>CM073731.1:30220034-32920034 GCA_037113605.1 Calophaca sinica
GATAGATTCATATTCACATACATAAAGATTATAGAGGAACAAGAATAATCTTGGATTACTTTTTGAAAAAGTAGATTTTGGAGTACTAAAACTATTCCAATTACAAAAATGATAAAGAAACAACCGTAATAAATGAAAAAAAGGGGCATCTTTCACCCAATATCGAAGGATTTGAACTAAGATTCCAGGATGGATAGGATAGGGTATTCGTATATCTGCCACATAATTTAAATATGTAAATTTATCTTCCAAAAAGGGAAAAATGGAATGAATTGATCGCAAATTTTGATAAGATTTTACGATTTCTGCCTCCTCTAAGGAAGAGCTTAATTGTAGGAAAAATGGAATTTCCACGACGATGGCAAAACCCTCGATATTATTTGAGAATAAAAATTCTTATTATACCCCAAAAATGGATTTTTGTTAGAATCATTAGCGAGAAATGATCAAATGATTCTGTTGATACATTCGAGTAATTAAACGTTTTACAATTAGTAAACTAAATTTATTGTCATAACCCACATTTTCCACAAACTGGATCTATTAAAATCATGACTATAAGCAAGTCCATAAATATACTCCCGAAAAATAAGTGGGTATAGGGAGTCCTGTTGGCGAGATCTATCCCGTTCTAAATATACTTGATATTCCTTCATTTTAGAAATTCTATTTGGTCAAAGGATCGAGATTCATTGGATTATCAAATGATACATAGTGCGATCTGATCAAAACAGGGTATTCTATTATATATCTGAATTCCAATAAAAACAAAACAAATATGAATAGATACCTAGAAAACAAGTAAAACCCATCAATGGACTATCTCTCCTCGCTTGTTCCATCTAATTGTTCTAGGACAACAAGCTAGTTAGAAATCCTTTATTTTTTGGACCAATCGCTCTTTTGATTTTGGAAAAAAATATCTTTATCAATATACTCTTTCTTCTACACATTTATCGCTACCCCATAATGGAGAATAGCTAATAGTTAGGACTCATAACAAAAATCCAAAATCCATTCGTGGGAAAAACTTTTTCCACAGCAAGCACTAATATTTTTAACATTATAATTAGATGGGGTAATCATTCAAATAAAAATGAAAGCTCGTTGCTTTTTGTTTCCTATAATTGGAGCAGATAAGCTCTATCCCTTTATTAATTCAACCCAACTGAATTCATTTGTTCCGAGCCAACAATTCAAACAAAAATGTGGGCCGGGTCCAATACGAATGAAAAATTTTTAGAATTCGCCATTGATACGACATCCCGCTTTTTCCATTCATTCCTTTCTGGATCAGTCGTGGTCTTACAAACCCTACCGATGGTATGGATGAACCAATTCGTTCATAGAAATGTGTAAAAATGGAGTCGCACTTAAAAGCCGAGTACTCTACCATTGAGTTAGCAACCCTAATCAAATTAAAAAAAGATGTGTATATCCAATCGCAATAAAAACAAAAAAAATGGAATTCTCTAATCAAATAAAGTATTACATAAAAATGAAAATGGAAAATATAGAAAGAAAAAAAAGAAAAAATGATAGACCACTTCTTTGTCTACTACTATGTTATACATTATTTTATACATTATTTTTATTTTCTTTAATATTTCCCCCCAAAAACTTCTTGTTTGTATCAAACAAAATCCAACGAATCCACCATTTGATGAAGTCAAAAAAACCTATGTAACATGAGTAAATCGATCCATTTATTCACGATCGGATTATATTTGTTTGATACACTGTTGTCAATATTCGTGTTGAAAAAAGAATACAATCGAGAAAACAAACAAATAAAAAAAATTATAGAAATATGAAATAAAATAAATCAAAAAATATGAATTAAATAGAAAAAAATTGATTAATTATTTAGTATCTCCCCGGTTGTGTGAAATTCACATCGAAAAACGAAATAGTTGTTCGCTCTTATGAATCAGAAGAACTTTTTTCATAAGATATCGTCTGCTTAATAAGTTTCTATTCCAACACGAAAAGAAGGCAATATACAGGATGGGTAACAAAAGTTATGATATTTAGATCGATCCATGATCCGAAACGAACCTGTGGGATAGAAAAAAAATATACAAATCAAAAAGATCCATAGGATTCATTATAGATACAACCCAAGAATAGAAACGTTTCATTTTTGTTCCTTATATTTCTTTTTTTATTTAAGACCTGGTGTATATCTAGATAAATATTTATCTATTCTATTTTAGCTATTAATAACAAAATGAAATTCAATATATATAAAGTACAATATATATAAAGTATCTTTGTATTGTGTATTGTATTCGCTCAATCCTTTTAGTAAAAGATTGGCCCGAGTTTAATTCCAATTAATAGAACGAATGGTAATTACCGGATTACAAAGTATCCATTGCTTGGAATTCAAATTTGATCTCCTTCCATACTTCACAAGCTGACTAATTCAGGACTCCATTTGGCAGCTTCACGGATAATTTCATTACCCTCACGAGCAAGATCACGTCCCTCATTCCGAGCTTGTACACATGCTTCAAGAGCTACTCGATTCGCTACGGCACCAGGTGCATTTCCCCAAGGGTGTCCTAAAGTTCCTCCACCGAATTGGAGTACGGAATCATCTCCAAAGATCTCGGTCAGAGCGGGCATATGCCAAACGTGAATACCCCCCGAAGCAACAGGTAAAACACCTGGTAAAGAAACCCAATCCTGAGTGAAATAAATACCGCGACTTCTATCTTTTTCAATAAAATCATCACGTACATCTCTCATAAATTCACTAATTATGTTTTATGTTGGCGGGTCTCTTTGTATGTGTTGTCCGGAAAGAGGAGGACTCAATGATTAAAGAGGAGGACTCAGTGATTATTCGGTCGCGGAAACGTAAGTCAAAATTTTGGTAGATAGGGATCCCGTAAAAACTTCTTTCGAGGAATGGGCAAAACCCGGTCTTTTCTCAAGAACAATAGCTAAGGGACCTGATACTACTACTTGGATCTGGAACCTACATGCTGATGCTCATGATTTCGATAGCCATACGAGTGATTTAGAGGAGATTTCGAAAAGTATTTAGTGCCCATTTCGCCAACTCTCCATTATCTTTCTTTGGTGAGTGGCATGTATTTCCATGGTGCTCGTTTTCCAATTATGAAGCATGGCTAAATGATCCTACTCACATAGGACCTAGTGCCCAGGTAGTTTGGCCAATAGTAGGCCAAGAAATATTGAATGGTGATGTAGGCGGAGGTTTCGAGGAATACAAATCACCTCTGGTTTTTTCAGATTTGGCGAGCATCTGGAATAACTAGTGAATTACAACTCTATTGTCTCGCAATTGGTGCATTGGTCTTTGCGACCTTAATGCTTTTGCTGGTTGGTTTCATTATCACAAAGTCGCTCCAAAATTGGCTTGGTTCCAAGATGTAGAATCTATGTTGAATCACCATTTGGCAGGCTACTAGGACTTGGGTCTCTTTCTTGGGCGGGCATCAAGTACATGTATCTTTACCGATTAACCAATTTCTAAATGTCGAGTAGATCCCAAAGAGATCCCACTTCCTCATGAATTTATCTTGAATCGGGATCTTTTGGCTCAACTTTATCCAAGTTTTGCCGAGGAGCAACCCCATTTTTACCTTGAATTGGTCAAAATACGCGGACTTTCGACTTTTCGTGGAGGATTAGATCCACTAATCGGTGGTCTATGGTTGACCGATATTGCACATCATCATTTAGCTATTGCAGTTCTTTTTCTCATTGCCGGTCATATGTATAGAACTAACTGGGGTATTGGTCATGGTATAAAAAGATATTTTGGAGGCCCATAAAGGTCCATTTACAGGCCAGGGTCATAAAGGTCTATATGAGATCCTAACAACGTCATGGCATGCTCAATTATCTCTTAACCTAGCTATGTTAGGCTCTTTGACCATTGTTGTAGCTCACCATATGTATGCTATGCCTCCTTATCCATACCTAGCTATCGACTATGGTACACAATCATCATTGTTCACACATCACATGTGGATTGGTGGATTTCTCATAGTTGGTGCTTCTTTGCACATGCAACCATTTTTATGGTAAGAGACTATGATCCAACTACTCGATACAACGATCTATTAGATCGTGTCCTTAGACATCGTGATGCAATCATATCACATCTCAACCGGGTGTGTATATTTTTAGGATTTCACAGTTTTGGTTTGTATATTCATAATGATACCATGAGTGCTTTAGGGCGCCCTCAAGATATGTTTTCAGATACCGCTATACAATTACAACTTTGTCTTTGCTCAATGGATACAAAATACCCACGCTTTAGCACTGGCACAACGGCCCCTGGTGCAACAAAGAAGCACCGGTTTGACTTGGGGGTGGTGATTTAGTGGCGATGGCAGCAAAGTAGCTTTGTTACCTATTCCATTAGGAGCTGCGGATTTTTAGTCCATCATATTCATGCTTTTACGTTCCATGTGCCGGTATTGATACTCCTAAAAGGTGTTCTATTTGCTCGTAGTTCACGATTGATACCGGATAAAGCAAATCTTGGTTTTCGTTTCCCTTGTGATGGACCTGGAAGAGGGGACATGCCAAGTATCCGCTTGGGATCATGTCTTCTTAGGGCTATTTTGGATGTACAATTCCATTTCGGTAGTAATATTCCATTTCAGTTGGAAAATGCAATCGGATGTTTGGGGTAGTATAAATGATCAAGGGGTAGTAACTCATATCACAGGAGGAAACTTTGCGCAGAGTTCCATTACCATTAATGGTTGGCTCGCGATTTCGTATGAGCATCCCGTAATTGATCTTATGGTTCCTCATTATCTGCATATGGTCTTTTTCTTAGGTGCCCATTTTGTATGGGCTTTTAGTTTAATGTTTCTATTCGTGGGCGTGGTTATTGGCAAGAACTTATTGAATCCATCGTTTGGGCTCATAATAAATTAAAAGTTGCTCCTGCTACTCGGCTAGAGCCTTGAGCATTGTACAGGGACGTCAGTAGGAGTAACCCATTACCTTCTGGGTGGAATTGCCACAACGTGGGCATTCTTCTTAGCAAGAATTATTGCAGTAGGATAATGGCTAGGAGGATTTGAAAAGCATTATGGCATTAAGATTTCCAAGGTTTAGCCAAGGCTTAGCTCAGGACCCCACTACTCGTCGTATTTGGTTTGGTATTGCTACCGCACATGACTTCGAGAGTCATGATGATATTGCGAGGAACGTCTTTATCGTAATATTTTTGCTTCTCATTTCGGACAATTAGCAATAATTTTTCTGTGGACTTCCGGGAATCTCTTTCATGTAGCTTGGCAAGGAAATTTTGAGGCATGGGTACAAGATCCTTTACATGTAAGACCTATTGCTCATGCAATTTGGGATCCTCATTTTGGTCAACCGCTGTAGAAGCTTTTACTCGAGGGTGCTCTTGGACCAGTGAATATCGCCTATTAGGTGTTTATCGGTGGTGGTATACAATCGGTTTACGATTACCGAGGATCTTTATATCGGAGCTCTTTTTCTATTATTTCTTTCTGTCATATCCTTAGTAGCGGGCTGGTTACACCTACAACCGAAATGGAAACCGAAGCGTTGCGTGGTTTAAAAATGCCGAATCCGCCTCAATCATCATTTGTCAGGACTATTTGGAGTCGGTTCCTTGGCTTGGGCGGGGCATTTAGTCCATGTCGCTATTAAGGGATCAAGAGGAGAATACGTTCGATGGAATAATTTCTTAGGTGTATTGCCACACCCTCAAGGATTGGGTCCACTTTTTACTGGTCGGTGGAATCTTTATGCTCAAAACCCCGATTCCAGTAGTCATTTATTTGATACCTCCCAAGGGGGAGCGCCATTCTAACACTTCTGGGATTCCATCCGCAAACGCATAAAGTTTATGGCTGACCGATATTGCACATCATCATTTAGCTATTGCAATTCTTTTTCTCATTCTTTGGTCATATGTATAGAACTAACTTCGGTATTGGGCACAGTATAAAAGATATTTTAGAAGCCCATATTCCTCCGGGGGTAGATTGGGGCGTGGACATAAGGGTCTTTATGACACAATCAATAATTCAATTCATTTTCAATTAGGCCTTGCTCTAGCCTCTTTAGGGGTCATTACTTCTTTGGTAGCTCAACACATGTACTCTTTACCTTCTTATGCGTTTATAGCGCAAGACTTTACTACTCAAGCTGCGTTATATACTCATCATCAATACATTGCAGGATTGATTATGACAGGGGCTTTTGCTCATGGAGCTATCTTTTTTATAAGAGATTACAATCCCGAGCAGAATGAGGATAATGTATTGGCAAGAATGTTAGAACACAAAGAAGTTATCATATCCCATTTAAGTTGGGCCAGCCTCTTTCTGGGGTTCCATACTTTGGGACTTTATGTCCATAACGATGTCATGCTTGCTTTTGGCACTCATCGTATGGATACGATCTTGGTTGTGCGTCTTGATCAATTGGATGGTTTCTTTGTAGATTCCGATACGAAGGTTTTGTAAACGTGTTTCGGGGTATTCCTTTAGCATTTCCTCCAAGAGGAACAGTTCCTCGAACTCTATGAATTTCTTTAAAATAGTTTTTTCTTGAATGATATTCAAGAAGATTTCGGATTGTTTAGTATTCCACCAATTTGTAACCCAAGATTCCAGACTTTTCTTAAATATAAAAGAGATGCACCAGGGCAAAAAGACTATGGATGTAAGACATAGAAGGGGAATGAATGCTTTCTTTTTTGCCATTTTTCGTCTTTAATGAACTCAGCTTCATCTCAATTGTCAACTATATATGATAATAATCTTTCTATCAAGCATAAGTTCTATTCCAAGTAATAGAGCCTATATATATCCATTTCTAATTTATTCAGAGAAATGGATAATCTATTCTCGCTTTTTTTATTTGTAATTCGGAAGTTAGTTCTTTCCTTTAATTGGGAAAAAAGAATACAAAAGAATACAGAAATCAAATAAGAAAAACAACCCATTGCCAATTCGAATGAAGAAGAAAAATATTGTTTCAAAAGCTATCAATTAAAAATTGATAAGATTCGAAAAATAAATGCTTTCTTAGAGAAAGCATTTATTTTTCGAATCTTATTTATACAATTATTTCCAATGGTACATCCAAGAATGCGGCCAAGTCCGAAGCTGTTTGAAAACGTTGGCGTGGAGTCCTATCATAATAAACATCAACAGGAGTCAAGGGAATGGCCCCTGTTCTCTGGTGTACATATAAAGGACACCAGTCACGAGGTTCTGGATTAGCGTAAAATTGGAGTGCCAGAATATCTTCTACACGGACGTCGGAAAGAAGACAACAATTTTCTCCAGTAAATATGTAACGAAAAAAACACACCATTCCAATTTGATTATCGTAAAGATTATAACCACTACCCACATTCCAAAAGATTAGAATCCACCAATGAAAACTTACAAAGAGACCCGCGATTCCATAGAAAGTCAGCGTGGCCCCTTGTGGCAAAAAAGGAACCACAAATTCGGACGAATTGAAAGAGAAAAAATTCCTACCATAAAAACTGGAAGCTGAAATAAATAACACCCCTAATGAACCTAAAAGAGTGAAAGAAGCCCAGAAGAAATTGATTGGTTTTCGGGCCCCTGGTATAGTGTAGATCCATGTGTGTTCTTGTTCTTGGTAGCGACGCATAAGGTGTCCTGACCCCCCAAAAATGTGTTGTTGAACATGAACCAATAAACCAGCTGTTACAATTAATACTAGCCCCACTAAAGGCAAAAAAACATCTACCATAAGCATAAAATGGTACCTCAATTTTATATTAGTACCTGTTCTTTTTTGTTGATTGTTAGATTAAATCCTCCTAATCTTATTAAGGCTTATATGATATTAGTATTTTCCTTTTTTTTAATGGAATAGTTATAAAAAATGGAACAGAATAACAAATCCAAGAAAATAAAATTGACTTTATCTAAAAAAATATATGAGATTTGTCCCTACTGCCCGTATCTAAAAAATCTTGTTTTTTTGAACATAAAGAAATAAAGAAGCCATTGCAATTGCCGGAAATACAAGGCCCACTAAAGGAACAAAAACGGAAGGTAAGCTTATCATAAAATGGGTACCTCAATTTTATATTTGTACCTGTTCTTTTTTGTTGATTGTTAGATTAATATTTTTGTTATATTAATTTCATATCTTGATTATTATTATATTGTAATAAAGATAGTCTATAATCATTCGAATTCATATTCATATAGACTTATACTAAGTCTATTGAAAAAATTATACTAAGTTAAGTATAGCTAAATGAATATATATGACTATCTAGATAATAAACTAATATATATTATACTCTATATAGTGAGTATACATAATAAGTATAGAATATAATAAATCAATAATAAAAAAAAAAATGAATAAGATTTATTAAGAATCAAAAGCACAAAATAGAATAATTATTAAATATTAAGGAATGTCGAACTAAATAACTGGATGAATTTCGCCCTCTATTTCTACAAGAAACATGTGTATGATAATACACCTTTTTATTATTCTTAGTCTTTTTCTATTATTATCTTATTACTTTGCTCTTGTGTGTTATAATTTGATTTTCTTTGAAGTTCAAAATTGAAAAAAAAAAAAGAATTTTAGGGTCTGCTTTATTTTTCATTTTGAGTCAAAGGAAAGAAACCATGGAACTGAAATAACTCAGTTAGAACCTCCTTTAAAAGATTACGTGGTACAATTGAATCAAATAAGCCCTTTTGGAATAAAAATTCAGCTGATTGTGAACCTTCGGGCACTTCCTTATTCAACGTTTGTTCAATTACTCTTTTACCCGCAAATGCAATGTAAGCATTTGGTTCAACAATAATGATATCTACCAACATGCCAAAACTATTGTCACCCCACCCTAGTAGGAGATGTAAGTATCGATACATAGAATAACTTTTGATTGATTTGATAATCATATAAAGCAGAAGAGATTTTAGCCATTTGCATTAAGCTCAAACTTCCTTCTTGCATACGCGCTCCTCCGGACGCACATACTATAATAAGAGGTAAAAGTTGATTGGTAGCATATTCGATCAACCGGGTTATTTTCTCACCCACTACGGATCCCATACTACCCCCCATAAACTGAAAATCCATAATACCAATAGCTACAGGAATACCGTTTAGTTGACCTGTGCTGTTTGAAATGACCTCCTTTAATCCTGTCCTTTTTTGATAAGAATCAAGACGATTTTTATAAGGTTCCTCTTCCGAATGAAATTCAATGGGATCCAGAGAAACCATGTCTTCATCCATAGGATTCCAAGTACTGGATCAATCGAAAGTTCGATTCTATCCGAATCGCTCATTTTCAAATGATATCCACAAGTGTTCACAAATATTCATTTTTGATTTCAAAAATTTCTTATAATTTAATCCATAACAATTTTCGCATTCAACCCACAAATGCTTATATTTTTGAGTCTCATCGAGATCATTAGAACTTTCTCTTTTTGTAAAATCACTATCATTTGTCTCATTCGTGCTAGTTATTATACTAGTACTCTTGCTTTCACCACTATTTTTGACCTTACCATAAATGTAACTATTAAACTCACTGTCATTGTTTTTGTCACTATCACCTAAAATGTAACTATCAATACAGATTTGAGAACGAAGATAACTCTCAATGTAACTATTAATGTTATTATTCCAATTCGATTTCGTATCATACATGGAATAATCATCATCACTCTTAGAGCCATTCTTCAAATAGCTAGAATTCTTATAACTAGAGAAAAAACTTTCTGGTTCATTTAGAAAAGAATGATCATTGTCAATCTCCAAAATGTGATTTTCAATAGCAAAATATATGGAATAACTCTTCCTCTTACTATCCATAACTAAAAAAGTTTTATCCGATAGGAAATTCCGTATGGTCCTGAAATAATCAACATTGTCAGAACTCAGAATTCTCACTATTCCAACTATGAATGTTTTTATCCATATCAGTTAAAATTGGGAGGTCTTCACTTACACCGGTATTTTCATCAATAGGACCAAAACTATCTAGTGATTTACTTAAACCACACCTGTATTCTAATTCTCTATTACTATGAAACAGCATTGAATTTAACCACCATTTTTTCATGGAGCTTTTTTCCTCTATTTACATGAAAATGGAATAGATGGATAGTCATTTCATGAAAAATCATATAAATACTTTCTTTTTCATATTCTATGTCATTTAGTTAATATCAATAAAAGATTATATTAAATATAATTTTAAATAGAATAAGTATATAAATCCAATCACTAAGATTAATAATTGATAATAATAACGAGCGAATATTTTATGTACCATATGTCTATAGAGCGAATATTTTATGGTCCAAAAATTGGACAAGATACATACATTTTTTAACGAATCTGGAAATGACTTTTTGTCTTATAAATGGTTCCAGAGGGAGTATATAATTGATGTCAAAAATATATATATATATATATATATATGTATATAATTAGATTAAGCTATATAATTATTATGTAAATAATACAAATAAATAATAGTAGTAATATATTATTTATAATAATAATATTTTTATTTCATATGTAATGACGTTAACGAGAGAGAGAATATTCATGGGTGAACAATAATTAAAGTGTAGGTATTTTTGTCTTTTTACATTTTGTTCATATGACAATTTTTTGCCCCATGGTTTAGTGGGGGACAAAAAATTGGGTTTTTGTGCTGTCTAGTACTCCTATTTTGTGCAGTTTTTTGACTATTTTTTGAATCAAACATGGAACAATTAGTCTTGTCTTGTCCAGTCACTTATTTTCTTGCAACTTCCAGTTTTGTGGTTTTTCGTTTTAAATTTAATAAATTCGAAAATAAGAAGATAGCATATTATGATTTTAAAAGTTGAAAGTACATGTCAATGGTTTATATTTGATGACATGGGAGATCAAAATTTGTTTATGTTGATGAGTTAACCTAACATAAAGATCTATTATCATAACAATACTTCATTTGAATTGGATTTAAAGGCGGAAGTGCCTATTTACCAAAAAATAAAATAAAAATTAAGATGGTTTCATTTTTTCTTTTCTATTTTATAACATAAATATTATTTTTTGTAGATGTAATACGTAATATTATTTAGTCATTAAATTAGCGATGAATTTAGCCATTTTATTGTAAAAAAATAAATTAAATCTTTTAAAATAATTATTTTTTTGATATATATCTTTTAAAAGAAATTGAAGTTTGTAAGCATTGCTTTTCCCAAGCTCAAAAAAATTGTGTTAGGTAGTTAACAGCTGACGTGCAAAATTTTGTCGAGTCTTGGATTGATTTAGACGCAATATTGACATTGTTGAGTTGCCTATAAGCAATGCACTGTATTGCTGAGTACATTGTCAAGTGAGCAACGGTCGCTGCATCAATGTCTGGGTGCAATGAGAAAAAACAAGGGTTTCTATATCATTGTGAATATATGTGGGTAAAGAAGCTACTTCACAGAACGAAGGCACTCTCACTAGTAAATCAATAAATATAGTAGGCATCGTAATTAAGAGAAGGATAAATTGTGTCTACAATAAATAAAGTGGGTGGTGAAAAGACTAAAAAACTAGATACGTCAGGATTTAAACGAAATACATGGAAATGTGAAGATTTAGAAATTAGAAATGGATTTTTGACCAAAAAAAAAAGAAGAAATTAGAAATGGAGTAGGCATTGTCACACATAATTTGAACGAAAAAAGTTGTAGATGTGATAAGGGTAGAAGAAAAGATCTTAGCCCTAACATTCAAGTAGAATGAGGAACACTTAATGATATGCATCACAAGTAGGGATAGAAGAGCAACACAAGATAAAGTTCTAGGAGGATTTAGAAGTCTTAGAAATATCCTAAAGTGAAAATATTCTCTTGAGGTGATCTAAATAGTGATGTAGAGCATTTAGAGGTTATGAGGAAGTTTAGCTGGGATACTACTGTGTCAGGGAATATTAACGGTGAGGGTAAACATATCTTAGATTTTTCTTTATCTTTTGCTTTTACTTTAGAAAAAGAGGAGCATCTTATAACACATGATCCGGGTGGTGTGCTTTCAAATCAATTTCTTTGTGACAACAAAATTGGATAGAAAACTTTGCATGAATTGCAAAATCACACTCAGAGAGTCTAACCATCCAACATAGAGTTTTAATAATGGATGTGCGAGTCAAGAGGAAAGTAAATTTCGCGTTAACTATCCTAGAGGTTTTGGGAAACCCAACAAAGTGCCAACGACATGTAAAATGAAATAGCTGAAGAGATTAAAAAGATAACCAGAGACACACTGGGAGAATCATGGGTAATTGGATCAATGGGTAAACAGTCTTGGTTGTGAGATTAAGGCGTGAAACAAAATGTTAATAATAATAAAAAAAAAGTTATAAAACATGTTCCTTGTTTAACAATGACAAAAATTGAAATCAATATAAGGTAGCTCAGAAGGGCTCTAAGTAAGTCATAAGCGAAGCTAAAAGCCTAACACTAGAGCAGTTGAATGTCTACATAAAAAAGGGGGTAAAGAGTGATATACAAGCATGTTGAAAGCATAGAGAAAAACAAGAAACTTGAATTATGCGAGATGCATTAAGGATTAGGAGAAAAAATATTGTCCATAAAGCAAAATATGAAGGTATGCGAATTCATTGAAAAGTAAACATACTACATTCAATTGACCTTTTATTTCATCAAAGCAACTCTCCGAATCTGAGTTTGAGAAAAGCCGGCATTTGCAGTAAAGTTGAAAGGTATGCGGATTTCAGAATATATCAAAATAGAAATTGCCAAACTAAGTTTTCCTATAAAAAAATCAATAGCAGTTCAAGCCCTAGGGTCCAAGGGGGAACACTATTGAGACAGCACTTTCTCGACTTCAGATGTCACCTCTTTGGGAGGTTTTTCAGCATGGAGATTAGCAACAATGCCCTTCTTCGAATAGTAATCAATAACCTGCATGTTCAAAGACCATGAAAAAAAAGTTACAAAGAAAATTCTAGAAAAAACAGATAAATAATGGGAAATAAGTGTGCGCGCAGAAAATTGAATGAGCCAGAAATTGAACCAAATGGTGAGTATAAAAAGAATACTTGCTGACAGTTACTGTACATCCAAAATTTAATTTTTTTTCTTTAGTTAAAAAATGGATTAAGAATCATACCGGTTCAGTTTGCTTGTGAAATGCCTCCAGTCTTGACTTAAGAACAGTAGCAGTGTCATCCTTGCGCTGGATAAGAGGTTCGCCAGTAACCTGAGGAAAACAAATTTGATGATGAAAGTGGAAATAGGGCTAGAGCTTTCTTGACTTAAAATAATGATGCCTATAATATGCCTTAACCATGAAAATGGGACAACCTCCACTTCTCCTAAAGTACTGCCAGCAACTAAAACCACCAGTGCCCTCAAAACCAAATTCATTTCCCAATAAAACATTTTAAGAATAAAATTTTGCAGCTCATTTATATTCAGCATTTACAAACCAGTCTGAATGACACTTTTAAGCTTTTAAAGAAGTCTCACAAATGCTGAAGTCTCTATAAGCAGAAATCATAGGTCCAATTTGTATTAGCTTATAGTTTGTCGCTTCACAACTGATATATGTATTTGGTCTTTACCTTTCGAAAAAGTCCTTACAAATTTGTTGGTGATCATGAAGAATTTAGATAAGGGAGAAAACATTGCCCAAACTGGCTCTAAGGCAATTAACATTTTGCAGGGTTTAAATAAAGATGCAGACTTACATCATCAGCCCCAGGAACCTTGGGAGGAGCAAATTTTGTATGGTAGGTTCTGCCACTGGATGGGTGTATCCAGCGTCCAGTAATTCGCTCCTCAAGGATTGCGTCGTCAATTGCGAAATTGAGCACGTTGTCAACTTTAACTCCCTGTTTCTCCAGCATATCATCAAGCTGCAAAGAAAGAAAAGGCAGGTTCATAGAAAGTAAAAGAAAAGCAAGTAAAACAGTACATGTAATCAAGTGATTCTGCTTTTATACACACACAATCCCAATATTTCAAACAAAAGAAACTCACTGAGTAGCTCAGATGTCAAACAATGCAATACCTTCTGTGCTTGGACCACAGTTCTTGGAAAACCATCAAGAATGAAACCTTTCTGACATGATGGTTTCTTCATTGCTTCATCAATAATGCCAACAACCAAGTCATCAGAAACAAGCTCTCCCTGAAAAAATCATAGCATAATGTCATATTAGCAATTTTTACGGAAGCATGAAGAGTGAAACAATAAAACCTTGGGCAAGATTGTATACAAGAAAACCTTACCTTATCCATAGCTTCTTTCGCCTTCGTACCAAGAGGGGTTTTAGCTGCCACAGCTGCTCTTAACATATCACCAGTAGCTAAGTGGCATAAGCAATACTCATCCTTTATGATTGGCGACTGAGTGCCTTTTCCAGATCCAGGTGGGCCTGCATTAACATTTTTTAAATTATACTCTACATGGATTTCTGAATCTTTTTGAGATATATATTAATAAATTCATAAAGCGTGAGTATTAAATATGCTGACTGAGCCAAATATGGAGAATAACCTATGTAAACTACAATAACTTACTGAGTATTAGAACATTGGCGATTGGTGTAAGATACAAATCTAAGCATGTCAAAGGAATAATACAAACCTAAGCTACTCATCATTTTGGTAAAGCTTACAGACAAAACAGAACAGGAGCACCAATTTTGTTTTGTTCTTTTTGGTTCCACTGTTATCAGTGGAATCTAAATGTACCATCATTTTTTAATTTTATGTCCTATCTTGTTCTAGCCTGTCAACCAAATGCTATCTTAGAACAGAAGACATCACATCAGTACATCACATAATACTGGTTCAATTTGAAAGTTTAAGGAAGACATGTGTGTTGTGTTTCGTTGTTTCTATTTTTCAAAAATAAACAGAAAGAGTAACAGCATAAAAAGGAAGGATGCATAATTGAAAGAAGAAACTTCTCATTTACAATAGAATTACGGGAATAAACACATTAAATCTTTCATTTTAACCCTTGTGACAAAAACAGACACGACTTGAAAGTTCAATGAAGCAACTTAATTGTGTTGAGAGAAAAAAATTGGTTAACGATTATATGATGCATCACAATAAGAAAGCATATGATTTGACGTAGAGTACAATTCTTAACGATAAACACAACTATAAAGTCAAAGAGATGAAATCAACAGCACTTGATCGAAACCAAAAAGAAACAAAACCACTACAACAGCCTATACGAACCAATCTCATCTTGACAATCTTCTTTCCACCAGTAGCACACAGACAAATCTACAAACTAAAGTTAGCATGCATATAAAAAACACAGAATTGCTATAGGAGCAACAACAACTAAAGATGGTTAACACCAGGATTGGAAACGATTTTAGAATAGTTTTTCACACAATCAAAAAACATTGTTCTATCTGTACCATTACATGAACTGTTGTGAACAAAAGCAAAATCTCTAAGAGATGGATGCTTGTAGATTCACCGATATATAAAATCAAATTCAAATGACAAGTGTCAATCAGTTAAGAAGCAACAAAAGGAATTGCTTGATAAGACACATTGCGGGTTTCAAAACACGAGACTCTAAGCAAGGAAATATTCCAAGGATAAAACTTATATAGAGTACCTAAACTGTTTGTACTGTTCTGCACTAAAAACATACCCAAAGTTACCGAAACGGTTTCAACACATGCACCCCTTGAAAAACGGTTTGCAACATTTATTTCACAATTTCAGTGGAAAACAGCATGCACCGTACCTAGGGTACTGTAACTAAGTTTTCTCCATATTTTAAAGCAAAAAACAAACAAACACATACTCTTAAAATCATAAATTCTCAGTGAAACAAAAAATTGTCGCCAATACTCTTAAAACAAAAAAATTCATCCATCAAAAAGTGAAAATTAAAAGGAAGAAAAAAAAAATAACAAAATGCACCTGAAAAACATTTAAAAAAAAAAAACATAAAAAGAGTAAACGACAAAGGCGATTCTTTTCATTCTCTTCTCCAAGAACGGAATAGTAAGGCTTATCGTGCCAAATTTTATAACTAAAACTAATCAAATTTCTCAGTGCATTCCTTATTATACGAGAAAACTCAAAAGATATGAACATCGTGGAGTCACATAGGAAACCCTAAAAACCGCATCAACATTCCAAAGCAACACACATTACTTTTTGGTACAAAAGCATGGAACTTATCAACATACGTTTTTTTTTTCCTTTTCGAATTTTCGGATCTGAATGAGCAACATGAATAAAAACGAACGCTCGATGAAAAAAATGAGAGAGAGATGGAAAGAAAGAGGAATACCAACGAGAATAAGACGCTTGTCAGGCTTGGAGGAGCACTTGAAGCGACGAAGGAGCTCGGTCATGAGATCCACTGAGGGAATATCTTCCAAGTTAGTGTTCGCCATTTCCGGTTTCTGTTGTGGTGGCGGTTAATGGCGTTGGGGGTTGTTGTGGCAGAGAGGCAGAACAGAGTAGATAGAAGAAGAAAGACGCGTAGCAGAAGAACGAGGATTATGTAAAGAGAAGAGGGCAACGTCGTATTTTTTGACCTTGCTTGCTCCCTCTCACCCACGTTGGGCTTCGGACCCTCCAACGCTTCTAACTCAAGTGAGTCTTCGTAAATCGTAATCACTTGGCTTCCTTGCCCTTTCGTTCGCTACTTGTGTTAGGTGGATGTGTTTTTTTAATGATTTGTTTCCATTCCAACGGTTTATTATTGTTGTTGTTGTTGTTTGGGTTGGTGAATGAGCCCTTCACTTCTCACTTGTTGAAATATTTTATCTGTTTACCGGCGGTTGTATTGTACTTGTTTATCAGTAAAAATATAAAAAAAATTAGCACCAAAAAAAAATTATAAAAAATTTAAATAATAGTTATAACTTATAAGCAATCTTTATCGTGCACAACCAAAATAGATGGTGCATGATACACAGAAGTCAAAATAATTGCACATTTGATCTTGTATTTTATTAATTTTACAATTTTAACATTCTCCTTTTACCCCTTTCTCTATGTGTTTCTCCCTCATCAACGGTCTCCACCTGTCTAGCTCCTCTTCTACCATTTACTTTCTCGCGACCTCTACTCCTTAATTGCATTAGGAGAAGTTGGTTACGGAATTACCATTGGTAATGATCTTATAGATAGTATTGCATAGAGAAATATGTCGAAACTGGGAGACAAACTCTGGCATCTCCACCTTAGGGATGAGGCAAATGTCAGTATAATTAACAGGAGCTATTTCAGAAGGATCCTGCCACACTAATTTAACAAAATCAACCACCGAATCCCCCACCACTTGCCAAGCTTTCTGGAAAAACCAGGAGGAAAACCATCCGACCCTGGAGACTTCCAAGCACCCATACTAAACAAGGCCTTTTTCACCTCCGCACCTTCAACAGGCAGATATAAATTAGCTCTAACTTCTTCTGGGATAGGATTGAAAGTGAACCTAGTATTAAACCAAGGACCAAAAACACTCCTATCCGAGAATAATTTTTTATAGAAATCATTCACCATTCTTTGCAGGTTAGCCTCATCTTCTATCCAAGCTCCATTTTGATTTTTAAGAGCTAAAATTTTATTTCTTCTCCTCCGATTCAGAGTCTTAACATGATAGTATCTTGTATTCCTGTCTCCATCACTCAACCATTTAGCTCGAGACTTCTGGTGCCAAATAAGCTCTTCCTGATAAAGAATTTTATTCAACTCTTTTTGAAGAGAGTTCTCCAACTTAAGAAGATATCTATTAGCTCTACCTTCCGCATACTTCTTCTAAATCCCTCTGATCCTAGCCAAAAGGGTTCTCTTCCTTCTGTGCACATTACCAAAGGTAGTCTGATTCCACTCTTTAAGATGATTCTCCATATTAAGAATGTTTTGCCTAACTCCTACATCATTGTTCCAACCTCCTCTCACGGTGCTGAAGTACTCAGGATGTGTTTGCCATGCTCTTTCATATCTGAAGGGTCTCACTCTATTATTCACAGTAGTCCCAAAAGGATAAATTAAAATCAGGTGATGATCCGAAAAACTAACTCTGGGCAAAACTTTGACAAAAGCCTCAGGGAATTCCACTCTCCAAGCTTCATTGCACAGAGCACGGTCAAGTATTTCAAACATGTGAATCCCATTCAACTCAGGACCTCTCCATGTGAATTTAGGACCCACTGAACCCAGATCCATCAGCTTGCAATTATCAATCCTATCTGAAAATGTGCTACACTTCTTTTGCTTGACTGCTGCACCCCCTTTCTTTTCATGGGCACCCAAGATATCATTAAAATCACCAGCCAACAACCAAGCACCATTCATTGAATTAGCAATATCCTTGAGAGCATTCCACATCTCTCCTCGGCTCTTCTCTGATGGACTAGCATAAACAGCTGAAAAGAACCAATCCTCTCCTTTCAGCAGATTCACTTTGAGGTGGAGGAATTGGAAATTATTAATCAGAACAGAAATAGAGATTCTATCACTTCTCCAAGCAACAATGATAACCCCTGAGAAGCCACGAACATTAGAAAAAACAAAACCATCAAAACCTAAGAAATTAAAGGTATTCCTTAACCTTTCAGCATCCACTCTCAACTCTAACACCACAACAACATCAGGATGAAAATTATCCATATATTGCTTGCACATTCGGAAGAAATCCGGACTACCCGCACCCCTACATTTCCAGAGGAACAAATTATTCTGGTTTATATTCTTTAAAAAGATCAATCCAAGAGCATGGTAGCCCCACTAACACCATGTTGATTAACATCAACCTCCTCCACAGTTTCAACAACAATCTCCAAGGAGGGCCAGAAAATGGTGATGGTGAGATTGGAGGGCTGCATTAATGCTCCCTTCAGGGGGTCTGGGAAAGTGGTATAGGTTGCCACTTGAGAAGGCCGTTGTGTCTTCAAAATTTCCCGAATCGTTCCCCTTTTTTTGTATCTGTTTTAGTCCCCACGTGCTCAGCTTCTTTAGTCACGTGAATATTTAATTCACCCACTGTGTTCTGCACTTGGTGTGAACGTACCCAATCATCCCTCTTAGAAGCGACAAGATCAACTTTGTTAATGGCACTACAACCTTCAACTGAAATCTTCCTCAGAATTCGTATGGTTTCATGATCATTGGCCAATGATTTCCCCATGATTCCCTTATTTTTAGGATCCACGAAAATCTGGTTAGAGGCTGTTGACTTGACATTATTCTTATTCTTCTCCTTGATTTCCGTAACTGTCACCTCTTGCAATATCGCTTCCTCCTGATTCTCATTATTCCGAATAATCACCTCATCAATATTCTCCTCATTTTCCTCCAAAATATGAAATCACGATCCAGAGAAATTAGCGCTCGTTGACTTCCTATCTCCGCCGCCACCCCCACCGGCTTTGAGCACCGGATTTCTTCTAGGTCTGTTCTGTTTCTGAACCACCATCCAAGGGCCGTATTTTGGCGCCTGGTTATTTGTACCAGATGCACCGCCGCCGTCACCTCCCTGGACCGTTACTTCCTTCTCCGTCGTAGCTTTTTCTGTGCATCCTTCCACATAGTGCCCAAATTTGCCACATTTGAGACACAACAAGTGCAAACCCTCATACTCGATCTTCGCCATCAACTTCAAACACTGCCAGAAGTGGTTTAGTCAAGTCCACTTCCACACAGAATCTGGCATATTTGTCTCTCTCCTTATGCAGCGTAGTCTTGTCCACCTTGACTGTTCAACCAATCCTATTTCCCATGAACTTCAAGAACTTGGTATCATAATATTCAATGGGTAAATCTGAGACCCTTAACCAAACCCGCCACTGAGTTAATAGCTTCGCTCGCCGGGTGGAAGTTCGGAGTCCACTCCCTCACCGTTAAGTAATGGTTGTATATTAGCCATGGCCCTTCAATTAGAGCAACCTTATGGTCCTCCATGTTTGAGAGAGTGACCAAGTAATAATCATGACCCAAATCAATGATGTTGAGGACACCTTTTCTCACCCACATCGCCTTTAATCTAGCCTCCAAAGCCTTGTAACCAATCCTTCTCCCTAGCAGTTTCACAATTACTCCAAACCTCCATGGTCTCCTTATTCTTTGTGCCTCCTTCTCTGAGAGAACAAAGGACAGACATTCATATTTGCCTATCTTCTTCTCTATGATTGACAAGCCCTCACTTTCTTTCTCAGCATCACTCTTTTGGTTCTCACCGTCCTCATCCTCATCTTCAGAATCTCCCATTGAGTCATAGTCATCGCCATCACTCTCTTCAACACCATCATCTGAATGCTTCTCTTCCGTTGGTGCACCAAGCATTGCACCTCTATACGATCGATCTTCCCTTCCTCCTATTCCATCTTCCATCAGATCAACATAGGAAATAGGCCCCGACGACTCCCCCGTAAAGCCATTATCCCCTCCCTTGACTTTCTTTGTACTCCTAGCCACTAAATCCGCCTCCTCCACCGACAGGTGGGTCGCCTTGGTCGCCGACGTCATATTCTCTAAAAAATCCTCTTGGAAACCGATACGTTACTTTTCTTTTATTATTATTATTATTATTATTATTATTATTATTATTATTCTATGAAACTTTGCACATGTTAAACCTAATTAAATGTCTAATTTATTTTCTTATTAATTATCAATTTTCCTATTTATTTTCTCTTTGTAGTCTCTCTCTTTCCACCAAATAGAAAAGTTAGTAATTAATAAAAAAATAAATTAGATATTTAATAAGATTTAACATGTGTAAAGTTCCACACATTATAAAAACCTATTAAAAATTAGAACATTCATTGTTTCTCAAATATAAAACTCGTAAAAAAACAATTATGATGCATAGTTATACTTTCAAACAAGATATGTAATATTTTTAATGCTACAAATTTAAACACGGGCTATTGCCCACACAACTCTCGAATTTTTGGATTCGTCAGTGACCAAGACCCTGCAAAAGTGAATGTCAATGCGACCTCCATGCTGCTGCCGCAAGACCACACTGCTTCCTCTTCCATTGCTAGTCATTGTAGCATCGTATCGTGCCACCCGTGGGTAGACTCTCCTTTTCGGACCATCAGTAACTATCCTGAGCATTTATGCTTTGAGTCAGACGCTTGTTCTCAACTTGCAATCATCTGCAGCCTTCATCAGCCATGTCTTCAAGTTGCTTCTGCTTTCTCATCTCCAATGGCCTCGCTGATTCACGATTCAACAACATCCTCATCCTCTCACCCATTTGCAGATTTCAACCTTCCGATCCCAAAACTATAATCAAGTGTTATTTGTCCCAAAACCTATATCAAGCAAAGCTAAACCTGATGATTTAACTAAAGAGAAGTAGACCAATTGTGGATTCTGGGATGACACAGGGTTAGGGTGCTTGGTTTGAAAGTGTAATTCCTTTTCAAAGTATAATTTAAAAAAAAAAAATCCGGACAGGAACTGATGGGACAAGTAATATTCAAAGAAACTTGGTCGGTCAATATCTAACTCCTCCATTTTCAAAGAAATATTCAAACAAATATAATTTGCCATGATATTCGACCGAAAAAAAAGAATGCCTTGTGTGACCGATAATTATGTTACCATTTCAATTGTAAGTAGAGTAAAAAAAATTGTGATAAAAACTTTCCAATACTAATATTATACCGAGACTTGGTCGAGCAAAATTTTTAGGCTAAATGAAAAGCAATCAACAAAAGTCAAGACATGGGCAGCAACTGTTACAAGTTCAAAGCAAACTAAAATCTAACATTATCCAAAACAGCGACATAAATTCGATTTTAACCATAAAAACAGCAATCATCATAGTTTACTCGGTATCCTTTCTTTTTGACTTCTTTTTCTTCTTCTTAGTCTCATCAGCAGCCTCAGGTACTTCCCCATTTTCATCCTTTTTACCCTTCTTCTTTTTAACCGCTCCATCTTGCTCACTTGCAACCCCATTGGCACCATCTTGAAGCTCCATCTCCTGGTCCAATTTTCTCTTTTCTTTCTTTTTCTTCTTCTTTTCTGATTTATGATCCTCCAATGCATCACCATTTGTATTTTCTGTGGGCTTATCTACAGCCATGTCATCCCCTTCATCTGCAGCAGCAGCTTTTTGCTTTTTCTTCTTGGCTTTCTTGCCTGAAACTTCAACAGGCGCTGCTTCTGTTTCCATTTCTGTATCTGCAACAATTAGTATAAATAAGAGAAAAAAAAGTACTGTAAGATATGTTGTACAATGGAAACTACAACATACATGCTTTTGTTAAAACAATTTAGCTTCCCACCATATAGCCTCAGCAAAAAAAGAAAAGTTCAACCATATAGTGGCAGCCACAAGTATGAGATATAATGACAACCAAATTCATGATATTCAAGTTTGAGAAAATGAGAGAAGGGGACAGTAAGTCTCCTTGCACATCCCTACCTTTGTTTTCAGCACTTTCAATAGCAGACTTCATGACATCTATGTTCTTACGAGGGGCAACTCCCTTATCATAAAAGTCAAGTCGCTCTTCAACTTGCTCCCGTAGTTTCTCACCAAATGCCGTGGAACCCTTTTCTGCATTGCAACACAAAATAATCAAGATAAAGGTGCTAAGTAAAAGCACAAGATATTGCTAAAATAATTATGCAAGAAACAAACCAGCAAAGCAGTCAATCCGTGATGCAATTGAGCATTTGTTTGCAAGATAGCGAGCCATTCGGCCCTTATTTCTGGCAGATGCTCGTCCAATAAAGGACGAGTGGAATATCAAACCATATTTGGGAGTATTCCCTTTTGTTTTTAAGGCCCTGAATAAAGCATGCAAACATAATTATGAAATTAGAATGACAGAACAGAGGAATAATAGTGTCAGCGAGGGAGACCAAAATTAGCTCTTGTCCAAACAAAACACATTTACAACAGTGGAAACACCAAATTTATGCAGTTTCACATATGAACCCGTGTTAGTTTCTATGAATAAATAAGCATATCAAAATAAAAAAATTTCATAACATGAGGTAGAGTTAAAAACCTGAACAAAGCCTTCTCTGCACCAAGAATCTGAAGAGTTGAAGAGGGGCACTTGGCTAAATTTGTGAGGCTCCCAGCATGGGAAATTAAACGAGCACCAACAACTTCACCAATTAAAGAGGCCAAATTAGGTGCAATATCACTCATTTTAGCAACCAGGTAATCATACAACTTCCTCCTGTACTCAGATAGGTCCATTACCCTCTGTGCGAATTGCTGGACATTGATCAAGTCAACAGGGGTCAAATCCTGTCCTGAAAAAATCAAGAGAATGAAGATTTAGATAGTGAAAAAGACAAGAGTTAAATTAAATGTATAAGTATTGCGAATTCTACCCATGGAGGCTTTGGCAGCTTCCACAATCTCCTTTGCCTTATCTTCATCTCCAACTTTGTCAGTTAAGCTTTCAATATCATCTTCAGACAACTTTGACTTATCCTCAATATATTTTGCAAGTTTGGCATACAAATAATTATCATTTACAATCTTCACCAGTTCAGGAAAATGCCATGAATACCACTCTCTGCAAAGAATTGACGAAGAGTAGGTAAATGACTTTCAAATTTATTAGTTCTCCGACAAAGTAAATCATTTCATTTTCAACATGAAAATTCTAGATTTAATTATTCAATGATGACCACATACTACCTGACTCTCATGGAGAATGAATTGATATCCTTATCAAGTGTATCAAGAAGGAAGATTGCTTGAATGA
The DNA here is from genome assembly GCA_037113605.1 of Calophaca sinica. Lineage (NCBI taxonomy): Eukaryota > Viridiplantae > Streptophyta > Magnoliopsida > Fabales > Fabaceae > Calophaca > Calophaca sinica. Next base: position 30,243,802 of record CM073731.1, read on the forward strand.
CCATATTGTCAACTCGATTAACGTTGAATTTCACCTTTGCTCTGCTGTAGCTATGGCTCAGACCCAGTTGTGCTTTTTCCAAATCTCCTGACTATGGAATTCAAGTGCAAAAAAAAAAGATTTGAGAAAAATATATTTCTGTCTGGCATCCTGCAAGCAAAAACACAAAAGAGGGCAAGTAAGTGCTAACCTTTAGATCGCCGACAAGCTTATCAAAATGAAGCCTCACACCACGAAAAAGTTCGCTCACAAACTCATTACTTTGGCAGGGAATTTTAGTCACTTCATGTATCTGTGAACCAATCTTAGGATCTGCTACACCTAAAGTGAACTTCGGCTTCTTGCCTTCCTTGACTTTAGGTAAGTTAGTCTCCAAAACAGTCCTCAGTTCATCAGTCAATAGGCCTGTACAACAACAAAACAAACAAGTTGAGCAACAAACAAAAATGAATTGAAACAATTTGATTTCACACAAACACAGCATTAACCTCAACCAAGCATATTAAAAAAAAGTTCCTCGACAAAGTGGAAAACTGAAGAAGAAAAATCCACAATAATGTTTACGACTAGACTTCAGAAAAGTCAATTCATAACACTATTCATGCATTAGCAGACATTCGGAACGCATCAAAAAAAAAAAAGCAAAAGACATAACAGAAGGAAGATACACCTGAAACGAAGGGAGAAAGTCGATTATATTAAAACTTGTACCGATTGAACCACTATACATAGCAACAGATTCCTATAGAACATAGCAGAAAAAATGGCTACAAAGATCACCACGATAGAGAAGAAATACAAAAGCATGGTTTAAGGAGTGAAAGAACGAGCGTGATTGGTTACCTTCAGAGACAGCGTTGACCTGTTCGAGGGCATCGAGAGCAGAGGTAAAAGGATTGAAGGAGCGAAGCTTGACGACCTTGCCAAACCTGTTCAAATCCGAAACGGATTTGCGAACCGCTTCGGTGTTCTGACCTATTTCGTCGAGGCCATGAGCCTCTAACAGGGCGTAGCCAGAAGCAGATTCGTGTAGTAGAAACAGCGCCATCGATGGCGGCAACAAAACCCTAAACAACTGAGAGTGATAGAAAGAGAAGAAGCGAAACTAGCATTTGAAGGGCTGCGTACCGGGAACAGGGGTTTAGGGTTTTAATAAGGATCACAAGTTAGTGCTGTAGATTTGATTTACGTACAGAGCGGGTCGACCCGGAAAGACAGGTGCAAAAGGGTGAATTGGGTCGGGCTGTAAAAATGTGAGGGCCTTTTATTTCCCCACCTCCCCCACTTAATTTCCCCACCTCCCATATTTATGAAAATCCAATTTTACCCTTAATAAAAAACACAAAATAAGTATCACCTCCCCAAAATCATCTCCCTCTCGTTCCCTCACTTTCTCCGCCACCTCCCTCTCTCGATTTGCAGCTTCCTCTCCCAATCTCTCTCACTTTTTGAAGGTTTTTTGCTCACCTTGGAGGTCGTAGCCATTCCTGGTGCATTCGTTCGCCATTGCTCCTCCACATTGCCGCCGATCTGAGGTGCTTTAGGCTCTTTTTTTTTTCTTTCCCTGAAATCGCAGAGAATCCGGACTTTTGTTTTTTACTTTCTTTATTTCCCAAATCCGGATTCTAATGTTCGGAGGGATCCGGATTCTAAAGTCCGAAGGTATAAAATCGTTCGGATTTAAGAATCCGAAAGGCTCCGAACATTAGAATCTGGACTCTGCGTTGGGGAGGTGGGGAGATGAGAGGAGGGAAATTTGCAGGGGTATTTTGGTCTTTTCCATGAGTTGGGGAGGTGGGGAAATCAAAGCCCAAATGTGAGTGGTGAAGGATGAGCCCACTTATTTGATGATCGGTAGTTCGGTACGGATATTTTGTAGTTGGGACATAAATTTTTAACCTAGGCAGCAGGTACCCGAACGAAATTAATATTTGTTTTAATATTTGCGACCACTTTTTTTAGGACAAAACTTACCTACACATCTTTATGTCTCGTTTTCTACTAAAAATATGTCAAACCAAAATTGTCTCAAGGGGCGTATCTTGTAATCGTTTCCATGTGTTTGTGTAATGAGGAAAAACCATATCTTTGTGGGATAGGGATCATCTACCTTTAGGATGGGGAAGTTACTTAATTCCCCGTTCTCTCTCGTAAAATATACTGAAGTAAAAGTGACTTTCCTGCCCTGATAAAGTTTTTGGTTGTGAGAAGAAATTGAGAAGAGAGAACGAAGTGAGAAAGAGTGTGAGAAGAGAGAAATATGTGAGAAATAAGGTAGATTTGAGGTATTGTTTGAAATAAGAGAAAGAGAAAAGAAATAGAGAAGAGAAAAGGGTTGGGACATTTCTCTTCTTACTCTCTCGTCTCTTACACACTCTTTAGTGTCTCTCTCAAACCAATCACACGCTAAAGGTAAGAGATCTATTTCTCTATTTGTGTGAGGAACAGTCGGAACAATGCCTATGACATTGCACCTTAGTTTTAACCTTTTTTTTATTAGTTTGGGTATGGACTTTTTAAATTGAATTTTTCTTAAACTGTGGTTAACAAATCGTTAATATTTTTTGTCAACAATACTATTGGTGTTTTTATTGGTTTAAAGTTACATAAACTAACAAAAGCCCAACAAAAGACACAAGCTCACAATAAAAGGCTGCCAATAGTGCAAACACTTAAAACTCTAAAGCAAATTATAATAAGATGTGTACCCTCTATCTTCACCAAAAACATTAGTTAAGTGACTATTAGAGTCTTGCGTTGGTCTAAGGTGTACAAAAGACACAAGCTCACAATAAAGGCTACCAATAGTGCAAACACTTAAAACTCTAAAGCAAATTGTAATAAGACGTGTACCCTCTATCTTCACCAAAAACATTAGTTAAGTGGCTATTAGAGTCTTGCGTTGGTCTAAGGTGTACCATTTGAAAAGGGTACACTGATTTTTTTTTAACAAAAGAAAGGGCACACTAATGAAGTCATTGAATCTAATCATTAATTTATTATCTGAGGAGAAAAAAAGGACAAAGATAAATGATTGAGAACATTGTGAGAGATTTTGGTCTACTCACACATATAATAAACTCAAATAATAAACTGACATGTGTCCTTTTCTCCACCCAATGAACTGCTCAGCATCATTCTCTCTTGAAAGTTTCAATGTGTGAGCATTACAAGCTATAAAACTAATTATTTCAAATTCAAATTACAAATTCAATAACTAATTTAATGTAGATTTTAATGACATCTAATTATAAAATTTGACTGTTACTTATTTCAACAAACTTGATTCTTTCAAAAATTAAATTAATAACACCTAATTATAAGACATAACTTTCTCTTGATCTCATCTAACCCGATTATTTCACAAATTAAATAATAAAATCATATTTTCCGGATTGTTATTTCAGACTCAAATTTCAAATTCAATTATTCATTTAATGTAGATTTCAATGACACATAATTATAAGATTTGACTGTTCCTAAATTCATCTAACCCGATTCTTTCAAAAATTAAATTAATAACACCTAATTATCAGACATGATTTTATTCTGATCCAATCTGACTTGATTATTTCACAAACTAAATAATAAAATAAGATTTTTGGGATTGTTATTTCAATTTCAAATTTCAACTTCAACAATTCAATCAATGTAGATCTCAATGACAGCTAATTATAAGATTTAATTGTTCCTCATTTCATCTAACCCGAATCTTTCAAAAATTAAATTAATAACACCTAATTATCAGACTTAATTTTATCCTGATTCAGTCTAACCTGATTATTTCACAAATTAAATAATAAAATACTATTTATGGGAGTTAACCTAATTATTCCATTACATATTATCAGATTCCATCTAATCTGATTATTTGAAAAATTAAAGAAGATTTTTGGGATTGTTTGATATAATAAAAGAAAAAACATTCTACATGTTATTTATTTAGGTTCATGATCCTAAGTTTATTGAGTTCTTAAATATTAAGTCAAACCATCATCTTAAAACTGATTTCATTTAACCAGATTATTAAATAACATTTTCGGGATTGTTTAACATAATGGAGCGTCGTCTTCAACCCTAATGCCTTCTCCTTGGGAGCTTTTTGCTCTATTAGGGTTTATACCTACCAGTATCGTCTGGGCTCTTTTACTCCCCTGTGGAGGCTTTTTCTCCATCCTTTGGGGTTTTCTCCCTTCCTTTCTCTCCACCTCTCCATTGCTTGTCTCTTTCTTGTCACTACCAACACCCACCATGAATTTCCTTCCTTCCGCCAACAACCATCACGATTTCTTGTCCAAGTCAAGGCTCTCGCAGCGGTCTTGGATTTTAGCCAGAATTCACCAACCCGCTGTCTGCATCTTTGTGGTCATGGAAAACGTCCTCCACCTGAGCCACCACCGACAAACAACAGGAAATCTATGATGGTATCCACTGTTGCTCCCCCGCCACTAGATCTGGTGCCAATCCGCCCTCCACGAAAACCACCAGATGAAGCTCGAAGTCTTTGTGTCATGTTCTTCATCAGGGACATTGTTTTATGCGATGAGAGAGAATATTTCTTCATAGTCAAATCCTACATATACTATCCTAGACTCCAAGTTTGTCAAGGAAAAGTCCTAAGTCTCATGTATGCTATTCATTGGGCGATTAAATTTATTTCAACGGTGGTGATCTTCAAGGTGAATTCCAAGAATATCGTTGATAGTATAAAAAATAATCAGGAGAAACCTAGCTATAGGGCTTTTACTTTAAATAGTATGAGTCTTTTATCTTTTTCTATTATCAACTCTTTGATAGAGTTTTATAGAAGGCGAACCCATGTAGTTGCTTACTATTTAGTAGGGTGGCTGCATATATTGCTAGCTTTCAAATTTATGATCTAATTACCGAATGTATTGCGGTTCTGAGTATTAATAAAATTGCCTAACTTTTCTTTTGTCAAAAAAACATAATTGATAACTATAATAGAGCCAAATCTCAGCTGAGGCGGACCAGTTCTTCCCAAGCTCATGAGCAGCAATGGAAAAAACCCTCTGCAGGGTTGATAAAATGCAACATTGATGTGAGTTTTAGACAGTCCAATGATTTGATGGGCGTGGGCCTAGTTATAAGAAATGAATTTGGAGAGTTTTTGCATGCAAGGACTACTTGTTTTCCTTTCTACTTGGAGGTCCATGAAGGAGAAGCCCTTGGCCTTCTCACAGCCATACAATGGATTAGCATTTTTGAGCTTGATGCAAAAACAATGGTGGACAACTTCAACAACGTTCGTGAGGATTTTTCGGAATTTGGGGCAATTATCAACAATTGTCGTCAACTTTTTTCTTCTTTTTTTTTCACAACTCTTTGATAGAGTTTGCTAGGAGAGAGGCTAACGTAGTTGCACATATCTTAGCAAGGGTGGCTACATCTATGGTTAGCTCTCATACTTTTCATGATATTCCAAGTTGTATTGAGGATTTTATTACGAGTGAAATGACATAACTTTGTTTTCTTCAAAAAAAAAAAATAATAATTGATAACGCATATAAGATTTCCTATTTCATACCACAAACAATGAAATCATCATAAATGAAATCTCATGACCATTCTATAATCAATGACCTGTTAAAAAAATTCAAAACCCTTGAACAGTGCAGCAACCTTACAATAACACCAAATTATCATACATACACTTATTCATCTTATTTATAACCCATATAACATAATTTATTTCACAAATGAAATAATAAAATCATATTTTCGGGATTGTTATTTCAGATTCAAATATCAAGTTCAATAATTCATTTAATGAAGATTTCAATGACAACTGATTATAAGATTTGATTGTTCCTAATTTCATCTAACCTAATTCTTTTAAAAATTGAATTAATAACACCTAATTATCAGATGTGATTTTATCCCGATTCAATCTAACTTGATTATTTCAAAATTAAATAATAAAATAAGATTTTCGGGATTGTTATTCAAAACTTTTCGGGATTGTTATTCAAATTCAAACTTCAATTTTAATAATTCATTCAATGTATATTTCAATGACAACTAATTATAAGATTTAATTGTTCCTGATTTCATCTAACCTGATTCTTTCAAAAATTAAATTAATAAAACCTAATTAGTAGACTTCATTTTATTCTGATTCAATCTAACTTGATTATTTCACAAATTAAATAATAAAATACTATTTATGGGAGTTAACCTAATTATTCCATTACCTATTATCAGACTCCATTGAATCTGATTATTTTAAAAATTAAAGAAGATTTTTGGGATTGTTTAATTGTTTAATATAATAAAAGAAAAAACATCATAAATGAAATCCCATAACCATTCCATAATCAATGACCCGTTCAAAAAAATTCACAACCCTTGAACAGTGCAACAACCTTACAATAACTCCTAATTATCAGACACATACTTATCCATCTTATTTATAACCCATATAGCATAATTTATTTTCTTCCACAAATCAGAGAAATCAGGTTAAATACCATTTATACCATAGCCAACGACACAGTAAAACAGGAAATTGATTTAAAAAAAAATTGAAATCCGATGAACCGTGCAACATCCATATGAAATCATGAGAATTTTCAGGCCTTATGAAATATATTTGATCGACATCCCACAATAAATATTAAAAGGTCAACTAAATATTAATTTTTAAGCACATTGGAATATTAAAACTAATTAAATTTCTTTCATAATAATCCACTACAGCCTACTGACAAATTTATTTTTGGTTACCGAATATTTGATGCTATAATTTTGTATTTTGAGATGAAGTTCAATCCAATGGGAACTCTATATAAACTTAGTCTATTAAGCAACAACTCATCCATCAGAAATCGCTGCAATCAACCCTATCTTGGCAAGTATCACCATCTTTATCACATATGGCCCCCAAATTTGATATGGTTTCAGATGTGAGCTTCAATCAAGAGGCGTGGAACTCGTGCTTATGGACTGTGAGGTGGTGTTCAACAACCCTTAACTTTTTAAACTAAAATATTAAAACAAAATAAACTGAATCTAATTAATTTTATTTCATATTTTTTGTTCCATTTTAGATATTTCATTTTAAATTTATTGTGAAAGTTGGGAATTGTACATCAAAAAACCTCCAATAATGATCTACAACACTACATAAAATTAAATTTTTGGCAATCAAATTAGTATGCTCTATTAGTTGATATCCCCATTATTATTATTCTCTCTATTTCTATTAGGTATTAAAATTATTTATGTTAGCAAATGCATTCTACATGTGTGTCCATATTAATAAACTTAGTAACTTATACAAAACACTTATAAAAAAACAATAATCTATTATATATAACACAACTTTTTTAATACAAAATGACATGCAAAAGCATCACAATAGTGAAAGTGAATCCAACTAGGTTGACATCACAAACACTACCTATCATTTTTAGCACACCAATATTTTATTTAGAAAATGACAAAAGAATACAAAGGAGAGATGGAGGACATACACCTTACCCGTGAAAGAATCATTTAAATTTATAATTAGGGAGACCAAATCTATGTCTAAAAAAGTCCTTCCTAATAAAAGAAGGGATCGAATCCTGTCAAACAAAGCCATAATTAGTTGTTCCAAACAAGGCTAACTTATCAGCACAATAATTTCACTCTCTATAGATATGAGAGACAATAAAATTCATTTGTTTAGTCAACAACACACAATTATTTCATCCATTTTTGAGCTTCCAAGAAATAATGTCACTGTTTTTGAAAGCATCAACTATTAGATGAGAGTCACAGCAGCTCTCATATCTCTAAAAGTTCCCCATAAGAGTATCTAATGCCACGACACCCCCAATTTTATGTTATTTTGTAGTGTTGTTAATATATTCGTTTTTTTTTTAGGGAATATATATTCGTTAATGTTTTATATAATAAGAAATGAAATTTATAAAAACAGATTTGTATATACGTATTTGGTCCTCTTCACACATCTTTTCTACCTTCACCACTGATCCCATATAAATGTTTAAAAAATATATTAATAATTTTATAGATTTTTTTTAAAAAAGTCAGAATATATATATTCAAAACCTTGCATGCTCTACTACGTCCGAAGGAAATTCACCATTGTATTTTCTTTCTCAAAAAGCTATATGTCTAGGTGTTATAACACATGATTGTTCTTCCATGTTAAATTAAAAATTAAATCAATGTTAATAATTTTTAAAATGATTACTTTAAAAAATATTCAATCAAAGGATAACGATATTTCTTTAATTTATTTATCAATACTTAAATTTCTCCAATCAATACCGAAATCTTTTCAATAATTTAATATTAAACAAAATGACATATTTGTAAATCATCATTAAATTAATTTTTAACCACTTAAACCTATTTTTGAAAATTTTAAAAAAATAATCAAACATGTTATATTTTTATTTAAGCTTTTACGTTCAACGAAACTATATGTGAAATGCACAAATTGGTTGAATTGTTGAACCCCCAATTGAAAAGTAAACCAGAATGAAGAGGTCAAATAATAATTCAAATGGACGAACAATATTCATTGATGAAAAAAAAGGCTTAATTAGCAATTTAGTCCCTTAACTTATTTTTGAGGTGCAAGTTGGTCCCTTATCTTTTTTTTTGCGTCAAATTGGTCCCTTAACTAAATAAATGGGTGCACGTTAGTCCTTGTTCTAACACCTGTTAGTCTAACTTACCACATGTGCATACATGTATCTGACGTGGCTAAATGCTGATGACATGGAGCTGACATGGTAATCAATTAAAATTGAATAATATTGTTAAATAATAAAAAAATTTAAAACGTGGACTGAGCCACTTTCCTCCAGCGTTTGTCTTCAACCTCCCTCCAGCGTCCATCAACCACCATCATCTTCAACCTCCCTCTACCGTCCATCAACCACCCCCATTCTTCTTCCCCTGAGTCACTTTCCCCTTCCCACCCTAAAACCCACCCCACCCTGAAAACATGAAAAGGAAAATCAAACTGATGCGATGAGGTTGCAGAGGGTGGAGGTTGCGCGGACCCAAAACGCGGCGGGTGGAGGTTGTGCGAACCCAAAACGTAGTGAGGTTGCAGAGGATCGAATTGATGCGATGAAAAATTAGGGTTTCAAACTGAAAATTGATGCGATGAAAAATTAGGGTTTCAAACAGAATCAAATTGATGAAAAATTAGGGTTTCAAACTGAGAATTGAATTAGGGTTTCGTCTTCTCGATTGCTTCGTGTTTTGATTCCTGTTTTGTTTCCTGTTTCGCCTTCATCTTCTCTCTTCTCGATTGATTCCTATTTCGTTTTCGTCTTCTCTCTCTGTTCTTTGTTCGGTTCTTGCGCTACCTCATGGCCGATAACATGGGAGGAAGGAGAGGGTCAGTGGAGTGGTGCGAGCTGGGGGTGGTGGCTGGGTGTGGGGGAGGGCAGATGGCGCTTTCTGGTGAAAGGAACCGTCGTGGTGGTGGTGGTGGAGGGAGGTTAAAGAAGATGGTGGAGGGAGGTTGAAGAAGATGGGGTGGTGGAGACCCATTTTTCGTCCACTGTCAACAGCTGTTGACCCATTTTTCCTCCACGTTAGTCAAAGATGCCACCTCGTGTCCACATAAGCGTCCATGGTTGACTTGACTTAACGCTGTTAGTGTTATTTGGACGGAAGGACCAACTTGATTCACTTTGTTTAGTTAAGGGACCAATTTGACGCAAAAAAAAAAAGATAAGGGACCAACTTGCACATAAAAAATAAGTTAAGGGACCAAATTACTAATTAAGCCAAAAAAAAAACAACAATGCAAATGGAAGCTCTGTAGTATCGTAGTATGATGGACAAACAATCCAAGTATAATCAGGAGGCTTTGCAGCTTTTGAATGAGCTTATGCTAAAGATGGTGAAAGATGAGTGAGGGTTGGAGAATGATCTTGAAACATATATGGGAAAAGTTTCATAAAAATAAGGTACAGTAAAAGATGATGTTCATGTGAAGAAAAGATGGTTGTATACGAAATGGTACTTCATCTCCTTCTTATAGCATTAAAATTTTCATGTTTTCTATGTTACATCATCCTTTTTCTTCTCATAATTCCTTTCCTAATTATCCATTCACATTTTATTAAGGAAAGCTTTAGTTCCCAATGGGAGAATACAAGATGGGACATGGTTTTATTAACTTGCACCTAAATTGAGGGAAACCCCATATCTTTTACAAGATTACGAACAAATCTCATAGGAGATATATTCTTAAAGCAATCTCTCCTATATGAGATACACCAAATGAGCACATAGCCACATACGTCTCTAAGTTAACTATCAACCTAGAAGCTTGGCAAAATTCTTTAGGGATTTTTCCTAAATCTTGCACTTGCAAACTATTTCCCTTATAAATTAAAAAATGACATCGGCAGCAGAAAAAGAGGTTATAAATGCGTGGGTTGTCATTGTTAAGCTTGATAACAAACTAGCATCTATCTTCAATCTTTCTTTTGTTACAAGAGAGAGAAAAGGCAAAAACAAACTAGAACATAAAAAACTACTCCCAAATGAAGGTCGCCATCATAGCATCAACCAACGATAGAGGCCTCATGCCACTAGGAGCTTCTTGTAAAACAACCAAAGACTCCTTTATCCCTTGCATTCAACTTAGCTAAGACATCAGCACTAAGGTTTTAAATTGTGGTCCGCAACCGCAATTGCGGCCGCAATATTGTTGTTGCGGTAGTCGCCGCAACCGCATCACACCGCATTCGCATCATAGAAGTTTTGTTAAATTAGTGTATTTATCGAATTATTTCACACCGCAACGGCCGCAATGAGCGTCTTAGCGACCGCAATAACTGCAATCGCAACGACCGCGACCGCAACCGCAACCGCAATTTAAAACCTTGATCAGCACAATGATTTCCTTCCCTAAACATATGAAGTAACTTGAATTTTCGCTCCTTTCCCAAGTAAAATTTAATGACAACTAACTCATTTCCATAAAAATGATGAATTCGCACTTCCTTTTGCACTAGTCGAATGGTATGCACTAGCAAACCACTTGCCTAAAGTCAACATCCCAACATAGCTTAATGCCATGAAACAAGGCCATAATCTTCACATGAAGAATATTGATCACTGTAGCACTTCCACAAAAGCCCTTTAAGAACCCACCAACGTGGAGCTCGAATGGACAATGGCATTCTCAAAGGCCATATTGTTACGAGTGCACTATAGAGGCCACAACATGATAGGGATCACCATTCCATGATGAGTTATATTATCATGTGCCCACTGCAACAATTCTGAGTTATTGTTAGGGTGCTTCAGATCCAACATGGATAAGATACTCGAGGACAAGACAACAAAAATTGAACGATAGTATATGCCTTCACAATACACATTAGATAGGTTGGAGTTATAGCAGCCCCCTTTCTCTAAGGATGGACCGAGTGGGGATGGCAGCATGACTTACCTGCCATGAGAAGAATTGAAAGACCAAGCTTTTCCATATATAACGTGAAGAAATACAACGACATAAGGTCTCCTTAACAAATACCTCTAGAAGGAGAAAAACTCTTCAACATAAAATGATTCCAAAGAATATAAATGAAGAAGATTTAATACACCGCATGATGAGCATGACAATTAAAGTGAAAGGCAAAATCATATAAAATTGACGATGTAAAATCCCCCTAAATGCCATGTTAATCTGGAAAGCCAAGATTCCCTATTGACCAAAACCTTGACAACTTTATATGCTTTGTTACGAAGGCTAATTGATTGAAATCTTTGAAGTGTGACGATTGATATGCCTTTGGGATATAAAAAATAATAATTGTCCATTCTATTTTTACTATTATTAGAAAATATTAAATAATAGGAAAAACTTTATGTACTTCTTCAACAAACGATGACATACTGATTTTTATCTTTCCATTTTTCCAAAATGGGGTGATTGTGTACAAATACCCTATTTTTTATGTGTATTTTAAGTGTCGCCACTTATTATTATTGTTTGAACCAATACCAATACACTTTTCACTTTTGTATGTGGTGGCCAAAATGTAAAATACACCGGTTGCTGTGACACCCAATCCATGCCACCAACAAAAATAATGAAATTAATTACGATAAATAATAGAATAAATTTATTGTGGCCTCCTTGACATCATGGGTGTGTTTGAATCGCTAATTGAACAAGACAGGACTGTTGATTTATATATATATATATATTATTTGTATTTTTTGGATGTAGCAAGAGACTTTGACCACATTTGATCTCAAAACCTTAATAGGTTCATAGATCTAACATCTTATATATTCTTTATTTTGTTTATTATTAGGCGATGTGAGACTATCTCAAACTTGGATACCCAACATCTCTCCCTTAAGTGTGAGTCTCAAGTCCATATGTACGCATCCCTTACGAGAGTGTGTGGATCGTTATTGGGCCTACGCCAACGGGATCTAATACCACTTGTTAGTTTTTTTTTTAATATTTATATTTGTATTTTTTGGGATGTAGCAAGAGATTTGACTACATTTGATCCCAAAACCTTAAGATGACAACTTATGAGTGTAACGTCTTATATATTCTTTATTTTGTTTATTATTAGATAATGTTAAACTATCTCACACTTGGATACCCAATAAGGACAGTACTGGACACGTAGCTAAGTCACAGGACAACCTTTTGTGTTGTGTAATGTTTGTTGGTCCATGCACAATAGAAGCATTTTGTGCTTAATCTTATTTGACATGCTTATGTACTGGAAAAAAAAATGTAAACTTTACTATAATATCTTTAGTACTGGGCAATGTTTGGTTAGCATTAGGAAAAGACACATAACAAGATTTTGAAACTTTTTAAATTATTTTATTGTTTAACATAAACTTTGCCATAAAAACACATTATTTTATTATTTATCATATGTTCTAAAAATATTTCAGAAGTATATATTGTTATTAAAAATATAAAATCTTAAGCAAAAAAAATAAAAAATAAAAAGATAAATAAAAATACAATAAATAAAGTTACTGAATGAAAACCACAACCCACATCAAGCTTAGTGCTATAGAAAAAAAATACCTTTCAATTCATATGAAAGTTAAAAAAGAAATATATAGAATTTACAAATAGCGATGTAACATTACAACAAAAAAGAATGAAAAAGCAACCATGATAAAACAAAAATCAATGAAAAAGCAATGTCCAAAACAATGCATCCTGGGCTAAATCACGTTATGGGGCCAAAGCATTTTACTTTTTCTTTATTATGTATGTTGCCTTGAAAGACAATTGAGAAGAAAAAAGATAACAATGGCATGAAAGATAATATTGGGAAAAAGAACTGTGTTTGACAAAACGGGTGTGCAGGAGAGAAGCTTTGAAGATTAAAGTCCGGAGAGAAAAGAGGTGCATGGGTTTCAGAGAAAAATAATTTTCAAACGGTAGAAAAAAGAAAAGTCTGAAACACAGGATAATATTGTCTTTTTACTTTTGCTAGACTTTGGACAAACAGCTGTAGAGTGAGTAATAAAATTTTTGGTATTTGTCCATGTTAGTAGTGTGTCTGTATTGGGCTCTATTGAGCCAATTTATTACCTAATGGGCCTTATTGTATAGTGGCTTTATACCCAGGCCCAATTAGTTGTTGATTAGTTTTCTGTTAATTTGTTGCTTAAAAGTAACTAACTCTGTTACTTCCTACACTTATATATTAGTTCTTTTGATCAATGGAATTAATTCATTCGATTCAATCTACTTTGAAACCTAACAGCTGGTATCGGAGCTCCATTGGGGCCTGATACGAACCATAGTTCTTGAGTGTGTAAAGGTAAAGAGAGATGTGAATCGAACGATAGAGAGATGACGGAAAAGGAGACGACCAATTTCTTGCAACTGGCAATTCCAAGGTTCGATGGGCATTACGATCACTGGTCGATGTTAATGGAGAATCTCCTGCGTTCAAAGGAGTACTGGAACCTAATAGAGAATGGGGTTTTCACTGCCTCAGCAGCAACGACAACAGAGCAGTTAAAGATGGCAGAAGAAAGCAAATTGAAAGACCTCAAAGCGAAGAACTACCTATTCTAATCCATAGATCGCAGCATCTTGGAGACGATACTCAATAAAGAAACAGCCGAAGATATTTGGGATTCGCTGAAGCAAAAGTATAACGGCTCCTCGAAGGTCGAGAAACGCAGTGCGGTGACTGCGAAGAGTTTGAACTGCTGGGAATGAAGGAGGGTGGAACAGTTGATGAGTACTTCGCAAAGACTCTCTCCATTGTCAATAAAATGAAAATACATGGGGAAAGAATTGAGCAGGGAACAATCGTTGAAAAGATTCTTAGGTCCATGACCTCAAGATTTGATTATGTGGTTTGTTCGATTGAAGAATCGAACGATGTCACCACTTTATCTGTGGATGAACTTCAAAGCAGTTTGATGATGCACGAACAAAGAATGAAGGGGCATAAAGAAGAAGAGCAGGCCTGAAAGTCACCAATACAGGCAGGGGTGGTGGCAGAGGAAGAGGCCGCAGTGGAGCAAGGGGAAGACGCGGCGGAGGAAGGCAACCTTTCAACAAGGAATTGGTTGAATGCTATCATTGTCACAAATTAGGGCACTTTCAAGCTGAATACCCTAATTGGGAAGAGAAAGCCAACTATGCAGAATTCAACAAAGAAGAAGAGATGTTGTTGATGGCTCACACTGAAGAAGCAGATTCTTCCATGAAAAGGGTATGGTTTCTTGACTCTGGGTGCAGTAATCATATGTGTGTGTAAAGAATGGTTTTTTGATCTTGATGAAAGCTTTCGAGTCTCAGTAAAATTAGGAGATAATTCTAAGATGACTGCTATGGAAAAAAGGAATGTTAAGCTTGAAATTGGAGGGTTAATTCAAGTAATTACTGGTGTTTACTATATTCCTGAACTGAAAAGTAATCTTCTTAGTATTGGCCAATTGCAAGAAAAGGGGTTAACAATAGTGTTTCAGCAAGGTGTTTGTAAAATATATCATGGAGAAAGGGGGTTGATTATGAAATCTCACATGTCATCTAACCAAATATTTGTTGTTTTATCAAATATTGTCATTCCTTCATGCTTTAAGGTGACAGATGAAGATGCATCATATCTATGTCATTGTAGATATGGTCATCTAAGTCAAAAGGGCTTAAAGTTGCTAAATGAAAAGGGCATGGTGAAGGGACTGCCTAAACTGAGTGAATCTTCCAAGGTTTACAGTGATTGCATGTCAGGGAAACAACATAGGGAGCCCTTCCCGAAGGGTACCTCATGGAGGGCAGAGAAGAAACTTCAATTGGTTCACTCAGACATTTGTGGCCCTATAAAACCTGCATCTAATAGCCAGAAGAGATACTTCATCACCTTTATAGATGACTTCAGCAAGAAGACCTGGGTGTATTTTCTGGCTGAGAAGTCTTCTGCATTGGAAGTTTTCAAGAAATTCAAGGCTGCAGTGGAGAAGGAATCTGGATATAGTATTTGTGCCTTAAGGACAGATAGGGGTGGGGAATACACCTCAACAGATTTTGACAGTTTTTGTAGCTCAAATGGTATCAAAAGGCAACTTACAGCTGCCCATACCCTCAACAAAATGGGGTATCCGAGAGGAAAAACAGAACCATAATGAACATGGTAAGAAGCATGATCTCAGAAAAGGATTTACCCAAAGAATTCTGGCCAGAAGCAGTGAGATGGGCAGTGTACATTCAAAATAGCAGTCCTACTATTGCTGTCAAAGACATTACACCTGAAGAGGCTTGGAGTGAAGCTAAACCTTCAATTCACTTCTTCAGAATTTTTGGTTGCATAGCTCATGTCCATGTCCCAGAAAGTCAAAGGAAGAAGCTGGATAAAAGGAGTGTAAAGTGTGTGCATCTTGGTGTGAGTGAGGAGTTAAAAGCATACAGGCTTTATGATCCTATCTCAAAGAAAATTCTGGTGAGCAGAGATGTTGTTTTCTCTGAGAATGAGAAGTGGAATTGGCAGCATGCAAGAGCAGAAAATGGGAAGACATTGAGATGCAGAGGAACAAACTGATGCAAGAGAAGAAGCTCAGCAACAGAAAGACGGTGCAGCAGGTACAGAGGCTACAGTAAACACAGAGACAGTGACTGAATCTGTGACTAATTTGCAAGATAACGGTGCAACAAATTGTCAGGCAAGCAATACAGATTTGGAACCTTTTTCCAGCAGGCAAGTCAGAAACTGTGATTCTGAGGAGGATCAAGAAGCCCTAGCTGAAGGGAGGATCAAGATGAAACCTGGGTGGATGAGTGATTATGTTACATCTGAGCAAGACCTGCAGGATTTGAGTTCAGAAGAAGAATTTAATTTGGCCATTTTTACAGACCCGATTACCTTTGAAGAAGCAGCCAAGAGTGAAGATTGGAGGAGGGCCATGGATTTGGAAATTGAAGCCATAGAAAGAAATGGAACCTGGGAACTAACTGACCTTCCAAAGGGTGTCAAGAAAATTGGAGTGAAATGGGTATTCAAGACTAAATTGAATGAAAAAGGGGAAGTAGAGAAGTACAAGGCAAGGTTGGTTGCCAAGGGATTTACTCAACAACATGGCATTGATTACAGGGAGGTATTTGCTCCTGTGGCTAGGTGGGATACCATTAGAACTATTATAGCATTGGCAGCCCTCAAAGGATGGTGTGTGTACCAACTTGATGTAAAAAGTGCTTTTTTGCATGGAGAGTTGAAGGAGACAGTTTATGTGGATCAGCCACAAGGATACTTGAAAACAGGAAATGAAGACAAAGTTTACAAGTTAAGGAAGGCATTATATGGGTTGAAGCAAGCACCAAGGGCTTGGTACAGCTGAATTGAATCTTACTTTGCAAAGGAGGGTTTTGTGAAATGTCCATCAGAACACACACTCTTCATTATGGAGGGAGAAAACAAGGGATTGTTGATTGTAAGTATTTATGTGGATGATCTAATTTTTACTGGAAATGATGAGAGAATGTTCTCAGAATTCAAGAAGTCTATGAAGAGGGAATTTGCTATGACTGACTTGGGAAGAATGACTTATTTTCTTGGTGTAGAAGTTGTGCAATTTGCTGCAGGAATTTCAATAAGTCAGTCCAAATATGCTAGAGAAATACTAGACAGATTTGGAATGACTAACAACAGACCAGTGCTAAATCCTGTTGTACCTGGCTGCAAGCTTACAAAGGAAGGAAATGGAGGGTTAGTAGATGCCACTAACTTCAAGCAAATGGTTGGATGCCTAATGTACTTGACAGCTACAAGACCCGATCTCATGTATGCTGTGTCTTTGATCAGTAGATATATGGACAATCCCACAAAAATGCATCTTCAAGTGGCCAAGCGAATTCTCAGGTACTTGAGAGGAACAATTGAATTTGGAATTCAGTATGGGAATGCAGGAAGGAAAGAGCTGATTGGATATACGGATAGTAACTATGCAGGAGATGTTGATGATAGAAAAAGTACTTTTGGCTATGTGTTTATGCTAGGATCAGCTGTAATTTCCTGGTCTTCCAAGAAACAACCAATAGTCACTCTTTATACTACAGAAGCCGGATTCATAGCAGCTGCATTGTATGCTTGCCAAGCCGTTTGGTTGAGAAGAATCTTGTTGAAATTGGGAAACTCACAAACTGGGAGCACCATGGTCTACTATGATAATAGCTCAACTATCAAATTGTCTAAAAATCCTGTCCTCCATGGAAGGAGTAAGCATATAGATGTAAGGTTTCATTTCTTGCGAGACCTTGTCAAAGAAGAAGTAATTGAGCTAGTGCACTGCAACTCACAGGATCAAATTGCAGACTTAATGACTAAGCCCTTGAAATCTGAAGCTTATCAGAGGCTGAGCACCAGCTTAAGAATGTGCAGAATCCAAAATCGAACTGATTGTTTGTTGTTTTCTATTGATGACAATCAGTTCAAGGGAGGAAATAGTTAGTAGTGTGTCTGTATTGGGTTCTATTGAGCCAATTTATTACCTAATGGGCCTTATTGTATAATGGCTTTATACCCAGGCCCAATTAGTTGTTGATTAGTTTTCTGTTAATTTGTTAATCTGTTGCTTAAAAGTAACTAACTCTGTTACTTCCTACAATTGTATATTAGTTATTTTGATCAATGGAATTAATTCATTCGATTCAATCTACTTTGAAACCTAACAGTCCAGTCGTATTTTAAATCGAACGTTAGGACAAATATTTTTGTCTTGTCCCAACATTTGTTTTTTAGCAAATCAAACACACCATATATCATTATTGATTAAAAAAATCAATACCAATCCTACATTAACATTTTTTAATGGATTGAGATCCTCTCCTGTTCACATGAAACGAGATACTCTCCTGTTGGAGAGAAAGAAACAGATGTGTTGAGTGTAAATGTGCGAGAGAGAGAGAGAGAGAAATAAATATGGGTTTATACATGTGTCTATATCTTTCTAACATGACCATCATGTTAGAGAAGAGGATCCAAATCCATTTTTAATGTCGATTTATGCCATCAGAATGACCCACGAAATGACTTTATGGTCCAGTGGAATCCCCACCCTCCATCAAAAACATGAGAGAAGCTCTTTACACTATAATAAAAGAGAGATGCGAGGTTTTAAGGGTGGCGATGCTTCCACATGAGAAAACATGAGATAATCCATTCCGAAATCACGCAACTGACGGGTTATCTTCCTAGCGACCATGCTCAGACCTGTATTATCGATCTCAACGCAGAAAGCTCCTGCCAGTTTATCCGATCTCATCCATCACACTCCCAATCATATTTTTGCTAGTGCCTCATTATCAGACAGAACCCTTTCCATGTCCTCGAGATTTGGCCATCTTTTTCTTTCTGTTCTTCTCATCCTTGACATTAGGGCTGGACAAACGGGTCGGACCCGACCGAAAACCGACCAACCCGGTTGTTGCAGACATGGACGGACGGGTCCGAGCGGTGGGTGCAGGTTCGCGGGTGAGGCAACCAGGTTGGGTCGGCTCAGCGCAGGCGACAACGGATTTGCAAATCGAGCCCAACAGAATCCGAGCCCGACCGACCGAAACACTTGAATAAAAAAAATTATATACTACGATGTCATTTCGCGCTAGGGATAGGATAATACTCTCAGATCATTACCTCAACCCTAAATGATTCTCTCTCTCGATCCTCACCTCAGCCTCAAACCAAACCCTAGCGCTGCTTGCCCTCTCTCTCTTGCTCGTGCTCTCTCGTTCATTCTGATTGTTGAACCCTAGTTCATTCTTCCCCCATCATTCCTTCTTCACCATTTCTTCACCTTTGTTCAGGATATGGGTTTGGGAGGAGAGAAGGGGAGAAGGAGAGGGAAGGCAAGGAAAGGAGTTGCATTTTTTTTTTTGGTATGATTTTACTCTTCAGATCTTTGTTGTGGTTGAAGGTGCTTGCTCATGGGTTAGCAGCACGACAATGCATATGGTTTTCGGCGACGATGATTACGGCTGTGCTGCAACGATTTGGCTCGACGGTTCTCGCGACGAAGATCCATTATGGGGTCGGGACAGTTCTTGTCGGCGCTGCCATCTGCTTCACCTCTGGTGGCGTTGAGCTTACCCGAGCAAATCTGTCCGATCGAAACCGTCACCTGACCAAACCGCCACCCGCCAAACCGTGCAAGTAACAGACGAAATTGGGCCACATATTACAGCCCACGGTTTGGGCTGGATTGGGGGTTTTGGGCCCGAAACCGATCCGGCCCGACCGATGTCCAGCCCTACTTGACATCCTGCTTAGAAGAAGAAAAAGAATCAATTGGTGAAACAGTAGCAATCTCATTTAATAGTATTTTTTTATGCATTACATAACTTTAATAGTTGTACTATACGATTGTATTATAGGCTGTACACAAACCCCTTTATTTAAGGCACTTCTACGTAATACGACATTCACTGTACTTTGGGTACCTCTCAAAACTCCTAGCTTTCTACACAGGCTACATTAACCAATAATCAATATAGTTAGCATCAAGAGAACATGTGAAAGAAATAGTCCTTTATCTTCTTTGTTGTGTAACCTATTCTTCGGGACAGTAACGGTGTCTGAGATGATTCAATAGAAGAATAAAGTGGATAGAATAAACAACATTGCTAGTAATGATGAAAATATTGAAAGAAAAAAAAGTTAAGACAAACTAGTGCATTTGATGTTTATATCAGAACATAAAACGAATTATAAATTAAGTCAACGTGGATCCCATGCAGATAGGAATAAAATAAAACACCCCACGAAGTAAATGCTAAGCTTGAGATCCCAAAGAAACTTATCAAAATGAAGCCTCACACCACGAAGAAGTTCGCTCTCAAACTCATTACTTTGGCAGGGAATTTTAGTCACTTCATGTATCTGTGAACCAATCTTAGGATCTAATACACCTAAAATGAACTTCGGCTTCTTACCTTCCTTGACTTTAGGTAAGTTAGTCTCCAAAACAGTCCTCAGTTCATCAGTCAATAGGCCTGTACAACGACAAAACAAACAACAAGTTGAGCAACAAACAAAAATGAATTGAAACAATTTGAGTTCACACAAACACAGCATTAACCCCAACCAAGCATATTAAAACAAAGTTCCCCGACAAAGTGGAAAACGGAAAAAAATCATCAATATTGCTTACGACTAGACTTCAAAAAAGTCAATTCATAACATGATTCATGCATCAGCAGACATTCGAAACGCAACAAAAAAAGAAAGAAAACAAGCAAAAGACGGGAAAAATCGATTATATTAAAACTTGTACCGATTGAATCACTATATATAGCAACATATTCCTATAGAACATAGCATAAACATGTCTATAAAGACCACCACGATAGAGAAGAAATACAAAAGCATGGTTTAAGGAGTGAAAGAACGAGCGTGATTGGTCACCTTCGGAGACGGCGTTCCACTGTTCGAGGGAATCGAAGGCAGAGGTAAAAGGATAGAAGGAGCAAATCTTGACGACCTTGCCGAACCTGTTGAAATCCGAAACGGAGTTGCGAACCGCTTTGGTGTTCCGGCTGATTTCGTCGAGGCCATGAGCCTCTAACAGGGCGTAACCACAAGCAGCTTCGTGTAGTAGAAACAGCGCCATCGATGGCCGCACCCTAAAAAACTGAGAGTAAGAGGAAGAGAAGAGAAAATAGCATTTTGAAGGTAGTTGTTGCTGCGTACCGGGAACAGGGTTTAGGGTTTTTAATAAGGATCACAAATTAGTGTTGCAGTATTGACGTACGGATTTGGTCGAACCAAAAAGACGGTGAAAAGGGAGAATTGGGTTGGGCTGTAAAAATATGAGTGGTGAAGGATGAACCCACTTATTTGACGATCAGTACAGATATTTTGTACTTGGGGTCGTAATTAGCAGGTACCCAAACGAAATTAATATTTGTTTAATAAATTTTATGCAACCGCTTTTTTAAGGACAAAACTTACGTACAATTCTTTATTTCTTCTATGTCTCCTTTCCTACTAAAAATATGTCAAACCAATTTGTCTCAAGGGGTGCATCTTGTAATCGTTTCCATATTTTTCTTTAATGAGGAAAACCATCTCTTCGTGGGATACATATCCTCTACCTTTACGACGAGAAAGTCACGAGTGACTTTTTCTCTATCTCTCTCTTATTATTATCTCTCCTTTCTCTCTCACGTTTCTCTCTCATAAAATACACGAAAGTAACGTTGACTTTCCCACCCTAAAGGTAGGGGATCTATTTCTCTCTTTGTGTGAGGAACAGTAGGAATAATACCTATGATATTATACCTTAGTTTTATCCCCTTTTTATTAGTTTAGGTTTGGATTTTAAATTGAGTTTTTCTTAATTATGGTTAACAAATCGTTAATGTTTTTTTGTCAACAATACTATCGATGTTTTTATCGGTTTAGGGTTACATAAACTAACAAAAGTCCAACAAAAGACACAAGCTCACAATAGAGGCTACCACTAGTGCAAACACTTAACTCTAAAGCAAAGTGTAATAAAACTTGCACCCTCTATCTTCACCAAAAACACTAGTTAAGTGGCGATTAGAGTCTTGCGTTAGTCTAAGGTGTACTCCTTAGAGGGACAAAACTATACTTATTTTCCCTCGTGATTCTAATATGGGCGACTCATTGTGGTACATGGCTATCCATAAAGTGAAATCTATTGGGGAAAAAAAATTCGAAGCCTTTGTCGTACACGGATAATGATAGGATTCTTGTTTATATTGGTTGGACTCCTCCTCCTCCTCCTCTTCCTCTTCCTGGTGCCTACAAACTGAATGTTGATGGAGCTCACAATTAATCAACTGGAATCTCGGCTTGCTGTGGTCTTATTAGAGATCATGATATGTGTTTTATTCAATGTTTTAGCATCAAATTAGGTCCTTGCAATGTGCTATAGCTTGAATTACGTGCGATATTAAATGGTATTAAACTGTCTCGAAGCTTAGTCTCCAAAGGGTGATCATTGAATCAGATTCCGCTATTGCTGTGAAGATTCCACATCAGAGAGTCGTCGAGTAGTGGTGCTGCCAGTCGCCCCTCTGTCGCGCATGATCAGGATTACCAGGATTATTAGTGCTGTTTGTACTTTGTTCGGATATTTTTGATATTGTTCGGATATTTTTTATGATTGTTTCGATTTTTTTTATTTATTACGCTTTTTTGTTCGGATATTAAGCTTGTTTGTTTTTTACTTTACGTTATCGCATTTCATATGAAGTAAATTGATAAATATAAATAAATTAATCAACTTAATTAAATTAAAAAGTTACATATATAATTAATAATTAAAATTAATCAATTAAAAATTAAATTCAATTAGTTAAATTAAAAAATTAATTAATTTAAAAATTAAATAAATAATAACTAAATCAATTAATTAAATTAAATTAAATAAATAAATCAATTATTTATTTAAATAAATTAAATAAATCAATCAATTTTAAAAAAAAATTATCAATACCGACGGATTTATCCGTCGATAAACCGTTACTTACCAATGACCTTGCCCGTCAGAAACTTACCGACGGTCTACACCATCGGAAACTTACAGACGGTATTTACAGACGGGTTGATCATAAAAATCCGTCGGTAAATATTTGCGACGCCCATTTTACCAACTGGCTTTTGGCCGTCGGGAATCCGTCAAAAAATTTGTATTACCGACGGCTTTTGGGGGTTATCGACGGCTTTTAGACGTCGGTAATCCCGCATTTTCTTGTAGTGATTTTGCTCAAAATTCATATCTCTCTCTCTCTCTCTATATATATATATATATAACTTGAGGGTTCAAGGCCTTCATTGCTCTATTACGTCAGGAGGAAATTCACCATTATATTTATTTTCTCACAAAGCCACATGTCTAGGTGTTATGACATCAATGTTAATAATTTTTCAGATGATTACTTTAAAAAATATTCAATTAAAGGATAGCATTAATTTCTTTAATTAATTTATCAATACTTAAATTTCTCTAATCATTACTGAAATCTTTTCAATAATTTAATATTAAATAAAATGACATATTTGTAAAGCATCATTCAATTATTTTTTAACCAATTAAACTAATTTTTGAAAATTTTCAAAAAAAAAGTTTCAAACATTTTATATTTTAATTTAAGCTTTTACATTCAACAAAACTATATTTGAAATGCACAAATTGGTTGAATTGTTGAACCCTCGGTTGAAAAGTAAACCGGAATGGAGAGGGCAAATAAAAGTAAACCGGAATGCACTGAATTTTCGATGGAATTGCGCATCTCCAGAGCCATTTATATGCTTTACCTAGCTTCACCTCAACCGTAGACTTAACATGAGTATCTAATAAAAAGTTGTATGCCGATTTTGAAGAATACCCCTGCAAAGTATCCAAAACCCACACCCAAGAATCCTCCCTGTCACGCTGAATTGTTGCAGCTGCTAGCAACTCTTCAAATTCCTGTAACAAAGCTTTCTCCCATTCAAATAATTGTCTTCTCCAACACCAAGACCACTGCCAATTTTCACCAATCCAAGTAATCATGTTCGCTACACTAGTGTTTTTGTCAGTAGCCACTAGAAACAGTCTCGGGTAAAGAGTTTTCAGATTAGTTGTCCCAAACCAAGTATCATTCCAAAAACTTATAGTTGATCCATTACCAAATATGCGCCGCACAAGATCACTGAACCAATTTAGCCTACCACCTCTGCCAGAGTCAACAGAAATTAGTACTTTTGTAAATCTGTATCCCATGGTAGTTGTACTCTTTTTCCTCGCTTAGTCTTTTTCCCAATGGGTTTTGGCTTTGAGAGGTTTTAACGAGGCACTTCCATGTTGTTACGGTTTGGAGTACCCCTTGTAGTCTCGTAATAAAAAATCTCTTTGCTTATCAAAAAAAAAAGCAACAACGCATATGGAAGCTCCGTAGTATCATAGTATATATGACGGGCAAACAATCTAAGTATAATCAGGAGGTTTTGTAGCTTTTGAATGAGCTTATGGTGAAAGATAAGTGAGGGTCGGAGAAGGATCTTGAAACATATTTAGGAAAAGGTTCATAAAAATAAGGGACGTTAAAAGATGATGTTGATATCAAGAAAAGATGGTTGTATAGGAAGTAAAACTTCCTCTCCTTGTAGCATTAAAATTATCATGTTCTCTATGTTACATCATCCTTATTCTTCTCATAATTTCATTCCTAATTATCCGTTCACATTTTATCGGGGAAAGCTTTAGTTCCCAAGGGGAGAATGTTACAAGACTAGACATGGTTAAAACCCGCACCTAAATTGAGGAAAACCCATATGTTTTCCAAGATTACTAACAAATCTCATAGAAGATATATTATTAAAGCAATTTCTCATCATAGGGAGAACATATCCTTTCCATTTCATGAGGAAATGAAGATCTCCAATTGCCAGCATATATGGATAACACATGGCAAAACAAAAATCAACGGTTGAAATTTAAAATTTCAATATCAATTTTTAAAAAGGAAAAAAAAAAGAAAAAGATCTTAGATGAAGACCCCCGCACCATTAACTTCATCTGCCCCGAAACAGTGTCGCTCGAAACCTCACCGCGTGCTGCCTCTGAGGCACCACTCATCACTCCTACATCTGCAAAATTCACAAAATAAATCTAAACTAGTCTCGAGTCTGAATTGAATACCAAAATTTTGCCCAAGATAAAACCCCCCATATTCAATTCATAACATGATTCATGCATCAGCAGACATTCAAAACGCAACAAATAAAGAAAGAAAACAAGCAAACAACGGGAAAAATCGATTATATTAAAACTTGTACCGATTGAATCACTATATATAGCAACAGATTCCTATAGAACATAGCATAAACATGGCTACAAAGACCACCACGATAGAGAAGAAATCCAAAAGCATGGTTTAAGGAGTGAATGAACGAGTGTGATTGGTCACCTTCGGAGACGGCGTTCCACTGTTCGAGCGAATCGAAGGAAGAGGTAAAAGGATGACGACCTTGCCGAACCTGTTGAAATCCAAAATGGAGTTGCGAACTGCTTCGGTGTTCCGACCGATTTCGTCGAGGCCATGAGCCTCTAACAGGGCGTAGCCATAAGCAGCTTCGTGTAGTAAAAACAGCGCCATTGATAGCCGCACCCTAAAAAACTGAGAGTAAGAAGAAGAGAAGAGAAAATAGCATTTTGAAGGTAGCTGTTGCTGCGTACCAGGAACAGGGGTTTAAGGTTTTTAATAAGGATCACAAATTAATGTTGCAGTATTGACGTATGGATTTGGTCGAACCAGAAAGACGGTGAAAAGGGAGAATTGGGTTGGGCTGTAAAAATATGAGTGGTGAAGGATGAACCCACTTATTTGACGATCAGTACGGATATTTTGTACTTGGGGTCGTAATTAGCAGGTACCCAAACGAAATTAATATTTGTTTAATAAATTTTATGCAACCGCTTTTCTAAGGACAAAACTTACGTACAATTCTTTATTTCTTCTATGTCTCATTTCCTACTAAAAATATGTCAAACCAATTTGTCTCAAGGGGTGCATCTTGCAATCGTTTCCATATTTTTCTTTAATGAGGAAAACCATCTCTTCGTGGGATACATATCCTCTACCTTTACGACGAGAAAGTCACGAGTGACTTTTTCTCTATCTCTCTCTTATTATTATCTCTCCTTTCTCGCTACGTTTCTCTCTCATAAAATACACGAAAGTAACGTTGACTTTTCCACCCTAAAGGTAAGGGGATCTATTTCTCTTTTTGTGTGAGGAACAGTAGGAATAATACCTATGATATTATACCTTAGTTTTATCCCCTTTTTATTAGTTTAAGTTTGGATTTTAAATTGAGTTTTTCTTAATTATGGTTAACAAATCGTTAATGTTTTTTGTCAACAATACTATCGATGTTTTTATCGGTTTAGGGTTACATAAACTAACAAAATTCCAACAAAAGACACAAGCTCACAATAGAGGCTACCACTAGTGCAAACACTTAACTCTAAAGCAAAGTGTAATAAAACTTGCACCCTCTATCTTCACCAAAAACACTAGTTAAGTGGCGATTAGAGTCTTGCGTTAGTCTAAGGTGTACTCCTTAGAGGGACAAAACTATACTTATTTTCCCTCGTGATTCTAATATGGGCGACTCATTGTGGTACATGGCTATCCATAAAGTGAAATCTATTGGGGAAAAAAAATTCGAAGCCTTTGTCGTACACGGATAATGATAGGATTCTTGTTTATATTGGTTGGACTCCTCCTCCTCCTCCTCTTCCTCTTCCTGGTGCCTACAAACTGAATGTTGATGGAGCTCACAATTAATCAACTGGAATCTCGGCTTGCTGTGGTCTTATTAGAGATCATGATATGTGTTTTATTCAATGTTTTAGCATCAAATTAGGTCCTTGCAATGTGCTATAGCTTGAATTACGTGCGATATTAATTCTCTATTTAAACCTCCCATTGAAGAGATTCCTTCCTCCTTACCTTAGATGATTGGAAAGTCTCAGTGCATCACGTATATTGGGAAGCTAACACTTGTGCTAACCTGTTGGCTAATTGTCGTTTTAATGCTTCTCTTTCTTTAGATTTAGTTGAATCTGTTTCTCCGCTTTTAGAGGTGCATATTCAAATGATTATAGATATGGAGTTGTCTCCCTTGCCTAGTGTAGTCAGTTTGTTACTCCTCTTGTTATAAAAAAAGGTGTGCCCCTTTGAAAAAGGTACACTGATGAACTCATTGAATCTAATCATTAATTTATTATCTGAGGAAAAAAAAAGGAGGACAAAGATCAATGACCGATAACTTTGTGAGAGATTCACTACAAGAAAACTCGGGTATACCGACGGCCTTTTACCGACGGTTAGGGGTCATCGCCAAAAACCTGACATTTTCGATGGCTTTGTCCGTCGGTAATTCCATTGCGTATTATGCTGGACTTTACCGATGGCCAGGCCAACGGAAATGCTGGGCTTTTGGCGACGGCCCCTAGCTGTCGGTAAAAGGTCGTCGGTATACACGAGAGTTGTTCCTGATTCCCGCTATTTTTCGAATATCGATGGGCTGGCCCGTCGGTATTTAAACTTAGCCGTCGGTAAATCCATGTTTTTATACCAACGGATTATGACCGTCGGTATAGCTAACAAGGTCATCGGTATGCGACCCGACCCTTTCGCTTTCTTCTTTCTCTTCTCTTCTCTATTCCTTTTTCATCTTTCTACCCTTTCATTCCCTCTCCCTCTTATTTCAAACCCTTTCTCCAACCCTTCCTACTCCCTCTCCAATTGGAACCGCCGCGACCCCACTCCTTGCAACTGGACCGACGTCGGTTGCAACCCCGTCACCGGCAGCGTCACCTCCCTCCACCTCCCCAACTCCCAACTCTCCCAACTCGGCAGCGTCACCTCCCCCAACTCCCAACAACCTCAACTCCACCATCTTCGCCACCGCACTCTCCTCCTGCACATCCCTCCGCCACCTCAACCTCTCCTTCAACAACTTCTCTGGCTAAATTCCACCCACCTTCGGCCAATTCCGACAACTCCAATCCCTCTCCCTCGTCAAGAACCTCCTCACCGGAACTTTACCTTACTTACCCACGCTCCCTAGAGAAATCAACCTCCCGAAAACATTCCAATTGGTTCTTCATTTTTCCAAGCTGTGTCTGTGAATACATGCCTTGACAGGATGGTTTTGATGATTGACAAAAGGGAGCTTTGCAAATAGTCAACCGTGCAAAAAGTGGAAAAGAATACCAAGACGCGTATCAAGAATGATAGTTTCTCAAGTCTTTGGGTTTTGAGTATTTATTTATTTTTATTAAGACTATTTGTAAGTAGTAATAAAAAGCTCTCAATTAAAATAAAATCACACACTCACAAAATGATTTTTATTCTAAAATTCATTTTATGATAATTTTTCCTAAATTATTTTTAGGCACAAAGTATTTTGAAAAATTCTTAAGTCGTACTCAAAATATTGTTTGGAAAATATTTCAAGTTTTCTTTGGAAAATATTCTCCGTGTCGAGCAGTGATATTTTGACATGCAAGTCGCGTGCCGAGATGAGGTCGCGTCTTGGTGAGGTCGCATCTTGAAATGTGAGGAGGTCGCGTGCCGAGCTGTGAGGAGATCGTATGTCGAGCTGTGAGGAAGTCGCGTGTCGAGATGAGGTCGCGTGCCGAGCTGTGAGGAGGTCGCGTGCCGAGCTGAGGTCGTGTGCCGAGCTGTGGAGAGATCGTATGACGAGCTGTGTGGAGAGGTCGTATGTCGAGCTGTGTGGAGAGGTCGTATGCCGAGCTGGGGAGATTGTATGCCGAGCTGGGGAAAGGTCGTATGGAAATACGATGTCGAACACCAAGTGGTGTCCGAGAATCTTTTTCGTCCCCGTGTTTTCAATTCTTTCATATTCAAAACGCAACGGACAAATCCACGCAACGGACAAATCCTGCAACGGACATTTCGACGCTCCTCTCAGTGCCTATAAAAGCACTGCACCATGAGCTTTGTTTTTAACATAACACAAGTGCTTAATTTTTGTGCTAAAACTCTGTCAAATATTTTCTATCACTCACACTTATTTGAGCACAATTTTTGAGAGTCTTTTTTATTCTACATAATTTGAGTTGTATTATTTGAGCTTCAATTTGTTATATCTGCACTATTGAGTGTATCTTTCTCATCTCATTTTATTTGCAAAAATCATTTCTTTTTTGGTAGGAATCCCAAGGTGTTCATAGAGAGGTGATATCTCTTGAACGTATTGCTCTGGTATAGAGTTGTAAAGGTTTCTAGCTGAACCTGATTTAAAAGCTAGTGATTTAGTGAAAATCTCATAGTGCTTTGCTTTGGGAGACGGGGCGTAGGCCACAGGGTGTTTGGTGGCGAACCTTGTATAATTTGCTTTGCGTGCTCTTCTTTGCTCTCTGTCTCTTTATCATTCAAGCACTTTATTTTTTGTTCTTTATTTATTTTTCGGTCATTTATTTTCTGTCATTTATTTATTGCAATTTATTCTTCAAGTTATTTATCTTTTCGCAAGTTATTTCTTTCAAGTTTTTTTTAATTCAGTAATTTATCTGTAATTTTTTTTTATAAGCACCGCTATCACAATTCACCCTCTCTTGTGTTTGAAGTCACTTGGCAACAACTGGCATCAGACCTAGACTCTTGTATAAAGGACTTAACCGTCTCAAGAGAATGACTTCAAACAATAACGAGGGAACTTCCATGAACAGACCCCCATTTTTCAATGGTGAGGGGTATGGTTATTGGAAGGATAGAATGCAAATCTTTCTTGAGGGTGTTGATCTTGATATTTGGGATCTTTGTGAAAAATGGTCCATTTGTCCCCACTCAATCAATTAATGATGCAAGTGGTAGACAAACCAAGATCACTTTGGACCGAAGATGATAAGAAAAAGGTACAATACAATTTGAAAGCTAAGAACATCATCACTACGCTTTAAGCTACGATGAGTTCTATAGGGTCTCAAATTGCAAGACTGCTAAAGAAATGTGGGACACCCTTCTATTGACCCATGAAGGTACTACCGAGGTCAAGAGGGCTCGAATGAACACATTAACCCATGAGTATGAGTTATTTAGGATGAAACCAAGTGAAAACATACAAGATATGCAAAAAAGGTTCATCCATATAATAAACCATCTCAGAGCTCTTGGGAAAGTCTTCAGTAATGAAGATTTAATTAATAAAGTTCTTAGATGTTTAAATAGCCCAGCAACCCAAGGTTACTGCTATATCTGAATCTAAAGATTTATCTACTATATCATTGGCAACCTTGTTTGAAAAATTGCAGGAACATGAACTTGAACTAAATCGACTCACTGAGAGTGAAGAAAGTGATAAGAAAAAGAAAGGAATTGCTCTCAAAGCAATCGTAAATGAAAAAGAGGAATCTGACAACAATGATAGTCTAGATGAGAATGAGGAAGACATAAGTCTGATGGTTCGAAGGTTCAAAAGGTTCATGAGGCAAAAGGGGAGAACGGGCAAGGTACAAAATCCTCAAAGAAAAATGAGGAAGGAACTTCTTTTAATCCAACTTGCTACAAGTGTGGTCAAAGGGACATATAAAACCCATTTGCCTCATGGTCAAGAAAAAGCGAAAAATTTGATAGAAGACCACAAAGGAATCAAAAGGAAGAAGAGCCTACATTGCCTGGGATGACAATGATATGGACTCGTCGATGAATCGAGAAAATGAGGAGGCCAACTTATGTCTCATGGCAAAACACGAGGAGGATGAGGTAAATGCTCTTGAACTCGAATCTCCTTTAACTTATGATGAAATTGCTTATTACTTGTGAAGAATTAAATAATGAAACGACTAGACTTGAAAAATTATTTCTTCTTCTAAGAAAACCATCTCTTCTCTTGAATCTAAAATTATTTTCTTAAACCAAGAGATGGAAGTTTTTAAGGAAAAACAAGTTGTTGTATTGAAGTTTCTACTTGCACCTTTTGTGAAAACCAAAAGATTGATACTTTCAAGTGTGATGAATGCAATGTTTTGAAAAACAAGATTGAAGATTTGGAAAACACCTTGCCAAATTTACCATGGGAAGGGATAACTTAAACATTCTATTGGGAAAACAAAAGGGTACTTTTGGAAAAGCCGGTTTGGGTTATAATCCACAAACGCATGAAAAATCCTTTAAATTTGTCAATCACAACAACACTTCAAGCAGCCCTTTCATTAAATGCTTTCACTGTGGTAGAAATGGTCACACTGCCTCCACTTGCAATATTAGAAAGAACAAGAATGTGGTTGGCAAAAAGATATGGATTCCAAAAGGTACTTTGCCAAAAACTAACTCATCTGGACCCAACTTAGTTTGGGTACCAAAGGTTAAAAATTAATCTGTTGTTGTAGGTGTGCTTGAAAGCCAAGGACTTAAATTGGTATCTTGATAGCGGCTGTTCAAAGCACATGACAGGAGACAAAAGCAAGTTCTCCTCATTGGTACCTAAGAATAGTGGTTATGTCCGGTATGGTGACAACAACAAAGGTAAAATTCTTGGGATTGGTTCTATTGGTAAGAGTCCTAATCCCACTATTGAAAATGTTTTGTATGTGGATGGTTTGAAGCATAATTTGCTAAGCATTAGTCAACTTTGTGATAAAGGAAACAAAGTGGTTTTCGATTCTTCAAAATGCATGGTCATGGATTCTATAAATGAAAATGTTATTGTTATTGGACCTAGAATTGGAAATATCTATATGCTTGATTTAGATAAAATACCTTCAAATGATGCATGTTGTCTTATTAGTAAAGAGGATGAATCTTGGCTATGGCATAGAAGAATGGCTCATATTCACATGGATCATCTTAATAAATTGGTTCGAAAGGACTTAGTAATTGGCTTACCAAAGCTCCGCTTTGAAAAAGATAAACTTTGCGATGCATGTCAAAAGGAAAACAAGTAAAGGCTTTTTCAAATCTAAAAATATTGTTTCAACAAATCGGCCTTTACAACTTTTACATATGGATTTATTTGGCCCTTCTAGAACTAAAAGCTTTGGTGGCAATTACTATGCTCTTGTTATTGTGGACGACTATTCTCGCTATACATGGACCTTATTTATTTCTCATAAAAATAACACTTTTGCTGCCTTTGAAAATTTGCTAAAGTTATCCAAAATGAAAAAGGAATGAACATAGTATCCATCAAAGTGATCATGGTGGGAATTCCAAAATGAGGCATTTGAGGCCTTTTGTAATGAAAATGGAATTGAGCATAATTTTTCCGCACCTAGAACACCACTGAGAATGGAGTGGTGGAAAGGAAAAAATCGGTCTCTTGAAGAGCTTGCGAGGGCGATGCTCAATGAGACCAACCTTCCTAAGTATTTAAGGGGCAGGCAGTAAGCGCAGCATGTTATGTAATGAATAGAGTCCTCATAAGACCTATTCTAAAACAAACGCCCTATGAAATTTACAAGGGAGGAAGCCCAACATTTCCCACCTTCACGTATTTGGATGTAAGTGCTTTGTTCTAAATAGCAGTAAAGATAACCTTGGTAAATTTGATGCTAAAGGCGATGAAGGTTTATTTCTTGGATATTCCACTTCTAGTAAAGCCTTTCGAATTTTTAATAAACGTACTTTAACTGTTGAAGAATCTGTGCATGTTTCTTTTGATGAATCTAACCCCAAATCTTCAGTAGAAGAAAGTGTTGATGATCTTGCAGAAGTGTTAGGAGATACCTATTTAGAGGAACAAGAGAGATCAAAAGTTCAAAAGGAGGATCAAGAGTCCTTGCCTCAACCCTCTCAAGAACTCTCTCACTCAAATCTTCCAAAGGAATGAAGATTCTCAAAGAACCATCCTCTTGACAACATAATAGGTGATATCTCAAAAGGGGTAACGACTCGAAACTCTCTTAATCATGCATGTCATCATATGACCTTTGTCTCTCAAATTGAACCAAATGACGTCAATGAAGCCATCTTTGATGAGTATTGGACCCTTGCTATGCAAGAGGAATTAAATCAATTTGAGAGAAATGATGTTTGGGAACTTGTCCCTAGGCCTAAAGATCACCTAGTCATTGGGACCAAATGGGTCTTTCGCAACAAGCTTGATGAAAACGGTATCATTGTTAGAAATAAAGCTAGACTTGTTGCAAAAGGCTATAACCAACAAGAGGGCATATATTTCGATGAAACCTTTGCACCCGTGGCTAGATTAGAAGCTATTCGCATGCTTCTCGCATTTGCATGCATCATGGATTTCAAACTTTTTCAAATGGATGTTAAAAGTGCATTTCTTAATGGCTTTATTCAAGAAGAAGTATATGTTGATCAACGTCCCGGTTTTGAAAATTTTGAATTTCCAAATCATGTTTTCAAATTGAAAAAGGCTTTATATGGTTTAAAACAAGCTCCGAGAGCTTGGTACGAGAGGTTGAGCAAATATTTACTTGAAAAAGGTTTTGAAAGAGGAAAAGTTGATACCACTCTTTTCATTAAACACAAAAATCATGACATTTTACTTGTTCAAATTTATGTTGACGATATCATCTTTGGTGCTACTAATGAGTCCTTGTGTGAAGATTTTTCCAAAATCATGCAAAGTGAGTTTGAAATTTCCATGATGGGAGAGCTCAACTACTTCCTTGGTCTTCAAATCAAACAAACAACAAAAGGAATTTTTATAAATCAATCCAAATATTGCAAGGAGTTGCTTAAAAGATTTGGAATGAGCAACGCCAAAGAAATCTCAACTCCAATGAGCACATCATGCTATCTTGACAAAGATGAAGGTGGTAAGTCGGTCGAAGTAAGTAAGTATCGAGGTATGATAGGATCTCTTCTCTATCTCACTGCAAGTCGTCCGGATATTATGTCTAGTGTTTGTATGTGTGCACGTTTTCAAGCAAATCCTAAGGAATCACATCTCTTAGCGGTAAAGCATCATGAGATATCTCACCGCACACAAACTATGGGTTTATGGTACCCCCAAAGGTCTTGTTGCACACTTATTGGGTACTCGGATTCGGATTTTTGCGGGTTGCAAAATGGACCGAAAAAGCACTAGTGGGACATGTCACTTACTTGGGAATGCCTTGGTTTCATGGCATAGTAAGAAACAAGCCGGTGTGGCTTTGTCCACTTCTTTGAAGCGGAATACGTTGCGGCGGTGGTTGTTGTGCCGCAGATCATTTGGATGAAACAACATTTGAATGATTATGGAATCAATCAAAACTGCTTCCAATTAAGTGCGACAATACTAGTGCCATAAACCTCACGAAAAATCCGGTTTATCACTCCGGACCAAACACATAGAAATTAGGCACCATTTTATTAGAGATCATGTTCAAAAAGGAGATTGTGTGATTGAGTTTGTGGAAACATCTAAACAACTCATGCAGATATTTTTACTAAACCTTTGCCTAAAGAAAACTTCTTTTTATAAGAACCGAGTTAGGAAT
This sequence comes from Calophaca sinica, assembly GCA_037113605.1. Classification (NCBI taxonomy): domain Eukaryota; kingdom Viridiplantae; phylum Streptophyta; class Magnoliopsida; order Fabales; family Fabaceae; genus Calophaca; species Calophaca sinica. The sequence continues at coordinate 30,278,251 of CM073731.1, forward strand.
TTTAGATCAATCATGCATTGAATGACTGCGTGTGAGTGCATTTTATTATGAATAAGTTCTACCTTGGGCGTTGGAGTGTGCTAACATTTTTATGCGAGTTAAGTTACCAAGACTAAAAGTGGAGAAATGCAACCGTCCTTCCTGTGTCGTTAAAATAAAAGTTTGTGCAAAGTTATGTTAATCGCAAACAATTATGCGCTTAATATCGGTGAAGATGAGGAAACAATTGATGATGAGAATGAGTTGAACGAGGACTAGTAACTCTTATCCTAGTGCTTTATTTTTGCTATCTCCTGAATAATTTTTACCAAGGATTTCTTATGCTTCATTGAACCCTTGATACTCTATTATTTTTCGCCATCTAGTTACACGTATATGCATACGTTTTACATGCCTTTCCCTCTAATCTTTTGCGCCTTTTGATGTTGACAAAAGGGGAGAGTTTTATGATTCAAAGTGAGTAAATTATATTATGCATATTGTGAGGGGGAGTTTTTCTAAATATTGTGCTTAAACTCTGATATCTTTTATTGAAAAACCATGCTTATATCTCATTGCTATATCATGATTATATTTTACAAAATTCCCTCCATGAGATGTTTGTCATCATCAAAAAGGGGGAGTCTGTGAATACATGCCTTGACAGGATGGTTTTGATGATTGACAAAAGGGAGCTTTGCAAATAGTCAACCGTGCAAAAAGTGGAAAAGAATACCAAGACGCGTATCAAGAATGATAGTTTCTCAAGTCTTTGGGTTTTGAGTATTTATTTATTTATTTTTATTAAGACTATTTGTAAGTAGTAATAAAAAGCTCTCAATTAAAATAAAATCACACACTCACAAAATGATTTTTATTCTAAAATTGATTTTATGATAATTTTTCCTAAATTATTTTTAGGCACAAAGTATTTTGAAAAATTCTTAAGTCGTACTCAAAATATTGTTTGGAAAATATTTCAAGTTTTCTTTGGAAAATATTCTTCGTGTCGAGCAGTGATATTTTGACATGCAAGTCGCGCGTCTTGAGATGAGGTCGCGTCGAGTGAGGTCGCGTCTTAGCCGTGTGAGGAGGTCGCGTCCGGTTTGTGAGGAGATCGTATGTCGGTGTGAGGAAGTCGCGATGTCGAGATGAGGTCGCGTCTTGGTGTGAGGAGGTCGCGTCCGAAATGGAGGTCGTGTGCCGAAATTTGTGGAGAGATCGTATGACGAGGCGTGTGGAGAGGTCGTATGTCGAGTGTGTGGAGAGGTCGTATGCCGAAATTTGGGGGAGATTGTATCTTGCTGGGGAAAGGTCGTATGGAAATACGATGTCGAACACCAAGTGGTGTCCGAGAATCTTTCCGTCCCGTGTTTTCAATTCTTTCATATTCAAAGCATAGCGGACAAATCCACATAGCGGACAAATCCTGCAGCGGACATTTCGACGCTCCTCTCGGTGCCTATAAAAGCACCGCACCATGAGCTTTGTTTTTAACATAACACAAGTGCTTAATTTTTGTGCTAAAACTCATCAAATATTTTCTATCACTCACACTTATTTGAGCACAATTTTTGAGAGTCTTTTTATTCTACATAATTTGAGTTGTATTATTTGAGCTTCAATTTGTTATATACGCACTATTGAGTGTATCTTTCTCATCTCATTTTATTTCTGAAAATCATTTCTTTTTGGTAGGAATCCCAAGGTGTTCATAGAGAGGTGATATCTCTTGAACGTATTGCTCACAGTATAGAGTTGTAAAGGTTTCTAGTGAACCTGATTTAAAAGCTAGTGATTTAGTGAAAATCTCATAGTGCTTTGCTTTGGGGACGGGGCGTAGGCCAGGGGTGTTTGGTGGCCGAACTTGTATAATTTCTTTGCGTGCTCTTCTTTGCTCTCTGTCTCTTTATCATTCAAGCACTTTATTTTTTTTGTTCTTTATTTATTTTTCGGTCATTTATTTTCTGTCATTTATTTATTGCAATTTATTCTTCAAGTTATTTATCTTTTCGCAAGTTATTTCTTTCAAGTTTTTTTTTTAATTCAGTAATTTATCTGTAATTTTTTTATAAGCACCGCTATCACAATTCACCCCTCTCTTGTGTTTGAAGTCACTTGGCAACAGTGTCCATTGTTTCCCTTCGCAGCTTCAATTTATTTTTCAATTTCAATTTTTTTTTCTGATTTTGGGGATTTTTCGTAATTATGTTTCTTGTTTCATCCTTCACAGCTTTCTACTCTCTCAGTTCCACATCAACAACGTCTCAGTAGCGTAGTATTGATTTTGGGGTACTATTGATTTTGGGGTTTTCATCGAAGGTAAAGTATGCAATTTTTTGTTCTTTATTTGCTTCTTTTTCTTTCTCAATGTGATTAATCCATGGATACTCTCTGGTGATTTCTTTTATTTGCAATTTCAGTTCTGTGAAATTGCTGGGTAGTTTTTGTTTGATTTTCATAGTTCGCATACTAATATTACCTAACACTCAAAATTGTCTGTGAAATTGCTGGGTAGTCTTTCTATCATCCTGTTTTTGTGTTGTTTCTATTGACAGCAAGTAACCATATGGGTGTTTATTTATTATATTTTTTTTGTGGTAGTCAATCCTATAATCAGATTTAAGGATTTGAAGGCGATGCTTTTTTTTTATGATAGGGGGATTATTCAGACTTGGTTGCTGGCTTGGCTGTAATAGCTTGGATTTGAAAATGGGTGAACTATCTATTGTATGATGCAGCTAGACCTTAATACACCTTGTACTAATTGTCTATTTTATCAATAAATAGATTTTGCCTATCAATAAATACCCCTCTCAAATGTTTTAATGGTGTAATGGTCCTAATTTAGATGTGATGGTTTTAATTCATCTTGCTTATGTTTCGTTTTTGTATGTTTGATAATTCAAATGATGTAATGGTTTTAACCGTTTGAATCGCCCAATTCATAAATTTAGGCATAGTTTGTGGTTTTGTTTTTATGTGTTGTGTTTATCATATGATATATTGTTATTTGACCCCTGATGGATTATTATTTAAAATTGCAGAGGCATTACCTGCTCCCAAGGATTTCCACCATCTCTCTTGTCTTTGCATATAGCTGGACGCGGACGCTCTACTTCTCCTTGACACTCTCTTGTTCTGCACATTAGGTATGCACTCTAACGAAATGTCGGTTGACTCATTGGGTGGAAAAGGGTTGTCTGTTGATCCCCACACCGACATTTTTTTTTATTTCCTTCATAGTTCTCTCTACAGAGAGAATTTTGAAGTGATATATGTTATAAGATTATTTTGTTGTTAGTGATTTCGTGCTTTAAATAGTATTATTGAATATTTTTTTATCATGCTTTGATGCTTGAAATGTCAGTTCTTTTTGGGTGGAAAAGGGTTGGCTGTTGACCCCTACACCGACATATTTCTTTGAACAAATACATAATTCGGTTTGAATCTTTCGCCTCTTTCGTGTCCCTGTTGTATATGCCTTTGATGGTCTTTGGAAGAAGTGTCTGCTTAACTCATCTCTTGTCACTCCTATAAAAAACCAAAATCAAAGATAGGTCAACTTAGGTGAACTAATTAAAAAACAAAACCCTCTTTCTTCATCAAGTTGTATTTTAATTTAATATAATTTCTTATGATAAATATCTAATTAAGGAGAGAAATTTTATTGTTAATATTTAAATTAAATAACCTGGAAGTTTCTCAAGATGGGTATAATAAATCCCATCTTCTCCTTCAATAGTAAGAATGAACTCATCTATCAAATGGTGTGATTTCATATTCTTTGACTCTACTTTGGCTTCAAGATGCTCTATCAGTTCTTGATCTGTTGGATCAAACCTCACTCCGGCTGGTAGACCTAGCCAATCCTGTCGATTTGTTCCATTCAAATTAAAATTAAAACAGAAAGCAAAAGGGAGAGATGATAAGAATATAAAAGACAGAGAGAATTTTTTTTTAAGATGATCGTCTGCTTCTATCTAACGTACTTCTGAATGATGCTATCTATCTCTTTTGATGAAGTGATCTTGAATTAAAATTAGAACAAAATAAAAAATAGAAAAATTAGAAAGTAGAGAAACAGAAAAAACAGATCTAATTCTATCCTTGGCTGCAATTTTCTTTGCACATCTCTATGTACTTCTTTCCCTTGCCACTTCTGCTTGTCTAATTCTATCCTTTAAGAGGATGTCAACTTCCAACCTGTTTCTTTTTAAATGACTAAGTCAATTTTCTACTTCTATCATCATTCAAATAGTTTAACTCGTCTAACTTGAGAAATTTAAAAGTCTCCAAGTATAGCATTATTTAGACCATGAATACGACACAAGCTACCCTATTGCGGACTTCTGGTTTCTTTGTTATGTTAATTATTGATGAAATGGATGTTTGATTATTGTTATTAGTATCGGAAAAAAGCCTTAGCTTTCCATTTGAGGTTCAATATATTATTGAGTGCATGTACTCTTTTAGGGTACCATGTGTTCATTATATATTGAACCTTGAATTGTTCAAGTCGGAAAGTTTGGGAAAAAACTTTTTCTTTACTTGTATAATAGTTATTTCTTAATTCTGGTATCTTTATATTTGATAAAATTTTGGTTCAATTCATTTCCTTTTGTTCTCTGGGTGTATGCTTGATCACAGTATTCAGGACTGCGATCATTTAGTGTACTCAGAGACCAATGGAAAATACTGCCGAAATTTTGTCAAGTATAAGATATAAGAATTAAGGAATGACTATTATACTAGTTCTGAAAAAGTTTTTCCTCGAATGAGATAGGGTCATACCATTTGAAGAAAGAGAGTGGTTGTAAGAATGTCGTGCTGTTGAAATTGTCATTTTTTTAACATACAAAAAAATGGAATTTTTTTTTCGAGTCGTAGTTGGATGTACGATAGGTTATATCTGGGGAGAGGGGGTTTGAAACCAGATTTTTGCACTGGGGTTGAATACTCTGTCCAAGCCGCAATGACACATAAAGATTTCAAAACTAATGGAGGGATTAGATGTCTGTGCCTTAATTGCGATTGCAGAAGGATTAAGAGCCCAAGTGAGGTCATCCACTACCTGTATTCAGTTGGATTTAGGCCTAATTACTGGATATGGACTACACATGGTGAAAAGTTGCGTCGCATTGATTTAGGGGTTGGCGATAATTGCGCAGGTGCTTCAAGTAGTTGCGTAGATTCGGGATTGCAGATTGAATTGATGCAAGATATGGTTTGTGATACCTTGGGGGTCAACGTACCATTCGAAGAGCAACAATATGATGACACAGGTGAAATTCCAAATGAGACAACATAAAAAATTTATAATCTATTGTTAGAAACAAATAAGTCATTGTTTGAATAGTCTGCAGACTTTAAGTTATCAATGTGTGTGAGACTTTTAGCTCTTAAGTCCAACTGTGGTGCTACCGATGTGTGCTTGGATCTCATAACGAAAAATGATGTTGTACTCGTCACCTATTAGAGATGGTTTGCCAATCCAAGTTGGGGTTGGAATCTAAAAGGATTGATTGTTGTGTGAGAGGGTGTATGTTATATTACGACAATGAATTCGGTAAAAACGATGGCGCGCTGTTGTCGTGAGCCAAGGTATATGTCACATACTGATAATGGGAAGGGTAGACAAAAACCAGTTCCAGTGAAGGCAATATTTTATTTGCCAATTATTCCAAGGCTGCAGAGAATGTTTGCATCACCACAGACTGCAGGCAAAATGACGCGGCACTATGAGAATAGAAGCATTATGCCAATTATTAGGCTTGATCCTACTGGGTTTTCGACGTTGTCATCTACACAGCGTCCCCGTATATCTACGCCGAGACAGCCTCCTGTGGCTCTTGCACCTTCCGCATCACCTACACAGCCTCCAGCACGTTCGGCACCGACACCCCCTTTGCCTCACATTCACATGATCCCCAACCCGGGGATCCACCAGACACATTCCCATGTTGTGCCTAATCCGGTGCCCGATGCTCATCAGTCCGACCATGAGTATAGTACAGGTCATACACCTGATCAGACGGATGTTGAGCAGGACGGGGAGGAGCAGGAGGTTCAGCAGGAGGAGGTCGCTGAGGATCTTAAGATGATGCATGATGGCCGAATTGTTATCAGGCCAGCTGGTAAAGGGTAAGTATTTACATTTTTTTGTCGAGTTATTAATAATTTACATGTATATATTTTTTTTTGTTTAACATGTTTTTATTGTTCAGGTTCCTTCCCTCAAAGCCAGCTGCGAAGGCTATCACAGCAATAATTGAAGAGAATTACCAGGCGTTTTGGTCAACCTGGGGGAAGCTGAAGGAGGAGGAGCGGGACCATATGTTCGAATCTTTTGGAGTAAGTAGCAATTTTTATTTTATTGCATTTTTTTATTTCGTAAATTTCAATTATGTTTAATAATGTCTTATATTGATACAGACGAGGATTGCTTGGAATGAAGCAGATGAGGAGCGAATCGAGAAGACCTTTCATATGAAGGCCTCCCACCGCCTCTCTAATATGCTTAGAGATGTCCGCATTAGGGGACAACCCTAGTGGATAGGGGATGAGCTCTGGCAGCAGCTAGTAGCACACTGGAGCACCCCCGGAGTTCAAGGCAACCTGCGTGAAGGCCAAGAAGAATAGAGCCTCTAAGAAGGGTGGGAGCCTGCACACCGGAGGTTCATCCAATCAGCACGCAGCTCGACTTGTACGTGTTATATAGTTGTTGTTATTGTTGTTGTTGTTGTTGTTGTTGTTGTTGTTGTTGTTATTATTATTATTATTATTATTTAATGTTTTTTATTAATATAATCACAGTCGAGGAGGTTGAGGAGAGAGGTTCACTTGCACGAGCTGCATCTTGCAACTCATATGAGGAGGAGTGCTAATGATTTCGTGGATGATCGTTCGAGGCGGTAATTATAAAATATAATGAATATTTTTTTAATAATGTTTATATTGTTTTCTTACAAAAAAAAATTGACTTGTTTGTTTGTTTGACAAGAGAAGTTTGAGACGAGGATGTCTCAAATTAGATCTCAGAGCTTATCATGTTCCCTGTCTCAGAGCCCTGAGGATCCATCTGCACCACTGAGGGTTTGGGCAGATGATGATAGCAGAAAGAAGAAGGGTCGCCTATACGGTGCTGGGACCTTGCCAGCAACTACAGGAAATAGACTCGTCGCCTCCACATCGGAGAGTCGTCGAGTAGTGGTGCTGCCAGTCGTCCCTCTGTCGCGCATGACCAGGAGCTAATAGCTTTGCTGACGCAGAGAGTGGCCGCTTCCAAGGAGGGGAATCGTCATACGAAAGCAATCTTGGCCCAGGTGCTGGAGCGACAGGAGCAAGTGTACCAGTTGCTAGCTCGCCAGCAGCCTCAACCTCAGCGTCATCATCCTCCGTCTCTGCTTCCTGGTACTGATCATGTCGATGATGCAGATGGTTTAGAGCATATCGATTATCAGGATTATTAGTGTTGTTTGTACTTTGTTCGGATATTTTTGATATTGTTCGGATATTTTTTATGCTTGTTTGGATTTTTTTTATTTATTACACTTTTTTGTTCGGATATTATGCTTGTTTGTTTTTTAGTTTACGTTATCGCATTTCATATGAAGTAAATTCATAAATATAAAAAAAATTAATCAAATTAATTAAATTAAATAATTAAATAATTAATTAATAATTAAAATTAATCAATTAAAATTAAATTCAATTAATTTAATTAAAAAATAATTAATTTAAAAAATAAATAAATAATAACTAAATCAATTAATTAAATTAAATTAAATTAAATAAATCAATCAATTTTAAAAAAATATCAATACCAACGGATTTATCCGTCGATAATGGCCGTCGATAAACCGTTACTTACCGACGGTCTACACCGTCAGAAATACCGACTGTTTTTACCAACGGGTTTGTCCATCGGTACTACCGACGGTCATAAAAAGCCATCGGTAAATATTTGCAACGCCCATTTTACCGACGGGCTTTTGGCCGTCGGTAATCCGTCGAAAATTTGTATTACCGACGGCTTTTGGGGGTTACCAACGACTTTTGGCCATCGGTAATCGCGCGTTTTCTTGTAGTGATTTTGGTCAAAATTCATATCTCTCTCTCTCTCTCTCTCTCTCTCTCTCTCTCTCTCTCTCTCTCTCTCTCTCTCTCTCTCTCTCTCTCTCTCTCTCTCTCTCTCTCTCTATATATATATATATATATATATATATATATAAAACTTGAGGGTTCAAGGCCTTCGTTGTTCTATTACATCTTTGGAAATTCACCATTATATTTATTTTCTCACAAAGCCACATGTCTAGGTGTTATGACATCAATGTTAATAATTTTTCAGATGATTACTTTAAAAAATATTCAATTAAAGGATAACAGTAATTTCTTTAATTAATTTATCAATACTTAAATTTCTCTAATCATTACTGGAATCTTTTCAATAATTTAATATTAAACAAAATGACATATTTGTAAAGCATCATTCAATTATTTTTTAACCAATTAAACTAATTTTTGAAAAATTTCAAAACAAAAGTTTCAAACATTTTATATTTTAATTTAAGCCTTTACATTCAACAAAACTATATTTGAAATGCACAAATTGGTTGAATTGTTGAACCCTCGGTTGAAAAGTAAACCGGAATGGAGAGGGCAAATAAAAGTAAACCGGAATGCACTGAATTTTCGATGGAACTGCGCATCTCTAGAGCCATTTATATGCTTTACCTAGCTTCACCTCAACCATAGACTCAACATGAGTATCTAATAAAAAGTTGTATGCCGATTTTGAAGAATACCCCTGCAAAGTATCCAAAACCCACACCCAAGAACTCTTCTAATTCCCTGACTGAATTGTTGCAGCTGCTAACAACTCTTCTAATTCCTGTAACAAAGTTTTCTCTCATTCAAATAATTGTCTTCTCCAACACCAAGACCACTGCCAATTTTCACCAATCCAAGTAACCATGTTCGCTACACTAGCATTTTTGTCAGCAGCCACTAGAAACAATCTCGGGTAAAGAGTTTTCAGATTAGTTGTCCCAAACCAAGTATCATTCCAAAAACTTATAGTTGATCCATTACCTAATATGCGCCGCACAAGATCACTGAACCAATTCAGCCTACCACCTCTAACGAAGTCCACACAAATTAGTACTTTTGTAAATCTGTATCTCATGGTAGCTGTACTCTTTTTCCTCCCTTAGTCTTTTTTCCAGTGGGTTTTGGCTTTGTGAGGTTTTAACGAGGCACTTTCATGTTGTTACAGGTTGGAGTACCCCTTATACTCTCGTAATAAAAATCTCTTTGCTTATAAAAAAAAAAGCAACAACGCATATGGAAGCTCTGTAGTATCATAGTATATATGACGGGCAAACAATCTAAGTATAATCAGGAGGTTTTGTAGCTTTTGAATGAGCTTATGGTGAAAGATAAGTGAGGGTCAAACATATTTGGGAAAAGGTTCATAAAAATGAGGGACGTTAAAAGATGATGTTGATATAAAGAAAATATGGTTGTATAGGAAGTAGAACTTCATCTCCTTGTAGCATTACAATTATCGTGTTCTCTATGTTACATCATCCTTATTCTTCTCATAATTTCATTCCTAATTATTCGTTCACATTTTATCGGGGAAAGCTTTAGTTCCCAAGGGAAGAATGTTACAAGACTGGACATGGTTTTATTAACCCGCACCTAAATTGAGGAAAACCCATGTTTTCCAAGATTATTAACAAATCTCATAAAAGATATATTCTTAAAGCAATCTCTCATCATAGGGAGAACATATCCTTTCCATTTCATGAGGAAATGAAGATCTCCAGTTGCCAGCATATATGGATAACACATGGCAAAACAAAAATCATTTGTTGAAATTTTAAAATTTCAATATCAATTTTTAAAAAGGAAAAAAAAGAAAAAGATATTAGATGAAGACCCCCGCACCATTAACTTCATCTGCCCCGAAACAGTGTCGCTCGAAACCTCACCGCGCACTGCCTCTGAGGCGCCACTCATCACTCCTACATCTGCAAAATTCACAAAATAAATCATGTATCTAAACCAGTCTCGAGTCTGAATTGAATACCAAAATTTTACAGTTAAAATCTCTCAACTAGTGAACCTTAAACCCAAAGCTTGGTAGATCTGTTATCTTAAATAGTGGGAATGCAAAAAAATATCAGATATGGAACGTTGTTGGTGTAGATGGTCTACAGAACAAGGTTGCAGTGGAAAATGAATGTTTTGATAAAAGTCATCATCAACAATCTGATTAGCATAGTCAACTCAAAATGCAGCAACTGCAGCAACGAAATCAAAGTGGAAGGACAGAGTCGGCGTTGCAGGGGCAACGATGCGGTGCGTCGGGGCGACACCGGAATAGGGGGCGACGGTTAGACGTGAGATTGCGAGGAGGCGATTCTCTTTTAGCAGAAACCTTTTCTATTTTTTTTAAAATTTTAAATTGATTTTAAAAAGAAACTAAATGTTGGTCGTCGTTTTTCTTCTTTGGCACGTGTCAAATAAGTATGCATTGAAATGGAGATCTCCATTTCATTTGGAAATGGAGAGGATCATGACTCCATCGTAGGAGATACACCAAATGAAATGGAGAGGATCATGACTCCATCGTAGGAGATACACCAAATTAGCACATAGACACATACTTCTCTAAGTTAACTTTCAACCTAGGAGCTTGGCAAGAGTCTTTAGGGATATTCGATTAATCTCGCACTTGCAAACTATTTTCCTCATAAAAAATGACATCAGCAGCAGAAAAAGAGATAATAAATACTTGAGTTATCATTGTTAAGCTTGATAACAAACTAGCATATATCATCAATCTTTTTTTTTTTTGTTACAAGAGAGAAAAAGGCAAAAACAAACCAGAACATAAACAACTACTCCCAAATGAAGGTCACCATCATAACATCAACTAACAACAGAGACCTCATATCACTATGAGCTTCTAGTAAAACAACCAAAGACTCCTCGACCCTTGTGTTCAACTTAGCTAAGAAATCAGCACAATGATTTTCTTCCTTAAACGTATGAAGTAACTTTAATTTCCACATCTTTGCCAAGTAAAATTTAATGACAGCTAACTCATTTCCATAGAAATGATGAAACTGCACCTCCTTTTGCACTAGCCGAATGGTATGCATTGAGTCTGAGTAGCAAACCGCTTGCCTAAAGCCAACATCACAACATAGCTTAATGCCATGAAACAAGGCCATAATCTTCACATGAAGAATATTGATCACTTTAAAACTTCCACAAAACCCCTTTAAGAACCCACCAACGTGGAGCTCGAATGGACAATGGCATTCTCAAAGGCCATCTTGTTACGAGTGCACCATAGAGTCCACAACACGATAGGGATCACCATTCCATGATGAGTTATATTATCATGTGCCCACTGCAACAGTTCTGAGTTATTGTTAGGGTGCCTCAAATCCGACATGGATCAGATGCTCAAGGACAAGAAAACAAAAACTGAACGATAGTCTATGCCTCCACAATACACATTAGATAGGTTGGAGTTATTGCAACCCCCTTTCTCTAAGGATGGACCGAGTGGGGATGGTGGCATGACATACTTGCCATAAGAAGAATTGAAAGACCAAGCTTTTCCATAACGTGAAGAGATACGACGACATAAGGTATCCTTAACTAAGACCTCTTAAAGGGGAAAAACTCTTCAACCTAAAATCATCCCAAGGAATATAAAGGAAGAAGACACATCGCATGATGAGCATGACGGTTAAAGTAGAAAGCCAAAATCATATAAAATTGACGATCTAAAATCCCCCTACATGCCATGTTAATCTTGAAAGCCAAGATTCCCTGTTTACTATGAGATTTATGCAGGAAAACTCCTTGTGTCGTAATAGCATTGTTTGTAGTCCCCTCACCAAGGAATCATCGACAAAGGGGTGAAGCCTACTGACCAAAACCTTAACAACTTTATACGCTTTGTTACAAAGGCTAATTGATTGAAATCTTTGAAGTGCGTAGGTTGATATGCCTTTGTGATGTAAACAAAATTTGTCTACTATTATTAGAAAATATTAAATAATACGAAAAACTTTATGTACTTCTTCAACAAAAAGAAGGCCTATTGATTTTTATCTTTCCATTTTTCCCATTTACATGATTTTTGTTTTTATCTCTTTTTTCATTCATGTTGACCATTCACCTTGTATCAAATAGTAAAACACTTATTATGTGTCTTTTACGATATGTACAGTGTGGATTTATGTACCAATTTACAATCGACCGAAAGCAAGGGACTAGGGTGACAGCACAAGGTGGCAAATGATTCTAGGCAGTCAGTCTTGGAGTGGAGCAACCGAGGGTAGTGTCAATTGAGGTGTGGGCCAGACGAAAAAGGGTGGTCAAGGTGGATTTGCGTCGGGGTGGAGAGGGTTTAGGAGGAAGAAGGGTAGAATGGCAAAGGGGGCTATACAAGGCGACAAATGGGTTTAAGGATGAGGCGAGCCAACATAAGGGCTAGACAGGTGAAGGCAACATCGGCAAAAAATAGGGTGATTGTGTACCAATACCCCATTTTTCGTGTGTATTTTAAGTGTCGCCACTCTTATTATTATTGGTTGAACCAATACCAATACAGTACACTTTTCACTTTTGTATGTCGTCAAAATGTAAAATACATCGGTTGCTATGACACCCAATCCATGCCACCAACAAGAATAATGAAATTAATTACGACAAATAATAGAATACATTAATTTTGGCCTCCTTGACATTATATCAATCCTACATTAACATATTTTTAATGTCAATTTATGCCATCAGAATGACCCAAAGTGCTGCAATTTGGTCGGGGGCAACCATTTGAGGTGGGGAGTAATCAATGAAATAATCACCCCCTAAACTCGCATACTCCTTCTAATACTGCCTATCTCCTCACGAAACTATGGATCTTCAATCTCACGAGTCCATGATTCAAGAATCACGCAACTGATGAATTATCTTCCTAGCGACCATGCTCGGAATTGTATTATCAATCTCAATGCAGGAAGCTCTTGCAAATTTATCCGATCTCGTCCATCACAGTACTCCTAATCATATTTTTGCTAGTGCCTCATTATCAGACAGAATCCTTTCCATGTCCTCGAGATATAGCCATCTTTTCTTTCTGTTCTTCTCATCCTTGACCTCCTGCTTAGAAGAAGAAAAATAATCAATTGTTGAAACAGCAACTATCTCATTTAATAGTATTTTTTATGCATTACATAACTTTAATAGTTGTACAATACAATTGTATTATAGGCTGTACACAAACCCCTCTATTTAAGGCACTTCTACGTAATACGACATTCACAGTACTTTGGGTACCTCTCAAAACTCCTGGCTTTCTACACAGGCTACATTAACCAATAATCAATATAGTTAACATCAAGAGAACATGTGAAAAATGCCACGATCTAAAGAAGGATCGTTTCCCCCTTTCCACACCATCCGAAGTAGAGGCTTCCTTAAACAAACAAACCACCATCCAAGAACTATGATTATTTCTAGTGACTCTATCATTTGCTTTATAATATTAATATCAAATTACTCAGAAGATGAAACAAACCTCATATTTCTGTAATAAAGATGTCCACATAGATTTACACTGCCCAGGATTTTTGTTGATCCCATAAGCCAACAAGTTTTTGGATATTTCTTTCCAGAGGACATTCCTTCCCTTCACAAATTGAAATCTGTCATTCAATTCCCTGCGCATACCAATCAACTTCTTAACTTCCTCCTCTTTCCATGTGTTTCTCTTCACTGATTTTGAAGATTTGGCTTCAGAATTTGACGTCTTTTCAGACTTGCATTCTTCGGTGTCATCAGAACCATCATTCTTCAGCTGGGGCTTCTTTTGTGGAACATAACCATTGTTAGATTTGACTGACTTCCCAACTTGTGAGGATTCAACAAACTGTTTCCAAAATTCACCCAAATCCTCTGTTTCAGACAAATCACTCGCAGCCCCATTTGAGGTAGTGGCATCTTCATTAGGTAGTAGACCTTCAACATCAATATCATCATATGCACCAATTAATAGAGCATAGGTGAGAAAACGGGTACAGAATTTTAAAGAAATTAAAGCAGAAGAAATATATCAGTTAAAATTCACTAATATCTCTGCATCAAATATAGTTTAAAAAAACATGATAAACCAACGAGGCGCATTGCATTTTGACACCAGTTTGATAAATAAACAATAAAAACATCTGACTCGTAAATTACAGAATCCAAGACATTCATATTCCAGTAGCTTATATACACAATAAACTACCAAAAGTTCAGTAAATCCATTTTGTATCACGCTAACTCATCATCATTAAGATTCACAACAATAGGGACCAAACATCAGACACTAGAGCAAACTAAACTAATTTAGGCAACTAAATTGATTTGTATTGGTTAGACCAAGGAAACAGCTAGAGTGAAAACCATACTTAGCTAGTTTATAAGTTCCTCACCAGAGTAGTTGAATGGAAGAACCTAGGAAACACAGGTCAGTAATTAAAAACAGACATCAACTGCTAGAATATTTTAATCTAAGTAGGATATTTTCCCCTCGTCGGGCAAGCAACAGTCATCTACAGGGAGAACAAGACATTGCACCCTTCAACTCAGCAAGAAAATGATAGCAGACCCCCAATTAAAAATTGGGCAAGTCACATTCAGTTGGTTGGAACTGCTAGTAAGAGAGGGAAGATGACAAGGTATAAATAATAGGAGCGAAATAGCCTGGGCCTCTCATCTGGCGAAGGATATTCTATATCCCTATTGTTCTATACTGTTCCTTGATTTCTGTTTCAGTATCACCTTGACACAGATTCAGAGATTGCTTGTTCTATCAATAAACATTACATTCTTTACCGCAATTCTGATCCAGTTTACTATTAAATGGTATCAGGGCTCTCAAATCCTAGGACCTGTTAACAGTTTGATTATGAATATAGGCTTTGGAGAAAGGGTTCAAAAGCTGGAGGAGAACTGGAGCCAGAGAGGGAAATCCAAGAATCCGAATGGGAGCTACAAGAAGCTTGACCAAGAAGAATTGAGGAACTTCTGGAAAATGTGACTCACACGATGACAAGACCCACAATTGATGGGGGAGTTTCAGATGCATTGGAAAATGGAGAAGAAAGAGTAGGGATCACGATTCACCAATGACAGACCAAGTGGAACCAGCGAGCATTGGTGAAGGTTGGAGATTTCTTTATTTTCAGGGGATGAAGCATTTGCCTGTGTGAATATGTTGGAATGATACTTCCAGATCGAAGAAGCCTCCGCCGACAAGCAGAGTTGGTGGCAATGAAAGGCAGAGTTTTGATTCGACTCCAATGGGATTGGGGAGAGGCTTAGGGTCTGTTTGGTTTCAGAAAATATTTCCTGTTCTCACTTTTAATTACAAAACTGTCACTTGGTTTTCATTATATTTCCTATTTTCAAAGATTTGTACAGAAGATTTGTAAGAGAGAAATAATAGCGATCAGCTTTAGACGTGGAGTAGAGAGTAGGGAGAACCAGTTCTCTCATATACCCGGAGGGAGGGAGAGCTCTGGTCTCTGGAATACCTAGAGGAGGAGACTCTGTATCCCTGTTCTTCTAAAACGTTCCTTAACATCTGTTTTAGAATCTCCCTAATATACAGACTCAGATATTGTTAAATATATGAATAACACACCACCGCTACCTCAATTCAATCCAGTTCTATTAAACATTAATTCAAAAGAAGCATGCAAACATCCTGTCATGGATCAACTATCCCAAAAATAGCTATTAGGTAAAGACATATAAATAGTTTTTATATCGTATTTTTAACAAGGCCCCTCAAGCAATAGACAAGGGCTTGATGCGTGAACAATACACAAGCGCACTTAATCACCTACTTTGTGATTAAATTCAACTTTTTAATAGAAGAATGGGGGCAAAAAAGATCGAACTTTAGATCACTTAGAGTGCGTTTGTTACGGATTATTTTATAAAAAAATCAATTTGTTAAGGAATAATCACCTTTTTAAAGGAATAATCACTTTTTACAATATTTTATCCATTTGTTTCAGCTTTTAGAAATAATCATAATCTAAAACAAATCTGAATCTGTTTATAATGAGAAGCTATTTGTAGTAACTTTTGAAAAATAATATGATTTTTAATAAATGTGATAGATGAGAGGGAAGATTAAAAAAAATGATTTTTATGATCATAAATAAACATAAATTAGTTTATTTTTACTTAAAAATCACTTAAAAATAATCTCTAAAATATTTTATATAAAAATCACTTATTTTAAATCTTAAACAAACGGCCCATTAGTCATAGAGGCTTTGATCCTATGTCGTGAACCAACTATTCCAAAAGCTTAAGCTATTAGGTGAAAACACGTGAATGGTTATTATATCTCTTAACACATACAATTAAAATCACTTCTATATAAAATGCACATAAACAACTAAAAGCATACCAATCATTTCTCCACAATTCTAGTATACCTCTCATTTGCGTTTTGGTGTACTGATTTTCTTTACCGCGCCTATGCACCACATTTCTCAATGTTGACATTCCACCTACATGGGATTTTCCAGACAATCTGGTGTTTATCTCACTAGCGAGAACGGCTGCAGGATTTTCTATAGCAACGGCAATAACTTCAGGCCGTTTGCCACTATACTTCGTCACCATTTTCCTCAACATCTCAGAGACAATTTTTTCAATGTGAGTCAGTGGACAATTTACAGGGCAGCTTGAAAGAGCAGCATGAGCAGCTTTATGGAGTGCGTCCAACAGCTTCCCTTTGTCAAGCCATAGGCATCTCGTGGTAATTCTTATCTTGCCTTTCAAGGTGTTTTCAACTGAACTGTCTAAATTTTGAGGGCGACATATTTCCATGCTGTAAAAAACATCATATCAGCATGTCATTGAACATATTGTACCTGGCTTTGACTAACTTTTAAGACTTGAAAAATCTACCTAACCACAATGATGCCATCCAATGCAATTTTCATTCTTTCATCAATGAAGAGTTCGCTTGATGTACCAAATGCTTTGTCACCATCACTATACTTCAACTGCATGAAAAGGGAGGTAGGATCTCAGAGTCATAAAATTTTTAAGAGGCCACTGGAATACTTTGAGGGCTACTACCAACCTGTAATTTCTCTTTTCCCAGTGAAATAAAACCATTAGAAAGGACTCTTCTATTTCTCAAATGTGAAACGCCAAGCATCTCTCCATTCTTAATAACCTGGTGCATAAATCTCATCAGTTGCTTCAACATTTTATGCAATAATTCAATATGGCGTGTTTATCCAAATCTTATATGCCACTAGTTTCTCATCTATAACATAAGAACATCAAATAAGAAGGCAATCACTCACAGCAGTGTGCCGAATGCCAGTTGACTTTCCAAGTAATTCATGTTCCTTCAAGAACAAGAGTTCTCCATGTATGGGAAGAAAATGCTGTGGCTTCACAATTCTAAGTACTTCCTCCTGCAGGAATATATATTGTTTTCAATAACATGTAATATCAAAGACAAAAACCATGTGAAGGGATACATATTAAAAGACATATATCATAATCAAGACAAAGTAATTAGTTTGACAAGGCTGATTAGCCAGGTAACATTTCATTACCCCGAAATCTAGTGAAAGTATAAAACCATGTCCATTTTTCCTTTAAAAATAAGAATATACTTTAAATTCTTTTTGGTTTGTAGTACTAAAATAATGATTTGATGGTGTTGCATATCTTGGTTATATTTAACAGAAAAGGATGAGAAAATGAAAATATGAACAAAATGGGGAAAAAATAGGTGATATGCAATAAAAAGAATACCAGTTCTCCACGATACCCATGGCCCGATGTGTGCAGACATTCATTCTTCCCCATGACTATTGTTGATCCAATCTCCGATATGCGGTTTAGCATTTCCATAACACGAGACTCATTACCAGGGATAACCTAACAGTGATGTAAAAAGCAGAGGACAAGTTTACAACATAAACTGATTTTTAGATAAAAACTTCGAGAATTATATTTTCCTTTCAGTGGATAGTTTTTTAGAAATTGATGCAATCAAAAGGTCATGCTGAAAAATCAAAGTTCTCACTAGAATGCATTGAAATTTGAAAGCAAAACGGTAAATTGTAAGCTCATCCACTGGTATCGGTTCATTAGCAACCTAGGAAATGCAAAAACTTCAAAATAGTAGCTGTACTTCATGGATACTACAAATACCCCTAACCGCATTTTACAATTTCATGGTTTTATTTTCTGAACTTCTATACCAATACAACAGGAACACTACAATACTTAGATAACTTATGGATTTTATTGAGTCAGCAATGACTCCATGTTCACTTTAAAACATTAATTTCTCATTTGATTTAAGATTTTTTGTTAATACATTGTATTATAGCCATGATGTATCCTATAATTTTTAAAAATTGTTGTATCCCCATGTCCCATGCCGTATCCATGCTTTCTAGAGTATAGTGAACAGGCTTTAAATAAATCAAAAGGCATATACCCAGTGTGGAATTTTTGTTATCATACCTTAGCTGAATACAACACAATGTCTTCCTTTGTCAGTTTGAAAGAGTGACTACTTCCATAAGATGCAAGATTCAAGGCAGCACGTGGTTCTGCCTGACACAATAGCAAATAGTTGGTCATATGCCATAAGCTTGCCGCTTCCTGTAGTCGATGGAAATAGATAGTCTTTAAAAGACCTTGAAAATAACTTACTTGAGAGCCTGTTGTCACAATCAGCAAATCCTTTGGCGCATAAGCATCAATATCCTCTGCTTTCACCTGTGTAAAATTTGAAATATTTAAGAACAGGCAACAGAAATGAGACTTACAGAAGCTCGTGTATAAAGGATATACAGCACAAGGCTACATGGATCAATCAACACCATAAAGTTCTATCATGTATTAGGTCCAAAGATGAATCATTTACCTGTTTAAATTCTCTTAATGGTTTGGCCTATAATATCCTTGGTCTCCCTTTACCTCTAAATATTGGACTAATCTCCATCTGGTTAACCCTGCTTACTAGTACTTATATAGGTCTTCTCTACACATGCCCAAACCACTTAAACAAGATTCTACAATCTTTTCTACAAGGGTGCTATCCAAATTTTCTCCATAATGTTGTATTTTTAATCTCATATTGTCTTATGTAACCACTCATTCAATGTAACATTCTTATCTCTGTGACAAGGAATATACAGGTGCCATTAAAATTTTGAAACACATAGTGACCAACGGTGGAAACAAGAAACAATCCAACAAATAACAATCTAAATAAATGGAAAAAATAAATCGGATACATCTGCAAAGTTAGATAAATAATTACTGGCTCGTACGTTGTCAAAGGAAGGGGAGTCTTAGGGCAATAGCTGGAGTTGTTTCCATATGACTGGAAGGTCATAGGTTCAAGTCATGGAATCAACTTCTTGCAAATGCAAGGTAAGGCTACCTATAGTAGATCTGCAATGGGTCCGACCTCTTGAATTTGGGCTTTAGGCCTAATCCATCCCTACAAAACCGGCTTATAAAATGAGGATTGTCTAACCTTATAAACACCACTCAGGTCATATCTCTAATCGATGTGGGACTTTCAACACACCCCCTCATGCTCAGGACTGGACATCTGAAGAGTGGAATAATAGTGATCTCAACACACCCCTTCACGCTCAGGACCGAACATCAGTAGCATGGACAAATACAGGTGGAATAACAGAGATTATAGCCCAAAAACAGATCTAGGATAGGCTTTGATACCATCTTGAATTTGGACTTTAAGCTTAACTCATCCCTACAAAACCGGCTTATAAGATAAGGATTGCCTAACCTTATAAACACCACTCAGGCCATATTTATAGTCGATGTGGGACTTTCAACACGACCATTCCTTGGACCCCACATGACGGAAGCTTTATAGCATCAGGTTGCCCTTTTTTTATGTTGTTAAAGTCATGACTAAACATTATCTTGAAATTTTAACAAATATATTAAGAGTTAAATATGTCAAAGAACCACTTGACCAAAAAAGTTCAAGCTGGTAAGCGTGGTACAATTAGGTAGCAGAGACGGCAAAAAGTAGCTGTGGGTGAACTGAAGTTGGATAAGGAAGGAAGACCAACTAGGTCTAGGACATGACATCACACAGTTTGGGAAGGGGGGAAAAACATATGGAACCTCTTAAAAACAAAACCGAAATTCAAAATTGGTTATTAGTCTACTTGCACTGAATGTCCTCTAATAACCTAATCAATAATACAATATCAGCACTAAACTTCTCCAACCTCGAAACTCCATCGTCCAAACTCTTAAGTCTTAACATTATCAAAGAAATCAAGTCCAACCACCAAATACAACAAATAAGGCAGAATGATATAGAAAAGTTTCCCGATGTTTATTACCAGAGTGGATGGATCAATTGGAGCCTTTCCATCCTTCCAAGCTGCATCCAAATATGTCCTTAAAGACATGCCAACAAATACCTGATGCAATAGTCATAAAATTATAAACATTGACTTTTTCATCAATTGAAATATACGAGCTAGGAAAAAAAAAATAAACATACCAACTTTCTGCCAGTCAAATCAGCAGCAGCCTTCACACTTCCAAGACGATGAATATTTGATGCAAACTGGGTTGTTATAACCCTTCCTTTAGCAGCTGAAATATGCCTCAATATTGCATCTGCCACAACAGATTCACTCACTGTCCTTCCAGGTGAGAGTACATTTGTTGAATCACTCATCATCTGCAAAGCAATTCCAAAACACTGTTTGCTACTATCTTTAAAATTTAAGAAAAAGACCACAGAAATGCTACATGTGTTGCTATAACCACGTTTAAAGCGGAAAATAAGAAGGAACCAATACAGAGTATAAGTGCATGTTCAAGCTACAACAAACTTTAGACCTACATTCAGGCGCAAAACAGAGATAATTTGCTATAATCAATGAAGATTACACGGATTAGCCACTCAACAATCAAACCCTAATCCCAATACAAGTCAGGTCTATCCCAAATTTAAATAAAAGCAACTTATAATGTATTGAATTTCATCAAACAATTGATAAACTAGTATCATTGGAAGGAAAAAAAATCACCAAGATGAGTACACCATAAAACTTTAAAAAATAGAAAATTTTACCCTTTTGAGCACCTCTATCAGCATAAGACTAATCATGAAAGCAATGTTCACCTCGAAAGGGCCTATTTTACTTACCATTCAGAAACACCACAATAAGTCAAAGTCCAAGTGACTCACCAATGTGACTCCTTCTTTGGAGAGTTCCTCTAGAGCTTCACGATCGAAAACTTTACCATCTAATGGTGTTTCATCAATCTGTTGAATTAACTTGTTCAGCAATAGGAGATTCAAGGTAAAGGGGTAGAGGGGAGGTACAATGCACTGAGAAACAAAGTATAATTCTAACCTTCCAATCCCCAGTGTGAAGAATGGTACCCTCAGAACAGCGAAGAACTAATCCACAGCAATCAGGAATAGAATGGGTCACTGTGATAGGCTCTATCTCAAATGGCCCAGCCACAAACTTCTTTCTTGTTCTAAATATTTTGAGTCGGGATGGAACAAAAATACCGTGATCCTTCAAACGTTTTCTTATAAGCTGTTAAAAAGAAAATGCTTACCTTCTCTAGACTGCAATGAACAAAATAAGCAATGCAAAGAACAATGGAATTTTCATGGCATAACTGTTCCACAATTTTTGTAATAGTAAATATTAATATGGTGAGACAAAATGAAGAATTCAAGAAATTAACCAACTTCAAGATATGTTAGCACTAACATCTACTCCTCTCCTATCACTTCCTACGGAACACTCTGGTTGATTCATATGACATATGAACTAATAAAGCAACATTTTATCAATAAAGTAACAAGACTATAAAGATTTCTTTTTACCTCCATTGTAAACGATGATGAGAAAATTGGTGTATGAGAATCCAACACTGGGATAACCTGATGAACCAAGTAAAAGTTGTAGTAACTAAGAGCAGATACGAGGAAAGTTTTAATAAAAGAATAATCAATTAGATTAAATATTAGAGAAAAAAACAGGGTATTTTAAAACATACAGCAAGAGCAAAATACTTTTTCATAACAGTATAACTCATTAAATTTTGAAAGAAATAAAAGTATGAAAGACTGAAGCAATCCTATTCACAAAAGATTTGTACTATGGTAGTTTTGAGTTTTTCTTGGTCTTACAAGGAATCCCCCACATCTTTTGGGCGCGAGACACCAAGACTAAAGCCTTGTAAGCAAAATATTTTAAAAATACTGTATACTCCTAAGCAAGGACAGCAGTCACACATAGAAAAAGGGAGTTCACACAACCATTACCTTATACATATGTTTTAGCTTGTAAAGGAGTACATTATTAGTAGCCAGTAAACATATCCATGAGCCCTAGTCCTTAAACATGCTACAATCCCAAAGACACTAATTAGAGACCTAATCTATTTGATGGCTGAATATCCTCCTTGAAGCCCGTTGCATTGCCTTAAATTATCATAGCAGCAAAGGCACCAGATACTGATTCATTCATCAAACTAAGTGTGCTTGTTTAAGTTCGGTCTCAGTTTCTTATGGTATAATGCATCAAACACTGGGCATTGTGTCCCATGACAAAAACAGATATAATGGACTATGTCAAAGAGAACTAGTTGATAAAGTGTATATTTCCTTGGAAAAGGAAGCATTACCCAAGGCAATGCACCAATATGATCTTCATGACCGTGTGTTATAACCACTGCTTCAATTTTGTGGCTCCATTTTTTTATAAACGTCGTATCGGGTATTATCTTTTGGACCCCAAGCTCATCATAGCTGAAAAAGTGATCCATGTATAAATAAAAGGTCAGTTAACCTATAAAGTAAATGAAATCAGATCAAAAGACAATCATGCAGGAGCAAATTGATAGTGACTTAAAAGTGCAAATGGGATTTAAAATTTTCAAATGATCTTCGTACAGAAAATATCATCCGGTCGTAAGTGTAGGATGCAACAATGACAACTTCGATTAGTGTTTACATTTTAAGTCTTTCATATGAAATTGCCTGATAAGGGGTTGGGTACTGGGGTTGAAAGACCTACTCCGGAAACATGACACCAGCATCAATGAGGATATAGCGATCACGGTTCCCAACAAGCATGCAATTCATCCCAATTTCACCCAACCCACCAATAGGAAGAACACGGAGGGGTGGCCCATCTGGCCCTTCATAAAATTCCTCCATCTTGCGTTGAACAGAGTCCTCCATGCTTTTTCTAGGACCTTCTATTCTTCTTGGTCGTTTATGCAGTACTTTAGAAACATCAGTATCTACACGAAGCAAGCAGTATAAAACTATAAGCACAACTTATAAATATATAATACATAACCATGCATACGATAACTCAAGCTGAAAAATAATGGCCTTGAATGGAAGGAAAAGGAAAAACAAAACAAAACAAAACAACATTATGATTTAAGCCACGTTTACACATACACAATGATTCCTGCAGTAGAATTAATTCTTCAGGCAAGGGCAAGGACTCAACGCAAAGTCTCAAACACAATTCATAATAATAAATATTACACGCCAAAACCCCTTTAAAAAGTGCTGATATTAGACTTTGGTATCTTCGAAGTTCTCACAACGAACATAAGGAAAGCAGGTTAAAGAGTAACTGAGTACTGTGAATGAAACATTAATTGGCAAATTACTCGCAGAACCGCATGCGTTTAATCGAAGATCATTCAAAATTCAAAATAAATAAATGAATCATTTCTTCTGAAATTTGAAAGATAGGAGCGTGAAATGCGAAACACGATGGAGTACCTGGGAGGGCAAAGGAAGGAAAAGAGCAATAAGGGGAACGCCTTGTTGGGTGAGGGCGGTGCCTGTAACACAGGAAGTTGTGGGGAGAAAGGGAAAGAGAAGGGCAAGTACTCATCCTTCTATTAATACACACAAGAGTGCGAAGAAAGACAAAAGTATCGGACTCAGATCAGAATCAGAGACTACAACGAAACCCTAATGATTTGGGGTTTTGGGATGGAAGGTTTTTGTTGTAGGAGCTGCTCCTCCAAGTCGAGTTCGAAGCGGGAAAGAGATATTCCGCTTCTTCACAACCCTTTCATCCCTACATTAGCGATAGAGGAGTGCCGCTAACCACACCCCTAGTTTGCTAACCACACCCCCTGACGCATTATAACTTTTTAAAATACCAAAAATACCCTCCTTGGAAAAAATGCTCCTCCACGCTGTTGCGATTCATCACCTCCAACGACACAAATCCAACGTGTTCATGGCCACCAACATTGTTAATGCAGAACCATCTCCATTGTGTTTTTCATTCGGTGTCTAATTTCAATTTGGGTTCTGAAACTTTTGGTGGGGAAGTTTCCACCTTGGAATTGTTGCACAACCAGAACAATTAAATGCAAAAAAGATAAAATCTGAGAGTTAAAACAGAGGGAAACGAAGAGGAGATTAGAAGGGGAACTGTCAGGGTTTTAAGACTTTTTTTTTTACAAGAAATCTAAGACATTTGTAGCGGTAGCCATTAGAAAACCATTACTCTGTTTTCTGTCTTTTTTTTTTCTCATCGAAGAACATATACGTGAATTAAATTCACATACGTGTACGTGATCTCAAATCACGTAAGTAAAAATCAAGTTTTTTGGTGCGACGTGATCTCAAATCACGTATTATTACGTGAATTAAATTCACGTAGGTGAAAACCAATTTTTGGGTGCTATGTGAACTCAAATCACGTAAGTAAAAACCAATTTTTTGAGTGCTACGTGATCTTAAATCACGTACCCTTACGTGATTTAAATTTACGTATATGAAAACCAATTTTTTGAGTGCTACGCGACCACAAATCACGTAAGTAAAAACTAATTTTTGGGTGCTACGTGATCTCAAATCACGTACACCTACGTGATTTAAATTCACGTAGGTGAAAACTAATTTTTTTAGGCGTTACGTGATTTAAATTCACGTAAGTGAAAAACCAATTTTTTACGCGTACGTGATCTCAGTTTACGTACATCGTCAATTTCAGGATCCCTTTCGTTTTCGGTCGAAGCATATTCAACTTTGAATATCATCAATTCGATTGACTAGGTCCTTGGGTTGGAGTGAGTGAGTGAGTGAGACTACATTCTTGATTTCTGGTGTTGCGTTGGAAAACAAGTCAAGATTCTCTCATAATTTGTGAGGGTTTAAAGTGTCTGAACTGAATTCTGAAATGTCTCAGAATTAGACTAAGAAATTGACGCCGAATCTGGATCAGCGGAGCACGAAGGTGCTCAATCTCACAGTGCTCCAACGCATGGAAACGTCACGGTTGAGGGAGGTGCAGAAAAATAAGAGCGTGAGGGAAGAAAGAGGATTGGGTGGGTTTTGAAAATTAAAAATGGGGCCAAGGGTAATTTGGTCAATTTGCTTATTTAAGATCTAACAGGGGGTGTGGTTAGCAAATTGCGGGGTGTGGATAGCGAGAGCCGCGATAGAGTTGTTTAGATAGGTTAAGAATTTAAAATGGATATCTAAGAAAGAAAGAAAAATAATTTGAGATGGACATTCTCTCCATTTTAACATTTTTTTCTTAATCTTGCGGAAACATTTTAGGCATTTCATTGGCAATCAAAGAGTCGATACATGTGGGATATTATAAAAAAAATGAGAGCAAATATTATGTATGGCCGTTTTTACTAGGCTATGAGCAACCATATTAGTTTTTCTTCTAGTGAATTTTACATGAGAATTTTGAAAAGAAAAAGAGAGCAACTTTCTACTCTCATTAACAACAACTTCAAACTCAATAACATCCTGACATCCAGACTTCAAAGCATCTTGGAATCCATCTCGAACACCACAAAATCCATACCATGCTCCTTCAACCAGTCAATAGACATAAACAAGCCATGAGCTTCTCCAACCGTAACATCAACAACAGGTTGAAGCCACAATGTCTTTGCTCCCATAAAGAGACCAAATTCATCCCTCAAACACAAGCTAATTCCCACACTGTCATACTGTGTGTGTGGTCTTGCAAAGACAACTTATCAAGCACATGAAAAAGATATCTCTGAATTCTCCTGCCACCTGCTGTTGTTGCTCGATAATGTCCAACAAATTCACCTTTCTCCAACAGTTGTTACTCTTCTCACAAAGAAGCAAACTATGGCTGATACTTTCCTCCGCTACCATACACCAAGGGCATGCTTAAGCACACTGAATCCCATGCGAAAGAAGCCGATAATGGGTCAGACTGCACTGTCTACACGCCCTCCATAAGAAATTTTTAACTTTTGGAGGCACGCGTAAATTCCATAATCGATTCTAGTCCCCCGTTATTATGAGATAAGCATTGTCTAAAATGGTGTCCATGCATAGTCTATATGTTGATCTCACTGTGTAAATACCTCTGCTATCAGGCCACCACATGCAATAATCATCACTAACCACATCTGGGAGTGGTGTCCTCAAAATAGAGCTCGCATCAGCCTCCGGAAAAATTATGAAACTAACGTTGCATTCCACCCTTTCACGCCATTAAGTCCCCAACTCGAAGGTTGTCTGCGTCAACCCAACACGTGGATTGACGATCCTGTGATCATGCGTCCAAGTATCATGATGTGTCCGTATCTCTCGCCTGTGCCAATTCGCCATTGTGTACCTTCCTTTATTACCACTTTAGCTTCCCACAAGCTCCTCCACATATAACTAGCATTGCTTCCTCTCTTGGACTCAAGAAAATTACACTTCGAAAAATTTTTAGCTTTGTATAATTTAGAAGCAATAGTGTCTTGCTGAGTCATGATCCTCCAACCTTGTTTACCAAGAAATGCCACATTAAGCATAAAGATTTCTAAAGCTCATGCCACCCTCCTTCTTACTCGTAGAAAGCTTATCCCATGACAACTATTTTATGTCTTTGTTCCCTTCACCTCCATTGTCCCACCAAAAGGAGTTCATAATTTTCTCAATATGATCTCGTAGAGTATAAGGGATCAAGAAAATACTCAAAAAATAAGTTGGTATATAAAAAGAATAAAAGAAATATGTTTAAGTTTAGCTAAAAGTTCCATAAAAAAAAGTTTAGCTAAAATTAGATTTGAGCATGAAAAGATCGAATTGGTTTGAAATAAGATTAAATTAATGTAAAATATAAGTTACGTAAAACCATGAAGTGATTGTATATCAATGATACAAAAATATTTTATAAAATTAGTAAGTATATCAGATATATTGGTATTATTTTTTATTTTTTTAATATATTTAATGTTTTTTACTCTCTTTAATTTTGTATGATTTAATCTAAAAAAGTTTGACGGCGTTTTTTCCTGATGGGCTATTTTATATAAAAAAAAGGTTTGATGGTGAATCACCGTGTGATTTTACATATAAATATATTTCTAGAATTAAACAAAAAATATTGAAATTGAAAACCTTAACTAAAAAATAAAATAAGGCTGCAAATTCAAATAATGGGTAATTACAAATAATAAATATATATTCTATATATAAGAGCCAAGCCACATAACCTAAGATAATGTTTGGTATAAGAAAGAAAGATAGAGAAAAAGAAAAGAAAAGAAAATGAGAGAAAAGAAGAGAAAATGACTAGAAAATGAGAATATTGTTTAGTGGTTTGGTTTGAGGAAAAATGAAAGGAAAGGGGGAGAGGAAAGAAAACTTTGTATATGTAAAATTACATAAACGTTAGTATACTAGATATTTGAATTTTATAGACCAAGAAAAAGACAAAGGATATTTTAGTAAGATTACTAAAAGCTTGCAGCTTTTGATGCACTTCTGTTTCTTTTCTTGCCAAAATGGGAGGAAACCATTTTAAGAGTGGGGCCCGCCATTTTTTCTTTCCTTTATGGTTTTTTTTGGTAATCAAACGAAAGAACAGATTTCGAAATGCATGGTTTCAATCGGCCCATTTCTTTTCTTTTATCATTCATGCGAACCAAACATACGCTAAAAATTGCTTTGCATTTTTTTTTTGGTGAAATGTTGTTTTGCATTTTAAAAGTAACTAGAACGTGACTTTGCGATACAAATGTATTTTATTTTTCTAATGAAAGACAATTGTTGTATTTTACTTTTAGAAAAGTGATCTTGAAAGTTGTGAATAGTTGTTTATAAAAAAAATTGTATTTAATGGTAAATAAAATAGATATTTTTTAACATTGGTTAGAATTGAATACCATAAAAGGTACAGTTGAATACATATCTATGCTTATTAGTTGTTTTCCTGTGCACTGCATCACAGAGGTTGTAGAAAATTGGCAAATAGTTCTTCATAACTTAATGTGAATCTAAGGGATTCCATAGAAATTAAAGGATCTTTTCCAAGTGCAATTTAAGAATCAAAGAGGAAAAAATAAATGGGAAACAAGAGGAAATAAATAAAAACATACAAATGGATTTAGACAATAAATAGAGAAGAGGATCACCATATTCCTTTGGAGAATGATAAGATCACAGTAAAGAATCGCCACAAGAGTAAAGAAGCTCTTGATGATACCTAAGTTGATTCAATGAAGAACATAAAGAGAAACTTATTTCTAATCACACACCAAGTGTAAATCTCATCCAAAGTTAGGGTTTTCAAGTGTCATACAACTTGGTCTTATATAGGCAACACCTCCTACTAGGTCATGCAAGGCCAAACAAAACAAAACCCATGGCCCAAAATACAAGCCCAAAGCCCAAACAATTTACTAAAAATAGTTTTGATTGTTACAACTCAAATCAAATCAAATAACTATACTATATTTACTACTAAGAGGTTAACATCATAAGAAACATCTTTGGCACAAATACTCTTGTCAAGAAGGTAAGCCACTTGTACTTTGAGTTGCTCCTTAATTCTTTTAGCCCTTCCTCTTGTTATTGGTCCTCCCAAACCTAAGTTTTGAATCTTCACCTTTTTAGCTTCCTTTAGTTGGTCCTTATTATTCCCTCCTTCTTGAAGAGAATTCGACCCCGAATTTATCTCTCCATTAGGTTGATCCTCAAGATCACCTACATTAAAAGGAGACAAGTCACAAACATTGAAGAGGGATGGATATAGTTGGTCTATATTGCGCAAAAAAATACATGAAATTAATAATTGTTATAAACGTGGGAAAGTAAAATTATATAAGCAATATTTTTTTTTGAGGTTTACCTATCTTAATTTTTTAAACAGTTTCTTATAAGTCCACTTTTATGGTAGTGTTTGTGATTTGGTTGTCGTTGTGACAAATAAGTATATTCAATTTGCTAGATGAAGTTACTATTGACATTGCAACATACAATTGATCATGAAAATAGACTGGTTGTGGAAGATTGACTCAGACTTGTCTAAGAGATTGTCCCTAACTTTTATTTAATGTCATTGTAAAAGACAAAACAATAAAGAATTTCTGCAGTGGAATTTTAAAGGAATTCCATTATCATATGAAGTCCATGACAATATAGCAATAAAAATATTTTTACTGATATTACTTCTTGAAATTACCTTTCCTTCTAAAAATAATAGTTGATACATGTTATAGTTAGAAAATTAATAGTTGATACACGCTATATTTTTAGCTAATAGTAAGAAAAACACACAGGGACATAGTAGAAAAATTAATAGTTCATTCTTGTTAATACTCTGTCTTTAGCTAATATCTCATCTTTTGTAAGAGTCTATGTGAGCTTGCTATGTTTATGTTCCGGTTTTAATGGATAATTCTTTAATCAATGTTTTATTTGATCAATAATTATCCATGCCTAAAATATCATATCAAAGTACAAACATGCATCGATGTAATAATTTAAAAATTTTGTAACATTAATTGTATAAAGTATGAATATGAAGAGGACAAAATTTTAAACTAACATATATAAGTAGCATAATCTTAAAAATTAGAGACTATTTTAATTAGAAATATAATAAATATAAACTTTATAGTTAAAATTAAATATTATAAAATTTGTAAGGTTGTTTTTTATTTAAATTAGTTTTTTATATGTAATTTAAAATAAAATAAAATGATATGACTTTATTAAGTCAAAATATTAATTGCAATTTCATATATTGATGGTAATATTTTTTTTGAATTTTAATGAATGCATTTAATTCTTTGATTTAAGAGATATTTTATAAACTCTGCTCTTACGTATCTCATGCTTTTTATCTTTTTGCAGTTCTATTTGTCATACCTTTGTGTTTTTGTTTTGATACATGAAAAACAGTGAAAAATATTAAATCCAGTTTTTTGTTTTGTTTTAAACCTAGTGCTAAAAGTAAAAATAAAATCTTTTAGAATTTTAAATATTATCCTTATTATAATAAAATCAAATCTAAATGAAGATGAAGTAAACATCTTTCATATTATTCAAACAAACATAATTTTTGTATAAGCTACATTTTCTGTTGTAGTAGTCTAGAAGCCATCTAATTATCACTAGAGCATCAAGTTCCTGTTTGCTTTTTATTAGATTCACTAATTATCTTTTTTTATTAGCTATTTAACATTCATTTGATGAAGTTATAAAAAAAAAATCTTATGAAACCATTGAACATACATCAATGGACTGATATGCCAACATCCATTAACGTGCAAATAATAAAAAATCTCCTTACACTCACATATATATATCACCCATAGTTTCGAAATGATAAAATTAATAGGAAAATATACCTGCAAAACAAACTCGTTTGTTTTAATATCCAATGAGCTAGCGGAGACATGAACCCGTAACATGTTAGATACAAACTCTGTCTTGCTCCACTATAATATTTTTTGTTTTTTATTACATATTTTAATTACAAAAATAATAACATGTTTTTATTTTAAAAATTTAATGACTTATGAACTATTTTTAATGTTTCATATATAAATATTTGAAAAATAAAAACACCATCTCTAAGATTGCTTCTATGGTGAAAAAGTGTGTCAAATGGTTCATGGGTGGACAATAATTAAAAATTGTTATACTAAACAAGCTCACATGATTCTATTAAACATTACCACCATAGATCAAATTTAAATCCACCTTTTTTTACTCTCTCTCCCCCGCGGATCTCTCTATTCATCATTTACTCCACTTCGTTGCCCAAAAATAAAAATTAGTCTTATTGTGTGGCTTCATCAATAGAATCATCCATCTCACACTGCCTCTCACCCCTTCCCCCTTCTTCACTATAGTGACATCTCATCACCACGTCCAAACGATGAACCTCCACAAACCTTCGGCCGATAACTTTGTTCCATCGTCACCATTAGCGAGAAACTTATGAAGGCTACCAGATTTGCAAAAAACCCCATATCTGTAATAGACGCACATGTGATGCACACATATAGTAGAACCCATGTTTGTATTCGAAAAATTAAAATATAACAGAAAAATTGGAAAAGTTACCGAACGAAGCAGACATAATTTAGTTATCTTCACAGGTGTTGTTGTTGACATGGGAATTTGGTGTTTTTAAGTCTCAAGATGTAGTCATTCTTCTTATTCTTCCTCGAGAAGGAGCCAAGCCAGGGCAATATGTGATTTTAGATCAATTTGAATTCAACAGAATAATGTTAATGGATTGAATGGGCATCCAAAAAACCCTTGTCAATGAAGAAAATCGACGACCACAACGAAGCCGTTTTCCTAGAAGTGTTATCATTTGCTTTACACAGTTCTTGTAACAAATGGTGGTTTGGGAAAATTTAAGAGATGAACATGTGAAAGTGGCGGACACGTTATAAACTGAGCTATGATATGTTCATGCTAATCCTATAGCATCCATCAATGGTGGTAACACTGGTGACATCGTCAGTGGTGGCGGGAGGGAGGAGATGAAAGTGTGGAGAAGAGAACCCCACAATGGCGGCTCCGGCCGCGGTTCGTTGTCGCAGCTCCGACAATGCCAGTTGAATAAAGGAGGGGGGAAGAAGAAAGAAGAAAAAAATATTCAATATGAAGTGTTCATCATAAGATTTGATAGAGTTGCTCAATCCAACGATTCTTAATCATGGTTCATCGTAAACAATTTAATAGCTGGATTCGGCTCCTCTAAAGTGAGCAATTCACTTTAGAGAGTAAAATAAGCAATCTCAACCATTGATGAGAAAATCAAGGGTTGATATTAACTATACATAAATAACAAATCACCCTTGATTTTCTCATTAATGATTTATTACTTACTTTACTCTCTATCGACTTTAAAGGAGTCAAATCCATCAATATAATACTACCTCTTGTCTCTATTATAAGAGAATTTTTGGAGTATTTTTTTGTCCTAATTATAAGAAAAACAAACATATTTCAAGATGTATTAATTGTTAAAATACTTTTTATATCCCTATTTTAATGAGACATATATATTTACTAGAAGTTCACATTTTTTCTATGTACCCAATTATTAGAAGTATATTTGGAACGAGAGTTCAATTTTATAACATTAAATAGGTTTCCCTGGTCTTGGTGATTTTTGTAACTCCTTCTTATATTAAGGACCAACGGTAGTATATTTTATTTTTAATTTTATTTGTTTATACAATTTTTCAAGATTGTTAATTTTTGTTCAAAAATAGGGTTTTCTAACGTATGTAAACTTGCACACAATAAGAATCATTAATTGTTCACAATTTTTAATAACTAATTATCTAGTTTCCTATTTTGTGGGTAGAGAGATATTACATAAATGTAAATCTATAGAATAAAAAGGAAAGTAAATAACTAATAAGAAAAAATAAGTAATTAATGATTCTTATTGTGTGCAATTTTGCACGTATTAGAAAAATCGATTTTAATATTTGAAAAACACAACATAATTAGGCAACGAAAAAAGTAACGGCCCAGATTATACCAAAAAAAAAGGCCATTATTAAATGCACCCCACCTATTGAGTACACTCCCCAAATTAACAAATTCTCGAAAATACCCCTACTTAAAATATTAGTAGTGAAAATTTATAATTTTCAGAATGAAAAAAAAAATTCTTACCGAAAATTTGAATTTCCGGTATACAATTTTTATATCGAAAATTTTGAATTTCTGATAAAGTAAATAATTTTTTTTTACCGGAAATTCGAATTTCCGATAAACAAAATGTTTACTGAAAATTCGAAATTTCTGGTACACAAATTTTGTTTTTTTTTTTACCGGAAATTATTTTCCGAATTTCGGGTGCACATTTTTTTTTTTTTTTTGGCCTTTTGTGTACCGGTAGATCTAGTCGCAGCCGCACTGCGGGGAAATCGTAAACATGGCTCTGCTGCCACCGCTCTTTCTGCCCCCGCGATGTTGCCTCTGCTTCCTTCACTTCACTTCCAAAGATGGTTGCCAGAACCCCACCAAGCCAAAATAATATGTTAGCTGTTCTAAATCCAGTTCAAATCAGAGAAACACTCAACAAGGTAATCAATCAATCTACAATACAATATTGATTTTCCCTAATGACAATTGATCAATTATAATTATTTACCAAAAATTAATTCACCAAAATTGATCAATTAGAATTACATATATTCCAACCCCACCCCTTTTGTTTGATTTGCTGAATGTCTAGTTTTCTGTGTTTCTCTGAGCATCCCTGAATTGAAAGTGAATTGTTTTGGGTTTTTTAAGGTGGATCAGTGCATGGTTCGGCTACAAAAACTTCAGTTCACCGTCACCGGCGGAAAGCTGGTCTCGGGAGTGAATCTGAGCCCTCGCAGCTTGTTTTCTCTACTTTATTCTTTTAGCCATTAAAAAGGGAGTTAGTGTGCTTGAAAACTGTACAGAAAAGTGATGGATTAGTGTGCTTGAGCAAGAGTTCCCCAAAAAGATCGGTTGCATCGAAATTACGTAGATCCTTCTCTCCTTCAAGACTGGTAACACGATTAGTTTCACCATTGAAGAGCAAGAAAACTGTACAGAAAAGTGATGGTGTAGCAAGTGCAACTAGATCTACCGGTACACAAAAGGCAAAAAAAAAAATTTGTGTGAATTTTTGGTACACAAATTTTTTTTGTTTACCAGAAATTCGAAATTTTCGGTAAGATTTTTTTTTTTTGCATTCCAAAAATTATAAATTTTCAGAATTCGTTAATTTAAGGAGTTGTGCTTAATAGATTGGGGTGCATTTTGTAATGAAAAAAAAAAAAAGAGTAACGGCCCAGACGGTGAGCCTGAACACAACCAGTGTCAAGTGAAGTGTGTCAAACCCAAGCCAGTCAGTCCCACTTGCTGTTACTAAGCATGAAACACACACCTCTCCAACTCACTCTGCATTCCATGAACTCCGCCACAGGCTACGTGTCTCCGACGGATGAAAATCTCCGGTCTAACTTTTCTATCACATTTTCTGGCTCATACTAATAATAATTTGTTACGTAATAAAATAAAAATTATAACTTATTAACACATTGACATATTTCTCGTCTTGATTGCTCAGAGACAGAGCATATATTTGTTCGTCTCCAACACAACCAGTGTCGTTTTTCTTCTCTCAATTTCTCCTATCTCATCTCGTCTATATTATTTTCAGTGTCCAACAACATGCAGCAAAACGGGAGAGAGATGGTGGTGGAAGAAGGAGAGGCACTAGTGGCGTGCAGTGACAAAAGCTTGAAAATTGGGGTAACGATATGGAACATTGACGCGGGTTAAAAAAATGCTTCACATACCAACCTCTGCTTCACCACCTTTCGGCTTGTTGTGCCTGAGAAACAGGTTCCTCGTGGCATCGCAAGCGAACAAACACGGGTCTGTTGGTCGCGGAGCCATTGTTGTCTGGGCCTTGAACAAGGTAACGTTTTACAGCTGTTATCAGAAATCCCTCAATTTTTTTTTTAATTTGATTTGATTTTTTAAAATTCTGGATTGTTTGTACAAACTGCACCTTATTCCCGTGTATTTCACGACCCGTGCTATAAATTAATAGGTAAAGTAGAAGATTTCAATTATTCATCCAAAGTGTTGTAAACTGTGCAATTACCATTCTGTGGTGTACGGTGGTGGATTTAGGATCCAGATCCTTCTGAAACTATACATACATTAGTCTGAACTTATGTATTGGTTTTCAATCTGTACTGTTATGGTTAGAAAATAGTTGAATAACTATACACCGAAATACCAAATAAGTTTTAAGCAGACTTTCGATCATATTTCACTATATTATCACATCGTATACTTCTTAAACCATGTTTATACTGTGACAAGATGGTGAAATATGATTGGGCATTTGTGTAAAATTTGTTTACCCTCTTAGTATAGTTATTAAACTCAAAAAATAAACTAATTGGTTGTTTGTGATAGAATGGCTAATTCAAATTTTTTTCTGCTTGATTATACGGCAAATGCATATATATTTTCTAAAAGTAGGCAAATCGAATTTTTGGAGCAATGCTATTCACTCTGAAAATTTCAGTACTAAAAGCTACATGAATATTCTTGAACTAATCAATGGTTAATAACCTTATACGGGAACATTGGTAACAATAAATGGAGGAATGCCATGTAAATTTGCCAGGTTTTTTTCGTGTCTATTATTTCGTAGTTCGTACCGTTTATCATTAATGATTTCTTTTTCTGTCTTCGACCTAGTACCTCCATTGATGTAGTTGTGGGACTAACCCTTGAGTAAGGTGGGTCGAACTCGAGAGTGATGATTAGGTAAAATCCTTAGTAGCGACTGCAGGATTGATGTAGATAAAAGTCACTTGTGGCCACAATTCAGTTTCAATGCAACCGACCATGAATAGGTAAAGAAATTGTCTGAATTTACTAACTTTTGTCCAAAAACATTTCGCTTCAATTTGCACCAGTGAACTGGAACCTAGAAAAAAGCATCAAATTGCTTTTACTCATTTGAGCCCTTATTGCTTGATGTGCCTTCTTCCTGAGGCCAAGGTGATTTATGCCTTGTTGGCCTCACCAGTTCCTTAGTCCCTACCTTGAAATATAAGAAAAGAAAGTCTGGCGCTCTAAAGCTCCAAGATGGTGAGGTCCATAGAACTAGAAGGATCGAATCCGTTGTGATCTATTGTTAGTCACATGGCAACAATAACAACCATTGTGCTGAGGCTCCCCTCAGGAGTTTGCAATGTACCAAGGAAGAAAACCGGTCCTTTTGTGATGTATCTTGATGATACAAAATATATGTTTAGACTTTATAGAGCCTTCATGCATTTGGCCTGGTGGCAACATGGAAGGGGTGCTTTCCTCATATCCAGTTGGAACGTGGTCTTGCCAAATTTCCAACAGACATGCCCTTCTATACCTTTTAATAGTTACAAAGAAAGTGCATGTTTTGGATTTAATTCATGATCTTGCTGTTGTACGAGATAATAGATATACCAGTGGATATGGTTTATTAAAAAATATTGCTATATAGAATAAGGGAATTATTGGCAAACTGTAGTGGTGCTTACTGCTTACTGGTAATGACTGCCATGGCTTTTAAACTTTTGGTGATTGAACTTTTTAAACTTTTGGTCCTAACACTCACTGTTATAAGCTTGCACGTGAGGTTTAGATGCTTGCTTTTGGTGAAGTTCTGATGTTTATGATGAATTGCAGGTGACCAGTTACTGAAGACTTGGAATGCTCATTCCAAATCTCTAAAACACATGCTATTTTCAGATGATGATTCTCTTCTTATTTCTGGTTCAGATGATGGTGTGATCTGTGTTTGGTCCATGATTAAGTAAAGATTTATTTTGTTTTCCTTTACAAATTTTGGACTCAGATATCAATGCAATAGAATTATATTAAGCAGTAAGAACCTTTATATTGATGTATTTGTTCTATTCAATTTGATGGAAGTCTGCTAGACGTGGAAGAAATGGGAAGCTCGTCTCCCTTATTACATTGTTTGTCAGGGCATATGTCCACCATAACAGGTTTTTTAACTACACCCTGCAGTTACTTCTCAGTTTTAATATCAAGCTCCCTTGATGGCACATGCAAGGTGATGAAACTATGCATTAAGATTCTTACTCCCACAAACTGTAAAATTTTCATGAGAATGCTTTTTATTAAGATGGGATATTCCGTTTATCATAGATTTGGGACTTTATCACGGCAAGGCTTATGCAAGCTCAAGTGTATCCTTTGGCAATAACTTGCACCGCCCTTCACCAAGGAGAAAGGCTCTTGTTTTGCGGTACAGAAAATGGAACAATAATTGTCAACAAGCTTGATATTGGTCTGGAAGAAGGTCCTTTCATTATCACAGGAGGCCAACCACTTGAATTGAAAGGACACAAGTAATATATGGCGCTTGAAGCTTTTCATTTCTCAATATTTATTGATGATATAATTCCATCTAAACATATATGATTAGAAGCTGTGTAAGTAAAAGAAAAACAAAAAGACTCACTTTTTTAACTTCTCGATATTTACGAGTTATTAACATTATTGCATAATTATTTCTCAAACTTATGTAAGTTCCAAGATATTTTGTCCAAAGCTAAGTCAATTATCCAAAAGTGGATTCAGGTGTTTGAATGTTTCAAATGCCTTGTTTTAGAATCTGGAAGCAACTTCCTTTAAGTTCATAAAGTGAGGTTTTAGTATAATCAGCTTAAATTTTTGTCAACTATGAAGTGGGGTCATTACTGCATTGACCACCAGTCAGGCAGGCCTAATATCTGCCTCTGAAGACTGCACGATCTGCATCTGGGATGTCATCAGCTGGGTAATCATTCGAAAATTTGATCTTCAAAAAGGTAATACAATCTGTCCGGTTATGTTATTGTTCTTCCCTCTTAAATGGCAGAGGAAGTTGGCATTTAAATGGGCATGTATAAACTGTTTCTTGGGGTGAAATATTAAACTCATTGGCTTAAAAGAATTTTGAAGGATCATCCACTATGCATT
Organism: Calophaca sinica; assembly: GCA_037113605.1. Taxonomy (NCBI): domain Eukaryota; kingdom Viridiplantae; phylum Streptophyta; class Magnoliopsida; order Fabales; family Fabaceae; genus Calophaca; species Calophaca sinica. The sequence goes on from CM073731.1 coordinate 30,316,163, forward strand.
TACACGGATGTCAGTTTGTACTTTGTAAAAGCCCTTAATAACAGTGATGATCAATGTTTCAGAGCAAAGTTACAAAGGCAAATACATTAAGCAATGTTGACGATTTTGTTCATAGCAGGGAAAGTAACTAATCTTGTGGTAGTACCTCGGTCCTCATTGCTCTCCACATCAAATCATAGGAGAGTCTCCAATCAATATATTGTTTCTCCACTTGACAAGTGTCCTCAGCCGGTCGATTCATATGGGGGAACTACTACTCTCCTCTCCTTATGTCACCACTACAAAGAAAAGCAAACTTACATTGATTTACGAAGTAATGCCTTGTTGAGACAGAACATGTCTGGTTTCCAGGTTTGCCTCCATTCATTAAAACATTACAATATAATAATTTCATATCATGCATCCCAGTGTAACGATAAGGTTGCTTCCTTGTGACCTATAGGTCACCGGTTCAAATCCTTGCAACAGTCTATCCACTTGCGGGGATAAGGTTGCGTAGGGAGCCTCGTGCACCGGACAGCCTCCTTACATCCCAATGTAACCAACATGGAGAATCATGCTTTTACTTCTTACTCATGAATATCTTGTCGAGGTTACATGATCCCTTATAATCCACCCCTCCACCCCTAAATCCCAAGAAAATATAAAAGGATCAAAACAAAACTACAATAACTGTAATTGTATATTTGTGTGGGGAGAGAGAGAGAGAGAGGCAATTCAAACAGGAGATTATGTATATTGTTGGAATGTGTTTGGCTCTATATGCATGTTCTCAGAAGCTGCAAAGACACCGATTTTCATCAAGTGTTCTTTCTTTTGGGCAGAAAGCACATATGCCTATGGCCATGACCATGGAAATGAAAGTGGAAACAAGTATAGAGAATCGTATATGGGCAACAAAGATGGCAAAACATGTGATGGTGATAAACAGGCAGTTGCAGTCACACCTGCTGGACTTGATACAGCGCAGGTTGTTTTGTCCAAACGGAACCAACCTTCGAAAAACGTGTAGAAAGAAGCCCAAAATTAAGAGTATTTTACAGGAAGAGGAAAATCAGAAACCTTAGTTTGTTTCTTTTAATAGAAGGGGTCATAAATTTGTAGTTTTCTTCTTATTGCATGTAAATATAAGGCTCTTTCCACCCTCTTCCCCTCTAAAATAAAGTAATTAGACCTTTGGTTAGCTTATTTATGACTCGAGGTGTTTCTAGAGTATTTGTTCGGCTTTTTCCCCTTGTATCTGATATTTAGACTTGTTTCTATATGAATTGCTAAAGATTCTGCACTAGCTCTGTTGGTAAAAACAGATGGCAATATGTAATGTTTCTTCAGATACTTATAAATGAAAGTCTTACGACCAAATTAAGATGAGACAAATCAGATAGCTAATGGTTCTACCAACTTATAAGGATTGGAAATTGTAAATACTTTGTTTTGTTGCACAATAAATAAGATTATATAGCAGCGGCTGTTCTGTTAACCTAGAGATTTCAAAGAATGATTCTTGGCTAGCCATTGGGTATCAGAGAGAGAGAGAGAGAGAGAGAGAGAGAGGCGGGGGGCGGACATGGTCCAGGGAAGTGATGGAAAATAAACGAATATGCTAAATTGATATTTGATATTTACTGGGAGAGTACCAACAATCAGAAGTGGCAAATAATGCAAACCATACTCAATCAAAAAAAAATAAAAATGCAAACCATAATAAACTAGCAGAACAATCAAATTTAACGCAAATCTGGAGCGTATTATTACTAACGTTAACAGGAACAAAGTTAAAACATGTTACTGTCAGATTTGAATTGCTTCAAGACATTATTTTCAATTAATGTAATTTACTTTCATAATTCAGGTTTTTTTTCAATTTAAATATTGCATGTAATTTGCTTTTGTATGTTTTTTGACTTTTTGTTTTTAATAACAATCGAGAAGCTACCAACGGAGTTGGGTCTAATAACGCATTAACTAAGATTCAATCCTCGCTTTAAGTTTTCACATTTAAGATCTGACACGCTACCAAACAGGATTGCCTCCGTTGGAGGAAATATGTGGAAAACCATAAAATAAAAAAATAAAAAAATTGAGAAGCTGGTTCATTTAGATTGTTTTTATCTTGATTTTGCTTATTACACTTTTTCTTATACAACTTGTAATTAAGTTTTCAAAAAGATCAGCTGAATTTCTTTCAAAGCCAGTTTCTCACTTTTTGTTAAAAAAAATATTGCTGTTGAGAAAATCCACTTTGAGCTCTTGGCTCTGCTCCACGGTCTACAACTGGATAGAGAAAGTAGCTTTCCCAACGTGGATTGTAGATTAGATGCCCTTTGGATGGAGTGATGTATTGTATCTTCTTTCGATTCCCGTTTCTAAGTTCCATACGATATGTACTATGCCACTATTGTTAGTGCTATTAAGGATATTTTGTCGACGCCTTGATACGTAACTATCGCTGTTACACTTTAGAGAGAGCAATCCGTGTGCCGATTTCCTTGACAAAGTGGGTTTTGAATCTTTTGATGGCTCACCCAGGTTCACGCTTAAGATTTTTTCATAAAAATTAAGAAAAATAATAAATAATCTAGTGAGTAAAATAATTTTATTAAGTTATTATTAATTTTTTTTGATTGCAGAAAGTTTAGATTGGGGGAGGCTCACCTCCCGTGTAGGGCCAGGGAGAACTACCAACCTGAGTCAGGATTTATGGGAGAATTTATATATCGTCCACCAACGCAGCCGCCTTACTATTGTTAACTATTTGAATATTAACAATTGTCATAAACGCATAATAAAGTATAATGTATTGAGAATAATATACATAGTATTTATTTGAGGACAAAATTAAGAGAAAAAAATAATATTACATTGAAAAAATAAAACGGTAATCAATATAAAAAATTTTCATTTCTCTAAAACGATAATCATTTAGAAAATGAGGTAGTAATAAATATACGACAATCCTCCTCCACCAAGAATTGTCTCTATTTCTCCCCGAATTACTTTGTTTCAGAGTTCTATTATCTATTTAAGAAACTTAACTACACTAAAGAGGTATAACAAAAACTTATTCATCTATTTTCCTGCCAAAAAATATTTTCTCACAAAAAACTTAACTACACTGTAAGATTCCGTTTTTTCTTCGCCACCCGTATGGAGCACGGGTTCTCTCAATTAGTTCAGGTATAAAATCATAGTTTTTCTAATATGCAGAATACTATTATTTCAAAAAAAAAAATTAAAACTTGTTTAGTTCAGAAATAAAAAGAATTTAAAAAATTGTGATAAAACGAGATAAAAATGGAAAGTTATAAATTGTCGAGTTAAAAAAAAGGAATCAAATATATTTCTAAAAATCCATGATTTTTTTTTTACAGAATTCAGGAATGCTTTTTAAAACTTATACTAAAGGTATTGATCAAAAAAAAAAAACTTGTACTAAAGGAGAATGTACATTGCAAAGCAAAACTCATTTTCTTGGAAATATTTTTTTTCTCTAAAAAAAACTTGTTTAAAAAAGTATTATTTTAATTAAAATTTAGTAATCGAAAATTTTAGTTTGATCAGCCAATTTATCTTATCAAATCATAAATCAATAGGCGTGCACGCACATACAATACAACACTATCTAGTAATTAATATTTGTTTTATTATCACTCCCATAAAATAATTCTCTCACATATAATATTTATAAATTTGTTTTTGCATCCGGTCATCATGAAATTGATAAAAATAAAAAAATTAAACTAAATAAAATATTATACATATAAAAACTAAAATAATAATACATAAAAATTGATTTAACAATAATTATATATACATGAATTGACTAAACTTTTTTATTGAGACAATTTTTTTTTTTTGGTATATATGAAGAGTTTTTTTTGACAAGTTATGAAGACAAAGTTGAAAATGAAAATTACGAACAAAATAGATAAGAATAAATGTAAAAAATCAAAACTAAATATAAAGGATTTAAAAAAATTGAAGTCACAACTTACTACGCTTGAGTCGTGAGTTAAAAGTTGAAACCCTTGAAAAACGGCGACGCAGCTCAAACACACACACACACACAAACGCAAAACACACGATACTCTTCAGCAGCACACTGAGGTTATGAGTTGTTCAGCAATGGCTCAGTTGAAAGCATTTCCTTTACATCCTTCCGCTGCTACTGCTCCTTCCCTACATGCAACAGGTTCCCATTTCTTTATGTCCATTTCGTTTCACTCACTTTCAAAAATGTTATATCGTTGAATGATGATTGATGATAAGAATTTGAAAAACCCCGACTTTTGAATGCTAACAGTTTATCATGCTCACTCTTGGTTACAGATGCTTTCCCTCCATTCACTTTCATTAACATTTTAGATTTTTCTCAATTTTAACACCTCGTTCTCTTTTTTGCCAACTTGATTTATATTTGCAGAGCACCTTTTGCCTCATCGGTTCTTGAAGGCGAAACCATCTTCATTCAAAGAGGTGATCTTTATTTATTTAAAGTTAAAACTTTAATCCTTAAATTTTAGAAACATGTGTCTATACTCGAGTTTTTTTTTTTTTTTTGTTGATATTTTTTGTGTTGGTCTTATTTTGGACTTCTCTATTGTGTGTAGTTGGGGCCAAGAATTGGTGCTGGTGCCCGTAGACTTCAAGGTGAGATTATTTTGTCTCAAGCTCATCACTCTTCACATCCATGGAAAACTTTACATGCATGGCGTTATCTTTGTTGGTTTGATTTATAGACACATTCTGTATGATGGTGGATCTTTTGATTAAGACAGCATTAGGCATTAACATGTAGTATCTCTTATTGTTAATTATAGTTGGATCTTTTATTTAAGACCTTATTAGCTTTTAGCATGTTGTGTCTTCAATTGTATTCTTCATCTGTTGGAATTTACTTATCTGTTTTAACTTGTATTTTGAAAATGAGCATTCTTTAACAGATATATGTCATAACAACAATAGACAAATAAATTTCTGAAGGGGTAATTTGTGGCTTCTTAGATCATGAATGGTTTGTCTCGAAACCGCATAAATTCATTGGAGGCACTGTGTGTTCACGGCTTGATTATATTGATTTGACGCTGTTTGATATTTAAGTTCTCATGACATGCAGTTATAAAAGCAGTACAACACAGTGATGCAGTGGTAGAAATTTCCGAAACCAAGAAGGGTAGTGGGCTACGAGGGAAATTGAATAAGGTTGTATTGGCCTACAGCGGTGGCTTAGACACATCAGTCATTGTCCCATGGCTGAGGTATAGATGTTATCTTGCTCTATTTCAGGTTTCTACTAGACTTCCATCACAGGTTCACAATTCTCTCCCTTGTCTATTCTGAAGGAAAAATACCCAGGAAGTTAGAGATTTAGTTTAACTTTTTGAGTGGAATGGGTAAATAAAGATCAGAAATCATTTTAATATATTATATAAATGATCTGATGAGTTTTAAACTCAAAATGTTGGAGTTTTGTAGTAAAGCATGAGAGCAAAATCTGGTGATTCTTACTTTTTAAGAAATTCAGGATGTGATCTGGGATATTGAACAGTAGATACTCTGTGAAGTTACCTATTGTTGTATAATTTTATTCTTGTTATATAATTATATTATCTTATTTAATGATTTTGGTGCAGAGAGAATTACGGTTGTGACGTTGTTTGCTTCACTGCTGATGTTGGCCAAGTATGTTATGACTTTTAGAATTCATTTTCTGTAATCAAGTTTATTGGTGCGTAAATATAACAGGTTTATTGGAAAAAGTTGTTTGTTTTACTCACTTTATTGTTTATGTGCTGCATGTTTAGTAACAAAACTAAATTTCATAGGGTATAAAAGAATTGGATGGCTTAGAAGAGAAAGCCAAAGCCAGTGGTGCCTCTCAATTAGTCGTAAAAGACTTGAAGGAGGAATTTGTTAGAGATTACGTATTTCCTTGCCTGCGTGCTGGTGCCATTTATGAAAGGAAGTATTTGCTTGGGACCTCAATGGCCCGCCCTGTAATTGCAAAGGTACTTCTGCTTAAGTTTGATATTTCATTTTCAATTGGTAAAACCATGTCACCTGTAATTGATAATGATAGGTGAACATACCTATCTCCCACACCCCCTCCCAAAATATAATAAACATATATTGATTGATACTCACTGATTGGTAGGCCATGGTGGATGTTGCCAAAGAAGTTGGAGCTGATGCTGTCTCCCATGGGTGCACAGGGAAAGGAAATGATCAGGCATGTCTCACTATTAGGCTTGCAACACTACGTCATGTCAATTATTTTATTCTGACAGATTTATATATGAACATGTAGGTTCGATTTGAGCTCACTTTCTTTGCTCTGAACCCAAAGCTAAACATTGTGGCTCCATGGAGGGAGTGGGATATTACAGGGAGAGAAGATGCCATTGAGTATGCTAAAAAGCATAATATTCCTGTTCCAGTGACAAAGAAATCCATATATAGCAGGGATAGAAACCTATGGCACCTTAGCCATGAGGTATGCACCATTGTGGTTATCCTCATTCTAGTTCTAGTTATAGTGTTGAACGTTAGCAAGTCTAATGATTTGTCTTTTTATTTTCTTTGGGTCATAGCTTCCATTGAATTTAAGGTCAGATGATCTTTTCAAAGTAATGGATTTGGATCCTCTTGTGATACATGACCATCAGGAGGGGTGATAGAAAACATATCACCATATTCTACTGTGATTGTCATGTAGCACGAGAAGGTCCAATTTTGAAACTCAGTAGTTTACTATATGCATGCTGACGACTGAGGTGTGTCTTGTTGGCACCTGAAATCAAGACTGTATTCCTATTTTCTTTTAGATGATAACAGTGCATGGCTCACTATTAGACTCAACATGTTGCAAGTGCTCTCACAGGGATATTCATTGCAGGACTGGATATTAAAATTTCTCTGAGTGTTTGTTAATGCCTTTTCTATGTACTTTTTTCATGAGCAAACCCTTGTTTTTGTCCTTCAAAGATATGATTAGTGTCATCACTTTAGTCTTTCAAATATTTTAGTAATCAAATTTAGTTCCTCAATAATTTAAAGTGTCATCATTTAGGTCCTTTTATTATCCTCTGTTAGAAGGCTGTCTAAAGGATGCTGACATAGCCCATTTATCTGCATTCTTGGAAGCACACGTGGCTGTTTACCTACTTGACACATTGGTGTTTGTTAGATGGCCTTCTATTGTAAAGTAATGGATGGACCAAAGGATGATACTTTCGAGAAATTAAGTGATGACACTTTGAATCTATGAAAGACAATATTGGGGGGTTTACCGTAATTTCATTCTAAATGCATGAAACAAATATTTAGAAGTATTTCAAGGAATCCTTTCAGTTGTTACTGGTCTCTAGAGCATGTGAATACTCAAAATGAATGCACTACATCCTTTCTAAGCTGCATTGTCTGAAGTATTTCAAGGAATCCTATCAGTTGTTATGCCATAATCTATATGTGGTTAGGTTCGAAAACTATATTTTGGAAATGACATGTTACTGTTTCTCTGATATGTGCAATTTGTGACACTAAAGGGTGATATTTTGGAAGACCCGGCTAACGAGCCCAAAAAGGATATGTACATGATGTCTGTAGACCCGGAGGATGCTCCAGATCAAGCAGAGTAGGCTTCCTTCTTGTGGTTTTACTCTATATATAGCCTCCAGAATTCTGTTATGCTTTTAAAATTTGTACTCTGCAATTTGTACCTTACATTTTTGAAAGCATGCATTATGTCTTGCAGATATTTGGAAATTGGGATAGAGTCCGGGCTTCCTGTTTCAGTCAATGGGAAGAGGCTTTCACCAGCTTCTTTACTTGCTGAGCTCAATGAGATTGGTGGAAGGCATGGAATTGGCCGGATCGACATGGTCGAGAATCGGCTTGTAGGTATGAAGAGCCGTGGAGTTTATGAAACTCCTGGTGGAACTATCCTGTTCGCTGCAGCACGGGAGTTGGAGTTTTTGACACTTGATAGAGAAACAATACAGGTCAAAGATTCATTAGCCCTTAAATATGCAGAGTTGGTGTATGCTGGCAGATGGTTTGATCCACTTCGTGAGTCCATGGATGCCTTTATGCAGAAGATCACAGAGACCACAACCGGTTCTGTGATTTTGAAGTTGTACAAAGGTTCTGTTACTGTAACTGGTCGGACGAGCCCCTTTAGCCTGTATAGGCAAGATATCTCATCATTTGAGAGCGGGGAGATATATGATCAAGCTGATGCTGCTGGTTTTATCCGGCTTTATGGTCTTCCAATGAGGGTCCGAGCAATGCTTGAGCAGGGCATTTAAGTGTTGACTTTGAATTGTTAGTGGATCACTTCAACCCTAATAAAAATGAAGGCAAATGTTAATCTGTGCCTGAATGGCACACTGGTTAAGGAATGTTATGATGCATTACATGATGTATCTCTTACTACCTTAGTTCCTTTTTACTTGTCTTCTAAGTTTGTTTTACACAAACCAATGAAATCAATAAATTTTGTTGTTTTTGATAAAGTTATTAATCTTTTTCTTATGATACCGTTGATTGTTTATTATCTATTATACTTATTTATCTTTCTACAATAAATAATTAAGGTATAATTGAGAAACAAGTTATTAATATAACCTTAAACTATCAAAATGACAAATAAAAAAGAACAAATTTCTTCTTAAAAATCGACAAGTAAAATAGAACGGAAGGAGTATCTCTTAATAAGTTCTATTTGTTTTTTATTTTTGTATCGACCCTCGATATATGAAAGTCTATTGGACTCTAAATTAATTCAAGTTGAGCTGAGTTTATTTTTTTAACCAGTACTGAAATGAATATCTTTTTTTGGTTCGGGGGTGCACTCTAATTAGGCCTTTGGCCTGAGTGGTCCCGCCAGAGTATTCTCATACGGTTCGGTCCTTTAGATTGTCGATGGGACTAATCTCCGATTTACAGTTTAAGCTTTTCCTTTCCCCAAGAATGCGTTCTACGAGAATCGAACTGAAGTAATTTCTCCACAAACTCAGCACTGTTTATCAACCGAGCCACATCCATTGGGTGAAACGAATAATATTTTACAATTCATTATGAATTCAAATTCAAATTTTAAAAAGTTTTTTTTTGCAACTGTTTTCTTTTATTTTTATAGGAAGAAAATGGTATTTCTTTACATAGTTTTTTTGTTACATTTCTTTATATAGCTTGATCTACATTAAATATACTTTATCCATAAAATAAAAGGACAACTTGGAATTATGACCACCTAAACACATGATAACAACTCAAACTGTTGACCTAGGACTTCCTTTGTACAGTGTCCTTAAAGCAAATTCTAATACTTGCACTTGAATTTTCAGGAATTATTTGTATAAAAGCGCTGAAAATATATACTATTCTAAAAATCTATTGTTTACAATACCAAAAATTATGATGTTTGTGCTTCCAATATTATGTCAAAGGCAAACAAATTCAATCCAAGGTGGTATTTTCTCCTGCAATCCCAAAGCACGCTTTCTGTTTTCCTCATGATTCCAAGTTTTGAAGTGCTCTCCCAATGGCCTCAATTTTGGTTTAGTTGGTAACCTTGTATCAATAGTTATCCTCTGTAGTTCAACTATATTCTCAACCACGTACATAACTAATTCAACTTCACAAGCTGCTCCACAAAACCCAACCAATTCCAGCTCCTTGAGACTATACTGATGACATCCCGTTGTAAATTTCTGTTCTATTCTAAAAGTGGAATTTGTATTTAGCATCTGCAACATGTAAAAAAGGCAGATTCAGACTCACAAATATCTTAGCTTTGGGGCACAATTAATGCTTGACGCACAATACCAAGAGTCACATTACTTTACTTGATAGAGTGAGGTGCTAGAGATATACAGAAATTCTAGTGAGACTTGTTATAGATGGTGAGATTTGTGTAAATATATAGTGTGTAAGCTGATATAATTTTTTTTGGGCAAAACCATTTTACATGAAGCAAGTGCTCATACGTTCCCTTTTAATTGACATTTAAAAGCAGCGGTATCTAACTTTGACTGTGTTTGAATTGACTTATGAACAACTTATTTAAGTTTATCTATTGGTATAAGCACTTGTTACAGTGTATGGTAGAGCTTATGGAAATAGCTTATGACATGTTCAAAAGTTGTTTTCAACTTATTTCAATAAGCTCTCCAAGATAGCTTACGAAAACAACTTATAACTTATATGAAAACAATTTAATTATATTTTCTCTTTGACTATATAAATAACTTACGGATAAGCGCCTCATAAGCACTTAGCCAATAAACGCTTAATTAAGCTATTTAGCCAAACACATTCTTAATCAAAGCGTATATTATTCATTGTTAAAAAAAGGCGATGTTCTTGAGTATTTTTTACAGAAACAAAGCTAGAGATATGAGGATATTCACCTTGAGTGTGAACCTAAATAGTGAAGGCGATGCCTTTAATAAGAGAACACAAGCAGTAAGTGTGATGCTGTCATCAACACAGGCAACCAACTCCAAATGCTTGAGATTTTTCAACTTAGGAAGTTGACTTAAGCAGTAAATCTGAAAATAAGACAGTAAAAAAGATATTATAACTCATGATAATAATAAGGAAAACAACCTAAAGAAAGGAAGGATAGGAAAACTACCACTTTAGGCACATTTTGTGTAATATCCAATTTAAGCACTTTTATTTGTGGGAGAAAGCTCTCTCTAGTAAAGTCCACAAAGGATCCTCCAAATGATGCTTCCACAAGGCTTGGAACACTCTTAAATTCTGTGTCCAAATGGGATCCAAAGTATTTGAATGACACTAATTTCTCAGCAAAAACTTCAAGGTTTGTCAGCTCCCAACATCTCACCAACTCTAAACATTTCAGCTTGAGTGTTGGACCTGAAAACTTCATAATTTTTGGAACTCCTGAGTTAACCAAGCTCAAAGTCTCAAGTAATGGACAACTACATAGTAAATACTCTAACATCTCTTTGGTCACAGTAATGAACTTCAAACGCAAGACACACAAGGAATTAAAACTTTGAAGCTTAAACTGTTGCAATGGAAGAACATATTCAAATGTATGCCCAAAATACAGTTCAAGCCTTTGAACCTTCTTTTGAATGGCAAAGTGAACCCACTTATCAACATCACACTCAGTACCTACATGAAACCAAAAAGTCAATCCTTGTAGGGTGGAACTTTTAAGTGAACTCAACAATTCATTGATCCAACTTGTATATGTTTGTCTTTCAGCATCATACATGATTTCCATTGCCATTTGTAATTGCCTTCCTGTAGCCTTCTCAATATCTTTTTTCATGTCTTTCATAACAGGTGAACCATTAAATTCTAAGGTCCCTGAATATAAGCTCCATAGATATCTCCATTTTCTTGAGAGGATGCTGGTCCTAGCAGCTTCATATATTGGCAATTTAGATAAAATGGCTATAGGGATTCCATCTGGCAATTGGTTTATGAGATCTTCTTCATAGTCTCTCTCATTGTTAGCTTTTGCTCTCTTTTGTTTATAATCCATGCTAGTTCCACCTTGCATGGTCATTCCTTGCCTAAATTTTACCAAAATTTATGGATCATTAAGATAAGAACTAAGAATAATGAATGGGAATAACTAAAAACACCCATCATTTTTGTTAGCATACACCGATCCCACTGGAAGTTTATTTCTGGACGACATAAATTTGTCCGGAAATAAATTTTCAGACGATAAAATGATACATCTCCAAAAATAAACTTGTCGGTATGTGCTTGTAAAAATGGGTTGTCTTTAGTTATTCCCATAATGAATACATAAAATTGGAAAATAATATTTAACAGAAAAAGGGAAAGGGAGGAAAATGGAGGAAACCAATTTAATAATCTCAAAGGTAAAGAAAATTTCGTTGATATCAACTGGAGGAAGATACTTTGATGAGGATAACTAAACGACACCTCTTTAATTTTGTCAAAATGTCTTCAAATTACACATCCCATGTAAAATCACAAATGATGGAAATGTAATAAAGCCTTTGAATAAAATTAAGTAAATAAACGTTTGTTACTCAACATAAATGAAAAGGGTGTAAAACATTTACTGAAGAAGCAAGAAATGAGAGCAGTTACCTCTTTCTGACTCACAACCTTCTCTTGTGATTTGTGAATCAGAATGGTTGTGGTTGGTTTTTCATGCGAATGTTAACAAACTAAAAACCTGTTTCAACTCCATGTTTTGTGATCCACATAGAAGAACCTTTAACTATGTGAAGATCCAGAGTATACTCCGTTGGTGATGGACCGCAACTCAAGTTACCTTTTTTATTTTATTTTTGATTTCCGGGTTCTTTAACAGTTATGTATATTTTTAATGCATATAAAATTGCGACAATTCGTTTACCAAAAAAAAAAAATACGACAATTCAAATTTAGCCCTCATAAAAATTTTATAATCTTACTATTCTTAAGATACAAAAAAAAAAAATCCAAAAAAAAAACATAACTATTCTCAAAAACTCTATTTTTCCTTTGCATCATGCTGGTAAAAAATTTAGTTAAAATATAAAAAATGATAACATACTTAATTTTTATCCATAATTTTATTATTTATTCCTTTTTTTTAAAAGACCCTTTTAACTAATTCAAAAGAATTAAGAAAATTGGTTAATTTAGTTAGTTGCATTAATTGTTAACAATTTGTAATGTTTTTTTCAAAATTACCTTTAAAATTATGAGGACTCATCACTCACATTTTTCACCTAATTAATTATCCACTTAATTAATTTGTATTGGGATTCATCATTCCACCTCTTTCTCCTACTGCAAGAAATCCTCTTATTACCTATGAAAAAGTACTTACGGACACGAAACCGCCGGTAAGTTTGACATTTGTACGAACACATGATGTTTTCGTCCTGGTTACTGATGGCCTTGGTCGTCTAAATTGAGTTTTTTTTTTTTTTTATCGAGGTCCAAGCCCAAGCCATTGGTACAAAAAGTAATTTTTTTTAAAAAATAGTGTTAAAATAACAAGCTCTAGGCCGTCGTAATTATCGAGGGCCTAGACAGTCGGTAAAGCCTCAAAAGTATAATAATTTTTTTACCAAGGGCCGAGGACGTCAGTAACGTCAAAGAAGCACAATCTGTGTGCCTTCTTCACATTAAATTTTAGCCATTAGATCAATGAATCCTAACCTCCTATAATTTTCGACGATTATAGCGGTTGGTAACGTCAAAGAAGCACAATTTGTGTGTTTGATTCTCATTGATTTTTTCAGCCCTTTGATCATTAAATCTCATCCATTGCATTTCCGACGGCCTAGGTCACCGCCCTTCGGTAACTGTGATCCGTGTGCAAGGTGCACAACTACTCTCCACCATTGATTAACTTTAATCTACACATTTTTCTCACTCTTTCCTCTCCCTTATATAATTACACCCCTTTTTTCTCTTTCTGTCTCACTTTTTTCACTCTCCCTCATCTCATTTCTCTCTCTCATTTCTCTCTCTCTCTCTCTCTCACTATATATAAATAGAGTAGTGCTATATCTCGCGAGAGAATTGTCTCGCGAATTTCCCAAAATGACGTGTCCATTCCCAATGCCCTAATTTCTGAACTTATTCTATCTATCAGCAAAATCAAATGTCATTGACATGGAAATAAACAAAAGAGAGAAGCGAAGCATGTGGTAACAAGAAGGGAAGAAGACTAAGGGGTGGAGACCCTTGGAATATTCACGGAGTGGGGTGTAGAGCAAAAATGGGAGAAATTAGATAACCACCTACGAGAGACTCTAAGAGAGAAAGTGAAAAGGATGTGCGATGATGTGTAGGGCTCGCGGTGCTAGCGGGTGCTGCGACGGAGGCGGAGATCAACACCGAGCGGAGCTGCAACGGAGGGGCTGGCTACGCGAGTGGCGGCGGTGGGATGAGGGATTCTAGTGCTGAGTTTTAGTGAGGGATGAGGGATTTGTTGAAGCTGAGATTGATTTGTGCAGCTTTGTGAGGGAGGCAGACCCTCTCATGGAGGGTGGAGTGGCAACCCTATTGATATGCTCCGGTGAAGAATAGGGCTTTGTGTTCTAGGTTGCAGCCAAGGTTCGAAGGCTAAGCGGGAGTGAAAATGGTGGAGGAGGATAAATTGAAGCTGTTGAGGCGAAGCATGGAGAATTCGTGGGTTCCTTGGAGTTGCTCATTTGGGTTCTGCCCATCAATGGGTTCTTGATTCTAATCACCCATTCTTGAAGAAGCTTTTAGACATTTTAAACCACAGAGCCGAAAATTAAGAGAGAGAAACCGAAATAAAACATGCCACGTCATTCGCAATGAGTTTGTGATGTTCACTGTCGCGATGTTTAGCATTTTCCATATAAATATTCACCACATCTCTCTCCCTCTCCCCCTCATATTTCTTCCCGATTTCCCCCTCATCTTTCTCTCTCTTTTAGGTTTTTAAATATTTAAAATTAAATAAATAAGTAATTAATATTAAATATTTATACTATTAGATATTACTATTAATTTTATAATAATTGAATATATAAAAAACTAATATCTAATATTGAAATTAAAATTTAAATTACTTTTTACAAAAATATCATGGTTACTGATGAGTTTTTGCAAAAAAAATCCATAAGTGACTTTTCATATGTCTTTTTTTCGATGGATAAGTTGTCGCTGGAAGAACGTCAATACTACAACTTTTTTGTCGTAGTTGATAATGACATTTTCTCTTATAGTGCCCAATCCGCACAAGGGAGAGATGATGAAGTAATTAATATAAGAGAGAATTTGGAATTATAAAAAGGGTGAAATGAATTTCTCAAAATGGTCGGGCAGAAATAGTATTATTATAAACCAAGTTTTTTTTTACTTACAAAAAAAAACCAAGTGTTTAAATTAACAGAAATGATAAACGGACAACAAAAAGTTTGTTATTCGACACCGTATTTTAATACGGTTTGGGCTTTTTTTAAAATTTTTTCTCTCTCCGACACACATCACGAAGTCAGCTTTGTGTCTGTGGGCATACGATGTGGGACTATAATATTAGAATTTTGATTGTCGGTCTAACACTGCTATTTAATGTTTTCCCACTACCGTCTAGGTGTCTACAGATGTTATGCGCATTCTAATCATAGAATTGACGGTCAAAGTCAGGTAAAATAATTCCTGGAACCAGCACGCAAGAATCGGTGATGTTATTTGAGTTTGCTGGGAAATATCTTACGAGTTGTCGCTAGAAATAAAAAATAAAAACTAAATTTTATAAATGATTAATTCATGTTATAAAAAAATGATTAATTCATTAAATAAAATATTGTTATTATTTTTATTTTTCAATTAATATTAAAAAATACTTATTAACAAATTGATTGCTATAATTACAATTTTGAGGTGACTCGCTGCGCTGCCCCAAAATTGTCTTTCATAATCAAAGAGGTTTTGTCAAGGATAGAAACATCTCTGACTGTGTCTGTTTAGCCTCTAAGGTGGTGAATTTGCTTGATAAGAGATCTTTTGGGGGTCATCTGGCCATGAAGATTGATATTAAGAAAGCCTTTGACACCTTGGATTGGGATTTCCTTTACACTGTTCTCAATGCTTTTGGTTTCAGCACTCAATTTTGCAGGTGGATCAGCTGCATCCTTCGTTCTGCCAGACTCTCCCTTTCTATCAATGGCCATTCGGTGGGCTATTTTTCCTGTAATAGAGGTGTTCGTCAAGGGGATCCTCTCTCTCCTTTATTATTTTGCATTGCTGAAGAGGTTCTTAGTAGGGGGATTACTAAGCTGGTTCATGACGGGAAGCTTCATTTGATGACTGGCCCCAGGGGTTACACCATGTCGAGCCATATTCTTTATGCTGATGACATCTTTGTTTTTTGCAGGGCTTCTTGTAGGGGCTTGAAGAACTTGGTTGACTTTTTCAACACTTATGCTTCTTGTTCTGGCCAATCTATTAGCCTGGACAAGTCCAAGTACTATGCTGGATCTATTCCTGTTTGTCGTCAGCAGGTTATAGCTGACATTCTTGGTTTCCGTTCTGGTACCATCCCTTTCAGGTACCTTGGTGTGCCGATTTTCAAAGGTCAACCCAAGAAGACCCACTTACAGCCTATCGCCGATCGTCTCAAGTGCAAGTTTAGCCTTTGGAAAGGTAATATGCTTTCTTTCATGGGGCGGGCCCAGCTCATCAAATCGGTCTTTCAAAGCAGCCTTATGTATATCTTCCACTTCTACACCTGGCCTGCCTCTCTTCTAAAAAAGGTGGACAGTTGGCTCCGCAATTTCCTGTGGTCTGGTGATATCCACTCTAGCAAACCTGTCACGGTTGCCTGGTCCAAGGTTTGCAGGCCCCTCAAGGAAGGTGGTTTAGGCATTCGCTCTCTTATTTCTATAAATAAAGCTGACATTCTTAAGCTTGGCTGGGATTTCATTTCTTCTTCCCTTGAGTGGTGTCAGCTCATGAAGGCTAGAGCTTACCGTAAAAACCAGGTCATCTCTTACCATATCAGCTCCTCTATTTGGTCTGGTATTAAAAATGTTGTCCCTGTTATCCTCGATAATTCTTCTTGACAGATTGGCAATGGCTCGGCGGTGAGATTCTGGTTAGACAATTGGCTCCCCTTTCCTCTTGCTAAGCAGCTTGGCATCCCTCCTAAGCTTCATTGCAAGCTCACTGCTCAAGTGTGTGATTTTATTCATGATGGAGACTGGTGCATCCCGCACTTTATTTTGGTTAATGTTCTGGGCCTTCATTCGGCTATAGAGCGGATTATCATTCCTACTGGTGGTCTTCCTGACAGGTTGGTCTGGTGTGCTTCTAACTCTGGTTTGCTTACCTTCAAGGACGCTTATAAGTTCTATGAACCGGATGCTTTGGCCAACTCTTGGTCCAAGCTTATTCAGAGGCGTTGCATTCCTCCCTCTAAGTCTTTTTGTACTTGGAGGTTGCTTCATAACAAAGCTTCCCAATCGACGAGCACCTTATCGGGGTTGGCTCCGTTCACCCTTCTATGTGCTCTCTTTGTAACCAGGCGGCGGAAACATCTTCCCATCTGTTTCTGAGTTGCTCTTATGCCCAGTGCCTCTGGTCTTGGATGTCTGATGTTTTCGGCTACAACATCAACGCCAACTCGGTCCCCTCCATTCTCGACTCATGCAATCGCAGCTGGAGCTCTCAAGCTTTGGATTTAGTTGTTGCTTGTATCACCACTATCATTTGGGGTATTTGGCAGAGTCGCAATAAGGCCAGATTTGAGAATTCTTTTGTTCCCGCTCGGGTTGCCATCCACACCGTTATCAACCACGTTGCTTTGGTGGGTCATAATAGTAAGGGCACTGCTTTTGATTCTGAATCGAAAATCCTTAGCTACTTTGGTGTCCAGCGTCGCCTGCCTTGTGCTCCGGTCATCACGACTGTTTCGTGGTCTCCTCCTCTTTGCGGTTGGGTGAAGTGTAATACTGATGGCTATGCTTTCGGCTCTTCTGGCTTATCTGCCTGTGGGGGCATTTTTCGTGATAGTAGCGCAGCTGTGTTGCGTTGCTTTGCTAAGCCTCTTGGTTCCCTTGATGCCTTACAGGCGGAATTCATCGGTGCTATGGTAGCTATTGAGACTGCTTATTCCAAAGGTTGGCATAGGTTTTGGCTAGAATGCGACTCCTTAATTGTTATTAAAGCCTTCAACAATTCTACTCTCATCCCCTGGTTCCTACGTAACAGGTGGCATAATTGTATGGCCCTCACCTCGTCCATGCAGTTCGTTTTCTCGCATATCTACAGGGAGGGGAATGCTTGTGCGAACAAGCTGGCCAAATTCGGGGCCTCTCAGACGGACTTTATTTGGTGGAATAACATCCCTACTTTTATTGCTGTTGAGTATTTTAATAATAGGTTTGGCTTCTCTGCCTATAGATTTGCTTAGTTCTTTGTTTGGCTCTTTTCCCCTTGTGTTTGGGGTTGCTTCTCTTTCTTTGCATGGGTTTTGGTGTAGCCCCCCCATGTTTTCTCTGTATTCTGTTTTCCATTTTTTTCAATAATAATAGGGAGGAGCACTCTTTTTCCTTCTAGATGTTTTTTTCCTAAGGAGGGTTTTGCATCAGAAGGTTTTAACGAGGCTCCTTTCCTTCATTTAAAAAAAATCAAAAATAAAAAATATTAAAAGTTCCACGACTTTGTAATGTGAAAAAAAAGAGAAATTAATTGAAATGTATATTTTTTTATTATTTAAAAAATAGACAACCTATTCAATCTAAAAATTATGTGTAACTAATTTATTTAATAGTATATTTTTTATATAACATATAATTGTTACGGCAATAAAAATGAATTATAGCTTAATAATGCACTCTTACATACATATGCTACAAAATAAATAGTTAAAGGATCAATACATTTTAATGCATCTTTTATAGCTTTGTACTTGGTGTTCTTAATTGTGTGTTTTTCGCAACAACTACTTTTTTAACATGGTTTTATATCTCTGGGTCTTGATTGGGCTTTAGTGGAATTATTTGCTAATTTTCGGATTTTGTTACATCCTGACCCATGTTGCTTCTACATGCCATAACTTGGGCTATACTTGTCCGATTTCAGTGCTCTTTGTGGCGTTGGAAAGATAAGAAGCAGAGCTACAATTCTTATGTTGGCACCGAAGCCCAGTTCTGCCGTTTTGAAGGTCGAAATCCACTTTACTGCTGCAGGCGAGGTTCACTGCGAGTTTTGGATCAATTACTCATGTGATTAGTTGTTATTGGGCTAATTAATCTTTTTTGGGCCCTTCTCTTTGGTCATAAACTTCAGGTTACCTAGGTTAACCTAAGGAGACATTATAAATAGGATTTTTAGAGTCTTAGGATTTACCTTTTGATTACTTTTGAATATTTTGCCGTTTTTTAGTTTTAGCAATCTTTTCTCCTTCTCCCCTTCTTAATTTCGTTTTTGTCAAATCCTTCTATGGAAGGCTAAGACCTTAGATTAATTCACTGGTTAGGGAGTTTTTATAAGGATCTTGAGGTTTGATTATTATTGTTAATTTCGATTTTTGTGTTTCTATTTCTTTTCCTTTTGATCTTTCATCTCTTTGATTTCTGTTTGCAAATTCGTTTTGGGTATTGATGCTTTAATCATATCAACTTCGTTTTTGCTCTCTGATTTGAGATTATTTGAATTAAATTGAACGCTTGCTTTAGTTTATTTCGAATAGAGATTATTAGGATCTATAACGCTTAGTTGTAGGTTTGATTGAATTCGGTTATTAGATTAATTGTGTTCTTGTGACGCTTATTCCTTGTTCATGATTAATTGAATTCTGTGATACTTAATCCAGTAGGAATTCTTATAGAATTAATTGACGTTTGATTGGTTAATTTTATGGTCAAACAAGAATAGAATCACGAAATAGAATAATCATTTGAAACCCGTGATAGATCCAATATTAATTACCTTAAACCAGTGGATTAGTCGTTTTTTTATATTGATATTTGCATATTTTATAACCTGTTTCTTGAATCAAAACCCCCCAATTTTATTTCTTTGTAAGTTCTTGTTTTTTGTTATTGTTAATTAGAGATCCTTGTGAGACGACCAAGGTTGAATTGCCTTGTTACTACATTACTGTTTTATTTATTTTGACCCGTGCGCGATAGCGGATCATTAAATTACTTCATAATTTTTTTTTGAGGAATACTTCATACAATATTAATTTTTGAATAATTAAAATTACGTGCAAAATTTTCCAATATGTATTATGAGGGTAAAATAAATTTTAACATTGGATATTTTATAGATGAGTTTGACTAGAAAAATATGTATTTAATGATTAAACTAATAGATAAAGTATCATTTAAAATATTTAGAATAATTGTTATTCATAAACTAATATAAAATTATTATATTTTTTAAGTATTAATTCAATTATTGATTCTGTGATTCACGAACATGTGCTACCATAATGCTAAGCTGTAGAGAAGTGGAGTCATTCTCACTTCTGAAAGTCACCATGACAAGGGACTGTATATTTGGGTCATTTGGCTATGTCATACTAATGTTATAATGAAACATAATTTTTATTCGATGACTTTTAAGTTGCCAAAACATGCTGAGTCAGGGAGGATCTAGAAGTCTATCAAATGGAGGTAGAATTGACTAATAATAAATATTGAATACTATAATTTTTTTTGAAAATAACTTGTGTTATTCATTATATTATTTTTTACATTTTTTTTCATTTTTTTGATAAATAAAACGTTAGGTGAGTTGGGTCCCGAGGGATCAATAGAGTCAGAGAAAGCCTCCATGCTCAAAGAATGCTTACATAGGTACTTACATATTACCCACCAACGATGTTCTCGCATCATTATTGGGATTGGAACTCACGTCCTTATGAGAATGAGTCGTATCCTTACCAATTAGACTAACATTCCCTATCATTTATTTCCTTTTTCATTTCCTTTTAAATTTAAAAATCAAATTAATAAATATTTAATTAAATTAATAAATATTTAATGCATATACCTTTAATTATTAACAAAAAGCATGAGAGAGGGAAAGGCTAGAGCCCATAGCTGTCCCTCTCTCCATCAGTCCATGTGTAACACCGTTATTTTATTGATACTATTTTCCCATAATTTCGTGTAATAACAATAATAATGCACACGAACAATAGAAGAAGAAAAAAAATTATATCACTATGTATGAAATATTTTACATAGTTTGTAGTACATACAAAAGGTCCCAACATAGGAACATCCAAAAAAAAATAAAATATACAGACTCCAATGATAACCCTAAGGGTACAACCTGCCTAAAAAAAAACCCTAAGGGTACAAAATAGCTCTGGAAGTCAAAAGTCAATATAGCCAAAAGTCAAAAGTCAAAAGTCAAAAGTCCATCATCCCCACCGTCCTAAAGTCCACAAACCAACAGTCAACCACATACCAAAAAACACTACATTTGATCAGGTCTAGGGATCCTAATCCCCCTAGAGATTGATGGAATGGTAGACTCAAAACGACACATACCCCTAACGCCCACATTGTCTCTGGCTACACTAAAAGAACCTGAGGAAGATGGCGTAGCATGGTAATGTCATCTGGGCTCCCTCCACATGCGGTTAAAAGGCAACCGCCGGACAATACGGAAGTCCCCAACAAAAGACGCCCTGGGTGAACCTAAGATTCGAAATGAAATGCTAACCAAGCCAGTATATATTACAACGTGGCGATTGTAGTCAATCTCCCAACAATCACCATCTATGTCATGATAATAGACTTCAAAGTCCCCCCATACTGGAGTCCTCGGCTCCTCTAACATCGCTGGGTTGAAGAAGTGAGACATCTTCTTGCTCTGATAAGTCTTCAGAATCTAAATATAGAAAATGTAGAAAATGTAGAAAAGAAAATAAGCAACACAAAACATAGGAGATAAGAACACTATACACTAAACCAAGTGGGAAAGTAGGGGAATAGAATATGCAATAGAATAGGTCACACAACTCTCAATCGACTGTTAAGATCATCACCTAGCTACCCATACCCATGCAGTTTTTACCTATATGCCTACGTGGCCACACTACCTAATTGTGGCAGAAGTAGCCCCACCTCAGCTACTTTGCCTTGTCCGATCACAACCCCCAGACCAAGCCAGTTGTTCATCCCCATATCCTGCTCATCGTACCCCTAGGAGTACATCCCTACTCCCCGACTTTGATGATAGGACACAGGTATCGGGGCGACACTCGGGGGTCGGCACTATGGACAATGATCCGATAGTACCCAGTCAGGATAATCAGGCTACCCAACGTCCCGACAGGATGATAGCGAGCCATCTGTCACCTGTAGACTTGTTGGACCTTGACCATCCCCAAGGACCGACGTGTCCTGTACTCGACATATTATGCCCGTACTCTGGCACCTGGCCTCGTACACAGCCTATGTGCACGGCAGTGGATTTCAACTGTACAACCACTCATATCATCTTGTCTTATATTCAGTTTTCCATTTCTGACTACTCATCTCATCAGTCTATTACTCAAATCAACTTTAGTGTTTTATTCATTACAATTCCCCACACTCAATGTAAATCATATTTTATACTTCAATAGTAATCAAATAATTAAATAGCAACAAGCATCAATGCACAGACAACCCTATCGTCGCATAGGTGACCAACTACTTACACATTATCAAACAATACACACAACAACCAATCATAAGTTGTCTACCCTAGGGTTTATACCTATGGTCGATGGGCTATTGACTGCTATCCTTAGCAGCCACAGCCACAACACCCCTCCTAGGGTGTTGGGACATCAACCCCTAGTAGGGCTTGGGCCACCCTACTTTATCCTATTCCTACTATCCCTAGTGTATAGAGTCCAGATCTCCCCATACCTGACTTAGAAGACCGCTGTTGCTCCCGCCCTTCTCCTTATTCTCCTTCCAGCTCCCTTTTCCGTGCTCCAAACGCTTAATTGGAGAACTCCACGGAAACGGGAGAGGCGAGCCCTTTATATAGGCAAAATTTGGTCCCATCGCGTAGCGACGACCCCAGACACAACAAGCCATCGCGTCACGATCTGGACACGTGTCGAGCGATCCGCGGCGCTGATCACTGCCTTTCGCACCGACTTAAATCGCGTCGCGATCTCCCTCTACCTTGCCTCCGTCGCGTCACGAGCGTACTAATTTTTAAATATTTTATTTTTCTTAACCATTACGAAAAACAAGTCCATTGGGCCTTTTTGGGCCATTTTCTACCCATTTTCACTTAATTATTTATTTTAATTATTTTTAGAATTTTCTAAATATTCTTTTGGCCTATTTTATTTTATCAGGATGTCACACCATGCGCTTAGTTGTCAACGCAAGCTAAGTTTGTGGGTGGAGAACCGATGTTTGATCCCTCACAAAACACCCATCGAGGAGAGATCAGAAGCTTTTAGTATAACTAAGTCCCAATTGAATATTAGTCTCGTAGTCAGCTTAAAGAGTCGAAACTTATAAAGACACATGTGTTACTGGGAAAGCAAAGACCATGATTACGATGGGTTATGAAAAATACAATTTTTTAATTTGTACATCTTTAATTTTAAATATTATACCAATTCTTAAAATGAATAATTTTTATTTTAAAAATACTAATTATACAATATCATTATTATTAGGGACTACCAATATTTTTAAATTAATACAAATTAAAGATACAAAAGTCAATTCATCCCTTCTATGTATAAATTTACGAAATATCTTTTTTTAGGGTGATTTATTTCTTTGAAATTGTTTCCTCGTACAATATATGTGATTTTGAAAGTTTTTTATTTTTTAATTATTTTTACGAGAAAGGAGACATGTATAGTTAGTGTAAGCTAGTTATACACTGATATCCAATGAGAGCTCACCATTGCACAATTATTTTTAAAATGTATTTATTAGTGTGATGACATGACAGAATAGTGAATTTTTATTGGTTATCAGTGTAAAATTGATTTACACTGACGGTGCATGTCCATTAAACTCTTATTTCTATGCATCAATCAACTTTAACAAAAGTAAACCCCGAGACACGTGGCCTCACCCAATTTTTTCACTTCCTGTGCTCGGCGCTCAACTCTCTGCTGCTTTTTTTTTCATTCCCTGATACGGTTATTGCTATTTTGCTGCAGACTCAGTCACAATTTTTTTTTCTCTGTACATCTTTTTCTTTGGAGTACGGGACAAAAAATTTGTATGACTAAATAAATATTTAAATTGGTTCCCACAAACATCATGGAGATCAATTTAACACATAAGAACTAAAAAAATATCAATTTGATTTTTAAAAATCTTAAATATGGTTCAAATTAGTATCTGACAGAGACTAAAATGTCCCTAAAAATTATCCTAAAAAGGACTAATTTGGCCGATATTTAATATTTTTAATAACTAAATAGTATTTTTCATTTCTTTGGAACTAAATTAGTTTTCTGTAATTTTTAGCGAGGACCAATTTAGATATTTACTCATTTTATTTTTAGCAGGGCAAAAACGTACATGACACGCATTATATTTTCACTCCTCATTTTCTTTCTTTTTTATTTTATCCCATGCTCTAAATTTTTCTTTCTTTTTATCTTTATTTTACTCTCTCATTTTTTTTCCGTTTATGCTTCTTCTCCTTTCTACATCAGGAAATCATTGTATCTTCGTCTTTTAAACACATCCTCACCAATTTTTTTTTCTCTTCCCCCACTCAACTCTCTGCTACGTTTCTTTTATTTTCTTTTTTTACATTCTCTGATACGTTTCTGTTCCCACTTTATTATTTTCTACAGTAGTTTGTTATTTTGCTGCTAACTCAGTCACAAAATTTTTTTCTCCGCACATTTTTTTCTTTGGAGTATGGGATAAAAATTTTATATGAATAAATAAATATTTAAATTGGTTCCACAAATATCACGAAGATCAATTTAATCCATGAGAAATAAAAAAAATACCAATTTAGTTTTTAAAAATCTCAAATGTGGGTCAAATTAATATCTGACATTATATTTTCACTCCCAATATGTCACTGTCTTTGAGCACATATGTCATTCAATTTTAATGGTATAATTTCACTGTCTTTGAGCACATGCACATATGTCATTTAATTTTATAAATGTCTTTATTATTTATAAATGATTGTTTTGCTTTTGAATCCTGACGGTAAAATATTATTGTTATCGGTATAATTTCATTGTCTTTGAGCACGTACCAAACTTTATAAATGTCTTTATTATTCTAAATGATTATTTTGTTTTTGAGTTCCGACGAGGAAACATTACATTTTTAAAGAACTAGAAACAACTATTCATGTTGCCACAATTTGAAACTTTAATTTTATAAAAACTGTACTTTAGTTGAAAAAAAAGTGTATTTTAAAGAAATTGAGGATATTGCAACTAAAGTAGTCATATTGGGAATATACGACTAAATTACTATTATCTACTTAACTCATTCCTCGTGACATAATAACACATGCTTTTATTTTCTCTTTTACATTATAACTAAAACAGATGTATTTCAGACATGCGAAAAAACTAACGTGACCTGTGCGATAGCGGATATCTGGTTAGTTTTTATACCATTCTAAACACCTTTTTATTTAGAGTTTAATTTATATGCATCGACAGTTAAAAAGAGTTTTAAACCATCATCCAATCACATCTCACAATTGTGCCACATTGTTATATATTTTCCTAAAATATCTCAACAAATATCTAAATGGTGAGATGTGATTAGATAATGGTTTAAAACATTTTTAAACCGTCTGTGTATATAAATTAAACTGTATTATTTATTTCGTTTAAATTTTACATAACATAAATTTCTTATAATTATAAATATTTTTTGGATATATATTGTTAAATATTAAATATAATATGACATTCATCCCCCCAGCCATAAAAGTTTTGTTATGTTTAGTATGTTAGAATTGTGTTCATGTTAATTCCAGGGGTTGGCCTAGTGGAGCATGACAGAACTTGTATCCCACATGTCGGGTTCAAGTCCCCACTAGTCCCCTTGAGGTGAGGTAAATGTAACTACTTACGTAAGTGCTCAAAGAGTCCCGAAGGTCTTATCTGCCTTGGACTGGGGTGTCATCCCCTCACCCTAAATTTTTTCAATAAAAAAAATAGAATTGTGCTCATATTATCTTAAAATTCATTTATCAATATTTTTTAGAATCTTACTAATCTTAAGATACAAAAAAAAATAAATAATACAGAGCTATTATCAAAAACTCTATTTCTTCTTTGCATCATACCGGTAAAAAATTTAGTTAAAATATAAAAATTGATACCATACTTAATTTATATCCATAATTTTATTATTTATTCCTTATGTATAATGGAGTGTATTGGATTGAGATTTTAAAAGACTATTTTGAAATAAAAAAGTTTTGTGGATTTTAAAAGACTATGTAGGAATGTAATGACTTTTAAGTTTTTTTTAAAAAGTCTTTTATAATCAAGATTTTGTATCTTAGATTTTAATAGATTTATATCATAAGAATTTATAAGATTTGAAATGACTTTATGGATTTATAAAATTTGAAAAGACTCAATGAATTTTTGACAAACATTCAAAGCTACAAGAGTAAATAAAAAAATAATAAAGAAATGATAAGGTTTGAATAAAAAAAGTAAAACCAATACAATTTTTCTGATCTTTCAATACAAAATATGTAGAAAACTAGTTATTTCACAAGAATATTTATCATACCAATCATGAAAAGGCATGTATCTTTTTCTTCAATTATAAATAATCAAACGCATCCAATAAAAAAGTGAAAACAAAAAATTGAACACACTTTTTGTCAAAAAAATCAAACACATCGAATAAAAAAAAATGAAAAACAGCACCCAATACATGGCTACAATCAAAAAGTATTCTATTCTTGTTTCTGACCAAAAAAAGTATTCTAGCTCTTGTAGGCCTACGATTTAAATCATGGATATTGCATCATGAGAGTTGTTAAAAAATCATGACACCGAAGGAAAACATTTAGACAAATGCTACCCCCCTTATTGCTAGTCGCACCCCCTGAAAAGGGCCCCACATCAGTTGGACAAGAATACCCTTCTGTATTTGGTTTCGTAAATTGAATTCACGGAAGTTACGTAAATTTAATTCACGGAAGAGAAAAAATTTTAAACTAGTTCCGTAAATTGAATTCACGGAAGTTACGTAAATTCCGTGAATTCAATTTACGGAACCAGTTTAAAATTTTTTCTCTTCCGTGAATTGAATTTACGTAACTTCCGTGAATTCAATTCTGAACCAGTTTAAATTTTTCCCTTAGTGAATTCAATTTACGGAACCAGGTTTAAAATTTTTTCTCTTGGTGAATTCAATTTACGTAACCTCCGTGAATTCAATTTACGTAACTTCCGTGAATTGAATTTACGGAACCAGTCTAAAATTTTTTCTCTTCCGTGAATTGAATTTACGTAACTTCCGTGAATTCAATTTACGGAACCAGTTTAAAATTTTTTCTCTTCCGTGAATTCAATTTACGTAACTTCCGTGAATTGAATTTACGTAACCTGTAAAAATTTTTCTCTTCCGTGAATTGAATTTACGTAACTTCCGTGAATTCAATTTACGGAACCAGTTTAAAATTTTTTCTCTTCCGTGAATTGAATTTACGTAACTTCCGTGAATTCAATTTACGGAACCAGTTTAAAATTTTTTCTCTTCCGTGAATTCAATTTACGTAACCTCCGTGAATTCAATTTACGTAACTTCCGTGAATTGAATTTACGAAACCAGTTTAAAATTTTTTCTCTTCCGTGAATTGAATTTACGTAACTTCCGTGAATTCAATTTACGGAACCAAACGCAAAAGGGTATTCTTGTCCAACTGATGTGGGGCCCCTTTTCAGGGGGTGCGACTAGCAATAAGGGGGGTGCGGGTAGCATTTGTCAAACATTTATCAGTAAAAAGAAAAATCATGGATGTCAGGATATGTTCTGCTGGAAACGAGAGAAAGAAATACCTCAGTGATGTGCCGGCGCTGCAGTTGTTGTGGCGGGAGCAAGAGACCAGAAAAGTCTCAAGGGTTTGAGTGGAATTGTTAGATGAGCGTGGTATTTATATTTTTTATTAAAAAGTCACACAAAATCTATCATAAAAGACAATTCATCGAAATTTGTTTATTTTTAAATATCAGTAGACTTTTTTTAAGTCGTAAAAAATCCCAATTTAATACTACTGGATTTTGTTACCCTCTTAAAAAAATCTTGAAAGTCTTGATTGAATACCACAAAACCATTTTACAATATTTAAAAGTCTTGATCGAATACCACAAGATTTTTTTATCATAAAAAAGTCTTTTAAAATCTTTTAAAATCCTAATCCAATACACCTCACTAAAAGACCCTTTTAACTAATTTACAAGAATTAAGAAAGTTGATTAATTTAGTTAGTTGTATTAATTTGTTAACAATTTGTATTATTTTTTCAAAATTATCCTTAAAATTATGAGGACTTATCAATCACTTTTTCTACCTAATTAATTATCCACTAAATTAATTTGTATTGAGATTCATCACTCTACCTCTTTCTCCCACTACAAGAAACCCTCTTATTACCTACGAAAAAGTACCTACGGACACCAAGCCATTGGTAAGTTTGACATTTGTACGAACACATGATATTTCCATCTAGGTTACCAATGACATTGGTCGTCGAGATTGAGTTTTTGTATTTTATCGAGGACCAAGCCCAAGCCCTCGGCACAACGTTAAAATAATGAGGTCGAGGCCGTCCTACACAGTCGGTAAAGCCCCAAAAGTAAAATAATTTGTTTACCAAGGGCCTAGGGTGTCAGTAACGTCAAAGAAGCACAATTTGTATGCCTTCTTCGCATTAAATTTTAGCCATTGGATCAATGAATCCTAGCTGCCTATAATTTTCGACAGTCATAGCTGTTGGTAACGTCAAAGAAGCACAATTTGTGTGCCTCATTCTCATTGATTTTTTTCAACCCTTTGATCATTAAATCTCATCCATTGCATTTCTGACGGCCTAGGCCGTCGCCCTTCAGTAATTGTGCTCCGTGTGCAAGGCGTACAACTACTCTCCATCCTTGATTAACTTTTATTTATACACTTTTCTCACTCTTTCGTCTCTCTTATATAACTACACCCCCTTATTTATCTTTCTCTCTCGCTTTTCTTACTCTCCCTCATATCGCTTTCTCTCTCTCACTATATATATTCACCATCTCTCTCTCTTTCCCTCCTTCTCTCATATTTCTCCCCGCTTCTCTCTCCCCCTCATCTTTCTCTCTCTTTTATGTTTTTTAAATATTAAATATATTAAAAATTAAATAAATAAGTAATTAATATTAAATATTTGTACTATTAGATATTACTATTAATTTTATAATAATTAAATATGTAAAAAACTAATATCTAATATTGAAATTAAAATTTAAAAATTAATTTACAGAAATATGGTGGTTGTCGACGAGTTTTTGCAAAAAAAATCCGTAAATAACCTTTCAAATGTCTTTTTTCGATGGATAAATTGCCATCGAAAAAAGATCAATACCTACAACTTTTTTGCCGTAGTTGATAATGATATTTTCTCTTGTAATGCCCAATTTGCACAAGAGAGAGATGATGAATAATTAAAAGTATTTTAATAAAAAGTAATTAGTGTATGAGATAATTTGGAATTATAAAAAGGGAGAAATAAATTTCTCAAAAGGATCGGGGCGGAGATAGTATTACT
This sequence comes from Calophaca sinica, assembly GCA_037113605.1. Classification (NCBI taxonomy): domain Eukaryota; kingdom Viridiplantae; phylum Streptophyta; class Magnoliopsida; order Fabales; family Fabaceae; genus Calophaca; species Calophaca sinica. The sequence goes on from CM073731.1 coordinate 30,345,404, forward strand.
ATTAATTTATAAACTAAGTGTTTAAATTAATGTTTTTCCACTACAGTCTGTAGACGTTATGCGCGTCCTAATCATAGAATTGACGGTCAAAGTCAGGTAAAATAATTCCTGGAACCAGCGCTCAGGAATCGGCGATGTTATTTGAGTTTGCTAGGAAATATCTTACGAGTTGTCGCTAGAAATAAAAAATAAAAACTAAATTTTATAAATGACTAATTCATTAAATAAAATATTTTTAGTATTTTTATTTTTCAATTAATATTCAAAAATATTTATCAACAAATTCGGTGCTTTGTACCTCACAAATCAAAAATAAAAAAATATTAAAAGTTCCACGACTTTGTAATGTGAAAAAAAAGTGAAATTGAAATGTATCTTCAATCTAACATATTTAATAGTATATTTTTATATAACATATAATTTTTACGGCAGTATAAAATGAATTCTAGCTTAATAATGCACTCTTACATACATATGCTACAAAATAAATAGTTAAATTACTTCATACAATATATAGTCTTATCAATATTAATTTTTGAGTAATTAAAATTACGTTCAAAATTTTCAAATTTTCAAATATGTATTATGAGGGTAAAATATGTATTTATTATTTTCAAATATGTATTATGAGGGTAAAATAAATTTTAACATTGGAAATTTTATATAGATAAGTTTGACTAGAGAAATATGTATTTAAGGATTAAACTAATAAATAAAGTATCATTTAAAACATTTAGAATAATTATTATTCATAAACTAATATAAAATTATTATATTTTTTTAAGTATCAATTCAGTTATCTATTCCTTGTCAAAAAAAAAAATCAATTATTTATTCCGTGATTCACGAACATGTGCTACCATAATGCTAAGTCGTTCCCACTTCTGAAAGTCACGATGACGAGGGACTGTATATTTGCCATGTCATTTGGCTATGCCATGCTAATGTTATAATGAAACATGATTTTTATTCTATGAATTTTGAGTTGCCAACACAACGTTGAGTTGTCAACGTAAGCGGAGTTTATGGGTGGAGAACTGATGTTTGATCCCCCACAAAACACCCACCGAGGAGAGATCATAAGCTTTTAGTATAACTAAGCCCCAATTAAAGATTAGTCTTGTAGTCGACTTAAAGAGTCGAAGCTTATAGAGACACTGTAAAGTGTTACTAGGAAAGCAAAACCTTAATTACGTTGGGTTATAAAAAATACAATTTTTTGTACATCTTTAATTTTAAAATATTATACCAATTCATAAAAATGAATAATTTTTTGTTTTAAAAATACTAATTATACAATATCATTATTAGTAGGGACTACCAAATTTTGTAAATTAATACAAATTAAAGATACAAAAGTCAATTCATCCCTTCTATGTATAAAATTACGAAATATCTTTTTTTTTAGGGTAACTTAATTTTTTTTAAAATTGTTTCCTCGTACAAATAATGTATGTGATTTCGATTTTTTTTAAAATTTTTAATTATTTATATGCATTTTTATACAATTTTAAACACCTTTTATTTATTTCCTTTAAATTTTACATAACATGAATTTCTTCTAATTCCAGTCGAAAAATTTCTTATAATTATAAATATTTTTCGGATATATATTGTTAAATTTAATAGAGTTTAATTTATACATATCGTCAGTGTAAAAATATTTTACACATGCATCAAATGAGGTGATGTCACATCATTTAATGAGTTTAAAAACACATGACTAGTCATACTCATTAAATGCTGTGATAACATATTATTGGATACATGTGTAAAAACATTTTTATACTGTAGGTGTATATAAATTAAATTCAATATTATAATATGACATTCATCCACCCAACCATTAAAAAAAATACACCCTCTGGTCCCATATATAAGAGAAAAATATATTTTTTAAGTTTATTGAATAACTGATGTATCTGTTCTATATATAGACCAAATATATCAATTATTCAATGAACTTAAAAAGTGTATTTATTTCTTATATATGAGACCGGATAGAGTACTCTATTCCATTACAAATGCATGACACACCGCTTCCGTACAGATAAACATTAACAAGGTCGGGCAGTGTTGCCGCGGTGTGACTGCAGCCACGCTGACACGCCATGCATACTCATTGGGTGGCCGTGCCAATTGTAATGAGTTATTTCGCCAACTAATGCTAAAACAATTAAATAATAACTCAGGAGCCCTTTGACCATTAATATCAATTTTTCTAGGCGGTTTGAAGAAGTCCTGGCCCGCGTTATCCCACTTTTCTGTGTCTCGTTCAACTGTACCCTGTGACACCAACCATATGGTGTGACGCTCAAGCCGTTTTCCTCTTCCTCGAACACTCGCGGCAACTTGCTTGCACCCCCCCCCCCCCGAAAATTAAATTCTCCGAGACAGTTAACGCGCCACTAATCTCATATAAAAACTCCACAAGACTACCCATTGTTTCATCATCCAATTAGCCAACAGAAATAATTGTGTGCATATAACTGACTCCTATACTATAATCCTATTATCCTAATATTCCTAAATTAGTTTCACTAATTTGTTGGAGTATAATACGTTGATTGTAATTAATTCCACTTTGTATAGTTCGAAGAGTTCATAGCAGCTACCAACTACCAACTTCTTTTTTTAGGTTTTGTGTCTAAGAGATGAGGAGGGACATAGAATTTGAGCGTGTTCTCAGGTACTTTGATGAGGACGGGGATGGGAAGATTTCGCCGTCTGAATTGAGGAGCAGGATGGCGATGATGGGTGGAGAGCTTCTATTAAAAGAAGCGGAAATTGCTGTTGAGGCATTGGATTCGGATGGTGATGGGTTGCTGAGTTTTGAGGATTTTATTACGCTGATGAAATCAGGAGGAGAGGAAGAGAAGTTGAAGGACTTGAGGGAAGCTTTTGAGATGTATGACACGGAACGGTGTGGATTCATAACCCCTAGGAGCTTGAAGAGGATATTGAAAAAATTGGGGGATTCAAAGTCCATTGAGGAATGCAAAGTGATGATTGATCGGTTTGATTTGAATGGGGATGGGGTGCTTAGCTTTGAAGAATTCAGAGTTATGATGGAGTGAGTGGTGCTAGCTACTTGTATATTGATTCTGTCGATCATGTGTTTATAGGCTTCCTGGTGTTAGACTTTGAGTTTCATTGATTCTTTTTGTACATTATGCCTAGTTACTTTTGTAAGATTTAACATGATCTATTATATGAAACTAGAACACCGATTAGAGCACTTACTTGTTGAAGACATGATTACGGTTACCGAGAATCACCTCTATCTCATTGAACTCCTGAAATCATAAACTAAGCATTCTTTTGCTTGGTCATAAACTCCGGGTTCTCGGTTCTCAATGGGGCAAACCGTAGACGAGCTTACGAATAGCGTGACGGCAAATGGGACCTAGCCTCTCTATTTGTCAACCCTAAGCACCTCCCAGGATGAGCCTAGTGGTTAGGCCTACACTGTCTCCCACATAAATCAGAATTAGGTGTCCAAAGACCCATTATAATTGATCACTTATTTGCGGGGCTTGAGCATCATCAATTGAATCATAACATTAGCCTGTTTTTAGAAAAAACAAAAGGCCACAATTAATTGTAGCCCACAAGAATTATTAAAAAAATTATAATATTTTCCCACTTGGGCGAAATCAATTGTACAATTTTAATTTGTAAAAAACATTTTGAAAACGACTCTCGGGCTAATAACATACTTCCTAACGTGGCCACTAAACACATGATCCCAATATGCAACACCTAATTAAGACTCCTTCCAACAAAAGCTAAGTGATACCGAATCATGGCGGTAGTCATATCCTATATCGACATAACACCTTCCATGGTTACAAATACTACCAACTCCGTCGACTAGTCATCTATGTGGAGTGTAGCAAGAAAACAATATGTCAATGTGATCTTACAGCCATACTGTCATTTTCTTTGTCAGTCCTCAATTCCTCTCAAATGCATTAAAGTCAGAGAAATTATATGGTTCATAAAAAACCATCATGCCTCAGCTCCGACATGGCGTCGACCACCGGCATAGTGATCCCATTGACACCGAACTCTAATGTTTTAGCACTCATGCCGCAACTCCAACATCGTATCGACCACCGTGGTCCTAATGATACCGAGCTACATGGTTTAACAAAACCACAATGCCTCAGCTCCAACATGATGTTGACCACTGGCACAGTGGTCCTAGCGACACCGAGCTTCAAGGTTTAACAAAACTACAATGTCTGAGCTCCAACATGGTGTCTACCACCGGCACAATGGTCCAAGCGTGCGACACCGAGCTTCATGTATTTTAGTAGTTATGCCTAAGCTCCAACATGACATCGACCACGGGCACAATGGTCCCAATGATGCTGAGCTTTATGGTTTACCTAAACCATCATGCCACAACTCCGATATGGCGTCAACCACGAGCATAGTGGTCCCAACGACACCGAGTTTCAACATTTTCGCATCTGATATACATATACAAAGGTATATAATAACATAATTCAATTCATAATTAATTTTTTAAGTCAAATGGAAAATGTTATCAAAACACCAAAAGTGTTAAAAAATACGAGAGCTAACATGACATAAAGCACAAACTCCCACTAACCAAACATATTATATAAACTCATAGAGCCCATGTTCACAAAAAATAATGATAAATAAATAATTATGGGCAGAGTCTCTTGGTTAAGGGATTAACCAACGTGAAATCCATCTAGTTTCATGATAGTTCTTTGGATCAACAATATCTTCAATTCCACAAACATAAAAAATTTCAAAAAATCATATATTCAATAAATTATTCTTACTACCACTCTTGACATCAAATAATGACTAAAGTCAAAATCTTCCCACTGATGTCAAGACCAAACCATGTTAAATTTACAAAAAATTTATAGTAAACTAACACAAGCATCTAAAAGCTTATCACAAACTTTCATGAAATACATTTGGCAGTAAATCGTGATTTCAAGTAGGAAATCAACCAAGATAAGACATATAATAAAATTCTTGCAATCCATAGATCTACAAATAAATGCAATAATGCTGATAATATTTTGGTTAAATTAAAAGTCTCTTATATGTCATACCAAAACAAAGTAAACTTAACACCATGCCTTCAAAAATTAGGAACAATGATGATCCATAACAAATCAAGCAACATAGTTGTCTTGAAAAATTATTGTTAAGCAAAACTTGGAATGCTTAAAGTAAGCGACATAGCAAGACATGACTTCAGCTTAAATCAAGCTATTTTGAGGCCAACATAACAACACATTCCCCTTTGGGCAGAATGCGCAACCAAGGTCGTAACTGCGGTAAGAACCTCAGATGAGTTAACAAAATGAACATACATTGGATTCAGAAAATTGTCCCATTTGGGCAGACAAATCCCGTATACCAACGCACCTCCATTAACTTTACCCAACATAGTCGATACTAAGTTACTCAATGAGCATACATTGGATTTAGAGATCTATTCCCTTTGGGCAGACAAATCTCCTACACCAATGTACCTCCAATAACTATATCGCAAATCAGCTTCTAATCATTAAATACAATAACCCCTTTGGGCAAGAAATTGTACTAACAATCAGAAGCATTCCTGTAATGATGAAAAGAAATTCCACCAATTAATAATGAGTAATCACACTTTGGCGGGAATCCCCACTATAATCAGTGAAATGCTTTTACCCAGGAATCAATATATCTTGCTCTTAACCATGACACAGTCCATAAGAAGGTGCATAAAAAAAATAAACACCGCTACTGATCATGAATTTAAAAATCCATTAGCATTCTACAAGTTTTGCACTTATAACAATCGAAACAAGAGCTCATAGTTAAGTAAACACGTGATATAGGCTAAAAGTATTAACTTTCATGACACCAGTCAAGCACATATACGTCATGCACATATCTAAACCATGGTGTTGTCTTGAATATCAATTAGCCGCAGATCGGCTAACTTTCAAAACAGTGATTTCCTTTTCTTCAAGCGATTACGCCAAGGAAGGAACTCTGTTCCTTAGCTATGGGTCCCTTAACTCACTCCAGAAAGGTTTAAGTCGATGAACTAAGATAAAAACTGGGACATAAAGGTAAACATAAATGCGAATAAAAGCTTGAACGAAAATTATAAGTTGTTTGATTGATTGATCCTTAAATTATTTACAATTTGGGTATTTATAGTAACAACTAAGAACTACCCCTATATGCCACGTTCAACTGGCTAACATTGATAAACTCCTAGTTGACAGTTATTCGGCTGAGTAGTGCCATATTCCACTAACCACGATCCTAAAATCTAGGCGCCACTTCACATCATGGCCACGTCTCAACCAGCGTCTGTTTCAGCGTGGATCTTATCCTTCTGTCCCCTTGCTCAACTCCTAAAAACCTGGAGATAATTCTGAATTTGACTAATTTTGAATTTAAATTGATTCAAAATTAATCTCCATAACTTTCGACTCATGGAGCAATTCAAGAATCTGACCCAGTGAATGACTTTACGCTAGCCCAATAGGCCCAATATCTTCATATTAATCCAATAAGCCTAAGGCCCTTGCCTAGCTCTTGGTTTCCTGCTTTTGGCTTTATTAGCTGCAAATTCGGCTGTGTGCAAGTCGGCTAACGCCCAATCGGCTATTTGATCCACTCGGCTGTGATTATCTTCGGCTAATTCTAAAGGACATTTTTTAGGTGTAAACACATGCCCCCCTACGCTGTCTTTGGCCGGTAACTTTAAATTTAGGCTGAGGCGGCGTAATGATTCAAGTCAAATCACTCCTTTTATCATAAATGCAAGGTAATTCATTTGCAACAAACTTTTGAACAGTGCAACGGTCCGCCTTATCCATCCGATTTAAGCGCCTTCAAATCCCACTATCAGTGATCCTTCCATCTCTTTAAATACTCACTAGCCGAATTACCTCTCACGCTTACTACCAGCCCTAAATCCTGTAGCTTTCACCGTCCTCCAACCTTTGTCTTTCACCTACAAACCAGGCCCACCATGTCTTCTGCTTCTGATTCTCAAAACCAATCCTCCACGTACGATGGCGAACAGTCTTCTTCCTCCTCCATGAACCTTGACCGCTCCCTTAGCCCTCCTGAGGCTCCTAATTCTGGCCTCCAATCTCCCTTGTTCGAGATTCAGGACTCTCTTTCTTTGGCTCCTTCTACTTCAGATATGGGTGAAGGAGCGGTGTTCCTGACGGAGTACATGGCCCCCTCTCTCTACGCATTACCAATTTCCTGTGATTGGTTCACCACTAAGTCCAAACCTACTGACCTTCGTTCATGGCCTCGTTCATCTCAACCCTACCTTGATTGGGTAGACCGACTGAAGGCTGCTAAATCTGATAAATGGAAACAGTGGGGTCTCTATGATATGATCATCTTTGTCGACTCGGGATATTCCCTTAACCTGGAGTTGCTTTATGGCTAACCGACTCTTGGAGTATTGCCACCAACACCTTTACCTTCCCGTGGGGTATGGTTTCCACTCTCCTGGATGTGGCGGCTATTACTGGGACTTAGATCACGGCGATGATGTCCTCTCTCATTATTCCTTCCACATTCCAGAACTGGGATTTCACTTTTCGAAAAACACTTCCGGATATTCCAATTTCCTTGCTAATAATGCCAAGTCCAGAGGATCTGTGTCAGATGCTGAACACAACGCATTTCTTCTGTACTGGTTCAGCAAGTACTTTCTCTGTTCTAGTTCTATTGCCGTGGTTCAAGAGTTACAACTTTATGTGGCCCTTGTTAACTCTGATGGCAACTTTTCTTGGGGAACCCTTTTCCTCTCATACCTTTATCGCTGCCTGTTCACCATTATGGATCGGCTGCAAAGAGGGGAAGATATTAGGAACGTTCAGGGCCCACTCTGGTTCTTGCAACTCTGGATAATGCTCTATTTTCCAGAGTTCATCGACTCACGCTTCAACCCTAGCGTTCTTCCTCGGGATGCAGGTGTTTTGGGTACCCATCTAGTGCTCACTCCCTGTGAGCCCTCTTATGCTTTCACCGTGGCCACCAAGCTCTTTGGTTTGACCTGGATAGCCGCCGACTGGTGCCCTGTCTTGGAGAAAGGTATTGGGCCTTTCTGGATTTTCTCTACCAATTATCCTCTCCCAGTCGATCAGCAAAACCAAATGGAGCTCAACTGGAGCTCAGTCTTGACTTCTCGTGACTTGCTTTGTGGTCTCAAACCCACCTCACGAAACAACAAGTCTTCGGCTGAGTTCTACTTTCCAAACTGCATAGCGAGGCAGTTTGGGTTGTTACAGCATATTCCTCTGCCATACGACTCTATGGTAGGGAGCCTGGGTCGACTGCCCTTTGGCGCCAATGATGTAATGGAGGTGGTTTCTACCAACTTCAAAAAAATTCAGGCTTTTCGTTTCATCCCTTTCACTCCAGTATCGGGTGAAACTTCTGCTTTTGCCAATTGGTGGCCATCAGTGAAGGACAGACTGTTCCCCGATCGGCTGGACAGATATGCAACCCGATTAATCCTCACTGATGTAGCCGATGCAATGAGGCCATCGAGCCAACCAAAACATACTCTCGTTAAAACCAAGCCTCAGGGACAGGCTCAAACCCAAAAACGGACTTCCACCCGGATGAGAACCCCGGCATACCAACCAAGTAAGTACCTTTACATTCGGCTCTTTGCGGTTCTTGCTTTTGATTCACCATAATCCATTACTTTTCTTGTCTTATGGCAGCTACCACCACTACTCCGCAAGTCATTGTCGTTGAAGACGACCCTGTTAGTCCTCTTTCCAAGAAAAGAACCAGGGCCCCTGGCATTGTAATCGAAGAACCTGCTCAGGTTCAGGCCAAGCCCAAAGAAAAATCGCATTCGGCTAGTAAAGGGAAACAGCCGAAGGTGAAGGTAAATATATTATCCTTATCCCCTTTTCCTTATTATTCTCTGTTAGCCTGAACCTAACCACACCATCTTATTTTTAGAAACCACGTGTGGAAATTCCACTAAAATGCGTCCAAGATTTTCTTTGAGGCGCTAGCTCTCAATTTCCTCCAATGGTACAGCCGATTCCTTTCCTTTCAACATATATTATTTGCTTATTCAATCGGCTAACCATCCTCTGTTCCTAGGATCCCCACCCACAACCTGAAGAGGTCGTCTATGAGGCTCCCCGGGTGCCTTCGCCTTCCATAGCTCCTGCAATGGCTATATCAGAGGAGGAGTTGACAAAGTATTTTACCTCTGCTGACCCCTATTCAATGGCTTCCTCTCCCATCTCCAACCACTTGGAGAGAGTTAATGCCGCATTGATGGGGGAGATACCAACCAACAAGGAACAAGTCGCTAATTTGAGAACTTCTTTGTTCAAACTAGCCAATTCGGCTGATATCCCTGCAGCTAGCCAGGAGGTATACAATACTCTGGCCCTCCAACTGAGCAGTTTATCTCAACAATACGGGCGCTCTCGGGAAGTTCATGACATGACGTCTCATGACCTCCAACGATTGAGGGATCTCCAAGCTCAGAAAACCCATTTCCAGAACTCCTTCATGACCTTGGAGAAGGATCGCCAGGAAACTCAGACCCAGCTTAAGGATACGGATCAAAGGTTATCCATTCTGTCGGCTGAATTAGAGAGGATTAAGAAGGAGATAGCGGAGTTGACCCCTCAATCGGCTGCTCTAAATGAGAAGCTCTGCTCCTACTCTCAGCAACGTTATGACCTCTTCAAACAATCTTCCTCTCTAGACCGTGACTTGGCAGTATTAAGTGCTCAAAGGACGTGTCTAGAAAAAGATCTTGAGACTAGCAACGCTGGGTTAGCTGAGGCTACTCAAGCCTGGAGCTCCTTTAAGCATCAACTGGATGAGGCTAGGAGACAGGAAACTGTTGTGGCAGCCGATCCTCCAGCCACCCAACAAGGTGATTCTGAGGATGCTATTGTCCCACCAGTGGAGGCATTGGTTGACGCACCAGCAGCTGAGCCCATTCTAGATGTAGCCGCAGCTTTGGCTACGACTGATGCTCCTGCGTCGTCAGCCAATCCAGGTTCTGCCCCAATTGGAGAAAACTCAAGTGATGATCTTGAGGCTGCAGCTTCCTAGCTTTAGTATCTTGTGCTAAATTCTTGTAATTTTTTGGCTAGGTGGCCAGCCTGTGGTCACCAAAAACAATTGCCTCTTTATGCTAATGCAGTTACTTTTAATTCTCTAATATGCCTTCCCATATAGTGGGATAGTATCTCTTAAGATGTTTTCCATTTATGCTTCTATTTAGTTCTTCACCTTGCATGTTAACTAGCCGATAAGCACCACCATGATAGGCTTTGCTAACAACAAATGGTCCTTCCCAATTCGGTGACCATTTCCCAAATTTGGGATCCTTGATCCCAATAGGAAGTATGGTTTTCCAAACGAGGTCTCCTTCAGCGAACCTTTTTGGCTTCACATGTTTGTTATAAGCCCTAGCCATTTTCTGCTTGCTATGCTCAATTTGGTCTAAAGCCATGAGTCGATCTTCGTTAACCGAATCTAACTCCATTAACATGGCCTGTTGATATTCATCTAGACTTAGCAGGTTTTGCTTTGCTACCCTTAACGAAGTCACATTTATCTCTAAGGGTATCGCATCTTGACCATATGTCACCGACACGGTAAAACCGGTTACCTTTGCACTTGGAATTCCTCACAGCCCACAATGCTTCATTCAGTGTCTCATGCCATTTCCTTGGCTTGTCCTCAATATTCTTCTTGATTATATCAATAAGAACTTTGTTGGTTGCCTCTGCTTGCCCATTGGCTTGAGCATAATAAGGGGATGAGTGGATTAACTTAATCCCAAATTGTTGCGCGAAGGCCACCACTCTCTCCCCAGTGAACATAGTACCTTGATCTGTGGTGATGGTTTCCGGTATTCCAAATCTATAGATGATTTGGCATTGTATAAACCTAATCACCTCATCCTGAGTCACATTCACCATTGGTTGGACCTCTACCCATTTGGTAAAGTAGTCAGTCGTAACTATGATAAACGCATGCCTCTTGGACGAAGGTGGATAGATCTTGCCTATTAAATCCATGGCCCATCCCCTGAATGGCCAAGGCTTTATCACTGGGTGGAGGTTTTCGGCTGGAACTCTTTGAATTGGACCATGCGGTGACACGCCACATCCCTTGGCATATTGATAACAATCAGCTGTCATGGTAGGCCAGTAATATCCATGTCTGTATATTAGCCATTTCATGGTGGGTCCAGCCCTGTGAGATCCACAGATTCCTTCATGTACTTCTCCCATGACCTTCATGGATTCCTCTTTGTCAATACACTTGAGTAATACCCCGTTGATGGTTCTTCTGTAGACTTCATTGTCTACCAATACATATTTAAGTGCCTTCTGCTTGAGCTTGAAATCAGTACTGCTTGAAGGATCTTTAAGATAGTCGATTAACTCCCGCTTCCAGGAGTCGATCGTTCCAATAGTTGCACACTCCCAGGTTGGGTATTCTTCCTGTTTTACTTCGACTATTATATCTTTGTACCCTGAGGCTTGTTGAGCCAAATCATTAGCCTCTTCATTTTCTTCCCTAGGGATGTGCTGTACTACTGCATCAGCAAACAAGCGCAATAGCCTGCTAGCCGTTTCATAGCACTCTTTCAAGTTAGGGTTATTACATCTATATTCCCCAGTTAGCTGTTTTATCACCAACTGTGAATCTCCTCTAACTTGAACATAATTTGCTTTCATGGCTGCCAAGATCTTAAGCCCCAAAATCAAGGCTTCGTATTCTGCCTGATTATTAGAATTCCCAAGATCCAGCTGACACATGAATTTCCAATTTTTTCCTGCTGGGTCCGTAATGGTGATGCCAGCACCTACCCCCTTTTGCGTTCTTGACCCGTCAAACGTCAGCACCCAAGGTTTCAAGTTAATACATGCAACGTGTTCGGCTAACGGGTCATTGACTTCAATACAAGGGTGTTGAGCCAAGAAATCAGCTACTACCTGCCCTTTCATCGCTCTTAATGGAACGTATTTCAACGCAAAAGCATTTAACTTAATGGCCCATTTCATTAGTCGACCCTGTAGAACAGGCCTATTAAGTAAATATCTAATGATATCAATTTTGCACAAAACTAATACTTCCTTAGGCAACAAATAATATTCAAGTTTTGTACAAGCATAGAACAATGATAAACATAATTTCTCAATAGGGGTATATCTGGTTCCGGCATCATTCAAGATGAGGCTGAGATAGTATACTGACTCTTTCGATCTATCCTCGGCATCTCGCGAGCAGCAGTACCGATTGATTCTTCTTCTCAGCCTATATACAATTTGAGTGGCCTTCACGACATCGGAGGTGTTAGCACAGAGGTCCGCCAACCCTTGCTTAATTTGATCAAAGGCCTGTTGTTGCTCTCTCCCCATACCATATCCTCCGTATCCTTTAATTTCATTGAGGGAAAAAGCCTTCATTTTCCCAGCCGAATTAGCTATGAACCTCCTTAGGAAATTGATTTTGCCAATCAAACTTTGCAATTCCTTCTTGTTCCTAGGAGGTCTGGCTTCCAAGATAGCTCTCACCTTGTTCTTGTCTACTTCTATTCCTTGATGGTGGACCAACAATCCTAGGAAATTGCCAGCTGCCACTCCAAAAGCACATTTGGCCGGATTCATTTTTAGCCCATGGGCTCGCATCCTCTTTAGGGCCTGCTCTAGATCGACTAGGTGGCCTTCAAAACCCTCAGACTTGACAACCACGTCATCTATGTACACTTCCATGGTTTTGCCGATCAAGTCATGAAAAATGGAGTTCATGGCCCTTTGATAAGTGGCTCCTGCGTTCTTGAGCCCGAAAGGCATGACCACCCATTCATAGATCCCCAATGCTCCTGGGCACCTGAAGGCTGTCTTGTGAGTATCTTCTTTCGCTAGAAAGATCTGGTTATACCCTGAATATCCATCCATAAAGGTGAGAATACCATGTGTGGCTGCCGCATCGACTAACATGTCAGCCACAGGCATAGCATACTCATCCTTTGGAGTGGCCAAGTTCAAGTTTCTGTAGTCTATACATACTCTTATCTGGCCATTCTTCTTGACGACAGGGACTATATTAGACAGCCATTCAACATACCTGGTCGTTCTTATAAAGCCTGCCTTCAGTAGTCTTTCAATTTCAGCTTTAATTTGAGGCATCAGTTGGGGATTGAACCTGCGAGGCACCTGCTTGAAAGGTTTGTATCCTGCTTTGATCGCCAAACCAGGCATTTCAAAGTAATTCCAGGCAAAGCAATCTTTGTACCGCTGGATTAATTCGACTATCTTACCCCGTTTGTCTTCCTCAAGCAACCCACTCACCTTCACGATTCTGGGTTGTTCTGGCGTACCCAAATTGATCTCAATTAAAGGATCCTCTGCCTCAAACGCAGGAGCCGTCTTATGAAGAGGGGAGTCCAATTCCATAGGCTCGGCTGCACGCACCTCATCAGGCTTAGTTGCCGCTCCTTCCTCCCTGGAGAGTAGTACCTCCTCTTCCTCTGTAGTGTCATAATCTTCCATCATGGCATCCATCGCTTTGGACTCGGCCTTAAAGATTTCTAGCCGACCCAAAAGGTCTTCGAGTACCTGAGATGCCCTACTCATTAGTTACCTGCGCATTGGGCCGTGGTTCGGCCTGAGATCTTAGCTTGAATCCCTCATTAGTAAGGTTGCATGCTTTCTAGGCGCCCTCTTCATAATCTTCTGGGATGGCAATAGGACCTAGGTGGGGGGAATAGAACAAGGCTTCTAGCATCCTTACTTCAGCCGAAAAAGGATTCTTGTCTGCCTCGACTGTCTCAACGTTGTCTCCAACCCAAAACATAAGCTTCTGATGAAGTGTGGAAGGTACACACTGACTTGTGTGAATCCAATCCCTTCCCAGGATTACGCTATAGGAAGGTTTGCCATCAACCACAAAGAAAGCTGCCTTGATGGTTTTGGGGCTCATCAGAATTCTGCCATCAAGACTCCAAGTGCTCTAGAAGGTTCCCAGGAAATTGGACATTTTCATGTTGGTAGGGACTAGGTCCTCAAGACTTTTCCTAAGTTTCCTCATGGTCGCCACAGGCATGACATTCAAAGATAGCCCTCAGTCCACGAAGACTCTTCCAAAGATCTTCCAGTTGATATAGGCCTTGATATAAAGGGGTTTGGATGCTTCACCATTTCCTCTGTAGGTTTCTCAAACACTACCTTGGTAACCTCATCGGTAGGTGTATCGGCTAACGCGCCCATTCTGTCTCCTCAACAAACACATCTCCCTCCAAACCTCCTGGTTGTGAGTTGTTTGCCCAAAACTCTTACGGGAATAAGCTAATAGCCTCTATCTCACCATTAGGCCATCGGCCTCTTCATTGAGCAGGAGATCCAACAAAGAATCTTCCATGATATCGCCCTGCTCCCAATACTTCTCTGGGATCATTGAACCCTCTATAGTGATCGCCTCTTCGCCTCGCCGATCGAGGCGATGAGACCACTTTGCTTCAGGAACAGGTTCCTGGTCAATAATCGGCTCTATATTTTCAGGCCCTTTCTCTTTCCCAGCTTTCTCAGCCTCCAGCTTTGGGAAAGCCTTATCCAGTGCTTCATTCACAGTTTCTAAGGGGATCCTGCTCTCTTCACTGTTCTTTACATCGGCTATCATCTGCAGAGTTTGTTTCATCTTCTGAACAGACCTTATTCTCTACATCCTCCTCTTTTGGGTTCTTGTCAACACGGCCGGCACCGCCTTTTTGTCTTTGGCATACTTATTCAAGAACCAGTGTCCTTCTTCGACGTTAGCTGGGGGTTTCAGCATTCTATGGGTCCTCAACTTCTCGTCATTCCTTACTGTTATCCTTAAGGAAGACATTCCCCCTTCTACAGTGAATTCGGCTATCCTTCTTTTATCCTTGGGAACAGGTTCCTCATCCACCTTAGGCAAGGATAGCCTACCACTTTCTCTGAGGGTTAGCCGATCTTGCCCCCCAGTTTTAGCAATGGGTGTCTCGCTCTTCTCCTTGTCAGGCTTCCCAGTTAGGGCCTGGCCATGTGCAATGTATTGTTTCACTAATTCCTGGGTGAGCCTACCTGGTTTGGGTGGCTTGCCCCCTGCCTATGTCCTACCTCTGGTTGGGGTTTTCCTAACCTGTCAAAGACAGAAATCCTGGCAGCCTGAGGTTTTGATCGATCGATGCAGGTTGACTCGGTGATCCCTTTGGCCTCGGACTTGTTGTCTGGATATCCTATGCTTCGGTGGGTCCTTCGTCATCGAATCGAGAATGAGACCATGCTTATCGAGGCGGGGAATGGATCGTGTCTCTTGTCATTTCGGCGATTCCTTTGTCCGCAAGCTTGAACCTCCTCTTTTATCCCCACGAATGGCCTTCACGAAAACCCACGCAATTTAGAGTCGCGTGATTATAAGAATTGTGCCATTTGCGGTATTTCTTATCTGTTAACTCTTCAGGTGGGATCTTGTGCCTATCCGATGGCGAATCGCTATCCTTAAGCAAATAGTCAAAGATGCAGTCCGCCTTGGAGATATCAAAGGAGTATTCTGTCTTGCCGTCTCCGAACTTAGTTCCTTTCCTTGGCGACTCTTAGAGGCGAGGCAAGTATAACCTTTACCCTTCACTATCTCACCGCCATGATGCTGTAGTGGAATCTTTGAATCATCATCTGAGTCTTCGGCTTCTACAATGGACACCAGCGAGGACCTCTTCCTCTCTTGGCTCGCTTCTTTTCCTTCTCTGGATAAAGCGCCAATGCGTATAGCCTCGAGACCAACCGGTTTAGGTCGGTGCAAGCTTGGCCTACTAGTTTTTCCTTGAGTTGAGGATGCATCACGCTAATAGCCATGGTCGCATATTACATCTCAGGGAATTGCATCAACATTTCGACCCATTCTAACCTTTCCACAAAATCGTTGGTGATTCATCTACCTGTTGTCTCGGGTTCATGAGATCGGCGATGACTTCGGGTTGGGCCAGAGAATCTATCATGAAAGCACCTCTCCATATCGACCATGTTTGTATAGAATTAGGTGGTAAAGAGGAATACCATGTAAAAGCTGTTCCGGTGAGTGACAAGGGGAACAGCTGCAACTTGTGATACTCATTCTGGTTTCCTTCACCACATTGGGCAGTAAACCTGCCTACATGCTCCATAGTCGATTTGTCATCCTCTCCGGAGAAAGTGGCGAAATCTGGAGTCTTATACTCTCTGGGCAGAGGTACCAATCTATCCACCCACTCAGGGTATGGCTTCCTATAGATCGGACGATCCAAAGGCTTCAGCTGCACACCAAAGTATTTCTTGATGGTATCTGCAATGATGGCTGGGTATAGCAGCTGTGAACCCCCTGGCCTTACTTCTCCCAAGTTAGGAGCGGTAGTTTGTGGTTCTTTGTCTCGAGTTGGGGATGTGCTGGCAACTTGTTACGGAGGATTGGGGTAACCTGGTTGATTAACCGATGGAGGTGGGTACACCCCCCATGGCTGCTCCATGTTCGCCTCACCAGGTGCCCTGTATTGAGTTCCAGGAACACTTGTGTTAAATGGTAGAGGTGGGATCTGTCCCCATAACTGCTCTGCCATCAACCCAGGTGCCCTTGGAGGAGTTGACCCCATTTGAATGCCTGTAGATCCTTCAGGGTAGGATGGATAGAATGGAAGGTTAGCCGATACAGGTGGAACATTGTTCCATGATCGCCGACCGCATGTCCCCGGTTGGCCTTGCACCACCCATTCCTGGGCCAAGAGTTTGCCCCCCAGTGTGCTGTGGGTTAGTCGCCTGCACAGCAGAACCATAAGGCTGAGCACATGGCATAGCTTGCGGCATACCAATTGGTCCCACTGCATCCGGTGGCCTCCTAGCCATCTGCACCTGTCCAAAATGAAGATTAGCCTGGTTGTTCGCGTCATTCGCCACCTGTTGCCCTCCAGTGTTCAACGTGGCAAAAGCACCATGCTGGGAATTAATTGGATTAGAAGGTACCTGTCCTATATTCGGCTGAACCTGAGTAGGTCCGGCCTGAATGTAGGTAGGCTGAACTTGCTGTGCACCTGCCTGAGTCATGTTCGGCTGAACCTAAATTGGTCCCGCCTGAGCTGCACTCGGCTGGATGACGAGTCCTGCCTGGGTAGGGTACCTCACTTGCGTTGGGATAGCAGAATTGATAGAGCCTTCACTTGCGTGAGCCCTCTTGGCCTCTATCTCCCTGGCTTGCTGCACTTCGTTATGTACCATGGGTTTCATAATATCGATATCATTGATTCCCAAATCGAGTTGTTGGCGTATAAACGAAGTGGTCATCACCACCGGGGTCTCATTGGGCTCGTTGGGTTGAGTTTCAGCCTCTATCTCCGCTTGTATTTGCTCTGCTGGTGGAACATTGCTTCCACGGGATGGGCTTCCTTCAATCGGTTTCCTGGGATTGCTTTTTGCAGTCATATTGTTCAAACTTTTGCCCGAACGCAAGTGCATACGCCAATGGTAATCCTGACCTGGGGATTCGAACGTGCTGATTCGTTCACCTTTGGTCCCACCGGGCGTGCCAATTTTGTTGTCTTGAATATCAATTAGCCGCAGATCGGCTAACTTTCAAAACGGTGATTCCCTTTTCTTCAAGCGATTACGCCAAGGAAGGAACTCTGTTCCTTAGCTATGGGTCCCTTAACTCACTCCAGAAAGGTTTAAGTCGATGAACTAAGATAAAAACTGGGACATAAAGGTAAACATAAATGCGAATAAAAGCTTGAACGAAAATTATAAGTTGTTTGATTGATTTATCCTTAAATTATTTACAACTTGGGTATTTATAGTAACAACTAAGAACTACCCCTATATGCCACGTTCAACTGGCTAACATTGATAAACTCCTAGTTGACAGTTATTCGGCTGAGTAGTGCCATATTCCACTAACCACGATCCTAAAATCTAGGCGCCACTTCACATCATGGCCACGTCTCAACCAGCGTCTGTTTCAGCGTGGATCTTATCCTTCTGTCCCCTTGCTCAACTCCTAAAAACCTGGAGATAATTCTGAATTTGACTAATTTTGAATTTAAATTGATTCAAAATTAATCTCCATAACTTTCGACTCATAGAGCAATTCAAGAATCTGACCCAGTGAATGACTTTACGCTAGCCCAATAGGCCCAATATCTTCATATTAATCCAATAAGCCTAAGGCCCTTGCCTAGCTCTTGGGTTCCTCCTTTTGTGTTTATTAGCTCGAAATTAAACAGTGCAAGTTTCCGCTAACGCCCAATCGGCTATTTGATCCACTCGGCTGTGATTATCTTCGGCTAATTCTAAAGGACATTTTTTAGGTGTAAACACATGGTATATTCTCTTTCCAGTATATTATTTATAAAATATCAGCTGGAAAATAAATAAATCATAATACATTTTGATCATTTTCCAATAGAGAAATTCGTGCAGCGGAAAATACAAGCAATATACCAAAATCACATTAAACAATAGATCACAATACAATAGGAAGCACTTGAAATGTTTCCACATGCTCCCCACAATTTCCAACTTGATCATAGTAATAACTGTGAATGATTACAACACAATATAAATAATTAAATTCCGCAAAAGAACCACATATGTGCATAACTACCGACTTAACTATTCAATGGATATTAAAGACATGATTATACAATGCTTCCCAAAATTAAATATTATCACATCAGAGATATTTATCAATTTACTTGTTGAATTAATCATGCAATAAATATCTCCAAATTTATACAATTTGTACCACTCAAAGAGAGTACAAATCAACATATATCATATATTATCTTTTCAAACAATTATAACAATCATGGCGACAATGATAACCATTAATGGAAAATAATATGACGTGCATTGAAAATATTTTTCAAAAATTACGACAATAAAAGAGCATATACAAACATTAATATTTTCAAGTTTCAATGTGGCATGCAACCACCAATGACAAGAAGTCATTAGAAAATACTTTTATATACTTAAGCACAATTTTTATTGCTAAACAACAAATAAATTAAATTGCTCAAAATGAAACGATACATGCTCAAGCATAAAGCCAAATATATTTGATAAATTAGAAGAGAATTTTTCAATGATTCAAAATTTATCAAACTAGAAATAATCAAAAGTAATATTTGCATCATAATATTCAATGGTTCATTGTTAAGACAAAACACGAATGCATTAGGACGTGTAACATGGCAAGATATAGCTCAAAATAAAACAAGCTATCACATTAAGGCCAGTATAATGGCACATTCACCTTTGGGTAGAATGCACCAACCAAGGTTGTAACCTCGGCCAAAACCTCGGATGGGTTAATCCATGAGCATACACTGGGTTCAGAAAATTGTCCCTTTTGGGCAGATAATTCCTTAGCCCAATGCATTCCCCAATAACTCAATCTCCAATCAACTTTCAACCACAACATGTTATCACCCCATTTGGGCAAGTAATTGCATGAAATGATTAAAAATATTCCTCAAACTACAATTTTTTTTTCATGAATCAATACAAGTGGTCCCACTTTGGTGGTAACGGCTCATAGTGTGACATCCTAAAATTTCAGTTTATGTAACTACAGTAGTAATAATTGTATACGAATGTATTCAAAAATATCCAACCTTAAGGCCTTTTAATTGTACAAAGTATCTAACAACTGGGACTAACTCTGATGTACTGGCTGTGAACCCACAATCTCTATCTTTCCTCTAAACTCATCTTGTACCTGCTAGTGTCCGTAGACAGACATATACAAAACACGAAATAGAGCGGGAGACTCAGAACACACTATACGCACCATTTAATGGGAAAGTAAGACTTAGAATTTGTTCTGATGTAGAACTCAGAGGACGACCGGAGTGAAGCGGTGCAGTAATGCTCGCAGTGGTTGACGACGGCGCGGGGGGTGGTGTACCTGCAGAGACTTTGATGCCTAAGTCAGTTTAGGTAGGAGGTGAGGTAAGCAGGAAAAAGTGAATGAATCGTACTTGGATCGTGAAGGAGATCCTTTTTATAGTGCTCAGAGACGGTTATCGGGAAATAATAGCTCTCGCGAGATTCGGGGTACCATCAGATCGTGCCAGGCTGTGATGAGCTGGTGTGAGGACCTGAGGACCGTTGGATCTGCCACATCGACCTGGCTCCGAAGTGGTCGAGCGAGTTGTGTGCGGGAATGGGCTTTTGGTGCGCGCCCTATTGGATTGGGCCTTGGCCCAATCCGGAACAATTGCCCCCCAAGTCGATAGCTCGAGTGTCGAGGTGGTGACTTGTTGAACGTTATCCATCGGGTGATGTCGACGTTCTGTACTTCTGTTTGAAGAGGGATGTCGATGTTCGTTGTCTTACTTGAGGAAAGGGAACTGAAACACCTCCAAAGCCCTAGGCGCGTGAGCGTTAAGTTTGAAATTCAAAGTGTCGCTTCAGCCGCCCTTGGGATTTGGAACGCTGCATTGTTTCGAGGCGAGTCATTATTGTTCTATGCCCTCAGGTTAAATAGGTGTGATGTGTCATTGATCAACAGTGAGAGGAGAAGAGAGGCCACGTCATTTAGATTAGATCAACGGTGAGGAGAAGAAAGATCATGTCGTAAATCAGATTTGGGGCTTATAAATACTCATCCCCTTTTTCTTTTATCCGTTTCGTTTCGCAAAGCTTCTGAGATACTCTTCTACTTCGCCTTTCCTTCTGCTTCTTCTTCTTCTCCGGTGATTCCTTGAGTGCCTGCTGGTTCGTTTCTCTTCTCCGGTGGTTCATTTCCCCAATTGTTCGTGCTTGCTCACATTTCTGTTTCTTCAATTTCCATGCAAACTTCTTCATTTACAGGTAAATCTCTTTTTCTTTTCTCTGTCTTTCCTTTCTTAGTTTCGAAATGGGTAGCAACGTGAGGTTTCTTTTGAGAGATTCGTCTTCCTCGTCTTCTTCTATATCTGGGTTTTCCACTTCCTCTTCTCCTGGTGGCTCCTTGGGGAGGCAGAACGATAATGCTGATAGCGGTTGTTCATCGCCGAACGGCGGTTTCATTTTGACAAGCTCTGGGGAAGAACAGTAGTCTATCTTCCTCCGGGGCTTTTTGTCGAAGATTATGAGGGTAAGAAAGTGTCCCCGGTGGATCCCATAGAAATCCAACATGTTTCTTTGAAATTACATAAATATTTTAGACGGTCCTTCACCAAGAGAGAAGTAGGAGAGTGGTTGATTAGCATAGATAAACATAGACCTCATTTTCTCGGCGGTGCCTTGGCCAGGTCGAAGATGGGCAAAAATTTACTTAAGAGGGACGATTATTACCTGCCCCCAAATGCTGAAGACTTCGGTTGGGTTACGGAAGATGCACTCTGTACCCGCTCCCTCTATTCGTCGAAAGAAAGTTTTTATTAATGTTGAGGTCTCTGGATGTTGCGAACGACATTCGTAACTTTGAAAATTAGAAGGTGTGTCATCCTAGTCTCAACACTCGGATCTATTCACACTCTGACGACATTTTGATGTTCATGTACAAGGTTCTTTTCAAAGAGATGGGGTTCATGCTGTCTTTCTCTGCTTTTGAGGTGGCAGTTTTACACCATTTGGAGGTCGCCCCGTCACAATTACATCCAAACGCTTGGGTGTTTATTACGGGGTTTCAACTATTGTGCCTCTATTTGAAAATCAAACCATTGATTGAGGTATTCTTCGCCATTTCCCCCTCTTTGTGGACCAAAGAGGATTCAAAAGAGCACCAAGGGTGGATTTTGCTGAAACAAAATGGAAAGGTCTTTGAGTTGTTCTCGGAATCCCACGGTGGCTTCAAGTCGAAGTATTTTATCGTCGAAGTCGTCAGCGAAGCCGCTATGCAGAACGTTTGTATTCCTGTGGAGGCGCTTGACGAGAACGGGCAAGTGTTTATCGACTAGCATGAAAGGTTCCCGCTCTGTTGGAGCAATAAACATTTTTCATATCACAAGAGTGAATTCACATACAAGCCCTCCGAACTGGACGATAATGTGCAGTTCAGCTTGAAACAAATTTGGGGGTTTGTCAAGAAGCTTGAGCCCCGACAGTATGTGAATAAAAAGGGAGAAGAGGTCTCCTAGAAACGATACATCGACACCCGTCGCCTTCTTAAATGCAAAAGTCAAAAGGAGGCTGATGATTGCTTAGGTAATTTTGTAGAGGTTCCCTTGTTCATAGTTCCCCTCTTACTCTTCTAACTCATTTTTGCTCTTGTAGATTCGATGGCAACTTCGGCATACTTGGCGAAATTGAAGAAGAAGAGCTCTGCTAAAAGGACTCATTCTCCTGCGGTTGGAGAAGGCTCCAACCAAACTGCTTCACTTATCACTCCGTCTTTTGGAGCTTCTCCGATTCAAGTTAGGCCCGAGGTCACCGCTGCTCGAGATCATGATGCAGCGGTAAGAGTTCAAGGTGTTCAAGGTGCTACCTTGACTGTAGCAGTGAACGTGGTTGAAGATGTGTCTGTTTCCACTAAGCGAGTTCCTACTCAGGTTCTTAAAGAACCTTCTGTCAAGAAGATGGAGATGCCTCCTCCTCCGCCCAAGACCTCGGTTCCCTCCCTCACTCTAAAAATTGGTGGGAAATCGGGTAAGGGGAAGGAGACAGTTCAGCCTTATGGCGAGGTTCCCCCTGTTTGGTCTCGTAGCGATGTGCTGAGTGCAGACGAAGTCGGAGGGTTGATTCCTGCATCCGATGAAGCCTACTTCAATGAACTCTCCGAGAATGCCATTGAGAGTTCATTTTTCGAGAACATGACTTAGAAGTTGCGTGACCTCCTGGCTACCAAGTGGGTATTTGAGAAGAACCGACATTTGGAAGTTGAGCTCGAAGGCCTTCGTAAAAGCAAGTCCGATTTTGATGCAAGGATCAAGTCTTTGGAGGGACTTAAAGTCGATCTTCGTGCCTAATTGGATTCTGCCAGGAAGGAGGCTACCAAGTTTAAGAACGAGGCGACCAAGGCCAAAGGTGAGGTGGGCAATTTGTCGAAAGACCTCGAAGGCCTTTCCACCGAGAAGAAGAAATTGATCGAGGAGCGAGAAGAGCTCTTGTTAAGGATCAAAGACCTCATGAAGTCTGAAGAGAACTTGAAGTTGGATGTTCTTGAGTCCCAACGTAAGGTGGAGGGGCTGAATACAGAAAACGAACAACTTTCCAAGAAGAACCAAGAACTTTCCAAGCTTTCCGAGGAGGTTCAGGTTTTAACGGTTGAGAAGGTAGAGTTGGAAAGGCTGATTATGAATGCTGGGGATGAGTTGTTCGAAAATGCTATCGCCCAAATTCGGCTTCTCAATCCGGGTATTGTCCTCAATTTGACTGGGATGACCCCGGATGGGGTAGTTGAAGGGAGTTCAATCATGGACGGCTCAACAAAGGAGGTCCTTCTTACTGTGCCTTCCCCAACTTCCGAAGCGGCTCCTCCTTTGACTTCCAAAGCAGTTCTGCCTCCCATGCCTTAGGATTTCTTGTATTCCTTGTTCTTTTTTGGATTTTGCTGTCGTTTATGTGATGAACAAAATGGTTGTAATATCAAAGCAAGTTTTAACCTAGTAAAATGTTTACCTTGTTTTACTTCGCTTGTCATTTGTTTGGGACCTCGTTACTCACGAGGGTTTACCCAGTGGGAAATGTTCATCAATCTGTTGGCCAGACAGAAAGTGACATCGTTTCTCATCAATTTCGACTCCGCGCTCTTGTTTTCGGAAGAAAACAGCAAAGGTCAGTTAATAACACTCGTGTTTTCTACACGAGGTCGTTTAGACGACGCAAGTGCACTCTAGCACGAGGTCGTTCGATAGCGCAGGTGTACTCTAGCACGAGGTCATTTAGACAACGTAAGTGTATTTTAGCACGAGGTTGTTTGAGGACGCTCGTGCACTCTAGCACGAGATCATTTGACAACGCAAGTGCATTCTAGCACAAGGTTGTTTAAGGATGCTCGTGCACTCCAGCAGGAGGTCGTTTGAGGACGCTCCGGCACTCCAGCACAAGGTCGTTTGACAACGCAAGTGCACTCTAGAACAAGGTTGTTTAAGGATGCTCGTGCACTACAGCACGAGGTCGTTTAAGGACGCTCGGGCACTCCAGCACGAGGTCGTGTAACAACGCAAGTGCACTCCAGCACGAGGTCGTTTGAGGATGCTCGGGCACTCCAGCACGAGGTCATTTGAGGACGTGCTTTTCACATGTTGTTTCAACTACAGTTGTGTTCCTTTGAATGTGCTTTTATTGCTTTGACGATTGGATGTTAAAAATATACTCGTTTTCAGCTATAGTATTTCTTCAACTTCGCTGCATTCCAAGTTCTTGGAATTGGCTGGCCCTGCAATGTTTTGAGGTTGTAGGTGCCAGTACCGGTCTTTGTGGTGACTCGGTAAGGGCCTTCCCAATTGGGCGCGAGCTTTCCTTGCGAGGCATTCTTCAAACCGACGTCGGCGCGTCGAAGGACGAGGTCGCCAGGTGCGAACTCCATGGGGACAACGTTTCGGTTGTACCTTGCTGCGATCTTTTGTTTAACTGTGACCTCGTTGAGCAACGCCAGTTCTCTGCATTCATCAAGGAGGTCGAGCTCTTCTCGCAAGTATTGAAAATTGTTGATGATTTGTGGGGGATGTGAAGTCCTCCAACTTAGCTCGCCAATCTCAATGGGAATAACAGCTTCTATCCTATATGTGAGCCGGAATGGGGATTCTCCCGTTGTCGAATGTGGAGTTGTACGATATGCCCAGAGTACTCGGGGAAGTTCTTCCGCCCAGTTTCCTTTTGCTTCATCTAACCTTCATTTCAGACCTCATAGAATAACCCGATTTGCGGCCTCAGCTTGACCATTTGTCTGGGGGTGTTCCACAGAGGTGAAATGCTGCTTAATTCAGAGATCCTCCAAAGTCTTTCGGAAACCATGGTCTGCGAACTGTGTTCCGTTATCGGTAACGACGACCTCGGGGATCCCAAACCTTGTTAGGATGTACCTTTTGAAGAACTTAATCAAATTCTTCGCGGTTATTTTCGCTAGTGCTTCTGCTTCCACCCACTTGGTAAAGTAGTCTATCGCCACAACTAGATATTTCACTTGTCCAGGAGCCATTGGAAATGGTCCAAGAATGTCAATGCCCCACCAAGCGAAGGGCCATGGAGCAGAAAGGGATGTCAGCTCTGCTGGAGGAGCTAAGTGGAAGTCCCCGTGTCTCTGGCATTTATCGCACTTCTTAACGAACAACCTCGCGTCTGCGTCCATTGATGGCCAATAATAACCTGCTCGAAGGACTTTCTTCGCAAGGGAATGTCCTCGAGGTGTTGTCCACATATCCCTCCATGAACTTCGGTCAGTGCGTACTGGGCTTCAGTGCTATCGAGACATTTCAACAGGGGAGTGGAGAACCCTCTTCGGTACAAAATACCCTCAACGATGGAGTAAGAGCATGCTTTCTTTTGGACTTTGGTGGCCTCCTTCTCATCTATAGGGAGCTCGCCAGACTGAATGAACTTCTGAATAGGTGTCATCCAATTATCCGCTACATTGGTCATGTTGTTAACACTTGCATGGGAGATTGTGAAGCAAAACTTCGAAAGAATCTTCAGGAATTCGACGGGCGTAGTGTCGACTACTGAAGTTATACTGGGCTTGGCCAGTGTTTCCTATATCACAGATCTGTTGTTCCCCGTGGTTCGCGTGCTGGTGCGCTTGGATAAAATGTCCGCTCGGGTATTTAGTTCTCTCGGAACGTGTATGATCCCGACTGCAGCAAAGTCGTTCATCTTCCATTTTACCAATGCGAGGTATTTTTGGAGGAGGGGATCTTTAGCCTGGTACTCTCCATTGATCTGGGATACTACCAACTGAGAATCGGTTCTGAGTTTAACTTCTTCAGCACCAAAGTCTCGAGCCAGTGTAAGCCCAGCCAAACATGCTTCATACTCTGCTTGGTTGTTTGAGGTGGGGAATGAAAATCCCAAAGAGAACTCGATAATCAGCCCGTCGTCGTTCTCGAGTAACAATCTAGCGCCGCTGCCCTTCGCATTGGACGATCCGTCAACATGAACTGTCTATTTGGAGCAAGGTTCGGTGGCTCCTGGAGTCATCTCAGCAATGAAATCTGCTAAGCATTGGGCTTTAATGGCTTGTCGTGCTTCGTACGGTATCTCAAATTCGGACAACTCAACTGACCATTTGATCATACATCCTGCCAGGTCGGGCCTGTGTAAGATCTGTTTGATCGGTTGGTCATCCGAACTACGATGGGATGTGCGAGGAAATACTGTCTCAACTGTCGAGCTGCGACCACTAACGCTAGCACGACTTTCTCAATTTTTTGGTATCTCAGCTCAGGGCGTTGAAGTGCTTTACTCATGAAATAAACTGGTTTTTGGCCCTGGTCTGTTTCACGCACGAGGACGGTGCTGAGAGCTTCATTAGCTACTGCCAGATAGAGATAGAGGATCTCGCCCAGGGACGGTCTTGTCAATACTAGTGGTTGAGACAAAATACGCTTCAGTTGCGACAAAGCTTCTTCACATTCGGAGGACCATTCAAACTGGATCCCCTTTTTGAGTAGACGAAAGAAGGGTAAAGCGTGTTGGGCTGATTTCGAAATGAACCTTGTCAACGAGGCAAACATTCCAGTGAGTTGCTGGATGTTCTTCTTTGACGATGGTTGTTGCATTTCTGTAACTGCACGACACTTGTCTGGGTTTGCCTCAATTCCTCTCTTGGTTAAGTAAAAACTAAGGAATTTGCTAGCTCGTACTCCGAAAGTACACATTTTAGGATTGAGCCGCATATTGTGGCGTCAGACTTCGCCAAAAACTTCTTTTAGGTCGACCACATGGTCAACCTCTTTAGATGTTTTCACGATCATGTCATCCATGTATACCTCCAGCATTCTCTCGATCTGGTTCATGAACATTTTGTTCATCATGTGCTGATAGGTGGCTCCGGCGTTTTTGAGGCCAAAAGGCATTACGTTGTAACAGTAGTTGCCTTTGTCGGTCATAAATGCCATTTTTTTTCTTGATCGGCTGGGTGCATGGGAATCTGGTTATAACCAGAGTATGCGTCCATGAAAGATAATAATTGAAAAATGGAGGAATTATCGACAAGTCTGTCGATATTAGGGAGGGGATAGGCGTCTTTGGGGCACGCCTTATTAAGATCAGTATAATCAACGCACATGCGCCATTTTCCATTAGACTTTTTGACTAGTACAACGTTGGATAGCCATGTAGTGTACTTAACTTCCCTAATAAACTCAGCCTTAATGAGATCATCAACAGCTTTGGCTGCAGCTTCAGCTTTCTCGAGAGCTTGCTTGCGACGCCTCTGAGCCACCCAACGAGCTTTGGGGTCGAGAGCGAGTTGATGGCAGGCGATGTCAGGAGAGATGCCAGACATGTTTGCAGCAGTCCAAGCGAAAAGATCTGCATTGGACGTCAAGAAATCTGTTAGCTAAAGCCTAACCTGGTCTGGGAGGTCAGCACCGGGCTTCACAGTATTCTCTGGGTCGTCAGCCAGTTGAACTCGGATAAACTCACCATCAGGTACTGGCCTTTTGATTTTTTACTGGAGCTCTTGGGCCAGGGGATCGTTGTCTTGGATTTCATCTTCGAGCTCAATCCTGGCGTCGAAATAAGTAAGGTTGACCTCCGAAGCCGCTTTTGCACGACCATGCTTCTTAGCAGACGGAGACTGTTTTTCCTCTCCCGATTCATCGACCTTCAGAGATAGGAGGTAGCACCTCCTTGCAGCCTCGAGATCGGTTTCCACGGTGACGATTTTGTCGTCGTCACTATGGAAACGTATTTTTAAATGAACGGTCGAGGTAACGGCTCCGAGCTCCCCTAAGGTTGGGCGCCCAATGATGCAGTTGTAAACAGACTTGCATGGAAGTACGATGAATTGAACTTTAACAGTTTTGGAAGTTGGCGCTTCCCCAAAAGTTACCATCAGTTCCACATAGCCCAACAGCTTCATTTTAGAACCATTGAAACTGGTCAGAGACCCCGGGTACAGTACGAGGTCTTTCTCTGGTAGTTTCAAGGTTTTAAACAGTTCGTGGAAAATGATATCTGCCGAGCTCCCCTGGTCTATTAATATCCTCCTGACATCGAAATTGGCCATGTAGGCTTTGACCAACAGGGGGATCAGATAATTCGGCTTTCCGTTCACCAGGTCCTCGTCGTAAAAGGCGAGGGGTGGTCTTCCCTTATGCCTGCTGGATGGGGGAAAAACTGTGGAAACAGTCATTGTCTCCCGCAGCTTTCACTTTGCCGAGTTGACGCTAGCGCCTCCCTTGTTAGAAAATCCCCCAGAGATGACTAGGGCGACTGGGGCAGGTCGAGGTCTTTCTTTGCTTTCTTCGGACTCGCGACCTGCCTCGTCGAGTTGTGCCACTGAAGTTGATTTTTTCCTCTTAGGTCGAGGAGATCGGGACCTTGACCTTCTGTTGCCAGATGTTGGCTTCCCTTTCACATACTTCGACAGCTTTCCCTTCTGGATTAACTGTTCGATCACGTCTTTCAGGTAGCAGTCATCAGTGTTGCGTCCCGCAGACTTGTGAAATCGACAATACTTTGACTTGTCGGTATTTGGCCTTTCCTTCTACGGTTGTGGGAACTTTACCCCAGCATCCCTGAACTCGGTGTTCCCGCATTCGTTCAATATTCGTGATCGTGCTGTGTTCAGCGGAGTGTACTCGTCGTACCTCTCCGGTCGGTTTTCTTTGTCCTTGCACGATTTGTCCTCTCGCTGTCCGCCAGCCTTCTCTTGGGTTTTATTCTTGACTTTCAATGCCATCAGCTTTTCTTCGTAGTTCATGTATTTCTGAGCTCGTTTGAGGAAGTCGTTCAAGGTTTTTGGTTTGTCGACACCAATGTTGACACTGAACAGACTGCCCTCAACTAAGCCCTGTTCCAGCAAGTACAACTTCATTTCATCAGAGCATTCCTTCACAAAGATCGCTTCCTTATTGAAACGCTCGATATAGTCTCTGATAGGTTCGTCCTTCTTTTGTCGGATTGCAACGAGTGCCTTTTTCGACTTTGGCTGCACTTTGGATGCAGTAAAATGGACAGAAAATTGATCTGTGAGCTCGGACCAGGAATCTATAGAGTTTCTCTTGAGGGCCTGGAACCAAGACAAGGCCGCTTTCTTCAGAGTAAGAGGAAAGATCTTGCACTTGACTGGTCCCTGGGCACCTTTGTAGCCCATGACGGTGTCGAAGCAACCGACATGCTCGTCTGGATCGGTGGTGCCATCGTATGGATCCAAAGGTGGTTGTTTCTGAAGGTGCTTTGGGATCTTAAACTTCGCAATCCTGGAAGTGAAAGGACAAAATCTCACACGCGTTGTCCTCTTCGTCACTCTGCAGAGAAGTGGACGAAAGAGATTGAGCACGACGGCGACGAACAGTGTGCTTAGGTGATTTTGCTCGACGCAGCGAGACAGCGGCGACTCTGCGAGGAGGTGTGTCGCTGCTCATGGTCGTACCTCTGTGACGAGGAGAATGATCTGGAGAACGACGGCGACGCGGTGGAGAGTGCCTCGCCTCCGGCCCCAAAGAAAGGCTTTTTGGCGAAGCTCTTTCACGCGTCATTTTTTTGTTTCTTCTTCTGCTGCTTGGAGGAGAGCGGATTTGAGATGTGCGGTGGTGAGGCAGAGACTGGTCTAGAGACCTGATATGGCGGAGTGTGGCATGTGGAGATTGGCGCGAAATCGCGCCATGCCGGCGACGATGAACAAAGCGGCGAGTCTCGGATTCTCTGGACCGCTGAGGCGACGGAGAGATCTGATCTTGTCGGTTCTCGATTTGCGTTGCAACACCAACATAAATCTCTTTCTGCTGATTCTCCATGAGATCAAGACGCTGGTTCTGAACCTGTATTGCTTCAGTGTGACTTCGCATCGAAATTCACGGAGGAGGAAGGCTGCGGTAAGAGCGGTTTCATCGGTTTCTGTTGTAGCCGGAGCGGTGATGAGCGTAATAGCATTGACTTGAGGCGGAGGAAGATTCCTCGGCCTCTCATACTCAACGGTGAATGATATTCGTTCATGCGGAAGTGGATCCACCGGAGCGATCGGAGCAGGAGCAATCGGAGGATTTAGCAGATTCAGATCCGCGCGGAGCTGAGAGCTGCGAGTTGTGACGGTGCGCTTCGATCCAGTCATCATGAAAAACGAAGAGAACTTCGGAGGAGATGAGATGGAAGAAGTTTCCCACAGACGGCACCAATATTCTGATGTAGAACTCAGAGGACAGCCGAAGTGAAGCGGTGCGGTAATGCTCGCAGTGGTTGACGACGACGCGGGGGTGGTGTACCTGCAGAAACTCCGATGCCTAAGTCAGTTTAAGTAGGAGGTGACGTAAGCAGGAAAAGTGAATGAATCGTACCTAGATCTCGATAGGCCAGCCAGTTGTCCATCCCCCTATCCTGCTCATCGTACCCCTAAGAGTGCATCCCTGCTTCCCGACTTAATGATAGAACACAGGTATTGGGGTGGCACTCAGGATCGATACTATGGACAGTGATACGATGGTACCTCGTTAGGATAATCAGGCTCCCCAACGTCCCGACAGGATGGCAGCGACCCATTCGTCACCTGTAGACCTGTTGGTCCTTAATTATCCCCAAGGATTAGCACGAAGCATATCCTTTACCTGACATATCGTGCCCGCACTCTGACACCTGGCCTCGTACACAGCCTATCACTATAAGAAATCACGGGTATCTGAAGCTGACCTTTACCGACGATGCGTGGCCGTCGCAAAAACACGGCTTTTCGACGGCTTTGCGTTGGTAAGTCCAATCCGTCATATACTCGATATTACCGACGGCGAAGGCCGTCGAAGCCGTGTCTTTTTCGACTGACATGCCGTCGGTAAAAGGTCGCAGATACCCGATATTAGTTTTCGTTTCATTTGTTTTCACATAAGCGGCATTAAGTCGGTATTTGAAAAAGCCATCGATAAACCCGAGAAAGTTTCCGACGGGTTTAGGCCAGTCGGTAATGTTAATGTGGCCGTCGATAAAGTCCAGATCTGACGGACAAAAACCGTTTCTTCCCTTTTCTTTCGTTCTCATTTCTTGCTCTTCTCTTCTCTCTCTCTCTTTCGTTCCCGGCGCGCCGCCACCACCTCTCTTAGTCCTCCTCTCCCGGTCAGCGCGACCACCACGTCTGCCTCGCCAGGCGCCGTCCATCTTGCCCCTCCGCCAGGCCGGTTCACGGGTCTTCCACCACTCCCTCTCACCTGAAGTTGGCTCCCATAGTGCGTCCATCGCCTCCCGTGCCTCCACCAATCCGTCATTGGCTGGCGGAGAGAGAAACCGCGACGCCACCACGCATCTCCTCTGCGTCTTCTGCGTCTCCTCTGCGTCTTGCATCTTCGTGGTCCTCTCTCTTCGTCTTCTTCTCTGTTGCTCGGCGTTCTCCACGGCACATCAAGTAAGTATTGTTCTCGCTTTTCTTTGTTTACTTCGTTGTCTTATTTTTATCTGCTTTGGTTTTGTATCTGAAATCGGTTTGTATCTGTTGGTCTTAAGTCACTAAAATTGGGGTTGCGTTTATTTGATTTTAATCGCTTTCACCGCTTCACCTTCTTTAGGCACTGTGTTGATGAAATAAATAATTTGAACTGTTCTTTAGCTATTCAATTTTGGTGATGTTTCTTGTGAAATGATTTACTTAAGAGGAAGTTCAGGGTTAACTTAATTTGTCTTGATTATGCTATTATTGCAGAAACTAGTAATGCAATGCCACGACCTTTTGTTTTCAAATTATGAAGTGTTGTTTGTGTTAGTATTGTGATGCTAAGTTACATAACATGTGGATCCTTATGATGTGTGGGTAGGGTGAGAGTAAGGTGCAAGTCATCCGCCATAGTTTTGGGGTCAGGCTTGTATTTTATTCAACTTGATTTTTGTGTATATTTGAAATAATGCAAGATTACTAATCGCTTATGCCCTTTAGAAACATAAAGGGGTTCAAAGATGCTTTGGTTACAAGAGCCGGATTTAATTTAATTAGGTCTTTGCGGTGTATTATAGAAAATTTACTTAACTCTTGATTTTGTTTTAAACTTGAGTTGCCCTTTTGCTGTTCATTTGAAATCATGACTTGGTGCTCAGGGTTTACATGTTCGAATATATTTTGTCGAAGCCCTTTTCACATTTATTTGATACGTGTTGTAAACTTGTAAGAAGTATTGGGAATGATTTGCCTTGTTAGAGGGTGGATGAAGTATGAGGGTATGATTTGATAAAATTGGAAATCAAAGGAATTATGGATGTTTGCTTAACTAAAGCAATAGCAGGAGCATTGATGTTTATGTGTGATACAGTCAAAGCAATTAACGAGAGGTAATTTCATGTTGGTCAACCAACATGTAACTAGTTATTGATAGTTGATGATTATCCAGAAATGGTTGTTCATAGCTTTGAGCTGGTGATATGGAATAAGTTGTTGAAGGAATTCATGAAATATGGCACTTCTTTTTAGTTGTCTGGTGATATAATTTTTCAATTTTGGGTCATCATTGTCTTTGTTGATATATCTTTCATTTTTCTTTGATCCCCTTCTCATTCATGTTTTTTCCTATTACCGAGATAGAATGTGAACACTTCTTATGTAGCCTTGTCATTGTTGATTTTTTCTTTTTGGTCTATCAATGGGAGCCGGTATTGATACTATGTCTATGTCTTTGTGATGAAGAAACTTACGCTCATTAAAAGTTGTGGACAACGATATGCTTATGTCTATGTCTATGTTATTGCTCCAGGAGGCGTAACATGCTACCCGTCTGAATTAAAATCAGAAAAGAAGTGATTGTGGTTGATCCAGTGGTCGGCAAAGAATTGCTATTGTCAAGCGTGTTAAGATAGAAAGTAGACCACTAATCCTTGTGGAGGCAAAGGTTTGTGTATCCATTATTGTAAATATTGATTGAAAATGTATTTCTTTATGTTTTTAAACTTCATTTGAGTTCATTGTGGTACATCTGCTGTGGAATATCATGCTATTCTATAAATATGTTCTTAAAACTATCAATAGTTTGACTATATATTGTGAGATTAGAAGTTTTGTTGAGGCATTTTCAAAAACAATATGTTTGCAATAGGCCTGCTTTTATTGTAAGATGTTTGATAACTTCTAAGTTTTTCTAAAAATGGTTACGAACCACTTTTGAGACAAAATCGTTACAAGGAAACCATTTGAAAGTTGGTTTTTTCCTTTGCGGCTGACGAGGCGGATGTGGATTGCTAGCTCGCCAGAAATTTACTCCGCCTCGGCCTCGCCTCCGCCTCCGTCTCGTCTTCGCCTCGCGTACTCATGGTTATGTCGATGATCCGGATGATGTAGAGGATCTCGATCATGATCGTGGAGTACCGGACTATTAGTTCTGTTTGTACTTATATTTTTCATATTTTTGGATATCATTTTTTCGCTTTGGATATTATTTTAGTTACTGATTTTTATTCGTTGAATTTTTTATTTATTATGTTTTCTTTTTAATTTGCTTTTTAGTTTATTTTATCACTTTTTTAAATAAGAAAAATCAATTAATAATTAAATTAAATTAAATTACAAGTAATTTTTAATTAAATTAATAAATAAATATGTTTAATATGAGAGTAAATTATTTTTATAATTAAACAAATAAATAATTAAATTAATTAATTACTTAAAGAATAAAATTAATTTGGTTATTAATTAATAATTTAATTATTTTTATTAAAAATTCCCGACATCGACGGCCTAAGCCGTCTTGAAATATTTCAGATTTATCGACGGTCAAGTCCGCTTGAAATCTAACGACGGCTTTACTCCGTCGGTAATCGGCCTCATTTATCGACGGTTATACCTGGCTTAGATATTACCGACAGAAAGGAGAGTCCGGTAATCCTCATGACGCCATATTTCCGATTTCGGTTTTAGGTTGCCGGTTATCCGTCGGTAAAACTGGATTACCGACGGCTTTTATGGATTACCGACGGCTTAAGACCGTCGGTAATCCCGTGTTTTCTTGTAGTGTATGTGCACGGCGGCGGTTTACAGCACATGCACATGATCACTTATTACTCAGCACTTTAGCAGCTTATCATTACTCATCAGCTCAACACATCAGCACACCAGCTCATCTTCTCAACTAGTATTATCATCTTAACTCAACACTTAACATCTCTTTATTTATAGTTAGATAGCTTCAACCATACCCCACATACATCATTATTTAATAACTTACATCAAACACTACAAGAATTCTCGTCATTACCGACGACCAAAAGTCGTCGGTAATTCAAGATTACCGACGGCCATGTGGCCATCGATAAATCGCTCGTCGCCAATTTTACCAACGGCCAAAGTTTGGCTTTTCCGTCGGAAAGCCATCGGTAAAATCCATAAAACTAACCAATTTTTGTTGTCCTTTAAGCCGTTGGTAAACTACAAATTAAAATAAAAAAAACACAGATCAGAAATTACAGACGGCTAAGCCCATTGTAATCTAGAAATTAAAACAAACAAAAAAATCTCACAGTTTCTTCTCTACCATTGTAACCTTCCTCCGTCTTCATCTCCATACTAATAATTATTCATCTTTAATTGGGCAAGCAAGCAAGACATATGTTACTTGGCATTGAAAATCATCGCATAGCTCACTTACAAGCATTATAATACTATTTCTAAAACTACTCAACAGAACCAGTATAAATTACTATGTGAGTCCCTTTGGTATTAGCTATTAGCTAGCCCACTAACAGTTTAAATATAACAAAAGATCAATTCCCCCTTCTAGTATCATAATTCTGCAATCAAAAGGAAGGAGGTATGTATTTAGAAAGGAGGGTTCAGTAAGCTCTTAAATTGAGATAGAACTCACAATTATCTGGATACGTATATCAATGACAACTGAATAAAAATTAAATGATATGATTTGCCTTCAGAACTTGATGTATTTCTCATTTCACACAATTCCCAAAGATATGGACAAAATGAGGGTGGGGGAATCAAAGAGAGAGAAAGATATAAAGCAAGATAGGAAGTAGAACAAGTGAACTTTAAATGAAGCTGCTATAATTACAATGGCAATATATACATTGTAACAACCAATTGTAATTCTCAACATTCATATGTGGTAAAGGGAACAACCGAATATCCAAAATCAAGATTATAAAAAATAGAGATAAACATTAGACACCCCAAACTAGGACTGGTTGTTCATGTAAGCACCAGTGTAAGATTGATGGTAAACTAAATAAAAAAAAGCAGAGATAAACATTAATTACATCAATTACGACTCTGGCATACTGCAATACCACCTCTTCATTTGGTGCACACCACTATATTCTGCATAGTTTCCAAGCTCAGATGCAAAGCCAAGATCGCCTACCTGTTTTAATATTTAGTATATAAGTTTCACTTCATGCAACAAATATGGAGATTAACTATTAATTTGGTTTTAAAATAAGAGAAGCCCACTGTGTCGGTGTAGATGACACTAGCACCTCCCCTGCAACCATTGTCCAAATTCGCCCCTTTGGGTTCAAGTTCAACACTGTGAACTTTAGAGATGCACTTGTCTGCAAATTAAACAAGTGTAAAAATTAACATCACATGTAAAAGTATTATTGCATTCATCAACAAATTATAGATGGCTGTTGGGAGAAATTTAATTGAACTTGAAGATATGATGAGCAAGCGTTAATATTACATACTGAGAACAAAGGATAAAGACCTGCAACATTTTTAGTTACCCAAGATTTCTCTAGGGAGTATTCAGAATCAGAATAATACCCCGTATTAAGAAGTTAAAGAAAAAAACTTGTGCGTGCACACACACACATCTTATGGACATAGTTTCAACTGAATTGAATAATATTTGTGCACCTTTTCATCTAATCCATGGATGAAAGACTCAGTGGCACTCATAACCCTTCCAAATGGCAATGGGAATTCAATGTTTCCCCATCTGCAATAAATACAACAACATATAAACATCCATTATCACTAAAATCAAGCATTTAGTTCAAAACTCTACAGAATGTACCACCAAATAATGTGTTGTGCTGCACAACTCTACAGATCACGTCAAATGGTTCTCTACAACATGTAGTTCCCAGAAGACCTTGTACCATTAACCTCTGACAGATCTGAGGGGAAAAAAATTAAAAAACATTATTCAAAACAATCAGTCAAGATTAAGGGATACATACACAAACAAGTAAATTTTTCCCTTCCCTCCCAAAAAATAAACAAGCATAGTAAAGATGTATGATGGAAATACCAATCAGTACTTTTTAGATCAGTTTTAGAAATAACATACTAACAGTTCACGAGAGTGCACAAAGCAGACTCCTTCAGCTACCACAATTGCAAAAATAGAAATATAGTTTTAGTCAAGGTTTCAACAATGACACTCAAACCTCTTCCATGTTTGTTTTAGTCATTAACTCCTATTTTATTTTATCTATCAAACTAGAAAGCTAAAGCAATTTTTTAGTCACCAACTTTTGGAGCTATTGATACAAACAAATACAAACCTTTTTAAATAACTAGATTAGAAGAACCCGCAATGAAGCAGGCATTTATCATGGATGATGCATGGCCCACACATGAATGAGGAGTACAACATTAAAGAATACATAAAAATCCATGTATGAGGCATACATACATTAAAATCCATCAACTTGAAAGCTATGCAGTAGAGACGATCGAAAGCTGATTCACTTTCTGTCAGATAAAAGCACATGGAGCCTCCTCCAAAGAATAAGCAAGGCACAGTTGCTAGCAGATAAATACTAATAGCAGTTGGTGGTAGTGAATTTCTTCTTTTATCGATATATTCAGTTGCAGACATACTAACAGTAATACTGATGAGATCCAAGAATAAAAAAATTAGAGTTAAACCTATTGAAGAGTAGGAGAAACAGACATGTCGCATAGGAGTACCAAACACAACGAACGGGTGCATCGTGCTTTCCCAAATTGCTTATAAATTCCTTGAACCAAGTTGCATCAAAGATTTACCAGATGCATCTAGTATAGATATAGAATTGCCATATTGATGCAAATTATAACTGCAGAAACATTTTACTATAAAGTGGCAAAACAAAATATTAAAAGAACATTTATGATGCAAAATCACAGTGTCAATAAGAAGAATACTCAATTTCAGAACGGCGGGGATATCAGTTATGGGTACTTTATGAATAATTGTTCAAAGATCAAACATGGATTGAACTCTTGTCAAAGATGGAATACTTGAATTCTCTTCCCTGTTCCACTATCACAAGTTGTATTCTAAATGAAGCTAAACACACATGATCGTGACCTCAAGAGCAAATTTAGCTCATGTCTAGAGAGAATCATGAGTGAGGTTGAAGGATATAGGAAACACA
This sequence comes from Calophaca sinica, assembly GCA_037113605.1. Taxonomy (NCBI): domain Eukaryota; kingdom Viridiplantae; phylum Streptophyta; class Magnoliopsida; order Fabales; family Fabaceae; genus Calophaca; species Calophaca sinica. The sequence goes on from CM073731.1 coordinate 30,382,846, forward strand.
AAACTAAAAGAAAGAAAAAGAATTAAACACACTCACAAATTCAAACAAAACAAGCCCCTTCCACTTTTTTAACCAAAGATTCAAATATTATCCCATATCTGATAATAGGAAACTAATCATATCCACCTAATGCTTGTTTTATCTATCAAAATAAAACCAATATTTCAAGTTTCAAACAAAACTTTATGAGTCAAATTCACATACAGATTCTTATTCATTTTAATGGTAGCGCTTCATTTTAAAGCCAGCATCATATAGCTACAGCACCATCCAATTAAAGGTGCATTTGGCAAATATGAAAAATAGAAGAAAAAGTTGCTTAGACCATTATCACAATTACAAATTATCACAAATGGAGGGAAAGGGGCATATCACAAATTATCAAAAGTACAGCTTCCTATTTTGCCAAAATAAATTCCACCCTCCCCATTCCTCCTCTCTCCACAAAAAACAATCAAACACTTAAACAAAGAGTCGGGAATAAATGCAACTCATTGTAAACCAATTTCATTTATGAAGAGTTCCCCTTTGGCTCTAGGAATTGCACAATTAAAGGCAATTAATCAACAAAGCATTAGTGTGCATTTTCAGGAAAAATAACTCATGATTTCTATGACCATGTAATCAATCTCCAAAGTATGTTATCTTCTGAATCAATGCAAGCAGTAGTCCTGAATAAATGTTTGAAGAAATAGTAGTGAATAAATGGTGTTTGCTGAAGAACAAGACGTCTGCTTTAGAGAGACTGTTACTCTACTAGTTTCATTACTACTCTGACAAATAAACAGAATAAAGGTTAATTTATTTTCAGCCCACACTAAGCTATCATAAACTTAAAACTTACAGCCTGAAAATATACTAATATTAGATTGGATACATTACAACAAATTGATTACACAATGTAATAGGCTTCTATTGATGCAGAGAAAAGACAAGCTAGATACTAATTATTAAACCTGAATTAATCGCTCACTAAAAAACCCTAAACAAGTAGTTCCATTCCAAAACTAAAACCCCCGAAAGACAAGCTACTGATACTATTTGCCAAAACTCCTGGCAAAGTATATTGAGCTGTTCAGTCACGAGAGAGAGAGACCAGTGATGGTGTGCGCGAGAACGAGAAGATGTTCCGCACACTGCGTATCAGCGAAACCCCTCAGCCGAAGCAATTTCGGCGCCGGATTCTCGCCGTTGTGGTTAGCTGCTTCCTTTTCCCCACCGTTGGTGTTGTTGTGGTTGCTATTGTTGTTGTTCCCGTTGTTGTTTCTCGAAGCTCCGGCTCCGATCTCGAACGCGGACTGGGGAAGCATCGGTTTTCGCGGTCTCAAATTCCACGGCTTCAGTTTCCTCACCCTTCTCGGTCTTGCCCTCTGTCTCGCGATTTCCTCTCCTTCTCAGTCTCTCCCTCGCGATTTCCTCTTCCCTTACTTGTCTCCCCCTCCCGCACCGTTCCCTGTCTTCTCTCGCGGCATCCCCCTCCCTCACGGCCTCTCCCTCTCGTGATTTCTCCTTTTTTTTTTTTTTTGGAAGAAGCAACGTCAGACCTAGGGTTATCAAAATGAGAACCACGAATTCAATTAAAAAAAAATACCGACGACTAAAAGTCGTAAAAAAATTTCAGCACTTTTCCGACGAATTACCGACGGTCTGACCGTCGGTAACGGCGAGAATTCTTGTGTTGACTGTTACCGACGGCAAAAGCCGTCGAAAATGCCGATTTTTTTTCGATTGATGGTGACCGTCGGTAATAGGCCGTCGGTATCGGTGTTTTTTCTTGTAGTGAAACCAACATAAGCAGAATTACCAGCATCTATAGCATGTTGTAAATCAATCAACACATTATTAGTACTCAACCATCCTCGAATGACTTATAGATCAATCAGCACAACATCACCTATCAATCATCCTTTATCAACATATAAATCCATCCTAATATCGCTCAGGCAACTTACTATATTATCATTTAACATATCAACAATCACACATACAATCATAAGACATTCATATATTATCAGCATCATGTCACACAAACATTCATCACAAATGTAAATAGATTATTCCTATGGTTGATAGACCTCTGACAACTGTCATCGGTTGTCACAAGCCACATCCTCTCTCCTAAGGTACTGCTATTATCAACCACTAATAGGGCTTGGGTCACCCTACACCTAGTTATACACTTATTCTAGTCCTACAATCCCTAGTGGATAGGGTTTAGGTCTCCCATACCTGGCTTAGAAGACCACCTAGTTGCTACCACTCTCTTTGCTCCCTTGCCGCTCCTGCTACTCGTACTCCTACCTCTGGACGCTCCTATCTAGGCCATTCTCATCCTCCCCTCTCAGAGGATTGCCTACTAAGGGCTTTCTGATGCACAAGATCCTCTCTTGAGGCAAGTGCAGAGATACTTGCTTCCTAGTGGTCCTCTTAGACTCACTCTTCTTCTCAATCTCTAAGATTGCTTACTAAAGGTTTTCTGATGTGCCAGATCCTCATTAGAGGCAAGCACAGAGCATACTCACTCCTTAGAAGTCCCTAGAGAGAGAAAGTTAGAGAGAGAAGAGGATTTGAGGCGAGTTTAAATGAGGAGGCGAAAGGCTATAGATAGGCATAAATTGGTCCCATCGCGTCGCGACGGTGCCACGTGTCATGCTTTCATTGGATGCGTTCACTGACAATGAAAACTTGATAGGGTTCTAGAATTTTCATGTCATCGCGTCGCGATGAGCTTTCTTCTTTCCTCCATCGCGTCGCGATGGACATGTTATGGAGCATTTTTGTTTCTTTTCGAATTCTAGGGTTTCCAGGTGGGTTTCAGTCCTTTTGAATGTTTCTATAACACATTTAGGCCTGTCTCCTTTAAAATTATAATTTCTAATATTTATTTTTCATTTAAATATTATTTCCTAAAAATCAGGATGTTACACATAGCAACACACAAAAACTATTGCATATGAATCATTTTTCTCTTGTCCATACATGCGACACAGTCAACAGGCAAGTACATCATTAAATGAGCACTCTTACTGGTCATACATCAATTTAATCTGCATTCAACATGTTTTAGACTTTACAACAGAATGTTTCAAATTTATTAAAGCACGTATATAAAAATAATAGCATACAATCATGCGCAAGTCTATAGGGAGAGTGAACACTACCATTAAATCCATAGTATATCATATTATTTTTCTAACATACTTTTCAATTTAATTTCCTCCAGAAAAATAATTAAAAAATCAATTTAGTGTGTTATATTTTATCAAAAATATTTAACGCAGCGGAAAAATTCTGGAAACAAGATAGAAAAATAAAGCTTAGAGAGTAGAGCGCAACACAAAAAACCTCGTCAAAAACAGACTCTCGTAGAGGCCACACTCTCTCTCACTCTCCCTACCCCGCGAGTGGGCTTCGTTTACGTGCACTGTTCATCATCTTCAAACACCAAAGTGCAGAACGTGACTTCAAATTCACATGTTACTGTTCATGCGCGATTTTGCTCAAATTAGGCATTGTTTCGTCGAGATTTCAAGTGGGTTTTGTTCATAATTAAGTTCCTAACAATTCTAGCACAAAATCCCCAATTTTAAACAACCAAAACGTGAGATTGAAAGTCTCAAATCGTGAATCTTTGAACCCTAAAAACTTACGGTTTTTCTTCAATTTCTCCCTCTGTCGTTGATGAAAAAATACGAAACTTGTGCCAATAGATTCGCATAATCATCCTCTACAAAACTCCTATGGTTTCAAGTCCCGATATTGTAAATCACAGTTTGAAATTTCACAGATAGTGAAAAACGAAAATTACCGAAAAAGAAATTTGAAACTCATAAATATTCAAATAAAAGAGGATGATTTCATTGAACAATCGGGTCCTAAATCATATAATAATCGCTCTGATACCATATGTAAGATTTAACAGGATCTGTTATATGAAATTTGAACACCGATTAGAGCACTTACTTGTTGAAGACATGATTACGGTTACCGAGAATCACCTCTATCTCATTGAACTTCTGAAATCACGAACTAAACATTCTTTTGTCTGGTCACAAACTCCGGGTTCTCGGTTCTCAATGGGGCAAACCGTAGACGAGCTTACGAATAGCGTGACGACAAAAGGGACCTAGCCTCTCTATTTGTCAACCCTAGGCACCTCTCATCATAGGCCTAGTGGTTGGGCCTACACTGTCTCCCACATAAATCAGAATTAGGTGTCCAAAGACCCATTACAATTGATCACTTATTTGCGGGCTTGAGCATCATCAATTGGATCATAACATTAACCCGTTTTTAGAAAAACAAAAAGGCCACAATTGATTGTAGCCTACAAGAATTATTAGAAAAATTCTAACAACTTTATGCTCAGTAAATTGATATAGTAAAATCATTGGTTTGTAAATTGCTTTCTAGTTCTTAATAATATTGAAACATGGAATAATATAACTTCGCAAAAATAAAGGCATCAGATTTTAGCTCATGTTCTACCAACATGTGTGTCACGGTTGGTGGATAATCGGGTCCCTTAAACATGTGTCATTCGTATAGAAAAATATTTATTGAGAGATGACATGTCTACTATGGAACATGTTGTCAAATTCATCTCTCAATGTGGAGAGGCTAATCAGAATAAGTACTATAAGTTGCAACTTTTTCCTTTGTCATTGACAGAGATAACCTTTATGTGGTATTCTTCTTTGTCTCTTAATTCCGTGCAAAACTGAGTAGTCATGGAAAGGTGCTTCCAAGATAGGTTTTATAATCTCAGCTTGAAGTTACAACATCCGACTTTATGAATTTGAAACAAGAGGATGAGACAGCTATTGACTTCATAGAAAGATTTAGAAAGTCGAATAGTAGGTGCACAATACAGCTTCCAAAAGATGAATATGCTACCATAGTTGTCGGTAACATGCTCCCAGATATGAAACAAGAGTTGCTTGCCCATGAATTTTCGGACTTGAGTGAGCTAGAAATCAAAGTTTCCATGGTTGAATATTTTATTCTAGAGAAGCAGCACGAGAGATCTACATGGAAAATAGTCCCTATGGACAATTATAATGTGTTTGAAGATGCATCTGATTACAATAACGATTACGCAGCTAATGACATGATAGTCGGGATCTTGAGGAAAATGTCGTCAAGAATGAAAGATCCAAGTTAGTCGATAAGGATGTGATGAAACCAAAACGATTTTGCGTCTGACCCTCAAAGAGTTTAGATGATAACAAAACAATTTGAATGAACAAGTCTCTTATGAGTATTTAACAAGTTTGTTAAGTGTGTAGATACAATTAATACAAGTAGCTACTATGAAAGAAGAAATTTGCCCTGAATCTAAGATACAAAGCAACTCGTACTTATACAAAATCTAATGTTGCGTCTCATCTATGGTACGATGTGCATCATCCAATCGAAGACTCGATACTATATTTTGATACTAGAAGATGCGTCTGATGGCTAGTTCAAAACGACAATATTTGACTTTGTTGGGATATAAAACTTACAGTAGAAGTTTTTTATTTGGTGGAGTCATCTACAGATAACAAGGAATGAAGATATTTCCCAGAAGAGATTATCATTGATTTTGAATTAAATCAACTTTGAGACTAATTCATTTGAAGATTTGGAGTGCAGTTAATGATTGTCTCTCCCAAATGGTGAATTTATATACACATGAGCCAGAAGTCAAACTCCCAACCACAGGCCACTTGGATGACTTTGTAATTTTTCAGTGTATGTTTGGTTTACAATAAAAACAACTGCAAATATACGTTTGGATCTATTGTAATGTGAATCCAAACATACTCTTAGTCCTATGCTAGGATAACGTGTTGACTAGCTCAGGGCCGACCCAAGGGGACTACAGCTAAAGCAACCGCTTTAGGACTCAAATTTTTTAGGCCCCCATTTTTTTAATTTAACTAATAGTATTAATTTAATTATTATTTATTTTTGAGGCCGAATAATATTAATTTCACTCACTACTTTTACTACTAAATAATTCTATAACAAAATTAATCAATCATGTGAATGCATTTAATATTTATTTTTGTATTATTTAATAGTGTAAAAGTTAATTAGGCCTAAAAAGATTTCTAATTTTTTAGTTATTAGTTTTAAAAATGTCTCACTTTAAATTTCGTTTTAGGCCTACACACTTTATATTCCTTAATTGTACTCCAAATGATTAAACATCAATTGTATCCTTACTTGCTTGATCATGACTTCTTTTAAGAGTGAGTTTAAGTTTACAATAAATTATTTAAGTTTGATGATGATTGTTAAAAGAAATCAATTTATTTCAACACATGAAATCTAAAATATTGGTCCGATAATCATCTTAACACGTATCATCGTATATGAATTGATTAAACAGAAAAGATACATCAGCCCATAAACACTATTTAAATAAACTTTTTCCATTTAGCCTTAGGCTATGTTTATTTCTAAGGAAAGAAATTGGGAAAGAAGGGACAAATTTTTGGAAAATATAAAAAGTGTACGTAGATAAGTGTGACAGACCAATCATAATGGGATATATCGGTAATTTTACACTTTAATTAATAAATTTTCTTTTCTCCCAATTTTTTTCTTCCCATTTTTATCATGCCAAACATAGCCTTAGGCTTTGCTTTCTATCAAAATCTCAAAGGAGAACCGGGTTCAACTATGAATATCTGAACAAGATGTCCTATCCCAAAAAGTTGCTTGCATATGACGCGCGAATATTACTGGCTACATTTGCCAGTTCGGATGGCCTAGTGTGATTTGTATTAAATTTCACAAATTTTATCAGAATTTTTAATTAATAGATTAATGTCATATACTAAGAAAAGAGTTAATAGTACCGTTGATAATTTCAGAAAAATTCAGTTTTAGTTCCTATAAAAATATTTTTTTAAAAATAGTTCCTATAATTTAAGATTTTTTTATTTTTAGTCCCTGTAAAATTTTTTGTTTAGATTTAGTCCCTGTAATTTTAAGATTCTTCCACTTTTAGTCCCTATAATTTTAAGATTTTTTCACTTTTATAGGGACTAAAAGTGGAAGAATCTTAAAATTACAGGGACTAAATCTAAATAAAAAATTTTACAGGGACTAAAAGTGAAAGAATCTTAAATTACATGGACCATTTTAAAAAAAATATTTTTACAGGGACTAAAGCCGAATTTTCCTGAAATTACAGGGACCAAAAACACTATTAAGCCATTAAGAAAAATTATTATTTAGTTTGACATTTGGCGACAATTGATCATATCTCGTGTACATATACACACCCATATAAATAATTTTATGTCAATCGGGTAATTTCTATTCTCCAAATTATAATCGTTTGTTAATAAAAGTCTCAAGACTCTTTGAGCGCTTACAAATGTACTTACATATTAGCCACTAACGAGGTCCTCACTTCAGCAACGGGTTTCGAACCCACGTCCTTGTAGGATATAAGTCGAATCCTTATACCAACTGGACTAACCTTCGTTGGTTTTATTAATAATTATTATTAATAATTCAATGGATGATTGAAATAATTAACCTACAATCTAATGGTTAATATCTTATTTATAGGGTTTTAGACATCAATGACATATGGTAACTCCACCACCACATCCAGTTGGTAAGTGGAGTCTCATTTCGACTTACCAAAGATTTGGTACTTATCGACAGTGGTAATGTTGAAAAGTGATTCAACTATACCAATTTTTTTTTATTTTAAAAAAAGTTAAATAGTACTTTTGGTCTCTTAACTTTATTTTAGTTTTCGTTTTGGTCTTTTAACTATTATATTTTTTATTTTAGTCCTTTAAGTTACAAAAATAAGACACTTTCATTTTAAGTCTTTCATATGAAATTGCCGCAAAAGGGATCAGGGACTGGGGTTGAAAGACCTACTCCGGAAACATGACACCAGCATCAATGAGGATATAGCGATCACGGTTCCCAAAAAGCATGCAATTCATCCCAATTTCACCCAACCCACCAATAGGAAGAACACGGCGGGGTGGCCCATCTGGTCATGGGCCTTCATAAAATTCCTCCATCTTGCGTTGAACAGAGTCCTCCATGCTTTTTCTAGGACCTTCTATTCTTCTTGATCGTTTATGCAGTACTTTAGAAACATCATTATCTACACGAAGCAAGCAGTATAAAACCATAAGAACAACTTGTAAATACATAATACATAACCATGAATAAGATACCTCACGCTGTAAAATAATGGCCCTGAAAGTGGAAAGAAAAGGAAAAAAAAATAAAATTATGATTTAAGTCACGTTTATATATACACGATGATTCCTGCAGTAGAACTCATTCTTCAAGCAAGGGCATGGACTCAACGCAAAGTCTCAAACACAATTCATAATAATAAATATTACACGCTAAAACCCCTTTAAAAAGTGCTGATATTAGACTTTGGTATCTTCGAAGCTCTCACAACGAATATGAGGAAACCAGGTTAAAGAGTAACTGAGTACTATGAATGAAATCTCAATTGGCAAATTACTCGACAGAACCGCGTGCGCTTAATCCAAGTTCATTAAAATTTCAAAATAAATAGAATCTTCTGAAATTTGAATGATAAGAGCATGAAATGCGAAACGGGATGGAGTACCTGGGAGGGCAGAGGAAGGAAAAGAGCAATAAGGGGAACGCCTTGTTGGGGGAGGGCGGTGCCTGTAACACAGGAGGCTGTGGGGAGAAAGGGAAAGAGAAGCGCAAGTAGTCATCCTTCTATGAGTACCCACACGAGTGCGAAGAAAAACAAAAGTATCGGACTCAGATCAGAATCAGAGACTAAAACGAAACCCTAATGATTTGTGGCGTTATGGAAGGTTTTTGTTGTAGGAGTTGCTCCCCCAAGTCGAGTTCGAAGCGGGAAAGAGACATTCCGCTTCTTCACAAGTATCTTTCTTACACCCTTTTATCCCAACATTAGCGATAGACATTTGAGAAAGGCCAAAAAAAAAAAAGAATTTGAGATGGAGATTCTCTCCATTTTAACCTTTTTTTATTTTATTTTGCGGAAACATCTAAGACATTTCATTAGCAATCAAAGAGTCGATACTGGCAGAAATATTATAAAACAAAAATGAGAGCAAATATTATATATGGTCGTCTTTGCTAGTCTATGAACAACCATATTAGTGTCTCTTCTAGTGAACTTTACATGAGAGTTTTGAAAAGAAACAGAGCAACTTCTTACTCTCATTGACAACAACGTCAAACTCAGTGACATCCTGACATCCAGACTTCAAAGCATCTTGAAATCCATCTCGAACACCACAAAATCCATACCAGGCTCCTTCAACCAGTAAATAGCCATAAACAAACCATGAGCTCCTCCAACCTTAACATCAACAGTAGGTTGAAGCCACAATGTCTTTGCTCCCATAAAGAGACCAACTTCATCCCTCAGACACAAGTCAATTCCCACCCTATCATATTGTGCTTATGGTCCTGCAAAGACAACTTATCGAGCACATGAAAAAATATATCTCTGAATTCTCTTGCCACCTGTTGTTGTTGCTCGATAATGTCCCATAAATTCATCTTTCTCCAACAGTTACTTTTCTCATAAAGAGGCAAACTATGGCTGATACTTTCCTCCGCTACCACACACCAAGGGCACGAATGAACACACTGAATCCCACGTGAAAGAAGTCGATAATGGGTCAGACCGCACTGTCTACACGCCCTCCGTAGGAAATTTTTACCTTTAGGAGGCACGCGTAAATTCCATAATCGATTCCAGTCCCCCGTTATTGTGAGATAAGCATTGTCTAAATGGTGTCCATGCATAGTCTATATGTTGATCTCACTGTGTAAATACATCTCCTATCAGGCCACCACATGCAACAATCATCACCAACGCTGCATTCCACCTTTTCACACTAATAAGTCCTTAACTCAAAGGTTGTCCACATCAACCCAGCATGGAGTGATGATCCTGCGATCATGCGTCCAAGTATCATGATGTGTCTGTATCTCTCGCCTGTGGCAATTCGCCATTGTGTACCTGCCTTTGTTACCACTATATAGCTTCCCAGAAGCTCCTCCACGTGTAACTAGCATTGCTTCCTCTCTTAGACTCGATAAAATTACACTTCGGAAATTTTTTAGCTTTGTATAATTTGGAAACAAGAGTGTCTTGCTGAGTCATAATCCTCCAACCTTGTTTACCAAGAAGTGCCACATTAAACACAACAATTTCTAAAGCCCATGCCACCCTCCTTCTTACTCGTAGAAAGCTTATCCCATTTTATGTCTTTGTTACCCTCACCTCCATTGTCACACCAAAAGGAGTTCACAATTTTCTCAATCTCATCTCTTAGAGTAGAAGTGATCAAAAAAATACTCATATAATAAGTTGGTATATACAATTAATAAACGAAGGGGAGGGATCAAGTTACTCCAGGAGTAACTCTTGTCTGAGTTACTTTAGTTAATATCTCTCTATAAACATCAAATTTTATCAATCCAACAGTTGAATATTGTCATATTATGTTAAAGATCATGCATACCAAATTTTAGATAAATTGGACATTCGTAGCTATGTAATTATATAGTCAACATTTTACTCGTAAAATAAAATGTATATTATAAGTTGAATTGAAGTGATCTGATGAAATATCAAATACTTTTAAAATTTTATGAAGTTTCATGGAGTTGATCTACACGATAAGAACTTTTAATTTAACAGTTCGATTGATAAAATTTGATATATATTGAGAGATATTAACCGGAATAACTCAGACAATAGTTACTCCTGAAGTAACTTGATCCCTCCCCATAAAAGAAATATGTATAAGTTTAGCTAAAAGTTCCGTCAAAAAAAAGTTTAGCTAAAATTAGATTTGGGCATTTTTTTGGGGGTAAAATTAGATTAGATTTAGCTAAAATTAGATTTGAGCAGAAAAAGATATTTTTTTTATAAATATTTTTTTTACATTATTTCTTTTTTTATAAAGAGGATCAATAGTGGTTTCCCACTTCCCCTCTATATGACTCGAACCCACATCCTTTTGAGTGTAGGTGAAGCGTCTTACTAACTGGGCTGCACTTCGTTGTCTTGAGCATGAAAAGATCGAATTGGTTTGAAATAAGATTAAATTAATATAAAAATATAAGTTACGTAACATCATGAAGTGGTTGTATATCAATGATAAAAAAAAATATTTTATAAAATTAGTAAGTATATCATATATATTGGTATTATTTTTAATTTTTTTAATATATGTAGTGCTTTTTTACTCTCTTTAAATTTTTATGATTTTATCTAAAAAAGTTTGATGGTGTTTTTTCTTGATGGGCTATTTTATGAAAAAGAGTTTTGATGGTGAATCACCGTGTGATTTTACATATAAATTAAACAAAAAATGTTAAAATTGAAAACCTTAACTAAAAAATAAAATAATACTGCAAATTCAAATAATGAGTAATTACAAATAAAAAATATATATTCTATATATACACTACAAGAAAACTGCGTATTACCGATAGAATTTTACCGACGGCCCCGACTCCGTCGGTAATATTTTAATTACCTACTGCCAAGCTGTCGCTAATGCGCCGAAAAAAATCTGCTTACGAAATTATTTTTTTGCTACGTTACCGACGGCTAAGCCATCGATAATTACAGAGGGCTTAGCCGTCGGTAACGTAAAAATATGAATGCTGATTTTTTTGCTACGATACCGACGGCTAAGCCGTGGGTAATTACAGACGGCCCATAAGCCCTCTGTAGCCGTTGGTAACGTAAAAATATGAATGTTGATTTTTTTGCTACGGTACCGATGGCTAAGCCGCCTGTAATTACAAACAGCTTAGCCGTCGGGATAGTTAACATATAGAAGACCAAATCAATAAACCCAACCCTTATACATTAGTCATTGTGTAGATTAATAAAGAAAGGGGTTGTATTATTGAGAAGAGGGGGTGTGAGTAGTAAGTTATGTTTTAAAAAAATAAAAAGAGTAAAAGGGGGGTTCTGATCGTGGGATCAGAAGAGAAAAAAAAATAAAGAAAAAGAAGAGAAAGAAAAGACAACAAAGGAAGAAAGAAGAGAAAAGATAGAAGAAGGGAGAAGAGGAAGAAGACACACAGAGAGTGCGACGGAGGGAAAAGAAAGGACGGCGAGGCCGCGCCGGAGGCCCTGTCGTGGCGGTGCATGACGACGTGCCATGGAAGAGGAAGAAAGAGGGAGAACGAGACCGAGGGGGAGAGAGAGATACAACGCGCGTGAGAGAGAGGGAGAGAGAGACAGCGAGGGAGAGAGATCGAGACAGAGGAGGTGAGAGATAGCTCGAACAGAGGGACAAAGGAGGAAGATGGAAGAGGAGATGATCAAGGCTCAAAGGGAAGCTTGGAATCAAAGGGGTGATGGAGCTCAAACCCTAGAAATTGGGGATTTTATCCCCAAATTCCTCAATCCCTAAGGTAACATAGAATTCCCAATTAAAACCTCTCTTTAGGGTGTGTTTAGATTTTTATGCAATTTTACATGCTTTGAAATATATACTTTAAGAAGTTTAAAAAGTTAGGCAATTTTCTATATCTCCTGTGGTAGTTGTTTAATATTGTCACTTTGCTGAAAGATAGAGTTAAATTATGCAGATTGTGCCATAACAGTCCCAAATTTAATATTGATGGTTCTTTCTTGGATTATGCCTTTGCTTTTAAGTTGATGATTATCATCAAATTGTCATTAACTTTCTTAATTTCTTATCATATATATGTTCAATTCATATAACTATTGATCCGAATATTGTCAGTCTTCGTTTCTGTGATTTTAATTATATTCTAAAAGATTACTACAATTAATTTTTACTTGCAATGCTATATATCATTGGCTGACAAGCATTTTGCTACGTTTTTATTGAAGATGCAAGTGATGACACATATTGGGATTCCATAGCATCTGCAGAAGATATGGAAGCTATGTGGAATCATCCTACAGTCCAAAAAGTATGGAATAAATCCAAAAAAAGAAGAAGGGAAAAGTGTGTTTTTCTCAAGATGAAAAGAAGAGACCATATCTTTCCCAGATGGAGATGAAGGTATGAATCTATTACTATGAGTAATTACTCAGGTGTACTAGTAATGGATAAGTCATTTTGCATTACTTGGTTTCTTCTTCTCTTTTGTTTTTCCTTCTGATGCACATTACGAAAGAAATTTATAATTTGGATTGAAAATGATGCTGATTAGTTTCTTAAGTTTTTGGAGTTGTCTGTTAAGTCTAGGGCTGATCAAAAACAGAATCAAGCTGAACCGAACCGTCGAATCAACCGAACTAATCTCTTATCGAATCAAGTTATTTACAGTTCGTGATCCGAACTGACATTTTAAGGACAGTTCACTAACTGAACTTTTAAACTCAGTGTAGTTTGAGAACTCAAGTGAACCGAACTAAGTTGCTCTCGTCTCTCTTGCGAGTCTCATCAATATATACTTTTCTCCTTTGAATCAACTACCATGAATAATTTAGTTGATTTGCATGACACTGGGAGGCTGTCAAAAATATTTTTTATCCATTCTATAGGAATATGGACTATTTGCATGATGCTGGGAACTTGCTTCTGTTCTGAATTTCTTGGACATAAGATATTTGAATTTTGTTGGCGTTATTTATCGGTATTTTCCAAGTGGTTGGAATTGTTTCTTTTAGGTTACGAAATCGAGTAGGTGTCTTTATTTTATTTTCATTTTTCGAGAGAGAAAAATTTCAGCACGAGTAATGTTTTCGGTGATTCCTTTTGTGATGGCGTGATTCAGGTGTTTAGTCCAATACTTGGTAAGGATTTGAAGATATCAACTGAAGAAATAGAGATCGGACTTGTTAAGCCCAATGCTTCACTTGCTCAGCTTCATTTAAACTTTTGAAGGTACCTTGTTCACCGTTGTTATGCAAAAGTGTATTTGTGTTCGTGCGTTTTGTTTTGTTTTGTTCAGGCTATTAGTTACACTCACTGGCTAATGCTATTGATTAATGGAAATTCGAATACTTGCCTTTTGTGGATTGCATTTTAAAACCTCGTAAATGTGATGTTTACTAGAAGGATCGTTTTGTTGTCTAGAAAACATTTTATTTGCTGGAACAACTAAAAAAGTTGTTGATTGACATTTGGACGACTGTGATTATTGGCAGGGTTGCCTTGTGCTGATGTAGATTTTGCCATTTTGGACTGTTTCTTGAGTTTATAGTCTGAATCTTTTGTATAAAAAATGGATGGAAAATAGGTCACATGTTGTTCCATTGCCCTGCATGTATTATTTGGCATGGGAAGAGGCACTGGAGGGTGAAATTACTCGGTTGATATAATTGCTTCCTGAATAGTGTTTTACTAGTAACACTATTCTAATGTCTTTTTTTCACACCTTATTCGAAAGAAATGCAGCTCTGTTATGACTTAAACTTACTGCATCGTTTGATTCTTAATATTATTCCCCAAAGTGTGTTATCTCACTGTCCAAAGCACATAAAGTTCCATGGTGATAGAGTGGAAGAAGTGTTTTTCTTTTGCATATAAAATTCTGAGAAAAGCCCAAAACTCTGATTCATTCACTGGTCTATATTTTCAAATATACCCATGTTGCTTCAACTTTGCGGTGAAAAATTGTTTTTAATGTCATACTTTTTTTTGTTTTAATTTCAATATTACAGTGGGCTTAGCCGTCGGTAAAATTACTGACGGCTTAGCCATCGGTAATATCGCTGACTTTTTTTTGTTTTAATTTCATATTATAGTGGGCTTAGCCGTCGGAAAACTCTGGTCGAGCCGTCGATAATTCGCCACCGTGTACAGGTGGTAATTACCGACGGCTAAGCCATCGGTAACCACCCAAAAAAAATAGTAAAATTCTACTACTTTACCGACGGCTATGTATAATTTTCCGAAGGCTTAGCCGTCGATAATACCGACGACTTTACATGTTTTGACAAGTGACTCCAAACACAAGAGGGGGTGAATTGTGTGTGAACGGTGCTTTCAAAAACTTTTGGAGAAATAAGTGCTAATTATGAGTTGCGGAAATATTAATGTGAAATAGATAAATCACTTGAAGAATAAATTGCAAACGAGTTAAAAATAAAGTAAATAGTAAGATATAAATAATAATAAAATAAAGTACAGAAATTTAATTGACTGAAAAGTAGAGAGATAAGGAGTAAAAAAGCACACAACAAATTATCCAGGTTCGGCCACCTAACACCCCTGTGGCCTACGCCCCGTCCCCCAAAGCAAACCACTATGGGATTTTCACTAAGACACTAGCTTTTAAATCAAAGTTCACTTTAGAAACCTTTACAACTCTAAACCAGAGCAATACGCTCAAGAGATATCACCTCTCTATGAACACCTTGGGATTCCTACCCAAAAATAAATGATTTTCACAAATAAAATGAGACTAAAAGATACACTAATAGTGCGGATATAACAAATTGAAGCTCAAATAATACAACTCAAATTATGTAGAATAAAAGGCTCTCAGAAAATTGTGCTCAAATAAGTGTGAGTGATGAAAAATATTTGATGAGTTTTTGGCACAAAAATTAAGCATCGTTGTTGTGTCGTGTGTAAGAAAGAGCACGTTGTATATTTATAGACCGATCGAGGAGCGTCTCACGACTTAAAAAAATGTCCGTTGAGGATTTGCCCGTTGAAGATTTGCGCTATGCGTTGATTATTAAAAAGGATTTGTCGCTTGCAGAAGGCGGCTAGGGCGACCTCAAGACGGCTCGGCAGACGACCTCGCCACACGGCTGACCAGACGACCACCTCGACAAAGCTTCGGCATACGACCTCTGAACAGCTGAAAAGACCTAGGCACACGACCTCGGAACACACTGACATACGACCTCCTCATCGCCTCGGCTCTCATAGCTCAAGACGCGACCTCATCACTTTCGACACCCGACTTCCTCGAGCTCAACATCCGACTTCCTCCTCACTCGACATCCGACTTCCTCAGCTCGACACGCGACTTCCTCCTCACCGACATCCAGTTCCTCACTCGACATCCGACACGAGATATGCATGTCAAAATATTTTGTGCGTGTGTGATTTAATTTTAATTGAGAGCTTTTTATTACTACTTACAAATTGTCTTAATAAAGATAAATAAATACCCAGAACCCAAAGACTTGAGAAACAATCATTCTTGATACGCGTCTTGGTATTCTTTTCCACTTTTTGCACGGTTGACTATTTGCAAGACTCCCTTTTGTCAATCATCAAAACCATCCTGTCAAGGCATGTATTCACAACATGGTCGTCGATAACAGATTTTCAACAAGTCATTAGCCGACGGCCTCGAGGCCGTCAGTAAGTCGTCGGTAATCCTAATTTACCGACAGATTTCGTGCGTTACCGACGGAAAATAGTCGTCGGTAACATCGGAAATTCTTGTAGTAATAAGAGTCAGCCACATACCCTAAAAGTTGCTTTGCATTTTAAAAGTAACATTTGCGATACAAGTATATTTTGTTTTTCTAATGAAAGACAATTGTTGTATTTTACTTTTAGAAGAGTGATGTTGGAAGTTATGAATAGTTATTTATAAAAAAAATTGTATTTAATGGTAAATAAAATATATTTTTTTCAACGTTGGTTAGAATTGAATACCACAAAAAGTATATTTGAATACATATCTATGCTTATTAGTTGTTTTCCTATGCACTGCATCACAGAGGTCGTAGAAAATTGGCAAATAGTTCTTCATAACTGGTCTATATTATGCAAAAAATACATGAAATTTATAATTGTTGTAAATGTGGGAAAGTAAATTTATATAAGCAATGTATTTTTTGGGGTTTACTTATCTTAATTTTTGAAACAGTTTCTTATAAGTCCACTTTTATGGCAGTGTTTGTGATTTGGTTGTCGTTGTGACAAATAAATATATTCAATTTGCTACATGAAGTTACTATTGATATTGCAACATACAACTGATCATGAGAAAAGACTAGTTGTGGAAGATTGACTCAGACTTGTCTAAGAGATTGTCTCTAACTTTTGTTTAATGTCATTGTAAAAGACACAACAAAAAAGAATTTCTGCGATGGAATTTTAAAGGAATTCCATTATTGTATGGAGTCCATGACAACATAGAAATAAAAATATTTTTACTGATATTATTTCTTGAAATCGCCTTTCCTTCTAAAAATAATAATTAATACATGTTATAGTTGAAAAATTAATAGTTGATACACGCTATAGTAAGAAAAGGACATATGGACATGATAGAAAAATTAATAGTTCATACCTGCACATAGGGACATGAAAGAAAAGTTAATATTTCGTCATTTGTAAGAGTTTATGTGAGCTTGCTATGCTTATGTTCCGGTTTCAATGACTAATTCCTCAATCAATGATTTATTTGATCATTAATTATCCATGCCTAAAATATCATATAAAAGTACAAGCATGCATCGATGTAACAATTTAAAAATTTGTAAAATTAATTTTATAAAATTATATGAAGATGACAAAATTTTAAACTAACATGTATAAGTAGCATAATCTTAAAAATTAGAGACTTTTTTAATTGCAAATATAATAAATATAAATTTTATATTTAAAATTAAATATTATAAAATTTGTGAGGTTGTTTTCTATTTAAATTAGTTTTTTATATGTAATTTTAAAAAACCAATTAACATGATATGACTCTATTAAGTCAAAACGTTAATTGCAATTTTATATATTGATGGTAATAGTTTTTTTGAATTTTATTGAATGCATTTAATTTTTTAAATTAAGAGACACTTTATAAACTCTGCTCTTACGTATCTCATGCTTTTTAACTTTTTGTAGTTCCATTTGTCATACTTTTGTTTTTTTGTTTTGATACATGAAAAACGGTGAAAGAAATCAAATCCATTTTTTTTTGTTTTTTGTTTTAAACCTAATGCTAAAAGTGAAAATAAAATCTTTTAAAATTTTAAATATTATCCTTATTATAATAAAATCAAATCTAAATGAAGATGAAGTAAACATCTTTCTTATACTTTAAACAAACATAATTTTTGCATAAGCTACTTTTTCTGTTGTAGAAGTCTAGAAGCCATCTAACTGTCCCTGGAGCATCAAGTTCTTGTTTGCTTTTTATTAGATTCACTAATTATCTTTTTTTATTAGCTATTTACACCTTCCTTTGATGAAGTTATAAAAAAAAAATCTTATGAAACCATTCAACATACATATATGGACTGATATGCTAATATCCATTAACGCGCAAATAATAAAAATCTCCTTACACTCACATATGTAATCACTCATAGTTTTGAAATGATAAAATTAATAGGAAAATATACCTCCAAAACAAACCCGTTTGTTTTAAGATCAAAGGAGCTAGCGGGGACATGAACCCGCAACATGTGAGATACAAGCTCTGTTTTGCTCCACTATAATATTTTTTGTTTTCTATTACAAATTTTAATTATGAAAATAATAACAAGTTTTTTATTTTAAAAATTTAATGACTTATGAGCTTTTTTTTAATGTTTCATATATAAATATTTGAAAAATAAAAATACCATCTCTAAGGTTGCTTCTACGGTGGAAAAGTGTGTCAAATGGTTAATGGGTGGACAATGATTAAGAATTGTTATACTAAACAAGCTCACATGATTCTATTATACATTACCACCCTAGATCAAATTTAAATCCACCTTCTCTCTCTCTCTCCCCCCTCCCCCGTAGATCTATCTATTCATCGTTTACTCCACTTCGTTGCCCAAAAAATAATTAATCTTCTTGTGTGGCTTCATCATCTTCATCAACAAAATCATCCCTTTCCCACTGCCTCTCACCCCTCCCCCCTTCTTGATTATAATGACACCCCATCACCACGTCCAAGCGGTGAATCTCCACAAACCTTTGGTCGATAACTTTGTTCCATCGTCACCATTAGCGAGAAACCTGCGAAGGCCACCCAGATCTGCAAAACCCTTAGATCTGCAATAGACGCACATGTGATGCACACGCATAGTAGAAACCATGTTTGTATTCGAGAAATTAAAGTATAACAGAAAAATTGGAAAATAGATGAAAAATCAGAAGAAGCACATGCAATGCATACGCATAATGATTGTGGATTAATCAAAAGACTTTGAAAATGTTCACCGAACAAAGTAGGCATAGTTTAGTTATCTTCACAAGTGTTGTTTGTTAGCCTGGGAATTTGGTGTTTTTAATTCTCAAGATGCAGTCATTCTTCTTATTCTTCTTCGAGAAGGAGTCAAGTCAGGGCAATATGTGATTTTAGACCAATTTGAATGCAACAGAATAATGTCAATGGATTGAACGGACATCCAAAAAACCCTTGTCAAGGAAGAAAATCGACGACCACAACGAAGGCCTCTTCCTCGAAGCGTTATCATTTGCTTTATGCAGTTCTCGTAATAAATGGAGGTTTGGGAAAATTTAAGAGATGAATATGTGAAAGTGGCTGACACGTTCTAAATTAAGCTATGATATGTTCATGTTAATCCTATAGCATCAATGGTGGAAACACTGGTGACATCGTCAGTGGTGGCGGGAGGGAGGAGATGAAAATGTGGAGAAGAGAACCTCATGATGGCGGCTTTGGCCGTGGTTCGTTGTCGCAGCTCTGACAATGCGAGTTGAATAAAGGAGGGGGAAGAAGAAGAGAGGAAGAAGAAAAAAAATATTCAATGTAAAGCGTCCATAAAAAGATTTGATAGAATTGCTCAATCCAACGATTCTTAATAATGGTTCATCATAAACAATTTAATAGCTAGTTCGTCGTGGTGGCCGCCACATTTTTCCACATACATCAATTACGTGGAAAAATCTAGAATCGCACAAAGAAACACACACATCTTACCATTGAAATCTTACACTACTTGCCCATTTTTCAAGCTAAACCGTAGTCACCGGTCCAATCCTACTACTACTAGTAAATGATGGAGCTAGTTTTATATCTACTACAGGGATATGCATTGGCCATCAATATAATACTACTTCTGGTCTCTATTATAAGAGAATTTTTGAAGTATTTTTTTGTCCTAATTATAAGAAAAATAAACGTATTTCAAGATGTATAAATTGCTAAAATACATTTTTATGTCCCTATTTTAACGAGACATATATATTTTTTAGAAGATACCTTTTTTCTATGCACCCAATTATTAGAGATATATTTTTTTGAGGAAATTATTAGAGATTATTTGGAATGAGAGTTCAATTTTATAACATTAAATAGGTTTTCCTGGTCTTGGTGATTTATGTAATTTCTTCTTATATTAATGACTGGAGGTAGTATATTTTTATTTTTATTTTTATTTTTATTTTTTTATACAATTTTTCATGACTGTTAATTTTTTTCAAACATGACTATTTTAATAGAGCTTTCTAACGCGTACAACCTTGCATACGATAAGAATAAATAATTGCTCACAATTTGTAATAATTAATTATCTAGTTTTTTATTTTGTGGGTAGAAAGAGATTATATAAATGTAAATCTATAGAATAAAAAGGAAAGTAAATAATTAATAAAAAAATGAGTAAATAATAATTCTTATCGTGTGCAAGGTTGCACACCTTGAAAAAACAAAATCAATAATATATACAATTAGGAATATACTTCATTGAATACTCTTCCAAGTGTCAATATCTCAAGAAAACCTCATTTATTTTTGTTCAATGTGTCATCCTACTAAACAACTCTCAATGAATGGCATCACGTGTGGCATCCCATTTTGATAAATCTATGGCATGTGTCAGCCATCATATCACTTACATGTAAATATGATTAAACTGCACAATTTATTATACATTAAATACATTAATTTTATAATACAATTTGCAATAACATTATTTTTAACTAATCTATTGGTATAATATAGTTTACTTATTTTTATGTGTTATTATATAGTAACTAATTCATAAAAAATGCAGATAATTTAGTTTTTAAATGTTTAGCTGAAAGACGTCAATATAAAATCATGAATTATGTAAATTTCTTATATGATTTAATTATTTTTGAACTAAACATTATATATGTCAGGTTATTTTTTAGTTACCAAAAGTAAAAGAAAAATACATTAATATTTATTCATTCTAAAATTATAGATTTTTACTACATTGTTATGGCTTCTCAGATAAATAAAAAAGCAAAATTGGATATCCCACAATTGAAATTAAACCTTCGTATAAAAAAAAAAAAAGCGAGATGTATATATCTTGCTATATATGGAAATTCACACAAATCAAATAATACGTCTCCATGTTCATTTTCATATTAAAAAACGAAATTCAAATCGAGATATGCATATGATCATAAAACGAATTGATTGTAATTGCTGAAAAATAATAACTCCCTTACTCAAAAAAATGAAAATAATAACTCCAATTTCAAACCTGCAACATTTCCTTTATTATCTGTCAAAAAAAAAAACATTTCCTTTATTACAACTAGCGGCAAGACGGCACGATAGTGCCCGTCTTTCCGCATTTACAAAATGTGATAGTCCTCTTCTTTTAGCTTTATTGAAAGTTGAAATTGAAACAGTCCACTTAGAGAAGAATAGATGAGACATTTTTTCTTTTTGTAAATTTAAAACCACTCTATGTAGTTTTTTTTTCCAGTAACCGTATAATATTGGACGAGAGTTATGGGTAAAACTGAGGAAAAAGATTAACCGACTCTTTATTGTGGTTTGAGAGTAATTAATATAAAAAGTATTTTCGAGAAGAAAAAATCCACACCTAAACTCTTATATTCCTTTTATGTTATAGATGTTATAGATTACAACAATACATGAATGCTGCGGTTCAAAAATTTTCCCATTGCATTCCAAGTATTTTGAGCAGTTACAATACTGATCGTAAATTTGATAAATATTATTAATTAATCATTAATGTACTTCAAAATATTACCTTTATTGATTGATAGTATGCAATTCAATCTCCGTTATTTGATTTTATTTCGGTAAGGTATCAAATTCAAATCACTCTCTCTGGTATTTTTTTTTCCATTCATTCTCTCTGGCCTGTCAATTACCTCCGCAACTGCTTTCCTTCTCCTCTCTCTCTCATCAAATGAGTTCATTCTGCAGGCAGCTCAAAGTCTCGGTGGCCCTCTCAGAAGCCACCATCCCCTCACTCCATCACGTTCAATGCTTCACCGACGCTACGGGTCGCCTTCTGGAATCTGGTACCCATTTTTATTTCTCATTCGTAACCACTCCTCTAATTAAATTATACGCTTACATTTCTCTCCTTGCTTGATCCTTTTGCTAATTGATAGATTTGTTTTGACTCGTGTTTTTTTCCGTATTTTTGTTCCCCGTGTACAGTCACTAATTAATTTCATAAATATTTATATTTTCTTAGAATCATCATCATCATGTATTGCATTTATCTGTGATTTGCTTGCAGTGCTTGACGTGTCAACCAAGGGGAATCGGACATGTGAAGATCTTGCTAAGCTCTGTGTTTACTGTCCTAATCTTCAGTGCCTCTTGGTATGATTTTCTTTTTGACATTGTTGTATCATGTTTGCTATGGTGATTCAATTTTAAATTGAAAGTTGTGTTGTCAAAGTTGACCTTCCATCATGTTTACCACAAGTGTTGGGGCTTGGTAATAAAATCCAAATATTATTGCATTATTATATAGTGATCGAGTCTTTCAAATCATACCACTAAACTTCTTAGGACCATCATTGTTAAAACAAGATAGAAAATTATGTCGAATAATGCCTCTTTCTCCGGCAGAGGTTCTGGTCAATGGTGCCAACAATATTGGGAATTCTCGAAATTTGAAATTCTATTGTGCTTATTGATGTCAGAGAAGAAGTATGAATTGGAGGAAGAGTAGATTGATGATTTGTTTGGCTCATTATATAATACGCTTCACTTAAAATTGCTGTGAGATTTTATTCTGATGTTCTCTTTTATAAATTTTTATACTCCATTCACTTTTAGATATCAAACTTAAGTTTAACTAATAGTTTCAAATATTTTATTGTGGAAGGCCAGTATAAGTGTATATAGAATAAGTAAAATAAGTTGCCAAGCTGGCTAGTGTGTTAGCCAGCTGTCTAGTTTGTTAGTCTCATTGCTGCCAGCTGTAGAGGCAGTTCCCTAGTGTCTCAGTATATAATGTACTCGAGCAGAATGTATTTGTTACTGAAAATGAAATGAATTCAATCAACATTACTCAATCTCTCTACTCTGTTATGTTTACATGGTATCATCGAGCCTCCGGGCCGCGTTTCCGCCTGTAACCGTTTTCTCCGGCACCTGTAACCGTTTCATTTCACCGCGCACAATCGTCTTCTTTATCGCGCGCCACCGCCTTCTACTGCTGTTTCATCTTCTTCGCTACGATTTTCTGTATTCGTAATGGCTGAATCATCACCGTCTCAAGATCACGAAGTAATTTCGTCGCAAGTTTCTCCAATCGTCACCAAAATCGTTGAACCAGGAAAGAAATCAGGTCTCACACATTCTTTGACGATTAAACTAGATGAAAAGAATTTTTTGATGTGGAGTCAACAGGTCAATGGCGTACTTACTGCGCACAACCTGCATCGCTTTGTCCTGAACCCTAAAATTCCTCTCATGTATGCTACGGAAGAAGATCGTGTGAATGACAAACCTTCTGATGAATACCAGAAGTGGCTCATGCAAGACCAAATCCTCTTTACCTGGCTCCTATCGTCACTTTCTGATGGTGTGTTACCGCGTGTTCTTGGCTGCAAGCACGCGTTCCAAGTCTGGGATAAGGTACATAAACATTTCTATTCGCTGCTCAAAGCACGTTCTCGTCAATTGCGATCCGAGTTGAAAAACACAAAGAAGGCCTCAAGATCCATCTCTGAATATTTGCTTCGGATCAAAGCTATCATTGACTCTCTAATTGCGGTTGGAGATTCTGTAACTGATCAGGATCATGTGGATGCTATCCTAGAAGGTTTACCTGAAGAATACAACTCTTTCGTTATCTTTGATTCTGATCGCTTGGATTTTCCTTCAGTTGAAGACATTGAATCACTATTGATGGTGCAGGAAGCACAATTCAATAAATTTCGTCAGGAATTAACCAATCCAAGTGTTTCGGCAAACGTTGCTCAAGCAAATGTCACTCCAAACTCTGCAAATGCTGCAAATCAGAGTCCAGAATCGCAGAACTCTAATAATTTCGATTACAATTCTGGTCGCGGTGGCGATAATGGCCGGAATGGTCGAGGTCGTGGTCGATTCCGTGGTGGTGGCAGAGGATTCTCTCGTCCTCAATGCCAAATCTGTGCTAAACCGGGACATGAGGCCTATCGCTGTTGGTTTCGTTTTAATCAAAATGCAGCGTCTCCGCATCAATCTCAAGGTCCAAGGTCTCATGGTTCAGTTCCTCCAGGGTTTCCCTACAATTCAGCACCTCAGAAATTTGGCTCAGGATACTCACAATCTCGCCCAGTGGCTAATGTTGCATTTCCTCAGTATGCCTCTCCCACACCTGAATATCGTGCACCAACTGGTCTGGATCAGACTTGGTATCCAGACTCTGGTGCCTCCCACCACCTCACATTCAATCCACAGAACCTTGCTCAGCAAACTCCTTACAATGGCCATGAACAAGTAATCATGGGGAACGGTCAAGGTGTGCCTATCAAATCCTTTGGTCACTCTCAAATTCTTTCTAATTCTAATACAAATATTCCTCTTTCTCTGAACAATTTATTACATGTTCCTACAATTTATTACATGTTCCTAAAATTTCTAAGAATTTGTTATCTGTTAGTAAATTTGCTCAAGATAACAAAGTATTTTTCGAGTTTCACCCTTTTCATTGTCTTGTAAAATGTCAGGCATCTGATCGGGTGCTTCTTGAAGGCTCCCTGGGTCCAGATGGCCTCTATCAGTTTCAACCATTTCGGTTTCTTCCAAGCTCATCATCAAGTCCTAGCTCTAAGTCTCAAACTTCTGTATTTCCTGCTTTCAATAATACTGCCACTACTTCACTAAATTGTAACATTGTTGATTCACCACTTGTTAATACCATTACACAGTGGCATTTCAGACTAGGTCACACACATTCTAATGCTGTGAAATCTGTTTTGTATCTCTGTAATATTCCATTTCAGCATAAACAAATTTTAGACCATTGCAGTGCTTGTTGTCTAGGTAAGTCTCATAGGTTGTATGCTCCTCCTTCTCAAACAGTGTATACATAACCATTTGAAGTAATTCATTGTGACTTGTGGGGTCCTGCCCCTTTTACTTCTTACTATGGTTACAATTACTATATTACCTTTGTAGACACTTATACAAAGTATACTTGGATTTATTTCTTGAAAAACAAATCTGATTCTTTAAATGCATTCAGACAGTTTCTTGCATTAATCAAAAATCAGTTTCAAACGTCCATTAAGGCTCTCCAATCTGATTGGGGAGGAGAGTTTCGACCCTTTACTTGTCTCCTAGCTGACATTGGCATTCACCATAGGTTAACATGCCCTCACACATCTCATCAAAATGGAACAGTTGAACGAAAGCATAGGCAAATTGTGGAGATGGGACTTACCATCTTAGCTCATGCATCTATTCCTCTTAAATTCTGGGACCATAGCTTCACACAAGCAGTTTTTCTAATTAATAGACTCCCCTCAGCAGCCTTACCTACCTTTTCCTCTCCTTATCATGCCTTATACAAAGTCATTCCTGATTACCTCTGCATCAAAACCTTTGGCTGCTCCTGTTTTCCTCATCTTAGACCATATAACAAACATAAATTTCAGTTTCGATCTGCAGAATGTGTGTACCTAGGACTCTCTCCACAACACAAAGGTCACAAGTGTTTAGCAGCTGATGGCAGAATTTATATTTCAAAGGATGTGGTGTTCAATGAACTTAAATTCCCTTATTCTTGGTTGTTCTCTTCCAATTCTTCTTCCAAGTCTTCTCAAGTTTGCTATCCTGCTTCAATTCCATTAATTTCCACCTCTGCTGAGGCTTCACAGTCAGTTTCCTCTGCTGTTCCAGCGTGTCTGTCACCTCAGGTCACTCCTTCTTTGAGTTTCTCTTCATCTCAGTCTTCCTTGAACTCTGCAGTGCCTACAGTGTCTGGTTCTGCAGTGCCTCCTGTTGTTGACTCTGTTTTAAACTATAATCAGCATCCTATGCTTACTAGAGCTAAAACAGGAAATCTAAAACCAAAGTCCTTTGCAGCCCTTGTTGAACCCAAAACTGTAAGGCAGGCATTGACTGATCCTCAATGGTTAGCAGCCATGCAAGCTGAATACAAAGCACTCTTGGCAAACAATACATGCACTTTAGTTTCTCCACCACCTCATAGGAAAGCAATTGGGTGCAAATGGGTGTTTCGAATAAAAGAAACCCCGGATGGAAGTGTCAATAAACTCAAGGCAAGGTTGTAGCAAAGGGTTTCCATCAAACTCCAGGTTTTGATTTCACCGAAACCTTTTCTCCAGTGATTAAACCAGTCACCATTCGCATCATTCTAACCTTGGCCATCACAAATAAGTGGGATGTGCAGCAAATTGATGTTAACAACGCTTTCTTGAATGGTTTTCTTCAAGAGGAAGTATATATGACTCAACCACCCGGTTTTGAGTCTAGTGACAAGTCTCTAGTGTGCAAACTGAACCGGTCACTTTATGGCCTAAAACAGGCCCCTCGGGCATGGTATGAGAGGCTCACTACTGCATTACTTCAGTTTGGTTTTCAAAAGAGCAGATGTGACTCCTCCTTGCTGATCTACTCACATCAAGGTGCATGTATCTATGTTTTAATCTATGTGGATGACATTTTGATCACTGGTTCTGCACCTCAGCTCATTCAGGACTTAATTCAGAAGCTCAACAAGCAGTTTGCACTTAAGCAACTTGGTAAACTTGATTACTTCTTGGGTGTTGAAGTCAAACACTTGCCAAATGGGTCACTGTTGTTAAATCAGTCTAAGTATATCAGAGATTTACTAAGCAAAGCCAAGATGCTTGACTCCAAAGGAATTAACTCTCCTATGCTTAGTAGCTGCAGATTAAGCAAGTATGGCACTGACACTGTTGCTGATCCTTCTCTGTACAGGTCCATTGTTGGGGCCCTGCAGTATGCAACCCTTACTCGGCCGGATATATCCTTCAGTGTTAATAAAGTGTCTCAATTCATGGCTCGGCCTCTTGAGTCACATTGGAAAGCTGTGAAACGAATCTTAAGATATCTTCGGGGATCCCTCAGCCATGGTCTGTTATTGCAGCCTGCACCACCTGGTTTTCCATACACATTAAGAGCTTATAGTGATGCTGACTGGGCAACCGACCAAGATGATCGTCGCTCTACTTCAGGTTCTTGCATTTATTTTGGTCCTAATCTCATTTCTTGGGGCTCTAAGAAGCAGCAGCTTGTTGCTCGTTCTAGCACAGAAGCGGAGTATCGCAGTATGGCTAATACCACAGCTGAGATTATGTGGATTCAGTCCCTTTTATCAGAACTTAAAGTCCCATTTCGAGCTCCCACACTGTTATGTGATAATCTTAGTGCAGTGGCACTTACTCATAATCCGATACTGCATGCACGAACTAAGCACATTGAACTAGATCTTCATTTTGTTCGTGAGAAAGTCATTGCCAAGCAGCTCAATATTCTGCATGTCCCTGCTGCTGATCAGATTGCAGATTCATTCACCAAGCCACTGTCTCCATCGAATTTTGACTCCATAAGGACCAAACTCAAGGTGTTTCCTAGTCAGCAACCTCCTTGAGTTTGAGGGGGGGATATAAGTGTATATAGAATAAGTAAAATAAGTTGCCAAGCTGGCTAGTGTGTTAGCCAGCTGTCTAGTTTGTTAGTCTCATTGCTGCCAGCTGTAGAGGCAGTTCCCTAGTGTCTCAGTATATAATGTACTCGAGCAGAATGTATTTGTTACTGAAAATGAAATGAATTCAATCAACATTACTCAATCTCTCTACTTTGTTATGTTTACAGCCAGCACTGGTACACGAAAGAGTAGATATATAAATCTTGGTTTATTAATACGTAGAAAAATCATGATATTATTTGTCTTTCTTATTTGGCACTTAATAGCTATAATATATTATATTTCAATGTGTGATTTCTTTGTGGTTTTATGGACACTCGAGGATCCTATAGAGTAATTCCAGCAAACATTTTAGATATGTTATGTAGTGATTGAGCATTGATTTCAAATTGTTAAGCAGTGATCTCAATCTTCTGAATATGTTGATCATATCCCATTGTATGACATTCTGATATTCTGATATTAACATCAGTTTGCATTCTCCTTTTCTAGATTCATAGCATGCCATGGTTAAGATACTTTCAAATAATTAATTTACTTAAGTTATATGTGGACATTTGCGAACTCAATAGGCAATGACTTTTATTATAGCTTCAAACGTTGGTTTTATATTGTAGGAATTTGCTGAACTACCGGCCTTATTCTGAAATGCTTTCAAAGTCAAAGACATGATGAAACAAGAAAGGTACAGTTGTTATTTATAGACACCTATGACTTTTGCAATTTTTTTCTGTGTTATGGATAGATTAGTCTTTGAAGATCGTCCAACAATAAAGCATGATATTCATTTTACTTTATATTATTTGTCTCTGAGTTTTGTGCCCACTTCATTTCAGTTTGGTCTTGGCTAACTGAAATATTTTTATAAGCTAAAATTATATCTACTGATCTACATTTGTATTTTTGATACTTATCTGAATTGTGCTTTTGCATTTCTTAGGAGCTAGAACAAATTAAAGGCTTTCTAAAGGATGAAGATGGTTGTTAAGCATGATGCTAGAAGAAACATAAACATAAGCATGTTTCAATTGTCAGTAATGACAGCTTACATTGATATTGTCATTTTAGATATTTCGTTTCATTACATTTTCGTATTTAATATAAGGTGTTCAAATCCTATATTTTGTGAAAAGCTGTCATGCCTATTTATTTTAGGAAATTATCACTTAGCAATAAATTGGTGATGGTGGAACACACCATTCTGAAAAGCAACGCGTGGAAACTGTCACTTTCACGTTTCCAACTCTTACTGCCCCCAGAGTTGTACCTTTGCTACATAATTTAACACGACAAATGGTTCAAGCTGGCCAGCAATAACAACTTTGTCAAATCTACATGTAGCAATGTGTTTTTTTGTCTATATTATCTTATGCCCAGGATGCATTTTTTTGTTCCAAAGTTAGAAATATATGTGATCAAGCTGGAACAAGTCTGCACATACATCCTTTTAAATTTGGATTGATCTAGGATAACCTTAACTATATGTTCCAAATTTGTAGAGACACCCATGTTGTAGTCCTGGAGAAGAGTATTAGGAAGTTAGGTGTAGAGAAGGTGAGTAAGGATGGTGTTCAAAAAATGCAATGAGAGGTTTTGGAGGCTACGATTGGAAACTTGATTCATTACATGAGGATTGCTGTAAGGATGCATATGTAAGGTTTCCAATGACACTATGAATTTTGTTCATTTTTTTCTTTATCATATAAGGTTTCCAGTGAGCTTGGACCAGGACACCAAGAGCTGCAAAATATTCTGCAGCCATTATTATTATAGTTACAAAAAATCATTTTGTTGTCATTTTCACTGACAGTAAGGGGATGTTATTTAGCATCCCTTCTTGGTATAACCATGATTATGAATTGTGTTTAGCCAGCTTTGTCAGGTACATAAGAGGATCCCAAAAAGATATATATATTTTGCAGATGTTGATTTACGAGGAGGATGCAATGGCAGGCTTTGGTAGCTTACATCAATGTATTTTGTTATTACATTCTTGAACTCCCTCTTGGCTTTTTTCTTGGTTCCAAAGGGGACTACAGAGTAGAGGTAAAGAACACCATCAAGGCTAGCCAATTTCATTATTAAATTGGTGAAGCTAAAAATAGCAATACTATTTTCTTTCCCCCTTTATGTGAGTTGAACTTTATTTTTACGCTCTTATTAAGCTGAAATGACCCAATACTGATGGAAAGTGATGTTTCAGGGTATCTGGATTCGAATGATCTGTGGGACAGTGTTGCAGACAACCCACCATGGTGTATATTATCTATAAAACCAACTGGAACCAAGAGGTAACTACAAGTGCTTTTCTGAGTAATCATGAAAGTCATTTCATCAACAAAAGCAATTGACTACAAATTGAAATTGATGATATTGAATGCCTACAGTTGTGGTTTTAAAAACATAAGCATATAATCACAAAAGCTTAATAAAGTGATAAACTGATAAGAAAATATTTTCACATGTTTGACAAACATCTTCTGATGTCAGAAAGCTATCTTGTTTAGTATTGGAAGGTTAGAGACTCAATGGAGTACTTTTCATCCTTGAGTTTCATCACGGAAATACCAATGAGTCCTGCTGAGTTCTTGCTTGACTTGGCAACTGGACAAGTGAACCACATAAGTGCTCCACAAGATATTTCGAAAGGTCAAGAATCTGTTGACTCTTCAAATGTTGTTATTAGAGTAGGATTTATTACAGGTATTATATGCATGTTCTATCTCATTTCTAACTTCATAATTTTTTTTTGATTGGCATTTCTAACTTCATAATTGTTTCTTTATTATGTTAATATGTGCCACTTAAGTATAAAGACATACAGGAGCCAGACGTAAAAGTAGAGAAACATGGAGCAACATGTACACTAAAGAATTTAGGTTTAAAAGGAAGAGACATTGAGTTGGTTGGCCAATTCATTATTCTTTAAAAGAGAACAGTCCAAGCAAGATGCAAGGACTATTTCGATAAATTAAGACTGGTTCAAGCACTTGGAATTGCACTTTTGTTGGGGCTTGGAAATACTCGGCCAATACAAAGGCTCAACTCATCAAGTTCTAAGTTTCCATGGTATAGTTTTTCACATATTACAAGACTGGACTGCTAATCTATCCCCTTTCGATTTTCCTACCCATCTTTTATCCATTAGCAATAGAATGGATCACGTCTTTGATATACGCTGGTTTAATGTTTGTATTATGGACATCTTCGTGTATTTTCGGAGCAGTCCATGTCTTTTCCATTTGGTACAAAGTTTTAAGCAAACTAGAACTTTAATACTTCCAAGTTTTCAAGTTTTTTACTACTTTGTACTGTGCATATCACTCTAATGAATTTTTTCCTCTTTGGAATTCTATTTAGCACTCAAAGCTTAAATTTTTGGCTTATATAGCAGGCTCCTTTACTATGTAATAAAAATTGTCGACGCGCATCATATAAATTCTTGCCTTCAAAATTTGAGTAGTTTGCCGTTATAAGGTTACTTAAAGTGGACAAGCAAAGGGAAACATAAGGTGGATTATATTTGCTGAGAAAAAGTTAAAAAGCTTTGTAACTTTAAAAGCATGACAATAACAATTCTATATGCATGTATATTTTAATGAATATAAAAAGTGATTTTTTTTTTGTTTATAAACGAAAATGGAGGGAGTATGAAGTATAGACATAATTATGATTCTATTATCTAAATATATTATCAAATGTAGACTTAAATATTGAATATTTGAATGTATACAAAATGTTTTTTTTCTTCTAAATTTTAAGTGTATGATTATAATTTTTAAGTATATATCGTACGTAGCATGAGCCTACACTGTAAAAACATTAATATCAAATATTTTTTATCTAAAAAAATTACAATTTCATTTTAGTATAGCAAATAAAGCATAAGACACGGGAATGAACATTTTACAAGAAAATAAATTATTTTACACGAAAAATATTATATTTATATTTAAATTGCTACCTCCGGTCTTATATATAAGAAATATAGAATAAAATCGCAAAGACCAAGAAGGTGTATTGGAATAGTAAATCTCAATTAATGATGTCATATTTTTAATTTTTTTCCTTCAAAATTACCCTTTGTAATAAATGAAAGAGAGAGAGAGAGAGAATTAATAGTAAGTTGGCAAATATTATAAATTAATCTCATAGTAAATAAGTGCAAATATGGAAAAGTGCAATTAATGTGGTTGAAAATGAGGGTTTGTTTATTATATTTAGGACAAAAAAAAAGACCTCATTTGTTTCTTATAAATAGGATCGGAGATAGTATTACACTTTGTCTATGATTGAAATAAATTAAATATTTAGATAAATTTCTATATACATATCTTTTTACAAATATTTAGAAGAAATATATAATATTTTAATTATTTTATAAAAAAATTTATAAGATACACGTACCCGTGCACGGCACGAGTTACTATACAAGTTTAATATATTTGAAAAATACAGTATAATTGGGCAAGTAAAAAAATGTAACGGCCCAGGCGGGGAGCCAGAATACAACCAGTGTCAAGTGAAGTGTGGTCAGGTTCCCCAGTCCCACGTCAAACCCAAGCCAGTCAGTCCCACTTGCACTTACTACCAAGCATGAAACACGCACGCACCTCTCCAACTCACTCTGCATTCCATGAACTCCGCCACAAGCTACGTGTCTCCAACACAACCAGTGTCGTTTTTCTTCTCTCAATTTCTCCTATCTCATCTCGTCTATATTATTTTCAGTGTTCAACAGCATGCAGCAAAACGGGGGGAGAGAGATGGTGGTGGAAGAAGGAGAGGCACTAGTGGCGTGCAGTGACAAAAGCTTGAAAATTGGGGTAACGATATGGAACATTGACACGGGTGAAAAAATGCTTCACATACCAACCTCTGCTTCACCACCTTTCGGCTTGTTGTGCCTGAGAAACAGGTTCCTCGTGGCATCGCAAGCGAACAAACACGGGTCTGTTGGTCGCGGAGCCATTGTTGTCTGGGCCTTGAACAAGGTAACGTTTTACAGCTGTTATCAGAAATCCCTCAAAATTTTTTTTTAATTTGATTTGATTTTTTAAAATTCTGGATTGTTGTACAAACTGCATCTTTTCACTTCTTATTGGCTCACCTGGGACCCTTATTCCCGTGTATTTCACGACCCGTGCTACAAATCAATAGGCAGGGTAGAAGATTTCAATTATTCATCCAAAGTGTTGTAAACAGTGCAATTACTATCCTGTGGTGTCCGGTGGTGGATTTAGGATTGAGATTCTTGCATTGCAGTTAACAATTTCTTTGAAAAAAAGAAATCAACTGTTTGAAAGTCATTCTATTGATTTTTTTCATCAGTGGTTATCAATTTCTGGCATACATTTTGAAGTGCATCATTCATTCCTTGTGATTTGGGACGAAATTGAAAGTAGAGGCATTTAATAACAAGTAGTGCTGCTGTCCCATTTCTTCCATACTTGCTAGATTTGCATATGGCATACTAGTGTGAATACTCTCTGTTTTTTCTTTGTGACATAGAGTATCTTCTCACTCTGTAGGTGAGAAATTAGATACATTCGATATGATATAGATACATTCGATATGATATGTTTTTTTTACTCATTGCTATTTGTTTGCAGGACCAGTTGAGATCGTCATATTTTTTTGTTTCAGGTACTAGGGTGAGGGTATGCGCACTAGTCCATTGAAAATAACTTACTTAAAAAAACTAATATTTACCATGATTTTTTACACAATTGGTAAGACCTTGCGCACTTGATACACAGGATGCTCTCTTTTTGGCCTTAGACATCAAAGAGCCACACTGGACCCTAATTTGAGTTGAGCCTGGTCTCTTGTTTTAGGGAGTAATGCTCTCCTAGTCATATTTTGTTTTTCAATAACTATACATTGAATAAGTTTTACGTAGACTTCCAATCATATTTCACTATATTGTCACATCCCGTACTTCTTAAAACATGTTTATACTGTGACATGATGGTGAAATATACTGAAATATGATTGGACGTCTATGTAAAATTTGTTTACATTCTTAGTGTATAATTATTAAACTCAAAAAAATAAACTAATTGGTTTGTTTGTGATAGAATGGCTAATTCAATTTTTTTTTTTTTGCTTGATTATACAATAAATGCATATATATTTTTTTTTTTCTAAAAGTAGGTAAAGAGATTTTTTTTTGAGCAATGCTGTTCAGTTAAAAAATTTCAATACAGAAAGCTACATGAATATTCTTGAACCAATCAATGGTTAATAACCTTAAAAGGGGATATTGGTAACAATAAATGGAGGAATCCCATGTAAATTTGCCAGGTTTTTCGTGTCCATTATTTCGTAGTTCGTACTATTTATCATTAATGATTTCTTTTTCTGTCTTTGACCTAGTACCTCCATTGGTGTAGTTGTGGGACTAACCCTCGAGTAAGGTTGGTCAAGCTCGAGAGTGATGATTAGGTAAAATCCTTAGTGGCAACTGCAGGGTTGATGTAGGTAAAATTCACTTGTGGCCATAATTCAGTTTCAATGCAACCAACCATGAATAGGTAAAGAAATTGTCCGACTTTACTAACTTTTGTCCAAAAACATTTTGCTTCAATTTGCACCAATGAACAGGAACCTAGAAAAAAGCATCAAATTACTTTCACTCATTTGAGCCCTTATTGTTTGATGTTAATGATGCCTATCATTTGGCAAGGATGCCTGCCTTCTTCCTGAGGCCTAGGTGATTCAGGCCTTGTTGGCCTCACCAGTTCCTCAGTCCCTAACTTGAAATATAAGAAAAGAAAGTTTGGTGCTCTAAAGCTCCAAGATGGTGAGGTACATTGAACTAGAAGGATCGAATCCGTTTGATCTATTGTTAGTCACATGGAAACAACTCCAACCATTGTGCTGAGGCTCCCCTTTGGAGTTTGCAATGTACCAAGAAAGAAAACCGGTCCTTGTGTGATGTATCTTGATGATACAAATTATATACTTTATAGAGCCTTCAAGCCTTTGGCCTGGTGGCAACATGGAAGGGGTGCTTTCCTCATATCCAGTTGGAACCTGGTCTTGCCAAATTTCCAACAGACATGCTCTTCTATGCCTTTTAATAGTTACAAAGAAAGTACATGTTTTGGGTTTAATTCATGATCTTGCTGTTGTACTAGATAATAGATATACTAGTGGATATGGTTTATTAAAAAATATTGCTACATAGAATAAGGAAATTATTGGCAAACTGTAGTGGTGCTTACTGCTTAATGGTAATGACTGCCATGGCAACTCAATAATCTCAATAATTGTGATGGGAGTATTGCATTTCCATGCCTTTTAAAGTAAATTATTTTTTCTGCAGAAAATTTATATTGTTACTTATATGTTACTGTTTCAGCCTCAACAACCACTTTTAAATTACACAGTGGAGGCCGTTGGGCCACTTTCTTGCACAAGAGATGGCATATACCTTGTGGGAGGTGGTTTGTCTGGAAATGCTTATCTCTGGGATGTATGTAAGCGAACCTTCAATTATTTGTTTTAACTAAAAGTTTTTGGTATCGTAAATTATTCGTCAATCAGCCATTTTCAGTTCAACAGGGATAAGTTGTATGAATATTCGTCAATCAGCTTCCGCATTTTTGTCTTCCCATATATTAATTAT
This sequence comes from Calophaca sinica, assembly GCA_037113605.1. Classification (NCBI taxonomy): domain Eukaryota; kingdom Viridiplantae; phylum Streptophyta; class Magnoliopsida; order Fabales; family Fabaceae; genus Calophaca; species Calophaca sinica. The sequence goes on from CM073731.1 coordinate 30,418,287, forward strand.
GGCTTAAAGTGATTGAACTTTTTAAACTTTTGGTCCTAACACTCACTGGTATAAGATAAGCTTGCATGTGAGGTTTAGATGCTTGCTTTTGGTGAAGTTCTTCTGATGTTTATGATGAATTGTAGGTGACCAGTGGAAAATTGCTGAAGACTTGGAGTGCTCATTACAAATCTTTAAAACACATGCTATTTTCAGATGACGATTCTCTTCTTATTTCTGGTTCAGATGATGGTGTGATCTGTGTTTGGTCCTTGATTAGGTAAAGATTGATTTTGTTTTTCTATGCAACTTTTGGACTCGGATATAAATGCAATAGAATGAATATATATATATATTCAGTAGTAAGAACCTTTATATTGATGTATTTGTTCTATTCAATTTGACGGAAGTCTGCTAGACGTGGAAGAAATGGGAAGCTCGTCTCCTTTATTACATTGTTTGCCAGGGCATATGTCAACCATAACAGGTTTTTTAACTACACCCTGCAGTTACTTCTCAGTTTTAATATCAAGCTCTCTTGATGGCACATGCAAGGTGATGAAACTATGCATTAAGATTCTTACTCCTGCAAACTGTACAATTGTCATGAGAATGCTTTATATTGAGATCAGATATTCTGTTTATCATAGGTTTGGGACTTTATCACGGGAAGGCTTATGCAAACTCAAGTGTATCCTTTGGCAATAACTTGCACCGCCCTTCACCAAGGAGAAAGGCTCTTGTTTTGCGGTACAGAAAATGGAACAATAATTGTCAACAAGCTTGATATTGGTCTGGAAGAAGGTCCTTTCATTATCACAGGAGGCCAACCACTTGAATTGAAAGGACACAAGTAATATATGGCGCTTGAAGCTTCTCATTTCTCAATATTTATTGATGATATAATTCCATCTAAACATGTATGATTAGAAGCTGTGTAAGTAAAAGAAAAACAAAAAGACTCATTTTTTTAACTTCTCGATATTTACGAGTTATTAATACTATTGCATAATTATTTCTCAAACATATGTAAGTTCCAAGATATTTTGTCCAAAGCTGAGTCAATTATCCAAAAGTGGATTCAGGTGTTTGAATGTTTCAAATGCCTTGTTTTAGAATCTAGAAGCAACTTCCTTTATGTTCATAAATTGAGGTTTTAGTATAATCAGCTTAAATTTTTGTCAACTATGCAGTGGAGCCCTTACTGCATTGACCACCAGTCAGGCAGGCCTAATATCTGCCTCTGAAGACTGCACGATCTGCATCTGGGATGTCATCAGCTGGGTAATCATTCGAAAATTTGATCTTCAAAAAGGTAATACAATCTGTCCAGTTATGTTATTGTTCTTCCCTCTTAAATGGCTGAGGAAACTGTTTCTTGGGGCAAAATATTAAACTCATTGGCTTAAAAGAATTTTGAAAGATCATCCACTATGCATTTACACGGATGTCAGTTTGTACTTTGTAAAAGCCCTTAATAACAGTGATGATCAATGTTTCAGAGCAAAGTTACAAAGGCATATACATTAAGCAATGTTGATGATTTTGTTCGTAGCAGGGAAAGTAACTAATCTTGTGGTAGTACCTCGGTCCTCATTGCTCCCCACGTCAAATCATAGGAGAGTCTCCAATCAATACATTGTTTCTCCACTTGACAAGTGTCCTCAGCCGGTCAACTCATATGGGGGAACTACTACTCTCCTCTCCTTATGTCACCACTATAAAGAAAAGCAAACTTACATTGATTTACGAAGCACTGCCTTGTTGAGACAGAACATGTCTGGTTTCCAGGTTTGCCTCCATTCATTAAAATGTTACAATATAATAATTTCATATCATGCATCCTGGTGTAATATAATAATTTCATATCATGCATTCCGGTGTAACGGTAAGGTTGTCGCCTTGTGACCTGGAGGTTACGGGTTCAAGTCCTTGAAATAGCCTATCCACTTGCGGGGATAAGGCTGCATATGGAGCCTCCTGCACCGGACCGGCCCCTTAATCCCAATGTAACCAACATTGAGAGTCATGCTTTTAATTGAAGTGATAAGTTGTCACAAGAAAAGGGGGGGTTTGAATTGTGACAATTTAAAATTCCTGCATTTGAATAATTCTGAACGTGCTCTCATGACAATTCTTGGAGTTAAGTAAGTTAGTGACTCTGCAGATGAACTTACTCAATTAACAGTATAACAGATACAAAATGTTGAGCATTTGACTGATATTGAACATAAGCATATAAAGTGATCTCAGCATTAGATATATGATGACAGTTCAGTATACTAAGCATGCATAGTTGCTGAATTTTAGTTGTGATTGTGTGTGAAGTGGCACAAGTGAATATATGATTGCAAGCATGTAAAGGACACAAGATGTATAGTGGTTCACCCTAAACCTTGGGCTACATCCACTCCTCACTCCCAGTGAGTATTTCCACTATTTCCCAAATAGTTACAATTCTTGTGACCAACCCTTGGTCTTACAAAGTGTTCTTTCTCCCAGCCTCTTCAAGCTGTTTTACACACACCGGAACTTACTTCAGTTCCTGCACTTTTCTTCTTAACAGAATTCCTCACCAACACTCACCTACCCTAGGTAGTTTAGTAGGAATCAACTAAGATACAACTGATACATGGTTATGGTGTTTGGGGGATATTTGGGCTTGATTACACAGAAGGAATATAATCTAAGACAAGGTGTATACAAGCAGTGAAGTGCACATAAGAGACCCCATCATATTTTGGCAGATTGCACTTGAGTGAGTTGAGAGGCAGTTCAACTTGTGAATTTGAATTTGATTCAGCTATGCTTTTTGGCTCTCTCTTTCTTTCGATATCCAAGACCTGATTTTATAGGCGTGATGTCCTTCTAGCCGTTGCAGAGCCGTTTGAAGGCGTTTGCATCCATTGGGGGAGAGATGCGGCAGCTTGATGAGTACTTCTGCAGGTGACAGACTGCTTTCTGCAGTATGTCAGTCACGCAAAATCATTTTCTATCCGCGTTCAGATCTTCTTTAATCAGAACTTCCTCTCAAGTGGTTGGTGAGGTAGCTGACTCATGTATTTTCGTGATTGTCCTTTACTTCACGCTTTGGTGTGCTGATAAATGCAATAAACTGTTGTATTGAATCTGTCCCTGTGTAGTTGTGCAGACTCTGAGTAGGTTGCAAGCACAAGGTTCTTGATTACTGAAGCTTTCCATTCTAAGGCTTGATGTCCAATGCCAATTCACTGTTAATGATTCACTACTTGGCTTAACAGCTTCCTTCTCAAGAATGATGTCCAATGCTGTTTATCTTAGATTTTCACGGTTATTGACTTTTGTCTTCTTTGCTGAAACTTACTCAATGGAGAATATTAGAATCTTAAGCATGTCAATAAACTTAATCACTTTGCTCAGGGTTTGTTAATCATCAAAACCAAATTATGAGAGTTTGTTTCAACAATCTCCCCCTTTTTGATGATGACAAACTCTTGATGAAGTATTAAGTTTGGTTGACTTTTATCAATCCAGATTTTACACTTAATGCAGTAACAAATCAGTAATAAATAATCAGAGTAGCACAAAGTGAAGCAACTGGTGTTTTCCCTTAAATTGATAAGTGTTTAATTTTAGCATTCTCAGTACTTCAGCAGATTTCAAAAAAATTGACAGACAAAGGACCATAATCAACCATCTTCCTAGCATGTCTAAACTTGGACTAACTTAAACACCACTAAACTTCATCTTCATTTCTCCCCCTTTTGGCATCAGCAAAAAGAGAGGACCACCCAGAGGCACGATCTATTCAGGAGAGGACCACCCAGAACTGGAAGATTCTGCAGGTTTAGGAATGTCAGGGAAACGAGTAGGGAATTCAAATAGGGGAGGATTGAGCCCAGGGGCCATGTTCCTGGAAGTCCAGTCACTCCTAGCCCAGTTCCTTTCATGTTCTCTTCTCTGATCCTGCTGGAGATAGGTAAGGCCAAGCAAGATTTTCTTTAGCTCTTGTGAGTTCCTCTTTGTTCTCTTAGCATTTCTCTTGCTTCTTCTTGCAACTTTCTGGATCTCTTCCTCCATTTTGTCCATCCATTCTTGTGGGATGTTCTGCCTTTGTTCTTCAGTAGGACCACTAGGTAGATTTGGAGGGGATAGTGGTTGATACTGAGCCCCAATGTTCTTGAGTAGGGATCCTAAAGAACCGAGGTTGGTGGATGTCTCAGGAAAGCTTGAGAGAGGAGGGTTTGAAACAAATGAATCACGAGGTATGGATGAATTATAAATAGGTGCAGGGGATAAAAAAGAATATAGATGGCTTGATCTTTGGAAGTTGCTTCTTTTTGTGGGGAGGTGAACAGATTTTTCAGAAAATCTTGTTGCACCTTTTGGCATAGTTCAGGAGTAGGTTCATAAGTGGGTTGTAGAAGAGGTGTGGACTCAAGTAGTTGAGTTAGAGCAATGGAGGCAATTTCTTCATCTGCTTTGCTCTTTGTTGGGGAGGGAGAAGGTAAAGGTTGGTCAGTCTTTGGGTAAGAAGCCTCAGGAGAAGAATGAGTGGGTTTTACCTGAGTTTCTTCAATAAGTACTTCGTGAGTAAGTTCCTCTGGAGTAAGTTGCTCCCCCTGAGCAATAACTTCTCCTTTCTCCATATGAGTAGGTTTCTCTTGTTTTTCTTGCTTCCCCTCAGTGTGTTCCATCTCAGTTTCCTGCTCCCCCTGTGCAGTAGCTTCTTTTTCAGCACCTTGCTCCCCCTGAGCAAGTTCACCCAGATTTTGCTCAACTTGCTCAACTTGCTTTTGAGCAAGTTCCTTTTCAGCAGCCTCTGGAGCCTTGAACTCCAGCTTTTTCTTGGTTGTATCCTTCTTTCCAGAGATCTTTTCTGGACCTTTGGCTTTCTTTTCTTTCCTTCTTTCTTCCTTTTCTTCTTCTACATCAACTTCCTTTTTTGATGCTTTTCTTTTCTTTGATGGGGTTGGTTCAACCTCTTGATCACCTATTTCTCCTGGGGTTGCTTTTATCCCCATTTGATTCAGATTCTTGCTGAAGAATGTGGTGCATTTCCTAGTGTAGGCTTCACTAGATAGAGGGATCTTGAAGTGCATGAATATTTTTGTTAGCACCGTTCCATAAGGAAGTGAGGACGCTTTTTTGAGGGTAGTGGCAGCATACTTCATGTAGCTTAGTATGATGAAAGGTAGGTTTAAAGGCTTTCTCTTGACTAAATGATAAACAATCATTAAATCTAGGTCAGTAAGTTTTTCAAAGCTACCTACCCTAGGAATTAGAGTGTAAGAAGCCATGTTTTGAAAAATTCGTTCCAGCCCCTTCAGATTTGTGGCAATGTCCTTGTTTTTTGGTATTTTGAGAGCTAACTCAAGCACTTCCTCCCTGGTGGTGTTGGCCTTTTCATACCACCCATCTTCAAACAGTTTAATTCCACTATCTGGAATTTGTAGAGCTTGAGCAATAACTCCTGTTGTTAGATGAATGTCTATTCCTTTCACTTTGCTTGTGATGGAAGGTTCCTTCTCATCCACCTTTACATTTGCATAGAAGGACCTTACTAAACCTTCATAGGTTCTTTCTTCTATTTGAACAAACTCTGACCATTTAGGTTTGTTTAGAAAAGTGTAGAGATTCCATGACCTTTTTAAATTGTCAAGTGGAAAACTATTCCGATGACAAGCATTCTCTTCTCCCATTCTTCATCTAGTTGTTCTTGTTCTTCAATGGCCCTTTTTCCCTTTTTCTTTCGGAGGGTCCTTCTTTCTTTGCTTGGTTTCCTTCTTTTTGATTTGTCCCTGGATTTTCTCCTTCTTTACTTTCTTGAGGATTAGGCTAGTGTTTTCTGTCTTTGGGAGGGTGTCGGGTAGAGTGCCCTTTGAATCATCATTGTGAATATGGATAACATTTTCATCTTGAGTTCTGGTTGATGAAGATGTTCCCACACCAGCAGTAATTCTGTTTGATCTCCTACGGGGTAGAGGAAATGGGAGCGGCGACGAGGTTCTGATTATTGGAGGAGGTCGAGAGTAAGCAAAGAGAAAAGAGGTGGGAGAGACATAGGGAATAATGGCACGAGAGGAGCTCTCTGGAACCTTTCTCACAGCAGGGATTTTTGTTCTAGCCATTTTTAGGGTTTTGTTCTGAGTGTGAGTTTGCTTAATCGTGCAGCAAAGGTCGTGGTTTAAGTAGAAGAGAAAATCAGTGTTGAGCGTGAAGAAAGAAGTAGAAAGAGAAAGTAGTGATTGTACCTCATTAATGAGGGGTGTTGGGGTAATAAATCATGATTGAAAACGTGCTTAGTAGCCGTTACAAAATTGTGGCCTGAGAACGTGTCATTAGCTGATAGTTTTGCAGACCCACTAACTTAATATTTAAATATATTTTACTTAAAAAGATAATTGAGTAAGTTAACTAACTAATACAAATGCGAGTAAGTTCATAAAATGTGAGCAAGTTCATTTAGCAGTGCAGAACATATTCATGACAAATAAACTTTAAATAACTCATGGAGATTTGATGATGCCCAACTTACTCTTTATGAAATTGAAACTTTCTTCTTGAAGAGGTTTAGTAAAAATGTCAGCAAGCTGATTCTTTGATTCCACAAAAATCTGTTCAACTTCTTTCGTTTGAACGTAATCACGAATAAAATGATGCTTTATGTCAATGTGCTTAGTTTTAAAATGCTGAATAGGATTCTTTGTTAGATTAATAGCACTTGTGTTATCACAGTAAATGGGAATGCACTCATACCTGAGAGAGTAGTCCTCTAATTGATTTTTAATCCAGAGAATTTGTTGGCAGCATGCTGAAGCTGATACATACTCAGCTTCTGTGGTTGACAGGGCAATGATATTTTGTTTCTTACATGACCATGAGACCATTGCTTCTCCAAGAAATTGACATGAGCCACTGGTACTTTTTCTTTTCACTTTATCTCTAGCATAATCAGCATCACAATAACCTATTAAATCAAAATGAGAGTTTTTTCTGTACCACAGACCAAGGTTAGTTATGCCAACAAGGTATCTGAGTATCCTCTTAACAGCCACTGAATGAGACTCTTTTGGTGCTGACTGAAATCTGGCACACAGCCCTACAGCAAATACAATGTCAGGTCTACTAGCAGTGAGATATAGTAGGGATCCTATTATACCTCTGTATTCTTTTTCAGAAACAGCCTTGCCTTTTTCATCTTTGTCAAGGCTAGTAGAGGGATGCATGGGGGTAGCCATGACTTTGGCTTCATTCATTTTATATTTTTTCAGAAGATCTTTTACATACTTTTCTTGAAAAATAAATATGCCATTTTCAAGTTGCTTGATTTGGAGCCCTAGAAAGAAACTTAACTCACCCATCATGCTCATTTCAAACTCACTTTTCATAAGATTTGCAAAGTCATCACACAAATTTTCTTTGGTTGCCCCAAAAATTATGTCATCAACATAGATTTGAACTATCAGTAGGTTCTCTTTGTGATTTTTTATGAATAGAGTTGTATCAACCTTTCCTCTAGAGAAACCATTTTTTATAAGAAAAGCACTCAATCTATCATACCAAGCTCTAGGAACTTGTTTGAGTCCATATAAGGCTTTTCTTAATTTAAAAACATGATTTGGTTTCTTAGGGTCAACAAATCCGGGTGGTTGGTGAACATATACTTCTTCATTTAGAAAACCATTCAAAAAAGCACTTTTAACATCCATTTGAAATAATTTCAGGTTTTTATGAGCAGTATAGGCAAGTAAGATTCTTATAGCTTCTAATCTAGCAACTGGAGCAAAGGTTTCATTATAGTCAATACCTTCTTGTTGGTTGTAGCCCTGAGCTACCAATCTAGCTTTGTTTCTTGTTACCTTACCTTCCTCATTGAGTTTGTTTCTAAAGACCCACTTAGTTCCAATTACGGACTGGTGAGTAGGTTGCTTGACCAGTGTCCATACTTGATTCTTGTCAAAGTGAGCAAGTTCCTCTTTCATAGCTTCAACCCAGGAAGGATCAGATATGGCTTCATCTATGGACTTAGGCTCAATTTCTGAGATCAATGCCATATTTGATGATTCATGTCTGAATGATCTTCTTGTCCTCACAGGTTCTGAGATTTCTCCAATTATTTGCTCTTGAGGATGATGGGTAAGCTTCTAGGTAAGTTTACAGTTTGAGTAGGTTGTTGAGATGAGTTGTTCTGTACTTGAGTAAGTTCAGGAACTTCTTCAGAATCAGCATTCTGCTTTAGAATTTCACTGTGAACCTGAGAACTGGATCTTTCTGTAGTGTCCTCAACATCATCTGCTCTTATCTTAGACAATTGATTAAACTCATTGAACTTAACATGCATGCTTTCTTCCACAATCTAAGATCTTAAGTTATATACTCTATAAGCTTTTGAGGAAGTTGAATATCCAAGGAAAATACTTCTATCAGATCTAGAATCGAATTTTCCCAAATTTTTTTTGTGGTTCAAAATAAAACATTCACAGCCAAAAATGTGAAAGTAGGCAATAGTTGGTTTCCTACCTTTCCATAGCTCATAGGGAGTTTTATTCAAGATTTTTCTTATGGAGACTCGATTTATAATGTAGCATGCTGTGTTAATTGCTTCAGCCCAAAAATACTTTTCAATTTTTGAGTCATTAAGCATAGTTCTGCCCATTTCTTGTAAGGTTCTATTTTTCCTTTCAACTACCCCATTTTGTTGAGGAGTCTTAGGACAAGAGAGGTTGTGAGTAATTTCATTTTCATCAAAAAAGGTTTTAAAAGATATATTTTCAAACTGACCTCCATGGTCACTTCTTACAGAAATAATATTGCAACTTTTTCATTTTGAACCTTTTTGCAAAATATTTTGAAAGCTTCAAAGGAGTCATCCTTGTTTTTCAAAAATAAAACCCAAGTGTATCTTGAATAATCATCCACAATCACAAAACCATACCTTTTTCCAGCAAGACTTGCAACTCTTGTTGGACCAAATAAATCAACATGCAGTAGTTCAAGAGGTCTTTGTGTAGAGACTATGTTTTTGGAGTGAAAGCTAGATTTGACATGTTTTCCTTGAACACAAGCTTCACAGATTTTGTCCTTTTCAAATTTGATTTTTGGAATACCATTAACTAACTCAAGCTTGGACAGTTTTGAAATGGTGTTCATGTTTGTGTGGCCTACTCTTCTATGCCATATCCATTTATCATTCTCAAAGGAAACAAAACATGTTTCTTCTGAAAGATCCTCTAAACAGATACTGTAAAAATTTCTAGTTCTAACACCAGTGAAGAGTATGTTCCTTGAGCAAGTTTCCTTGATAATGCATGAATCAAATTTAAACAATACTTCATAGCCATTATCAGTCAACTGACTCACACTTAAAAGATTGTGTTTAAGACCAAAAACATATTGAACATTCTTTATTTGAGCAGAATTTTTCTTACCCACTGTGCCTATACCTTTAATCCAACCTTTTTCATTATTTCCAAATGTGACATAGCTCCCATTCTTTCTCTGAGAATGAGGAAGAAAGTTACTCTTGTCTCCTGTCATGTTTCTGCTGCAGCCACTGTCTAAGAACCACAACCTTTTCTTTGTCACCTATAGGCAGTCCTCTTCTTCCTCATTCTCAGAGTTTCCAATGATTCCTTCTTCCTCATCCTCAGAATTTGCCATGAGAGCAAAATTTGCTTGATCTTTTTCTTGATTTGAGGAAGTTCCATCTGAGTCATCCCATGTTGCCATCATAGCCTTTTTCTTTAGAGAGAATTTTTTGATTGACTTTTTCAGTTGGGGGCAATCAGCTTTGAAGTGTCCAGGCTTGTTGCATTCAAAGCAGACTGGTTGAGACTTGCTTCCTTCTCCCTTATGAAATTCTCTTTTGGCTTGAGGAAACTTTCTTCCTTTTCTGTTTCTGGGCATCCTCTGAATTCTCCTTGAAATGAGAGCAAGTTCATCTTCACCTTCAGAGTTGTCATTTCTACTTTCATCACTGTACTCATCATCTTCTTCTGCAGTTTTGAGAGCTGCAGAATTTGATGATTGTGATGAGCTCTTTCCAGATTTGTGAGTGGCTTTTAGTGCAATCATCTTGCCTCTCTTAGGCTGAACTTCCTCCATGATCTCTTGTTCATGAACTTTCAATGACCCAAGTAACTCATCCATTCTTAAAGTGGATAGATCTTTGGCTTCTTGGATTGCTGTTACCTTTGGTCTCCATACCTTAGGCAGGCTTCTTAACACTTTTCTAACATTTTCTTGATTAGTAAACACTTTACCAAGAGATTTCAAGTCATTTGTAATTATTGTAAATCTACTAATCATTTCTTCAATAGATTCATTTTCAGCCATTTTAAATAATTCATATTGATGAACAAGAATATTTATCTTGGCCTCTTTCACCTGATCAGTACCTTTATGAGCAGTTTTCAGTGTATCCCACATTTCTTTTGCAGTTTCACATCCAATAATTTTATTATACTCACTCCTGCCAAGAGCACAAGTAATATAGTATTTTGCTTTTGAGTTTAGGAGTACCTTGTGTTTTTCATCAGTAGTCCAGGATTCCTTTGGTTTTGGTGCTATTCTTCCATCATCATAGGTTGTTTGTGGAATGAAAGGACCATTTTCCACAATGTCCCATATGTCAGTGTCTTGAGATTCCAGAAACAGCCTTATTTGACCTTTCCAATAGTAGTAGTGGTTCCCATCAAAACCAGGAGGTCTGTTTGAAGATGCTCCTTCAGGTAGGAACATGATCTTTGTTGGGATTCACCATCACTTCTTCCAGGATCTTTCCTCCTACGGTTAAGTGTGCTCATTATGAGGTGAGCTCTGGTACGATTGAAGTGATAAGTTGTCACAAGAAAGGGAGTTTGAATTGTGACAATTTAAAATTCTGCATTTGAATAATTACGAGCGTGCTCTCAAGACAATTCTTGGAGTTAAGTAAGTTAGTGACTCACAGATAAACTTACTCAATTAACGATAATGATCTGCATTGTTGAGCATTTGACTGATATTGAACATAAGCATATAAAGTGATCTCAACATTAGATATATGATGGCGATTCAAGATACTAAGCATGCATAGTTGTTGAATTTTAGTTGTGATTGTGTGTGAAGTGGCACAAGTGAATATATGATTGCAAGCATGTAAAGGACACAAGATGTATAGTGGTTCACCCTAAACCTTGGGCTACATCCACTCCTCACTCCCAGTGAGTATTTCCACTATTTCCCAAATAGTTACAATTCTTGGGAGCAACCCTTGGTCTTACAAAGTGTTCTTTTTCCCGACCTCTTCAAGTTTGTTTACACACAGGAACTTACTTGGTTCTGCACTTTTCTTCTTAACAGAATTCCTCACCAACACTCACCTACTCTAGGTAGTTTAGTAGGAATCAGCTAAGATACAACTGATACATGGTTATGGTGTTTGGGGGATATTTGGGCTTGATTACACAGAAGGAATATAATCTAAGACAAGGTGTATACAAGCAGTGAAGTGCACATAAGAGACCCCATCATATTTTGGCAGATTGCACTTGAATGAGTTGAGAGGCAGTTCAACTTGTGAATTTGAATTTGATTCAACTATGCCTTTTGGCTCTCTCTTTCTTTCGATATCCAAGACCTGATTTTATAGGCGTGATGTCCTTCTAGCCGTTGCAGAGCCGTTTGAAGGCGTTTGCATCCATTGGGGGAGAGATGCGGTAGCTTGATGAGTACTTCTGCAGGTGACAGACTGCTTTCTGCGGTATGTCAGTCACGCAAAATCCTTTTCTATCAGCGTTCAGATCTTCTTTAATCAGAACTTCCTTTCAAGTGGTTGGTGAGGTAGCTGATTCATGTATTTTCGTGATTGTCCTTTACTTCACGCTTTGGTGTGCTGATAGATGCAATAAACTGTTGCATTGAATCTGTCCCTATGTAGTTGTGCAGAGAGTGAGAGTAAGTTCGAACTTACTTACTCTGAGTAGGTTGCAAGCACAAGGTTCTTGATTACTGAAGCTTTCCATTTTAAAGCTTGATATCCAATGCCAATTCACTGTTAATGATTCACTACTTGGTTTAACAGCTTCCTTCTCCAGAATGATGTCCAATGCTGTTTATCTTAGATTTTCATGGTTATTGACTTTTGTCTTCTTTGCTGATACTTACTCAATGGAGAATATTAGAATCTTAAGCATGTCAATAAACTTAATCACTTTACTCAGGGTTTGTTAATCATCAAAACCAAATTATGAGAGTTTGTTTCAACGGCTTTTACTTCTTACACATGAATATCTTGTCGAGGTTACATGATCCCATATAATCCACCCCTCCACACCTAAATCCCAAGAAAATATAAAAAGATCAGAACAAAACTAGAAGAACCGTAATTGTATATTTGTGTGGTTAGAGAGAGAGACAATTCAAACAGGAGATTATGTATATTGTTGCAATGTGTTATTGTGTTTGGCTCTATATGCATGTTCTCAGCAGCTGCAAAGACGCCGATTTTCATCAAGTGTTATTTCTTTTGGGCAGAAAGCACATATGCCTATGGCCATGACCATAGAAATGAAAGTGGAAACAAGTATAGAGAATCGTCTATGGGCAACAAAGATGGCAAAACATGTGATGGTGATAAACAGGCAGTTGCAGTCACACCTGTTGGACTTGATACAGCGCAGGTTGTTTTGTCCAAACGGAACCAACCTTCGAAAAACGTGTAGAAAGAAGCCCAAAATTAAGTGTATTTTACAGGAAGAGGAAAATCAGAAACCTTAGTTTGGTTCTTTTAATAGAAGGGGTCATAAATTTGTAGTTTTCTTCTTATTGCATGTAAATATAAGGTTCCCTCTACACTCTTCCCCTCTAAATTTTATAATTAGACCTTTGGTTAGCTTATTTATGACTTCAGAGGTGTTTCGGGGGTATTTGTTCGGCTTTTGCCCCTTGTATCTGATATTTAGAGTTGTTTCTATATGAATTGCTAAAGATTCTGCACTAGCTCTATTGGTAAAAACAAATGATAATATGTAATGTTTCTTCAGATACTTATAAATGAAAGTCTTACGACCAAATTAAGATGATATAAATTAGATAGCTAATGGATCTATCTACCAACTTATAAGGATTGGAAATTGTAAATCCTTTGTTTTGTTGCACAAGAAGTAAGATTATATAGCAGCGGCTGTTCTTTTAACCTAGAGATTTCAAAAGAATAATTCTTGGCTAGCCATTAGGTATCACAAAGAGGGGGCCATGGTCCAGAGAAGTGATGGAAAATAAATGAATATGCTAGCTAAATTGATATTTGATATTTGCTGGGAGAGTACCCACAAATCATAAGTGGCAAATAATGCAAACCATAATAAACTAGCAGAACAATCAAATTTAACGCAAATCTGGAGCGTATTATTACTAACGTTAACAGAAATAAAGTTAAAACATGTTACTGTCAGATTTGAATTGCTTCAAGACATTATTTTCATTTAATGTAATTTATTTTCATAATTCAGGTTTTTTCAATTTATATATTGCATGTAATTTGCTTTTTTTTGACTTTTTGTTCTTAATAACAATCGAGAAGTTAGTTTCCTTAGATTGTTTTTATCTTGATTTTGCTTATTACACTTTTTCTTGTACAATATGTAATTAAGTTTTCAAAAAGCTCAGCTGAATTTCTTTGCCAGTTTCTCATTTTTTGTTAAAAAAATATTCATGTTAAGAAAATCCACGTCGAGCTCTTGCCTCTGCTACACGGTCTACAACTGGCTAGAGAAAGTGAATAAACATCTTCTGTTCCAAAAAACGGTGTCTCTCTGTCTCTTACTAATCAAAAGCCTGAAATATGCGTACGTGTTAATAAGTTATGATTTTATTTTATTGTGGGGGTAGAGAATATGACAGGGAAGTGATACGGAAGATTTTAATCCAGAGAAAGTGGCTTTCCCAAAGTGGATTGTAGATTAGATGCTCTTTGGAGTGATGTATTGTATATTCTTCTCCAGTTTCTAAGTTCCATATGATATGTACTATGCCACTATTGTCAGTGCTATTAAGGATATTTTGTCGACGCCTTGATACGTAACTATCGCTGTTACCCTTTAGAGAGAGCAATCCGTGTGCCGATTTCCTTGACAAAGTGGGTTTTGATGGCTCCCCCAGGTTGACGCTTACGATTTTTTCATAAAAATTAAGAAAAAATAATAAATAATTTAGTGAGTGAAATAATTTTATTAAGTTGTCATTGTTAACTATTTGAGTATTAACGATTATCATAAACGTATAATGAAATGTAATGTATTGAGAATAATGTACATAATATTTATTTGGAGGCAAAATTGAGAGAAAAAATAATATTACATTGAAAAATAAAATGGCAATCAATATGAATTTTTTTTACTTCTCTAAAACGACAATCATTTAGAAAATGAGGTAGTAATAAATATACGACGATCCTCCTCCACCAAAATTGCCTCTGTTTCTCCCCGTATTACTTTGTTTCAGAGTTCTATTATCAATTTAAAAAACTTAATTATACTAAAAACGCGTGAGAAAAGCTTATTTATCCATTTTTCTGCCAAAAAATATTTTCTCACAAAAAGCTTAACTATACTGTAAGGTTCTATTTTTTCTTCGCCACTTGTACGGAGCACATATTCTCTCAGTTAGTTCAGGTATAAAATCATAGTTTTCCCGTTATGCATAATACTATTATTTCAAAAAAAAAAATTAAAACTTGTTTAGTTCAAAAAAAAAATTAAAATTGTGATACAACGAGATAAAAAAGGAAAGTTATAAATTGTCGAGTTAAAAAAATGAATCAAATATATTTCCAAAAATCCATGAAATTTTTTTTGGACAGAATTCAGGAATTTTGTTGTTGGAAATAGGGCATAACTGGAAAGAGTCATAGAATAGCTTCTGTTTTGTGTTTCCTAATTAGTCTAGTAGAGTCGTATCTTAGGTTAATAGTTGATGTGTTTCTATGCTCTTGACTGAGCTACGGCAACGGTCGTAGTTTGTATTGCAAAATTTGTCTTAGACTTTACATATGCTATGTGTTTGGATTAGCATTATTCTCTGTAAATGCTGTATGGCTAGGGCTTTACCTATGCAATGAATGAGATACCCTTGACAAAAAAAAACACTTTTACTAAAGGAGAATTTACATTGCAAAACTCATTTCTTGGAAATATTTTCTTCTCTAAAAAACTTGTTTAAAAAAGTATTATTTTAATTAAAATTCACTACAAGAAATTCGTAGATTACCTACGGTCAAAATCCGTAGGTAACTAGCGAAAATCCGTAGGAAACATGATATTTCCGACGGACACATTCGCTGGTTAATCCCTACGTAAGAATTTACACGACAGATTTATTTTAAATCCGCGGTGCAGTTACCTTCCACGGATTTTTCCAGAGAACTTACCGACGAAAAATTCCGTAGGTAACTTACCGATGGAAAAGTCCGTAGGTAAATTACCGACGAAAAAATCCGTAGGTAACTTACCGATGGAAAAGTCCGTAGGTAAATTACCGACGAAAGTCCAGAGGTAATCTCTACCGACGGAAAATTCCGTAGGTAGTTAATAAATTACCGACGGAAAACTGTAGGTAATTCTGCAAATTATTTTTTTCCGTTTCTTCATTCTCTAGCATTCAGTTATATTTTTTATATATAATTATTTAATATTTATATTGATAATTATAATTCTCGTGGCATTGTGGTTATATTTTTTATATATAATTATTTAATATTATTTATATTGATAATTATAATTATAATTTTATAATTATTATTAATTTGTTATTAACATATATAATAAAAGATACATAATAATTGATAAAAATATAAATAAACTCCTCAAATAAATCCGATAAAAACATACATAAAATCAAGAAATAATATTCAATACATACATCATATATAATTATCAAGGTGACCCACCATTATAATAATCATTGTCCTCGCGTCCACCACCATCACTATCTCGTGGCTACATTGGACTGTATGGTCAGAAATTTTCCATCATGCCTTGAAAAAAAGCCATATCAACCGGACCGATGTTCACCGCCTGGCCGTACGGCGCCGGTGTACAGCGGCCGAGGCGCATAGGCATGGGCAATGAGGCCGGTAGTACTGAGGTGTTGATGCCATTGTCTGTGATTGATAGTACTGAGGCTGCGATGGCATGTAATAGTACTGTTGGGGAGGTGGCAGTGGCCTAGCCTGCTTCAATGTTTGGTGAAGACTAAATATAGATACCAGCCACATGTTGGTGAGTTTGGTGAAGACTGTTGTGGTTTTATTGAGGATGTTAAGCCACCACCTGCTTATAATACTAATGCTGCCACAGAAAACTGGGTATGCTTGCTAATTATTATAGAGTCAATTAATTCCTTATTGTGTTTCATCGCAACAAGATATCTCAAATCATAAAGCAATAAACACACAAATGCGAATTCAATCATTTAAGCAATAAAAGCCAACCGCATGAAGAAACGCAATTCAACAGTAATACGCACTTCGCAACATATATTCAATTCATATTAAATACATGCATAACTCAATCATCACATGCTTGACACGCAAATCAAGGAATCCATCCTCTGCAACTCATGGAGTTGTCGAGGTACAAACAAGTGGGGTTGGGTTCAAGAGACCAACCACAAAGTTTTCACCCACGAATGACTCGGAAAATGGACGACCGCGACAATAAAATAAACGAAGGGGTTCAAGACTTAACTTTGAACTCTGAGAGTTTCAGACTTTCTTCAGTATTTAAATAAAGCAATTTAAATAACAAAACAATAGCTTAAGCATATCCAAAGTTGTCCTTACACAGTGACATAAAAATGAATCCTAAATGTCTAGAAGTGCTTTACCTCTTTGCTTATCGCTAACGCCGCCTAACGTCCTCAAGTCTCAAGGCCGACGATTCCTCGATTTCCGACCACAGGTCTCGGTCACTGAGCCTAACACCACGAACAACTTAGCACAATCTATAATTTAGCTAAACTTAAGCTCTCAACTTAGCCCTTTCTAACCAAACCCATTCAAGCATTTACATAATTAGCTCCTTAAAATAAATAACCTTAAATCAAGCTAGTTCATGCTTACTAATCACTTCATAAAACCTCTAACACATATTTAAACTTCATAGCTACATATTATCATGGTTCAAGAATTGAAAATTAACTAAAACTAGCATGTTACACATAGTTAACTTAAACTACAACTTCAATTAACACCAAAACAATTTCAATAACACATTTACACAACCAATTAGTGGATTGAGAAAGGATCACATCACTTTCCCCCTTCCCTTGGATCATTGACCTAAGGTTTGAGAAAATTGGGAATAATTGTTCATCTTTTCCATAATCATAATCAAACAATATATGAGGCATAAAAACAAGAAATAAGCCAGGAAATCAAGTGATGTGATTCCCCTCTAATCTAGAGTCTTAAGGTTTAAAACACAACGAAATCACTAAACCGATTAATTTCATTTGAAAAATCACGAAAAATTAATTTATGAGAAATTAATTCTCCGTGTGATAATATTATTTTATAAATAATAATAACAATATAAATCACTCTAAAATATTTATATAATAATATAACAATCCTATTTATAAAAATTAAGATGTTGCACATACAAACTCAAATTTTTAAATGTCAAATATTCAAGATAATAAATTATCATTCATCCCATTCTTCTTCGAAATCATTTTCGATTCAATCCCATTATCCCCGACTTCTTCATCGAAATCATCTTCTCCATCCACTTCTTCACCAAAGGTTTGGCAAGTCATCACATAGGCGCTAAAACGCTCAATTTCAATGACTTCATTTATATCGACATTTCTTCCTCTTGATAAGGAACTTCATCCTCTAGATCATCTCGCTTCAAGACTCGCCTTGGTTTCGCTCTTAATTGCAACACACCAACCTCGCTTATCCGTCGTGTTGATGGATATGGGACATAATACACCTGTCTCACATTTTGTGCCATCACGAACTGATCAAACATTGATATCTTCTGCTCATTTGAATGTCAATCGTATTAGATTTTGGATTAAATTTGGTGCCTCTATCGATGGATCAAAACCGCTTACACAAAATAGCACCACTTTTATGATAGTCTAGAGGAGTGTAAACCAGCCAGATATGTGTTGAATCACGCCGCAGAAGTCATTTCGCTTCACTTGTGTTACCTTTATGTAAACTCCACTATTTATTGTTTCTTTACCCATAACGATACAAGTCAAGTATGACTTCATCTTCTGTCTTAACCGCTTGACACTTGCATATCTCACACGGACATCTAATCCCCCCTTCAATGTGAACACTACGTTGACGTTTTGCAACACGAATAAACTGATCAACCCCTTTTAAAAAAGCTTGTTTCAGACCCCTTCTCAGGGACTAAATAGCTCTCTGTGTTTTTTGTTGGGAACCAATTTGGACAAGTGAGATGAGAGAGACAGTGCAATTGTGGATAGTGGTGCAAAACTATAAAGTCAGAGAGGTTAAAATAAAAAATTTACAAGTAGATAAATGAGATTTTAAAAAACTTAGTGAGTGCATGTACATACCCTCACATACACATAGGTCTACCCTTGAGCAAAATTCTTTGGACCCACATGGGACTAATCTCAGTTGGCGAATCGAAATAAGTTGTGTTTCACTTATCAACTCAATAACATACACAATCGTTAGGTTGTGTATTATTTGTATTTATAAAAATAAATATTAAAATTTCTCTCTGCTATCTAGATGAGTGAAAAAGAGAGAAGACGAAACAAAGAAATGTGGATAAAGATAATTATATCCTTACAATGAGAAAAAGTAAAGAAAATTAGTGCAAAAATAACAAAAGATATAGTTCACCTTAATTATCTCCAAACATGGAAAGAAACTTTTTTTTCTTTGGCGCCTTTACACAAACTTTTCTATCCCCTCATTTCTTGTGTCATCCTGGTGCAAACAAGAGTGAAATAACTTGTTTTTCTCCCTTCTCTATTCTCTTTGTTTCTTTCATTTCTAAATCTATCCATTTAAACACACACTTAACCATCAAATCAGTCCCTTGGATATTAAAATGCCACATATTAATTCTTTAAAGAAACTTTTTTTATTCTGTCACAATAAAAAGAAAGTTTTTTTTATCAAGTTAGTCATTTTAAGATACAAAATTATCATTAAAAAAACTATTCTAATACACAATTTTCCTATTCCTAACAAAAAAAAATTATTTTTAAAAAATACATATAATACAAAAGCACATACAAAAGTATAATATTCATAAAAATAATATTCTACATATACCATAAATATTATCCTAACATGTATTTTCTCTCAACCAAATTAGCATATAAAATTACACTAAACGTATCATTAATAAATTAAAAAATAATTACAAATAAATTATATTTATTACTAACCTGTGTCGAGTAGAGTCTATCGACGCACTCACGTGACAACCCAGCGAAGAACTTCCAAAAAAAAATGTTTTTCGTGTTAGTGAATAAATACACCGAGAAATGAGAGAGACAAGACAAGGAAGGAGGGACACTTACTGTGATGGAACTAGTATAAGGAGGAGAAAATGCAATGGATTGATACACTACAAAGGAAGAGGGTGGAGAAATTTGTCAAGAGTAAGTATATGGAATGAGGGTGGAAGAGGGGGAGCAGAGAATAACGATTAGCGATGAAAGTGAAGAAGTGAATGGGAGAAAATGAAAATCGTGGCTGATATAGAATATTACCTACTTTAATTTTCCGTCGGTAAATTTACCTACTGGAATATTCGTAGGTAATTAGTTTTACCACTTAAAAAATCCGTAGGTAATATTCCGCCGCAAAATTTACCGATGGAAAATCCGTGAGGTAAAGTACCTACGAAAATCCGTGAGGTAAGTACTCAGATTATATTTACCGACGGAAATATCCGTCGGTAATAAAGTAATTTTTTTACCTACGGATATTTCCGTAGGAAATTTTGAAATTTAAGCGCGAAATTTCCCGCCAACTGTTTTCGACGGAATTTTCCGTCGGTAAATTATTCCGACGGATAATTCCGTCGGTAAATATTTTCTACGGTTTATTCCGTCGGTAAAATTTCGCAGGTAATACCCCCATTCTTGTAATGATTTAGTAATCAAAAATTTTAGTTTGATCAGCCAATTTATCTTCTATCAAATCATAAAAGTGATAAAACAGTAGGCGTGCCCCCACACACAACACTATCTAATAATTAATATTTGTTTTATTATCTCTCTCACAAATTAATTTTCTCACATATAATATTTTTTAATTTGTTTTTGCATACGTTCATCGTGAAATTAATAAAAATGAAAAAATCAACCTAAATAAAATATTATAAATATAAAAACTAAAATAGTAAAAATAATAAGACATAAACAATTAAATTAAGAATAATTATATATACATGAATTGAGTAAACTTTTTTATGAAGACAAAATTGAAACTGAAAACTAGTACGAATAAAATAGATGAGAATAAATGTAAAAAATTAAAACTAAATATAAAGGATTTTAAAAATTAAAGTAACAACTTGTTATTAGGGGTGGAAATAGGCTAGGCTGAGCTAGGCTTTGCAAAGCCCAAGCCTGGCCTGGTCAAAAAATTCAAGGCCTAAACCTGGTCTATTACCTGTCATAGGCTTTTTTGTTAGGCCTGACCTGACCTTTTTGAAAGCCTAGTATGACCTGTTAGCCTACTTAAAGACCTATTTGATATAAATATTTTTGAATAAATCATCTGACCGATCTTTAAATAGACTAACTGGCTGATAGACCAATGAGATTAAGTTCTATTTCTAATAAACTATAAAAAAAAGAAAATTAAAATCACAGCTACTAATAGACATGATATATAGGAGTGGAAATAATAAAACGGGCTGAATTTTATAAATTCTGACTCTGATTTATTCGTATGATACAAATATTTTTTAAGGTCTAACATTACCTTTTAGAGAATCTAACATTATATTATAGTCTATTTAAATTTTATTTTGCAATAAGACTTTTAAATATTTCAAAAATTTATATAATTCAATATGCTTAAATTATCGAAAAAGTCAGTAAGTATATGATTTAACAGAATGTACAAAATCTAATATAATGGAGACGACTTAGACCTAGACAGGAACCACCTCCAGGATAAGGATCGAATATGTAACACCCCGTTTTCAGAGCGCCACAATATAAGTATTATTTAATTCTATTTGGTTAAAGATGCTATAAATGTATTTAAAAACGTTAATTTTATTAAAACTGAATGAATGATTACATACATATAAGATTAAAGATCTTTACAGAATCCATATCCTGGGTTTATGTAATACATTTGCAGACTCTGACCCACTGGCTGTGACACGTGACTGGGGAGAGAGGTACTCATACTGAGTACATCCATACATTTTGCTCCAATATCTTCACCTAATCCAAGTTACCTGTTATATATAAAGAAAATGCAAAACAAGGAAAACAGAAAGGAGCTAAGAAACACTGTACACACTATAAAAGTGGGAAAGTAGAGATAGAATACATATATAAATGGCATACACAGATGCGACAAGCATTCATGCTTACTTGGTTCACTTGTTCACTTACTTAGGTTCACGCTACTATCCCTAGGTCCACTCACACCTACCTTCTCAGTCCTATCTGTATCCTACCTCTGACTACCCCATACTTAATTGTCCATTCCTACAACGTCTTTGTTCTCTCACCTCTTCCTAATTAACTACCTCAACTTTCCTTATATCTCTCTTTATCAAATACGGTCTCATAATCACTCGTTGTTCTTCCTACATCAAAAGTTTATCTCAATCACAGGAAGAGCCAATAGTCAAGACAAAGTATATTTCAAATATTAAACAACACAAAGAACATGTTATCCAACATACTGTTCAGCAACACAGGCATCAACACTTATCAGCAATGCAAACAGTCAACACTACCTTTATCAGCATCAACTACCGACAATTATCTCAGCATTATATCACATCATTAATTATCAGCTCATGAATTAACCCTAGCATCGCTTAGGCGACCAACTACCGACATGTTATCGAACAACATACACATCAATCATAAGTTGTCTACCCTATGGTTTTCCATACACACCAACAATTATTCCTATGGTTGACAGACCTCTGACAACTATCCTTAGCTATCACAGACCACAACCCATCTTCTGAGGTACTGCTGTTATCAACCTCTAGTAGGGCTTGGGTCACCCTACACACATTTATATATACTACTCTATTCTACAATCCCTAGAGTGCAAGGTTTCTTGCTCCCACCTGGTTAGAAGATCGTTGCAGTCACTGTCACTCTCTGCGTCCTCACCGCTTCTCGTACTACTCCTGCTACTTGTACTCCTACCGTTGAATACTCATACTTAGTCTACCAAGCCATTCTCATATTCTCCTCTTAGAGGATTGTCTGCTAAGGGCTTTCTGATGCACAAGATCCTCACTTGAGGCAAGTACAGAGCATACTTGCTCTCTAGTGACCCTCTAAGTCTCACTCTTATTCTCAATCTCTAGGACTACTTACTAAGGATTTTCTAATGTGCCAGGTCTTCCTCAGAGGCAAGCACAGAGCATACTTATCCTTAGAAGCTCCTAAAGAGAGAATACTAGAGAGAGAAGAGATTGAGACATACCTGGCTTAGAAGACCGTTGTTGCTGACCTCGCTCGTGTCCTGCCACTCCTCTTCCTCCAAGCCTCCTTCTTTGCGCTCCAAAAGCACAATTGGAGAGCTTGGCTGAAATGAGAAGGTCGAGCTCTATTTATAGACCTAAATTGGTCCCGTCGCATCGCGATGGGCTATAGGTTAAACTCCAGTCGCGCTGCGATTATCACACATGTCACGCTCTCATTGGCTGTGACCACCGACTCGGTCACCGCCTTACCATTTCCAGAATTCTCGCCACTGACATTCCATCGCGTCGCGGTGGATCTTAGTACGATCTCGGTCGTGTAGCGAATTTCGCGCCGTAGTTCGTTTCTTCCTTTACTTGGTCGCGTCGCGATTCACTAAATATTAAAATATTCCGTTTTTCCTTAACTCTTAAGGTTCAATAGGGTATTTTGGGCCCTCTTTTAACTATTTTTGATTTTTTTTTCAACCCACCATTATTTTAGGACTTTTATAAGTATTTTCTTTAGTCTATTTTATTTTTCAGGATGTCACAGAATGCAATCAATCAGATGGCCGATGTCAGGCACCCTCCCAGAAAAAATATAACCATTCCTGATGTCCCAAATCGCCTACAAGACAGTATGTCAAATTAGCGCCAAACCCTTCCTACATCTAGCACCACCCCCAAGGTGGGTAAATAATGAGAATGACGTAAAAAGATCCGGAGGCAAAACAAAATTACAACCAATCCAGCCCACTACCGCATACCAAGCCATCAAAGTAAAGTCGCATCTACCAAATAAATGTAGAGTCGATTCCTGATGGTGACCACACAAAACACATCCAGTAGCTGAGTGATCTAAAATGACTCTCCTGCTAAACAAGTTTTTCCAAGTGGGCACTTTATCCAAAAGTAATTGCCATGAGAAAGCAATTACCTTTGAAGGAGTTAGACTCTTCCATAACTTGCCAACGAGCGAGCCACATTAACAAAATCTAATATAATAATAATAGTAATATATAATTATTATTTATATTTACTTAAATAGGCCGGCCTGTTAGGTCTAAGAGGCTTTTTGGGTAGCCCGAAGCCTGACCTTTTTAGCTAAATAGGCTTTTTAAAAAGCCTTAGCCCTGTATATTTAAAAAAAAAGCCTGGCATGGGCTGGGCCTGATGTAGGCTAGGTCGTAGGCCCATGTCGGGCCCACCCTTGCTTACTCCCACCCCTGCTTACTATGCTTGAGTCGTGAGTAAAAAGTTGAAACCCTTGAAAAACGGCGACGCAGTTCAAACACACACACCCACACACTAACACGCGATACTCTCCAGCAGCAGCACACTGAGGTTATGAGTTGTTCAGCAATGGCTCAGTTGAAAGCATTTCCTTCACATCCATCCGCTGCTACTGCTCCTTCCCTACATGCAACAGGTTCCCCTTTCTTTATATCCATTTCGTTTAACTCTCTTTCAAAAATGTTATAGCGTTGAATGATGATTGAAGATAAGAATTTGAAAAACTTCGACTTTTGACTGGTGAAAGAACTGCATAAATCTTTCCTACATTACTTTGACATGCTCGCTGCTTGCTATGAAATTGACCACATTCATCCCTTGTTTTCAATGTTCTAATTGATAAATGAAACTATGTGTTCTGGTGGATTAGACTGGTTCATATACTTATAAATTTAGTTGCTCTATTTTGAATTTAGAGAGAAACTTTTATCTTTATAGATCCTGATAATTAAGAGTTTTGGGTTTTCTTCATTTTATCAGTTTCTATAACTACCTAAAGAAACTATCTGTTGAACGTGGTGAATAATCTTAGATATATCACGAACCTTGTTTTATCAATGCATTAGTTGTCTTATATTAACATGTAGTTAATTATATGATGAAGCCAATTGTTTTGGAATTTACTCAAAGGGCTTTGTATGAAACTAATGGTGTTTCACTTTTATACTTTATTTTATGAGCCTAACAATGTTTCCGTATTTTCAAGAAAGTTAGTGGGATTTAAAGGTCGTCTGCATGGTCTTTCTATTGCATAGCATGTGGTTGATAACTAATATGGTTACTATTTCGTTTGTTGCGATGTGGAATCCTTCGTGGTGGGCCACTATTCACAAGTGTCAGCGGGAAAGGAGGAACAGATCGTTGGACGGGAGAGGTAAAGCTCATTGTTGTGTCGACCGGGGATACGCTTTGAGGAAGAGACTACACTAATAACGTCACAGTCAAACTCGATTTCCTTAATCTCACGGTAAGGGTGGAGATATTGTAGTTATGGGTATTTGAAGGAATAGATGTAGGGGTCTCCCTTAGGCCCCATGTAGTGATAATTATATTATGGAATGCATGTGAAATATATATATATATAGTGCTGCTGAAATGTTGTGAAGTTCTTATTGATTGATTGTTTGAAGGAATGAGTGTTAAATTCATATCCTTAACGATTGACTTGATGTTGTTTTATCATGAGTAATGTCTTGATAATGATAATATGCCAAATATTCGTTGAAATTGTTGTGACCATGATTTAATTGTTGTGTTCATGAATTATGGATTTTCAGCACCTATGAATTATTAATTTGTTACTGTGTGATTACTCTGTGACAAGTCCACCGTAAGTGGCAACTCTATGACAAGTCCACTGTAAGTGGCAGCTATTTGATAAGTCCACCGTAAGTGACAACTCCTTGACAAGTCCACCGTAAGTGGCAATTACTTTGTGACAACTCCACCGTAAGTGGCAATCACTCTGTAACAAGTCTACTCGCGCGTGGCCTTGACAAGTCCACTGACGAGTGGCAAATTGCTTGAAATTAACTCCTGCGCAGGACGTAAGGAAAAAAAAAAGAGTAGTTATTATAAGAATGAGTAGTTATTATAAGATTTTAGTTTGTGATGATTAAGTTATAATTGTTGAGTAATATTTGCTTGTAATACACTACAAAAAATGTGCTAATTTGCGGCGGTTTTTTTTTCATTTTGAGGGGGTTTTCGACCTCCGCTAAATGATTTGCGGGGGTTTTGAAAACCGCCTCAGTTACGTTCGTCGCAATCTATTTGCGGAGGTTTTTAGGAACCACTGGTACGCGGCCTATATTGCGGCGGTTTTATTGTGGAGGTCGAAAACCTCCGCAAAATGTAACGTTGACTAACTTTATGTAGTTATTTTGTGGGGGTTTTTAACCTCATCTAATTGCCAGTCATGAGTTCTAAAACTCTCCATCAATATTTTCATTTGTAATCAAATTTTTGAATTGATTGGTGATTTTATTATTTGCTTCCCATTATTATATATCTTGCTATTAATTTGTTACAAATTATATCTATTTTCTAATACTTTATTCCAACAAAAAAGAAATAATTTGTTGCAATTGCAAAACATAAAATAAATTTTATAATAGTACTCAGAAAATCTATTCAAAATATATAACCATCATTGCACTCCAAATATAATCCGTAATATATTGTACTCCAAATATTTGTTGTTCAAACATCAAATGTGATAATACACCAAAAAAATAATACTAAAGAAACCTAAAAGAAGTCTTATATATAGAGAACTCCATAAGAAGTCTAATACTAAAAGAACTTAAATATCTTCAAGCATTGCTAGCACCAGATGATCCTCTTACATCCAAAGGCGAATTAGGCTCGCTTGCAGCATCTGTTGGCTGAAATAACAAAAAAAATACTTAGTTACAATACTCAAAATTATAATTAAAATATTCAAAATGATGTTACAAGCATGAGCAGTAAACAACAAGATCATGGAATTGAAGGTTTCACAAAGACCATTTAACCAGAAAAATAGCTACTAGCTAGTTTTATTGTCAATAATAACAGTCTAATCCCAAACACATCAAGTCCTAATTGCTAGCTTGAACAACCATTTCGTACATAGATAACTATTATCTCATTAGATAACATTCCTATGACATAAAAAAGGGTCATACTTGAACACAAATCCAGCATCTATGATGTCAATTTTATTGTTGGAAACTACTTAAAGTAGCTTTTCAAATAATCAGAAATGACTTTTAAAAATTGATTTCTCATTCATTCAACCTTTGTGAGTTCAACATCTCTTCTCCTTTGTTGATAAACTTTATTGTAAAATTTCATGTAGACTACATATTTGGAGAAAGGCCACTTAAGATGGGACATGTACCAAAAACAAAACAACCACAATATGACCACATCAAAACCAAAAACAAAAACAACCACAATAATCACATCAAAACAAAAAACAGCCACATAATAACTAATAATAATAGTCATAATAACAGCCACATCTTGTCATAAATATTAGAGCAATAAGTATTGAAGTTCCGACATGTATGCTCTTTATATCAATTTGGCATATAGAAAAATATTGACCATAAGATTCATACAAGTACTTACATTTGATGAACCAAAGAAGCCAAGTAATTCTTCAGGGATCTTTCCTTCTTTCATTATCATGTAAGCTTTAAGTGCTCCCATGGTGCTTTGAACTTGGGATTGCAAGTCGGTGTACTTCTCTTGCCAAAAGTTAGAAGATGATGTAGCAACATCGGATGAAGAAAAACTCAAATTCGAAAGTCGGAGTCTAGTATTCCTAAATGTATTAGTAGGAGCTGCTCCCATACCCATGGACCGCACTCTCCCAGAGTGCTCAGGTCCCAACACTCTACCAACCACATCATTAGGAGAAAGCTCTGATTCATTACTGCTTTGAGTCAAACCCACTTCAATTTGTTCCTATGAGCATACAAGGTTATCAAGTTTAAAACTATTACAGTTAAATTCAAAGAATGAAACCTAAAAAACAATATTTTTCAAGTTAAACTTACCATTATATCCTTTGCTGCATCATTTACAACTGATCCATCCTTTTTTTATGTGTTTCAATATACAATTGTCCACGACTAGGTTGCTTTTCGGTTTCCAAAAACTATAACAGAAAAAATTGTTACAATATGACAAACAAAATAGTAAAATCTATCGAGTTTATATAATTACCATCTCACGCCGTTTTCATCTTATCCTATTGATTGAGACTTGAAATTTTCCCTAAAACATTGTGATTCTTGGGCTGCATAATTTCAACCCCACTCCGTAAACTAGACCCCACCCCCCCAACCCGAGTTTATACTTAGCAATAAGTAGAAAACTCAAAAACTGGTATAAAAAATTGCTTTCATCATTTATATAATTACTTAAATAAAGCTATTGTATGCTTATATAATTGCAACTGAAGAAACTTATGACCCCAGTTAGGGGTATTACCTCTGTTTTTCTGGGATTTTGAGCTTCTTCTTGAGTTTGCTCTTCCATTAGTTACAATGGAAAGATGTTTACTGTGTGGTTGAATTTCTCTATTCACGTGGTTTGAAGTTTGGTTTGAAGTTCAATTGATGAGGATAGTTGTTTGGTAATTGATACCCGTGAGTTCTAATTTCCCCCCTATTTTTGGGCTGCTGATATGAGTCTCTCCCAAAGATTACTCTACCAAGTACCACTACTGATATGAGTCGCAAATTCTTAGTTATAACTACACAACTTTCATTAATAACGGTTTAGGGAAAAAGCGATGGCAGTTGTAACATGATTACTCTCTAATTGTAATTTAATTATCTTCCGGTAGTTACTAAAATTATGAGCATAAACTATGATGTTTCATTCGTGATGTCCATGCCCCATGTAATGTTCATCGTTTTTCTAAATGTTGAATGGTATTGGGCACTACATGTGCTTTGCAGTGTATTGGATTCTTCCTAATGAGTTCTAATACCTGTTCAGTATTCTTAAAAGAAGTTCCATGCTCTAACTTCTGTGTTTCAATATACAATTGTCCACGACTAGGTTCTTTTCGGTTTCCAAAAACTATAACAGAAAAAATTGTTACAATATGACAAACAAGATAGTAAAATCTATCGAGTTTATATAATTACCATCTCACGCCGTTTTCGAGAGAGAGGTTTAGAACCACCGGTATGAGGAATCAGTTGCTTGCTTCGTATTTGTTTATTTTTTTGACAAATCTCCTATGAACAAACAAATACAAATTTATGTATTAATCAAATAATGGACTAAAACAATAAATCAATCAAAGTAATCATAATTGCACCTACCAATGTTTGTGGTTTTAGACGATAGTTAACAAATTGTATCCATTGATCTTTTTCTATACCGGTTGGCACATTACTTGTGATTTCATCTCTGGTTTTTGTTGGATCATAAAACTCCCACCATAATTTTTGTCTACTTGCAGCCCACTTCTTCCCAATGCTAAGTTTGCAAAATCGTTGTGCAATGGCTTCAGTAGTCCTAAAACAAAATCGAGGCTTCCAAAAATACAATGTCAGTTTTTATTTATTCAAATAAATATATTAAATTTGATAAACATTGGAAAGTATACATGCATAGTGCTTATACCTTAATGTCTGTTTCATAACAATCAGAAAATAAGCTTTTGCACGGCCCGGTAGTCAGGACCACTTATCAAAACTTATTGGAAACAATTTGCAATCAGTTGCTAATGTTCCACAATATCCTGCGAGCAAGCCTTGTGCCTCACCATATGGAGCACCTTGGCAATCAAAGTACACAATTATACGCTGCCCTCTAGGTAAGTTGTTGACTTCCTTAACCTTGACTTTGATCTTCTCAATAGCTTCTCTTGGGTCTTTAACAATAAAGAATTCATTTAGCCAAAAAAATAATAAAAACAATTATGTCAAATGAAAGAAAATATGACAGATATATGTACCTATTGCTTCAACAGTCCAATGTTGTGAAAGAAAATTGAAAGAAACTGACCTTTTCAGAAACAAAGAAAACGAAACTGTTCCAGCAACAGATTTTGAGGGTATTATAGTGTTTGCCTTAAATCTGGACAATCCAAAATCATAAACCTGATCATGAAATGAAAAAAGAAAATAATTACATGCACAAAATTATGATATGAAATCTCATAATAAACTATCAAGATGAAACAACACTCGGAAGTGCAGGAATTAGAAACAACACAACAAGCATGACAAGTTAGTTATGCTAGCTTGCTTTAACATATATAAATCAATATCAATCTCAATATTAGTGATAAACTGACCACACAATTCTTTCTAAGTCTAGGCGTAAAACGCTACTTAGGGTCCACTCCCATCTCTATCCGGGTGCAAGTTTTGGGATCTCATCACGATTATAATTAAAACCCTAAAGTAATTAATTCCCTTCACAATACTTCACATTTGTCACAATACTTCCCTTTAATTTTCTTTACAATTCAAAGTCTTCTTTGATTCTTGATTTGTTTGTGGCTCTTCCACATAATGAATGAAGATAGGATTCTTCTAACAAGTTAGATATATATATTCCCTGCATAATGTACTGCTGGTTCCATTATGCAAATCAAGATTTTGAATTGTAGGTAATAAGAATAGAAAAGGCCAGCAGGGGGTCATTTTAATTAGGGTAATATTTGTCATGTTCCTTTTTACTATTTTTTTCTTCTTGTTAGTTCTTTACAGGTAATAATGTGCCACATTCATTAAATGATTGTTATTTTGTTGCTGGTTTGTTTCTATGTAGATTTATAGAAGCATATAGAAGAAAAAATCTTCTAGATATAGTTCTTTATCTAGCTGGTTTGTTTCTATGCAGATTTATAGAAGCATATAGAAGATCCTATTCATATAGTAGATATATAGTAGGTTAAGTGCTAAAATGTAATAATCATGGAATCTAGCAGGATATAGTAAAACTAATATGAACTCAGTAAATCATTTGTAAAGATTAGAAGCAGAGAAGTGCTGCCAATCAAAAATATAAAGAGGGAAGTGAAATTGAACTGGATAGTGTTTTTCACACCACAATTTGTGATCATAAATGATGAATTGACCAGTTTAGATAAAAAGCCTTCTCAGACTTCCTTATAGAAGGGAACCTTCTCTTAAGAGTAGCATCATCAATTTGGATGACAGTAGTACCTGCTTTCTCAAATCTTCTACCTCATCCTTGATAACCAAAGCAATCTCGTAGGAAGTTCCAAATTTAATAACAAATTGATAATGCTAAATGAAACTGATATCCTGCAAAATTATCATTTAAACATGTGTCATACAGGTTCTTTCGCATATATGGGATGGTCATCTCTTACAAAGGACCAACTCAGAGTAGCTACAGGCTGTGAGACCTTCCCTTGGAAGAATTAAAATGTTAATTCCAGTGATGCAATTGAGTCTGGGCCAAGGGGAAGAATTATGCATCAAAAGTATCTGACGGAGTTGCAGAGATATGGCTTTTAGGAGAAAAAAGAGCAAATGTATAGGTTGTGGGTATCAAATCATTCAATGATAATGATGTTAATCTCAAAGGTGCAAGCTTTGTATTGGCATGGTTCTACATCTAAACTATTGGCTGTTTTGCTTTTCCCTAACACATTAGATGGAAACATTTTTAATGTCATGGATTTATTGGCTTTTGGTTATTTTCGACCAATTGTAGCACCACACAGATCATCTGGACAGAAAAACAAGGCAAAATAAATAACATGGTACAAAATGTGCATTAGGATGAGGACTCCTTACAGTGGATGCAGCTGTTATGCATCTTTTACCAAACCTTGGACACTTACTAACCGAATACTAATCATGGCCGTCCCATAGTTTAAATACCAGACTATAAATAATTAATACATCTTACTCAAGTTAGTTAACTACAAAAATTAAAATAATAGACCTTGGTGCAATGCATGAAAACCCGTCTTATTCCATTCACACAAAAACTACTATATTAATAATCATGTGCTAACTTTCTATAATCCCAAAGCTCAACTCTTAACTGACACTTGGTTCTCTACCTCACTGTCACTATCATCCAAATATCATTACCCCCTTTTCCTCTCACATTATATATTTATTGCTACCTAGCTAGTTCTTTCAGATTACACACTCTAATAACTCATTCATCCCCTTATTTCTATAGCCTTAGTCCTCAACTGGAGGCAAAATAAATTTGGTGTAAAACAGGAGCACCAACGAATGATCCAATCAGTTCATCGCTAACAAAATAATGAATCTTTCAACAACAAAAGCTCATGAATTTTCCCTGAAATAAAATTACCTCTGAAACCAATCAACTTCAAAAGCAAGCGACCTCCAATATCCTCGGG
Source organism: Calophaca sinica (assembly GCA_037113605.1). Lineage (NCBI taxonomy): Eukaryota > Viridiplantae > Streptophyta > Magnoliopsida > Fabales > Fabaceae > Calophaca > Calophaca sinica. The sequence goes on from CM073731.1 coordinate 30,450,078, forward strand.
AATCCAAATCATCCCTAGCCTTAACTCCCTCAAATCACATAGATTACGAATTCCTTCAGAATATCTCCCACAAGCAACAAAAGCACCAAAGAATTACTAATAATCACAATAAATCATGAGCATAACCAACCAAAATAGAAGAGAAACTCCAACGAAAAGTCCTTCATAAGGAATGCATACCTGTCTCAGAAACTCCTTCAATTGAAAATCCTTGACTGCAACATCTTGATTTGAGGGCAAAGACGCGAGTGAAGAGGTGACGGCAGAGACGACGAGGTGCACAGAGGTGTAGAGGTGCATGGCGAAGGCAGAGACGTCAACGGCAGAGAAAGAAACGGGGACCACAGAAACGGCGAGGAACACGGACGACGGCAGAGGCGGCGAGGAATGCGGACGACAGCAGAGGCGGCGAGGAACGCGAAAGAGGAACGCTGTAAAAAGAGGAAGAGGCACGTCGATGTTCAATTTAGAGGAGGAGCGCTGTAAAACGAGGAAAGGGGCATGGCGATGGAAAGGGGAGAAGGGAGCTTCAGGGATTCGATGGTGTTGGCAGAGTTTCAGCAGGAATGGAGCTTCAGGATTTCTAGCAGGAATGAACGCTGATTTCTAGCGGGATTTCTTATTTACCATCGAATAGGGTTTTCTTGAGGGGAAAGGGAAAAAAGGGAGAAGGAGATGTTCAATTAGAGGAGGTTTTTAACCCCCTCAATTTAACCGAGTTTTTAACACAATCAGGCATGTAAGTGTCTTTTTTTAAATTAATTTGGGGGGTTTTTAAAACCCCCGCAAAAAAACCGCCCCTATTTGGCCCTTTTTTTGTAGTGATATATGTATGTATTTGAGTGTGTTTGTATACGTCTATTCTTTCTAATATCAACACAACTCAACTACAACGAACTCACCCCCTTTGCTCGTGTGTTTCTTGTTTCCCATGATTTATTTGCATATGCTTTGTTACCAGAGCCAGTGGCTAATTGTGAAGACTCTAATTGCTGAAAATCTTTTTAGAGTTTTTATTTCAGATTTTTGTTTGAGACATTGAGTCATTTAAGTATTTTTTATGTTTTTATAAACTGGGATGAGTAAAAGCTCTGAGACTATGTGACACGGGTTTTTGGGTTTTATTTTATAGGGTTTCATTTTTATTCTGCAAGTTTAAGTAAGACCTTTGGAAAATACTTACCGTACTTATTAGTAGAAACAAAGACTTAGAGTTTGTGACGTGATGCTCTTAACTCGAGCGATCTTTGATATATATATGTTTTTTTCTTCTTTCTTTTGAAACTAGAAATTTTCCTTTAATTCGGCGATGACTATTTTTATTTTATTGACTCAACAATAAATTGATGAATTTATATTCTATTTTGAATAATTATGAAAAGGGGTTAAGGGTGTCACAACGATAATTTTCAACAACTATATATATACTAGTTTATTTGACCCGTGCAATGCACGAGTGAGATTCAGGGTTGATAACCCGCGTTTTGTGTACGAAATAGCCAAAAATAATAATAAAAAAAGTGAAAAAAGATGTGTGTCATGAGATATAAATATAACCAATATAAATATTATCTGAAGCTTAAAATTTACTCTATTAAAACTCTAATAGAAAATAATAATAAGAACTACAATTGAAAATAACTTCTAAAAGTTTTATAAACAACTAAATAACTTATTTATAATACGATGATCCGTGCCCCTCGCGATACATATATTAAAATAAAAGAATACATTTTCCTGACAAATACATCCTAATATTTAATTTTTAATAAAATGTTCGTCAATAATAATTTAGATAAACTTTAAGAAGAAAAAATAAAAATACATATTAATTTAGCATTTATTATAATTAAACATAAACAATCATGCGGATACTGAGAATATTTATATTCTAATGGAATGTTGGAGATTTAAAATTTTAATAATACATAAGAGATAAAATACACAAATTATGAAAAAAAAATTATAAAAACTAAAATTTAACATTATATAGTTATAATTTTTCTATTAAATTTTATGATGTGCATAGTAAAATAAATTAGTTATGAAAAGTTATAAAATTAAAAGTATTCAAATTTGTATGGTAAAATGATGATGAATAGTGACTAATAATTGATATAATTAATAAATAAAAATATGTAAGTCATTTAAGAGAATATATTAATGATTTACACTTTTTTTATAAATAAAGGGAATAATAGAAGATCTACGACACAAGCCAAGGGATAGCACACTCCATTATGTGAGAACGTAAAACAAGACTGGGGGATGGGGAAGAGACATCTATAATTGTCCACGTAAAATCACTCTGATGATTCATATTGGCTAAAATATCTGTGCAGGAATTCGCTTCTCTGGTATTAATGATCTATACTACGAAATTATTGTTTGACATGAGATAATAATTGTTGATATAATTAAAACAATAACTAAAAAAATTAAATTGATATAGGCAAAAAGATTAATAATGCTCGTGTTATCACATGTCTTGGATAATATTTTGATTGAATAACAATTGTCTAGATACGATAATTAATTGATTGATATGTTTTAATTTATTATATTTTGAATTTGAATTTAATTTAATTCAAATTTGATTGAATGATAAAAGTCTAGATATGATTATTAAGTAATTGATATGTCTTAATTAATGAAATATCGTGAATTAAAAAATAAAAAATAAGTAGCTGCCACGTGACATGAGCTTACATAGCAAAACTTCATTTTATATTATATAGTATACTAGTGTGTTTACCCGTGCGATGCACAGGAAACATTAGATTGGAAAATTTAACAGTAATTGAATCAAATTAATTACCAAATTAATATAATTAATCACCAAAATCAACTAATTAATTTTTTAAATAATTATAATAAATATAAAAAAATAAAAAAATCAAGTGAGAAATCGATTTTTCCAAAGCCGATTTCCCACTTAAATAAAAACAAAAAACAAAAATTTTAAATAAAAAATAAAAAACCATGGTGAGAAATTGGCCTTGATAGCCAAAAAAGTAACCCTAAATTTTTTTTTGGAACAGTTTTGCAACAAAAAGGTCAATTTTCGCACATTTTCTTAAGATTAAGAACTTCACAATAGAATGCAGTAGTTGGAAGATAGAATTTTGTAAGAGATAACCGAATACTTCATAGCTTTCTCTTGAAATATCTTTGAGCAGGAACTAACAATACGTCGTGTCACATAGAGGACAAAAGTTTAATCAAATCAATAATCAATAATAAAGAAAAATTCATATAAATTGTGGAAGAGTAACCTAAAAAATTCAACGTATGTTGTTTTTATCCTTTTATTATAAAGGTTTTATATTCAAAACTAGAGAGAAACTGCCTTAAAAAAAATCATTAGAGACGAACTTGTTAAGTTTAACTTTAAGATATGTAGAAAATATTTTTTAGATGAAGATCCCTTAAGCATTATTCTATTGATTAATTATATTGTCCATGAGCCTTAACTGGTCCAGCATAAAAGAATAATAAGAAGAAGAAAATAGACCAACGGCGTGGAAGGTAAAAATGGCCACTGTTTTGTATGTTTGTTATATATGAAAAGGGATTATATGTTGATATATTTACACATAAGAAGCCATTCAAAAAAAAAATTACACATAAGAATAACCATGATAATCCTATTAAATGTATAATAAATTCTGACAATCTGGCTATATTTTTAAATAAATTTGTAATAAAAAAATATCCATGATAGACCAATTTAAATATTTAAAAAATTCTTATCATCTTGTTAAATATTTAAATAAATCTTTATACAAATAAACCCTGATGATTTCATTTAAATATATAATAGTTTATTGTAATCGCGCTAATTTTTTTTATAGATACGAATAATCAAATCTAAATATAAAATAGGTTCGAATAATCTCACCAAACTTTTTAAATAAGTTTATACACGTAAAAAGAACCCTGATAATTCTATTTAAGATAATCTCGATAAATTTTAAATAAATTTTTACATATAAAAAACCCAATGACTCCATTTAAATATATAATATATTCTTACAATATTACTAAATTTTAAAATAAGATTTTACACATAAGAACCCTGATAATCCCATTAAACATATCATAAATTCTTATAATCCATATTTAAATTTTTAAATAATTTTTTACATAAAATAAGATTAATGATAAACTAATTTAAATATTTAAATAAGTTTTACATATAAGATGAACTCTGATGTTTTTATGGTACCCCCTAATATGGACCCTTAAAAAAGGGTTCTAAAGGTGGTCCTCATTAATTGACCTGCTATAGCAGGTTTCTTCGCCTCTTCAAACGGTTTGCAGTAAAATTAATTTCGTTTTGTCATTATCGTTTTTATGCCCCAATATTTTGTATTCCCTCCTCTGAAAATTTGGGAAAAAACTGTAACCAAAAAAAAAATTGGGGAAAAACTTGATATTCAGCTGATCTACAAAGACGAATGAGAATGACAGGGATGAAGCACTAAAAGTCGAGCTACATGGCCGAATAAGCACCCTTTCAGGTCCGCTATAGTCCTATGGTGCGGTTCGACATAGATGGCGAGGTATAATAGAAGCAGTTCTCCCGAACCCTAAATTGATGCATTTGGGAGTTTAAAAAATCTGACCTATTTTTTAGGGATCAACATGCGATTCCAAAATGTTACCTGTTTTTAATGGAGTACAACGATTTTAGAGTGAAAATTTCAACTGCAACTGAGGAGGTCTGATTTACAAATCTTCCAGTAAATGTGATCCACAATTGATGGCTTACTGATATTACTCATTTAAATTAGGTCGGATTCTACACGATCGGCTGATTCTTCAACAAAACAGGATGCTGATGCAAAGCAAGGAAGTCAGACATCACCTGAGGAAGAGAAAAACCAACAATTTGCATCTAGTGATGCTACAGAGTCGTTGTTTGGAAAATTTAAGTCAACCTTTTCCTCTCTAAATGTTTCTGCTTCCTTCCAAAAATTAAAAGATGCGAAAATAGTCGACGGCGAAAAAAAAAACTCACTTAACAGCCTACCACCGGTAAACACACATGGGTCCACCTTCGGACTCCTTTTTAAGGGTTCATATTAGGGGGCACCACCTTAGAAAAAGGGTCCAAAGGTGGTCCTCATTAAATGTCCTGCTATAGCAGGTTTCTTCGCCTCTTCGAACGGTTTGCAATAAAATTAATTTCGTTTTGTCATTTTCGTTTTTATGCCCCAATATTTTGTATTCCCCCCTCTGAAAATTTGGGGAAAAACTGTAACCAAAAAGAAAAAAAATATTGGGGAAAAGCTTGATATTCAGCTGATCTACAAAGACAAATGAGAATGATAGGGATGAAGCACTAAAAGTCGAGCTACATGGCCGAAGAAGCACCCTTTCAGGTCTGCTATAGTCCTATGGTGCGGTTCGACATGGATGGCGAGGTATAATAGAAGCAGTTTTCCCAAACCAGGAATTGATGCATTTAGGAGTTTAAAAAAATCTAACCTATTTTTTAGGGATCAACATGCGATTCCAAAATGTTACCTATTTTTAATGGAGTACAATGATTTTAGAGAGAAAATTTCAGCTGCAACTGAGGAGTTCTGATTTACAAATCTTCCAGTAAATGTGATCCACAATTGATGGCTTACTGATATTACTCATTTAAATTAGGTGAAAGAAACTTTTGGGGATAGGAAAGCAGGATTTTGCAGGAAAACAAGATGTTGATGCAAAGCAAGGAAGTCAGACGTCACCTGAGGAAGAGAAAAACCAGCAATTTGCATCTAGTGATGCTGTAGAGTCGTTGTTTGGAAAATTTAAGTCAACATTTTCCTCTCTAAATGTTTCTGCTTCCTTCCAAAAATTAAAAGATGCGAAAATAGTCAACGACGAAAAAAAAAACTCACTTAACAGCCTACCACCAGTAAACACACATGGGTCCACCTTTGGACCCTTTTTTAAGGGTCCATATTAGGGGGCACCAAAATATATTTCTAAAAATCCATGAAGTTTTTTAAAACATGTACCAAAGGAGAATGTACATTGCAAAACTCATTTTCTTGGAAATATTTTTTTCTCTAAAAAAAATTGTTTAAAAAAGTAGTAGCATTATTTTAATTAAAATTTTGGAATCGAAAATTTTAGTTTGATCAGCCAATTTATCTTATCAAATCGTAAATCAACAGGCGTGCATGCACACACAACACTATCTAGTAATTAATATTTGTTTTATTATCTTTTTTTATTGAATATTTGTTTTATTATCACTCTCACAAAATAATATACTCACATATAATATTTTTAAATTTGTTTTTGCATATGGTCATCGTGAAATTGATAAAAATAAAAAAATCAAACTAAATAAAATATTATACATATAAAAACTAAAATAATAAAAATAATAGTCAATAAAAGTTGATTTAACAACAATTATATATACACGAATTGACTAAACTTTTTTACGAAGGCAAAGTTGAAAATGAAAATTATGAATAAAATAGATAAGAATAAATGTAAAAAAAAAATTAAAACTAAATATAAAGGATTTAAAAATTAAGTCACAACTTACTATGCTTGAGTCGTGAGTTAAACGAGTTGTTTGGAACCAGAGAAAGGTAGAGGAAAGATAGGAGGGATGATGGAAAGATTTTTGGAAAGCGTGTGTTCCATCGTTTGGTATGCTTATCAAAAGGAGGGAAGGATACATACATGTGGGCCCCATGGCCAAAAATATTTCCGCTTAAATCGGGAAGAAGACGGAGGAAACCATCACTTTAAAGCGACTAAAATAGCCTTGCTTTTTGTTCTTAAATTGTTGTGGCTACTGCACTTCGTTTCTTAGTTATCGTGCTACTCATTTTTTCTGATCCTTGTTTTTTTCAGACAAAGTAATGCTTCATTAGCAACCTCACAAATCAGAGGCTAAAAGATCAACAATACAAAGAGGAGTATCTTCTATCCAAATAAAATCACCAACAGACAGAGCAAATTTTGCTAGCCTATGAGCTACCTGATTAGCTTCTCTTCTAACGTGCCATACTTTAAAATTATGAAAACAAGAAGAGATGCTTTTACAATCATCAATAACCATCCCAAAATGAGTATTCATAGTAGACGAGGATAGAATGGCTTGCACAACTGTTAAAGAATCCGTTTCTGCATACAAGTTGTAGAAGCCCAAATCAAAAGCAAAGGATAGAGCAAGCTTCATTCCCAAACTTTCAGCTAAATCAACATCTGGAAGAGCAAATATTTTAAAAGTAGCAGCTGCAAACAGAACACCCATATCATCGCACAAAACTGCACCGATTCCCCAAACACCATCTGAATATCCAGCAGCATCAGCATTAATTTTATACACCAACCTTGGAGGAGGACTCCATCTAGCCGAAGATTGAGGCACTACATGATCTGCCAAGTTTTGCAATGGTTGGGTGCTAAGCATCGTAGAGTATTCAGTAACATTCTTCCATGCCTTATTTGCTACCTCTGTTGGCTGAATAAATTTCCCCTCAAAATATAGTTTATTCCTTGCATTCCATATCTCAAAACACAAGGATAAAACATGATTTATAGCATCTGAAGGGGCTGTTAAAATAGTTTGTTCCAACCAATCAACAAAATCTACAATGTTGCTGCTCAAAATTAATTCCTACAGGAGATGCAAACCATGCTTGTTTAGCCCAAGAGCAGGTACCAAAAATATGGTTAATATCCTCACACCCCGAATTACAACGCAAACACAGAGGGGATAAATGCATACCTTTATCAATTAGATTCATCCTGCTAGCAATGCCATTATGCAGTATACGCCAAGCAAAATGTACATGTTGTGGTATGGTCCTTTAATTCCATAAATGCTTCCAAAGCTGATGTTAGGAAATTACGCAAAATTTCCCCATAGTCAGATTAGTGGAAGAGCAAAAATAAATGCGGAAGCACACACAAAAATTGATAACGGAGTTCGGCCAATAATGCCTACGTCTCCGGACTGCTGCAGACCTTATATTGAAAAAGGAAATACACACTGTGTTTACAAACACTCACACTCTCTCACAAAACCCACAACCCAATTACACCCAAGAATTTCTCTCACAAAATTCTGTCACTAGAATTTTATCTCACAAATGCTTATCTCTCTAAGCTTTGGAACTCACTTGGTTGGAATTCTCTCAATGTTGGAATGATTTGCTCTTGCCTTCAAGCTTCTATTTATAGGCAAGGTTTGCAATGTGAACATATAATATGAACACATCAAATTGGATGGCCACCTACCATCATGTGTTTTATGACTTAGGCAAGGTTTGCAATGTGAACATATAATATGAACACATCAAATTGGATATGGCCACCTACCATCATGTGTTTTATGACTTTCCATATTTTCCAACCCATGTTTTTCTTATTTTGGTTGGTGGCTTACCTCTTTTGACTAACAATCTCCCACTTGAAGACTGATTTCAATCGATCTTCACACCTCGATCAATGCAGCAGCCTTTCCTGGTCTGTTATTCAAGCAGGCCAACCGAAGTTGAGCACAACTTCAGTTTGTCGATAGTCACCACCTTTGTCAACATGTCTGCTGGGTTCTTACTTCCTTGAATCTTCTTCAACATTAACACCTCATCCTCAGCGGAGATCCGATGAAGTGATAACGAAGACCAATGTGCTTTGTTCTCGAGTGAAATCTTTGAGTTCTTTGCGGATGTATCGCCTCTACGACTATCACTGTGCAAAACACTCTTCTCCTGTGTGAAACCCAACTCTGTTAACAATCCCTGAAGCCATATCAATTCTTTGCTGGCTTCTGTTACTGCTACATACTCAGCCTCTGTAGTGGATAAAGCAACAATCTTTTGTATCCGCGACATCCAACTAACTGTTGTAGTACCAACAGTAAATACGTAACCAGTGGTACTTCTTCGGTGATCGACTTCACCTGCAAAGTCTGCATCTACGTAGCCTTGTACTTTTATTTCTCCTTTGCCAAAGTACAAACACTTCTCTGTGGTGCCTCGTAGATACCTCAAAGTCCATTTCACTGCTTCCCAATGAGCTTTTCCTGGATTTGACATAAACCTGCTAACTACTCCCACTGCATGGCCAATGTCTGGCCTCGTACAGACCATTGCGTACATCAAACTTCCAATGGCTGAAGCATATGGAATCTTAGCCATGGATTCTCTTTCTTCCTCATGCGAGGTGTTGTTCCTTGGATAGCGAAAATGATCGCCAAAGGTGTCTTGTGACCGGTTTAGCGTTGCCCGTGTTGAATCTTTGCAAAACACGGTTGATGTACTCACTTTGAGATAAGCGCAAAATTCCTCTCGCTTATCTCTCGTGATTTGCATTCCAAGGATCTTCTTTCTTTGGACCCAAGTCCTTCATGTCAAATTCTTTTGACACCGTGCATCTTCAAGTTTCGATCTCGTCCATATCCGAACTCGCTACTAACATATCATCGACATAAAGTAACAAAATGATATAAGCGGACTTATATCTCTTGAAGAAACAATTGATGGTCGGAGTTGCACTTCGGAAACCTTCCTTGTGGATGAAGCTATCAAACTTCTTGTACCCTTGTCTCTGAGTTTGTTTGGACCATACAAGCTCTTTTTAATCTGCACACCATGTTCTCATTGCCTTTTTAGAAGCCTTACGGTTGGTGCATGTAGATCTCCTCATCTAAGTCTCCATGAAGAAACGCAGTCTTCACGTCCAACTGCTCAAGGTAGAGCTCTTCACTAGCAACAATACTTAACACAGACCTGATAGTATTGAGCTTCACATGTGGAGCAAAAATCTCGGTGTAGTCGACTCCTTCTTTTTGCTGGAATCCTTTAACAACTAGTCGGGCTTTGTATCTCTTGGAGCCATCATTCTCCTCATTCACCCGATACACCCATTTGTTGTGAAGTGCCTTCTTTCCCACGGTAACTCACTAGTTCCCATGTTTGATTGGAGATCAAAGACTTCATCTCGTCTTTCATGGCAAGCTCCCACTTGCTAGCATCTGTGATCGACATGCTTGCAGATAATCTTGAGCTCCTCCATCGATCAACAACATGTAGTCCATGTATCTCTGTTGGGCACATGAACTCGAGAAGACTTTCTCTAATGAGCCGGAGTAGGATGCTCTCTTGTGTCAAATTGTTTTTACGCTACTGGATAAGTTGATTCCTCTGACTGAGGATTCTCAACGATAGGACTTTCTAGGACATCGTCCCCCTCTGCATACACTGGCCCACTCTGTTCTGAGTTGCTGGTGTCTGTGCTATGCCTGTCCTTGTACATCACTCTTTCATTGAAGATCACATCTCTACTGCGGATCAGCTTTTTGTTTTCATCATCCCAAAGACGGTAGCCAAACTCATTTTCACCATAACCGATGAAAGTGCACTTCTTTGATTTAGGATCGAGCTTATTCTGCCTTGATCACCGATATGCACATATGCTACACAACCAAAAACTCTAAGATGTGAGAGTTTGACCTCTTTTTCCGCTCCATACCTCTTACGGTGATACGTGCTCCAATGGTACCGATGGACCTCGGTTGATCAAGTAGGCTTTGTGTTGGTATACGCCCCGAGCGCTTGAAGCTTTGTTGCACCGCAAGCTTCGGCTCTCTCTGTCAACGTTCGATTCATACGCTCGGCTACACCATTGTGTTGAGGCGCACTGCACTGATTCTCTCCATTACGATCCCGTGCTCATAGCGTAACTTCTTGAATCTGGTGTCTTCATATTCACCACCATTGTCGGTTTGAGCTTTTTGATCTTTAATCTGTCTCATTTTCTACCATGGCTTTCCACATCTTGAAAGCCTCGAATACTTCAGACTTATGTTTGAAAGTATACCCATACCTTCCTAGAGTGATCATCGATAAAAGTCACGAAGTATTGCTTCCCATCGATGGATGAGGCGGTCGTTGGACCCCAAACATCGAGTGAACAAGCTCGAAGTTTCTCTTTCTTTGGGGTTCTTCCACTTGTCCAAAGCTAACTCTTTCTCGCTTCCAAGTATGCGATCTTCACACATGTCAATTTCTACTGACTGAAGACCTGGCAATTTGCCCTTCGAGTGCATGATCTTCATCCCTTTCTCACTCATATGGCCTAGTCTCTGGTGCCATAGATTGGGATTTTCATTTGCTGCAACTGCAATCAAATGGCATGCTCCTGCTGTCTTGTAAAGAGTACCACTCTTTCTGCCGCGAGCAATCGTCATTGCACCCTTTGAAATCTTCCAATGATCGCCGTGGAAGACTGTTGTGTAGCCGTCACTGGCCAACTGGCCTACTGAGATTAAGTTTTTCGTCAGGTCAGGAATATGTCTGACATTTTTCAATTCCCATACAGACCCGTTCAACTTAATCTTCACTACACCTTTGCCAACAATCTCACAAGACTGTTTATTACCAAGGTAAACTTTACCAAGGTTTTCGGGTACATAATTCTCGAAGAATTCTCTCTGCGAAGTGGCATGAAAAGATGCTCCAGAGTCTAACACCCAAGACTCTTCCTTGCTCTCCAAAGAGCATATCAATGCATCACCTCCTCCTGAGGTGGAAGCAACATTTGCCTCGTCCTTCGCCTTACGGTTCTTGATTGCACTCACACCGATTTTTGTAGTGCCGTCTTCCTTGAATTCCAACACTCGATAGTCTTCGAGTTGGAGTTTTGAGAACTATGATGATTTACGGATTTGGACCGCCGCCTCTTTGATTTGCCACGCCCATTTCCTCTGGTTGAATTTCTTCCCCTTGACTCGTATGCACATCGAAGAGGATGAAGATTCACCCGACTCTCTCCGTCGGATCTCTTCATCGAGAACGGATCACGAACATCGCCGATTTCAACTTATTATTTCCGTTGAGCTACTCACACCGTGACATTAGCATTCCAACTCTACGGAAGAGAAGACAAAAGTATCAATGCTCATACCTCATCATCAAATTGATTCCAACCGAACTCAATCGGGTTGTGACTATGTTGAGTTCATTGAGATGTTGTGCCATCGATGCGCCTTCCGTCATCCGCAGTTAAACAACCGCCTCATCAAATGAACTTTGTTTGAGGCCGACGCTTCGTACATGTTGGAAAGAGCCTTCATAAGATCTGCCGTGGTCTTTTCTTTTGCAATGTTAAACGCAACATTACGGGATAACGTCAAACGGATAACGCCAAGGGCCTGTCTATCAAGAAGGATCCATTCATCTTCCTTCATCTCCGCTGGTTTCTTTCCTGTGAGAGGTTGATACAGCTTTTTCTGATACAGATAATCCTCGATCTGCATCTTCCAAAAGCCAAAGTCCGCACAATCAAACTTTTCAATTTTCACCTTTCCTTCATCTGCGGCCATCACTCCCACTCGAGTCTGACTTCTCAGGATCGTTTCTGACAATTTCTACGAACCACCGTGCTTTAGAACACCTCCGTGGACAAATTGGTAGTGCCGACCAATTTTACTATTCACGAAAATTACTATTCACGTGAACAGTATCCTCACCAAGATTTAGCAGAAATAACCAACTAGCTCTGATACCAGTTGTTAGGAAATTACGCAAAATTTTCCCATAGTCAGATTAGTGGAAGAGCAAAAATAAATGCGGAAGCACACACAAAATTGATAACGGAGTTCGGCCAATAATGCCTACGTCTCCGGACTGCTGCAGACCTTATATTGAAAAAGGAAATACATACTGTGTTTACAAACACTCACACTCTCTCACAAAACCCACAACCCAATTACACCCAAGAATTTCTCTCACAAAATTCTGTCACTAGAATTTTATCTCACAAATGCTTATCTCTCTAAGCTTTGGAACTCACTTGGTTGGAATTCTTTCAATGTTGGAATGATTTGCTCTTGCCTTCAAGCTTCTATTTATAGGCAAGGTTTGCAATGTGAACATATAATATGAACACATCAAATTGGATGGCCACCTACCATCATGTGTTTTATGACTTAGGCAAGGTTTGCAATGTGAACATATAATATGAACACATCAAATTGGATATGGCCACCTACCATCATGTGTTTTATGACTTTCCATATTTTCCAACCCATGTTTTTCTTATTTTGGTTGGTGGCTTGCCTCTTTTGACTAACAGCTGAGACCCTTGTTCTTGATTTGAAACTTGTAGATTTTCCATGTTTTCCCATTTCTTAATGCAATGATAAGCACGATTCACAGTAAAAAAACCAAGTTTAACAGGGCCCCATGCTAGCTTGTCAAGACGCATTGAAGAAGATATAGGAATTTGGAGAATTTGCATCACTTCAAAGGGCATAAATAGTGCATTTAATAAATGTTCATTCCATTGTGCCTCCTCCTGCAAATCAAGTCAGAAACTTGTGAAATGTGAACATTGGGTGGCTTAGGGGTCCAAATTTTGTACCCATTTTGGAGAGGTAGCTAATTATCATTCCAAATATCAATCATGTGGCCCCTATCAACAGTCCACAGACAGCCACGTTTAATAACCCAAAGTGCCTTATGAATACTTCTCCACGTATAACTTGGTAAATATCCCAAATTTGATTTTAGCAAATCTCCTCTAGGAAAATACCGAGCTTTAAGACACCGAGATAGTAATGAGTCAAGCTCTGATAAAATTCTCCAACCTTGTTTAGCCAAAAGAGCTAAATTAAACGCTTCAAAGCTTCTAAAACCCAATCCTCCACAACTTTTTGGTTGGCAACAATAATTCTAGTTGACCCAATGAATTTTCCTTTTTCCCATGTCTACTTCCTCACCAAATTTTTTTAATCATACTCTCAATATGATCACATAATCCAGATGGTAAGAGAAAACAGCCCATTGCATAAATTCTAAAAGCTCTCCTCTAAAAGCTTGCCTCTTCTTGTTGTTTCTAGTTTTGTATTTGACAATTTCTGTATTTCTTGAGTTACTCAATGCTCCGTAACTGTTCTGCACTAGGCTTTTCTGTATTAGGGATCTGGTTCAATGTTTCTGTGCACCTGAACTTGCTTTGTTTGATTTTAAAATGTAATATTGGCCAGAATTGATAATTTTTTGCTTTAATAAATCGGGGGTTTTCTTTTGCCTAATTTTACTTATAAGCTTGGGAATATTTGAAGAATCTTTTTAATGAAAAGCATCAATAGTCTACTACCACTGCCATCTGGTCTTAAACATGTATTTTGTAGTTTATGCATGGAGCTGCATTTCTTCTAACAGCAAAAAGATTTTTTTTAGTTCTTTGTGAATTTAAGCATGAATTTTGTAAGTAAACAAAAAACTTAGTCCTGATTGGAAATTGCCATTTTTCTTCGTTCCTTGTTTCTTGTGCTGCCAAATAATGGTGAATCCATAGATGTATCCTCTTTTATTCCTTTCGATGATGGCATGCCAGTTAACTTTGGTGCAATCGAGGTTGTTAGTTGCTTATAGGATATCAAAATGTAGTCTTCACCAAAGTAAATGACCCAATCTATGTTTGAAGTTATTTGACAATGACAATCATTATGTTGGGGAAAGATGTTGGATACTGTCTTGTTTATAGTTTATGTATAAAAAATCATGTTTACATTTACATATATATAAAGGTCAATTTGGTGCACCTACTGTCCCCTGAGACAAAAATGGCGTGAACTTCAAAATAAGGAAGAGGATGTGCTAACAAAAATTCAGAGCACTGAGATCAATTCTGTTGGTTGTGTTGATGCCTATAAAATAAGGTCTTCATAGATGGATATGGACACAAAAGTCACGATTAGTATTTTAGGTTGATGCTGATATTTTAAGTCTTTTGTTATCACACATAATGATCAGCAACTTGATGTTGTGTAATACTACCATATGATTGTGATATTTAAACGTGTGTTCACATATTGCTGGTTTTCCAAATATTTTGTATGCATTGCTCCCAACAGCATTGATAGACAAATAACTTGCTTTCAACTTATGGTTATGTGAATCTCATTTGATACAAAATAACTTGCTTATAAGACAATTTGATGGTCTCTATTTAATCGTAATAAAGATGCAAAAAGAAATTTGAAATCACAATTAATTTGTTCCTCCAACAACTTTATTTCACAAGCATGGCAGTGAGCACTTGCGTTTGTTTTACAAAGAAGCCTACACTACTATGTAGTACTATATACAATAATGACCATTCCTACAATGAATGAGTCTCTCTCTCTTTGAGAGGTTGCTTAAAGATCATTTCAATAGTCTTCTGCTCTTGATTGTACTGTTTCTGGTATAATTCATGAGCCGAACTCCCCCTTCACATTTTGTTGCACCTCCAAAGACAACAACCTTTCACTTGATCAAGCATCCAGAAAATTATCACATAGCAGAGCCACAACTCGCCTATATAAACTATGCATTCATCTTCTTCCAAGACATCAATGGATATGCAAAAATAAAAAAGCTGCAAAAAAATTAATGAATAGCCAAAACTTATTGACATGGTAAAGCAGGAGCAGGGAACAAGAAAATGTATTCACAGTTTGCTACATTTCAATAAGGATTTAGAAGAGGCCAAAAACACCAAGCATAGAGGAAATGAATTTGTTCTGCAGAAGTTTAAAAAGATAGAGCCTGAATATTAGAAAAAACACATATACTCATTCATATGGGGATACGTTCAGAGTCACACATTAGAGAATGAGCTAACAAGAGTTCATTATATCATAGAAAAAAAAAAGCTAACAAGAGTTCTGCTACACAAGCCACTCCTATTCTTGTAATTGTAGCATAGGAATGTTGGATATATAAATTTTCGAACACAGTTGAAAGCTTACTAAAACAATTAATCTTAAAAAAAATCTTTCCATGGAAATTGAATAACAACATTCATTGTAAGCTTCAAAATATAATTTCCCTTCAAATTTCCGTTTCCTTCTCTTCGATAATTTTTTTGCAAGCGTACAGTGTGTTTGAACAAAAAATATTACTATAAGAAGCCCATTAGCATTTGGATGCAATGTTTAATCCACGACCACGTTACTGACAATACATATATGGGCATGGCGCCTCAGGTAGCAATAAACTCTACCTGTTACAAGATAACTTTTTTGGGTGGCTAAGACAATATTCAGGTGGGGTTTATTACCGTTTTGGCTATGAACGACCCAAGGCCGTGGATTGGCTCACCAAGAAAGCAAAGCCTTCAATTGACAAGCTTGTTGAGCTTCCTCATTCATGCCCCAATTGACAATACCAGAAACACAGAGGGCTTGGTGTTCTCGATGGGACGACGCAATGGGAAAAGAGGAAGAGAAGGAGACGGTGTCGTGCTTGAGATCGGTGTTCTGACCATTTGGGCACTAATAAGTCCGATTGCATCGTGGGAGACTGTGGGAAGAGGGAGCACGTGACTCACTTAAGTGATCTTTTTTTTTTTTTTCTTTTGGTGCTCACTTAAGTGATCTTTTAATCTCATCCGTCTATTTTTATCTAAGAGTTGATATTGGGTCATCTCACTCTCACATAAAAATCTCTTTCTCACTAGATATATCTCATATATATATATATATATATATATATATACACACACTAGTGTATTTAACCCGTGCGATGCACGAGGTATCAACTTTTGTGTTTTGTAAAAAGTTTATAATTTAAGAAATTATGAAAATTGAATAAAAAGATAATAGAAATGAGCATAGAAATAAATAGAATCATGAATTTAAATATTCAATAAGTTATTATCGTAAGAAATAACTTTTTTTTACAGGTACATAAGGAGAATCTTAATAATCTCATTTAAATATATAATAGATTTTTATAACTTCTGAAATTTTAAAAAGGAGTTCATAATTTGAATTTTTTTTAGTGAATATCTTATGTTTTGAAAACTCATTTAACATTATCCATCCATAGTATTGATCATTTACTTTATTTGCTTTTTTAGGGAATTCACTTTATTTGTTATATCTTTGTACAACCATACTTTCAAGCATAACGTGCAAACACATTCGAAGCTTCTGAAAGACGACGACTTAACCAAATATTTACTAATATTTCAGATTTACTCCATTCATTGAAAAAATAAGACTCTTATAGGAAATAAGAATAATATTTAAAATCAAGATAAAACTTATATAAAAGTAGTTTATATTACATTAAACTTTAACTAACAAAATATTTATAATATGATGGTCAGTGTTACGCACAACATATAGTCAAAAAATAAAAAACTATAGGCTGAAAATTTTATGCTCAATGGCGGATCCGCAACATATAATATTTTTTATATGAAAATATTATAACTATTTTTTGCCCCCACAAAAGAAAATTTTTGGATCCGCCACTGTTTATACTAATATAGAAGATAGAGAAATTTATTTAGGCTTAACAAAAATATAACCTTCAAACATAAACTTGTCAACATGAAAATCTAGTTCTGCATGTACAACAAAGCAACAATCTCAGCAACACCCTTAAAATGCACAAAGGCATGCTTTGGAAAAGACATGTGCCATTTATTTTGTGTAAAATATTTGATCCAGATTTGTACTATATATTTAAATTTGTTCTGAAGTAAAACTCAGAGGATGGTCGGAGTGAAGCCGTGTGGCGGTGCTCGCAGTGGTTGACGACGTCGTGCGGGGGTGGTGTACCTGCAAGGACTCCGATGCCTAAGTCAGTTTAGGTAGGAGGTGAGGTAAGCAGGAGAATGAATCAAATCGTACCTGGATCGTGATGGAGATCCCTTTGATAGTGCTCGAAGACGGTTATCGAGATATAACCGCTCTTGCGAGATCCGGGGTACCATCAGATCTATGTCAGGCTGTGATGAGCTGGCGTAAAGATCTAAGGACCGTTGGATCTGCTAGGTCGACATGGCTCAGAAATGGAGTAGCCAACTACACGCGATATCGGGCCTTCGGCAAGCGCTTTGTTGGATTGGGCCTTGGCCCAATCCGGAACAGTTGTCCCCCAAGTCGGTAGCTCAAGTGTCGAGGTGGTGACTTGTACATGTTTGTTTTTCGGGTGATGTCGACATTCACTACTTCTGTTTGAAGAGGAATGTCAATGCTTGTTGTCTTGTTCGAAGAGAGGGAGCTGAATCGCTTCCAAACCCTAGGCGCGTGAGCGTTAGATTTAAAATTCAAACTGTCGCTTCAGCCACCTTTGGGACTTAGAGCGCCGTGTTGTTTCTAGGTGAGTCATCATTGCCCTGTGTCCCCAGGTTAAATAGGTGCGACGTGTCGTTGATCAACGATGAAAGGAGAAGAAAGGTCGTGTCGATTAGATCAGATCAATGGTGAGAGGAGAAGAAAAGTCACGTCGTTTCGATAAGACTTGGGGTTTATAAATAATCATTCCCCTTTCACTTTCTTACTTTTGCTCGTTTTGCAAAGCCTCTGAGAGACTCTTCTGCTTCACCCTTCCTTCTTCTTCTTCTCTGGTGATTCTTTGAGTGTTCTCTGGTTCATTCTTCTCTCCGGTGGTTCGTTTGTCCAGCCGTTCGTGCTTGCTCGCGTTCTGTTTCTTCGATTTCCCTGCGAACTTCGTCGTTTACAGGTAAATCTCTCTTCATCTTCTCTTCTTTTCCTTTCGTTGTTTCGAAATGGGTAGCAACATAAGGTTCCTTTTGAAAGATTCGTCCTCTTCTTCTTCTTCTGTTTCTGGATTTTCCACCTCGTCTTCTCCCGGTGGCCCCTCGGAAGGGCAGAGCGATATTGCCGATAGCGGTGGCTCATTGCCAAGCTATAGGGAGGAAAGTTCTCCCCCCGTAATCTATTCCCCTCCGGGCTTTTCGTCGAAGATTACGAGGGTAAGAAGGTGTTCTCGGTGGATCCCGTAGAAATCCAACGTCTGTCCTTAAAATTATAGAAGTTTTTTGGGCGGACCTTTACCGAGAGAGAAGTAGGAGAGTGGTTGATAAGTATAGATAAAAATCGACCTTATTTTCACGACAGTGCTTCGGCTAGGTCGAAAATGGGTAAAAAGTTGCTTCAGAGGGATGACTATTTCTTGCCCCCAAATGCTGAAGATTTCGGTTAGGTTGCGGAGGACGCACTTTATACTCGCTCTCTTTACTCGTCGAAAGAGAGTTTTTCACTTCTGTTAGGGTCTCTTTATGTTGCAAATGGGGTTGGAAATTTCGAAAATTGGAGTTTGGGTCGACCCAAACTCGACGCTTGGATCTATTCGTACTCGTCTAATATCTTGATGTTTATGTATGAGGTCCTTTTTAAAGACTTAGGTTTCAGGCTGCCTTTTTCTGCTTTCGAGATGGCAGTCCTACACCATTTGGAAGTCGCCCCTTCACAGTTACATCCAAACGCTTGGGCGTTTGTTAGGGGTTTTCAGCTATTGTGCCCCAATTTGAAAATTGAACCACTGCTCGAGACGTTTTTCGCCATCTTTTCCCCTCTGTGGACCGAAGCTGACTCGGTGAAACACCAATGCTGGGTTTCGCTGAAACAAAATGGAAAAGTTTTTGAATTATTCTCAGAGTCCCACCGTGGCTTTAAGTCGAAGTACTTTATTGTCGAGGCCGTCAGTGAAACTGCTATGGAGAACGTTTGTATTCCCGTGGAAGCGTTGGACGAGAAGGGGCAAGTGTTTACAGACTGGCAAGAACGATTTCCATTGTGTTAGACCAACAAGCATTTTTAGTATCAGAAGAGTGAATTTACTTATAAGCTCGAGGAACTGGACGACAACACACGGTTCGGCTTGAAGCAAATTCGTGGGTTTGTCGAGAAGCTCAAGCCTCGACAATACGTGAACAAGAAGGGAGAGATGGTCTCTGAAAAAAGATACATCGAAACTCGTTGCCTTCTCAAATGCAAAACTCTAGAAGAAGCTAGTGTGTGCTTAGGTAATCTTGTAGAAATTTTCTGCGTTCATGGTTTTCCACTTATCCCTCTAACTCAGTTTGTTTCTGCAGATTCGATAGCGACTTCGACTTATTTGGCGAGTTTGAAGAGGAGGGCTTCTGCTGAAAGGACTCCTTCTCCCGTGGTTAGAGAAGGTTCCAGCCAAACTACTCCTGTCCTCACTCCGTCTTCTGGAGCCTCGCCTGTTCAAGTTATTGGGTCTGAGGTTTCTTCAGGTCGAGATCGGTAGCTTGATCAGAGCTCAGTTCTTTGTTTCAACTGTGGCAGCGAAGGTGGTTGAAGATGTGTCTTCGGGCACTAAGCGAGTTCTCGCTTAGGTCACTGAAGAGCCTGCTGCCAAGAAGATGAAGCCTCCCGCCAGTTTGGTCTCGCCGCGAGTTGGTGAGCGCGGATGAAGTTGGAAGGTTAGTTCCTCCTTCCGATGAAGCTTATTTCAACGAACTTTCTGAAAGTGCCAAGGAAAGTTTATTCTTTGAGAACATGACTCATAAGTTGCATGACCTGGTAGTTTCCAAGTGGATGTTTGAGAAGAACATGCACTTGGAAGTCAAGCTCGAATGCCTCCGCAAAGCCAAGTCTGAGTTTGACACGAAGATCAAGCCTATAGAAAGGCTCAAAGTCTACCTTCGGGCACAGTTGGGGTCTGCCAGGAAGGAGACCACTAAGGCCAAGGGCGAAGTGACTAAGCTGACGAAGGAGCTCGAAGGTCTTTCTTCTGAGAAGAAGAAGTGGATTGAAGAGCGAGAAGGGCTCTTGCTCAGGATCAAAGATCTCGTGAAGTCTGAAAAAGTTTGAAGTTAGATGTTCTCGAGTCTCAACGCAAGGTTGAACACTGAAAACGAACAACTTTCAAAAGAGACCCAAGAAGTCCCCAAGCTTTCTACTAGACTTTCATCATAAGTTCACAATTCTCTCCCTTGTATATTCTGAATGACAAGTACCAGGAAGTTAGAGATTTAGTTTGACTTTTTGAGTGGAATGGGTAAATAAAGATCAGAAATCATTTTAATATCATACAGATGATCTGATCAGTTTTAAACTCAAAATGTTGAAATATTGAACAGTGGATACTCTGACTGGAAGTTACCTATTGTTGTATAATTTTATTGTTGTTATATAATTATATTCTCTTATTTAATGATTTTGGTGTTGCAGAGAGAATTACGGTTGTGATGTTGTTTGCTTCACTGCTGATGTTGGCCAAGTATGTTATGACTTTTAGCATTCATTTTCTGTAATCAAGTTTATTGTTGCGTAATATAACAAGTTTATTGGAAAAAGGTGTTTGTTTTACTTCTTGCTGGGAGAATTTGTGCTGCATGTTTAGTAACAAAACTAAATTTCATAAGGTATAAAAGAATTGGATGGCTTAGAAGAGAAAGCCAAAGCCAGTGGGGCCTCTCAATTAGTCGTAAAAGACTTTGAAAGAGGAATTTGTTAGAGATTACGTATTTCCTTGCCTTCGTGCTGGTGCCATTTATGAAAGGAAGTGTTTGCTTGGGACCTCAATGGCCCGCCCTGTAATTGCAAAGGTACTTCTGCTTGAAGTTTGATATTTCATTTCAATTGGTAAAACCATGTCACCTGTAATTGATAATGATAGGTGAACATACTTATCTCCCACACCCCCCTCCCAAACAATAATAAACATATATTGATTGATACTTATTAGAAAGACATAAACTGTGAACTAGAGAGAATTGAAACTGTAACTGAATTCAACAGAACTCTGAAATCTTGATTCTGTTTTTCATTACTTTGTTGGTTTACATCAGAGGGCTTTATACAGCTGTAACTGATCTAAGAGATCAGTTTTGTTAGTTACACAGGGTATACTACTCTATGTGCTAGTCTATCATTGTTATTCTAGACTTACAATAGACTCTTTCTCTTATACTCCCCCGCAAGGTCAACTGGGGGTGTGCTGAAAGACATCACACACAGTGAGCTTGGCTCTACATTCTTCAAACTTGGTAGGAGGAAGAGGCTTGGTCATGATATCAAAGACACCGCCGACTTCCAGGATATGAGACACAATCAGTCGCAAAGACCTTTTCTCTCAAAAAGAACAAGTCAAGCTCCATGTGTTTGGTTCTTGCATGAAGGACTGGATTATGGGCCAAGGCTATTGTGCTCATATTGTCACAAAAGACTGTGGGAACTGAGAATGGGATCCCCAACTCAGTTAGCAAGGACTTAAGCCATAACAATTCCTGAGTGGCAAGTGCCAAGCTTCTATACTCGGCTTCTGTGCTAGACCTTGAGACCACAGGCTGCTTTTTGGCCCACCAAGATACAAGATTGTGACCAACAAAAATGCAAGCACCAGAAGTTGATCTTCGGTCATCAACATCAGAACCCCAATCTGCATCACAGTGTGCAGAGAGAGACAGTGGAGAGGTTGGAACAGGTTTGAGATGCAGTCCCCATGAGATTGTTCCCTTTAGGTACCTTAGTATTCTCTTGACAGCAGACCAATGGGACTCCAAGGGTTGTGACATGAACTGGCAGACTTTGTTTACTGCAAAACTGATGTCAGGCCTGGTTATGGTGGCATACTGCAAAGCACCCACCACTGATTTGTAGTAGGTTGAGTCTGACACAGCAGAGGAACCTTCTTTTGACAGGTGACAACCAGAAATCATTGGGGAAGGGAGTGATTTAGCCTCCTGCAGATTTGTTTTTGCTAACAAATCTCTAAGATACTTGCTTCGAGTTAAAATAAGAGAGCCATCTGATTGCCTCTTGACCTCAATACCCAAGAAGTAATCCAGATTTCCCAATTCCTTTAATGAGAAGACAGCATTCAGTTTAGTGACTAGACCATTGAGAAAGACTTGATCATTCCCAGTGACTATGATGTCATCCGCATATACCAACATGTAGGCTGTTATGGATCCCTTGGAATAGACAAATAAGGAGGGATCACATCTGCTAGCTGTAAACCCGAACTGGAGCAGGGTGGATTTTAGTCTATCAAACCAAGCCCTTGGGGCTTGCTTGAGCCATAGAGAGCCTTGTTGAGTTTGCATACCAATGACTTATTTGAAGCTTCAAATCCAGGAGGTTGCACCATGTATACCTCCTCTTCAAGTAACCCATTAAGGAATGCGTTGTTGACATCAAGTTGTTGGAGTGGCCAACCTCTTGAAATAGCCAAAGTAAGCATTGTTCTCACAGTAACCGGTTTGATTACTGGTGAGAATGTCTCTGTATAATCAGCCCCGTATTTCTGATGGAACCCTTTAGCAACCAACCTTGCCTTATACTTATTGACCGAGCCATCAGGGTTTTCTTTCACCCTAAAAACCCACTTGCCGATTGGGACCTGTTTGGAGGAAGGGAGACAAGAGTCCAAGTCTGTTTTTGAGCGAGCAAAGATATTCACTTACATGGCGGCTAGCCATGTTGGACTAGCAAGAGCTTGTTTGGTGGTTTTTGGCTCGGCATGGGCAAGAAGTAAGGTAGGGTGAAGTTTTGGACAAACAATGCCAGGACTTGGCTCTTGTTTGCATAGGATGGAGATTTTGTGGTCTAGGAAAATTAGGTGAGCTAGAACTTGAGGAAGAGGGTGAAGTGTGTGCGAAAGCAGGATAGATTGGGTGCAGATTATGAACTAGAAGAAGTAGCAAGTGCACTTTGGAAGATGCAGGGCGGAATTTGACACAAAGTTGGGTCTGAAATTAGCATTAGATGGTGAGAGGCATAACTAGAAGGTGAGTTATTTATCAAACAGGCGGTGCAAAGTGAGCCTTTGGGACAGGTGAGACCACTGCAAAGAGGGATCAAGCAGAAGGGTTAGGGAGGCTGATTGTGGGAATGGATGCTGGAACATAAGAGCTATCAGATGATGGCTTAACAGTAGTAAATAACTCTTTATATGGAAATCTATATTCATTAAACAAGACATCTTTAGAAATATAAATTCTGCCATTTGATGCTAGACATTTGTATCCTTTGTGAGAGGAGGAATAGCCTAAGAACACACATTCTTGTGACCTAAACTGGAGTTTGTGTTTGTTATATGGCCGCAATAAAGGAAAGCATGCACATCCAAAAACCTTAAGAAAAGGCAAGTCTGGCTGGACTTTGAACAATTTAGTGAAAGGAATCTCAAACTGTAAAGCAGAATTTGGAAGTTTATTTATGAGGTAAACACTTGTGAGGAAGGCATGATCCCAAAATTGCAAGGGAAGAGATGCTTGTGAAAGAAGTGTGAGACCAACTTCTACTATTTGCCTATGTTTCCTTTCTACCATACCATTTTGATGGTGGGTATGGGGGCAAATGACTCTATGATTAATCCCAAATTGAGTAAGAAATTGGGTGAATGGCCTAAACTCACCACCCCAATCAGTTTGCATAGCTTTTATTTTGTAGGGAAATTGGTTTTCCATAAGAGTTTTGAAGTCTTTAAAAACTGAAAGAGCATCAGACTTTCTTTTTATGAGATAAATCCATGTAAAACGGGTGAAAGCATCCACAAAGGAGATATAATAGTGAAAACCAGTAGAAGAAGTGACAGGGGCAGGTCCCCACAAGTCACTAAATATTAGTTCTAAAGGACTAGTAAACACATGATTAGAAGAGTGAGATGGAAGCTTGTGAGCCTTTCCAAGACAGCATGAAGAACAAAAATCTAATGCACTCTTATTAGAAAATGGTATTTTACAATTGTTGAGTACAATTTTCTGCACCTCAAGATTAGGATGACCAAGTCTTGAGTGCCAAAGGAAGTATGAACTAGTATTAATAGGAACATTGGTATTAACAGTGGCAGTGTTAACAGTGGGTAAAGAAACAAAATTACAATTCAAAGAATGAAAATTGACAGACTTGAGTGGAGAGACTTGAAGTAGGTTGGTGAACTCATATAAGCCATCCTTGCCAAGCATTCTTGGTTATAGAGGGAACATGCAAAAGGTTATGAAGAACAAGCTTTGAATTAGGTTTGAAAGGTGATGAAAATGAGGTAGAGCCCATAGAATTGACCAACAAACCTTTGCCATTTCCAATTAGGATTTGATCAGGTCCCTCAAAGGGTGAGAGCTGCTGTATATTCTGGGAATTTGAAGTAACATGGTGGGAAGCACCAGAATCAGGGTACCAATTGACTGATGAAGCTGAATCTGCACATGTGAGAAAAGCCTGCGGCCTAGCTTGAGGAGCAGGTGCAGTTTGTGGGAATAATGGTGCAGGGTACTGACTAGGAAGCATGTGGTGCATCTGAGGTGATGACATTTGAGGATTCGGCCTGGCATGAGCATAGTAGTCCCATGTTGAATAAGGCCGTGAGGTGTCTTGACATAGTAGGCCATGGCATTGGAGTCATTAGAGGTGAAGATGGTTGCTGATAGAATCCAGGTGAAGGAAAAGTTGATTGATGAGACCAAGGAGCTGTGAGTGCAGGTGAATTGGATGGATTCCCAGAGAAATTTGACGGAACATAGTCCTTCTTGAACCTATGGAAGCAGATAGAGGCATCATGGCCATATTTGTGACACACCTGGCACTGTACAGAACCACGGCCACCATTGCCACGGCCACGACCACCACGGCCAGAACCACGACCACCATGAGAGGTGTCGCGATCATTGCGCTGTTGTTGCGTTCCAGTGGATCCAGTTTCATGCGAAGAAGCAGCAAGATTAACCTGAGAATTTTGCGAATTAGAGTTCTGCGAATTAGGGTTCGCAGAGATGGTGAGATTCGCAGAAGCAATTGTTTGTTTCTTGAACCGATTGAGACGCGACTCATGACCAGAAATGTAGGCTGTAACCTCCTCCATCGAAACTGGACGAAAGTTTCCACATATCAGAGAGATCGTGGATTCGTACTCAGACGGCAATCCTTCTAGAACAACATCAAGGTGTTCACGAGACGAAATAGGTTCTCCAATCGCATTTAGGGAATCGACTAGGGTTTGAACACGAAGAAGAAATTCAGAGAAAGAAAAACCTTCGAGTGTCGTGCTACGAAGTTCCGAGCGAAGTTGACGAGCCTTCGCTTGCATGTGAGACTGGAAGTATGCGTGAATTTTGTCCCATAATTGCCATGCATGTTTCGATCCGATAACACGGCGAAGCATATCCTTCGAAATCGTCGATTGCATCCACGCAAGCAACAACTGATCTTGTTGCTCCCATTTCTCAAACTCAGGTGAAACACGATTGGCAGAACTGTCCTCAATTGTGTTGAACTTCGGTGGAATCGTTGGATTGACCAAGAAGTGATGAAGTTTGTGAGCCTTGATTACAGGTTCCACCTGCTGGCACCACAACAGATAATTTTCTGAGTCCAATTTCTCAGAAATCGCAGTGAAGGAAGAAGACGATGACGAGCGAATAAACGTTGGTGACGACGAAGCCACAGTTCCGGAAGATGAAAGCGACGGTCCTGCAGTCACCGGCAGCGGTGAGTGTGGCGGTGAGTGCGGCGGATCTTCAGGACTCGATGATACCATATTAGAAAGACATAAACTGTAAACTAGAGAGAATTGAAACTGTAACTGAATTCAACAGAACTCTGAAATCTTGATTCTGTTTTTCATTATTTTGTTGGTTTACATCAGAGGGCTTTATACAGCTGTAACTGATCTAAGAGATCAGTTTTGTTAGTTACACAGGGTATACTACTCTATGTGCTAGTCTATCATTGTTATTCTAGACTTACAAGAGACTCTTTCTCTTATAATACTCACTGATTGGTAGGCCATGGTGGATGTTTCCAAAGAAGTTGGAGCTGATGCTGTCTCCCATGGGTGCACAGGGAAAGGAAATGATCAGGGATGTCTCACTATTAGGCTTACAACACTACGTCATGTCAATTATTTTATTCTGACAGATTTACGTATGAACATGTAGGTTCGATTTGAGCTCACTTTCGTTGCTCTGAACCCAAAGCTAAACATTGTGGCTCCATGGAGGGAGTGGGATATTACAGGGAGAGAAGATGCCATTGAGTATGCTAAAAAGCATAATATTCCTGTTCCAGTGACAAAGAAATCCATATATAGCAAGGATAGAAACCTATGGCACCTTAGCCATGAGGTATGCACCATTGTGGTTATCCTCATTCTAGTTCTAGTTATAATGTTGAACGTTAGCAAGTCTAATGATTTGTCTTTTTATTTTCTTTGGGTCATAGCTTCCATTGAATTTAAGGTCAGATGATCTTTTCAAAGTAATGGATTTGGATCCTCTTGTGATACATGACCATCAGGAGGGGTGATAGAAAACATAGCACCATCTTCTACCGTGATTGTCATGTAGCGCGAGAAGGTCCAATTTTGAAACTCTAGTTTACTATATGCATGCTGATGACTGAGGTGTGTCTTGTTGGCACCTGATATCAAGACTGTATTCCTATTTTCTTTTAGATGATAACAGTGCATGGCTCACTATTAGACTCAACATGTTGCAAGTGCTCCCGCAGGGATATTCATTCCAGGACTGGATATTAATATTTCTCTGACTGTTTGTTAAATGCCTTTCTATGTACTTTTTCATGAGTAAACCCTTGTTTTTGTCCTTCAAAGATATGATTAGTGTCATCACTTTAGTCTGTCGAGTGTTTTAGTAATTATTGTAATTGTGTAAAATGAATCTCTTATTCATCATTTCATTGAAGGAGAATATATATACAGTTTTACATGAAAACAAATGACAGCTGTAACTACCTGCTAATATAACTAACTCTTAATGAGTCAAACTAATCTACTAATTACAGCAATTAAATATAATTGTTAAATACATTTCATCAGCCCCCCTCAAGCTTAGCATGTATGTCAATCATGTTAAGCTTGGATAACAATGAATGAAATGAAGAAGGAGGCAAGGCCTTTGTATGCAAGTCTGCAAGCTGTGCAGCAGAAGGAACATGCAGCAGCCGAATTATTCCAGAATGCAGTTTATCACGCACAAGATGACAGTCCAGCTCGATGTGCTTCGTGCGTTCGTGAAAAATGGGATTTTGTGTAATCTGAATTGCAGACTTATTATCACAGAAAACAGAAACTGGTTTGGTGACTGAGTGATGCAGATCTTGCAGCAGGTACAAGAGCCATTGGACTTCACATGTAGTGTTGGCCAAAGCCCTGTATTCGGCTTCAGAGGAGCTGCGAGAAACAGTGTGCTATTTTTTTGATTTCCACGAAATAAGAGAAGAACCAAGGAAAACCGAAAAACCAGTGATTGATTCCCTTGAATCTGGCCAAGCTGCCCAGTCACTGTCACTGAATGCAGACAGCAGCAAATCGGATTCAGCAGAGAAGAAAAGTCCCTTTCCAGATGAAGCTTTTAGATACTGCAGAATTCTTGTAGCAGCCACAAAATGAGATTTCATAGGATTAGAGACATATTGGCTGAGTTTATTGACAGGAAATGCAATGTCGGGGCGTGTATTTGTCAAGTAAAGAAGGCGCCCAATAAGTCTTCGATAAGATTGTGGATCGGGGTAAGGATCACCATTATCTTTAAGAAGTTTCTGGTTAGGTAACATAGGGGTAGAAGCCGGTTTGCAACCAAGTAATATCCCAAGTCATCAATTAGCTCTGAAGCATACTTTCTCTGGTTAAGAGAAATACCCTGTTTTGATCTAGCCACCTCTAGGCCAAGGAAAAATTTGAGTGGGCCAAGATCTTTAATTCTGAATTGTGAATCAAGGAAGGCTTTAACAGCTTGAATTTCTGAAATATCATCCCCAGTTAGCACTATATCGTCAACATAAACCAAGAGAATGGTTAGGTGATTATTGGCAGCCTTGACAAATAAAGAGTAATCAGAAATGGACTATTTATAACCCAAAGACAGCAATGCAGAGGTCAATTTGTGATTCCAATTGCGACTGGCCTGTTTTAGACCATATAAAGAGCGAAGAAGCTTGCAAACCATGTTGGGTTGAGATGTTTGGAAGCCCGGGGGAACTTGCATATACACTTCCTCATCAAGGTCACCATGTAAGAAGGCATTATTTACATCTAATTGATGTAAATGCCACTGTTTTGCAGCCGCAAAAGCAAGAACCAATCTAACCGTGGTCATCTTGACAACTGGGGAAAAGGTCTCAAAATAATCCACTCCCTCTTGTTGTGTGTAACCTTTAGCAACAAGGCGAGCCTTGTGCCTTTCAATACTCCCATCGGCTTTGTGTTTCACCTTGTACACCCATTTACAACCAATGGCTTGTTTACCCGGAGGCAATTCGGTTAAAATCCAAGTCTGCTCAAGGGCAGCAATTTCTTGGTTCATGGCTAACTTCCAACAATCATGCTTAATAGCTTGGTTATATGTACGAGGCTCAGTGTAGGAGGACAATGATAAAACAAAAAGATTTATGTTGATGAGATAAAAGAGAATAAGAAAGAAATTTGTCAAGAGGATAAAGATTACCTGAAGTATGATTGGTATTGGAAAGCTTTGATTGAGCATTGACAATGTTGCAGTGATAGTCCCTCAAGTAATTGGGTGGGTTTTTGGGTCTAGTAGAGACACGGGTTGCTGGTCCTGCAGGAGCAGAATTTAAAGACTCTGCAGGTGCAGGATTTAAAGACTCTGCAGAAACAGAAAGTGAAGGTTCTGTAGTAGCACTATGCGAAGGGGCTACATCATGAGAAGAAGATGCAGTAGCACTTGGTGAAGAGGCTGCATCATTAGAAGAAGATGCAGTAGCACTAGGGGAAGGAGCTGTGATGTTGTCATGTGACAATTCAGCAAAATTAGAAGGATTAACCAAAGGTGGGGCAAGGAAGGTATCATTGAAGGAAGATTTGGAATTTTTTGGAAAAGGGAATATGTTCTCATAGAAAACCACATTTCTTGATAAGAACAATTCTTTAGTGTGGAGGTCAAGAAGAACATAGCCCTTGACACCTTCCTTATGACCTAGGTAAAGACATTTACGAGCTCTAGATTGGAATATGGTTCTATGAGCAGTAATGGTGGATGCAAAGCAAAGAGAACCAAAAACTCTAAGATGAGAAAAAGAAGGATTATGACCATGAAGAAGGAAATATGGAGAATGGTTATGCAATTTAGAAGATGGTAAAAGATTAATCAAGTGCACAGCATGGAGAATGGCATGTGACCAAAAAGCAATAGGTAAGTGTGATTGAAAAAGGAGCCCTCGGGCAATGTTAAGAATGTGTTGATGTTTTCTTTCTACCACCCCATTTTGTTAGGGGGTTTCAACACAAGTTAATTGATGCAAAATGCCATTGCTTTGGTAAAAAGAATTCATGAGAAATTCAGGACCATTATCGGACCTTATGACTTTAACTTTCTTTTGGAATTGATTTTCAACCATGGTAATGAAAGTGGTTAAAAAATTTCTGGTTTCATGTTTAGCATGCATCATCCGGACCCAAGTAAACCTAGATTTATCATCTACAATGGTTAAAAAGTACTTGTGTCCATGCAAAGAAGGATGAGCATATGGTCCCCAAATGTCAACATGTAAAAGATCAAAGATACAATTGGAAACAGAATTACTTAAAGGAAATGGTAATCTTTTTTGTTTTGAAAAATGACATATATCACAATGATGAGGTACATGAGGTAATTGTAAAGAGTATTGTTTTTGTATATTGGAATAGCAACTAGAGGAGGGATGGCCTAACCTATAGTGCCAAATATCATGAAAAGAAATAGAAGGGGATAAGGATGCTACATTATTGGAGACTGAAATGGAAGAAGGTGCAGCAGGCCGATTCTGTTGAGGAAGGACCAAAACATACAAGCCATTGCAAGCTTTAGCATTGCCAATCATCTTCAAAGTATTCAAATCCTGGATGACACAATGATCAGACAAAAAACGAAGTTGACAAGGCAAAGAAGAGGTTAGTCTAGTTACTGAAATAATGTTGAAAGTAAAGTTTGGAACAAAAAGGACATTGTGCAGTGTTAGTGATGCAGTTAAATGAACTGTGCCACTATAGGTTGCAAGTGTAGATTGGCCATTAGGAAGACCAATAGAAATAGGCTTTATGAATCGATAAGAAGAGAAAATAGCTAAAGAAGAACAAAAATGATCAGAAGCCCCGGAATCAATGATCCAAGGGATAGAGGAATTACATGTGGTAGGAGATGATTGCACATTGAAGGAGCTAACAAGATTAGAAACACTTGCAAAAGCTTGGGCTTGAGGTGTAGTGGTGGAAGATATGGCTGTGGGAGCAGATGAAGGAAGTAAAGCCAGGAGTCCTTGAATTTGCTCCCTTGTCAGATTTGGAAGAGAATTATCCTCAGCAGAAACCGTTTCAACAAAATTCACAGATTTCTTGGGTGCAGATCTATAACCTTGAGGAAAGCCATGAAGGAAAAAACATTTGTCAATAGTGTGGTTTGTCTCACCACAATGTGTACAGAGTCGCGGAGTATTTTTGTTTGTAGAAGCTTTAGCAGGCGGCTTGCCTCTGCCATAGGGAGGAGCTGCAGAAGAAGACCTAGAATCAGCAGCCAAAGCAATTGGCGTAGGTAACACACCAAATTGATGTTGCCGTTCCTGTTGAAGGACCATGGCAAACACTTTCGATAAATCTGGTAAGGGATCAAGCAAAAGAATCTGAGCCCTAACCGCAGCAAAGTTGTCATTCAATCCTTGAAGGAAATAGAGAACAGAGTCATGATTCCGATACTGTTGAACCATCATGAATGTGTTACAACAACCAGAACCAGTAGAAGTGCAAGAAGGAATCGGCCGGAAATTGAATAATTCATCAGATTTAGTTCCTCAATAATTTAAAGTGTCATCATTTAGGTCCTTCTATTATCCTGTGTTAGAAGGCTGTCTAAAGGATGCTGACATGGTCCATTTATCTGCATTCTTGGAAGCACACGTGGCTGTTTACCTACTTGACACATTGGTGTTTGTTAGATGGCCTTCTATTGCAAAGTAACGGATGGACCAAAGGATGATACTTTCGAGAAATTAAGTGATGACACTTTGAATCTATGAAAGACAATATTTGGGGTTTACCGTAATTTCATTCTAAATGCATGAAACAAATATTTAGAAGTATTTCAAGGAATCCTTTCAGTTGTTACTGGTCTCTAGAGCATGTGAATACTCAAAATGAATGCACTACATCCTTTCTAAGCTGCATTGTCTGAAGTATTTCAAGGAATCCTATCAGTTGTTATGCTATAATCTATATGTGGTGTAGGTTCGAAAACTATATTTTGGAAATGACATGTTACTGTTTCTCTGATATGTGCAATTTGTGACACTAACGAGCCCAAAAAGGATATGTGCATGATGTCTGTAGACCCGGAGGATGCTCCAGATCAAGCAGAGTAGGCTTCCTTCTTGTGGTTTTACTCTATATATAGCCTCCAGAATTCTGTTATGCTTTTAAAATTTGTACTCTGCAGTTTGTACCTTACATTTTTGAAAGGATGCATTATGTCTTGCAGATATTTGGAAATTGGGATAGAGTCCGGGCTTCCTGTTTCAGTCAATGGGAAGAGAAGAGGCTTTCACCAGCTTCTTTACTTGCTGAGCTCAATGAGATTGGTGGAAGGCATGGAATTGGCCGGATCGACATGGTCGAGAATCGGCTTGTAGGTATGAAGAGCCGTGGAGTTTATGAAACTCCTGGTGGAACTATCCTGTTCGCTGCAGCACGGGAGTTGGAGTTTTTGACACTTGATAGAGAAACAATACAGGTCAAAGATTCATTAGCCCTTAAATATGCAGAGTTGGTGTATGCTGGCAGATGGTTTGATCCACTTCGTGAGTCCGTGGATGCCTTTATGCAGAAGATGACAGAGACCACAACCGGTTCTGTGATTTTGAAGTTGTACAAAGGTTCTGTTATTGTAACTGGGCGGACGAGCCCCTTTAGCCTGTACAGGCAAGATATCTCATCATTTGAGAGCGGGGAGATATATGATCAAGCTGATGCTGCTGGTTTTATCCGGCTTTATGGTCTTCCAATGAGGGTCCGAGCAATGCTTGAGCAGGGCATTTAAGTGTTGATTTCATTTCAAGATATACTTGATTGAAAAAAAGGTCTGCTTTGTTGCACTAGGCAAAATTTGTCTAACCTGTGTTATTTCAGTTCCGGATTTGATTGTCCATTTGATTGTTTAGAAAGTGGATTGTAGCTAGAGAGTAGTTTGAGTTGTTAGTGGATCACCTCAACCCTAATAAAAAAGAAGGCAAATGTTAACCGGTGCATGAATGGCACACTGGTTAAGGAATGCTATGGTGCATTAAATGTTGTATCTCTTGCTAAATAAGTTATATTTTTTGATTTTTGTCTTGACCCTCGGCATCTGGTAGTTTATTGGATCTTTTCAAGTCAAGCTGAGTCCATTTTTTGATTTCTTTAACCAGTACTAAAACGGATAATATTTAACAATTCATTACGAATTCAATATCAAATTTTAAATTTTTTTTTTCCAACTGTTTTCTTTTATTACAAAATGGTATTTAAATGGTATTTCTTTATATAGTTTTTTTTTTTGTTACATTTCTTTATATAGTTTGATACTACTGTAGAAGAGCCTCTTTGTTTAAGATTTTGCCTCCCCAAAATCCCAGTGAAGAGTTCCGTCGGTTTCGAAAATAATCCAAAAATTTGCCTTGGGACTCGTTTTTTTTATTTTGCGATGAAATCAATCTTAACCAAATCAAATGGGCTAAGGACAACTTGGTACTATAAAATCCTCATTATGCAGAAATCGGGTAAGAGTCAGACCCATCACATTATAAGCAACAATATTTTACATTTAAGAGATTAATTTCACAACTCAAACTTATGACCACCTAATCACATGATAACAACTCAAACTGTTGACCTAGGACTTCCTTTCTACCATGTCCTTAAAACAAATTCTAATACTTGCACTTGAAGTTTCAGGAATTATTTGTAGAAAAGCACTGAAAATATATACTACCATTCTAAAAATCTATTGTTTTCAATACCAAAATTTATGATGCTTGTGCTTTCAATATTAATGTCAAAGGCAAACAAATTCAATCCAAGGTGGTATTTTCTTCTGCAGTCTCAAAGCACGCTTTCTGTTTTCCTCGTGATTCCAAGTTTTGAAGTGCTCCCCCAGTGGCCTCAATTTTGGTTTAGTTGGTAACCTTGTATCAACAGTTATCTTCTGTAGTTCAATTGTATTCTCAACCACGTACATAACTAATTCAACTTCACATGCTGCTCCACAAAACCCCAGCAATTCCAGCTTCTTGAGACTATACTGATGACATTCCGTTGTAAATTTCTGTTCTATTCTAAAAGTAGGATTTGTATTTAGCATCTGCAACATGTAAAAAAGGCAGATTCAGACTCACAAATATCTTAGCTTTGGGGCACAATTAATGCTTGATGCACAATAGCAAGAATCACATTACTTTACATGATAGAGTGAGGTGCTAGAGATATGCAGAAATTCTAGTGAGACATGTTATAGATGGTGAGATTTGTGTAAATATATAGTGTGTAAGCTGGTATAAATATTCTTTGGGCAAAGCCATTTTACATGAAGCAAGTGCTCATACTTCCCCTTTTAATTGCCATATAAAAGCAATGGTATCTAACTTTGCTTGAGTTTGGATTGGCTTATCGACAACTTATTTAAGTTTATCTACCGACATAAGTATTTGTCGGAGTGTTAGAGAGAGCTGATAGTAATAGCTTATGATATGTCCAAAAGCTGTTTTCAACTTATTTCAGTAAGTTCTCCATTATTGTTTATGAAAACAACTTACAGCTTACATGAAAATAGTTTAACCGTATTTCCTCTTTGACTATAGAAATAACTTATAGATAAGCGCTTCATAAGCACTTATCAAATAAGCGCTTAATTAAGCTATTTAGCCAAACGCACCCTTAATCAAAGTGTGTATTCATTGTTAAAAAAGGCCATATTCTTGAGTATTTTTGACAGAAACAAAGCTAGAGAAAAAGGAAATTCACCTTGAGTGTGAACCTCCATAGTGAAGGAGATGCCTTCAATAACATAACACAAGCACTAAGTGTGATGTTGTCATCAACACAGGCAACCAACTCCAAATGCTTGAGATTTTTTAACTTGGGAAGTTGACTTAAGCAGTAAATCTGGAAATAAGACAGTAAAAAAGATATTAAAACTCATGATAATAATAAGGAAAACAACCTAAAGAAAGGAAGGGTAGGAAAACTACCACTTCAGGTACATTTTGTGTAATATCCAATTTAAGCACTTTTATTTGTGGTAGAAAGCTTTCTCTAGTAAAGTCCACAAAGGATCCTCCAAATGATGCTTCCACAAGGCTTGGAACACTCTTAAATTCTGTGTCCAAATGGGATCCAAAGTATTTGAATGACACTAATTTCTCAGCAAAAACTTCAAGGTTTGTCAGCTCCCAACATCTCACCAACTCTAAACATTTCAGCTTGAGTGATTGACCTGAAAACTTCATAGTTTTGGGAACTCCTGAGCTAACCAAGCTCAATGTTTCAAGTAATGGACAACTACACAGTAAATACTCTAACATCTCTTTGGTCACAGTAATGAACTTCAAACGCAAGACACACAAGGAATTAAAACTTTGAAGCTTAAACTGTTGCAATGGAAGAACATATTCAAATGTATGCCCAAAATACAGTTCAAGCCTTTGAACCTTCTTTTGAATGGCAAAGTGAACCCACTTATCAACATCACACTCAGTACCTACATGAAACCAAAAAGTCAATCCTTGTAGGGTGGAACTTTTAAGTGAACTCAACAATTCATTGATCCAACTTGTATATGTTTGTCTTTCAGCATCATACATGATTTCCATTGCCATTTGTAATTGCCTTCCTGTAGCCTTCTCAATATCTTTTTTCATGTCTTTCATAACAGGTGAACCATTAAATTCTAAGGTCCCTGAATATAAGCTCCATAGATATCTCCATTTTCTTGAGAGGATGCTGGTCCTAGCAGCTTCATATATTGGCAATTTAGATAAAATGGCTATAGGGATTCCATCTGGCAATTGGTTTATGAGATCTTCTTCATAGTCTCTCTCATTGTTAGCTTTTGCTCTCTTTTGTTTATAATCCATGCTAGTTCCACCTTGCATGGTCATTCCTTGCCTAAATTTTACCAAAATTTATGGATCATTAAGATAAGAACTAAGAATAATGAATGGGAATAACTAAAAACACCCCTCATTTTTGTTAGCATACGCCGATCCCACTGGAAGTTTATTTCTGGACGACATAAATTTGTCCGGAAATAAATTTTCAGACGATAAAATGATACATCTCCAAAAATAAACTTGTTGGTATGTGCTTGTAAAAATAGGTTGTCTTTAGTTATTCCCATAATGAATACATAAAATTGGAAAATAATATTTAACAAAAAAAGGGAAAGGGAGGAAAATGGAGGAAACCAATTTAATAATCTCAAAGGTAAAGAAAATTTCGTTGATATCAACTGGAGGAAGATACTTTGATGAAGATAACTAAACGACACCTCTTTACTTTTGTCAAAATGTCTTCAAATTACACATCCCATGTAAAAACACAAATGATGGAAATGTAATAAAGCCTTTGAATAAAATTAAGTAAATAAACGTTTGTCACTCAACATAAATGAAAAGGGTGTAAATCATTTACTGAAGAAGCAAGAAATGAGAGCAGTTACCTCTTTCTGACTCACAACCTTCTCTTGTGATTTGTGAATCAGAATGGTTGTGGTTGGTTTTTCATGCGAATGCTAACAAACTAAAAACCTGTTTAAAGTCCATGTTTTGTGATCCACATAGAAGAACCTTTAACTATGTGAAGATCCGGAGTATACTCGGTTGGTGATGGACCGCAATTCAAGTTACCTTTTTTATTTTGTTTTTGATTTCGGGGTTCTTTAACAGTTAAGTACATTTTTAGTACATATAAAATTACGACAATTCGTTTACCAAAAAAAAAATTACGACAATTCAAATTTAGTCCTCATAAAAATTTTAGAGTATTATTTTTAGTATGTTAGAATTGTGTTTATATTATCTTAAAATTTATTTATCAATATTTTTTATAATCTTACTATTCTTATGACACAAAAAGAATTCCAAAATATTACAGAACTATTCTCAAAAACTCTATTTCTCCTTTGCATCATACTGGTAAAAAATTTAGTTAAAATATAAAAAATGATAACATACTTAATTTTTATCCATAATTTTATTATTTATTCCCTTTTTTTCATAAGACCCTTTTAAAAAAAATAATTTTATTATTTATTCTCTTTTTAAAAGTATTAAGAAAATTGGTTAATTTAGTTAGTTGCATTAATTTGTTAAGAGTCTGTACTATTTTTTCAAAATTACCCTTAAAATTATGAGGACTCGTCGGTCACTTTTTTATTTGGTAAACCAAGGTATCCTCCACGAGGTAACTGAGATCTATTTAACGGGTTGACAACTCCCAACAGAAGTTTTTCCATACGCACCGGCTAGGGATCGAACCTAAGACCAGATGGTTAAGGGACCCAAGTATCTACCACTTGTGCTACACCATGTTGGCGACTCATCACTCACTTTTTCCACCTAATTAATTATCCACTTAATTAATCTGTATTGGGATTCATCACTCCATCTCTTCCTCCCACTACAAGAAATCCTCTTATTACCTATGAAAAAGTACCTACGGACACCAAGTCGCGGTAAGTTTGACATTTGTACGAACAAATGATGTTTCCATCCAGGTTACCGATGACCTTGCTCGTCGAAATTGAGTTTTGTATTTTATCAAGGATTAAGCCCAAGCAGTTGGTACAAAAAGTAATTTTTTTTAAAAATAGCATTTAAAATAATGAGGTCTAGGCCGTTGTAATTACCGAGGGCCTAGACAGTTGGAAAAGCCCCAAAAGTATAATAATAATTTTTTTTTACCAAGGGCCGAGGGCGTCAGTAATGTCAAAGAAGCACAATCTGTTGCCTTCTTCACATTAAATTTTAGCCATTGGATCAGTAAATCCTAGCCGCCTATAATTTTCGATGGTAATAGCTATAGGTAACGTCAAAGAAGCACAATCTGTGTGCCTTATTCTCGTTGATGTTTTCAGCCATTTGATCATTAAATCTCATCCATTGCTTTTCGACGGCCTAGGTCGTCATCCTTCGGTAACTGTGATCTATGTGCAAGGCACACAACTACTCTCTGTAACACCCTAATTAAACTATCGCTTATTCAATTATCAGAAATTCAAAATGCTTTGCAAAAAGAATTAGATTTCTTTTTCGAAACTAATTGTCTAGGAGTAAAAATTAAAATCTGTTCTTCAATAAAAATATGATGTCCATAAAATTCTTTCACCAATAAAAGTAACACGTACGAAATTCATTTTCACGGTAAACTCCAAATTACTACCAACTTGAAAACCGTATTTCATAAAACATCGTCCTTTTCGTGATAATTAGGATAATTCGTTTTGTCCTTTGAGAACACAAATATGCAACATTTTCCAAACCCTAAACTTTTAAAAGAAATTAGACTCTTTAAAACTAAACCTTCGCAAATCACCGTAAGACATTATATTTTAGTCTAAAATACATTTACAATGCTCAATGTAAATACTTCTTGAATATAAAAACAATTTACAAACTTGAGACTTCATTTACAAATACTCTTTCTAAATATCAAAATTAAACTTAAAGGACATCTCCAGTTCTCCAAGCTAATTTAACTGGAAAAAAAAATGGAAAGAAATGAGATAAAAATCTCCACATAACGAAGCTATAAATAACTTGAGTCATTTAGCACTTAAGACAACCCACACAAATTCAATAGCAACAAAGTTCTTATTCATACCAGCACAAGATCAAGTACAAGGTCAATCCATATCAAGAACGCATAAACATAAGTACAAAATCAGTCAATCTCAATAACACAGAAGCTCATACTTGAAGTATGACTATACACTTTCTTTCTAAACGTCCTACGCAGGAATCAATTTCAAAGCAATTTGCCACTCCTCAGTGGACTTGTCATGGCCACACGCGAATGGACTTGTCACAAAGTAGTTGTCACTTAAGGTGGACTTGTCACAGAGTAATCACAAGGTCACAAAGTCACAAAGTAACCACAAGGTCACAAAGTTTATCATTCGACTTAAGCCACAACAAGTTCATTCACCAATCACCTAAGCTCATCCAATGATATTTAGGGCAAGGATCATTCCACAATAAAATTCAGCATATTAACTAATTTAAATGCGCACCATAGCACATTCAATTCCACAATCCATTATGACATTTAACCACCACA
Source organism: Calophaca sinica (assembly GCA_037113605.1). Classification (NCBI taxonomy): domain Eukaryota; kingdom Viridiplantae; phylum Streptophyta; class Magnoliopsida; order Fabales; family Fabaceae; genus Calophaca; species Calophaca sinica. The sequence continues at coordinate 30,489,140 of CM073731.1, forward strand.
TATTATTTGTCAAAGTAACCCCTCCATCAAGGACCACGTCAAAGCATTATCACAATCAATATTACATCATAAATTATACATATTTAGGCATAAAACATTTTCAAAGTCGTCAATCCTATTCACATGCGATTTTAGTCAAATATTATCAAAACATACTCATACATAGATGATTCAATTTAATTCATTGCTCCTACAATGAATACACCAGAACTCACATCACGACATAAAAATACACCATTGCTCATACAACGGTACACACAAAGCACATAGAGACACGTTCGAGGTCACAGGGTACCCCGAACAAAGAAAACACTCACCTCAGTAAATCTCGCAATTATTTGCGTCGTTCCACGCCTCCAAATCAGTCCCACAGCAGCACCATAGTTCTCTTTCAATGTTCCCAACTTTCCATTCTCGTCGGTGGTCACAACAAAGACCTCACCGGCGTCGAATCATCTCAGGCAACCACAAACAAGAATAAAATAAATCAATTAAAATATAGTTCCAACTCAATTAAATAATTAAATGGTTACATAAAGAAATCGGGTTCGTTTAATGGCAAATTCGCTCACCCAAAATGCGCAGGCAGAACATGAGTCAATTTTTGAAGTGCCTCGGTTCGCGATTCCGACTGGACAGGGTGGAATAATTCTTTTCGATGAATCCAACGCAAGTCTCTGTTCGTCAATACGATCACCAGAGTGTCCGAAAGCGAGACCTGAATTAGCGGCTCCGGGCAAAACAGACACTTTGTCAACTTTACCGTAACAAGAAAAGGACTATTGCTTCTTGAAAGTTTCCACGTGAGGAATCCGAAAACTTCCCAACCAGTGGCCGTGGTGGCGGAAATCGAAACTTTACCAGTTCAGCCATGGAGGTTTCCATGGTGATTCATGGTGGTTTTAAGCTTTGTGCGAGCCGGAGAAGAACGGAACGCATGAGGGAGGATCAACTGTGGCCAAGGAATGGCGAAACGCGGCGATTTTGGATGCCTGAAAGGCCGTGCGTCGCAGCCATGGCGGCCATGGCAGTGAGAGGGAGAAACGTGGAGAGAGAAGGACGTAGTGGTGGCACACGGTGGCTACGTGGTGTGCGCCGTGGTGGCTCAAGGTGGCGCCTGGTAGGCTGCCACCATGTGGATCTTGGGGAAAGGGAGAGATAGTTGAGAGGATTAGGTTTGATGTTTTCAGAAAAAGGAGGAGAACGGCGCACCCTTTTTGCCCGAGAAATAAAATAAAGGGGGGCGTATAAGCAAAAAGGGGTGCAGGTAGTAAACTAAAGGGGATGCATTTAGAAAAAGGAGGGGTGCGCATAGTAATTCAGTTAAAAAAAATCATATTCATATATATTTTAAACTTTTCAACCCCACAAACTCTTTTTAATACATCTTATATACAAAATAAAATCCCAAAAATACTAATATTTCAAATATTAATATTTTATAAAAATAAAATAAATAGACAATATATCACCAATATCTTCTAAATTACAAACAAATATCAAATCAACACTTTTCAATAATTCAAACGCAACTAAGGGATTGGAATCACTAAATTTACAAATCATAATAATTAATAAAATGAACATATATTTTAAAAATATAAAATATATGAAAAATGCGGGTGTTACACTCTCCACCCTTGGTTAACTTTAATCTACACATTTTTTTGTACCAAAAAAAAATCTACACATTTTTTTCACTCTTTCCTCTCCCTTGTATAACTACACCCGCTTATTTCTCTCTCTCCCTCTCACAAAATATATATTCACCACCTTTCTCTCCCTCCCTCATATTTCTCCCCGGTTCTCTCTCCCCCCTCTCTTTTCTCTCCCTTTTAGGTTTTTAAATATTAAAATTTAAATAAATAAGTAATTAATATTAAATATTTATACTATTAGATATTACTATTAATTTTATAATAATTAAATACATAAAAAACTAATATCTAATATTGAAATTATAATTAAAATTTTAAAATTAATTTTTACAGAAATATTGTGGTTACCGACGAGTTTTTGCAAAAAAATCCGTAAGTAACCTTTCAGATGTCTTTTTTTTTCGATGGATAACTTGCCGTCAGAAGAACGTCAATACCTACAACTTTTTTGCCGTCATTGATAATGACATTTTCTCTTATAGTGCCCAATCCGCATACGATAGAGATGATGAAGTAATTAATGTAAGAGATAATTTGGAATTATAAAAAGGGAGAAATAAATTTCTCAAAAAGATCGGGTGGAGATAGTACTATTATAAGAAAAAATTTATATACAGTTCCTTAGAAACTGTTTATCCTGTTCTACACAGGAAATGTAATGTAACTGCCAAAAAATTGAATATAGGTTTTTAGGGTGAAACAGTTTCATTGTTTTTTATTGTTTTTGAATTGATTTTAGACAAGAATAGTTTGCACAATACTGTATCTAAGTTTAACCCTTATTATAAACCAAGTGTTTAAATTAAGACTAAAGTCCCATTTTAGCCCCTGACAATAATTGTGCGTCCAATTTTAGTCCCTGACAAAAAATAAGCCAAAAAATAGTCCCGATATTTTCAAAACAGGGTCACATTAGTCCCTTTATCCGTCTCCTTCCAAATCCATCACTTAACGCACTGACACATCATGTTAAATGCTGATGTGGCCACGTTAACCATCTGCTCGCTGCCAAATCACCAGGTGTCGTTTTTTTAACCAAACCCAGATTGGCCCGTTTTAGTCCCTCTCAGCTTTGGGACATATTAATCCCTCTACCCCCATTGTTACCAGATCACAATTCTTCTTCTTCTCTAAACCCTAATCTGATCTCACACTCTTTGCTACAATGAGTACCCAATCTTCTCAAATCTCAATATCTTTCTTAAATATTTTTCCCCTCAAATATCTTTCTCAAATAATTGTCGGTAACAGTGTGTTTTGCGGTAGTGTTTGAGCTTTACAAACAAGGTTTCCAGCAAGAGGTCCAAAAGATAGCCGAGGAAAACTGGATTCTTCATGAACTCATCTTCTCATCCAGGTCATTAGTAAAACAACATATGGAAATTCTTTTGATCAAGGAGAGAAAAAAATCTTGAAAGAGTTTGTTGTAAACGCTAAAAGAAGTAATGCCGTCCAGCCGGAAACTCAACAAATTAAGGATGATCTCCAGCACTTGAATGAGATTGAGAGATATCAGGCTGTGCTAGAACAACTAAAGAGTGCCGCTTTGAATTATTAATATTTTGCAGCATCTGTAAAAGATTTACAGGATGAGAACTTTATGAAGGAGGTCTACAAAATGGGAACGCATGAGGAAAGTGCTCTCAGTGAAACGTCAAAGGATATGGATGAAATTTTGATAGAAAATGCCTTTTATTGAATTTTGGCTGATAAGATTGAATGTTGAGTTAAATGGATTAATTTTGAAAAAGATGTTGAGAAGATTGGTACTTATTGTAGCAAAGAGCAAAAAAATTAGATCAGGGTTTAGGGAAGAAGAAGAACTATGTTCGGGTAACAATGGGGTAGAAAGACTAATATGTCATAAAGCTGAGAGAGACTAAAACAAGTCAATCCGGGTTTGGATAAAAAAACAACACGTGGTTCGGATAGAGGGACTAACGTGACACTGTTTTGAAAATGTCTTGGGACTATTTTTAGATTACTTTTTGTTAAGGAATAAAATGGGTTGGGTAATTATTGTCTGAGAGACTTTACTCTTAAATTGATGTTTTCCCACTACAGTGTATAGACGTTATGCGCGTCCTAATCATAGAATTGACGGTCAAAGCCACGTTAAATAATTCCTGGAACCAGCACACAGGAATTGGTGATGTTATTTGAGTTTGCTAGGAAATATCTTACGAGTTGTCGCTAGAAATAAAAAATAAAAATTAAATTTTATAAATGATTAATTCATTAAATAAAATATTGTTAGTATTTTTATTTTTCAATTAATATTTAAAAATATTTATTAACAAATTTGGTGCTATGTACCTCACAAATAAAAAATAAAAAAATTAAAAGTTCCACGACTTTGTAATGTGAAAAAAAAGAGAAATTAATTGAAATGTATATTGTTTATTATTTAAAAAATAAAAAATAAACAACCTCTTCAATCTAAAAATTATATATGTGTAATTAATTTATTTAATAGTATTTTTTATATAACATATAATTTTTACGGCATTATAAAATGAATTCTAACTTAATAATGCACTCTTTTACATACATATGCTACAAAGTAAATAGTTAAATTACTTCATACATATTAATTTTTGAGTAATTAAAATTACGTTAAAAATTTTCAAATATGTATTATGATGGTAAAATAAATTTTAACATTGGAAATTTTATATAGATAAGTTTGACTAGAGAAATATGTATTTAAGGATTAAACTAACAGATAAAATATCATTTAAAATATTTAGAATAATTATTATATACTAATATAAAATTATATATATATTTTTTAAGTATCAATTCAATTATTTATTCTGTGATTCACGAACATGTGCTACCATAATGCTGAGCTGTAGAGACTAGAGAGAAACTAAGCGGAGTCGTTCTCACTTCTGAAAGTCAAGATGACGAGGGACTGTATATTTGTCATGTCATTTGGCTATATGCCATGCTAATGTTATAATGAAACACAATTTTTAATCTATGAATTTTGAGTTGCCAACACACGTTGAGTATTTGTCAAACAAACAAACAAAAAACACATGTTAATTTGTCAACGCAAGCTGAGTTTATGGGTGGAAAACCGATGTTCGATCCCAACAAAACACCAATTGAGGAGAGATCATAGTATAACTAAGCCCAAATTGAAAATTAGTCTCCTAGTCGACTTAAAGGGTCGAAGCTTATTGAGATACCGTAAAGTGTTAATAGGGAAGCAAAGACCCTAATTATACGTTAGGCTATAAAAAACACAATTTTTTGTACATCTTTAATTTTAAAATATTATACGAATTCATAAAAATAAATAATTTTTTATTTTGAAAATACTAATTATACAATATCGTTATTATTAGGGACTACCAAATTTTGTAAATTAATACAAATTAAAGATACAAAAGGCAATTCATCCCTTCATGTATAAAATTACGAAATATCTTTTTTTTAGGGTAACTTATTTTTTTTTAAATTGTTTCCTCGTACAAATAATGTATGTGATTTTGAAAGTTTTTAATTTTTAATTATTTATATGCATTTTTATACAATTTTAAACACCTTTTATTTATTTCCTTTAAATTTTACATAACATAAATTTCTTCTAATTCCAGTCGAAAAATTTCTTATAATTATAAATATTTTTTTGGATATATATTGTTAAATATAATATGACATTCATCCCACCCAGCCATTAAAAAAAAGGTTAAATTATATTTTACTTCCTTAAGTTTATTTTAGGTTTCAGTTTGGTCCATTATATATTAAAAGTTTTAAATTGATCCCTTATGTGTGAGAGTTATATCAATATTGTCCATCTTATTTTTTTTGTTCTAAAATTGTCTCTTATATTACAAAAATTATACTAATGTGACCTCTTTTTTTTGCAAAATATGGAAAAACATGGACCATATTAGTATAATTTTTGTAACATAAGAGACTATTTTGTAACAAAAAATAAGAGGGACCACATTGATATAACTCTTACACATAAGAAATCAATTTAAAACTTTTATTATATAAGAGATTAAAACGAAAATTAAAATAAACTTAAGAGACTCAAAGTATAATTTAGAAAAGAAAAAAAATACTATTCCATTACAAATGCATCACACCGCTTCCGTACAGATAAACATTAATAAGGTCAGACAGTGTTGCCGCCGTGTGACTGCAGCAGCGCGGGACACGCCATGCATACTCATTGGGTGGCCGTCCCAATTGTAATGAGTTATTTCGCCAACTAATGCAAAAACAAAAAAATAATAATTAAATAATAACTCAGGAGCCCTTTGACCATTAATACCAATTATTCTAGGCGGTTTGAAGAAGTCCTGGCCCGAGTACGTTGTCCAATTTTCCTCTAACTGTACCCCGTGACACCAACCATATGGCGTGACGCTCATGCCGTTTTCCTCTTCCTCGAACACTCGCAGCAACTTGCTTGCACCCCCCACCCATTAAATTCTTCGAGACAGTTAACGCGCTACTAATCACATATAAAAACTCCACAAGACTACCCATTGTTTCATCATCCAATTAACCAACAGAAATAATTGTGTGCATATAACTCACTCCTATATAGTCCTTTTATCCTAATATTCCTATATTCGTTTCGCTAATTTGTTGGAGTATAATACGTTGATTGTAACTAATTCCACTTTGTATAGTTCGAAGAGTTCATAGCAACTACCAACTACAGACTTCTCTTTTTAGGTTTTGTGTCTAAGAGAGATGATGAGGGACACAGAAGTTGAGCGTGTTCTCAGGTACTTTGATGAGGACGGGGACGGGAAGATTTCGCCGTCTGAATTGAGGAGCAGGATGGCGATGATGGGTGGAGAGCTTCTATTAATAGAAGCGGAAATTGCTATTGAGGCATTGGATTCGGACGGTGATGGGTTGCTGAGTTTGGAGGATTTGATGACGCTGATGGAATCAGGAGGAGAGGAAGAGAAGTTGAAGGACTTGAGGGAAGCTTTTGAGATGTATGACACGGAACGGTGTGGGTTCATAACCCCTAAGAGCTTGAAGAGGATGTTGAAAAAATTGGGGGATTCAAAGTCCATTGAAGAATGCAAATTGATGATTGATCGGTTTGATTTGAATGGGGATGGGGTGCTTAGCTTTGAAGAATTCAGAGTTATGATGGAGTGAGTGGTGCTAGCTACTTGTATATTGATTCGGTCGGTCATGTGTTTATAGGCTTTCTGGTGTTAGACTCTGAGTTTCATTGATTCTTTTGTACATTATGCCTAGTTACTTTTATGCTCTGTAAATTGATATAGTAAAAGCATTGGAATAATATAACTTCGCAAAAATAAAGGCATCAAATTTTAGCTCATGTTATACCAACATGGTGTGTCATGGTTGGTGGATAATCGGGTCCCTTAAGCATGTGGTCAGGGGTTCGAATCTTAACTCATTCGTGTAGAAAAACATTTATTGAGAGATGACATGTCTACTATGGAACATGTTGTCAAATTCACCTCTCAATGTGAAGAGGCTAATCAAAATGAGTACTATAAGTTGCAACTATTTCCTTTGCCTCTTAATTCCGTGCAAAACTGAGCAATCGTGGAAATGTGCTTCCAAGATAGGTTTTATAATCTCAGCCTGAAGTTACAACATCCGACTTTATGAATTTGAAACAAGAGGATGAGACAGTTACTGATTTCATAGAAAGATTTTGAAAGTCGAACAGAAGGTGCACAATACAGTTTCCAAAAGCTGAATATGCTACCATAGTTGTGGGTAACATGCTCCCAGATATGAAACAAGAGTTGCTTGCCCATGAATTTTCGGATTTGAGTCAACTAGAAATCAAAGTTTCCATGGTTGAACATTTCATTCTAGAGAAGCAGCATGAGAGATCTACATGGAAAATAGTCCTTATGGATGATTATGATGTGTTTGAAGATGCATCTGATTACAATAGTGATTAGGCAGCTAATGACATGATAGTCGGGATCTTGAGGAAAATGTCGTCAAGAATGAAAGTTCCAAGTTAGTCGATAAGTATGTGTTGGAACCAAAACGATTGTGCGTCAGACCCTCAAAGAGTTTAGATGATAACAAAACAATTTGAATGAACAAGTCTCTTATGAGTGTTTAACAAGTGTGTTAAGTGTGTAGATACAATTAAATCAAGCAGCTACTATGAAAAGAAATTTGCCCTGAATCTAAGATAGAAAGCAACTCGTACTTATACAAAATCTAATGTTGCGTCTCTTCTATGGTACAATGTGCATCATCCAATCGAAGACTCGATACTATATTTTGATACCAAAATATGTGTCTGATGGCTAGTTCAAAACGACAATATTTGACTTTGTTGGGATATAAAACTTATAATAGAAGTTTTCTATTCGGTGGAGTCATCTACGGATAACAAGGAATGAAGATATTTCCCAGAAGAGATTATCATTGATTTTGAATTAAATCAAATTTGAGACTAATTCATTTGAAGATTTGGAGTGTAGTTAAGGATTGTCTCCCCCAAATGGTGAATTTATATACACATGAGCCAGAAGTCAAACTCCCAACCACAGGCCACTTGGATGACTTTGTAATTTTTTCAGTGTATGTTTGGTTTACAATAAAAACAACTGCAAATATACGTTTGAATCTATTGCAACGTGAATCCAAACATACTCTTAGTCCTCTGCTAGGATAACATCATGACTAGCTCAGGGCCGGCCCAAGGGGACTGCACTAAAGCAACCGCTTTAGGCATAAAAAAATTTAGGCCCCAAATTTTTTTAATTTAACTAATAGTATTAATTTAATTATTATTTATTTTTTAGGCCAAATAATATTAATTTCACTCACTACTTTTACTACTAAATAATTCTGTAACAAAATTAATCAATCATGTGAATGCATTTTATATTTATTTTTGTATTATTTAATAGCGTAAAAATTAATTAGGCCTAAAAAAATCTCTAATTTTTCGATTACTAGTTTTAAAAATGCCTCACTTTAAATTTCGTTTTAGGCCTATACACTTTATATACCTTAAGAATCCGATTGATGGTCAGGATAGGATAAGAACGGATAGGATAAGAGAGCTGGATAATAATAGGATAGGATAGGGACCTGATAAACTCTTATCATGACAACTGTTTGATGTACACTTAATAACAGACTGGATATCATTAGCTTATCCTATCCTGTGTTTGATATGCACCTGATAGTGACATGATAGGATATATATCATATTCAGATAACAAAATTACCCCTCTAAAAGAATTACATGTAATTTTTCCAAATTATCCTGTAATATTATTTAATTTTATAAATTAGTGAAAATTACTTAAAAATTATATAAGAAATTAAATAATTTTATATAATTTTAATAAAACTCTTTAACTGTACTAAAAAATAATTTTAAATTACAAAAACCATATAAGTAACTAAATAATTCTATATAATATTATTTAACTACATAATACATTAAGTTTGATATAACAGACTGGATATCATTAGCTTATCCTATCCTGTGTTTGATACGCACCTGATAGTGACATGATAAGATATATATCATATTCAGATAACAAAATTACCCCTCTAAAAGAATTACATGTAATTTTTCCAAATTATCCTGTAATATTATTTAATTTTATAAATTAGTGAAAATTACTTAAAAATTATATAAGAAATTAAATAATTTTATATAATTTTAATAAAACTCTTTAACTGTACTAAAAAATAATTTTAAATTACAAAAACCATATAAGTAACTAAATAATTCTATATAATATTATTTAACTATATAATACATTAAGCTTGATATAAATTATGTAAAACGGTGTATCAAACTAAAACAACACGAGTAATAGATGGTGATTGATTAATAGATGGTGATTGAGTAATTTCAACTTCAATGTCTTCGTCATTATTTTGTTCTTCCTCTTCTTTATCAATCTCCTCAACATTATCACATTTCTTACCTATAAAAACATTTGTTTGGATTAGTTTTTTTTTTAAATAAGCAAAAAAAATTTAGCAATCAGCACATGTGATGCCCAAAGTTAAGAGAAAAAATAGATACAAACAATAAAACTAGATGGACAATATCAAAACAAGAGCAATTGCTTCAAAAAAAGTCAAAACAGGGGAATTATGTAACACTGTAACTGACTCCTAGTTTTTATAATTCAATATGATATGAAGAGGGAAACAAAAAGAGTAAAAGCCACATGTACTCCAAATGATTAAGCATCAATTGTATCCTTGCTTGCTTGATCATGACTTCTTTTAAGAGTGAGTTTAAGTTTACAATAAATTATTTAAGTTTGATGATGATTGTTAAAAGAAATCAATTTATTTCAACACATGAAATCTAAAATAATGATCCAATAAACATCATAACACGTATCATCGTATATGGATTGATTAAACAGAAAAGATACATCAGCCCATAAACACCATTTAAATAAACTTTTTCCATTTAGCCTTAGGCTTTGTTTTCTATCAAAATCTCAAAGGAGAACCGGGTTCAACTATAAATATCTGAACAAGATGTCCTATCCCAAAAAGTTGCTTGCATATGATCCGCGAATATTACTGACTAGGGCCTGTTTGATTATTGTTTTCAAAAACAGTTTTTAGTTTTTAAAAATGGAAAAAGGAAAAAATCTGTTTGGCAGACTTTTTTTTAAAATTTGTTTTTAAAACTGTTTCTAATTTTATAGTTTTTAAAACTAAAATACAAGAACTGTTAAAAGATGTTTTTGTTTTCAATTTTGCGTTTTACTTTCAAAAAGAGAAAAGACACGGAAAACACACACTTTTCATTAATGACAAAGATGTAATTATTTGGTAAATGAAATGTTGATAGATTGTCTTGAATTTTCCAAAGCAAGGGTGGTAGACCCACCGGTACGGCTCATGAAACAGCAGCCCAAACCTATGTAAACATTTTTTTTTCTCGGTTACAATTTTTGTTTTTTTTTATTTTTTTTAAATTACAATTATTCCGTGAAAATAAAATAATATGAGAACTTTAGTAATTTATTATTATTGTTTATAATTTAATTTAAATTGATCTAAAAATATAAAGTGCATGTTTGAACGTGCTCTTTACCTATTGGTTAATATATAAAAAGCAAATTGTTTTATTAAAAATGTTATATTATATTTAACATAATCGGTGCCTTAAATGATATTTTTGTTATTAAAATTTTCAATTCTTGATTTATTACTAACATAATCGGTGCATTAGAGTCTTATAAACAATTCTTAAAAGGGTTTTAGTTGAGCTCTAATATAAAAGTAGGGGAGTCAAAACTACACAGTCAGCTAAGTTACAACCCAAAATCATGATGGGATTGAGTACAGTGGTGCACATGTTGGTAGTCTCTCCTCTGTGAGAAGTCTCTATCTCTCTCTCTCTCTCTCTCCCCCTTGAGAGTTCTTGAGATTTTGTCTTCTATGTTTCAAGGCTTTTTTGCGTAAACGAATCTCTTCTTTTGGGTTGACGAGTTATGGCGTGAAGGGATAAGGGTTCTGTCATTTTGGAGGAGGAGGATGATGATCTAGAAGTGCTCCCACCAAGCGTAGAAGGTGAGGGTAGCCTCCAATCAATGTGCTTAGTGGGGCGGTTTTTTTACAGATAAACCCATCTGGGTGCAAATGATGAAGGAAAGAATGGCTGGTGTATGGTGTCTGAAGTGTGGCATAACAATACGTGAAGCAGGGGTAGGGATCTTCATCTTCCAGTTTTGGGGTCTTGAAAATAGGTTTCCTATTTTGAAGATGATGCCTCCTTATGAACCTTTTAGGGAGCGACTTATAGTCATAGCGTGTTGTGCTATTCATAATTACATACGCAAGTGGAATTTACACGACGGATTATTTGGTATATGGGAAGAAATGGACCCGGTAACAATTGAGGGCGTGAATGAAGATCCTTACATAGTGGGAACAAGCTCCAATGAATACAACTTATTAATGTTATTTGATGAATGGGCAGTTGAAATGGCAATCACAGGGATCGTATTGCAAATATGATGTGGGCACAACGTAACAATTAGTTGAACCAATTTGATTTCTTTTTTTTAAAAAAAACCAATTTGACTTTTTATGATATTAGATTTTACTTAATTAATTGAGTTGTCATTGTAAATGTTACTTGATTAATTGACTTTTATGACCAATTTATGGTGATATCATGCTCCTATATTTGTTACTCCTGCTTTAAGTCTCTCGTTAAAATAATTACAAGAAAATGTTGAAGATGAGGTGGTGGTGTCACTTAATGAATTATTAATAAATGGAGTTTTAAGTTTCATGATGAAGTCTAGTAAAAAAAAAGTCTCATGATGAATAAAAAAAAAGTCTCATGATGAATAAAAAATGTGAATAAAAAAATATTTAAAAATGTGTATCAAACAAGTTTTTTGCTTGTTAGTTTGCAAAACACATTTTGAAAACAAGTCTATCAAACAAGTTTTTTCATTTTCTCATCTCTAAAACAGTTTTTAAAAATAGGATAATCAAACAACTTTTTTTTTATTTTTTTTCTTAAAAAACAGTTTTTTAACTGATTTGTAAAATAGTTTTTAAAAACTGAAAACTAAAACTAAATCAAACAGGCCCTAGATTTGCCGGTTCGGATGGCCTTGTGTGATTTGTATTAAATTTCACAAATTTTATAAGAATTTTTAATTAATAGATTAATGTCATATACTAAGAAAAATTATTACTTAGTTTGACAGTTGGCGACAATTGATCATATCTCATGAACATATACACACCCATATAAATAATTTTATTTCAATCGGGTAATTTCTATTCTCCAAATTATAATAGTTTGTTAATAAAAGTCTCAAGACTCTTTGATCGCTTACAAAGATGCTTATATATTAGCCACCAACGAGGTTCTCACATCAACAGCGGGTTTCGAACCCACGTCCTTATAGGATATGAGTCGAATCCTTATACCAACTGGACCAATCTTCGTTAGTTTTATTAATAATTAATATTAATAATTCAATGGATGATTGAAATAATCAACCTACAATCTAATGGTTGATATCTTATTTATAGGGTTTTGGAATATCAATGGCATATAAGAACTCCACCACCACATTCTAGTTGGTAAGTGGAGTCTCGTTTCGACTTATCAAAGATTTGGTACTTATCGACAGCATCGACAGTGGTGTTGGAGGAACATATATTTCAATCTACATCAATAATGTCGAAAAGTGATTCAACTATACCAATTTAAAAAAAAAACGCTTAAATTCATCACTTTCTAACAACACAATTCATCTATTAGCATTAAAAATGAAAGGACAAAAAGCAATCAAAAACTGTAATATAGCCAAAACTTAGTTTCACCCAAAAAGCAATACCTTTAACGAGATCAATTCCTAAAACACTAACTTGCTCAAAGTTAAGCTCACCCTTGAACTCTCATTCAACAACTTTACTATTCTTCAAATTGAGGTAAAAGGGTGTTACAAACATAATTGGTCCTTGAGCTCCAAATGACCCTTGTTGAACTTCTTGAAGAGCCTAAGTGTTTCTTCCTTGATGTTGGTTCAAAGCTAAATGATATTCCTTTTAATGACTTGAAATGAAACCCTAAGAGACTTTCACTCTGCAAAAAGTACACTGTAGGAAACTCCATACATTCACTAACCCACTCGCGTTGAAACCTTTAATATGCACTATTTGATCGTGCAATATTTTTTTATTTGTTTCAAGGTAATTATTGATCTGATATAGAGTGTAACGATTATGCACTAACAATGTAAAACTTGTTTGCATAGTCACCGAATCAAATCTCACCATGTAGATATTTATTAATATATTTTAGGAAATATTATAATAAAGTGGCATCATGGTGAGATCCGATTGGATGACTCTGCAAGAAAGGTTTTATATATATATATATATTTTTTATTTTATTGAAAACAAAACTGAGATTTTTTTTATGAGAAGGAAACAAGTAAGCCTGACAGGCTTGAACAATATAGATACCCAAAGCCTATTTGGATTGTCTAGGTCATGTTGGGCTAAATAATGAGCAGCCCAATTTGATGATCTTCTGACAAAACAAAATTGGACTCGTAAGAATTGGCCCACCAGCGATTTACAAAGATGCATGAGGGAGCCCACATAAGAATTAGGGCAAAAACCACTCTAAAGAGACTCCACAATCTCCTTAGCGTCAGACTCTACCAAGACACAGCGGAATCCTAGATCAACCGCCACATGCAATTCGAGCCAAATAGCTCGCCGCCGCCCAAGTCGTAGCTGCGGCCACTCTTCCAAGCTCATCTCAGATCACTATGTCGCATCCCCGTCTTTTGTCATTCGAAATAGTCGCATCAACATTGATCTTCATCGTGCCCGTAGGAGGTGGCTTCCACCTCTCAGAATCTATGGTAGGGTTTCTTATCGCAGTCTGCAAAGAATTCAGACGATGGTACTCCTCTCGACTAGAGCTTGCCTTTTAAGCTGATGCTAAAACAGGCATGTCCTTTCCTTCGAAACACATAGCATTTCGAGCCCACCATATGCTGTAAATTATTGAAGCTGCTTGTTCAATGAACTCTAGATTTGCTTTTAAAATGATGGTTTCAAGCCACTGGGAAAAATGAAATCTAGGGCAAAAAAGGGGGCAACCAACGCCTTTGTCCCTGAGATACATTTGCACAGGAACAACTTTCCTAAGAATTTTCCATAGAAGCACAGCCTGTTTAGGAGGGATCTTTAGTTTCCACAGCTTTGACCAAATCTCACTAGACACCTGATTAGGACCAGCTTTGTCCTGCCTTTCCCACTCTTTGATCTGGTGGTATCCAGACCTAACCGAGTAAATGCCATTTTTTGGTACCACCCCACATAACCATCTGATTAAGATCAACCAAAGGAATTTGCAGAATTTGGGCAGCCTCAAAATTGAGGAAAAGAGTACTAACTATAAAGTTTTTCCATGTTTGAGATGCCACATCAATAAGTTGGTTCACAAAAATTACCTCACTGCTGGCTGGTTTAGCACACCAAACTTTAAAACCATGCTGTTTTGGTAGCCAATTTGAACGTGAACACAAGAAGTGGGGGTTGAAAGTGTTGAAAGCTTTTCGTAAACTTTAAAATAAAAACACTTTGTTTTGAAAACTGTGTGTTATCGGATGCAGAAATATAACTGGACGCTGGAAATGTGTTTATAAAAACTGGTTTTTCTTTGCAAGACAAAAGTAACTGTAAAGCAATAAAGCAAGAGACACAGAGATTTATACTAGTTCACCACCAAACTGGTAGCTACGTCTAGTCCCTTCGTTCCCGAAGGATTTTCACTATAATCAACAGATTACAAATTTCTTAAGAGTATTCTACAATCACAAACTTGACAATACTCTTAACTTCTCAAAACGACTCAGTACGATCGAGCGTTTGAGGAATCAAGCCTGTAACTAGGCAATACAACTTTCACAAAGATGCTTGGAGCACAATCAAATAACTCTCACAGAGAGGATGAAAAGATTAAGCTCAAAATAATAACTTTCTAAAAGAAAGAATATAAGACGCTGAAGTTCAGTTCTTGGTTTCCAGAAACTTGGCACGAAACTTGATTGCTCACTTGAGTAATAGCTCTTTCATAATGTAGTTTCTAGCACCTCTTCAATGAAGACCTTGAGGTATTTATAGGAGTCTTGAGGATAATACCGTTGTAGATATTTCAGCTCCAAATCATTTAGTAAGGTAATTTGAAATTACGTCATTTTCTTCCTTTCCAGAGAATATCAGAATAGTACATATTTTCGTTATTGTACTATTTGCTTTTCACACAATTGCCTTGTACGAATTTGTCTTATTCTAAAGGTGTCACCTTTGATACCTTGTACATAAAAATGAGCGAATAAAATCAAATTCGAATACCGTTCCATAAAAGTTGAGGATTGAGAGAATAAACATGGCCATCACGTGATTCATTAAAAAACCAAATGCTCGCTCAGAAATCAAAACGGACGCTCGTAGCAATTGAGTAACCACGTGTCATAAGATTACACTACCGAACGCTTGCTAAAAGTGTATATAACAAGATGCTTGAGTGAACCGGATGCAGACACATAGGAATGTATTCATCTTCTTGTGAAATTCTTCTTCTTGCTTGAGTGAGTCATAAAACATGAATGATTTTTAATACCTACACACTTCAAGTCTTATTAGAAGTTAAATTGTTCTCTTGTAAATACTTTGTTATCATCAAAATTAATGAGGGTCTAAACTTCTCAATCGTTTAGCTCTGACATGGAACTGTCAGGCTTCTTGTCATCAAACTTGACATGAATGGATTCTTCCACTATCAAAGTTTCTTTATTGTATATTCTAAAAGCTTTAGATCTTTCAGAGTATCCTAAAAAGATACCTTTGTCAGCTTTGGAATTAAACTTACCAAGTTGATCCTTAGTATTCAGAATATAACATATGCAACCAAAGGGATGAAAATAAGAAATGTTGGGTTTTCTATCCTTCCACAGTTCATATGGAGTCTTCTTCAAAATAGGTCTAATAAAAACTCTGTTTTGAATGTAACAGGTTGTGTTTACTACTTCTGCCCAAAAATATTTTGCAATATCAGCTTCATTGATCATGGTCTTGTCCATTTCTTAGAGGGACCTATTTTTCCTTTCTACAACACAATTTTGTTGTGGTGTTCTAGGAGAGGAGAAATTGTGGGAGATGCCATTTTCTTCACAAAATTTTTGAAAGTTTTCATTTTCAAATTCTCCCCCATGATCACTTCTAATTGAAGAAATACAAATTCCTTTTTTCGTTTTGAACTGATTTGCAGAAAACAGTGAACACCTTGAATGACTCATCTTTGTGGGCAAGGAATCTAACCCATGTCCATCTAGTAGAATCATCAACAATGACTAACCCATATTTCTTTCCAGCAAAACAGGCTGTCCTTGTTGGACAAAAAATATCAAGATACAAAAGCTCAAGTGGTCTAGAGGTCGAAACAACATTTTTAGAATGAAAAGAAGTTTTAACTTGTTTTCCTCTTTGACATGCCTCATAGAGAGCATCAGATTGGAATTTAAGATTTGGTAAGCCTCTAACAAGACTGTGCTTGTTTAATTTTGAGATCAATCTCAAACTAACATGACCCAATCTTTTATGCCAAGTCCATTGCTCATCTTCAACAGACATGAGATACTTGACATCTTGTTTTGCAAGTTCAGAAAGATCAATTTTTTAAATATTTTGTTTCCTCTTTGCAGTAAAGAAAATAGAGCTGTCTTTCTTGCTTTTTACTGTACATCCAGTTTCTGTAAAAATGACATCATAACCATTGTCACATAATTGACTTATGCTCAATAAGTTATGCTTTAGTCCTTCAACATAAAGTACATTATCAATAGAGGGAAGAAAGCCTTTACCAATGCGACCAATTCCAACTATTTTACCTTTTTGGTTTCCTCCATATCTGACAGCTGCATCTTTCATGTCAAATTCTTTTGACAGCTGCATCTTCAAGTTTCTGATCTCGTCCATATCTGAACCTGCTACTAACATATCATCGACATAAAGTAACAAAATGATATAACTGGACTTATATCTCTTGAAGAAACAACAGTGGTCGGAGTTGCACTTCTGGAAACCTTCCTTGTGCATGAAGCTATCAAACTTCTTGTACCACTGTCTCGGAGCTTGTTTCAGGCCATACAAGCTCTTCTTTAATCTGCACACCATATTTTCATTGCCTTTCTCCGAGAAGCCTTCAGGTTGGTGCATGTAGATCTCCTCATCTAAGTCTCCGTGAAGAAACGCAGTCTTCACGTCTAACCGCCAAGATAGAGCTCTTCACCGCAACAATACTTAACACGGACTGATAGTATTGAGCTTCACAACCGAGCAAAATTTCGGTGTAGTCAACTCCTTCCTTTTGCTGGAATCCTTTGACAACTAGTCGGGCTTTATGTCTCTTGGAGCCATCATTCTCCTCCTTCACCCGATACACCCATTTGTTGTGAAGTGCCTTCTTTCCCACGGGTAACTCAACTAGTTCCCATGTTTGATTGGAGATCAAAGACTTCATCTCGTCTTTCATGGCAAGCTCCCACTTGCTAGCATCTGTCCGACATGCTTCGCATAATCTTGAGGCTCCCTCCATCACCAATAACATGTAGTCCATGTATCTCTGTTGGGCAGGGAACTCGAGAAGACTTTCTCGCTGCCGGGTGGAGTAGGAGGCTGCAGTGCATCGATCATTGTTCTATTGATTCCTCTGATTGAGGATTCTCAAACATAGGACTTTCTGGGACATCGTCCACCTCTGCATATACTGGCCCACTCTGTTCTGAGTTACTGGTGTTTGGGCTATGCCTGTCCTTGTACATCACTCTTTCATTGGAGATCACATCTCTATCTGGATCGACTTTTGTTTTCATCATCCCAAAGACGGTAGCCAAACTCATTTTCACCATAACCGATTTAAAGTGCACTTCTTTGATTTGGGATCAAGCTTATTCTCGCCTTGACCATCGATATGCACATATGCTACACAACCGAAAAACTCTAAGATGTGAGAGTTTTACCTCTTTTCCGCTTCATACCTCTTACGGTATTCATTGCTCCAATGGTACCGATGGACCTCGGTTGATCAAGTAAGTCTTTGTGTTGATCGCCGCCGTAATCGCTTGAAGCCTGACCGCACCCGCAAGCTTCGGCTCTCTCTGTCAATGTTCGATTCATACGCTCGGCTACACCATTGTGTTGAGGCGTGCACTGGCAGTTCTTTCCATTACGATCCCGTGCTCATAGCGTAACTTCTTGAATCTGGTGTCTTCATATTCACCACCATTGCTCGGTTCGAGCTCTTTGATCTTCAATCTGTCTCGTTTTCTACCATGGCTTTCCACATCTTGAAAGCGTCGAATACTTCAGACTTATGTTTCAGAAAGTATACCGATACCTTCCTAGAGTGATCAGCGATAAAAGTCAGTATTGCTTCCCATCGATGGATGAGGCGATCGTTGGACCCTAAACATCAGAGTGAACAAGCTCGAGTTTCTCTTTCTTTAGGGTTCTTCCACTTGTCTGAAAGCTAACTCTTTTCTGCTTTCCAAGTATGCAGTCTTCACACATGTCAATTTCTACTGACTGAAGACCTGGCAATTTGCCCTTCGAGTGCATGATCTTCATCCCTTTCTCACTCATATGGCCTAGTCTCTGGTGCCATAGATTGGGACTATCATTTGCTGCAACTGCAATCAAATGGCATGCTCCTGCTGTCTTATAAAGAGTACCACTCTTTCTGCCGCGAGCAATCGTCATTGCACCCTTTGAAATCTTCCAATGATCGCCGTGGAAGACTGTTGTGTAGATTAAGTTCTTCGTCAGGTCGGGAATATGTCTGACATTTTTCAATTCCCATACAGACCCGTTCAACTTAATCTTCACTACACCTTTGCCAACAATCTCACAAGACTGTTCATTACCAAGGTAAACTTTACCAAGGTTTCCGGGTACATAATTCTCGAAGAATTCTCTCTGCGAAGTGGCATGAAAAGATGCTCCAGAGTCTAAAACCCAAGACTCTTCCTTGCTCTCCAAAGAGCATATCAACGCGTCACCTCCTCCTGAGGTGGAAGCAACATTTGCCTCGTCCTTCGCCTCCTGGTTCTTCGATGCACTCCTGCACTGATTTTTGTAGTGCCCGGTCTTCTCGCAATTCCAACACTCGATAGTCTTTGAGTTGGAGTTTTGGGAACTTTGATGATTTCTGGATTTGGACCGTCTGCCCTTTGATTTTCCACGTCCATTTCCTCTAGCTGATTTTCTTCCCCTTGACTCTGTATGCAATACTGAAGAGGATGAAGATTCACCCGACTCTCTCCGTCGGATCTCTTCGCTGAGAACTAGATCACGAACATCGTCTGATTTCAACTTATTGTTTCCCGTTGAGCTACTCACAGCTGTGACGGTAGCATTCCAACTCTCTGGAAGAGAAGACAAAAGTATCAATGCTCGTACCTCATCATCAAATTCGATTCCAACTGAACTCAACTGGGTTGTGACTATGTTGAGTTCATTGAGATGTTGTGCCACCGATGCGCCTTCCGTCATCCGCAAGTTAAACAACCGCCTCATCAAATAAACTTTGTTTGAGGCCGACGGCTTTTCGTACATGTTGGAAAGAGCCTTCATAAAATCCGCCGTGGTCTTTTCTTTTGCAATGTTGAACGCAACATTACGGGATAACGTCAACCGGATAACGCCGAGGGCTTGTCTATCGAGAAGGATCCATTCATCTTCCTTCATCTCATTGGTTTCTTTCTGTGAGAGGTTGATACAACTTTTACGATGAGATAATCCTCGATCTGCATCTTCCAAAAGCCAAAGTCCGCACCGTCGAACTTTTCAATTTTCACCTTTCCTTCATCTGCGGCCATCACTCCCACTCGAGTCTGACTTCTCAGGATCGTTTTTGACAATTTCTGCGAACCACCGTGCTTTAGAACACCTCCGTGGACAAATTGGTAGTGTCGACCAATTTTACTATTCACGAAAAAATTACTATTCACGTGAACAGTATCCTCAACAAGATTTAGCAGAAATAACCAACTAGCTCTGATGCCAGTTGTTAGGAAATTACGCAAAATTTCCCCATAGTCAGATTAGTGGAAGAGCGAAAAATAAATGCGGAAGCACACACAAAAATTGATAACGGAGTTCGGCCAATAATGCCTACGTCTCCGGACTGCTGCAGACCTTATATTGAAAAAGGAAATACACACTGTGTTTACAAACACTCACACTCTCTCACAAAACCCATAACCCAATTACACCCAAAATATTTCTCTCTAAATATTTTTCACAAAAACTCCCTCACTGGAATTTTCTCTCGGTGCTCACTCTCTCAACTTGGAATGCACTCAATGTTGGAATGAATTTCCTCTCCTACAATGCCCCTATTTATAGGAGAATCAGGAAATGTGAACACCCAAAATGAAATGCTGCACAATGTCCATTTTTTCTTCCTTCATTCGGTGGTGTTGAAAAATTGCACCCAATTTGGAAAAATGCACCAATTTTCTTTTCTTCATTCGGTGGTGTTGAAAAATTGCACCCTATTTAAAAAAATGGAGATGCACCATTTGGTGCAATTAATAAGGTTGTTGGGGATGTGTCCCTTTGACTAACAAAGATCTCTAGTGAGATTTTTTAGCATTACGGACATGACTCTGGGAGAGACACGTCTTTACCAAAGACAAATTATTTCTCTCGCATTAGCATTGCAGAGGGCCCTTGTGTAGCTAGTCATGTGCACCTTTTTTTGCTGGAAACCGCATAATGAAGGGGTATCTTGTTTCAAAAGATGAAATGTGTGACACTAACGTGACTATAACATATGAGAGAGAAAGAAAAGGAGGGACAAAGAGATCCATCTAGCATATATTAGTTACATGTTGTGAAGTTGGAACCATAGTAGTTAAGAAAGCTTGCAACCCATTCTCCTAGGTTTTCTCTCCTAATTCAAACATTAATATATACTTCTTCCCACCCTAATTAGCTTTAACTATTTATTTGTTTCTTCCGAGCTTTGAATCAAACTTACAGTTGAAGAAACAACTTGAGATATTATAGAAAAGATAGACGACAGAGAAATTTTAAATGTTTTTTTTTATCAAAACCCAACTGGTGCATCTAATAATATTTTTTCAATTTTGAAGAGGAAGAGCAACCTCTCGTGAAACCCATATATGCTTGTTTTTTCTCTACTGTAAAAGCATTATTCAAAGTGAGTTTCGTTCAACACAATAAAAAATAAAAGAAACTCACTACATTCATCAAAAAGCCACTTCTAAAAAGAAAAGAAAAAGTTTCTTCAAAGTGATATTGACGATAAAGAGAATAATTACCTGATAATAGTCTTCAACAAAATAGTGAACCGCTATCCACTATATCATTACAGTGACACTAACACTACATCACTATTTAAACTATCCAACAAAATACTACCTCAATCTGATCTCTCACTTCAAGGCTCAAGCCAAAAGTAATTCTATATTATAAATTATCTAATATATATATATATATATATATATATATATATATTATATGTTATAATATTATATATCCAATACACTCGAATATTTCTTGGAGGCTAATATTTCAACCCGTTGATGAGCAAATAAAATAAGGTGACTATTTTTTTTAAGTCAATGATGTTTTTGATCGCGAGATTGAACATTAGTGAGACAAATAAAATAGTAGAAATTTAGACAAAATTGCTCTGTAGGTCCCTTAACTTATTTTTTGATAACGAATCAATCCTTTATCTTTTTTCCCGAACAGGTCCTTTATCTTTTTTTCTCCCGAAAAGGTCCTTCAAGATTTTAGTATGTTTCAAAAAAGTCCTTCAAGTTTTTAGTATATTTCAAAAAGGCCATTCAATGAATGTACACGTAGGACTGTTTTAGTATGTTTTTCAAACCTAAAGGACCTATTCGAAAAAAAAGAAAGATAAAAGACTGATTCGAAAACATTTTAAAACATAAAGACCTATTCGGGGGAAAAAAAGAAGATAAATAACTGATTCGTTACTAAAAAATAAGTTAAGGGACCTACAGAGCAATTTTACCTAAAAATTTATTATTCTCTAGAGTTTAGTTTAACATTTACTAAAACAAAAGGAAAAACTATCAAATACTAATATTATCAATAATGCTCTTTAAGATGGTCCTCCAGATATAAGTTAAATTGTGTTTAAAATAAATCCAATTCCAAAGCACATGAATGGTAACAAATAAGCTATAAGGATTATGGATTTAATGTAGCTTTCCTGGTGTCTGGATTTAATGTAGCTTTTACCTAACAAACAGATAAAAATAGTTATATAATCATCCAAAACCAGAGAGAGAACGCAAAGACAGAGCCACTCAAACAAACTTAAGTGAGATTCTTACCCCCATTCCGTGAGTACATTCCCCCCATTCAGATAATAAAAAATGCAAGCTATTTCCATGAATCATAATTTACCCAAGAATGAAGTGATTTATGGGTTCTGTTGATCTGATAAAGGCATTGCAGAAAAAATTAGGCATCCTATTAACCTGTTTCTGAACTGTTTCCTTCTCGGGTTCCTTCCCTCTTTCAAAGATCTTCCTTGAGTTACCTTCTCCCACCTTTCACTTTGTTAGTAAAGCTTGTACTCTATGTAGTACCCAATATTGTTTGACGTGTATTTAGACGCATTAAACTGTTTGGACACATTACTAATTTTCATTCCTCCATAGACCAATGCTTTAATATCCTATAATCATGAGAATTATTTAGATTATAAAGAATTCAACACTGATAAAAAGAATAAGTAATAAAATAGAAACCGTAGAAGTGGTAGATACCATTAGATCAAAATGGTTACCTTTTCTTCATAAGCACTAATAGCTATTACTTCATCAGCATCGAGATGCCGGTTAAGTTCTTTTCTAGCGAGGAACTCTTGAAACTTGACCAACAATAGTAGTTAATAGGATTACAATAAACAAACTTGTATATATAGATAAGTTAACAAACTTAAGTGTGCATACAGTGATTTTATATAATATTCAAATTCAAACTAATAAATAAGTCAGAAAATTCAGATTTAACTTCCTTGTCTGCATTATAACCAAAAAAACATATTGAATAATATGATTGACACAGTTGCTAAAGAGGCCATCTTCAGACACTATTCTTCTTGGAGATGAATCTGGAAGAAAAAAAATCATCAAATATTATGATAGGCAACTAAATAAAAACTAAAAGTCTATATAACATGTCATTTGTTGAGGAAAAAACCCGCAGATAGCATAAGAGACTGACTGCTAATAAAAGATTTGAGCAGTGGAGGATCGTGGAATGTTGAGAGTTGGTGTTAATTCAACTTGTAACTGATTTAGTTGAGTGGCTGTTATGTTAGTTAGGTGACAGTTAGTGATATGGCAGTGGTGTTAACCGAAACAGTTGAGTTAGTTTTGTAGTATATGTGAAGTTGTATTCAATATGGGATCTGTGACTTGTGTATAAATATGTGTACCATCGATCAATAAAATTCAGTACATTACTCTGAGTATTCTCTTCTCTCTCAATTCTCTGTATCATTTTGTGTATGAGTGTGTGTGAAATCTCCAAGTTCTAACAGTTGGTATCTAGAGCTACATCGGTTCTGGGTAAAAGTGAGTAATTGTGAGTGATCAAAAGGTGTGATAGTGTGCTGAACTCGAGTCTCTGAAAATGGAGAAAATGAATGGGCATTTCGGAGGAAATTTACCAGTTCTTGATTCAAAGAATTGGGATCGCTGGAAGAATCAAATGGAGGTAATCTTTGGGTTTCAAGAAGTGATGGAGGTAGTGAAGAATGGTGTTCCCGATCTAGTGGCTCACCCCACTGATGCTTAGAGATCCACACATCGTGATTCAACGAAGAAGGACTACAAAGCCTTATTCCTGATTCACCAATGCGTGGATGCTGCGAACTATGAGAAAATTTCCGCTGCAAAGTCTTCAAAGGATGCCTGGGAAATTTTGGAAAGAAGCCATGCAGGTGATGGAAAACTCAAAAGGGTGAGACTTCAAACCATGAGGAGACAGCTTGAGTTACTGCAGATGGAGAATCAAGAAAAGGTGGCTGACTATTTCACGAGAATTGTGACTCTGATGAATCATATGAAGGCGTGTGGTGAGGTGATTTCAGATCAGCAAATAGTGGAGAAGGTGATGAGGACTTTAGCTCCAAAATTTGACCACATAGTGGTGGCAATTGAGGAGGCTAAAGATCTTACAACCATGAAGGTGGAAGAACTCCAAAGTACTTTGGAGGCTCATGAACAACGAATTAATGAAAGAAGTGAAGGGAAGGAAAAGACTTCAGATGTGGCGCTGCAGGTGCAACAGCACAATAAAGACAAGAAAGGAAAGGGAAAGTGGAAGAATAGTAGAGGAAGAGGTAATTACAATAATACTGGAAATAGAAATCATCAAGAAAACAATTCTGGAAGTGATACCAGAAATGGCGGAGGCAGTGGTTCACGTGGTGGAATGAGGGGGTCTCATAGAGGAGGAGGTGGATCAAGAGGTAGAGGTGGAAGAAAGAAGTTTGATAAAAGTGGCATTCAATGCTACAATTGTCAAAAGTGGGGACACTTTGCTGATGAATGCTATAGTGATAGCAAGAATCTAGGAGATGAGGCTCGGCTAGCTCAAGAAGAAGATGATTCTGAACTAGTATCACTGATGGTGACTACCAAAGAAGATGATTGCAGTGCCAACCTGTGGTACCTTGATTCGGGTTGTTCTACACACATGACTGGGAGGAAAGATTGGTTTGTAAAAATTGATAGATCAATGAAGAGCAAGGTTCAATTTGCGGATGACACCACACTCAAGGCTGAAGGTGTTGGTGAAGTGCTGATCAAGAGGAAGGATGGGAAACAATCTTTAATCTCTAATGTTCTGTATGTGCCAGGGATGAAGAGCAATCTTCTAAGCCTTGGTCAATTATGTGAGAAGGGATATACAATGGAGATGGTGAATAAGTCTTTGAAGGTGCTTGATAAGAGGAAAAATCTAATCTTGAAGGCACCTATGTCCAAAAATAGGACCTTCAAGATTGGAATTGATGTCCTGGAACATAAGTGTTTAGCTACAGCTGCAAGTAGAGAGGAGTGGATCTGGCACTACAGGTTTGGGCATCTGAATTTCAGGGACCTAAACCTGTTGAACAGACAAGAATTAGTGAAAGGGCTTCCTTCAATTCCAATCCCAATAGAAGCCTGTGAAGACTATGTTCGAGCCAAGCAGCATAGGAACTCATTCATCCAACAAATACCAGTCAAGTCCAGGAGCAAACTTGAGTTGATATTCTCAGATGTGTGTGGGCCGATGCAAGCAGATTCTCTTGGTGAAAACAGGTACTTTGTGTCTTTTGTTGATGATTTTAGTAGGAAAATGTGGACCTACTTGATTAAGAAAAAGAGTGAAGTGTTTAATGTGTTTAAAAGGTTCAAAGCTTTGGTTGAAAAACAAAGTGGTTTATCAATCAAGAGGCTAAGAACAGATGGTGGTGGTGAATTTGTATCAAGAGAGTTTGAAGAATTATGTGATAGTGACGGAATTGTGCATGAGATAACTCCACCTTACACTCCACAACATAATGGTACAGTGGAAAGAAGAAATCGAACCATCATGAATATGGTTAGAGGAATGTTGAGGGGGAAGAATTTGCCAAAGTTCTTATGGGGGGAAGCAGTGTCTACTGCAACATACATTTTAAATAGATGTCCTACCAAAAGTTTGAAGGAAATAACACCTGAGGAGTGTTGGTCAGGAACCAAGCCAAATGTCAGCCATATGAGGGTATTTGGCTCAGTTTGTTTCAGACATATACCTGATCAATTAAGAAAAAAGCTTGATGATAAAGGAGAGCAGCTAGTGTTGGTGGGATATCATACTACTGGGGGATATAGGCTGCTTGATCCAGTGAGCAAGCAGATTGTGATTAGCAGAGATGTCATCGTTGATGAAATGAAGAGTTGGGATTGGACTGCTGCAAAAGTCAAAGATTCTGTGAGCTTGTTATTTGATGAAGATACAAGTGCTGCTCCTAATTCCCACAGTGATGAAACTGAAGAGGAAAGACCCCAGAGAACCAGAATGATGCCTCAAAGACTGCAAGATTGTGAAATTGTGTCTGATGCTGCAGTAGACAGTGATGGTGAGCTGGTTCATTTTGCCTTATATTCTGAGGTAGAACCAGTGAGTGTTGATGAAGCTTTAAAGGATCCAAACTGGAGTAGTGCTATGAAGGATGAATTGATGTCCATTGAAAAAAACCAGACATGGGAGTTGGTCGATCTGCCACCTAATAAAAGAGCAATAGGGGTGAAGTGGGTTTATAAGCTCAAGCTGAATCCTAATGGTGATGTAGTGAGGCACAAAGCCAGATTGGTGGCAAAAGGTTTTCTGCAAAAGCATGGCATAGACTTTGAAGAAGTATTTGCTCCTGTGGCCAGGATTGAGATAGTCTGAATGGTGGTGGCTCTTGCTAGTGCTAAAGGCTGGTCCTTGTTTCAGATGGATGTGAAGTCAGCATTTTTGAATGGGCCATTAGATGAAGAGGTATATGTTGAGCAGCCCCCTGGATACATAATAAAGCAGCAGGAAACAAAAGTGTTCAAGTTGAGAAAGGCCTTATATGGCCTAAAACAGGCTCCTCGAGCTTGGAATAAAAGAATTGATGGATTCTTGATCCAAGTTGGCTTCATTAAATGTGTGGCAGAACATGGGGTGTATGTGAAGTATGGTTCTAATGCTGGCTTGATTATTGTGTGCTTGTATGTTGATGACTTGTTGGTCACAGGTGACAATGTAAGTGAAATTGACAAGTTCAAGAAGAAGATGATGAATGAGTTCGAGATGACAGACTTAGGCTATCTCACTTACTTCCTTGGCATTGAATTTCTAAGAACTAAAAGAGGAATTGTGATGCATCAGTCTAAGTATGCCATGGATCTGCTGAAGAAATTGATATGCTTAAGTGCAATTCAGCAGTGACACCTGCTGAACCTGGTTTGCAATTGTTCAAAGAAGGGAGTGATGCAAAAGTGGATGCAACTCAGTATAGGAGAATGGTGGGATCACTGAGATACCTATGCAATACCAAACCAGACTTGCTGTTTAGTGTTGGCTTGATAAGCAGATTCATGGAGTGCCCGAGAGTGTCTCATCTACAAACAATCAAGAGGATACTGAGGTATGTGAAGGGGACTTTTGATTATGGAATTCTGTTTCCTAATCAAGGGACTCAAACTGAAGCTGAAATGCATGGATTTTCTGACTCCGATTGGTGTGGAGACAAGGAAGACCGAAAGAGCACAGCAGGGTTTGTTTTCTTTCTTGGTGCTCAAGGAAGGAACCGGTTGTTGCTCTCTCTTCCTGTGAAACAGAATACATTGCAGCCTCGTTAAGTGCTTGTCAAGCAATGTGGCTTGATGATTTGATGAAGGAGCTGAAGTGTAAAGATCCTGGAGCAGTGACACTGTATGTGGACAACAAATCTGCAATCAATCTTGCCAAACACCCCGTGGCTCATGGAAGGAGCAAACACATAGAAACAAGATTTCATTACTTGAGGGATCAAGTAAACAATGGAAGGCTATATTTGAAGTATTGCAGAAGTGAAGACCAGATAGCAGACATTATGACAAAACCACTAAGAGGAGATGTTTTCAAAGGCTTAAGAAGTAAGCTTGGAGTTGTATCTGTTGCAAGTCTGAATTAAGAGGGGAGTGTTGAGAGTTGGTGTTAATTCAACTTGTAACTGATTTAGTTGAGTGGCTGTTATGTTAGTTAGGTGACAGTTAGTGATATGGCAGTGGTGTTAACCGAAACAGTTGAGTTAGTTTTGTAGTATATGTGAAGTTGTATTCAATATGGGATCTGTGACTTGTGTATAAATATGTGTACCATCGATCAATAAAATTCAGTACATTACTCTGAGTATTCTCTTCTCTCTCAATTCTCTGTATCATTTTGTGTATGAGTGTGTGTGAAATTCTAACATGGAAGTGAAGAAGACATGATCTAAATAGCATGGAGGCATATTAGAGGGGTTCCCTCAATCAATTGCCATGACTGATTAACAAACAATACGTAAGCATTTAGTTAATAACTTAATACCAAATTCTGACATATGGAAAGCATCTCCTATGACATAGAAAAAATCTGCAAAAATGAGGAACAATAAGGTAAGCAGAGCAAATAATAGCTATAACAAAAACGCTAAAATAAAAAAAAAGCAGCATATGAACATTCCAAATAGCTTTGTTTTCTCTTCAGTGGGTTACGATGGGGCCATTCCTTCTTTGCGTCTATGTAATTTGAGACGAAGATTGAAGAGACAGAATGAAATGAAGCGGGGAAAACCAATAAAGCTAGACCCGGAAAATAATATTGTTGACTTTGTTGAGCTCCTAATGTGCGTGCTCTTCTTCCTCGTCATTGAGGATTGCCACCGGTGGAAGAATTCAAACTGCAACTTAATTAAGAGAGAGAACAAAGTAGAAGAATCAAAGAATGGAGAGAAAGAAAAGTCACAAAAATAAGCGAGAGAGAGGAGACAATGTTTGAAGCAATGAGACGTATGATAATGAAAATGAAAATGGAAACGCTGATATTTGGGTCCTCACCCCTAAATTAGTATCCATATATGATGCTGAAATGCTGAAAAGTGTGAATTGTTTTTGCCATTTTTATTCTTACTCCATCAAAATCATGTTATTGACCGAATATTATTTGAAAGGAGGAATATGATGAAATTTAAACGTGTTATTAATTTTGCAATGATTTGATTTTCTGTTATACGGTTTCTTTTTATACGTAATTTGATTTTAATTTGATGTTTTATTGTATTGACAGAAAGTTTCTTTATTTCTTTTATTTTTATTTTCATATTTATTTTCCTTGTAGTTGTGACTCAGATCTTTGTAAGCAATTTTAATTGACGTAGTTTTAAAGTTTTTATGTCGTTATGCCATTTGTTTTGTTTTGTTTTTTATATTATTTATATTTGTATATAATAAAGATAAAGATAATATATGTATAACTATATATAAAGGTAATAAAAGGTTATGGTGTACACAAATTTTTCTCAATTTTACCTTTCACTCCACGGTTCAATAGTAGATGACTATCACTAGTAACTACATAAAATGATTAGCACAAATAATTGCAAAGTAAAAAAAAAAAAAATACGAATAGACAGACACATCCCTTTCCGTTTGTAATAGATAATAGTTTTTGAGTCTGATTTGAATTTGATATTATTTAATTTCATCATGTAACATATTTGATTTGATTCAAAATAATAGTTCATGTGATATACTTATTGTTGATTGAACTTTAATTTGAATTTTAAATTAAATTATAAGTGAATTGTTAAAAAATAGAAAGCAATTATTTTCCCCAGATTTATAGTTTCACCTATAATAAAAAGAGGTAAGATGTTACCAAAAAAAAAAAAAGAGGTTAGAAAAAAAAAAAAAAAAGAGGACCAAAAAAAATAAAACAAAAAGCCCGCAAAAGCATACGTATATAAGAGCGTTGGAATAAAAAGGCGGAGGCGCAGTTCAGTGCAAAAACCACGGGAATGGACGTTGTAATGGAGACTCTCTCCGGTGCGCACTTCTCCGGTTGGCATCATTCATCCACGTCGTCTTCCCCTTCTTCTCCAACAGTAACACCATCTCATAACCCCTTCGTCATTGGTATATATACACATAACCGCTCATCTTCTTTCTTCTTACATTAACAATTTTTTCTTTAATCCGTTTGGTTCACTAGAAAATTCAATAAGAATCCTCCTCTTTCTCGGAGACCAAACAGCGATGAAATCATTTTATTTTTCTGGTTAAAATAATGTTTTAGTCGTGACATCAATTCTTAATTTGGTACACTCAGAAGTCTGAATCTGATGGAATGAACATCTCGCTTCATCGTGCGCGTGCGCACACACTTGCTTCGGTTTATCGTTTTTCTTTCTCTGTGTGTTCTTTCACTGATGCCTTTGATCGTACAGTTCGAAAAAGAAAAGCAAAACCTTCATACAATAATTTTCTTGCATTTTCTCGCCGGAGAGAAAGTTAATGGCATGTTTTATTTATGTGTCCTTTGATTCGATTCGATTTGCGTTCTGTCCCTGAATCAGGCGTATCTGGAGGTACCGCATCGGGGAAAACCACAGTGTGTGACATGATTATTCAGCAACTACAAGATCACAGAGTTGTGCTCGTCAATCAGGTCACTGCGATTTTCTAGTTGTAGTTTTCTGGTGGTAATGGATCATAGGGAAATCATGAACTAAATCATTGTTTATTTTTGTTTGTAATTGTAACTGAGTGACTGACATTACACTTGATCCAAAAGTGAGTAGAAATAAAATCACATTAATTTCTAGTAACTTGAGTAATTTATCTGTTGTAATTGTAGGATTCGTTCTACCGTGGTTTAACAAATGATGAGTTGAAACGCGTTCATGAGTATAATTTTGATCATCCAGGTATGGTAACACGAACCTTAACTAAGATTACTAGGCACATTCATTGGCACTCATGTGATCTGAATAAATCTTTTGGTTTTCTTAGATGCATTTGATACAGAGCAACTTGTAGAAACCCTCAGCAAGCTCAAATCTGGACAGTCAGTTCAGGTTCCTATTTATGATTTTAAGCTCCACCAGAGAGCTTCTGACAGATACCGACAGGTACCCTTCCGATAAGTCCAAATTAAGTGGGGTGTTAGTAGCAGTTGTTCTCGGATTTGTTGTCTAGATTAAATCCTTTCATTTATGCAAATAACGAGATAATCTGCGGTCACAAGAGCCATCAGTTGATATCATATTTATGCGGCCATAACCTCTAATTATGTACTCCTATATATCTAAGCATACCTGAATTGTGTTTCTTCAGAAGAGAGGGCATATCCCGTTGGTCTATTGAATATTTTTTTTATTAAAAAAAGTTTTGAATGCTCTTTTTTCACTATGATTATTGAAACTGAGTTGCTAACTGTTTTTAGACAATAATGATTGGAGGTGTAATATCCGTGTAAATGAAAATATAGCCAGTTGCTTATTGTAATTATTATTTACCGTTTGGCAGGTCAATGCATCTGAAGTAATCATTCTAGAGGGTATATTGGTTTTTCATGAACAACGTGTCCGCATCATGATGAATATGAAGATATTTGTCGATGCAGGTCTATTGCTCTTCCATTTTGTTTATCATTTCAAGCTGTTTGTCCCATCTATTACAGCTTAATTGGGATAAAATGCTCTAAGTTTTGTTTGTCATATGGTTTAAAGTCAAGGAATAAAATGATACATACTACATAGCTAGGTCTAGCGTGTATAGTTGTGCCATGCCTTGTTCTGTCTTCTGTCTATAGACCATAGGTCAGATCCACGAAGTACCCCCTGCATAAAAGGTTGCACTGTTGCAGTCGGTCCTGAATTCATAAAAAATATTATTAATCAACCTTCGTTTTGGAAGATTCTACTGTCTCAGCTGAACTCTGATGCTGAGAGGACGAAGACAAAATAATTAGATTGGTTATACAAATTTCTACAATAGTTTGATCAGCCTTTTAATATTACATTCACTAATCAGAAAGTTTCTTGAACATCATGCATCTCTAGTTCCCAGGGTTTATATATCCTATCCATGCCTGTTTTCATGCGTATCAGAAAGAGAGTTTCTAAGTACAAACCAACAAGTTAATCTTCAAACTTTCATCCCTATTGGAAGGGTGCCCAACATAAATCGGATGAGTGGCAATGGGGAATCATGTGAGCTAGTAGTATAGTGAGGAGAGTTTGCTCCATGTTACTTGTCCATCGGTGCATCCATAGTTTTTGAGATGATACGTGGCGACAATTTTCTATGATAATAGTGATCTCTTTTGTAGAAATTGTCGGTGGGTTTTATATTTTCTTATGCTTGTAGCCATACTGATAATGCATTGCATGTTATGTAGATCCTGATGTAAGGCTTGCCCGCAGAATAAGACGAGATACTGTTGAGAGGGGTAGAGATGTACTCTCTGTACTGGAACAGGCAAGACTTATAATCTTATATATATTATAACTTCATCAGACTGGCATATGTCAGGAGTCAGGATCATAATTTATGAAATGGAATAATTTATTTATATTTATATCTTACAATTGATAAGATGTGATAAAATAAAAAAGTTTTTTTTATTTACAAAAAAAAAAAATGAAAAATCTCGTAATGCCTTTTCTAAAGAATAGTTGTGATAGGACAAACCAGTGCTCCATGATTCAGTCCCGTTAATTGTAA
Organism: Calophaca sinica; assembly: GCA_037113605.1. Lineage (NCBI taxonomy): Eukaryota > Viridiplantae > Streptophyta > Magnoliopsida > Fabales > Fabaceae > Calophaca > Calophaca sinica. Next base: position 30,521,655 of record CM073731.1, read on the forward strand.
AGGACATATGCTTTGAGCCATAACCGGATTACCATATAATATGAAAACAACCAATCCCTGAAACTCTTGCATTTAATGTTTCCTATTTTACATATACAGATAAAAGGAAAATATACAAGGGTGCAATAAAATCATCGAATGGTTTTTCTTCTTTCTTAGGAAATAAGTTATTCTTTTTGAGAGAGAGAATATTTTTCTGTCTTGTATTGGGATCCTATATCTCTGCACAAGGATGACAAGAGGCTAGAAAGCAATATGCTTATGTATTACTTTTTTTGGAGGGTACTAACCATGAACTTGGTAGATTGAATCTCATTGGTACTATGCTACCGTCATAGCCTGCATGAAATACTTTGTTACTGGTGCTCTGAATTTGGTTTGGCTTTGCATAACACTAATTTCTGATTAATCCCGTGGCTGATATGGAAAAATCTTATTAAACTTTCAATATGGAAAAATCTTATTAAACTTTCAGTATGCGAAATTTGTTAAGCCTGCCTTCGATGATTTTATTCTTCCATCCAAAAAGTATGCTGATATCATCATACCTCGTGGGGGAGAGAATCGTGTAGCAATTGACTTGATCGTTCAACATATCCGCACTAAGCTTGGCCAACATAACCTCTGTAAGATATATCCAAATTTGAATGTTATACAGTCTACTTTCCAGGTGATTTTCATTACGTCATCTTCTCCCCTTAAACTTTCTGTTTGTTTCTTGCTCCAATAATATATTTCTCTAGCTAATTTCTAAAGTAGAAGCTTTCTTACAGACTAGAGGCATGCACACACTTATTCGTGACAGGGAAATATCGAAGCATGACTTTGTTTTTTATTCAGATCGGCTAATTCGTTTGGTAGGTAATGCTTTATACAGGATTTATAGCCCCTACAAACAAACTAATATTAGTATCACTGGACTTAATAGGTAGTGGAACATGGTCTCGGTTACTTGCCATTTACAGAGAAACAAGTCATCACACCTACAGGTCTGTCTACGGAAGAGGAAATATCATTCTATCGTTTGAATCTGCCAGCAAGAGTTTCAGTTGTTTATGTTTTAGCAAAACATGACAGAGACTCTGCTAAATTCTATTTTCTTCCCATTTCAGGATCAGTTTATATTGGAGTTGATTTTTGTAAGAAATTGTGCGGAGTATCTGTTATTCGAAGGTAACTTCTAGTTCAAAAGGTTTACCGTCATTGTAAGTCTAAGACTTATTGTCTCCCTACTCAATTGTCATTCATTTTTAACATTTTGGATCTACAGAATGTTCTATTCTTGTGGTTCAGCGGGGAAACATTTTGTTAGCACAATCATGATATTGTTATCCATTTCATAGGTTTTAATTTCGGTTCCAACCCTTTTTCATCTGATAATAATTTTATTATGCCTGAAACCAATTTCAAAATTGATATAGTATTTAACCCCTAATCTGATGCGTGGATTGTGCGTTTAAGTGATTTTTTTTTTGGAATTTTGATGCCATATTGTTTAAGAATTCTACTTCAGTTGTTTATTAAAAAAAACTGCAATTTTATAAGTCCCCATAAGTTGGTATCCCCTATTATATTTCAGTGGTGAAAGCATGGAAAATGCTTTGCGTGCTTGCTGTAAAGGAATAAAAATAGGAAAAATTCTCATCCACCGTGAAGGTGATGAAACCCAGGTAATCGTTTTCCTTTTTTACTCTGTTTATTCTTTCTTGAATTTGTTAGGTTTTTGTGTAAGATGATACAACTCTTCAAATGTAATTTACATAATGTTTTTTTTTTCCATTTTATAAGCTTATTTATGAGAAGCTTCCAAAAGATATTTCAGAGAGACATGTTCTTCTCATGGACCCAGTACTTGGTACAGGTCAGTTATTATCTTTCTGCAGGCATCATTTTTGTTCTTCATTTGTGCATTGATCTTCTTAAAGCTCACAAGTCACTACTTTTCATTTATTTATGTCTCCACAATTACACCATAGGATTTGTATTGTAACAGTTTGTACAACCAATTAATGGGGTACTAGGTGCACAATACTACATTGTAATTACACTTGAGATTGGAAAATATTGACATCATGCACCTTATTGTTGTATTGATTTATCCAGGTAACTCTGCCAGCCAAGCAATCGAGCTTCTTATAAAGAAGGGAGTTCCAGAGTCCAGGATAATATTCCTCAACCTCGTCTCTGTGAGTTATTCAATTGAACACTAGTAAAGGCCCTACGTTTGATGAATACCAACATAAATTTCAAAACTGATTTCAGGCTCCCGAGGGAATACATTGTGTATGTAAACGTTTTCCGCACCTGAAAGTTGTCACTTCGGAGATTGAAGAAGGACTAAATGACCAGTTCCGAGTCGTGCCGGGATTAGGAGAATTCGGTGACCGCTATTTTGGTACGGACGACTCCTAAAGGCAAAAAAAATAATATTGGAATTTATTACTGTGTATAATATTTATCTGACTAGTAAACACGCGTATAATCATGAACAACTACACCCTATGGAATCCAATTGGATCTTTTGATCAAACTCGCGCATCAGTTAGTGTTTGTTAGTTAGCTTTGCCTCTATTTTCCTTTGTTTCCACTACAGCTATAAAAGGTTATTAACTCTACTCTACCTATCTATTGTGTAACTGGTTTGATTGGAGCTAATGTAACAATTTTTAGATTCCAAGTCGATCTCCACGCTATGAACATCACCTCCAACTATATTTTACCCGTGCCCCACATCGGGTAAACCTCCAACGTTACTCCATGAGTATGACCCTCTACCCTAATCTTATTTTCAGTAACTAAATTATTTAACCTTCACTCCCACCACATTTTGCATTTAGTGGTGGTATAACATCCCTAGATGTAGGCTTCTAGGGTGAGTTACTATGGCAAGTGTTCATCATGAACTAGAAAAAATAACCGGCTATGAGAAATAATTTCAACATTGTTTTCATAATATATAAGTTTTATAAGGTTAGATTTTAAAGTTAATATAATTAAAAAGAGTGTTACCAACACACCCCTTAACACTTTTTTCAACGCACTCTATTCTATCGGTTGAAATTCAAATTGGTCACCATAAATCATATGGATCCCATGTAAATTAGGTGAGTTACAGATGAATTTCAAACAATAGGAAAGAGTGCGTCGGAAAAAATGTGTTAAAAGAGTACATTGCTAGTATTTCTCATTAAAAAATAGCCTCAAATATCTACTTTCACCCACCACCCTCTTCTTTCTTTCCGTCTTTTGAAATGCTGCACGACAATCCTGGAAATCAGGCTTCCATCTCGTATTCCTCAATTCAGACAACATAATACTAAAAATTCAGCATGCAATTTCAACACTTCATATCCCAATTTTCATCGTTAGCACACAAACCCTAACATAAAATTACCAGTGGGTTACCAACTAAAGGAGGTTTGTGGTGGCTTCTCACCATAGGATGTTCATGGCGGTTTTCAGTGGATTCATTGTTATAATTAATAAGTAATCAATTACAAATTGACAAGTAATCGATTATTTTTTCAAAATGGTTACTTATTAGCCAGAGTTTCATACTCCTACTTTTCATGTGTTAGTAATTTAAAAGACATCAAACTTAAGAATGACATTGAAACAACTAGTAACATTTACGGCGTGAATAAAAAATTAGCACCAAATCAAAACTTTGACTAAACGTTGGGGAATTAAAAAGAATTTAGCCTTTTTATCCATGGAAACTACCGAAGAAAGACAAAGGAGATATACTCTGCTGTCCAAAACCAAACTTCAATCAAACATCAAATATCACGAATTCACGATTTAATTCTCTGCTGCCTAAACCTAAACTTTTGTTTAAAATTTTGGTAACTACAGCCTCCCGTCTAAAACTGTTTCCCATATCCTATGATCGTTACATGCACTGGATATGCAATCTTGTACCAAATTTCACTTGAAACTTTATTCTGCCACTTAGTGAATATATCAATCTGTAAGACCACCGAATAAAGTTGGTAACAAGTTTGCAAATACAATGTAAAAGAATGATGATATGAAACAAGCCACAGAGATAACAACAGAGAACCTATCCTAGTGATCTAGGAGAACCTAAAAGATAACTAAGAGAATTTTTTTTGTCTTCCCACTTTAAGAACTATGATAACCTGTGATTATTGTGTAAAAGCCAATTAATTGTGTATTATATAGATTTTCATGGTTAAGTTACACAAGAAAATATTGACCAGGCAAGAAAGCAATCAATCTACAGGCCGCATTGACTCCACAGGTGTAAATTCTTATAGACTAATTGTGTTTTGCTTATCTGCTGGAGCCACACACTGCCATAATGAACGGTAGGATGCAATATTGACTGCTTCAACCCCAAAGGCAGAGAGGTTACGGCCATACTCCTGGTGACAATATGCAAGAGGAAGGTTATCTAAATGTAAGCAGTCACAGTTTGCTGGACAAGGACTTGAAATTCATTCAGAAATCATGGCATCCATGCGTTACATGTTGCATGTGCAAGAGTGAGAGAGATAATACTGGTAATAATGAGTATCATGGCTACCTGAATATCAAGGAACAACTGCATACACATTTTGTCAGTGTCAGACACATTATTATCTGAGATGTCTGAACTTGCCCCAGCTCGTCTTTGTGCACTCTGCCTAATTTTCTGAAGCGAAGACTCCGTCTTTCTTGCCTGTACATGATCAAATTCTTTTAAAACAATATCAAAGACAGAATCCAAGAGATAAAAATTTCATCAATATAGTTTGGATTCTTACCACACTAACAAGGTCAGCTGCTAATTCATAATAACGGTCAGTAATCTCAGTTGCAGAACAAAGGAGTATTTCATTCTTGGTGTCACTTGGCAAATATCTTGTGGTTCTCTCCCCATCCAAAAAGGCCTGCATGTCAGCAATATACAACCTAATTGAAAACAGATAATGCTTGCAAATTATACGTAACCCCAAGATATTGACCACCGCTTCATCTTAATCTTTTGGCTTTCTTATTTTAAGAGGGGAATTAGATGTCATCTTTGCTTTTTTTTTTTTTTTTTTTAGTATGTAGATTGTAGACAACAAAAAGTGTATCTAGAATCGGGCACATGAAATGCCACCCACCATATCAAATTAGATTCAATTTGCATGGACACAGTTTCCCTGGCCTCCAAATTAAAAAGCTAAGCATAAAAGTAATAATCCTGCCGGACTTCCAACAGTTCATACTTCATAACTCAAACAAATGGTTTCCTAGAAGTAGCCCACATAACAATAGTTGTTTAATTCCTATAAAAAAGTTGGGATTAACTTAAGATTACAGATAATAAAAAAGACAGGATTCAGTTTACATAGCTTGTAAAACTTCCCTTTTCTGACAATTGGAACCAGTAATAACTGAAAGTGTCTTGCATTACACAGTGAATTGTGTCAAGTACATACATAATAATAGTAATACCAAACACCACAAATTTTAAAGCTTTCCCTATGATTATTCTATCAGACTCAACATCCTACCAGAAATATATCACCATCCCACTGTCTTAAAGTCCAGCTAACCACGAAAAGAAGGAATCAGGATGACAATAAAATAAACCATAAATCTTGATTGATATTTCATACCTTAAGGGGACGTAATACTCCTGCAACATATGGTGAATGCCTAACAGGTAGAGGTTTATTAGTCATCCTGTAAGTTGCTGTTATCCCCTTCATCTGTCTCAAGTCCTAGATTGAACAAGAGAAAGAAATTAATAAATTGAAAAGGAAGGGGGCAAAACAAAAGAAAAAGGGTAAAGAAAATTTCAAATATATATACCCCCAGATCTAAATAATGCAACCCATTTAATTATTAAAGAATAAACCTGGTAGACTACAACCTACCTCAACTGATTTTTCCACCAACGACTCCACCACTGCTTTGATGACTAAAGGTTCTAAAGATTTCAATGATTGACCACCCTGTAAAATGCTCTGCCTCACTGATTCAAGAACATCAGGGGAGCATGAAGATAGAACCTGAAGCACATGTTGTAGGTAATCACCACGAACCTGCTCCTCCAAACATCTTATATCACGAATAACCTACAAATGATATCACGTCTGTTATAATTCAGGTAATGTGCAATCATATCCTCATTTAGCATAACTGGCAATATATTGCAAGCAACACCATTGTTATCTAACCACAGTCGTTATCATTTTTTCTACCAATCTCTTACACGGAACTTCAGAAAAGTCTAGTAGAAGATTTTTTGGGGCATATGTATGGGTATAAAGTATTCAAAGCAGTAGATCTCCTAGTTTTACTCCAACATACAGATGTGGGTTAAGTGAACAATTATGTATACTGAAACAAAGTAAAGGCGCAGGATGCATACCAAAATAAAGTCATCTATGACAGCTGAAACAGCCCATTCACACCCAGTGCTGGTGCTTGTATTGTGACTCTTGCGTGCAGTAAGTCCAGATGACAGCCAATTTGAGTATCTGTAAGTTCAAGGAGAAGTTGACTTTTGTTTTGTCAACAAAAAAAACAACAAACAAAAAAAAAACACAAATTGTTAACACCCCAACTTAAACTGACCTAGAAAGAAGCTGCAAGGATAGACGAAGGAACTTGTCGGAAAGAGAGAGGACAAGGACATCTTCTCTCCAGCACAATCTCAAACTCTCCAACAGGGTAAGACTTTGTTTTAGTGTTAAGCCTTGATAATTTGCTTCACCAGGGTCTGACTTTTGAATATGGACAAGACTGGATGTTGCCAGCACAGAGTCTAGAGACCCTGCTATTTCCTGAAACCTGAGGCAATTGAAGATATGAGATCCATATCACTAATAATACAGGTATTCTTATAAAGTTGGGACCATCTTAAAGAAGCAGAGGCACCTTAAAGAGAAATACACTCCAAGATTCCATTGCTTCATGAACTCGGTATAAATTGCTTCAGATCGAAATTTAGCAACAGCAGATCTGGACCGACAGTAGCCTTGCATAAAATTAAACAACATAATAATAGTCAACATATACTCTTAAAGACATGTATAAAAGATTTTAGCAAATATGTCAAGACATATATTAAATCAACAAAATACTTTGACACGTGAGCACCGTATTTTCTCCGTTCTTTTTGTTTCTCAAGGTAAAAAGTAAGATAAGCAGAAAGGAGATATGACTACTACCTTCTAGATAAGCCAAGAACTCTAAGCTTGACTTGTAATTTTTCAAGAACTCTGTTGGTCTTCCAGGAGAAAATGCACCTGGTTTTCCCTTCTGAATAGCAGAGAGAACCTCTCTAAGGATTGAATTGGCTAAGAAGTCAAAGACATGTAAACCTGAATTTTCTGCATCAAATACCAAGCTTTAGATATGTAAACATAACGATTTGATATGAAAGCATGATATATGTTGGCACAAGTGCACAACCATTGGCATGACCGTAAATGGTTTAGCTAACAGTACATGTAGTAAAAAAGAAGTGAAAGGTGATTTAATAAGTTCTATCTTTTAAAGACTCTTGAAATTGTGTTTATTTCACTACATTAATGACCATGAATATAACACTGATAATTATTATATACAACACTCCCCCTCAAGCTGAAACTTGCTTAATTTCTAACTTGTTACAAATACACCCATTGAAGACATAACCAGACCCATAAACATATCTTGGATAAATCAACGGAGAAGCACCATAACAATCAGCCAAGAAAATTTGTGCCAAGAACAAACCACCGAACAACCAACTGAAGATAATAGGCCGACGCTTACAGCAGCTGAAGCCTTAACTGGAAGATGTCACAACTTCGAACCAACCAAAACTGTAATGGGCCAGCGCTTACAGTAGCTGAAACACCAACTTGAAGGTGTCACAACTTCAAACCAAACTGAAATCACTGGAAAATTTTTCCGGCAACGGCAGACGGCGTAGCCGCATAGGGTACTACTAGAGGACTGAGTCAGACTGGGACAGACAGAATCAACAAGAACAAAGGGCTTAATGGCTGCTGAAGTCTTAAAACGAAAACTAAGGCGCAGGCTACAGTGCACGAGGATGTTAATTGTGTACAATACACAAGCTGGACACAACTTTTGTGAGCCATTGGATTGAGTTGTTCCACAGGTATGACAGTGGACTCTCTCTACAATATCTTTCCCCGTTTTCCTTCAATTCTTGCTCTGCGATTTCCGCCGGTGGCCATGGCTTTTCTTCCTCCTACCTTCTCTCTGTCGCTCCTCCTCCCTTCTCTCTGTCGCGGGACTGATTCTCCCCCTCACTCACTGTTCTTCTCCCCATAACCCCCAACCCATATTCCCTGAAAATGGCATCGGCGTATGAGTGAGGGCTGCGGTAAGAGGAAGCGCAAGGGGGTTAGGGTTTGGGAATTCGCAGGTATGGTTCAAATCGGGTGAGGTGCAGTGGAGAGGAAGTGGTTTAGGTTAGTTCACATCTGGGTTCTCACGGTTAAGCTAGGTGAAGGAGGGTGGTCTTGCAGGTTCCACGGAGCAGCAGAGGTTGCGGTGGTTCACGATTGGTCGATGGAGAGCTTGAAGGAAGGACGATGGAGAGGTTGCAGCGGTCGCGGTCTTACAGCAGAAGGTGACGACGACGATCTCGACAGAGCAGAGGTGGCTGAAGACTATTTGCGGTGGTGACAGAGCAGAGGTGATTGACGGTGACGGAGCGAAATCCCTCCTTTGTCAACCTCGTCGTGAATCGCGAGCGAGATGCTGGCAACGTTCTTGATGTCGACACCGCTTTTGACGGAGTCGTGGAGGCTGTGCGGCGAGGCCAACGCCTCCGTCGTCGCCCTCCACAGTTTTGTGGGGAAGTGGTTGTCGCAGAGAGGAGAGGCTCGTTGAGCAAGTGATTGTGAGGGAAAGGAGAAAATTTATCATGGGGAAGGACTATCATAAGATCCAGTGGAACACGTCAATCTAACGATTGTTTTAATGTCTCGAAACTCACACCACTTTTTTCAAACTTTCGTACCATACGCAACCTAAGCTGGTTGTGTAGGCTAGCCAAAGCCCGAAAACTAATTGGAAAGAAGAAGAAAATGGACTTATGCTTTCCCTCACCAGAAGCTAAGAACAGAGGACCAGAGTCAGGAAGGATGATATCGCTCTAGCTTTGATACCATCTTGAGTTTCTGTTTATTTCACTGCATTAATGACCAAGAATATGGGAGGCACAACCAAGTGATGATAGTGGTACCCCTAATAATACAACACTAACAATTATATAATACAGCACTAACAATTACTAAATTCAACAAAGACCAAAAAGGACTAAGGAATTCCATAGCAAGGACTGACATAGCAAGGACTGACATGGCCCAAGAAATTAATGCGGTATGACATATTAAGGCTCATATGGATCCTAAAGTGGTAAGAAAAGTTAGACAAGGTACCAGCTGAAGAAATATCCAACAAAAATTTACAGTCTTTATCAATGCACTCCTTAATTAACTGATAATCATTTTCAAGCCCATCCCCAGATGATCCAGCAACCACAGCTGATGACCCATGTGGAATAATCTTCTGTATCAACGGAGCCACAACAGTAACTCGAAAAATTTCTTCTGCATTCTTGGTGTTATCAATAGCAGCATATGCACGTAAGCAATTGTAAATGGCAGTCACATCCTGGTGCTCTAGACCATCTACAAAGCAATGTCCCAAGCTTGCATCTACTAATAGGCTTGCATTTTGAATCCTCTTCTCCATATTCTCAATAAAAGGCAGGTTCTGTACTGGCATAATAGAGAAAAAGAGATGAGCACAGAATGTACTAAGAAAGTTTATTTTACAACGAATCACAAACCTCTAAAACATCAGAAGAAAGTTAAAATAAACAAATTATATTAACATCTGCAAAACTTCAAGAAAATATAATGCTATCAACTATCTGACACTCTGAATGTTACACATTAATTCTTGCTTCTTGGCATGCCTCAACAAAATGTCACAAAAATTTCTACTAGTTCAACATGAAGATGTTGGAACTTGGAATAACAAAGGATATTGTTGCATGAGATTTTTGCACATAATAAAACACAAAACTGGTTCTATCTTTATTCAATAAACAATCAAAGGGTTCCTCCAAACAAAGAGATAATAACACACACATACACACACATATGATGAACTCAAAAGGCTGATAATTAATGTAGAACTAGGAAAGTTTTCCTAAACACAATAGCTCCCTTTCTAGACTTTCCCACTCAACAGTCCACTGACCCTAACAACTACAATCAAAGCTAAATGAAAATGCACAGTATACATCAACAGTAAATTATGGACTTTCAATGCCTGGTTATGTGTCATAATCAAACTCATGATAAAAATATTTTAATTTGAGGAGTCAAATATCTATAAATTTACCTGAACATGGTTCTTGGAAAAATAATTGCTTTCCATTTTTTAACATTTACAAAAATGTAATATCTATTATTTATTACATTTAGCAACTCATTTATAACTTAATTTTGAATTCAAGTTTAAGTTCAATCAGTTATATAACATATCACATCAATTAGTATTTAGAATCAAATAAAATATATTGCATGATGAAATTAAATCATATCAAATTCAAATCAAATTGAATCATACTCAAAATCTATTATCTGCTATCTATTACATTATATCTATTATCTATTACGCCAGTTTTGTCCCTTTCAAGTTCCTTTATTTTTTTTTCCTTCCAGAATGCTAATTAATTAACAGTAACCAGAATAACACCCAACACATAGCCTATACAATGATATAGCCTTGGCCTCTCACCAAGCTTCTGCAAACAATTTCAACTTAGTTTTCTACTAAAATTTAAGTGCCAACTGATTTGTGATTTTTTCAGGAACTTGTCATCAAGTATTCAACAAAAGTTAAAAAAATTAAAACAAACCTTTGCATGTGTAACATAGAACTTTAGCCGGTTCATCTCACTGGCAATTCTTTCCAGCAGCATGCTTTGAGTCTCTCTGACACTTGTCCCATTCTCAACATGCTGCACAGAAACCCCATTGCTCAATGAATTTTTCTCTGACAAATTCACATCTCCATTTGACCAGTCGGAGGGTACACTAGGAAGCTCCTTTATTAGTTTCTCAACCTGCAATCATTCAGAAACTACAAGTTTACCACACACAATTGCAAATGAATTTTGAGCCAATACCTTCTGTCTCAATACCAAGGTTTCGAAAATCAATGCAAGGAATGATGGCAACAAAAAATATCTTATCGAGTGCAATGTCCACATGATGAAAAAGTTCAATCAGTTCTAGAAACCTTCATTGAAATAAACAACAACAAACCTAAACCTAGCAATGGAATTGACACTAGACCGTAACTAAAACTAAACAAGTAACCAAAAAAAAAAAAAACATAAATCTGCCTACTCAAGCAAATACACCGCATTATACTAAGTAGTAAGATTACACTATTATTCGGGGAAATTTTCATCAATAATAGAAGAAATGCATTAGGATCTTACATCAAAGATCTTCAATTCTGCTCTACAAAATTGAATTAGTAATTAGAGTCACAATTAAACACGAAAGATAAAAGGTGCAACCGCTACCTTAGAAACGACATGAAACGTATCGAGGAGAAGCTCCAGAGTCTCCCTCGCGGAGGCTGCTTCAGATCTTTGCTTCAAACCGTTCTTTATGGCGACAAGCGAAACCTCCACAGATCCTCTGAACTGCTCGATCTTCTCTCGGAGCTCCACCAGCGGAGCCCGCATTCGCACCACGGCGGCGTCTACATCGACGAGCTTGGTGCTAAGGTTGACGAAATCGGCGTAGTCGCGGTTGATGAGATCGATGAGTTCGTGGTTGAGGGAGGAGAGGTAGTTGTTGAGCTCCGAACGGAGAGTGTCGAAAGGGACGAAGGTTCGGAGCTCCGAAATGTAGGATTCGGAATCGAAGTCAGGGGAGAGGAACGACGCGGGTTTGAACCATAGCGGGTGGGAGTCAAGCGGATCCGAGAAGAGGTCCGTGGCGGATCTGTGTGGCGCCTGGATCGGATCCGCCATTTTGCTTTCGCGCGGGTGTGTGTGTGTCTCTGTTTGGTTGCTGAGAAAATTCTAGAGATTAATTAGCTCAGAAGATGGATTCGTTTGTTTATTGTTGAAACTTGGAATCAACAACTGTAAACTGCTCGCAATGCACTGCACGGAATACCGGATAGTACCTCTTCTTTTTCTAATTTTGCAGCGGCAATTTTTGTTCAAGGGGATAAATAAATAAATACAAATCCACACGCACACACCAGAGTTTAGTACTAACTTTAAATAAGTTTTACATGTATGCCTATGCTAATGTCTATGCTAAATCGTTTTCCTACCAATTGGGAGAAATTCATTGTGTTTTTATTTGATTTTTTAATATGCCAAGAACTCATTAATTTTCTTATTTTTTTTTATAAATTTGATAATTTAGATTATCCGTGATAAATTATACTGATAAGGGGTCGAATTTGAGAGTAAATGTGATAAATAAACTTAAAAGTTGAAGAAAGGAGATAGTTGAAGCATTAGAGACTCGTATCTCAACATTTTCATGTCATAATCTACACGACCATGCAAACATATTGCACGATCGTGCATTAGATGAGCCAATGCACAGACGTGCACCTCGACGTTGTGTTTTGGCATGAATGAGCCACATTCCTACATGACCATGCAATTTGTCAAGGGTCCATTTCAATGTGTTTTCTCATTCCTTTTCATTATTTAAATGAGATGAAAAAAAGCGAGCTCACACACACGCTATTTTTAAACTTAATCATAAGGAAGTCATGAATAGAACGGTAAACAAGTAGAATTCACATCCAATGGAGTGACTTCAAGGACTTTTTACCAACCATGAGCCTTTAGGATTTGAGATTTCTTTGTTTTGTTATTATTTTATTGCTCTTGATTATGGATTATAGTTTAGGTTTTTGTCTTTCGTTGAATATGTATAACTTATCCATAGTTAGGGCTATAGTGGGATTAATGCTAGATGAAGTTGAAACCATAAGGATGGAAGAAAAACTAGAGGCAATACTTGTGGTGGTCTTGATAGATAGTAGTACTAGTCATAATCGTATAACACATGTTACATCTACCTTAAATCTCAAGGCAGATGTTCCAAAGAAGTTGGGGGTAGGATTAGGGGATAGCCATCAAGTGGTGATAAGAGGGAAATGTTCATATTTATTAGTACAATTAGGAAGAATGGATATTACTGTGGATGGCTATGTGTTACATTTGGGGGGAGTTGATGCTATGTTGGGTATTGGTTGGCTTTAAACTTTAGGCAAAGTGCTTAAGGTTTCAAGATGTTTATGGTCTTTAGTCAACGGGGAGCAAGTTGTTAAGGTGCAAGTGCAAATTAGACAAGGAAGGTACAATAGATGAGGGAGATTTTTTTTTTATGTGTCAGTAAACACTTGAACAATGTTGTAGAAGATTCAACAAAATAAGTGAGTGGTTTATTACGGTAAATGGATGATAATTCAGTATTAGAAAAGGACAACAAATTAACTCAATAGGAGTAACTAACACAATTTTTAGAGGGCTATGTTGTAATTTTCATATAAACCGCAGTGTTATCGCCAAAAAGGGGGGTTGATCACACTATTACTCTTAAAGCAAGGATTGGACCAATGAATGTGAGTAGAGCTTGAAATGGCTGCCCCGATCAAATGCGTTTGGCTAGTCGATAAATGATAGGGCTCAGTAGCATACTTTGAACCCATTTTTGTAATCAAGCTTGGGTCTGCCCGATAGTTCTGAGCCTGTAGCTTTCCTAATGGCCAAGGTTTTCACTACACTTCTGCAGATAGTATAATCCATATAGTACTTTAAATATAAAAATAATATGTCGCTCCAATTAAAAATATATGCTACTAGTTAAAAAAATTAAAAACCACTGCAATTTATATATGTTCTTTTTTTTTTTTTTATCGCTTCCACCGCTCAAATTTCCAGGTGATCTAGCTTCTAGCCCATCGAGCCCAAGAACTATCTTCTTCAGATTCACACTAACAACTAAAAACCCTATTTTTTTTCTTTCACAACCAAGACAAGCGCAATAAGCAAAGAAGCAAGAGAAGCGGTGCGGAAACTCCCATTGGCTTATGCGGTCAAGCCTCATCCGCTTATGCAACCGCTTATGCGCGTTTTGCGCCTCGCATTCCTCCTGGCTGAGACCCACTACACGCGCTGCCTTTAGCCTCGTGATCTCTCATCAAGGTCAAGAAGCACGGTGACACCACGAGCACCGCCTCCGAGTGCATCCACCACTAGTAACGCCTCCTCGCTTCCTTCATTTGCTTGCGGTGATGATCCATTCTTGGAACTAAGTTCCGCTCAGCCTACCACCGCTTTTGATCTCGAAGTTTTTGATTGTTAGCATTCGGGTCACCAGATTGTTATGTTGTTTTTTTCTATAAGTTTTGATTGCTGATTGCTTAAGTTTCTCATTCTCTCGCCGATTTTATGTTATTTTCTGCTCGGCCCAATTTATGTTGCATTTCTTGTATTTTCACTCAGATTGTTTTCTGCAATATGAATGCTTGTTGTGATGATGATATTCAAATTTTGAAACCCCCACCCCCACCATGCAAAAAATAATTTAATTAGGAACAATGAAGGACTAGATGAAACCGTGACTTCTCTACCAAAAGAAGTCAAAGACCCTAACATCCGATGTGTGGAACTATTTTGAAAAGATCGTGTGTTAATAAGGATAGGATAGAAAATGTAGATGCAAGGGTCAGGAAAGAATCCATGCACCTAAAAATGGAACTAGTCATTTACTCCATAAGGACGGGGTGTAAGTTCATCAGCCGCTAAATACCGTGATGTGGGATATGCTTCGATGTTGATGGAAGATTGCAAAGGAGAAAATTTGACCTCAAGGTAATCGTGGAAATTTTAGCCAAATGATTGTCACACATGGTGCACCATTTAATATGGTTGAGTGGAGGGTCTTTAGAAAATACCAAAATTTTGAATTGAGGAGTGTAAGTTTATTACTACTAGAAATACCATGAAGGCCATGTAATGGAAACTTATAGGTTGAGAAAGAAAGGTTAAAATTACAGCTTGGCTCAAATTCTCGGAGAGTTTGCTTGACTTCGATTGTTGGACTCCATGCACAAATCATGGTTACATTTCTTGACGCCATTATATTGATAAAAATTGAAGTCAATAATAAGATTCTAGCATTTGCTCACATGAAACCCCCACATGGGCCTGAACTAGTATTGAAGGCACTAGAATTTTTAATGGATCGGGGCATAGAAAGAAAGTTTTTTCCTCACTTTGATAATGCTACTTCAAATGACAAAGATGCAAGCCGTTGAAAGAACACTTAAAATTGTCAAATAGCTTGTTGCTTAAGGGAGAGTTCTTTCATAAGATGTTGTGGCTCATATCTTGAACCTAATTGTTCAAGATGGATTGAAGTTACGCAGTGATGCACTGTATAAGATTAGAGCAAGTGTGTATTATGTGAGGCATCCAACGAGAACGCTGCAATTTTTTCAATGTGTTAATAATGTTACCGGGATTGATACTTCTGCTGATCGAGGACGATACCCCACTAGATGGAACTCCACCTATATAATGCTTCGAGAGTGCAATTAATTATCGCGTGTCTTTATAGCTTAAGTTTGTGTGATAAAAATTATACATCATGTCCATCAATCGATGAGTTGGAGGAGAAATAAATAATGTGTGGCCTTCAAACTGCTTTTATAATATTACAAACTTGATATCCTGGATCTTCTTACCCTTACTTCAAATCAGATTTTTGGAGAAATTTGGAGGATAGAGTCTCTTTGATCTCAAACTTGGCAAGTGAAGATATTATTATCAAGAGCATGGCTAAAAATATGAAAAGTTTGACAAGTATTGGAGTGAGTATAGTACTAGATTGGGCATTTGGGGCTATTCTCGATCCAACCAAGAAGCTTAATTTTTGAAATATACATATCAAAAATGTTGATCCCAAGTAAGGAAGAGGTTGCAACAATAAATAAGATGAATTTGAAAAGGCTTTATGAGGAGTATCTCAAAGATGGTACTTATTCTAATGTGAGTCATCCACAACAACAATTCAGTTGGGAAATCAAAGGATACCAACATCATTATATTATGAGATGTCCTTTTTAGCACTATTTTTTTGCCATTCTTTCTATATATAATATAAGTGTTTTGCATTCATTTGGTTATTTATTTTGTAGGATTTTGAAGAATATGAAAGCCAAACCAATAGTATGGGAGATCCGAACTTTGATATTTATTTAGAGGAGCAAAGGCTTCCATCAACAAAATGCCTTGACATCTTAGCTTATTGGAAGGAAAAGTTTAGATGTCCTGATCTGCAAGGATGGCTTGTGATGTATCGAGTATTCCAATAACAATCGTGGCATCCGAATCCGCTTTTAGCATTGGCTCCTGAATTTTGAACAAGTATAGAAGTTCTTTATGATGATACACTCAAGCTCTTTGTGCACACGAGTTGGTTACATGGTTTTGCTGGGTAAGCTTTATAATTTTCGCTAATCTTTTTTACACTCGCTTTGAATAAGTATATAACAATTTATGGCATAATCAATATTTTTTCTTGTAGAATATGATAATGAAGATGATGATAATGAGAGGGATACCATTGAATCGAGGATGCAAAGCTCGAGAAGGCTCGAGTGTCACGCCTGCTGGGTCCGGGATCATGGTGAGCTCTTTGTGGTTCTTATTGTTAAGACATTAAGTGGATACATGCATTGACTTCTCGAGCTCTTGCTTTCAACTTTCGCGTCGCCATTTAATGTTATTGTTGATTTCTTTTGCAGGTGCTGGCATCATGGCATGCATTGGATTGTTTATAGTTGTTTTGTACTTTCATGGCTGTACAATGGATGGATGTTTTATTTTATAGTTGTTTTGTTTAAACACTGCACAAACAAAATTTGTATCCTTGCTCAAAGTGGATGGTTGCAGTAATTTGTGTTGTTTGTATTGGCAATCAGATGTTTATTACAGTAATTTAGCGCTGCGTAATCAGATTTCCGTATTGTAGAATTTGTTGTCTTGTATTGTATTACAGACATGTAATTCAAGTGCTGCTTGTATTGCTTGGTCACAAGATGCACTGCAGAATCAGATTACAGTATTGCTGTATTGCAGAATTTGTATTGCTTTTTTTTTAGTCAAAGGAATTTGATGTCAGATCGTGTTGTTGTTTTTAATCCTGCCGACAAAGCTCGTGGGCTGTAGGCTTAATGGCTGCCTCCTAAATTACGAGTCTAATTTCACTCAGTATTTTTGGGCCCTACTTATAAAGCCCGAGTCTGATGGCAAGTCGACAAGTGCTCTGTAGTCTGCTTTGACAGCTCTAAATGTGAGGCCTTATCGATACTCTCACCATCATAAGGACAAGATAGAGAAATAGGTGCAAGGCATGCTTCAATGAGGCATTATTCGCCCTAGCTCTGGTGCATTCTAAACTAGTGTTCAATCAATTTTTTGTGTTTATTTACAGTCTTGTTCTTTAGTTTTCTTACACTTTATTTCCTTTGCTTTCTCGTCCATTTCATTTCATTGTTCCTTTTTATTTTTAACCTATAATTTAATTTCCTAATTTATCTTACTACTCTTTTTTGCACAGCATTTCATTTCTTATATTTTACCACTTCTACTGAATTTTCACCCCTTATCTTTATAGTTCTATGTTTATTTTAAGTCTTAATTTTTATTTTTTGCACCTCATTGATTTCAAACTTTTTATGTTACAAAATAAAACCAATATAATGCACTTACTACAAACCAATGTTACAAAACTTGCGCCGGTTTGTATCGGGTTTAATTAGACCGTTTGAGTTATATACCCAAAAAAAAGTAATTAGACCGTTTGAGGCAAAATCTCTGATGACAAAATCTTCACGAGAATTTACACATCAAAAGTGATCTCACCTTCCAAATTGAACTAAATGTCTAATTAATGTGTAAGAAAAAAAATTAATAGATAAACACAAACAATACCCACGCGATAAAATCTTGACGTATTTCTTAACTGTCATCAAATGCCTAACAGGATTTATCAAACCAACCTTAAAAATTAACAGATAGAAGACCGGATCTGAATGCCTATTGTCCGAGCAGATATCTAAAGGAGGGTCAATATGTGCACAGGATCATCTAACTAATTTCTCTTCTGAAAGGAGGTTTATAACAAGGAGGGGAAAAATCAACAGACGTTCTTTTTTGGGATGAGGAACAAAACAAAAGGAGCAGAGCCTGCCAAATTTCTGGAAGGTTTCACCCCTTTCAAAATCCATCATCCCACATGTAAGAAAAAATAACTTTGAAAAACCTATATTTCATTTTAAAAACGAAATGGCTCAACAGCAAGCCCTGGAAGCCCAGAAATTAGCAAAACAATAAGCATGCAGGCTTCAGGAGGAGGAGGCAGCAATGGGGGTAGAACATGTCAGTAAAAGAAAAAGTGTCACATGAAATAGCTGAGTGATTTCTTTATTCTTGAACCACCTTCGCCATATAGTTCATTCCATTGTACAAGCTCATTCATATTTACTGATTCAGAAGAAACACTGGCACACACCTGCTTCAATATAATGTACAAATTTATTTATCACTTTTATAAAATAAAAATAAAAAAGATCGATAGGCATGAAAAAATGGGAGGGGCGCACCCTTAAAAGGGGCCATCCGTTCGTACCTGTTGATGAGCATATTTAAAGTCTTCCATGTTTAAAGATCGGATGTCCCCACTATCACATAATGCAGGAGCAGGCCGACCTTCTGCTAGAGCAGCAGCACGTTCCTGTAATGCATCAAACACATTAGATCAAAGTCTCATTTTAAGCTTCCAGGTGGCAGAATTACCTCCTATTAACTATAAATCCATTTTTTTCATAAGGATATTATAATTTTAATTTCACTCTTACTAGAAGTACTACCAATAACTTAATCTGAAATGAGTTCAAAGAATAAGACCATCAAGAAATAAAGAATTCCCCAAGTCTACTGCTACGGTCATAATTGACTTGGTGTTTAGAGCATAATTTTCACCATATTCAAATAGCATGTAGAACTTCAAATGATTCATTCATCTATCCCAACTGTAACTTTACCATCAAAAGCTAGACAAACACGGAAATATCAAGCATAATACCAATAATATAACATACATAAAAGCCATACCTTTTTTTCCTTTTCTAATATCTCTTTAATTGGACAATGTGCAGCAGTTACACACAAATTCTGCAGCATAAGAGCAAACATCAAATATTGACTAAAAATTTTAATAAGTATAGAGTAACAGGAATAAGAAAACCAGCAACCTTAAGATCACTTCCAGAATATCCAACAGTCATACTTGCAACTGCATCGAGATCAACATCAGGAGACAAGTCCTCTTTCGCAAGTATAACTTTCAATATTTTCGCTCTATTAGATGCATCTGGCAAATTTACCATCAATCTGCAGAACAAATATTACAAAAACTTGAACATATCCTAGGGTTCTTAAGCCACACCCCCCCCCCTCTCTCTCTCTCTCAAAATCACAAAATAATAGGAAGGGGAAATTAAAGCACAGTCGAACAGGGTACTCACCTTCGTGGCATCCTCCTTATGACAGCCTCATCTAGGTCAAAAGGCCTGTTAGTGGCTGCAAGTACAAGAACTCGTTCAGTATCCTTTGTACGTAAGCCATCCCAACTCACCATGAATTCATTTTTTATCTTTCGCATGGCCTCGTGCTCCCCTGGATTTTCCCTCCGACCCAACATGCTGTCGACCTGAAACAAAGCTAGTTAGTAGCTATGTCTGTTTAATCAATACAAAACAATACCACTTTGCTCAAAAAGGCTTACTTCATCAACAAATATAACACTAGGAGCAATTTTACTCGCCAGAGAGAAAACAGCTTTCACATACTTCTCACCCTCACCAAACCACTGAAGCAAAAAGAAGCAAGAGCATGAGTTGACATGCACAAAAAACTGACAAGGGAGGGATCAAAATACACATACACAAATCTAACCTTAGACGTAATGCTCGACATGGAAATGTTGATGAAGTTTGCACCAGCTTCAGTCGCAACTGCCTTTGCAAGCATTGTTTTACCTGTGCCGGGGGGACCAAATAATAGGATACCCTTGCACGGCTGCACAAAAGGTAATTCAAAGTGTGAATGGATAATATTTTGACAGCCTGTTAGATGGTCACCAAAAATTTACATTAAATTTATTAGTAGTTGTTTTCCACACAAAAAAATAATCGATGACTAAAGCTCCAAAAATTTCTGAAGACAGTTTCTGGAAACCAATTGCCTTCAAGAGATGCTTTTAGCTTTCATGGTTTTATGGTAGATTTCAAACAACAAATGAGCTGCATATCTTGCAGAGGTCTATATCACATATAAAGGCTTCAAATACCTAGATGTCAAGTAGGTCAATCAAACAGGATTAAAACATGGTTAGCTGACGATTCTTCCTTTTATTCCTCCTCTTTTCAAGTGGGGACAGAGCTGAGGGAGGGCATCAAAAGATTAAAGCCCACTAAAAGCAACATAAAATCAAACAATTCAAACTTCTTAACAAACTAGTAAAAGAGATTGCAACAAAAAGAGCAATACTAGAGGGATCTATCTCACACACTGTCAACCTGACATAAATAGCAGAAACAAAAACCCGTTAAAAGATAAAATGAATTTCAATAATGTAAAGGAAGTAAAACCTTAGTTAATTGCCCCTTACAAAACAGCTCAGGCCTCTGTAAAGGAAGCATCACCAACTCCTTCAGTGTATCCTTGACATTTTCAAGAGCTCCAATATCATCAAAAGTAACATTAATGTCGCTTGGTGGAATAACATCGGCCAAAAGTCTCTTTTCAAACTCATTTTCTGTTGCAACATCCTGATTTCAGACAACACAGCAAAGTTTTCATGAAAAAAGTTGGTGAAACTCTCCCAACAGAATAACTTATAAGGAACAAAGCTCAAATGAACCTCTACACAGCAAAAGAGCATAACAATCACCTTAAGAGACTTCTTCAGGCTCTTGGACTCATTTTGGATAGACTGCAAGATCCCAAATCCATACTGAATGCTGGGGAATAACATAATGTCGTCATCATCGTTAATTACAATCAAGTACATTATTATTTTAAGCAAGTCAACAAGCGCAGTGCAAGCTAGTAATTACCTCTCACGTGACAATACAACCTTTGAATCAGGATTAGCTTCAGAATTCTGCATTAGGTGGTGGCTTAGAGCCCAACCAACGATCTTCTCTGCATCTGCAATGTAACAAGCATGATATAGGAGCAAGATTTGAGTGGGAAATCCTAAAGCACTTAGTGGTAGAACATACTTTCATTTGTAAGTGTCTGATCCTTAACGCATAAGGTCTCAAGTCCTTCACATTCCATTCCATAACGGACCAAAATCTATAAATAAAATTTGATAGGCTGTAATTTCTGTAAATTAAGAACATAACTGCAACTGTAAACGATCAAACATTTATTTCACTACACTGTTCAATATTCATGTTAAAATGTACCATTGTCCAAATAAATTAATTGACTTCAAAGGGCTTTGGACTTTCAACTGAATCCATAAAAAAATTATCCAAGGACTTAAATCAAAAAACACCAAATAAACCAAGGGTCTAAATTATCTATCTACATAAGCAAAATATTATAAAATCAAATAATGGCCCAAGAGATTCCAACTCACTACCATACCTTGTCTCAAATTCCTACAAAAAGGAAAGTTCAAAGTCAGCCATAATTTTTTTTTTTTTTTACTCGAAAGGAATGGCGAATTATGCAAGATGGAGAGAAACAGGTAAAGCCACTCATCAAAAACAAAATATCCACACCCACTCAACCATTGTTGCAAACTGATATGTGAGCAACATCATCCAAATTTTAAAAAAGCAGTTATTTTAAGGACATGTGTCCTTGGTAAATAAACTCCCATGGGCAGGCATAACTTGGATTGACTGGTATCCCATCAATTCAGGTCTAAATCGTACTTTGAAAGTTTGAATTACTTAGTACCATTAGGAAATAATATATGAAGGAAAGAGCCGTATCGCCTCCAACTCAATATTTTTTTTCCACACAAAATGTGTGTTAACATAAAATTATCTTTCCATTATGCTGCATGAATTAAATTACAAGCAAACACAAGTTAGTTACCGTGCGCAATTGACGTGAATTTCTTTTGATTTTCAGAGTCTCTGCATCTCGATCCAGTTGCTGCTTCCATGATGCTAGAAGTGCCTCATCCTAATAACAGGAAGCATATTATGATTATTATATAAGGATAACATAACAAATGACATTCAGTCCACTGTATATACCTGCGGCATGTGAATCGTAATTTTATTTGGGAAAAGCTTAGTTAGAGTCTTATTAGGCTTTGGGACTTCCCTCCCCCTGTCATGCAATCGTCCAAAACTATCCTGAAAGATTAAAGAGACATAAATGTTTGGTTAGGACAGCGAATTCGGATCTAAAACAAAGCAGATAAAACGCACACGAGAACACAAGTGATTTGTTAACGAGGTTCGGCAAGTGTGTCTACATCCCTAGGAGCTAGAGCGGCTGATTTCTTATTATGATCAAATAGGGTTACAATGTTGTGTTTAAATACTACGATATATTTTACAATAATAACCCTGTACCGTACCACCTTTCATAATTATGAGCCATACTCAACATGTTGGTATAGCCGAGAAAGCCTAAAAGAAATTTTATTAGGTGGCATGTTTGAAGATATGCATAATACAGGCATATATCAGCAATTCCTGCTTCTATCTTTCAAATTGAAAATAGTAATAAAGTGAAAAGGAGATGTAATCATTACTGGGAAGGCCAAGTCAAGAAGTGTAGCCTGACTGCCACCCAATTTTGTAAAAAGCAAACCACCTGGATGCGTCTGCAGGGAAAACAGATATATATCAATGATGTAATCACTTGAAGAAAAATTTAAACCAGGGATGGAAGGGAATTTTAAAGGCTCAAATATATAGGATATCCAGTTTGCATCACACTTCACTAGAGCATGAATTCTCAATTCATGTAAAAAAAGATGTATAAAGCCCACAAAATCTAAAAACTACAGAACTCTGGAGACTGAATAATTCGAGAAAAGTTCATGCAAATAAACGAAATGATATCCATACAGAATTTTCCAGGGTATTTTGCAATGGGCTGTTGAGTTTCAAAGTTTCTAATGCTTTAATGTGCATGACAACAAAACAGTTTCGTGTTTTCTAGAGTTTGAGTTATTTCTACTTGGATCCCTACCATTAGACCACTGAGTGTTACGGTAGAACAGATTCAGGGACTCAAAAATTGGTGAAACTCTGCAGATCCAATATCAAACATTTTGGATCCCGATATTCCCAGAAAATTCTGAATAGGTTACAATGAAAATTTGGCACTGAGCTAATTACAAGCTTTATAAGCATAGAAACCTAATTGGAAATCTCATATATTATAGGGCTCTACAGATTAATTTAACCAACGAAATTATTACCTTCTCCTTGCGATTGTCAGTAAGAGTGTGTGAACCTATTACCACCACATTGTCTGGAAGCTTTTCAAGCTTACTTCTAAATGAATATGGATCTCCATTTCCAACTATTGACTTCTCAGCATCTTTCATGAACAAAATGAATGGTGCACTTCTGCTCTCACTAAAAACAACCTGAAACAAAAACAAGTATAAAATCCAACTCAGAGATTGAAGCCAAAATGATTATAAGACGCTTGTAGACCACAGAAGCAGAGTAAAAGGCAACCTCAAACAACGAATTGATCAGTAATTTGTCCAGTCCTTCCACACCACTGTTTTCCAAACGAAGATCAGTGACTGGGAACAGAAAAATAGTAAGTTACAAGAATATAGAATATGAATCAAAGATAAAAGAGAATATATTATGTCCAATAATATAAATGATGTATTAGAGGGGTAAGACATTACCGTTGCAGAAAAAGCCTTGACCTCCCTCACAGGCACCTCCAAGATCAACTCCATCAGGTATGAGTTTATCAAATCTCACACCAATTTTAGACAAGGGATTATCATCAAATAGCAAGACAACCTTCCCCCGACTACCATTAGGTGGGCCCCTATATGTGAAAAACCATTAAAATTATAATAATAAAATAGAAACACTTGCACGTAGTGAAATGGATAAAATGGTTGAGAAATTGAAATTGAAGGGGGTGGGAGTTACATAAGGGCCCGTTTACTTTCTAGAAACATTTCCAATTTTTATTTTTAATTTATTAGTTGGAAGATGGAAGGCTCCTGCAATGAACAATTGTGACAAAGAGAAGATAAAAGGCATTTTGGGAATGCATTTTCAGAAACACTAAAAACAGTTTTCTGGCATTTTTAGAATTTCTAGAAATAGTGAATGTGTTTTCAAGAATTCATTCTCAAATTTCTAAAATGCAATCTAATGTTTGTTATTTTCAGTGGAAATGAAAACAGGAAACACACGAGGTAAATAGGCCCTAAATTGTCTAGAAAACAAGAGAGAATATGAAGGGATGAACTAGAAAAGAATATTTAGCTCACATTTAGTTAAAACTAGGGGGAAACTGAAAGTGAAGAAAAAATTAAGATTCTTGTGGAATTTCAAATTACACAATCTTGAAATATCATCTCAATAAAAGGACTTAATTGCCCTTGTAATTCATATATTATAGCTAATGTGTGATTTTGGCCGCCCAATAACTTTTCGAGTGAATTTAATCCCTCAATTTTTTAAATCGTTACAACTAAATCCCTCCATCAGTTTCCTATTTCAAACTCTCGAAATCTAATTTTCTATTCAAAATCTATACAAATTGAATCAATTAAGTCATTTTAAACCACCTTCTGTTCATAATTCACCAACAAAGATACCAAATTTCACTCAAAGTAACAAAAAATCCCCTATTTTGCCCCTCTTCAGACTCTAATTTCTCATCCTACAAAATCATTCAAATTTTATCAAAGTTCCACTAAATTTGACTTCTGAACTTTCAAAATTATTTCATATAACAAATCCATCATAAACGTCCCCAACATTATACAAAATGAGAATTTAAGAGTTTAAGTAGACGAAAATTGATGGCAGGACCAGGTTTGCTTAAATTCAAAAATAGAAGGACTTGATTGGCTTGAGAAAAGACTTGAAAAATCGAAATCGTACATATTCCAAACTAGATGAACCAAATGTGAAATCAAACCTAAAAAAAATTAGCAATGGGCGAACATAAAATTTTGTTTTTCTCCAATTCCTTGCCCCACATTTATATGAGATCCAAACAAGGCAGATGAAACTTAATTTCTAATACTTCATTTTCATCACTCCTATTTTATTTTCACTCATTGCTTTCCAACCACATTCCCCCAACCCAAACAAAGCAGTTGAAGATGCAACCTAGAAAGCGAATAACGAGGATACAGAAGAAGCTAACCAATTATCATCAAGCACCATCGCTAACCCAACAACCAAAGGATTAATATTAGTTCCAATCTTTTACCCCAGTGCAGTCACCATAAAATGTTTCCTCCTCTACCCATTGTCCGAATCTCACATCAGCAGTATAATCAAATCATTTTCAATTATATACAAATATCCATATTATAATCATGTGGAATCATGGTAATTTCAGTTACACTTCAATATGGCACATACAGATCCATCAAGTACACTTATTTATCATACATAAAAAGCTGGACCAGCACATGTGCTCATGATAACTTAAGCTCGACAGTTCATCTGACAAGTGCAAAATATTGTACAAAACACTGTTTATGTGTGAGAAAAACAGAAATCAATTCAGAACAGTTTTCTACAAATTTGTACCTCGAACATGTTTGATACAAGCCACAAGAAGAGCAGCTAAATTTCACTCTATTACCTGCATGATTATGTATGGAAAATATAAACAGTTTGAGATAAAAGTATGAAGCACTACACTGGCACCAACACTATGTTTGGTTTTATAGAAAAAGAAAGGAAAGAAAAAGGATGGAGAGAAAAGATGGGGAAGATGCCAATTTCCTCTGTTTGGTTAATAACTAAAAAGGGAAGGAAGGAAAGTTTGTATGGGGTCCACATAAAAAATCTTCAGCCCAAAGTTGGACAGAAGAAAACTAGTGCTGCATGTTGCTTTTGGAGCAAAAGATGGAAAAGACCCCACAAATGAAGTGCTGCACATTGCTTTTGCCCATTGATACTAACCCCGTTCCCTCTTTCAGTTTGAAGTTATATCAAGGGTTGTCATCCCCTGCCCCCCTCTTCTTTTTTCCTAACATAGACCCTCTTAACTACGGGACCAGTATAATTACTCAACACCGCCCCCCCAAAAAAAAAAAAATCTCTCCAATGCTGGATAGGGCTCTTTTCATCTTGACTATAAAACAAGATATCATGGAAGAAAAATAAAACAAACTTCCTCAAGAATGGCTTCAATACTTCCAGGATTCTTTCCTAGTTTCCCTTTCTTAGTTTATTCTATTCCCTAACCTTTAGGGATTGATTAGGTTAGCCTTTTTTTTTTTTGTGTGTGTGTGTATTGTACATTCCCTTGATTCGTTGAATAAGAGAAATATGATATTAGTCAGTCTTAAGTTGGTCATGATCTTTGTTATTCCACCCGTATTTGTCCACGAACAGATGTCCAATCCTGAGCGTGAGGAGGTGTATTGAGATCCCTATTATTCCACCCGCATTAGTCCACGCTTCAGATGTCCAGTCCTGAGCGTGAGGGGGTGTGTTGAAAGTCCCACAACTAGAGACATGGCTAGAGTGGTGTTTATAAGGCTTAGGCAGTCCTCACCTTACAAGCCGGTTTTGTGGGGATGAATTAGGCCTAAAGCCCAAATTTAAGATATTCAACCTTTAACAAACCCCCTTTATCCTCACAATACAGTCATTTCCTACTTTCACTCGGTATTGGGGTGTTTCCTTTATTGGTAAGTTCAGTTTTGCTGCCAACTCATGAGAGATAAAGTTGTGGGAGGCTCCATTGTCAATCAACACTGTTACTTCCTTATCTCCTACCTTTCCCCATAGCCTGAAAGACCACTTTGTTGTGTGAGGCCTTCCATGCTTTGAAAATTGAGCTGGATTGGCTGCCCCTCCCATTGTACAATTTCCTCTTCTTCAGGCTTTGCTCCTTCCTTGCTTTATTCTAAAGCTTCCTTCGTCAACATCACTACGAGGCATTTGTTTCTACATACATGATCAAGTGAAAATTTCTTATTACACCTAAAACAGCCCTACCTCCACTATGTACTCTACCTTTGTAAGTTGTCTGAACTTTGAAGTGCTTCCCCTTGTTTCCCCACCTCTTATACCACAGCTGTCCTGATATTGGGTCTCCCACTGTACCTTTAGAAGGAACTGAGCCTCATGTTTGCCCCCGCCTGTGACACTACCATACTCACACCTCCTTTCACACTATTACTCCTCATACTAATAGTGCCTCTGCTATATATCCCAACTCTAACCAACCCTCTATATCTAATGATAAAATGCATAAATAGCTGTAACAAATTGATGGCTTAGGATTTTGTTCATTCTTTTTGTTTATCTGGACTTTATGATGTTGTGTTTGAATTTAAAGATTAGGATGTTAGTCATGCCTCCGATTAAGGGATGCATTTGAATTTTGTATTTGAAATATATGTTACACTCTAGCTCTACTTATAGAGCCAAGCAATAAAAGTTTTATATTATCCCATAAAGAAATATCCTATCCTTTCCTTAAGTGAGACTTCTGCAATCTCAAATATCCTCTGTTCTTCCCAATGGCGTTTTGTTAAATTTCCACCACACCATTCCGCCATGGTTACTTTCTGAAAAATTTAATTTAAGATTGCACACGCAGATGGCACACGTAATCAGTATGTCATATCACATGCGTGTCAGACATATGGGCTCAGCACCAAAAATGGTGTGTTTGGTTTTTATGTAAAGCTAAAGCAACTTAAAGCAGGAAGACAAGTACAAAAGCACACACCTAATTTGAACACACAATTTTTGGCTGTCCCAGTGGTGGATGTTATGTTGTCAGTTTTCAACTTCTGTTGAGACTCAAGACCAATTGATGTGGGTGCATTTGAAGAGGTACATGTCTCTGTTTCGGTGGCTGGTGGGTCCATGTTCCTAGCCATGTCTGTGATTGTAGGACTTTGTTTGGCGGAGCTGCAGGATTTTTCAGTGTTAAATCCATCTTTGAGCAGCTCAGCTTCCTTGGAAGATAAACCCTGTAATCAAACAGCAAATAAAGATTCTTATAAGAGTTTTCTAACAAATACTTCTTTGAGGACACATCAACAAAGGTGGCATGCATAGCTTCGTCCCAATATCAGACCAAGAAGGAAGCTTTATCTTACACCCAAAAGCAAATGGTTTTCAAATATGAGCAACTTAGCTCCAAAGTATTTTGCAAGTGCTTTTGCCAACATCTCCTGATATATTTCTGACCCTGCAAAATAACAAAATTTGGCAATTAAGGGAAACAGTTGCTTAAAGGAAAATAAGGGGTACAGTAATGTAACATCAATACACCTGCAGGTCCTGATAGCAGAATACGAGGGTTTATGGTAGTAAGATCTGCAGTGTACTTTTCATGTTCTTTATTATGCTTGAGGTGTATAAAGCACGCAGCCACCAGGACATCTTTTGTGTTCTCGCTGCAAATAAATAAATAAATAATACAACCATAAATACAGTATAAATTAATAATCCATTGAAGAAAGGAACGATATAATGACTTCAAGCACAATACACGAAAGACTCAATCAAGTCGCCCAAATAAAGAATAGATTTTCTATCATTTTAAAAGAAATACCGGAACCTCAACAAATACTTCAATTTTAAATACCATGTGTTCTGCCATTTTCAAGTCCTATCTAAATGTAGACATTTTCAAGACAAGAAAGAAACAACATGAAAAGTGAAAGCTAGTATTTAATTTGGAAACTAAAAGCAGCACCTTGTTATATAAATTCAAACACATGGACCAAACTCAAATATTAAAAAGAAAAGGTGTTTAATGCATACATAACATTGCAATAGATATCGAAGAGAAGAAAATTATGCCTTAAATAGTATGGGAAGCTGTCAAAAGAGACATCTATTCCTTTTCCATCCAGTATTGCCGCACGAACATCTTCTTTAAACACTGCACAGCGCACTGATGTACCTGAAGTTGATGCAGCCTGCTGATCCCACGCCGCATTTCTTTCTTCCAATACCTGTTAACAACTAGATTGAGCTAAGATCCTGAAGAAAGGCCTTAGGAAATCATTCACCCCAGAAAGTTTTACATTGCCTGCCTCTGTGCCAGCCTCCGGATCGCAATCCATTGCTGAATTCTTGTCACTTGCTCCAGCATCAGCTGCTTTATCGCTCCGCACATTTGGAGCTGATTTCAAGCCATCAAGCTCAATTTCTGTACCATCATGAAAAACAGAACGACTAAAGATATCAGTACCTTGGTTCGGTTTACCAAAGGTCTGAGATGGAATTTTCCATATTGGAAGGGCCTGTTTGAGTTTAGAAAGAGAAGCCAAAATAGAAGCCCCAGCCACAGCTGAAGAGTCTCCACTTCTCCTTTCAAGCTTCATAGATTTCCCAACACCGCTTTGAACTTCCACACCCCTAACCACAACCTCATTATTCAGTTGCTGGAAAATCTAGGTTTAAAGTAAATTAAGAAAAATCACCCATGCAAAGGAAACATTAGACAATTGAAAAATAATATATACTTCTTATTTCAAGAAGCACAAGGGAGGAACTGAACAAACTAAAAGGATACATATGAATGATTTCCCATCATACCAAAAACTACCTCATCACCCGAGTTAAGCACACAGCTGGTATTCTTCTTCATGAGTATCCCATTTACTAGCACAGATCCTTTGCTACCTGTACTTTCCAGCACAGCTACAGCACTTCCCTCACCCTGATCATTTCCAGAAACAGCAGTAATAATACTACACATACATATCCTAAGATATTCACCTCAAATAACGTAAAGAAAAAAAAATCAAAGCATACAACTTCATAGACGAATTGATAGGATTTTTGGATTAGAGAACTTCTTGAAATAGTAAAGGGCAGCCCGGCGCACGAGGCTCTCACCAAGTGAGATCTGGGAAGGGTAGATGTAGGCAGCCTTACCCCCCCCCAACACCCCCCGGGCAAGTGGAGAGGTTGTTACCAAGATTTAAACTCATAGTCTCCAGGTCACAAGGCAGCAACCTTACTGTTGTGCCAAGGCTCGTCCTCAACTTTGTGAAATAGTAACCAAATAAAATGGAAACACGTACGTGTGCTTACTTTTGTGCTTAAAAAAAGAGCCTAAACACACAACTTTATCAACGTTACAAAACTCCCCCAAGTAAACTTATTCAAGTCTTCAGATGTACCTGGGTATGCTTGATCTTGCATAAATTTCCACTTATAGCATGATCCTTCAATTGAAAGTTGCAATTTTTACTAGAGCCAATTGTAAAATTCGGCGTGTAAACAGCCACGTTTGGATTCTGCAGCAGTAACACATATTCCAACTTAAAAAGTTTTGAATTAAATAAATCTATTGATTAAGCATATAAGAAGGACACATACTTATGGATATAGAGACCAACATTCCAAGAAAATTGAAAGCAAGCAATTTCTTAGAAATACAACACGCATATAACAGGTGATATCTGTAAAGAATTTTATAGCAGAAAATGCTATTATATCTATACGGGAAAAATCTAAACATAAATTATTTGAATGGATGGGAATGAATGTAGGATATTTAATCGTTCTATATCAAATCTGGAATTTCGGTTCTCTTCATAATTGTGATATGTTATATAAAATGCATATATGACTAACCCGTGAATCATATACCAATCAAATTACTTCTTTTCCATTTTTGTGTAACTCAAATATTAGCAAAAATAAAAAATTATTTAAAAAATAATAAATATTGTTAGATATAAAAAAATTATATTGAATTCCAGTTAGAGTTACAAATCGGGCAAAAGCAGAACAAGAGGGTCGATTAGATCTTGAATCATCAAACCAAGAAAAAGATACTAAAAGAAGATTGTGGAGAAAGGGTGGTAAGGTTGTAAATTTGTAATAATTTATAAGGAAAAAGAAATGCAAGAACAGGCAGAACTTAATTTCTTGCTAAGAAAGTATTTGGGTTTTCATTTGTCTATCGATTCATTCCAGAATCGGGAGGGTTCTTATGCATACTCCAAAAAAGAATACTTTATTTCATTCATAAAAAGATATTCCTACGCTACACGTGGAGTGAACACTGTTGATAAGTTACCGCTAAAAGTATTACTATTTTGATTCACTTCACTTGAATGAACATGAATTTACCCGTGCAGTCTGAGACAAGAACCTGCACCACGGAGCAGCTGAGCCTGAAGCCTCAAATACACTCCGCGAAGAGAACGACGGAGACGGACCTTCACAGTAAAACCACCAAAAAATTACGAATATCAGATTCTTGTTAGGATAACCGAATCTGAAAAAAGAACGAAAAAAATCGAACATATTTGAAAGAAATGCTTAGTGCTAACAAGTGCAAGTGGCATTAGCAACCGGCGTCGTCACTAGCACAGGCGGCGTAGCGTCACCCTTGCAAGGACTCATACCATCGGCGGCACCTACTCCGGTGATCGGAGCATGGCGAGAGCTACATTCTCCGGTATCAGGCTCGGGCTCCGGAGTACACAATTCTTTGGAATTATCCGCCGCCGTCACCGGTTTCTCCGGCAAACCGCCATTGTCGACCTGAAAAAATCCGAACAAATCGTAAACCCTTAACCACCGAAAGTAAAGGCTCCAACGCGAGAATTCTCCAAAACCGAACCGTTAGGATTCAACCGATTCAAAAACAATAAGGAAGAAGGAAGAACCTTTTGACGCTTAGGTGGAGGGGAATTATCTTCTGAGGAAGAAGATCTTTTGGAAGAGTTAGATCCACTGCGTCTCGTCAAAACCATGCTTCTTCTTCTTCTTCTTCTTGTTCAGCTTTTCTTGTTGTTGCCTTCTCCTCTGTTTTCAAGAGAAAGAGAGACAGAGAGAGGAAGGGGATATCAATGATTTTACGTTTTTTATTTACCTGGGAGGATGGGAGGATTATAAATACCTTTCTTTGTTGATTATTCGCTTTATTTTAATTGTGCTTATACCACGCAACACCATGTGCGTAAGTTAGTGTTCTGGCCTTTGATGGTTGCGCAATTTAGCGAGGGGTGTATAGGTATGATTAGTCTTCTTTATTTTAGCACTTCAGTGAGTCTTCTTTTCTGAGTTCTGATTAGTCTGACTCTGAGTCTGACCGCATTCATTATCATTACGTCGAATTTTTAGCGCACTGGTCTGATGGTCTAACCAGCAAAGCAAACTAACGTTTTCAATTTCAGTTACGGTTACGGAGAAGCTGGCTACGATGCCAGTCCAGATGCCACGGTTTAATTTATTAAAGTTCCGCGGTAAATAATATACTCTCATGAGAATCGGGTGAAATAGTAAATTACTCTGTGCGTCCCAAATTATAAAAGAATTTTGATAAAAATTTTTTCACCAAAAAATATAATTAATTTAGTTAAAAATAATAAATCTGTTTATAATTTTTATTGTTTTATCTAAACTACCATTAAATTTATTGGAAAGGTAAATTAGATTATATTTTATTTAACTTATTAATTAAAAAAATGTAAATTAAATAAGGATAATAGGAAAAAAATAATTAATATTACAGACAAACTTTAAAGTGCTTATAAAATGGGACAAATAAAAAAAATAAAATGCTCTTATAATTTAGGACGGATGGAGTAATATAGAATAGTTGAGTTATATTCCCACCGTTCCAAAATAAGTATAGTTTAGGAAAAAAATATTTCAAAATAAGTGTCATTTTATATTTTCAATGTAACATTAATTAATTTTTTTCAACTGTACTCCCAAATTAATTATGTAGGCATCATTCTCAAGTAACTTTACTTCACTATACATTTATAATAATCAATAGTTAGCAAAGATAATTTTGTAAAATTGTTACTTGTATTCATTCATTTATTGTCTTTTTTAATTTGTGTGAAAAAAACCTTAAACAACACTTATTTTGGAACTGAAAGAGTAAATAAATAAGGGTATTTTTTTAATGAGATAAATAAATACTAGTAAAAGTATTGTTGAAAAAATATAATTAATACTCTCTCAATATTAGAAAATACTACATCTGGTGGTCCTATATATAAGAAAAGTTCAAAAAAATTTGGTCCTAATTATAAGAAAAATCATAAGTTTTTAGATATATTAATTGTTAAAGTGACTTTTATACCCTTATTTCATGTTTACTATTAATTCATCTATTCCCCATATAAGTGAATGTAAAATATTTAATGTGAGGGTTATATTTGGAACAACCTTTTAAAATTATAACATTAAATGAACTTTCTAGATTTTGATTTTTTTTTCCTTCTCTTTTATATGGACTAGATGTAATAGCAAATACTAACTACCTCCTTAATATAAGAAGAAATTATAAAAATCGCCAAGACCAAGGAAGCCTATTTAATGTTATAAAATTGAACTCTCAGTCCAAATATATCCCTAATAATTAGGTGCAAAGAAAAAAGGTGAACTTCTAATAAATATACATGTCTCATTAAAATAGGGATATAATAAGTATTTTAACAATTAATACATCTTAAAATAAGTCAATTTTTCTTATAATTAGGACCAAAAATTACTCAAAAATTCTCTTATAATAGAGACCGAAGATAATAATTTGAGACAAATAAATATTTTAAAGTGAGCAAATAATATGAGAATGAGGGAGTAACTTTCTTTTTGGTCAGCTTAAAATTAGGTAACTTAATTTAATGATTTAATTTTAAATACTAGTTGGACATTTTATTAAAAATACTCCCCCATCCCATTTTATTTGATATTTTAGCTAAAAAAAAAAAAGAAAAATTTGTTTCATGTCACTTATGAGAAGGAGCGAGTTATGTCAATTTCACTATTTTTATTTTTAGGCTTAATTACACTTTTAATCCTTCAAGTATCATGATTATGCGATTTTGGTCCTCTAACTTTCAATTGCCCGAATTTGGTCCCTCAAGTATTATGATTGCGCAATTTTGATCCCCAACATTTCAGTTGTGCAAATTGGAACCTCCAATTATTGCAATTGAGCGATTTTGGTCCCTCTTGTCGTTCAATATCTAAAAAAAATGTTGAGGTATCACGTGCTGGTATGACATAGCACATAATTTGATAAAAATTAAATAAGTCTTTACTATATTTTCAGTTATAAAATGAATGACAATTGAACGTATGGACCAAAATCACACAATTGTGATACTTAGAAGACCCAACTCGCTCAATTAGAACCTAGAGGACTAAAATCGCACAATTGTGATACCTGAAGGACCTAATTCGCTCAATTAGAACTTAAAGAACTAAAATCGCGCAAATGCGATACCTGGGAGATAAAAATGCAATTAAGCCTTATTTTTAAATTATTCATGCAAAATTGTATATTTAATGCATACAAAATTAATGAATACAATCTGTCCAAAAAATAATAATAATGGTCACATTTAATGCTTTCACCCACTTTTCATTTACTCTTAAACAAAAGTATTAAATGTAGGAGCACAGCCTCTCGTTACGATGAAGTAGCTATGGCTAACCCAAAAATTTAAATAAATTAAGTCTATATATATATATATATATGAGTTTGATATATATGCATAAATTGTTACATATGTTTTAATTGTTTGCATTGGTTTAGTAGTTCTATCAATTTTTGCAAGTGCTAGAATCTGGGATCGAATCCAATATTAGCATTTTTTTTAACTTTTTGCATGTCTATTTAAAATTTATGCTCAAAAATTACCATAAAAATAAGACCTAAGTAAAATTCAAACTACGTGCTTGTATGTAAAATAAGCGGTTGAAGCCAGTATGTTGTCATCACTTATTTTAACAATGGTTAAATATTAATAAATATATTTATTAGGGATTTGGCCTCCTTAAAAAATTTAATTCTAGCTCCGCCACTGAATTTAAATGTATTAGGAAAATCATATTTTCAAAATGAAAGTATTTATTTAATATTTTCATTTAATATTTTTCATAAAATATTAAGAGTATAACTTTGAATATTTGCTCAAAAGCACTTTGAATTTTGCATTAAAGGGTATGTATTAGGCTCAACCAAATATTCGAAATTAGTCAAATTTGTTTTACCTTGCCTCAAATTACTAAAGCGTGTTCAGTCCAAAAAACTTATAAAATATGGTTTTGTATTAAATTACTAGTTGTAAATTTAGTATTGATTTGATCCTCGTTGTAATTATAAACAAACCTTGTATATATCAACTAGTATATTGTCTGTGCGCTGCACGGGGCAACAGTATGTCCATACCCCATATTTTATGTCAAAACCATACTATGGTTTAGGATGATTACTTGTAACTTTAATTAAACAATTAGCAATGACATGCATGTCAACATAGTATGGTTTAGGATGGTTACTTGTCTCAGTAATCATTGACCTCCGAAATATCAGCATTCAACAAAAGTTTGGTGCCAAAAAAAGCATTTGAGACGTCCATTATTCGTTCGATCATTAAAAAGATGATTGTCACATTCAAGGTAATATCACAACATGAGTCTTATAGGCAGGCACAACCGACACTTCTTTTAAAAAAAATGTACCATTATAGTTCACAATGGAAGTTCACAAACCATGCCAACGAACCAAGCCCTTGCTATGCATTGTGTAAATAAGTGGATGACAGTTTAATTAGATTTGATATAGGGGACAAATCTTCTTGGTTTATAGTTCCTAGAACCGTAAAATGATTACATTTTGGCTTCTGATACACACTATTGACATGCACAAATCGAGCTACCATTAATGCAAAGTTGATCATTAATGCTTATTATGCTGCCATGTGATTTCATCCATCAAGATATGTGTGATCATTGCCCTAGATTTATGAAGATTTATTTGGATACACATGTCATGAAGCTAGAATATTGAACTGATGGCGATCTTTGCCCCATCAAATACGTGTTGCTCAAGATTGGTAGTTCATTAATTTAGTGACTTATGCATTTATGAGGGTATGTGAAAGATGCATGCAATATGTTACACTTGTGTGATTGCTTCTGTGGAGATCTAACTAATATGCATATAGATTTCCTTGATCAATATGATATCTTGAAAAAATCTGTATGACACACTCAATCATAATTACGTTGCATTGATTACCATAAACTCTCAATGGGGGTTCAAGGACTTCATATGACATATGATTTGGTCTTCAGAATTTTGCAATGAATTACATATGTTGCACAATTAATGAGGAGTTACTTAATAGTAGTGACAATTGTTCGAATGAGATCATTTAATTGGTTGAAAACTACTTATAATTAAACCAAAATTCTTTACATATTGACAAAATATTCATACATGGTTTGAAAGTGAAACGGGTCCATCGAGATCACTAAATAGCAGAATTAATATGTGCATGTATAGTGCATGGAAATATTGGAAGTGGCTTGGAAAAAATTTGTGTATGTTGTAATCAATAGGCAACACGTGACATAATTAATAGCTTATGAAATTGTGTATGTTGTATGACAATAGGCAACACGTGTTGAAATAAATTGGATAGTTATCATAGGATTTACACTAAAAACAAAACCAAATCTCATTAGACCCAACAACCCATTTGCTAAAAACACGGGGCAATAGTATGTCCAAATCACCATACTTTTAATGGAAACCATTGTAACACAAATGTGTTTGACATTGTTGCTTCCTAGCTAACAATGCACGGGGAAGAAATTTGTGAACTTAATAGTATGGTATTTTTTTAATATATTTTTTTATAAATTAAAAACTATAAGATAACAAAATTTGTTGATGTTATCAATTCCTTTCATTGGCGTAACAATCAGGATGTACAATATACCTGCATAAAGTACCATAATTTTGCAAACCAATTTGTAACATAAGCACATGACTGAAACACCCGAAACAGAAAAATCGGCCGCATTCTTCCACAAATCTGAGTTACATTGACAATATAGCTGCTGCAGGTAAATTAAACCTATGCACACTAGTGGAAGCTCCAAAAGGATTTAATGGAAATTGGTTTTGAACATTGGCAATTGAGCACTTGAAGCAATATCATGAAAGACTTGGACTATGATCTTAAAAAGCTATTACACCTCACACCCAGCATTTGTATAACCCAACAAAGAATGAAAGTCTCCTTTCTCTACAGCTTCAACAAAGACCTCGTGACTGTGAGGATGAAGTTTCTTTTCCCTTGCTGCCTTCACCTTTTGGTGAAATCTTTAGCTTAATGGTCTTGTTGAGATAGGCAGAGGGCTCTTCCACAACAGAAACACCATCACATAATTAAAGAACATCCCACCCACTTTTCTCAAGTGTTACCTAGGATAGTAAACCAAGCAAAATGTTTAGCATTCTTTTAACAAAAGAAGAAGCAAAAAATTACAACCATAAAACACAAACATATTAAAATAAAATTCAAACAGAAATATCTAGCAGATCAAAAATTACCTCCTTCAAGCACATCAACCTACTTCTCAAAATTCGTGTATGTTCAACATTAGCATATGATAGAATTGATGATTTCTGCTCTCTAAGCTCTAGTAACTTCTTTGTAGCATACTAACCGTACTAAGAGGTTTACTTAATCCAGGGTAACTATAAAATGTGTCAACCAAAACAAACTGGTTTAGAATAAGAAACCCAAATCAGAGAACACCATTGATCATCTTCATAGACAATCCTCCAAGAAAAGACACACAGAATGATGGCTTAAGTGGAGAATTCAGCCTAGACAAACAACCCTCCAAATCCCAACCACCCCAGCCTTGACAGTCAAATTCCAAACCGGAGGATGAAGTATCATTTCTTTCTCTATATTCATAATGACAAAGAAAATTGTAAAACCTAAACTTTCAATAATAATTAAAAGTATAAGAGGAAGAAAAGGACAATAAATTGTAATGGAAGAATATATTTAGTAGTAAAAGCATAAGAGATCAATATTCAAATTTATGTACACATATAGGTTGCAAAATCCTTACTAATTATAAGTAGGTTAGTTGTTTTCCATACTCCAAAGACATCGATCTTGAGCTTCCCATTGTTTCCTATCAAAACTCAAGTAATATATTATGTATAATCTGCACCCACAAAAAAAAATCTTGTTCTACCCTGCCCACAGTGATGACTTAGTAAATACTTAGTGACAGAGAACCAAATTATGCAATATATATATATGTATTGCATCCCTTTTTGATGGAATTGTGGATCCTAATACTGACCTTAGTGACTTGAAGTCTTTCCACTATTGATGTTTTATCATATCAAATCATCATCTTTGTTCATGTTCATGCTTCTTAGTGCATATAATCAAAAGTAGCAATATGAACAGTTTTGGCAATTTAATGTCTCATATGTTTGAGCATAAATATATATAATGTGACAAAATAATCAATTAAAAGATCCACATATTCATCTAGCTAAGCCAACCCACAAAGCTCTTCTGCCATCAACTCAAACTCTAATAACTCTCAAACTCTAATAACGTAATGAGCAAGCCCAAAGCATATTATGGCTTCAAATGTCAAACAAATTAGTCCATCAACTTGTAAGTTAATGAAAATAAAATTTATGCAACACATGAAACCTCAATTGTGATGATACGAAAGAGGACATTAAAAGCCATAATATATAACCCTCCAAATGAAAAAGTTATATATAAAACTTCCACACAAAAATTCACCATGCAAATTACCTCCAAATGTTCTCTAATTTTAAAGGATGATGAAGACACAAATAGAAACATTGTCATAGTTTTAGTTTGAATGAAATTGAACACTAAAAAGAGCAGAAAACTTCAAAACTGTGAGAGATTTTTTTAAAAACGTTGAGAAGGGGTAGTCCTCATTTAAAATCACTTTTAAGTATCAAAATCGCATCCAATTTCACAAAATTTGGAAGGTGAACTCCCAAAATGTACAACAACTTATTTCAATCAATTTCCAATAGAGAATCAATCCCAAATCTTCCAGAAAAATCAAACTGAATCGGTTTTATTAACAGAACCAAAAACAACATGCAATAAAAGCAGTACCCAATTTTAAAGAACTCATGCCTTATACCAAGATTATACCAAAATTCTACATTCAGATGAGATAGAGACATCCAAATCCGGAAGATAAGCACAATTTAAGCCACCAATATCTAAATCACTTAAGCCACCAATATCAGACTGTTCTTCAAAGTTGTAGCCAATTTAATCTCTGCATACAGTTGCAAAAGTCAGTTGAAGAAAAAAATGAATGCATATAATTTGATGGGATTAAACTTGAAGAAAATATCAAAGCAATGTACAAAAATCATCCATGGAAAGGAGATTTGTTAGCGTGTTGGACCAGATTCAAACCTTAAATCCAGCAACAGCTATAACAACACCATCCACAACAGTCAGTTTATTCGGTAGGCCAGTAAAGAGGGTCCCAGGGAGCCCGAACAAATCTTTTCCCCTAAACTAAATCTGATTTAAAAAAGCCAATCAATTTGCAACCATTATTGAATGAGAACGAAGGATACATTTTATATAAAATTCAAATTAATTCCGATACATTTCAGACTACATTTCAAATACAATAAAATATTCATTACAAAAAACATATACCCAAGTATGATTATATTCTGAGAGATCCTAGAGATCAAAAGGCTTAAATTCTATATGCCAAATTTAGAGGACCTCATTTTTCCTCCTTCTTGCTATTAACACAATGTGTGAATACCTCCTTCTGAGTTGTCACAGTAGGACTGAAATGGGAAACCTGGTTAAATTACTTTTTTTATCTAGTTAAAGTGTGTTATCAAGTTTCTTCTTCCATTTTCCTTCTTTAAAGTATAATATTTCCAAAGCGCATTGTAGACATACATACAACTACATCAAATTGATTGTTGGTTGGAGGAGATCAATATTAGCCCATCAGTGGCATATCAATGTTTACATATCAACAAAAAACCCACTATCACTTTTGCAGGTTCACTC
Source organism: Calophaca sinica (assembly GCA_037113605.1). Taxonomy (NCBI): domain Eukaryota; kingdom Viridiplantae; phylum Streptophyta; class Magnoliopsida; order Fabales; family Fabaceae; genus Calophaca; species Calophaca sinica. The sequence continues at coordinate 30,561,845 of CM073731.1, forward strand.
TTAATATACTCAAAATCAGGACATAAGAGATGAATACATATAAGACGCGAATATTGATAAGATAATGTCCAGGTGTTGATCCGAAATTTTCAACTAATCAACCATGCCTATCATCCAAAAAACATGAATGAATGAAATTGGAAGCTTTGTTATTCAAAATCCAATTTGAACGTCACAACAGTTTCAAACACTCACCTTAAGAAATGGTGTGATGAAAGAAAAAAGACCAATCCTCTGCTCAAACCATAATACCTGGAAAAGATTGAAAACAAAAACTTGTTAAAACAAAAACACTAAAGGAGAATTTGTGTTCTTCCTCTAGAACAGTATGTCCAACAAACCTTGAACAATCAATAAAGTATACCCTTACTTTTTTTGAACCCGAGCTTTCAATCTCATTGTTGTACCCCAATCAGGGATATCGTCAAACTGAAAAATTATCAAAAACTTACCAACACGCAATCAAAAGCCACAATTTAAAATCAACAACAATAAAAGCTGCTCTATAAATCAGTAAGTAAACAACCCAGAAAATTGTCCCATACATTTTTCTCTAAATTCATTTTTACTATTTCAAAGAAGGCAACTACATTTTTAAGCAACCCACAACAAAATGTAAATTCCAAAACAAAAAGAACTACCAATCAAGAAAAAATCTGGTACAATCAGATGAGACACAACAAAAGTGTAAATAACTCATACCCTATTTGAAGTTTGTGCAATCGTATGAGACACCCAAATCTGGGAGAGATGCAATGCAAAATCTGCAAGAAGAAAAAACAACAACAAATGAAATTAAAGTCAGTAAGTGTGACATCCTAGTCAATTTTTTTCCAATATATTAAACATATTAGTTTATATACAAATAGTGGAAATAATTATTTTATTTAACAGGAGAAAGTGTACATTTATACCTAAAGGTACTTATTCATATGATCCTGATACAGTGTATAGGAATAGTAACTTGGACTTTCCATCTATTGACTCTGACTCACTGGCTGTGGAACATCTGATACCATATTTCCTCCTGAATCGTCTGTTACCTGCTAATATTCGAGAGCAGATACAAAATAAGAAATAGAGCATGAGACTCAGAACACACTATACGCACTATTGAATATGAAGGTAGGATTTAGAATTCATACATAATCAGCCATTACACAAAAGTATAACAGCAAAACAGAACAATGGAATATATGATAAATTAAATCATACATCTCCTAATAACTGTTTAGATCTTCACCTAACTACCCTTTCCATGCAATCTGTGTCTATATGCCTACGTGGCCACACAATTCAATTATGGCAAAAGCAGCCCCACATTAGCTACTTTGCCTTTGTAGATAACAGCGACCTCGACAGGCCAGTCAGTTGTCCATCCCCCTGTCCCGTTCATCGTACCCCTAAGAGTGTATCCCTGCTCTTCGATAAGAACAGGTATCGGGGCGGCACTCGGGATCGGCACTATGGACAGTGATGCAACAGTACACCGTCAGGATGACCAGGCTACCCGACATCCCGACACAGTGGGGCCAAATCACTGGTCACCTAGGAGTCTTGTCGGACCCACACTATCCTCAAGGATCCACTCGAAGCGGTCCTATACCGACTGCATCGTGCCCGCACTCTGGCGCCTGGCCTCGTACACAACCTATGTGTACGAAGGTGGATTACAGCACATGCATATGTCCATTATTATTCAACACGTTATCAGCTTTTCATTATTCATCAGCTCAGCACATCAACTCATTGTCTCAGCCAACATCATCTTCTTATCTCAGCACTTATCAGGCTATCAGCTCAACCAGCTTTACTGTCTTGTTCCAACACTATTCATATTTTTTAATTAAATAGTTCAGCCATATTCCCACATACAACATTATAATAACTTAATCATCAAATCAACATAAGCAGAGTTACCAGCATCTACATCATATTATAAATCAACCAACACATTATCGATACTCAACCATCCTCGAATGATTTATAGATCAACCAACACAACATCAATTATCAATCAATATCACATAGGTCAACCAACACTTCCTTAAACATCAACCATCCTAGATCCACACATGAGTTATCCCTAGTATCGCTCAGACGATCTACTACTGACATGTTATCTGTCCACACACCAGCAATTACACATATAATTATAATGCAATCATAAGGAACTAACTGTAACGATCCAAAATTTTAGGAGCCACCACCAATTTTATTGAATTTAGGGAAAATTGGAAAAACCTAAAAAAGCAGTGATCTTTAAAAACTATACTGAGTTCAGGAATCGATTGCGCGTGGAGAAGGGTGAAGACTAAACCCCACAACACCCCTAACACGCCTGTCCAATGACAGTTACCTAATTGATTGTGCAAAAATACAAGTTCTAAAATATTTGTTTCACCCCAAAATTAAATAAAGGTAACATTAAATGCAAAAATGAACAATGGAAAAAAAAGAAACTAAATTAGAAAAACAAATTTTAATTTGACTTGACGGGGTTGACCCGCTCCTACGTATCCTCCGGTGCAATGAGGAACTCAAAGGTCACGTAGTTCTTCTAGAAAATACTTGTGTGTTGGTTGATTTTAATTCTTATTTCTTTTCAAGAGTTTATTTGGGAAAATTTAGATCACCAAGTTGTCGCAACTCAGGCGTCATAAACTGAGATTAACAAGATAAGGTCAACAAGACGTAGCGTCTCAGCCAACCTCATTTTCATAAAATATTTGATTTTTTTTTTTGAAGGAAATGTTCGGATCTAATTATGAAAATTGGTGTAGCAAAATAATGTTGAATCGAAACTTACCGTAATAAGCACTAGTCAGATTCAAAGTGATGCTAGGATTGACAAGGTAAGGAAAAAAAATAAAGGCATTAATTAAATTTGAATCAAGTATTAATACATTGCCTAAATAGAACTAGCAGGTTACCAACTATTAAAGGTATGCAGACAAATACTACAAACCCATAACAAGACAACCACAAAACAACACAAAAGGGGAAGAAAAAATAAAATAAAATAAAAGGTTCAAATCATGATTTTGAGTACAAACATAGCCGAAACAGATTAGTGCATGAATGTTAAAAAAAACGGCGGTTGACATCTAAACTTTGGCAAGACTAATATCATCACACATTATTTCAGATAAAAATGGAATAAATCAAGTTACAACTATTCAACGTACATAAACCAAAACTAAGAGAGGAAGAACAACAACACAGGGGCATTAGGCGATACCATGACCATTTTCTCAATTTTTTTGGCTGAGTTGAAAATTTAAAATTGAAAGGGAGAGGTAAAATTTACCAAATGGAGGCACACTCAAAATGGCTCAGCACATCAATAGGACTTTTTCCCACAAAAAATGAAAACAAAATCCTCTTGAAATTTTACATAGGAAAAAAAAAGGAATTAATTTCTACTCTCTCTCTCTAGCACTTCAATATCTTCTTCCTCTTTCTACACTGAAACTCCATGTGCAGTCCTTTCTTTTTCTCCAAAATCGAACCCCCCTTTTTTACTTGTCACCCACTTTTCTCTTTTTTTTAGTCTATTTTTTTTTTCTTTTCACAAAATAAAATTAAGGAAAAATAAAGACAAAAATAGAAGGACACATACAAAAGCCTAAAAAACTCAATACGCGTTAAAAATAATATTTTTGTAATTTTTTTTGAAAACTTTGCAAAAATACCGGTCAAAATTGGGTGTTCACAGTTGTCCCTCTGTACTTATTTTTTTACTAGATAATATGATGAACCATAATTTTTCGTATTATCATAATAAGAAATAAGTACAGATATGAATATCAATTTTGACCGATAACGTGTGAGAATGACATGCAGTGGCTGAACCTCCTCGGCAAACAATAAATAAAATGGCAATGGACAGAACCGCCTCACCCAAACGACAAAAGAAATAATATGGGTAACGGACTGAACCACCTCACCCAAAAGAAAATTAAATATGTAACTGTCGGAACCTCCTCGGTAAACAAGAAATAAAATAGGCAATGGATTGAGCCGCCTCAACAAACAAGAAATAAAATGGGTAGTGGACTGAACCGCCTCGCCCAGAAGAGAATTAAATATGCAAATGCTGGAAACTCCTTGGCGAACAGGAAATAAAATAAGCAGGGGACGGAACCGCCTCGCAAACAAGAAATAAAATGGGTAGTGGACTGAACCGCCTCGCCCAGAAGAGAATTAAATATGCGACTGCCGGAACCTCTTCGGCACACAAGAGATAAAATAGACAGGGGACTGAACCGCCTTGCCCCAATTGAAATGCAACTGCCGAAACCTCCTCGACAAACAAGAAATAAAATAGGCAGGGGACGAAAACGCCTCGCTATATGGAAAAGTAAAAGATCATGAGACTAACTGGATATGGGTCCCATGTAAGCAGAAAACTAAAGATCGGGTGACCAATTGGATATGGATCCCATGTAAGCAGCAAGCCAAAGATCGTGTGACCAACTAGATATGGGTCAACAAGAAAGAAAACCAAAGATCGTGTGACCAACTAGATATGGGTCAACACATAAGCAGAAAAAATAAAGATCGTGTTTTTGTGTTTGAAAATACGTTTTTTCTTGAAGCATGTTATCGTCATCCGAACCATTGCGCCTTGTTAGAAAAGCTTCAACCAATCAAACTCTTGTTCCTTCATCTTTTTCACTTTGTCTATGCTTGATCTCAATAGAGTGCCATGATGGATTTCTTTGATCTTACTGTCTACCAACTTATCTGAGGACACCTCTTCGCTTGCCCTTGGAGTGCCTTTGCATCTTTTGCCTCAATTTCACCACTAGATGGTGTGGATTAGGCCTGACTGTGCCTCTCGTACTTATCCCTGTTCAAAAGTTATTTTTCTTTTCTTACAAATTCTAAAGAGTTGCTAACATAGTTATTTGATAGTATTGTTAAACCCAAACCATTTTACTTGAGACATAACTTAACAAACAGGCATGCATGCAAGAACAAGAACACCTTTTTTGAGAATATTTCGAAAAGGAAAAAAACTTCGATTGACGAAAATGCTGCCCCAGTGTGAGCTTCTCTTTTCACTGATCATATATTTTTTTACCATAATTTTTGCCTAGACAGCCTTTTCAGGCTTCCAGTCTAGCGGGCTTTATTTTTTTTAGTAAATGAAAGTTAAGTAAATGAAAGCTAGTTTGTCTCAGAATTAAGATTATGAAAATAGAAACAATCACTCATCAATCAGAATGGCCTTTTGAAGGCTTGTAACGTGGCCAAGGGTTATGGGTTAAGAAAGAAGGATAAAAAGGCTCAAATGAGTGTTTAAGGGTTGAATGAGACTAAGAGTCATTAACGCCATCAAGTTTAGGGAACATTGCTTTTACTAATCTCCTACCCCTTTCTTGTATTGTGATTACTTGAAAATTCATAGCACACTAACCTGCTCCTTTTTTCCCTTTTCTTGTCTCTTTCACTCTTTTCTTTTGTCTCACTCTCGATTTTCCTTTTTTTTTCTTCATCTTTTTTCTTGACTCACATATTTCTTTTTCACTATTCTTGATCGTGTAGTTTGTAGTTTGTTATTCTCTTTGCAGTTCTTATAACGACTCATCTATGAAATTGTGCGCTAGTGTCACATTGACCCTTGTCCAGGGTTTGTCGAAAAGAATTTTTAGGCTCAAAGGGGACATCGAGGGATATGATTTTTTTTTGGATAGAGAAAGATGGCCATTCATCCTTTTAAATCGTGATCGCTCGTTTTCAAAACTTAATTTTGAGACAACATTGACATGTAGCTGAACTTTCTTTTGCATTTTTTTGTTTCTTTTGAATTTTTTTATCACAGAGTGATGCTCGACCATTTTAAATTTGCCCCAGTATTGATCATTACAATGGAATCAATGATGAGCCCCCATAGTTTCATGACAAAGCGACACTCGAAATTTGAAGATGATAATTTGTGAAAAGAAAGAGCATATCAACCTTTGCAAGAGACGAGGCAAGGCCAAAAGGGAAACAAAGTCAATTGATAGAAAACGATGCATATTCATTAAGTTCATGCCTCGAGCAAGACAAAATAAGTCTCAAAACTATAGTTGGCTAAGGCAATACTATGAAACAATTCAATGAAAGCAACATCATCCAAAAAATTGGTAGCAATTTCTTAGCAACTCTTGAACCAAAAGGACAATAAATGACACTACACTCGCTCAAGCACATCGACAATAAGATGTCAACCATATTAAGATCCTCAACATGTGGGGTTGCCTCTATCATGGTTTGGAAGCGGGTTGTTGATGACATTAAGTCATTTTTCTTCTTGAATGTCAATTTTTCCACAAGCAATCAATTTTCTAACTGCTGCCTTAAAGGCTTCGCAATACTCAATTGAGTGACCCACTGCTCCTAAATGATATTTGCATGTCAGATCTGGATTGTACTAAGCTGGGAATGGCGGTTGTGCAGGTTTTACTGGAATTTCCGCGATCAGGTGAACATCATAAAGACATTGGAACAACTTTGCATTGGAGATAGACAGTTTAGGGAATGGTGTTGGGCTGAGCCTGGTTCTAGTTTTGTCCACGTGGTTGAAAATAACTCGAACGATTCTGTGGGTAACTTGGATGGGTTTGGTGGCATGGGGTAAGGATATCATTCACTTGGAATGGAAAAGTGGATGCATGATTTGGAATATTCTAATAAGAGGGGTAAGGTGTATGGTTAAAAGATGATTAGTTTTGGGTTTGAACAAATGTTACATCAGTGTCTTTCTTTTTCGAGTAAAACGCCTTTTTTGGTGAGCCCTCTTCCATTTGCTCCGCTAGTATTTTTCCTGTTTTTGCTAGCATCTCGACTCTTTCACCAGCAGCAATTAGATCTGCGAAGTCTCTGTATGTAGCACCAGCCATTGCCGTGATGTAAGGAGACCCCAATGTCCCCAAAAATAGGAGCACGTTTCGGTTATGGTGAGTGGCAGTTGGACTTGTGCGGCAATGGTTCTCCATCTCTGAGCATATTGCTTAAAGGTCTCCTCACCCTTCTTTTGCAGTATTCCCAACTGCTCACGAGTCGGGACTGTATCTAGGTTGAATCTGTATTGGCTCATGAAGGCATTGGCAAGATCTTTCCAACCGTCAATTTTTGAGTGGTCCAACTGGATGTACCATTCTAGAGCTAGTCTGGTCAAGCTTTCATGAAAAAAGTTGATGAGAAATTTTTCATCTCTAGACCATATTGACATTTTGGTGCAATACGTCCTTAAGTGCATCAGGGGTTGGTGCTTCCATCATATTTTGTATAGTCTGCGACTTTGAAATCTCGAGGAATCACTACATTTGTGGTAGGGCAAAACTCCTCTAATCCCAAAGACCTAAAAATATCGGGCCCCTGTATCGCCTTAATCCTTTCCTCCATTTTTTCCACCCATTGTTGCCTAGTCTTGTCTTTCTGCACTGATGCGTACCCCTCCTCTGTGTCGTACTCCGCATGTGGCACTTCCCCACCTCCACCTCCATTATACTGGTTTTTAACCCCATGGTGGCCCACAGTTTCATACCCCATTCTTACTGGGATGGTGAACGGTCCTGATGCTTAGTTGTGCACGTTCTCTGCATTGACATGGTTATGGGCTCCTGCTCCCATGAAAGCAGGTATTCCGAAGGTATTGCCATTTGAAGTTCCCATGACTGTCCTATTCACCGTCAACATAGTGAACGCCTCTTTCATAGCCAACAACGCCTCTTCAATACGAGTTTGAGTAGCGACCATCTAATCAATTCTCTCTTTCACCATGTCTACTTCTTGAGTCAAGTTCCTTCCCTAAAACTCTTCTTGACCCTTCATTCTTGCTCGGCTCCTGGTGAAGTACACTCGAGTTTGATTGGTCTTTACTTTCCTGGAAAGCGCAATGGTTGCTAGATTCCTGAAAAATGTGTGATGAGAAATGTTTTGATGAAATATGTATTTTTTTAAGCAAGCAAAGGTGGCAAGAGGTAGAGTAGCTCCCTTTGTGACCTACATCGGTTCACCCATACTAACAGGCCTTGGTCCTATGGATCTACTGTCTTTTCTATAGTGAATACTCGCAATAGGTGACTGTTGTAACCTACAAATATTTAGGTCTCTAGAGCCAAGTACTATTTCGGGATGTTGACCACACCAGGATGTACATCCAAAATGTGGGCACTCACAAAAAGGTCGCACTCTAGATGAGGAATTCATGGCAGCCACACAGGATGTACATCCGAAATGGCTTCCACTACACAACCTCTTACTAACTTAGGCTTCACTCAGGCCCGGGTATAGGGTCTCACTCGTAGTGTGTGTTCAAAGTGTAAGTGCAGTGTGTGAAGGGAGCATACAAACCTCGAACCCTAGAAGTAAAAATAAAAAAAGTAGACCAAACCGACAAGGTAATCCAAGAAACATTTGCACAAAATATCAAGTGTCTTCTAACCTAGGGTTTAGTACTCACACAAATAATTAAGGAAGAAAGTAAACAGATATACAAACATGTGAAATATATATAACAAATAAGGAAACAAAATAATACTAATAAAAGGAAAACAATAAATATATACAAATAAAAGGAAGCAAAAAAGTAACAGACGCATATAAAAAAAAGTGAAACAAACTAGACTTGCACAACCAATTAAAATGGGCTTGATTCTCAAACATTCCCAATGAAGTCGCTATCTATAATGATCCAAAAATTTAGGAGCCGCCACCAATTTTATTGAATTTAGGAAAAATTAGAAAACCTAAAAAAACAGTGATCTTTAAAATCCATACAGAGTTCGGGAATCGATTGCGCGTAGAGAAGGATGGAGACTAAACCCCACAACACCCCCAACACATCTGTCCAATAACAGTTACCCAAATTGATTGTGCAAAAATATAAGTTCTAAAATATTTGTTTCACCCCAAAATTAAATAAAGGTAACATTAAGTGCAAAAATGAACAATGAAAAAAAAAGAAACTAAATTAGAAAAACAAATTTTAATTTGACTTGATGGGGTTGACCCGCTCCTACGTATCCTCCGGTGCAATGAGGAACTCAAAGGTCACGTAGTTCTTCTAGAAAATACTTGTGTGTTGGTTGATTTTAATTCTTATTTCTTTTCAAGAGTTTATTTGGGAAAATTTAGATCACCAAGTTGTCGCAACTCAGACGTCATAAACTGAGATTAGCAAGATAAGGTCAATAAGACGTAGCGTCTCAGCCAACCTCATTTTCATAAAATATTTGATTTTTTTTTAAAGGAAATGTTCGAATCTAATTATGAAAATTGGTGTAGCAAAATAATGTTGAATCGAAACTTACCATAATAAGCACTAGTCAGATTCAAAGTGATGCTAGGGTTGACAAGGTAAGGAAAAAAAAATAAAGGCATTAATTAAATTTGAATCAAGTATTAATACATTACCTAAATAGAACTAGCAGGTTACCAACTAATAAAGGTATGCAGAGAAATACTACAAACTCATAACTAGACAATCTAGTTTAATTGGAAGAAAAAAATATGACAAAATTATACTTACAAATAAAGGATAATTATATCATAGATCCTTGAATTTTATTTTAATACTAACAATTAATGAATGACAGAAACCCATTCCCCGGTTCACCAATGTTCCTTTTAATTTTTTTTTTAATTTTTTTTAAGAGATAAACAACCACAAAACAACACAAAAGGGGAAGACAACATAAAATAAAATAAAAGGTTCAAATCATGATTTTGAGTACTAACATAGCCGAAACAGATTAGTGCATGGATGTTAAAAAAAACAAAAACAAAACAAAACGGCGGTTGACATCTAAACTTTGGCAAGACTAATATCATCACACATTATTTCAGATAAAAATGGAATAAATCAAGTTACAACTATTCAACGTACATAAACCAAAACTAAGAGAGGAAGAACAACAACACAGGGGCATTAGGCGATACCATGATCATTTTCTCAATTTTTTTGGCTGAGTTGAAAATTAAAAATTAAAAGGGAGAGGTAAAATTTATCAAATGGAGGCACACTCAAAATGGCTCAGCACATCAACAGGACTTTTTCCCACAAAAAATGAAAACAAAATCCTCTTGAAATTTTACATAGGAAAAAAAAAAGGAATTAATTTCTACTCTCTCTCTCTAGCACTTCAATATCTTCTTCCTCTTTCTACACTGAAACTCCCTATGCAGTCCTTTCTTTTTCTACAAAATCGAACCCCCCTTTTTTACTTGTCACTCACTTTCTTTTTAGTCTATTTATATTTTTTTTTCTTTTCCCAAAATAAAATTAAGGAAAAATAAAGGCAAAAATAGAAGGACACATACAAAAGCCTAAAAAACTCAATACGCGTTAAAAAATAATATTTTTGTAATTTTTTTTGAAAACTTTGCAAAAATACTGGTCAAAATTGGGTGTTCACACTAACATCACATCAACATCTATCCACTGATATCAATAGATTACTCCTATGGTTGATAGACCTCTGACAACTGTCCTCAGCTATCATAGGTTACAACCCCTCTCCTAAGGTGCTGCTATTATCAACCTCTAGTAGGGCTTTGGTCACTCTACGCCTAGTTATACACTTATTTTAATCCTATAATCCCTAGTGGATAGGGTTCAAGTCTCCTTACCTGGTTAGAAGGTTGTTGTAACTGTTGCCACTCTCCGTGTCCTCACCGCTCCTCGTACTCCTACCTCTGGACACTCCTTCATAATCTACTAGGCCACTCTCATCCTCCCTTCTCAGAGGTTTACCTACTAAGGGCTTTTTGATGCACAAGATCATCACTTGAGGCAAGTGCAGAGCATACTTGCTCCTTAGTAGCCCTCTAAGTCACACTCCCTTTCTCAATCTCAAGGTTTACTTACTAAGGGTTTTCTGATGTGTCAGATCCTCATCAGAGGCAAGCACAGAGCATACTCACTCCTTAGAAGTTCCTAGAGAGAGAAAGCTAGAGATAAAAGGGGATGTGGGGCGAGTTAGAATGAGGGGGTGACGAGCTATATATAGGCATAAATTGGTCTCATCGCGTCGCGATGGACTAAGGTATAATCTTCGTCGCATCGCGACGGTGCCACGTGTCAAGCTTTTATTAGCTGTGATCACCGACTATGAAGACTCCACATGTTTTGGAATTTTCCTTTCATCGCGTCGCGATGGCTTCCAGTTCAATCTCGGTCGCGTCGCGACAGTACTTAAGGAATTCTAGATGTTTCTAGGGCTCCCAGACCCTTCTTAGGGGTATTTTTAGTCTTTTTGAATGTTTCTCTAACACATTTAGGCCTATCTCCTTTCAATTTAGAATTTCTAATGTTTATTTATCATTTTTTGAAAATCAGGATGTTACAGTAAGCAATATTAAGAACCACATTGTGAATGTATTTTTTATAAAGAAGGCAGCCTAAAAATACCAATCTATAATCCTTAATACCCAAATGTAATACCTAGTAGTAGCACATAGAAGATGAAGCCAAACGGCCGAAGGTAAGAATAGAAGATGAGGCAAAATGCCTTGTATTGCATTATCCAGCCAGAAGTTTAATCTGAACTTGTATATGAGCAGTGGTGTTATACTTTAATCTTCTTCTGTTTCAACAACAACAGCGTTGATGTGAACCGATCCTTCAGAAGAAAACAGAGAAGGAAAGCAGAGCACACAATGAGAATGAAAAATGAGAGATACGTCGTGCAGTGCTAGGTTTAAAAGAATGGAAAGCACGGTTTCATTTTTTCGGTAACGACACACGTAGCGGTCTTCCTCGGGTGTGCGCCACCAGCTTTCTTCTTCAATCCAGATCTAGTCCAACAAATCTTGGACAAAGCCCCCTGTTACTCAACCGATTTCTGGATCTGGTTCCAGGACGCATACAGCGGTCGTCCACTTCTGTCCGATTTCGCCCACTCCAACAGGAAGAAGGAGGAGAGCGTGAAAAGAAAGATTGTTTTCTTCATTTTCCATCGCAGATTGGTCATCGGAGAGTGTCAGAGAAAGTGATCTAGAACGAAGGGAGGTAATGTATTAATTATCGCAGATCGGTCGGGAAAGAGAGGTTCCAAGATTCTAAATCACCCAAAATTTGAAATTTGAAAAGGAGATGAGAGAAGAGTATGTGATAAGCTTTCACTTTCCCTTTGCTTTTTTGAAACCGTGTATAGTAGCTGATTACATTAGTTTTATGCTTTTTTTTGTCTACCTCTCTTAAATGGGCATTAATACCTAGTAGGTAGAAGTTAACATTAAATGGGAAACAGTAGAATGGAAATAAGAAGGAGCTTGGGCGGAATTTTCTTATGTGCAGACCTACCAGGATTATAAGATAAAAGATATATCAATATCATGCAGTTTATGAATAGTTTTAAATTTTACAATAATAAGTGAAGTTAAATACATGAATATCCAGTATTTTCTGAATTAAGTTTTGTTGATTTTTTTGGCCAAATTAAGTTATGTTGAATTAAAAATATATTTTGACAGAAAAAAATGGTAATGAGATTTGACAGAATTTAATATAGAATAGGTTATTTCTAAAAAAAAATTATTTGCAAAATGAAATGTAAGACTTATATTTTAAATCTCATAAAAGAGCAATTCATCATTTTTGCTTTATAATGTTAATGTTGTGATATTTTTAATATATATTTGCGCACATAATATACTACATGAAAATTGAGCAATTGAGAATAATTATTTTATTTTTACTTATCAGGTTATTTTTAAGATTAAAAATTATAATTTCAACTCATATTAAGTTAAATTACATTTCCGAGTTATTTCCTAATTGAATCTTTATTATATAATTTTATTTAATAATACATACAGCAGTTAGTTACTTTTTTACATTTTTTATGGACCCCACCGTAATTAGCTCTTTGGGCACAGTGGGTCCCCCAAAATATCTCCACGACCACGGGTTCGGTCTTTTGGACTGTCTATGAGACTAATCTCCGGTCGAGGTATTGTCGGGCAATTAAGGAGACCTCTCCCAAATACGTTTTTTCCATCCACAAGGCTCGAACCCGAGACCTTGCTTAAAGGAATCCGAGCCCCTTTCGCTCGGACCAGTTACTTTTTTACTTTCTAGCAATAATAGATAATTTTTTAATCAGTATCTGTAATTAATCTTATGTCAAATTTATTGACATATATTAAATATTATACATTGATGTCGATTTTTTGTTTCAGTTAAAAAAGGTATTAATTTGTAATACCAGTATATTTCGATATACATTATTAAATCATTAAAAAATTTAGTAATCACAATTGCTATGTAACAATTTTAAATATTTTAATGAAATATTAATATATTATCAAACAGTAATGTGCGCCAATGATAAAATAAAATAAAACTCTCAATTTATATTGAAAAAATAATTGATGATTAAAATGTTGACTTTAAAAAAAATTAATAAAATTCAAACGCTTTAGAAAAATGTCTATCCTTTTGTATCCGATCCAGTTCAGATTATTATAAATGGACGTGGAACGTGGATAACATCCGACGTGGGATTGTCAATGAGTTGACTAATTTAATTCCACCCCCCCTTTTTTAACTGAACCCCTAATTTGGTGTTCCTTGAAAGCTACTTCTTCCGTCCTAAAATATATGAGTTTTTTAGTCAATTCTCTCTCACCAAAGAAACTAAAAAAGATTACGGTATAAGATCACCATCGAGCTCATGGATGAGACCGCTAGGAGCTGGAATCACACCAAAGTCCTTTGCCTTTTTCAATCGCGGGATGCCAACAAAATCCTGCAAATGCCCATTTTACTGGCTGATAATGTTGATCAACTTACATGGAGCAAGAGCAAAATCGATGCTATACAGTTCGCTCCGCATACCTCATGCTCATGTCCGAAGTCATTGATGATTTGCATTTGCAAGTTCCCGGTAATTGGAATTCAATCTGGAAAATGCACATTCCTCCTAAAGTCAAGCTACTATGTTGGCGTGCATTACGGGGAGTCCTACCCACGCGAGAAATTTTGATACATAGAGGTGTGAATTGCTCTGTGCTTTGCCCTTTCTGCGAATGCTTTCTTGAGAATGAGTGGCATTGTTTTGTTGGCTGCAGATCTGTGCAACAGGGGTAGCGAGAGGCAGGCTTGCTTCGCGAGATCACACAAGCTAGTGAAGCTACTGCCAGCTTTGCAGATATGGTGTTTGACCTATTGGGCACACTAATCGGTATGAAATGCAACAAGCTTGTGATGATGCTTTCGGTTCTGTGGTGGCGACAAAATGAGAAGGGGTGGAACCACGTGGAGAAGCCAATAGGTCCGGCGATTCAGCATGCATTTGCTTTCCTGGCTGATTGGCAGCAAGCTCGATCCAACAGAGCCAACGTTATCGTAGCACCGGCGGCGGATCTGGGAGCTCTATGGAGGAAACCAGAGACAAGGTGGTTGAAATGCAATGTAGACGCCGCCCTTTTTGCAGAATTTGATGGATTTGGAGTAGGGATGTGTATTAGGAATGATAAAGGGGAATTTATCAAAGCTCAAACCAAGTACTTCCATGGAGTTCCCCAAGCATCAAAGGCCGAAGTAGTGGGTTTGGTTGAAGCAATAACCTGGTTGAGTGGGATGAGTGTCCTCAATGCAACCATCGAACTAGACTGCAAACAAGTAATGGATGGAGTTCTAGGGGATAATGTTTATCTTACTGAATTAGGTGGTATTTTAGCACGCTGTAAGGCTTTTCTTAGCACTCACCAAAACTATAGGGTTAGTTTTGCTAGGCGACAAGCAAATGTTGTTGCTCATACTTTAGCTAGGGTGACAAGATTTTATGCTAGTCACTGTATCTTTGATTTTATTCCTACCTGTATTACTGAACGCATTTTATTGGAGATGAAATGAGTTTATTCTGGTAAAAAAAATATATATATATGTGATCACCGTGATTACCAAGTGTTGTGGCTATAACTTGTGGTGCCTACAGGTACATCAAATTTTGATTTTATTTTACTCTTTATTTGATAGATTGTGCATTCCATATGAGGATTTCTTATTCCTATATCTATCTTATTTTCCGAGGCAATTCTTATATCTATCTACCAGTGCCTGCTTGGATAGGATTTTTCTCACCGCAAATGGGTAAATTGGGTTTCCCGATGCTATTATTTCGGCAGCTGCTCACATGCTCCTTCTTTTCAGTGCGATTTTATTTCCTGTTGCGGTAAAAAAAAATGTAAGACAACAGGCTCTAATGTAATCTGTGCGGTGCATCGAATATATGTTGGATTTGAAAATATTTAAAAAATAATTAAAATATTTAAAAAATAATATTATTATAAACATTTGTATGATGAATTATACAGCAAAAAATTTATAAGATTTGTTTCGTATCCATCATTGACCATAAATTTGTTGAGTGTGAGACTAATTAAGAAATCACTTATTTGGAAATAATTAAATTACACCTATATTGTTTTTTTTTTACAAATATACACATATATTGTTAGAAGTCGTAAGAGGAAGGTATGAGGCTATGCATGACCTCCCTTAAACTTCAGAGAGTTTGAGTAAGGTTGGTCTGAGATTATGTAGAACCTCCCCCAAACTCTAGAGAGTTTGAGTAAGGAAGGTCTGAGACAAGGGTACCTCATCCAAACAACAGAGAGTTTGAGTAAGGAAATGTCTGAGATCACAAAGAGACCTCTCCCAAACTTCACAGAGTTTGAGTAGGGAAGATCCAAGATTACTACGGGACCTCCCCCAAACTTCAGAGAGTTTGTATGTGGAATGTCCGAGATTATGCCAGACCTACCCCAAACTCCAAAGATTTTGAGTAAGCAAATTTCGAGATATGGGACCTACCCCAAACTCATAGAGTTTATGTAGGGAAGGTTCGAGATTACGTAGGGCCTCCCTTAAACTCAAGACAATTTGGGTAAGGAAAGTTTAAGATTACAAAGGGACTTGCCCCAAACTTTATTAAATTTGAGTAAAGAAGGTCCGAGATTACGCGAGACCTCCCCCGAACTCCAAAGATTTTGCATAAGGTAAGTCCGAGAATGGAGGACCTACCCTAAACTCCAAAGAGTTTGAGTAAGGAAGGTCTAAGGCTACACGTGACTCCCCCAAATTCTAGAGAGTTTAAGTAAGAAATGTCTGTGATTACACAAGACCTTTCCCAAACTCCAAAGAGTTTGAGTAAGGAAGGTTACAGATTACAAAGAAACCTCACCTAAACTACAAAGAGTTTGAGCAATGAAACTTCGAGATTGCGAGTAAGCAACATATAAAGTAGTTAAAAAAGGCAAAAATGTCAAAAGCAAGTTTCCATATAAAATGAGGAAAACACAAGAAGTTATAATTAATTTGTACAAAGTAAATGCTAAAGGCGTAATCGAAAACATGATGAAAATCCTAGCAGTTTGGCTTAGTCTGCATCTCCAATTAAACTTCTATGCAAAGGCAAGCTCAGGAGTAATTTAGAAGATTCACACAACACGCATCTCGACCCTCCTGCAAATTTCTCTAGATACAGCCAAGCCCATCCACAAGGGTGGCCAGGCCAGATGTTTTTAGTAAAGCCCCATAAGCAAAAAACCTCTGGCACAATCTGCCCATGCTAGCAATAATTTTCACCTCCTTGGAGCCGGAGATGAAAAATGAAGTCTGTAAGAGCTATTAAGATAAGAATAACCTACATTTGACCCAAAATCATTGAGAAACCAGCCCCAATCCTAAGACCATATGCAGTAGAAATAAATGAGGTTGATGAGGATAGAAAGGGGCCCAACATTTGAGCGATCTGGCAAATCCAAAGGTTGAAGAGCCATTGATTGCCAGTGGTTCACTGCTACACCAACACAAACAACGACAGAATAAACTTATTCCTCGGGAGACCATCTCCAGAGAAAAGGGGAGAAATGAAGGACGAAGAAAGAGTTAATGTTCCCAAAGTGTGCATCTAAGAACAATAGATGGTTAGAGGAAAGAGACTCGCCAACAAAAGTTACACGTGAAAGTATACTAACCATCCAAATGCCACGAATTCTAATAAATTCAGCATTTACGAAGACTGTAAACTCCTCCCAAGGGTATGACCGAAAAGGAGAAACCTCCAGGTGTTGGACAAAGAGCCACTGACTGCATCAATAACAAGCACATGAATGGAAATTCACTATAGGGAAGGCGATACAGCTTTCAATGTGGGCATGTACCTCAGTCACGTGGTAAATAAGGGCATAGCTAATCGACGTAATAGAAAAATACTGCAAAGGGCGCAAAAATTAGCTGACATCAACCAAGAAAATATCAATAGGATTGGAGCAAAACCGAAGGCAAACAATTGGGAATAAACTAATGTCTCTGCAGCAAGGCGCACATGTATGGCAGACATTGCAACAAGGCTCTTTAGAAGGCTCCATGATCCCTTCCTTTTGGTTCTTTCTAATTTTCAATACCACAAAAAAAGGTATGATCAAACTCGAACTCTAAAATTAGGGTCTAGAGGAAACATAAGCCTTGGGGTCCTCAAACAGATCCTCCTTGAAAGGACTAGCGACAAACAATGCTCACAGATATTGAGCCAAAACACTACGACGTAAATAGATAATTTGTCTAGCCAAATTATAATCCTTTGATTGGCTTGAGAGAAATATGCAAAAGAGAGTTAGAAAGAGAGATCGAGAAGCGAAATATAAAACTTCTTCTAATTGGTTTGTAAAGAAACGAAGAAGGGAAAACAAACATTGTGGGTCCCGTAACTTTTTATTTCTTCCTCACCTCAACGAAGAAATAGTGAAGAAACAGAGAACGTCAATGAGCTGACACATTGACCCTTTGTTAGTTTAAAAAAATTGAGGTTACGCAATACGCATCACATGGGGCTACTTGTTGGTTAAAAACTTGGGAGAAGATTAAAATTTGGGTTTAAAAACTATTAATTAACCAGTTAATTTAATTAGAATATTGATTAAATTGAAATTAGTAATTTAGTTATATCAACCTAATGAATTCATTTAATTAAATTAACTAAAATCAATTAAATTAATTTTGATAATTTAATTATGTAATTTATTTAAATTAAGATAAATAAAAATGAATATAAAATTGTATAATTGACTTTTATAGTTTAAGGGCATTTTTGTCCTTTTAAAAATAAAAACATTTCTCTCTTCCAACTTTTTATTCAACCAATCAAGGAGAGAGAAAAATGCATTTCTTTATCTTTTATTTTTTTTCTCTTTCTTTTATATCAAACAATACATCAAATCTATTTTATTTCTCATCTATTTCTCTCTTCTCATTTTTTTCTCACAACCAAAAAAATTGTGCACTTGCAAATTTGACACACCACACACTAAATACAATTTCCTAACTAATTGCATTTTCTTACTCACTTTTCTTCTTTTTTTTTGGTACAATAGAGGGCTAAGAAGCCCAAAAGAAGACAAACTAACAGACTAACCTAATTATTCTGGGCAAAGATACCCCAGAATTATTGTCAAACAGCAGCTGGTTGTAACATCCCATTTTCGCAAAAGATTTTCCTTGAAACTAACAGTGTTTTTTTTAGTGTAATACTTTAAACTGACAAACAATACCCGCTCTAAAATAAAACATAACCAACATCATATATATATGCATCATAGTAGTGTCAAGGATCAGAGTATTTCGCACGCAGGCGAATTCCAAAATATACAACAGTACAAACTCAAAATAAAATACATCAGCCATATGAAAACCCTAAGACCTAGAGTTGACTCATATCCGTGATGCATCCTGGCAGCTCCTGTCAAAGGACTTAGGCCCAAAAGTTATACTGTACAATATATAATAACTAGAGTCTAACCAACTGACTCTATCTAACTACGCTGGCCCATACGTAACCTGAGACGCTTGCGAGGGGGAAACCCCGCGCGATATGTCATCGACTCCGAGCTAGCAGGCCCTGATGCCTCTGAAGGATCCTCCTCCTCCTCCTCCTCCTCACTCTCAATCACTACTCTATCTCTCGCCGTCCACTCCCTAGTGGTCCTACACCCATTGATTGGGTCTCCGGCCGTAGGAATTGGAGACAAAGGATAAGAGCAGTGAGGGCAGTGAATACAAGACGAGGGAGGACTACTCGCAGGTGCAGCAAGTGTCTCTAATGAAGTTGTCGGAATAGCATGAGTAGTAACAGTGAAGATGGGAGGAGTTCCAAAGACTCCAGTCGAAGGTGGATATGCACTCGAACTCGGTGCCATGGATGGATGTAAAGGGTCCACGAACGGATGGGTCACAACAATCGCGGTTGTCGGTAGTGTAGTAAGTAAACTAGGTGGTACAAAGATGTGAATTGTCTTACTGCTGAAGCGTACAGCAGTAGAATGCTCCCCATCGTCGTCGGTCTCCAAAACTAATCCCGTGTGTGTCAAACGCCCCAGAAATAGGATTGACGACCCACGCCGAAGGGGTCTTCTCCTGAGGGAACTCATACGTCGTACTCCCCATGTGCCTCATCGGGATCGACAACATCTAAGTATCGGTTTCAAACATAACATAAAACAAAAAGGAATGCAAGGGCAAATTTCTTGTCCACGAGTTCATCACAGGCTAGTTGCAACAAACAAGATATATGTATATATAGTACATCAGCATATCATTATATACATATACATACATATAGATCGCATACAGTATCATGGCATACCAAATATTTGCATGTGAGCAGGCAAATCAACAACAATTCAATGATCAATCATCACATATCAAGATGTGGTTAGTCATGTATGCCAATGCAGTATGACCAGTTTGTGTATACACCTGCAGCCTTGATAGGTCAGCAGTATGACGGGGACTACTTTCCCAACGTCCGAACAATATAGCCTCTACTTAGGCTTGCCACTACTTTGGCTTGCCACTACTTTGACTTGCCTCTACTTAGGCAATGCAGGGACAACTCGTCTTTTGAAGTCGGTGAGACCAATCAAACGCTCCAAGTGTCGATGCTCAATGGTTAGAATACAAGATCAAATAATCAATGCAGATTGACAAACCTCACTCACTCTACTTAGTGAATTTTCATGCTTCCCAATATTGTATTACCTATGTAAGGTTATACCAAATAATTTATTTATGGAATCATATTGTCGGTTTGTGGAATCGCATCAGATTTACCGATGTAAATCGTCAACCAATCAATAATCAATCGTCGCACTATTAATTAACTGATATCACAATACAATCCTTTCATGCTTTTGCACACTTCAATCACTATCAATTCAACAACAAATCAAGCATGATTTAAGGCATTCAACAACATTCATAGTTATCACACAAGATCAAATAGAGCAGGCCACTACACTTCACGTAGCATCAGACATGTCAACATATTATGACATGTTACTGCAGCACTCCAACACTTAGTGATACTACAATTACTAACACCAATATTCATTCAATCAACCACACAACAATCAAAACAAAGAGCCTAAACTCATTATATAGAAATTTCTCTTACCTCGAACAAGCTCCGAATAAGGAATTTCCAACTCGTCGACGGCACATACCTCGCTCGAACCTTAACAATACAACTTAACAAAATTAGAACCAACAACTCAAGCCCTATGGCTCTAAGGACAGCCACGGCCTAGGTCCTAAAAAGACCTAAAAATCTAGCTAACTTAACCCATTTAGATCACACCTAATCATATATTACATTACAAGTTCAAGTCATGCAAAATTTGAAACTTTTCTTAAGTCTACACACTTAGAAAAACTTAAAACCAAATCTTACCACTTGAAATAGTGTTTTACCAAATGAATAGTATTTTGTCAACTTTAAACCACATTTAAAAACATAGATCATGCCATAAAAATTTTAGAAACAAGTTAGATATAAGTTTAAGACAATCCTTAAAACATAAGCTAAGTTTTTTTCCCAAAATCAAACTTCCTCGAATTGTTTTGTTAAATCAAATCCTAAATCAACTTTTACCACATTTTATAAGTATAAGACAACTTAAAACAATGCTTGAAACTTGCCTAAGAGCCACGGCCACAAAGGCTTCGAAACAACCCAAAATTTCAATTTTTCTTCCATTTCCAAAACATGCATCACACCACCCTTTGATCCTTGAACCTTAAACCAACTTCCACAACACTTAAATCACCTTGAAAACAATTTAGAACATACCCTTAAATCATATTTAAGGCCACGGTTTCAGCCCCTATTTTTCACAAAAATTTACTTTTCCAAACATCTTGTATATGCATATATGACTAGTATCCAAACCTATCTAACAAAACTCATCAAAACTAACTCCAAAACAACAAAACTAAGTCAAGAACAAAGCTTAAAAGGGTCCTCAAGATTCGGCCAGCAAGGGTTAGGGTTTCATCCAAACTTAAAACACCAAAAACAAAGTGATTCATGGAAGGAAATAAGGAGTTATGAAACTATACATGCCATACTAGCCAAAACAAGCACTAAAATTCAAGAATAGCTCCTAAAACCTTCAAAACCCATATCATGGAACCCAAGAGAGATGAGGAAAGATTTATGGAGCTTACCAAGAGTATAGATGATGATTGAACAAGGGTGGAGATGAAAGGAAGCAAAGATGCACACTTTAATCTTCAAAACTTCCAAAATCACAACTTTCTTTCTCTAGGTTTTTTTCTTCAAGTTCTTCACTAATGGAAGAGGAAATGGTGCTGGTGTGTAATGAGGATGAGGCCACGAAATTTCAGGGGTAAAATTGGAAGGAAAAGGTTCATTTAGTGAGAAACTAACTAACTAAGTCCTAAACCAACTAAACTAACTAACTACCATTTACTTAATTACCAATCACCACATGACACTTGTAAAATCAATCATTAAATCACATGTTCAGCTCCCCTAGTGGATTATGAACCGCCCCTCAGCCCCTAGTGTCAAGATATTTCCAATTCGTCGCGTTATCGCTCAACCGGGTGCGCGGCGTTACACGTATATTAGGGTTTTAGTACTAAAACTTCAAAAATAATACTAATAAATTACTATATAATTAAAAATTATTAATCACTCAAAACATCCACAAAAATATTAGAATTTTTACCATGAATGTCGTTTTCTCGATTTATGCGCTCAACGTCACCGTTAAGCGGTTCTTGGGCAATAGAAAATACCCTATATATTTTCTGATACCCAAAAATTCCCAAAAAATTTCAATAAATCATAAATATTGGAAAATGCTTAGATATCAAATTTTATAAAATTTGGGTCACATTTGGGTAGGTTTCAGTTAAAACTAATCCTATAGTTCAATTTCAGCGTTTTACGACAGAATTCGAACATCGCAAGAGAAACCCTAAATTAGTAATAAGTAATAATCTCTATTATTCCTATCAAATAGAATAAATCTCAATAATACAAGTATCAACATAATTTTTATTAATCAAAAGTCATATTAGAAACGACAGAAAACGGATAATTACTAAGTAATTAAACATAGAAAGTTAGGGTGTTACACTGGTTAAGCTGCCTTGAAGGCCGATTCATCACTTGGAGATCTAGAGACTACATGCTAAGGCTATGATTAGCTAACTAGTCTCCATTTCTGTTATTATATCATAATATGGTTAAACTTCGGGTTAATACCCAATTTAGTCCCTGTAATTTGACACTCGTATCAACTTGGTCATCCACTTTTGGAATATTCCAAAATAGTCCCTGACATATCACAAAGTTGCTCAATCTGGTCCCTCGGTTAGTTGACCGTTAATTGACTTTGTTAACACGATGATGTGTCACATTTACTGCTGACTGGACTTACAACTCATTATCCACGTATGCGCCACATCATGTGTCTCATTTAACGCAAATTACAGGGACTAAAACGATACTAATGGGGGTCAAAATTAGGGTAGCAACGGTCATCATCTTCCCCATTTGGAGTTCATCCTCCATTGCTGTCTTCTACCTCTTTTCTTCCAGTTCTTCTGAAACTGCAGCTCTCCCCCACATGTTTTTCTCTCATTCACAATCCTTTCCCTCACTACTTCACTTCTGATTTTCACTCCGTGTTTTTCACTCAGTTCTTTTTTTTTTTAATTTACACAATGCCTAATGGACATACTCATTGAGAGAAACTATGGAAATCAAACATGGAGAACAAGAAATCGAAAATGGAGGAGGAAGCAAAATGGTGCTCCATGTAATGGTGAACTACTCAGGCTCACGCAGCTATATAAATAAACAATAATCAATATGCCCACACTTACCTTAACCATAGCTTATGCATCCCTAGGGTTAACAGAAAGTGTAGTAAACTGCAACATAGTCACAGTAGTTGATTTGATTAAGGAGTAGGTTCTTAATTTTTGGGGTGATTATTTGCTTCAGGAACAAAAAACAACACAAAAACAAGAAAAAGAAATTGGATGCCTAAGCTTTTCCCTTATCTCTCTACTAAGTGTGCATGATGTGCAATATCAATGGGGTATGAAAAGCCTCCCTACAAGCAGCAAGAACAGGAAAACAGAAAAGGAATGCAAAAGGGACAATCAAAAAATGCATCTAGCAACGTAACAGGATTGAACTACCCGGTTGAGCAGACAACAGTCCCTCAAAAGAGAAGAACAAATGGTTAGTTTCCTCATAACACCTGTCTTCGATTTTAAGCAGGATAAAAAGGTCGCAATTGACAAGATTTTCTATACCCATCATTAGTACCATAACTTCTTAAGTCCATCCCCTTAATCTTTTCCACTCTGCAAAGCAGTCCGGCCTACTAGGAATACCAAAAATCTTGCGATAATCACATATATTTTATCCAATAAAATCAGATGAATTTCTGTGACTGCAAAGTTCCTCAATTTCAAACATTCAAACTTCCTCAAAACCGCTGAAAGATGGATAAGCAGTACCTATATCCATCCCACTAACATGAACCACTTCATATCCAAATTAAGATATTGGACCAGACACAATCCTATTCCTTAATAAAAACCGGACAGCAAAGATGAAAAAATCATAACTCCCACCATCATTCACCATCTTAATCTGGAAAACATGTAGTAACGGGGGACAAAGAAAACAAACCTACATTAAAGACAGTGAAAGATATGCAACTATTTGAAAGAAACATTTCCTTTTCTAAATCTAGAGAACATGTAATAACCTCAATAGCAGATGTATTTGTCTCTTCCTCAAAACCAACCTCAACATCACCACACCCAATAGTACTCACTCCATTTTCAAGCTCCCCATTGAAACGCCCCTCATCATAACAGCCCATTGAAAGACAACAATTCCCACAAAGCAAAATTATCACCCTCCCAAAATATCCCAACAAAATGATACCAAAATATAAATAAAAAGCTACAAATATACAACAACCAGCCACATAACTAGGAAAAACCAAAATTGACCCAGATTTGTACAAGTAC
This sequence comes from Calophaca sinica, assembly GCA_037113605.1. Classification (NCBI taxonomy): domain Eukaryota; kingdom Viridiplantae; phylum Streptophyta; class Magnoliopsida; order Fabales; family Fabaceae; genus Calophaca; species Calophaca sinica. Next base: position 30,586,212 of record CM073731.1, read on the forward strand.
CCAACTTTCCAACAACAAAGCCAAATCTTTTAACTAAAGGCTCTCAAAACAAATGAAGGGTCCAACAACAGGGTAATTACTGAAATGCACAGAACAACCGAAATTGAATCCAAAAAAATAGCACACATAAACAAAGGTAATAAGAAAGGGGGAAATGCAGAAGGGTATCAACAGATCTCAGAGTGTGGATCCTCGCTTTATGAGGTTTTTTGTGTAATGTAATCTGATCGGAATGCCAAAGGACACCAACTAATCAAGAAGAGGAAGGAGGGAACAGAACATAGGTTATGATTTTTGTTTTTTGGTAGAGAAGAGACGTGGCTACGTGTGTTGTGCTATGGATGTGTGTGTTGCATCTTTAGATCTAGCATTATGCATCTCCAAAACGCACGCAGAACCAGAAAATGGAGAAGTGTCAAACGCAGAACCAGAGAAAGTGGGGAAGATGATGATCGTTGCTGCCCTAATTTTGACCCCATTAGTATCAATTTAGTCCATGTAATTTGCGTTAAATGAGACACATGATGTGGCGCATACGTGGATAATGAGTTGTGAGTCCAATCAGCAGTAAACGTGACACATCATCGTGTTAACAGAATCAACTAGCGGTCAACTAACCGAGGGACTAGATTGAGCAACTTTGTGATATGTCAGGGACAATTTTGGAAGATTCCAAAAGTGTAGGACTAAGTGTTGGAACCTAAACGATTGAGAAGTTTAGACCCTCATTAGTTTTGATGATAACAAAGTATTTTCAAGAAGAACAATTTATCTTCTAACATATCTTTGAGTGTACAGGTATCAAAACTTCATATATATGTACGAAACACTCAAGGAAGAAGAAGAAATTTACAAAATAATTGAATACAATCCACTAGTGTCAGCATCCGAACTCACTCCAACGTCTTGCTAACAGCAAGCGTCTAGTAGTGTTACTCCTTGACACGTGGAATACTCAATTGCTGCGAGCGTCCGTCCTCTGTTCTGAGAGAGCGTCTGATCTCTTTAATGAAGCACGTGATGATCACGTTTTTGCTCTTAGCCTCGCATCGTTTCGAAGGCTAATTCGAATTTGATTTTATGCGCTCATTTTGATGTACGAGGAAGCAAATGTGACACCTTTAGCATAAAACAAAAATCGTACAAGGCAATTGCAAATTACAGATAGTACGAAAACGGTAATGTGTACTATTCTGATATTCTCTGGAAAGGAAGAAAAGAACTACAATTCAAATTACCTCACTCAATGGAAATGAGATATTTTTACTGCAACGGTAATACCCTTGAAGACTCCTATAAATATCCCAAGGTATTCATTGAAGAAAAGTTGGAAAAACTGTGAAGAAACTTCATTCTGAAAGCAATATTACTCAAGTGAGCAATCAAGTTTCGTGCCAAGTTTCTGGTCTACATAGAACTAAACTCAGCGTCTTATACTTTCTTTGAGAAAGCTATTCTGTTTTAAGCTTAATCTTTTCATCCTCTCTGTGAGAGATATTTTGACTGTATTCAAAAGTATAATCTCTTTTGTAAACTGTATTTGGCCTAGTGAAGGCTTTGTTCCTCAAAGGCTCGACTGCACTGAGTCGTTTTGAGAAGTTGAGAGTATTGTCAAGGTTGTGACAGTAGAATACTCTTGAGGAAAATTGTAATCAGTTGATTATAGTGAAAAATCCTTCAAGAACGAAGGGACTAGACGTAGCTACCAGTTGGTGGTGAACTAGTATAAATCTCTGCGTCTCATCCTTTACTGCTTTACATTTATCTTTACCTTGCTCAGTAAAACAAGTTTTCATAAGCGGTTTATTTTCTGCATCCGGTTTAATTCTCTGCATCTGATATACAAACAGTTTTGAAAAATCTGTGTTGAAGTGTTTTTTTTCGTATAGTTTGCAAAAAGTTTTTTAACACAATTCAACCCCCCTTCTTGTGTTCACGTTCACTAAGTTGATACGAGTGTCAAATTACAGGGACTAAATTGGGTGTTAACCCGTTAAACTTCACTTCCCAGTCGTGACTTGCAAGTTTTCGGATTCTACGCACAAATATCGGGAGTTCATCTATAGTTCTCACATTGTTCTTTACCAAGTCAACTAGACTTTGGGAATCCCTTTCAACCATATATCCACCTAGTAACATGCTCTTCTCTTCTTTTCATCTTTATCTCCTATGAAAAAAAGGAGAGGAAAATAAAAATTTTAATTATACTTTCGTAATCTTCTAAAGAAGAACAATATATTTGTTTTTTTGGTTACAGAACAATATATTTGTTTTAGAAAATGCAATATTTTAGAAATTTAAAATGAAATTTTAAATATTTGTTTTATTGATTCTGTAGTTTCGCTCAAAATTTTTATTTCCCCTTTTAATGCATTGTAATTAATAACAAATTTTTACAAATGTATGTTAATAAAGTTGCGAATCTCACAAACAAAAATATATGTAATACATGTTATTATATTATTAAAATGAATAAATTAAAATGCAACACATAATTATTTATAAAAAAGAGTACTAATTATAAAAGTAAAAAATGTAATTTAATAAGGGCCATGGCTAGGGTGCACAAGTGTACCAAATCTTTCATGGTGCATAAGTAATTTTAGCCTTTAAATCAAATTGTCCCACTAAATCTTACCATGCTCTATCCACATCATATCCATCCCCTCATTTTCACCGAAGACATCGAGTTCCTCGTCGGAGCTGTCGTTGCTGTTGTCGTTGAAGTAGTTGCAGCAATTGCGATCGAATTTTGCGGCCGGTGGCTGCTTATCATTACTCTCTTCGATGAAACTCTGTGTGACGTCCTAGTCAATTTTCCAATATATTAAATATACTAGTTTATCCAATGATAATGGAAATAATTTTTATTTTAATTTAGCAGGCGGAAGTGTACAAATGTACCTAAAGGTACCCATCCTCAGGGCCCCAGCTATATAGAATATATCATAATTTGGACTTCCCATCTACTAATTCTGACTTCACTGGCTGGGTATCAATTGGACCTTTTTCTTTCTGGAATTATCTGATACCTGCTAAGACCCATAGACAGAAATATACAAGACACAAAAAACAGATATGAGACAAGAACACACTATACGCACCATTCAATGGGAAAGCAAGACTTAGAACTTATGTATAAAAAGGCACTTACATGCATAAACAGATCAACAATCACACATAGATAGATTAACAACCTTATATAAACAGATCAACCACTCTCGCACTCGTGCACCTAGAGTTCTACATGCCTACGTGGCCACACAACTTCCAAGAATGGCAGAAGGGCCCCACCTTAGCCACTTCGCCTTTTATAGTCAACAACTCCTCAACAACCTTCCACCGACATGTGGATAGGTCAAGCCAGTTGTCCATCCCCCTATCCCGCTCATCGTACCCCTAAGAGTGCATCCTTGTTCCCCAATTTCGACGTTAGGAATAGGTGTCGGGGTGGCACTCGGGATCGGCACTATGGACAGTGATACGACAGTACCCCGTCAGGATAACTGAGCTACCCGATCGTCCCGACACAGTGGCGGCCAAACCACTGGTCACCTAGGAGCCTTGTCGCACCCAGACTATCCCCAAGGACCGACACGTCCTGTACTCTACGTATTGTGCCCGCACTCTGGCACCTGGCCTCGTGCACATCTTATATACACGGCGGTGGATTATATCACAACAATGCATGTGAAACCTTCCCTCGTAACGTTTCATTATTCACCATTTCACTTTAATATTACAGGATCAACCATTACTAACAACACAACTCAGCATGCACTCATCAGCTTTATCAGCTCAACCAGCGTTAACTTCTTACCTCATCTTTTATCATGCACAATCAGTCTCAGCTTATCAATTTACTGTTATTTCAACTATTATTAATAACGTATCATAGATAAACAACTCATTATATGCCCACACACATAGCATTATTTGGTAACTTAACATAAGAAGAACTACCAATATGTACAACACAACTGTCAGTATAACATTACATTAATTACCAACCAGTATCACAAAGGTCAACCAACACATCACTTATATCAACCATCCTTGATCAACAATATGGATCAACCCTAGTGTCGCTCAGGCGACCTACTACAGTCATATTATTAACCAATATACCATCAATCAATCGCACAACCATAAGCAATTATACATAATCAACATCACATCAATCCACATCCATCCATCAATATCAAAAGATCATTCCTATGGTTGACAGACCTCTGACTATTGTCCTCAGCTATCACAGGTCACAGTCTCTCTCCTGAGGTGCTGCTGTTATAAACCTCTAGTAGGGCTTAGGTCACCGTACGCCTAGTTATACACTTATTCTAATCCTATAATCCCTGGTGGATAGGGTTCAGATCTCTCATACCTGCCTTAAAAGACCATTATTGCCCGCGTCCCGCTACTCCTCCTCCTCCTCCTCCTCCAAGCTCCCTTCTTTGCACTCCAAATGCTCAATTGAAGGGCCTAGCGGAATGGAGAAGGATGAACTCTATTTATAGGCAAAAATTGGTCTCGTCATGTCGCGATGGGCATAGGCCAAATCTCCATTGCGTCGCGACAGGTACATGTGTCACCCACTCATTGGCTGTTGTCACCGACTTACTGGTTCCAGAATTCTCTCCATCGCGTCGCGATGGCCTTTAGTACATTTTTGGTCGCGTAGCGACCGTAGCTAAGGAGACAGATTCAATTCTTTTGTTTCTAGACGTTTCTAGGATTCCTAGACCCTTCCTATGGGTATTTTTAGTCCTTTTGAATGTTTTTATAACACATTTAAGCCTATTTCTTTTCAAATTAGAATTTTTAATGCTTATTCATTTCTAACTGTTCGCTAAATATTATTTTCTGAAAAACGGGATGTTACATTACTATCCTCCTTAAATAATTTTCGTCCTCGAAAATTTAGCGGTGGTTATACTTCTAGAACTGAAACTCTTAACCAACTTTTCACCTGACCTTCTTCGGTCATTGATTCATCCTAATCACTATGGTCTTCCTAATAGCTTACCAACCTACTCTAAGAGGTTTCCTCAATAGTACCCATAATTTGTCTAAATTCCTCTTTTCTATTTTTATCAAGATTGCACCAAGGTTGCTAAATACATAAACTTTATCAATATCAATACCTTGCTACTTCTAATTCTAAACTTTATTTGTCCTCCTAAACCATTATCATAAGTACCTTATAGGTTGACTATATCCGAAGGTCAATTGTTCATCTTCTTCACCAAAGATCTAAATCTCCATATTCATCAATTCTACCTATTTTTCCTCTGACTATATCCGTCCTTACTATTTTTTTATCACTGTCCTTTAAACTAGTCTTTCTCTAATCCCTTTTCCAGAATAAATTTCTTGATCCTTATCCTTGCTTCTCATTGGCCACATAATTCCTATTTTAAGTCAAAAACCCATTTACTTATTCTATAAAAACTACTAAAAATGCTAGTTCTGTTACTAGATCCATCGTAATACCTATATCTATTAAGTCACTCCATATTCTAACACTTGATTAAGCCTCCTAATCCTTCCAATTAATCCTTTCAAAATCCCTCTATTACTCATCCCAGACTTTACCTATAGTTGTACTTAATTTCTGAAATCTTGACCTAACACCCAACTTGACACTTAACTACTTCCTAACTGGACTTTATGATTTTCTTTACTCAATCCTTAGTTAAGCCCACACTCTTCTATGCTTACTCAATACATGATTCAACACTCATACTATCCTAACTCTAAATCAAAGTTTAACCTTATATGCTTGGCTTCTTAATTATTTTTAGATTTCAGAGGTTTATCCTCTCAAGCCTATTACTACTCACGCTAAAACAACTTCAAGGAGAATGTTGGAGTCTACCTATAAGGGTATGAAATGACAGGGATGAAAGATTTTATGCTTATCACCTTTAAGGCCTGCTTAAGAATATAGGGTCAACCATTGGTTCGAGGATTCCCATTCCTATCTACTAATGAACTTAAAATTGTTATAGTTACGCTTTATCTTATTCTATTGCCTTATTAAGTTGCTTCTAAACATATCCATCCAACGAAGGTCTATCCTTTGATGACTATTCTATAGATGATCATATTCCTATTTGACTTCTATATTATTTTATAGGTCAGCCAATACAATATCTCTAGATAATAAACCCTTCTTGCAATTAGTACTCCTAATCCTAAAGGTTATTATGATTTTTCTTAAGATTTATCTTTAATCCGACACTCCTTATATATTCATCTTGTATTGTTGCCATCTAAACCAAATCCTCTACCTTTTCTCATGTAACTCATTGTCTCATACTAATAGATCAACGTCTTTACTTTTCCATAATTGTCATCCTAATCACTGTCGATCTCGCCTTATCATCTGAAAGTCCATTCCCTTACTATACTCTCTTATAATGTTATTCACCTCTTCTGTTACCCTAATCCTACTCCTGACCTGTGCTACCATCCACACAATGGGTATTAACTCCTTCATTTCTAGAAATATTCTCAAAAATTCCAATCTCATCCTAACTCATAGATCTATGCTAATTCCTCATCTTTTTCCTACGTCCACGACTTCATCTAAGACCTTTTTCTCCCGAATACTTTTATTTTCATATGTTACACATTGTCTTTACCAATGCTTTCACTATATTTATCCAAATCCTTCCTTCTCTTATTTCTGATAGCGATTGCCCTGATTATTATCCTTGATTAGCTCACATCTTATCATCTGGGATCTTACTTTCTACTATCTTAATACTTTGTACCTTTATTATTTCCTTTGGTTTCAATCTGTTCACTCCTACTACACGGTTTTACATGGTTTTATCCTAACCACGCTTCCTACTTGATCCACTAGTCACATAGTGATAACTCATTCCTCTTAGAAACTTTCTAGTTTTACAGATTAATGATCAAAACCTATATTAATTTCTCTTCTTTTGCTTAATCATCGACTTGTAAAGCTCCTCTGATCACCTAGTCTAACAATTCTCAAATCACAAACTAATTGAGTTCCTTTACTTCTAGTATATAGACCATCTCACTCTTTATCCCTAAATCTAGTATTTATCAAATCCATTATTATCAAGCTGATTCTAAGTCCTTCACCACCATTCATCCATTCTTAAGATTCAACTAATATTAATCGAAAATCCACCTTAGTTTTTTATCAATCGTACTACCTTGAATTAAGTCACCTATATCACCTTTACTACCTTTACTAATCTAGAGAAATTCTTTCCAATTACTTTTCCTAATCAAAATCCCGGGAACCTTTATATCTGAGCCTAGTTTTATCCACTTCTTTATCACACCCTTCATCCTTCTCTTCACATCCTTCATCATTTCCATTTTTACTTCTCTGTTCAAAATCCACCCTTTACAAATTTCACCACTATCGAATCGGGCACCCTTGGATCATTATTCATCCATTCCTAAAGTTCGGCTAATAATCAAAGACTTCACAACAAGGTTTAAAGTTCGGCTAATAATCAAAGACTTCACAATAATCTAAGAACTACTATATTCCATCTATTGACTTTTTACACCTGATACTCTTTTCTTCATATCCTATTCCAAACTATTTTACTTGATAAATTGTTGGCTTTAACAACATTTCCATCTCTTTCACCATCCTAGTTGACTATTTCAATTTCCCTCCCAATCAAGGTTTAAACATTCAACTAAGATCTAAGGGTATTTATTCAATACTCCTCTCAATAACTTAACTCAACTTCCAAATTTCCCCCATCTACTTATCCATCAAATCTCAGTAATATCAGTCTCCATTTCATTTCCTTATTACATCATCACAAGATCTTTTCTAGCACATTTGCTTCTCTTTAAATGTTTATATAGGCTTCCTCATGGCTATCCCTAATCTCCTCTTTAATCCTAGTAGACCCTTGTCTATTATTCCCTATATGTACAACCTTCCTAGTCTGAATACGGTCATTGTTAGACTCAACTATCTTCCTTATAGTAACCTCATCTTCCTTAAAGAGGAATAGTCTTTATCACATTTATAAATTCTTGTAATATTCTCTCAACCCATGATCCATGAGATTAATTACTTCAGGAGTGGACTAGAGTACTCAACTATTTTGACACTTTACGACTTAGACATCTACGAAGAAGACACTCTATTCTTATCTAAATACGATTGCAATCCAGTGGGAATCCAACCAGATACAGCCAGTGACAAAATCCTAATGACTCCACAGTCCGGTTAGGACCGAACTGCTCTGATACCAAAGTGTGACATCCTAGTCAATTTTCCAATATATTAAATATACTAGTTTATCCAATGATAATGGAAATAATTTTTATTTTAATTTAGCAGGCGGAAGTGTACAAATATACCTAAAGGTACCCATCCTCAGGGCCCCAGCTATACAGAATATACCGTAATTTGGACTTCTCATCTACTAATTTTGACTTCATTGGCTGTGTATCAATTGGACATTTTTCTTTCTGGAATTGTCTGATACCTGTTAAGACCCGTAGACAGAAATATACAAGACACAGAAAATAGATAGGAGATAAGAACACACTACGCACAATTTAATAGGAAAGCAGGACTTAGAACTTATGTATAAAAAGGCATTCACATGCATAAATAGATCAGCAATCACATATAGATAAATTAACAACCTTATATAAATAGATCAACCACTCTTGCACTCGTGCACCTAGAGTTCTATATGTCTACATGGCCATACAACTTCCAAGAATGGCATAAGGGCCCCACCTTAGCCACTTCGCCTTTTATAGTCAACAACTCCTCAACAACTTTCCACCGACATGTGGATAGGTCAAGCCTGTCCATCCTCCTATCCCGCTCATCGTACCCCTAAGAGTGCATCCATGTTCCCCAATTTCGACGTTAGAAACAGGTGTCGGGGCGGCACTCGGGATCGACACTATGGACAGTGACACGACAGTACCCCATCAGGATAACTGAGCTACCTGATCGTCCCGACACAGTGGCAGCCAAACCACTTAGGAGCCTTGTCGGACCCAGACTATCCCAAGGATCGACATGTCCTGTACTCTACGTATCATGCCCACACTCTGGCACCTGGCCTCGTGCACAGCTTATGTACACGGCGGTGGATTACAGCACAACAATGCATATGAAACTTTCCTTCGTAACGTTTCATTATTCACCATTTCACTTTAATATTACAGGCTCAACTATTACTAACAACACAACTCAGCCTGCACTCATCAGCTCAACCAGCGTTAACCTCTTACCTTATCTTTTATAATGCTCTATCAGTCTCAGCTTATCAATTTACTGTTATTTCAGCTATTATTAATAACGTATCATAGATAAACAACTCATCATATGCCCACACACATAGCATTATTTGGTAACTTAACATAAGAAGAACTACCAACATGTACAGCACAATTGTCAGTACAACATAACATTAATTACCAACCAGTATCACATAGGTCAACCAACACATCACTTATATCAACCATCCTTGATCAACAATATGGATCAACCCTAGTGTCGCTCAGGCGACCCACTACAGTCATATTATTAACCAGCATACCATCAATCAATCGCACAACCATAGGCAATTATACAGAATCAGCATCACATCAATCCACATCCATCCATCAATATCAACAGATCATTCCTATAGTTGACAGACCGCTGACAACTGTCCTCAGCTATCACAGGTCACAACCCTTCTCCTGAGGTGCTGCTGTGATCAACCTCTAGTAGGGCTTAGGTCATCCTACGCCTAGTTATACACTTATTCTAATCCTACAATCCCTGGTGGATAGGGTTTAGATCTCATCCCATACCTGACTTAAAAGACCGTTGTCGCCCGCGTCCCACTACGCCTCCTCCTCTTCCTCCAAGCTCCCTTCTTCGCACTCCAAATGCTCAATTGAAGGGCCTAGCGGAATGAAGAAGGACGAGCTCTATTTATAGGCAAAAATTGGTCTCGTCATGTCGCGATGGGCATAGGCCAAATCTCCATCGCGTCGCGACAGGTACACGTGTCGCCCACTCATTGGCTGTGGTCACCGACTTACTGGTTCCAGAATTCTCTCCATCGCGTCGCGATGGCCTTTAGTACATTTTTGGTCGCGTAGCGGCCGTAGCTAAGGAGACAGATTCAATTCTTTTGTTTCTAGACGTTTCTAGGGTTCCTAGACCCTTCCTAGGGGTATTTTTAGTCCTTTTGAATGTTTTTATAACACATTTAAGCCTATTTCTTTTCAAATTAGAATTTCTAATGCTTATTCATTGTCTAACAGTTTGTTAAATATTATTTTCTGAAAAACGGGATGTTACACTCTGCACCATTTTGGCTAAGCAAATGGAGCTTGGCTCGAACTCTGGTGCGGTTGTTTCAGCTCCGTCTCTGTTGTTGGACTGTGGAGCCTCACCGACGTTGGTTTCTCCGACGAGGAAGAGAGCATTCTCGTAAATTGCCGGTCGAACACGAACAGCCTTTTCAACTGCGACTTCAACACAGGCTTAACTGCGTCGTTCCAAATCACTGCCTCACTTCCTTCAGCTTCAGTGGATTGATGTCGATAGGTTGGATCTTCATTGGAGGCATGATTTACAAAAAAAAAGGAGGAAAAAACCACAAGAACAAAAATTCTCTGAAAATCTTTGTAATAGCTACCCTATCCTCTATTATCCATTTTTTATGCAAAATGTGTGGAATAACTTCTAGACTAGGCGAGTGGAGAAGGAGGGAGAGGAGGTGAAAAACGTTTGAAGGTAAGGGTTCTCGTTGAAAACATGGCAGCGATGTGCAAAGTGAGGTGAGAGAGGTTGAGGGAAAACTATGGTGTAGATGGTCTATCTTAAGAGTTAGTAGGACTTTTTAATCTAATGGTAAACATCTGTTTGTGCACCATGAAATATATGGGTCACATGCTCACCCTAGCCATTGCCTTTAATAAGAGCATAATTTTCTCTTGATATTAAGGAAGAACGAGATAAAAAAAGAGTTAACCCTCAATTTAGTCCCTAAAGTATTATTCTCTCTCCTATTTAGTCCCTAAAGTATGTAAAAAATTAAATAGTTCCTAATGTTTTCTCTCATGCTTCAAGTTAGTCCCTATGTTAATGTGAGCCTATTTGAATGTTATTTAGTGTCATGTTGGCCATTTCTCCTCTCCTACGTGTATTTAAATATTCTCTAAAGTCCCTGAAATAAATCATTTTAGTCACTTGGTCATTCCCTCTTTCTCTTTCGCATAAACAAGTCAGACCCTAAACTCTATTACCCACCACTTCCATCCCTACCACTCCATTACCCATCACTTTGGTCCCTCGTTCAGCACAAGCAGAGGCGAGCTCCCCTCCCTGGTTTGTCTTCTCATTTTCGTCCCTAATTCTGATAATTCTGATTCTGAAATTGATTTCGACATTTAACCCTAAACCCTAAATAATTTAGCAATTTTTTTTTGTGTGTGGAGGATGTAGGTGTCATTTAATTGTAATTTCTAAGTCATGTGATGTGGTCAAACTAGACAGCATCTAGGGACTTATATTACATTAATGTGAAATGTAGTGATTGATATGATGTATTAATTTTAGAGACTTAAGAGACTATTTAATGTTTATTTTAAGGACTTTAAGGACCAAATAGATATCTTTATTGAGTCTCTCTATCTTCAAACGTTATAGGAATTAATATGGCATATTTTAGGGAATTTGGAGACCATCGGCTCACACTAACAGATGAACTAACTTGATAGATAAGAGAAAATATTAGGGACTATTTAATATTTTTACATATTTTAGGGACTAAACAGGAGAGATTGATACATCATGGACCAAACTGAGTGTTAACTCCAAAAAAAAGCCTAAATAGCAATTTTAGTCTTTTAACTTTTTTTTAGTTTTTATTTTGGTCCCTTAACTATTATATTTTTCATTTTGGTTCCTTAAGTTACAAAAATACGATACTTTCGTCCCCTAACTATTTTTTTTCCATTTACGTCCCTTAAGTTACGAAAATATGTCACATTCGTCCCTTAAGTTACGAAGGTTACGCCAAATTTGTCTCTTCCGTCTGTAATCTTTTTAAACAATAAAGTCAAAATCATGCTCCTATTAGAGTTCTTATTAATGAAATAACATGATAAAAGGTAATGGAGCAAAAAAAAAAAGAGTTTCAATGACCTATGCACACAAAATAAAGAGATTACATATAGAAGGGACGAAAGCAGCGTATTTTTATAATTTAAGGGACCAAAATGAAAAATATAATAGTTAAGGGACTAAAATAAAGTTACGAGAGTAAAAGCCCTATTTAGCCAAAAAAAAATAAAATAAAATAAAAATAATAATTATAATTATATGTAACATTTTGACGCGAATCCATTCCCGTCGTCGGGTTATTGGGTGAGGCGAGTAGGCATGGCAGTCGGGTCGAAGCGGGTTTTGCTCCCCGTCCCTGCCCCCATTTCCAACGGTTTGGGTTTTTCCCCATCCCTCGTCCCCGACAGGTTTCTTCAAGCCCTCAACTCACTTCTAAATATGTAGAAAAATTGAAAAATTATAGTTATGATAATTAATAAAATAAAATAAAAAAATATTAAAATAAAATGTTCTATTGAAAAGAGATTAAATTAAAAATAAATAAAATATATAAAACAAAATAAATGAGTATAAATGTATATAATAAAATAAAAATTAACAATTTATATTTAATTGGGCGGGTTCGAGTCGGGGGCGGGTTGGGTATCGATATCCCCAACTCCGTCCCACCTCCGGCCAGCAGCTTTTTCAAAATCGGCCGTGGCTTGACAGACCATGGCTTCGAGCTCACGATGAGACGAGGAGTGAGGAATCGAATTTGATGCACCGAGGAAGTGAAAAACGAAAGAAATTGAGAAGCGGAAGGTCACAGAGAGACAAGTTGTTAAGACACATTACATATAAGCTGCTGAAGAACGGACAGTTAGATTGTGAGAGAGAAGGGTATAGCAATACAATAGCAGCAACTGAGCGTCATAGTAGCAAGTGATGAAGTGAAGTGACGGGGTTTCCATTCATTCATTTCCGAAGGTCCAAACCTAACAGTAAGCTACGTTTTCTTCCTACACCTTCTTTCTCTTCTCTTTGTACAAAATCAAAGGCCAATTCACTTTCGCGGCATTGTCGTTTTGTCATTAGGGTTTTCATTCTTTAAATTTCGCCAACACTTTTAGATCCGAAAATTGTTTGTTCACTACAACTCGGGAATGAACAATAATAATCCATCCAAGAATACGGCGACGCCGTCGTTTTTAGGCAATTCATCGATCCCCGTGAACCCACCACCAATCCATCTTCTCACTCAGTCTCAACCCCAAACGCAAGGTGCTTCTCACTTCCCCGGTCACTTTCAGTTATCTCAACCCCAAACTCATGTGATTGCACAACAAACACAATTTGCACACCCTCACCCTCACCCTCACCCTCACCCTCACCCTCGTGCTCACCCTCCAGCACACCAACAACAGCAGCAGCAGCAGCAGCAACAACAACAACAACAACAACAACAACAACAGCAGAAACAACAGCAGCAGCAGCAACAACAACAGAAACAACAGCAGCAGCAACAACAGCAGCCTGTTAACCAAATGCTTAATAACACCAACACTAATGTGGCCTCTCCTGCAACCGCAACTCCAAAGCGAGCAGCTCAGAAGCCGGCTTCTCGCCCTCAAGGTTCACCCAGTGGTAACCAAACCTCTGCCTTTAAGACAATGGAGTTGACCCCTGCTCCTCTAAGGAGGAAGAGGAATTTCCCTGATAAGTTAATACCGGAAAAGGTGGCTAAGCTCCTACCGGAGTCTGCCCTTTATACTCGGTTGCTTGAACTCGAGGCTCAGATAGATGCTGCTTTGATTAGGAAAAAGATTGATGTGCAGGAGGCTGTTAGAAACCCTCCCTCTGTTCGGAAAACTCTTCGTGTTTATGTGTATAATACCTTTTCAAATCAGGCAAAAATGGATTCCGGGAAGAATGATGCTGAAGAGCCTTCTTGGTCACTCAGGATAACCGGAAGGATATTGGAAGATGGTAAGGATCCTGTGGTGGCAGGAAATTCGCAAAGGGAAAAACCTTTATACCCAAAGTTTTCGGCTTTCTTTAAGAAAATTACAGTATATTTGGACCAGGGCTTCTACCCGGATAATCATGTAATTGTGTGGGATAGTGCTCGGTCGTCTGTCCAACGGGATGGTTTTGAGGTGAAGAGGAAAGGAGACAAAGAATTCACTGTGGTGATCAGGTTATCGATGAATTACTCGCCTGATAAGTTTATGGTTTCGACACCGCTGTCTAAAGTTTTAGGGATTGAGTTTGATACCCGCCCTAGGATAGTGGCTGCTCTTTGGCACTATGTGAAGTCCAGGAAGCTACAGAGCCCGAATGACCCTTCATTCTTCATGTGTGATGCTTATCTCCAAAGAGTGTTCGGGGAAGAGAAAATGAAATTCTCCATGGCTTCACAGAAGATATCACAGCATTTGTCACAACCACAGCCTATACACGTGGAGCATAGAATTAAGCTTTCAGGAAATTGTCCTGCTGGGACCACATGTTATGATGTGCAGGTTGACGTGCCTCTTCCACTAGAGAAGGACATGTCTGCTATCTTAACAAACATTGAGAGGCACAAAGAGATTGATTCTTTTGATGAAGTGATTTGTGCTTCCGTGAAGAAGATACATGAGCATCTTAGGAGACGGGCTTTCCTTCTTGGCTTTAGTCAGTCTCCAGCAGAGTTTATTAATGCTTTGATCGCTTCTCAGAGCAAGGATCTAAAGCTTGTTGCTGGAGATGCCAGCCATAATGCCAAAAATGAACAATGTTCTGAATTCTACAATCAACCATGGTAGGCATTGTGCTACTTTACCTAATTCTCGTGTTGTGACTATAATGCGTGCATGAATGATATTCAATTTACATCTTGGTCGGCTATGACCTTAATGCTGATATGTATTTGCTAAAAATTGAGAGTTTAAGAGAGAGGCGACATTTGAAATTGGTGCTTCAAAGAAGCAGCTGTGTCTGTCTCGGACAATAATTTTAGAGACAATGCAGCATTTTAAATAGTACTTAAATACTCTATATCAATGTTTTAAAAACCGAACCGGACATCGAACCGGTGAGACTTCCGGGTCATGGTTCAACCGCTTTTAACCGCTCGAACCGGGACGAAACCGCGGTTGAACCGCCAAAATAACCGGACCGTAAATAAGGTCGGTTCAAGGTTCAACCGGTTGAACCGTCCGGTTCGGTTCGGTTTTTAAAACACTGCTCTATATTTCACACTGCTTTGCAGTGTCCGTGTCTGTTTATGTTCTTAGGTGGTAACTAATTGGAAATAGACACCGCTCCTCCAAAGTGAGCAAGTAAGGGTGAATAGGCCCCTGATTTGTTTTAGAGCACATTGCTATCTTAACCTTAATCTACTAAATTTAAAGGTAGGTACATCCTTAGTTATTTACTTTTGAGGCAAACTCAGGTTAGAGGAGTTTTTCCATATTGTATTACCATATTATGGCATGGCTTCTACAAAGTTCTGTTTGTGCTCTGAAATCACGCATACATTATTCAGAGACTGCAAAGTGTTTTAAGTCTGATTTGGGGCATAAGGTAATAAGGGATTTTATCTAGATGTAATATTATAGGAATGAAGATTTAGGACCCATTTGTTTGTGCTTTTTTTTTTCCCCAAGAAAAACATGCTTTTTTGTTTAATTTAAAAATATGTTTAATAAGATTTGTAATGATTGGATACATCCTTGCTTGCTTATTGTAGATACATCCTTACTCACTTGCTAAATTTAAAGGCAGATACATCCTTGTTTATTTTGGAGGCAAACTCGCATTAGAGGACATTTTCCATATTGTTTTACCATTTTATGGCTTCTACAAATTCTTTTTCTGCTAAGAAATGATACATACATTATACATAGACTGCAATAATTTTTATGTCTGATTTGAGGCATAAGGCAATAAGGGATTTAATATAGATATAATATTATACTTATAGCTATAGGAATGGAGATGCAGGACCCATTTATTCTATTAAAAACATTTAAAAATTTTGTAGTATTTAGACAAGATTTTCTTAAAAAAATACCTCAAAAAAGAAGTTTTAGTGCCTTTCTTAAAAGTTAGAAAAAGTAGTTTTATTTTTATTTTTAACATAAACGAAGTTTTAAAAGTTTATCACCAGTGAGGAGTTCTAGTCATTTTAACTGAGTGATAATGAAGAGTAAAACTAGAAGATAAGACTAAGATGTCCTGTATTTCTTTCTTCACTTGATGTTATATAGGCCATCAAGTATATTAAAGTAGAGATTTAATCAAAAGGTGTTCCTAATCGGTTTGTGTTCTTTTATTAATATTTTCAGGGTTGAGGATGCTGTCATTCGCTACCTGAACCGGAAAACTGCTCGAAGTGATGCTCCTGGAAGCATCTGATGGAAAATTGTGAAATAGTTTTTCCCCCTCTTTTATGGTTTGGGGGAGGTTGTTAATTTTCTGAGATCACTTGGTCCTGTTCCAACATTGCTAAATTTTGTAGTCCTTCCTTCCTTCATTTTTGGAGTAGAGTACTCAGTATATTGACTCAAGATTCTGATCACCCCTGGCTCCTTTCTGGAGTCTTTCAACCATATTTGTACCTATTGATTCTCATTTACTCTTGTAGCCTATTACACTATGGTAAAATGAGCCAAGAACAGTAAGCTAATTTCTTGCGTAGCATCAATTACGGTCTTTGTAGTGATATATAATGTTTTGGTTAGAGCTCTACCTTGTCCTTTTTCCAGGTACGTAGAATATTTATTTTGGCTGATTGTAGTGAATGATCAAATGAAAATAACAAGTATTAAAACAAATATCGCCACGGCACTTCAAGAAACTACGTTTTCATGTGCTCTGCCTTTTCATTGGTTATGTATCTTTTTCATGATTAGGCCATTTGCAGTGGAGATGCAGCGACGCGCCACCATTGTACGTGGGGGCGCAGGGCAGTGTGTTGGCACGACGGCACTTCAGCGTGATGGGGTTGGGCAGTGAGGGCTGTTCCGAGCGTGACTGAGAGGGGAAGGCTGGAGGGGTGGGGGAGGGAGAGGAGAACAGAGGCAGAGCGGTGGGTGGAGGAAGAGAGAATGAGAGAGGGATGGTGATGTGATCCAATGTAGAGAGACCATGATAGGATTGATTCTGTCCGTCATGGACCACTTACGATTATGGTCCATATTGGCAAACACCATAAAAGGAGTTGTTCTTCGTGTTTAAATATAATGGGTTCGTGAGAGGACATTTTCCCCCCCTGGTATTCTGAAAGTGGGCTCATGAGAGAAGACTGTCTTTGTGTTCTGATCTATGGGCTTCAGGGTAGTTATCATAATGCTTTGTTTGACTGTGGATAAGAAATCAACCAAAAACATATGAATAGGGACATGACAAAAAATGTTGAAAAGGAAGAATGGAGAGAATTGAAAGGAGAGATGGAAAAGTGTCAACCTTTTCATCCCACATGTTTAAATCAAAGTGGGACATATTGAGGGGGCATTTGTTACAGGTTTTTTTAAGAATAAAATCACTTTTTTATGTTAAAAATTATTTTTTTAATTTTAATTGTGTTTGTTTCAGATTTTTTAGAAAATAATTTTTTTTTAAAAATGATTTTTAGGATAAAAATAAAAAGCTGAAAAAAGTAGCTTTTCATTCATAAGAGTTGAAAAAATGATTTTTATGATCCTAAACAAACACAAATTAGCTTCTGATTTTTTTAAAAATCTATAAAAAATAATCTCTAGATTATTTTAAAACATAATCACTTTTTTTTAAGCCCTAACAAACGGCCCCGACTCGATCTAGAAAATTAGATTGAAAAATATATTATCCTATTTAATGGTAGGTTGATAGGTTGATCAATCACAAAATTAAAAATAAAAGATCTACATGTTGGTTAAAAAAAATAGAAAAGGGGTTATAACTTGACGGGTTGACCCAAAATGTAACCCGGGGGGGACTACGGAGTGGGTTAGATGAATTAACGGGAACGGATTTGCTACCTTTAGCACGCCAAAGGCACCATGCCTTTAAGTCTTTTTGATACATTGGAAAATCATCCGGTTCAGAATGTTGTGCCACATGGCCTCATTTTTCAAACAGCCTTAAAACACAGAAACATAAAACGCCCTAACACAGAAATGCCGTTCACCATACATGACGGAGAAGCAACCCCATAGTACCTTTAGTTGTTGTCTAGCCGCTGTCACCGCCCCGCCGCCACAGCTCTGATCGCCGTAGAGGTAGGTGACACATAAGGAAGTGGATTTTATATTTAACAGGTTGTGTCGGTACTTGGCACAAACATGTACAAATGCAAATAAATCGTCTGAATTTGTTAATAGTGCACCAATTGATTTAATAAACAATCAGGTTGTTCTAAATCAAGTAAATACGAGTCCAATAATCAGATTTGCTCCAGGAGGTTCTATATCTTCGTTCTAAGAGGTTCCATAAAAAGAACAATTCAAAGCTTCACCTCAATGGAGGTTGGAGCATTGCGGCGGTGGTGGCGTCAACAACAGTATTGTGGCATTGTCAGCAGCAACAAAGAGGCGGCAGGGGTTTGATCTGTTTCTCTGCGTTCCTGTTTATGTGCGTTGTGACGTTTTAATTTTTTTTAATGCGTGGCACATTCTAGAGGGACGGATTGATCGGACGGACTAGAAGCACCCAAAGGCATTGTGCCTTTCCCGCACCAAAGGCAACGAATCTGTTCCCGTGAATTAATCAACGAGTTAAACATGTTAGTCATCTCAAGAAAGACTGAAGAAAGTGAAATCCTCTTCGTTTTGAAAGGCATTCTCCCTTAAATTAGAGGATAAGGATGATAAAAGGGATAATATTTTAATAAGTACATATTCAATGACAACATATTCTATGACATGTATACCTAAAACTTACTATAAAATTAATATTTTTCTTTTTTCATCAAAATTTTCACACTATTCTTTTATTGCAAAAAACCTGGTAGTAATCTTTATTATCCAAAAGTCATAGTGATCTTCTGGTTCCATAATCTTGTATTAGTCTTAATAAACGAGTTGTGTATATTACTATGTTTCAAGTCTTAACTAGCCTTATGCAATTTTTTTCTCTCTACCATAAGAAGTTTTGTTTTCTCTCTACTGTGAGAAGGTTGTCTAAGGTTTTCCCATGAATGGACATCAAAATAGAGGGGCTTTCGTTGGTTGAGGAGAAGGCAGACAAGCTTGTTTTCCACATTGAGAACAACCTGATTTCTAGTAACAACTTTCAACTATGTTTGGTGGGACGTTTTCTCATAGACAGAACAGAATCATTCAAACTCATGTCATTAAAGATGAATGGCGAGTGTGTGGAGACCAGGAAAGAGAGTATCAATCACAAAGGTTGAACAAAGCTTGTTTTTATTCCAATTCTATCATAAGCTAGACTTGAAAAGAATTTTTAATGGAGGACTGTGGTCTTTTGACAAGCGCTTGCTGGTACTAGGAAGGGTGCAGGCAAGGGACATATTGAACCTCATTCCGCTGAATCACGTAGCTTTCTTAGTCTAGGTTCACGACCTACTCGTGGGTTTCATGTCCAACACCATTGGTCAACATTTAAGGACTTATATAGAAGAGTTTTGGGAGTATGATCCTAATAATAATGCGAGTCTATGGAAGTCATTCATGAGGATAAAAGTCTGATTATATGTAAGGCTACCCCTAAAGAAGGGATGGAAGGTGACGAAACTGGTTAGCGACTTGCGCTATGTCCGTTTCAAACATGTGAGACGATGTGTCTTTTGTTTCATGTGTGGGCTCATAGGGAACACTGAGTAGTGTTGTGTGAACTTTTTCGATAAGGGGAAAGATGATGGGGGTGTGAGGGTTGGGTGCTGACCTCTGCATAAAACAACGACAAGGAGGAGGTGCTCGGTGGCAGTCGGAAGCTGGGAGACATGCATGGAAGCTGGGGGAGGTGGAAAAGGAAAGTGAACCCAACCAGGGCTAAGGTGAGTGTAGAATTGGGGGACATATGAGGAAGAATACAATCAATCTAGATCCCTCAAAGGCAAGAGGTATAAATAGTGATGAAGGCATTAAAGGAAAGTCTATGAAGGCTAACATTAATGATTAGGCAATATCATATTGTGCTTTGAAGGGAAATCGCATGCAAATACTGACTGAATCATTGACCCCCATAGTCCAAGTAAGCCAACAATGATTTGCAAGTAGAAAGAAAAAGAAGACGAGACAGTGGGCCATCCAACGAGGACCTAGCTCTAAGTATGACATTAGCAGCACATGCTAAAACCATGGAGGTTGTTCCTGAAACGCAAAAACATTTTTATTGGTTAGTCCACAGGCTTTCTAGGAGCAATGATCATCCTCAATTGGAACTGTTGAAATCTGGGTAACCAACGCGTAGTTCCCATTTTGAAAGACCTAGTCCGGTCTCACAAGTTAGAAAATGTTAGTTCATGTGTAAAAGATTGAGGAAGTGAGGAACAAGTTGGACTTTGATTTTGTTATGTTGTGGATAGTGAGGAAAGAGGGGGTGGTGTAGCCTTGCTTTGGAGCCAATCCATTAATTGCACGATCATAAGTTACTCTTCAAACTACGTAGATGTGGACATATGTGATGATGACAAGAAAGGAAGTTGGAGACTTACGGGGTTTCTATGGTTTCCCTGAGGGAACCAAAAGGAAGGAATCATGGAGCCTTTTTAGGAGCCTTGTTGCAATGTCTACCCTTCTTTGGTGTATAATAGGTGACTTCAATGATATCTTACAAGTGAATGATAAGTGTGGGCATGCGGATCATTCAAGGCTCTTGAATGAGTTTAGGGATGCAGTGTCTGTATCGGAGCTCAATGAAATTGACATAAAAGGTATCCCTCTACCCAGGCACGACGCAAGGGAACATAGAGCGCATTGGAGGAGAGGCTGGATTGAACCATGGCAACGAGTGAATGGACATACCTCTTCCCACATGCCAGACTTCTAAATTTGATGTCCCATATTTTCGATCACAACCCAAATCTCTTATGTCGTGTGATCTTGCCAACACGTTTATTCCATAAATCTCTCAATTGGAGAAAGCAACTTGAAAGCCACAACCTAGCCTATTCGCGCATTTGACCTATACAATACACACAAATGACAAAACAACTAGTTGAGGAAGACTGTGAAAGAGACAACGGTTTGAACTGAAGTCGAAGGAGATGCTTATGAAGTATTGAGAGAAACCTGGGCAAACCTCGGAGAGTTGCCAAGACTATTGAAGAAGGCAAGGCTAAACGAGAAATGTTCGAAGGCTAAACGAGAAATATTCGACGAATATCAAGATAACAGAGGAGATATTCTCGAGAATTATGTTACGATTTATAGTTATTTGGTGATTATTTGTTTTAATAAAGTCAATAACAGGTGTTTGAATATCAAACAGAAAGTTATTTAGTCTTGTACACATGTTGAAATCCTGTAAAATCAAAAAGTTATATTTTTGTATCAATAAATACTGGTTGTGACAATGTAAAAGAGGCCGAATTTTCGTTCCATCATATTTTAGTGTCTATTTTTATTCTCTCTAACTATACCTCTTCATTTGAATGTTCTTAATTCTTCAAGAAAAAACTTTGGTGCTATTCAATAGATGTTGATTGTGTTTACCAACAAAAAAAAAATAGATGTTGATTGTGTCGTTCACCAATTATGACATGCCATATGTATTAAATTTTTCATTTAAATTGAAATTGAAAATGGTTTTAATTTTACTATTAAATAGTTAATCCATGTGTTAAATTGTGATTTGAGAATGGAGAACAATAAAGGCTGCACACAAAGAACTGCACCTAAATTTTATCCAATTCTTCAATTCTATCCTTAATTAAACTAGTTTTTCATCGAACTGTGTTGAATAAGGTCACACAGTAATTTATTTGACTTGAAAGCATTTAAGAAAATGATTTCCTTTCCAGAATAAGAATTAAATCAAGGTTTTCCAGGTCCTTAATTCTTCAATTAAGTTAGTTTTTAATCGAACCGTGTTTAATAAGATTGCACTGTAACTGTATTTGACTTGAAAACAATTGAGAAAATGCTTACCTTTCCAGAATAAGAATTAAAATCAAGGTTTTCAATTTATAGCAAAAAATTCTCATAAATAAATTCATAATACTAACACTCGGTGAAACAATAGCACCAAAACAATAATATTCAAATCTAGCTGCATATTAGTTCCAGATCTTAATTTACATCAAGAAAAACTAACTACTCTTACACTGGACGCTTAATGAGAAGGTCTTCCTCCCTCCATGCTATGCTTGCCCTTCTGCATCTTTTAGACGTGCAATAAGTTCCTCCTACACATTTTATTTCAAGTATTAGTATGGCAAATATGTATAAAAATCACGTGAGCAAGGACTTTGACAATAATCAGTCATAGATAATTAATAAACCAGTTGACAACCATTATATCATCATGAACATGATATATATGGACCATCAGTAAACAAAACACTACCAAGCAAACTCAGTGAGTGACCATCCGCATGCCTGTATGCATATGCTGTTGCAGTCTCAATGCAATTTATGTATGCGTGTATGTTTAAACTGTAGGACTACTTGCCTTCTTTCCTTTGGTTGAAAGACTTTTAGCTCTCAAAAGAGCACGAAGCCTCTCTACAGTCAAGCTCTGGAAGTCCCTATTGGATGTTTGACCGTTTGATCCCTCTGCATGTTTAAAAGATAGCAAGACAAAATAAAATAATAAATACCCAGTATACTGTAGAATACAAGTGGTTAAAAAAAGTCCAGCCATCTCACTAAGGCTCTAGCAAAATCAAGAATCGCTCATTCCCATGGCTTGAACATACAGCCTCAACTCAAATCCTTATACATCATAACCACCTGAGTTAAGCTCAAGAGGCTGCTCAACTTACTTTATTTACAACATTCTTCAGTCTTCTTACACACATTCGGTTTTTTTGGGGTGGGGTGAGGGGGTTGTTCTATTAGAGGTGCAAGCACCTGTAAAGAGAATGGGAACAGGTGGCCTGCTAGAGCATTAAACCACCAATATCATCCCCACACCAAAGTCTCAAAGAATCGGCCATTGCTAAGTGAGCCACAAGCTCCTTGACCCTATAAAGGTTCTTAATATCAAATGCAGTTGTTATTGGCTCACAGTACATTGAACTAGTGTCTAGTGACTTGTAATTAGATAAATCAATCAAACATGAAAACCTCACTTGATAAGAATTTCTATACCAAAAACAGAAGCATCTCCAGGATGCAAAACATGTAGAAAAGGCAAAAAATACCATGTTGCATATGGAAACATTAAGATAAATGTATATCAGTGGTCAAGATCTTGCATCAAATCAACAAGAAGAAATATAACTTCTATCATATTTTTCAAAAACAAAGCTAAGGCATCAGAGAGAACCAAGCATAGACCACACCTTGGTTCTCTTTTCAGTTTTCCCCTAAACTACTAATAAATACAATTCTTCTCAAGAACACGATTTAATACACTGTAACATAGATGATTTGATTTGTATTGGTTAAAAAAAATTCAAGAGTTAAGGATGCAATAAGCACCTCATGGACATGGCACTTAAACACGAGTTATCAAATAACTGTTTAAAATCCTTTCTGAAGTCTGAACATCCTCCTATTTCTTTGTTCTCGTTCACCTTTTTCTGAGCTACTAATAAATACATCCCTTCAAGAACAGAACTTGATACACATTACCAAACAATAAACATGATTTTTTTATCTGTTAAATCCACATTTGACAAAAAAATGACTGAATTTTTTTATTGATGTATATACAAATATAAGCTCGAAGTGCATGTCTAAGCATGTATCAGACAGAATGGCATCTAAGCTTCGAGAAGTAACCCTGAGACATGAGTGATGCCAAACCTGCTTAAGAATTAGGAGGACCAACTAGCAATCTCCAGAAGAAAAAAACAAAAATTCTTTTCACCAGCAAAAAGAGGTATGCTTATATGCATATAAGTGTGTCAGAAACTCAAGGCAAATATCTTTAAATATATTTCAGGCTACGCCCAATGCTAATGCATCATAAAGATCATATGAACTCACCTTGTCGAGAATTTATTTGATTATTTGTTTTCTTAGCTGAAGCTCTGCTATCCAAATCCTTTTCAGCAGTCCTGATAAAGAGTTTGATGATACAAAATTCAATAACACTGAACCAAGATAAAAATATAGACATCAAAGTATGGGAGACATGCCATAACTAATTTACACAAAAGACTAACAAGCAGTACGAGAAACTTATGTCACATGTTTTTCACTGAAATAGAGAAAATGCTAGCAAATTATATCATACACTTGACTCTTCCACAAAAGGTGGGATGTGGGAATAAATATAATACCTCTTTCTTGAATTGTCGGATCCATCCTTTGAGCTGGAATCTTTTTGTTTCTTCAAGGTGAGTGATCTAATCAGTATGTTCTGTTGATTTGTCTTGATATGTTGCCCATCTGGATAAATAAGTGAGTTAAGATCTCCATTTTACAACAACTATCTACTTATAAGTTATGGCAAGAATCTATGGGACGAAATAACAGTTTAGGAAAATATACTGAATTTTACAATGTAAAGAATACTGAATTATCTAGTATTTCTCCAAATTAAGACAATTAAAATAAGGATGAATAAAGCAGCAACAAAAATAATAAACCCCAACATAATGTAACAAAGTGCATAGTGAACTTATAAGGTCACATGTAGACCATTTCCTTGATAAAATTGCAGTGGACTGGCATGCTTCTATAAGTAATGCCCTTATCAAGTGTAATGTTCTTTATGAAGGAAAAAGGCCATTCTTCTAACTCTGGTGACAAGAAGGAAACTTTTGGCTAAATAATATATCGTACTAATAATTATATAGCTTAATGGGCATGCCTAAGGAAGATAAACTTATACAAGGATAAAAATGTAAAAATCTTGTTTGTTTCTTCCCTAAAGTCCCTGCATGGGGGAAGGGAAATATATAAGTATTGAAGTTGTTACAATATGCTCTACAAGTTACAAAAGCAGGTCGAAATACTTTAAGGTAATGAATGAGAAGACCTGGCGGTAAGGTATTGTGATCGCATACATAAACCCGCATCCCACCCTGCAAAAGTAGAAGGTCAAATTCAAAAATAATGTCTATCACATAACCTCATAAAAATATTAAAAGATAATACTTCAATTTTACAGCAGGAGGTGCCAAAAAAATATATAATTATAACATCAACAGCTTAACACGAGAAAGAATGTCCATCAGAGAAAGCAGGGTAAAAGAATCACCAGACATTTAGTTCAGAAAGACGAAGGTTTATCAGACAAACAAGGTTTCTGTTCTACCATATATATTTTTTTTTGGTCTAGTACATATGGTAAAGGGGGGAGGGGGAAGTGGAGCGGTACATGTTCCAACCCTGCTCCCAGTGTCCACATATCTCTTACGTACGTTTTATCACGAGACTATGCTCTCGAGACCTACCATCATATTAAACAGACATTACCAGGACAGAGCAAGTGGTAAATAAAGATTAAAATAAAATCTCTTGTACTATCTGAAATGTAGCTCGAACTCTAACTGTAGTAAACTTATAATTTTGACACTTGAGACATGAAATCTAAAAGCGCACACAAATTACAAATACAAACATTAGCGGGCTAGGGTTTAACCAGTCCTCTCAATCTCTCCCGTCCAACCAGTAATAGACCATTGTCATTTGTCCATAGCGCTCTTGCTATTTCTTTAATCGTTACTCTAGAAAAGCAAAAGTGATATTGAAATACTTTAAACTGAATGTAAGTGAAAAAAAAAATTGGGAATAAAGAAAAAGAGATAATTATAAAAACCATCCACAGGATTGAAAGGGGCCTTGCATAAAAACCTAGAGCAGTAAATTCCCTACTTCTTCCATAGAAGATGTAAGAACATTCTAGTTGTACAGATCCAAAACAACAAATCCCATTGAATGTGAGGATGAAAGAGGGAAAGGGAAATAGTACCAGATTGGAAGAGAAGACGGTGGAAGACATGTGGCCTCGAGAGGGAAGATTGGCGAGGAATGGAGAAGCACTCGAAGAAGGATTTGAATCCATCGCCGTAACTACGGACTTCGCCTCTTTTTCTTCTTCCAAATTTCAAACTCGAGTAGTAACCAACTGTTCGCTCGCCCAAGAGAGACGCACACCAACGCCGTAACTTTCTATAAGTCCATATAAATGGAAGGCGAGTGGACCTTGGACTCTTCCTTTGACGAAAGATCTGTGATGCACTTTTGCAACTAGGCATGGGAACGGGCCGGGTCGGGGGCGGGTTTTGCCTCCCCTGTCCTCGTCTTCATTTTTAACGGGTTCGGGTTTTGTCCCATCCCTGCCGATAGGGTTGGGTTCTCAAAGTAGTCATCTCAAATTTCTAAATATGTAGAAAAATTGAAAAATTATAGTTATGATAATTAATAAAATAAAATCATAATTATTATACAATGATAAAATAAAATAAAAAAACATTAAAATAAAATATTCTATTGAAAAGAGATTAAATTAAAAATAAATAAAATATATGAAACAAAATGAATGAGTATAAATGCATAAAATAAAATAAAAATTAACAATTTATATTTAATTGGGCGGGTTCGGGTCGGGGGCGGGTTGGGTATCGACATCCCCAACCCCGTCCCACCCCCGGTCAAATCGGGTTTTCCCCGTCAAAATCGGGTCGGGGTCGGGTGGGTACCTGCGGGTTCGGGTTCTATTGCCATGCCTATTTGCAACTCAGTACTAGTTTTTTTTTCTTCCCCTTATTAATGTAATGTTCCTTAAAAAAAAAAAATCTACTCCGTCCTGTCTCAAATATAAGCAAAAGTCAAAATATATTTGGTTCAAATTTAGTCCAAATACATTTTGACTTTTGCTTATATTTGACACCGGAGAGAGTACGTTTTTTCATTAACGTATTTCGTTTTTTTTGTTTTCGTTTTTGAATATAAATTTTAAAATAAATTGTGTTTGGTTAAAATTGAGTGTTTTTTTACCAATATTATATGGGTCCGAGTGGAACTAAGTTCGGATCACTTATATTTATGATGAATTATTGTCATATGTGGTAGTGGGGTCCTATTTTTTGCCTTTGAGGTGTGCCTCTTGGTGGCATGGGAGGTGGCTCCCTCTCAATTCATTAACGTATTTCGTTTTTTTTGTTTTCGTTTTTGAATATAAATTTTAAAATAAATTGTGTTTGGTTAAAATTGAGTGTTTTTTTACCAATATTATATGGGTCCGAGTGGAACTAAGTTCGGATCACTTATATTTATGATGAATTATTGTCATATGTGGTAGTGGGGTCCTATTTTTTGCCTTTGAGGTGTGCCTCTTGGTGGCATGGGAGGTGGCTCCCTCTCAAATGCACTCGGAGTCACGGGCATATATGAAAGCCTTTCAAATTGTTTTCAAGGATGTTGGTGTCGATCCATCTCACACGAGAGTTCAAAACGATGGCGGTTGAGGTCGAGGTTTCTCCTCTTCAAGCCGTTCGTACCTCTTTGTCATGAGGTTCTAATGGTCGTTCTCCTACCATCTAGAAGAGACAAATGCAACGACCCTTGTCTGGATGGGTCATGATTAGCGAACATGTTGAGGTGTCCCGTGTCTTTTCTTCTTGGGCTGACTTGTTTCTTGACTTTGAGGGTGGATTCCTCAAGGTGTCAACTTCTCCTAACATATCACCATTTTGGAGTTCAGATTCTAGAGAACTACGATTCCCTCTCTATTTGAACAAGTTACATTATCAACTGTCACATACCAACCTTTCTATGTCGTGGTCCCAACTTTGCCAAGATGACCAAGAATTTATTAGAGCATCTCCAATGCAAGTGTCTGGAGCACTTTTTGCCCAATAAGAAGTGATCCCCACAAACATCTTGCATTGGTGGGAATGTCCTCCCAAACACTAGTGTCTCCTGCAAGCATCCAAGTCTTGGGTCCATATGGCCATGCTGCCAGATTTTTTTTCCCATAAAAAATTAAAAGTAGCTATTGGCTTTTAAGATGTGGGGTTATTGGTGGGACCCATTTAAGATTTTTTAATGAGATGATGGGTTGGAGAGATAAAGTGCCTCATGGAGTGCTTAAATTGAAAAAGATAAATACGAGTGATGTATACAAGTGGGTCCCATTAAGAACCCCAATGTGGAGAGCTCCATTGTGAGTGCTCTTACTATCTTGGCTCGAAACATGAGGGTGAAGCCCTTCGATTGCCGAAATTTACTTTCAACTTATGAGGATGCTCTCACACACCTACATAATGGGTGTATCCTTTTTCTCTTAATTTATTACCATATGTTTCTCACACTGATTTTATTTCCATGTTTGCTTTTTAGGTGAGATGATGGGTACCTTACAGGCAGCTGCTTCATAACTTGGAGCATCGCCAGACTCGTGAGAGAAATTGGGTTAGCGGTTTACCAGTGGTTTCAGTTCCAACTACTCCAACAATGATGACTCCTCGCCCCCAATCCACTGCCAGGAGTCTGTGTCCCGTGGTCATTCATGGGGGATGATTATGTTGATCTTGCTCAAGGTAAAGTGGGTGGTTTATGATCTCGGCCATCTAGAATTGTACAAGATCATCCTTCCTCTTCATTGATCGTACCTGAGGAACTCCTTTTATTGCTCTGACTCCTCTTATAATCCATCTACCCCTCTTAACTTATCTTTGAAGGATGCTCCGGTTCGCCTTGGGCTCTTGGCAAGTCTCCCAAGACGTCAAATAAGGGCTCAGGTTTAGGTGTTTGGGCCTAGGGTTTTTTTTATCATGGGGCAATGAACTTAACACATGGTTGCTTCTGCCTTTGGCTTCTAAATATTTAAAGGGTCAGCCTTTGGAAGCAATATTCTGGCGTTCGACCAGAGACTGCATTAAGTTTACTGGAGCTATCTGGTACGCCCTTGAGATTCTCCCTCCCCTTATTGAGGGTAAGGGCAACTTGTTCAGTCCAACCAAAGAATATTGGTTTTGGCTCAAAAGATTGTGTCAGAGCGAGATGTCTGTATTGCCACTCTTTAGGGGGCACTTAGTGTTGCTCAAACTTCAGCAAATCAAGAAAGGTTTAAATGCTGAGAGCTAGAAAATGAGGTACACCGCTTTCGAGAATATTTAGAGATAATTTAGTCACTACTGCAGTTTTGGCTTTTAACATTGGTTATAAATAGCTTTTAACATCGGTTATGAAATCGTTATTAATACGAGCGATATTAAAAGTATGAACTATTTACATCAGAAAATGAACCGATGTGAAAAACCTTTTTTACATCGGTTCTTACGGCAACCGATGTTAAAAGTACCATTTTCACATCGATTTTCCACCTAAACCGTTGTTAAAAGCAATCTTTTCATATCGGTTTTTAAATAACCGATGTTAAAAGCGCCATTTTCATATCGGTTTTTAAATAACCGATGTTAAAAATGTCATTTTTACAAGCAACCATGGCTAACTTTCCAGAAATAACTACAAATAAAGCCACAAGAAAAGCATGAGGATTGACTCATGAGATGTCATTAACTTATATTGGCAATTACAGAGTTAATCTTTCAAACAATAATTGATTCACACCATTCATACTTCAGATTCTTGTGATTTGACTATTTTAATAACTTTCACATAGATCCAAGTTCCAACTTCATTGATACCAAAGTTGACCAAATAGGATACAAAAAGGTTCAAATAATAATAAAAATTTACAACTTGATATCAAGAAAACAAATAATGATAAACTGCAATTATCTAATGATCAACAGCAAGAAACTTTCATTAGCAAGCTATTTGTAGTGTCACTTTAAGAGATTAAATCAGCTATACATGTGGTCAAAGTAGGAGAAGTTGCACCCATCCCCATGGCAGAACCTGCACCATCAACCATCTCTCAACCATTGGCTCATGACTTGAATGGCAGTATCTCTAGCATAAAAAAAAAGAACAAAATCATTACAATGACCTTCAGCTTCGAAATGGTTTTACTGGACTATTTATCAATTAGAATATATAACAAAGTTAGAAGAAAATAGCCTTGTAGCAAATTGAAACAAAAGGAACTCAAAACCATCCCAAATTTGAGTTCCCTTTATGTCCCTTCCCCAATCAAGAAACTAATCATTCCAAATGTTAAGAGATACAAAACACAAACCACAAACATTCCAAATGTTTACACAACAAGCTTCACAAAGCAAAGAGAAGTAAAGAGATACAAAACACAAACACTAGGCACAACATAATTCTAGAACTTTAAGCAACTGCTACCATAGAAGGTGCTTATTTCAACCAGACATAATTCAACAATTTTTTTTAATAATAATACTGTAAAATTACTGAATTTGTTCATTTACTGCAGAACATCCGAGCTGGTTAATAGTTGAAAAAGCACCCAAGCTGTTGTAACCCAACCGAAAATATGGATCAGCAGCTTCAACAGCCATGTAAAGTGCAAGCAAGAAGCTCTCGCGATCAATCCTTTGGGGAAAACACTCAAAAATACACGGAATCAGCAGAACATGCCCATACTCAATAAGACTAACCTGTTAAGAAAACAAACAAAAAAACATAAATCATCATATAAAACACCTTCTCTGGCCTAATGGGAGAATTGATGGCAAAATCCGAACAAAAGCTAAGAACCATGCATTGATAGCAACAAAGCTGGGAGAATTGTCAACATCAATTGGAGCATTTGGAAAGAACCGAACTTCACCATCATAACAGTAGGGGAGCAGAACAAATCAAAAGTAATTATAAATAAGAGATCCAATTCCTGCAAATTTCACTTCCTAATGTTTTGATCTGCATATACAATTTTACCAAGAAAGAAAACATAAATTCTACTAAGTACTAACCTTAACATGGCTCATGTAGAAACCTTTAACAAGAGAGTTCCTGAAGAAATCATCATTTTGATGTGAGATACTATCTGTTACTTCTAGCCCAGTTCACATACTGCTTCTTCCCTCCAAAACTGTCATAGTAGTTCACCAAGCTCCAAATAAGCTTAATCCCGTGCCTTCTAGCTTCAGATATAGCAAAATCTAACCCCTTCAAGCCAACAAACAGAGAAAAAATCATAAACGATAAAACTTAAAAGGCACAATTTTCAACATTTTTTGGTCTTGAGTCTTGTGAGAAATACCTTAAACGTTTGCTCATTATAGAAGCCAGGGGAATATTGTAAAGGACTATAACCACGATCACTGAATGCCCAAGTTCTAGCAACAGTAAGGCCATGACTGGTTGCTTCAGAAAGGCATTTGAAACCTTGAATCTCTGAGAAGGGTCAGAAGTTGTGTACATTAACCAATATGCATTGAAGCCATTTGCATAGCAAGGGTTTCCATTCAACAGGAAATGGATGCCTCTTGTTCTGACAAAACCATCCCCAGCTTCCACACTGACATGGAAACAACACTCCTGATGGACAAAATGGCCAAAAGAAACAATACAACAAAATGTTTCATTTATGATTCAGTTTCCTACACTCTGCTAGATACATTAATAGTGTCTATTTGTATGTGGACTTGTAAATTATTCATCATCATCAAAATTCCATAATCACCACTACTACTAATTAATTCCTTCACTGCTGATTACCAAGCACAAAATCAAAATGCAGTTACACTGAATCTCTATATACTAAATCAATTGGCATGGAACAGAAGAACACTCATGAACACGAATTACAGTATTACACCCACAAATATGTGCATTCAAGCCGTCAGAATCACCTGCCTTTGCTGAGCCCTGTCTCTATTGAAATGCTTGTCATCAACATTAACCCGTGAAGCACAAAAATGCTCTGGAAAAACAAATAAAAACTTAGCAGTTATATACATTACAACTAAAATTGTGCTTAAAGTCACTGTCTCAGGAGTCTTGGACAAATGAAAGGTGGAAACTCGCCTCTAGTCCTATATAAAAAAAATCAAACAGTTTCCCCTTCTCACTTGACATAGCTTTTGGCCAGCATCTCCAAGGCTCCCAGGGAATATTTTTCATTCCATTTACCCAACCATACAACAATAACAACATCCATTAGAAATCAGATGGCCTTCTAATTTTCAGAAACTCAAAACCAATTTTTAAAATTCAAGAACTTAGGGCTTTAGGATTTTCTTGAAATCAAATTGGGAAAACATTAGAGAGACAAAAATGGGAAGGAGATAACTCACCTAATGAATGATGAGGCAGCGACCCACGACAATTAATTGCCTGCCTTTGCTGAGCCCTAAGTCCAAAAATGGTGAGAAAAAGTTGCACGATGCAGCAAGGAAGAAGAAACGGGGGAGGGATCCGTGATGAGCGATGAACGAAGAAACAGGGGAGGCAAACAGGGAAGAAGCAAGGAAGAAGAAATGATGCAGCGGCGGAGGGAGAGACCGGCAATGAAGGAAGAAGCAGCGGCGGAGGGAGAGCCCTATTGACATATTCCAAACCTGTAAAACAAAAGGATACAACCATTAAAAGTCTAGAGAAGGTGGACCAAAGATTAAAAAAATGAAATAGAAGAAACCGCGTGACCTCCCTCCCTCCGTTGCGTTCTCCCCCTCTTGCTTTTTCTCTGTTTTGCCCTCTCCATCTTGCACTCCCTCGCTGTCTCGCGTTCCCTCGTTCCCTCTCTCTCGCTCTCGATCTCTCTGATCTCTCTCAGACTCGCTGTCAATCTCTCTAGATCTCTCGCTCTCGATCTCTCTGCAAACAGGTTCAAAAATCAAAGAACCTCTCGCGCCGTCCCAATCCCTCCCGTCGCACCACCGCGAGGTTCGCGGTGCCTCCCTCTCAGTCACACTATCTGTTTCCATCCCTCGCTTTCTGTCCCCCTCTGCCTCTCTGATGTTTCCCTCGCACTCCCTCTTTCTCGGTTTCGATTTCTCACTCTTACTCTCAGATCTCTCGATCTCTCGCTCTCCGTGTCTCTCTACACTTTGCTTTCTCTCTCTCTGCTCCCCCCGCTCAGTCACACACTCTCTCTCTCTCTCGCTCTCGAACGAGATCTCGCCTATCTTTCTGTTGTTCCTTTCTCTCGGGCTGAGTTGACCAGTCAGAATAAAGGGTTACGGGTTCTGGTTTTACGATTTCTACATCGGTTCTAAACATATATGATGTGGAAACTTTTTTTTAACATCGGTCCACAAAGTAACCGAAATAAAAACTCTTTTTTACGTCTGTTTTTTAATAACCGATGTAAAACTTTTGTTTTATTTACAAAAATGCCACCGCCTTGTTTTTTACATCTGTTGTAGAATAACCGATGTTAAAATCCGATATGAAAGCCTATTTCTGTACTAGTGAGTGGAGGCGCTTTGGGCCACTGAATTTATCCCCAAACAATAATTAAACCTAATATTAATTTAATTGAATTTTTTTAGAGATAATCTAAATCTTAATAATAAAGTATTACAAATAAATTCATTTAATTATATTCAAAAAGTATTTAAAATTTAACTATATAATATAATAAATATGTTGAATATTTTTTACATCTGTTGTAGAATAACTGATGTTAAAATCCGATATGAAAGCCGATTTTTGTACTAGTGAGTGGAGGCGCTTTGGGCCACTGAATTTATCTCCGAACAATAATTAAACCTAATATTAATTTAATTGCAATTTTTTAGAGATAATCTAAATCTTAATAACAAAGTATTACAAATAAATTCATTTAATTATATTCAAAAAGTATTTAAAATTTAACTATATAATATAATATAATAAATATGTTGTATGAATATGAATATGAATAAGAAAACCAAAATTGTTGAAATTGGAATCTATCATCTATTTTCCTTGTGCCGTTTTGACCTACAGCGTTGACCTACGACTCTGCTAGGGTTTAGGGGTTTGTGCCGTCAACGTCAAAACACGTATAGTGCGTAACTCCGTTCTGTCAAGTTTTCTGTCGCAAATTGCTGCTCTTTTTCCCTGTTTTGGCGAGAATGACATCATCTTGTGTTCACCAAACTGCTCAGCAGCATGAAGCTGAACCAGAGGAGGATCCAATAATATTGTTCGATGATGAGGATGTGCAGGACGGAGTCTCAGAATGCCTGTGTAGCATTGTTGGGAAGATCATCACAGAGAAGCCTATCCACAAGGGCTCTCTACTATCCACAAGGGCTCTCTGCTAAGTGCGTTATCCAATATTTGGTGCAATCCCAAAGGTCCGAGAAAAAACCTATCACATCTTCATGGATTCTGATCGTGATATCACCCGGATTATCAATGGAAGCCCTTGGTTATTTCGAAACTCATGGTTGATCATACAACCTTGGAGTAGAGAAATAGATCCAAAGGATATGGTGTTCCAATTCATTATGGTGTGGGTGCAACTTCATGGCCTTCCACCACACTGCTGAAGCAAGTCCATGGCAACAAAAATAGGAGCCATTATCGGAGAAGTCTTAGAAGTAGCCACATTCCAAATGCTTGATCGAAACATTATCATGAAGGTTAAAGTCCGCTTTGACTTATCATTAAAGATCAAGCAGGGTACTAGTGTGGGAAGCAAAAAGGATGGAATATTTTGGGTGGATTATAAATATGAAAAGCTGCCATAATTTTGTTTCTATTGTGGTGGGATAGGACATGGAGAGATCGGGTGTGAGGAGGCCAGGGAGGATGAGGAAAAAAAGTTGTCAAAAAAGCTGGGTCCTTGGTTACGAGTTACCTCTGGTGGAAGAAGAATGCTGGAGGATGACAAATCTAAGGAAGGAAAATCGGTGGAGGAGAGCCGAGGAAGGATGAGGATGAGAAGGCAGTTTTCGGAGGAAGGTGATATACTTGGAAAGCTAGCTTCTATGACAGTACAAGAAGGTGAAAAGTTGGTCACGGTTTCAGATACCAATGTTGGTGTTTCCACACAAACAGCAACTCGTCGTGACAAAGAACATGTTCAAAAGGAGAAGGAGGTGCATGTGCAAGGGGTGCAGGTGGAGAATGAAGCTCCGTAGGTGGTTGAGAAGGGTGCTAATGATTCGGTTCCTACCCAGCAGGCTGAAAAGGTTGCCAAGTCTTCTCAAAAAAAATGGAAGAGGGTGCAACAACAAAGAGAGGGATTGAATGTAACTGGTTCTGTGGCTTGCATATTAAAGAGGAAGGATCATGATGAATATGAGGACATGGAGATCTCCTCGCCCAAAAGATCTCATTTCGACTCTGATGAATTATTGGTGGGTCCTGTTAAGCAGGCCTGCCAGTCGCCATGAGTTGTTTAGCATGGAATTGTCGTGGGCTTGGGAACCCACGTACAATTTGAGCTTTGAAGAAGCTTACCCATGATAAAGGTCCCACCCTTGTTTTTCTTTCGAAAACAAGGAAGAAGGATTTTGAACTTAATAATTTCAGGTACATGAACGGGTATTCCAATTTATTTGCTGTCAGTTGTGATGGGGAAGGAAGGGAAAGAGCTGGTGGCTTGGTGGTTTTTTGGAAAGAGGATTTCGATGTTTCTGTGCTATCTTTTTCCAAAAACCATATTGATTTGGTGGTGAAATCTATAGAGGGTGGTGATAGTGAGTGGCGATCTACTAGTATTTATGGTTACCCGGATACTATGAATAAGCACCTCACATGTGCTCTTATCCATGATCTGGCCAGATCATATTCAAATGACAGATGGCTCCTTATGGGTGACACTAATCTTATTTTGTGTAAGGAGGAGAAGGTAGGAGGTAATGCTCCATCAGATTGCTGTTGACTCTCTTTCAGGATACATTGTGTAACACCCTGGGCCGCCACCCATTTTTGGGCCGTACCACAGTGTGCCCGACCCACTGTCTTTGCGACGCATACCGGTCCCACAGACCCCTCTGCAATACATGCCACAGTGTCCGGTTCACTCACAGAACTTCACCACCCCCTTTGGTTTAATCCAAATTAATGGTGTTTTTACCTTCCCTAGGAATCGAGCTATGTACCTAGGGGTTAAATACAATGGTTTTTGATTCCTAGTACCAACAAATCGGCCCAAGGTGTTACACATTGCAGCAGCATAGCTTATTAGATTTGGGGTATGTAGGAGATCCTTATACTTGGCATAATAATCAGGAGGGAGATGGCAATATTAAGGCGAGACTTGACAGATTTATTTGTACTCCTGAGTGGTCTGATACTTTCCCTACTGCCTCGGTTCTGCATCTAGTTCGCCATGCATCATATCACATGCCTATTATGTTGAGGTTGTATGTCAACAGAAATAGAAGGAGGCGCAACTTCACTAAGCCCAAGCGTTTTAAGCAGTGTTGGTTAAGAGACAATAATTTTGAGGAGAAAGTAAGTGAGGTATGGAGCTATTATTCTTCCATCTTAGACTCTAAAATTCCCTCATGTGTGGCTGATTTTTCAAGTTGGAGTGAAGAAAGATTTGGTGATGTGCCGACAAAAATTAAAGAAATTCAGAACCAGTTGATTCAGTTAAATAAAAGTCCTGAGGAAGAAGGTGTTATTCTAAGAATTAAGGAACTGGAGAAAACCCTTGATGATTTGCTTGAAAGTGAAGAAATTTGGTGGGCTCAAAGATCAAGAGCTTTGTGGCTTCAACATGGTGATAAGAACACCAAATTTTTCCATTACAAGGCTTCCCAACGGAAAAAGAGAAATTGAGTGGATATGATTATTGATGATTATGGGGTAAAATTCACTGATGAAGAAGAGATAGCTAGTGTTATCACTAATTTTTTTCAGAATTTATTCACCACTTCTGAGCCATCCAGAATCAGTGAAGCGGTTGAGGTTGTTAGTGGAAGAGTTACTGCAAACATGAAAAATATTTTGGAACAGGAATTTACCAGGGAAGAGGTATTTACAGCTCTTAAATCTATGAAGCCCACTGGCACTGCCGCTCTTGGACCAGATGGAATGCCAGCTATTTTTTTTCAAAAATATTGGCACATTGTTGGAGAAGATATAACCCAAATGGCGTTTCAAATTCTTAATCATGGAGGTGATCCCCGAAGCATCAATCACACTTTCATTTGCTTCATCCCAAAGAAGAAGAAACCCACTTTAACAGGTGACTTTAGGCCTATCTCTCTGTGTAATATTGTTTTTAAAATTGTGACTAAAACAATTGCAAATCGTCTGAAATTGATCCTTCTTGGTATTATTGATAAATTCCAAAGTGCTTTTGTACTGGGTAGATTAATTACAGATAATGCTCTTATTGCTTTTGATGCCTTTCATTATATGAGGAAAAAAACAACAGGAAAAAAAGGTCATGTAGGTTTGAAGTTGGACATGTCTAAGGCTTATGACAGGATTGAATGGCCTTTTCTAAAGGCGGTTTTGGAGAGCATGGGTTTTCCTACCAACTGGATTAATTTGATTATGAGTTGTGTGACTACTGTATCTTTCTTTGTTTTGCTAAATGGTGGTCCTTGTCAAAATTTTAATCCATAGAGAGGCTTCAGACAAGGAGATCCCCTATCTCCTTACCTTTTTATTTTATGTACTGAAGTGTTTTCAGGTCTTCTCTCCAAAGCTCAAGAGCAAAGAGATATTCATGGAATTCAGATTGCTAGAGGAGCTCCTATTATCTCCCACTTATTCTTTGTAGACGACAGTCTGATATTTTGCAGAGCCACTCAATCTTAGGCTACTTATATTCCGGGTATTCTAGATCTTTACCAACAGGCTTCTGGTCAACTCATTAACCTTGATAAATCTGAGATTTCCTTTAGCCGAAATGTTCATACAGACAGATTCAAATTAAGGCAGTGGAAATCCAATCTAAATACTTGGGGCTTCCTTCTTTTGTTGGAAGATCGAAGCAACAAGTGTTTGATTTTGTTCAAGATAGAGTTTGGAAGAAGCTCAAGGGGTGGAAGGAGAAATTCCTTTCTTCTGCAGGTAGAGAGGTTATTATTAAAGCAGTAGCTTAATCCATTCCCACTTATGTTATGGGATGCTTTCTTTTGCCCTCTGGTTTATGTGATCATATTGAGAGCTTGATTAAACAATTTTGGTTGGGGGAATAACCAAGGGAACAAAAAGAAAATTCATTGGATAAATTGGAACAAGTGTTGCCAGCCAAAAAGCAAAGAAGGCATGGGTTTTAGAAGTTTTAAGTCTTTCAATCTTGCTCTTCTAGCTAAGCAAGGATGGCGTATTCTAAATGACCCAAATTCTTTGTTATCCAGATGTTTAAAGGCTCGATACTTCCCTAGGGGAAATGTTCTTAAGTCAAAGGTGGATTATCAACCAAGCTATACATGGCGTAGCATTCATGAGTCTCTTTGGGTCCTTAATCGAGGATGTCTATGGACGGTAGGAAGTGGACATTTTATCAATATTTGGAGGATAACTGGCTACCTCTTCAAAATGGTTACAAGGTGTGGACTCCAAAGCCTCATCAATCTCATTTATCACAGGTATCCCAGCTAATTATACAAGACTCAAGAATATAGAACTATCAGTTGATTTAGGAAACTTTCATGCCCTTTGAAGCATTGCAAATCCTGCAATTGCCTCTTCCTTCCTCAAATGTAATGGATCAGTTATTATGGGAGCCTCATAAAAAGGGCTTTTCACAGTCGAAAGTGCTTACCATTCTATTAAACAATGGGAAGATGATGATAACTCCCAAGTCTCCAATTCTCACCATGATGAAGCACTTTGGAATAAGCTGTGGAACTTGAAAACAATGCCCAAGCATATTCACCTTGCTTGGAGGATCTTTAATGGTGGCCTTGCGGTTAAAAAAAATTTGATGAAAAGAGGGATTATGGTTGATCCGATGTGTTCTTTTTGTGGTGATAAAGAGGAGGATTTGGATCATGTATTTAAAGAATGCCCTTTTGCACAACAGGTATGGTTCCTTTCCCCCTTGGAATTCGTATGGATGAGTTGCATCATGATTTTACATCTTGGCTGAAAGTTATAATTACTAATGAACCTGTGGACGTTTCTGAGTTGGTTATCTCAATGTGCTATCATCTTTGGTTTGCAAAAAACAAACATACTTTTGAAAGGAAATCTTTTCTCATCCATGATATAACCAACAGAGCACTAAACAATCTGAATAATTACAAGAATGTGTTGCGTTCTCTAGAGCATAACCATGAAGCTACGCCTCCCCAACATATCACGGTTTGGCATCCTCCTCCAATTTCTTGGTATAAAATAAATATAGATGCGACTGGTCCTGTTAACAATGAGTGGGGTTGTGGGGTTGTTGTTAGAGATTCTGATGGTTTACTTATGGCTACTGCAACTTGGAGATTTATAGCTCTTTCGGATTCTGATATGGAGGAGGCAATGAGTTTGCGCTTAGGCCTTCGTTTTGCTTATGAAATGGGTTTCTTTGATATTGTTGCAGAAGGAGATTCATTACACATGGTCCAAGCTTTTAGAAATAGTGCTATAGATAATTCTTATTTTGGGATTATTTTGCAGGAATGTAAATCTATTAGCACGAGTTTTTAATCGTTTTAAGTTAATCATGTAAAGAGATCTGCAAATGTTGCATCTCATACTCTAGCAAAGTTTGCTCTTTCCCACAGTGATTTTGTCTGAATTGAGGAGTGTCATCCTTGTATTTCCACTATTGTAGCTTCTGATTTTGCTACTATCTAATGAGAATGAGTTTCTTGTAAAAAAAATAAAATGAATATGAATAAGATTAAGCACTACTCCCTCCGTTTTCATATATAAGCAAAAAATATTTTTTTGGTTCATTGAATAACTCATGTATTTGGTCTATATTCATTGGATAATTCATGTATTTGGTCTATAATATAGACCAAATACATGAGTTATTCAATGAATCAAAAAAGTGATTTTTGTTTATATATGAAAACGGAGGGAGTATATTACTTCTTCGCGTATTCATGTCGGTGAAATTTTATAAATAATTATTCAAATTTAAATCCAATCGTATTTAATTAATAGATAACCTTACTCATTGCAAAGTATTTTTATGAACCCTTGTGTTTTTTTGACGAAATTTTTATGAACCCTTGTTAAATCTGAATATAATTATCATTCTTACTCGGTAGACAAGTAGACATGGAACCTGCCAACCAGGGGTCAAAGAAAGGAGTGAGGTCTTGTTCCTATCTTCCATCTAACTTTATTAATTTTTTATTCACCTTTGATTAAAAAAAATAATAACTATCGTGTCAATATCTAGATAAAGTTATTATTGCTATCTCCCATAGTAGATTGACACATCATATCCACGTAGCTTAACTCAAGATCAATAATTGTGTCCTCAAATTGATAGCAACTTAGCAGGGGCCGGCCCTAAACATATCATGGGTGTGCGACCGTAAATAAAATTTACCGTCGCTTAAACAAATTTATATAAATAAATTTTTTTTTATGTGAAGCAACTTAATCAATTTTATAATAAAAAATTAATTTGTTTATTTCTTCTAGGTCAGTATCTCTCATTACACTTATCTACCATTTTTCCTTATTTAAAATAGAAGCAAGACGACTACTTTATCTTTCCACAAAAACCACCATGGCCATGCTATTTCTGATCGCTTTTGTCACCTTTGAAAGAACTAGTCACGAATACGGATCCGGATCGCCTGTTTTAGCTGCTTCACGCAGTTACACGCAGTAATCGATCTCTGTCGCTCATTTTAGATCGGACGTCTCACACTAAAACTGTACCAAATCGGCGTAAATGGATCTCGATCGTTGAGATCAGATCGGACAGACGAGAGTTCACGCAGTTACACGCAGTAGCTGCGTGGAGTCCGCTTCCTCACGAATACTCGCCTTCGAATTGCTTCACGCCCTCCACACCACCTCACGAAAATCACTATAATTACGCTCGACTCGTCACCGCCACCTCACCTCGACCACTGTTGCCCAAGAGTGCCATTTACTCAATTCGCACAAAACGCTCAAAATATTAGAAACAGTCATGATACAACATAACCTAACAAAAGGTCCTATTTCCTTAGGGTCGCGCTAAATGGACAACAAATTGGGACACCCCCTTTTGACACCGTATATTAGTACATGTACAGACAAGATTTTTTTTTCAACCATCAAAATACAAAAACCGCATGCGGTACAGTGCTATACCGCATGCGGTCAAGTTGCAAAAAAAAATAAAAAATTGTACGTAGTCCATACGGTCCGTACATGTCCGTACCGTACGAACATACGGTGTCGTCCGTACATGTGTTGTATTTTGTTGTCAAAAAAACATTTATCATTTCCTTATCCATTGGTCTCGTGCCTTTGAACTTTTGTCTCTCAACTATAATATTTTATTTTCACTTTTACTGTGAAAGTTCAATTTAATCCTGCACCAAACAGGGACGGAGGGACGTTCAAGGCCTCAGGTGCGTTGGCGCTTGATGACTTTTTTTTTATTTGTTTAATGATGATGAGTAGTCTTTATAATGTATCTCTACTATTTACAATTTAAA
The DNA here is from genome assembly GCA_037113605.1 of Calophaca sinica. Taxonomy (NCBI): domain Eukaryota; kingdom Viridiplantae; phylum Streptophyta; class Magnoliopsida; order Fabales; family Fabaceae; genus Calophaca; species Calophaca sinica. The sequence goes on from CM073731.1 coordinate 30,627,737, forward strand.
ATATATTTACGTAATAAAGGTAGAGAACACAAAAATAAAAGTGGTTGAAAAATGAACTTTTTTAATTATAATTTTGAGTAATCCCCCAATTTAGTCTCTCAACTTACATTCTCTCTCATACTTGGTTCTCAAAATATATGAAAATAATAAATAGTTTATAAAGTTTGTGAAATCCATCATATTAGTCCTTACAATTTTATAAATAGCCTCTTATAAGGGACTAATAAAAAAGATTTCACAAAAATTTAGGAACTACTTATAAACTTTTATGGACTAATGAGACGAATTTCACAAAGGATAAAACTTAGGTAAGGTTCCTTAGGTGTGGTGGGTGTTGTTTCTCTCACAAAACAGGATAAAAACTGTTTCCATATTGGTAGTTATGAGAGGTTAGAGATAGTATGAATGGATAGAGAGAAAAATTTATCTATTTTGTGAGAGGAACAACACCAACCACACCTACAGAACCTTACCTAAGTTTTGTTGTTTCACAAATTTTAAGAATTACTTGTTATTTTCATATACTTTAAGGACAAGTAAGTAAGAAAGTATAGCTTCAAAGACTAAATTAAGGTTTACTCCATAATTTTGAAAATTAAATTTACATGATTATTGCAGTGAGTCATAATTTTTTTTTGAATTTTTGAATTTGACCCCTCATATTGTTTAAGGCTATGTTTGACAGCTAAGAAAGTGGGAGGAAAATAAGTGAGGGGAACGAAAATTTATTGATTAAAGTGTAAAATTACTGATGTATCACACTATAATTGGTCTGTTACATTTATGCATTCACACTTTAGTAGAATGGCCCCACAAAAGGCAAAAAATTGTAATAACATTCAACTAATATAAAATCCGAGGTTACTGCCATTTTCACTCCACCAAATTCACTAATATATCAGGGATTATGTTAGTGGGACGTGACTCCTCAGGAATAAATTTTACTTTTAGAATGCAAAGTAAATAATTCCAAAAAGAGCCGATACATACAAGTGAGGTGTAAAGTGTAGAAAAATCAATCAATCATTATTGTCTTCTTTTTAGAATAACGAATGTTTCAGCCATAAGATTTGGGCACGATTGATTATCAACAGTCAATAATGAATATAATTAATTAATTACAAGCACGCATCAATCCTATGGGCGCGCAAAGCACTCCCCGGCTCATATTAGTGCAGCACACCTTTTTGTGGCCCGTAGTTAAAACCGGATCAGGATGTGTTTCCATAAAACAAAATAGTACAAATTTGGATAAGCATAGCGAATAGTATGGCGGGACGTAACCATTTGCGTTGACCACTACAGTAAATCACACACAAATAAGTAACCTCATCATGGCCGTACACGCTTACTGAGGTCAACGCATTGAAGTTAAAGTATAAAGATCTAACGGTGAGTGACCCAGGTGTAGGACAGTAGTTTCGATAAGTAAGTAGTAGATTTTAAGATCCTATTTTTCAGTTTATTATGGGAATGTGTTGGGAGAAGAGAGTAGGGATCTTAATTATAAGCTTGTCAGCATTGCAGTTACACAGAAAGAAAGAGAGAGAAAAAGAAAAGAGAATAATGGCAATGGCAACAATGGGGGAGAGTCCACGAAGCCCAGAAGCGAAGCTAGGGATGCGAGTTGAGGATCTGTGGGACGTTCAAGAGCCACAACTAAGTCCTACTGAGAAACTCAACGCTTGCTTTGAAAGCATCCCTGTCTCTGCGTTTCCTTTGGCTCCTTCAAACCAAGGTAGTGACTTGTGGATGATTGAACCCCCCCCCTCCCCCCAAAAAAAAGATTTTGATTATGATCAATTGATGTCTATTTCTTTTCGTATTGTTTCTCTCTTTTGGTTTCGTTCTAAAAGTATAATTTTTGTATTTTGTGTTTAGAAATTGAAATCAAATCAGACGCCACTTTAGCTGAAGCTGTGAAAATACTGGCACGTCACAATATTCTTAGCGCACCTGTCGTGGATGTTGACGCACCTGAAGATGCTAGTTGGATTGACAGATACATCGGAATAGTTGAATTTGCTGGAATTGTTGTATGGATTTTGCATCAGGTTGGACACATGTTTGTCACATATCAATTCAATTACTTATACTTGGACAATGATCCCCTCCACCTCTTAAGAATTGAGGGAAAAGATAAATTAATCTAAAATTTACAATTACTTTTTGTACTTTCTGTATTTTTAATTCAAAACATGTCTTATATGAATGTAATATGGTGTGTGATCAGTGGTGATGTATTTTTTGTTGGTAGAAGTAGAAGCATGTTTTGATTGGTACTATGCATGATGGTGTTTTCAATACAATTATGGACTATTTGAAAGGGGAAGTAATTAAAAAAATGATGTGATACCTGTTGATTGAAGTAATTTTCTTGGATGCTTGATTTTCACACTAACACAATGTGCCAATGTTATTGACAGTCTGAACCTGCATCTCCTAGGAGTCCATCTACTCCAACCAGTGCAAGTGCTATTGCAGCTGCGGCTAACGGAATCACTTTTGCTCTAGAACTTGAAGCCTTAGGCCTTGGATCTGCTGCAACAACTTCAGGAAACTTTTTTGAGGATCTCACTTCTTCTGAACTTTATAAGAACACCAAGGTTGTATATCTGCCTTTGAAGTGATTCTTCTTCCAGCAAATTACTTAGTTTGTATTTAGTTATTTCAGTAGCTAACTTTTTTAGCAAACAGGTTCGAGATATTTCAGGGACATTCCGCTGGGCGCCATTTCTTGCTTTGGAGAGATCAAACTCATTTCTAACCATGCTCTTACTGCTTTCTAAGTACAAGATGAAGAGTGTTCCTGTGGTAGATTTAGGTGCTGGTAGAATTGATAACATTATTACTCAATCCGCCGTGATTCATATGTTGGCAGAATGTGCTGGTCTTCAGTGGTTCGAAAGTTGGGGAACCAAGAAACTATCTGAAGTTGGTCTTCCCCTTGTGACACCAAAGCGGATCATCAAGGTGTTGTACCTATCTTAATTGGAGTTCTGCATCAACTGATTGTAACTTGCATATATTATCATCAAACCTCAAGTAACAGTTAAGCCACACCATATCTCAATACACCTGCTGCAATATATAATACGACTAGCATAATGCTATGCTATTATGATCAACATTATATACATGTAAGGGCTCTTTGAGCCATGAGACCTTTCCTGTCCCTGGTGAGCTATGGGGCCCGGCTCACCTAACCTTTTTTATATAAAAAAAAATTATAATACGGTGCATAATACCAACATAATCCTTGCTAGTAGTTCCTTCCTACAATATGCCGTGCCAATATAATCATTTATCCTCCAGCCCTCACAAATACATCAATATCTGCATGTATTGCATAGGCATAACTTTGTGCACTTCATCTACTATGCTTCAGATGGTATAATATAAGCTCTCACTGCGTTGAGTATGAATTCTCCGGCGTATGGAGAAAAACACTATCCTGCATTTCTTAAATTTGTGTACATATATGGAAAATGCTCTGAACTTGGTTAAGTTATTTCATTTTCCCCTTTCTTTCTGATCTTGGTGAACTTCACAATGGATTATTTCTTTCTTTTCAGGTTTATGAGGATGAACCAGTCCTTCAAGCATTTAAAGTGATGAGAAAAAAGAGGATTGGAGGAGTGCCTGTAATCAAAAGAGGTGGCAGCACAGCAGTTGGTAATATAAGCTTGCGAGATGTTCAATTCTTGCTAACTGCCCCAGAAATCTATCATGATTATAGGTATATCATCACATTTAATCTGATAGAATGTGCTTGTTTAGACTGCATTGCTTGTATCTTCTTTGAGTGAATTACTAATTTAGTCTCTAATATTGTTGTCGTCGGGTAATTTAGTCCTTAAAGTTAACAAAATTCCAAAATAATTTCTGAAATTAAAAATCCTTGACCACATTAGTCATTTTGGGCCATCAATTTAATCTTTAAAATTGTCCCGAAGGAACTAATCTGATTGAAGATTTTCAATTTCAAGAATTATTTTGGAATTTCCTTAATTTTAGAGACTCCTTACCCCTACAATTTCATGGGCCTTATCTTCTTTCTTTAGTTGTTCAATTTTTTTCGTTAGTTTACACTTATTGGATGCTCACACTTCAACAGAGCTATTACTGTAAAGGACTTCCTGACTGCCGTTAGAAGCTACTTAGAGAAGAATAAAACGGCATTCCCAACTCATGAATTTGTAACATGCAAAAAGGATTGTACTGTCAAAGAGTTGATTCAATTGCTTGACAATGAGAAGATTCATAGGGTCTATGTTGTGGACGATGATGGAAATCTTCAAGGACTAATCACACTAAGAGATATCATCTCAAGGCTAGTACATGAGCCCCGTGGCTATTTTGGTGATTTCTTTGATGGTGTTCTCCCTCTGCCTCCAAACAGCAGGGTTTAACAAGCAAGGCATCAAGGAAGAATAACATGCTCTTGCAGCGTTTTTTTTTTATTTTTTTATTAATAATAATTTTGAAGTAAAGAGGGGCGAAACATGCAAGTGTAACAAGTTCTTTGTAATGTGTAGGCAGTTTGCAAGTTACTTGCACCCGTTTTAACCAGTGTTAGAGTGGGACTTTTTGTACTGTAAATTCTGTTGTAACCATGTGTTCTGTCAAATTTTGATTTGTTTTCATTCTCTTCCATCAGTGTTTCCCTTATTATGATTTAAAGCAGTACCTAGTGCAACAAATACAGTGGCAGAATGGTTATTAGAAAGCTAAAACGAGGTGAATGGTCTTGAAGCTTAAATGGAATTACATTTGCTGGTGGCAAGGAAAACGGACAATAGATACCCTATCACGACGAAACAGACCCCTTATTCTCAGCGGTCGGTTTAGAATGTATTTGGGCGGTTCTTACCAGGTAATTCAAGCATTTGGTACTAGTGTTTTGCACTTGTCAGTTTGACGTTGAAAGTCGACAAAAACAAAGATAACGAAAAGGTTGAGAGGTATGAAAACAAAGGGAAACGAGGAATGCTACACTATGCTACCAGTTGTCCGAATGACACTGCACCAATGACGCGGAAACGATGAAAAAACAGAGTAGACGTACCGTAAACGTTTCCCTGGAACACAGACAAATCAAGATACAACCCGTGCTGCTAATTGTGACTAAAGAGAAATGCTAGCAACTAAATTCACTATATGAGAAATAAATCAATCACAAAATCTGTATTGAAAAGTGTGTTCAAAAGAGTGTATCATTATCATTTCTCTTGTGACTAATAGCTGGGGTAGGATGAAGACAGCTAGATAAGCTATCATGCCTTCTCACTATGTGAAGGTTCTTTCTTCCAAACCATTAATCCGACATAGCAGAAACAGGACTGACTCTTTGCAACCAGAAAAAATGATCAATTGGACAGTTTACACATCCAATAATTGAAGTACCGTAACCATTCATCTTGATTTGCTCATACTAGACGTGCAATCCAAACGAATAGAGCAAGGAAAAACAAGAAGACAATCATACATATCAAGCCACTTCACGTGCTCAGGATCGAACAATTCCTGCCGTTCAGACTTTAGACAGGCCAAGCTAACCAACTGTTCGGAAACATGAACACTTGTAAATGTTTTTTAGTCTCACAATTACCATTGCTGTTTTTCGTCATTTACAAAAAATATAAATGCAAAGTAATACCTGAAAGAAAATAGAGATGCAATGAGCATGCAACAACCTCTAGAAAGTAAAACTGCGCAAGCATGACAAGAATTTCAATCATTAAAAATCCACAAACTCAATAAAAACACGAGTAAAATCGACTTGGCAGTAAGACTCTTATTACAACACACTACTGCCATATGAACAATACTGAAGAATCATATGAACAATAACGAAGAGCACTGAAAGAAAAAAAAAATACAGGCATGTGACTGACTAAAGAGTATGCTTGCTTATTTGAGAGTTCAGTTCAAGGAACAAAAGAAACAGCATATCCAAGACGAATTTAATTCTCTTGCCGAAGGTAAAGCTTTGAGGCAGAGGCAAATTAGCATATCCACATGGGCAGAGCTACTAATTACGATATATTAAAGGCAGTCCAAAGTATTGCAGAAAAAGGTGCACAGTGTAGCATCTAACAGTGCTGATAGTAGGTGTTGGAAGATTGCACGATCAAAATGCATAAACAGAGAACATCTTTGCGGTATTGCACCACTAACTAATGCATAACTTCCAACAACCAATATGATGAACTGGGTTCTTGCATCATAGTTTCAGACAATATCATAATAACTGTTGATCTATTTCATTGATTCTTCTTGGATTATCAACAACATTTGGACAATCATCTAAGCCTTTTCATGAGCAAAATTTAATCTTGAGCAGATCCAGTTTCTGCTACACCTATGTCTTATTTCCTCACTTCAACTAATATAAGCTAAACACAAAATATGCACAAATAATATGGCATCTATCGGATAAGAAAATCACTGTCCTTTCATTATATAAAAAACAGAAAATTATGCAGATATGTAATTACATGAAATCATAATTTAAGGAAGCCGTAAGTATGATGAGAGTACTATTTCAATAAAGTATAGTGATTAATGACGACAACATAGATAAGCTGTGCGAAACATTAACTTATGAATATGTACAAAAGATATTACAGTATTCGCAGGAGGAAAAAAATCTTTTTTTGGCTGTTTGGGAAGGGCTTGGTTTCACAAATCCCATTCTAACATTAAGATCTGTAAAATAAACACCTATCCAGTTTTACACATGACACAGGAAAATGAGTTCACCTGTCAAAAGCATCTTATAATATACTATGTACTCTTTCTCCTTATGTGATGCAATACAGTAGGGGATCCTTCAAATAAATCTAATAAATAGGTCTCTAGATCCTCTGGTGTATACTTAATATATTTCCCAGCATGCCTTCCCTCTAGCTGACTGCTAAACCTCCCCATAAAAGAGCGGTATGCAGGAATCACCTTCTCTGATATAGATATTCTCATCTCTTCGCGAAGCTGATCATCCGGTACCTTCCAAGCTGTCTGAACCCTGTATATTTCTTCAAAACATGCATTGAAACTCTTGAACCTCTCCTTCAAAGCCATCCTTGATGCATTATTAGAGCTCCCTCCAATCCCTTCATCCTTCAAACAAGACAAGGCCTTGCTCCAAGAGGCCCTAAGGTAGCCCGTAGCATACTGACGAACCTGACCGCGGCGTTTACGAATCCAATCATCTCCCAAGACCCCCCTAAGATCTGAGTCTTTCACCTTCCGCACTAAGTAATAAAGATTGTTCATCAAAAACACCTGCTGCAATGCATTGTCTTCATAAAGTTTCGACTTTTCCTCAAGATTGTGCTCAAGTTCAGACATCAACAACAGTATTTGACGCCCTAAGGGGGACAAAGCCTCTAACTGGGAACCATCACCACCCAAATCATTTTGAAAGTGGTAAAGATCCTCTTCACTGATTTCCAAAAGCGAATCCATAGGGTCACCATAATCCACAAGCAGCTTCAGGTAATTCATTACATAACGAGGCAAAGGATGAACATCCCCAGTGATGACTGGCTTTTTGGAAGTCTCATTCCGAATACAATTCTCAAATTCAGTAAATGTCCCTTTTGCAGCCTCACCAAGTCCACTAAGCACTCCTTTTGCTTCAGTGATCACAAACTCATCAGAAACCATATCCTGCAAATCAGGCAAAGCATCCCTCAAAGCCTCATACATATCCAATATCCTAAACAACTTCTCAGGCGACCTCTTACAAATTGCAATGGCCTCACCAAAATTCAACAACTGCATAACACAGCCTTTAGCGGTTTCGTTGAAACATATCTCCTTCAACTCATCCAAATCGCCAAAAAGACTATCACAAAGCCTCTTCTCACCACTCAACAGAACCCCAACAACGACCTTAACCGCTTGCACCCAATTCTTCATCCTCTCATCCAAACTCTTCCACGCAACCTTCTGAACCTCTTCAATACTCATCTTCTCTACCCCGAGAATAGTCAAACACTCAATCAAAGCGTCACGACGGACACTGCTATAAACCTGAAGGCACTCCCTCTCGTAACCGGACCTAACCATGCGATCAATGATGTCTTTGAGATTCAGAATCGCTTCGGGACGCACCAAATCGACGAATAAATCGTCTCCGAGGCTCACACCGCGCTCGTGAAAACGGTTAGAATCGCTGATCTCGCCAAAGCTCTCCGAATTATCATCGATCGCGCCGTCGTGCGAACTGAATGAAAGGGAACTCCGGCGGTTGGAGCTGTAGCGGCTCACGGCGTCCGGCGGAACGGTGTTGCAAATCAGGACGTGGCGTAGTTCATCCTCAAGCCTAGACATCGCGAGCTGGATCGCGTTCTCGGCGCGGTCCAAGATGATCTGACCGTTTCTCCCGGCGGAGGACGACGGCGGCGAGATCGAGAAGTGTTCCATCCACTGGATGATCTCGTCGACGGCGGAGAAGTACTCGACGGGGTCGTTCGGGGGATCGAAGAGCGAGGTGGATTGGCGGGAAGGCTCGCCGGAGAGGGAGGCATCAACGAGGATGACTTTCTCAGCGGCTTCGAAGCGTTCGACGTCTTCGTCTTCGGAGGACTTGGAATCGTCGCCGTTAATTAGGTCGGTGATGCCAGAGAGGCGGTTATCGAACCTGGAGAAGATCAAGAGCATGTCTTCGCGATCCTCTTTCGGAGCTTTTAGGCTTTTCAAGATCTGCTGAGCCGTCGCCAGGACTCGGTCGTCTCCGCCGGCGCCGCCGCCAAGACTGGTGGTGGTGGTGGTGGCCATTATTTCCTCCACCGAAACGGTCTAGGGTTTTTTTTTTTTTTTCCTTTTCTTTTTAAGTTCTCTGGGGTTGGTAGCTTGGTGGTGTAAAAGGAAAGGGGGGGTGAAGTGAAGGGTTTGGGGTTAAGGAAGTAACGGAGTAAGGAGAAGGGAAATGGAAAAGGATAAAAGGATGGTCCGAATCCGAATGGAAGATATGCTTGTGAGCACTATTCTCGGATATGTCAGCCTTTGTTGTGTTTTTTGTTATTTGTTTTTTCGGTTTTTTTTTTTTTTTAACGGGATAGGGGTTAAGTGTTGTTGAGGACTGTTTGGCCGGCTACCTTTGGTTGGAAACAGAAGAATTGGATACGTACAAAAATTGAGCGTTTTGATTTTTCATCTGGGTCATTGATTGACACCTTACTAATCACGCTGTGGAATAATCTTCAAAGATTTTGCCTCTCGCTGGGTGACGTATCTTAAGGGTCTGATTTTGTATTAACTAATTTTTTTTAATGATGTAACATATGTCAGGAGTTATTAATTATTTATTTTTTTACTAAATATTTAATTTCTTATTTAATGAAAATAGAGAAATTATAGACTCTATAAATCCGTAAAATAAATAAGAAAATGAGTAGTAATTAATAAAAAATATTAATAATTATTATGATTTTTAACGCGTGTAATATTTTGTACCTATTAAGCTCATTAAATAATCAATTTTTAATTAATTTTATGCAATTAATTAGTTACAATTCTTTGAAAAATATAATTGTCTCTCTTGTGATTATTTTATGGATTTATCTCCCGTATTATTTTTCTCTTTCCACTAAAAAATAATAATCACCTTTTGTCCTTAGTACATAAAGTTGGAGGCGGGGGATGGAAAGAGAAAAGTAGAGTATTGTGGGTTCGATTTTATGCTGTTAATATCCCATAACACTTAACCACTTAGCTGCCTTATATGAGATAAAACATAATAATCGTTTGTCTCTTTTCTATATTATTTTATTTTTATGATTCTTTTATATGTTAAAAATATTTTATTATTTTGTCGGTGATGTTAAAAGTTTATTATCTATAGTTTTTTTCTTACAAAAATAATAAACTTCCGGTGGCTCTTAATAAACTTCTAATTAGAAATATTATCTTCATGGGCGTGGTTTTTTTTTTTTTTTTGATAATGAGAACATTTAGGATGAGGGGATAACGCCCCAGTCCAAGACAGGGAAGATGAGCTTGCGTGCCTTTTCTTTTTTAACCAGACTATTTTTACATTGAAGTATTAAGTCCTTTATGTTAAGTTTACTGGAACAACATGACACTGGAGAGAAAGATATTGGAGCAATGGCTTTCCTAGTTTCTAGCAACGATATGCGATGCATCAAACTGTTTCTAGCAAAGATATTGGAACAGTGGCTTTCATAGTTTCTACAGAATATTACCTTATAGCCTCAATACTGCAACAATGGCTTGCATTCATAGCAAAATTTTCTTATCATAAGCCATCCAAAACAAAGACGGGTCTTGAAAGAGAGTGAGAGGGGATTAGACGTAAAAAGTAAGAATTAAATAATTATTATTTTTTTGTGATAATTAATCAATTAATTAATTAATTATACAAAAATGATATACATAAGAGCTGTATAAACGCTAGAAACAGAATTCAAAACTGTAGTGCTACACTTTTTCTTTCCCCTCTAACTTTCTCCCTCTCTAGTAATCAACCATATGTTCTAGGAAAAAAAAACCATTTAAAAAATTAGATATTTAACGAGATTGACGTAACCTTGTATTGCGTTACATAAACGAATATTTATATAGAGTTGACTACTACTAGTAATTGATTGATTGAATTTTTAACTTTTCATTGCAATCAACTTGTTGGGCAACGCGCTATCTCGTTCTCATTCTTGGTATTGATTGCCAATTGCCATTTTATATTATTTCTAATCAACCAGTAAATAGTTTCACACTAGTTTTGTGGAGAAAAATAAAAGTTTCACACTAGGTAGGAAGCATTGATCGGAATAGTCAATAACAAAAATATTTTTATTTTAAATTTGTGAATTTATAATTTTAATTAAAAATAATTATACTATCAAATAAAAGATTCATGTTGATTATAAATATTGTATTAAATATTTTTCATAATAATAATAAAAATTAAGCAAATATTTAAAATTAATTAGATAAAACTTTTAATTTTATAGTATTATTTTGTTCATCTAAATTAATTTATTGATTTAAACATTAGATTATATTTTTATTTATTTAAGTATCAATTCGTCTTAAACAGATATTTTGATAGATATAATTTGCCATGATCAAGTCTTTATAACAAATTCTTGTAAAAAAAGTCTTTATAAAAAATTATTTATAAAAAAAGCAATACTAATACTTAATAAAAAAATTGTGAAACAATACTTAAGTATAGAATATAGAGATTAGTCAAAAATGCAACAATTGGTACAATCAAATTATAAACTACAAATTAAATAAATAGAAAACTGTGATGATTAAAGTTTTTTTTAAGCTTTTTGAAAAATTTATAGTAATTGTCATTGACCCATTACAAGGACTTCTGAGTTTTGACCGACTGCATTCGCATATGAAGTCGTCCAGGGCACATGACATCACTAATTCATGGACGAAAGAGCTCTCAACCATACGGCATCTCTTCCCCTTGAAGAGTACGGGTGGGCATAGTTACGGATCGACCCACGAACCCGACCTACCTAATCTAGAAAAACTAGGTTGGTTTGAGTCAGTAGGTTGAGTTGGTTTTAAAAAAAGCAAATTCAAAGCATATGAGTTGGGTGTCGAGTCTGAAGATTGCGAACTCGAGCAATCCAACCCAACCCACTGTAAATAAACATATAACATTTTTTTCCTTACTAAGTAAACGTGTCGCGTATATTATACGAAGTGACTTTTTTAAACATAAGTAAATGTTGAGCCGCGTATTTGGAATATGAAATATGTGTTTGCATTTGGAATGATTTATATATAATATAAAATATGAAATATATTATGAAATAATGTCACTCTGCAAACGTTATATATTATGAAATGTAAAATATTGCGTTACGTATTTGTTATTTTTTTAATCAGGCTAGGTGAATATTGGATAAATTAATGTTTAAGACCTTGATAGTGGTTTTTTTCTTTATAAATATTTTTTCTATTTGTCTTTGATTTTTTTCCATTTTTTTTATTTTTTCTCTGAGAAATGAATATTTTAATAACAAACCCGTTCACCCGACCCAAACCAACCCATATGAGGTCGGGTTGGGTTGGTTTGGGTTTCGTAAAAAATTTCGATTAAACCGACCCAACCCAACCCGTGTATATTTGATTGGATTGGGTCTTTAAACATCCTAAGACCCACCCGACCCGACCCATGACCATCCCTATTGATGAGACCTCCCATATTTGAGGTCAATGTTTGATGCCTACCACAAGCGTACCGTTGTATCGCATAATAAAATATTGTTTCTATAGAAATTTAATATTGATTATCATTTTCTTTTCACTATAGTGATTAGCCAAACTAAATCATATTAAAAATGATAAGTTGTGTCTCCGAAGGAGTAGCCCAGTGGTTTGGGTTAGGACACCGAAGGAATATTAAGTAGGAGGTGCAGGGCTCGAATCCTTCCGCTAACAAATCCCCCTCCCCTTAATAAAGCTAGCCACTAACATTTGCCTATAAATAATGATAAGTTGTTGGAAAACTCAACAATGATTTAATAACAAAGGAAATAAACACTTGAGATTATGATTCTTCACAACGACAATTAAAATAAAAACCAATTTTCCTAAAGCTATGAGTGCTAGATTTTAAAGGTCAAATAAACTAGTGTAATTATTATCTTCTTTCAAAGAACATAAATGTATTTAAGCTAATAAACAACTTATTTTCATGGTGAAAATATTAGCAAAAGCACATTAAGAACAATTAACTTTCACAACCTTAAGTGAACCAAATTTATTTTCATGATTAAATTTTCTTTGTTCAGCCTTGTAGACCTAATGTCAAATTTTACCTTTCAATCCTTCATTTGATATCTAAAGTCACGCAAACACGTGGTCTTATATTTGCAAGCATGATAAACACTAAAATTGAATTAAAAAGAATCAACACCCTATTTATTGAGAAATTTGGTTTCGTAGTGTATTTCTACCAAATTCGACAAAGTAACAAATAATTAGTTCAAACGATTACAAGATCGACGAGTTATGTGGTAATCTCGTTTTTAAAAAAACGGTTTTTTGAATGTAACGGTCAATTACTCGACGCGTTGTCAGTTCTCAATTTTCTTGGTTATTAAGCCATTAATCATTGACGTTTTTGCCAGTTTTGTACTTAATAATTTCAATCAACAAATCAATTGTTGTCGCAATGACAATAACAGAGTAAATACACAAGATTGGCCGTTGGTAGCCAATAACTTGATTGACAGGTAACTTAAACAAAAGTTCAAGTAGATGCATACGATGCAATGTCATAAAAAAATATTTGCAGGATTAAACATGCAATTTAAACTAGTACAGGAATGTAAATAAAAGCACTTAAATGACTGAATTTAAGGAATGCTTTTAAAAGACATGAATTTAAATGAAAGCATTTAAAGAACATGTAAATGGCAATGAAGGAAAAATTGCTGAAAAGTTAAATGGCAGAAAAGTAAGGAATTTAAATGCAAAGCATAGAAATGGAAATGACTGTAATGTAAATGACACGAAGTAAAATGCTAGAATTGAAATGAATACAAAAAGTAACTAATTTTCAAAAGAAGTAGAAATGCAGAAAAATAAGAACAAATAAGTTCAAAAGCTGTAAAAGAAATAAAGTTTGAATGCAGTAAGTTTTAAAGTAAAATGCGTAGACAAAATGTAAAGTTGCGGATAAGATAAATGAATGGACAAAGCAATAATTGAAAATAGACTTGAATTAGATAAATTGCAAAATGATAAGGCTTGGAAGACATACAGTGATCGTTTTCCTTTAATCTGCTTCGCCGTCGAGATGTTAGGAATTTAGATCATGTATCCAACCTGATTTACATCGTTGAAACTACTATTTATAGGAAAAAATATAAAAACTACATAACATCCAAGCTGACACGTGTACGAACGCGGGTTAGTGGTTAAGTTTTCGCTAAAACTACCTAATCGACAGTAACACTTCCTGTCGAACTGTACATATGTTGCCTAAAATCTAAGTCTAACTTGACCATGCTTATTTTGACATCTTCGACGCTTCATGCATTCCATCGAACAACCGCCACATCACTTGGTCTTTTAAACTTAGCCAATTTTTTATCATTTATTTTGGTCCTTTGTGCCTTCACTCGTCGAATTTGCAATTTTCCGTCGAGAAACCCAAATCTGAAATTTGGCACCTAACAGATGCCCCCCAAATTCTGAGTTTTTGACGCTAATGTGTGAAGAGAACCAGAATTTTATTGATTCCACGCACGACGGTTACCTTTCCGCATTGTCCCATCACAGGTCTGCGCTTCCCACTTCTCTAAAAAATAGGACCATCATTACTTCAAAAGTAGGCGGCTACAACCCCGTTCGCACGTTCACTTCACCAACTTTCACTATAAGTAACCTGCAAGACCCAACTCGAAACACTTTCGTTCTTTTGCAACTCCTGAAAAGCTTTGCGATTCCTCAATGGCGTCTTCAGCAAATCCAGCTCAAGGTACCACGACGACCCTTCGGAAAACATGGTGCAATCCGGATGTCGACGCGTCGATTCCTTGGCAAAAATCTAAGGTAATGATACCTTATACGAATGATCCTTCTTACATTTTGAAACCCCTGCTGCTTATTTAGGACCAGTCATGACCCTTTCTAATTTTTCTGAAGATTTTAGGGATTCTTTCCCGAATAAAGAAGGTCAAACTTACATTCTTGCTTCATTCCCTACCTTGCACATTCACTATTTCTTAAAAAGCTCTAGGCTTTTTAGAACTCCCCCACTTGGCGTAAGTGGTTATTCGGCTTGGCTCGCTAGGGTTGAAGCTAAGAAAAGTAAAACTTGGAAAAGATTAGGCATTTATCACCTTATTCAACTATCCAAGCATACATTTAGGTTAGACCCAACAATGTTAGGAGCTGCTGTTTTCTTCTGGAACAAGACTACCAACAATTTCCACTTCCCTTGTGGAATGATGGGTCCAACGCTTTTTGACGTTGCTGCACTCACTGGCCTCCCACCGGATGGCCAAATGATTCACCCTCTTATCACGCTAAGCAATGTCATTGACGTTTTCAGTACCAAACCACTTTCATTTTCAAAGTACGTTTCCAGTCAAATGAAAGACATTACTGAGGTTTCTGACCGTGAACACGTAGCCTTCCTGTTCCATTGGCTGTTTGCTTTTGTTATGTGTAACAAAAACGTTCAAATGTCAAAAATGTTGCTCAACCTGGCGAACCTTCTCCATGAAGGTAAAAGGTGGGCCCTTGGCTCTTTCCTTTTGTCGAATCTTTATTCGAGCATGTCGAGCCTATACACCATGGTGAAAGAAAATGGAAAGAAGAGTGGAGTTGGGGGCCCAATGTGGCTCTTGCAATTATGGCTAAATGCCATGCTTCCAGGCCACACTGTCGATAAAGCACCACCCAAACTTGACATTGAAACTTACGACACATCATCCATGTATAGCGTTCCCAGGCCATTTGATAACGAGCTTGAAAGTTTCAAGTACTACTTCAGCCTCTTCCATTCTCTTTCCGCCAACACCCCAGGCGTTCGTTTCCAACCCTTTGTTAGTAGAAAATATGGACTTGCATGGTTCACATCCCCTTTCGATCCAACTTCCAAGAGTTACACCATCACTTGGACTCACCTTCTCGCCCGTCAAATATTCCCTGCGGGTCTACCCGGTTCGACGAACAATTCTGCTTTTACTTGCTTGCCCAATGCCTCTGCCAACAACATTGGTTTCATGCAATCCATTCCTGGCCCGTTTCCTTTTAGAAAGGGGGATATTCTCCTAGATTGCATCGACCTAAAGCAGGAAACCATTGATGGCATAAAGAGAAGGAATGAAGTACGCATGTCCGCTATCAACTTTGTCCCTTTCACCACCACTTTAGGTGTATCCCAAGATTATGTTGCCTGGTGGGATGAATACTACAAGAAATTACATCCATCTATTGAGGACTGTATGAACAGACTTGTTGATCCCCTTGTGCAGGAACAGGACCCTTCGACCAAGATTAAAGGTGAGCACTTAAAGGACATAAGCAACTTTGAGAAATTTTACAAAATAAAATGGGACCCTAGATACCCCTTTCACATTGTTCGACAAATAAAGGAAATGACTGCCAAATCAAAAGAAAAGCACGATGACGATTGGGGCAAAAAGGCTTTAAAACATCGACAAGCAATAGGTCAATCACTTGTGAAACCCCATTGTCCTGAACCGACAAGAGCTGGTAACTTCCTTTTTCTAGAAAGATTTCGGTCTCATACTAATGTCAATACGTATGAAAACAAAGAAGTTACCTATGCTGGTCGGTTTGCCCTCCCTTTTGAACAATATGATGAGGCTGTCAAGGTTATTACCCAGTTTCCTCAAGGTATCTAGTTTCCTTTGCCTTCTTTTTGAAAACCCACTCATTTTATGCTTACACTCTTCGCTTTGTTTTAGCTGTGACTCTGAAGGAGCCTTTAAAATGCAAGCAAAAAAGTGGCAAGGCTACAGAAATGGAGGCACAAGAAGATGATGAAGATGATGAACCTCCTCTTCAATCCAGATCGGCAAAGAAGAAATCCTCTAAATATGTAGTTCCAAGATCAAACACTGGCAAGAAACCAACTGTGTCGAAGAAAAACCAGCAGGGTCCAAGCGCTCGATCAGTTCTTCCCAACAAGAATCCACCAAAAGAAAGGTGCAAACAATTGGCCCTGAGGCCAACCACCAAAGCGCAGAATGGTTCTGCTTGATTCTCCCTCAAATTCGACACCTCAAACGGTTCTTTTCTTCCTCTGCCTGTATAATATTTCGTGATTTATTTTTATGAACCATCAATTGACCATTCTCCAAACTTTCATTCTTCAGGAATCTCATGCAGAGAAATCCGTCTCTGGAAGCTCTGAAGACACTCCAACAGTGGAGTTTACAGTGATACACCTAACTTCACCATTACCTATATGATGGTCACCTTGCATTATACAAGTCTTACACTCATTCGTCTCAATATTTTTTTTTGCTGGAACCAAGAGTCACATCTTTAAAGAAGGGTGTGTCTGAAGAATGTACTTCAAAAGACTCTCCCTCTGTCAAAGAGGTTGACTCGTTGAGCACTGACAAGGTATATCCCTTTGAACAACCCTTGGGTTTTTTTTTATTTGAATATCACCTCATTATATCCATTTGCCAGGACTCCCCTGAGCAAGCAAATGTGGATACTTCTCTACCCCTGCAAACAATTTTCCCAAACATTGTTCCCTCGACCACTGAGGTATGGCATTTCTTGTCATTTCTTGGCATCAGAACAATGACTTATAACTTGTACTGATTTTCTTTTCCACAGGAGGTCCCAGAGACTCAACCTGAGCAAGAGGTCGAAGAACCTTCTACCATGGATGTCGATGTGGTTCAACCCACCCTCTCGACTGAAAATCCAATTATCATCTCTACTCACCAAGGTGACCCCACACCTCACGTGGAAACAACTTCTGTGAAAACAACTTCTGCCCCCCAAGCTACTGAGAAGGTATCTCCCATGGTAATTAGGGCAGACAGTGTTGACATGGATCAATTGTTTAATGATCCTGTCATTCCGTATACTCAGATTGCTTCATCAACCAACCCTGTGCCGCAAGATGCCAACACTGGAAGGGGCAACATTGGAGTAGATGAATGGATTAGCTTACTCTCAGGATCTAGCAGCAAGACTTCTCCTTTATCAGCTCGATCCTCCACACTTCCTGGGGACAATTTCGCTGAAAAGCTCAATGGGCTACTTGAAGAACTGAAGGATTTCTTCAAATACTCTTTCGACGACCTTTACTCGAATCAAGAGGTAAGAAGCAAGTTGATTTGCGTCGTCAAAGAACTTCAAAGCTCCTGCAGAAGGCTGCCACTAATTCATCGAGGGCACGTCAACACACTATATGAGTTCATTGAAGAGTTGACCCCAAACTGCTTGATCTCGACGGTAGTATCCTGCCATACCAGCAAGCTCTCAGAGCAAGGCATGAGCTTCGTGACAAACTGGTGATCCTTCGACAAAAACATGCTGCATTGGTTGAGAAAGACACTCCTTACCAAGCAAAGGTACCTGAACTGGAACAAACCGTTGCACGATTGGAACAAGAGTTAGCCACTGCCAAGGCACAATTGCAAGAGGCAATCAAAGCGTCTTGTTCAGAGGAGATCACAGCACTCGGCCAAAAAATGTCCAACAGCACTGCAGAAGCGCAAGCTATTTTGTCGAAAGTTGAAACTCTTGAAGTCAGCTATGTGAATGCTGAGACTGCAAAGATGGAGTTTGCTACAACTTGGGAGGACATCAGAAAGATTCCTCTTTAATTTCTTTTGTTTTGTTGCATGTCTACCACCTTTATATTAATTTTCTACGTCGAACGCATTTGTTCGACCACGTCTTATTCTTTACTGCAACAACTGAACTCGATTTGACATATTTACCATCAATCGTTTCACCATCCAACTAGCACGTTTCTTTTATTACTTTAATTTTCAGTTTCAAGCCATAAATTATAATTAAAGCCCTTGACCAGTCAATTTGACTGTTGAAACTTAAAAATTAACGTAAATTTGCGCTATAAATAGGGACTTGCAATATTGGTCATCTGCACCATAATAGACCATCAGTCCCCGTTCAAGCACAAACACTCTCTGAACTCTTGAAGTTTCCCTTCCAAAATCTCTGAGAAATTCTTCCTCGGCATAAGCTGAATTTTGAACATGGCAAAGCTTCTTCAACTGAACTTATTTTGTAATAGCCTAGATTTAAGAACTTTTCTTTGCATCCAGACTACAAGCCTATTCGACAATGTATTTTGTATACTGCCAAATGGCCTATGAATAAAGCAATCTAGTTTACACTTCAAGGTTGTATTTTTACCTCACACATTGTTGGTCTATATGACTTTAAATATTTGCCATTAATAGACTTAATTCTAAAACCAGAATTAACTTCAACAAGTGCATAAACATTTCCTGAGAATACTTGGACAACCTCAAATGGCCCTTCCCACTTTGGGGACCACTTTCCAAATTCTCGACACTTCTTATCCATTGGAAGAATGACTTTCCAAACTAAGTCACTAACCTTGAAGCGCTTATACTTAACTCGACTGTCATAGAATTTGGCTATTCTCTCCTTCTGTCGAATTAAATGCTCTAAAGCCACAACTCTCTCATCATGGATTTCATTTAATTCATCAAACATTATGTCCCAATATTGGTCTACTGGTAACTCATCTTGTTTTTGAATCCTTAATGAACCAAGATTTATCTCAACAGGCAATACAGCATCATGACCATAAACCAACTTATAAGGAGTAGTACCTTTCGATTCTTTAGGAGAGTTTCTGCATGCCCAAAGAACTTGTTCCAAAGTTGAGTGCCAGCTTTTTGGATATCTGCCAATATGCTTCTTTATCAAACCAATGATGATTTTATTCATGGCTTCGACCTGACCATTTGCTTGTGCATAATACGGCGTCAAAGTCACCATCTTGATCTTCCTCGACTCAGCATACTCGACAACCCTCTTCCCAACAAACACAGATCCTTGGTCTGTTGTGATTGTTTGTGGTATACCAAATCTACAAACAATGTGATTTTCAATGAAATCCACAATGTCTTGTTGCGTCACTTCTTTCAAGGCTACTACTTCTACCAATTTGGTAAAGTAGTCAACCCCTACTAAAATGTACTTGTACCCTTTTGAAGAAATAGGAAAAATTTGGCCTATGAGGTCCAGCGCCCAACCTCTAAAAGGCCAAGGCTTAACGATGAAATGCAACTCACTAGCAGACACATTCTATATGTGGCCATGTTTTTGGCATTCTTCACAAGACTTTGCAAACATAATGCAATCCTTAACCAAAGTGGGCCAATACACTCTTTGTCTTCTTAGTACCCATTTCATCTTTTCACCTGCCTGATGAGCTCCACAAATTCCTTCATGAACCTCTGCTAATGCCAAGTCGGCATCTTCTTTGCTTAGGCAAGTCTCCAAATTACCATCGACAGACTTTCTATACAAAGCCCCTGCAATTACAACAAACTTAGTTGCTTTGTACTTAACTTTTCTATCGACGTCAGCACTTGGATTTTTCAAATACTCAATAATTGGCCTACGCCAATCAGGTGAGTTCGACGTATTGGAAACAAGAACGTCTCTTTCATCCAAAGGGTACAATAACTCACAAATTTCTATAAGTTCCGTCAACACCTTTGAAGATAACTTATACCCTGAAGCCAACTGAGCTAATTCATTAGCCTCATGATTTAGCTCTCTTGGGATATGCTCCAATTCGACACTGTCAAACTGTTTCATCAACTTGCTAGCCACTTGACAGTATTTGACAAGATTATGGCTAACACATTTGTACTCTTGAGTTAACTGCCTTATAACCAATTGTGAACCCCAAAAACTTTGACAGTGCGTGCTCACATTTCTATCAAAATTTCCAAACCCACAATTAAGGCTTCATATTCAGCCTCATTGTTAGACCAAACATATTTTAACTCAAATATTAGTTTAGTTGTCACACCTAAAGGTGAAATTATCAGAACGCTAACACCAACACCATTTCTGTGTCTTGAGCCATCAAAATACAAATGACAGGGCTTTAAATCAACTAGCCCTGTCAGTTCTTTTATTTCTAAACATGGACAGTCCGTCAAAAAGTCAGCAATTGCTTGACCTTTAACAGCCTTTAGAGGTACATATTGCAAAAAAAATTCAGACAATGCAAGTGTCCATTTTTCAATTCGACCATTCAGAATTGGCTGGGAAAACATGTACTTAATTACATTTGTCTTTGACATCACTAAGACATTACAAGGCATCAAGTAATACTTATGTTTTGTACATAAAAAATACAATGCTAGACACAACTTTTCTATAGCACTATATCTCATTTCTGCATCATTTAGCACTCGACTGAGGTAGTAAACGGCTCTTTCAACGTTGTTCTCATCCTCCTGAGCCAGTAGACAATCTATAGTTTCTTCTGATGCAGAAATGTACAACTTCACTGGTCGATGTGGCTCTGCAGGCATCATGACCGGCAGACTTATCAAGTATTGCTTGATTTGGTCGAAAGCCTCTTGATGCTGTTGAGTCCACACGAAGGCTTCCTCTGCCTTGAGCTTCACCAAAGGAACAAACACTCTTGTCCTTCCTAAGAGGTTTGATATGAACCTTCTGAGAAAATTCACCTTCCCCAAGAAAGATTGGAGATCTTTCTCATTGGTGGGTGGTTTTGTTTCCAGCACAGCCTTAGCTTTGTTCTTGTCTACTTCAATGCCTTTCTTGTGCACCAAAAAGCCCAAAAACTTAGTGACTGACACGCCAAAACCACATTTTTTAGGATTCATCTTTAAACTGTGCTTTCTCATTTCTCGAAAAGCTCGTCGAAGATGACTCAAATGCTCCTCTTGGCTCTTTGACTTGACAATCACGTCATCAATATAGACTTCCACAAACTTGCCTATCATTTCATGAAAAATAGTGTTCATTGCCCTTTGGTAAGTTGCACCAGCATTCTTTAAGCCAAAAGGCATCACTACCCACTCGTAAGTTCCAATGGAACCTGGGCACCTAAAAGCAGTTTTAGGTACATCCTCCTCAACAATGAAGATCTGGTTGTAACCAGCATGTCCATCCATGAAACTTAGAAACTCATGACCAGATGCTGCATCCACTAGCATATCTGCTATGGGCATAGGGTACTCATCTTTAGGCTAAAGATGAGTACCCTATGCCCATAGTAGATATGCTAGTGGATGCAGCATCTGGTCATGAGTTTCTAAGTTTCATGGATGGACATCTTACAACAGATCTTCATTGAGGAGGATGTACCTAAGCTAGGTGCCCAGAATAAGTCGATGCTAAGATTCCTAAAATCAACACAAACCCTCATCTTGCCATTCTTCTTTATGATAGGCACTACATTCGACAACATTCAACATACCTAGTTGTCCAAATGAACTTAGCCTTCAACAAGCATTCAACTTTCTCCTTGATTTTCAGCACAACTTCAGGAGCAAACCTCCTATTGGCTCGTTTGACAGGCTTATAATCAGGTTTTAGAGGCAACTTATGTTCCACAAGATCTCTACTCAGACCTGGCATTTCATGGTAATCCCAAGTGAAACAATCCATATACTCGGAAACTAGCTCCACAATCTGCCTTTTGAACTGGTCTGGCAACAATGCACTAACATATATTGGCCTCTTTCTTTTATCATCCCCCAGATCAACCTCTTCCAAAGGATCTTCCAACTCAAAACCATTTTTATCCTCAAACCCCTTCTCAAATCCCAAAGGGCCATCGTTGAATATGCAATCAGCCAACACACCTTCCTCTGAGTTTGGCTCTCGGTCGGCCTCACAAGCCGACGACTGTGTTTGATGGTTTTCAAAGCTCATCTTTGTCGATTGGCTGATTTTCATCGGCCTCATCGAGCAGCCTAACTCCAAACTGCTCCTCCAAGCAAGCATTCAGAGCATCTTTGTCAATAACACCACCCTGCACAGATATGGGTTCCACTTTTGGGTCATACACCCTAAAATCCACATGCATTTGTTGCAAATAGCACGGGCTATCATCAGCTTCAACAATCTTAATGTCATCATGAGCATTCCAAAAGATGAGTTTCTGATGTACCGTCGAGGGAATCGCTCCAACGGCATGGATCCAATACCTGCCCAACAGGACATTGTAACTAGACCTTAAATGAATCACAACAAACAAAGTAGATCTTTATACTGATCCCACTTGCACATCTAGCATTACCACACCATCTGTTGGCGTAGATCTTCCTCCAAAATCAGTAACCACTATGTTGGTTGGTAGCAAATCTGTTTCATCTTTCCCTAGCTTCTTGTACATAGCTCTTGGGATTAAATTCATAGATGCCCCTCCATCGACCAACACCCTGTTGATAGGCTTGCCTTCAATCATTGCCTTAATGTGCAATGGCCGAAGATGACTTCTTTCCTCATTAGTTGGCTTGTCTAAACGAGCAAAATTGTCAAAGATGGTAACCATGTCCTGCTTGACAATGTGCCAACCAATTGGAAAATCGTCAAACTCCTCTTCATCAGGAACCTCTACAACAAACTCATACTGAGCTTGATACTCAGCTGGTGACACTGAAACCAAGTTCACATCAAGCTTGGTGAACTCTTCTCCAGTAGCTGTTTCTTTATTCTCCAGATGACTCCCCAATCTCATGTTCTCCTTGTCGAGAAGGCAATCTTCGGATCCCAAATCTGACAAAGTTGTTCCCATTGCCATCACCAACTCATCCAAGTCTTTGTCTAAATTAGTGTCAGGATCAAACTCTTCTTTGCCATTGAAACCAATTGGGTCATCTGGATCATTCAATGCTTTAATGACCTCTTCCATGGATAAATCTGTCTTGACAAGACTTTGCTCCGCCGGTTCCATGGGTTCATCCAACAAATCAGAATCATTGACTATGATCCTTAATTCCTCCATAGACGCATCACTATTTATGTCTTTGACTAGAGCTGCTTGAACACCAAATCTACCTCGCTCAGAGGCCAATTTTTCAACTTCAACCAAACCTGCTGGCCAAGGCTTCCTCTCTTGAGCCATCGAAGGAACCTTGGCAGGCTTGACATTCTGTTTGAAACCCGCTGAAAATGCTTGCCCCCGTGCCTGAGAAGTTTGACCTCTTTCAAAATTATTCCCTTTGACATCAACTACCACACTCTTTAATTTTGGGCCAGGTTCCTTGGGCAGTGGCACCTTTTGTATCCCAACCATGAAATAGTTCTCATGTTGAGCCTTAGCCATCTCAGCAGCCTTCAATTTCTGTTTATGAGCTTTCCTTATTCTCTGTCGACAACGCTTTTGGCTCTTCGACAGTGGGGCTTTCTTCACTTGATCACCACCAGGATAAGGTATTCTGCCACGTTGGTAATCTTTATCCCAAAATGGCACTTGTCGAGGATTGCTTTTTCTAGCCCTCACCCTATTTCTCAACTCAGGGCATCGGGCCTTAGCAGAATTCTCGACCCACTTGTTCACCACCACATTGGCATCAGGCTTCCTAGTCTTATTTGCAACTTGACCAGGAGATGAACCATGGTTGCTTCCAATTGATTCCCTTGAGGGCTCAACCAACCATCCACCAACTGCTCTATTAGGCCTATATGCCACAGGCCTTCGCATTTGGTTTACTGAAACCGGCATCTGGTTCACTGGAACAGGCTTGTAGTTCCTATTCGCATAGCCAGTTTGCATGTGCTGGTGAGCTTTAACTTTTTGAATATTCTTTGCTTTCTGAGCAGCTTTCACGTCAAAATACCTGTCACAATGTGGGCGCAGACTCAACTGTCCTCTATTGTTCTTCCTTCTCAGAAAGTCCTCGACAGACTCGTGAGGCCTTGGGCAAATGTCGAATAGGTCTTCCATATTCACCACATATTTCTGCTTGGCGCCGATATTCACCATGTTGCAGCTTCTTGCATTATGGCCTTCGACATTGGATATGCCTTGGCCAAATGGATCAGTATCCACCTTCATGCTAGGCTTCTGCTTGTCAGCAAACTTGAGTCTACCTTCTTTTAGAGCTTTTTATATCAAGTCCCTGAAACGAAAACATTCATTAGTAGGATGGCCTAAAGCTCCATGGTATTTACAATAATTTTGACCATTGGAGTCCTCAGGCCTTTTTACTTTATGATCATCTGACAACTTAAGTTGTTTATCTTTCAACAGAATGTCAAATATTTTATCAGCTTTAGTCATATCGAATGTATATGTTTTCGTATCATCTTTTCCTTTCCCTTGGAAGGTATTAAGACTTGACAAGCATAAGGTGGTCCTTCCTTTAACTCAGCAAGGTTTATCTCTTGATCAGAAATAGCCTCATCCTCACTGTCTGTTTGATCTTGCTCGACACAATTGATTTTCTCACGTCTAACAAATTTCTTATTGTTTTTCAAGTTCTTTTTAGACCTGAGCTGTTCAATCTGTCGAAACTTTTCCCCTAATTGGGCAAGATCGACGATGTGTTGGTTCACCAATTTCTTTCTAATGTGGTAATCCAACCCACTAGCGGCTATTTTAACAATTTTCGCCTCAGGAACAGGTGTAAAACACTTGCTCTTCATGTGTTTGAACCTAGAGATGTAATCTTCTATAGACTCATTATACATGCGTTTGACATTAAATAAATCAGTCAAGTTAACCCTTAAATCGCCCCTGAAGAATTGATCATGGAACAATCCCTCCAGTTTGGCCCAAGAGTGGACTGAATTGGCCCTTAAGGTTGAGAACCAAGAAAATGCATTCTTTGTCAACAAACTTGGAAAGAACCTCATTTTCACACCTTCCATAGTGGCCAATTCCCCCATTTCTATCGAGTATCTGGAAACATGTTCGACAGTCGATTCTCTATTGTCACCAGAAAACTTGGACAATTTAGGAATCTTCATTTCCCTAGGCACTTCAGCTTGTTGTACCCATTCAGGAAACGCAGATATGAAATATGGTCTATTAGCTTGACCAATATTGAAGCCAAGTCTGTTAAGCATCTGCTCGACAACTTGATTCACATTTTGCTCTATCTGGCTTCCCATGATATTGTGCCTGAGGTTGGCCAAACCTTGATGCATTGGGGGCCCTTGATCTTGATTCCTTTATAAAACCTGTACTTGACCATAAGCCAAGTTGTTCATATTCTGACCAAGGTTTTGATTTGGTTGAATGACTTCATTCTGCACCACATTGGGGTTGTTCACATCTTGTGGGATGCCCCCCAAGCATTGACCTTGAGGCATGACTCCTAGGCCTTGCTGAACATTGTCATTCACTGGTGTTGCTAAACCCAATGCTTGATTCGACCTTTCCATTTGTAAAGCCAACGCATTACACGCTTGGTTGGTAGTCTGCATAAGAGGCGTAATAACTGCACTCATTTGCTGAGTGAACATATTCACCATCTCATGATTACTGTCATCCACCTGCTGTCGAATGCTCGCCAACGAATTCTGGGTTAATCCCCCATTGTTTTGAGGCATTTGCCTTGACATTTCCCCTATGCCAGACCCTTGTCGATTGGTTGCGGTAGTAGTCATGTCCACCATTCCCTGAGTATTGGAAGTATTTCCAAATGGCAGGAAAGGCTGGTTAACATATTGGTTGAACATGGTCAAACCAATAGCGGGAACTGTCGAGTTATTCAAATAACCATACAACATTCCAAACAGAGGTTGTGTTGCCTGCGATAATGGCCTAACACTTGAATTCCTTGCACTTCCAGGCGATGCCCGAACTTCTAGAGCACTTTGAACCACTGGGTGTTCATATACTACAGCGCTTGGAATAGCTTCTCCTTGTGTGTTGGCCATTGTCATCCCAGTACCTGTTCCAATGGTAGTATTATTCATCCTTGGGATGTTAACTACCTCTGCGTTCGTACTGGTGGTCGAAGCATTAGTATTGCTTGACGACGCATTCACATTAGCAACACTTGGTATCGTGGCACTGTTATTCGTGCTGCCACTCATGTTTCTTTGTTGCGATACGTTAGAAGTAGTAATTTTTTCACTTCTTAGACGCATAAAACCATCGTTTTAAAACGAGTTACTCTAAACTCGTCCCACTAAGTGTGCCAATTTGTTTACTGGGAAATTTGGTTTCGTAGTGTATTTCTACCAAATTTGGCAAAGTAACAAATAATTAGTTCAAACGATTACGAGATCGACGAGTTATGTGGTAAACTCGTTTTAAAAAAATGGTTTTTTGAATGTAACGGTCAATTACTCGACGCGTTGTTAATTCTCAATTTTCTTGGCTGTTAAGCCATTAATCATTGACGTTTTTGCCAGTTTTGTACTTAATAATTTCAATCAACAAATCAATTGTTGTCGAAATGGCAATAACAGAGTAAATACACAAGATTGGCCGTTGGCAGCCAATAACTTGATTGACAAGTAACTTAAACAAAAAGTTCAAGTAGATGCATACGATGCAATGTCATAAAAAAACATTTGTAGGATTAAACATGCAATTGAAACTAGTACAGGAATGTAAATAAAAGCACTTAAATGACTGAATTTAAGGAATGCTTTTAAAAGACATAAATTTAAATGAAAGCATTTAAAGAACATGTAAATGACAATGAAGGAAAAGTTGCTGAAAAGTTAAATGGCAGAAAAGTAAGGAATTTAAATGCAAAGCATAGAAATGGAAATGACTGTGAGTAAAATGCTAGAATTGAAATGAATACAAAAAATAACTGATTTTCAAAAGAAGTAGAAATGCAGAAAAATAAGAACAAATAAGTTCAAAAGCTGTAAAAGAAATAAAGTTTGAATGCAATAAGTTTTAAAGTAAAATGCGTAGACAAAATGTAAAGTTACAGATAAGATAAATGAATGGACAAAGCAATAATTGAAAATAGACTTGAATTGGATAAATTGCAGAATGATAAGGTTTGGAAGGCATATAGTGATCGTTTTCCTTTAATCTGCTTCGCCGTCGAGATGTTAGGAATTTAAATCATGTATCCAACCTGATTTACATCGTTGAAACTACTATTTATAGGAAAAAATATAAAAACTACCTAACATCCAACCTGACACGTGTACGAACACGGGTTGGTGGTTAAGTGTACGCTAAAACTACCTAATCGACAGTAACACTTCCTGTTGAACTATACATATGTTGCCCAAAATCTAAGTCTAACTTGACCATGCTCATTTTGACATCTTCGACGCTTCATGCATTCCGTCGAACAACCGCCACATCACTTGGTCTTTTAAACTTAGCCAATTTTTTATCATTTATTCTGGTCCTTTGTGCTTTCACTCGTCGAATTTGCAATTTTCCGTCGAGAAACCCAAATCTGAAATTTGGCACCTAACACAACCATAAAAAAAAGGAAAATATGGAATTTGTAATAACCCATAATTGGAATATCAACAATGGAAAATTACTCTCACATTATCATGACCATGATTCAACCATTATTGAGCTAATGAATCATGGATGTCTTAATTCGCTCAATGATATACCTTACTTTTACAACTTGATAAGGTTATACATATTTGGCAACACCTTATGCCACACTCTTTCCAGAACTTCTCTCCACCTGTAACTTTCATAAGTCTGCTTTTTTTAGTTAGGTTGGCTAAAAGCCTAACACGTGGTCTCCAAATCGATATTTCCTAGTAAACTCACTTTATTATTACTATTATTGATATCGAAATCGAAATTCCCTCCCATGAATGAGGCAGTCCTATAGGCAGAGCATCAAGTCCTCAAGTCAAGTCCTGCATATATAAATTCTATAACTCTTTCCATTTCCGTGAAGCTTGACACGTGACATTCCTTTGAAGAATTTATCATGACTCCTTTTTTTTTTTTTTTTACTCAAATCATGATTGTTACTGTTGATAGGTGTCACTTCCTTTAATTGTAAATTTTACTTTTATCTGTTTGTTCGCACGTGATGTGCCCTGTGAAGCACGGATTCGTTATTTTGCTCGCCGTGTCAGTGTCGGACACGTATTTGACACGATACGCTACGATACGCTCAAAATATGTACTGAAACCGTATCCCGGAGCAGACTTTAAAAAAAAAAAAACTCACCGTCGTTTGGGAGGCATTGCGATCACATAATAAGCTGCGACGCCCGATACGCCGTAAGTGCGTCTATTCCACATCTCCACGATTCTTCCCCATTTTCCACCTCGATTGGACAATTGCTGAGATTTCCAACGCAAAACGTGCAATTGATAGCACTAATTTTGGACTTACCAGATGATCTATATAATCCAAGAAGTAAACCTGGAAAAACAGAGAGTACCCTTGACCTTCTCCAGGCTGAAGCAGCAGCGCCGATCTCTGGTTTCCAGCTCCAAGTCTCCAGCGCGAGAGGTATGTTAATTTTTCAGCATCTGTTTTCACTTTTCAACTTACAAGCGCTCTCTCTGTTTCCACTTTCCCACATGCGAGACTCTGTTTTCTTGCTTTTTTTTTTAGTCGAACAGAGACCCTCGTTTTCTTCTTCTTTTTTGAGATATTTTTTTTGCTTCGTACGTGTACTGCTGAAGAATGTGGCTCTTGGGGGTGGGGTGAGGGTTATGTTATGTCTAGTATGATTATTTTATTATTCTTTGACTTTCTAGTATATTTCTTTTGAAATATGATTATCTGCATTTGGTATTGATTATTTAATCATTCTTTGACTTTCTAGTATTTTTTTTTGCTTTGACTATTTTTTATCATGTTCTATAATCTATTCTACGAATATTCAACTCCACACCATGAATCAACGTTTGTTGACGCTTTTTCTAGATGCATCCCGTTCGGCCACTCCTCGATTGTTTAATTGTTTAATTCTTTTTTCAGAAGCAATAATACCATTTTTACTATTTTTAGGATGTCAGCACCAAATACTTCTAATTCAAATTCAAATATTCTGAGCAAGTTTGTTTCTGAAAATATTGTGCAAGATGATCATGCTCCCCTTTGGATGTATGTTAGTAAAATTGATAAGGGATCAAAAGGGGGTGGAAACAAGGTGTGGATTTGTAACTTTTGTGAAAATATTTTTACAAGTTCTTACTCCAGAGTAAAAGCTCATTTGTTGAGAACTCATGGATCTGGAATTTCGGTGTGCTCAAAGGTAAATGAAGAGTATTTAGCTGAATTGAAATCAGTTGTTGAATTGGCTGAAAACAGAGTGAAACCTAAGCATGTTCCATTGCCCACTGAGAAAGCACAACAGAGCACTTCATTGAAAAAAAGGAAAGCTGGCCCATTAGAGAGAGCATTTAACTTAGAAGATAGAGACCATCTTAATGCTCTCATCGCTAGAATGTTCTATTCATCTGGTTTGCCTTTTAACCTTGCAAGAAATCCCTATTATGTGAATTCTTTCTTGTTTGCTGCAAATCATGCTATCATTGGTTTTCTCCCTCCTGGATATAATGCTTTGAGGACAACTCTCTTGCAACAAGAGAAAGCACATGTTGAGAGGTTGCTTAAGCCAATTAAAGCAACTTGGAAGGCAAAAGGGGTTAGCATAGTTTCTGATGGATGGACAGATTCACAAAGGAGGCCATTAATTAATTTTATGGCTACAAGTGAAGGGGGTCCTATTTTCTTGAAAGCTGTTGATGCTTCACATGAAATTAAAAACAAGCATTATATAGCTGATAGGATGGCAGAAGTTATAAAAGAAGTAGGAGAAGAAAATGTGGTCCAAGTCATAACAGATAATGCTCCTGTTTGCAAAGGTGCCGGAATGATCATTGAAGTTTTATTTCCAAAAGTTTTTTGGACTCCTTGTGTTGTGCACACACTTAATCTTGCGTTGAAGAATATATGTGCTGCCAAAAACACTGAAAGAAATGAGGTAGCTTATGCTGAATGCAATTGGATTACTCAAGTTGAAGAAGATGTTTCTTTTGTTAGGAACTTTATCATGAACCACTCCATGAGATTGGCCATTTTTAATCATTTCTCAAAATTGAAATTCCTTGCTGTTGCTGATACACGCTTTGCATCTATCATAGTGATGTTGAGAAGATTTAAATTCTTGAAGCCTTCTTTGCAACAAATGGTTATTAGTGAAGAGTGGAACTCTTATAGAGATGATGATAAGGAGAAGGCCCAAACTGTGAAAGAATTTATATTGAATGATGTTTGGTGGGATAAAATTACATATATTCTTGATTTCACTGAGCCTATTTATAATATGCTCAGAGCTTGTGATACTGACAGCCCCACACTTCATTTAGTCTATGAGATGTGGGATGCTATGATAGAGAAGGTGAAGACTTCTATATATAGGCATGAAGAAAAAGAGCCAAGTGATACATCAACATTTTATGATGTTGTTTATTCTATACTAATCGATAGGTGGACCAAGAGTTGCACCACTCTCCCCTGTATGGCTCACTCTCTGAATCCTAGGTAAAATTAGTCTATTCAAAATTTCAAATATTCAATATTTTTAATTATTTATATATATAATATAGTAGCTATCTATTAACTTTTGCTTCATTTATAGGTACTATAGTGAGGAATGGCTTCGAGAGGATCCAAATAGAATTTCCCCACATGAGGACGAAGAGATATCTACAGAGAGGAATAAGTGTTTGAAGAAGCTTTTCACAACTGCTGAGGAGAGAAAAAAGGTTGCACTTGAATATGCTAATTTCTCATCAAAAGCAAATAATTTTGATTCTTTTGACTCTATTGAAGATAGGTGGACATTAGATCCTAAATCTTGGTGGGTGATGCATGGCTCTTCTGCCCCTCTTCTTCAAAAGCTTGCTTTGAAGCTTCTTGTGCAGCCTACCTCCTCTTCTTGTTGTGAAAGGAATTGGAGCACTTATTCATTCATTCACTCTTTGAAAAGAAACAAGTTAAATCCTAAAAGAGCAGAAGACTTGGTTTATGTGCATACAAATTTGCGGCTTTTGTCTAGGAAAAGTGAAGAATACAAGGAAGGGAGTACTAAGATGTGGGACATTAGTGGAGATGCATGGGAAAACTTTGATGGTGTTGGAACTCTTGGAGTGGCATCATTGTCTATTGATGAGCCAAACATGGAAGCTGTCCTATTTACGGATGATGGTGAAGGAGGGGATGAAATTGATACCATTCCAATCTCTTAGTTTGGTTTTTTAGAAAACAATGATTTGCAATTTTTATTTTATATTTAGTAATGGCTGAAAGTTAAGTACTTAGTTTGGAATTGGATTTTTGGGAGATAATGATTTGAAATTGCTATTTCTATTTTATATTTACTAATATTTTGTGAATTTTTTATTTTTTCATATACGTATCCCAAACGTATCGTATCCTATATTTTGTAACGAACGATGTATCGCCGTATCGGATATGTATCGTATCCGATACTCGTATCGTATCCGTGCATCATAGGATGTGCCTAATCCTGCTGCTATTAGTGCTATACTGCTATCCCTAGAAAACAATGAGTTCATGACCCCAACGACCTATCAGCTAGTAATGCTATTAAGAGTAATTCAGTCCAAAAGTTTACGCTGATAACTATAAATCAAATGAATGCTTTTGTATCTTTTTAGCTAGTCACATGTATGTGGTGCATATTTGGTTTTATTTGTTGGAGAGTCAAAAGTGATTCTAGAGGCATAAAATTGATTTTACCATGTTTAAATGCTCTAAAATAGAATTAACTTTACTTCTAGAATTGATTCTAACTTGAAGCTTAGATTTGTAGCTTTTGCTCTCAAATTTATTGTTCTAACTCATTTTTACGTGAATATATTCAAACATAAATCATTTTATATTCAATTCACTTTTAACTAAAATCAATTTTCGTCACTGCTGAACCAAACACACACGTAATCCATCTGGCCATTGTTTATATTATTTCATAGTATTGTATTACATTAGTTTGGTCTGTACTATTGCAGCTAATGATCTAACATGTACCATATGAATTGTACAGGCACAGGCTAAGCTTCCTAATTACATAAGGTGCAAGTAACTAATAACTTTTATTTGTAAGTACTTGTTACAAATTATATAAGTTTTACAGCCATAAGTAAATGCTATGGCTATTTTTATTTTATTTTTTTGAAAAAAGAGGGAGGAAAAGGAAAACCACATGAACTTTTAAGTGTATAAAGACCCGTTCAAGTAGCTAAAGTGGTTGCTTCACAACCATCATGCACACAGGCCAAGACATCTTTGTAAGCCCTTGAAATGGTAAAAGAATCATAGACCTTTCCATCTCTACTTTTCTTGTACTCAAAGAGGAGAGATGAATGATTGAATGCTGTCAACTTGACAAACCCAAAATCATAGTCTCTGTAAAGACTCCACTTTGGGGTTATTTGGCTGAAATTCGACAAGTGGCTTCCTGCCCCTCCAACAACAACATGAATTGTTCCATTCACAACGCCTGAATAATGAGACCTTTCTGTATTCACGCATTGATTCTGCATATGTATTTGGATTATCAGAAAATTAGCATAAACATGGAAGTTGTTAAAATTAGAGTTTAAAGACTATGCAGTGATAGTGTAAAAAAAATTTTATACATGCATTTAATCATATCTTATCAGGTAGATATCTGTTGAAATATTTTAAGAAGTAATATAACAAAATAGCATCATAATAAAATATGATTGGAAGCATGTGTAAAACTTTTTTTACATTGTTGGTGCATAGTCTTTAAATTCTTTAAATTAAAACTCGCCAATAAAACAGTTAAAATTATAAGTTATGCAAAATGACTGAGCTTCCATTCACAGATCATATCAACAATTTTGAAAAGGAAGAAAAGTGCACCATACAATGAAGAAAATAAACCATGGACTTACCAATAGTGCAAGTTGATTCAAATTTAAATAAAATAATGGCATATTTGGTTATTGACCTTACCTGATATATGGGGCATGTCCGTTCGTAGTTATGGACATGGCCATAAAATGCAATATCTACTTTATATTTTTGCCAAAGTCTCTGCAAACTTTCTCTTCCCATGGGCTCCTCAAATGACCCCTCCAATCCATACCAAAAGTCAGAGGAATATCCAAGCACACGATGAGCAGCAAAGATCAACCAGGGTTGTTTTTGTCTGTCTACTGCTGCAAGGCAATGCTCAATGAATTTGTACTGTTCAGATCCTTCTCGCCAATCATGTTCAGTGTCAGCTATGCAGAAGCGAAACATGCCATAATCCGTCGCGTACCTGGAAATTCATAATCTCATTTATTTTACAACTTGGATAACAAATATGAAAATGCGGTATTATATAACATTAGAATTATAAACTCAACATTTTTGCATGCATATTCCTGTTAAAATACTAAAACATAATTATGTCACGAGTCATTTTAAAAAAAGCGCTCTCTCACTTTAAGTTTAAAATTAATTCAATTTGACCACATTCATAACCGGAAAAAAAACATTGATTCAGTTTATTTAATGTTAAATTTGATTAAATTTAATGATATGTTAAGCGTCATTCGTTTAATTATTTGCCAAGTTCAAATTTAATGTGTATTTGGACTAATTTACTGTGTTAGAAATAGTTCATAATCTATTCTTTCTAAGAAAGCTTTAAAACAAATTTTGTAAAGAGAGAAAACGATTTTTCCTTAACCAATAAGACCATCCAAGCATGCACATAATCAAATGAACAGATTTCAATTTTTCATGAAACTGAACTTACCAAAACTTTTCTCTGTTTTCAGCTGGAACATAAAACATGGTCTGAGCCAAAACTCCACACTCGCCACCTGAATCTGTAGTGTCATAAAAGGAGCCTGTGTTGGGCCAATCACGTTCATGATTACCACTGCAGGATGATTGTAATCATCGTTCAATATATAAGTAACACATGAATCTAACTCACGTGCCAATGGAAGAAGATATATATGGGCAATAAAATAAACCTGGCAATCATATATGGCACTGTTGATGCAATTGGTTCCACTTGAGCTGTGAATTGGTCCCACTGTGAGATGTATCCGTTTGCATATGTTATATCTCCTATGTGGAAAACAATGTCAATATTTTTCAAATCCTTGATAAGCTGGTCAGTGGTGTTAAGTGACCCAGGTTGATAGTCACTATACTCGTTTGAACCATCTCGCTCAGCCTGAAACACAATGGAGAAGTAAATATTTTTCCCATCAAGAATCACGCCCAAGCCCAAAAGTTATCCTCTTGCAATTTTATCATTTTCTTACTTGGACAAATAGCCATCTCAGGAGACAGAAGTTTGCTTAGGTCCCAAGTTTTCAATTCTATGCAGGGCCATTTAGATCTAGAGTCAACTTTAAAATAAGGCTTTCTTAAATTAATTAAAATTTTATTTAAAGTTCATCTTTGAGACTTTTTGATTGCACCATTACTTATTAAATTATTGCAATCAATTTCTCCTAGAAAAAAAGAGTTATAGAATTTGTACTAAGAATCATTATCCAAATAAAGTAGTTATTATTACTAAGAAAAAAAGAGTCATAGTAAGACGAGGGACCTGTTATTTAGGGGAAGACTATCTACTCCTAGAACTTAGTTACTAATTAGTAACTATTTTCCAGATTTTTTTTTAGAAAATATATTAATAACTGAAAGTGTTTTTTGAGGCTTAAAGCATCGGCTTAAGCGACTTTTTACTTGGGCAGGCTTTGACTCTATGATTACAGTCATGAGCATAATTGACTTCCACTGAGTCCTCCAAGTAGACCAGACTCACTTCCCTTCCCCACCAAGCAAAAAAAAGAAGGAAATTTAAAATGAAAAGAATAAAATACAAGTGAGTTTTTGCTGGGTATTATAGGTACAAAGTGCAGAGCCGGAGATCAAGCAAGTCAATGAAGTTTCTAGGCAAAAACTAAATAAAATGATGACATCTATGTTAAGTAGCTTCAAATGAAAAATCTAAATTGAACAATTCCTTGAAGCCAAATTGCAGAGTGAAACAAAAAAAAAAAAAAAATCATCAGCAGAGATGGGTCAGCATAAGAAAGATTGTAACTAAATGGAGACATGAGATATTCACAAGAAAGCAGCTTATGTCTACTTAACTTTAATATTCCGTATAACAATGTCTAATATGTTGATAATATTGTCAAACCAATAGTACATGATCTTCAAAACTATAGTGAAGAGATATTGAATGCATTTCTGGTGTAGAATAGTCAAATATACATAGAATTATAGATGTTAAAAAACTTGAGTTATTCAGCGATAAGATCCTTACTTTGCCCATGCATTAATATGCCTAAAGATTGCACCGAGTAGCATAGTGGGATCTTTGTTCCAAAGACAGTTTCAGACAATCATCTTTCTCATAATATAAATGGTATTTTCGAAAAGATCAATATTACCTTTCCCATGTCACCAAATATGACAACACGTTGCAGAGAGTTCTGTCCAGGATAAGGTGATGACTTGAATGAATATTTCTTGCTCCAAATATACGAACCATTAGACAAAAAATGCCCTAATCGGTATGTATACCTGAAAAATATATTAAAGAAAAATATAGAACAGACTCTGCCAGTTCCTCATTGTGTTATAAACATAATTGAATTTCTGAATGCATACACTAAATTTGGCCACAGATTTTTGAGGAAACTTGTGTGTATGAAACCAGGGTCACGCCAACCAACAGTTCGTGCAGGTGAACCTGCAGAGTGAGAGTAGCAAAAGAACCACATTATATAGCATAGCTACAATGAGCCCACTCTACATTTCTATTGAAAGAGATGCATTTTCGAAAAGAAAAAAAAAAAGCAGCAATATACAGAGTTTCCAACATATAGCCAAGACATAATTAACATTCCAACATTTAATTCCAGGGGCACAGTACAATGAAATGTCGTTATATTGCAAAAAACACAACAAAAACAAATAGAAGAATAAAAGAAACAAAAAAACAGGGAGAAACAAGATTTGATGACGATTCGAATAGGAAAAGTATTGTGAGAGTTGAAGTCAGATGGATTACTGTTAGTTGTTAGTTGCAAGTTAGTTAGTTGGTTGGTTACTCTAGTTAGTTAAATAAGCTCTATAAATAGAGCATGATGTATCATTCACTTGTATCTTTGAATATGATTCCATTTGAGGATTCTTTCTCTCTTTCAAGCTCCCAAGCTTTCGTGTTCCTTTTCACCCATCATCCTGTGTGTACCAATAAGCATTACTGCCATGGACCGACTTCTGCTTACTGAAGCCTCAAGCCTATTTCTATACCAACTTAGATTTTCCGTTCTTTGTTTCTTATACCCTTGCACCCCCCCTCTCTTTCATATGGTGTCACACTAGCATAATTTTCTGGAAAATAACTTTGTGCTCCATGGCATATTTTGATGACGCACTATAGGGAACATTATATAAGAGGCTTTAAAGAGGAGGGAAGATGTGTATAAACCTCATGATTTCAGTTTATGCGGTTTTAAATCAATTAATGCTCATGATGACTCTTAGAGGGCTCATAAAATTGCAGAAATTCAATTGATCGTTCAGGTTTTCTGAAAAATCCTAACTGGATCAGACTATGTATGCAATAAAAATCCAATGTGATGTCATGCTAAGCAGATTAAATAAATCATACCACACATGCTGTTACGATCGAATGTCAATGTTCCAGCAGGAGATTGCACTGGTGTTTTCCCCTCAGGACCCCATTCAACAAACGGTGTAGCTTCATTTATGTCATATCCACTCGTCCAGGTAACTGTCATCTGCACAAGACAAGACCAACAATCCTGAAATCACTTGCAGAGTTCTAATAGTGGTCCCAAAATGTCAAAAAAACAAAACAGCATCAATTCCTACTCCAATAGTATCAAACTTAGAAAGTCTAATGATATCTGTAGAAAATATATCTGAATAATATATTATTGACTTAAGAAAGTACACACACACTAATCGATATTATATAGACTATGCTAGACTTAAACCTAATGGGCCCGAGTAATGGGCCATATAAATAAACTAGGTGACAATACAAAAGGTAAATATTTACTATTTACTCTAATTATTTACAATACTCCTCCTCAAGCTGGTGAGTGGATATCAATCATTCCTAGCTTGCAAGTAAGTTGGCGGAATCGTTCTGTAGATAGCCCTTTTGTAAGCACATCTGCCAGTTGGTGTCCAGTAGGAATGTAGGACGTTGTTATCAGTCCACAATCTAACTTCTCCTTTATAAAGTGTCTGTCTATCTCAATGTGTTTGGTCCTGTCATGTTGTACAGGATTATGAGCAATGCTGATTGCTGATTTATTGTCACAAAACAACTTCATTGAGCCTTCATAATTCACCTTCAAATCATCAAGTATAATCTTCATCCACAATAGCTCACAAATTCCATGTGTCATTGCTCTGAATTCTGCCTCGGCACTTGATCTTGCCACTACATTTTGCTTTTTGCTTCTCTATGTAACAAGATTACCACAAAAGAATGTGCAGTAGCCAGAAGTGGACCTTCTATCACTCACTGAGTCTGCAAAATAGGCTTCCAACGTCAGTCTTCCACCTCTTTTGAACAAGAGACCTCTTCCTGGAGTAGCTGTAAGGTATTGCAAAATTCGCTCTACCGCCTGCAAGTGCCTCATCCTCGGATCATGCATAAACTGACTGACTACGCTTACTGCATAAGCTAAGTCAGGTCTAGTGTGTGTCAAGTAAATTAGCTTCCCCACTAATCTTTGATATTGAGACTTGTCAACTCTAGCACTCTCATCTTCAGTGCTCATTTTATGATTTTGCTCTATGGGAACACCTGCAGGTTTACACCCAAGCTTGCCAATTTCCTGCAGAAGGTCAAGAACATATTTTCTCTGAGAGATAAAGATTCTTTGTTTTGAGTAAGCTACCTCAATCCCAAGGAAATACTTGAGAGTTCCCAGATCTTTCATTTCGAATTCTGCAGACAATTTCTTCTTGAGGAGTTGTCTCTCAACCAAGTGATTTCCTGTAATAATAATATCATCAACATAAACAAGAAGTACTGTTAGTTTTCCTCCCTGTGAATGTTTGAAGAAGAGGGTATGATCTCCTTGACTCTGCTTGTAACCAAGAGCCAACATAGCCTTTGTAAATCTTCCAAACCATGCTCGGGGAGACTGCTTTAGCCCATACAAGGCCTTTTTCAATCTACACACCTTATTTCTCCCATTGGTTGGATCAAATCCCGGTGGGATCTCCATATACACCCCCTCCTCTAAATTTCCATGCGAGAATGCATTTTTAACATCAAACTGATTAAGCTCCCACCCAGAATGAGCAGCAAGAGAAAGTAAGATACAGACAGTGTTCATCTTTGCTACCGGTGCAAATGTCTCCTCATAATCAATGCCATAAGTCTGGGTGTACCCCTTTGCTACTAGTCTGGCCTTATATCGATCAAGAGTGCCATCTGATTTGTACTTGACAGTATAAATCCACCTGCAACCAATTGGCTTCTTGCCTCTTGGCATCTCAACTATCTCCCAAGTTCTATTTTTTTCGAGAGCTTCCATTTCTTCATTCATGGCTTTGATCCAATTTTCATCTTTAAGTGCTTCCTTAACAGATGCAGGGATTCTTACAGAGTCAACTGCTGTCATAAAAACCTTATGCTGCGGGGAAACACGATTAGATGAAACAAATTGAGAAATAGGGTATTTGGCACAAGACCTTTTCCCTTTCCTCAAGGCAATAGGTAGGTCAACTGGATCAAGATCAAGTGTATCGGGAATAGAAGAATCAGAAGCAAAAGGGTTAATTTCAGTACTTACCTCCGGCTCAGACGGTCGGGGTTGTTTCTGGACCAGGTCGGGTTTTCCTTTCCTCTGATATGTCAAGGTTGGCTCACTAGCCTTTGTCTTTGCTAGTGCTGAAGGTGCTGCTGTTTCCTGCAAAATAGAAGGTATAGGAGGAACAATAACGGGTGACTCAAAAACAACAGGAGACTCAGGAGGAACAGGAGACTCAGAAACAACAGGAGACTCAGGAGGATCAGGAGACTCAGGACCAGGAGACTCAAAAACAACAGGAGACTCAGGAGGCCAAGGACCAAGGAGAAGAAACTCGGAATCAGATTCCAAATCACTACTATTCTCCCCCTGAAGCTGAGGACGAGTGAAGAAAGGGACCTGTTCATGAAAGGTGACATCCATAGAGACATAATGTTTGCGACTTGAAGGATGATAACACTTGTACCCCCGTTTATTAGGGGCATAACCCAAGAAGATGCATCTGACAGCACGAGAATCCAACTTATTGTGTTGCTGCTTGTGGACATGAACAAATGCAACACAACCGAATATACGAGACTCTAGACTCTGCATGATAGGAGCAGATGGGTAAAAAGACAACATAGATTAAACAGGACTGAAATTACCTAGAACTCGGGATGGAATCCGATTGATGAGATAGGCAGCAGTCAAAACTGCTTCTCCCCAATGAGTTTGGAACTGATGTTTGGAAGAGAAGGGCGCGAGCAACCTCAAGTAAGTGACGGTTTTTTCTTTCTGCAACTCCATTTTATTGTGGAGTATCAACACACGTTAGTTCATGAAGGATACCATTTTGACTAATAAATGAAGAAAGATATTGATTAACATATTCTCGACCATTATCAGACCGTAGTCTTTTAATGCACTTGCCAAATTGAGTTTTTATCATATGATAAAATTGAATGAACAACTGAGATACTTCAGATTTATCTTTCATCAAGAATAGCCAACTAACGCGAGTACAATCATCAATAAAAGTAACAAACCATCGCAAGACTGAAATATTAAAACAAAAGGTGCCCTCAAACATCAGAATGAATAAGATCAAAAGGTTCAACACTTCTATTACAACTAGAAGGAAAAGACACTCGTTTGTGTTTAGAAAATTGACAAACATCACACTTAAACGACTCAACAGACTCTTGCAAAAACAAAGCAGGAAACATAGTTTTAAGTAAGGAAAATGGAGGATGTCCTAGACGCTTATGCTGAAGCCAGACTTGAGAGGAAGTATGTTGAGACTGGACGGAGGAAGACAACACCTTCAGACCATTTTCTTTAGCAGATAGAAAGTATAACCCTCCCTGTTCCTTAGCAACTCCAATCGTCCTCCCCGTGGCAAGATTCTGAAAAAAACAATGAGTAGGAAAAAAAGTTACTGTGCAGTTCAGATCTTGAGTAAGTTTGGGAATAGAAATTAAGTTATTTGAGAGTCTAGGAGCATGAAGCACACTTCGCAAATAGAAAGGGGTGTGGAGATTAATATCTCCAAAACCTACAACAGGAGTGTGAGAACCATCTGCAACAGTAATATATGGAATGCTTGAATAATGGCTATAGGTGGAAAACAGTTTAGAGTCGAAGGTCATATGGTCAGTAGCACCAGAGTTTAAAATTCATGCATCTTTAGGAATAGTACCAGAGGCAGTAAACGATCGAGAACATAAAACCTTACCAGTCATTGTCAGGGAACTAGAACTAGAAGGCTTACGCAAGGAGTCGAGGAGGTTCTGCAAGCCGTCCAAGTCTTCAGCGCCCAAGGGAGAAGGCGCAGTTGGACCGGATGGTGAAGCTGCAGGTGTGGGAGTAGATGCTACCACATGTGCTTGAGTACCTTTGAAACCTCCAATGCGGGTAAGGACATTGTCTTTCCTATGAAGTTTAAAACATTTGTCCTTTGTGTGCCCTGGCTTCTTGCAGTGTTCACAGTAGCGATCCTCTCTCCCAGGCTTGGATGATCCTTGTCTGCCTGTCCTGTTGGCAACTAATGCAGATCCTTCAGAAGGTTTGGTACCTAGCATGACACCCCGACAACTCTCTTCACCCCGCACAATGTAGAACACTTCATCAAGAGAAGGAAGGCAGTCATTGCCCAAAATCTACAGTCGAATAGGGTCAAACTCACTGTTTAACCCAGCCAAGAACTCAAAAATCCGATCAGTTTCAATACAAGTATGCAAAGCAAGCGTGTCATTGGGGGTCTCCATCTTGAGAGTCTGATATTGATCCAACTCAATCCAGAACCCTTTCATAATGGCACAGTAATCAGAGACAGACATACTTCCCTGTTTAGTATTGAAGATCCTGCTCTTCAAATCAAAGCGGGCAGAGAGATCCTTTTTCTTGGAGTAAGTCTTGCTGAGACTATCCCAAATCTCTCTGGCAGTAGCAAGAAACATATAATTCCCGCGGATATCTGGAATCATACTGTTCCACATCCATGACATAATGAGAGAGTCTTCATTGTCCCAAGTAGGGATTCCAGGATCAGTGATAGGAAGAGGAGTCCCTTCAATATGGTTTAATTTGCCACGACCCTTCAGATTCGTGCGCATGAATTGAG
Source organism: Calophaca sinica (assembly GCA_037113605.1). NCBI lineage: Eukaryota > Viridiplantae > Streptophyta > Magnoliopsida > Fabales > Fabaceae > Calophaca > Calophaca sinica. The sequence goes on from CM073731.1 coordinate 30,669,583, forward strand.
CCCAATTGAAGTAATTCTTCCCATTGAGATGATAACTGGGGTGCAGCGTTGACAAAGCATTAGAGTTCATCAAGTTTGAAGACTCCACAAGAGGAGGAGGAGGCGGTGGAGGATTCTTAGGCGGTGGAGGATTCTGTGGAGGATTCTGAACTATTTCTTCGTCTTCCATAACAATAGACATAACAGCAAATCAGATGTAATAATCTGAAAAAACAAACAACGAACGGACGACCGTCAAATAACCCACGAAAATAAAAGTTCTCGGATCGGAGAGTGAACCCCCAAAACGGAAAGAGGAGGTGCCGATCTACAATCTGGGAAAGTACGGCGTCAAACGGAACAGTGCAGGGCGGCGCGTGGGTTACACGCGCCCGAGAAGTGACCGGAGAGTGGTGGCGCGTGCGGCTGAGGGTGGCGGTGAGGTTTTTGGATCTGGCTCGGTTTTTCAAGGCGAGGCCAATGGTGTGGGTGGTGAGATCAGATGGTCAAAAAATAGGGGTGTTTGGCTATGTGGCAGATTCGGTGTTTGTGGGAGGGAAGAAAAAAACGCGTTAACCAGCAGAAGAGACACGCTGCAATGAAGGTAGCAGCTGCAATGAAGGCAGCAAGAAAAAAAACCACCACCACGATGAAGGTGGCGGCTAGGGTTTATGCGGAAGCAAGGCCGTCAAGATCGACAGCTCGTGATACCATGTAGAAAATATATCTGAATAATATATTATTGACTTAAGAAAGTATACACACACTAATCGATGTTATATAGACTATGCTAGACTTAAACCCAATGAGCTTGAGTAATAAGCCACATAAATAAACTAGGTTACAATACAAAAGGTGAATATTTACTATTTACTCTAATTATTTACAATAATATCTTTTAGAACTCTATCATCATTGGTGGGTGGGTGTTAAAAATGTATTAACTCTATAGATTGTGTCTTGGGATACTTATTATTTTTAAGTTTTAACATAATGCTTCATATAAAGGAACTGCATCACAGTAATGAATCCTATTATTTGGTTGCACATGATATCAAGGACCTCAAATCATGAAGAAAAACTTACTTCATCCCAAGACTTCCCTTGAGCAAGGCGTGGATATAAAGGCACTTTAGGATTGGCAAATGATATGAAATTGGAAACTGCAACAAGTTTAGGCTGCAGTGCTCAGTCAGATGATTACTAGTTAGCACACAATACTGTACACATATTATGAATGAAGATAGGTTGGTTTGGTATTAAAGTATATTGGTGTAAGCACAAATTGAGAAGGAAATAACAAATATAAGAACAACCGAAAAAGTCATGGACATACATTTGATAGTCCGCCTGAAAATAGCGCAAAGGAGAAATCTGCACGTTGGTTGATCAACTGGAGCATCAAAGAAGCTTTTCCTGTCTTTTTATAGTGTGAGTTTGAGTAATTCACAAACTTGTACTGGTACGAAGATTCAAATGAATCACATTAGTAATGCACGATTTACAAAGTTAATCCAACCTACACAACAATTCAATCATACATAGATTGATTTATGACAAAAACCTTTATTGGGGCCGAGCATATGTACGGAATCTGTTCTTTTGGATCATTTACAGGTGGACAGGTTGATGAACTGCCATTGAAAAAAAAAAAAAAAGACTCTCATTGAGTTTTTTTAGCAATAATTAGATGTGCAGGCTTTAGACACTGAGGATGATTAATTAGTACAATGTCTGGTTGTGAGATCTATGCAAACAGTTCAATATAAATCAATAATGACTAATGAGAAAGAGAGATATGCAATACTTGAAGTTTGCAGGAGAGAAAACTCCCACCCAATCATCTGCAGATGGATCATGGTAATCAATATCTATGGTCACCCATTGGGTATCCTCACCCTAAAATTACATACATCAAAGAACATTGTGAGTCAACTGAAAAAACACCACGCAAGTCAATGGTTGGAAATTTCACTTTGACCAAACTATCAACTATTCAAAGAAATCAAATTCACAGTAACACTTTGCCTTTGTCAAATTAATGTTTCAGCTTAGGTCTCAGAGCATGAGCAAAGTTAAAGGAACATGTTATGTAATGTTTACCTTAGTGCCGAGAAGAGAAGGGGTGGCTGTAATTGAAGCGCTACTGTGGAGCGAAACAACGGCCTTGTGGATGGCAATTTTGGATAGTGGTTGCTCTCCAAATCCATTAACATGAGCAAAGCCCAAAACGATGTTCGAGTTGAGCAACAACGCTAACGATGCTACCAGAATCATGTTGCGTCTTACGCACTCTCCTTCTTCCTCCGGCTCCATGTTCGTGTCATATGCAATTCCGTTGTACTCATTAAAGGTCAGGGAGGGTCGAATAAATAAGTTAACTTATCTATGGGTTTCATGTGCTGTTTGGATACTCAGTATCATTCCACTTTGACTTTCTTACGCTTTCTCGCTCTGTTCACTCCGCTCTCTCTGCTTGCTTGTGTGTTTTTCACTTCGCTTCCTTCACGCGCCAGAGGAACAAAAGCAAGAGATATTTGCAGGATTTACTAGTGGTATTTCTGAGGAGGGAATATGTAATTTTGTATATATGGAAATATTATTAACAGAATAGATTTAATTTTGTAAATATATTCTTAATCACATTCAATATATCCCTAATATTTTTAACGATTTTAATGATTTTTTACAATCAATTACATATATTATTTCCTTATTGATTATATTGGTATTACAATCATGATTTACCCTATTTTCGATATGCTTATTATTGATACATAGCCCTAATGCCAACAAAACGCCACACAAAATTGCTGTAACCTGAAACCAAATTCATCACTAGAAACATGGCAAAAAAATATGAGCAAATCTCTATCTCTATTATATACAAATATGAATAATATAAAAAAAGAAATTAAACAAATGACATCACGTCAAGAAAAGTAAAACGTCATGTCAATTTAAAAAATGCAGATGTGGAATACACGAGGCAACAATTAAAAAAGTAAATAAAAACGAAATAAATCACATTTACAATTAATAAACACATTTAATTATCAGCCTAAATATAGCAACGAATTACAACAACGTAAAATTAAATACGATATACAAACAATAAGTGTAACAACAATGGAAAATTTACATATATGTGGCAACCATTATCAATTTTTTAGCGTATATGTATGTAGCAATTATTATCCATTTTATCAAATATTATTTATTTTGTATAAATATGTTTTTTAAAAATAAAGTAAATAGCAATTTAACTATTTATATGTATATAGAAAACCATATCTATTTGATTATAGTCCAAATATCAACTTTTCAATTTTGAGTTTGTTTGATTTTAAATAAAATAAAATAAGATATGTTACTTTCTTAGAAAATATATATTGATTTTGTTTTTGAGTTATTGGATTATCAACTTTTTGGTTTATATGTTTGTAGCAATTACTATCCACTTTATCAAATATTATTTATTTTGAATAAATATATTTTTAAAAAATAAAATAAATAGAAATTTAACTATTTATATGTATGTAGCAAATCATATCTATTTGATTATAGTCCAAATATCAACTTTCCAATTTTGAGTTTGTAGCAAACCATATCTATTTTTTTAGTTCTATTATTGTTATATTAATAATATCAAATATTGTTACTTTCCAATAATATATACTTCATGTATATTTGTTATTTATACATTAAATATGTATTTAAATATATATTCCAAATATATTAATATATATATATATAGGGGAGGGATCAAATTATACCGGTATAATAGTTGGGTAATGTTACATCGTTCAATAACTTTGCAACTAACATTTATATTATAAAACTAACAGTTGGATTGAAAGATACTATCACATAGATCATGTCTACAAAAAATTATATTAATCTAAAACCATTTGATATGTCATTGAGATGCATCAAGATTAACGTCTTATGCACTTTTATTAAACAACGTTAATCTTGTTGCATCTCAATGACATATCAAATAGTTTTGGATTAATGTAATTTTTTGTAAATATGATATATGTGATATTTATATATATATATAGCAAACCATATCTATTTGATTATAGTCCAAATAACAACTTTCCAATTTTGAGTTTGTTTGATTTTAAATAAAATAAAATAAGATATGTTACTTTCTTAAAAATATATATTGATTTTGTTTTTGAGTTATTGGATTATCAACTTTTTGGTTTATATGCATGTAGCAATTACTATCCACTTTATCAAATATTATTTATTTTGAATAAATATATTTTTTAAAAATAAAATAAATAGAAACTTAACTATTTATATGTATGTAGCAAACCATATCTATTTGATTATAGTCCAAATATCAAATTTCCAATTTTGAGTTTGTTTGATTTTAAATTAAATAAAATAAGATATGTTACTTTGTTAGAAAATACATATTAATTTTATTTTTGAGTTATTTAAATTTAGAGAAAAGATAAATGGATACCCACAATTGGGACACCATACGGTGCCCCCCTTCTTTTTGATGTATCCCAAAAATTGAGAGAGAGAGAAAAGCAGGAAAAACAAGTGAAAGAAATGGAGATGGGAATACGGTGGTGATACGGTGTTGGAAAAGCTGTTGTTCAAATAACATAGCTCTAAATTTATCCAATTTACTATAAACCTTCGTCCATTAAGTAACAAAAGTGGATCTTATAACTAAAAAAAAAGTGGATCTTAGATTTTGTTTAACAAAATTTGATTTTAAATAAATAATTAAGTTGTCTATTTAAAATTTTCTAAAATAGATATGTTTTGCTTATATTTTTTTAGTTCTATTATTGTTATATTAATAATATCAAATATTGTTACTTTCCAATAATATATACTTCATGTATATTTGTTATTTATACATTAAATATGTATTTAAATATATATTCCAAATACATTAATATATATATATATTAACGTAATATATATATATATATATATATATATATATATATATATATATATAGAGGAGGGATTAAATTACACCGGTATAATACTTAGATAATGGTACACCGTTCAATAACTTTGCAACTAATATTTATATTACAAACCTAACTGTTGGATTGAAAGATACTATCATATAGATTATATCTACAAAAAATTACATTAATCTAAAACCATTTGATATGTCATTGAGATGCATCAAGATTAACGTCTTATGCACTTTTATTAAACAATGTTAATCTTGATGCATCTCAATGACATATTAAATAGTTTGTTACAACTGGCTTATATACAAGCCATTTTTCAATTCTATGCAGGGCCATACAGATCTAGAGTCAACTTTTTGACAAAAGTCAACTTTAAAATGAAAATTAATTAAAATAATTAATTAAAATTAATATAATTTTATGTTTATCTTTGAGACTTTTTGAGATGCACAACTACTTAATAAATTATTGCAATCAATTTCTTAATCAACGACAAAACCAATCTATTTAATATTTATTGCGACATTGTTAAATTTAGGTAAGATTTTATTAATTTTTGTTTTAAAAAACTCCTTTCCACTAAAGTAACAATTATTGGAATTGTTGATATTATTCAATAAGTAATACATATATTAAAAAGGAACAATTTGTTTTATGTATTGGTGTTATTTTTCACTTCTATAATTTCTTTTAAAACTTCTAATTATAAAAATAAATCAAATCCATCAAAATTTAATCAATCATTATGTTTTAAGGAACATTCAATGTTGAGACAATTTTCTGTTAAATTCCCATTATGCCAATCAGTATTTTGATATTTTAGTATATTCCAACTGCTACTAATATTAAATAATAAAATACATGAAATCTAATTAAAATTAATAGGACAGGAAAAATAAACTAATGAGATAAATAAGATATTTTTTTGTTTTTGACAGAAAAGATACATAGTTACAAATTAGGAGATACAACAAGTACTGATAAAAAAAAATACTCTACTGATAAAAAAAAGGAGATACAACAAGTCAAAAAAAGACAAGGGGTCTATTATTTAGGATATAACTATTTACTCATAATGTTTACTTGTTTACTAATTAGTAACTCTTTTCAGAGTTTTTTAGGAAAAATATTAATAAAATGTATTTTTTGAGGTTTGAAACATCAGCTTCACAGACTTTATAGGTGGGCTGACTCTGATTCTATGATTACAGTATCGAGTATAATTGACTTTCATTGAGTCCTCCAAGTAGACCAGACTAACTCCCCTTCCCCCACCAAGCTAAAAAAAAATAAAGAAAAATTAGAAAGAAAAGGATAAAATACAAGTGAGTTTTTTTTGAGTATTATAGGCACAGGGAATGAATAACTTCATCAGCAGACAGGGGTCAGTAAAAGAAAAAATTGTAACCAAATAGAGACATCTGAGATATTTACAAGAAAGCAGATTATGACTACTTAACTTAAATATTCCAGTCCAACAATGTCCAATATGTTAATAGGATTGTCAATCCAGTAGTATATATGATCTTCGAAACTATAGTGAAGAAAGATTGAATACATTTATGGTGTAGAATTATCAAATATATATCGAATTAAAGATGTTGAAAAACTTGAGTTAATTTGCTTGATAAAGCCATCAGTGGTAAGGATCCTTACTTTGTCCATGCATAACTATGCCTAAAGATTGAACCTGGCAGCAGACTGAATTCGTTCTCCCAAAGACAGTTTCAGACAATCTTCTTTCTCTTTATATACATTGTATTTCGAAAAGATTAATATTACCTTCCCCATGTCTCCAAATATGACAACATGCTGCAGTGAGTCCTGTCCGGGATAAGGCGATGACCTGAATGAATATTTCTTGCTCCAAATATATGAACCATTAGACAAAAGATGCCCTAATCGGCATTTATACCTGAAAAATATATTAAAGAAAATTATAGAACAGACTCTGCCAGTTCCTCATTGTGTTATAAACATAACTGAATTTCTGAATGCATACACTAAATTTGGCCACAGATTTTTGAGGAAACTTCTGTGTATTAAACTAGGGTCACGCCAACCAACAGTTCGTGCAGGTGAACCTGCGGAGTGAGAGTAGCAAAAGAACCACATTATGTAGCATTGCTACAATGAGCCCACTCTAAATTCTTAATGAAAGAGATCCATTTTTTAAATAATAAAAAAGCAGCAATATACAGTTTCCAACATATTGCCAAGACATAATTAACATTCCAAAATTTAAGTCCAGGGGCACAACGAAGAAATAGCTTACACCGAAATGTCGTCAAATTGCAAAAAACATAACAAAACAAATAGAAAAACAAAAGAGACACAACAACAACAAAAAACAGAGAGAGGGAGAAACAAGATTTGATGACGATTCGAATAGGAAAAGCATTGTGAGACTTGAAGTCAGATGGATTACTGTTAGTTGTTAGTTGCAAATTAGTTAGACAGTTGGTTGGTTACTCTAGTTAGTTACTAGTTCAATAAGCTCTATAAATAGAGCATGATGTCTCATTCACTTATATCTTTGCATATCATTCCATTTGAGGATTCTTTCTGTCTTTCAAGCTCCCAAGCTTTCATGTTCCTTTTTGCCCATCATCCTCCGTGTACCAACAAGCATTACTGCCATGGACTGACTTCTGCTTACTGAAGCCTCAAGCCTATTTCTATAACAACTTAGATTTTCCGTTCTTTGTTTCTTATACCCTTGCACCCCCCGCTCTCTTCATAAGGTGTCACTCTGGTGCAATTTTCTGGAAAAAAAAAGTTTGTGCTCCATGGCATATCTTGATGACACACTGTAGGGAACATTATATAAGAGGCTTTATAGAGGAGGGAACATGTGTATAAACCTCATGATTTCAGTTTGCAGTTTTAAATCAATTAATGCTCATGATGACTCTTAGTGGGCTCATAAAATTACAGAATGTCAAGCAGAAATTCAATTGATCATTCAGGTTTTCTGAAAAATACTAACTGGATCAGACTATGTATGCAATAAAAATCCAATGTGATGTCATGCTAAGCAGGTTAAATGAACAATACCACACATGCTGTTACGATCAAATGTCAACGTTCCAGCAGGAGGTTGCACTGGTGTTTTCCCCTCGGGGCCCCATTCAACAAACGGTGTAGCTTCATTTATGTCGTATCAACTCATCCAGGTAACTGTCATCTGCACAAGACAAGACCAACAATCCTGAAATCAGTTGCATAGTAATAGTGGTTCCAAAATGTTAAAAAAACAAAATAGCATCAAATCCCACTCCAATAGTATCAGGTCAAACTTAGAAAGTCTAATGATATTTTTTAGAACTCTATCATCATTGGAGGGTGGGTGTTAAAAATGTTTTAACTCTATAGATTGTGTGTCTTGGGATACTTATTATTTTTAAGTTTTAACATAATGCTTCATATAAAGGAACTGCATCACAGTAATGAATCCTATTATTTGGTTGCACATAATATGAAGGACCTCAAATCATGAAGAAAAACTTACTTCATCCCAAGACTTCCCTTGAGCAAGGCGTGGATATAAAGGCACTTTAGGATTGGCAAATGATATGAAATTGGAAACTGCAACAAGTTTAGGCTGCAGTGCTCAGTCAGATGATTACTAGTTAGCACACAATACTGTACACATATTATGAATGAAGATAGGTTGGTTTGGTATTAAAGTATATTGGTGTAAGCACAAATTGAGAAGGAAATAACAAATATAAGAACAGCCGAAAAAGTCATGGACATACATTGATAGTCTGCCTGAAAATAGCGCAAAGGAGAAATCTGCACGTTGGTTGATCAACTGGAACATCAAAGAAGCTTTTCCTGTCTTTTTATAGTGTGAGTTTGAGTAATTCACAAACTTGTACTGGTACGAAGATTCAAATGAATCACATTAGTAATGCACGATTTACAAAGTTAATCCAACCTACACAACAATTCAATCATACATAGATTGATTTATGACAAAAACCTTTATTGGGGCCGAGCATATGTACGGAATCTGTTCTTTTGGATCATTTACAGGTGGACAGGTTGATGAACTGCCATTGAAAAAAAAAAAAAGACTCTCATTGAGTTTTTTTAGCAATAATTAGATGTGCAGGCTTTAGACACTGAGGATGATTAATTAGTACAATGTCTGGTTGTGAGATCTATGCAAACAGTTCAATATAAATCAATAATGACTAATGAGAAAGAGAGATATGCAATACTTGAAGTTTGCAGGAGAGAAAACTCCCACCCAATCATCTGCAGATGGATCATGGTAATCAATATCTATGGTCACCCATTGGGTATCCTCACCCTAAAATTACATACATCAAAGAACATTATGAGTCAACTGAAAAAAAACCACGCAAGTCAATGGCTGGAAATTTCACTTTGACCAAACTATCAACTATTCAAAGAAATCAAATTCACAGTAACACTTTGCCTTTGTCAAATTAATGTTTCAGCTTAGGTCTCAGAGCATGAGCAAAGTTAAAGGAACATGTTATGTAATGTTTACCTTAGTGCCGAGAAGAGAAGGGGTGGCTGTAATTGAAGCGCTACTGTGGAGCGAAACAACGGCCTTGTGGATGGCAATTTTGGATAGTGGTTGCTCTCCAAATCCATTAACATGAGCAAAGCCCAAAACGATGTTCGAGTTGAGCAACAACGCTAACGATGCTACCAGAATCATGTTGCGTCTTACGCACTCTCCTTCTTCCTCCGGCTCCATGTTCGTGTCATATGCAATTCCGTTGTACTCATTAAAGGTCAGGGAGGGTCGAATAAATAAGTTAACTTATCTATGGGTTTCACGTGCTGTTTGGATACTCAGTATCATTCCACTTTGACTTTCTTCTAACACAGACATCAAACCTCCCTCTTCTAACACTACTAGAAATGAAAATCACAAAACAAGAGAGAACGGAACGAAACAGAAAGGGAGAATGGCTTGCAATAAGGCGACGTCTAGAATACAGCACCAAAATAGGTGCCGCATTTGTTTTACTTAAGGAAAATTAGGTGGTGCACGGCGCAGCAGTAAATTTTAGCAAATTTAAAAGGCTTATTATTTTTTAAAAATTGTAAATCACTCTTTCCCTACAAACACCTCACTTCACTCTATCGAAACTCGAGTTCCCTTTTTCTCCTGTTCTCCAACGGATCCATAGCCCTGGTCTTCCATCTCTCACCTCCATGCTCACCGCACCTCGCCGAGAATCAGAAACGCAGAAACATAGAAGCGTCGGGGTTGCTGGAGAAAGAAAGGAAGATCGGCGGGGGTTGCTGGAGCCGCACGCGATAGTAGCGGGTTTGGCCACTGACGGTTGATTCAGCGAGGCGGAGGTGCGCTCCTTTGTAGGGGAAGACGTCAGCGACAAGGGGGATCCAGCCCTGCTTCCTCTTTTTTGAAACCATTCTATGATTTTGTTACTGTTGTGGGTTCTATTTTTTTACAGGGGCGTTTGCGATTTCGGCGCTGTGGTTGCCGTAGTTGACCGCACGTGAGGTGACTTGTGTGACATCCTAATTTTTAAATAAGCAAGAAATAATTCTTCGGATAATGATTTAGGTATTAAAAACATTAGTTAAAGTTACATTGGACCTAAAAATGACTCATTAGAGGCCTAGAATAGTCTAAAAAACCCTAGAATTATCTAGAGGGTCAAAAACGGAATTATGCTTCTTAAGGACCATCACGACGCGACGAATACTAGTGTAACTCTCATCGTGACGCGATGGTATGTCGTTGGTTAAATCGGTGGATCCGCACGTGCGATGGCTGAAAGGTGTCCCGCATCGTGACGCGACGGGAATCATGTGTAATACCATTGCGACGCGATGGGCCAATTTATACTTATAAATAGGCCTTCGCCCCCTCCATTCAGCCCAAGGCTTTCCAAGGGCTTTTGGGAGAGCTTGAAGGGCATGGAGGAGCGCGAAATAAGAAGAGCGGCGAGGCACGAGCGACAGCGATCTTCTAGGCCAGGTAAGAGGAAAAATACCTTAATCTCTAGGGAAAATAGGTAGTAGAGTAGTCTGTTAGCATGTGTGGGGTTCCTTAGCCTTACTAGGGGTTGGTAGTAGCAACACCTTAGGAGAGGGGTTGCGTGTGTACGGTGGTTTAAGAGAGTCACTATAGACCTACTAACCATAGGATTAATCTATCAGTACTTATGGATGGATGTTGATTGATGTGATGTTGTGACATAAAAGCTCTGTGTGTATGTGATTGATGTGTATGTGGTACGATGGTCGAAGATGGATGATAATTGAGGTTAGTGTATCTAAGGTATCGACAGAATGGTAAGGAGATCAGTCGATGGTTGTCCGATGAGTCTCTCCATGTCTATGGTATTGGGATAGTCGGTGGCATTAAGGGTATGTGGACTCTGCCAAGACCTTGAGGGTATGTGGACTCGGTCTTTCCGACGAGGCCCTACATGGAATGGTATTGAGATAGTTGGAGGCCATTCCGATGAGGATTACCATGTTCGTCATACCGAAGGTACATGAGTTAGTATGTGGTATCAGAGTGGCACAGCAGAAGCGTGATATTTATGACAGTGTGGTCGGGTTTGTTAGTGTGACGTTTTGCTATTTATGTTATGCTGGTATGCATGTGCATGGTACCAGTCTGTCTACTATGTTGTTTTCTTGTGTTAATGGAGGTTAATAGATATCTTACCCTTGTGTGTTTTCTGTGTTTTCTATATCATGTTGTGATGAATAGCAGATGAGTAAGAGGTTAAGCCTGGAAAGCAGCGTTACGTCACGGCCAGTATGTCCTGTTGCGTACTCTGATGTTGGACTGGAAATGTGTTGTTACTAAAGTCAGGATAAAGTGACACCCTGTCTCGGCAGGGTGTTACACCTTGTGCGGCTTATGGTAGCGATCCTGGATCTTGGTGTGGTGGTTGGGTTCTATTGTGATGGTACAATGGCGGAGCGCGGCTCTGTCCCCCTTTCTCCCTCTCTCTCGTATCGTTCTTCCTTGATTTCTCTAACATTTTGATTTTTTTTATCTTTTGATTTTTGTTGTCATGCTGGAATAATGTAACAGTGGCTTCTGGTTTGATGATGAGGGAGGTTTTGCATCAACGCCTGAAAGGCTGCCGCAATGGGTATGGTTGCTGTGATAATGACGGCACCGTAGAGAGAGGGAGAAAGAGTGAGCTGGGAGAGAAAGAAGGAAGTTTTGATTGAGTGAGATCAGGTGTTTGTAGTGAGGGGGCTAATTAATAATTTGCAAAACATTGGAAAACCTTTTAAAGTTGCTAAATATGACTGAGGCACCGTGCAACACCTTTAAATTTTGTCAAAATGGAATGCTACACCGTGCAACACCTATGAGATGGTGTAAGCTAGATGTATATAAAAAGAGAACATTAAACTAAGAATGAAGATGTGAGTTGCAACGAATAAACACGGAATATTTTTGCTTTATTCGTGACTTTTTTAAAAGTCTTTGAAGGTTGTGGCCATGGGTGAATCTTTAGAGATTTAGCCTAACTCCACCTCAAAACCATGGTCGTAAGGGGAGCGTTGTCCAATCCTATATAAGCCCCACACTTAGGTTTATGACTCTCGATGTGGGACTTCAAGTTGGGTTCATTACTCCCTTCTTGCAAGTGGAATCCTCTTCCTTGGTCGCTTCTTTCCTAAGGTCGCCTCCTCCGCGTTGCCAGCGTCCCAAAGATCGAAACTGCTCTGATACCAATTGATATTGATTGAGCCTAACTCCACCTCAAAACCATGGTTGTAAGGGGATGGATGTCCAATCCTATATAAGCCCCACACTTAGGTTCATGACTCCCAATGTGAGACTCCAAGTTGGGTTCATTACTCATTTCTTGCAAGTGGAATCCTGTAACAGTCTAAGGTTTTTGTGCCATTGATGCGAACAGACTTGTCCCCCATGGTCAAGAATTGTGAGGCACCTATCGCACCTATAAAGGCGCAGCATATTAGACGTGGCTGCTGTTTGGATACTCAAAATCATTCCACTTTGACTTTCTTACACTTTCTCGCTCTGTTCACTCCGCTCTCTCTGCTTGCTTGTGTGTTTTTCACGTGCCAGAGGAACAAAGATAAGAGATATATGTAGGATGAGAAATGCTAGCAGCACACTCTTTAACATTCTTTTTTTAACACACTTTCTTATTAGTCGAAATTTATATAGGTCCCACCAAATTTACATGGGGGCCCATATGATTTAGTAGAACCCATTTGAATTTCAACTAAAATTGAATTTCAACCAATTATGAAGAGGGAATACCAAAAAAGTGGAAACCCCTATTACCCGAATACTAATTTTTTTATTTGAATGAGAAGATAAAGTGAAAGAAAAGAAAGTAAAAGGAAAGAATATTAAAGGAAGGAAAATGTGAGTAGAAAATGAGATGATTTTTTGGTTATTTGGTAAGAGTGAAAGTGAAAGGAAAGTTAGAGGAAAGAAAGATGTATAAAGTAAAAATTGAATATTATAAAAATAAAATTATAAAGACAAAATAAAATAAAAATTATACGGAGCCTATTCACAATAAAAATTAAATAAAAAATTATTAATTAATTAATTTAAATAGGTTATTTAAAAAAATAGATTATTTAAAAAATATTTATTTAGTTTACATTATTAGTTATTAATTTTTATCAAAGGACACCCTACTCACACCAATACTTTTAAAACTAATAAAAAAACTGTGAAAAACAAGACAACGAAATACATAGAGAAAAAAGACACATGCTCCTTAAACCACTTCTCACCAATTACGTGCCCCACAGCAGAGGTATTTATGACGTTTTACCCCAAATAATTGATGTCTTCTGGTTTTGTTCCTGAATTGAGCGGAAAGCTTATTTATTTGATAACAGACAACCAAACAAAGGAAGACATGGTTTCCAAAAAAATTTCCTTTACACAGGTTTCTATCGCACCACTTTCTCTAAAAACAAACAATATGTAAGTTCCAACAACCAGGTTCTCTCAATCGGTCTGAATGCAATACAACACACACAAGTGTTGCAATAAAATTAAATTATTCATGGTTAGTCTTGATCACCAAATTATATCAACTATCAACTGTGTTATATAAATATAAAATATTATATAAAATATAATTTTATCACGTGATATTGTGTCATGTGTCAGTTTCACAATAATTATTTTCCCTCCAAAACATTTTCATTCATTCATTTATTATTATTATTATTATTATTACAGAATCCCAATTATCATAAATCAAAATATATTTCCTAAAATATATGTGAAAAGTACATATTGCACCACCTGTAGAATTGAGAATTGAAGTCGTTAACTTCCCCATGACCGTTCCGTGGTGCGGAATTGACATCTTGGGATACTTCTTGTTGGCCTCAGGACAACTCAAATACTAAGCTGTAACCATTGACTACTTGACTAAGTGGATCGAGGTACTAAGCTGTAACCATTGACTACTTGACTAAGTGGATCGAGGTAGAGGCTGTAACATCTCAAATTTTTTGAAAATTATTTTATAGTTTTCGACTACTTGAAAATAAATCATAGAGATTGATCACCTCAATGGTTTGTTAAAAGTACGAAGAACTACCAAGATTTATTGTAAACAATTTACTGTTTTAGTAATTAATTCAGATTAACGACAAAGATAGACGATATCTTTGTTTTTAATATGAATTAATCCTGAAAAATGTGAAAGATTGTTGTTTGATTAAAGAAAATTATTGTATTGAAAGAGAAATAATTTTCAGGATTTAATAAATATTTTTAAGTCATAGTTTGGATTTTTTATTGTCTAGTTATTGTATTAATTGCCTGTTTTATGTCATATTTAATATGACTATTATTTTAAAGATTTTGTCTTGACAATTTTAATTGATTGAAACTTGTGTTGTTAGGATACGCGCGAGGTACGATTTGGCGATAGTTCGAATTTACCTTGCTTGGATTGTTAAAGCGCCCAAGGTAAGGGAAATTCTTACATAATGAGTTTGGGCTTTTTGCCTTGCGTGTTGTTTGTTTGATTGTTGATTGATTGTGTGGTAATACTTGTAGTATTACTACGTGCTGTTGAGATGTTGTAGCATGAGCTGCTGTGTATTGATTTGGCCCTATGTGGCAAGACTGAATTGCATTGTGTTGCTTAAATCATACTTGATTGATTTAATTGGACTTGAAATTGATGATAATATGTAGCATGTTCTTGGCCCTGTGTGGCATTATGATTTGTATTGTGTTCCTTGAATCACCTTAGATTTCATTGGAACTTGGCATTGAATTGGAATATGAAAAATGTTATTGTTGATAATGGATTAATTAACAATGCGTTGATCGACTGCTATTGGTTGACGATTTACATCGGTAAATCTGATGTGAATTATGATTTCGTAAACAAATTGTTAAGGGCATTTTGATTTAAAAGTAAGCGTGAGGGTTTTAGTACAACTAGCCAAAGCTTGCAAGGAAATTTCAATGGAATGATAGTAGAGAAAAGAATTTGAAATAAATAATACAATTTGCGAAAACGGTTAAGTTAAATGATGCGCCTGGGAAAATTCTGGCTAGGAAAAACTTGGTAATTAAGAGTGTTCGCACCACCTCTCTTTCCTGGGAATTCTTCCAGTGTGTTATTTAGCACAACTAGGGTTTCAACGACTAGTGTTAAAAAGTATTTTCAGATACATAGGAGTGATATAAGAACTGAGAATGAGATTTCAAAGATCGAGTTTTTGAAAGAATAAGACATAGGGAACCTAGTGTTCCTATTGGGCATATGGGCCACGTGTCTTGAATTTCCTGTTTGCGTGCGCATTTTCTTGATTAAGGATTGGACCTAGTGTTCCGTATGACGTGCCTAGTATCTCAACCTAAAAATTGAGCATAGTGTTCCGCATTACGTGCCTAGAGTTCTGATCTAAGATTGGGACTAGCGTTCCGCAATTGAACACCCGGACTTTGTGTCCTGTGTTGAACTCTTAGTTAATTGATATTTGGAAACCCACTAAGTTGAGTGAGTGAGGGTTCGTCGATCCGCATTGATTAATTAAAGCATTACTCGGGCGTTCACTACGGTGAGCATGCCATATTGTAGAATTTGTTGGATATCACTTGTAGAATTTGTTTGGATATCACTCGGGCGTTCACTACGGTGAGCATGCCATATTGTTGAATTTGTTTGGATATCACTCGGGCGTTCACTACGGTGAGCATGTCATATTGTTTAATTTGTTGGATATCACTCGGGCGTTCACTACGGTGAACATGCCATATTGTTGAATTTATTGGATATCATTCGGGCGTTCACTACGGTGAGCATGCCATATTGTTTAATTTGTTTGGATGCGTACTAACCATTGAGCATCGACACTCGGAGCGTTTGTGTAACAGTCTGGGCCGCCACCCATTTTGGGCCGTACCACGGTGCGAGCCGCGACCACATGGCTGACCAAAGATACTGCGACTACGGTCCATGCACCCCAGCGTCCGGTTAACTCACAGGACTTCAGAATTCCCTTAAATCCTGTTTTTGCCTCCGTGGGGGTTCGATCCCATGCCCAAAGGGATAAAGGCTTTTTAAGAAGCACCCCCACTACCAAGGTAGTGGGGGTGCTTCTTAAAAAGCCTTTATCCCTTTGGGCATGAGATCGAACCCCCAGGAGGCAAAAACACCAATTAAGGGATTGGTGAAGATCGTGAGTACGTGGCAGCCACTGCTGAGGCCTTTGGGCAATGGTCATTGGGCCGGTAGGCAGGGGTTCTGTGCGTTACAGTTTGATTGGTCTTAAAGACTTCAAAAGACGAGTTGTCATGTCACTCGTAGCGTTTGATTGGTCGTACAGACTTCAAAAGGCGAGTTGACACTGCATTGCCTAAGTAGAGGCACGCCAAAGTAGTGGCCAGCCAAAGTAGTGGCAAGCCTAAGCAGAGGCTATTTTGTTCGGACGTTGGGAAAGTAGTCCCCGTCATACTGCTGGCCTATTAAGACTGCAGGTGTATACACAACTTGCCATACTGCATTGACATGCATAGCTAACCACATTTATGATATGTGATGAAGGGTTTGATGAATTTGATATTGTGATGACTTGATCATTGATCTGTTGATAGATTTGCCTGCTCACATGCAATAGTTTGATATTGTAGTGACTTGATTGTTGATCTGTTGGTTGTTTCGTTTGCTCACATGTAATGCTTGATATACCATGATGATGTGTGCGGTCTATTAAGTATGTATATGTATATAAAAGCATGTTGTTGTATTATATATGTATATATTGTTTGCATGCGACATAGCCTATGATAAACTCGTGGACAAAGGATTTACCCTTGCACTGTTGTTGGATTGGATGTCCATATGGATGTCACTTCCAGATGGAGTTCGGTAGCTGTCGCAACTTCGTCTTTCAGGAGCATTGAAGATTGAGCCAGTGGAGGAAGATTCCTCTGAGTACCTCATGTTTGATCTTGTTGGGCTGTTCCTCAGTAAGGGTTGTAGTTGTTGGCCAGCTTAGCTTAGGGTTTTGCATTTGTTGTTTTGTAATTACTCTTTTCAGAAAACTTCGCCTTAGTGTGAAATGATTATGTTATGAGAAGTATTATTTTGTGATGCATTATACTCTGATAATTGCAAAAGTCTGAATTGACATCATTTAGAAAACTGTGGTACTCTATGTCTCATTTTGAAAAGGGTTTCAAAGGAAAGAAAAAAAAATTACTCCTATTTTTCCATTGCGAAATACATAAGAGTACTCTTTACTGAAAGTATACAAGCATTAAATGTTTTCAGCATTAGATTGAGTTGTACAGTAGTGCTCCGGAATCGGGGTGTTACAGAGGCACTATCAAAGATAACATGACAAAACCTTACCCAATTTGTATACCAACATATACTTTCAAGATTCGGGAATCCCAGATACCATTGTGATCGACAACAGTACACAGTTTA
This sequence comes from Calophaca sinica, assembly GCA_037113605.1. Lineage (NCBI taxonomy): Eukaryota > Viridiplantae > Streptophyta > Magnoliopsida > Fabales > Fabaceae > Calophaca > Calophaca sinica. The sequence continues at coordinate 30,687,470 of CM073731.1, forward strand.
TCGTCAAAAGGCCTCAAGATTGCCTTGAAGACTAGAAATCAAGCAACACTTCTCATATGCTGAACACCTTCAAACCAACTGGCAAGTCAAACTGCAAATCGAGTCACTTTACATGGACCCAATAGAAGACTCGGTCTTGAGAGTGCGACAAGTTAACGGCTCCCCATAGTAGTAGGGGACTAACGACTCCCCAAGAGTTCTCCTCTAACCCATGGTTCTTCGGGTAACGACTCCCCTTCTCGGTGGCAGCATCCTTGGGCACTGATTCCCAAAGAGTTGGCTTGAGCGACCATTTGCGTTTTCGCGCACACACTACATCCAGGGTTGGGGAATTTCCAGACGACATACAGATGTCAGCCTTTTGTGCTGGGGAAAAAGTTCTTGAAGAAGCACAAGTCACCCTGGTAGGCCTAGACGCCCTAATCAAAGGTACCTCGATAGTAGCCTGGGTTCTTCGACGGGCCGCCATAGCGATCCTTTCAGCAGAAGCCATCTTCTCAACATGAGCCTTTATCTTCCTTACAAAAGGAGATGAATTAGTAATCAAACCGATCCAAAGAAAAATAGTAAATGTTGTCGCTAGAAGCCTACCTAGTGTGGCGGTAGCACCATCAGACTCTATAGCGAGAAGGGACCGACACTTGATAATCTCGTTCTCTTTAACCCATGGACGAAGGGTACTGGCTGTTTTCTTCTCGGCCTGAGACAGGGCTTCATAAGCAAATGAGTACCACTTTATTTCGTTGGGAAAGTGACCATGTGTCTAGTACAAGGGAAAATTCTTCATGGTACACAAATAAGTATTTATCCTTAAGATAATGTTTGATTGGAGGGGAATGGAGGTGGGGGGAGGGAAAAGAGGGGTTATTTTACAACTTTTATGTTTGGTTCAAATAGGCCCTCCCCTCCTTCCCATCGTTTGAACCAAACAGACCCTAAAGTTTTTGAAGGAATCTAGAAAGGGTAAGAACAATTTTTTTCCCCGAATGATAAGGGAAAGCCACCCTTTTATAGTTGGATTCTTTGTCCTTGGTCGGATAGGGTTGGAAAAGATAAAAGAAGACCGGAACAAGACAAGTTAAATCTTGAGCTTTAGAGAGTGATACATGGAAGAGTGGTTTAAAGCAGTGTTTTAAAAATCGGACTGAAGATCAAACGGGTGAGACCTCCGAGTCATGTTTCAATTTTCAATTGGTTCATATCGGATGACTAATAAATAAATAAATATTAAATTTGGAGGGAAAAGTAAATAAAAAATAAAAAATTATTTCAAATGGTTCAACCCTGATTCAACTAGCAGTTCAAAATGGTTCAACCGTGGTTCAACCAGACTGCGGTTCAAATGGTGTTGAACCAATCACAGAACTGGCCGGTTCCCTGTTTGGTCTGTTTTTTAAAACATTGGTTTAAGGAGAGAATACACATTCAAAGAGAATACACATCCAAGCATATAGTAAAAAAAGATAGAGATATAAATATAGTTCGGGAGAGATCGTAAAATTATCTGTATTCAACTGCATAAATAAACAACGCTGTTAATTGAACACAGCGTGCGACACACCAGCGACACACATACGCTTCCGTACTGTACAGACAGTACAGATCTCGCTTTTTTTTTCTTTTTCAAATTTTTCTTTTTTATCTGGTTAACAGAGTTCACTTATCTAGTTAATGGTTCACATTATCTGGTGAATGCCAACCCTAAAACTTAACACATTCCATTTATTTATCTGGTTAACGAAGTTCACTTATCTGGTTAATAGTTTTTATTATCTGGTGAATGCCAACCCTGAAACTTAACACATTCCATTTATTTTTTTGGTTAACGAAGTTCACTTATCTAGTTAATTGGTTTACATTATCTGGTGAATGCCAAACTCACGTTTCATTTATTTATCTGGTTAACGAAGTTCACTTATCTGGTTAATGGTTCACATTATCTGGTTAATGACAAAAAAAAGTTTAACCAGTTAAAAAAAATCTAAAATAAATAAAAAATAATTTTTTTTTGAAAAAAAAATTTATTCGTACAGTACAGACTGTATATCTGTACAGTACGGATCGTATATTATACGTGTCTGTGTCAAAAAATGTGTTCAAAAAACATTTTTCATAAATAAATAAATGGCAATATGGCATCAAATTAAAGATTAACTTTCGTAAATGCTGGTAGTTAACAATATTGATGCCCAAATCAATGAATTCCCAATGACTGAATGAAATCAACGCATGACTTTAAAATTCGTCTATTATTGCCCATAATTTGTCACAAATTTCCATCTTAAACAAATGTTTCCCCACGATTCATTCAATTGATTTATTTATTTCTGCCTTGGAAAATGTCGATTGAACGAAATTATAGCCTTCCCACAATGGTTGTGCCGAATCATCGTTAACGGGAAGGAGGTGAATTTGGTTTTACGCACGGAAAAGTTATATAAGCAGGGGAATGCAGAGATATTTTGCATTACTTCTCTGAAATTTATTTCTCAGATAAAAATTGCTAATGAGAAAAACAATGTCTTCATCCATTGGTCATGTGTTATTGTCACTCCTCTTTTGCTTTCTGCTGCAGAAACCCGCCCAAGCAATCAAACAGGCAAGTTCTATTTCGGTTTCCAGCTTCATATATTGCGAGTTTTAAAATTTCTAACATTAAAAATTGATATCATCTTTTGTAACTATATTGAAATTCACTGTTTATTAGCCACTATTCACTCATCAAGGTGTTCATAATTTTTTTGTTAGTCCTACATCGTATACTTAGGACCACATTCTTATGGTCCAAGTCTTTCATCGGTTGATGTCGAATCTGTCACAAATGCTCACTACCATTTGCTTGGATCATACGTTGGAAGGTATAGAATGTTTAACTTCATGTCCATGAAATAATTCTTTGGTATAAAAAATAATGTGAACTGATCGGGTGAATCTTCTTAAATAGCACCGAGAAGGCCAAAGAAGCAATCTTTTACTCTTACAGTAGATATTTTAATGGCTTTGCTGCAGTACTTGATGAAGATGAAGCGGCGATGGTTGCAGGTATGTAGTTTAAATTTATACATTTTTACCAATTCTTTATTGTACATAATGCATCATAGGTCATTTTTATTTGTATTTATTTTTAATTAACCGATTTTTTTATTGGTGCAGATCATCCGAGTGTAGTATCAGTTTTCTTAAACAAAGCACGAAAATTGCACACAACTCACTCATGGGATTTCCTTGGATTAGAAAGAAATGGTGTAATTCCAAATGGCTCAATATGGAGCAAGTCACAAGGCAAAGATATCATTGTTGCAAATCTTGACACCGGTAATGAAGGGTGAAATTTTTTATTTATGGCTTTGAATGTGATGTGGCTCATGAGACATGTTTTAACCATTTGATCTATATATATATATATATATATATATATATATATATATATACTCTCATTCATTTCTCTTATATTAGTTGGTATTCCTTCAACAATATTTTATGATTAGCTAAAATAATAAGAATACATGTAGTGAAAATTGCATCACTTTCAAGTACAAATATGCTAATTATTAGAATAAAATATTATGATACCACTTCTTTTTATACATGGTTCAATACTCAGGTTTTTTTTTTGAATCACAAATATTTGTTTTGAACATATTATATTTACCAAAATTACTTTTTAAAGTCAGAAAAAAATTACAATGTCTTATTTGGTTTTGAATCCTGCTATTTGTATGAAATCTACAAAAGAATAACGGAAATCAAAACACCTCTATTTTATCTAGTTTCCTGCTATAAAAAAGTCTTTAAATTACTACTATAATAGCACATTGTAGAAAAAACCGAAAATGCGGTTTTTTTTTGATTGAACCGAAAATGCGGTTTTGAATAAAGCATCTCAAGCTATCCACATAATGCTCCAATTTTGCCTTTTATTTTCGCTATATATTTATTTTCCTCTGTGATCTCGTTTTCGGACTCCTGATCAATCAACCGGTAGTTATTCTAATGACTATTAAGCTAACAATTTTTTTCCTATTGTTAATGCATAATGTCATAACTTTTATGGAGGCTTTAATTGTTCTTCCATCAAAATGCTAGTTTTTCTTTTATCAACATCTTATGGGTGTTTTATATTGCTTGTGATAGGTGTTTGGCCCGAATCGAAGAGCTTTAGTGATGAAGGGATCGGGCCAGTACCAAAAAGGTGGCGTGGTATCTGCCAAGTTGACAATAACAATACTGATAATTTTCACTGCAACAGGTTCGTTGGTCAATTTTTTTTTGTTTCTTTTCACATTAGTGTTAATAAAGATTTTACTTTATAATAATTTTTACAATTTTGATTTTTCATACTCTTTTATTATTTTTCCTTGTACAATTTTTTCCCTATCTTTCCAAATCAAATCTATACGATGCATCGATGTCTTGGGGAAAAGACATTGGCATCTATCATGACATTTATTTAAGCTTTAGTAGATGTTCAGATTCATTTTTTCTAATGGCGTGACATTTTAAATAAAGCGTTGCTGTTCCAATTTATACTATTTTGTTTTTTGATCCCGATTTTGACTATTATAGGAAGCTAATTGGAGCAAGATATTTTTACAAAGGCTATCATGCAGATGTTAGTCAATACGACACTAGTATATCATTTTTCAGTGCACGTGACTATGAAGGTCATGGATCACATACTTTATCAACTGCCGGCGGTAATTTTGTTGCGGGAGCAACTGTATTTGGCAATGGCAACGGAACAGCAAGTGGTGGATCCCCAAAAGCCCGAGTTGCTGCCTATAAGGTTTGCTGGCCAGCACCCGTGCAGGGCGGTGGTGGTTGTTATGATGCAGACATTTTGGCTGCTTTTGAAGCTGCCATAAGTGATGGGGTTGATGTGCTCTCGGTGTCTTTAGGCGGCGATCAACCTCCAGAATATTTTCAAAGTTCTATTTCCATAGGTTCTTTCCATGCAGCTGCCAATGGCATAATTGTAGTTACTTCCGCAGGAAATTCAGGACCTTCTCCCTCGACTGTAACCAATGTTGAACCATGGGTGCTCACAGTTGCTGCAAGCACAATTGATCGAGAGTTCACTAGTTATGTTACCCTTGGTGACAAGAAAATACTCAAGGTAAAATTGTCATCACATCTTATATCTATTATATTATATATTTAAGAAAATTAACAACGCTAACTTTAGTTATCCATGTTGCGCTTTGTCTCAACATCTTCATCTTTTATATATAATATAGTGAAAACAATTCCGTTAATTTTATCGCACTAGGGATATGCACGGGTCATCTACTAGTACTTGTATAAAATGTTACATCACATTTTGTTTTTTTGTTTTCTCTCCTTACTGGTACCTGTTGTTTGTGCTTTTATTGTCAGGGGTCCAGCCTTTCAGAGTTGGACTTGCCACCTCATAAGTTGTACCCATTAATAAGTGCTGCTGATGCCAAAGTTGATAATGTACCTGATCTAGATGCGTAAGAATCCTCTAAATACCAAGTTGACCTGACATTTTCAAATAATTTTTGGCTAGTGGACGTTCTCTGTTATAATCTATTCCATTGTTGTAGCCTTCTTTGCAAGGAAGGAGCTCTTGATTCAGAGAAGGTCAAGGGGAAAATACTGGTGTGTCTTCGAGGTGATAATGATAGACCTGACAAGGGTGTGCAAGCTGCTCGTGCAGGTGCTGTTGGAATGATTTTGGCTAATGACGAGGAATCAGGGAATGAAATTCTAGCCGATCCTCATGTGCTTCCTGCTTCACACGTTAGCTTTACAGATGGCGGTTACATTTTTAATTACATCAAACTCACCAAGTAATTTTTTTCTTAATGCTCCTGACTTAATACATTCTTCCTAGTTTTGATTTCACTGTTTGGATTATATATATTCATCCATGGCATTTTATATTTTATACTTGTATGTATGTATGTATGATGTAGGTCTCCTGTAGCTTACATTTCTAGAGTGAAAACAGAGTTGGGTATAAAGCCAGCTCCTTTTTTGGCTTCATTTTCATCAAGAGGCCCAAATCTCCTTGAGCCATCACTACTGAAGGTTTAATGTTTGTTTTGATGATTAAATCTGATTCTGATTCTGAAGTCAATATGTAATTATAATTTTTGTTTTGCGTTTCAGCCTGACATCGCTGCACCAGGAGTCGACATCATTGCTGCTTATAGTGAAGCTGTATCTCCAACAGAGCAAGCATCTGATAAACGCAGAACTCCTTTCATTACTATGTCAGGCACTTCAATGTCTTGTCCTCATGTTTCCGGCCTTGTTGGCCTCCTCAAATCTATTCATCCTGATTGGAGTCCAGCTGCTATCAAGTCAGCAATCATGACCACAGGTTAAGGATACTGTTTGCACACCTATAAGTTCATGTTATTCACTTTCTCATAACAGTTCTTGCATAATATTATTAAAGCTTTTGCCTTTTGCAGCAACAACAATAGACAACACCAGAAGGCCTATACTAGATTCAACACTGGAAAAGGCAACTCCATTTGCATTTGGTGCAGGACAAATCCAACCTAATCTTGCTGTGGACCCTGGACTTGTTTATGATTTGAATATTACTGATCATATGAACTTCTTGTGTGGTCGTGGCTACAAAAGTTCCCAGCTTAGCTTGTTCTACGGCAAGCCTTACACTTGTCCAAAATTGTTCAACTTAGTAGATTTCAATTATCCAGCAATCACAATTCCTAACTCTGACATCGGACATTCTCTCAATGTTACTCGTACTCTTACCAATGTTGGTGCCCCAGGCAACTATAGAGTGCTTATTGAGGTACCGCCAGAACTTTCTGTGTCAGTTAAGCCCAACAAACTAAGCTTTAAGGAAATGGGTGAAAAGAGGGAGTTCAGAGTCACATTGACTTTGAGGACGCTAACTAAGTCCAAGGCTGATTATGTCTTCGGAAGGTTGGATTGGACCGATGGCCGACATCATGTTAGGAGTCCTATTGTAGTTAATTATTCTCATTTGTAAGGCTTAGGTTGATGCTGCTTTAGTGATTTTACCTTCGAAGTCAAACTATATGAAGCTGTGTAGTTCTTATTTTTCCCATGCAATAAACATTTTATTGAGCTGTGTAAGTTCTATGAAATTTGAAAACAGCATTTATATCAATATCAAATTATCAATGTTCGTTTATCCTGTTTCTGGTTATTGCTTTTGTAAGTGCTCCAGACTGCATATTCAGCTATAAAATCAAAATGTATGACTTTTAAGTTATTTTGGCTTAGAAATTTACGCTTTGGCTTGGATATTGTCTATTTGATCTCTTCTTAATCATGTGGATTAGCTTTAAAGACATCACAAACTGACTTGTTATTCTGTATTTTTATGGTAACTAGAACTTCTTTGTTAATTTTTGCGTTGATGGGAAAGGATTCACGCACTTTGAAAGTTTGATGTTCAGATTTCTAAAAATTTCAAAAAGATGAGGAAGGAATAAATTTCAAGTTGAATCGATATACTCTTACTTTTCGAGGAGCATTGTTTTCCTATTTTCGTAAGTTGTTCCAATGAAGGGGAATTTGCCTTACTTTAGTCCCCAGCTTGCAGAATATCCTAAATATGCCACAGGAGTTGTGATGAAACTTTTTAATTTTCTCCTTTCTCTTTCTGCATCTGTTTGATCTTTTTTTCGTTCTTTGCATTTGTTGTTTCGAATTGTAAGTCTTTCTTCTATTTGTAGTTCCTATATGTCACCTTCTTATAATATTATACTTTTCACCTTTTATTGCAAGCAATGAATATCTAACACATGGGATTCATCTACTCAACCAAAAGAAACTTTCTTGACATGAAAATGTGTAAGAGTTTCTATTTCTTCTATTCCTTTTGATGTGCTCAGTTGTGTTTATCCCTGTTGAAATCAATGTATGCTTTACTTTGGTATAATAATTATTAAATAGATAACGATTTAACTGTCAAAAGCAAGTTTTTTTTTTTTTATATACAGTGTGCTAAACCAAAAGTTTAGAAAATTATCCTCCTTCAAATCAAATGAGATTCATCTTTGTATGAGAGTATAATTAGTAAAACTGTAAGAGTTGTAATCTGTTAGTTAGTTACTGCTACAGCTGTCATCTATTAGTTAGTTTCTGATAATACATTGCTAATGCTCTTGTATAAATACTGCTATGTAGTTATTGTTTAGTTTAGTGAGAATCAATTCACCCCTCATTCATGAGCTCTGTTATGTTCAGTTACTTTCTGTTTCTCTAAATTTTACATGGTATCTAGAGCCTTCGATCTTTGATGGCCTCATCAGATTCATCTCTACTGCCTCCACTGCCTCCACCTCCACCTCCACCTCCACCACCGTCACCGCCTGGGTTTGTCAGCAGTTCTCTGCTTTCTGTTCCTTCCCCTTCTTCTCCGACGATGAAATTTTCTCATAAAATTATAGAAAAGCTTGATGAGAACAATTTTTTGTTATGGCGTCAACAAATTGAGCCTGTTCTTCGATTTCACAATTTGGACGAGTTCATTGCTTCCTCTGTGATTCCTCCGCGATTCAAGTCAGATCATGATCGCGATGCAAACCTAATAGATTCGACGTATTTTACCTGGATACAACAAGATCAACAACTTTTATCGTGGCTTCAATCAACGCTGTCTAGCACGATTATCTCTCGCGTTCTTGGATCGACTCATGCATTTGAAGTTTGGGAGAAAATACATGCCTTTTTTCATCATACTACTTGTGCCAAGGCTCGTCAATTGCGATCTGAGTTGTGCAGCACCGTGCTCGATAATCACACCGTAAAGGAATTTCTTCAACAAATCAAAACCCTAGTTAATTCACTTTCCTCTGTTGGAGATCCGATTTTGCAACAGGAGCACCTAGATGTGATTCTTGAAGGTCTCTCACAAGAATATGATCCTGTTATTTCCCTAATTGAAAGCCGACCTGATTGCATGAAGATTGAAGAAGCTGAAGGTCTCATTCTTGCTCAGGAATTGCGAATTCTAAAGCATCGTAAACGCACGGTCAATGATTATGCCTCTATGAATCTCACTCACACTGCCTCGTCGCAACCTCAAAGCAATTCTCCTATGGTAAATCAAACTTTGGCCGTTGCTCCTCCGTCGCATTTTCACGGCACTACTGATCAACGTTCGCAGGAATTTCAGAATTATGGCCGTTGACGTGGTGGCCATTTTGGTAGAGGCAGAGGTCTTGGTGGCCGGTACTCTATCCAATGTCAAGTGTGCTTCAAATTTGGGCACACTGCTGCTGTTTGCTATCATCGCTTCAATCAAAGTTTCCAAGGCATGCCTCAAACAGGATTCTCTAACATCCAGAATCATCATCCTATAATATTCAAGGTTTCTCCCCAAATCTTCCAGTATCAAACAATACCTGGAACAATAATTCATCACCATACTTCCCTCCATCTCCTATGCATTCTCGATCTATGCGAATGCATTCACCACAGTCTCAACAAATTTCTCCACAGTTAACTCAGCAACAACAGTTTCCACCACAAGCCATGATGCTCAATTCTGCTCCTTCAGGCAGTCAGTCTTGGTTTTTGGACTCAGGGGCTACCTTCTATGTCACTGGGAATTCACAGTTTATTCAATAACAAGCACCTTTTGAAGGTCCTGATCAGATCTTCATAGGGAATGGACAAGGTTTGAAAGTTTCATCTCTTGGTTCTACTAGTTTTCACTCACCTATCAATCCCAATGTCTCTCTCACACTTCACAAATTGCTTCATGTTCCCACAATCACCAAGAATCTCATTAGTGTTAGCAAATTTGCACTTGATAATTCTGTTTATTTTGAGTTTCACCCTAATCAGTGTCTTAAAATCCCAGGAAACTCATGAAGTCCTTCTTCGTGGCTGTGTTGGGCAAGATGGCTTATATGAGTTTCCACATCTTCTTTCTCAACCTGCATCTTCTGGTTCTTCTACCTTGTCTCATTTACCTTCTGTTAATGATCTGTCTGCTGCACAACATGCTGCTGCAGTAGCTTCTAGTTGCAATTTGAATACTTGGCATCTTAGATTAGGACATCCCAATCCCCATACTTTGAAACTTGTACTTCAACATTGTAATATTTCATTTTCAAATAAAGTTGCACTTGATTTTTGTGCTGCATGCTGTGCCGGTAAGTCACATAGATTACCATCTCATTCATCCACTACTATTTATTCCTCACCCTCGAAACTAGTGTTTAGTGATCTGTGGGGACCAGCTCCTGTACCTTCCACTAATAATTTTCACTATTACATCACTTTCGTTGATGCCTATTCTAGATTTACATGGATTTACTTGCTTAAAACCAAATTTGATGCTCTTACTGTCTTTTAACAATTTAAATCGCCGGCTGAAACACAATTTAATGCCAAGATTAAAGCCCTTCAAATTGATTGGGAAGGTGAGTTTAGGCCTTTCACCAAGCTTCTCACTAATCTAGGTATCATTCATAGGATAATTTGTCCCCATACCCACCATCAAAATAGTGTTGTTGAGAGAAAACATAGACATATAGTGGACCTTGGTCTAAGTCTTCTTAGTCATGTTTCTTTACCACCAAAATTTTGGGATCATGCCTTTTTAACCTCAGTTTACCTCATTAATAGACTTCCTACTGCTTCTCTTAATTTTCATGTTCCCTATGTCACCTTATTCAATCAAAATCCTGACTATTCCTTCTTAAAAGTGTTTGGTTGTGCTTGTTTTCCTTTACTTAGACCATACAATACTCATAAATTTGATTTCAGGTCTCATGAGTGTGTTTTCTTAGGATATTCCACAGCTCATAAAGGCCACAAATGTCTATCACCTAGTGGTAAATTGATTATATCCAAGGATGTTGTTTTTAATGAGAAAAGATTTCCCTATAATGAACTATTTTGTAAATCTAGCATCTCATCTCCCACACCTATTTCCTCTGTTCCTGCTCACATTCCTACCTTTTTCTCTCCTTGTCCCACTGCTCCACAGGTCCCACTAAGCACTAGTTCCCCAAATTCATTTCCTTCTAATTTTCCAAGGTCTCTAACCAATTCTCCTCCTAATTGTTTGACTCAGTCCAGTTCTGCCATTGCACTACTTCCCCTGCAGCTGACAGATCTAATTCTGTCCCTGTTTCTGTTTCTTCTTCTGCATCATCTTCTAATCAGTCTCCCATTCCCATTAATCAGTCCAATACTCATCCTATGATTACTATGTCCAAGAATGGAATATTTCAGCCTAATCCAAAACTGTTGCTGGCTCATGCTGAGCCCAAGACTACAAGGCAGGCTCTACAGGATCCGAACTGGACTGCTGCCATGAAAGCAGAATTTGAAGTACTTCAGAAAAATCACACTTGGTCTTTAGTCCCTTTACCACCAAATAGACACCCTATTGGTTGTAAATGGGTTTTTAGAATCAAGGAAAATGCAGATGGTTCTATTAACAAATACAAGGCTAGGTTGGCTGCCAAAGGGTTCCATCAGCAATTTGGGTTTGATTTTAAAGAGACTTTCAGCCCTGTTATTAGACCAGTAACTATTAGAATCATTCTCACTCTTGCCTTAACTCATAGATGGACCATTCAGCAGCTAGATGTTAATAATGCCTTCCTCAATGGTTTTCTTGAGGAAGAGGTCTATATGTCCCAACCCCCTAGATTTGAGTCCGTTGATAAGTCCTTAGTTTGCAAGCTTCACAAGGTAATTTATGGTCTAAAGCAAACCCCTCGGGCTTGGTTTGACAGACTTAAAAGAACTCTCCAACAATTTGGCTTCAAGAATTCCAAGTGTGATCCTTCCTTATTTGTTTACAAACAACAGCATCTTGTAGTCTATCTACTTGTGTATGTAGATGACATTATCATGACTGGTAATTCTCCTGCACTGATTCAGCAGCTCACTCAAAAGCTCAATGCTGTTTTTGCTCTAAAACAGCTTGGTACCCTTGATTATTTTCTTGGAATTGAGGTTAAACATTGCTCAAATGGTTCTCTATTGCTCACTCAAAGTAAATATATCAGAGACTTATTAAATAAAACAGATTTGGATGCAGCCAAGCCCATCTCTTCACCAATGATCTCGGGCAGTAAACTGTCAAGACAAGGCAGTGATTTGTTCCATGATCCTTCCTTGTACAAGTCAATTGTAGGAGCCTTGCAGTATGCCTCAATTACTAGGCCTGAAATCAGCTTCCCGGTCAACAAAGTCTGTCAATTTATGAACAATCCCCTTGAGACTCATTGGACTACTGTAAAGAGAATTTTAAGATATCTCAAAGGCACTCTGCATCATGGTTTACTGCTGTCTCTAGCTTCTTTGCAGTTTCCTTTGGCTCTTCGGGCTTTTTGTGATGCAGATTGGGCTGCTGACCCTGATGACCGTCGATCTACTTCTAGTGCTTTAGTATATTTGGGTCCAAATCTAGTCACTTGGTGGTCTAAAAGCAAACAGTGGTTGCCCATTCAAGTGCAGAAGCAAAATATCGAAGCCTTGCTGCTGCTACTGCTGATATCCTGTGGATTCAAACACTGCTAAGTGAACTTGCTATTCCAATTTAGCCTCCTGTGTTTTTCTGTGACAACCAAAGTGCAGTAGCTTTGGCTCACAATCCAGTCCTACACTCAAGAACCAAGCACATGGAATTGGATGTCTTCTTTGTGAGAGAGAAAGTCATTTCCAAGCAGCTGCAAGTAGTACATGTACCTGCTCTTGATCAATGGGCAGATGCTCTCGCCAAGCCATTAGCTCCCTCTCTATTTCTTCAACTCAGAGACAAGCTCAACGTGTTTGAGAATTCTTTAGGTTCCCACCCACCTTGATCCTATGGGGGGGGTTTATGCAAGTATAATTAGTAAAATTGTAGCAGCTGTAATCTGTTAGTTAGTTACTGCTACAGTTGTCATCTATTAGTTAGTTTCTGATAATGCATTGCTAATGCTCTTGTATAAATACTGCTCTGCAGTTATTGTTTAGTTTAGTGAGAATCAATTCATCCCTCATTCATGAGCTCTGTTATGTTCAGTTACTTTTTGTTTCTCTAAATTTTACAATCTTCAAGGTCTCAAGTAATTCATCCATCCAATATGTCTCTATTAACACATTCTAAAGACTCATTGGTATTGGAAAGGCAATTTGCTTTTGAATTGGGAGAGTCGGATACTGCAAAACATGTTCAATATATATTACCAGTGGACTATGCCAACAACAAAATGGATGTACATTATGGACACCAAAAATCAACATCAATTTGTTTGTTTAATGCAGTTCACACACGTGATTAATGAAGTGTTGAACTTGGTTAATGAATACACTAAGATGTCACATTTCATTAACCATGATTTTGAGTGTCATTAAATACAATTTTTAGTTGTCCAAATATACATTGTGGTTAAAAATTGTAGTTAATAACGTTTAAATTCGTGGTTAATGAAATCTAGTTGATAGTTAATGAGTTGCAACGCTTTGGTATATCCATTAATCAACTTCAATATTTTATTAACCACGCGTGTGAATTGCATTAACTAGCAAAATTGTTGTCGATTTTAGCGTTTTAATTTGATGTTGAAATAACAATTCTCTTATTGTTTGGCAACAATTAATTTCTGTAAAAAAATGGATAATGAAAAAAACAAACAAAAATTAATCCTAATATCCTATTTATCAAAAAGTACTTAAAATGTTACAATTATTTAAACACTTTATCACGTTTCTGAATAATGTTATATTAGTAATATTATAATTATTTGATAACTATTATTATTATATTTTGGTTATACTAAATATATACTTATAATTATAAATATAATTGTTAACATATTATTATTATTATTATTATTATAGCTATAATAATTGTAATTATTATTATAAAGTATAATAAATTATAACCAAATATATTAATTTAATATGAATGACAAAAACTTATTCAAAATTATGTCTTTTACAAATTAATTTTTTTTTTAAAAAGAATAAGGATTTCACTAGAAAATTACAAACTTTGTAGAGCAATTTAAGAAATTGTTAAAATATTAAGGACCATTTAATTTTATCTACTATTTTATCTGTTTCGGTTAATATTTTTATGAACATTTTAAGGACCATTTAAATTATTTGTTATTTTAAGTAATCTTTCATAATTTAACATAAAATTACAAAATTTATTAAAAAGATTTGGTAATAAATATAACAATGATTCTTAAGTAAAAGTTTACTTTTTATTTAATATATTTAATATTTAATATATATTTTTTTAAAATTTTAAGAGATAAAATAAAATTTAAAAATGAATATATTTAAAAAATATTCCTATGTGACTGCCTACTAAACTCTTTAATGAAAACAAATTACATGTAACCCCAAGGGTTGACCTATTGGAGCATGACATGACTTGTATTTAACATGTCGCCGGTTCGAGTCCTCATTAGTCACCTTGGGGTGAGATATATGTAATTACCTTCGTAAGTGCTCAAAGAGCCCAGAGGTCTTCTCTGCCTTGGACTGAGATGCCGTTACCTCACCCTAAATTTTTTTTCAATAAAAAAAAATTACATGTTCTTAAGTTAAGCTTATTAACGTGGCACTACTAAAATTATTTTGTTTGGACAAAATATTCAGCCAAAATCTATTACCATTCATTCATTCAATCTTCTATATATGGTGGGTTGTTTCATAAAAAATGATAGAAAAAAATTAAATAAATAGAAGGAAAAAAAGTTATGAGTTAGAGGGTTGTTTACTAACAAATTTAAAAAGGGGAGAAAGAAAAAAGAAGAAAATAATTTAAATGCATGACTAATGGGTCCACCACCAGCAGCTCACATACTGTTTAGGCTAAACTTGATGCATCGTTTTTTTTTTTATAAATGAAGAAAGAGAGTCTCGTTAAAACCTTTTGATACAAAACCCTCCTTAGGGAAAACACATCTAGAAGGAAAAAGAGTACTCCCCCTTTTTTTATTAAAAAAGAGAAAAAAGCAGTAACAAAGAGTGCATGGGGAGACTAGGCCAAAACCCAAGACCAAAAGCAAAGAGCTAACAATACAATCATAAGGATATCAGAAAATTCCTAAGAAACGACAACCTAGCCCAAGAAAAATTAAGAGAATCTATAATAAGACAGACTATTTCTTCTATTTCTAAAAAAGTCTTCAGAAATGAAGCTCGGGATAAGGTTCCACCAAACAGTACCATTAACATGAGTCCCATGAGATGCAAGCTTATCAGCACAAGAGTTCTCTTATATGTAGATATGAGAGAAAACAAAAGAAATCTGCTTAGTTAAATTAATACAGTTGTTCCACATATTTTTGAGCTTCCAAGGCACAACTTGCGTAAGGCCGCTATGACCAATTGAGAGTCACACTCCAACCACAAACGATGCAACCTTTTTTAAAGGCAATCTCAATAGCAATCATCGCCTCAAAAAAACTCTTACTGAAAAGCATTACAGATGCCAAGATTAGCAGAAAAGCAACCAGGAACAACAAACCAGTGGATTGTGTGTATTAACCCAACCCAAAAAAGGTGATTCAAATGGGTTGCAAGGGCATATAGGAAAAAATCATTTTTACACATTTTTATTTTAATATTTCTGTTATAATTATAACAAAAAGTAAAAATGTTATTTTTTTATTGTGTCACTATTATAATTATTATTATAATTATAAAGTAGGTATTTAAAACTTCATTTTTTTCTACCAAAATTTATAAAATTAACAATAAAGTGCTCAAATATAGTCACCAACGATATTGAAAGTAATGAAGAAAGAAAATTTCTTTTGTGAAAATTCAAATTATGCTTAAATTTGTACAATTTTTAATATCATAAATACATTTTAGTCAATTTTTGAAACATTAAAAACCAATTCAAATTTTATAAATGATCTAATTTTTTTAGGTATAATAGATATAAAATTATTTTAGATTCATATTACCTGACTAAGTAATAAGGCACACATTTTTATAATTGGTTCATTAATTTAATTGTGTTTAAATAATTATATATTCTAATTAATTTTATTTCTCATTTTGTTTTAAAATAAGATTATTAAACTGATTATGCACAAATAAGCATATACTCCTTTAATTATTTAATAACTGTATTATTATAATAGTATTAATTTCCTAAACCTATTTTGATTGCATTAATTTGGATTAATATAAATAATAAATAATTTATTAACATACTTATCAACAATTTATATGATGAATGGATTTTATCAATCTATATTGGGCCAAACTCATTTTCAAAATTAAAGATATGAAAGAGTTTTATAATTTATAGGTCACTATTTTTCATATGGTCATTTTATAATTTTAAATATGATATCTAATTATGATCGTCAAAAATAAAATGAAATGATTATCTATTTATTTATGATAATTAGAAAAGAAAATGAGGATGAGAGAATATTATACACTAAACTGAAATTATTTGATAAAATATCATATCAAATTTTGTAGAAATTTATAAACTTAATCTACTTAATAACAACTTTTAATCTGATGGTCTGATTTGTGAAATTTAATATCTATAAAGAGTATTAAATAGAATAGTTACGAGAAGATTTCCCCACACACAAATAAATATATTTAATATTTAATAAATAATGTATTATTATTTAAACGTTGACTCAATTTTTAGACCCAATATCCTAATAGGTTTAGACCAAAAATGTTTACTCAATTTCTTACCTTGAATTTCTATGATGTGCATAATTTAACATGATTTCTTTCCTTAATAACCAAAAAGAAAATAACCATAATTCATTACATTTATTTATTTAACAAAAATGTTCCTTTGAAAAATCTTGAATGAGTGTTCCCACGATAGTTAGCCTGATTCTGGACGCCTAATGGTTATTCATAGGAGGGGGTTGGTTTGATTTGAAAATCAGTCATAGAATTGAGTTATATAAGTAAGGGAAAACATATACCCTTTGCACATCTCTTGAATTTATTTTGCAAGAGAAATATCATTCATGAGAGAAACAATGTCACCATCCCTTTGTCATGTGTTAATGTCACTTCTTCTTTGCGTTTTACTTCAGGAACCTACCCAAGCAATCAAACAGGCAAGCTTTCTCTCAAGCTTCATCTATCATTACTGACAAGTTTTTTGTTTTGTTACATTTAAAACGGTTACGAGTTTCTTGTGGCAATAGATAGCTTATGATATTATTATAAATTTTTGCTCATTCATTCAAGTTTTCTAATTTTCATATGTGAATGTTTAATCTGTGGCCTAATAATCATTCGTATTTTGTTAGTCCTATATTGTATACTTAGGATCACATTCTTATGGTCCAAGTCCTTTATCACTTGATGTTGAATCTGTGGCAAACGGTCATTATGATTTGCTTGGATCATACGTCGGAAGGTATAAAATTTAACCCCGCGTTCATGAAATTATTCTCTAGTAGCAAACATGATATGAATTGGTTGGATTGATTTATTTTTTTAAATAGCACCGAGAAGGCCAAAGAAGCAATCTTTTACTCTTATAGTAGATATTTTAATGCCTTTGCTGCAGTACTTGATGAAGATGAAGCAGCGATGGTCGCAGGTATGTAGTTTAAATTTATACATTTATCCCAAATTTTTATTCTGCATAATGGACCCTACGGAAATTTTAACTTATAATTGATTTATTAACCGTTATTTTTTTATGGTGCAGAACATCCAAATGTAGTTTCAGTTTTCTTAAATAAAGCACGGAAATTGCTTACAACTCACTCATGGGACTTCCTTGGGTTAGAAAGAAATAGTGACATTCCAGAGGACTCGATATGGAGCAAGTCACAAGGCGAAGATATCATTATTGGAAATATAGACACCGGTAATGAAGGGTGAATATTTTTTTAGCCTTGAATGTAATGCGGCTTACGAGATTAAAAGGAGTATAAATAAAAAATAATAAGAATACATGTCATTTTTACATGAATTTAAAATTAATCAATTTCAAGAGTAGTGTTGTATCAGGACAAAAGGGTAAAATAACCCAGAGTCTTATGTGTGGATAACTCGTAGTCTGGTATCCATCTGTTTGCTTATGTGATTTCTCTTTTTGAGTATGATATGCGATCTTTAGATGGTTAGGATTGTGTTGATAATGTCGCCGAACTTATGTATTTTGTACTCTTTGTTTTGCTTCTATCAGCTTCAGGACAGTGAACATAGGGGCATGACTTTGATTTGACATGCAGTGTTGTGGGTGATTTGAGAGCTAAGAAATGAGTGTGTTTTCTCCCGTAAGGTGGTGGATGGTGAGGAGATAGTAGAGTGGATGATGAGGAGATAGTAGAGTGCATTAAGGTAATGTCATGTCAATGGTCTCTAGGTAAGTTTAAAGTGTCTCATTGTTTATATTATGAATAGCATTTAGAGTCGTTGGGATGCATAGCTAGGATTTAGTCCCTTCCCCTCCTCCATTATATATCCATGTAGGGTTGAAATACCCCCGATATTCTTTTGTTTATAAATAAATAACTTTTTAAAAAAGTATTTAATGTAATAGCCATTAAGCTAACGATTTTAATTTTTCGTCTCGTTAATTGTTAATGCAAAATATCATACTTGCCTTCAATTGTTCTTCCATCAAAATGCTACCTTTACTTTTATCAATTTTTAATGCTCAATACCCGATTAACCTCTTAAGGATGCTATGACTTGTGATATATAGGTGTTTGGCCTGAATCTAAGAGCTTTAGTGATGAAGGGATGGGGCCAGTCCCAACCAAGTGGCGTGGAATCTGCGAAGTTGACAATAATAATACAGATAATTTTCACTGCAACAGGTGAATCGTGTTATATTTAAGTCCGATGAACATTTTTTTTTAAAAAAACAATAGTTAATTGTTCATTTATTTGTTTCTTTTCATGTTAATAATGATTTGCCTTTCTAATAAAATATAAAGTTATGTGAGGATTGCATGACATTTTAAGATTTGCCTTTGCAGTAGATGATAAGATTTATTTCAAGTAATGGTGGGACATTTGAATTGAATATTTGATGCTTCCATTTCGGCTTATTCACGATATGTAGGAAGCTAATTGGAGCAAGATTTTTTTACAAAGGCTATCAGGAAGATGTTGGTAAAAGGTACGAGTTATCGTTTCATAGTGCGCGAGACTTTGAAGGTCATGGTTCACATACTTTATCAACTGCTGGCGGTAATTTTGTTGTTGGGGCAAGTGTATTTGGCTATGGAAATGGAACAGCAAGCGGTGGATCACCGAAAGCCCGAGTTGCATCTTATAAGGCGTGTTGGCCAATCATCGGTGACTACGGTGGATGTTATGATGCAGACATTTTGGCTGCTTTCGAAGCAGCCATAAGTGATGGGGTTGATGTGCTTTCGGTGTCTTTGGGCGGTGATCCTTCAGAATATTTTGAAAATGGTGTTTCCATAGGGTCCTTCCATGCTGTTGCCAACGGAATCACAGTGGTGAGTTCTGCGGGAAACTCAGGACCTTCTCCTGCAACTGTAATCAACATGGATCCGTGGATGATCACAGTTGCTGCAAGCACAATTGATAGAGACTTCACTAATTATATTACCCTTAGCGACAAGAAAATCATAAAGGTAAATTTACCATCACACATTATTTTTTTATAAAATAAAAGGTGAGAACTCTGATATCTTAGAGTTTTATTGGGTATGAATACCTAATGACCAATTATTTGATGCCATATTATTTTTTAACTTTTTTAAAGTGAAATTGAATGCATAGTTTTCATACCTGTTGTTAGTGTGAGAGTATAGGAGAAATTCTCTGAAAATTTTCTATATTTATTAATAAATTTTCACTTTCTCTAAGGAGTGTTTTTATTTTTTTTCTATTTCATTTTTTATAAAAATTCTTTCTCTATTTTTGTTATTTGAATCACTGCTTAAATAATATTCTAATGTTTGTGTAAACTATTTAATTTTATTCCTAACTTATTCTTCTTTTCTTATTTCATTCATAATAATAAAATTATATTTTTGTCAATTTCTTCTATTGTTTTACTTATTTCATACACGATTTCAATTTATTTTGATATTTTAATTTATTTTTTTATTTCGAGCTTGTTTCGTAGGTTTTATTTGTTTTGTTATTTATAATTTATGTTTGAATTATAGTTTTTTTTATTTTTATTGAGATTATTTTTGTCTGTTTCATGAATGAGTATCGATACCCACTTTTCTTCCTGGGTATGAAAGAATTTACCAAAATAAAATGGTAAATCACATTTTTTTTTTATTTCTTTTTCCTTACTCGTGCAAATCTATATCAGCTGCCTCATGTGGGATTTAATTTAATTGTTAGGGAGCCAGCCTTTCAGAGGCAGAGTTGCCACCTCATAAGTTTTACCCATTAATAAGTGCCGTTGATGCCAAAGCTGACAATGCATCTGCCGAAGATGCGTAAGAATACTTTTATACCAAGTTGACCTTTTAACACACACACAGACACACACACTTGTCTAGTGGATATTGTCGCGTATAATCAATCTCCTCCATTATTAATTGTAGCCTTCTTTGCAAGAGCGGAGGTCTTGATCCACAGAAGGCCAAGGGAAAAATATTGGTTTGTCTTCGAGGTGATAATCCCCTAACTGACAAGGGTGTACAAGCTGCTCGAGCAGGTGCTGTTGGAATGATTTTGGCTAATAACAAGACAATGTGGAATGATATTTCACCCGACGCTCATGTGCTTCCTGCTTCACATGTTAACTTTACAGATGGCAGTTACATTTTTAATTACATCAACCAAACCAAGTATTTCTTTTCTCCATGCTCATGGCTTGATTAATTCTTCCTTTTTTGATTCCATTGTTTGAATCATTTATACATAGCATTTTATATTTATTTTATACATATTTATATATGATGCAGGTCTCCCGTGGCTTCCATTTCTAGAGTGAATGCAGACTTGGGTTTAAAGCCAGCTCCATTTGTGGCTTCATTTTCATCAAGGGGCCCAAATTTACTTGATCCAGCAATCCTCAAGGTTTACAGTTTGTTTTGATGATTATGAATGACCCTTTAGGCTATCTA
Source organism: Calophaca sinica (assembly GCA_037113605.1). Classification (NCBI taxonomy): domain Eukaryota; kingdom Viridiplantae; phylum Streptophyta; class Magnoliopsida; order Fabales; family Fabaceae; genus Calophaca; species Calophaca sinica. The sequence continues at coordinate 30,708,496 of CM073731.1, forward strand.
TCTTAACTATGATTCTAAAGTGATCATGTGATTGTAATTTTTGTTTTCTATTTCAGCCTGACATCACCGCACCAGGGGTTAATATCATTGCTGCTTATAGCGAAGCCACACCTCCCTCAGGACAAGCATTTGATAAACGTAGAATTCCTTTCTTTGTTGCGTCAGGCACTTCAATGTCATGTCCTCATGTTTCTGGCCTTGTTGGGCTCCTCAAAGCTCTTCATCCTGATTGGAGTTCGGCTGCTATTAAGTCAGCTATCATGACCACAGGTTGCACACCTATAAGTTCATGACATTCGTTTTCTTATACCCTTATAAAAGCTCATGTTTTCTATTAATAAAATTCATGCCTTTTGCAGCAACAACAAAAGACAACACCGGTGGGCCTATGCTGGATTCATCAATGGAAAAGGCAAATCCATTTGCATATGGTGCAGGGCAAATCCAACCTAATCGTGCTGTGGACCCTGGACTTGTTTATGATCTGAATATTACTGATTATATGAACTTCTTATGTGGTCATGGCTACAATAGTTCCCAACTTAAGTTGTTCTACGAAAAGTCTTACACTTGTCCAGAATCGTTCAATTTAGTAGATTTCAATTATCCAGCGATCACAATTCCTGACCTTAAAATTGGACATTCTCTCAATGTTACTCGTACTCTTACCAATGTTGGCCCCCCAGGAAACTATAAAGTATTCATCGAGGCGCCCCCTGGACTTTTAGTCTCAATTGACCCCAACACACTAAGCTTTAAGGAAAAGGGTGAAAAGAGGGATTTTAGAGTCACATTGACTTTGAGGCCGCTAACTAACATCGAGACTGATTATTTCTTCGGAAGTTTGGATTGGACGGATGGCCGACATCATGTTAGTAGTCCTATTGTAGTTAAGTATTCTCATTAGTGAGGCTTAGGTTGATGTTGCTTTATTGGTTTTACCTTCCAACTATATGAAGTTGTGTTTGTCTATTTTTCCCCATGCAATAAACGTTTTATTGAGGTGTGTAATTTCTTTGAAAAATGAAATATATCAATATCAATGTTCGTTTTTCTTACTTGTTTCCCATCTTTGCTTTTGTAAATTCTCCATATTGCATATTCAACTGTAAAATACAAAAGAACAGCTTTTTAAATTATTTTTCATATTACACTTAGCTTTGCTATTGTCTGTTTGATTCTACTTAATGTTGGTTTAGGACTTTTCGAGTCCTGAGTTGCGGAACTCACAAGGAATAATGGTGATTACCGATCGTACTCAGATTTCGTTATTATTTAGGTGCAAAGTTTGTATGATAGCGACCTGAGAGCTATGAGAATGCAAAACACACGATTAAGAAAGTAACCTAGGGTCACCGTTTCATTTGTCCCTTTACCCCTTTCCTTAGTTTAGACTATTTGGTTCTTTAAGTGCCTTTGTATTACCGATCCCTCTACTAAAATCGTTAAACCGTTGGACAAGCAAATCTAACTACCTTTTCCCTAAAATAACCCCTCATTTGGTCAAGTGAGATTTAAAGTTAGGCAAGTATTAAGCAAGAAGAAGTTTGAATTAATCGAAAAATTTGAACTAGAGATTGTTCATTCGTAGTTTACTAACTCCAATTATTATGTAGGTCCATCAATTAGCCAAAGCACGGTCACTATTTACTAATTGATTATTAACATGTTTAGAGTGATCAATTCTAGCATGTGATTAAAGCAACATAATAATTTAATGAGACAAATAAGGAATATGCAAAAGGGAATCAAACCATAGAGAAATGGTTCAGAGTACAAAATCCACTAGAGATCTTATAAGAAAGCTTAGTTGCTCATGTCTAAAGTAAAAACAATAAACATAAAGAACAAGTAATCAGAAATCATAATGAGAATCGAAGGAAAAACCTGTGTGAAATCTCTTGACTCAGCATCCAATCCTTGGCCTCCACTCCAGAGCTTCTCCTCGGCCTCCACTCCAGAGCCTCCAATAGGCACTGAGGTTCTTCTTCGCTGCCCAATAGCAACTTTCTATGAAGTCAGCACCTCCTATTTATAGATTTTCTAATTTTTGGGTATCTCTTCCGCTTGCACGATCTATGTGGGAACACGATGCACGACTACACATGCTTATGCATGTCTGTGCATGACTATGCATGAGAAAGTATGAGGCGCTGAACTGAAGTTGATACACGGGCTCACAAGATTATGCATGAGCGTGCATCATATTGTGTGGCGATGCATGTATGCATGGCCTAGTACGCGAGTGAAGAGTTGAAGGTGATGCACGACCACACAAGGCTATGCACGATCGTGCATCAAAGCAAAAAAAATGTCCAAGAATCTCTGAGGGGTATGCATGGTCGTGTAGACTCCCCTGCATGAAGTCTTGCATCACCCGGAATTGCACATAAATGTCCATTTTAGCTCCATATTCTTCTTTTTCTCTTCTTTCTTCCATTGGACACCTTTCTACACAAATCAAAGCAATAATTAGTAGTATTTATGCAATAGTGAAGAATTATGCTAAGATTCACTGCTATATTACCCCCTAATTTTGCACTAAATATTGGTTCATCACTTAATCTTGTGGACAAGATCTAAAAATATCACAAACAGTCTTTCTATTCTGCATTATGGTTACTATTGTGCTATTTGGATTGGCTTTTGAACAGCTTATCTAGGCTTATTTACTGACATAAGCACTTGTTAGAGTGTTTGAGAGAGCTTATGAAAACAGCGTATGACACACCGATAAACTATTTTCAGATTATTTTGATAAACTCTTCAGGATAGTTTATGAAAACGGTTTATATCTTATATAAAAAAAATAGTTTTTTAATAGAGCAAAATATTTTATTAGTGAATGAGTACTAGGGGTATTCAATCGAATACAACAAAGTTTATAATCTCATTCCTAGTAACCCAGATTGCCAAAAAGACAGCATGCCAAATTAATGACAAACTTTTTTTTATATATCACAAACTAGGATGCTGCCATGATAAAAGATTGCAAACAGAGTGTGGAGATCAAGGGGAAGCATCACGACCACTTCCATACACCTAAAAACTTGTCGCAATCGGGATCGCGACGGGCGGTCCGAACGATTTGAAACTAGGTTTCAAAGTTACAAGGAGTTGCAACCATTCTTTACTTGTTAGGGCAAACATTAGGGGAAAAAACCTTAAAAAAGAAAAATGGTCTTCAAAAACAGATTTAGAAGTTCAGGAGTCGGTTATGTGTAGGGAAGGTATTAACACTCCTACGACATCCGTTCGAAAACGGTACTTGTAATAAAATGTGCAGGATTATGTTAATTTTGAAAATATTTATTTTACCCATTAATATGAAAAGATACCATAAATTGGATTTTCTGAAAATATTTATTAACAAATTTTTATTTTTTTATAAAAGAGGGGGAAATTAAGAAAAAATATTTTTTTTTGCTTGATAAGGGTGGTCCCCTCCTCCTATGTATCCCTTAGTGCAATAGGAATCCAAAACTATGTAGTTCTGTATAGAAAATGTTTTTATGTTAATTGATTTTAATTATTTTAAAAAAGGAAGTTTTCACGATGACCAAACTGGAAGCAATCCCAAGTGGCCATTAGTAGTAACAATATTTTTTTATAATCAACAAAACTTACAGTTGTTCGCAATAATCAAATGGAAAGCAATCCCGAGTGACCATCGTTAACATTTTTTTTTTATAATCAGGAAAACTTATAGTTGTTCGCAATGATCAAACAGAAAGCAATTCCGAGTGACCGTCGCTAACAACATTTTTTTTTGTAATTAGAAAAAATAAATTAAAGGTGTTCGCAATGATCAAACATAAGGCAATCCTGAGTGGCCATCACTAACATCCTATTTTATGCAAATTGACATACTTATATTAACAAATTTGTTTTTTCTTAATTTTAATAATGTTTAAACTCAAATTCATTTAAACTTAAATTCATTTAATGAATATTTGGATATGTTAAATATTTTTGGATTTAACCCTAAACCCTAAATACATCCATTTTTAGATAAATTTAAATATCAAAATGAGAAAATAAAAATGAAGAATAACCAAATCATAAATAGATAAAAAAATTAGATATAACAGACCAACAAATAATTAAAATAAAATTGACGAAGAAAGAAAAACTAGAAATAAAAAGACACAAATACTAATTATTGAACACACACACCGTAACACTAAAGCCTAAGACACACACACACACAAACAAGGGATGGAGGAATGGGCTTCAAAGCCCAACAAGAAGAAACAAACAAAACAATGAAACCCTGGGGTCCGAGAGAAGGAGGCCGAGGGAGGGGGAGGGAGAGAGAGAGAGAGGGGGAGATTATTTCAAGTTTCAATGTCATTAGTGTTCTATCAAGAACAATCAATATCTTTTGAGCACACCAACGTGCAAAATTAGATAGAAAGAATGGGGAAGAGCAATTTTACAATTACATAGTTACACCTCAACATTAACAGAACGCCTCATCTAATAATTTCCTCTTGTAGAGTTCTATACAAACTACTGCATCAACACTAATGAAATGTACCCAAAACACTGGTACCATATTTTAGAAAGATGCCCCTTCATGCCACAAATATAACAGGCTATGCTCTTGCCGGCCCCGGGTCCCTCTTTATTGGTAGTGAACCCTTAGCAAGAAATATAAACTCTCTCTAATGTTAAACCTGAGCAAGCAATAACAGAAACAAACAACTAATGCAAACAACTAATACCGACAAAGAGTTGAATAATAAACACTGATAACAAACACGAAATCAGTGATGAAAACATGCATTATACAAAGTTCATATAACCCAAAGCCAAAGAAATCTAAATCCAGTATAGTTGCATTCTAACACGTTGGAAGAGGGCAAAAGATGCACAAAAGAAAAACAAATTCAGTAAGCAATACAAAAACAGTGAAAAGAAAACATTGTTTCATTTAAAAAATCAGAAAGAAAACCCAAATCCCTAATACCAATCGATAATACTAATCCATATAGTTGGTGTAGAGGCTTTTAGAAAGATATACCAGCTTCTCAAAGTCCAATTCATTTCTTTACCTAGAGTTCCAGTTTATAAGCCCCAGATTGTTCAAAAGTTGAAACATCACACGAATCATAACAATTTATTAGACTTCACAATATCCTAGGCCACTAACCAAAAAATAAAACAAATATCGATAAATATTTAAAATAGATACCAATTGCTGTAATAATTTCAAGATTTTATTAATGGTTTAGCTATTGAGCATAACAATTAATAAGTCTTCACAATATCCTAAGTCACTTTACTGAAGGAATGCAAATAGTCACATGTTAATGGAATGCAACCTTTAATGGTTTAATGGACTTTACAGTATCCAAGGTCATAGAATCCACTAAGATGACTGGTCAGTGGTCACCATCCAAACTGAATAGAAGCCATTAAGATGACAGTTAAGTAGCTTATAGCATTTGCATGCAATACATACTTTTAATACATAATCATGACAAAAATTTCAAACAGTCACAAATGGGATCATACATAGCTATAATATGAAACGTCAAAGATGCAGAGGAATACTCCCTCCGAACTCAAATATAAACAAAAGTCAAAATGGAATCATACATAGCTAATATTTGAGACTATAAGGAGAAATGGAATCTTACATAGCTAATATTCGGGGTGGAAATAGGATAGGCCAGGCTTTGGTTAAATAGGCCTGGCCTATTTTGAAATTTTAGGGTCTAGCCTGACCTATTACCTGACAAAGGCTACTTTTAAGGTCTGGCCTTTTTAAAAGCCTGTCTTGGCCTAAAGCCTTTTCAAAGACTTATTACACATCAATGCCTTCAAATATGTCAATAGACCTACCAAGAAAAAGGCCAATAAGCCTACCACTAAGTAGGCCCATCATTAAATAGGCTAATATGCCTACAACTAAATAGGCCAAAGGCCAATAGGTCTATCAGTCTCATACTAAATTGACTAATGAGCTAACAAACTAACCAAAATCGACTATAATAAATTTAGAATACCTTTATAGGCATCTAGTTATGAAATACCTTACCTTAATACCAATCATATATCCATCTTGATTTACTAGATGAATCATGTTCCTCAAGTGGGGAGCAGAACCAAATCCATCAAAGAACCCAAAAACAACACCAATAATGTCCCTGCACTTAGGTCCATCCACCAAAAACAATATATCTATAATATATTTGTAAATGCTATATGCTATAGGAGCATCTTTATGAAATTGAAGATAAAAGATAAATTAAGCAACATCATAAACCTTAAATAAATAAACAGATTAAATCTGATAGCAATAGGTGCCTTAAATAACAAAATTGACAAATACACCAATAAAGAACTTTATTACAAAAATACTATTCCAGTTGTCATGACAAAATCTCAAAAATGACAACAAAAATGATCCAACATCCAGAAAGTAGCAAAAAAATGGCATCAAATCTTTAAGGTCCAATTGTCAGGTTGCTGATCCACCTTCAAAATAAGGAAAAGATGTTACAAGATTGAAAAATAATATTATTTACAGATACAATAAAAAATCTTAACAAAATAAGAGGTTATAACCTTGGATTTTCTCTTCAGGTTAAACTTATGACGAAGCCAATCCGCACTGCAAATGAGTGCTTCAATAGATTCCTCATTCAGTCTAGAACGAAACCCATCAGTAACTCTACCTCCTGCACTAAATGTGGTGTTGGGATGCCAGAGTTGAGATTGGAATAGCAAGTAAGTATATAGCCACCTTTGACAAGATCTTGTACTCCATGTTGTTGTTCCTCCACCCCTCCAGAGCACTAAATGAGTTACTCTCTCCATCAGGATTATAAACATTTTCATCAAGATAAGCTTGCAATTCTGATTTCATCGGAGGAACTCCTTCATTTTCACGTAGAATGCTCCATATTTGGTCAAATCCAATTGTGATTGAAGATTTAGCCTGGGTGGAAGATGAGGAATTGTTGCCTTCAATATTAACTTCTGTACAGGATGAATCTTTCATACTCAGAGACACATACTCGTCATATAGTTCTTCCAATAAACTCCTGATATTTTTTATATTCTCATTAGTAACTTCTTCAGATTTATATATTAAGGGGAAACATATATCCACAATATAAAATTTACACCTAGGGTCCAACACACGAGCAATGGCCATCATCATATTACATTCCCCCCAATATTTATCAAACTTTGTTTTCATTGGTGCTGCCATTTCTCCCATAAAGACATCTGTATCCTCTGTCACATTATCTATCACTTGTTTTACTCTCCACACTTCTGCGAGATACAAATTAGTCGTAGGATATTCATTGTCAGAGATTACATGAGTAGCTAGATTGAACACTTTTAAAAGCTAACAAACTTTCTCAACTTTGTCCCAATCTTCATTTGAAGGTGCATAGTTATAATGTGGCTCTGTTTCCTTATAAGCTGGAAATGCAAATCTTAAATTTCAATGTAGCTGAAAACATAAGAAAACGTGGAATTCCATCTTGTTGGGAAATCAAGGATAAGCTTTTTATCTTTCAATCCTTTTTGTCCAACAACATCACAAAAGGCCTTTAACCTTGCATCATTGTGATTAATGTACTTAACACTTTCACGAACAATGTAAATAATATCCTTAACTTTGCTAAGGCCATCTTGCACTAAAAAATTTAATATATATGCACAACATCTAACATCAAATAATGCACCTCCAAGAAATAACTTAATGTCCAATGACAAATAATTCTTCAGATTTCCCAGCCTTGAAACGTTATAAGAGGCGTTATCCACTGAAATTGAAAAAACTTTATTTTCAATTCCCCAGTCTTTTAGACACTTGAAAATTGCATCAGCCACATCAATTCCACGCCTTGGAGTAAAAAACTTTTACAAAACTCAATACTCTTTTTTGAAGTTTCCACCCTGCATCAATATAATGGCCAGTGATAACCATGTGCCCCACTACTTGGTGGCTTGACTTCCACATATTCGTAGTTAGGCTAATTTTACTAATACTTTTCAACAAAGTCTTCAAATTTTTTTTTCTCTGCCTCAAATATTGCCATACAATCAGCTCTTGTAGTTTTACGACCAATTTTTTGAAAATCTGGATTTGCAAATTGGAAGCCCCACATCCAAACTTCTTCCTCAACAATACTAAAAGGGTACTCATGTACCATAATAGCAGCAGATATTATTTCCCTCATCCTTTCCTTAGAATATCTAATCCCAAGAATCACAAATGGATTATTTGAATTAGCAGGATGAAATGGAATGATAGTTTGCTTCTTTTCGCGGTAGCCATGTGTACCCTCCTTTGCATACAATGTTCAACATGTCTTCTCAAATGGCTAGTGCTGGACCCTTTCTCGCCAGTAGAAAATTTTTTCTTACAATATTTTCAAATAGCTTTCATGTCACCCATGTAATGTACTATTTTAAAAGACCGATTGGATTATAGAGGGACCTTCCCATGTGGTTTTAGAACAAGTACGTCCATGTCATAGATTCACATGTCGACAACCTTTTTTTACTGGACATATAGACAACGTTTAACAAATAAAGGAACCTACCAATATTAATAAAAAAGATAAACCCATTGGATTATAGGAATAAGGATCAGATAACGATTATCGAAGTGGAGACGAATGAGATTGACGAACTTACTTTTTTTCAGTGATTAACTGTTTGTCGCCTTCCTTCAGCAGCTCAACCCTTCACACTTACAAATAACAGTGACAAGGGACAATCTGATGATTCGAGATATTTCTTAAGGAAACTACGACTCTTAGGGTAAGCGGGAAGATCTTGCATTTGACTAGGCCCTTGGCCCTGCGAAATCCCATTATGGTGTCGAAGCACCCGATGTGTTCATCGGGGTATCCGGTACTGTCATAAGTCTAGAGCGAGGGAGGCTTTTGCAGAGCTCTTGGTATTGGAATCATGTGACCTTTGCCGTGAAGCGACCTGAAAGGAAGGAGGAGAACTGGAGTCATGGCGAGACGACAATAGTTCAGGTCTACGACGTCGAGGAGGAATAACTCTCTCTCGTGAATGTCGGACATAGCAGGTTCGATGTCGAGTGGACACGCACGTCGAACGGCGGTGTCGACGGTGAAGAGCATGCTCTTGCGATCCCTAAGGGGAGGCAGAACGGCGGTAGAAGGGGTGCTCGCTTGAGACCCAGTGCGCAGAGCGGTCGACAGAGCGACGGCGGTGCTGTGACTGGGATGGGGACGAACATCTAGGCGATGAGCGATCCGATGTACGATGCCGATGGCGGCGCGAGTCCCCCGGGGAGCGATGTCACGGAGGGGAGCAGTCAGCGAAACGATGGCAATTCCGAGATCGGGTCGCGGTCTTTGGAGGCCCCAGACCGGTCCGAAGGAGTCCACCGTCGAGTGCGACGGTAAGCGTCCCCCTTGTTGGACAAGTGGATCTGCTTATCTTCGATGTTGGTGAGGTGGAGGTTCTGCGCCGCCATGGCTTCTGTTTGCTGTCGAACGAGGCTGAGGAGATCGTGGACAGCGGCAGTGGTCGCAGGAGTTTCTGAAGGTGCAGAGGCCAGGACTGTCTCTAGTTCCAGGACGAGAATAGTTTCCCCGTGTGGCTCCGACTGGGTCTCATCTTTGACGGCAAAAGAAATGTTGTCGCCCTGGCCGGGAACGTTAGTGGACGTAGGCATGCAATTCGTGTTCCGCGTGACGATTCGTCTGGATCCAGTCATGGTGAATCGAAGGATTTGAGTAAAGAGAAGAACAAGAAGATTTCCCACAGACGGCGCCAATGATCTGAAGTGGATCTCAGAGGTGGCCAGGGTTGGATCACGAATGGCGGAGTACGGTGGAGAGACGGTAGGGGTGTACCTGCACACACTCCGATGGTTAAGTCAGTATCGGAATAAGGTGATGTAAGAAATGAACAGTGCGTACCTTTATCGCTGAGGTCATGGACCTTTTATAGGTAAGGTCAAGTTGCTGACATGTGGATGCTCCTAAGTAACCTTAGATCGATCATCAGCCGTCAGATGCATCCAACGGCCGATGTAGCTTCTAGGGTTTGTATGGTCAGGAGGTCGCTTTTAGGTCTAGCGCCGCAACGCTTGAGTCCTAGGGTTTTGAGCCGTGGCGATGTAATTTCTAAGGTTTGTTACCCCGAGCCCGGACCTCCTTCGTTGGGTCAGCTACCTGAAGTGGGCCTTGGGCCATTTCAGGTTGGTATTGTTCCGACATGGATCCTCGTGGTTGCTCGAGTCGGCCCATTACGGAGTGGGCCTTTGGCCACTCCGGATCAACATCATTGTTTTTTATAATTTTGCTTTAATGATAACAAAAATGTTAAATTATTATTTAATATTATTTCTATTTCGTCATTTATTTTTGTGTCTCAAATATAATTTGTTCATTAAAATAATAAAAAATACTAATCACCAAATGTAACTTATTCTGTGCATCACACGAGTGCATGAACTAGTTACTTATCATATTTGTGTAAAAATTTATTTCATAAAGATATTACTTTTTGAGCTCGCCTATGCTAAGAAAAGCTTGAATTGTTCACCTCTTTTCTCTTATGTTAAAATCTATACTTTATCACACTAAAAAGTTAAATACATTTATAGTTTAATGCATTTTATATAATCAAACTTCTTATGCATATTTTTTTTCCAGTTTTTGTTCCTCAATATCATTAACACATAGTTATTGTAAACCCCTACTATCATATATGGAATAATAAAAATTAAAATTAAAATTTTTGGTGGAAATCTAAAGTTAATAAAGTAGGTATTTAAAACTTTATTTTTTTCTGCTCAATAAAACTTATTTTTTCTACCAAAATTTATAAAATTAACAGTAAAGTGCTCAAATTTAGTCACCAATGATATTGAAAGTAACGAAGAAAGACAATTTTTTACTAGTCCAAATTTAAATTTTGTGGAAATCCAAATTATGCTAAAATTTGTACTAATTTTAATATTATAAAATACATTTAGTCCATTTTAATCAATTTTTGAAACATTAAAAACCAATTCAAATTTTATAAATGAGTTAATTTTTTTAGGTATAAAACTATTGATATAAAATTATTTTACATTTATATTACCTGACTAAATAATGAGGCACACATTTTTATAATTGGTTCATTAATTTAATTGTATTTAAATAAGTATATATTCTAATTAATTTTATTTTTAATTTATTTTAAAATAAGATTATTAGATTGATTATGCACAAATAGGTATATACTCCTTTAATTGTTTAATAATTGTATTTATTATAAGATGATTATAGTAATAGTATTAATTTCCAAACCTATTTTGATTGTATTAATTTAGATTAATATAAATAATAAATAATTTATTAACGTATTTATTAACAATTTATATGATCAATGGGTTTTATCAATCTATTGGATTGGCTAGTATTAGCCAAACTCATTTTCAAAATTAAAGATATGAAAGAATTTTATAATCTACAGGTCGCTAATTTTCATATGGTCGTTTTATAATTTCAAATATGATATCTAATTATGATCGTCAAAAATTAATGCAATGATTATCTATTTATTTATGATAATTAGAAAAGAAAATGAGGATAAGAGAATACTATACGCTAAATTGAAGTTATTTGATAAAATATCATATAGCTTTAAAATTTTATAGAAATTTATAAACTTAATCTAATAAATAACAATTTTTAATTTGATAGTCTGATTTTTGAAATTTAATGTTTATAAAGAGTATTAAATAGAGTAGTTATGAGAAGATTTCCCCACATACAAATAAATATATTTAATTTAATAAATAATATATTATTATTTAAACGTTGATTCAATTTTTTTTTTGGGTGCTGACGTTGATTCAATTTCTTACCTTGGATATTGAAAAAAAAAATACTGTTAATTGATCAAAAAATTTCTTACCTTGGATTTCTATGATGTGCATAATTTAACATGATTTCTTTCCTTAATAACCAAAAAGAAAATAACCATAATTCATTACACTTATTTATTTAACAAAAATGTTCCTTTGAAAAATCTTGAATGAGTGTTCCCACGATAGTTAGCTTGATTCTGGACGCCTAATGGTTATTCATAGGAGGGGGTTGGTTTGATTTGAAAATCAGTCATAGAATTGAGTTATATAAGTAAGGGAAAACATATACCCTTTGCACATCTCTTGAATTTATTTTGCAAGAGAAATACCATTCATGAGAGAAACAATGTCACCATCCATTTGTCATGTGTTAATGTCACTTCTTCTTTGCGTTTTACTTCAGGAACCTACCCAAGCAATCAAACAGGCAAGCTTTCTCTCAAGCTTCATCTATCATTACTGACAAGTTTTTTGTTTTGTTACCATTTAAAACGGTTACAAGTTTCTTGTGGCGACAGATAGCTTATGACATTATTATAAATTTTTGCTCATTCATTCGAGTTTGCTAATTTTCATATGTGAATGTTTAATCTGTGGCCTAATAATCATTCGTATTTTGTTAGTCCTATATTGTATACTTAGGATCACATTCTTATGGTCCAAGTCCTTCATCACTTGATGTTGAATTCGTGACAAACGGTCACTATGATTTGCTTGGATCATACGTCGGAAGGTATAAATTTAACCGTGCATTCATGAAATTATTCTCTAGTAGCAAAAATAATATGAACTGATCGGGATGATTTATTTTTTTAAACAGCACCGACAAGGCCAAAGAAGCAATCTTTTACTCTTATAGTAGATATTTTAATGCCTTTGCTGCAGTACTTGATGAAGATGACGCAGCGATGGTCGCGGGTATGTAGTTTAAATTTATATATTTATCCCAAATTTTTATTCTGCATAATGCACTATATGGAAATTTTAACATATAGTTGATTTAATTAACCGTTGTTTTTTTTATGGTGCAGAGCATCCAAATGTAGTTTCGGTTTTCTTAAATAAAGCACGAAAATTGCATACAACTCACTCATGGGACTTCCTTGGGTTAGAAAGAAATGGTGACACTCTAGAGGACTCGATATGGAGCAAGTCACAAGGCGAAGATATCATTATTGGAAATATAGACAACGGTAATGAAGGGTGAATATTTTTTTAGCCTTGCATGTAATGTGGCTTTCGAGATTACAAGGAGTATAAATAAAAAAATTAAGAATACATGCCATTTTTACATGAATTAAAAATTAATCAATTTCAAGATTAGTGCTTTCTCACGACAAAAGGGCAAAATAACCTAGAGTCTTATGTGTGAATAAATCGAAGTTTGGTATCCATCTGTTTGTTTATGTGATTTCTCTTTCTGAGTATGATATGCGATCTTTAGATGGTTAGGATTGTGTTGGTAATGTCGTTGGACTTATGTATTTTGTACTCTTTGTTTTGCTTCTACGGGCCTCGGGGCAGTGGGAAGAGGGGTATAACTTTGATTTGACATGCAGTGTTGTGAGTGATTTGAAAGCTAAGAAATGAGTTTGTTTTCTCCGGTAAGGTGGTGGATAGTGAGGAGAAAGTAGAGTGCATTAAGGTAATGTCATGGCAATGGTTTCTAGGTAAGTCTAAGGTATCTCATTGTTTGTATTATGAATAGTATTTAGACCCGTTGGAATGTATAGCTAGGATTTAGTCCCTTCCCCTCCTCTATTTTATATCTATGTATGAGGGTTGAAATACCCCCGATATTCTTCTGTTTACGAAAAAAAAATCTCTTTTGTTAAAAAGGTATTTAATATAATAACCATTAAGCTAACGATTTTAATTTTTTGTCACGTTGTTAATGCAAAATATCATACTTGCCTTTAATTGTTCTTCCATCAAAATGCTATCTTTACTTTTATCAACTTTTAATGCCCAATACCCGATTAACCTCTTAAGGATGCTATGACTTTTGATATATAGGTGTTTGGCCTGAATCAAAGAGCTTTAGTGATGAAGGGATGGGGCCAATCCCAACCAAGTGGCGTGGAATTTGCGAAGTTGACAATAATAATACAGATAATTTTCACTGCAACAGGTGAATCGTGTTATATTTAAGTCCGATGAACATTTTTTAGAAAAACAATTGTTAATTGTTCGGTGACGTCTAAGGTGGATAAGTAGATAAGTGGTTCATGGGTGAACCATGACTAATTACCGTTAATCAAAAAAAATTATTGGATCTTATTATGTACCATACACACTATATATATTTTTTTCTCTTCTTCCCCTCTCTCTCTCTTCTTTCCTCCAACCGAAACTACAGAGCTGCCATAACGGTAAACAATTGGAGCCGTCGTCGTGACGTCCTTCCACCGATGATGTCACCAGACCAGACACTTCTACCATTGACGCTGTCATTTTGAGAAGCAAATAATAAAGCATATGTTTTTAAATTCTAACGCTATCGCTCTCGAGAATAAAAAGACGCAAAGCATCATGAATAACAATATCCAATATTTCATGATGAGAGATGCTAAACCCGTAAAACATAACTAAAATCCATTTCCATTACTAAAACAACTTGGAAGGCTTTATTATTGATTTTTGGTCTGGCTGAAATAAAATTTTGGTTAGCTTCTATGTGGGTTTATGACAAGTTGAGTGTTAGATGGAGATTTTTGTTGGCTGGAACAGATTCTGATGAAGGTCGCAGAAGTGACTAATAGCATTTTCATTGTTGTCACCTTGTTGTTGGTATTGATAACCCCTATTATCATTTTGCAATCGTGTATCAATCAAGCTTGGAAGATAAAAATAAAAAAAATAAAACACAAAAATAGACCTGAAGGAGCCGTACAAATTGAAACCCCAATAACATGTACCGGTGGCCGATGCAGATAATGATTTGCACAATACCCAAAAGCATTTACCAAAGCATCAAAACAAAACCACTTGCTCTAAAACATAACCCCACCCAAATTTAGGAAGACACTTTTGCCTAAGGAGAAATCAAGCACCTAGATTTACACCCTTTGACCTAACTCAGACAGAAATTAAGAGAGGCTATTGTAGATCTGCAGGGTTTTGCAATGAGGTGTAAGTCTGATGAAGAAGGGGGCAACGATCGAGGGGAGGGGAAGAGAAGCCGGAGAGGGGGGAAGAGTCGAGAGGGAGGGATCAGAGGAGAGAGAATGGAATTGTTGGGTGCACGATCTAGTGTAGCTATCACATAATAAGATCCAGTGAGTTATTCGATTTAACGGCTTTTAATCATGGTGCACCCATATTGCGGGTGAACCACATGTCATGATAGTTCACCGTAGAAGCCACCTAATTGTTCATTTATTTGTTTCTTTTCATGTTAATAATGATTTGCCTATCTAATAAAATATAAAGTCACGTGAGGGTTGCATGACATTTTAAGATTTGCCTTTACAGTAGATGATAAGATTTATTTCAAGTAATGGATTGGTGGGACATTTGAATTGAATATTTGATGCTTCCATTTCGGCTTATTCACGATATGAAGGAAGCTAATTGGAGCAAGATATTTTTACAAAGGCTATCAGGAAGATGTTGGTAAAAAGCACAAGCAATCGTTTCATAGTGCACGTGACTTTGAAGGTCATGGTTCACATACTTTATCAACTGCTGGTGGTAATTTTGTTGTTGGGGCAAGTGTATTTGGCTATGGAAATGGAACAGCAAGCGGTGGATCACCAAAAGCCCGAGTTGCATCTTATAAGGCGTGTTGGCCAATCATCGGTGACTACGGTGGATGTTATGATTCCGACATATTGGCTGCTTTTGAAGCAGCCATAAGTGATGGGGTTGACGTGCTTTCGGTGTCTATAGGTGGTGATTCTACAGAATATTTTGAAAATGGTGTTTCCATAGGGTCCTTCCACGCTGTTGCCAACGGCATCACAGTAGTGAGTTCTGCAGGAAACTCAGGACCTTTTCCTGCCACTGTAATCAACGTGGCACCGTGGATGATCACAGTCGCTGCAAGCACAATTGATAGAAACCACTAATTATATTACCCTTGGCAACAAGAAATCATAAAGGTAAATTTCCCATCACACCTTATTTTTATATAAAATAAAATGGTAGATCACAATTTTTATTTCTTTTTCCTTACTCGTACAAATCTATATTAATTAAATTTGGATCTCTGGTGGATGCCACATATTTTTTTAATTTTGTTTTAAGTGAAATTAAATTTTTAGCTTTTATATCGGTTAGTGTGAGGGTTTAGAAAATTTTTTTTAAAGAATTTTTATATTTATCAATATATTTTTACTTTCTCTAAGGACTTTTTTTATTCTTTTTCTATTTCTGTTATTTGGATCTCTATTTAAATAATATTTTAATATTTGTGTAAACTGTTTAATTTCATTCCTAGCTTATTTATATTTCTTATTTCATTCCGAGTAATAAAATTATATTTTTATCAATTTCCTCTATTGTTTTATTTAGTTTATACATGATTTGAATTTCTTTTGATATTTCAATTTATTCTTTTATTTAGAATTCATTTTATAGGTTTTATTTATTTTGTTATTTATAATTTATGTTTGAATCATGATTTTTTGTTTTTTATTAGAATTATTTTTACCCTTTTCACAGATAGGTATTGATATCCACCTTTCTTCGTGATACCGAAGAATTTACCTTAATTTATTTACTTGTTAATTGTTTCATTTAATTGTTAGGGAGCCAGCCTTTCAGAGGCAGAGTTGCCACCTCATAAGTTTTACCCATTAATAAGTGCCGCTGATGCCAAAGCTGACAATAAATCTACCGAAGATGCGTAAGAATACTTTTATACCAAGTTGACCCTTTAATACAACCACACACACACACACATTTATCAAGTGGATATTCTCGCTTATAATCAATCTCCTCCATTATTAATTGCATGTAGCCTTCTTTGCAAGAGCGGAGGTCTTGATCCACAGATGGCCAAGGGAAAAATACTGGTTTGTCTTCGAGGTGATAATCCCCTAACTGACAAGGGTGTACAAGCTGCTCGTGCAGGTGCTGTTGGAATGATTTTGGCTAATAACAAGACAACATGGAATAAAATTGAAACCCAAGCTCATGTGCTTCCTGCTTCACATATTAACTTTACAGATGGCGATTACATTTTTAATTACATCAACCACACAAAGTATTTCTTTTCTCCATGCTTCAGGCTTGATTAATTCTTCCTTTTTGAGTCCACTGTTTGGATCATTTATACATACAATTTTATTTTTACTTTATACATATATATGATGCAGGTCTCCTGTGGCTTCCATTTCTAGAGTGAATGCCGAATTGGGTTTAAAGCCAGCTCCATTTGTGGCTTCATTTTCGTCAAGGGGCCCAAATTTACTTGATCCAGCAATTCTCAAGGTTTAAAGTTTGTTTTGATGATTATGAATGGCCCTTTAGGCTATCTATCTTAAATATGATTCTAAAGTGATCATGTGATTGTAATTTTTGTTTTCTGTTTCAGCCTGACATCACAGCACCAGGGGTTAATATCATTGCTGCTTATAGTGAAGCCACACCTCCCTCAGGACAAGCATTTGATAAACGTAGAATTCCTTTCTTCGTTGATTCAGGCACTTCAATGTCATGTCCTCATGTTTCTGGCCTTGTTGGTCCCCTCAAAGCTCTTCATCCTGATTGGAGTTCGGCTGCTATTAAGTCAGCAATCATGACCACAGGTTGCCCACCTATAAGTACATGAGATTCATTTTCTTATACCCTTATAAAAGCTCATGCTTTCTATTAATAAAATCCATGCCTTTTGCAGCAACAACAAAAGACAACACCGGTGGGCCTATGCTGGATTCATCAATGGAAAAGGCAAATCCATTTGCATATGGTGCAGGGCAAATCCAACCTAATCGTGCTGTGGACCCTGGACTTGTTTATGATCTGAATATTACTGATTATATGAACTTCTTATGTGTTCGTGGCTACAATAGTTCCCAGCTTAAGTTGTTCTATGGCAAGCCTTACACTTGTCCAAAATCGTTCAATTTAGTAGATTTCAATTATCCAGCGATCACAATTCCTGACCTTAAAATTGGACATTCTCTCAATGTTACTCCTACTCTTACCAATGTTGGCCCCCCCAGGAAACTATAAAGTATTCATCGAGGCACCCCCAGGACTTTTAGTCTCAATTGACCCCAACACACTAAGCTTTAAGGAAAAGGGTGAAAAGAGGGATTTTAGAGTCACATTGACTTTGAGGCCGCTAAGTTAGCTAACTAACATCGAGACTGATTATTTCTTCGGAAGTTTGGATTGGACGGATGGCCGACATCATGTTAGTAGTCCTATCGTAGTTAAGTATTCTCATTAGTGAGGCTTAAGTTGATGTTGCTTTATTGGTTTTACCTTCCAACTATATGAAGTTGTGTTTGTCTATTTTTCTCCATGCAATAAACGTTTTATTGAGGTGTTTAAGTTCTTTGAAAAATGAAATATACCAATATCAATGTTCGTTTTTCTTACTTGTTTCGCATCTTTGCTTTTGTAAATTCTCCAAATTGCATATTCAACTGTAAAATACAAAAGAACAACTTTTTAAATTATTTTTCATATTACGCTTAGCTTTGATATTGTCTGTTTGATTCTACTTAATGTTGCTTCACAGAAAAATGCACCTGATCGCAAGTAGTAATAAAAGTAGGACTTTTAGAGTCTTAAGTTGTGGAACTCACAAGGAATAATGGTGATTACCGATCATACTCAGATTTCGTTATTATTTAGGTGAGAAGTTTGTATAATAGCGACCTAAGAGCTATGAGAACGCAAAACATACGATTAAGAGAGCAGCGAATTAGAGCCTGGGGTCACAGTTTCATTTATCCCTTTACCCCTTTCCTTAGTTTAGTCTATTTGGTTCTTTAAGTGCCTTTATATTACCGATCCCTCTACTAAAATCATTAAACCGTTGAACAAGCAAATCCAACTACCCTTTCCCTAAAATAACCTCTCATTGGTCAAGTGATATTTATAGTTAGGCAAAGCATTAAGCATGAAGAAGTTTGAATAATCGGAAAAACTTTAAAAGAAGTTGTGAGATGTCATGTTGGTATGGTATCTCTAACCATCTTTGATTTCGAGGACGAAATTCTTTTTAAGGGTGGTAGTAATGTAACATCCTCAATTTTCTAGACCTTGTTTATATGCGATTAGGTGGGGCTAAGTGTATTTGTGTGTGCCTAGTGTATTCTGTGGAGTTTGACAGTGTATTTGGGTGTTCAGTGGTGTATTTGCTTTCTATGCCCTTGTGTAAGAGTAAGTATGAGAATAGAGAGGTTTTGAAGGTTGAAGAGAAGTGGAGAAGTGCTTGATAGGGTTTTAGTATTAGTCTTAGAAACCTCGTAGAATTTGAGATCAATCGGAGTTAGAGTTAGGGACTTGTGACCTAGCATGAGTGTGAGTGTTCAGACGAGTAACTGGGATACTAAATCCTTAATTCTAAGGTCAATTGGGTGTCCTGTGTGTTTAGAATAATGTTTAAGTGTTTGGGTATCAAGTTCTGGGTCGTACGAGCGTCGGAATCGAAGAAATAGCGCGAAAACGGATCGAAGCGCAAGAGTGTACGTGAAGCGCACTTGAAGCGCATGGGGCACACGTGGAGCGCGCATGACGCACGCTAGACCATGGTGGACCATCAAATTCGTGAGATGTGGTGCTTTGTGATTGGATCAACTGCTGGTCCAGTGAGAGAACGAAACGTGGCAGGCATGCATATGAAGACTTCAGCTCGAAGAAACCACCTCAGACGCACATTGGATGTGCGCAAGGGCACGTGGAGTGCACAGAAGCATCAGGAGCACGTGTGGGTCACGCTGGAGCACGCGCCAAGCTCGCCCAGGTACTCATTTTTCTATTTAAAGCCATTTCACTCATTTCTGATCCTTTTGACCTCTTCTTCTTCTTCTTGTTCCACGTCCATAACACTCCCTCCAGACCAGAGAACACCTATTCTTGAGTTTCTAAGGTTTGGTGACCCATTCCCAAGCTATTCCAAGTGCCAGATCATCAATCCGATCGTACCGGTTCGTCTGTTTCCATTCGTGCTTTCTAAAGCTTATCTCTGAACGCCGTTTTGTGGAGGTAAATATCTGTTCCTAGGTAGTCTTGTACTACTTTCTAATCTGATTTCATGATACCTTGTATGGTTCTTATTGCTAACCTTAATCCAGTGTTGTTTTAGGCCCCTGTTTGACCGTACGGGTACCGAACGAGCTAGGATTCTGCCGAAACTTCCAGAGGTGACTCTGTGAGTCACAAAATAGAGGAGGAAGCCTCTGTACCTTGACTTTCTCATGGTAAACTCATGACCTTTGGTTGGTGCTTTTAATCCCTCAATTGTTGTTCTTCGTGTTTCAGGGTTTTAGTGCAAGTTTGGCTGCCGAATGAGTTAGGAGTTGATCTAAAGCTTCAAATCTTTCTATTGGTGAGTATGTAGTCATGTGGTATGGCTCTATTCCAGAGTACATACTGTTGGTTTCAATTCACCGTTCGTTTTGGTTTTTGTCCCTAACAGTGTATCCTTTGTAGTTCAGAGTCTGGTGCGTAATTTCAACTGTTGTAAGTGTTAGAAACCACTTCAAGGCTTGTAATTTCGTGGCTGCCATCTCTAGCAGGGTAAGACCAGAACCATGTCCATACTTTCCTTGAATTATTCACCATCCGTTCGTTGTCCATATTCTAATCTGGCGGTGTTTTTGTGTTTCCGGTGAATTGTGGATCCCGTGGGCGTGCTCGGTGGAATTTGTGGACAAGTTTAGGTGATTGTGCCACTAAGGGGCAGAACCATATATGTGTGATGTGGAGGTGTGTTCATGACCTTTGTTTCCAAGTTCGTGCGTTTGTGAGTTCGTGAGTTAGGCTTATCGTCTAGTGGAGCAAAACCGAAGTTTTACCAGGTGAGGAGGATGAAACCTTAATCACCGGGATTTCAAGTGTATTATATGATCTTTAACATGAGTAGGGTACCTCAAACCCTGCTAGGGGTTGATGTCAGTAACACCTAAGGATAGGGGTTACGGTCTAGGTGTCTAAGGATAGGCGTCGTATACCCATTAGCCAACATAGGATTGGTTCATGGTGCTTATGTATGATTAATTGATAACATGTGATATTAGGACATATGACTTGATTGTATGGCACTGGATTGGTGTGTGCATGGTGATTTGATTATGTGTGACTGCCTGCATGATTAATTGATAACATGATAGTTGGTCGCCTTCGCGACATTAGTGCAGATTTGTATATTGATCAAGAGAGTGTGATAACATGTGATGCCTGATAACATGCTTGGGTGTATCATGGTGCTATAATATGTTGTTCATGTGTTATTGTGTGATAACATGATGTGTTTGATGTTATGCTCTGGTGTGCTGTAGCATTTGTTAATGTATGATGATTTGTTGTGTGTTGTAACATGTTGCTAGTTGTGTAGACCTTTCTACTGTTGGGAAAGCTACTCTGTTGTTTAGTTACATATGTTGTAGTTGTGTTGTTTAGTTGTTTAAGGAGAATAGCTCATGGTCAGATGAGTGTTGATCTTAAGATGGGGATCAATGTCAGAAATAGTTGAGTACGACGTGCCAAGTGCGAAAATAGTTGAATATGATAGCTTGGCATACTGACCTGATTATGCTCTATTAGCCTATATGTTGGTAGATTTGGTTGTATATATTGTAGTTGTGTTGTTCAGTTGTTTCAAGGAGAATAGCTCTTGGTCGAGTGAGTGTTGTTTCCACAGTTGGGGAACAATACTCCTCGATTATGATCTATTAGCCTAAATGTTGGCAGGTTTAGTTGTATATGTTGTAGTTGTGTTGTTTAGTTGCCTAAATGAGACTAGCTCATGGTTGGGTCGAGTGTTGTTTCCACAGTTGGGGAACAATACTCCTCAATTATGATCTATTATCCTATATGTTGTGTAAGTTGAACATGTTGTAGTTGTGTTGTCTAGCTGCTTAAAGGAGAATAGCTCATAGTCGGGTGAATGCTGGTTCCACAGTTAGGGATTAGTGTCGAGTGTTGTTTCCACAACTGGGGAACAATACTCCCCGATGATGATCTATTGGCCTAAAAGTAGATAGACTCAGTTGCATGTGTTGTAGTTGTGATGGACCATGTGAGCCTATGCACAAGTCTTCACAGTTGAAAGAGTGTTGATCTTAAGTTGGGGGTCAGTGTCGGAAATAGTTGAGTACGACATGCTAGGTATGAAAATTGTTGAGTACGGTAGCCTAGCATACTCTCCAGTTGTGAATTCTTATGGATCTGCCGACATGTGTATAGATTAGGATGAACATGTTATTGTGTTATCTATTACCTTATTTCCCATTGTATGGTGTTTTATGAGTTTTACCTCCTCTTTATATTCTTGTGTATCATTGTATTGTTGTTGTGAGATTAGAAGAAGATGATTCCGTAGCTACGACGGGAACGTGGAGAAGATTGATATTGATCAAGGTGGAAGATACTCTTGAAGAGGTTGCTGATGTCTGGGAGAGATTGTTGAGTCTCCTGTAGTTTTGTACCACGGCCAGTGGAGAGTTGGTTGTTTTTATGGTTGTACGCACTCTGATATGAATACTTCGGTATTAAATTTCTGTATGTTTTCAATTGTTTGATTAATGTTTAAAATTTTTCTGATTTTTGGCTTAACAGATTTAGGTGTCACAGTATGCATAGTCGTGCAGACTCCTCTGCATGAGGTCGTGCATCACCTAGAATTGCACATAAATTCCATTTTAGCTCTAGATTCTTGTTTTTCTCTTCTTTATTCCATTGGACACCTTCCTACACAAATCAAAGCAATAATTAGTAGTATTTATGCAATAATGATGAATTATGCTAAGATTCATCACTATATTACCCCCTTATTTTGCACTAAATATTGGTTCATCACTTAATCTTGTGAACTGGATCTAAAAAGATCAGTAACAGACTTGCTATTCTATATTATGGTTACTAATGTGCTATTTGGATTGGCTTTTGAACAACTTATCTAGGTTTATCTACTGGTAAAAGCATTTGTCAGAGTGTTTGAGAGAGCTTATAAAAACAGCGTATGACACGTCGATCAACTATTTTCATCTTATTTTGATAAATTCTCCAGATAGTTTACGAAAATGGTTTATAGCTTATATAAAAAATAGTTTTTTCAAAAAGCAAAAGATTTTATTAATTAATGAGTATTAGGGGTATTCAACCGAGTAGAACAAAGTTTATAATCGCATTCCTAGTAACCTAGATTGCCCAAAAGACCGCATGCCAAATTAATAACAAACTTTTTTTTATCACGAACTAGGATGTTGCCATGATAGAAGATTGCAAACAAAGTGTGGAGATCAGGGGGAAGCATCACAACCACTTCTATCCACCTAAAAACTTGTTGCAATCGGGATCGCGACGGCGGTCCGAACGATTTGAAACTAGGTTTCAAAAACCAAGGAGTTGCCACCATTGTTTACTTGTTAGGGAAAACATTGGAAAACCCCTTAAAAAATAAAAACAGTCTTCGAAAACAGATTTAGAGGTTTGAGAATTGGTTATATGTAGAGAAAGTATTAGCACTCATATGACATCCGTTCGAAAACGGTACCTCTAATTAAATGTGTAAGATTATGTTAATTTTGAAAATAATTATTTTACCCGTTAATATGAAAAGATACCATAAATTGGATTTTCTAAAATTTTTATTTATTAACAAATGTTCATTTTTTATAAAAGATGGGGAAATTAAGAAAAAATATTATTTAGCTTGATAGGGGTGGCCCTCTGCTCCTACGTATCCATCAGTACAATAGGAATTCAAAGCTATGAAGTTTTGGGTAGAAACTGTTTGTGTGTTGGTTGATTTTAATTATTTTTAAAAAGGGAGTTTTCATGATGACCAAACTGGAAGCAATCTCGGCGGCCATTACTATAACAATGTTTTTTTTTTATAATCAGCAAAACTTACAGTCGTTCGCAATAATCAAGTGGAAAGCAATCTCGAGTGACCATCGCTAACAACATTTTTTTTATAATAAAAAAAACTTATAATTGTTCGCAGTGATCAAACGGAAAGCAATCCCGAGTGACCGTCGCTAACAACATTTTTTTTTATAATTGGAAAAAAGAAATTAAAGGTGTTCACAATGATCAAACAAAAAACAATTTTGAGTGGCCATCACTAACATCCTATTTTATGCAAATTGACATACTTATATTAACAAATTTGTTTTTTCTTAATTTTAATAATATTTAAACTTAAATTCATTTAATGAATATTTGGATATGTTAAATATTTTTTGATTTAAGAAAGACTTGACATACATATTTTAGATAAATTTAAATATCAAAATGAGAATATTAAATAAAACTGAAGAATAACCAAAACATAAATAGATAAAAAAAATTAGATTTAAAAGGCCAACAAATAATTAAAATAAAAATGAAGAAGAAAGAAAAACTGAAAATAAAAAGACACAAATCCTAATTATTAAACACCCACACCGTAACACTAAAGCCTAAGACACATGCTCACATAAACAGGGGATGGAGGAATGGGCTTCAAATCCCAACAAGAAGAAACAAACAAAACAATGAAACCCTTCGGTTAGAGAGAAAGAGAGAGAGAGAGAGAATAGGTGGCGATGGCCACCCTTTGGCCGTGCCGGCGGGGGGACGGGCAGCGAGATGCCGCCAACGTGGTGGTAATGGGCGGTGGCCCTTTCTCCTCCTATTTTAACTTTCACAGCCTTTTTCTTTTCTTATTACTGCTTTCTTTTCTTCTATTTTTTTTTCTCTCCATTCCTTTCCTTTATCATATATTTTTTGCATACCATGTATTACAGGTTCTAAAAAAAGGAACAAAGTTCATGGATGCGGTTTGAAGATAGGGAGATTCTCAAGGGAGATTCTCAAGGGTCGGGCTTGAAGACATACAGAGGCTTTATTTCTACTCTTCCTCTTTTATTTTTAAACAGCACTAGATCATGGACCCGTGGGATGTAGGGATGGCAAAGTGGGTTGGGCCCGATGGGCCGACCCGTCAATCCGCTTAAAATGGGGTGGGTTGGGCTACGGCATGTCAGCCTACCAACCCATCTAACCCAACCGGCCTAGCTCATTAACCTGTCAGGCCATAAGCGGACTGAGCCGACCCGTCGAGTTAACATATATTTTTACTTATTTATTAATTTTCTTATTTTCCAAATTTTTTTTTACATATTTTGGATAGGTCAGCCCGCCATTTTGGTCTGTTTTAGTCTGAATATCAGTTTTCATATTTTTTGTTTTTTGTTTTTGATTTTTTAACAAGCTGACCCGCCAACTCGTTAGCCTATGACGGGACAGGTTGGGTTCAACATCTCAACCCACCACCCTTGGCGGGTTGAGTTGGGCCAACATATTTTTTAGCGGGCTCATGGCGTGTTGGGTCGGGTCCAGTCGGGTTGGCCCGTTTTGCCATCCCCAGTGGGATGCACGAGTAAATAAATTGCGGATAAAAAATTGCATAAAAAAAGCAACCAATAAAACGTGAAATTAGGGATGGCAAAGTCATTCATTTATCCATCATTCATCCAATCCATCCATAAAAAAATCATCTAATCCATCCATTAAAAAAAAATAGATTGGATCCAATCCATTCATTTAACTTAATGGATGGTTAGTCATTCATCCACTATTTTTCTAAATCCATTGGATTGTACTAAATAAAAAACAAAAAATCTATTGGATAAAAAAAGTTAAATAGACAATTAATGAGATCAGATTTCCACTAAAAAAATAAGCATTTTCTCCTCCAAAACGTGTGTTTCACTCTTTCTCCCCAACAAGATCGACCAAGTCTCTCTCTCTCTCTCTCTTTGAGAACGGCGGTGTTGATTATGCACTGCACCTTATACCATTGTCGTCTGCGCCATCGTCGTCGTTGCCATCTCTCTCTCTCTCTCAAAACGGATAAGAAGGCAAGATTAAAGAGAGAGATAGAGAGGAGGGAGAATATGGGGAAGAAGAGAGGAAGACAGAGGATCCGCCGCGAGCTGGTGCAATTTCGCAGAGTTGGTTGCAGCGAAGGGAGAAGACACCACTCTGTAGCGGTGGGTTGGGGAGAAAGCAGAGATTAATTTACCTGACTGATATATTTTGACCGCAAAATTACGTATTTGGTGTAAGTCATTTTTTATTTACGTGTCTGGTGTAAGTCATGACTACCAGTCACAGTTTACTTTTTTTTTTAAATGAGTCGTGGTTGGTAACCACGATTTATGTTTTTTTTTAATATAAGTCGTGAATGTCTCACGATTTACCCATATTTTATTTTTTTATAAGTCGTGACGGTCACGATATACATTTTTTATTTTTAAATTTTTTGATTTTAATTAAAAAAATCTTATTTTCATGGCTTAGATTTTTTGTTATTTTTTTAAAAAAATTAGGACAAAGTCCTAAACGATCATAGGATCTAAAATATGAATTTTAAGAGTTTTTTGATAACCTTTGGGTTTAAAAGATGATCATGATTGTACTACTGGGTGCAGAACATTATCAGAAATTCGAAAAATTTTTAAATCCAAATTTTAACCGTAGCCTATTATGATATAATAGGTTTGCTCTGTTAATTTACTTTTGTGAAATTCACTCACTTGATTATAGATTAAAAATGGTTGATTGGATTTCACTCACTTAATTTACTTTTGTGAAATTCAATCAACCATTTTTAAACTATGATCAAGTGAGTGAATTTCACAAAAGTAAATTAATAGATCATACCTATATATCATAATAGGCTACGATTAAAATTTAGATTTAAAATTTCACCAAATTCAGGACAGCGTTTTGCACCTGACAGTACTAATTGGATTGTGTTTTGGACGCAATTTTATCAAAAAATTCTCAAAATTTATATTTTGGATCATTTGGTCTGCTCTCATTAGATATGCCCCATATATATATATATATATATATATATATATATATATATATATATATATATATATATATATGCCCCCCTTAAAAAGAAAAAGCTTTCCTTGAAGCACAAATTACTCATTTCCACTCGTCTTTGGTTGGTGTGTTATCCACGTACTCAATCGATTCAAATAAATTAAATAATGTGTACTCAATCGATTCAATCAACCATTTTTAATCAACCATTAAAATCTGTCAAAAATTAAGTGAGTAAAATTCAATCAACTATTTTTAATATATGATTAAGTGAGTGAATTTCATAAAAGTAATTAATAGAGCAAACCTATTATATCATAATAGGCTACGGTTAAAATTTGGATTTAAAATTTTACCAAATTCAGGACAGCGTTCTGCACCCGACAGTACTAATTGGAGTATCTTTTGGACCAAATTTTATCAAAAAATTCTAAAAATTTATATTTTTGATCATTTGGTCATCCATGACTTTGTCCTAATTTTTTTTTAAAAAAAAAACCTAAGTCATGAAAATAATATTTTTCTTAATTAAAATATAATTAGGCATGGTCGTGATTTCCATTCACGACATGCCAAAAAATTAAAAAAAAATTAAAAAATAAGTATCGTGAATGGCATTCACGACTTATATTTAAAAAAAATATATAAACCGTGGTTACCAATCATGACTCATAAAAAATTTTAAAAAAAAAGTCAAACACGTAAATAAAAAGTAATTATCCCAAATACATAATTTGTTGGTCAAATTGTGTAAATTACTCAAAAGCAGAGCTGTGTCGTTCCGACGATGACAATCAACAGACCTCTAGGGGTGGACAAAAATAGCGACCCGCCCAAAAACCGCACAAACCGACTGACATTCTGATGACACGGGTGGGTCTAGTCGGGTGTCGGGTAAATAATTTGAAGAAACAAAGCAAAAATGGGTGCAGATGAGCGGGCTCGAGTCTCCAAAATTAATTCATCGGTGCCCGAGACCGACCGAATAATAACAAAGACTTTATTATATGAGCCAGACCTGTAATATTGAGAAGCTGACTAAAATAAGCTCAATTTTTCCTTTTTGCACAGCTATGCTAGGTAATATGCACACTTTTTACACGTAAAAGCACCCACTACCTTATCTTGGGGACCACAAAGAGAACACTGCATAGTCAGTTTTTTGTCCAATCCCATCATGCACACTGCCATACCCACAAGACAACTGGCAACAACTATTTCAAACACAACGTTTTTTGCTTTCTCTCACATTTTATATTTTATAGTTTTATATTTTATAATTACAACAATATATGCATGGATGTCATGAGAAAGAAAGAGCAAAACTGACTTCCACTTGCTAGAGCCAAACCCGTTGGCTTGTTCATGGCTGGGAAAAAGGCTACGTGTAGAAGAAGGAGAAGATCTGAGAGGAAGGAAGAAAAGATCTACCACCATGGAGATTCAAACCGGACGAACCCACCCGCCGAAACCGCCACCCACCGGAACTGTTACCCGCCCTACCTGTTCCTCAAAACGGACGAAAATGGGTGTTGTATATGCTTGTTCGGTTTTGTTTCGGATGAGCCATTTTCTGACCGAACCCGGCCGTGACCGACCGGTATCCACCCCTACTTCCCTCTTTTTTTTTTTGTGAACTCCTTCCCTCTTTTTCTTCTCATCGTTATTCGTCGCTGTTTCTCCTTTTTTTTTATATTGAATCTTGAACGTGTTAATCTATGAACGTGTCAATCTTGAATAAAAAGTTATAAATGACTGAATAGGTCGAATCAATCGATTAATATAGGATTCTCATTGATTATTTACGTTCTTTAAAAATATGAGTTTTGTTAGTTATTAGCATTAAATTGTACAAAATATGTGCTATTTTTCTCAAATTACCCTTCTCATCTTCCAAAACTATTAAGAGAGAGAAAATTAATACACCTTAGTATAAGGGTAATTTTATAAAAAAAATTAATACACATTGGTCTTTGAAAAGAATTTTATATTAAGAGACAAGAAAGTTTTATCAAAAAAGTCTTATATTAAGAGACGGAAAGAGTCATAATAGATTGAAAATCAGGTTACACTAGAAATTCTAGTTTTGGGAAAAAATTCAATTTAGAATCTGGCTTTGGAAAAAAAAAAATCTGGTTTTGGATAAAATCCGGTTTTTTTATCTCAAAACCGGTTTTGAAAAATACCCTTGAGAGAAAAGAGAGAGGGGAGAGAGAGAGAGAGAGAGGAGAGAGGGGAGGGAGAGAAAGTAAAATATTTTTTTATGAAAACAAATATTTTTAGCGATTAAAAATATTTTTTGTGATTAAAAATATTTTTTATGGATGAATTGTTAATGGATGGATTGAATGATTTTTTTTAAATAGCTGATAGATGGATTAGATTTTCTTAATGAATTCTTAATAGACAGTAAATAGATAATGAATTGTTTCAAATCCATCCAATAAGATTCATTCAAAAAATTATACAATCCATCTATTTTACCACCACTACGTGAAATTGATCTATTGGCAATATTACCCAATGTTGGTACTTTCATAGCCCCATGAACAAACAGTCTGGAGCACATTCAAAGCTGATGAGACATTACTCAAACAGACCTAAATAGACATCTTTCGCTTTTCTACCCGAGTCGCTTATTTCATTAATTAAAATGTTCAGTATACACGTAGTTACAAATGGTACATTGAGTTTATGTGTAAACATATCTAATGCAGTTGCAAAAACCATACAAATTAGAATCATTAGTCTTACTGAACCCAACACATAGACATGCAGGAAAAAAAATCATCTTCAAATCGAAGTCCCGTGATTCTACTGAGCCCTTGAAAATACGTGAAAGCTCAAAGAACAACTTCCAAAATATACCAAAGGAATATCAAATTTGGGAGGAAGAGTAAGCCCATCTCTTTAGTAACCACACCAACAATCATCAACTCTTAGTTCTATCATCCCTAAATTAAAGAAAAAGAGCTGATAACTCTAGAATCAAAAAATAAAGAACTGTAACAAAAACACTAACTTTTTACTTTCAATGATGGCATACAGTAAGGTTACGTGCAAATGACTCAGAAGAACTAACAATCAAGTAAAAATACGGATGTGTGCCAATTAACATCAGGAAGAAGAGAAATACATATATGGAGACGAACATAACACGTATGAGAGAAATGAATAGGATTTTGAGAAGCTGGTATGTCTTTCTAAAAGCCTCTACCCCAACTATGGATTGGTATTATCGATTGGTATTAGGGATTTGGATTTTCTTTTTGATTTTTGAAATGAAACAATCTTTTCTTTTCATTGTTTTTGTTTTGCTTACTGAATTTGTTTTTCTTTTGTGCATCTTTTGCCCTCTTCCAACGTGGTGGAATGCAACTATACTAGATTTAGATACCTCTGGTTGGGTTATATGGTTGTAGAAACTTTGTATAATGCATGTTTTCATCACTGATTTCGTGTTTGTTATTTACTTTGTGCCATAACTTATTTTTTGTTGTTGATTTTTGCGACTTTGGACTGATGAAACGTGTGTTCCTTTGTTGATTTCATGACTATTTCTAATTTGGTATGTGTTTCTGATTTCATGGCTTTGAAATCCCATTTTTTTCTGATTTTTGAAGGTATGAACTGGGTCATTATTTGGGAATTTGATATATATATATATATATATATATATATATATATATATATATATATATATAGGAATCTGAAGGTATGAATCTGGGACATATTTCAGTTAGTAAATGTGACTTTGTTGTATTTTGATAAAACTGGCTTAAAGGTTTAATAGTGGCTTTGATTTCATCTGTGGATTCATATTCGGTATTATATAAGCCTGTGATTCTGGTTGTTTATTGCTTTTTTGTACGAGTTTTCTGGGTTCTTTGTTAATTTCGTTTGCATATAATTAGTTATGTAAATATATTCTGCTTTACAATTGAGAAATATCTGTATTTGTGTTCTTTATTTTAAATTGTTAATTTAAATTATCAGCAATATTTTTGCACGGAATAACTTGTATATAGTAGATTGAACTTATAGAAAATTGCAAGTAGATTGAACTTTAATCCTTCCAAATTTGGTGAATTCAATAGTATGTGTTTTAATTGAAATATTATAGTACTTTCCTAAATATCAGTGTTTATTATGCAACTCTTTGTTGGTATTAGCTGTTTGTTTCATTGGTGTCAAATACGTAAGTAGGACTTGAATCAGTAGGAGGCTGAATAATCGTAACACGGAGAATCGTAACACGGATCATAAGATTCTATCAAACTGCATGATCAAAACTCGGACTAGAATCGTAACATAGAATCGTAGGATCGTAACTTCCAAAACATAATAAAATTCATAAAACTATAACATGCAAGAGACAAATTTATAATAAAGAGACTATGAGAGGATTATTTATAATAAAGAGACTGAGGAAGAGGAATATTTACAAGGGAGTGTCTTGGAACCATATTAGCATTCAAAATAGAGCAGGATATTAAGAGATTGTAACAAGTTTTTGCGCAGAGAAATAAATGTCGCGTGAAGAATTAGGAAGAAATTGCAACGGATATTAGGCCCATTGTCGGCGTCCAATTGAATGGAAGGAAGAGGACACGTTTTCAGGAAAAAAAAAACGAAAGGGTAGAAACAACGAGATTTAAAAAGACGGGAGAACAACGCACATGGAGAATAAAAAAAGAAACGATAGCACATGCCTTACACAAAAACCGGGTCACGAAAACTTGTCAAGGAAACTCGAGTGTCTTTCTTCCTGGAAAATGGGTCACGAAAGCTGCGACCAACACAACACAGTGAACCCTAAACTTTCGAACAACGGCGACGGCGAAATCTGAGGATTCATCAAACGCGAAACTCGGAACGGACGCGATTCAGCGATTCAAGAGAGTTAAAACGACGATTGACGTTCGATTCACCAAGTTTATGATTCTTTCACCGAGTCAACTCGGTTTTCTGCACATGACTCGTAAAATCGAACGAGTCAATGAGTTGACTCGCGATTCTGACAACACTGGTTTGTTTCTGTTATTGCTTGCTCAGGTTTAACATTAGAAGGGGTTGATATTGCTTGCTCAGGTTTCACCGCCAATAGAGGGACCTAGGGCTGGCAAGAGCATGGTCTGTTATATTTGTGGCTTGAAGGGACATCTTTCTAAAGTATGGTACCAGTGTTTGGGTTACATTTCATATGTGTAGAATATTGTAGTTTGTATAGAACTCTACAAGAGCGGATTATTAGATGAGGCATTTTGTTAAGGTTGGGTTGCAACTATGTAATTGTAAAATTGCTTCCTCCCCATTCTTTCTATCTAATTTTACACGTTGGTGTGATCAAAAGATGTTGATTGTTCTTGATAGAACACTAATGACATTGAAACTTGAAATAACATTTTTTTTCTCATTGACTTCTGATTATTTGAATTTTATTTGGTTGTTTATTTCTAAATAGAGTATAATAATGATTGTTTATTTCTATGGCAAAGGTACTGTTCATTCCACATATTATGGGGCTTTTTCCTTTGTGAAGAAACTCAAGTTTGATTATTCTTTTCTCTCCCGGAGAAATTCTTGCGTAGACTCGAATACAACACGTCAATGTTAGGCACAACAAATAAAAATGCGACACATCATTGAAATTGTTTAAAAATATGTAAAATCAAAATGATGAAATGGAACTCCCCGCTTTTTCTTTTCCGACAACCATTGTTTCCGGCAATTGCAAGTCGCCACCGCCATGATGGCTATGGCTACCGCTGGTGACGATTATGCGTACCAAATTTGAAGGACAATGCTCCGACGTTTGGGCCCCTTTTACGTTATTTATCGGTTCTCTTTTGTTATGGTCCAGATTTATTAGGAACTTTTTGTTGTTTTCTCTGCAATTTGGTGACTGTTACTACATATCCTTACCCAAATATGAAGTCTGTATACATACCTCTGATAGCATACTTTCCAGCCCACGCAAAAATTCTGATTTGTCTTCAATTTTGAATCTATTAAGTTTTGGCCATTACATCATGATGTTGGCCTGTTGCTATAATTTTGCTTTTGCCATTGCTTATATAATTTTTTTGGGGTTCTGAAACCTTATGAAAAGGCTTCGATTTGGAAAACATGATAGATCAGACTTGCTGAAAAAATTGTTGGTGCTCCAAAAGAAAAACTTGCGACTTAGTTGTGGCGGTTGAGCAGATTGCCGAAAAAAATGGTTGAGGAAGAAAGAAAAAGGAAACTTCCATTTTTTTTTAAATGACGTGTCAAAATTTCATTTGCTGTGACTAACTATTACGTGTTATGTTCGTCTCCATATATGTATTTCTCTACCAATTGCTACAATAATTTCAAGATTTTATTAATGGTTTAGCTATTAAGCATAACAGTTAATAAGCCTTCACAGTATCCTAAGTCACTTTACTGAAGGAAAACAGTCACATGTTAATGGAATGCAACCTCTACTAGTTTAATGGACTATACTGTATCCTAGGTCAGTTCACATTTAAAAACGTCAAAGACGCAGAGGATTAATGGAATCATACATAGCTAATATTACTCAAACTAAGTTATCCCAATCATACAATCATACCAACGAAACCGAAACAAACAATGAACTCCAGAAATTCAAAACCACAATTGCTTAAAATACTTCAAACTGACATTTACTAAATAAAGTAAAATCATATTTTATACCAATTTCAAAGCCACTATTACTAAAAATAAAATCAGACTTTTATGTTAATTTACTAATTAAAATCTGATTTTGTTCCTTGTACCAAAAAAATCCGATTTTGTTCCAAGTTATTATTATGACTGAAAAGTATTATGACTGAAGTCAACAGAAATCCCAGAAAACTTATACCAAAAAAAATGAAGCCCTACTTTGTTCCAAGTTTATGCAATCAAGTGGAAGTATAAAACTAATGAAGTATAAAAAATACACAAAACTGAAGTCTGCAATTGGTAAAATACAATAAATGAACCAAAAAAACTTGCAATAAATTTATATAGAACTCAAACCTTGTATCATGTCTCTACAGATGATGAGACATTAAATTCTGGTACTGTTGCATCCCAATGAAAATGGAAGAAAGCAAAACATGCAGCAAACTAAACCCAATTCAGTAACAAATAAATGGAAGAGGAAAAGGAAATGACAAATCTTATACTTTGCAATAAAAATGAAACGCTTCTTATCTAAAGCATAAAATTGAAAGAAACTGACAAATCACCTTTTCATAGTGACTTTATCCAAGAAATCCCCTTTAGTTATTGTGGGAGCCACCCATGTGCAAGTATGCACATTTATCCAGTCAAGCAAAAATTTCTTCTGACAGTGGCGCATAAAATCAATATTCGGTGCTTAATTTCAATATGCCAGTGTTGTGTTGCACATTTTCCACACGGTGCATTGAATTTGCAACACCCAACCAATTACACTCTGTGCAATTTTTCTTATAAATAGGAGCATGCAGAAGGCTTTGACGCATCAGAAAAAATTACGAGAGTTACATATCCTCGTAGAGAAAAATAAAGAGATCCTCACGTGAGAGTGAGAGAAAAATAGTGAGCCAATTTTGTGAGAGTTTTAGCCACAAATTGAGGGTACAAATTATTGTATTATTTTGAGAGATCCACCTAAGGGTGAATTTTGTATTCCCATTATTATTATAGTGGAGATCTTAAGTGGCCTACGGGTCCCGTGGTTTTTACCTTCACATTGAAGGGTTTTTCACGCTAAAAATTTTTACACGTGTTTCTGTTTGCCTTACTCTGATTATTTTTTTTGCCCATTTTAAGTTACACAGAGAGGGAAATTTATATCGGCATTTCCCAACAGTGGTATCAGAGCCACTGTACCGGGGAATTTTTTTTTATCCTGTGTAATTCAAGATGGAGAGTTCCACTGTTCATGATGGAGACATGTTCAAGCTTACTGCCGACAACTACATTTACTGGAAGCCGATGATGGAAGACCATTTATACTGCAAAGATTTGCATGATCCAATCACCCAGAAGGAAATACCATCAGGGAAGACCGACAAAGAATGGGAGACCCTGAATCGGAAAGCAGTAGCTATGATCCGGAAATATATTGACCGGAGTTTGTTCGAGCATGTATCAACTTATACTAATGCGTATGAGTTGTGGACGAAACTTGAATCTTTGATTCAAAAGAAGACGCCAGAATAAAGCCCACCTTGTCGGAAGACCGGCAAAGTTGGAGTACAGGCAGTGAGAACATGATCGAGCATCTAAATACCTTGAGGTATTGTCAACCAATTGACGAAGGCGAAATGAAGATAGATGATGAGTTGCGGACTCTTCTACTCCTCGATTCTCTATCGAGAGTTGGGACACTCTAGTTGTTACTCTCCGGCAATTACGCTCCCGGATGGAAAGCTTAGCATGGATTACATTACATCGCCTACTAAATGAAGAGTCAAGACGGAGGGAAAGAGGCTTGAACAACCAGTTTGAAGCCAACATTGTCGACAACAGAGGAAGGAGTAAGAATCGAGAAAAAGGAGGTCGCGGAAAATCACATGGTAGATCTAAGTCCCGCACTAGGCTGAGTTGCTATTATTGTGGCAAGCCAGGCCACAGAAAGTCCGAATGCAGATTCTTGAAGAGAGATCAACAGGCTGGAACAGTCCATCCTGACCATATTGACCCAAAGAAGAAGAAGGAAGATGGAACCACTACTGCAGTGGCTTCGGAAGATGAAAATGTGTTTTTTATCGGAGGTGAAAATTATCTAAATGTTGCATCGATGTTGCATTTGGATCATTGCCTCAGGAGCATCCTTCCACGTACCCCCTCATGAAGGATTCTTCTCATCATATCAAAAAGGAGATTTTGGTACGGTGAAGATGGGCAACCATGTCACAAGCAAGATTGTTGGCATTGGTGAAGTTACTCTCATTACAGAGAATGGAAGCAAGCTCGTGTTGAAGGAGGTGAGACATGTACGGACATGCGTCTAAACCTTATCTCAAAGGAAAGTTAGATGAAGTTGGGATGATAAACCGGTTTGGTCTTTGGCGGATGGAAGCTTAGCAAAGGAAGCATGATTGTTGCTCGAGGCAAAAGGAAGGCTCCTGTATATCATGCAGGAAAGATATGTAAAGAGGAGATGAACATCGCTCAAGACGCAACCAAAGAATTGTGGCACGCAGGCAGTAGGCCACATGAGCGAGAAAGCTACGGAGATTCTCGCAAAAGATCATCTTCCAAACATAAAGGCGACCACTTGAATCCTGTGAAGATTGTCTAGCGGGCAAACAACACAGTATCTTTCAAAAGATCGGATGATGCAAGAAGAAGAAAGCATATCCTAGATCTTGTTCATTCGGATGTGTGCTCAACATCTGGAAGGTCCATTGGTGGTGCTCAATATTTTGTTACCTTCATTGGCGACCACTCTAGAAAGGTGTGGGTGTATCCATTGAAGGCGAAAGATCAAGTTCTTCAAGCTTTCAAGGAATTCCATGCTTACGTAGAGCAGCGCCGGAAGGAAGCTGAAATGCTTGAGAACTGACAATGGAGGAGAATACATAGGTCCTTTTGAAGCCTATTGTAAAGCTCATGGAATACGACATGAGAAGACACCTCCCAAGACTCCTCAGATGAATGGAGTAGCAGAAAGGATGAACAGAACGATTGCAGAGAAAGTTAGAAGCATGCTTTCTCATGCAAAACTTCCCAAATCATTTTGGGGTGAAGCAGTGAAAACAGTGGTTGATTTGATAAATTTGTCTCCTTCAAGACCTTTAAATGGAGAGATACCAGAGGAAGTATGGTCTGGAAAGAAAGCCTCCTATGGTCACTTGAGAGTCTTTGGATGCAGAGCATTTGTCCACGTTCCCAAAGATGAGAGAGCAAAGCTTGATGCTAAGACGAAGGAGTGCATATACTTTGGTTCACCAAGAGATGAACTTGGCTTTAGATTATGGGATCCTTCAAACAAGAAGATTGTTCGAAGCAGAGATGTGGTATTTTATGAAGACCAGACAATCCAGGACATTCAACAGTCCAAGAAGCCAAAGACCATTATGGTGCGTAACTCAGGGGGAGAGATTCCTCAAAAGAATGATGAGCCTGATCAGACAACACAACCTCATCAGATGGAGCGGCGGATCAGACGAACAACGACCATACGAGAACAAATGACGGATGAGGCGGAGCGAGAACCTCAACGAGAAGGTCAACGAGTCGACAACCATCAACAAGGTATTCGTCAGATGAATATGTCACTCTCACTGATGAAGGAGAACCTCAAAGCTTTGTGGAAGCCATTGAGATGAAGGATAAGGAGAAATGGATGCAAGCCATGCAAGACGAAATGCAGTCCCTGAAGGAAAATCAGACGTATGACCTGGTAGAATTGCCAAAAGGAAGAAGAGCGTTGAAAAACAAGTGGGTGTTCAAACTCAAAAGCGAAGAGAACAACCCAAACCCAGATACAAAGCGAGAATTGTGGTGAAGGGGTGCCATCAGAAGAAAGGCATAGATTATGAAGAAATTTTCTCACCGGTGGTGAAGATGACATCCATTAGAGCAATCCTTGGTCTAGGCGCAAAACTAGACTTGGAGGTGGAACAACTCGACGTTAAAACACATTCTTACATGGAGACCTAGAGGAAGAAATCTATATGGAGCAACCTTGAAGGTTTCATAGAACCAGGCAAAGAACACCTTGTGTCTTTGCTTGAAGAAAAGCCTCTATGGTGCGAAGCAAGCTCCAAGACAATGGTACAAGAAGTTTGATCTCTTCATGACCCAACATAATTTCAAAAAGACATCCGGACGAATGTGTGTTTGTGAAGAACTATGATAATGGTGAGTCCATCATATACATTGTATGTTGATGATATGTTAATTGTTGGGAAAGACAAGTTGAAGATAGCTGCTCTCAAGAAGGCATTGAGTAAGTCTTTTGCCATGAAAGATCTGGGTGCAGTAAAGAAGATTCTTGGAATGAAGATCACCAGAGATCATTCTAGAAGAATGTTGTCGATGTCACAAGAAGACTACATCAAGAAGGTTCTTGAAAGGTTCAACATGCATAATGCCAAATCATGCATGTTCCATTACCTGGTCATTTCAAGCTCAAGAAGGCACAATGTCCAGAGAATGAAGAAGCAAAAGAAGAAATGAACAAGGTACCCTATTCTTCTTTGTGGGTAGCCTTATGTACGCAATGGTTTGCACAAGACCGGATATTGCTTATCTTTGTAGGAGTTGTTAGTAGATTCCTATCGAATCCAGGAAAGGAGCATTGGAATCTTTGTGAAATGGATACTACGGTATCTAAGAGAACCGCCAACAAGTGTTTATGTTTTGGCAATGGAGATTTAAAGCTTCTTGGGTATCTTTGATGCAGATATGGCGGAGATGTTGACTCAAGAAAGTCTATATCGGGATATCGATTACTTTTGCGGGGGAGTCGTATCATGGCAATCACGACTACAAAAATGTGTCGCCTTGAGTACCACGCAGTAGAGTACATCGCAATCACGAGAAGGTTGTAAGGAAATCTTGTGGATGAAGAAGTTCCTACAAGAGTTAGGCCAAGATCAAGAAAGCTATGTTCTTTATTGCGGCGGTCGAGGCGCAATCCATCTCGGCAAGAACTTCGACATTCCATGCAAGGTCGAAACACATCGATGTAAGGTATCATTGGATTCGTGATGTGTTGGAAAAGAAAGCTGCTATGATTGAGAAAATTCATCACGATGATAATGGGGTGATATGATGACCAAAGCTCTACCTAAAGAGAAGGCTGGAAATGCGTAAAGGAGTTGCGAGGCTTAGCATCAACCCCAAATTGATCCATGGAAATTTTCCCTTTGGCTGGAGGGGGAGAATTGTGGGAGCCACCCATGTGCAAGTATGCACATTTATCCAGTCAAGCAAAAATTTCTTCTGACAGTGGCTCATAAAATCAACATTCGCTGCTTAATTTCAATATTGCTGAGTTGGGTTGCAGAATTTTCACACGGTGCATTTGATGTGCAACACCCAACCAATTACACTACGTGCAATTTTTCTTATAAATAGGAGCATGCAGAAGGCTTTGATGCATCAGAAAAAATTACGAGAGTTACATATCCTCGTAGAGAAAAATAAAGAGATCCTCACGTGAGAGTGAGAGAAAAATAGTGAGCCAATTTTGTGAGAGTTTTAGCCACAAATTGAGGGTACAAATTATTGTATTATTTTGAGAGATCCACGTAAGGGTGAATTTTGTATTCTCATTATTATTATAGTGGAGATCTTAAGTGGCTCTGAATTAAAGTGGTTTTTACCTTCACATTGAAGGGTTTTTCACGCTAAAATTTTTTACACGTGTTTCTTTTTGCCTTACTCTGATTATTTTTTTTTGCCCATTTTAAGTTACACAGAGAGAGAAATTTATATCGGCATTTCCCAACAGTTATATCTCTATATTCCCCATGACCTTTCTTCCTCCTTGTCTTCTGTTTAAGAAGAGGAAAAGAAATTAAAGAGGAGCACGATATTGTTCCAAAAAAGATTATTGCAGGAAAAAAAAAGATAAGGGGATTAAGAAAAATTGAGAAGAATAGTGGGCCTTTTAGCATGGCACGTGTACCCTCTGTTCTCATTCTCCCCATGAACATAAACACCTTCTTCCAACATTTCCAACACTTTTATTCTCCCCCTTCTCTCTCCCCATCCTATGCTGCCGTCAACAGTTTGTTGCATTCGCCTTCATCCTCGTAAAAAAAACCTACACCACACCTGTAACTGAAACCAAAAGAAACAAAAAACATGACAATAATCAAAGCAAACCGCAAAAAATTACCCCATAACCAAAACAAAAATCGAAAAAAAAAATTCAATAGAAACCTAAAAAAAATCTTAAAATGAAAATCCCTTCCCCAATCCCCCTTTTTTGACACAACCCAGAAAACTTTTCAGAAAAAAAATGAGG
Organism: Calophaca sinica; assembly: GCA_037113605.1. Classification (NCBI taxonomy): domain Eukaryota; kingdom Viridiplantae; phylum Streptophyta; class Magnoliopsida; order Fabales; family Fabaceae; genus Calophaca; species Calophaca sinica. The sequence continues at coordinate 30,748,347 of CM073731.1, forward strand.
GGAGTGCAGAGGAATCAACCTTTTAAAAAGAGGGAAGAGTTGAAGAAAACTACCGTATAGTTGAAAACACCAACAGAAAAGAGAGAAGTCTCGAACTTGTAATATTCTGAAAAAATGGCCATCAAATGAAACACCCATAAAATCAACCGAACCAAGAGAAGTCGCGACCTATTGGTTGCTCCGTTTCTTGGCAGAAGGCAGAGAGTTCTGTTTTGAAATAGAGGGGTGTGTTTCGTACTCCAAGCAGGTGGAATGTCTAATTAAGTGACCAGCTTGAGCGTTAATTACTGATTTACCCTACACTTAGGCGGGAAAATGTTGCTTCAGTTTCCCCTTCATTTTTATAGATAAAGAAGAAGAAGATAAAGATAAAGATATCTATATTTAGACTAGACTTTGAGACTAGATTTTGAACTAGTCCTGACATATATCCATGTTGAATATTGGTTCATAGATTTGTTGACAAGTGACTCCAAACACAAGAAGGGGGTGAATTGTGTGTGAACGGTGCTTTCAAAAACTTTTGGAGAAATAAGTGCTAATTATGAGTTGCGAAAATATTAATGTGAAATAGATAAATCACTTGAAGAATAAATTGCAAACGAGTTAAAAAAAAAGAAAAAAGTAAGATATAATTAATAATAAAATAAAGTCTGAAATTTAATTGGTGAAAAGTAGAGATAAGGAGTAAAAAAAGCACACAACAAATTATCAGGGTTCGCCACCTAACACCCCTCAGCCTACGTCCTGTCCCCAAAGCAAACCACTATGGGATTTTCACTAAGACACTAGCTTTTAAATCAGGTTCAGCTAGAAACCTTTACAACTCTAAACCAGAGCAATACGTTCAAGAGATATCACCTCTCTATGAACACCTTGGGATTCCTACCCAAAAATAAATAATTTTCACAAATAAAATGAGACGAAAAAGATACACTCAATAGTGCAGATATAACAAATTGAAGCTCAAATAATACAACTCAAATTTTGTAGAATAAAAAGACTCTCAGAAAATTGTGCTCAAATAAGTGTGAGTGATAAAAAATATTTGACAGAGTTTTTGGCACAAAAATTAAGCACTGCGTCGTTATTGTTGTATTTTCGTGTTGTAAGAAAGAGCACAGCGTTGTTTATATTTATAGACCGACTGAGGAGCGTTTGCCCGTTGAGTTGATTTGTCCGTTGGAAGATTTGACCGTTGCACAGGGATCTGTCCGTTGGAATTTGTCCGTTGCGTTGAAAACACGGAGACGGCTCGGCATACGACCTCTGAAGACAGCTCGGCAGACGACCTCGCCACACAGCTCGACAGACGACCTCGACACAGCTCGGCAAAAGACCTCGGCACACGACCTCGGCACACAGCTCTGCATACGACCTCCTCATCAGCTCGGTCCTCATAGCTCGGTACGCGACCTCATCAGCTCGACACGCGACCTCGGTACGCGACCTCATCAGCTCGACACGGATCATCAGCTCGGCACGCGACAAGAGCTCATCACGCGACATACGACTTCCTCAGAGCTCAACATCCGACTTCCTCCTCAGCTCGACATCCGATTTCCTCAGAGCTCGACATACGACTTCCTCAGATCTCGACACGCGACTTAATCCTCAGCTCGACATCCGAGCTCCTCAGCTCGACATCCGACACGAGATATGCATGTCAAAATATTTTGTGCGTGTGTGATTTAATTTTAATTGAGAGCTTTTTATTACTACTTACAAATTGTCTTAATAAAGATAAATAAATACCAGAACCCAAAGACTTGAAAAACTATCATTCTTGATACTGGCGTCTTGGTATTCTTTTCCACTTTTGCACGGTTGACTATTTGTAAAGCTCCCTTTTGTCAATCATCAAAACCATCCTGTCAAGGCATGTATTCACAGACTCCCCCTTTTTGATGATGACAAACATCTCATGGAGGGAATTTAGTAAAATATAATCATGATATAGCAATGAGATATAAGCATGGTTTTTCAATAAAAGATATCAGAGTTTAAGCACAATATTTAGAAAAACTCCCCCTCACAATATTAAAAAAAAGATATCAGAGTTTAGGCGCATTTTGGCATTTTGGTGAAGAACTCCCCCTCACAATATGCATGGAATAAACCACTCCCCCTGAATCATATAACTCTCCCCCTTTTGGCAACATCAAAAAGCGGAAAAGATAAAGGGAAAGGCATGTAAAACGTATGCATATCCGTGTAACTAGATGGCAAAAAATAATAGAGTATCAAGGGTTCAATGAAGCATAATTGTTTGCGATTAACATAACTTTGCACAAACTTTTATTTTAGCGATTACGGGAAGGGCGGTTGCATTTCTCCACTTTTAGTCTTGGTGCCGGAACCTGCATAAAAATGTTACCACACTCCAACGCTCAAGTTAGAACTTATTCATAATAAAATGCACTCACACGCAGTCATTCAATGCATGATTGATCTAAAATTCCTAACTCGGTTCTTATAAAAAAGAAGCTTTCTTTAGGCAAAGGTTTAGTAAAAATATCTGCAAGTTGTTTAGATGTTTCCACAAACTCAATCACACAATCTCCTTTTTGAACATGATCTCTAATAAAATGGTGCCTAATTTCTATGTGTTTGGTCAGGAGTGATAAACCGGTTTTTAGTGAGGTTTATGGAACTAGTATTATCGCACTTAATTGGAGCAGTTTTGATTGATTCCATAATCATTCAACTGTTGTTTCATCCAAATGATCTGTACAACAACTACTGCCAGCGTATTAAAGCGGTGGACAAAGCCACACTGGCTTGTTTCTTACTATGCCATGAAACCAAAGCATTCCCAAGTAAGTGACATGTCCCACTAGTGCTTTTTCGGTCCATTTTGCAACCCGCAAAATCCGAATCCGAGTACCCAATAAGTGTGCAACAAGACCTTTGGGGGTACCATAAACCCATGGTTTGTGTGCCAGTGAGATATCTCATGATGCGTTTTACCCCTAAGAGATGTGATTCCTTACGATTTGCTTGAAAGCGTCCACACATACAAACACTAGACATAATATCCGGACGACTAGCAGTGAGATAGAGAAGAGATCCTATCATACCTCTATACTTACTTACTTCGACCGACTTACCACCTTCATCTTTGTCAAGATAGCATGATGTGCTCATGGGAGTTGAGATTTCTTTGGCGTTGCTCATTCCAAATCTTTTAAGCAACTCCTTGCAATATTTGGATTGATTTATAAAAATTCCTTCTTTTGTTTGTTTGATTTGAAGTCCAAGGAAGTAACTTAGCTCTCCCATCATTGACATTTCAAATTCACTTTGCATGATATCAGAAAATTCCTTGCACAAGGATTCATTAGTAGCACCAAAGATGATATCGTCAACATAAATTTGAACAAGTAAAATGTCATGATTTTTGTGTTTAATGAAAAGAGTGGTATCAACTTTTCCTCTTTCAAAACCTTTTTCAAGTAAATATTTGCTCAACCTCTCGTACCAAGCTCTCGGAGCTTGTTTTAAACCATATAAAGCCTTTTTCAATTTGAAAACATGATTTGGAAATTCAAAATTTTCAAAACCGGGAGGTTGATCAACATATACTTCTTCTTGAATAAAGCCATTAAGAAATGCACTTTTAACATCCATTTGAAAAAGTTTGAAATCCATGATGCATGAAAATGCGAGAAGCATCACGAATAGCTTCTAATCTAGCCACGGGTGCATAGGTTTCATCGAAATCTATGCCCTCTTATTGATTCTAGCCTTTTGCAACAAGTCTAGCTTTATTTCTAACAATGATACCGTTTTCATCAAGCTTATTGCGAAAGACCCATTTGGTCCCAATGACTAGGTGATCTTTAGGCCTAGGGACAAGTTCCCAAACATCATTTCTCTCAAATTGATTTAATTCCTCTTGCATAGCAAAGGTCCAATGCTCATCAAAGATGGCTTCATTGACGTCATTTGGTTCAATTTGAGAGACAAAGGCCATATGATGACATGCATGATTAAGAGAGTTTCGAGTCGTTACCCCTTTTGAGATATCACCTATTATGTTGTCAAGAGGATGGTTCTTTGAGACTCTCCATTCTTTTGGAAGATTTGAGTGAGAGAGTTCTTGAGGGGTTGAGGCAAGGACTCTTGATCCTCCTTTTGAACTTTTGATCTCTCTTGTTCCTCTAAATAGGTATCTCCAAATACTTCTGCAAGATCATCAACACTTTCTTCTACTGAAGATTTGGGGTTAGATTCATCAAAAGAAACATGCACAAATTCTTCAACAGTCCAAGTTCTTTTATTAAAAATTCGAAAAGCTTTACTAGAAGTGGAATATCCAAGAAATAAACCTTCATCAGCTTTAGCATCAAATTTACCAAGGTTATTCTTACCATTGTTTAGGACAAAACACTTGCATCCGAAAACGTGAAGGTGGGAAATGTTGGGCTTCCTTCCTTTGTAGAGTTCATACGGTGTTTGTTTAAGGATCGGCCTTATAAGAACTCGATTCATCACATAGCAAGCGGTGCTCACGGTGTCTGCCCAAAAGTACTTAGGAAGGTTAGTCTCATTGAGCATCGTCCTCGCTAGCTCTTCAAGAGACCGATTTTTCCTTTCAACCACTCCATTTTGGTGCGGTGGCCTTGGAGGCGAGAAAAGTTGTGATCAATGCCATTTTCTGTGCAAAATGTTTCACATGCTTCATTCTCAAATTCCCCACCATGATCACTTGAATGGAAGCAATGTTAAGTCCTTCTCATTTTGTATAACCTTTGCAAGTTTTCGAAAAGCATTAAAAGCATCATTTTTGTGAGAAATAAATAAAGTCCATGTATAGCGAGAATAGTCGTCCACAATAACAAGAGCATAGTAATTGCCACCAAAGCTTTTAGTTCTAGAAGGGCCAAATAAATCCATATGTAAAATTTGGAAAGTAGGTTTGTAGAAACAATATTTTTAGATTTGAAAGATGCCTTTACTTGTTTTCCTTTTTGACATGCATCACAAAGTTTATCTTTTTCAAAACGAAGCTTTGGTAAGCCAATTACTAAGTCTTTACGAACCAATTTATTAAGATGATCCATGTGAATATGAGCCATTCTTCTATGCCATAGCCAAGATTCATTCTCTTTACTAAAAAGACAAAGATGCATCATTTGAAGGTAGTTCATCTAAATTAACCATATAGATATTTCCAATTCTAGATCCAACTAAAACTGTACTTTTATTAAAAGAATTTACGACCATGCATTTTGAAGAATCAAATATAACATTATTGCCTTTGTCGAGAAAGTTGACTAATACTTAGCAAGTTATGTTTCAAACCTTCCACATACAAGACATTCTCTATAATGGGATTAGGACTCTTACCAATAGAACCAATCCCAAGAATTTTACCTTTGTTGTTGTCACCATACCTGGGACATAACCACTATTCTTAGGTACCAATGAGGAGAACTTGCTTTTGTCTCTGTCATGTGCTTTGAGCAGTAGCTATCAAGATACCAATTTAAGTCCTTGGCTTTCAAGCACACCTACAACAACAAATCATATTTTAACCTTTGGTACCCAAACCATCTTGGGTCCATATGAGTTAGTCTTGGGCAAGGTGCCCTTTGGAATCCACATCTTTTTGCCAACTACATTTTTATTCTTTCTAATATTGCAAATAGAGGCAGTGTGACCATTTCTACCACAGTGAAAGCATTTAATGAAAGGACTACTTGAGGGTTTGTTGTGATTGAAGAGTTTAAAAGATTTTTCATGAATTTTTGGATGATAACCTAAACCAGCTTTTCCAAAAGTACCTTTTTGGTTTCCTAAAATAATGTTTAGATTATCTCTTCCCATCGTAAATTTTGCAAGAGTGTTATTTAAATCCTCAACCTTATTTTTCAAAACACTACACTCATTGCATTTTAAAACTTCATCATTTTTATTTTCACAAGATATGGGAGGAGAAGTTTCAATCACAGCAACTTGTTTTTCTTTAAGAATCACTATCTCTTTGTTTAAAATTTCAATTTTTGATTCAAGAGAAGAGATGGTTTTCTTAGAAGAAAGAACAATTTTTCCAAGTTTAATCGTTTCATTATTGAATTCTTCATGGCGACAAGTAATTCATCATAAGTTAAAGAAGAGTCGGGATCATAAAATTTACCTCATCTTCATCATGATTTGCCATTAGACTAAGGTGAGCCTCTTCATTTTCAGATTCATCGAAGAATCCATATCATTATCATCCCAGGCAATGTAAGCTCTTCTTCCCTTGAATCCTTTGGTGGTTTCTTTTCAAATTTCTCATTCCTCGTTTGGTTTTGAGGACAATCGGGTTTTATGTGACCTTTCTTTCCACACTTGTAGCGGTAGGATTAAAAGAAGTTGTTTCATCACTTTTCTTTTGAGAGCTTGGGAACTTACCTTTGTTTACGAGTCTCATGAACCTTTTGAATTTGCGAACCATTAGACTCATGTTTTCCTCATTATTTTCATCTTCAAGGAAATCACATTCGTCATCGTCGGTTTCCTCGATGCTTGCTTTGAGGCGAGCCCTTCTTTTTCTTATCGCCTTCTTCGCTTTCCATGAGACGATTTAGTTCAATTTCATGTTCTGCAATTTTCCAAACAAAGTAGCCAAGGTCATAGAAGATAAGTCTCTAGATTCACTATAGCGTTGACCTTGGGTTGCGATTCTGTTTAGACATCTAAGAACTTTGTTAATCAAATCTTCATTCGAAGACTTTCCCAAAGAGCTACGAGATGGTTTATTATATGGATGAACCTTTTTGCATATCTTGTATGTTTTCACTTGGTTTCATCCTAAATAACTCATACTCATGGGTTAATGTGTTCATTCGAGCCTCTTGACCTCGGTAGTACCTTCATGGGTCAATAGAAGGGTGTCCCACATTTCTTTAGCAGTCTTGCAATTTGAGACCCTATAGAACTCATCGTAGCTTAAAGCAGAAGTGATGATGTTCTTAGCCTTCAAATTGTATTGGACCTTTTTCTTATCATCTTGGTCCAAAGTGATCTTGGTTTGTCTACCACTGCATCATTAATTGATTGAGTGGGGACAAATGGACCATTTTCCACAAAGATCCCAAATATCAAGATCAACACCTCAAGAAAGATTTGCATTCTATCCTTCCAATAACCATACCCTCACCATTGAAAAATGGGGGTGCGTTCATGGAAGTTCCTCGTAATTGTTTGAAGTCATTCTCTTGAGGCGGTTAAGTCCTTTATACAAGAGTCTAGCTCGATGCCACTTGTTGACAAGTTGACTCCAAACACAAGAGGGGGTGAATTGTGTGAGCAGTGCTTTCAAAAACTTTTGGAGAAATAAGTGCTAATTATGAGTTGCGAAAATATTAATGTGAAATAGATAAATCACTTGAAGAATAAATTGCAAACGAGTTAAAAATAAAGTAAATAGTAAGATATAAATAATAATAAAATAAAGTCTGAAATTTAATTGGTGAAAAGTAGAGATAAGGAGTAAAAAAAGCACACAACAAATTATCCAGGTTCGGCCACCTAACACCCCTGTGGCCTACGCCCCGTCCCCCAAAGCAAACCACTATGGGATTTTCACTAAGACACTAGCTTTTAAATCGAGTTCACTAGAAACCTTTACAACTCTAAACAGGAAGCAATACGTTCAAGAGATATCACCTCTCTATGAACACCTTGGGATTCCTACCCAAAAATAAATAATTTTCACAAATAAAATGAGACGAAAAAGATACACTCAATAGTGCAGAGAGAAAAAATAGAAGCTCAAATAATACAACTCAAATTTTGTTGAATAAAAAGACTCTCAGAGAATTGTGCTCAAATAAGTGTGAGTGATAAAAATATTTGACAGAGTTTTTGGCACAAAAATTAAGCACTGCGTCGTTATTGTTGTATTTTCGTGTTGTAAGAAAGAGCACAGCGTTGTTTATATTTATAGACCGACTGAGGAGCGTTTGCCCGTTGAGTTGATTTGTCCGTTGGAAGATTTGACCGTTGCACAGGGATCTGTCCGTTGGAATTTGTCTGTTGCGTTGAAAACACGGAGACGGCTCGGCATACGACCTCTGAAGACAGCTCGGCAGACGACCTCGCCACACAGCTCGACAGACGACCTCGACACAGCTCGGCAAAAGACCTCGGCACACGACCTCGGCACACAGCTCTGCATACGACCTCCTCATCAGCTCGGTCCTCATAGCTCGGTACGCGACCTCATCAGCTCGACACGCGACCTCGGTACGCGACCTCATCAGCTCGACACGGATCATCAGCTCGGCACGCGACAAGAGCTCATCACGCGACATACGACTTCCTCAGAGCTCAACATCCGACTTCCTCCTCAGCTCGACATCCGATTTACTCAGAGCTCGACATACGACTTCCTCAGATCTCGACACGCGACTTAATCCTCAGCTCGACATCCGAGCTCCTCAGCTCGACATCCGACACGAGATATGCATGTCAAAATATTTTGTGCGTGTGTGATTTAATTTTAATTGAGAGCTTTTTATTACTATTTACAAATTGTCTTAATAAAGATAAATAAATACCCAGAACCCAAAGACTTGAGAAACTATCATTCTTGATACGCGTCTTGGTATTCTTTTCCACTTTTTGCACGGTTGACTATTTGTAAAGCTCCCTTTTGTCAATCATCAAAACCATCCTGTCAAGGCATGTATTCACAAGATTTATGTTAGAAAACACATCAGTATTCATCTATTTCAAACAGATTCAACATATAACAAAAAAAAAAATGATTCAACGTGTACGTTGACAACTCTAATCTGTTTTTGTGCCTCTTTTTCCTATCAATTTCAGCCTGCTTAGTCTTTTAATTCTGCACTCTCCTTTCAAATTTTCTCTCAGTTACAGTGTACCCCAAGAATGAGGTATCCAATTCAGAGATTAAGTGAAAAAAAAATTTCCAGTCCCCTCCCCCTTTTCTTTACTGCTATTTATAGCCTTCTGGTAATCACTCATCTGAAGGAAAAGGCCCTATTAAAGCTTCATGGAGAAGCAAAATGCAAGCCGAGCTGTAGATATGATCTTTTCTTAGCAGGGTAAGAGGCAATAGGAGATAGCAGAGCAGTGAGGCTATGGGCCTTCTGAAATCATTTTTTTTAGGGTTTATAGTGATTTTGGTCCGAGTAATTTCAGCGAAAATTCAGTTTTACTCCCTGTATTTTTTTTTAAAATTTATCTCTGTAATTTCAAATTTTGTTTTTTTTTGTCCCTAATGTCAAGTTTCCATCTAAAAAGCTATAGCCACGTCAACAGTGCCATGTCATCATCTAATACTCCCTGTAAATATTTTTTTTTGCTTTTGGTCCCTGTAAATATATTTATTTTTGCTTTTGGTCTTTGTAAATAATTTTTGTTTTACTTTTTGTCCCTACCACGTGGCAGTCACCCCATTTGATGATGACGTGGGATTACTGACGTGGCACTTCGTCAGCCACGTCAGCTTTTTGGATGGAGACTTGACGTACAAAAAAATGGAATTTGAAATTACAGGGACAAATTTTAAAAAAAATATTACAGGAACTGAAATCGAATTTTACTGAAATTACAGGGACCAAAAGCACTATTAACCCCTTTTTTATATTATTAATCAAAAAATAACATTAAGAGATAATGAGTCCAAGGCCCAAAACAAAACTAGACAAAGAATTTATAAAAAACAAAACAACAAAAAATGGTTGGGCTCTTTCACAAAAATGGGTCCCAAAGGCCTAAATACAAAAATGCTCTTTTCAAAATAAAAAAACAAAAGTCCAAAATGGCTTAAAGATAAGAAGAAAAAATAATAATAAAAATGAAAAGATGAAAGGGCAAAGCTTGGGTACTACAAAACTGCATACCATAATCGCATAGAGAATATACAAAGCAGTTTGACTATATTTTTTTAATTATATAAAATTTATTTTATAAGCACTTAATTAAGTTGGTTATTCAAACAGGTCGTAGAACTTAAATGTTAATTTTTTTAATGGGAAATGTGCCCTTTTTATAGAAGGATTCATGCCCTTTGATAGTTAGATATAGGGGTGGAAATAGGTCAGGCCAGACTTTGGTTAAATAGGCCTGCCTATTTTGAAATTTTAGGGCCTGAGCCAGGCCTATTACTTGACAAAGGCTATTTTTAAGGCCTGGCTTTTTTTAAAAACATGTCTTGGTCTGAAAGCCTTTTTAAAGGCCTATTACACATCAATGCCTTCAAATAGGCCAATAGACCTACCACTGAAAAGGAAAATAAGCCTAACACTAAGTATGTCCATTATTAAATAGGCTAATAGGCCTACAAACTCAATAGGCCAAAGGCCAATAGGCCTATCAGTCTCCCACTAAATTGACTAATGGGCTAACAAACTAACCTAAATTGACTATAATAAATTTAGAATACCTTCATAGGCATCTAGTTATGCAATACCTTACCTTAATAGCAATCGTATATCCATCTACTAGATGAATCATGTTCCTCAAGTGGGGAGCAGAACCAAATCCATCAAAGAACCCAAAAACAACACCAATAATGTCCCTGCACTTAGGTCCATCCACCAAAAACAATATGCCTATAATATATTTGTAAATGCTATGTGCTATAGGAACAACTTTATGAAATTAGAGATAAAAGATAAATTGAGCAACATCATAATCCTTAAATAAATAAACAGATTAAATCTGATAGCAATAGCAATAGGTCTTAAGCCTTACGTAAGAAAATTGACAAATACACCAATAAAATACACAAATAAAATACTTTATTACAGAAATACTATTTCATTTGTCATGACAAAATCTAAAAAATGACAACAAAAAAGATTCAACATCCAGAAAGTAGCAAAAAAATGGCATCAAATCTTCAAGGTGAAATCTTCAGGTTGTTCATCCACCTTCAAAATAAGGAAAAAAATGTTACAAGATTGAAAAATGATGTTATTTACAAATACAATAAAAAATCATAACAAAATAAGAGGTTATAACCTTGGATTTTCTCTTCAAGTTAAACTTATGATGAAGCCAATCTGCATCAATAACTCTACCTCCAGCACTAAATGTAGACTCTGATGCCACAGTTGAGATTGGAATAGCAAGTATGTCTGTAGCCATTTTTGACAAGATCTTATACTTCATGTTGTTGTTCCTCTACCACTTCAGGGTACTAAAGGAGTTACTCTCTCCATCAGGATTGTAAACATTTTCATCAAGATAAGCCTACAAGTCTGATTTCATCTGAGGAACTCCTTCCTTTTCATGTAGAATGCTCCATATTTGGTCAAATCCAGTTGTGATTGAAGATTTAGTCTGGGTGGAAGATGATGAATTATTGCCTCCAATATTAACTTCTGTACAAGATGACTCTTGCATACTCAGAGACACATACTCGTCATATAGTTCTTCCGATGAACTCCTGACCTTCTTTATATTCTTATTAGTAACTTCTTCAGATTTACATATTAAGGGGAAACATATATCCACAATATAAAATTTACACCTAGGGTCCAACACACTAGCAATGGCCATCAACATATTACATTCCCCCCAATATTTATCAAACTTTATTTTCATTGGTGCAGCCATTTCTCTATAAAGACATATGTATCCTCTGTCGCAGTATCTATCACTTGTTTTACTCTCCAAACTTCAGTGAGATACAAATTAGCCGTAGGATATTCACTACAAGAGATTACATGTGTAGCTAGATTGAACACTTCTAAAAGCTGACAAACTTTCTCATCTTTGTCCCAATCTTCATTTGAAGGTGTGCATAGTTATAATGTGGCTCTCTTTCCTCGTAAGCTGGAAATACAATCTTAAATTTCAATGCAGCTGAAAACATAAGAAAACATGGAATTCCATCTTGTTGGGCAATCAAGGGTAAGCTTTCTATCTTTCTATCCCTTTTGTTCAACAACATCACATAAGGCCTTTTAACCTTGCATCGTTGTGATTAATGTACTTCACACTTTCACGAACATTGTAAATAATATCCTTAACCTTGCTAAGGCCATCTTGCACTAACAAATTTAATATATGTGCATAACATCTAACATGAAATAATACTGCACCTCCAAGAAATAACTTAATGTTCAATGACAAATAATCCTTCAGATTTATCGGGCACAAATCATTTTAAGAGGCGTTATCCACTGAAATTGAAAAAACTTTGTTTTTGATTCCCCAATCTTTCAGACACTTGAAAATTGCGCCAGTCACATCAATTCCACGCCTTGGAGCAGGAACTTTTACAAAAATTAATACTCTTTTTTGAAGTTTCCATCTTGCATCAATATAATGGCCAATGATAACCATGTACTCCACTACTTGATGGCTTGACTTCCACATATTCGTAGTTATGCTAATTTTACTAAGGGAAATGTTGAATCTCACGAGAATAATTCTCACGAATACATCACGAGTGATATGTCATCTACGTGGATATTTTATTTCCGCTTCTCTCTATCTGATTTTCGGAATAGTTACAAAAAAAAAGGTCTCCGGAAACATGAGATAGATGGAAGATATGACTGTATGAAGCCTCTAATGATTTCTTCTTCGATATTGTAATTTTTATTTATTAAATACTCAAATTGGTCCCCAACAAAAATCATGGAGACCAATTTAATCACTGAAAAATAAAAAATAACAATTTGGTCTTTAAGAATATCAAATGTGGGACAAATTAGTCCCTAATAGGGACTAAAATGTCCCTAAAAATTCTCCTAAAAAGGACTTATTTGTCCCATATTTGAGATTTTTAATGACTAAATTGATATTTTTCATTTTTCAGAGACTAAATTGGTCTCCATAATTTTTGTCAGGACCAATTTAAGTATTTACTCTTTTTGTTTGTAACAGATTTCCTTCCAATTACCTCATTTGATGCTTTATAGTCCTATCAACCCCTATATGGCACGATGCATCTTATCTTTAATCTGTTTCCCTAGTTGGACTAGGAAGGGAGAATGGAGCCCAAGTTGCCCTTATAGAGGGAACGACACCGGGAGTGTTACTTTGCAATTAGTGGGGTAGCGGCAAACGGTTAGTCATGTGAACTTGGAGAGAGAAACTCATAATTACTCCTATCTCTCTCTCTTTTTTTTTTTTTTTTACCAATAATCTCGTAACAATCTTTCAAAAGAGAATATATCATAACATTTATAACAAGTCAGGGCAATATAACATGTCGTGATGTTCATGGAGATTTTACTTCGTTATATATAGCATAGCTCTTTTACTAATACTTTTCAACGAAGTCTTCAAATTTTTTTCTCTGCCGCAGATATTGCCATACAATCAGCTCTTGCTATTTTACGACCAGTTTTTTGAAAACCTAGATTTGCAAATTGGAAGCCCCAGATCCAAACCTCATCCTCAACAATTCTAAAAGGGTACTCATGTTCCATAATAGCAGCAACAATTATTTCCCTCATCCTCTCATTAGATTTTTTTTTGAATAGCAAAAATTGATATAATAGAGGAGTACTAGGGGTACTCCAACCCATTACAAAGGACACGATCACGAGTTAGAAACACCAAACAAGATACAGGAGGGTAAATCAGGCTACAAGCGACCAATTCACCCCCAAGCGCTAACCCCCACCTATACACCCGAGAGGGTCGACAAACCACTCATAGAACAAGCACAGACGATTAGCAGGTTTTGAAATGGAATGACAGTTTGCTTATTTTCGGTGTAGCCATGTGTAGCCTCCTTTGCATACAATGTTCAGTATGTCTTCTCAAATGGCTAGTGCTGGACCCTTTCCCAGCAGTAGAAAATTTTTCCTTACAATATTTGCAAATAGCTTTCATGTCACCTTTGGCAATTTCAATTTCATCGAAATCACTCCAAACAGCTGATGTTTTATGCCTCTTTCTCTTAGGGTCTGTTTAGTTCAAACAAGGGGAGGGGAGATGAGGGATTTTAATAGAGGAGAAGGGAGGGAAGGGGAAGGGAGGAGAGGGATTTAATTCGATTTTGTGTTTGGTTGAGGGGAGGGGAGGGAAGAGGAGACTTTACATGTTTGGTTCAGGAGGGGAGGGGAATGATTTGAATGGAGGGGAGTGATTAATTTACTTATATATATATATCCTCTTATATTATATTATATATAAGGATATTTAAGTAACTTTATTTTAAATTATTTAATCTCCCCTCTCCTTCCCTCCAAAACCCCCAATTTTGGGAGGAAGCCAAAATTGGGTTACGAGGGATTTTGCTCCCCTCCCCCATCCCTTCCAAAACCCCCAACCAAACAGACTCTTACACTATGATTGGTACGAGATGATTAGCGCAGAGAGAGTGATGAACGAGAGAGAAAGAAGAGAAATTGGGAATCTCACGCGATTGGTTTGCAGCGAAATTGGAGAGAGAGAGAAAAAAAAAGTGTAAGACCCACCACTTTTTCAACTCTTCGCAGATTAGCGCAGAAAGAGGAGAGAAGCTGCTTTTTTTTCGGTTCCATCTATACCCTTCAAGTTACAATTATTTAAATAAAAATATTTATATATTAATTTTTTAGGTAAGGACACTTTTGTCTTTTAAAAAATAATAAACATTTCTCTCTTCTCTATTTCTTTTCTCTTTCTCTTATTCCAATCAATACCCCAAATCTACTCTATTTCTCACATATTTCTCTCTTCTTACACTCTCTCTCACCTATTTCTCTCTTCACAATTTCTCTCCGGAACCAAACATATCATTAATGACTAATTCCTTATTTACTTTTTCACCCCCTGTGTGTTGCCTTCTGATTGACTTGAATCTGTCGATGCACGTTCATTCTCCTCATTAACATTTACCGGAGTGGGAGAAATTGTTTCATTGTTGTTAAGTAGGGAAGACAATTTGTGGACCTTAAAATTAAACCAAAAACTTCAAATCAAAACATGTTATAACCTTCAGTAAAATCATGAATTTAAAGAACTAAGTATGCAAGAAGAGTTTAGGTTGTCACCAATGATACTGATAATAATAACAATAAGTCAATAACAAATAACAGACGAAAAGAAAATAACTAAATAAGTAAATAACTAATAAATAATATGAAAACGAAACAAGATCAGAATTATTGGAATTAATAAAATACATAAGAATTAATAGGCATTGCATGAAGTAATTGTTAGATATTTCACGACAAGCCAGACTTGACATAATAGGAATATATTTAGTTGGGAGTAGAAATAGTATAAAATTTAAGTGTAGTATACTACTTCCGCCCTTTATTATAAGACTCTTTTGGTCAATGCACACGAATTAAAAAAATAATTATTTACAATAAAGTTTTCAACAATGTGTATTCTCTTTCCAAAATTACTCTTCAATCAATTTTTTATTTAATTAAGGCATTGTATTCTCTTTACACTTAATTAGGAGTATTTTTTGTAAAAAAAATAATTAATACACCTAGCAAATTGAAAAATATCTTATAAAAAGGGACAATAAAATTTTACAAAACTGTCTTATAATTAGAGACAGATGTAGTATTATTTAAGTGTAGACGTCACCATTTGGTATTTAGGTTTAGAATTGAGTTGTGTTATTTCAACAACACAATTCTCGACACCGTATTTGACATCGTAGTCAAAACAGACACAAAACAGTCGTCGAGAACAGTGTCAAAGAGAGAGAAAAATATTAAAAAAAACAAAAACGTATTTTATATGGTGTCCGAATCTGGAACCTTCGCAATGCGGTCATCTTTAGAGATGAGGGTAAGGATGCTAGCAAGTTACTGGCTCAAATCAAATATAGCTCATGGGGGTGGTTTATCTTTAGGGAAGGCCGTAAGAGGAGTTTTATTTTTTCTAATTGGTGCATGAATCCTATTTAATGTCTTAAACTTTGATGATGCTACTGTTGTTTGGCCTTGCTAGGGTTGGTTGTCGTCTTTCTTTTCCTTCTGGTCTTTTTTCCCATGGGTTTTTAGTAGTCGTTTTAATGAAAACTTCCTCCCTGCAATTTGTAAATATGGGTTAGATCAAAGCATCTTTCAATTTTTTTTATTAATATATCTTCTTTGCTTATCAAAAAAAATATGGTATCCGACAACTTTTTGTTGTCGATCAAACATTTCTCTTTAGAATTTGACTTTATAAACAATAGCAAAAAGAATTATACTATAAAAAAATAAGTGTGCAGGTGTGTGGTTTTAGAACCGCAGGTAATGTGCCATTTTACCTTAGAAAAAGACCGATTGGATTATAGAGGGTCCTACCCATATGGTTTTTGAACAGGTACGTCCATGTGCATAGATTCACATGTAGACAACGTTTTTTACGGGACATATAGACAACTTTTAACAAATAAAGGAACCTATCAGTATTAATAAAAAATATGTTACCAAAAAAAAAAGATAAACCCATTGGATAATAGGAATAAGCATTAGATAACGATTATCGAAGTGAAAAAGAACGAGATTGATCGGCTTTTTTTTTTTTTCAGTGATTATCTATTTGTCACCTTTTCTCATCAGTTCAACCCTTCAAACTTGCAAACAGTAGTGACAAGGGACAATCTGACGATTCGAGCTATTTCTTAGGGAAACTGTAAGGTTTCTAAGTTAGAATACGTGTGACTGTGTTTTACAAATGAGGTCCACAGAAAGTCCTGGAAAAGTGCCCATTATATATTTTTATTTTATTTCATAGTAATGTATTGATATATTATTATTGCAATATATATTTTTATTTTACATTAAAATTACTATATATATAAACAGACCGGCCTATCAGGTCTAGCAGGCTTTTTAGAAAGCCTGAGTCTGACCTATTTAAGTAAATAGGTTTTTTCAAATTCCTAAGCCTGACTTTTTTACTAAACAAGCTAGGCCAAGCCAGGCCTTAGAGAGGCCAGGCCATAGGCCTCTGTCAGTCGGCCATAGGCCCCTATCAAATGGTCTGTCGAATTTTCAAACCTAGACTTAGATATGAAGATTTTAAAATATTTGTAAACAACGAGTAAGGTCAAAATATCAAAATAAAAACTCCTACTTAAGGAGGAGTGTTGTTAGGTGTTCCGATAAAGGGAAGTTTGTCTTTTTTTAGAGTTTAGTAGTTTAAATACCAACGTAATTGGTGAGATTATTATATATATTTGTAAAACAATATGATTTTTTATATTTTAGAATTAAAATTATTTAAACTTGTATATTATTAAATAGATATAATAAATTTTTATTCCTGAAATGAAATTTTATAGTATACATGAAATTTTGTACATTAATGTAATTAATAAATTAAATATAATTTTTTTAACCAACCTAGTGACCAGTTGAATACACTCAATACAGTATCCACGTAACTAAAATTCCAAAAATTTATAATTAAAATCATATAGAAAGAGAGATAATGAACTATGTTAGGGTTTTGGGGAACTCTGGGGTTTTGCATGACAAGTAGAAAGAGGAGGAAGATCTTCTCTTAAGAAATAAAACAAAGTACGGGAACAAGAAGAGTGTGATGGAGGGATCAACGACATGTCGGCATATGTGGTAATGGGAAGAATGGGAATGTGACCAATATTGTTGCTTTGTATAAGGAGAAGTTGTTGAACTAGTTTGGTGAGGAAGTTCGCTTGAAAATCCAAGTAGTTCTTCTAAAGGTAATCGTTCAATACAAGAAAATAATTAGGTAGACAAAGAAGAGCACATGCCCAAGGAAACTCACCTCTTCTATCCAGAACTCACACTTCGATATTTTATCATCCAACTACTTCTCCTTGAGAGTTTGCATGACTATCCTCAGATGTTCTTCATGCTCTTCCTTAGACTTAGAGTACACCAAGATATCGTCGATGAAAACAACTACAAACATGTCCAAGTAAGGATGAAAGATCTTGTTCATATAGTTCATGAACACATCAAGAGTATTAGTCATATCGAAGGGCATAACCAGGTACTCATAACGACCATAACATGTTCTAAAAGCGGTCTTCAGAATATCCCCAGCCTTAACTCAGATTTGGTTATCTATCATAAAGAAAATACAAGCGCCTATCAACTGATCCATAAGGTTGTTATTGCTCGAAAGTGGATACCGGTTCTTGATAGTCACTTTGTTGAGCTGTTAGAAATCCAAACATAGCCTCATAGAACCACCTTTCTTCTTGAATAACAAGACGACACTCCCCATAGAGACACACTGGGCCGAATAAACTGCATCTAAATCATATCCTCTAACCATTTTTTCATTTTGCAACCTCTAATGGAGACATCCTATATGGTGCTACAGAGATAGGTTCGATACCAGCATAAAATCAATAGTGAACTTGACCTCTCTCTCAGGTAGTAGATAGTCAACATCCTCCGAAAACACTTCAGGAAACTCGCACACCATCGACACATCCTTCACTTCATACTTTTTCTCTATTGATAGAGAAGAAATAATCATATATACTATGCATCTTCTCTCAATGAAGCTTTAATTTGATTGGCAGTGAGAATCCTTTGATCTTTAGGGTTTGTTTGGGAAAGGGGTTTTAGGGGGAGAGGGAAGGGGAGGGCTTATTTTTCTTTTCAAAATTAAAAAAAGCTATAACATGTTTCTAAAAACGAATAAAGTGTGATTGAAACATTATATGATCATCTATCAAATTGTTCTTTCAATTTTTTTAAAATCTCAAATATATATCAACATATAGACTTCGTCTTCCAAGACCCTCCCCTCCCCTTCCCCTAAAACCCCTTCTCAAACAGACCCTTAGGTTCAGAAACCCCGAAAACAACAGTCTTCTCAAAAGAATTTAAAAGAATGGTTGGTTGCTAGCCAATCCATACGAAGAATGATGTACAAATCCTTAAGAGGTAGACACACGAGAACCATTAAAAACTCCATATCATCAATCACCAGAGTGCATCCCTTATAAATAAACGAGGTAGTCTTTAGTCGGTTCACCTGATAGTTTTGATAAGATCATATGTCTGTGATATAATATGATCAAGTTTTTTTATTTTATTTTCAATTACAACAGAATTTCTTTTGTTACTGAAATAAAAGTTCTATATGAGATTTATCTCTTTTCTCTGCTGAGATGTGCTAAATGGTTCCTATAATCATTTCAAAACTTTTATAAGAGCCTCCCTAATAGTTAGCAATGCCGCCTGTTGTTTTAAGATTGGTATGTTCAACATTCTTGTTGAATCATACTTGTATCTTTGATAGGATTGCGCAAGAGCGTTTCTACAAAAACTATGCTATCGACTACTTAAACTGAAAGGACATGGGCACTATGTTGTATTGGGTCAAACTCAAAAAGTGAAATTATAGTCTCATATAATATTTTCCAACCTTTAACTTAGATTCTGTAAAAGCGGCATATTTTTCTTTAAAAAGAAAACTTTAATCTGCATTTATGAAAAAATGAATACTAGTTGATAGACACTAGCAAGTAGAGTGTAACGCCTTGACCCCATCGAGGCATTATATAAAGAACTTAAACATAAAGTATAATAAGCTTAGTAAAACTCACGCTTAGAGTACGAGGCGGAAAAAATTAAAGCTTTCAAAATTTCAAAAAAATCATACTTTAGGAAAAATCTTGAGACTTATACATCATTTGAAACCAAGTTTGAAGGTAAAATTATATAGTACAAAAGACTGAAATGATAAAATATAACAAAATCTACAAAGAATCGACTCGTGATCCGGCTATACCATCGTTTGGCATCTGTTGTCACTGACCAATTGTGAAGCATCCCAATAACGCTACACTATCTTCAACAAGTACCTGTCACTAAAAAAATAAAGGGAAAAGGGTGAGATAAAATCTCAGTGAGTCCTCCACGGACCTCTCACTAACACTATCCCCAATAACATAATATCATAAGTTAACATAAAGCATTACTCACAACGCAAATATAATTCATAACGATCCCATACGGAATCCATAATAAGCATGAACATAATACTTGCTACGGAAATCCAAAACATAAATAGCAAGCCACAACAATTCCCTAGGGAATCCATGATAAACATAAACATAACGATTCCAAAGGAATCCATAATGCACCCACTTGGCTCAATTGAAATTGAGTTAAAATCGATAGAGTTCGGATAACAACCAAGAGGGTCCCTGATGCCGAACCTTATAGCGAATTCGGACCGACAAACATCCCATAAACAAACAAATATCAAGAAATCAAATGCACTAAATATACAACCATTCAAATGTACCAAACATATAAAGTAATTCAATTCATTTGATATTGCATCATAACTAGGATTGAAATCCTATAGATCAAGAACCAAGGTCTCAAGCAATTGTATGCGTAATTCACTAAGCAATTCCAATTCATGTTTATATTGCAAACTAACTAGGTTTGAAACCCTATAGGATTTAGAACATTAAAACAAGTATTCCTATCCTTAAAAGCCTATAAAATGTGAAATAAACACCATTCTCATTCAATTGAATGCACCAATCATAAAGCCATTCAAGTTCATTTTGCATTGCAAATGAACTAGGGTTAAAACCCTATAGGTCAAGGACCAAAACTATAAGCCAAACCCACCAAAATAAGGGAAGAAATGTCAAAGAAACAGCTTAAAACATGGCATGGTCGTGCTGCATAACACGACCGTGCCAGGCCTCTGCAGAATTTTCTACAGTAGAACGTTAACTTTGGAGATTTTATTAAAATACCAAATGAAGTCGGATTTGGGAAAATGACCACTCGTTGGAAAGCTTAGTATGTCTAGTTTCTGAATATAATTTTTATTTTAGGACATAGCCATCCAATTATTGCAGTTTTACCAAAGAAGACACTGATGTTAGAAAAACAGGATAGCTATTGTCCCTTAACTTCAATATATACTTCAATTCTTAACCTTTTCAAGCGATTCTTGTGCTCATTTTGAAGCACTTTGAGTCTAGTTTCTCATGAATAAAACCTCATCCCAATTAGAGCTCTCTGGAACTCGCAATGGGACAAACATCGCATTGATGTTAGTGGGGCTTGGGGACAGCACCAACCCTTAGCCAATATCAATCAAAGAACACAACTTATACTCAATCCAAACCATTTCTAATCATATTAGGACACTTAATCACACATCAAACATGGTAACATTGAAGTATCAAATCATTTAACATGAGAAGCATGAGCAAACACATACCGCAAATGTCATAAAGCTTAACTAAATCATGAATAACTCATACAAAACACTTTTCCATCATATGACTCTCATCAATCCCCAATTAGACATCATACAAACATACTAAAATGAAGGGATAGAAATGCCCTAATGGGGGTCTTATGTGTGCCCACCAACTAAAAGGAAGAAGGACTTGAAAACAAATCCAATGACTTGGCTATGTAGGGTGAAACTTTGATCTCCTTCGTCTTCTTCCTCTTGAATCACGTTTTCCCTCTTTTTTAACTTAGGGCTTCAACAAATCTTCACCCAATGCTAAAGAATCAGTCCAATCTTCTACTCTATGCAATGATGGAAGGAATCACTCAAATCTCACTCTTTTTCTCTCAATCTCTCGTGCCTTAACCCTTCCTTCTTCCACAGCAAGAAATCACAGGTATACCGACGGCCTATTACCAACGGTCAGTGGCTGTCGCCAAAAAACACGGCTTTTCTGACGTCTTTGCCTTCGGTAAGTCCTATCTGGCGTACGCTCAATGGTACCGATGGCCTGGGTCATCGGTAACGTTGAGCGTACGCCGGATTGGACTTACCGACGGGAAAAGCCGTCGAAAAAGCAGTGTTTTTGGCGACGGCCATTGACTGTCGGTAATAGCCTGTCGGTATACCGATGATTAGTTTTAAGTTTCCCACTGTTTTCACATACCGACGGCATTAACCCGTCGGTATTTGAATATGGTCGTCGGTAAACTCGAGAAAGTTTCCGACGGGTTTAGCCCGTCGGTAATGTTAATGTGGCCGTCGATAAAGTCCGGATACAGCAAGAAGAAAGCCCCTTCTTTCCCTTCCTAGTTTTACTTCTCTTCTCCTCTCTCTCTCTTCCGTTCTCCCTCTCCCAACGTCGTCACCACCACCACCTCTCTTCCATCCTCCCTCTCCCAGCGCTGCGCTACCACCACGTCTGCCTCTGCCAGGGCAAGTGTCCACTGCCCCTCTGTTACTAGTCTTCCACCACTCTCTCTCACTGAAGTTGGCTCCCATAGTGCGTCCACTGCCCCTCCCCGTGCCTCCACCACTCCACCGCGCTGAAGCTGACGTCAGAGAGGAGAAACCATAACGCCACCACCTGTTCGCTGAAGTTGACACCGTCACCATTGCTTGAGTCTGTCACCGCCACGCCTGAAGAACCACGTCGTCGTTCCTCACAAACCACACCCTCTGTTGATCACGACCTTAAGGCTATTAATTTTGGGCTTTCCATATTCTTCAAGCGTTAGTTCTATTTGGTTGAGGTACAGACTTGAATATGAATTAATGTTAAATAGTTTGGATGCGGCATTATTGGCTTTGCGTGAGTTCTATTTGAAATTTGAAGTAGCCCAAATAGAAATTTCTTAATTGTAGCTCGTTTAGGGTTTGTGGTTAAAATTTCTGCTTGATCGATAATGAGCACTGCAATTGGTTGCTAGTGGTTACGATGCATGTGATTCCTGAGTAGTCTAGCGTTGTGCGTTTCGCCGTTAACAAGATTGGTCATTCCCACTTCTTCTTCTCCTTATCCAATTTTTCTGTTTTTGTTTATTTTTTCTAAGGTTTGCTGAATTGGTCTTCTGCTTGCTGCAGTTGAAATGTGCTGCAGTTGAAAAAGGAAGTAGCCTTACCTTTGATTGCTCTCCTTCTGGTCACTGTGTCCCCTGCCTCTACTTCGAGAAGGTTCCCTTTTCCTTTTCCCCCCTCAAATTGGTGTTTGATATTATACTGGATTTTGTTTTTTTTTTCCTTTTTAAATGATAATTGGAATTGTTCATAAATAGGGATTTCACACTAAGAATTTATTCAGTGTTTGCACAATTTTTGTAGAAAAAGAATTGAACGGTGTAATTGTAGTTATATTTCATTTTGCAGCCAACTAATATGAATACACAGATCTGACTCCAATTTATATACTAATAATGAGTTATTTGTTGTTTTAAGACTACTTGGACATAAGGAATTTAAGGGGATTATGTATCTTTGTACATAATTGTTTATGAACCCTTGCTTTCAAGAGGATTCATATTAGTTAGGTGTGTTGTTTAGATGGTTTTGATATTCTGGTGTGGTTTTAATATTCTTGTTTATGGCTTATTAGTTCTGCTAACAGAAGAAGCTCTGTTGCATAGGCCTCAGAGACCGCCACCTCCACCACTCCGCCACGCCACTACAGCCACAACCACCGCTCGTGCCTCTACCACTACTGTACGATCGAGGTATGCACTCTAACGAAATATCGGTTGACTCATTGGGTGGAAAAGGGTTGGCTGTTGACCCCCACACCGACATTTTTTTTTTGCTTCATAGTTCTCTCCACTGAGTGAATTTTGAAGTGATGTGTGTGTTTTTGCTGCCAAAAAGTTATTATGTTGAAGTGATGTATAGTTCTTTCCACAGAGGGAATTTTGTCTGATGTATGTCTTATGTTAGAAAGTAGAGAAACATATCTATTCATATAGCTAACCATTAAAAAATATTTAGATATTATTAACTAAACATGTAGTTGATTGTTCCTAAGGAAAGATAGAAATAATACCTGAGGAAAGCTAGAAATTTCGTTCTCCCTTACACAGGGCGTGATGCCATCTTTTATATAGAAGTGAATATCATTTTCAGCATACTTTTTTATTTCAGCAAGTCGACAGTGTTGTACAATCGATATAATTAATAAATCATCAAGTGACTTGTAGAATTTGTTATATACCACATCAGAACTATCTCTTTTCTAATTGCGTTTACAACATTAGCTAAACTTGAAGGTTGTATATTTTTTTCTTCTATTCCAGTTGAAAACATACGAAACTATTATAACGACTAAATGGTTATGATTATAACCTTGTATAATTAAACTTATAAGGACTTCAAAATGAATGTTTAATTATGTAAAATTTACAAACCTGTTTAAAAAATTTTCTGGAAATTTTTTTAAAACAAATTGCTATTAACAAAAACAAAATTGATGCACATTGAACAACTTGAGGTCTTTTTCCCGAGCTTTATTGTTGGGTGTGCCATCTGCTAGCTCAACATCATCTATTGTGCATCAGTCATTTCACGCTAATTACTTACTTTCATCACTCTGACTTTTCTTGCCTACCTAAACCTGCAAAACATGCAAGTTTGTGTTTAAATAAAATGCATTAAACATAATTATACATAATGGATGATGACAATTGCATTGCCATGTTATTTATCAATTATTGTATTGTTACATAGACGACCAAGCTCTGGTTTTGCATCCATCCATCTAACAAAGATATGGTCTGAATTTGATAAGAAAAAAAAAACTTTTGGAGTAGAAATACTTACGCCTTTTGCAGTAACCAAGAAAAAAATTTTGTTAGCAAACAAAGAAAGTTTATTTACTTCAAAGCCTTAATACCCAGTTCTATCTATAAAGAGCAACTAACAACGAACACGTATCTTTGTAACAGGTAATCAACTAATGACTTGCTAATTAAAATAAGACTTCTACTAAAAGGTACAAATACTAACAAACAAAAGCATGTTTTCTCTAAACCCCTATTAGTGAACACTTATAATTCTATTTTTAATGTCTCTGGCTGTAGCACATCACATTCATTAAAAGACAGACATTATGCCACATCAAAGTTATTGTATTAAATGAAAGATTGATCTAACTTCAATTTAGCATGTTTTAACACAAAGGAAATGGCAGATGAAAAAATTTGCATATACATAAAATCTGATTTTGACTGACAAAAATGTAATCTATCCACTTCGCATTTAAAAAATTGAAAATATGGGATTTAAGTTAAGGTTCCTAAAATCATGAGACCACATTAAATGGTACATGTAACTAAACTACACATCTAAACATATACATGAATTTCTTCTACAAATTCTGACTTTCTGCACACAACATCAAACAAAAAACCTAATTTGATTCTTGCACAAACCATTGACACCCGAATAACATTTTTTGCCCAATCTTATATGCTCATTAATGGGGTAGCAAAAGTAAACTTCAGATTGTGATGCTTTTGATAATCACGATCAGTAAACTTAATTTGCTGGAACTATCTTTTGGGGTGGATAACAACATTATTAGATATAAAAGTTTTTGCACTCCTAATGTCATTGGCATTTTTAAAAAATTCTAAATTGTTTTTCAAGTTTATTAATTTTAAGTCTTGAATAAGGATCCCAAAATTGCAGTATTTAACATAAATTGGGTAGGAAATTGCAAATGTATAGAAAGAAACCATGAGAATAATGCAACAATTAATTTTCTACCCATATCCTGGAAAAAATTCAAAAAAAAAACCTTCAATGATAGGAAGTAGTTTCCATGCAAAGGAATTGAAAGAAAATTTTAAAAAAAAACTGTGTTATATCTATGATTATATTAGAAAAACTGTCAAAATCATGTGTTTAATGCAGAAGACCAATGTGCAGAGATAGGATATGCAATTTACCCAACGTACCAAAAAATAATAAACAAAGAACTCTAAGAAATAAACAACGGAATAAAAAGTAAATCACAGAAAAAAGATGTTTAGTTGAGAAGGAAAAAAAACCTGTAAGGTTATTCATTTTTAAGATTCCAATTAGATTTGATTCAATTATATGGAGTACCCAAGCCAGTGCCTTGAAACATTCACATTTGAAAATGTCTAAGCTCAGTCTGCGATCCTCAATTTGAAAACAAAAATCCAGCGCCCAAATAAAAGTTGTTTGCCCCTTCATGATCTATCCCTGACAGAAGCATCCCTTTATCATCAAGCATAATTTTAGTGAGCATACTATTGAAGAATCAGCAACATCGGTACAATGTAAGTTGAAAAAGGAATACTACTACAACAATCCTACTAATCAAGAAGGGAGGGAATACCTCCTATGGCAAATAATTACAGCTATTTTTTTGGTAATAATTGCATCGATTTTTTTCCTATAAGATCAGTGTCACAACATAGATTTCTCAATATAACTCCCAAAACAACCCAATGGCTAAGTAAATTCGACTTTATTTTCTTTCCCTTCAAGTATTGTTATAACATTATCCTTTTTTACATTATTTTTCAAAATCAGTACAGTGCAATAATTATAAAACATGCCCCCAATATCAAGCCTTGCTGCACCAAATGGTCATCGGTAATATAGAAAAAGTAAGATATGGAATTGTTTACAAGAAAGTGAAAAGTAAAGTAATTAACCATGCATTCCACGATAAATGTAAGATAGCTTTGCAGCTTCATCATAATTATTAATAACAATAATCAAACTAGAAAAGTCAAAATTCATCACAAAACTGTTTAAAAATCAATATTTGATGCATGCTATTTGTAAGAAAAAATAACAAAGACCCACTTTTGTGATAAAAGGACTCAACTGATAGGATCTGATCAACTCCTGAAGATGAGGGGGTACACTATCCAATTGATTGTCACCTTCAGAGGCTAGACACAAGATCACTAATAGTTGTTTCCGTCCTGTGAGTCACCAGCAATCGACCTGGTCTATTACACCAGTAATGACTTTGGTTTTTCAGGGAACATAGGTTTTACACACACACACATAATTAAGAAAGGAAAATAATTAAGAATCAAAGGATCATTGTAGTTTAATCTAATAATTAAGAAAAAAAATACTCAGATCAATCAGTGAAGATTTAACATTTGACCAATTGTTACATAGGTGAAATAAATGCAAGAAAACCATTTAAAATTTATTTAGAACTAATTTTCATTAAAGCATAACAATAACATGCCCCATATTAGCAAATATATCTCTTTTTTGTTCTCAAGACATTTCATAATTTATTAGGAGTTAACACAATATTCACTTCTTCATACAGTCCAAGTTCCTGCAACATAAAATGAAGACCAGAAGTTAGAACCTCTCTGTCCTAATACTTTTTACCAGAAAAAAGTCACCACAATATGGAAATAATTTCTCCATAAAAATGATAAAAAAATTATGTTAGCCCAGTCCAGTTGAAATTTTCTGGTTTTGATATTTTTCTTTTCTTTTGACATTTATGCCTAGGAACATTACCGTGTGTGTTAAGATTCGAAGTGAAAGCTCATTTGCTTCAAGATAGCGTTGATCAGGGGAAAAAGATGTTTTACTTAACCTAATCTCTATTCATAATTAGAAAGTAGGGAAATTTAAAAAAAATAATCTAATTCTATCCTTGGCTGCAATTTGCTTTGCACATCTCTCTGTACTTCTTTCCCTTGCCACTTCTACTTGTCTAATTCTATCCTTTAAGAGGATGTCAACTTTCAACCTATTTTTTTTAAATAACCAAGTCGAGTTTCTAATTCTACCCTTGCCACTTCTGCTTGTCTAATTGTTATGTTAATTATTGTTGAAATGAATGTTTGATTATTGTTATTAGTATCGGAGAAAAGCCTTAGCTTCCCGTTTGAGGTTCAATATATTATTGAGTGCATGTACTCTTTTAGGGTACCACTCATTGTATATTGAACCTTGAATTGTCCAAGTCGGACAGTTTGAGAAAAAACTTTTTCTTTACTCGTATAATAGTTGTTGCTTAATTCTCGTATCTTTATATTTGATGAAATTTCGGTTCGATTCATTTCCTTTTGTTCTCTGGGTGCATACTTGATCGGGGTATTCATAATTGCGATCATTTAGTATACTCAGAGACCAATGAAAAATGCTACCGAAATTTTGTCAAGTATAAGATATGAGAATTAAGGAATGACTATTATACGAGTTCTGAAAAAGTTTTTCCTCGAATGGGATAGGGCCATACTATTTAAAGAAAGAGAGAGGTTGTAAGAACGTCGTGCTACTGAAATTGTCATTTTTTTAACATGCAGAAGATGGAATTTTTCCCTTCGAGTCGTAGTTGGATGTACGATAGGTTGTATCCGGGGAGAGGGGGTTTGCAACAATCTTTTTGCAATGGGGTTGATCACTTTGTCCAAGCTGCAATGGCACATTAAGATTTTGAAATTAATGGAGGGATTAGATGTCCGTGTCTTAATTGCGATTGTAGAAGGATCAAGAGCCCAGGTGACGTCATATATCACCTGCAGAGAGTTGGATTTAGGCCTAATTACTGGATTTGGACTAGACATGATGAAAAGTTTCCTTGGGTTGATTTAGGGGCTGGCGATAATTGCACAGGTGCTTCAAGCAGTTGCGTAGATGCGGGATATGATGACCAAATTAAATTGATGCAAGATATAGTTTGTGATGCCTTGGGGGTCAACGTGTCATTCGAGGAGCAACAGTATGATGACATAGATGAACTTCCAAATGAGACAGCACAAAAATTTTATAATCTCTTGTTATAAACAAATAAGCCGTTGTTTGAAGGGTCTGCAGACTCTAAGTTATCAACGTATGTGAAGCTTTTAGCTCTTAAGTCCAACTGTGGTGCTACAAATGTGTGCTTGGATCTCGTAACGAAAATGATGTTGGACTCGTCACCTATCAGAGATGGTTTGCCAAAAAGTTATTACGAGGCTAAAAGCTTAGTGTCTAAGTTGGGGTTGGAATCTAAAAGGATTGATTGTTGTGTGAGAGGGTGTATGTTATATTACGACAATGAATTCGGTAAAAACGATGGTGCGCTGGTTGAATGCAAATTTTGTGGTGAGCCAAGGTATATTTCACACATTGATAATGGGAAGGGTAGACAAAAACCAATTCCATGGAAGGCAATGTTTTATTTGCCAATTATTCCAAGGTTGCAGAGAATGTTTGCATCAACACAAACTGCAGACAAAATGACGTGACACTATGAGAATAGAAGCATTTCAGGTATGTTGCGCTAGCCATGTGATGGTGAAGCTTGGAAGCACTTTGATCGTGTGCATCCCGAATTTGCAGCAGATCCACGTAATGTACGACTTGACTTATGCTTTGATGGTTTTATCCCGTATGTTCAATCAACGGCGAAACCCTATTCTTGCTAGCCAGTTATTGTTACCCTATACAATCTTCCTCCCGAAATGTGCATGTATAAGCCTTATATGTTCTTGACTTGGATTGTACCGGGTCCAGATACTCCAAAAGATGGTATTGACATCTACTTACAGCCTCTCATTGACGATCTCAAAAGGTTGTGGAATGGCGTTTTAACTTATGGTATTGCACGAAAGAAGAACTTTATAATGAGGGCAGCTCTTATGTGGACCATTAATGACTTCCCTACATATGGCATATTGTCTGGTTAGGGTACTCATGGTAAAATGGCATGTCCCCATTGCATGGAGCATACAAATGCCTTTACCTTGAAATTCGGGGGGAATAGTTCTTGGTTTGACTCACATCGCAGGTTTTTACCAGGTGATCATCCATTTAGATGGAATAAGAACGCCTTCAAGAAGGGACAAGTTGAATTAGATGACCCGCCTCCAAGGTTGACATCCGAACAGGTTTGGTGCAGAGTTATGGATCTACCAAAAATCACAGATTATGGTGAATTGGATCGATTTGAAAGATATGGACAATGGCATAATTGGACTAAAAGAAGTATTTTTTGGGATCTGCCATATTGGAAAGATAATTTATTGAGACACAACCTTGATGTTATGCACATTGAGAAGAACTTTTTTTGACAATGTTTTTCTCATAGTGATGAACGTTAAAGGAAGAACGAAAGACAACGATAAGGCCAGACTGGACTTACCGCTTTACTGTAGGCGAAATGACTTGCATTTGACGACTCGGTCGGATGGGAAAACCCTGAAACCCAAAGCCTGTTGCTCTTTAACTGCTGAGGAAGCAAGGTCAGTCTGTCGGTGGGTAAAAGAACTTCGAATGCCAGACGATTATTCTTCTAATTTGGCAAGATGTGCCGATGTGAACAAAGAAACCATGATTGGGATGAAAAGCCATGATTGTCATGTATTCGTGGAGTGTTTACTTCCTATTGCATTTAGTTCCTTGACATCAAATGTTTTAAATCCACTTACGGAACTCAGCCAATTTTTTAAAGATTTGTGTTCTGCAGCCTTGAGAGAGGATGATCTTATAAAGATGGAGCAGAACATACCAGTCATTCTTTGTAAGTTGGAGAGAGTATTTCCCCCTGGTTTCTTTGACTCTATGGAGCATCTCGCAGTACATCTTGCACATGGTGGATCGGTTCAATACAGATGGATGTATCCATTCGAAAGGTAATATAATAAAATATTCTTTAAAATAAATATTCACTTGAAGGGTTAAATGTATCAATTTTTATCATCAACCTTGTTATTTTGTAAATTTATGGGTGACTCAAAACGATCGGTGAAAAATAAGGCCAGGGTTGAAGAATCTATTTGTGCAACTTACTTACACCGTGAGACAATCCATTTTTGTTCCCATTATTTTATGAACTTCAAGCTGACACCAACAAATAATAGGAATGAAATAGAAATTGAAAGTGAAAGACACCCGCTAGCCTTATCAGTATTTTGTCTTCCCGGTCGTCATGCTGGAAAGGAGCTGACTTCCTGGTTAACGGGAGAAGAGTGAAAGTCAGCCCACGTTCACATGTTGATCAACTGTGCCAAAGTATCACCATATCTTATGTATGTATCATTTTGACCACTTTCAATTTCTTTTATCCACAGCTACTCATGATCATTTGTTTGATAATGACTTGATCAGGGCATTCTTGTTAACTAAGCCCACAAGCGAACAAGACTCTTCTGCCTATATTCATGAATATTTCCCAACGTGGTTTATGAACCAGGTATGTATATTTAGTCCTATTTGAACTATTTATTGTTTGAAAATACAAAAAATTGTTTGAAAAAAGGAACCATAATTTGTTTGCATATGGTGTATACGTAGGTGTATAGTGAGGCAAAATCGAACACTTGAGAAATTTATCTCATGGTCCTAAATCACGTGTAAAAGAATGGCACACGTTTTTCGTAAACGGATACAAATTTCAAACCCAGTCTAAAACAGAGGGGAAAAAATAGTTAACAGTGGAGTTTATGTAAAGGTGTCACAGATGGAGGTGAAGACGACTTCTACGGCGTGATTCAACATATATATGAACTGACATACAATACTTTAGACTATACTAAAAGAATAGTGTTATTTTATTGTAATTGGTTTGATCCGTCAAGTAGAGGCACAAGAGTGGATCGAAAATATAATACTGTTGACATATGCATGAGCAGAAGATACCAAATGTTTGATCCATTTATCATGGCACAACATGTAAGACAAATGTATTATGTCCCATATCCATCAACTCGAAAGGATAAACAAGGTTGGTGTGTTGCAATAAAGACAAAACCAAGGGGTCGCGTTAAAGGAGATGATCCACCGACAGAAGTGGCTTATCAAGTGGCTGAGATGTCTCATGTCAACGTAGTAAATGAAGTGGAACCCATTTCTCGACTACGTGACGATCCAATTACATATGAAGATGTAGATGGAGATCAGGAATTAAATGTAGAAGTGGCAGAATCATCAAGATCTGAAGACGATGCCGAAGCAGAGTGGGTGGAATGGGCAAAATGAACTTGTTTAACTTTTTACAATTAGAGAAATTAATGTCTAACAATATATTTTAATTTGTCAGTTACTAGTATGTATACCCGTGCAATGCACGGGGTATATTTTTAATTTTTATATAAAAGTATGTAATTTAAAAATGATACGGCGAATGTTAGCGGTGTGTAATTATAAAGAGACTATAATTAGCAGCATAGTATAGACTGTAATTATAAAGAGACATTGAAAAAGTTATTGGTAGCATAAATATTAAGTAAAACAACTTAAAACATCACTTGAAATATTTTTTTTTTTTTAATTTTCAGTGTGTAAATTGTTAGATATGCATAATAATCTTTTTCTGATGTCATCAAAAGTTCTGCAGCCATTAGCTTATCCAACCGTGAGCCATGTACTGGAACCTGAAATAAAATCAAAACATAAAATTGGGTTACTATTCATATATTTTACCAGATTTAACTCAATTTAAGTAATGGTGGACTGATCGAAGTCTATAGTTAGTGTAAATAATTGTTGCATAAATTAATCACAGACAAATAAAGTGTATTTAAATCTAATTATTAGTTTCAAACTATAAAATGATTTACTGAATACATATTGCATGGATATTTGTTAGGGTGCTCTATAGACATATATGGCATCAGGAGGTCCAGGATCCGACCCCCCAAACCACCCACTGGTGGTAAACGAGGGGGGAAGCTACGCCATCGACCCCCCTCGTCGTCAGAGGCTGAATATTATTAGGATTGACGATGTTGGCTATGCGACATTGTCATCCACACAGCGTCCGCATATATCTACGCCTACACAGGCTCCAAATACGATCGCCCTTTACACGCCTCTTCGGCATGCTCAAGACATACACAAAGATCCAAAGACCTTCTCGCACCGACACCCGATTTTCCTCCCATTTACATGGTCCCCACCCCGGGGTTCCAACAGACACTTGGCGCTTCTTCCTCCCATTTTGTGCCTGAGACGGTGCCCGATACTCATCTGTCCGATCATGAGTATAGTACGGGCCACACACCTGATCAGACCAGGGTTGAGCAGGATGAGGATGAGCAGCAGGAGGTTGACCAGGAGGTCATTGATGATATTCAGATGCTGCATGATGACCGAGTTGCTATCAGGCCGGCTGGTAAAGGGTAAGTATTTACATTTTTTTGAGTTATTAATATATATATATATATATATATTACAGGGCTTTGAGTAGAGCTCTGATAAATGTATGTCAAAGCCCTTTTTAACCACAACCTCTGTAATATATATTATATATATATATTACAGGGCTCTGATACCAAGAGGGGGTCGGAAGCAGATTAAAAAGAGCTGAAAAGAACTAAAGAGAGAAGTAGGACTGAGACGGACTCAGCATAAACTTAAAATGGGGAACAAACCCCAGAAATGGAAAAGAACTGAAAATAAAAGAAGAACTGAAACTTAAATAATGCAAATGTATGCAAGCAGTTATCCGTCCATATAGGCGGCCATGAGCAGAAAATAAAGTGCAGGAAACTTAAAGACAGAAATTAAAAATGCATGAGCCAAGGGTAGCGCACTCTTTCTTGCGAAAAGTAAAGGCGAAAGTAAATAGCGGAAACTAAATATGCATGAATGAACTGGAAAATAAAAGACGGGAAAAGAAACTGAAACTTGAAACTTTGATTGAAAGATTGAAAGTACAAAAGATTGAAGAGCAGAGAAAAGGGCAGAGTAACTCTCACTAACCTCTCTCTAGAACATGAGAAAATAAAACTGAAATTTAAAACGGTGCCTAACAATGAAACCTACGCACCCTATTTATAGAAATGAAAATTGAACTGTTTGAATAGTTCCGGTAATTTACCGGAATCAAATTGAACTATTGGCTACAGTAAAAAGTAAAAATGCTGCAGTACCAAATGGTAAAGTTACAATAATTGAGAATTTGAGTCTTCTGATATTATGATTGATTTCTGACAGGCTGCTATTCATCGTAATTAATTGGAGAGTAGATTCCAAAGCGATCGTCTTCATTTTTGTAAAATGGGTCTTACGTAGAGCGATTGAGAAGAAGAGGGAGGGACATGTTTTAGTTTCTTTCCCTTCTTTTTGGTTGATTGGATGAAGATGATGGTAAGTCTTGCTTACCCTTTTCTGTCCGAGGATTGCTTTTGTAAAAAGTTGGACAATGTTTTGAAGGTTGTGTAGAACATCTTCTTCGATGAAGAGGCAGCAAGTCACGCACAATATGTGCCTTTTGATTGAGAAGAAGACAGTGCTTGGTTACGCAAACTTCAAAAATTTTGGATTATTTTTGAACCAAATTTTTACATTGTCTTGAGATGCTTTTGATCCATCAAAGCTGGACCACCATTTGACGAAGGCTTGCTTCTGGAGTAGTGGCATAGTTTCTAGGATAGAACTACTCACCAACTTGTATTGCCAGGAAAATACCCATGACAAAGAGAATTTGAGGAAAAAGTTTAATAAAATTGGCAAATTATCAAACTCACTTGTAAATTTTTTGTCAAATAATTGGAATCCTTCTTGAACTTCAGTAGGAAGGATATCAGGTATTGGGCCAAAGAAATCCCACCATTGGAGGAACCAATTTGGAAAAGAGTACTTGTTTCCTGTTTTAAAGTAGATTAACCAGGAATGCTTGAATGACTTATTTTGTAAACCTAGAATCATAAAATCCCAGGCCTTGACATAATCCCAGTAGGTGTAACCAATTGGATCATAAAAATCTGAAAATTTTTTGGGTTTATTGGGATTCTGTCCCCAAGCTGAAGGTGTAAGAACATTCAGGATTTGAAGGGTAGAATGGGTGGTAATTGATTCATCTCTAGGATCTTTGTAGTGTTTAATGGCTACCGAGTCAGAATCCACGAGAATTTTTTCAAAAAATAATTGTGTTTTATTTTGAACCATAGGAATAAATTGGAATCCGGGAGGAAATATTTTGGATGGAATTTTGTTTGGATTTTCATCCCAGTATTCAGGTTCTAATCTTATAACTGGATAAAATCTGGGTTTTGGAATGTATTGAGTTTTGGAAATCTTGTGATTTAAATTGAATTGGTTTTGGATTAGCTTGGACAATTTGGGTTTTTTGGTTTTGGATCATGAGATCCAAAGATGGTAGATCTTGGTCACTGCTTGCTTCAACCATACTGGCCCAAGTCTTTTTAGGTAAATTGGTCAAGCCTTGTTCTTGAAAGGCTAGGAGAGTTTGAATTGGGAAAGCATAATCTTGTTTGGTTTGCTTGGTAGTTTGTTTTGATGATTGGTTAGAACTTTTCTGGGAAGCTTGATTTTGAGTTGATGACCCAATTAATTGAGCCTGGATCGAAGATCCAGATTGATTTTGGGTAGGAGACCCAGTTAGGTTAGCAATAAAAGATGGAGCTAAAGTATTTAAATCACTCTTACCTCTACCTTCGCCACCTCTTCCTCGAGAGGAAGAAACCTGGAGAGGACATGTTATTCTTTTCCCTGTAAGTATTCACGAGTGAGATAGTCGGGAGAGCATTCTTGAGCCTTTAAGATATTCAATATCAAAGTCAAAAATGCTCAAAATTGCTTGCCATCTGGCAAAAATACATTTTGATGCAAGATTTTTAACATCTTTTTGTAAAATGTCTTTGCGGACTTACAATCAACACGAACTAAAAATTTTTGATTTAATAAATCAGATTGGAACTTTGAAATAGATAAAACGATTGCTAAAACTTCTTTTTAACGATTGGAATATTTTTGTTGTCTTTGGATTCCAATGTTTGGAAGTAAAGGCAATCACTTGATCCTTGTCAGAAATTCTTTGTTTAAGAATGCAACCATAACCTATGTCAGAGGCATCGGTTTCAACAATTTTGAAGGCTTGAGGATTAGGCAAATAAAGACATGGAAGATTCTTGACCTGAGTTTTTATTTGTTTGACAACATTAGTATGAACATCTGTCCAAGGAGGAGGATCCTTTTTAAGACGATCATGGAGAGGTTTGATAATATTACTAAGTTGTGGAAAGAAATCTGAGACATAATTTAAACATCCTAGAAATCTTTGTAACTGAGTTTTATCAATGATTTGGTTAGGAAACTTGTCCGAAAACTCAATAGCCCGATTGATAGGAACAATGGTCCCTTGATAAATGTTATGACCAAGAAACCTAATTTTAGTTTGAAACAAATTAATTTTTATTTTAGAAACAGCAAGACCATTTCTTTTTATCACCGAGATAAAGATACTGATATGTTTGAAGTGTTGATCAATAGATTGGGAATATATTAAAACATCATCAATATAAACAATTGCAAATTTAGAATAAGGATTGAAAATCTCATTCATTATTCTTTGTAATTCAGAAGGAGCATTTTTTAAACCGAATGGCATAACTTTCCATTCATACTGACCAAAGGGAACAGTAAAGGCAGTTTTATACCTATCTTCTTCTTTGACTTGGATTTGCCAAAATCCAGATTTCATGTCAAATTTTGAGAAAATCTTAGCATTGTGTAACCTATTTAAAAGGTCTTTTTTATTGGGGATAGGATACCTAATCCAGCAAAGTGCTTGATTAAGCGGTTTGTAATTGATAACAAGACGAGGAGTTCCACGCTCAATTTCAGCTTGTTTATTGACATAAAAAGCAGAACAAGACCAAGGACTTTTACTTTTGCGAATTAAGCCTTTTTCCAATAAATCCTTGATTTCTTTCTGGCAAAATTGAAGGAGTTCTTCATTCATTTGAATTGGCCTAGCTTTGGTTGGGATTTGTTTTTCTTGAAAATCTTTTTCATAAGGAAGTTCAACAATGTGTTGTTTCCTTTCCCAAAAGGTATTAGGTAAATCTGAACAAATGGAAGTTTGAATTTGTTCCAAAAGATATTTGATCTTTTGTTGAGTACCAGATTGTTGGAATTGATTTTCTATATTTTTAAAAGAAATTTCATCTTTAAGAAAATGGATTTGATTTTCTTTATAGGAAATTAGATTTAAATCTCTGATGATGGGTTTTTTCAAAAATTTGAAAATAATAGATTGACCCAAATGTTGAGTAATAATCCCATCTTCAATGGTCTGGTAAGGAAAAAGCAATCTGATAAATGGCGTTCCTAAAATCACTTTGTTCCTAAGTTTTTTAACCAAGAGGAAAGATGTTTCTATCCTAAGGCCATGGTTTTCAATTATAGCCGAAGACAATTTGTAATTGATTTTTAACTTAGAACCATTAGCGATTACTAAGTTGTTACGTAGTTTTCTCAAAATACTTAGTGGGAATTAACCCTTCTAAGATACTGATTTGAGTCGACTCCAGTGTCAAAGAAATTTGTAGTTTCAAGGACAAATTCTCCTACTAGAATTTTGATGTTAATATAAAACTTTTGAATTTTAACAAAATTGATTAATCCGAGAAAAGTAAATCAACTATGTTTAATTGAAAGGGGTTATCATCTTTTTTGGAGGTTGAAGCCTCAGCTTCAGATTGGTTTTGTTTCAAATTTTTATTCTCCTTTTTCAAATTATTGATTTCAAATTGGAGATCTTGAATGGTAACAGACTTGGTACTAAATTTCTCTTTGGGACTGAGCTTGTTAGAAACTAAAGAATTCTTAGAAAAATTTAGTTTTTCAAGATATTTCATTTTCTCTTGAGGATCAGGTATGGCATTAATGGCTTTAAAAAGGAGATCTTGTTCCTTAGTTAAAACATTAACCTGATTAGAAGATTCAGATAGATTATCATCATGAATCGATTGTTGTTTTGAGAAGATTCATTGATAGTTATATTTTCTTGAAAAGAATTTATTAACAAATTGTTAATATCTTTTTGAATTTGATTGAGGTAAAAGGTTTTAATTTTTCTTTCTATCCTACAAAATCTATACTTATGACCAGGTTTACCACAAGTGTAGCAAATAATCTTAGTTTTACTCTTTTTATGAGAGTCATAATTCTCAAGAGTTTCATTAGCTAATTGATCATTGGAATTGCAAATTTTCCTATAATAAGGCTTAGGAGGACCATAATAGTGGTTTGGTTTGGGTCCGAGTTTCTTAACACTAGGTAAAGTAAATTGCCCTATCATATTGATAGATTGATTTTTATTGATATTTTCAAGGAACTCATCATGAATTCCTTCCACATCATTCTCTTTTTCTTTATTCGTGAGAGCAAAGGGTGCTTTGGGTGGAAGGTCAGATTGGATGACTTGTCTCTCCCTTAATTGCCATTTCGTAATGTCACTTAAAAATTTACGTCCTATAAGCTTGTCTTTGAAAGGGTACTTAATCTTATGTTTAATGGCATAGGCATTGAACCAGTCAAAGAAAGGGATATTGGTTTGGACACGTTCAAGGAATTGGTAGAATTTTTCTTGGATTTCCTTTCTTTTAGATCCTTGATAATGTTTGAAAAACCATTCTCTATGAGAAGACCATTCTTTAGATTTCATTTCTTTTCTAAGAGATTCTTTATCAATAACAAACTCAAATGATATTACATTAATATCATAAGATTCATTAAGGGAGGAATAGGTTGGAGATTGAATGGTTCTTTGGTCTTCCTCATTCTTTTGGTATGAAGTTCTAACAGGGGTTGTGGTTTCAAACCCTTGTAGGTGAATTGTTGATCCTTCATGGGAAGGTTCAGATTGATTCATATGGATGGATCTAGGAATAGATCTAGAGGTTGAAAAAGATCTCCTAGATAAGGCTGATTGAAAATCATTAGTGGAACTAACAGATCTAGAAAGAGAGAAAGAATTTCTCCTATCGAAGACTAAGTCTACTTGACTTTGTTTGATGTTGGATTAAGTCTTGAAATTCTGGGGTTATCCTAGGTAAGGCTGGAGTTGCCTTTTCTAAGACCCATTTGTCTGGGAGTGTGATATC
This sequence comes from Calophaca sinica, assembly GCA_037113605.1. NCBI lineage: Eukaryota > Viridiplantae > Streptophyta > Magnoliopsida > Fabales > Fabaceae > Calophaca > Calophaca sinica. The sequence continues at coordinate 30,786,824 of CM073731.1, forward strand.
ACTCCACTGAATAGTCTTGGGCACAATAATATTGGCCTTACTATTGTCGGTCAGAAACAAAGTTGTTTCTCCACGTTTGTTACAATTGGTTTTGAGAAAATTGGACCTAATAGAGTTCATGACCTTGTATTGGACTCTATAGATCAGGGTAATGGGTATTGATCCTTCCTTCATATCATACCCATGGAGTTTGACATTTAAATATAAAATATCAAGAATATTTTTATCATCCAGACTATGATTAAATCAGAAAGCAATTGAAGAATATTGGACCGTGGCTTAGGCTAGATTCCACTTTGTACCTAAGAGCGAATCTTGAAAACGATTGTGTCTTTTGTCCCTTAAATGTAAAAGAACTGCAATATCTAGGGATTCTCTAGTGAGAGGTTTCATACCAACTTGAACACTCACCGATATGTAAATAATTGTAATTTTTGGCTTTGTGTTCTTCGATACTTTTGTCGAAGCGGATGAATTTCTTCATCATCTTTTTCAATTTTGTATTTTTGTTCAACAGTTTTGATAATATAATCAGATTGATTATGCCAAAGGCTTTGAAATTATTTTTGGTTTTGTAAAGATCATCATCTTTAATCTTGGGAATATCCCAATCATCCAAATCTTGATTGATATTTTCAAATCAATTTCTTCTTTGAAGACTTTTTGGAAAAACTGTGAGATCGATTACTGGAAAGAGAAGAGGATGAGGATTGAGAGGACTTGTTGGGAGAAAAGCAGGTAGAACTTGAACGAAACATGTTTTCAGAAAATAAACAATAATTTACTCAGAAATAAACAAGTCTTCCTCACCCGTAAGTATCATCACCATCACTTGGTTTGTTAGAAATATAAATATTAACCTTGAATTAATAATTATTCTCTAAATTACTCATATAGGTTTAATCATACATATTTGTACCAGATCAGACAAAAGCTACCTCAATAATCTTCTTCTTCAAAATAAGGACTTATTAAATTCTTTTAGATCTAATTCAAAGTCATCTCAAACATATTGTTCAAAAACCAAGGACAATTACCATTATTTAGATCTGTCAAAAGCCACTCAAAAAATACTTATTTTTCACCAAGGTCTAGTAAAACCCTTTCAGATCTACAAAGCACTGCACAGTAATTAGGCCTATCTGCCCTATCCGTCGGGACTTACAGCCTTAGTAAATGCAGTCTTACATAGATCTAAAAGATTCCTTTTTGTCACTTGGTAAAGATAATATTATCATGAGCACTACCTACGGATCATAAATAATTTTAATTCCTTTTAATAATAATTTAATAAACAACTTTTAGTTTAGAACAATAAATGAGTACTTAACCATAGATCGAGAAGAGATAATTTTCCTTTTATAAAACAATAAACACAAATATTCATTTAGGAAGAATATTATGAGTACTACCAAATAGATCTGTACTTTAGTATGATTATAATGATCCAAAGAACTCAGATAAATAATACATGATTCAAGATCAATATCACATTCCTACTTCCCCATCAGGCTCTGATACCAAGAGGGGGTCGGAAATATATATATATATATATATATATATATATATATATATATATATATATATATATATATATATATATATTATCTTGTTTGACATCTTGTTATTGTTCAGGTTCCTTCCTTTAAAGCTAATTGCGACAGCTATCACAGCGGTAATTGAGGATAATTACCACATGTTTTGGCCCACCTGGGGGAAGTTGAAGGAGGAGGCGGGGGATCATATGTTCAAATCTTTTGAAGTAAGTTGTAATTTTTATTTTGTTGCATATTATTTTTTTATTTCATAAAATTCAAATAATAATGTATTATATTCATATAGGAGAGGGTTTCTTGGAAGAAAGAGGATGAGGAGCGGATCGAGAAGAACTTCCATATGAAGGCCTCCCACCGCCTCTCTGATATGCTTAGAGATGCCTGCCTCAATGGACAGCCCCACTGGATAGGGGATCAGGTCTGGCAGCAGCTGCAAGCGCACTGGAACTCCCCTGAGTTCAAGGCGTTAAGCGAGAAGGCGAAGAAGAATAGAGCCTCTGAGAAGGGTGAGAGCTTGCACACCGGAGGTTCGGTCAGTCAGGCGCAGCACGCAGCTCGACTTGTACGTTTTATATTATTATTATTATTATTATTATTATTATTATTATTATTATTATTATTATTATTATTGTTGTTGTTGTTGTTAGTTACTATTTATTATTTATTATTTAGTTAAGGTTTTTTTATTAAATAATTACAGTCGAAGCAGTTGGGTAGAGAGGTACAGTTGCACGAGCTCCATCGTGCAACTCATATTAGGAGGAGTACCAGTGATTTCGTCGATGAGCGGTCGAGGCGGACCCAGGTAATTATTAAAATATAATGAATAGTTTTTTAATAATGTTTATATTGTTTTATTACAAAAAAAATTCACGTATTTGTTTTTGTTTGAAGGAGGAGTTTGAGGCGGGAATATCTCAGATGAAATCTTAGACATCATCATGTTCCCCCTCTCAGAGCCCTGAGGATCCATATGCACCGCTTAGGATATGGGCAGATGTTGTTCGCGGCAAGAAGAAAGGTCGCCTATACGGTGCTGGCGACCTTGCCAGCAACTACAAGAAAGGGGGCCGCCGCCACATCGGAGAGTCATCAAGTAGTGGTACTGCCATTGGTCGCTCTGCCGCGGATGAGCAGGAGATAGCCGAGCTGCAGTGGGTCGTGGCCGAGCAGTAGGAAGAGTCCCGCCGGACGAGTGCCATTTTGGCTCAGGTGCTGGCGTGACAGGAGCAGATGTACCAGTTGCTAGCTCGCCAGCAGCCTCCTCCACCGCCTCCGCCTCCTAGTACTGATGATCATATCGATGATGTTGATGGTGTAGAGCATATCGTTCATGACCAGGACTACCAGGACTGTTAGTTCTGTTTATACTTATATTTTTTCATATTTCCGGATATCTTTTTAGTTACTGATCTTTGTTCGTCGGATTTTTTTATTTTATTTATTATGTTTTTTTAATTTGTTTTTTAGTTTACGTTATCGCATTTTTATATATGGGAATAAATTAATAATTAAAAGTAATCAATTAAATTAAATTAAATTATTTAATTAAATTAAATTAAATTACTAGTAATAGTTAATTAATTTAATAAATAAATATTTTTTAATATGGGAATAAATTATTTTTAATAATTAAACAAATAAATAATTAAATAACTAAATAATTAAATTAATTTAATAGATAATAATTTAATTAATTAATTTAATAAATTTAATAAATTAAATTAATTAAATTAAATTAAATTAAATATAAAAAAATAAATTCGGCTTTACCGACGGGCTGAACCGTCGGAATTTTTTTCTGGCTATACCCATCGGAAATATACCGAAGGGTTTAACCCGTCGGGATGTACCGACGTTTTCCGACGGAATTTTACCGACGGTACGACGGTAAAAAAAAGCCCGTCGGTAAGGATTTGCGACGCCCATTTTACCGATGGATTGGTGGCCGTCGGTAATGCGTTTTTTCGGGATTACCGACGGCTTTCCCGAGTTTTCTTGTAGTGGTCCTCCCCTTTCTTCCTCTTCTTTCTTTTCCTTTTATGTTGAAACAGAACGCGAGAGAGAGGAAGCAGCTCGTGAGGGAGAGAAGAGAAATGGGAGAAAAATAGATGTAAACCCTAACATCTTTCTCTCTTCTTCTCCTTCCTTCTTTTCTTTCTTTTTAGCAGAACCAAAGAGAGAGAGAGAGAGAATGGGCTAAATAGTTAAATTCAGTATCTATAAAAAAATTATTAAATAAAATAACCCTATGACAAAAAGGGGTTCGGCTTCAGTGCCTTTGTGGCACCAAAAGGCACATGCCTTTCGGCCATTTTCGTCCCTTGGATCAGTTTTTCCGTCAGGATTGCGCCACGTGGTTTCTCTTATTGTTATTTCTTTTAAAATCAAATTAAAACAGCGTAATTGTCCAACGAACGCAGCGAAAACAGGCCGGGCTGCGCACCTCCCGGATCGCCGAACTGCGCGCACCTCGCCTGACCACTGAACCCACCTCGTAGAAGCGGCGTGAAACGAGAAAAGCGAAGCGGAGGAACCCGCCGCGTCGCCACCTCGCGGCACGTAGCCTGCGCACCATGCGTCGCCGCCCTCAGCGTTTTTGTTTCCCTCTTGTTGTTTGATTTACGAAAATTGTTGTCTTTGTCATTTGATGTTTTATTTTTACGCTTGTAGTTGCTCTGCAGTGCATTTTAAGAAATAGAAAGGTTTGCTTATTGTATGTTTGATGTAATGCGTGTGAAAGGTTGATCCTCACATGACGTGTGACACAGCTAAGCCACTGTAATCCATATTCCTGCTGACTCTGTACTCGTTCTTGCTCTTCTTCTACCTTAGCGCCCTCTCCTTCCTTAACATCATTTTGTTGTTGAGCTGAAATGAAAAATGCTCTCCTGTTTTTTCTCACTTCTCTTCTATGGCCAGGACTTATCTATTGATCTAATATTTATCTAATATTAACTGCAATATTGATCTAATACTTATCTAATGGATGTGTACATGAACTGATCTAATATTTATCTAATATTAACTTATCTAATATTAACTGCAATATGGATCTTTTTGCTGGTTTGCAGGGGATATAGTTTACGGTTTTTAACGAATATTTTGTTGGTTTGCAGGAATATGAAATTTGTTGTATGCTGAAGAATGTAGGAAAACAATGTAGGAAATCAATTTACTGGTTTGAGCATGATTCATAAACATGGACTTGAAGACTTAGATTTCTTCTATGAGGATTTTACATGGACCAATTTGCACTAGGACATGAAGTTCCAAGAAAAAGCGGTTGCACATCCAATGACTAAAGTTGGTCTTGTATAAAATTGTAATCAAAAGAAATGTTGTCATGTTGGATTGAAATGTAATGAAATAATATTAGTAGAAGAATTTGGTTTGGTTCTGTAAATTGTAATAGTCTGATAAACATGTCTGAAGACATTGTGAATTGTATTTGGTTATACGTATTTGGGCTTATCTTAAGCCTTTGCATAACCTTCATTAATAAAATTCCATTGGCTTTTTCCAAAAAAATTCCTTTGGTTTCAATGCAATGTTGGTAACACTGGAATTATTGATCATGGGTATGGATATGAATTTGTATTTCAGAGATAAAAATTAATGTTCACAGAAACCAACAAAAGCAAACCAGTAAAAGTAAGGATAATTTAGGGTCTGTATACAATAATTGCCTCTGAAAATACTGCGAAAGGCATCCAGCCTCGCCATACACCATACTTCTTTGTCTTCTTGCATTGAGATAATTTTTTACATCCACTCGTGTATATCCAACATTAGCTCTATGCCCTGCATATGTGCTCATAAGTTGAAATGTTGACTTCTGTCTCAATCCAGAGTCATCACCATATCAATATCATTTGCTTGGACTTGATTTATCTTCTGTGTGTATGAAGCATGTGTGTTGTCTCTGGAAGTTGTAGATCATGGTTGTGCTCCTCTTCAAATTCATTTATGACAAACTTTCCATTGTTTAATACAAGTGAAATCCTTGCTTTGCAATCAGTTCTAGTCTCAGCTCTGTAGTTTTTAGCAAAAGCATCTCTCTTTGTCTTTCGTAGTCCTTGCTTGCAACAAACAAACCTACACGATGTTATAGTACCGTCTTTTTTACTCTTGTTCGCAGCGCTTTCTAACTCCAAAGCCAACACATGCACTATATGCGAGCCAAAACTCATAAAATTTGCCTCTGTATTGTCAAATTCCATACCAACCCTTGGCTTCCAATCAACATTTGAAGATGTCATGTTTGATCAAACTCACCAAATAAAGGACCGTGACAAGTGGAATGAAGAATTAAATAAGTCTTCACTCTTTACCACAAAATAAACTATTATATTGATTCCCACTAGCATTCCTACGCCTCTATTAACATGAAAACAATAAAAACGTGGTAAAGATGAAAACGTGGTCAACAAACCACTAACAACTAAATAAAAAAATTCACAGGTGTTTCTTCCTTAAAAATCTAGTCAATGTCACATGAGAAACTGCTCATAAAAAAGAGGGGCACATCAGAACTCCTAAAAATCTTAACAAAAAAAAAGAGCCAAAAAAGTACAAAATGTAAAGGAATTAAGCCAAGCATTATCTCATTACGTTTGTAGAATCATTTCATGGCAATAGAAACTATTATCTCGGCCAAGCAATCGGCGGTATACCTCAAGCGGTTTGCTTGCAAAAAGGAGTTTGAAATGTAACTCGACTTTCCGCTTCCCTTGCTATGGTGGTCGGGCGGCGGTGGGCGGCGGTCGGCGGTCGGGCGGCGGCAGCGGCAGCGGCGATGGCGGCGGCGGCGGCGTTAACGATGGCGGCAGGTAGAACGCTGACCGATGCGGGTTTGGCTTGTGCCTTTGTGGCGGAAAAGGCATGTGCTCGCCGCCACTATCAACGCCGCCGCCGCCGCCATCGCCATTCTTGCCGCCGTCGCCTTTGCTCCGGCCGCTTGCCCACCGTCGCCCGACCACCATAGCAAGGAAGCGGAAAGCTGAGTTACATTTCAAACTCCCTTTTTGCAAGCAAACCGTTTGAGGTATACCGTCGATTGCTTGGCTGAGATAATAGTTTCTATTGCCATGAAATGATTCTACAAACGTGGCTGAGATAATGCTTGGCTTAATTCCTTTACATTTTGTACTTTTTTTTTGGCTCTTTTCTTTTGTTAAGATTTTTAGGAGTTATGATGTGTACCCCTTTTTTATGAGCAGTTTATCATGTGCCATTGACTAGATTTTTAAGGAAGAAACAACTGTGAATTTTTTTATTTAGTTGTTAGTGGTTTGTTGACCACGTTTTCATCTTTACCACGTTTTTTATTGTTTTCATGTTAATAGAGGCAGTAGTGAATGCTAGTGGGAATCTGAATATAATAGTTTATTTTGTGGTAAAGAGTGAAGACTTATTTAATTCTTCATTCCACTTGTCAGGTTCCTTTATTTGGTGAGTTTGATCAAACATGACATCTTCAAATGTTGATTGGAAGCCAAGGGTTGGTATGGAATTTGACAATACAGAGGCAGCTTATGAGTTTTGGCTCGCATATAGTGCACGTGTTGGCTTTGGAGTTAGAAAGCGCTACGCGAACAAGAGTAAAAAAGACGGTACTATAACATCGTGTAGGTTTGTTTGTTGCAAGCAAGGACTACGAAAGACAAAGAGAGATGCTTTTACTAAAAACTACAGAGCTGAGACTAGAACTGATTGCAAAGCAAGGATTTCACTTGTATTAAACAATGGAAAGTTTGTCATAAATGAATTTGAAGAGGAGCCCAACCATGATCTACAACTTCCAGAGACAACACACATGCTCAAGGCCACACAGGAAGATAACCGAAGTCCAAGCAAATGATATTGATATGGCTGATGACTCTGGATTGAGACAGAAGTCAACATTTCAACTTATGAGCACATATGCAGGGCATAGAGCTAATGTTGGATATACACGAGTGGATGTAAAAAATTATCTCAATGCAAGAAGACAAAGAAGTATGGTGTATGGCGAGGCTGGATGCCTTTCGCAGTATTTTCAGAGGCAATTATTGTATACAGACCCTAAATTATCCTTACTTTTACTGGTTTGCTTTTGTTGGTTTCTGTGAACATTAATTTTTATCTCTGAAATACAAATTCATATCCATACCCATGATCAATAATTCCAGTGTTACCAACATTGCATTGAAACCAAAGGAATTTTTTTGGAAAAAGCCAATGGAATTTTATTAATGAAGGTTATGCAAAGGCTTAAGATAAGCCCAAATACGTATAACCAAATACAATTCACAATGTCTTCGACATGTTTATCGACTATTACAATTTACGTAACCAAACGAAATTCTTCTACTAATATTATTTCTTTACATTTCAATCCAACATGACAGCATGTCGTTTGATTACAATTTTATACAAGACCAACTTTAGCTTGCTGGATGTGCAAACTGCCTTTTTCTTGGAACTTCATGTCCTAGTGCAGATTGGTCCATGTAAAATCCTCATAGAAGAAATCTAAGTCTTCAAGTCCATGTTTATGAATCATACTCAAACCAGTAAATTGATTTCCTACATTGTTTTCCTACATTCTTCAGCATACAACAAATTTCATATTCTCAGAAACCAACAAAATATTCGTTAAAAACCGTAAACTATATCCCTCAGAAACCAAAGAAAGATCCATATTGCGTGCTTAATATTAGATAAGTTAATATTAGATAAATATTAGATCAGTTCATGTACACATCCATTAGATAAGTATTAGATCAATATTGCAGTTAATATTAGATAAATATTAGATCAATAGATAAGTCCTGGCCATAGAAGAGAAGTGAGAAAAAACAGGAGAGCATTTTTCATTTCAGCTCAACAACAAAATGATGTTAAGGAAGGAGAGGGCGCTAAGGTAGAAGAAGAGCAAGAACGAGTACAGAGTCAGCAGGAATATGGATTACAGTGGCTTAGCTGTGTCACACGTCATGTGAGGATCAACCTTTCACACGCATTACATCAAACATACAATAAGCAAACCTTTCTATTTCTTAAAACAGACCAGAGAGCAACTACAAGCAGAAAAATAAAACATCAAATGACAAAGACAACAATTTTCAAATCAAACAACAAGAGGGAAACAAAAACGCTGAGGGGTGGCGACGCATGGTGCAGCAGGCGCTGCGGCCGCGTAGGTGGCGACGCGCGGGTTCCTCCGCTTCGCTTCTTCTCGTTTCACGCCGCTTCTCGGCGAGGTGGGTCGTGGCCGCGGCGAGGTGCGGCGAGGTGCGGGGCGGCCGCGGCGAGGTGCGTGCCTCGGCGCAAATGGCCGGGAGGTGCGGCAGCTCGGGCGCGGGCCGGGAGGTGCGCGTAGCTCGGTCAGTTGCTCGCCTGCTGGACAATTACGCTGTTTTAATTTTATTTTAAAAGAAATAACAATAAGAGAAACCACGTGGCGCAATCCTGACGGAAAAACTGATCCAAGGGACGAAAATGGCCGAAAGGCATGTGCCTTTTGGCGCCACAAAGGCACTGAAGCCGAACCCTTCGATTGCCCTGCTTCTTCGTTTCGAAAGACAATAACATGTTTTAATTTTATTTACAAAAAAAACAAAAAAAAACAAAGGAGCCAAAAGCCACGTGGCGCAATCCAAATCGTCAAACTGATCCAAAGGATGAAAATGAATGAAAGGCACATGTCTTTTCCCGCCACAAAGGCACTGAAGCCAAACCCGACAAAAAGTTACCTTACAAACACATAATTGTACTTAATAAATAATAAATTATTGTATACACATTGACTTTATTTCTTACCGTTATTTTTCTTTTCTGTCCACAATTAATTTTACATGATTTCTTACCTAAAAAAGAAAAATAAAATCTCCATAAATACTTAAAGCCATTGGTTATAAAAAGGTATACATTTTTTCACTAAACAGATGCAAAAATACTCAAGAAACAGTTTACGCAATGCATCCCTTGAGAATCGGCGAGGTAAGTCTTGTCCTTTATTAAATTGTTAAAATAATAAGATAATTATCAATTTATTTCTAATAATTAGGAAAAGATGGGTATGGGAGAATATTATATGTTTTTATAAGAAGATATTATTATATGTTAAACTAAAATTAATAAAAACTTTCAATTTCACAGTCAAAATAATGAAATTTAATGTTTATAAAAATTCTTAAATAGAATAATTAAGACAAAAAGTTACCTTACAAATACATAAAGATATTTAATAGATAATAATACGTTGAATTTATTTCTTACTGTTGTTTTTCTTTTGTCCATATTTAATTTTACATCGTTTCTTACCTAAAAAAGAAAAAGAAAATCACCATAAATCATTAAACTTATTTGAAAAATGTTGAATGAATTATCCCACGACAGTTGGCTCCATTACGAATGCCTAATGGTTATTCACAGCAGGAAGTTGGTTTGAGTTGAAAAGCAGTCACTAAATTGAGTTATATAATTAGCAAGCGAAAGCATATACTCTTTGCACATCTTTGATGTTTATTTTGCAAAACAAACATCATTCATGAGCGAAATAATGTCATCATCCATTTGCCATGTGTTATTGTCACTTCTTATTTGCGCTCTACTGCAGGAACATACCCTAGCAATCAAACAGGCAAGCTTTGTCTCGAGCATCATCTATCACTGCTCACTATTTTTCAGTTTTTTTACATTCAAAACGGTTACAAGTTTCTTGCGACGGTAGACAACTTATGATATTAAAGTTTTCTAAATTTCATATCTGAATGTTTAAACATGGTCTTATAATCATTTCGTATTTTTTTTTTTTGTTAGTCCTATATTGTATACTTAGGATCACATTCTTTCGGTCCAAATTGAAAGAAAACCAAACAATCTTCCACCTGCTTCTGCTACTTTTATCACCAGAAAGCAAACCAGCAAATTGAAAGAAATGAATTTTACAAGTATTGTTAAAAGCAGTTTGACAAGGTGGAATTCCAAAGGATTCATCATGGCATAGATCATTTGGTGAAGGCATCATCATTGGAAATTTAGACACCGGTAATGAAGAATGAAGAATTAATTTTCATTTAGGAAAATATTACCTAGTATTTTGACTTTTTAATTATCACTAATTATGATCAGCAATCAGTGCAACGTTACTGTTTGGCCTTATGTCGCTAATATCATATGCCAAACAAACCCGACTTCTATTTCACAAATTGTTTTTTGCCTATAATGTTTCACATAGCCGACAATGTTTGGAACCTATAATGTCTATCTTATGTTTTTTTGAACCATTTGATTTAATAATTAGCACATCCACTAAGATGATAAATTCTGTACATCATACAGAAAATGTAGTTTTGCAATATTTTTATTTCCTCTTCGCTGTCGTCTTTTGATCGATCACCCTTTATAGGATAAACTGTTGAGTTAGAGTTAATCATGATTAGTAGTTGTAAATTGTAATCAGCATTTGGCAGTTAGTTAAGTGACTATTGGTTAGTTGTTGTAGTTAGTTGGAGTTAGTTTTTCTTGTTGTTGCTGTTGTATTGTGACTTGCTCTATAAGAGCTAGATGGTTCATCAATGAAACTAGTCTTTTTGCTTTGTTATTCTTTGTGTCTCAACATTTGGTATCTAGAGCTCAGATCAAAAACGGCCTGGATAACAAAATCACAGAGCAAAAGTGTGAGTTCTTTCTTTCAAGAAAAGTTCTATCAAGAACTGAGAATCGTGAGATTGAGTTGTGAGATTGAGTTCTTTCAAGAACTGAAAAGTTTAGTGAGATTCGATGTCGAAAGAGCACGAAGGAGCATTTGTGCAGCCTGCCATTCCACGCTTTGATGGTCATTATGATCATTGGAGCATGTTGATGGAGAATTTTCTGCGATCCAAGGAGTATTGGACTCTCATTGAAACTGGCTACAAGGAACCTGATGAAGGAGTTGTGTTGAATGAGAGTCAACAGAAATGCCTTGATGAATTGAAGCTGAAGGATCTGAAAACCAAGAACTATCTCTTCCAAGCAATTGACCGAGCAATCTTGGAAACAATTCTGCAGAAGGATACCTCGAAAGAAATCTGGGATTCCATGAAAAGAAAGTACCAAGGCAATGCAAGGGTGAAAAGGTCGATTCTTCAAGCTTTGAGGAAAGATTTTGAGACTTTAGAAATGAAATCAGGTGAAACCATTACTGATTACATTTCTCGGGTCATGAGTGTGTCTAATAAGATGAGGATTCATGGTGAAAAGATGGCTGATGTAACTATTGTAGAGAAAATTCTCAGATCTTTAACTGAGAAGTTTAACTACATAGTGTGTTCAATAGAAGAATCCAAAGATACTGAAAGTCTTTCTATTGATGAACTCCAAAGTTCTTTGGTGGTTCATGAGCAGAAATTTCAAAAAACCCGTGGAGAGGAGCATGCATTAAAGGTGGTGGCAGAAGAAAGAGCTGATAGTGGAGGTCGAGGCAGAGGAGGATATAGAGGTCGAGGAAGAGGCCGAGGAAGACAGAATAAAGCCACTGTAGAATGTTTCAAATGTCACAAGATTGGGCACTATCGAAATGAGTGTCCTGAATGGGAGAAAGAGGCCAATTATGCAGAAGAAACTGATCAAGAATTGCTCTCGCTGATGGCTCAGGAAGAAGGAAAATCCAAGAAGAAGGAAGATGTATGGTTTCTGGATTCGGGTTGCTCAAACCATATGTGTGGAAACAAGGGATGGTTCAATGAGATTGATGAAGAATTTAAACAATATGTCAAGCTTGGTAACAACACCAAGATGGAAGTTGCTGGAAAGGGGTCTGTGAAATTGAAATTCAATGGAACAGTGCATGTCATTTCTGATGTCTATTTTGTACCCGATCTCAAGAATAATCTCTTGAGTATAGGACAGTTGCAAGAAAAGGGTCTCACAATTCTGTTTCAAGGTGGGAAATGCAAGGTCTATCATGCAGAAAGGGGCCAAATTTTTGAAACTAGCATGGCCTCTAATCGAATGTTTATGTTGGTGGCTCAAGAAATTCTGCATAAGGAGACTTGTTTTCACACAGCATTAGAAGATCAAGCATACCTGTGGCATTGCAGATATGGGCATTTAAGTGAGAAAGGATTGAAGCATCTTCAAATCAAGGAAATGGTTAGTGGTATCCCTCCATTCTCTACAAAAATGAAGGTGTGTGCCGATTGCATGAAAGGAAAGCAGCATAGAGATGCAATCCCAAAGAAAAACAAATGGAGAGCATCACAAAAATTGGAGTTGATACTTGCTGACATTTGTGGCCCGATTTCACCTGCATCAAACAGTCATAAGAGGTACTATCTATGCTTTATAGATGATTACTCTAGAAAGGCATGGATTTATTTCTTGATTGACAAATCGGAAGCATTCCAAATGTTTAAAAGCTTTAAGAAATTTGTTGAAAAGGAAGCTGGTGTGGAAATTAAATGCTTGAGAACTGATAGGGGAGGTGAATTCACATCAACTGAGTTCAATAAATTCTGTTTTGAATCGGGTACTAAGAGACAACTTACCACAGCATACACTCCACAGCAGAATGGAGTGATAGAAAGGAAGAATAGGACCATAATGAACATGGTGAGGTCTTTGTTATGTGGAAAAGGAGTGCCTAAAAGTTTCTGGCCAGAGGCAGCCAATTGGGCTGTTTATATTTTAAATAGATCTCCAACCATTGCTTTGGAAAACAAAACTCCTGAGGAAGTGTGGAGTAATAAGAAACCTTGTGTGGCTCATTTTAGAGTATTTGGATGTGTTGCACTTGTTCACATTCCAGATGCTAGGAGGACCAAACTTGAAGATAAAAGTTGTAAGTGTGTGTTGCTTGGCATTAGTGAGGAGTCCAAAGGCTATCGGTTGTATGATCCAGCTGCAAAGAAAATCTTAATCAGCAGGGATGTAAAATTTGAAGAAGAGGCAAACTGGGACTGGAAAGGAAGTCATGAGGTGGATTCTGCTGCAGACTTGGAATGGGAAGATGATGCAGTGACTGAAGATGATGCAGTGACTGAGACTCAAGAAACAGAAGGAAATGCAGGTAGCAGTGACCAAACTGAGGAAACAGATTCAGTGGAAACAGAAACTGAGACTAAATCTGAAAATGATAGTGAAAACAGAATTAGAAATCAACCAAGGTGGATGGAGGATTATGTTAGTGGAGAAGGTTTATCAGAAGAAGAGGAATTGGCAAACTTAACAAGAGAAATTAGTACAGATCCAGAATGTTTTGAAGAAGCTGTGAAGAGTGAAAAGTGGAGAAGAGCCATGGATTCTGAAATTAGTTCAATTGTCAAAAACAACACTTGGGAGCTAACCAAACTGCCTACTGGAGCTAAAAGAATAGGAGTCAAATGGATTTACAAAACCAAATTGAATGAACTTGGAATTGTTGATAAGTACAAGGCTAGGCTGGTAGCTAGAGGATACACTCAGAAGCAAGGTATTGATTATGATGAGGTCTTTGCCCCTGTCAGCAGAATGGATACTGTAAGAATGGTCATTGCCATGGTAGCTCAAAGAGGGTGGACTCTATATCAACTTGATGTAAAGTCAGCCTTCCTATATGGAACCTTGACTGAAAATGTGTATGTAGAGCAACCACAGGGGTATGTTAAGAAAGGGAGTGAAGATATGGTGTACAAGTTGAATAAAGCCTTATATGGTTTAAAACAAGCTCCAAGAGCTTGGTTTAGCCGGATTGAAGCTTATTTCACTCAAGAAGGATTTCAAAGAAGTAAGAATGAGGAGACTTTGTTTTTGAAAATGAACAAGGAGGGAAGAGTTTTAATTGTCAGTATATATGTTGATGATTTTATATACACTGGCAATGATGATGAAATGATGAGCCAGTTTAGAAATTACATGAAGAAAGAATTTGACATGAATGATCTTGGGAGAATGAGATATTTCTTGGGAATTGAGGTAATTCAGAATGATCAAGGAATATATCTGTGTCAGAAGAAATATGCAATAGAAGTATTGGAAAGATTTGGCATGACAGAATCGAATGCTGTAAAAGTTCCTATGGTTCCAGGATATAAACTGTCAAAGGATGAAAAGGGAGAGAAAGTTGATGAGACAAAGTACAAGCAATTGGTGGGAAGTTTGATTTATATCACTGCCACTAGACCAGACCTGATGTATTCAGTCAGCATTGTCAGCAGCTACATGAGCAGACCAACACAAATGCACATGCTTGCAGCCAAGAGAGTGCTGAGATATTTGAGAGGAACCACTGAGTTTGGAATTTTCTATCGAAAGGGAGGGAATGAAGGTTTGCTAGCCTATCTGCATTTCAGTTATGCAGGAGACTTGGAGGATAGAAGGAGCACATCGGGTTATGTTTTCTTGATGAGTGAAGGTGCTGTGGCATGGTCATCCAAGAAGCGTAGGTGTCACCTGTCAACAATCAAGCCGAAGTTTGTAGCAGTGCAGAGTGCCGGTCATTGTTTGGATGAAGAAAGTATTGAAGGAACTTGGTTATTTGGAAGATGCTTGCATTACAATCTTATGTGATAACAGTTCAGCAATTAAGTTGTCCAAAAACTTTGTTCTTCATGGTAGAAGCAAGCACATTGATGTGCGCTATCACTTCCTTCGAGACATGTCTAAAGCTGGAAAAATTGATTTGCTGCATTGTGGGACAAAGGATCAATTGGCAGACTTGTTCACTAAACCATTGAAATTGGAAACTTTTCAGAAGTTTAGAAGGCAACTTGGTGTTTGTGAGATGCCTAGAGTAAACTGATTGTGATGTCAATTTTGATACATAATCAGTTTAAGAGAGAGTATGTTGAGTTAGAGTTAATCATGATTAGTAGTTGTAAATTGTAATCAGCATTTGGCAGTTAGTTAAGTGACTATTGGTCAGTTGTTGTAGTTAGTTGGAGTTAGTTTTTCTTGTTGTTGCTGTTGTATTGTGACTTGCTCTATAAGAGCTAGATGGTTCATCAATGAAACTAGTCTTTTTGCTTTGTTATTCTTTGTGTCTCAACATAAACTAACTACTAAACTAAAGCAATGTAAGGTGATTCTGAGTGTTCTTCCTTTAATTCCTAGCTTTTTTAAAATCAATTGTTAAAAATGTTTTTCCTCAATGTAAAATAAGTAATTTTATTTTTATAATTGTAAAAAATATAAAAAATAGGAGGGCTAGCTAAACATTATATTTTGATAGGGAAAACACACTTAACTCTTTAATCAATTTTCATAATCATTCCCAATGCCCACCCTTTTTTTTATTGTTGTTGTGACTTATGATAGGTGTTTGGCCTGAATCCAAGAGTTTTAGTGATGAGGGGATAGGACCAGTCCCAAAAAAATGGCGTGGAATCTGTCAAGTTGATAATAAGAATCCAGATAAATTTCACTGCAACAGGTTCATTCTTTTTACTCTTGCTACTTCCTCCGATCTATCACGTTTAATAAACATTAAAATTTGTTCATTTACAGTCAGACAAAAAAACCAATAAATATGACTTTTCCTTTCAATTCTTTATCGCTCCTTTTTTGACTTTTACTGTTTATATGTAGGAAGCTAATTGGAGCAAGATATTTTTACAAAGGTCAATCAAAAACTGCTCAAGAACACAACGTATCGTTTCATAGTGCACGTGACTATCAAGGTCATGGTTCACACACTTTATCAACTGCTGGTGGAAATTTTGTTGCTGGAGCAAGTGTATTTGGTTATGGCAATGGAACAGCAAGTGGTGGATCACCAAAAGCCCGAGTTGCAGCCTATAAGGTGTGTTGGCCACTCGCGCTTAGTGGTGGTGGTGGATGCTCTGATGCAGACGTTTTGGCTGCCTTTGAAGCTGCCATTGGTGATGGGGTTGATGTGCTTTCGATGTCTTTGGGTGGTGGTCCCGTGGAATATTTTAAAAGCGGTATTTCCATAGGATCCTTTCATGCAGTTGCCAACGGGATCGTTGTAGTGAGTTCCGGAGGAAATTCAGGACCTTCTCCCACAACTGTAGCCAACATGGAACCATGGGTGATCACAACTGCTGCAAGCACAATTGATAGAGATTTCACCAGTTATGTTACCCTTGGTAACAAGAAAACACTCAAGGTATATAATATTATTGTTGCTTTTTACATAACAGTGTTGATCACATTTTATTTTCATTTTCCTTACTACCATAATCTATATCACATCAGTTGTTTAAAGGCTTATGTGACATCGATCTAACTAATTATTAGGGAGCTAGCCTTTCAAAGTTGGAGTTGCCACCTCATAAGCTGTACCCATTGATAAGTGCTGCTAATTGTTAGGGGTACCGAGGGGTCTTACATGTCTCCATGTTGGTATGATATTGTCCACTTTGGGCTTTAAGCCCTCATGGTTTTGCTTTTGGATATTCCCCAAAAGGCCTCATACCAATGAGACATTTTCTTTCTTATAAACCATTGTTCTTCCTCTTGTTTAGTCTATGTGGGACTTTGGTTGCACCTCAACACTAATGCCAAATATGATGATGCATCTGTCAAAGATGCGTAAGAATACTTTTATATCAAATTGACCTTCTTAAATAATCATTGTTTAGTGGATTTTTTTTGTCCAGTGGATATTCTCTCTTATAATCTATTCCATCATTGTAGCCTTCTTTGCAAAACCGGGGCTCTTGATCCACAGAAGGCCAAGGGAAAAATATTGGTATGTCTTCGAGGTGATAATGATAGATAGAACTAACAAAGGTGTACAAGTTGCTCGTGCAGGTGCTGTTGGAATGATTTTGGCTAATGATGGGGTATCAAAAAATGAAATTACAGCTGATCCTCATGTCCTTCCTGCTCTACATGTTACCTTTACAGACGGCAATTACATTTTTAATTACATCAACCGCACCAAGTAGTTTTTTCCCTATACTTCACTCTTGATTACTTCTTCCTAGTTTTGATTCCATATTTTGAATTGTATATTCATACATTGCATTTTATATTTTATACATGTATGATATAGGTCTCCTATGGCTTACATTTCAAGAGTGAAAACAAAATTGGGTATAAAGCCAACTCCGACAGTGGCTTCATTTTCATCTAGGGGCCCTAGTATCCTTGAGCCAACAATCCTCAAGGTTTAGTTTAGTCTTCTATTATGATAACTGACAATCCCCCTTTCGTTGATCTTATGATGGTGCAATTATAAATTTTGTTTTCTATTTTAGCCTGACATCACGGCACCAGGAGTCAACATCATCGCTGCCTATAGTGAAGCCGTGTCTCCTACAGAACAAGCATCCGATAAACGCAAAACTCCTTTCATTACTATGTCAGGAACTTCAATGTCATGTCCTCATGTTTCTGGCCTTGTTGGCCTCCTCAAAGCTCTTCATCCTGATTGGAGTCCAGCTGCTATTAAATCAGCAATCATGACCACGGGTAAAGTATAAGTATATTATTTACACGCCTATAAGTTCATGTCATTCATTTTCTTATACCCTTATAAAAGTTCATGCCTTCTTTCATTAAAACTAATGTTTTTTGCAGCAACAACAAAAGACAACACTGGAGGACCTATACTGGATTCATCACTATACAGGGCAACTCCATTTGCATATGGTGCGGGACATATTCGACCTAATCGTGCCGCGGACCCTGGACTTGTATATGACCTAAATATTACTGATTATTTGAACTTTTTCTGTGGTCATGGCTACAACAATTCCCTGGTCAAGTTGTTATACGAAAAGCCTTACACTTGTCCAAAGTCGTTCAATTTAGTAGATTTCAATTATCCAGCAATTACAATTCCTGACTTTAAGATTGGACATTCTCTCAATGTTACTCGTACTCTTACCAATGTTGGGCCTCAAGGCAACTATGGAGTGCGCATCGAGGCACCCCCAGAACTTTTAGTCTTAGTTGACCCCAAAACACTAAGCTTTAAGGAAAAGGGTGAAAAAAGGGAGTTCACAGTCACATTGACTTTGAAGCCGGTAACTAACTACCCGACAAATTATGTCTTCGGGAGATTGGATTGGACTGATGGTCAGCACCATGTTAGGAGTCCTATTGTAGTTAAGTATTCTCATTACTGTGGCTTAGGATGATGTTGCTTTATGTAAAAACAGAACAGTAAACAAGTACCAAAATGCAAAATACCAAAACAGTAACAGTGATGATTGAGAAAAAAAGAATAAGGGATCAGAAGAGAACACACAAAAGTAACGTGCTTCACTCACAGTGTGTGAGCTACATCCACGGGCAGAGAAGTGACTGAATCCACTATGAAACAAGAGGTTACAGATTGTGTACTCCTATACCAACTCTCTTAGAATAACAGAATATATAAATCCTAAGTAGAGAGGGTAGGAGGTAAAAATCTGTTACATCAACAATAAACAGAATAACAGACCCTAACTAATTAACCACTAGGCCCAAAGTAGTTATACAAGAGAAAGGTTCAAGCCCATTCCAACAATCTCCACCTTGGACTGATACCTTTCATAGAAAAACAATCACAGTCACTCCCTTAAACTGCCATTTCAGCATTGTTATTTCCAACAGCCAACATTGAGCAAATCCAAACAATGCATGAACTTGCTTCTAGGAACCGGTTTAGTGAACATGTCAGCCGGATTTTCCTTTGTGTCAATTTTCTGAACTTTGATCCTCTTTTCAGTTCTTATGAAGTGGTACCTTACATCTATATGCTTAGTCCGTTCATGATGAACTTGATCTTTGGCTAAGCATATAGCACTAAGGCTGTCACAGAAGATAATAGCTTTATCTTGAGGGAATCCAAGATCAGAAATAAGACCCTTCAACCAGATTCCTTCTTTAGCAGCTTTGGTCAGAGCCATCTACTCAGCTTCGGTTGTAGATAATGCAACAGTTGGCTGAAGTGTAGCCTTCCAACTAACAAGAGAATTGCCAATTGTAAACGCATAACCAGTCACAGACCTTCTACCATCCAAATCTGCAGCATAATCCGAATCAGAAAAACCAGCTAAAGAACAAGAATTTTCACCCCCATAAATCAGCCCCACATCAGCAGTACCCTTAAGGTACCTAAAAATTCTCTTGACTGCCTGCCAATGCTCTTTTCCAGGCCGAATCATGTACCTACTTACTGCACTGACAGCTTGAGCAATATCTGGACGAGTGCACACCATCGCATACATAAGACATCCAACAGCGTTTGCATAAGGAACACGAGACATGTATTCCTTTTCAGATTCAGACTGTGTAACTTGAGTTGCAGAGAGATGAATGCTGGAAATTAAAGGAGTACAAACAGATTTAGCAGTAAACATACCGAACCTGTGCAGAATTTTCTGAACGTAATCAGTTTGACACAGAAACAGCTTCTTGGCCTCACGGTTTCTGCAGATTTCCATGCCCAGAATTTTAGCAGCCGGTCCCAAGTCTTTCATCTCGAATTCGATCTTGAAGACCGCTTTAAATGCTGAATTTCTGACTTGTTTTGAGATGCAATGAGCATGTCATCAACATATAGGAGAAGGTATATGAATGAGCCACCTTTTCCCATATTATGATAGACACATGAGTCATAGGGGCTCCTTTTGTATCCATGTGTAATCATAAATTGATCGAATCTCTTATACCATTGTCGCAGAGATTGTTTTAACCCGTAAAGAGACCGTTTCAGCTTGCATACAAAACCTTCCTTCCCTTGAACTTCAAAACCTTCCGGTTGCCTCATCAAAATGTCTTCTTCCAACTCTCCATGTAAGAAAGCAGTTTTTACATCTAGTTGCTCTAGTTCCATGTTTAAACTTGCCACAAGAGCAAGCAAAACCCGAATTGAGGTGTGTCGCACCACAGGAGAAAAAATCTCATTGTAATCTACACCTTCCTTTTGACTATAGCCTTTGGCAACAAGGCGTGCTTTGTATTTGATAGCATCCGTACTTGAAGACCCAGATTTCTTCTTAAAAATCCATTTACACCCAACAACCCTTCTGCCTTCTGGTAACTTGACTAACTGCCAGGTTTGATTTTTCTGAAGTGATTCCATTTCTTCATTCATAGCAACAATCCAATGCTCAGATTCAGTGCAACTGATTGCTTCCTTGTAGGTATTAGGTTCCAAAGACTCAACATCTTCTGCTACTTGCAAGGCATAGGCTACCATGTCTTCAAATCCATACCTTTCTGGTGCTTTTCTGTTTCTGTGAGATTTTCTGATTGCAGAATTTTCTGTTTGACCCTCTGCAGTGCTCTGTTCGGTTTCTGCATCTTCTGTATGCTGCTGTTCGGCTTCCTCAGGTGCAGAAAACTGATCAATCTCTTCAGGTGCAGTAGATTTATTCACTTCAGTTTGGTTGCTGGTTGTGGAGCTCTCAAACTCCACTTGTTTCATGGCTTCATAGGTTCAGATTTTGAATTTAAAATAGATGTCTCATCAAAGGTAATGTCTCTACTCAAAATTACTCTCTTTTCAGAGGGGGACCAGATTCTAAACCCTTTAACTCCATCACCATATCCCACAAAAACACCCTTTTTAGCTCTAGGTTCTAACTTTCCTTCATTAACATGATAGTAAGCTAAACACCCAAACACTTTCAACATAGAATAATCAGCATGTTTATTAGACCATACCTCAATAGGAGTCTTGAGCTCTATGGCAGTTGAAGGAGACCGATTCACCAAGTAACAAGTCAGATAATGTGCCTTCAGGCCGAAATTTCTGTCAAGACCAGAGTCGACAGCAAGCATCCGCTCTTTCCAAAGAGCTGCTCGTTCATCCTCTCGGCTACCCCATTCTCGCCGAGGGGTATTTCTAACAAAGGTCTTGTCTTGCAATTCCTTCGTTTTTACAGAATTCATTGAATTCTCCAGAGCAGAATTCCAACCCGTTGTCAGTTCGGAGGCGCCTAACCTTCTTCCTGGTTTGGTTTTCCATGAGAATCTTCCAATGCTTGAAGAATTTGAAAGCTTCTGATTTTTGCTTCATCATAAATACTCAAGTCATCCTTGAATAATCATCTATGATTGACAAGAAATATCTAGCACCTCCCAGAGATGGAACCTTTGAAAGCCCCCAACAGTCCGAATGAATGTAATCCAAAGTAGCTTTGGTTGTATGCACTGCCTTTGGAAATTTCACCCTATGTTGCTTTCCATAGACACAATGCTCACAAAATTGGAGATGTTCCATCTTATGATTGCCAAGAAGTCCTTGCCTGCAAAGAATCTCCATCCCTCTTTCACTCATGTGCCCAAGTCGATTGTGCCATAGAGAATTAATATTAGAGAGACGGTTTTCTGTTGGAGAGACAGCAGAAGCAGAACCAGTGACTGTAGTACCTTGAAGAATGTACAAGTTCCCTTGTTTTACTCCCTGCATAACAACAGCTTTGCCTTTCCTCCTGATTTGAAGAACTCCACCTTCAACACAGCAACTGAAACCATTTGAGTCCATTGCTCCCACAGAGATCAGATTTTTCTTCAATTCTGGAATATGACGAACATTGGTCAAGGTTCTTACAATGCCATCATGCATCTTGATCTGTACGGAGCCAATTCCAATGACCTTACAGGGAGCATCATTCCCCATCAGAACATTCCCAGAAGTTTTCTTTTCATATGTCACGAACCAATTTCTGTGCGGGCACATATGATAAGAACAAGCTGAATCGATCACCCACTGGTCAGATTGTTGCTGTTGCTGATCAACAACAGAGAGAACAAGATCAGCTTCAGATGAGGAACCATCTTGGACAGTGGCAGCAATAGGATCTTTCTTCTTCTTCTTAGGACAATCCTTCTTCCAGTGACCCGGTTCTTTACAGTAATTGCAGATGTCTTTAGGATTAACTTTCCCGTTTTGGTTGCCTTTTCCTTCTTCTTGACCTGCCCCTTTTCAGATTTAGTGATAACCACCCGGAAGCATATCTTTGTCTTCACCATTTGCGAAGCCTTGTCATAGGAGTTCTCTTGAATAGAGGGTAGATTTTACCTCTTCAAGAGTGATGATGTCCTTCCCACACTTAAAGAATTCACAAAACTCTCAAAGGAAGGGGAAGAGAGGCCAATGAATCATGGTCGCATCTTCATCTTCAATCTTAACATCAACATCACGAAGCTCCATCAGAATAGAATTCATCACATCCAAGTGTTCTTTGAGAGATGCACCTTCTTTCATGCGCAGCCCAAAGAGACGACGTTTCAACAGTAATTTGTTGCAGAGGGATTTGGTCATGAACAACTTTTCAAGCTTCAACCATAACCCAGCAGCAGTCTTTTCATCGAAAACTTCGTAGAGCACCTCATCAGATAAAGAAAGAAGAATCAAGGAATGGGCCTTCTCTTCTTGTTGCTGAAGAGTAGAGGCATCCATGGTGGAGGGCGTACTGCAGAGAGGAGTCGGACTCTCGTTTCTTTCGTAAGGCGCGCATCTTAATGCGCCTACGATTGAAGTCGTTTCTTCCCAAGAAATTTCTCAATCCCGATAGGATTTGTCATCTTGATCAAATCTTGGAGAACCACCTGAACCTTGAACACAAACAGAGAGAACACCGAACGCAAAACAGAGAACACAGCGAACCCTAAAACCGAAACAGAGAGAACGCAGAGAACAGAAGCGTAGCCGGAAGATCGCAGAGGCTCGAAGAAACGCAGAAGATCGAAACGCAGCGGAATAACGCCCGATCGCAGAGAAACCCTTCGCGAAATACAGAAGATCGCACAAACTCAGAACCCTTCGCAAAACAGAAGATCGCACCGAGCAGAAGAACGCACGATCACAGAGAATCTTTTTCAAAGCAGAACGCAGGAATGCAGAGAAAGAACCTTCGCGAAGCAGAACTCAAGATTGCACAGAAAACCCTTCTTTTGCGAACAGTCGTTCTAACGCAGTAGATCGCACCAAGCTTATGATACCAGTTTGTAAAAACAGAACAGTAAACAAGTACCAAAATGCAAAATACCAAAACAGTAACAGTGATGATTGAGAAAAAGAATAAGGGATCAGAAGAGAACACACAAAAGTAACGTGGTTCACTCACAGTGTGTGAGCTACATCCACGGGCAGAGAAGTGACTGAATCCACTATGAAACAAGAGGTTACAGATTGTGTACTCCTATACCAACTCTCTTAGAATAACAGAATATATAAATCTTAAGTAGAGAGGGTAGGAGGTAAAAGTCTGTTACATCAACAATAAACAGAATAACAGACCCTAACTAATTAACCACTAGGCCCAAAGTAGTTATACAAGAGAAAGGTTCAAGCCCAATCCAACACTTTAGTTATTTTGCCTTTAGACTATAAGAAGTTGTGTCTGTCTCATTTTCCCAATGCAATAAATGGTTTACGATTTTATTGAGGTGTGTAAGTTCTCTGAAAATTAAAGATGTCAAACTTAGCATAATTATATCTTCAAGAACTCATTGTAGAATGTGAATTTAATCAATCCAACCGTTGGATTATCGTATATTATATTGATGATTGTGTATACAAATTTTGAAACGACTCCAATATTCACAAGTATATGACATATTTACATATATTTCCAATAATATATATTACGTTAAAATAAAGTCATACGACGAAGTATCAAATAATTTTTGAATTGTGTAAAATTTTATAGATTTGATCTACTTAATAACACCATTCAATAAATTTATACCAGCTACCAGTATTACAAAACTCACTGTTGGATTGAAAGATACTATCAGATAGATTATATCTATAAAAAATTTCATTAACCTAAGATCATTTGACGTGTCAGGAAAATGCAATTGTGTTAATCTTGATGCAGTTCAATGACACATCAAATGATTTTAGATTATGAAATATTTTATAGATTTGATCCATGTAATAATATTTTTCAATCCAACAGTGAGTTTTGTGATGCAAATATTGAGTACAAAGTTATTAAACAGTGTAACAATATCCAAGTATTACACCAGTGTAATTTGATTTATCATCATATACACACACACACATACACATAGGTACGGATCCAGAAAATTCGATAAGTGGGGGCAAAATCATATACCATAAATGTTTATATAAAAAATACATCAATGTATAAGCGATAAAATAATAACATCATTATCATTAAGCAAAAAAATTGAGATTACAAAAACTATAGCATTATATACCCCAAAAAATTGAAGACAACCGAACCTCTACAAATTATAATTACTTTTTATGTGTCTTCATATTTTGAAACTGTTTTATAATTTTTTTCATTTTCAACACAATCAAATGTGACCAAACAATTATTCAACAATTCATTTTCAATAAGGTTGTACATTTGATTCTTCACAAAATTCATTGTAGATAAACTCCTTTCAACAGTTACAGTTGCCACAGGCAAAATGAAAGTTAATTTTAGCGAGTAGCTCTCTATTAATCCACTTAGGAAAATGACCAAAAACATGGTGTACAAACTTACCCAAACAATGAAGGAGTTGTAAATAGAACCCAAAACAATAAAAGACTAAAAATGAAACAAAGAACATATGAAATGAAAGATACCAATAACAAAATATGAAGTTGAGTATGGAGAGAGAATGTTGAATACGGATAGAGAATGAAGAAATCGAGAGATAATGAGAGAAGGGAGTAAAAATAGTTAAGTTAGAGCTCTTGCGGAGTATTTGGATTGATGGATTTTGAGAATGAAACCGAGTAGAGATCAAAGAGTATTATGAGAAGCAAAAATAGAGAGACAAAGATAAAAAGATCCGTAAAAAAGATTTCTACTTTCTCTTAAAAGAGAGTAGACGCAGGACAATACTTAAACGAGGGTAGCTTAATTTCTATTTTTTCACTCTTCAGTAGGGTCAACACTTAATTTTTAGGTTAAATTATAAAATTGGTCCTCTATGTTTATTTTAGGTTTCAATTTGGTCCTCTATATTTTATTTGTTTCGTTTTGGTCCCTTACGTTTTAAAAGTTACAACAGGTTGGTCCTTTCCGTCACTAAAAGCCAATTGTCCGTAGCTAAAAGCCAAATTTTAGCTACGGACAATTGACTTTTAGTGACGGAAAGGACCAAATTGAAAACTAAAATAAAACGTAGAAGACCAAAATGAAACAAATAAAACGTAGAGGACCAAATTGAAACCTAAAATAAACTTAGAGGACCAATTTTGTAATTTAGCCTAATTTTTAGTAGGGGCAAAAATAAATGTTTCATACTACATATTCAGCTGATTACATCTTTAGTGTACATAGATCCGTCTATATATATATAGGGATTTGCTAACTTACACCCACCCATTTTTTAGTTGGTGTAAGTTAGTAAGCTACACCTTAGGGTGTATTTGACAAATTTTTAGTTATAACTTGCTAACTTACACCAACTAAAAAATATGTGGGTGTAAGTTAGCAAATGCCTATAGGGTTTGCTAACTTACACTTACCCATTTTTAAGTTGGTGTAAGTTAGCAAGCTACACCTTAAGGTGTATTTGATAAGTTTTTATTTATAACTTGCTAACTTATACCAACTAAAAAATAGGTGGGTGTAAGTTAGCAAATCCAAATATATATATATATATATGTATCTTGTTTCATGTCGTTGCTTTCGTAAATGTTCCATACCACATATTCAGCTGATTACGTCTTTGGAATGTTGGTTTGGACCAATGGGAAGCACCGTGTCGGGACTCTTAATGCAATTAATAAAGTATCCACATTAGTGAGGTTTAGGCTTATGTTGCATAGTTATAGCAACTGTTTAAAGTAGGATATCTGCCTGTTTTTCCCCTTGTTACGAAGGTTTTGTTATGGTGTGCATAGGTTGATGATGGTGGAATCAAATTAAATGATATAAAATTATCATAATATTTCATGATGAAAAAGAGTGTTTAATTAAGCTTAGAAAGCAAGTTGCAAGCTAACCATGCAATCCTTCAACAAAAAAACAAAAAAATATATCCCCACAACCCAACAAATTAAATCCCAGAAATCATGTCCAAGGACTCCTCAACAAAATAGAGTTGTTGAGAGAAAAAATAGAACCCTGCAAGAAATGGCTAAAACTATTTTGAATGAATCTAACATTAAAAAATATTTTTAGGCTGAGACTGTAAACAATGCATGCTATGTTTTGAATAGAGTATCTATTAGGAGCATCCTAAACATAACACCATATGAGCTTTGGAAAAACAGAAAACCTAAAATCTCCTACTTTCATGTGGTTGGATGTGAATGTTTTGTCCTCAATAACAAAGAGAATCTTGGAAAGTTTGACTCTAAAACTGACAATGCAATATTCTTAGAGTATTCTACATCCTCTAAAGCTTACAGGATATACAACATTAGAACTCAAATAGCTAAAGAAAACATGCATGTGATTTTTAATGAAGCTAACTATCCTCTTTACAAGAGTAAGGTAGATGAGGTTGAAGATGAACTTGTCAAAGAAAATTAGCAAAATGAAGTTGCTAAGAATGAGAAGGTAGAAGACACTGAGCACACTCAAAATTAGGAGAATGAGCATCAATCTAATCATCCTCACAAAATGGCTAAAAGTTGGAGGACGGTGACTGACCATCCTCAGGAATAGATAATTGGAGAAAACTCTGAATTTGTCAGAACCAGATCATCTTTTAGAAAGGAAACCACTAATATGGCACTAATATCATAACTGGAGCCTAAATCTATAAATGAAGCCATATGTGATTAATCATGGATTGAGGCCACAGAAGATGATATTCGAGAAAAATGAACAATTACGTCCGAATATCCTAAGATTTTGATGATAACAATGAAACCATAAGAATGAACAATTAATCTAATGAGTATTTAACAAGTTTGTTAAGTGTGTAGGAAAGTTAGTAACAAACAACGGTAAAGAAAAAAGACTGAGTCTACTTGTATACAAGAAGAATGGATACAAGGTACTCCATTCGTCCCAAATTATAAGAGCATTTTGGTAAAATCTCTCCCACCAAGAAATTTGTCTAAAATTTTTATTGTTTACCTAAACTACCGTTAAATTATTTGGAAAGATAAATTAGATTACATTTCATTTAACTTATTGATTAAAACAAAGGTAAATCAAATAAGGATAATACATAGCTAGAAAAAGATAAAATATTGACGAATTTTAGTGACGGAAAAGTCATTTTTCGTCGCTAAATCTTTGGTCGCAAAATTTTGTGACGGATATAATTTTAATTTCTTAATTCTCGTAATTCCTGTTCATATTGACATAAAATATTTTGGAATCTTGTAAGTGATCTAGTTATTCTTTCTATTTCTTCATTATCCTTTTGTTATAAAATAATCTAACCTTTTACATAATAATTCTACAATATTTCTATTTTCTTTAATTAATTCCATAAGCTCATTAATTCGTAATTCTTTTCTAGATCTGGTTGAACTCATTTTCTAATCTATTTATTTTCTGTTCTTGTGCTAAAATTCTATTTCTAATTTCTTGCCAATTTATTCTATTAGGATTCCTAACTAAATCATCTATAGTTCTATAAAGTCTCTCTACTTCTATCTTTTCTCGTCTTATTTTTTCTCTAATTATAGTACTTTTATATTCTTTTATTTCTTCTAATGTTACTTCATACTCATCCATAAAACCAGAATATGTCATCAAAGAATCTCAATAAATCAACCATTCTACTTATATCTACTAATTCCTGTCCTAACAGATATCTATTATTCTCATTTTAACATCTTTGGGTAATTTTATTTTCTGAATTTTTCTTAACTTTTTGCAGAAAAATTCATCTACATAATAAATTCCCATATTATTATTTATTTTCATTACTACGTGTAATCCTCTATTAGTTTTAATTAGTCTAGATGAATTTCTCATTTTTTCCTATTTCCGCAGGCTAGTTACCTGCTCTGATACCATAATTAATTCAACACACAGATACATCAATAAATTCAACTCGATAAATAAATTCAATAGTAACATGCATTAATTCAACCATTAATTCAGTCTTGCCAAAATAAATTCAACTGAAGCATGTATTAATTCAACTCAACTATAATATGCATAATAAATGCATATCATGCACATGGCATACATAATAAATTTTCAATCGATGCATATATGAAGTAACTGAAACATACAAAGGGCATACATAATAAAACATATATAATCCCATATAATTTCCAAATAAATTGTGAGTATAATAAATTTCTAATCATCATCTAGGAACCAATCATCTATGTCAAAATCTTCTAATGGTCCATCTAAATATATTTCTGGATAATTATTATCAGGTAACATAAATTCTTCCCACCATATAGCATCCATAATTTCATTATTATATACTATCCACTGTGCACATAGTTTTCCATAATCTTTGCATATTATTCTTTTTATTTCGTTTGGTAAATTTAACTGCCATATGCATCTTATTTTTTCATAAAAATCCCTATTTTCATCTTCAATTCTACTTGAGTATATAATGCTAGATCTTTCATTTAACTTCACTTCTATTTCCATAATTCCCTGATTTACAGAAAAAGTAGCTGTATTCATATTCTATTTTTTAGATATAATTCTAAATCTTTCACTTGATTTGCTAGCTTATTTATTTCACTATCTTCATTTCTAACCTTTTCTGGTTCTGAAAGCATAATTGGTCTTTCTATTTTTGTACTATATTTCTCTATCATATTTTTATAATCCTTATTTTCTACTGAATCAATATCGATATATTTCAGCTTGCAATTTTTCCAGTAAATCTTCTATATTATTTTTTCTTGGCATATATATTCTTCCTATATCCATAAATAATTCACGTAAATTTATTTTATCATTATGTCTAAATTCTATACTATGATGAGAATTGCTAAGTGCAAAACTAACACAATAAGTAATTGAAAATACTTTTTCTCCTGGTCTCATTAAATCTTTTCTAGCAAACTTATATGTAAGAGCCAAAGTTCTATCTAATCTTTTGGTATTTAGTGGGACTCCTATATTTGGAAAAACTTCAAACTTCACTTTTGTATATGCTAAGTTTGCGTCCATAATTCCTAAAATAGAATCATATTTATCTGTGATCCTATCATCCATCAGAATAATTTTAATTGGTGAATTAGTTCCATCAGCATAGGTTGCTTTTAGCAAAATCTGTACTGCTCCTATATGAATATATCCTATTTTCTTTCTATGCTACTTGTTTTTAATTGTTCTCATGACATTATTAATATCTCTAGCAGTAATTAATTGTAAACTTGTATTTCCTTCAGTATCTTCAATATTAATAGTTGTCTCTACATCTGATTTACCAAAATAAAGAATATTTTCTCTTTTATTAAAAACATTTATTATCGATTTTAATTTTTCCTTTTTTGTTGACCCTTTAATATTATATCCTTCAGGAAGATCTATATTTTCTTTTTGTATTTCTTTAAATTTATCTCTATTTAAGACTATAGTAGAAGAATAATTTCCTGCTTCTTCATGAACTTCTAAGTTTTCTATATCCTTGTATTTGGTTATATCTTAATTTTTTGACGTAGAATCCATATTTAGAAATAATATAATTTTCCAAGATAGATACTAAATAATATAATTAATTCTAGACTCAAACATATGTTTATCATATTTAGAGATGTGATTTTGAATATACCTGAGTGAGATCCATGCTTTTAAAGTGCCCACTTTGCTTCCGCTTGTTAATTGATGATATGGTTGGAAATATGTGAAGAGAGTATTTCTGGAAACTGAAAATATTTCTGAAGTATATAGAGAAAACTGGATATTTTTATTAATATTTCACAAGGATAGATACATAGGTGTTACCACTCTCAAGGCAACGACTCAAATCTACAAGGATATGAGCACAACTTCCTATTCAGAGAAGGAAGATAAAAGTCTCTAACGAGAACTTTCTCACTGGATTTCCTCTCCCCTACTACATGTCTGATACTTCTATTTATATTTACAAAACTCACTCCTTACTAACACTAGAAACTACTACATATTATAACGTGGCATTTTACATTCAATGGCCTTTTGTCTTTTTATGCCACACCACATTTATTTTTCCATAGCTTTAGGACTTATCTACAACTTCAACATCTACCCCTAATAACTATCATGCTACTATTCATGTAGCAGGTCTTTTACAACACGTAACTATTACTACACATACTAATCCTACTATACACGTGGGCTATTTATGTTGCCTTACATCATTATTCTATGACGTCATGTCTTACATCACTCTTCTATAATTGCTTCACATGAGTCTTCCGAGAAGGCTTGGTCAGCAACTCCTGAAGATTCTGGCTTATCTTCAATTTTGTCTTCTTCTGGCTTTATTTTTTCTTTTTCTTTATAGCATAATTCACAGGCGTGATCCTGATAAACTTTGATAATTTCACACAGCTTCTTTTTGACAGCTGGCGAATAGTTGATATTTGGTCCCAATAGAGTCAAAAATGGGGCTTCAAAATTTATTATTCTGTCAAACTCTTCCTTCTTAATCGGGCGCCTAATTTTGGATGTGATTATTGTGCTGGGTCCTTTGTAATTAACCTTCAGAGGTGTACCTCCACGAACCTTTGGGGTCTGCTCAAATATATAGGATAGCTGATTTGCGATAATTGTTGTATATTCCTCCTTATTGTATGGTATTTCTGGCGGCTTATCCATGTATGGGAATGTACCATTGCAAATTCCCATGCTGATAAAATGCTTGGCGACCTGCATTGATTCGAACTCTGGATAACTTGAATACATCTTTATAAATATTGGCCGATCTCGAGCAACTGTTTGCTTATAGAACTTCACGGCTTCTTTAATTCCTGTTGGGAAAAACTGTAATTCTTGAAGATCATTAGATAGATAAATGCATTCAATTAATCCGAACTGGAAATAATTGAACACTCTAATGGTTGAGCATCCCGGGGTAATTATTGCTTTTACTCCATATTTTCCTCTGTTCAGAACGTAGAAGTTATATATCTTTGTTTCCTCGTTCCAATTGAATAATTCAGAGATAGACTTGTTGAAATTTTCCTGAGAGAAACGAACCATTGCTTCGTGTTCCTCCCTTGTTATAATTGGAAGTGAATTGAGGCTCTGCTTATTTGGAATAAAAGTTCTGGCATCCTTCATTAAACCTGTTTTAGGTTTAGTATTTATCGTCCTACTGGTAATCGGGTCCAGGAAAACTTGTGTTTGGTCGAAAACCAATATTTTTCTGGCTTTTTTGTTTTAGGGCTTCCCTTTTGTTAAATTCATCCAGGTTGGCCTTTGCTTCTTCATATGTCTTGAATGATTCTTGAAGTACATTAGGGATTCCATTTATATGAACAGCTGCTTTATGCCATGCATCATAAATTCCCGGCCACTACAAAAAAACACGGGATTACCGACGGCCTAAAGCCGTCGGTAAGCTATAAAAGCCGTCGGTAACCCAATTTTACCGACGGATAACCGACGGCCTAAACCCGTCGGAAATATGGTCGTCGCAGCGATTACCGACGGACTTTCTTCTTGTCGGTAATACCGACGGTTATACCGTCGGTAAATGACGCCGACACCGACGGCAAAGCCGTTTGCCGCTAATACCGACGGTTATACCCGTCGGTAAATGACGCCGACACCGACGGCAAAGCCGTCGTTAGATTTCCGACTGACGTGACCGCCGGTAAATTGAAGCGTTCGACGCTTAGGCCGTCGATGAATCGAATTTTTTTTTAAATAAAATTTATTAATATATTAATTTTAATTAATAACCAAATTAATTTTATTCTTTAATTAATTTAATTATTTATTTGTTTAATTATAAAAATAATTTACTCTCATATTAAAAATATTTATTTATTAATTTAATTAAAAATTACTTGTAATTTAATTTAATTTAATTATTAATTGATTTTCCATATATAAAAATGTGATAACGTAAAAGAAAAAGCAAATTAAAAAAAGAAAACATAATAAATAAAAAAATTCAACGAATAAAAATCAAGAATTAACTAATATCCAAACGAAAAAAATGATATCAAAAATATGAAACAATATAAGTACAAACAGAACTAATAGTCCTGGTACTCCCGATCATGATCGAGATCCTCTACATCATCCGGATCATCGACATGACCATGAGTACGCTGAGGCGAAGGCGAGGCGAGGCGAGGCGAGGCCGAGGCCGAGGCGAGTAGGTCGGCCGGGCGAGCTAGCAACCGTACATTCGCTCCGCCGTGCCAAAGACTGAGTCAAAAGCTCCTGGCTGGGCCACGGCCCGCTTCAACTCGGCTTATCTCCTGGTCATCCGCGGCAGAGCGACCGGTGGCAAGACTACTACTCGATGACTCTCCAAAGGTGTAGGCGGCGAGCCCTTTTTGTAGTTTCGCAAGGTCGCCAAAGACCATATAGGCGCTCTTCTTCTTTCCGCCAACCACTTCGCCAAACCCTCGGTGTAGATAGATCGTCCGTGGCTCGAGATGGAGAACATGATGAGCTCGAGATCTAAGCCGAGACATCCTCGCCTCAAACTCCTCTGTTAAACAAACAAATAAGTCAAATCTTTTTTTAACAAAACAATATAAACATTATTAAAAAAATATTTATTATATTTTATAATTACCTGAGTCCGCTAACGCCATCAACGAAATCAAGAAGATTCTCTTCAGTATGAGTTGCAAGATGAAGCTCGTGCAACTGAACTTCTCTCCCCAACCTCCTCGAATGAGATTGTATTAATAAAAAATTTAAATAAATAATAATAATAATAATAATAATAATAAAATAATAATAATAACAATTTTATAACACGTACAAGTCTAACTGCGTGCTGCGCCTGACTGACATTGCCTCCAGTGTGCAAGCTGCCACCCTTCTCAGAGGCCCTATTCTTCTTGGCCTTCGCGCTGGTCGCTTGGAACTCAGGGGAGTTCCAGTGCGCTACCAGCTGCTGCCAGAGCTCGTCCCCTATCCAACTGGGCTGGCGATCCCTGATGCGGGCATCTCGAAGCATGTCAGAAAGGCGGTGGGAGGCCTTCATTTGAAAATTCTTCTCCATCAGCTCCTCATCTTTTTCCTCCCAAGCAACCCTCGTCTGTATCAATATAAGACATTATTAAACATAATTGAAATTTACGAAAATAAAATAATATGCAATAAAATAAAAATTGCAGCTTACTCTGAAAGAATTAAACATATAGTCCCGCTCAAAATCCTTCAGTGTCCCCCAGGTGGGCCAAAACTCCTGGTAATTCTCCTCAATTGTTGCTGTGATAGCTAACGCAGCAGGCTTTGAGGGAAGAAACCTGAACAATAAAAACATGTTAAATAAATATATATATATATATATATATATATATATATATATACATGTAAATTATTAATAACTCGAAAAAATTGCAAATACTTACCCTCTACCAGATGGCCTGATAAGAACTCGACCATCATACAACATCTCAAGAGTGTCAGGCTCCTGGCCCTCCCCTGCCAAGAACCTCCTCTGCTGAACCTCTCGCTCCTCCCCGCCCCGCCCAACATCGGTGTCATCGTGTATGGCTGCACTATAATCATGGTCGGACCGACGAGCATCGCCACCGGATCGTGCACAACATGGAACTCAAGCGCCATGTGGTCTGCTGGAACCCCGGGTGGGGATCATGTCAATGTGAGGCAAAGGTGCCGAACGTGCCAGTGCGTGGTTGGTGTCGAATGTGCCCGAGTCTGCGGTAGGTGGTGCGTAAGTGTCTAGGTGCGGAGGTGTATCAGTGTCTCGGCGTAGATGTACTAGGACGACGTGTAGATGACAACGCCGAAAACCCGCAGGGTCACGCCTAATGATGGTCGGCCTCGACGGCGAGGGGGTCGAGGCGATCCCTTCCCCTTCCATTTACCACCACTGGGTGGTCTGGGGGTGTCTGCTCCTGAACCTCCCGATGCCATATCTGTCTATAGAGCAATTGAATAATAACAGTCATGAAATATTATATTTAAAAATAACAATATTACAAATGAATTCCATAAAAATAAACAAGTTATGAAAATAACTGACAAATTAAAATATATTGTTACACATTAATTTCTCAAATTGTAAAACGTTAAACAATTTCAATCTGCCCATTCTGCCCACTCAATTTCGGCATCATCTTCAGATCCTGATGGTTCTGCCACTTCTTCATTTAATTCCTCATCCCCATCTACATCTTCATATGTGATTGGATTGTCACGTAGTCGAGTAATGGGTTCCACTTCATTTACTACATTGACATGAGACATCTCATCCACTTGATAAGCCACTTCTTCCTCTGTATCATCTGCTTCAATGCGACCCCGTGGTTTTATCTTTATTGCGACACACCAACCTTGTTTGTCCCTTAGAGTTGATGGATAAGGCACATAATACACTTGTCTTACATGTTGTGCCATGATAAACGGATCAAACATTTGGTATCTTCTCGCTTCATGTGTATGTCAATAAAGATTATATTTTCGATCCACTCTTGTGCCTCTATTTGACTGGATCAAACCAATTACAATAAAATAGCACTATTTTTTTAGTATAGTCTAAAGTATTGTACGTCAGTTCATATATATGTTGAATCACGCCAGTAAAGTCATCTTCACCTCCATCCGTGGCACCTTTTACATAAACCCCATTAATCGCTTTTTTTCCCTCTGCTTTTGACTGGGTTTGGAATTTGTATCCATTTACAAAGAATGTGTGCCATTCTTTTACACGTGATTTAGGACCATGAGATAAATTTCTCAAGTGTTGGATTTAGGGG
This sequence comes from Calophaca sinica, assembly GCA_037113605.1. Taxonomy (NCBI): domain Eukaryota; kingdom Viridiplantae; phylum Streptophyta; class Magnoliopsida; order Fabales; family Fabaceae; genus Calophaca; species Calophaca sinica. Next base: position 30,822,050 of record CM073731.1, read on the forward strand.
ATTACTCGCCGCTATACACTGTGTACCCACCATGTGCAAACAATTTATGGTTCCTATTTTCAAACAATATTTTTGTATTTTCAAACAATAAATAATAATAATAATATATATATGACGACTCAAAAAACATACCTGGTTCCTAAACCACGTTGGGAAATATTCATGAATATAGGCGTAAGAGTCTTGTACGCCAGTGGCTTAGTTAACAAGAATGCCCTGACTAAGTCATTATCAAACAAATGATCAAGAGCAATTGTGGATTAAAGAAATTGAAAGTGGTCAAAATGATACATACGTTAGATACGGTGATACTACGCACGGTTGATCAACACGTGAACGTGCCGACTTCCACACTTCGCCCGCTATCCAATTATCCACCTCCTTTCCACCATGGCGGTAGGAAGGCAAAATAATCTGATAAGGCAAGCGGGTGTCTTTCACTTTCAATTTCTACTTCGTTCCTACTATTTGTTGGTGTCAACATGAAGTTCAGAAAATAATGGGAACAGAAATGGATTGTCTCACGGTGTAAGTAAGTTGCACAAATAGATCCTTCAACCCTGGCCTTATTTTTCGCCGACCGCTTTGAGTCACCCATAAATCTACAAAATAACAACGTTGATGATAAAATTTGATACATTTAACCCTTCAAATAAATATTTATTTTAGAGAATACTTTATTATAGTACCTTTCGAATGGATACATCCATCTGTATTGAACAGGTCCACCAAGCCTAGCTTCATGTGCAAGATGCACGCTAGATGCTCCATAGAATCAAAGAAAGCAGGGGGGGAATATTCTCTCCAACTTACAAAGAATGGCGGTATGTTCTGTTCCATCCTTATGAGATCATCCTCTCAATGTCGCAGAACACAAATCTTTAAAGAATTGGTGAGTTCAACAAGTGGATTTAAAATATTTGACTACAAGGAACTAAATGCAATAGGAAGTAAACACTCCATGAATACATGACAATCATGGCTTTTCATCCCAATCATGGTTCCTTTGTTCACATCAGCACATCTTGCCAAATTAGAGGAATAACCATCTGGCATTCAAGTTCTTTATCCACCGACAGATCGACTTGGCTTCCTCAAAGAATTAAAGAGTAACAGTGCTTTGGGTTTCGTGGTCTTCCCATCCGACCGATTCGTCAAATGCAAGTCCTTTCGCCACAAAGAAAGTGGTAAGTCTAGTCCAGCCTTCTCATTGTCTTTTGTTTTTCCTTCCGACGTTCATCACTGCGGAGAAAAACATTGTCAAAAAGTTCTTCTCAATGTGCATAACATCAAGGTTGTGTCTCAATAAATTATCTCTCCAAAGATGACAGATCCCAAAAATACTTCTTTTTGTCCAATTATGCCATTGTCCATATCCTTCAAATCGATTCAATTTGCCAAAATCTGTGATTTTGGGGGTTCCATAACCTTTTCCCAGATCTGCTCGTGTCAACCTTGGGGGCGCCATCTAATTCAACTTCCCCTTCTTGAAAGCGTTCTTATTAGTCTAAATGCATGATCATCGGGTAAAAACTGCTATGTGAGTCAAACCAAGAACTCTTCCCCAAATTTCAAGGTAAAGGCCTTTGTATACTCCATGCAATGCGGACATGCCATTTTACCATGAGTACCCCAACCGGAGACAACATGCCATATGCGGGAAGTCATTAATGGTCCACATCACGCCTCATTGTAAAATTCCTCTTCGTGCAACATCGTGCGTCACAACACCATTCCACAACCTTTGAGATCGCTAATAAGAGGCTCTAAATAGATGTCAATACCATCCGTTTGATTATCTGGACCTCAGATAACACAAGTCAAGAACATATAAGGCTTAGACATGCACATTTCGGGAGGAAGATTGTATGGGGTAACGATAATCGCCAAAGAAGAATAAGGTTTCGACGTGGATTGAACATACGGGTAAAACCATCGAGCATAAGCCAAGTCGTACATTACGTGGATCTCTGTAAAATCGGGATGCACACGATCAAAGTGCTTCCAAGCTTCACCATCGAGAAGGGTGGCGAACATACTGTAGTGCTTCTATTCTCATAGTGCCATGTCATTTTGTCTGCGATGTGGTGATGCAAACATTCTCTGCAGACCTTGGAATAATTGGCAAATAAAACATTGCCTTCACTGAACTAGTTTTTGTCTACCCGTCCGATTATTAGTATGTGACATATACCTAGGCTCACCACAAAATTTGCATTCAACTAGCGCACCATCGCTTTTACCAAATTCATTGTCGTAATACAACATACACCCTCTCACACAACAATCAATCCTTTTAGATTCCAAATTCAACTTGGACACTAAGCTTTTAGCCTCGTAATAACTTTTTGGCAAACCATCTCGATAGGTGACGAGTCCAACATCATTTTCAAGCTACGAGATCCAAGCACACTTCGGTAGCACCACGCTTGGACTTAAGAGCTAAGAGCCTCACACACATTGATAACTTAGAGTTCAGAGACCCTTCAAACAACGGCTTGTTTGTTTCTAACAATAGATTATAAAATTTTTGTCTTTGTCTCATTTGGAAGTTCATCTGTCATCATCTTTGTTGTTCCTCGAATAACACGTTCACCCCCAAGGCATCACAAACCATATCTTGCATCAATTCAATCGCCACCGCATCCCGACCCACGAATCGCCAAGCACCTTCGCAATTATCACCAACCCCTAAATCAACGTGAGGAAACTTTTCACCATGTGTAGTCCAAATCCAAGTAATTAAGCCTAAATCCAACTGAATACGGTGGTGCGTGACCTCACTTGGGCTCTTAATCCTTCCGCAATCGCAATTAAAGCACGGACATCTAATCCCTCCATTAGTTTTGAAATCTTTATGTGCCGCTATGACTTGGACAAAGTACGCAACCCCAGCAAGAAAAATCTGGTTTCAAACCCTCTCCCTGATACAACCTATCGTGACATCCAACTACGACTCGAAAGAAAATATTCCATCTTACGTATGTCAAAAAAATGACAATTTCAGCAAAGACGACGTTCTTACAACCGCTCTCTTTCTTTAAATGGTATGACTTATCCCATTCGAGAAAAAACTTTTTCAGAACTCGTATAATAATCATTCCTTAATTCGTATCTTATACTTGACAAAATTTCAAGAAGATTTCCCATTGGTCTCGAGTACACAAAATGAACGCAGATTATGAACACCGCAATCAAGTATGCACCCAGAGAACAAAAGGAAATGAATCGAACCAAATTTCATCAAATATAAAGATACGAGAATTAAGCAACAACTATTATACGAGTAAAGAAAAAGTTTTTTCCCAAACTGTCCGACTTGGATAATTCAAGGTTCAATATACAATGAGCACATGGTACCCTAAAAGAGTATATGAACTCAATAATATATTAAACCTCAAACGGGAAGCTAAGGCTTCTCTCCGATACTAATAACAAATATCAAACAACCATTCCAACAATGATTAACATAACAATTAGACAAGGTAGTGACAAGGGTAGAATTAGTTTTATTATATATATATATATAATAAAAATATTTTATTTTCCTTTTTCATTTAATTTCTTATATGATAATTTTTAATGTTGTTATTTTTTATTTCTTTTTATTGAAATTTTTTAATTCTTCTCTTCTTGAGATCTTTTTCATTTTTGTTATATCATATTTTTAACGATTGTTTCCTTGTTTCTCTTTTTTAATTCGCTCATCTCTTAATTATTTTTTCAATTCTGCTTTTTGAATCCTTCTAATTTTTAATTATGTTATTTTTCAATTCTATCTAATTTCGCTTTGTTATTCTCTTCTTTCTTTTTAAAATCTGCTTTTTATTCTATTGTTCTTAATATTTCTCTTTTTTATTTTTTTTTTATCTTTAAATCTATTTTTTAATTCTATTATTATTTGTCCTTTCCAATTCAAATCTGTCTTGTTTCTTTGAGCAATGGTCCATTCTTGTGTGTGTAGTTTTGTTAATCATTTAGTTGCCACTACGCTATCCGCCATATATAAAATAAAATATTTTATTTTTCAATAAATAATAATTATTAACAATTCAATCAATATTGCAATTTTAATTTATATATTTTATTTTCTTAAAACGGAAGAGCTACTTATTCATTCAGGTTCATTTAAACTTATTTTACATCACTTAAAATAAATGCTGATATTAATATTCAAATATATCAACATAAAAAATATATTTCAATATTATCTCTTCATTTTATTTTAATAAGCCTCTAAAGTAATTTATGAATAAATAATCACTTAAGTTTCTAAAAATAGCTCATTAAATAAATATTTTATTATGTCATTTCAGATTTTGTGTTGAACGTTAAATATTATATGTCACTTTTTAATATATAATTTTATAATTTTATTTATTTCACCCGCTATTTATCTTACGCTATCTGCCCGCTATTTTACGCTATCCTACCAATTTTACGCTATTTTTCGCGATCCTCGATTAACAACACTGGAATTAGAAAAATATACTAGGTCATTTAAAGAGGATAGAATTAGACAAGCAGAAGTGGCAAGGGAAAGAAGTACAGAGAGATGTGCAAAGCAAATTGCAGCCAAGCAACATCACCAATGTAAACTTCTTAAATTGAAGAAATTTTATCTAGTTTTGAAGTAAATTATTATTTTATTTTTTTTAATAAAAATATATAGTTTTTAAGTGCATCGAATACTAAGAAAGACAGGGAAAAGAATCTAATGGTATCGCAAACGGCATTGTAGATTTTAAAATGGCAGCATGTGGATTTCATTGGATTTCTTCCAACTATCTTTTTGTTTTAAATCTGTTACGTGATAAGCTATCTCATGTTGATTTACTTACATGTTGATAATACTGATGCTGGGATTAAAAGAAATCTAAACTATAAAAGTTTAAGGTATAAATCTATTACAGAGAAGTTCATGGACCATTTCTAAATTATAAATTAAAATTGCACTCTTTACTCACAAGCATTGTGACTGATGAGTGATAGCAGAACTGATAGACAATTACACAGTACATATCATTTACACAATTACACAATACACTTCAAAATCCCCTCTTTGGAGAGAACTATGAACGAAAACAAATAAATATGTTTGTGGGGGTCAACAGACAACCCTTTTCCACCCAATGAGTTACCCGACATTTCGTTAGAGTGCATACCTAGTGGTACAAGTGGCGAACCGTGGACGTGGCGAACTCAGAGACCTATGAAACAAAGCTTTTTGTGTTAGCGTAAACTAATAAGATATAAACAAGAATATCAAAACCACACCGTAATGTAAATAAGGATAGAATTCAAGTTAAATATGACATTTTCAGGTTTAGAGGTGCAACTTAAATTCAGGAACTGTAAGTAGTGGTCCAACACTTCCTTTGAGGCATATCCAATGGAGATAATGCAATTTAAATATGAAATCTTACACTAATTTTCTTTTAAACATCATAGAAATTCATTGTTCACACTTGATGCTACTAACAAAATATTCATAGCTTCAGGGGTCAATTTACATTAAACTTTCAGTAAACTTCATATCTAAGTTTTGTATGGGGTTTCGAAGCATATTTGGCCAACATTTGGAAATCCTAACTTAATTCCTAACAGTACTGTAGAAAACTTATTGAAGTGGAGCAAATACTTAATATGTTTTTGAAGCACAAATCATTTACCTATCCAAAATTTTGGAGTCCTAAATTGTTTGCATTATTATAGATAATTGTTTATAAGACCTTTTTGACCCTCAAATACTTTTCTCTAATCCCAATTAAACTCAAATGATGCAGATGAAAATGGAACTAATAGAATTCCAATAAAAAAATTTAACTGTAATGCACATAGGCAATCAACCACTATTTTGGTTCAACTCAACTCTCTTGCTTTTGCCTACTTTCCTCAAGTCTTGATGCAGCCTATAACTTACCATTTCCTTCATCTAAAACATTTTCAAATCATATATGAACCTAATTATGCAGATATATCAGTCACCAAATCAAATTTTCAAATCACAAGCCATAGAATCATCAAGAACGCCAACAAATTACATCAACTTTCTCAGAACAATCCATATGGATATTCTAACTTTAGGGAATCATTTTATCTATAAACTTAAGCTTCTTCCTTTAAAAAAATTGAACATAAGTTTCTCTAACACCAAATATATTATTTTAGATGACTTTAGCAGATCAGAACCTTCACCAAATTTAACAAAACTTGAAATATCTTTCTCTATCACTAAACTCAACATTTTAAGCTACTTTTCCACACTTGAAAAGCTCTAAAATTCTGCAAAAAGAAATGTAATACAACCAAAAATTATAAGTGTTATATTTACATTTTTCACATAGTTCTTATCACTTTTAAGCCACAAAATCAACCAAGAATTTTATCCAACTAAAATGGCACTTTCTCAACTCATTACTAACGTATTTAATACATTACTCAAGTTCATATGCAAACCTAAAACTTGCAGTACCTGCAGCTTACCAATATCACATATATGGCTCATTCAAATTCCAAAAGTCTACATTCATGGCTTCAGATTTCAGCACCTAGCATTTCTATTATCACATCAAATTTTTTCGTTTACATGTGCAAAATCAAATAGATTATTTTCTATTATCCTTTCCCTTTTCATTTTGTTACTTTATTTATGTTGTATGTCCATGTCCACAAGTCTTTCAATAAATTGGAATCTAAATGGCTATCGATTGATAAGAAGGGTAACAAACATAAGGGCGTTTGTTACGGCTTTTTTTAGAATAAAATCATTTTTTATGTTGTCTGTTGCACAGTGCGCAGTTTCTCTACCATCTTCTCGTGTTTAAAGGATAGAAGAAATGCAATCACTTCGATAAATTGCAAGTACACATGAAACTATTTAATTTGGAAACTGAAATTAACCACCAAATTGGTATAATGAACACCATGAAACCGAATGACGTATGCATTCATTTTTCAAATGATATGAACTGGAAAACTAATTCTAAGATAACTTAATTCCATTTTTGGATGACATAGTACACGATCTTTGATTTATCATAACACTACCAATACCTTTGAGTACCTCATTAATTATTGGATATAGAGAGAAATTAAATACTAACCTCCAAATATTACAGGGCCGATTATTGTGCCTGTCTTCTTTGGTTTCCAAGTTTTAGAAAATGTGCCACCTAGACTTCCCAAAAGCTTTACTCCCTGTAAACAACAATAAAACAACAGTAAAAACAAAGTCCAGCATACCAATTAAAAGGCTCTTCCAAGGAGGCTAGCTGCATAACAAAAGCAGCAACCTTGTTTTCACAAAGTAAAAGGAGATCTGAAATAATTGCATCAATTAACTTTAGGATAACAAGATCGATACCCGACTTAAATCATGATCAATGTAGGCAGATACCTCATTAATTATTGGATAGGAGAGAACCAATTTCTGATAAGTTTTTCCCTCGGGAGTAGTTTCTTAATAATTAATATACAAACATAATCTATTCACAAAAAAAAACATAATCTATGATTATAAAAAATGAAAAGAAAAGAAAAAAAAAGATTGTAATAAGAAAGAAGATTGCAACATTGTGAAGTAAGGAGGAAGATGTGAAGCACGGGATATAGCTGAAGTTTGAAGTATACTACCGGTTCTGGGAACCATCAGAGGAAGCAATAATGAGTTCCAAAGACAGAGATATAGAGGTGGCTGGCTGAAAGTGAAGGAAAAGAAGGTGCGCTGAAAGAGGGAGAGAAGCAAGAATTAAGGATTATAAGAGGGTGAGTAACGTTTTTAGCCAATAAGTGAAGGACAGATCTAAATGTGTTCTTATTTGCAGGCTTTTTGTATAGAATAGAAGAGAAGAAACTCACACATAAGAAAGGGTAAGCAACTAAGCATGGTAGTCTTGAATAAGTGGGACCCACCATTCATATGGAAGGGAGAAATGTAGGACCCGCATCACCGCCCATGCGCACGCTGTCTTTTTTTACCAATATCAAACCCATCATCCATCATCGATCCGATTCCTTGGACCTAACCCTAACCCAACAACGCAGTAATAACAACCCAAAAGGTTCCGACAAAACAAAAAACCAAAAATGAAAAGAAAAAGAAAAAGAAAAACAAAAATAGAAAAACAAAAATACTAGCATCCTGCCTCAATCCCCTTATTAACCCAACACATAAGCTTCTCCAACTCGTTTCTCTCTCTTTTCCCTTTCTTAGAACTCTTTATTACCTTATTTCCTCCAAACCCTGAACTACCATCTCTTTACTTCCATAAAGGTAGTTTAGAACAACACCCTGCAATTCCCTCCCGCATGAAATAAGAGATCATCAACAAATGTTGCTCGATTCAGCTCCTAATTCCTTGGTGGATAAGTTTTCCCCTAATGTATGGGCATGCAGATAATATCCACAATCTCCAGGAACTGGTTGGTTTGATAAGCAAAACGCAATATTGACACAACATAACACAAACAACTTAAAGACCTGAGTGCTCATAGCTGTGCTATCAAAGGAGCAATATTGACATAAGAAACCACAAACACTTTAAAACCATGAACAATTCAAACTCTATTAACAAAATGTGGACAATATACAAAGCCGTACAGAAAGCACAACACCTTGCATGATATCAAGGTCAGGAAAATCTTGTTTAGCAAGAAACACCATGGTCAGATGACCATGGTTATTAAAGTCAAACAACTCAGTTGCACTCTGAAGTTGCTTCATCGGTTCATCTAACCTATGAGGTCATCTTTCCAAAGGATGTTGCAAGTGAAAAATCCTAATGAGATCAGTGAAGTGCCTTATGCTAATATTATCAGAAGGCAGGTTGGATGTATTGTAATAGGAAAAATAGTCAAAGGTAAGCTCAAGAAAAGAAGGGATCCTAACAATACCATGTATAATAGAAGAACTAATGGAAAGATTGAAGAGGTCTTCAAGAACCAAAATTACTTCAATTCAACTCCAATTCATAGTCAAAAAGCCCAGGAATTTACAGCATACATACACTTGACAAAAACTCCCAAAATCACTTCAAAACAACTTTAATTCATAGCCAAAATGCCCATGAAATTACAGCATACATACACTTGACAAAAACTCCTAAAAAACTTCAAAACAACTTCAATTCATAGCATAGCCAAAATATAACAGTTGTGGCTTGTCTACCGTGCGCGGGTCTTCTGGGTCATATACAATACATGATGCCAATTTGGGCACCAATAACAAGGCAGTTGTATTCTTAACCGTTGGATTAAAAATTCTATCAAACCTTAATATAGTCTGCTCACACTGAATTACTCCTTTGCAATCCTTCACCTCACATTTCTGTACCTTCTCCCGGAATCCTCCACTGCCCACCACCACCCCCTTGCCATTCCTCCATCACCTCACATTTCTGTTCCTTCTCCCAGATATATCTATGCTATAGCCAAAATATATACATAGCCAAAATATATCTATAGCATAGCCAAAATTCATAGCATAGCATAGCCAAAATTACAGCATACATACATAGCCAAAACATATTTATAGTTGCAAAATCACCAACCAACACAAGAACAATCCCTACGTATGCGAAATACAAGAACAATACAGGAACAGAAGAAACAAAATATGGAGAAGTGGCTGCTACTTACTTGATAATCAAATCGACGAACAGTGGCTGCGGTGGCTCCAAGCAATAATCGAAGATGGAGAAGATAGATACGATGCGACGAAGGAAGCTTCTCGAATCTCCAAGCTTCTCGAATCTAGAATACGATCCGACGGTGAGTCTGCGGTGGCTCCAAGCTTCAAGCTCCAAGCTGAAGCTTCTCGAATCTTCAAGCTTCAATCTCCAAGCTTCAGCTTCAAGCTCCAATCACGTGGTTCTTGCAACCGACGGTGGCTCCAAGCTACTCGAATGTCTTGGCGGTCGCGGACAAGAGAGGAGAAATGCGACGATCAAGATGAAGAAGGGAGGCGAGGGGGCCGCGGAGATGAAGAAGAAGGGTAGAAGAAGCGATCTAAGCGATCGAATGAAGAAGAAGGATTACTGCTCGCCAAATAAAGAGCTTACCGACGGCCATTTTAAACTTACCGAAGGTCAAACCCGTCGGTAAACGACACGGGATTACCGACGGACCAACCCGTCGGAAAAGCTACACATTACCGACGGTCAATGGCCGTCGGTATTCAAAAACAAGCGAGAATTTTCCATAATTCACGCCATCGACGACATTAATCGACGGGCCTGAGTCCGTCTCTAAAAAGCTTTTCCGACGGGTTGGTCCGTCGGTAATATCCAGAATACAACGGATGTTTCCCGACGGATTAGCCGCTTGAAATCCCGCTTTTTAGCGACGGACTCAGCCGCTTCTGGTGAATGTCCGCTCGCAGTTGATATTTGGTCCCAATAGAGTCAAAAATGGGGCTTCAAAATTTATTATTCTGTCAAACTCTTCCTTCTTAATCGGGCGCCTAATTTTGGATGTGATTATTATGCTGGGTCCTTTGTAATTAACCTTCAGAGGTGTACCTCCACGAACCTTTTGGGTCTGCTCAAATATATAGGATAGCTGATTTGCGATAATTGTTGTATATTCCTCCTTATTGTATGGTATTTCTGGCGGCTTATCCATGTATGGGAATGTACCATTGCAAATTCCCATGCTGATAAAATGCTTGGCGACCTGCATTGATTCGAACTCTGGATAACTTGAATACATCTTTATAAATATTGGCCGATCTCGAGCAACTGTTTGCTTATAGAACTTCACGGCTTCTTTAATTCCTGTTGGGAAAACTGTAATTCTTGAAGATCATTAGATAGATAAATGCATTCAATTAATCCGAACTGGAAATAATTGAACACTCTAATGGTTGAGCATCCCGGGGTAATTATTGCTTTTACTCCATATTTTCCTCTGTTCAGAACGTAGAAGTTATATATCTTTGTTTCCTCGTTCCAATTGAATAATTCAGAGATAGACTTGTTGAAATTTTCTGAGAGAAGCGAACCATTGCTTCGTGTTCCTCCCTTGTTATAATTGGAAGTGAATTGAGGCTCGCTTATTTGGAATAAAAGTTCGCATCCTTCATTAAACCTCGCTTTTAGGTTTAGTATTTATCGTCCTACTGAAATCGGGTCTAGGAAAACTTGTGTTTGGTCGAAAACCAATATTTTTCTAGCTTTTTTGTTTTAGGGCTTCCCTTTTGTTAAATTCATCCAGGTTGGCCTTTGCTTCTTCATATGTCTTGAATGATTCTTGGAGTACATTAGGGATTCCATTTATATGAGCAACGCTTTATGCCATGCATCATAAATTCGAAGATTGGGCCATTGAACACAACCCAATATTTCTTTGGTCGCATTTCGAGGCTCTTCTTCTTCTTCTCCAAGTTGAAGGCTGAGTAATTTGAGATCTGCTTTTAATAATTCTAGCTCCTTTTCTTTCTGCTTTATTTGGGCCTGCTTTATTTCTTTCTCTTTTTTCAGCTGCTCGCGTTCCATTCTCTGCTTAGAATGTCTGCTAGCACGTTCTTGTTTCCTGCAATATGGACTACTTTATAATCGTAGTGATTTGGCTCTATCTGCCATCTGATAAGTCTTCTTTGCTTGTGGCTTTCCTTAATGTTTAGATTTTTGAAACCTGCAACATAAGTAGAGTCAGTTCTTACCAAGAATTCTTGGTGCATTAGGTATATCTGATGCTTTCTTAGCATTCTTATTAATGCTAAGGTTTCCTTTTCATGAATTGGATAATTTAGCTCATGATCATGAAATGAGCCTGACATATATCTACAGAGTAACTCTGTTTTTGGTTTATTTACTGGTTTGGCTTTCATACAGCCTCCCCAAGTTATATCGGACGCATCAGTCTCGATAATTATATAATCCTCTTCACGAGGGTGGTATAATTTGGGCAGATTTTTGCACAACTGCTTTAGTCTTTCAACTATTGCAGTGTCTTCCTCTCTCTATTTCCACTCTGCGACTTTCTTGAGTTTAAGCTGCAAAAGTCTTCTTTCTTCTGCAAGATCTTTAATAAATCCTTCATTTGAAATATATGTTAGTAATCCAAGAAACCTTTGTAATTCCTTAACATTCTTTATTTCAGAAGGCAATTCATGTAATTTTGTTAGGACATGTTTCTGCATAACAATATTTCCTCCATCTATTTCAAGACCGAGATAATCTATTCTTTTTTGTCCAAGGACGACTTTTTTCTACTTAAGATAACTCCTTGTTCTAAACATCTTTCTAAAACTTTCTTAACATATTTAAAATGATCCAATAAATCATCCTTATCAGTAAAAATAAGAATGTCATCAATATAAATAACACAAAAGTCTTTAAAATCTCTTAATACATTGTCCATTCTGCGTTGGAAAATACCTGGTGCTTGCTTTAAACCCATTGGTAATACATTCCATTCATATTGTCCATGAGGACAACTAAATGCTGTTAAGGGTTTACTATCCTCATCAAGTCTTAATTGATAAAAACCAGATTTACAATCAAGACTACTAAATAATTTTTTTCCACGAACTAATTCAATTATATGATCCTTTCTAGGAATGAAATATGCATCACCTTCTAAAGCTTTATTCATAGCTTTATAATTGACCACCATTCTTCTCTTACCTCTTTTCTGCTCATTATGATTGTCTACATAAAAGGTCAAAAGTGTAATGCTTACTTTTTGATGGTCTAATTAATCCTAAATCTAACCATTTCTTTATATCTTCCTCAAATTCATCTCTATCTTGTTTAGTATAAAACATAGGCTTACACTTAATTTCCTTACTAGGATCTTTTAACCTAAGAGAAATTAACTCCTGATTTTTATTATTGATTTTAGGATCAAGCGGGTTCTCACTACATACTTTGTCTAAAAGCTCTTCTATTTCCTGGGGAATTGGAAATTCTTTTTGGCCTAATACATATATTTTATTCTCAAAAAGCTCTAAAATTTTTGTCATTTTATTATATATATCACCACGTTTTTGCGCGTGAAACTCTGATTTATATTTTGTAGCTTTATTTTGAGATTCATGAACTATAGGAATCGATATAAGATTTCTCTTTTGCTTTCCTGCTATATAGGGTGTCTTTATTTGAATAAATCTCTTATATTGGCAAAAGGGTGCATATAATCGTAAGAAATTATTTCCTAATATTAGATCTAAACCTGATTCTTGTTGATATATAGTAGGTATAACAAATATATAATTTTCTATATATGCTATAGTTTTTCTAACAACCTTGCTAATGACCTTAGTAGAACCATCAGCAATCTGAACTTTCAAAGGATTATCTAAATTAATCCATTTATCTTTAGGAAACAAATATTTTGTTGCTAAACAATACTTGCTCCACTATCTATATAGGCTTCCGTAGCATACCTAATCTTATTTATTTCTATTTCTATTCTAATATATGTGCTATTCAGATTCACTTTCTGAAGTTGCTCCATTATCACTAGATTCCGTACTATACTCATATATTTCCTCATCTGAGCTAAATTCTTCTTCTACTGGTTCATAATTATTTTTAAGAGCTAAATTAATTAACTTAACCTTTTCTTCTTTCTTACCTTTTTTGGGAAACTCATTTGCATAATGTCCTTCTTCCTTACATAACCAACATGTACACTTCTTTTTTCCTTCAGGGAAATATTTCCTAGGGATTTTATTTGGGTTTCTCCTCTTAAAGTATCTGTTTTTCCTATATGATTCTTTTCTAGGATAAGATCTCCGAAATTTATATTTCTTTCCCTTCTTAAAAATTTTCTTTTTTCTATATGGTTTCCTAGAATCATCACATCCCCATTGGTTTGGAAGGTCTATATTTGGGTTCTTACAACAAATTCCTTTGTTATGTCTAATGGACTTCCTAATTTGCTTTTGCTGGCATTCACTAGCTAATAATTCATAAACAGTCGAAATAATTCCTCCTAAGGTATCTGCAACTTCAAGTCTCCTTTGTTGCCATAATTCTTTAACTTTCTCATTTATCGGGAATGGTAACTTATTAATAAATGTATTCTTATATATCTCCTTAGACTGTTTATCCAATTGATAATAATATTTCTGGAACTCACAAGTAAATTCTTCAAAATAACACATATTACATATATTCATATTATCTAGATGTAGCAATGCCTTCTCATGCCTTGTTCTATCTAATTCTGCTTGTCTATATTCATTATCAAAACCAACAAATTCTTTATATATTATTTTAGTAATTTTTTGTATTATATCGGTATTTTTCTTGACACCACCCATTATACGCTGCCACTCAAATGCTCCAACACTATTTAACATTTTTTGTACATTTCCTGATGTCTTATATAAGACTAAATTTAGTAATCGCATCAAAATCTATAGTTTTTAAATATTCATCCTGCTTGGGAGAATCAGACTTCTTTCATTTGTCCTTTCATTTATTAATTCTTCCTTATTTATAGCACATTCTAGGTTTAAAATATTTCTATATCTAAGTGTTTCTACCTTTGGTTTATAATCTGATGGATACTTTTCCCATTTTCCTTTCTTTCTATAATATCCACGTCTACCCATAAATGGTTCATCATAAGATTTCCAGTAATTCGGATCATTGAAAAAGGTATCCCAAGTCATTTTTCTTTGGTAATTTGGTTGTCTATTTTCTCCTTGGTTACTACTTTCTTCTTTCATATCTACTCTTATATGTTCTTCATCCTCATCTACATATCCTAAGATGACTTCTTCTAAATCATTTTCCTTTTCCTGATCATTATTTATTTTATATATTTTTGTGCTATTAATCTCATTCTTTAATTTTTTTATTTCATTCATAAGTCTTCTTCTTTCTTCTATTTTTGTTGCATTTTTTATATCCTCTTGATATTCTCTAACTAATTCTTCCATAATCCTGGTAGATAAACTAAAGTTCCGTTCTCTTTCTTTACTAATTTTCTATCACCAAGAAATTCCTCTAAATCTTGTATAGTTATATATCTACTATTTTCTTCTTTTTCTAAAAGATTTTCTAATTGCTGAAGAACCTCTCTAATTCTATTAATGTCTCGATTATCATCAATATATATATTTTCTAATGTATCCTGTATATTATTTATAGTATTTCTACCATTTTGGAAATTATTTAAAGTATAATTCACAATTTTATTAATTTTTTCTAACAATAATAACATATTTCTATTGATTTCTTCTAGTGTTTTATTTAATTCCCTGTATTTTAATTCTATTTCTTCGGATATTGTCATTTTATTATTTTTCCCTATTTTTCCGTCGCTATTTTAAGTTTTTCCAGTAGTGATCCTTTTCGGGTATCCAGATAGGTATCCGGATCCGGCAGGCTTATCCTTTTCGGGTATCCAGATAGGTATCCGGATCTGGCAGGCTTACATAGCTAGAAAAAGATAAAATATTGACGAATTTTAGTGACGAAAAAGTCATTTTTCGTCGCTAAATCTTTGGTCGCAAAATTTTGTGACGGATATAATTTTAATTTCTTAATTCTCGTAATTCCTGTTCATATTGACATAAAATATTTTGGAATCTTGTAAGTGATCTAGTTATTCTTTCTATTTCTTCATTATCCTTTTTTGTTATAAAATAATCTAACCTTTTACATAATAATTCTACAATATTTCTATTTTCTTTAATTAATTCCATAAGCTCATTAATTCGTAATTCTTTTCTAGATCTGGTTGAACTCATTTTCTAATCTATTTATTTTCTGTTCTTGTGCTAAAATTCTATTTCTAATTTCTTGCCAATTTATTCTATTAGGATTCCTAACTAAATCATCTATAGTTTTATAAAGTCTCTCTACTTCTATCTTTTCTCGTCTTATTTTTTCTCTAATTATAGTTCTTTTATATTCTTTTATTTCTTCTAATGTTACTCCATACTCATCCATAAAACCAGAATATGTCATCAAAGAATCTCAATAAATCAACCATTCTACTTATATATACTAATTCCTGTCCTAACAGATATCTATTATTCTCATTTTAACATCTTTGGGTAATTTTATTTTCTGAATTTTTCCTAACTTTTTGCAGAAAAATTCATCTACATAATAAATTCCCATATTATTATTTATTTTCATTACTACGTGTAATCCTCTATTAGTTTTAATTAGTCTAGATGAATTTCTCATTTTTTCCTATTTCCGCAGGCTAGTTACCTGCTCTGATACCATAATTAATTCAACACACAGATACATCAATAAATTCAACTCGATAAATAAATTCAATAGTAACATGCATTAATTCAACCATTAATTCAGTCTTGCCAAAATAAATTCAACTGAAGCATGTATTAATTCAACTCAACTATAATATGCATAATAAATGCATATCATGCACATGGCATACATAATAAATTTTCAATCGATGCATATATGAAGTAACTGAAACATACATAGGGCATACATAATAAAACAAATATAATCCCATATAATTTCCAAATAAATTGTGAGTATAATAAATTTCTAATCATCATCTAGGAACCAATCATCTATGTCAAAATCTTCTAATGGTCAATCTAAATATATTTCTGGATAATTATTATCAGGTAACATAAATTCTTCCCACCATATAGCATCCATAATTTCATTATTATATACTATCCACTGTGCACATAGTTTTCCATAATCTTTGCATATTATTCTTTTTATTTCGTTTGGTAAATTTAACTGCCATATGCATCTTATTTTTTCATAAAAATCCCTATCTTCATCTTCAATTCTACTTGAGTATATAATGCTAGATCTTTCATTTAACTTCACTTCTATTTCCATAATTCCCTGATTTACGGAAAAGTATTGTATTCATATTCTATTTTTTAGATATAATTCTAAATCTTTCACTTGATTTGCTAGCTTATTTATTTCACTATCTTCATTTCTAACCTTTTCAGTTCTCAAAGCATAATTGGTCTTTCTATTTTTGTACTATATTTCTCTATCATATTTTTATAATCCTTATTTTCTACTGAATCAATATCGATATATTTCAGTTGCAATTTTTCTGGTAAATCTTCTATATTATTTTTTCTTGGCATATATATTCTTCCTATATCCATAAATAATTCAGGTAAATTTATTTTATCATTATGTCTAAATTCTATACTATGATGAGAATTGCTAAGTGCAAAACTAACACAATAAGTAATTGAAAATACTTTTTCTCCTGGTCTCATTAAATCTTTTCTAGCAAACTTATATGTAAGAGCCAAAGTTCTATCTAATCTTTTGGTATTTAGTGGGACTCCTATATTTGGAAAAACTTCAAACTTCACTTTTGTATATGCTAAGTTTGCGTCCATAATTCCTAAAATAGAATCATATTTATCTGTGATCCTATCATCCATCAGAATAATTTTAATTGGTGAATTAGTTCCATCAGTATAGGTTGTTATTAGCAAAATCTGTACTGCTCCTATATGAATATATCCTATTTTTTTTCTATGCTCCTTGTTTTTAATTGTTCTCATGATATTATTAATATCTCTAGCAGTAATTAATTGTAAACTTGTATTTCCTTCAGTATCTTCAATATTAATAGTTGTCTCTACAGCTGATTTACCAAAATAAAGAATATTTTCTCTTTTATTAAAAACATTTATTACCGATTTTAATTTTTCCTTTTTTGTTGACCCTTTAATATTATATCCTTCAGGAAGATCTATATTTTCTTTTTGTATTTCTTTAAATTTATCTCTATTTAAGACTATAGTAGAAGAATAATTTCCTGCTTCTTCATGAACTTCTAAGTTTTCTATATCCTTGTATTTAGTTATATCTAAATTTTTTGACGTAGAATCCATATTTAGAAATAATATAATTTTCCAAGATAGATACTAAATAATATAATTAATTCTAGACTCAAACATATGTTTATCATATTTAGAGATGTGATTTTGAATATACCTGAGTGAGATCCATGCTTTTAAAGTGCCCACTTTGCTTCCGCTTGTTAATTGATGATATGGTTGGAAATATGTGAAGAGAGTATTTCTGGAAACTGAAAATATTTCTGAAGTATATAGAGAAAACTGGATATTTTTATTAATATTTCACAAGGATAGATACATAGGTGTTACCACTCTCAAGGCAACGACTCAAATCTACAAGGATATGAGCACAACTTCCTATTCGGAGAAGGAAGATAAAAGTCTCTAACGAGAACTTTCTCACTGGATTTCCTCTCCCCTACTACATGTCTGATACTTCTATTTATATTTACAAAACTCACTCCTTACTAACACTAGAAACTACTACATATTATAACGTGGCATTTTACATTCAATGGCCTTTTGTCTTTTTATGCCACACCACATTTATTTTTCCATAGCTTTTCAGACTTATCTACAATTTCAACATCTACCCCTAATAACTATCATGCTACTATTCATGTAGCAGGTCTTTTACAACACGTAACTATTACTACACATACTAATCCTACTATACACGTGGGCTATTTATGTTGCCTTACATCATTATTCTATGACGTCATGTCTTACATCACTCTTCTATAATTGCTTCACATGAGTCTTTCGAGAAGGCTTGGTCAGCAACTCCTGAAGATTCTGGATTATCTTCAATTTTGTCTTCTTCTGGCTTTATTTTTTCTTTTTCATTATAGCATAATTCACAGGCGTGATCCTAATAAACTTTGATAATTTCACACAGCTTCTTTTTGACAGCTGGCGAATAGTTGATATTTGGTCCCAATAGAGTCAAAAATGGGGCTTCAAAATTTATTATTCTGTCAAACTCTTCCTTCTTAATCGGGCGCCTAATTTTGGATGTGATTATTGTGCTGGGTCCTTTGTAATTAACCTTCAGAGGTGTACCTCCACGAACCTTTTGGGTCTGCTCAAATATATAGGATAGCTGATTTGCGATAATTGTTGTATATTCCTCCTCATTGTATGGTATTTCTGGCGGCTTATCCATGTATGGGAATGTACCATTGCAAATTCCCATGCTGATAAAATGCTTGGCGACCTGCATTGATTCGAACTCTGGATAACTTGAATACATCTTTGTAAATATTGGCCGATCTCGAGCAACCGTTTGCTTATAGAACTTCACGGCTTCTTTAATTCCTGTTGGGAAAAACTGTAATTCTTGAAGATCATTAGATAGATAAATGCATTCAATTAATCCGAACTGGAAATAATTGAACACTCTAATGGCTGAGTATCCCGGGGTAATTACTGCTTTTACTCCATATTTTCCTCTGTTCAGAACGTAGAAGTTATATATCTTTGTTTCCTCGTTCCAATTGAATAATTCAGAGATAGACTTGTTGAAATTTTCCTGAGAGAAACGAACCATTGCTTCGTGTTCCTCCCTTGTTATAATTGGAAGTGAATTGAGGCTCTGCTTATTTGGAATAAAAGTTCTGGCATCCTTCATTAAACCTGTTTTAGGTTTAGTATTTACTGGTCCGGCTGGTACTGGTCCAGGAAAACTTGTGTTTGGTCGAAAACCAATATTTTTCTGGCTTTTTTGTTTTAGGGCTTCCCTTTTGTTAAATTCATCCAGGTTGGCCTTTGCTTCTTCATATGTCTTGAATGATTCTTGAAGTACATTAGGGATTCCATTTATATGAACGGCTGCTTTATGCCATGCATCATAAATCCCGGCATTGGGCCATTGAACACAACCCAGTATTTCTTTGGCTGTACTTCTTGAGGCTCCTCTTCTTCTTCTCCAAGTTGAAGGCTGAGTAATTTGAGATCTGCTTTTAATAATTCCAGCTCCTTTCTTCTTCTCGCTTTATTTGGGCTGCTTTATTTCTTTCTCTTTTTTCAGCTGCTCGCGTTCCATTCTCTGCTTAGAATGTCTGCTAGCACGTTCTTGTTTCCTGCAATATGGACTACTTTATAATCGTAGTGATTTAGCTCTATCTGCCATCTGATAAGTCTTCTTTGCTTGTGGCTTTCCTTAATGTTTAGATTTTTGAAACCTGCAACATAAGTAGAGTCAGTTCTTACCAAGAATTCTTGGTGCATTAGGTATATCTGATGCTTTCTTAGCATTCTTATTAATGCCAAGGCTTCCTTTTCATGAATTGGATAATTTAGCTCATGATCATGAAATGAGGCGACATATATCTACAGAGTAACTCTGCTTTTTGGTTTATTTACTTGGTTTGGCTTTCATCTGACCTCCCCAAGTTATATCGGACGCATCAGTCTCGATAATTATATAATCCTCTTCACGAGGGTGGTATAATTCGGGCAGATTTTTGCACAACTGCTTTAGTCTTTCAATTATTGCAGTGTCTTCTTCTGTCCATTTCCACTATGCGTCTTTCTTGAGTTTAAGCTGCAAAAGTCTTCTTTCTTCTGCAAGATCTTTAATAAATCCTTCATTTGAAATATATGTTAGTAATCCAAGAAACCTTTGTAATTCCTTAACATTCTTTATTTCAGAAGGCAATTCATGTAATTTTGTTAGGACATGTTTCTGCATAACAATATTTCCTCCATCTATTTCAAGACCGAGATAATCTATTCTTTTTTGTCCAAGGACAGCTTTTTTTCTACTTAAGATAACTCCTTGTTCTAAACATCTTTCTAAAACTTTCTTAACATATTTAAAATGATCCAATAAATCATCCTTATCAGTAAAAATAAGAATGTCATCAATATAAATAACACAAAAGTCTTTAAAATCTCTTAATACATTGTCCATTCTGCGTGGGAAAATACCTGGTGCTTGCTTTAAACCCATTGGTAATACATTCCATTCATATTGTCCATGAGGACAACTAAATGTCATAAGGGTTTACTATCCTCATCAAGTCTTAATTGATAAAAACCAGATTTACAATCAAGACTACTAAATAATTTCTTTCCACGAACTAATTCAATTATATGATCCTTTCTAGGAATGAAATATGCATCACCTTCTAAAGCTTTATTCATAGCTTTATAATTGATCACCATTCTTCTCTTACCTCTTTTCTGCTCATTATGATTGTCTACATAAAAGGCTGGTGCAGAATGCTTACTTTTTGATGGTCTAATTAATCCTAAATCTAACCATTTCTTTATATCTTCCTCAAATTCATCTCTATCTTGTTTAGTATAAAACATAGGCTTACACTTAATTTCCTTACTAGGATCTTTTAACCTAAGAGAAATTAACTCCTGATTTTTATTATTGATTTTAGGATCAAGCGGGTTCTCACTACATACTTTGTCTAAAAGCTCTTCTATTTCCTGGGGAATTGGAAATTCTTTTTGGCCTAATACATATATTTTATTCTCAAAAAGCTCTAAAATTTTTGTCATTTTATTATATATATCACCACGTTTTTGCGCGTGAAACTCTGATTTATATTTTGTAGCTTTATTTTTAGATTCATGAACTATAGGAATCGATATAAGATTTCTCCTTTGCTTTCCTGCTATATAGGGTGTCTTTATTTGAATAAATCTCTTATATTGGCAAAAGGGTGCATATAATCGTAAGAAATTATTTCCTAATATTAGATCTAAACCTGATTCTTGTTGATATATAGTAGGTATAACAAATATATAATTTTCTATATATGCTATAGTTTTTCTAACAACCTTGCTAATGACCTTAGTAGAACCATCAGCAATCTGAACTTTCAAAGGATTATCTAAATTAATCCATTTATCTTTAGGAAACAAATATTTTGTTGCTAAACAAATACTTGCTCCACTATCTATATAGGCTTCCGTAGCATACCTAATCTTATTTATTTCTATTTCTATTCTAATATATGTGCTATTCAGATTCACTTTCTGAAGTTGCTCCATTATCACTAGATTTCGTACTATACTCATATATTTCCTCATCTGAGCTAAATTCTTCTTCTACTGGTTCATAATTATTTTTAAGAGCTAAATTAATTAACTTAACCTTTTCTTCTTTCTTACCTTTTTTGGGACACTCATTTTCATAATGTCCTTCTTCCTTACATAACCAACATGTACACTTCTTTTTTCCTTCAGGGCAATATTTCCTAGGGATTTTATTTGGGTTTCTCCTCTTAAAGTATATGTTTTTCCTATATGATTCTTTTCTAGGATAAGATCTCCGAAATTTATATTTCTTTCCCTTCTTAAAAATTTTCTTTTTTCTATATGGTTTCCTAGAATCATCACATCCCCATTGGTTTGGAAGGTCTATATTTGGGTTCTTACAACAAATTCCTTTGTTATGTCTAATGGACTTCCTAATTTGCTTTTGCTGGCATTCATTAGCTAATAATTCATAAACAGTCGAAATAATTCCTCCTAAGGTATCTGCAACTTCAAGTCTCCTTTGTTGCCATAATTCTTTAACTTTCTCATTTATCGGGAATGGTAACTTATTAATAAATGTATTCTTATATATCTCCTTAGACTGTTTATCCAATTGATAATAATATTTCTGGAACTCACAAGTAAATTCTTCAAAATAACACATATTACATATATTCATATTATCTAGATGTAGCAATGCCTTCTCATGCGTTGTTCTATCTAATTCTGCTTGTCTATATTCATTATCAAAACCAACAAATTCTTTATATATTATTTTAGTAATTTTTTGTATTATATCGGTATTTTTCTTGACACCACCCATTATACGCTGCCACTCAAATGCTCCAACACTATTTAACATTTTTTGTACATTTCCTGATGTCTTATATAAGACTAAATTTAGTACTGCATCAAAATCTATAGTTTTTAAATATTCATCTGTTTGGAGAATCAGACTTATTTCATTTGTCCATTCATTTATTAATTCTTCCTTATTTATAGCACAGTCTAGGTTTAAAATATTTCTATATCTAAGTGTTTCTACCTTTGGTTTATAATCTGATGGATACTTTTCCCATTTTCCTTTCTTTCTATAATATCCACGTCTACCCATAAATGGTTCATCATAAGATTTCCAGTAATTCGGATCATTGAAAAAGGTACCCCAAGTCCTTTTTCTTTGGTAATTTGGTTGTCTACTTTCTCCTTGGTTACTACTTTCTTCTTTCATATCTACTCTTATATGTTCTTCATCCTCATCTTCATATCCTAAGATGACTTCTTCTAAATCATTTTCCTTTTCCTGATCATTATTTATTTTATATATTTTTGTGCTATTAATCTCATCCTTTAATATTTTTAATTCATTCATAAGTCTACTTATTTCTTCTATTTCTGTTGCATTTTTTATATCCTCTTGATATTCTCTAACTAATTCTTCCATAATCCTGGTGGATAAACTAAAGTTCCGTTCTCTTTCTTTACTAATTTTCTATCACTAAGAAATTCCTCTAAATCTTGTATAGTTATATATCTACTATTTTCTTCTTTTTCTAAAAGATTTTCTAATTGCTGAAGAACCTCACTAATTCTATTAATGTCTCGATTATCATCAATATTTATATTTTCTAATGTATCCTGTATATTATTTATAGTATTTCTACCATTTTGGAAATTATTTAAAGTATAATTTACAATTTTATTAATTTTTTCTAACAATAATAACATATTTCTATTGATTTCTTCTAGTGTTTTATTTAATTCCCTGTATTTTAATTCTATTTCTTCGGATATTGTTATTTTATCATTTTTCCCTATTTTTCCGTCGCTATTTTAAGTTTTTCCAGTAGTGAAAATAAAAATTGCAACTTACTCCGAAAGATTTGAACATATGCTTCCGCTCCTCGTCCTTCAACGTCCACCAGATGGGCCAATATGCCTGGTAATTCTCCTCAATTGTTGTTGTAATAGCCTTCGCAGCTGACTTTGAGAGAAGGAACCTGAACAATAAAAACATGTCAAACAACCATATATATATATATATATATATATATATATATATATATATATATATATATATATATATATATTAACTCGACAAAAAAATGTAAATGCTTACCCTTTACCAGCCGACTTGATTATAACTCGGCCATCATGCAGCATCTCAAGATCGTCCACCTCTGGCTGAACCTCCTGCTGCTCAACCTCCTGCGGCCCAACCTCGTCCTGCTCAACCTGGGTCTGATCAGGTGTATGGCCTGTACTATACTCATGCTCGGACTGATGAGCATCGGGCACTTCTTCATTTAATTCTTCATCTCCATCTACATCTTCATATGTGATTGGATTGTCACGTAGTCGAGAAATGGGTTCCATTTCATTTACTATATTGACATGAGATATCTCATCCACTTGATAAACCATTTCTTCCTATGGATCATCTGCTTCAATGCGACCCCTTGGTTTTGTCTTTATTGCGACACACTAACCTTGTTTGTCCTTCCGAGTTGATGGATAAGGGACATAATACACTTGTCATACGAAAATAACTGACAAATTAAAATATATTGTTAGACATTTCTTTAATTGTAAAAAGTAAAACAATTTCATTCTGCCCATTCTGCCCACTCTACTTCGGCATCGTCTTCAGATCTTGATGGTTCTGCCACTTCTTCATTTAATTCCTCATCTCCATCTACATCTTCATATGTGATTGGACTGTCACGTAGTCGAGAAATGGGTTCCACTTCATTTACTACTTTGACATGAGACATCTCATCCACTTGGTAAGCCATTTCTTCCTGTGGATCATCTGCTTCAATGCGACCCCTTGGTTTTGTCTTTATTGCAACACACCAACCTTGTTTTTCCCTTCGAGTTGATGGATAAGGGACATAATACACTTGTCTTACATGTTGTGCCATGATAAACGGATCAAACATTTGGTATCTTCTGCTCATGCAAATCTCCACAGTATTATATTTTCAATCCACTCTTGTGCCTCTATTTGACGGATCACACCAATTACAATAAAATAACACTATTCTTTTAGTATAGTCTAAATTATTGTACGCCAGTTCATATATATGTTGAATCACGCCGTAGAAGTCGTCCTCACCTCCATCTGTGGCACTTTTACGTAAACTCCACTGTTAAATATTTTCCCCTCTCTATTTTTGATTGGGTTTGAAATTTGTATCCGTTTACGAAAAACGTGTGCCATTCTTTTACATGCGATTTAGGACCATGAGATAAATTTCTCAAGTGTTGGATTTTAGGGGATTCTGCCTCACTGTACACCTGAGTATACACCATATGCAAACAAATTATGGTTCCTTTTTTCAAACAATCTTTTGTATTTTCAAACAATAAATAGTTCAAATAGGACAAAAAATACATATTTGGTTCATAAATCACGTTGAGAATATTCATGAATATAGGCAGAAGAGTCTTGTTCCCTTGTGGGCTTAGTTAACAAGAATGCCCTGATCAGGTCATTATCAAACAAATGATCATGAGTAGTTGTGGATAAAAGAAATAGAAAGTGGTCAAAATGATACATATGTAAGATATGATGATACTTCGGTACAGTTGATCAACACATGAACGTGGGCTGACTTGAACTCTTCTCCTGTTAACCAGTGAGTTAACTCCTTTCCAGCATGACGACCGGGAAGGCAAAATACTGATAAGGCTAGTAGGTGTCTTTCACTTTCAATTTCTATTTTATTCCTATTATTTATTAGTGTCAACATGAAGTTCGTAAAATAATGGGAACAGAAATGGATTGTTTTACGGTGTAAGTAAATTGCACAAATAGAACCTTCAACCCTAGCCTTGTTTTTCACCGATCGTTTTGAGTCGCCCATAAATCTATAAAATAACAAGGTTGATGACAAAAATTTATACATTTAACCCTTCAAATGAATATTTATATTAAAGAATATTTTATTATATTACCTTTCGAATGGATACATCTATCTATATTGAGCCGGTCCACCAAGCCTAGTTTCATGTGCAAGATGCACTGGGAGATGCTCCGTAGAATCAAAGAAAGCAGGGGAAATATTCTCTCCAACTTACAAAGAATGACTGGTATGTTCTGTGATATCCTGGTTTTTAAACAGTATTAGAAGAATCTTCTAGAACATCAAAAATGAGATATTTTCGGTCAGCCTCGATCGCGACGCGATGAGACTAGTACAAATCTGGTCGCGACGCGACGTAAGTCGGTGAGTTAAGTCGGTGGATCAGAGTGTGGGATTGCTGCCACTTGTATGCAGGGGATTTATGCCTGAGAACCATCGCGATGCGATGGACCCAAAATGGCTATAAATACCACCCTTCACCCTCCATTCTGCTCACCTTCTTCCAAGGCATTCTTGGGAGTGCGTGGGAGAGATTCTGGAGGCACAACGGGACGCAAGCGGCATCAGTCTTCTAAGGCAGATAAGGGGAAGAAACCTTAATCACTAGGAAAAATAGGTAGTAGAGTAATAATGTTAACATGTGTAGGGGACCTTAACCCTATTAGGGGTTGATAACAGCAGCACCTTAGGAGAGGGGTTGTGACCTGTGATAGTTGAGGATAGTTGTCAGAGGTCTATCAACCATAGGAATGATCTATTGAAATCTATCAATGGATGTGGATTGGTGTGATACTAATTGATATTATTGCTTTATAATTGTATGATTGTTGATGTGTTGATTGATAATATGTCAGTAGTAGGTCGCCTGAGCGACACTAGGGTTGATCCTTATGTTGATTAAGGATGGTTGATAATCTGATTAACATGCTGATATTTATGAGTACTGGTTGTATGTGATACATGTGAGTCTGATGTATGACGTTAGAGTCAAGGGTGACGCCCTCTAGTGAGAGGTTTGCAAATCCCTAGATGGTAATACCAAGTATTACAGTCGATACTCTGTTTATCAGTGGTGATAGTCGGGTCGATGTACCCGAGGTCGGTGTACTTGAGGTATGGACGGGATGGTAATGAGATAAGTCGGTGGCCTTGAGGGGTATGTACTCGGCCAAGACCTTGAGGGTTATGTACTCGGTCTTTCCGGCGAGGCTCTCCATGTCCGTGGTACCAAAGGTACAGAGTGGTTCGGGGATAGTCGGTGACCTTGAGGGGTATGTACTCGATCATCCAGACAAGTCTCCAAGACTCTACGTCTGTCGGGTGGACAATCTTGGCCATTCTCTGTACATGGAATGCCGTCCTAGTGCATGGGACGGTACCTTACTCCAGTAATTGGATATGGTAGTATGGGATGCCATAACCGGTAATCGGAGATGGTAGCGTATCAGGATATCTTCCCGGGACAACCAACTTATCTTACTCGGTGCCCTAAGACTGGTGATCGGTCTACGGAGTAGGGCGTTAATGGTCTGCGATACTCAGCAACCTGTGGTTGGGTTAGTAGGGTCGGTGATCAGTCCGAAAGCTCGGTATTCTATGTCACGTGTTAGCCTCTGGACAGTAGAGCTGGTGATCAGTTGAATGTCCAGTGGTTTGGGTCTGTAGAGTTGGTGATCAGCCAAAGGACCCGTGACACGTGTTAGTCTATAATGTCAAAGTATGACGTGATCTGTGACCGTGTGGTTGGATTTGTCAATATGATGTATCGGTATGGTCTGGTCTGTGACTGTGTACTCAAAAGTCTGAGCGTGGTAACAATGTATTGATGATTATATTGTTCAGGATGATGATTGTCATGCTGATATGATTGTGTTGTGCATGGTGACAGTCTATCTGCTATGCTGTTTTCCAGCTTGTTAGTGATTGATGAGTGTCTTACCCCTTTGTTTTTTGGTGTGTCTTTATTACATAATGATAAATAACAGATGGACAAGAAAATAAAGTACTTAGAACCTGGGAAGCGGTGTTACATCATGGCCAGTGTGTCCTATTGCATTCTCTGATGTTGGATTGAAATTGTGTTGTTGCTGAGGTCAGGATAAAGTGACGCCTTGTCTCGACGAGGTGTTACATTAGTGGTATCAGCGCAGTTTGGTTCTAACCGAACTGTTGGGAGGGTCGAGTTACTAGTCGTGTCTAGAGTCAAAGTTGTCTCCACATCGAATGACAACTAAGTTGAGGTTGGGTAGAGAGTTTGACATTAGGAATCCTATCCTAGAAGAATAACATCCTTTGAATTTTCGAGGACGAAAATTCTTTAAGGAGGGTAGTAATGTGATATCCTGATTTTTAAATAGTATTAGAAGAATAATTAAATTAGAAATTAGGTGATGAACGAGTGTTAAATACCTTAATTAGGGACGAAATGGGGTTAAATAAGACCTTGAGGGGTATGTACTAGTCTTTCCTGCGAGGCTCTCCATGTCCGTGGTACCAATGGTATGGAGTAGTTATGGGGATAGTCGGTGACCTTGAAGGGTATCTACTCGGTCATCCGGACGAGTCTCCAAGACTCTACGTCTGTCGGGTGGACAATCTTGGCCATTCTCTGTAAATGGAACGCCGTCCTAGTGCACGGGACGGTACCTTACTCCAGTAATTGGATATGGTAGTATGGGATGCCATAATCGGTAATCGGAGATGGTAGCGTATCAGGATATGTTCCCGGGACAACCAACTTATCTTACTCGGTGCCCTAAGACTGGTGATCGGTCTACGGAGTAGGGCATTAATGGCCCGCGATACTCAGCAACCTGTGGTTGGGTTAGTAGGGCCGGTGATCAGCTAGAAAGCTCGGTATTCTATGTCACGTGTTAGCCTCTGGACAGTAGAGTCGGTGATCAGTTGAATGTCCAGTGGTTTGGGTCTGTAGAGCCGGTGATCAGCCAAAGGACCCGTGACACGTGTCAGTCTATAATGTCAAAGTATGACGTGATCAGTGACTGTGTGGTTGGATTTGTTAGTATGATGTATCAGTATGGTCTGGTCTGTGATCGTGTACTCAAAAGTCTGAGTGTAACACCTGATGAGGAGATCGCGTGCACGAGCTGCTGAGGTCGCGTACCGAGCTGAGGAGGTCGTATGCCGAGCTGAGGTCGCGTACCGAGCTGAGGAGACCGCGTGCACTAGTCAGCCGAAATGAGGAGATCGCGTGCATTAGTCTGCGAGATCGCTGCATCGAACTGAGGAGGCCGCGTGCACGAACTCGTGTTAGAGCCTTGTGCGCTTGCACAAGCACCCTGGTCGACCTCGTGCCGAGATTGTAACACTCGTCTTTTTACGAACGTTATTTAGTGTTAATTAGTATTTATATGCCACTTATTTATGGTTTTCTTTTAATTAATTATTGTTGAGTGTTAATTAAGGGAGAAAGGACCATAATGCCCCTTCCCTCACCAGCTAAATATCACGATCAGTCCCCTCAAACCCTCACTTTCTCTTTTCTTCTTTCTTCTTTCTTCTTCTCTAAGTTTCCTTTTCCTCTCCAAACTTCCATTGAAAAACCTTGGGTTCCATTGAGTTTCTGTACAACCCTTCTTCATCAATCTTGCTTCTCATCATCTCCTCTACCTATATCATCATCTCGATCATCATTTGAGGTATGAAAAACAGAATTTCCTCTCCCTTCATGCTACTGTTTAGCGCCACTTCCTCCTTCCATTTTAGCTAGGTTCTATGCTTCCAAATCATGTCATATCGATAGGTTTTCTTCTTCATGACATTACCTACTTTTCTAACCATTTATTTGAGCTTGAAAAACAAATTGTTTCCTCATTTTCTCTGATGAGTAGCGCCCAAAACCCTAACCACTTGGCTTGCTTTGATTTCTTGTTCTATGTTGTTGTATGTTGCTTCTTCTTGTTGTTTGTTGTTGATTTATTTGTTGTAGCATCATATAACCTCTTTCATGAGCATTTGATAAAAAACCTAACCTTGAGTAAAAGGGAAAATATGTTTAATCTTGCTTGAATCATGCATGAGATATGTTAATGTGTTATAGTAATTATTTAGGTGCTAATAGCATGGCTAGTTTAATTTAATCAAGTGCAACAGGTTGGTTTTGGATCTTTCCTATTCTTGAGTCTTAAGAAACTTGCTATTTAATTGTCTAATTAAGTGTGAAGTATGTGATTATGTGTTTAATATGATTTTAGGACTAATTAGGATTAAGTTGCATGATTAGTTTAGTGTTAGATAAGTTTTTGTGCAAAAATGGATTTTTGAGGGACCAAAATGGCATGTAGGGAAATTGATCTCTTTTTATGATTTAAATTTTAACACAATTGGTTATGGTCTTATTTTAATTGTTGGACCCTGAGGAAAATATTTTTTTTAGAAAACATAAACTTAGATTTTGATTAATTTGTGCTTAATATGCTATTTGATTTTAAGCTTGAATTAGTACTTAGGAAAAATGGCCTTGTATGGTGATATGTATGAAAGAAGTTTTTAATAAAATTTTAGAGAAAAGGAATTAATTTGTAATGCTGAAATTCTTGTTGTATTTGTTTAAGTTCTTGAGTTTTAATGCTTGCTTGGATTGTAGTTAAGATTGGGATAATGAGAGCTAAGTGCTATTAGAAACCCATAGATAGTACTAAGTTGTGCTGGTATTAGGAATTGTGATTTCCGAGATCGTGCGGCACGGAATTGAGGTGTACGAGAGAGCGAACCCGAGGACGTGGGAGCAGTGGGATCCAGATTGAGGACGGTACTTGTCGAGGTCGATTGAGAACCGTACGTGTTGAGGTCGATTGAGAACCGTACGTGTCGAGGTCGTTGTCGAGCTCGATTGAGGACAGCACGTAGACGCCGAGCTTGGAGTTCGGTAAGGGCAACTTTTAGATATGTTTAGATTTGATTTTTAGTATTTAAATGCTTCATTTAAATACGGAGAAGTCTGAGAACTCTACGAGTTCGAAGTTAGGGTCTTCGAACCCCTTCGTTTTATTGTCGTGAGGTCGAACATTTATCCGAGTCTTCGTGGCGGCGTAGGCTGTTGCGGTTGGTCTCTGAACCCAACCCCCACACTTGTATGTTCTCTCTGTTAATTCCATTGAGTTGCGAGGATGGATTCCTTGATTTGCTTGTCGAGCATGTAATGTTGTGATATGATTGAGTTATGCATTATTTGATATGAGATTAAATATATGTCATGAATTGCGTGTTCTTTGTTGAATTGGCGTTTCTTCATGCAGGTGTTTTTATTGCTTAAAATGTCGAATGCGTTTTCTTCATATTAAGCATGTTCTCTTATTTGATATGCGGGTAAGTAATCTTATGCGTCCACTCTTTGAATATTGTAGCGGAGAGCCGTTTCATCGAGTGAGCGAGCTAAGCGAGTCGTTATGGCGTTTTGAGCCGTGACCGGATAATCGAGGGTGCTAGGTCCCCTTTGTTTACGGGAGATTGACTAGACGTCGCAGCGTAGGAACCGGGTACTGCATATCTAGGGAGAAGCGAAAGATCCCAAGGCTACGGCTGGTATGTCAGTTGATGGATCTGCGTCTGCTTTCCGGATTAATGGTCGAGTCGAGAGAAAATGGATCGCGAGTTGAGTCGAGTCTAGAGTGAGAGGGTCGAGTCACGTTTTGTGAATAATATACATTGTTGTTTGCTTATTTCTTTACGCCTTGATTATCTTGATTTGTCGAGAAGTTGACCCTTTTCCCGTGGTGCCTTCAATCCATGATGGTTACCCAGGCGATAGCGAGGACGCAGGGAACCCGGCGAGGTGATGGCGAGGAGGACCTCGTCGAGGATCGGACGGCGATCTCTATTTGTCGTGATTGATTATGTGCGTTAGATGTTTTTTGGGATGACTGTAGTATGTCTTTTTGTGTACAAAGATGGTCGTGACGGTTAGGGCCGGGTGATGTTTTGTTATTACAGGGTAGACTGGTGGTTCCACTTTTGGAGCAGCCCCTGCGTGGGTGTCTGCCGGAAGTACCCCCAGGGTATGATTGCTCTCTTGAGGTCGTCATACCATAGGTGTATTTCTTTGTGCATTCACTACTCTGTATTTTGCATACACTATTATTTCGACTTGTATATATATATATTATCTATGTATGTTTTATTTAGGATTTAAGTCTTGTGTATTAGTTGCACCATGTTTCGAAAAGCTGTAATTACTCTGATGTGCACTAGCTGGATTTAAAAAAAAAAAAAAGTAAGTACCGTATTTTTCTGAAGGGCACAAGAGTACCGTTTTAAAACGCATCGCATACAGTTTTAGTGTAGCTCGGTAGCGGTCCGGAAACGGGTCGTTACACTGAGCGTGGTAACAGTGTATTGATGATTATAATGTTCACTATGATGATTGTTATGCTGATATGATTGTGTTGTGCATGGTGACAGTCTATCTGCTATGCTGTTTTCCAGCTTGTTAGTGATTGATGAGTGTCTTACCCCTTTGTTTTTTAGTGTGTCTTTATTACATAATGATAAATAACAGATGGACAAGAAAATCAAGTACTTAGAGCCTGGGAAGCAGTGTTACATCACGGCCAGTGTGTCCTGTTGCATTCTCTGATGTTGGATTGAAATTGTGTTGTTGCTGAGGTTAAGATAAAGTGACGCCATGTCTCGGCGGGGTGTTACATTAGTGGTATCTGCGCAGTTCGGTTCTAACCGGACTGTGGGGAGGGTCGAGTTACTGGCCGTGTCTAGAGTCAAAGTTGTCTCCACATCGGATGACAACTAAGTTTTGGTTAGGTAGAGAGTTTGACATTAGAAATCCTATCTTAGAAGAATAACATCCTTTGAATTTTCAAAGACGAAAATTCTTTAAGGAGGGTAGTAATGTGATATCCTGGTTTTTAAACAGTATTAGAAGAATAATTAAATCATTAATTAGGTGATGAACGAGTGTTAAAAACCTTAATTAGGGACGAAATGAGGTTAAATAAGACCTATAAGCCCTAGAAAGGAGATAGAAGCCCTTAGAATCGTCTAGAATGCCGTAGAAAGGCGTAAAACACTTGAGAATCTTCTAGAACATCAAAAATGAGATATTTTCGGTCAGCCTCGATCGCGACGCAATGAGACTAGTACAAATCTGGTCGCGACGTGACATAAATCGGTGAGTTAAGTTGGTGGATCAGAGCGTGGGATTGCTGCCATGTGTACGCGAGGGGATTTATGCCTGAGGACCATCGCGACACAATGGACCCAAAATGGCTATAAATTCCACCCTTCACCCTCCATTCTGCTCACCTTCTTCCAAGGCATTCTTGGGAGTGTGTGGGAGAGATTCTGGAGGCACAACGGGACGCGGGGACGGGATACAAGCGGCAGCAGTCTTCTAAGCCAGGTAAGGGGAAGATACCTTAATCACTAGGAAAAATAGATAGTAGAGTAGTACTGTTAACATGTTTAGGGGGCCTTAACCCTACTAGGGGTTGATAACAGCAGCACCTTAGGAGAGGGGTTGTGACCTGTGATAGCTGAGGACAGTTGTAAGAGGTCTATCAACCATAGGAATGATCTATTGAAATCTATCAATGGATGCGGATTGATGTGATACTTATTGATATGATTGTTTTATGATTGTATGACTGCTGATATGCTGATTGATAACATGTCAGTAGTAGGTCGCCTGAGCGACACTAGGGTTGATCCTTATGTTAATTAAGGATGGCTGATAATCTGATTAACATGCTGATATTTATGAGTACTGGTTGTATGTGATACATGTGAGTCTGATGTATGACGTTAGAGTCAAGGGTGACGCCCTCTAGTGAGAGGTTTGCAAATCCCTAGATGGTAATACCAAGTATTACAGTCGATACTCTGTTTATCAGTGGTGATAGTCGGGTCGATGTACCCGAGGTCGGTGTACTTGAGGTATGGACGGGATGGTAATGAGATAAGTCGGTGGCCTTGGGGGGTATGTACTCGGCCAAGACCTTGAGGGTTATGTACTCGGTCTTTCCGGCGAGGCTCTCCATGTCCGTGGTACCAAAGGTACAGAGTGGTTCGGGGATAGTCGGTGACCTTGAGGGGTATGTACTCGGTCATCCGGACGAGTCTCCAAGACTCCACGTCTGTTGGGTAGGCAATCTTGGCTATTCTCTGTAAAGGGAATGTCGTCCTAGTGCACGGGACGGTACCTTACTCCGGTAATTGGATATGGTAGTATAGGATGCCATAACCAGTAATCGGAGATAGTTGCGTATCAAGATATGTTCCCGGGACAACCAACTTATCTTACTCGGTGCCCTAAGACTGGTGATCGGTCTAGGGAGTAGGGCATTAATGGCCCGCGATACTCAGTGACCTGTGGTTGGGTTAGTAGGGCCGGTGATCAGCCCGAAAGCTCGGTATTCTATGTCACGTTTTAGCCTCTAGACAGTATAGTCGGTGATCTGCTGAATGTTCAGTGGTTTGGGTCTGTAGAGCCGGTGATCAGCCATAGGACCCGTGACACGTGTCTGTCTGTAATGTCAAAGTATGACGTGATCTGTGACTGTGTGGTCGGATTTGTCAGTATGATGTATCAGTATGGTCTGGTCGGTGACCGTGTACTCAAAAGTCTGAGCGTGGTAATAGTGTATTGATGATTATAATGTTCAGGATGATGATTGTTATGTTGATATGATTGTGATGTGCATGGTGACAGTCTATCTGCTATGCTGTTTTACAGCTTGTTAGTGATTGATGAGTGTCTTACCCCTTTGTTTTTTGGTGTGTCTTTATTACATAATGATAAATGACAGATGGACAAGAAAATCAAGTACTTAGTGCTGGGTAGCAGTGTTACATCACGACCAGTGTGTCCTGTTACGTTCTCTAATGTTGGATTGAAATTGTATTGTTGTTGAGGTCAGGATAAAGTGACGTCTTGTCTCGACGGGGTGTTACATGTTCTGCTCCATCTTTATAAGATCATCCTCTCTCAATGTCGCAGAACACAAATCTTTAAAAAATTGGCTGAGTTCAGTAAGTGGATTTAAAACATTTGACGACAACGAACTAAATGCAATAGGAAGTAAACACTCCATGAATACATGATAATCATTACTTTTCATCCCAATCATGGTTCTTTGTTCACATCGGCACATCTTGCAAAATTAGAGGAATAACTGTCTGGCATCCGAAGTTCTTTTATCCACCGACAAATTGACTTAGCTTCCTCGGCAGTTAAAGAGTAACAGGCTTTGGGTTTCAGGGTTTTTCCATCCGACCGAGTCGTCAAATGCAAGTCCTTTCGCCTACAGTAAAGCGGTAAGTCTAGTCTGTCCTTATCGTTGTCTTTCATTTTTCCTCTGACGTTCATCACTGTGAGAAAAATATTGTCAAAAAAATTCTTCTCAATGTGCATAACATCAAGGTTGTGTCTCAATAAATTATCTTTCCAATATGGCAGATCCCAAAAAATACTTCTTTTTGTCAAATTATGTCATTGTCCATATCCTTCAAATCGATC
Organism: Calophaca sinica; assembly: GCA_037113605.1. Lineage (NCBI taxonomy): Eukaryota > Viridiplantae > Streptophyta > Magnoliopsida > Fabales > Fabaceae > Calophaca > Calophaca sinica. The sequence continues at coordinate 30,857,199 of CM073731.1, forward strand.
CAATTCACCATAATGTGTGATTTTTTGTAGTTCCATAACTCTGCTATAAATCTGTTCGGATGTCAACCTTGGGGGCGGGCCATCTAATTCAACTTCCCCCTTCTTGAAGGCTTTCTTATTCCGTCTAGATAAATGATTACCTGGTAAAAACCTGCGATGTGAGTCAAACCAAGAACTCTTCCCTCCCCCCCCCTCCGAATTTCAAGGTAAAGGCCCTTGTATGCTCTATGCAATGCGGACATGTCATTTTACCATGAGTACCCTAACCAGACAACTTGCCATATGCAGGGAAATCATTAATGGTCCACATCAAAGCTGCTCTCACTGTAAAATTCTTCTTTCATGCAATATCATACGTCAGAACACCATTCCACAACCTTTTGTGATCGTCAATGATAGGCTGTAAATAGATGTCAATACCATCTTTTGGATTATCTGGACCCGGTATAATACAAGTCAAGAACATATAAGGCTTAGACATGCACATTTCGGGAGGAAGATTATATGGGGTAGCAATAACTGGACAGCAAGAATAAGGTTTCACCGTGGATTGAACATACGGGGTAAAACCATCAGAGCATAAGCCAAGTCGTACATTACGTGGATCTGCTGCAAAATCGGGATGCACATGATCAAAGTGCTTCAAACTTCACCATCAGATGGGCGGCGCAACATACCTGAAGTGTTTCTATTCTTATAGTGTCGCGTCATTTTTCCTACAGTCTGTGTTGATGCAAATATTCTCTGCAACCTTAGAATAATTGGCAAATAAAACATTGCCTTCACTGGAACTGGTTTTTGTCTTCCCTTCCCATTATCAGTGTGTGAAATATACCTTGGCTCACCACAAAATTTGCATTCAACCAGCGCGCCATCATTTTTACCGAATTTATTGTCGTAATATAACATACACTCTTTCACATAACAATCAATCCTTTTATATTTCAACCCCAACTTGGAGACTAAGCTTTTAGCCTCGTAATAACTTTTTGGCAAACCATCTCTGATAGGTGACGATTCTAGCATCATTTTCGTTACGAGATCCAAGCACACATCGGTAGCACCACAGTTGGACTTAAGAGCTAAAAGCCTCACACACATTGATAACTTAGAGTCTGCAGACCCTTCAAACAACGGCTTATTTGTTTCTAACAAGAGATTATAAAATCTTGGTGCTGTCTCATTTGGAAGTTCATCTGTGTCATCATATTGTTGCTCCTCGAATGATATGTTGACCCCTAAGGCATCACAAACCATATCTTGCATCAATTCAATCTGCTCACCATATCCCAAATCTACGCAACTGCTTGAAGCACCTGCGTAATTATCGCCAACCCCTAAATCAACCCGAGGCAACTATTCACCTTGTCTAGTCCAAATCCAGTAATTAGGCCTAAATCCAACTGAATACAGGTGATGCATAACCTGACCTGGGCTTGATCCTTCTGCAATCGCAATTAAGGCACGGACATTTAATCCCTCCATTAGTTATGAAACTTTATGTGCCATTGCGGCTTGGACAAAGTGTTCAACCCCAGCACAAAAAGATTGTTTCAAACCCCCTCTCCCTGGATACAACTTATCGTACATCCAACTACGACTCGAAGGAAAAAATTCCATCTTTTGCATGTTAAAAAATGACAATTTCAGCAGCACGACATTCTTAGAACCGCTCTCTTTCTTTAAATGGTATGACCCTATCCCATTTGAGGAAAAACTTTTTTAGAACTCGTATATTAGTCCTTCCTTAATTCTCATATTTATACTTGACAAAATTTCGGCAGCATTTCCCATTGGTCTCTGCGTACACTAAATGATCGTAGTTATGAATACTGCGATTAAGTATGCACCCAGAGAACAAAAGGAAATGAATCGAACCAAAATTTCATCAAATATAAAGATACGAGAATTAAGCAACAACTATTATATGAGTAAAGAAAAAGTTTTTTCCCAAACTGTCCGACTTGGACAATTCAAGGTTCAATATACAATGAACATGTGATACCCTAAAAGAGTACATGCACTCAATAATATATTGAACCTCAAACGGGAAGCTAAGCCTTTTCTCCGATACTAATAAAAAGCATAGACAAGGTACCTAGAAAACTATATAACTTGGGTATTCATCTTCCCCATGGTTCCAGCACGGCAATATTACGGCTACGACAGTTTATATCATTCCTAGAAAACTATATAACTTGGGTACTCATCTTCCCTAAGGTTCCAGCACGGCAATATTACGGCTACGACACTTTATATCATTCCTCAATTGTGCAAAATAAAATTAATTCACATTTACCTAAAGCTCAACCAGAAAAGATATCTCATATAGTCATAACATCATTCACATATCCTTAATCAATCAATCTCAATTAAAATATATCCTAATTAATTAAAAATACAACCTAATTAATTAAATAATTTAAAATATATCCCAATTAAATACAACCTTAATCATACAAAATTCAGTTTCAAATATATAAAATTACATAACAGTCACAAATCATACAGTCTCTAATCTTACAAAATTCAATCTTAAATATACAAATTTAAATAAAAGTCATAAATCATACAGTCTCTAATTATAATTACAGTCCATAATCATATAAAATTTCAAAAAAACTACACCTCCTAATCATACAAAATTACTCGCACGATAAAAACTCATAACGAACTAACCTCGATCGCAGAGTAGTGATAGAGGCACGGGCGGTGGTGGCGGCTGTGGTAGCGTGGCGAAGTGGCGAAGGATGTCTTAATAGAACAAAGATCACCTCTGGATAAAAGAGAAACTAGTTAACTAAAGCTGTTTTTAAAAGCCTATATGTCAAGATCACTTCTAAATGAAAAATTTGATAACTTCTCTTCCATTTCCATAAAAACCTTTTTCTTTTTCATTTCCATAAAAACATTTTTCTCAACTTTCAGCTTAAACATTTCCATAATAGGAAGTTTAGTAAGAAAACTAACCAAACTTAATTATTTTACCTGAGATAAACAACATTAGGATCACATCATTCACCATGAATGGGAGAATCTGATATTCAAATAGGCTAACATATGCTAAGGCATAAGGCATAATCACATCTGATATTCAAACCGAATCACATCCTTATTTAGACTCCTTCAGTTTGTAGTGGGGTTACTGGGAAATTAAACATGAAGTTCTGCAAAAAATACCAGGAGTACATGCAAGGCCAGGAGAACACAAATTGTATCAAGAATACTAATTCAACAAATCCAACATTAACAAATAATACATTCATCACAATTTAACTTAGAGACAGACTGAAATTCATTCATCACAATTTAACTTAATTTATTCTAATTTATATATTCCTAAGAAACACACTCGGCTGCAACTACTGTTCTTTGCTTTCTCTTTAGAGCCATCCTTTTTATCAAATGATTCGCACATTGTTCACAAATAGCAACCCAACACAGCAACAATTCCACACACATATTTCAAAATTTTTGTCAGTACAATAGAGCCAATACCAAACTGAACAGTGAATATTCAATCACTATTCAATCACAAATAATAACCAAAATGTCCAAAGGTTCAATTTACCATTTCAACTCGTCAGGGCAATGTTACTCAACCGTTCCAAATTCTCTAGCAATATAATCCAAACAACTAATTCCAAGAGTACTGTAGAAGTTTGCAATTCAGCAATTGTCAACGACATCCCAAAACAGATTCAGTCAAGCCAGAATAACAAACATACCTTAGACCAGACCAAAAATAGTAACATCCCTCTCACATTTTTTTATATTGCAATGAATTCAAAGTCAGGAGAACACAAATTGTATCAAGAATACTAATTCAACCAATCAACAAATCCAGCATTAACAAATAATACATTCATTTCATCATAATTTAACTTAGAGATAGACTGAAATTCATTCATCACAATTTAACTTAATTTATTCAAATTTAAATCTTCCTAAGAAACACAAGGCAAACTAATCCTGCCAGCTTCCTATTGCAATGAATTCAAAGTAATTGTTAATAAATTAAACAAAACTGATTAAATAAATTAGGCAAAACTGGTTAAAGAAATACCTCAGAACTACCACAACACTTCTTCTCCTAGACTTCAAAGAAATTTTCGATTGTTGCTACTGAAACTCCCAATTTCTCTTCTCCTCAGAATTGCCAGATTCCTCGTTTGAACACTTCCCACACATAACCTTCTGCGTCAGAGATAGAAGAGACTCACTACAGCTTACATCGTAAACAACAATAGAAAGAAATCTTAGAGACAAAAGAGATGCTCATCTTCAAAGAGAGAGAGAACACAGATCTGCAAGGAAGAGTGGAGAACATAGACTTTTGGTGAGGGAGCGCCGCTAGAGATCTGTGAAGGAGCGTCGCGAGAGATGGAACACCGAGATGGAGCAAGCAGGGTGGGTGCTTCAACTCAAGGAGGGTGAAGGAGCACGGCGGAGTCGAAAAGAAAAGAGAGTAGAGAAACGTCAGGAGAGAATGAAAAATGGGGGAGAAGGGTTTGTGGTCTGGTGTAAATGGATGTTACCAATGACCTCATTAAATCTACCGATGGCTAAACTCGTCGGTAAACTCAACGGTCTGACGCGGCGTTACCAACGGCCCTAACCCGTCGGTAATCTCAATAATCAATTGACCGTCGTAATACCGACGGGCTAGGCCCGTCGGTATTTGAAAAATAAGCAGGAACTTTACAAAAAATGGGCATACCAATGGCCCATTACCGACGAGCACAACCCGTCGCTAAAAAAATCGGCCGTCGAAAATGCCAATTTTTTGGCGATGGGTTATGCCCGTCGATAATAGGCCATCGGTATGCCCGCTTTTTCTTGTAGTAAATGAAGAAAGCATAAAAGAAAATAGAAGAAAGAAGCTCAAAGAAGAAAGCAAAAGAAGAAGACAGAAGAAAGAAAAACTTGAAGAATAAATCATTAAAAGAAGATTGTGTTTAGCAGTGTCTAGAAGAAGCTCAAAGCTGAAGAAGACAGAAACAAGAAGCACGAAAGCTTAAAGATGGAATACAATGAAGAAGAAGCCTACAATAGAAACATAAAAGCTCAGATTTAAAGCATCAAGGAGAATGCTCAAAGTTGAATAACGAGAAAAAGTATCATTTTCGAAGACAAATTCTGCCTTCGTGATAGGTGGTGCACAATGTCGCACACTCAAAAAAATTATAAATCAATCCTAGTATTTTATTGGTTTTTATAATTTTCATATCCCTCTATGTATTTGTAGACGATTAGTGGTGTGATCAGCTCTAAAACCCTATTAAATTTTCAAATTTTCATGGCTAACTCATTTTCCCTTCCATGTTGCCTTTGAGGGAGAACTCTGAAAAACTCATACATCACACTTTATGCTCCACCAAGTGACGATTCTTCTTCTTCCAACTGTGGACACAACCACGAACCACAATGGTATAGCCACCTCGTGGCCAAGTGCATCCCAAGCCCCAACCTACTGCCACCACAAACGCACTCCCAATATCTACTTATTCACAAGGTAAAAAAGAAAATAGATGAATAGATTGTTTAATGTGTAAAAAAGAAGATAGATGAATAGATTGTTTAGTTGTTTTCAAAAAATAGTATCAATTCCAAAGCACACTCAAGCATAATACAACACCACCTTCTCCATGCTTTGTGTGAAAATTGTCGTCATGTTGTTTGCCATAAATCTGTCGTAGCTCAATCCGATTGATATGTTGAGTATTTTCCGAGTTGATTAGTTAGTCCCGACATCAGGTCATTTCACAGTCATGGCTAAAATGGATGGTAGACTGTTGTGGTTTGAAAATGGTCATGCATATGGTGAGTGGTGAATCTATATCGTCCAGATGTCGTGGGTTGCTCCATTTGTAGAAGTCTCTGTTCTAGGAGGTGAGACGACCCTGTCCTATTTTCCCAAATTCTCAAGTGCATAATTCTTCAGCATATTTAAACGGTAGTGGTAATGTAAAAATGAGAATAATATAAAATATATTGTCGCATGTGGAAGTGTACATGTGTATCTAAAGGTACTCGTCTGTAGGACCCCAGCTATACAGTGTGTGTATAGTGACAGTAATACAATTACCAAGTAAACAGTAAGTCGGACTTCCCACCTACTGACTCTGACTCACTAGCTGTCGAACAACTCAAACGATCCCACCACTGGAAATTGTCTAGCACTGCTAAGACTCATAGACAATTACATGCAAAACAAAAAAATAAAATGGGAGATAAGAACACATTATACGCACCATTAAACGGGAAAGCAATATTAGAACTCATGTATAAAAAGGCAAGCATATATAAGTAGATCAACCGCTCTCACACTCATGCACCTAGGATTTATATGCCTACATGGCCACACAGCAAAACTTAGCAACAGTGGCCCCATCTTAGCCTTTGTAGTTATAGCTACCTCCCACCAGCCTGTGATGGGCAGGTTAAATCAGTTGTCCATCCCCATATCCCGCTCATCTTACCCCTAAGAGTGCATCCTTATTCCCCAACTTCAGCGATAGGAATAGGTGTCGGGACGACACTCGAGATCGGCACTATGGACAATGATACAATAATACCCCGTCAGGATGACCAGACTACCCGATGTCCCGACACAATGACGGCCAAACCATTGGTCACCTATGGACTTTTGTCAGATCCAGACTATCCTCAAGGACCAACGTGTCCTGTACTGACTGGATCGTACCCGCACTCTGGTACCTGACCTCGTACACAGCTTATGTACATAGCGGTGGATTACAGCACAGTTATGCATATGAAACATCACCTTATAATCTAACAGCTTATCTCAACACTTATCAACTCATTATAATTAAACAGCTCAGTCAATCATCATATTCCCACATACAGCAATATTCCATCATTTAGTATAAGATCAGCATAATTATAACTACCAGCATACACAACACAGCATTAACCATCAACCATCCTCGATCAATATATGGATTAACCCTCGTGTCGCTCAGGCGACCTGCTATTGACATGTTACTAATCAGCATACCAACAATCACACACAACAATAAAGCAATCATAAGTCGTCTATCATTGGGTTTTCACACATTAGACAAATTATTCCTGTGGTTGATAGACTAGCGATAACTACCATCAGCTACTGCAGGTCACAACCCCTCTCCTGATGTGTTGTTGTTATCAACCGCTAGTAAGGCTTGGGTCACCTTACACCTAATTATACACTTATTCTAATCCAACAATCCCTAGTGGATAGGGTTCAGATCTCCAACCTGGATAGAAGACCACTACAATTACTATTGCTCCTTGGACCTTCGAGCCTGCTACTCGTACTGTCAAGCAGCTACTATTCGCATCGTCGAGCAACTGCTACTAACATCCCCTTCGAGGGTTCCCACTAAGAGTGTTCTGGTGCAAAAGATCCTCTCTTGAGGCAAGTACAGAGCATACTTACTTCATAGAGGAAATTCTAGAGAGAAGGGGAACTACTATTCGTATGCACCCCTTTCCTTTCCCTTGAGGATTTCCGACTAAGAGCTTTCTGATGCACAAGATCCTCATTCGAGGCAAGTGCAGAGCATACTTGCTCTTCAGAAGAAGTTCCTAGGTTCTATCGTGTTGCGATGTTACCTTCCAGAATCCTCTGGATGTACATGTGGCGAAGATCCAACGGTGAGATTATCAAGTCCCATCGCGTCGCGATGGTCATCTCTCACAAGTCTCGTCGTGTCACGACGGTACCTAAGGAGAAATATCTAGTTTTTCTCCTTCTAATAGCTTCTAGGGTGATCTGCACCCTTCTTAAGTTTATTTTGGTCATTTTACGATTTTTACACTCTTTCTAAGGTTTTTAGGGTGTTTCATACCTTTCTATGGGCATTTTTATCTGTTTTGGACGTTCTACACTCTGCTGTGGGTCCACCTTGGATTTCTAGCTCCGTCCTTGGGTTTTTGGGCCTCACTTTGGGTCTTTGGGCCTTTCTTAAATTTCTGGATCCCTAATTAAACTTATCTAATTCCTAATTACTAATCTAATTATGCTTCTAACATTAACCCAAATTATTATTCAAGGTTATTGGAAAAAACAGGATGTCACAGGAGGCATATGCGTTCTTCTGGGGTAGGAAGGTGAATGCAGATGAGGATGTAGAGGCGGGAGTGGATGTGGGTGAGACTGCGGGGGGAGAGGATGTGGCTGAGCGAACTGAAGGGGTGTGGGTGAAGGGGTGAGAGTCCTTGCAAGATTTATTGGGAGAGTAGGATATAGACATCCACTGGGAGGGGTTACGGTCTCTCAATTGCTCGAGGGTGAGGAGGCGGTCCTCCAAGTATTTGACATGATCATTTGTTACTGAGAAGTTTTATAAAGTTTGCTCCAGAAGCTGGAGTGCATTGCAAAGGTACCTTTACCGATGAGGGTTGTGCGGTGCCCAAGGTTAAAAAGGACTACCATGGCCTTGAAAGGCTATGTCTTCCACACGCCCCTACAGGGTTCGCTCTGGTGGTGGTACGATGTGGATTGGGTGCAGCAATGCATTAGAATCGTGATGTTTTCCTGAGTTGGTGGTAGATTGTGGGATTGAGTTTATAAGATTCCCACAAACTACATTAAAATACATTATTCGAGATTCGACTGAGGTCAAACTATTTGACAAACTGACTCCCTATGGATGGTGGAAACGATGGGATGGTTACCTGCAAAGATACTCTGACGCTCAAGTTATTAGGATATATGATAAGATAAGTAGATGAACAGTGCACAAAGTTGGTGGTGGTGAACGTTTCTCCTATGTATTAGGGTCGGAGGGTACAATGCATAGGACAATTGTGCAGGACGCGTCCTCCACTACCTATGCATGTTTCTCAAACAAGTCGTCCATAACATAGGCCAACTCCTAGATGATGATTAGAGAATATCCTTTTTAAGTCTCAATGAGACCCACATGATTTAGTGGGACCCATTTGATTTTCAACCAATAAAAAGGATTGTGTTGAGAATAGAGTGTTAAAGAGTGTGTTCGTACCACTCCTCTTTTTTTCTCCAATCTAAGCTGAAAATTAGGAGGAAGACAACATAAAATACTCAAGTTTCATTCGAGTCAAATAGTAGTAACCAGGATTTCACAAACTGAAATAAACTACTACAAGTAAAACTAAGTAGATAAGGCAAACCCAATGTTCCAAAATTTAAAAAGCACATGAGCCATAATTGTAAAAAGGTTGTAGACACTTAAGGATTCAATTCATACATACATATACTTGCCCAAAAAAAATAATATTAGTAAACTAAATTGAACGGAAGCATGAAGGATGCAAGTTTTCCTGTCTCATACAACGCGAGTTTAATATCACCCAAATCAAGCTAAACAGCAATTTCCTCTAGTTTCTTCTTGATGCCCATGTCAATCAACTTAGACCCAGAATCCCCATACCTAACAGTGATACCAGCCACCAAACTAGGGTCAAGCACGATCTTAATCATCACATTTTTAGCCCGAGTGAGCTTCTACACCTGCTTTGCAATTTGCGCCAACTGCTGCGACTCCAACTTCACCGCCGAAGTCACAACCACAAGCTCAGTGTTGGTCAACAAATTACACATGAGCTCGAACTCCTTGATGATGTCGATGATGATGTCAATTCTTCTGTGCCTCCACCAAGATGACTTAGGAAGTTTTGGGTATAGGGTTGGAACCCTGATGACGTGGCAATATCTTCGATCATCTTGCGCTTTGTGGCATCCTCCATGATTGGGATGGAGAAATAGTCGAACACCGGGAGGTCAGAGAATAGCTCCTCGATCTTCTCAACGTTGGTGGTGGTCGTTTCCAAGGTGTTGTTCGACTTGGCCAGGTCGACGAAGGCGGTGGCGTAACTTGTGGTGGCGATCGCCCACATTCTGGCTCCGAGGCTCCCCTAAAGCGGCAGGTGGATCCACTGTGGTGAAGGTAAGGGAGGTGAAGGTGTTGCCGGAAAGGGAGATGTTAAGGAAGAGGTTTCGGAGCGAGGATGTTTTTGGTTGTGGGTATGTGTTTGGAGTGAGAAATTATATTCTCACATAATCTTTTCCCACCTTTAACTTACATTATTTAAAAGCAGTATATTTTTCTATAAAAAGAAAGCTTTAATATGTAATTATGAAAAAAAATGAATAATAATTGATAGACACTACCAAGTAGAGCACCATGCAATCTTTTCTGGTGTGTTTTTCCGTTCCACGTATTTATATTTTTCCAAATTTCCACTATTTTGGTTTTTTTCTTCTTATTTTTCAATTTCACAATTATATTATTTTTCAACTAGCCCAACCTGAATAAACCCGCAACCCACATAGAGACGGTTCGACTCGATGCGGGTAAGGTAACCCGTTTCGCCGCCTGTAGTGCCAACCCCATTGGCACATGCATATCATATAATTGTTATACTAGATAAATTAAGTGTATGTGATTAATGCATACTTTGTATGGAAATGGCATTATAATATTATAATATTTCAGCTTGCAATCAATATTTGTTGTAGTCAATCAATTAAATTAACCCTCACAAAAAAAATCAATTAAATAAACTACAATCTGATTTATTTATATTTTTGTGTAGATAGAGAAACCTACCTACAAATTTACAATTTTTGAATTGTTCAATCATGAATTTATTTTTTTATAAAGACTCTGGTGAAAGAATTGTTGTAAATTTATGTTATTAACTTATTATTGATTCATTGGTTTTGCATTTATACAAATGTAAAAACATGGAAGTGAATACAAAAATTTTAAATTGATTGATCAATGTATAATAGGAAGTTGTTGAAAATACTCATAGAAATATTAATTGATTACATTTATTAAATTTATTATTTTAATATTTATATCTACAGAAACAATATAACATGATTATCATTTTGGAAATTTTAAAATAGTCAAAATTTTCCAGTGTATTTTATAGTGATATTAATATATATTTTCAATATATGATTTAGAATATAATATCTAATTTATTAAAAGATAAAACTTAGGTATAGTATTATTGGTAAAAAAAAGTTTTTTTATATACTTTTTTTGTTACAACCGAAAAAAATCTTTATGTTATATGGAAAAAATAAAATAAAAAAGTATGTTATTCTTCACTAAATAAACAAAAATCCTCAAGAAATGGTTTACGCGATGCCCCCTTAGAACCAGTGATGTAAGTTTTTGTTGGTAATTTGACTCTTCAAATTCTCTTCCCCAGAAACTGCACTTGTGGAAAATTGGAAAAACAAAATAGAGAAATAATAACAACACAAGAATTTAACGTGGAAAACTCCCAAACCAGGAGAAAAACCACCAGCACCAGAGAAAAATCCACTATGTAGAAAATTATTACAACTACACAATTTTCTCTCTGCACCCCTGCACACCCACAAAGCTTCCCCACTAGCAAAACTTACTTCTCACACCTCTCTTTTTACGAGAAATATTCCTAATAAATTCTTTTTCTGATGTGGAGGTTCAGCCCAAATTGCAACCACAGAGCATACTAAGAATTCTATTAAATTCTAAAACAAAGAGAGGAATTTATCTAGAGATAAAAGTTGCTAGACAAGCTTTTGAATGGTGTACATAAAACCAAGGCCCAAGCCTCCTTTTATAACAAAGAGGTTCACTCCTCTTTACTATTTTACTCGATGTGGGACTAAAAGTCCCAACACCAACAATCTCCACCTTGTGACTTTGTGGTCCCACAACGCTCCACCTTGATGAAGATTCTCATAGCTTTCGCTATCACTGCAACGCAGTCATGCTCCACCATAAAAGCATAATCACTCGTAACTAGCCATCCCAAGCATTTAACGTCGGCACATGTCGAAATATAACCTTCTTTGAAAAACTATGGTGCAACTCCCATATTTGACTCTCATGGAAGTTAATCACCATCGACATAAATTTCACCACACACCTCGCATCAATGTCAACCAATGCCCGTGGTACAAAATGTGGTCCCGCTTAACATTTAATATCCTTTATCATGGCAACTTTGGGACCCATGTCATAAGGATATACATGTCCTTCTTTCAAAAGACATCAAGATCGGAGATAATGTTAGCCTCATTATCACCATCTCCACTACTTTCAGGAGTAACCCTGCCCTTCAAAGCCTTGTGTAAACCAGATCAATCAACACATCCTTGACTTGTATTTGCCACAAGCCAAAGTTGATCTTTCCACAAATTTCTATACATCAAATCATTTGCATTTGAAACTCGCTTCCGACATCCTCTTTGGCGTAACCTCGTGCTCTTGATACCACTTGTTGGGAATTTGACTCTTCAAATTCTCTTCCCGTAAACTGCACTTGTGGAAAATTGGAAAAACAAAATAGAGAAATAATAACAACACAAGAATTTAACGTGGAAAACTCCCAAACCAGGAGAAAACCACCAAAGACACAGAGAAAATCCACTATGTAGAAAATTATTACAACTACACAATTTTCTCTCTGCACTCAAGCACACCCACAAAGCTTCCCCACTAGCAAAACTTACTTCTCACACCTCTCCTTTTACAAGAAATATTCCTAATAAATTCTTTTTCTGATGTGGAGGTTCAGCCCAAACTGCAACCACAGAGCATACTAAGAATTCTATTAAATTCTAAAACAAAGAGAGGAATTTATCTAGAGACAAAAGTTGCTAGATAAGCTTTTGAATGGTGTACATAAAACCAAGGCCCAAGCCTCCTTTTATAACAAAGAGGTTCACTCCTCTTTACTATTTTACTCGATGTGGGACTAAAAGTCCCAACACCAACAGTTTTGTCCTTTACTAAATTGTTAAAAAATAATAAAATAATTATCAATTTTATAATAAGTAGGAAAAGATGATGATATTTAATATCCTTTATTACCAATTATGAATTTTGTAATAATTATCAATTTTGCCCTATATTACCCTTTATTATATGTTAAATTAAAATTAAAAAAAATTAAAAAAACTTTTTTCACAAACAAATTAATGATATTTAATATCTATAAAGAATTATTAAATAGAATAATCATAACAAGTTACCATACAAATACATATAGGTATTCAACAAATAATAAATTATTCTTTATACGTTGACTTTTTTTCTTACCGTTGTTTTCCTTTTCTGTGCATAATTAATTTTACATGATTTCTTACCTTAAAAAGAAAAAGAAAATCACCGTAATTCATTAAATTTATTTACTTAAAAAAATCGTGCCTTGAAAAATGTTGAATGAATTATCTCACGATAGTTGACTCAATTACAAACACCTAATGGTTATTCACCAGAGGAAGTTAATTTGATTTGAAAAGCAGTCACTGAATTGAGTTATATAAGCAAGCGAAAGCAGATACCCTTTGCACATATCTGAAATTTATTTTGCAAGACAAACATCGTTCATGAAAGAAACGATGTCATCATCCATTTGCCATGTGTTATTTTCACTTCTTATTTGCATTCTGCTGCAAAAACATACCCTTGCAATCAAACAGGCAAGTCTTGTCTCGAGTTTCGTCTATCACTACTCACTAGTTTTCAATTTTCTTACATTCAAAATGGTTGCACGCAAGTTTCTTGTGACGATAGACAACATATTATATTATTATATATCTTTTTCTCATCATGGTGTCAGTTAAAGTTTTCTAATTTTCATATGTGAATGTTTAAATTGTGGCCATATAATCATTTCGTATTTTGTTTTGTTAGTCCTATATTGTATACTTAGGATCACATTCTTTCGGTCCAAATCCTTCATCGATTGATATTGAATCTGCCACCAACTATCACTATGATTTACTTGGATCTTACGTCGGAAGGTATGGAATTTGATTAACCCCCTAAATTCCCTGAAATTCCCCTAGTGACGAAACCAAAATGAACTGATTAGATTTAATTTGTTTTTTCTTGCACAGCACCGAGAAGGCCAAAGAAGCAATATTTTATTCTTATAATAGATATATTAATGGCTTTGCTGCAATACTTGATGAAGATGAAGCAGCGCAGGTTGCAAGTATGTAGTTATCATCATGCTTTGTCTCCCAATTATCCTCTACATAATGCATTTGGACATTTGAACAAATTGTTATATATATTTTTTTATAAGCAACAAATTGTTATTTTAATTTTTTTAATTTGTGCTATTATTGGTGAATGCAGGGCATCCAAATGTATTGTCAATTTTTGTAAACAAAAAACGCAAACTACACACAACCCACTCATGGGATTTCCTTGGATTAGAAAGACAAGGTGGAATTCCAAAGGCTTCAATGTGGCCTAGATCATTTGGTGAAGACATCATCATTGGAAATTTAGATACTGGTAATGAAGGATGAACAATTAATTTTCATTTAGGAAAATAAAATTAATCTAGTATTTTGATTTTTTTTTTTTTAATTATCACCAATTATGATCAACAATCAAGGTAGCATTACTGTTTGGCCTTATGCCGTCAATATCGTATGCCAAACAAACCTAACTTCTGTTTTACAAATTATTGTTTGCCTATAATGTTTTGCAAACTTGACAATGTTTAGAACCTATAATGTCTATCATATGTTTTTTGAACCATTTAATTTAAAAATTAGTACACCCAATAAGATGATACATTATGTCCATGGTAAGTCGTAACAAGTGTCAGAGAATGTAGTTTTGAATGAAGTATGTCAAGTCATCAACCTTAGCGATTTTTCTTTTTGAAATATTTTTATTTCCTCTTTGTTGTTGTCTTTTGATCAATGACCCTTTATAGGATAGACTGATTATCAAACTAAAACAATTTAAGGAGATTTTGAATGTTCTACCATTAATTCCTAGCTTTTTTTTGAAAATCAATTTGTTAAATATGTTTTTCCTCAATGTAAAATTAGTTATTTTTATTTTTTTCAATATTTAAAAATGTAAAATATAAAAAATAGGAGGGGCTAAACATTCTATATTGATAGGGAAAAATTTAACTTTTTAATCAATTTTCATAATCATGCCCAATGCCCACCCTTTTTTATTAATGGTGTGACTTATGATAGGTGTTTGGCCTGAATCCAAGAGTTTTAGTGATGAAGGGTTAGGTCCAGTCCCAAAAAAATGGCGTGGAATCTGCCAAGTTGGTGATAAAAATCCAGATAAATTTAACTGCAACAGGTTCATTCTTTTTACTCTTGCTACTTCCTTTAACCTTTCTCGTTTAATAAACATAAAAAAATTGTTCATTTACAATCAGATAAACATATTAATAATATTTAGCAGATTAGATAAGTAATTATGCAAATTTGAAGCACAAAAAATTATATAGGTAGTTTCCTTTGGTAGTAAGAGGAAGAATTTGACATGTAGGCATTCCTAGGGAAAAATTTGCATGAAAGCTGGTTGCAGTAAGTAATTCAGTTTTCAAGGAGCAGCTATAATATTAAAACTCTAACACAATAGAAAAGTAAAATGAAGGAAACACAAAACCTTCTTATTGAGGCCCTGAAAGAATACAATTGGTTTTCCAAAAGAAGAGAAATGAGAAAGGAGATCACCATGAGTGGGTGAGAAAGGGTTTGCATGTGAAGTAACTGTGGGAATAGATATGAAAGAATGGTGGGAAGGTTTAATCATGATGTGTAACGGTATAGTAAAGGAAAAGAAAAAGGCGCGGACTCTTTAGATTGATGTAAGGTTGAGTGGGGAGTTTGAGAATGTGGCACTTAGGATTTTATAGTTAACATTGCAAAAATAGAGTTATGTGGGAAAAATAAGAATGAGATGGCGATCTATGAGCGCATGACTCACATTTTATATATTATATAAGTAGATAAATACGACTTTTACTATCAATTCCTTATCGCTCCTATTTTGATTTTTACTATATATATGTAGGAAGCTAATTGGAGCAAGATATTTTTTCAAAGGTCACACAAAAACTGCTCAAGACCTAAATGCATCATTTCATAGTGCACGTGACTACGATGGTCATGGTTCACATACTTTGTCAACTGCTGGTGGAAATTTTGTTGCTGGAGCAAGTGTATTTGGCTATGGAAATGGAACAGCAAGCGGTGGATCACCGAAAGCTCGAGTTGCAGCCTATAAGGTGTGTTGGCCACCACTCACACCGGCTGATGGTGGTGGATGTGCTGACGCAGATATTTTGGCTGCCTTTGAAGCTGCCATTGGTGATGGGGTTGATGTGCTTTCGGTGTCTTTGGGTGGTGATCCCGTGGAATATTTTGAAAGTGGTACTTCCATAGGGTCCTTCCATGCAGTTGCCAACGGAATCGTTGTAGTGAATTCCGCCGGAAATTCAGGACCTTCTCCCACAACTTTACAAAACTTGGAACCATGGGTGCTCACGGTTGCTGCAAGCACAATTGATAGAGACTTCACAAGTTATGTTACCCTTGGTGACAAGAAAACATTCAAGGTATATAATATTATTGCTTATCATACCTTCTTTTTTACATAACAAGGTAGATCACATTTTATTTGTGTTTTCCTTACTACCACAATCTATATAACTTGCCTAAAGAGGCTCACGTGGCATCTAACGTACCTCTTGTTCGGTTCTTTTAATTCTTAGGGAGCTAGCCTTTCAGAGTTGGAGTTGTCCCCTCATAAGTTGTACCCATTGATAAGTGCCATTGATGCCAAATATGATGATGCATTTGCCAAAGATGCGTAAGAATTCTTTTATACCAAATTGACCTTCTCAAATAAGTCTTGTCTAGTGGACATTATCTATTATAATATTTTCCAACATTGTGTTGTAGCCTTCTTTGCAAGAACGGAACTCTTGATCCTCAGAAGGCTAGGGGAAAAATACTGGTATGTCTTCGAGGTGATAATGATAGAACCGACAAGGGTGTGCAAGTTGCTCGTGCAGGCGCTGTTGGAATGATTTTGGCTAATAACGTGGAATCAAAAAATGAAATTCTAGCCGATCCTCATGTCCTTCCTGCTTCACATGTTACCTTTACAGATGGCAGTTACATTTTTAATTACATCAACCAAACCAAGTAGATTTTATCTCCATGCTTCTGGCTTGATTAATTCTTCCTAGTTTTGATTATATATATTCATCCATGGCATTTTATATTTTATACGCAGGTCTCCTATGGCTTACATTTCTACAGTGAAAACAGAATTGGGTATAAAGCCAGCTCCGATTGTGGCTTCATTTTCATCGAGGGGCCCTAATATCCTTGAGCCAACAATCCTCAAGGTTTAGTTTAGTCTTCTATTCTAATAATTGACAGTCCCCATTTCGTTGATCTTATAACACCTATTGTGATCATGCAATTATAAATTTTGTTTTCTGTTTCAGCCTGACATCACGGCACCAGGAGTCAACATCATTGCTGCTTATAGTGAAGCTAGATCTCCCAGCGAACAAGCATCTGATAAACGCAGAACTCCTTTCGTTACTATGTCAGGCACTTCAATGTCATGTCCTCATGTTTCTGGCGTTGTTGGTCTCCTCAAAGCTCTTCATCCTGATTGGAGTCCAGCTGCTATTAAGTCAGCAATCATGACCACAGGTGAAGCATTCATTTTCTTATAACCTGATAAAACTTCATGCCTTCTATTAATTATTAAAATGCATGCCATTTGCAGCAACAATAAATGACAACACCAAAGGGCCTATACTGGATGCATCACTGGAAAAGGCAACTCCATTTGCATATGGTGCAGGCCTCATTCAACCTAATCGTGCCATGGACCCTGGACTTGTATATGACCTAAATGTTACTGATTATTTGAACTTTTTATGTGGTCATGGCTACAACAGTTCCCAGGTCAAGTTGTTCTACGACAAGCCGCCTTACAGTTGTCCAAAGTCGTTTAATTTAGTAGATTTCAATTATCCAGCAATTACAATTCCTAACTTTAAGATTGGAGATTCTATCAATGTTACTCGTACTCTCACCAATGTTGGGCCCTCAAGCAACTATAGAGTGCGCATCGAGGCACCCCCAGAACTTTTAGTCTCCGTTGAGCCCAACACACTATGCTTCAAGGAAAAGGGCGAAAAGAAAGAGTTTAGAGTCACATTGGCTTTAAGGCCGATAACTAACTACAAGGCTGATTATGTCTTCGGGAGGTTGGATTGGACCGATGGTCAGCACCATGTTACGAGTCCTATTGTTGTTAAGTATTCTCATTAGTGACCCTTAGGAAGGCGCTACTTTAGTGATTTAATCGTCAAACTATATGAAGTTTTGTTTGTCTCATTTTCTCTATGCAATAAACGCTTTATACTTTTATTGAGGTGTGTAAGTTTTCTGAAAATTGAAGATATATATATGTGTGTGTGAGTGTGTGTGTGTATATATATATGTATGAGGAGATATCAAATTATACTGGTATAATATTTG
The DNA here is from genome assembly GCA_037113605.1 of Calophaca sinica. Taxonomy (NCBI): domain Eukaryota; kingdom Viridiplantae; phylum Streptophyta; class Magnoliopsida; order Fabales; family Fabaceae; genus Calophaca; species Calophaca sinica. The sequence goes on from CM073731.1 coordinate 30,875,542, forward strand.
GGCAATATTACACCCAGGGATGGCAACGGGGCGGGGCGGTACCGGGGAGTGCTCCCCTGCTCCCCGCCCCGCCCTCCAGATTTTTCTCCGTCCCCGTCCCCGATCCCCGCCATGGGGAGTTTTTCTCCCCCATCCCCGTCCCCGCGGATCCCCGCAGGTCCCCACGGGGACCTCGAAAATTTAAAAAAATAAAAAAAAAACACTAAAATTCAATAAAAATGAAAAAAATATATAAAAGTATGAAAAAGTTTCAAAATTACAATATCAAAATCAAATTTCCATGTCTAGTCCAACATGTGAAGTCATTATGATCATGATTTGTGAATCTGATGAGTGATGGTCTTTCTTTTGTTTTATTTTACTAAAACCATTATAGTTTTTAAAAATAAAAAAAAGACATAAAAAGACCGAAAAACCAATCATTATAATACATATATATGTATTTTTTAGGGATAGTTATGTAATATGTTGGGCGGGACTTACATGGCGGGGTGTGATCCCCGCCCCCATCCCCTGACCTAAACGGGGATTTTCTCCCCCGTCCCCGTCCCCACAGGGAAAAATTCTCCGCCCGCGGGGCCCCGAATGGGGTAGTCCCCGCAAGGATCCCCACACACAGGTGGAAATTGCCATCCCTAATTACACCCTTCAATAAGATCCTACCAGATAAATATTTTTTAAAATCAACCGTTGGATTGAAAGTTGCTATCATATAGGTCATATCTATAATAATTTTTTATAAAAATATAATCATTTGTCACGTCATCAAGATGCGTCAAGATTAACGTTATATGCAATTACGTTGTTGACATTAATCTTGACGAAAATAATTATAGAATTTTATAAAAAAATTATAGATATGATATATATGATAACAACTTTCAATTCAACAGTTGATTTAGAAAATATTTATCTGGTAAGATATTATTGAAGGGTGTAACATTGCTATATATATATATATATATATATATATATATATATATGGTCGTTGCTTATCTTGATTCTGGTCGTTGCTTTTGTAAATGCGCTATACTACATATTTAGTTGATTACTTCTTTGGAAGGTTGGTTTGGACCAATGGGATGCACCGTGTCGAGACACTTATTTCAATAAAGCATCCACATTAGTGAGGTATAGGTTCATGCTAGATTTTTCAAGCGACTATTTAAAGCTGGATCTCTCTCTGTTTTTCCCTTGCTATGAAGGTTTTGTGATGGTGTGCACAAGTTCCCCGAAGACTGTGAAGATAACATATCAATGTTATTTTTTGAGTTTTTGATTGGTAGTGGAATCAAATGAAACGATGTAAAATTATCATAATATTTCATGATGAGAAAGATTATTTAATTAAAGCTTATAAAGCAAGTTGTAAGCTATCCCCACAATCCCTCACAAAAAAATATCCCCACAATCCCGACAAAATCCCAGAAATCATGTTGCAAAGTTCGTCACTAACCATCCAGCCAAATCACCGCACGATAGCTATTAACAATATGGACCAACTAAAAAAATATGTATCACTATTTTTTTTTATAATGAAAAATTTAGGGGGAGGGGATGGTGCCACAGTCCGAGACAGGGAATACCTCCGGGCTCTTTGAGTACTTACGAAGGTAATTACATTTACCTCACCCCAAGTGGACTAGTGAGGACTCGAACCCGCAACATGTCGAATACAAGTCATGTCATGCTCTACTAGGCCAATCCCTTGGAATTAGTCTATATCACTATTGAAACTAGATTAACGAGACATCTCTTACTATTAAAGTCCAATAACAATGGGCCAAATTCTCACTCAAATTTGGGCGCCATTTTTGAACTTTGTCGGCCAAAATGCCTTCTCAATCTGCCAAAATCGCACTCGATTGATATATGTGCTGTATTTATTATCTCATTATCCCATGCATGCAATTATATGAAGTTTGCCATTTGCTATTGATATGTCGCACCCTTTATTATGCAGCGCATTATCCCACGCATGGAATCTGTTCCCAATAAGTTGAGCTGCCGCCCAATTAATTGTAATGTGTTGGAATTGGAATCTGTCTTTAATAGCGCCGCTGGCAGCATCCTTGGAGAGCTGAAGAGCCATTCTCTTTGTATATTGTCAAGTGGTTTGTATCGTTAGCACTATGTTTCTTGAAGAATGTAAAACGTGTGCATGGATAAGTGTGACAAACTAATAATAATATAACACATCATTAATTTTACACTTTAACCAATAAACTTTCTTTTTTCTTATTTTTTTTCCTCCCACTTTCTTTCATACCAAACATAGCCTAGATGTGTGATTTAAGTAAAGTTGAAAGTACCTGTGTGTCGATTGGTGGGTCGATTGGTTTCTTCCCTCAAACGCCACTTCCTTTATTAGCAGGTGAAGCTGCGATATTTTTAATGCCAATCGGTTCCCAATGTCGAGCTTACTGGCACCACAACATTTCCAACTGAACAACAGTTTTAAATATCTTCACCTTCTTGGTTTTTTTCTATTCGGTTGGGATTTTCGTTTCTGCATTTCTTCTTCCTACTCCTACTCGACAGAGACAATGCACTGCAACATCCTATTGGCAGACGATTCAATTTCTGCATTTCTTCTTTCTACTCGGGTGATACCGCATACCAAAACAATCTCTTGGCATAAAGCTCTGTTATTGGTGAGCATTTATTGAATTGTTGTGATTTTTGGTTGATGGCGTGTTTGTTGTTTCTTTAATAGATACTGGATTCGATGGCAAGTGGAGAACCGAATGGTGTTATTGGAGTCTTGTGCAGAAGGCGTACGCGTGGATGGGCTTCAGCTCTCACATGCAACTACACCTCTTTTTTTTTCTTTTCAGCAACACCTTTCTGCATATATTTATAATTGCGCACCTGTTTGTTATTACCTCTCTTCTGTTTGCAATGTAGCGTTTTGTTCTTTTTTGGGTTTTGGGGTTTTCTGTTTGGTTGGTTTTATTTATCTGATGCTGATGGATTCCTTCTTACCTACCTTCCATTGATAAGGTTTGCTTATCTATACCTCTACAAAAAAAAAAAAATTAGCAAGAACTGAACAGTTTAGAACCATTGCATCATTGCTTCACTGTCAAGCTCTGAGAAATGTGATTTAGTAGTGACATCGATATTGCAAGGATTGTAAAATGTAACTATCCAATATGATATTTGATCGAAACATATTTGAAAGGGTAACTGTATATTAGAAAATAAAGGGAATTGTAAGATATGCAATAGGCAACTTCTCATTTGAAAATACTCCTTTCCTTTGTATATACATTTACCTTAACCGCCTTCCATTGATAAGGTTTGCTTATCTATGCCTCTACAAAAAAAAAATTAGTATGAACTGAACAGTTTAGAACCATTGCATCATTGCTTCACTGTCAAGAGAGTGGGAGGGTATTTACTTTCAGATTTAAAGCAGGCTGGAGAATTTTTTCCCAAATTGAGAATGTTTATTGCTTATTGCTTATTATTGATTATTAATTTTTGGAAGTGAGTTGTAGAATTCTTTCTCAAATTGAGAATGCTTTCACTTTCAGATCTAAGTGCAAGTATAAAAGCCATAATAGGATCACTTCATTTCAGCAAGTCACAATTTCGCCCTTTATAATCTTATGCGGTTGAACCATTTATATTTTATTTTCATTTCAAAACGATAAAGATTCGTTGAGTTATTGGCCTGCTTACTTTACTTGCTATAGCTCAATTGTGGATTTCCATTTCTTGATTGTATGTCCCCGTGGTTTTTTTTTTTTTTGCATATCATTTTTTATTTATTTTGTCTCAGATGTTGTGCTTGGTTTTGATAGTATTTCATTTCCTTGGTCAAATAGATGGCACATTGATTGAAGTTTCAGAGGGATCAATTTCCTATCATGTTGCAGATATGGTTGAAGTCTCAATAAATTTTCAATTTGGTTTATTGTTTCTTCCAGAATAATTTTTTTCTCAAAGTTGTTTTAGAACTTTCAATTTTAGAAAAACTGTAGCGTGCAGCTTGTGCAGGAACATCACTCTTCCAGTTCCAAAAAGCCAGCTTTTGAGTAGGGACAAAATTATATGGTCTATGAGCTATCAAGACTGTAAACAGATAAATCATGTTTGATCATCTCTAATATCTGTCATTCACATGTTCTTTTGATGTTAACTATGTCTATAGTACTAGTGTCAAAATTCTGTCATGGCTAAATTTAACTTCAGAATGGTTTATTGTTCTTTATCCACTTATTGTGGTTGGAGCTTTTGTATAAAGGAATTTTGGGAGCATGGCATCTTTATGTGGCTACAGTTTGCACGTAAAGATTATGCACAGTTTACATGTATTAAGATATCTAATGTTTTGAAGTATTCAACCACGTGTAAGTTATGGAATGAGATGAGTTTTGTTATGTTTAGTTTGGCTTAGAAAGAAAAATGATGTATATGTATAGGTCAAACATATTTTTTCAATCTGTTTGGTGAGGTGCTGATTTGCTTCAAGAAGCATATAAATTTTTTGAGAAGGCAACCCACAAAGCAAGTGTGGTAGAAAGAAAACCAGTAAAATATTCACATATCAGTTAATTTCATCAAGGTTGCTTTATTATGAATGGTTTATGCTTTACAGCATGTGAATATGAACATCTGGATAAAATATAAACTAACTGAAAAGTTAGAAGATAGAATCTTGAACTTACTAACTCTTAGGGTGAAAGCAAAAATCTACGTACCAAATGCAACTGAATGTATGATAAAGAAAAACTACCTTTGTTGATTTGATTTTAATTTTTCTCGCTGTCTTTTACATTATTTCTTACTTATAACTGAATTAGAATATAATGATGTCCAAACTGCATCTTAATTCATGCTTCTAAAGTTTTACAACTTGAACTAAATTATGTATCTAAATTTAGATTAAATTAATCCTAAACCTTTTATTGGATTGCTTTAGTCACGCTGTATGTTTATCTAACATAAACTGATGTTTTAGTTTTTATATGTTCGCCGTTCTATTTTTTTTTATTCAATAATTTTTGTTCAGAGAATACTTTACGGGTGGTTATTTATTTTATGTGCAAGTATTTTATGTGCTTCCTAAGTTTGCTTTGACGGGGAGATAACATAGTTGTAATAAGTTTAATTTAATACCAGTCATAAGATTTGTAAAATTTCTTATGACTCTCATTTCTTTAAAAGTTGCTTCCTAAATATGTTTTGATTGGGAGATAACATAAATATTTTCTCAATTCGGGTGCATTGCTCGATACATTTCATTCCACTTTCAAAGGTGTTTTGTACTTTCAATTTGTAATAGTACAAATTGTTTTATTTTAGTAATCATAACAAAATTGTTTCAAAAATCAACTGTTGCTCCTTTGATTCGTAAACTTTAATATATTGTAAAAAATAAATAAAATAATACACCTTACCCGTTCGCACAACATGATACACGAGAGTATTGTGTTAGCACTATCTTAATTAGGAATTTTTTTTTCATAATCTTATTATTTTTAAGATACAAAAATATTTGAATAAAAAATATAAAATTATTCTCACATATTCTATTTGCCTGCACGGGGTAAACGCACTAGTAATATACTAAAATAGTTAAATATGTATATTTGTCTTAATGCACTAATCTATAAATAAATATAGAATTTAATTTGTACGCACTCTTATTGTAAAAATGTGTTACACATGTATTCAATGGTGTACTTCCACATCATTTAATGAGGACTACAAGTCATGTTTTTAAACTCATTAAATGAGGTGTCAACATATTATTGGATAACTGTGGAAAATATTTTTATCCTTAGATTTATCCAAAAAAAATTTTTTTTTTAAAACTTACTTAAAAAGTATCATTTCCAAGGCAAATTCTACCTTCAATACCGTGACAGGTGGTGCACAGTGTTGCACACTCAAAATAATTATAAATTAATTATTGTACTCCTTCTGTTTTCGTTTATAAGCAAAAGCAAGGTAATTAAAAGCGGATAGGCGTTGAGCAGGAGATGCCAGGAGTTGAGTTTTGGGTCGGATTTGGGGTCGAGCAGGGTTGAATAAAATATTATTTTTAAATATTTAATACAATATATATATAAATAATAAACAAAAATAATCGATATTCTATTCATAACTTCACACCATAAAAATTATACTTTACTTAACAAGAATAACTATAAATAGAGGCTAAGTTCAAAAAGCCTAAACGACGCTGCTTTGACCTTTTTAAAAAAATTACGAATCTACGTTGAACCCGGTTTCCGCTTTTCCGGTCCGGTCCGGTTTTTTACCGGTTCTTAAACCGGACCGTCCGGTTTTTTCGCAGGCGGTCTAATTGCATGACTCGGACCGACCGGGGGTCCGGTTCCCGGTCCAACCGGTCCGACCGGCCGGTCCAGTCCGGTTTTTGTAAGCTTGAGCAAAAGTCACTTTTCGTTTATAAATTAATTTGGACTAGATACATACATTTTTCAATGAATGTAAAAAGTGACTTTTGCTCGTAAACGAAAACGGAGGGAGTATTTTATTGGTTTTATAATTTTCATATCTTTCTCTAACCTCTATGTATTTGCAGACGATTAGTGGTGTGATCAGCTTCACAATCTTTTGAAATTTTCATGGATAACTCCCCTTCCTCTCCAAGTTGTCTCTTGTGGAGAACTGTGAAAAAACCATACAACACACTTTATGCTCTACCACGTGACCATTTTTCTTCTTCCCACCGCAAAGATAACCACAAACCACCATGGCTTAGCCACCTCGTGGCCAAGAGCCACCCAAGCCCCAACCTATAGCCACCACAAACGCACTCCCAAGATTTATTTATTCACAAGGGAAAAAAAAAACAAGAAGATAGATGAATAGATTGCTTAGTGTGAAAAAAATTGAATTGATTACTTAATCAATTCAATTTTAGTTGTTTTCAACAAATAGAATCGACTCCAAGCACACTCACGCACAATACAACACCACCTTCTGTATGCTTTGCGGGAAAATTATTGTCATGTTGTACGCCACAAATCTGTCGTAGCTCAACCCAATTGATATGTTGAGTATTTAGCGAGTTAATTGGTTGGTCCCGACATCGGGTCATTTCGCGATCATGTCTATAATGGATGGCAGACTGTTGTGGTCTCTCCTGATTTCGGATATGGTCATACACATGGTGGGTGGTGAATCTATATCGTGTAGACGTCGTGGATTGCTCCATTTGCAAAAGTCTCTGTTCTAGGGGGCGTATGCTTTCTTCTGGGGTAGGGAGGTGAACACGGATGAGGATGTGGAGGCGGGAGTGGATGTGGGTGAGTGAAGAGAAGTGGATGTGGGTGAAGGGATGAGGGTGCTTGCAAGGTTTGGTCGTAGGGTAGGATGTGGACATCCACTGGGAGGGGTTGCGGTCTTGGAGGTGAGGACAGTGCTCCAAGTATTTGACATGATCATTTGTTGCTGGGAAGTTTTATAACGTTTGCTCCAGAGGCTGGAGTGCGTTGCAAAGATACCCTTGCCGATTAGGATTTGTGCGGTGCCCAAGGCTAAGGGGGACTAGCATGGTCTTGGGAGGCTATGTCCTCCACATGCCCCTCTAGGATTCGCTCTGGTGGTGGTACAGATGCGGACTAGGTGCGGCAATGCATTAGAATCATGATGTTTGCTTGAGTTGGTGGTAGATTGTGGGATCGAGTCTATCAGAATCCCACAAACTGCTTCAAAATACATTGTTTGAGATTCGACTGAGGTCCAACTTTGTGACAAACTGACTCTCTGTGGATGGTGGAAACGATGGAGTGGGTACGTGCAAAGGTACTTTGACACACAATAAGATACATAAGGTGAATAGATGAGTAGTGCACATAGCGGGTGGTGACGAACTTTTCTCCTATATACTGGGGTTGGAGGGTACAATGCATGGGACAATTGTGGAGGACGCGCCCTCCACTACCTATGCATGTTTCTCAAACGCGTCCTCCATCACTCAGGCCAGTACCTAGATGATGATCGGGGAATATCCTCTTTAAGTCTCAATGCCTGATGCCTGCTACTATTTTTTCCCCTCTAATCTAAGCTGCAAATTAGGAGGAAGACAGCATAAAATCCGCAAGCTTCCTTCGAGCCAAACAGTAGTAACCAAGATCTCACAGACTGAAATAAACTGCTACAAGTAAAACTAGGGAAATAGATAAATCAAAGCCAATGTTCCAAAATTAAAAAAAGCACATGAGCCATTACTGTAAGAAGGTTGTAGACACTTGCGGATTCAATTGATACATACATATACTTACCCAAAAAAATAATATTAGTAAACCAAATTGAAGGGAAGCACGAAGGATGCAAGTTTTCCCCAGCTCATACAGCGAGTTTGATATCACCCAAATCAAGCTGAGCAGCAATTTCCTCTAGTTTCTTCTTGACGCTCATGTCAATCAACTTGGACCCAGAATCCCCATACCTAACCGTGAAACCAGCCACCAAACTAGGGTCAAGCACGGTCTTAATCCTCACATTTTTAGCCCCAGTGAGCTTCTGCACCTGCTTCGCGATCTGCGCCAAGTGCTGCGACTCCAACTTCACCACCGAAGTCACAACCACAAGCTCAGTGTTGGTCAGCGAATTACACACGAGCTCGAACTCCTTGATTATGTCGATGATGATGTCGATCCTCTGCGACTCCACCAAGAGGTTGAGGAAGTTTTGGGTGTGGGATTGGAATCCTGATGACGTGGCAATCTCTTCGATCATCTTGCGCTTCGTGGCGACCTCCACGATTGGGCTGGAGAAATAGTCGAACACAAGGGGGTCAGAGAAGAGCTCCTCGATTTTCTCGACGTCGGTGGTGGTTGCTTCCAGGGTGTTGTTCGCCTTGGCCAAGTCGGCAAAGGCGGTGGCGTAGCTGGTGGCGGCGGTCGCCGACATTCTGGTTCCGAGGGCGCCACCGGAACGGCGGGTGGATCCGCCGCGGTGGACGGCGGATTTGAGAATGAGGGAGGTGAAGGGGGTGCCGGAGAGCGAGAGGTTGAGGATGGGTTTTGGGGCGAGGATGTTTCTGGTTGTGGGGATGTGTTTGGAGTGAAGTGAAGCTGTGGTGTGCTGCAAGGACGCCATTTGAGGTAGAAAAGAAGCAGGGAGAAAAGAGTGAGTGAGGGAATAAACGAGTGTGGGTGTGGAGTGGAATTGAAAGGAAATTGGAGGGTCTTTACTTTGGTTCTTTTCTGTTGTTTGTGATTGGTGGGAAGAAGAGGGTGCGATCCGATTGAGAGGAGCACGATGGCCTCTTATCCGACGGATAAGATAATGGCCATTGAACGTGTGGTCATGGATGGAGCTAATGCATCATGGATTCAAACTCTTGCATCCGTTCTTTTTTCTTTTCTTTTTGCATTGTGTGGATCGTACAGTTTTTACTCATTAAATTTCATAAGGAGCATTGGATATGTCATGCAGATTCTGTATTTTTTATATTTCTTAAAATATATTTAAATTTCCTAACAAAAAATTATATCTAAGTTTAAAATGATATTAAAATATATTTTAAAATTAAAGTAATGTTTTTGTCTCTATACGTGATATCGATTCTTAATTTGGTCCCTATACTTAAAAAATTATTAAAACAATCCTTATACGTGTATAAATTCTTAATTTAGTCCCTGCCGTCTAACACTGTTTTTAACGGCGTTAGTTGTTTAAAAACAATTATTAATAGTCCCTATACGTGACATAAATTCTTAATTTAATACATATACAAAAAACAAACTATTAAAACAGTCCCTATACGAAAAAAAACTACTAATATAGTCCCTATATAAAAATAACTATTAAAACAGTTCCCGTAACAAAAAAAATGACTGAAATCTGGCCATGTTACAATCCAAATATGGTCCCTAATGTGACACTTGTCCATGTTTAATCCACAAACAAACATATAAGACATTTAATAGGGACTATTTTAATAGTTTATTTTACGTATAGGGACTGTTTTAATAGTTTATTTTTCGTACAGGGACTATTTTAATAGTTTATTTTTTCGTATAGGTACTATATTAATAAGTTTTTAGTCGTTGTTTCTTATAAGGACTGTTTTAATAATTTTTTTTCGTATAAGGACCAAATTAAAAATTTATGTCACGTATAGGGACCAAATGGGTAACAGTTAAAAACGTGGTTTGGACAGCAGGGACCAAATGGGTAACAGTTGTCACGTGTAGTGACTGTTTTAATAGTTTTTTAAGTATAGGGACCAAATTAAGAATCGATGTCACATATAGGGACCAAAACATTACTTTAACCTTTTTTTAATTATGAATTATCAACTCAATTTTTTTTCTCGTAAAAAAAATAACTCAATTTTTTTTATGTTTGAACTGATTATATTTAAAATATATTTAAGCTTATAGTTTAATGTTTCAACTTTCAACTGATTATTTAATATTTATATAATATTACAAATATATATTTAATTGTTATCGATTTAATTTCAAAATGGTCACAATAATATTTATAAATTATATATAAGGGTCCTATTAATGAAGGCCTCCTTTGGAGCACTCATTAAGAAATTAACAAATAAAAAATATTTATTAAAAATTATAGTATTTATTGTATTGTACCAAAAAAGTATTTATTGTATTGATAACTTAAAATATTACTTCCTCAAAAAATAAATTAAAAAATTACACTATCTAATGAACTCTTTTATTTCTCAACTAATTTCTTCATCACTCATTGTATTTGTTCAAGAATCACAATTAATTTCCTCGTTTATACTGTAATAAACTTATTTGTTATTTTTCAAATATGTCTTTTATTTCTTTAATGGGTTATTTTATAAAATCCTCACTTATTATTTAATTAAGTAAACTTAATAATTTGGTTCAAAACTCCTCAAAAAAAGATAAAATAATTTGGTACAGGAATTTTGATCAAGCTTCATTAAGGAGGAGGTTTGGAGTAAATTTTTCAGTCTTGGATTTGATGCTTGGCTAAAATGGAATTTAATTGATCACTACGAAAATAAGTGAAATTTCCCGGGGCCAAAAACCCTAGGAAACAGTAAAAAACGGTAGGAAATGAGCACATTTCCGAGGGCCTACCGAGGGCCACGAAGCAGTAGGATATTCGCTGGTAAAAAACGGTTTTCGAGGGCTAAATTTGAAAAGCCCTAGGAAATTTCTGAGGGCTCAGAGCCCTAAGAAATTTCCTACAGCTTTTTAGCTAATTTCCTAGGGTCCTGAGCCCTCGGAAATTGCATCAATTTAATAAAAAAAATTATTCAAAAACAACGTTTTTTAATTAGATTTAATTTAATAATTAATTATTTTAGCGAATAATGTTTTTACTGATCCAGATGCCAATATTTCCCAACATCTTCATTGGAAATTCTTTTACTCATAACCATCTTCACCAACATCCCCAGTTGGTATCTAATGCAAGCCACTATACAAAATATAGAATCCATAGCACTGCAATCCTCCTAACAACACACCCTAAAACACAATTCAACAAACAGCATAAACTCAATTCAGCACTTCACCCCAACACTACAAGAAAACACGGGATTACCGACGGCCTAAAGCCGTCGGTAATCCATAAAAGCAGTCGGTAATCCAGTTTTACCGACGGATAACCGACGGCCTAAAACCCGTCGGAAATATTGTCGTTGCAAAGGATTACCGATGGACTGTTCTTTACCGTCGGTATTACCGACGGTTATACCCATCGAAAAATGATGGTAAATTCCGACGGGCAAAGCCTTTGTTAAATTTCCGACGGTGTTGACCGGTCATTAATCTGAAGTTTTCGACGGCTTAGGCCGCTAAATCGTAATGTTTTTTCAAAAAATAAATTGATTATTAAAATATTTACTTTCATTAATTTTATTAATAAAATTAATAAAATTATTAATTAATAACCAAATTAATTTTATTCTTTAATTAATTAAAATTAATTAATTTAATTATTTATTTGTTTAATTATAAAAATAATTTATTCTCATATTAAAAATATTTATTTATTAATTTAATTAAAAATTACTTGTAATTTAATTTAATTTAATTATTAATTGATTTCCATATATAAAAATGTGACGTAAACTAAAAAGCAAATTAAAAAAAGAAAACATAATAAATAAAAAAATTCGATGAATAAAAATCAGTAACTAAAATAATATCCAAAACGAAAAAAAAATGATATCCAAAAATATGAAAAAATATAAGTACAAACAGAACTAATAGTCCTGGTACTCCTGATCATGATCGAGATGCTCTACATCATCTGCACCATCGACATGACCATCAGTACGCGGAGGCGAAGGCGGAGGAGGAGGCGGAGGCGGAGTCGATGGAGTAGGTCAGCCGGGCGAGCTAGCATCTGGTACATCCGCTCGGCGCCGCAAAGACAGTCAAAACCTCCTGCTGCTGGGCCACGATCCGCTTCAACTCGGCTATCTCCTGGTCATCCGCGGCAGAGCGACCAGTGGCAGCACTACTACTCGACGATGCTCCAACGTGTAGGCGGCGGGCCCCTTTTTTATAGTTGCTGGCAAGGTCGCCAGCACCATATAGGCGACCCTTCTTCTTTCCGCCAACCACTTCCGCCCAAACCCTCAGCGGTGTAGATAGATCGTCAGGGCTCTGAGATGAAGAACATGATGAGCTCTGAGATCTAAGCTGAGACATCCTCGCCTCAAACTCCTTCTGTTAAACAAACAAATAAGTCAAGTCTTTTTTTTTAACAAAACAATATAAACATTATTAAAAAAATATTTATTATATTTTATAATTACCTGAGTCCGCCTCGAACGCTCATCAACGAAATCACTAGTACTCCTCTTCATATGAGTTGCAAGATGAAGCTCGTGCAATGAACTTCTCTCCCAACCTCTTCGATTGTGATTGTATTAATAAAAAAACTTAAATAAAGAATAATAATAATAATAATAATAATAAAATAATAATAATAACAATTTTATAACACGTACAAGTCTAGCTGCGTCTTTGCTTTGGTCGACAGAACCTCCAGGTGCAAGCCGCCACCCTTCCGAGAGGCCCTATTCTTCTTGGCCTTCGCCTTGGAGTCGCTGGAACTCGGGGTGTTCCAAAGGCGCTACCACCGCCGCCAGAGCTCATCCCCTATCCAACTGGTGGCGATCACGATGCGGGCATCTCGAAGCATGTCGAGAAAGCGGTGGGAGGCCTTCATATGAAAGTTCTTCTCCATCGGCTCCTCATCTTTTTCATCCCAAGCAACCTCAAATGCTGTATCAATATAAGACATTATTAAACATAATTGAAATTTACTGAAAATAAAATAATATGCAATAAAATAAAAATTGCAGCTTACTCTGAAAGAATTAAACATATGGGCCCGCTCATTATCCTTGGCGTCCCAGGTGGGCCAAAACTCCTGGTAATTCTCCTCAATTGTTCTTTGTGATAGCTAACGCACTGGCTTTGAGGAAGAAACCTGAACAATAAAAACATGTTAAATAAAAATATATATATATATATATATACATGTAAATTATTAATAACTCAAAAATTGCAAATACTTACCCTTTACCAGATGGCACGATAACAACTCGGCCATCATACAAAGATCTCAAGAGTGTCGGGCTCGCCTCCTCCCCCTGCTCAAGAACCTCCTCCTGCTGAACCTCCTGCTCCTCTCCGTCCTGCCCAACATCAGTGTCATCAGGTGTATGGCCCTTACTATAATCATGGTCGGATTGATGAGCATCGGCCACTGGATCAGGCACAACATGGGAACTCGAAGTGCCATGTGGTCTTTGAACCCCGGTGGGGATCATGTCAATGTGAGGCAAAGGTGCCGAACGTGCCCGAAGTCTGTGTAGCTGGTGTCGAATGTGCTCGAAGTCCGTGTAGGCGTGCGTAAGGTCGCCTAGGTGCGTGAGGTGTATCAGTGTCTCGGCGTAGATGTACTAGGACGACGTGTAGATGACAACGTCGAAAACCCGATGAGGTCACGCCTAAGGATGGTCGACCTGACGATTTAGGGGGTCGAGGGCGATGCCCTTCCTTCCATTTACCACCACTTTGGGTGGTGCAGGAAGTCGGCTCCTGAACCTCCTGATGCCATATATGTCTATAGAGCAATTGAATAATAACAGTCATGAAATATTATATTTAAACATAACAATATTACAAATGAATTCCATAAAAATAAACAAGTTATGAAAATAACTGACAAATTAAAATATATTGTTACACATTAATTTCTCAAATTGTAAAAAGTTAAACAATTTCAATCTGCCCATTCTGCCCACTCAATTTCGGCATCGTCTTCAGATCTCGATGGTTCTGCCACTTCTTCATTTAATTCCTCATCCCCATCTACATCTTCATATGTGATTGGATTGTCACGTAGTCGAGTAATGGGTTCCACTTCATTTACTACATTGACATGCGACCCCGTGGTTTTATCTTTATTGCGACACACCAACCTTGTTTGTCCCTTCGAGTTGATGGATAAGGGACATAATACACTTGTCTTACATGTTGTGCCATGATAAACGGATCAAACATTTGGTATCTTCTGCTCATGTGTATGTCAACAGTATTATATTTTCGATCCACTCTTGTGCCTCTATTTGACGGATCAAACCAATTACAATAAAATAGCACTATTTTTTTAGTATAGTCTAAAGTATTGTACGTCAGTTCATATATTTCTCAAGTGTTGGATTTTAGGGGATTCTGCCTCGCTATACACCTGTGTACACACCATGTGCAAACAAATTATGGTTCCTATTTTCAAACAATATTTTTGAATTTTCAAACAATAAATAATAATAATATATATATGACGACTCAAAAAACATACCTGGTTCCTAAACCACGTTGGGAAATATTCATGAATATAGGCAGAAGAGTCTTGTACGCTTGTGGGCTTAGTTAACAAGAATGCCCTGATCAAGTCATTATCAAACAAATGATCAACAGCAATTGTGGATTAAAGAAATTGAAAGTGGTCAAAATGATACATATGTTAGATACGGTGATATACGCACGGTTGATCAACACGTGAACGTGGGCTGACTTCCACACTTCGCCCGTTATCCAGTTATCCACCTCCTTTCCACCATGACGACCGGAAAGGCAAAATACTGATAAGGCAAGCGGGTGTCTTTCACTTTCAATTTCTACTTCATTCCTACTATTTGTTGGTGTCAACATGAAGTTCGTAAAATAATGGGAACAGAAATGGATTGTCTCACGGTGTAAGTAAGTTGCACAAATAGATCCTTCAACCCTGGCCTTATTTTTCACCGACCGTTTTGAGTCACCCATAAATCTACAAAATAACAACGTTGATGATAAAAATTGATACATTTAACCCTTCAAATAAATATTTAATTTAGAGAATACTTTATTATAGTACCTTTCGAATGGATCCATCCATCTGTATTGAACCTGGCCCACCAAGCCTAGCTTCATGTGCAAGATGCAATCGCTAGATGCTCCATAGAATCAAAGAAAGCAGGGAAATATTCTCTCCAACTTACAAAGAATGACGGTATGTTCTGCTCCATCCTTATGAGATCATCCTCTCTCAATGTCGCAGAACACAAATCTTTAAAGAATTAGTGAGTTCAACAAGGATTTAAAACATTTGACGGCAAGGAACTAAATGCAATAGGAAGTAAACACTCCATGAATACATGACAATCATGGCTTTTCATCCCAATCATGGTTCCTTTGTTCACATCGGCACATCTTGCCAAATTAGAAGAATAACCATCCGCATCCAAGTTCTTTTACCCACCGACATACCGACTTGACTTCCTCACAGCTTAAAGAGTAACAGACTTTGGGTTTCGTGGTCTTCCCATCGATCGATTCACAAATGCAAGTCCTTTCGCCACAAAGAAAGTGGTAAGTCTAGTCTGGCCTTCTCATTGTCTTTTGTTTTTCCTCTGACGTTCATCACTGTGAGAAAAACATTGTCAAAAAAGTTCTTCTCAATGTGCATAACATCAAGGTTGTGTCTCAATAAATTATCTCTCCAATATGGCAGATCCCAAAAAATACTTCTTTTTGTCCAATTATGCCATTGTCCATATCCTTCAAATCGATCCAATTTGCCAAAATCTGTGATTTTTGGCAGTTCCATAACCCTTTCCCATATCTGTTCTGGTGTCAACCTTGGGGGCGGACCATATAATTCAACTTCCCCCTTCTTGAAAGCGTTCTTATTCCGTCTAAATGCATGATCATCGGGTAAAAACCTGCGATGTGAGTCAAACCAAGAACTCTTCCCCTCAAATTTCAAGGTAAAGGCCTTTGTATGCTCCATGTAATGCGGACATGCCATTTTACCATGAGTACCCCAACCAGACAACATGCCATATGCAGGGAAGTCATTAATGGTCCACATCGTCACGCCTCATTGTAAAATTCCTCTTTCGTGCAATATCGTACGTCACAACACCATTCAACAACCTTTTGAGATCGTCAATAAGAGGCTCTAAATAGATGTCAATACCATCTGTCGGATTATCTGGACCCGGTATAACACAAGTCAAGAACATATAAGGCTTAGACATGCACATTTCAGGAGGAAGATTGTATGGGTAACGATAACTGGCCAGCAAGAATAAGGTTTCGCCGTGGATTGAACATACGGGGTAAAATCATCAGAGCATAAACCAAGTCGTACATTACGTGGATCTGCTGCAAAATCAGGATGCACACGATCAAAGTGCTTCCAAGTTTCACCATCAGAAGGGTGGCGCAACATACCTGAAGTGCTTCTATTCTCATAGTGCCATGTCATTTTGTCTGCAGTCTGTGGTGATGCAAACATTCTCTGCAGCCTTGGAATAATTGGCAAATAAAACATTGCCTTCACTGGAACTAGTTTTTGTCTACCCGTCCGATTATTAGTATGTGACATATACCTAAGCTCACCACAAAATTTGCATTCAACTAGCGCACCATCGTTTTTACCAAATTCATTGTCGTAATACAACATACACCCTCTCGGACAACAATCAATCCTTTTAGATTCCAAATTCAACTTGGGCACTAAGCTTTTAGCCTCGTAATAACTTTTTGGCAAACCATCTCGATAGGTGACTAGTCCAACATCATTTTCTATTCACGAGATCCAAGCACACTTCTAGCACCACAGCTTGGACTTAAGAGCTAAGAGCCTCACACACATTGATAACTTAGAGTCTGTAGACCCTTCAAACAACGGCTTGTTTGTTTCTAACAATAGATTATAAAATTTTTGTGCTGTCTCATTTGGAAGTTCATCTGTGTCATCATATTGTTGCTCCTCGAATGACACGTTCACCCCCAAGGCATCACAAACCATATCTTGCATCAATTCAATCTGCTCACCACATCCCGAATCTACGTAACTGCTTGAAGCACCTTCGCAATTATCACCAACCCCTAAATCAACGTGAGGCAACAATTTCTTGGATCATTCTTTCAAAGGGAACCAATATTAAAAGTGTTTCCCCTATAGAAAATAGAATGTGCTAAAAGATAATGGTTAGTGAAACAGTTTCTCAACCACTTTTATTTTTATTTTCCCGTTTTCTTTGCAGATACCATCAGAGAAGAATCTCAACCATTAGGTGTTGTTTCTTTGCATGTACCTTGAATGCTCATTTTAGGAGATATGTATCTTTTATATGCTTAGCTGTGAGGATGCAATGAAATGTGAGGCGAAGGCCGCCGAAAGGGGTAGTGGTCGCCAGAACGGTCCCTCTCTCTCCTTCGTTTCTCTTTCTTCTATAATATATATGTGTTCCTGTTCGATTGTAATTTTTACTACTCTTATCTCTGATTGTTGTTTGCTAATTCACTCATTTCTTTTTATTTTCCTAAATCATAACTTACTATGTTAGTTACTTTTTCGGTATCAATGTCATTGTCTTGGAACAGCTTTTCTTTCTCTGGTGGGCTTGGTGACTATGGAACAAACACTAGAAGAATAATATGTAGCTGATTTATTTTGTTCTCCGATCGCTTAAATTTATGCATGGTATTTTAGGTTTAAAGGCTAATAAAAGGTATTTTATATGTTGTTCTCCTTTCTAAAACTGAATACTGCTGCATCCACCCACCCTACCCCTCTCTGCTCTCTCGAAAAATTTCTATTTTTCTTACGAACATTGCAAATTACTGTAATTATGGTTTTGCATTTTACATTCTCCATTGGAATCTAAACATCTGCTTTATAATGGATATGAAGAATATGACCAAATTGAAAGATGCAATTTCTCTGATTTGATAGATTCCAGAAATACTGATTATTAGACTTGGGTTTCTTAATCATAATCATCCTCTTTCTCTTTTCATTCTGCTTCTTCTTTTGTATTTGCTATTGATGGTGTTTTATTTTCAAGGCATTTAGGAACTTATGGTGGAGAAACCACTTGCAAATGTTGCAACGACATTGGGATGGACTATGGAGCGCCACAAACGATATTGCTCACATTGGTGGAAAGGTTGTTGCTCACAAGGGAGGGCTTTTAGAAGTTCGATGCATAGGTAAAAAAATTTAGTTTCCTGCTTTCTCACTATTTTTTGTTATATACATACTTTTTCGGCGTTTTATAGTTTCTTTGTGATTTGATTTGGGAGGATTTGCCATAGCATAGGAAATTGTAGTCATGCCACTCATTACATGTGGAACGAGCTTACTGTCAGGAAATGAATGTTTGCTTAGGTTAAGGCATTTGAGTTGAAAGCAACCATTCAGGTAGCTTTATTTCATGTGTGTAAGATCAACACAAATAGGAGGAGGCAGAACAAGACAAAGGAGTGTACCCATGAGAAAGCTTTTTGTGTCTCATTTGAGATTTGAGATATTGTACATGGTGATGATTTTAGGATAGTAATATTAGAGTTAGATAGTGCTCCAAAAATCTTTTAAGTTAAATATAATGATGCTTCGTATGACTGTGACCTTTTTCTACTTTTACAAGGAGTGAATCCAGTGAGGGTGCCATGGTGACCGAGTTAAAGGGAGGAAGATCCTATTCCTATTTTGTTACTTTGATTAATCATTTTGTGGACCCTTTGGCTGTTGGTTTATGTTGAATGTTTTACCATTAAATACAATTTTTGTTCCTTTCGTGTTAAAAACAACTTTCGAATGATATGTATTATAGCAAGTATTTTTTGTATAAGCTTGACTTCATATTATACATATGTAACAGCAAGAACACAAATGGGGCTCAACCCGCATATCGTATAAGCTTAACTTGATATTATGCATGGTGTGTATACACCAATCTGTTTTAGTTTGTGTAAACTATTGATAATGCTGGTATATTTTCTTAAAAGAATTTATTTGAATCATATGTACTTTTTTAGTGCTGCTGATAAGGTGTTTCTTCACATGTAACTGCGTAAAGTATTTCATTTAGTTTATATTTTTTTTATGTATGTTTTTTCAAGCCTACAAAGTTTTTTTTGATAAGCAAGAATTTTATTAGAATAAAAAATACAAGAGGTACTCTAACTTGTTACATCAAATTACAGTGAGTGGAGACAATCCATCGGGCTGGAGCACCGGTCCGAAAAATGAAGATTCAATTTCCTACCACTCCTATCATAATAAACCAACTCCATGACACCATTTTAACTTGAGCTACAACCTCCATACAGCTAGCTACACCATTTGCAAATAGAATTCTATTTCTCAGATTCCACAAGCACCAGACCACTGCCAACCAGAATTCCATTTCAAGCTTACAAAGTTGCCCACTGTAAATTTAGTATATTTATCCTGTTTTGTACTTTGAGTTACACATGTGTGATTTATTGGTTATTTTGACAAAAACAAATTTGTATGATATTTTTTTTTTTGATAAGCAAAAAATTTATTAAGAGGAGTACAAAGGGGTACTCCGAACCCATATATACACAAGTGAATCAGGGAGGTGTGCCTCATTAAAACCTCTCAAGGCCAAAACCCACTGGGAAAAAAACCAAGAGAGGAAAAAGAGTACAACGACCAACCCTGTTCTTTGATAGTGACATCTAACAAACCTAGATAGCACGTTCTTGAGCACAGCTCAGCTGGACCTATACTACAAATCAGAGGTAGTAAGCCCTATACAACGTCAGCTCTGTCATCCTATAATTATGCATCACCCATGACCTGCTCCATTGGAATCAATCAGCGCCATATGCAGCCAAAATGAGTGGCGACGTCTTCAATCTTTCAGCAATCCACCTACACTTGCACCAAACCACCCCTAGTCCAGCACTGCTTTTTGCCCAACATTGTACAAACCTGAAAAGAGTCAGAAATAAAACCACAAAACTATTCATGACAAACATTTCAAAGGACAAATAAACCAATCCGAGTACGGTATGCTTTTATCCCGTATGATATTTGATTGTATGATATTTGATTAGTTAATAATACACATATATATCAACATGTGTTAATAATAATAATATGTCATTCTAAAAAATTAGTGTGTTGTAATACCTGAAATGCATAATCAAATCTCTTAAAATTAACATTAAACAACAAAACACGATAAAAATGTGGAAAAACGAGCACGGTAGTTTGATAAGATACCTAAAATGCATAATCAAATATCCTAAAATACCTAAAATGTATAATCAAATCACCTAAAACCAACATTAAACAACAAATCGCGTTAAAATAATACGTACTGTAGCTCAATAGAAATACGAAAAGACAGGCACGGGAGTGCTCGTCTTGCCGCTAGTAACAATAACAAGAGTTAGGGGAAAACGAGTTAACGAGAAACGTATCTGGCATGACGGTTATAACCCACTTGTTACAATATGACTTTTTTTTTTGAGGGACCTGTTACAATATGACTAGAAAAAGTAAGAATAGGATATATATATATATATATATATATATATAACTGTTCGTAGGTTTTCTCCTTAATAATACTCGTCAAGTCGTTGAAGTCAAATTAGATTGAATCTTTATTTTTCACGAATTTTGTAACATCCCGAATTTCCTAAGCCTAATTATTAGAAATCCTAAGTGGATAAGGAATTTAATCCCTAAGGATTAAAAATAGTTCATAGCCTTAATTGGATAATTTAAATACAAATTAGGAACTAAAGGGTAAAATAATATTTTTTCTCAATGATTTAGGAAATGTGAGACTAATTATTTATGAGTGGTTATAATTATTTAAATCACCTAATGTTGATTTAAGTACCATAGGTTAAGTTATAGAATTTGAATTGGGGTTTGTGAGTCAAAATCTAGTAAAACATTGACCTAGACCCACCATACTCCACACTTATGGCCCCTCCACCTTGGCACTCCTTCTCTCACTCTTTAACTCCCTCCCTCACGACCTGGACAACAAAGAGAAAGGGGAAGAAAATCAGAAAAAAGAAAGAAGAAGAAGGGAAAGAAAGAAGGGAGAGTGGCGATCGAGAGAGAGAGGAAAGGAGGGTGGTCGCGACGGCCACCACGTCGGCCAACCACGGCGGCACACCAGGAGGGTGGCCGAGAGAGTGAGAAGGCGAGACAGAGAGAGAGAGAGAGGGCCGAACAAAGAGAGAGAGAAAGAGATCAAGAGAGAGAAGCCGGGACAGTGTTGGGGCTCGAATTAGAGGAAGAGGAAGGAAGAAGATGGAGGTTTCACTTCCATTAAAGCTTCAAGGGTGAAGATTGGAGCTTGAAGACCCACTCCCATGGAGGTTAGGGCTTGCATGTGGGATTTCGTGAGGAAGAAGAAGAAGCTGAGCTCAAATTGACGAAGAAGATGAAGATGGAAGCTTGAGGACCAATTTCGATGGAAGAGGCTAGGGTTTCAAATTTGGAAATTTGGGGGTTTTTACCCTAAGGCTTCTCAGGAACTTTAGGTAACATAGATTTCCCCTAAAATCTCCCTTAGGGTGTGCTAGGATTTATTATTAAAATTCTTAGTTCAATAATTAGTTTATTGATTATTATGGTCTTGTATGGGGTTTTGACTGAAATAGGGTTGGATTCTGTCCCCAACCCCCCTAAACAAATGTGTGATGTTTGTACCGTTGGGAGTTCCATTGAGCTCCAATCGAAATAATTGGTTTGTTTGCCAAGTTGTTAAATATGTGAGAACTAGTGTTAAGTGGCTTGAGGTACGAGCCCACCTGTTTTATGAGATGTCATGGATTTTTCTAAGTGAATGAATGCCTTGGTATCTCTTCGGGATGAGTTTAACTTGATATGTGTTGTAACTAAAATGCATGTTAAATTCCCTATTTATCTTTGGTTCTTGATTTGTCATTGATTCCTAATAATGCATGTGTAATCTTGCCTTGAATCTTCCTTTGAAAGGGGTTTTAACCCTATGTGATGACTTGTGCGAATTCTTAGTATTTGCATTGTTATTGATGTCCTTTGATTGGAATTGTTTGTGTGAAGTCCTGTGAGTAACATACCCTTTTGTAAGCCCTTTTGTAACAAGACCAATGTGCCTGGTGGGTTGGGATGTCACAATAAAAGGCGCATGTGTTCCTGTGATTGGAATTTGTTTGTGTGTGAACGTTTGCATTTGAATCACAAACCCGTCAATGATTATTTTAGGGTGTTTTCATTGACGGGGACCCCTTGGTGGAACCAAATATGGTTCTCACTCTTTTCTTTGGGCTATTGAGTGGCACCGAGTGGGTACGTTCTTTGGGATTTGTGATATCTGTTTGCTTTGTGACTGTGGCTTCTTATTGATTGAAACATGTATGTGTTTGGAATGTTTACGTTTGAACCGCAAACCCGTCAATGATTATTTTAGGGTGTTTTCATTGACAGGGATCCCTTAATGGAACTAAACACAATTCTCACTCTTTTCTTTGGGCTATAGAGTGGCGCCAAGAGGGTACATTCATTGAGGATTGTGATATGTGTTTGTGTGGTACTATGTTATGTGTTTGATGTGTGCTTGATGTTTGAAAACTTAGTTGCTTCATCATCGCGTTTTGAGGAGTCATTAAGTTATTCTAAATAAATATATATGTTTAAGGGGAGGATTTTCCATATGTCGCACACCACGTATGGCTGATGTGACAACCACCCTAAAATTCCAATGGAGGTGCCACCAATATTTTATTTTTAGGAAAACATTGGAAAACCTATTTACATATTTACAAAAAAAAAAAGGAAAGGTCTTTGAACCAAATTTGGGTTTGGGAGTTGATTATGCATAGAGAAGGTTTTAGCACCTCTATGACGCCCGTTTATAAAAACAGTACCCTTAATTGTTCAAAAAATGTTTGTTTGCCATTAAATAAATTATTCCCAAAAGGTCCTCTATTTATTATCCTAAAAATATATACAAGTAGGTCCCTCGTTTGGGTTTTGGCCACTTTAGAAGGCCAAACCCTAACCCTAAGTCGCCTAATTCGACACATGAATCAAAAGAGAACTCAGAAGCATTTTTTATTCTCAACTTAAACAGAAATAATATGTGCATAAAAGAATAAAATAACACCTGCAATTAGTGAACCATAACCCCAATCTAGGGTCACCCGTATGGACCCAACAAAAGGATCACGAAGGAACCAATGTCCCTTCTCCCTGTTCTGGCCGATTCAGAAATAAACAATAAACGAAACAAAAATAAATAAAATGAACAAAAGTAAACAAAAATAAAATAAAATAAATAAAATAAAATAAAACAATAGCGAAAATGAACAAGGTGAATGAATAACACTAAAATTAAAATTCCCAATTTCACAATCGATCCACAAGAACACTCAGAAATGGAAAAGAAATACAGGGAAGGGGAGAAATATACATAAAATCCTCCAATAATTTAGACCACCAAAGATCAAAAAATATATAGAAAGAAAGAAGCCCTAAAAAATCTTTCTTTTGGTGTTTTGGACTCTCTATTTCTCTCTGCCTCCTTCTCTTTCTTTTTTTTTCCTTTTCTTTCTGATTCGAATCCTCTCTTTTCCTTTTCTTCTCAAATTGAATTCCTCTCTTGAGGTTCGGCCTTTTTGGGTTCCACTCGCCTCCCCTGGTCGCTGCTCCGGATTCATCTTTTATAGCCTTTAATCCTTTGTTCTCTGCAAAAATAAAAGATACAAATCAAATTCACAAACCAAATAAAAACAGAATCTTTAAATGAAATTAGGAAAGGAAAGAGAATCCCCTTTTGTTGATTTGAAACCGGATCTGCATGATCTTCTCCTTTTCTCGCACAAAAATCTTGAAGATCTCGACTGAATCATGCGGAATGGATGTGATTTAGTTCGGATTTGGTGAAGAAGAAACGGAAGGAGAGGATTGAAGGGAAGGAGGTGTCGCGGCTAGGGTTTTAGTGGTAGAGGATGAAGGAATTAGGGTGAGGTTTTGGTTAGGGTTTAGTTGTATTGAGAAGAAAATGAAGAGATGAGGTTGAGAGAGAGAGAGAGTAAGGCGAGAATGAAAAGGGAGAGGGAGGCCGAAAATCAGGGAGGAGATGGAGGGTGGAATGGCGTGAATCAGATGAGGGAGCGAGGATGAGGGTTTGGTTGAAATTAGGGTTAAAATGGGTTAGGAAAGATTGGGTTTGGATCCAGATGTGTTGGGTTGTAGCGTTGGGCAGGGGTGTGCGTAGGAAAGAATGTGGGGTGCAGGTAGTGACGCTCATGAGTGAGCTGCGCAGGGGGCGCAGGGAAAAAATAAGGGGGTGCGCCTAGTAAAAACGTAAAAGGGAATGACATGCGCTGCTGGACTGGGCCTAGGTGTGGTTTTTTGTCCACTAGCAGTTTGCTGGTGGCACGCCCAATTTTATTATCTGCAACCCTCCTTCCTTTATAATGATTTTCTTTCTATCTTCTTTCTTCATCTAAGACCGAAAATATTATTTTTATTCTTTTATTATTATTAAACAAAATAAATAAAATAAATAGGGGCCGGACAAAATTGGGGTATGATAGCTAAAAACAACGGTAAAAGTATTTTTGATTCTAATTCTATGTTATTGAGTTTTATAAACTCACTTTCGGAGCGTTGTTTTCTGGTACAGGCTGATTGAGATGTTCAAAGCATAAGTTGAGCGATACTTCGAGTTACTGGATCACTAGTTCGAGTCCTAGATAGTAGGTTGTGTCCTAGTAATATTGGTAAATCATGTATAATTGTAATTATGTTATTTTATTATGCTTTTGAAAAAGGGGTTGTAATAATTAAAGTTATAATCCGCCTTTCGAAAACTCTGATTTATGTTTACTAATTTAGTAGCATATTTTGGTATGATGCTTATGTGACCAAGGATTTCATTAAACAAAGTATAGTATAGTACTTTCAAAGAGGGTTCATTCTTTATTATTCTCATGTACGCGAAAATTTTTCCAAGACTAATTCCTTTAAGTTTAGGTTTTATTAGTAAGTAATTCCTTAATTAGAGTTAGGGTGTTACAAATTTGCTCCCCACACTTTTTAATTGCATTTTTGGTCCCTCATTTTCTCAAACTATACGATATTTTGGGACTAAAAGTACAAAAAATCTACAAGTTTTGAAGACCAAAAGTGCTATTAAAAAACATCGGAACCAAATTTGCGAAAAATAAAAGTGTGGGGATCAACTTTGTGAAAAATAAAATAGGGTGGCAAAAATAGTGGATTTGAGAAAATAGGTATACAAAAAATACAATTAAGCCTAAAATAAATTAAATCGTTTTTGCATGTTATTGAAAATTATTTCTAACCCTTAAATATTATTATAGCAAACACAACACCACGTGATATAGCTTTTACGGCTAGGCAGGTACAGTGGCTATTAAGTTTGAGAAAGTGAGTAATTAGCGTGCAAGCGAAGCACTTCGTCAAACCAATCTCTTTTATCTGTTACGCTTTCATCTCTAAGCAAAGCGCAAGTTTTTTTTTTTTTTTCCTAATCAAATGCATGGCACAAGTTGATAAGTGGATAAAGTGCAAGTTGGGGTTTGTGGGGTTTTTTTTGCAAATCAAAGTTATAGATCTCTTTTGGTTTTGTGCATAAGTGGGGACATCGTCAACAAAAAAGGGGATAAAAAAGAAAGTAAAGTAATTTAACGATTCCTCATCTCCTTCTCATTTGAACAAATTCCATTGTAGGTCTGGATAAGGTTTGAACTTTGAAGATGTGGAGTTGGTGAAACACAAATCATTTTTCTCCCTTACACAACACCATTAGAAAGAGAGGAATATGTCCGATTTCCTTGGGAATTTTACTATTTTAGTAGAAAATTATTGTTGCGTTTGCCACGTTGTTGATTAAACATAAATAAAAAAAATGACTGAATTCTACTTTTTAAGGAACTAGACGATGCACCCGCGCGATGCGCGGGTTATCCGAGAATACCATTTAAAAAGAATTTTATATGTAAAACTGTAAAAAATGTAATTTATATTGGAATACTATTAGAAATATAAGCTATAAGGCAAGAAAGTATCTCAAAAACATCATATAGGTAGTTCAAGCATATTTCTTTGTAATTGCAAAATACTCCTTCATCAACCATTCTTTCAAGCATATTGTTTCTTCAAACCACTTCTTGATTTCGCAAGTGTAAGACGTTGGAAATCAGAAAGAAAGTAAGAACTTGTATTTCTATGATTCAGATTATAAATTTAACATGTAAAGAAAATATTGATCCTTGATGAAAATATGAATTGTTCTATGAAATATACATGTGTTATAAATTGTGAAATACTTCTTTGTAGACAACGTTCGAAGTGATGTTTGTATCTTGACCTTCACTATCAGTGAGTAATATCTTCGATCCATACTGAAGATGTAAGATTTGCCCCCAAATTTTTTAGGATAAAAATGTAATTATATTATGTCCAGCTGCCTTTATTCTTTTCCAACGCCATATGTAGAGTAATTTTTCTTTTGAGTAAATTAATACCCGAATTGGTCTCTAATAAAAATTATGGAGACCAATTTAGTCCTTAAAAAATAAAAAATACTAATTAGATCTTTAAGAATCTCAAATATGGGTCAAATTAGTCCCTGATATAGACTAAAATGTCCAAAAAAATTATCTTTAAAATACAAATTTGACCCGTATTTGAAGTTTTTAAGAAACACATTGGCATTTTTTATTTCTCGGAGACTAAATTGGTCTCTATAATTTTATTCGAGGACTAATTTGAATATTTACTCTTTTTTCTCCTGGGACTCTCTCTCATTGTTGTTATTTTTTCTTTGCCGTGGGAGCAATTAAGCCTCCAATTAAAATTTCCCCCCAAATTTTTGAGCATAAAAATGTAACTTTTTATGTACCGCTGTCTTTTTTATTTTTCAACCAATGCATGCATAGCACTCACCATGTGTAGAGTAATTTTTCTTTGAGTAAATTAATACTCAAATTAGTCTCTAACAAAAATTATTGAGACCAATTTAGTGCCTAAAAAATAAAAAATACCAATTAGGTCTTTAAAATCTCAAATATGGGTCAAATTAGTCTCTAATAGAGACTAAAATGTCCCAAAAATTATCCTAAAAAACTAATTTGACACGTATTTGAAGTTTAATGACCAAATTGGTATTGTTCATTTTTTTGGGACTAAATTGGTCTTCGTGATTTTAGTCGGGGATCAATTTGAGTATTTACTCTTTTCTTTTGTGACTCTCTCTCATTGTTGTTATTTTTTATTTGCCATGGGAGCAATATCTGCTCCCATTAACTTAGAGCCTGCTTTGGTTCGACTTAGTTGGATAGTTAGTTGGAAGAAAATGTATTAAGCTATAAATGGATGCTTCAATAGAAAATGGTCACCCATATACATATTCAAGTTGAATTATGTGTCCAGAAAGTTGTTCACATACCTGAGTACCCAACCAGGAATTTCCAAATGAAATTTGTCTTTATATATATGGTGGGATAAGTAAAAGGGGATACATTGATACATGCATATATCTTTACACAACAATAAATATGTTACAAATATTTGTTGGTACATGCATATATGTAACATATAAATATGTTGCATTGAGTTTGGGGTTATCTCCCAGTGCAAGAATATTTTGTCAGTCCATGGCTTTAAGATAGCCTTTGTTCGGAGACAAGCTAATAAGTTTGCTCACTGGTTTTTCTTATTAGTCCCTTATGAAGTAGAAGAGATGTTTGTATCTTGACCTTCACTATCAGGAGCTTGGAAGCAAAGATAGTCAAGCCCAAGATTCTCATCAGTATGTAGGCATGATAAAGCAATCAAATATTTGGCCTAAAAACATGGGCACCAACCACTTTTCCATGTTGAACCATATTAAACGCAACCATTGTAATCCCCCAAACATAGACTATCACCACACTCCATAGTTCTGTTTATACAGTTAAGCAACAATGAGGAAAACATTTGAGTGCCTTTATCCATGAAAAAAGAGGCCTAGAGTTAATGTTCAGCTTAAGAAGGAGAACATGAGAGAAAAAGAGAGGAGTAGACGATGGATTCATTCTAGTTAGCATTTTCAGAAGAGAGAAAATATATTGTTTTGAGAAACAAAGTAATTTTAGCATTTATTGTTGAAGAAGAGCTGGGAAGAAGTGAAGAGCAGGAATGATGAGGCACCAACATGGGGAATTGTTTCCAATTTATATTTTTATAAAGTTTACTAATAGAGGAAGTAAAATGGAATACAAATAATAGAGGGATCAAATACACACAAACAAAAATAAATAAATACCCCTATGCATATATGTCTCTTGTGCCAAAACAGGCAGAGTATCTACCTCTGGTTATTACTCTGTTTGAAGCAATGATTTCTTTCAACAGGTACCATGTCTTGGTCAACCATATGCTAATGATGAGGTCACACAAACATATGGCCTATTAATACAATAGGTTGTGTCTTAGATAGATTAATGTAAGCTATAGTTACATAGAGTTAGTGAGTTATGCATAGAACCATGAAAAGACACAAATTCAATCTTAGGCAAAGGGAAGCATGACTTCATGCGACATATTATATACTTACACATTGATAAATCCTATAATTATAACAGGTTTTCTACCATAGAGATCAGATATCATGCCTCACAAATCTCCACCAATCTAAAAGCAAAGCAAGCTAGCACAAATGCTGCAATATCTAATTTACAGGTAGCTATATATTTACATGACAGCAGTAGCACAAATACCTGTTAATGCAATGAACAAAACTGTGAGGCATAACTAATATACATAAAAATGAACAAAAACCAAATAAGCTTTCTACACATATATAATGGAGCAGTACCACTAAAAGCAACCTTTGAAAAAGTAATGCTACCAAACAAAATAGAATTGTATCTCAAACAAAAAGTAAAATCATAGGAGATGAAAAGAAGCAATAATTGGGTATAGTATCTTTAAAGCAGTTATGAGTTTACTTTATGATTAGAAATAATTGCTCACATTTATTATTTCCCTTATGATTGGAAAGGATATTATAAACAGCATGACAAACCTCATTTCGAAGCTCGGCATGGTAAACAAATCCAAAGCCACCTTGACCAATTATAATAGCAATGCTAAAGCCATCAGTAGCTTTGGCTAGCTCTTCATATGGAAACTCCACCAACTTGTCAACTGTAATACCTATCAACCTTGGAAAAGCAACAATAGAAGATTCTGATGCCTTATCCAGGCTACTTCCACAACCTAAATCCATGGAACAGATAAGACTCATAGTTTCACATTTTATACAAAAAAGAAAATCTGGAATCTGTAATCAAATGTAACTGAATAGCCAACAAAAAAATATGGAGAAAATGTGAGGCAAAAAGAGCTGCTATTAAATAATTTTTTTTTCCTTGTCTGCTCACAGAAACATGTTTAAGAACAGTTTGCAGCTAATTATCATGGTGATTTACTAAAAAAATAAAATAACAAAGGGATGTTTTAGAAACATGTATATCCATCATGCTTTGAAAGAGAAAGAAATAAATGTGTAAAACATTAACACACAAAGATATACCATGTTGGAGTTGACTATACTGATCTTGGGATGCTACTGGGACAGGGAGGAGGGTTACTTGAGCCACTTTCTCTCTTCCATATAGTACAACATATAGAATGAGTGCCAATCGTAAGATCCCAACAGCACCTTCAACAGCTTTACCAGCAATAGCTCCTTTGGACATTCCTATTCAAATTGGTACAATAATGTCAGCATTTTATAGCAATAAAAAAGACATCAAAATAGCTTCAACTCTTATTAATTGCAATGCTAAGGAGAAGTAAGACCAGGCAAAAGAATGCTTAACATTAGGCATAATAGCAAAGATGAATACTTCAAGGCTACACTTGCAAAGATAGATATGCATAGCAGACCACATGGTTGAAAAGAAAACATTACCTTACGAATTATTCCAGATGATGGATCCTAAACCAAAAAATTGGAGAAATATCTTGCCATCTGTATCCACAACAGAAAAAATCTGAAACCAAAAAACAAAAATAAAATAAAGAATGCAATATGAATTGTGATATGAGAATATCTGGAACTGTGAGATAGAGGTTTTGAACCAACATTCAGTTTTTTCTTTCCCAATTTTAGCATCGCCTAGTTTTTCAAAATAACAACAAAATTAAAAACCAAAAAGAGAGAACAAAAATTAAAAGAATACAAAAATTAAGTAACTGTGTCACTTCCCATTACCACCAGCACCGTCAACCCTCTCCTCTGTTTTTTCCTGCTTTTCCCCTGCCAACATGAATGCTAGAAAAGGAATTAGAACCTCAAAACCAATAAATCAACATCAATGCAAGGAACAGAAAATAGAAGAATAAGAAAGGGGAATACAAAATCAATGTTTACATGTTGCTTCTTGCTCTGTTACACCGAAACTCAAAAGAATCTGCCAGTGACAATGAAATCGAAAACCGCATTGAATCCCAAATGAATCAGCCAAAGATAATCGAAACAAAAACATGCATGTTTACAGACAGCGATTCGATGCATACGAAGGTAGGAACCTTTAACTCAAAGAACGATTTAAGATAATATGAATGGAGAAAAATTAAAGAGGGACTCACCCTGTAACCACGGCATCGCCGTCACCGCCATCGGTGCGGCATCCTTCACCGCCGCCGCAAGCTAAAAGCTCCGCTGTCACCGTCGCAGGTGGTTGTGATGGCCACCGTCCCCGTTTCCCTCAGATTTTCTTTCTCTCTCAACTCCCCCTTTTTTCTTCCTTCTCCTTCTCTTGCGGCTCGTTTCCTTCCCTCTGCTGTTTGTACAACTGAAAGGTTTTCAATTCTCGAGGCACCGAATCAACCACCAATGCATGCTAGGAGGTAAAACACGTTGTGTGCATTTTCTGAGAAGAGAAGGTTCTCTGTGTGCAGAAGATTTGGAACACCTGGCAGCATGGAAGATGAGGAGGAAAGGAAGAAGGAAGAACCGCTTAATCTCGCGGGAAAAAAAAAATAGGCGGTACTCGCTTATTGTATACCAGGGGCTCTGCAATTGATGATGCAACCCTTCCCTCTGTGCGCAGAAGCAATCGAACATGTGGCAGCTTGGCAGAGCAGAGATGAGTGGTAGGAAGATGGAGAGAACGGGAACTGGAAAGAAAGGGTGGAATTTGGCGGGCAATTATGATAAAATCTTGGGCAGGAGGCACAATCCGCTTTATAGATATAAAGATTTTCTAGGTTAGGTTGATAGGATTATCAAATAGGCACCATTATGGTGCAATTGTACAAAAGTTAATACTCCATTCGTCACATCATAATTGATTTAACACAAATTAAAAAACACTATAAATGAATATAAATGAATGAAAGAGTATAATAATTTTATAAAATTGTCTTTATTAATTATTGTAATAAATGTTTAGTAGAGTATAATAATTTGGGAGTGATGCACACATTATTAATTTGGGAGTAAAAATTAAAAAAAATAATGTTATATTTAAAAGATAAAATGATACTTATTTTTTGAGACTTATTTTTCTTTTAGGGTCTGTTTAGTTCAAACGAGGGGAGGGAAGGGATTTTCATGTAAGGGAGGGATTAATTTACTTGTATATCCTTATAGTCTTTTATATTATATTATATATAAAGATATTTAAGTAATTTTATTTTAAATTATTTATTCTCCCCTCCCCTCTTCTTCCCTTCAAAACCACTCATTTTGGAAGGGAAGTCAAAATTTGGTTATGAGGGATTTTGTTCTCCTCCCCTCTCCTCTTCTCTCCTTAAAAAAATTGAACCAAACAAATATAATTTAAAATAATTTATCCCCTCCCTTTCCTTCCAAAACCCCCAACTAAATAAACCCTTAAATACGATACTTATTATGTGACCGAAGGAGTAGCATTACAAAAGTTGATAGGATTCCTTAGACATTGTTGGCAAACGGTAGATGCAGCCATGCTTCTTTGATGAATCGATGAAGTTCATATGTGGGGACAACATTGTGGAATGAAAGCCATATGAGGAATTTGATATTTTCTAGGGATTAATTTCCAAATCCATGTCCATGAAGTGGTTCTCTGATTATCTTCTCTAGCTCGTAATAGCCAAACATAGCCTGAGCTTATGGTGGAGTGGCCATTAGTATTTGCTTCCCATAGAAAAGTATCTTTGATTTTTGGGTTCAAATGAAATTTTAGTTTGAGAATTTCATATGTTATGTAATCAGGGAGACCTGTCATAATAGCATCAATATTCCACTCATTATCGGTATATACATCTTTGAGCCTTTTAGTTGTGTCATGAATATTTACAGAGTGTACTTGATTACATAAAGGGTCAAAGCCTGTCAAAGTATCATACCGGAATGAAGAGAGGCCAGCTCCCACTCGCAGCTTGTAACCTGTTATGAGGGAACCCTTGCCTTAGTACTTGAATTCCAAACTGCTGAGCCATTAATCATGCCTCCTTCCAAAACAAAAGGTCCTGAGACATTTCTGAGGGAGAATTTGCACCCACAACTTGCATCCGGGGACAGAGTTTCTTGATAAAGTATGCAAGAGGGTAAGAGGCTTGGTAGAGGATAGCACCGACGACAACTCCTGAAGCATCAGTGGTGACATTGAATGACATAGTGAAATTGGGATTAATATTTGTTCAAAGTTACCATATTGAGTAAGGGTACAAGATCAACTCTTGCATGTGAGAACATGGCGTATTTGTTCAAGTTAAAATTTAAAAAGTTGCTTAATTTTGGTTTATTTATTAAAACAACTCAAATTTAAATTTAAACCTTATTTCTCTATGGTACAGAACCACTAAGGAACAGAGGAACTCTGTTCTAAAAACACACTCAATTTATATAAACTTGGATGATATAATACACACATATTGCCCCTTATTTCTACAAGTATTTAGGGACTCTAGTTAGAATAAACTAATATGAAAATAACAATTAAAATACAGAAATCAAGCTATTTAATAAATGGGGTGGTTGGATGTTGGAGGTGAGCTTTTGTCAACATGGTGGGAGGACTTTGAGAGAGGTGGAGGTGAAATGAGTTGGAGTTGTTTCCACTCCACTCTAATCTGTATCATTTTCCCCTGGTTGGAAAGGACTCGTCCTCGAGTCGAGTTCAGCTTCATCTTCAAAATAATGCGAAAGATCAACGACATTGAAAGTTGCCGAAACCCCATAATCTCCGGGTAGTGCTACTTTATAAGCATTGTCATTGATCTTCTGTACAATTCTAAAAGGGCCATCAGCTCTAGGAGATAACTTAGAATTTGCTTGTTTAGGAAACCGCTTCTTTCTCAAATGTATCCATACTAAGTCTCCTTCCTTGAATACCTGCAATTTCCTGTGTTTGTCTCGTTGAGCTTTGCGCTTAGTGTTTTGTTTCTGAATTTTCTCACGGGCCCTTTCATGCAATTTCTTGATTTCTTTGGCTCTTTCATCGGCATCTGCACTATAAGCTCGAATATTAGACAAAGGCGTCAAGTCTAGCGAACTCAAAGGGCGCATCCCATAAACTACTTCAAATGGGCATTTTCCAGTAGCTTGACTGGTGGAGTTGTTATAGGCAAACTCGACCTATGCAAAAACAAGATCTCATTGCTTCAAATTTATTCCAACAAAACTACGAAGAAGATTTCCCAATAGCTTGTTGATTGACTCTGTTTGGCCATCGGTTTGGGGATGACTAGCGTTGCTGAACTGAAGCTTAGTTCCCATCTTTTTCCAGAGAGTCCTCCAAAAATAGCTTAAGAATTTAACATCTCGATCAGAATTGACAGTTTTTGGTATTCCATGAAGATGCACAATTTCCTTAAAATATAACTTTGCAACCTGCACAGCATCATTAGTCTTTTGACAGGGAAGGAAATGAGCCATCTTGGAAAACCTATCAACAACCACCATGATGGAATCCTTTTGCCTCTGAGTTCGAGGTAGTCCAAGAACAAAGTCCATGCTAACATCTTTCCAAGGTACTTCAGGAACTGGAAGAGGCATGTACAAACTGGTATTCTGACTGGTGGTTTTGGCCAAGTGACAAATTCGGCACCTTTGAATGTGCTTGTTGACATCCTTTTCTATTTTTGGCCAATAGAAATTCTCCTTGATTAGAGTCACAATTTTGTCTCGTCCAAAGTGTCCGGATAATCCTCCATCGTGGGCTTCCCAAATGATTGCTTCTCGAAGGGAACACTGAGGGATGCATAATGCCTTTTCTTTGAACAAATATTTGTCATGCCTGTAGTAACTTTGGAACGACTGTGATTATGTTGCACTCCAAAACTTGTGAAAATCGGAATCATCGTGTTATAACTCTTTGATAGCTTCAAATCCAATAACCTTTGTTTGGAGAGTCGAGAGGAGAGTATGTCGCCTGCTGAGAGCATCGGCTACAGTGTTTTGAACTCCAGCCTTGTGCTTGAGTAAGAATGGGTAAGCCTGAAAAACTCACTCCAAGCAGCATGCCTGCGGTTGATCTTTTGCTGGGAATTCAGATGTTTGAGTGCTTCATGGTCGGAGTAGAGGACAAACTCCTTGTGAAGCAAATAATAACTCCAATGCTGAAGGGCACGAACAATGGCATAGAACTCCTTATCATACGTGGAGTACTTGAGTTTGCCGTTGTTGATCTTCTCGCTGAAAAAGGCTATAGGATGACCTTCCTGGCCTAAAACAGCACCGATACATGTGTTGGAAGCATCACAATTGACTTCAAAAACTAGATCAAAATTTGGAAGTGCAAGCACAGGTGCTTCTATAAGTCGCCTTTTCAACTCCTCAAAACTCTTCTGAGCTTGCTCTGTCCATTGGAATTGGTCTCCTTTCAGGCTTTCAGTGAGGGGTGCAGCAACAGAGCTAAAATTTTTGATGAACCTGCGATAGAAGGACGCTAATCCGCGAAAACTCTGTACATCATGAATAGACTTCGGAGTGGGCTAACTGTTGATTGCTTTAATTTTGCTTGGGTCGACTCGGATGCCTTCACTTGTGATGATGTAACCCAAGAAAATAACTTCATTGGTTGAAAATGAGCATTTCTTCATATTAGCATACAGTTTCTGCTCTCTCAGAGCCTGAAGCACTTGTCGCAGATGATCTAAGTGATCTTCTTTACTCTTACTGTATATCAAAATATCATCAAAGTAGACAACAATAAATCTACCAATGAAAGGTCGGAGTACCTGATTCATCAATCGCATGAATGTACTAGGAGCATTAGATAAGCCAAAAGGCATCACAGTCCATTCATACAAACCATCTCGAATTTTGAAGGCAATCTTCCACTCGTCTCCGGGTCTGAGCCCGATCTGATGGTATCCACTTCGCAGATCAACCTTTGAAAAGATAGTGGCACCATGTAGCTGATCGAGTAGATCATCGAGTCGTGGTATCGAAAATCGTACTTGATTGTGATTTTGTTAACAGCTCGACTATCAACGCACATCCTCCAACTACCATCTTTCTTGGGTACTAGGATGGCTGGAACAGCACATGGACTACCGCTCTCTTTTATTAGTCCCTTTTGCAATAATTCTTCAACTTGTCGTTGGATTTCGGCATGCTCCTGAGGGCTCATCCCGTAGGCAGGACGATTGGGAATAACAGCTCCTGGAACAAAATCAATGGCATGTTGAATATCTCACATAGGTGGAAGTCCAGGTGGAATCTCCTCTGGTACAACATCTGGAAATTTAGCAAGTAATGGTCTAATTTCTTCCGAGATGTTTGCTTCATTGTTTGGTTCAAACAATAGAATCAAACTCACGGTAAGAATTTCTTCTAGGGCCAAGTTGAGCTGCTCATTTGTCACCAAAGAAACCAAGGGTCTTGATTCCTTCTTGCCTTCATTGAGTTCAGCTGGCGATAATGGCGACAACTTAATTTTTACTCCTTCCTTGACAAAGGAGTAGGTGTTGGTATAACCGTCATATAAGGCACGACGATCATACTGCCAAGGCCTTCCAAGGAGTAGGTGATAAGCATACATAAGGATAACATCACACCATACTTCATCCTGATATTTCCTGCCAATTGAGAAAGACACCAGACATCGTTTAGTGACTCTTACCTCACTTTCCTTGTTGAGCCATTGCAGCTTGAAGGGATGAGGATGACTTTGGGTTGGTAGCTTCAACTTTTCTACCATATAGTTAGATACAACATTCTCGCAACTCCCACTGTCTATGATGACGTTACATACTTTTCTGGCGGTGGTGCAACGAGTGTGGAAAATGTTATGCCGGAGCCAAGGTTCTTCTTTGACCAACATTGTATGCAGGCTTCTTTGGATTACCAAGGATTCACCGTGATCAGCAGGGGTGAATTCTTCGTCATATATGGGTTCGGGCTCCTCAGGTTCTTCTGAAGCTTATTCTTCTTCGGAGACCTCATAGGCTTCTCCTTTGATGATGGTGATGGTTCTGCGAGTTGGGCAGTTTGAGGCGATGTGACCAAAACCTTGACACTTGAAGCACTTTGTGGCTTTATTTTTGTTGTCGGTAGTGGTTTTAGGGGGTGGTGGTGTAGATGCGCTTGGCTTATCGGTGGGTGTCTTGCGGGTGTTTGGAGGGTTTTCGTTTGTGGAGTAGGGTCGGTAGGGAGGTCTTCTCGATATTTGTCTTTCTACTTTGATAGCTAGGCGGACAACATCATCTAAGTTCCAATACTGTTGGAGTTCAACTGGGTTGGCAATGGTGGGGTTTAATCCTCCGTGGTATCAGGCTATGATTTGCTCTTCCTTTTCTTGCATGTCACACTTCATCAACAATTTCTCGAATTCTCTTGTATACTCTTCTACAGTTAAATTCTTCTGTCGAAAATTTTGCAGTTGAATAAAAGAATCTTGATAGTAAGATGAACGTAAGAACTTACGGGTTAGTTCTCGCCACATCTTCTCCCAAGTCTTGATTTTCCTTTTTCCTTCACGCTCACGCCTTTTCTTGAGATTTTCCCACCAAATAGACGCGTTCTTCTTTAACTTTACTACAATGATCTTTACCTTTTTCTCTTCGGGAATATCCGTTCAACTGTTTGGAGCCAGTCGATGAAATCATCGGGTTGAAGTCTTCCTTCAAAATCGGGAATTTCAACCTTGATATCATCGTTCCTGTATGGTTGACGAGAGGGACGTCGTCTTCTAGATGAGGAATCACTGTTGGATGGATGATCATCGGCACTTTCGAACCGCTCCGCCAATAAGGCTTGTTGTTCTTCAATCGTTTGCTGCATATCCTCTATCTGTCTTCTTAACTCTTCTACCTCGATGTCACGCTGAGGTTGTCTTCTGGGAGGCATTTTTTTTAAATGTTAAGCCTCTTGTTTCTTTCTCTTTTTTTTTTGAATTTTTTTAAAAAAAAAATAAGGAAAGGAGGAAGGGAAAAACAAAAATGACCTAAGGGTAAAACAGTAATTTCACAAAAATACAGGGACTAAATCGCAATTTCACAACAATACAAGGGCTAAATCGTAATTTCTAAAATTTTAGGGCCTAAAATGTAATTTTTTAAAAAATTCAGGAGCTAAATTTCAATTTTTGAAAGCTAGGGGGTAAAATATGTAAATACTGAAAATATTAGGTGCTTTTCTGCAATTTTGAAAAATTTGCTAATGTGGTGGTCCGGTTGACACTGACTGGGAGGTGATGTGGCTGATTTTGCCTCGTGGCAGCCAGTGATTGGACAGATAAGTGACGTGTCAGATGATGGGGCACGCTGACGTGGCTCGTCTTCTTCCTTGGACTGGCACGTGATAACGCGTGAAAAAGAGGAGGCGCTGCGTGGGACTTTCGGTGAAGCGCGTGGAAGGTCCAGGAGCCGTGAAATTTCGTATCCGAAAGGTTTTGGGCCTTCTGAATACGATGGCCGTGTTGGTTTTGGAAAAATGGGATCGGAAATGGAGGTTTCGAGGCTTTTGGTGGCTATGCTCTTCCTCACTCAAAAACTTCTCTCTTCTAAGATTAATTCCTCTCACTCTTTTACTCAAAACTCACTGAACCTGAACTCTGAATACCAAAATGATACAAAACCAATAAGGAATGGAGGAACTCTGTTCTAAAAACACACTCAATTTATATAAACTTGAATGATCTAATACACACACATTGTCCCTTGTTTATACTAGTTGTTACGAGCGTAACTTGAGAGGATAATGGGAGGAAGCGGTCTTGGTGTGCTCGCTGACGGAGGACGACGGCGGGTTGGGTGGTGTACTGCAAACACTCGACGCTCAGTCGGTGTGTGTCGAGGTGAGTAAGAGGTGGTAGAAAGGTGATTACCTCGGCCAGATTCGGCGGTCTTCTTTAAATATGAGTCGAGGGCGGTTCTTTGTCGATGTGTAACCGTCCGTGAAACCCTGGTCGGCATTAAATCCCATTAATGCACAAAGCCGTTGGGTCTGCCACGTTGAGGGAAGGCGGAGAGGCACGCGGACGACGTGGCATTGAGGGAAGCCGTTGGGCCTGTGAATGTTGGATCTCCGGATTGGGCCTCGGCCCGATCGGGCGATTACCCCAGTCGCTAGCTCGAATGTCGAGGTGGTGACTTGCTGTCGAAGTTCGTTGATGTCGACGTTCGACGTCCTTGTTCGTAAGGAACTGCAAGTGTCGTCATGTCGTGCTCGTTCATTAGTTCGTTCGGGACCTTCGTGTCCCACGTTTGCTGAGACAGTTCTCGACACGAGGCTTGATGTGCTTATGCAAGACACAAGGCTTTATCATGAGTTCGTGAACGTGGTCTCGGCATGAGGTCGACAAGGCTTTATCATGAGCTCGTGTACGCGGTCTCGGCACGAGGTCGATTCATCAGGTGCTTGTGCCAACGCACAAGGCTTTTATCCCGAGCTCGTGCGCGCGGTCTCGGTACGAAGTCGATCGATTCATCAGGTGCTTGCGCCAACGCACAAGGCTTTATCACGAGCTCTCGTGCACGCGGTCTCGGCACGAGGTCGATTCATCAGGTGCTTGTGGCAGCGCGACAAGGCTTTATCACGAGCCTCGTGCACGCGCGGTCTCGACGAGGTCGATTCATCAGTGCTTGCGCTAACGCACAAGGCTTTATCACGAGCTCTCGTGCGCGCGGTCAGACGAGGTCGATTCATCGGTGCTTGTGCTAACGCCGCAAGGCTTTATCACGAGCTCGTGCGCGCAGTCTCGACGAGGTCGCCAGTGCTGCGCCTAACGCGAAGGCTTTATCACGAGCTCGCGGCGCGGTCTCAGACGAGGTCGATTCATCAGTGCTTGCGCCAACGCGACAAGGCTTTATCACGAGCTCGTGCGGCGCGGTCTCGACGAGGTCGATTCATCAGTGCTTGCGCCTAACGCGCAAGGCTTTATCACGAGCTCGCGTGCGCGCGGTCTCGACGCAGGTCGGTCGTCGGTGCTTGTGCTAGCGCACAAGGCTTTATCACGAGCCTCGTGGCACGCGGTCTCGACGCAGGTCGATTCATCAGTGCTTGCGCCAGCGACAAGGCTTTATCACGAGCTCGTGCGGCGGGGTCTCGACGAGGTCGATTCATCGGTGCTTGTGCCAGCGCGCAAGGCTTTATCACGAGCTCGTCGCGCGGTCTCGACGAGGTCGATTCATCAGTGCTTGCGTAACGGCGCAAGGCTTTATCACGAGCTCGCGGCGCGGTCTCGAGACGAGGTCGATTCATCGGTGCTTGCGCCAACGCGCAAGGCTTTATCACGAGCTCTGCGTGCGGCGGTCTCGACGCAGGTCGGTCGTCAGGTGCTTGTGCCTAACGCGCGAAGGCTTTATCACGAGCTCGTGCACGCGGTCTCGACGAGGTCGATTCATCAGTGCTTGTGCCCAGCGCGCGAGGCTTATCACGAGCTGCGTCGCGCGGTCTCGACGCAGGTCGATCTCTACATCGGATGCTTGTGCCAATGCACAAGGCTTTGATAATAAATAAATGCTGGTTGCGTATTTCTCCAATCATACTTCATTGCTTCACATTTATGTGTTTAGGATACATTTGTTTCAACTATAATATTTCTTCATCTTTCTTTGCGTTCCAAGTTCTTGGAATTTCTTTGTCCTTGCGATGTCTCGAGGGTGTAGGCGCGTACTGTCTTTGCGACAATGCATGCGGGCCTTCCCGATTGGGTGCAAGTTTCCCTTGTGTGGCGTTCTTCAGGCGACATCGGCTCGTCGAAGAACTAAGTCTCCAGGCATGAATTCCCTAGGTACAACACCCGGTTGTATCTTTGCTGCGATTTTCTGTTTTACTACGACCTCATTGAGTCTTTGCAAGCTCCTGCGTCGTCGAAGGAGGTCGAGTTCTTCTCGTATACTCGGCGGTTGTCAATGCTACTCTGGGGATGCGAGGTTCTCCAACTAAGTTCCCAATCTCGGCGGGAATGATGGCCTCTGTCCCATATGTGAGGCGAAAGGAGATTCTCCCGTCGTCGAATGTGGAGTAGTTCGATCGCCCAGTACTCGGGAAGCTCTTACGCCCAATTTCCTGGCCTCATCCAATCTTCGTCTCGGACCTCGTAAGATAACTCGTTCGGCTGACTTGGCCGTTAAATGCGGGGTGTTCTCACGAGGTGAAGTGTTGTTTGATGTCGAGATCTTCCAAGGTCTTTGGAATCCGCGACCGTGAATTGCGTTCGTTGTCGGTGGCGACCACCACGGGAATCCCGAACCTTGTCGAGAATATATCTTTTGAAGAACTTAATCAAGTTCTTTGCGATTATCTTCGCCAGGCTCGCCTCAACCCATTTGGTGAAGTAATCTACATAGCGACCAGGTATTTCACTGTCCGGAGCCATTGGAAAAGGTCAGTATATCAATGCCCCACCAAGCAAAGGGCCATGGTGATGTCGGGGATGTTAACTCTGTAGGAGGAGCTAAGTGTAGATCGCCATGTCTCGGCATTTGTCGCATTTCTTCACGAGCGATATCGCGTCGGCGTTCGTGGTCGGCGGTGGTACCTGCGGCGGAGGATTTTCTTTGCCAAGGAACGTCCTCCAAGGTGTTGCCCACATATGCCTTCATGCACTTCAGCAAGTGCATATTGCGCTCGGGTATCGTCGACGCATTTCAACAGGGGGGTGGAGAACCCTCTTCGATATAAAATACCGTCGATCATAGAATACGAAGATGCCTTTTTTCGGATCTTTGCGGCTTCCTTCTCATCATCAGGTAGCCGACCGAATTGAATAAATTCTTGAATCGGTGTCATCCAACTGTCGGGCTCATCGGGCGAATGATCGACGCTTGCGGGAAATCGCAGCGAATTTGGAAGTTTCCTCGATGCCTCGTCATAAGTGGTATCAACCACGGCAGTAATGCTAGGCTTGGCCAGTGTTTCTTGTATTACCGATCTGTTGTTTCCTGAGCTTCTCGTGCTGGCTAGTTTGGACAGAATGTCAGCTCTAACGTTTTGTTCTCTTGGAACGTGTACGATCTCCACGGAGGTGAAGTCGCTCATTTTCTTCTTTACCAGGGCGAGGTATTTTTGAAGAAGTAGATCTTTAGCCTGGTATTCTCCACTTATCTGGGACACAACTAGCTGAGAATCAGTTTTGAGCTTTACCTCTTCAGCGCCGAAGTCTCGAGCCAGTGTGAGGCCAGCTAAACACGCTTCGTACTCTGCCTGGTTGTTGGAGGTGGGAAAGGAGAATCCCAATGAAAATTCGACGACCAGCCCGTCGTCGTTCTCGAGCAACAAACCAGCGCCATCGCCTCTTTGGAATTGACGATCCGTCGACATGGAGCGTCCCATTTGGAACACCGTTACGTAGCTCCGTGAGTCATCTCGGCAATGAAATCCGCCAAGCATTGGGCTTTGATAGTTTGTCTCGGCTCGAAAGTAACTCGGTCGGACAACTCGATCGACCACTTGATCATACGCCTGCCAGTCGCCCGTGTAGGATCTATTTGATTGGTGGTCGATTCGGACCACTATGGGATGTGCTAAGAAGTATTGTCTCAAGCGTCGAGCGCGATTATCGATCTGAGTGCGACTTTCTCGATTTTACGGTATCTCGACTCTGGGCCCTGAAGTGCTTTGCTTATAAAATAGGCCGGGTTTCGGTCCTCGTGCGCCTCGCGAATGAGGACGGCACTCGAGCTTCGTTCGACAACGCCAAGTAGAGATAAAGGACCTCCCCGAGACGGCCTCGTCAACACCGGGCGGTTGGGATAGTATGCGTTTTACGTGTTAAGGCTTCTTCGCACTCGGGTGACCATTCGAATTCCCTTCTTGAGTAAGCGGAAGAAAGGCAATGCATGTTCTGCAGATTTTGAGATAAACCTCGTCAAGGAGCCTAGCATTCCCGTGAGTCGCCGGATGTTTTTCTTTGACGATGGTTCTTTGCATCTCTATTGACCCGAGCATTTGTCGGGGTTGGCCTCGATTCCCCTCTCGGTTAAGTAGAAACCGAGAAATTTTCCAGTTCGAACTCCGAAAGTGCACTTTTCCGGATTGAGCCTCATATTATGTCTTCGTACTTCAAAGAAAGACTTCTCTAAGATCGACGGCGTGGTCGACTTCTTTCGTTGTTTTTACTATCATATCATCCATATATACCTCCAAAGATTCTACCGATCCGTTGGCGAAGATTTTGTTCATCATGCTACCGATATGTCGCTCCAGCGTTCTTAAGGCCAAAAGGCATTACGTTATAGCAATGAATTACCTTTATCCGAAGTCATGAACGCGGTTTTTTCTTGATCGACATGATGCATCGAATCTGGTTGTACCCAGTATGCGTCCATGAAAGACAACAATTGAAAACCAGAGGAATTGTCGGCGAGTTTGTCGATATTAGGGAGTGGGTAGGCGTCTTTGGGCACGCCTTGTTAAGATCAGTGTAATCAACACACATTCGCCACTTTCCATTAGATTTCTTAACCAATACAACATTTGATGACCAAGTAGTATATTTGACCTCCTAATGAATTCACCTTAATTAAGTCTTCGACTGACTTTGGCGGCCGGCCTTTTTCAGGAGCTTGCTTACGGCGCCTTTGAGCTACCCAGCGAGCTTTGGGGTCGAGAGCGAGTTGGTGGCAGGCAATATCGGGAGAAATACCTGGCATGTCAGTAGCTGTCCAAGCGAAGAGGTCGGCATTGGACTTCAGGCACTCTGTTATTTGCAATTTGACCTGTTCAGGGAGATCAACACCAAGCTTCACTGTCTTCCCTGGGTCTTCTCCTAGTTGAACTCGGATGAATTCTCCATCAGGTACTAGTCTTTTAATCTTTTGGTGGAGCTCGCGGGCCAGGAGGTCGTCTTCCTGTATCTCATCCTCGAGCTCAATTCTGGCGTCGAAATCGGTGAGATTGACGTCTGCGGCGACCAGCGCAGGATCAAGTTTCTTGGTCGAGGAGTTGTTCCTCTTCCTTTTGCTCTTGACCTTCAAAGACAAAATATAACATCTCCTCGCAGCCTTCTTGGTCGGCTTCGATGGTGACGACTTTGTCTTCGTCATCATGAAAACGCATTTCAGGTGAACTGTCGAGGTTCTGACTCCTAACTCACCCGGTGTTGGGCGTCCGACGATGCGATTGTAAATGATTTGCATGGTAACACGATGAATTGGACCTTCACGGTTTGGAGATTGGTTGCTCTCCAAAAGTCACCATCAACTCCACATAGCCCAGCGGCTTTGTTTTGAACCGTTG
This sequence comes from Calophaca sinica, assembly GCA_037113605.1. Classification (NCBI taxonomy): domain Eukaryota; kingdom Viridiplantae; phylum Streptophyta; class Magnoliopsida; order Fabales; family Fabaceae; genus Calophaca; species Calophaca sinica. The sequence goes on from CM073731.1 coordinate 30,919,514, forward strand.
AAACGGTCAGTCGGACCGAGTGCGATGCGAGATCTTTCTGGTAGTTTCAAGGTTTTAAGCGGCTCGTAGAACATGATATCCGCCGAGCTCCCTTGGTCTATCAAGATTCTTACGGCGTCAAAGTTAGCCATATAGGCTTTCACCAGCGGGGAATCAAATAGTTCGGCCTTCCATTCACCAAGTCTTCGTCGAGAAAAGGCTAGGGGTGGTCTTCCCTTATGCCGAGCTTGATGAAGGAGAAAGCGAGAGAAATGATCATCGCTTCTCTCAACTTTCGTTTCTTTGAATTGATGCTCGCCCCTCCCTTATCGGAGAATCCTCAGGAAATGACCATGGCGGCGGGAGGAGGGCGAGGTCTTTCCTCGGATGCACTGGCTGTTCCTTCGTCTTTGCGTCCCGGAAAGTTTGAGTCCCTCCTTTGAGGTCGAGGTGATCTAGATCTAGACCTTCTATCTCCAAATCTCGGTTTTCCTTTCACATATTTGGTCAACTCCGCCTTTTGGATCGGTTGTTCTATGGCGCCCTTCAGGTGAAAACATTCATCGGTCTCGTGCGACACACTTGTGAAAGTGGCGGTACCTCGACTTATCAAGATTCGGCTTCTCTTTTCCCTTCGGGAAATTTAATTCCAAAGATCACGGAATTCGGTGTTCGCGCACTCATTCAAGATGCGCCAGTGGGTAGTGTTCAAAGGGGTATATTCGTCGTATCTCTTTCTTTGGACCCCGACTTTCCTTCTCCTACGCGACTTTGTCTTCGCGTTGTCCTGACTTCCTCCTGGGTTTTACCTTTGGCTTTCGATGCCATCAACTTCTCTTCGTAATTCATGAATTTTTGAGCTCGCTCAGGAACTTCGGTCGATGATCTCGGTTTATCGACACCAATGTCGACGAATAAAGGCTTCCTTCAACCAGGCCTTGCTCTAGCAAGTATAACTTCATCTCGTCAGAGCATTTTTTCACCAAAATGGCTTCTTTGTTGAAACGCTCGACATAGTCTCTGAGGGATTCTCCTTTCCTCTGCTGAATCGCGGCTAGGGCTGCTGTCGACTTGGGGTGGGCTTTAGATGCGGGGAAATGTGCGAGAAGCGGTCGACGAGCTCGATCCACGATCCAATGGAATTTCTCTTAAGAGTGCGGAACCAAGACAAGGCCGACTTCTTGAGTGAGGGGAAGATCACGCACTTTACGGCCCTGGGCGCGTATAGTCCATGATAGTGTCAAAACAGCCAACATGTTCGTCGGGGTCGGTGGTCCCGTCGTAGGAGTCCAACGAGGGCGGTTTCTAAAGATGCTTCGGAATCGGGAATCTCATAATCTTAGACGTAAAAGGACCAAAGGCCTTGCACGTGTCATCTGTGTCATCGCTCTGAGAAGGGGTTGATGAGGAGAGAATGAGCAGGGCGGCGGTGAGAGTGCGGCCAGGAGATTTTACTTGCCGCCAGAGTGGCGGCTCTTCTTGGGGGAGTGTCGCCGCTCGTGGTGGTACCTTCGCGATGAGGCAGCAGCGTCGAAGCGGCGATAAGCGCGGTGGAGAGTGTGGCATATCGGATTCGGAGAAAGACTTACGGAAGAAACTCTTACGCGGTGTGTTTGCTCATGTCTTCCGTTTGAGGCAAGCGGACCTCGATCTGTGACGGCGAGGTGGAGTACGATCTGAAGTGTTACGGCCGCTTGCTCTATGCCCAGAGCGGTGTTGAGTCGTGCCTCGGTGGTGGTGATGAAACGGACTGAGATTTTCGATTCCTTCGATCTACGAGGAGAGCGAAACACGATCTTCTCTGTTGTCGATCCGTGTGGCAACGCGAACGAATTTCTTTCTGGCGATTCTCCATTCGATCGAGGCGTTGATTCGAGCCTGCATCGCTTCGGCATGGCCCGGATGAATTCGCGGAACTCGCGAATGAGGATGGCGGTGGTCTCCGCTCCAAAGATCGGTTTGAGCAAAGAACGATCGAACGGCGTCATCTTTGGAGAAGTGGTTACGCCGAGCTATCTACCGGTTAGGTTGTTCAAGATCTGCGTTCGCATGAGTGGAACCGCTAGTCGCGACCGACGCTCGATCCACCATCGCCGAGTGAAGAAGCGGAGACCGACAAAGAAGATGGAATCGTAAACGATCCCCACAGACGGCGCCAATGTTACGAGCGTAACTTCAGAGGATGACCGGAGGAAGCGGTGCCGCGTGCTCGCGACGGAAGACGACGGCGGGTTGGGTGGTGTACCGCAAACACCCGACGCCAAGTCGGTGTGTGTCGAGGTGAGTAAGAGGTGGTAGAAAGGTGATTACCTCGGCCGCTCGACGCGGTCTTCTTTAAATATGAGTCGAGGGCGGATTATCGCCGATGTGTAACCGCCCGTGAAACCCTAAGTCGGCATTAAATCCCATTAATGCACAAAGCCGTTGGGTCGGCCACGTTGAGGGAAGGCGGAGAGGCACGCGGACGACGTGGCATTGAGGGAAGCCGTTGGGCCTGTGAATGTTGGATCTCCGGATTGGGCCTCGGCCCAGTCCGGAACACTAGTATTTGGAGACTCTGATTATAATAAACTAATACGAAAATAATAATTAAAATATAGAAGTCAAGATATTTAATAAATGGGGTGGTTGGATGTTGGAGGTGAGCTTTTGTCAACATGGTGAAAGGACTTTGAGGGAGGTGGAGGTGAAATGAGTTGGAGCTGTTTCCACTCCACTCTAATCTGTATCACTCTAGTTTATTTGTGTTTTTGCGTTTATGTAAATCTCAATATTCACATTGGATCCGATTAATTTAAACTGAATTAATTGGGCCCACTTTTAAGATTCAAATAGAAACTTTGTTGCTATGAAGTGCCAAAAGGTGTTACGACCGTTATCTTTGTATGAACTGAATTAACTGTTAGTGCACAAAGCATAATGAAGGACCAAAAGGTGTTATGACTGTTCTTCGTTGCTCATTTGGTTGTGGAGGAATCCAAATATATGAACTCTTATGCAGTATTCAGAATCGATAGTGACTACAAAGACTGAATTCATGTCAGCCCAACCTTCAAAATCTAGTGCTCCTCAAACTTCAGATGAATTTCATTCATCAGTGGTTGATGTTTCCTGACCTGCATAATCAAGGAAAAATTTGCATTTAAGTTATATCCAAGATCAGCAGATTGGTTAGAGATATGAAACACAAATATGAGGAACATTAACATACAAATTGAGAAGTTAATCATTGAAAAAGTATCAGTAAGTATCCATACATCCAGAAAATTATGGAAAGGAGGTTACCTTTACACCAGCCAATGAAAGTAGTTTGTGAGAGGCAATATAAATATCTGAATTTTCTAATCTCTTCTCCACAAAATAAATGACTTCAGAAACACCTGACTGCAAGAAAGAATTTAGATATATAATGCACCTCTTCTAAATAATGAATAACAATATCAAGTTAAAGATGCTCCGCACAAATGTGCAGGTTGTGGTAGTGCCAAAGACTTCAATTTTTTTATCAATCAGACCAAGATTAAACATGATTACAGATAATACAGAGCTCATAAATTATTGCAATTTCTATTAACTCAGCACTAACATGTGCTTGCAGCCTGCAATTAATTAACATCACAATCTGACTTTATTTTTTCCCCTTCCATATAAGACAGCCTACAGTAGTATTGGACAATGACATAACGAAGCAGTTGTGATTCAGGGATGGATCCTGGGAGGGACATGCATGGCCCTCGCCCCTCTTCCCTCAAAACTTCTTATTCACATTTTATATATACGGGCAAAGCTACTGGGGTGTTTCAAATGATTGACAAAAACCTGAACCGATAAATGCAAAAGCCGTTCTATAAGTCTCATATGTTATGTCTTGTATTGGTATAATATGTTTAGAAACATTACCTATAAATTGAGGGTTTTTCTTTTATAGGCAAATGTAAGTATGTTAGTTGTTAGATTAGTTTTTTCTCCTTCGGCAGGATTTGAACCCTGCACCTTTAACTCCTTCACACCCTTAGCTTAAACCAGTTGAACTACTCATCCCCCCAAATTGAGGGTTTTGTTTGCTTGAGATTGGTTACAGCAAACTCCCATGATTTTAGTAATATTTTTCATGTTCTCTGGCCTATAATTATGAGGGAGACCACGTACCCTTTCTGAGTTTTGTACTTTATAGTGGTGTGCATTATTTGCCTTTTGAGTAATCTTAAACTCCCCCCCCCAAAAAATGTCCCTGAGTGCATGATTCTGAACTATGGTTCCTCAAAACATTTCATAACTACAGTTAGTCATACAAATTAGTTTTAAGTTAGTTAATCAAAATATTATACATCACGTCGAACAAGACTACCAACCTGGATTATGATCTTAGAGCATTCATTGCAAGGAAACATGGTCACATAGAGCCGCTGCATGGAATAATCAAGATAAAAGAAGAATCTCTTAGTATCAGTAGTAAAAAAAACCCAGTTGGTTTAAGCGAATCTCTTCAAAATTTCTTTATTGTGCTAACTTATGTAAGCAGTGACATGACATGTGTGTGGATGATATAGTCTGGGTGACATGCCATATGTGTGTGGATGATATAATCTAGGTGAAATTTACAAAAGGAACGCGATAAATAAACCATAAGTGAAAAGAGAGCTGCTATTTGTCACGGGAGATATTTATCACCAATTCCACGAAATGATATGTGTTCAATTGTTAAAGAATTAGCTGATCATAAACTTGCGCTTTTGACGGAAAACACAAGATGACATGGCCAATAAAAAGCATTTGTGATGCATCACGATTTACGTTTAAGCAATAATGAGCATTTCCGAAGTGAAAATAATGTCCAATGGCTGTTAACTAGGGTACAGAGGAACTCACTTGTCCAGCAGCAGAGGCGTGATTTGTGTTAAGAATAGCATTTACTTCTGCATGACAAACATAACTAAAATAGCCACACACACAACCAAAAAAAAAAATTGTCAGCGTTTTAACTTTTAACGAGATCCTGTTTAATGATTATACTTGAGCAAGAACATTATTAAGGTTACAAGGAGAGTGAATATACGAATGCAAAACACTCACGGATACTTGGTTTCCAAAGGATTCCCAGTCCTAGATTTCTGAAACATATATATAGAAAGAGAGATTTATGAATGAGACGTTTAAATGATACCACAGAAAAGAAAAAGAAAGAAAAAAACTAAACTATTCCCTTAAACACCAACCTTGGCCCAGGGTAGCTTGTCATCAGAACAACCCCTTGGAAATCCATTATAACCAATGCCTGATACAGGAAAGTAAAAATAAAGCATGAAATCTGTTTCTCGCAAAAGAAAGTGAATGGGTAAGAAAGAGAACAAAATGAACTTACCAAGAATTATACCATCTTGACTCACCAAGCAAGCTCCAACCTACAATAATAATAACAACAACAACAATGCATAAGATTTCAAACCAACCCACGCAAACCTAAATTTCAAAAACAAGGGTAATTTTGCAGTGTGTGAAATATGACCTGCCTGTTAGGGTCTTTGGATCTTTCAGCTGACAAAAACGCAATTGACATGAAATAGTCATCCCACGACAAGTATCTGTATGTATTCGTTAAAATCCGTTAAATTAAATTAAATCTGAAGTAAGAAAATAAAGCCCCATCCTTGTTCTCAACACGAGAGCTAAAATTAGTGAATAAAAAGTTCCAACTGTAAGTAAACCCTGCAACTAACTAGCGTTTAGTAATTACCCTTTGCGCTTGGAGGGGTCGAAAGGGTCCCGAGGAGAGGAGACGGTGCCGTTTTGCGAGGGAATGGTTTTGGATGGGTGACTTTGAGAGCGGTAGAAGTAGCGGAGGGCGATTGCGGAGGCCAAGGCACCAAAGACGGTTGCCGTAGCCACCAGAGTAGCCTCCCGAGAGTTCATGGAGTTTCCAACTCCCAATTAACACAAACACAATTGAGTAGATTTGGAGCAAAACACTTTCACTTGTCTGTGGATTCAACAGTAAAGGCCACTGACTCGCCGCTTCAGGGACCAAATTGTCATATCAAGTGTGTGAATTACAAAAATGAGAGAGAGAGATGATAGTTGCAAGCGGGAAAGGGACTTGGATCCATTTTGGCGGGAAAGTAGGTGAGTATTTAGGGAAAGTGCGCGGGAAATTTGAGAGGGCATTCGGTTTATGTTGCCGTAGCTGTTTTCTTTTCTGATAATCAATAGATATCAATAGATATATATACAACTAGAGCCTACTTCTAGGGTATTTTTTGACATGTGGCAGCACCTCAAGCACTATCAGAATTTTACAAGTGGACAAAAAACACACCACAAATAGGAAAAAATCAAATAAAAATATTAAAGAAATCAACAAAAACAGTTAAAGAATTATAAAATAAAAAAAACAATCAGCAAGCAAAAAACTACTTGGACCTCGACAAAAAAAAAAGGAGTTGGGCATTTTTGTTCACAGGTGTCAACCCCACAATGGTTGTGGTTAGCTTCTTCAACATACCTTAGCAAAAAGTTGACCAAATGAGGAAAAACAAAGACAACCAAGCGTATCACACCCCTCCCACACTCTTCTTTCAAAATTTAAATTCAAAAGAGGCTTTTCTGATGCTCCTCCTTTTTGGTTTATAGACCTGTCTCTCTCTCATCTCACAAGCCTATTTCTCCTCGTTTCCAAATCGTTTGTAGACCTCTCTCTGCCTTCTCTATGTACTTCCTCCCTCCATCTATCCGAGTCTCAAAAGCAAACCACCGACAACCGGCGGAAGAAGGTGCTTCACCCGAATGGCTTTATGGGGGCTAACGGTGCTTTTCGCGAAGGTTCATGTTGTCTCGCGATGGGTCACACCATATTTTGTAGTTATTTTCCATCTCTGTTATCTCTTCTATTTCTCCCTTTTCTGTTCTCTCATAGTATTTTTTATGTTTCAGATATTTATTTTCCATTTCCATCAGACATCCAGAGCAAAACTGGTGAGAGGGTAAAACAAGGATGAAGCAGAGAAATATCTCTAATTTTCCCTTATAATTTTTTTGAAACTCAAAAGCTAAAAATTCGTTCTCTCTTTTTATTCATCTTCAACACAAAAAGGTCACCTGCATGTGTGCTTTTCTCTCTAGAAGGTACATGTAAAACTCTTTTTCTCCTCTTCTACTGCATTTTAGGAGTTTTTTTGTCTTCAGGTATTTGGCCTTTTGGGTTATTTGGTCTGCTTTTTTTTTTTAAGCATGCTCATCTTTCTGAGTTTCTTTTACAAATTTTTGCAATGACAGTTATAGTTCTTGGCTTAGATTGCAGAAGGTTGCTCTAAGAGTATGAGGTAAACCTAATTTTATAGTTAACGGTTCACATTCAGTGATGAAATACACAATTTAATTTGAGTGGGAATTTAACTTTTTTTTTATTAATTTGTGTATTAAATCTTAATTTTTGGAGGGTTATCTACTCTTTTTTTTAAGGTTTGTATTATCATTTAATGGAGAGGGTGCTGAAGTTTCACCCAAGCCTTCATCAAAGGAGGTTTTAATGGAGTTTGATATAAGGATTATCCAAGCACTCGAGGTATCACAACTTTTGACATCTTATGCTCCATTAGAATAAATTCTTTTCAACATTCTACGTCTTTTTGCATCAAGATCAACATTAGATATAATTACTGTAAACGGAATTGATCCCCCAAAGTTCTGCAAAGATCATTTCCCTCACTTATTTCGTTTAATATACAGTATATAATGTGATTGTAATTCACTGGTTGAGGGCCCTATATATGTTTGTAATATAGGCATAGCATGATTGCTATTACCTTCTCTTGACCCCCACTTCTTATGTCAGGTTGGATACAACTTACAAGGATTTTTTACAATCTCCCTTTCAAGTAAGCATTCTATGTCTTCACATTCAGATAAATAGTTTTGGAAATTTTAGAAAGAAGTTTTTATGCAACTTTTGTGGATAATTTAGAGGCTCAAACTTGTGAGGTTTTTCATAAAGATGCAATGACTTACATTCAGGTATGAAATGCGTGAACTATATTTTCAACTTCACTCATCCATTTTATGTATATGTGTTCTCCTTGATCTTGAAGTCCAATAGCACTTACTAAAAATATTATGAGCTTTATGTTTTAACCCCCTCCGCTCCGCCCATATTCTTCAACTGTTGTTTGATGTCTGATGTCTGTTTTTTATTTTAATATGTTGGGGTAATTTAAAGGATATTTTATATGGTTGGCTCTTGAATGTAACCATACATCAAAGTCCTTGGAAACATAGTTTTACATAATAGAACACATCTGAATACCAACAAATTCATAGTTCAAAATACATCTCCTGGTGTCCTAGGTAGCTGTTTCGTCGAGCAAAGTAAATGCACTTGAAAAGATGTACTTGAGCAGAATTTCAATTTTACCTTCACACTTTTTCTTCTACGTTTTCCTAGATGCACTTACATCAAACTTAGTTGGATGATGATGTTAGACTCCATGATTAGGACTTGATATGGAACTACAACATGGAGCAAAAACTAATGTAACACCCCAAATTCTCTAAGCAAAGTTGAGAATAAGTTATGAGAAGTTTTTGTGTGATTGCAGTCAAGCTTAATTTGGTTTCAAATTGGGTGAATAAGATTATACAAAGTTTTTATGGCTAAGCTGTTGATTTGGAGTTAACAAATAAGTTGGATTTAATCCTAAGATGATTGGAAGTGTTAATTAGGAGTTAATTGATGAAGATTTGATTTTAAAAGTTGATTCCTCACATTTTAGTACAATGTGAATCGATTCACACAAGCTTGAATCGATTCACAACTGTATTCCAGACCACAAAATGATGTTGTGAATCGAATTAAGAGTCTGTGAATTGATTCACAGATTCGATTCACGAAAGTGCAGGTGCAATTTTAAGTGGATGAATCGATTTACAGTCTGCTGTGAATCGATTCACACACTGTAAAATGCTTAAAAACACTGCAGAATGAGCAGAAACGCGAATGGGAAGGAAAAAGAAGAGAGGGGCAATCTTAAGAGGGAAAAAGAGAGAAACACTTAGGGTTTCTCAAATCTAAAGAGAAACCCATGATTCTTGCTAGATTTCATCAAATCTAAGCTTGAATCAAAGTTATGAGGGTGTGATTTAAGTGTTCTTGAAGTTGGAAGTGAAGCCCTGACCAAGAGGAAGAAGAAGAAGCACGAATTGGAGAAGAAGAAGGGGAAGAAGACTAAGCTCCAGCAAGGATGGATCAAGTTCTTGGATTGAGAAGAAGATTGAAGGTTGTAGATCAAGATTTGAAGAGTATTTGAAGAACCCTAAGTTGAGCAGAAAGGGAAAAGCTTGAAGAAGAGCAAGGAGGCCTAAGTTCAACCCTTCTAGCTCAAGGTCTTGAAGAATAGAGGTGAGTTCTTCATCCTTTAGGTGGTGGGCAACCAATAAGACCCACATATTGGAATGTTCTCAAAGAAGTATTTGAACCCCAAAGGGTTTCAAGTTAGGGTTTGTAACCCCTTTGATTTTAAATTTAATTTAAGTTCATTGTTATGAAACTATATGGGGCTTGACTGAAATAGAGTTGGATGTTGTCCCCAACCCCCTAATTATTATTTGATGCTTGAACCCTTGAACGCTCCATAGAGCTTCAACGGATGGTGTCCTTGTTTTGAAATGAATTCTTGACTTGAGATGGTATGTGAAGTTGCATATAAATATGTGTTATGACTTGTTTATATGATTATGTGAATTTAAAGTATGTAATGTGCTTTACTTGCCTAACATCAATCCTTGGTTTAAATAGAATTACATTGACGAGTGCTTAGATAAGTAAAGATTTCATAAATTAAGAGGCCTAATTTCCTAGAATGAATAGGTGAATGATCTCTTTCCTTATGAATATGTATTGAAAATGCATTAGATGGAATCAAATAATTATAAGATAACAAGAGCTAAATGATGAAATATATTTAGTGGTGTTTGAGTCTCATAAGAATTTGTGTTGTCTAGTTCTTATGTTCATCAAAGATGCATGTGTTAGAATTCAAAAATATACAATTGCATGTTATGCTTGATCCCTAGATTTTTCATGTCAACCTCTTGGCATTATGAAAAGAGTATGAGGATTTCAAATCCTACTTTGATGTTTTACTAGATTGCAATATGCATAATCATGTTCAAGCATCTTAAAAGACACCACGATTCCTCATAAGAGGAGAGGTCGGTATGGTTAGCCTCGTGGGACGCCACTTGGAGGGTTAAGACGTCTAACCATCATATCGAAAGCTATGTTGAGCGGGGCCTATGGAATTAAGCATATGACCAAACCCAACAACATAGATTCTCAGTTGAATATTAATTCAACCATACAGGACTAGTTAACAGTTGCATTGTATTTCATTTCTGTTGTGCTTAATATAAGAATATGTGAAAAAGTTTATAGGATTATGTGTGTCTACTATACAATCCTAGGTATAGCTTATCACACGTAGTCACTAGGAATGTTGGACTGGGATAATTACGACTAGCAACATTCTATGATGCTTAGTTATGTCGAGTGACAGTACGGGTAGCTATCTGGTAGCCACATGGCATAGGTCCAGTGGTCAATAGTCCAATGGTGAATAGTCCCGGTTGTTACAATAAGAGTGGAATATTACCACAAGCAATATACTAAGTGTAACACCCTCTATTTTATTATTATTATTATTATTATTATTATTATTATTATTATTATTATTATTATTAATCAAACCTCCTATATTAATCTCTGATCTTATATAAATAGAAATGTGATTAATTATATTAGTTTGTGAGTACGGGTTCTTGAGTGTTAATACATAATATTGTGCATGTTAATGCATGATTATGTTGAATATGTGTTTAATATGTTAGTGTGTGATTTATTCATTTAAATATATGTTGTTTTAGTATGTAGTATATTGGTATGGTGTATTATTATTTTATTATTTAAATTTTTATTAAATATTAGTCTTCATGTATTAATATTATTTTGGAAACAATATGTAAAAAAAAAAAAATGGGTTTGATAACGCTGCAGCTTCCCGTTTGGTTTTTTTTAAAAAAAATAAATTGCTAGCTGCACCCCACGTTTCCTCCTGCGGCACACCCCTATTCTCACTTTAACATGCACGGTTCATCGTCATCTAAAATTTTCGTTGCGCAGCGCTGTGTCAAAACCTAACGCACCAAAAAACTTCTTTGTTCGATTTCTCTCATTTTAGGCCACGAAAAATTACCAAACTTCATATACCTATACAAAATCACCCTCCGGACTCATTTATAGCCTTATTTCGGCCATCCGATGCCAAAATCGCACCGTATTTTCATGGGGGGCGGACTGTAATTTCCATTTTCCAGTCACCACTGTTGTCGGTTTGAAAAACGGACGTCATTTTTGGATTTCTCGCGTCGAAACCTTCAGGAAACACTACTTGTTCTCTCGTTCCGGTGAAGTTGACGTTGGACCCCTCGTAACCCCGTTGTCTCGGTAAGACGATTTTCGGTCAATCTTTTGGCTTCCTTTTGACTTCGTTTCGGCTTTAAAAATTCCCAAATATTATTTGATATTGATTGTCATTTTTTTTCTAATCGTATTCTGTCATTTGCGTGACCGTCAATTTTTCCTGTGCTCGTTTGGTGCCTAATTCGGGTGCTGTAGGCAAATCCTCCTTGCTCTCTTAAACACTGCGGTTTTTCTCGACCAAGGTAAGGGCTTTTCCTCCTACAAGTTTGAGCTAAACATTGGTTGTTGTGTAAATACTATTATTTTTCTAAATTCTCCTTCCTTTCCCTTTGATTTTTGCTACCTTATTTCAATTATTATTGATTGCTGTCGCTTAATAATTGCCTATCATTGTCAAGCTTTCTTTTATTCAACGTTTTGCTTCTAACAGGTTTGATTATTTTATCTTCATATTGGAATACATTGAATTCACGCGATGTAATGATTTTAAGCTGTGATATTATTTAAGTTGCCCACTTAATTTGTGAGTAATCAGTATATTGAATCGGATATTTGTTTGGGTGGTTTGACCAATAGTTCTCTGTATATTATAATAATGTAAATATTTGTTGATTCATGTTGTTGTAATTTAGTGCAAGTTGATTCGTGTGTATTTTATTTAATAGGAGTATTGTTGATGGTTGTTATTCTTGTGATGGATGTGTACTTGTTGTTCTAAACCGTGAGGCAGCGATATTATTTGTAAAATAAATGTTGATATGAGTTATATGGACATAATGTGTGGTGGATTTTTGGTGAATTCTTCTCTCATGGCATAAATTGACTTGACTAAATGACATGCATCATGTAGAACAACATATGTAGGGTCTTCGTGGCGGTGATATGATTTAATTCCCCATTGGTATGAGAGGTAGCTATTGTTTTGGACCTTTGTATTTAAGGCCTTCGTGGCGGTGATATGCTTGATTTCCCATTGGTATGGGAGGTAACTATTATTTTTGGATGACCTTTGTGGTCAAGGCCTTCGTGGCGTTGTTAAATTAAATTCCCCATTGGTATGGGATGACTATATCACGATCATGAGAGTCTTGCATAAGACATGCATACTAACTTGAGCATGCTGATTTTTGTGGTGTTGATATGTTGATTATTTTATTTGTAAGTTAGAAAAAAAAAAGAATAGATTTTCTTTTGTCTTAAAGGTAATTAATTTTAATTTCAAGTTTGTATGTAGATGTAAATACATTTTTTCATTGGTTGTTTGTTATGATAACTTTTGTCTTACTTATTTTTATTTAGATGTGAAGAGAGAAATTATAAATAGTATTTGAGCAATTTTTCATGTTTTAGCTTATTACAACTTGTCACGTGAACTGACCCTTACACCACTTTTTAGGTACAAGTGGATTTGAGGAGCCTCAAGTATAATTTGTTTGCATTATGTGTAATGGTGCTGTCAACGAATGATTGTGGGTACATGGGTGTTAGATGCTCTGTGCTACTTTTGAACGTTAACTTTACTTTGCGCAAATTAAACTTGGTATTTTCTTTTTATTGCGGACATAGTGTTTTTCCCGCTAAGTAATTGGGATAATTTAAACTTTGGTTATTCTCCCTATAATTTATAATTTCAGAATTTTATTACATTTCGGTTGAGTTGAAGAGTAGTTACAGGCACTTATTAATTTAGTTTCACCAGATTTAAAATTAAATTAAATTTTCAGTTAGACTAAGATTAGTGTAATGATTAATTAGAGTCGTTGCTATTAATCGATTTTTTTTTAATTGACAATAAAGCAGTTCCGCGATTATTAAACGCTTTACTAGTTAGTGACGGTAACTTTATTTAAAAAAATATATAGGCCGATTTTCTAAGAACAGACTAGTTAACGCTTCGAAAATTCGGGGCGTTACATTGTGGTATCAGAGCTTAGAATGAGTCTTCGGACTTTTGGGTGGGGCAATCTTGTTTGGCATATGCATCTGATTATCTTCTTGCATTAATTAATTAAATTCCTGATTTTGAAATGTTTGTTGAAAATTTACTAATTTATTAATTTGGTTTTATTGTGAGAATAACATGCTTGGTTTCCTTGATTATTGGTTGCTGAATTGTTAGTTTGGTTTTATAGACCCTAGAGTTATGATCAGGTCGTGAAAGTCTTTTTCTAACCCAATAAAACTGTAGGAATTAAGATGGTTCGTCCTGCAAGTCAACCCGCCTCAGCTGAAGGAAACGAAATGGCAGGAGCAATCCGAGCCATGATTGCCATGGCCGCTGCAATGAACCAACAGGCAGCTGCGGTTGCCCAACAGGCTGAAGCCCAGACTCAGCGTGACATTCTGAGACAATATAGAGAGGAAGTCGCTGCTGCATCCAAAGGCCTGGTGGACTTTCGTCGTCACGACCCACCTAAGTTCAAGGGAGAGCATGACCCAGACAAGGCTGACCTGTGGATGCAGGAGATTGAAAAGATCTTTAACATCCTCCACTGTCCTGAGAATGTGAAAGTAGAGTATGCTACATATCTGCTGTCAGGAGAGGCTGAATATTGGTGGAGAGGCACCAAACAGATGATGGAGGCCAGTCATGAGGAATTGACTTGGGAAACATTCAAGAAGAAGTTTCTAGGCAAGTACTTCCCAAAGAGTGCCAGAGCTGAGAAGAAGGCACAATTTCTGAGACTATATCAGGGGAACTTGACCATTGCTGAATATGCGGCCAGATTTGAATCACTGGCTAAACACTTTCGCTATTTCCAGAACCAGATGGACGAGGAGTACATGTGTGAGATGTTTGAATATGGACTCAGGTATGAGATTAAGGAGTCGGTGGAGCCACTTGAGATTCGTGAGTATCAGAAGCTGGTGGAAAAGTGTAAGAAGGTAGAGATTATGAAGAGAGGCAAGCTGAACAGGGCAGCAACAAGTGGACCAGTTAGGTCCCAGGGGCAGAATGACAACCATCAAGGTAGGGGAAGACAGATTTTCCAGCCGAAGCCCTATGCCCATCCTCAGGGGAATGTCAGAGAGCAACCCCGACCACGACCACCTTTTGGAGGAGGTCAGAGAACACAAAATCAGGTGCAAAATAGGCCACCAGGGCCGAACCAAACCCAGGCTATCCGTTGTTATGCTTGCGGGAAAGAGGGGCACAAAGCCAATGAGTGTGCCGACAGGGGCAAAGTTTGTTACAACTGCCAGAAACCGGGTCACCTTTCTAGAGATTGCCGAGCACCAAGGGTACAACCTGCTGCCAACAACATCGCTGTCGCACGCCCCATCGCTAGGGCCGTGTCTATCAGATGGGTGGGGAAGAAGTCCTGCCTTCTTCGGAGCTAATTCAGGGTGAGTGTGAAATTGCTGGTAAACTATTTTCTGTGTTATATGATTCAGGAGCAACGCATTCTTTCATTTCTTTGGATTGTGTGAATTCTCTGCAATTGCTTGTTACTTCACTGCCTTTTGATTTAGTAGTCACCATACCTTCTGCCGAACCGGTGATTGCTAATACGCCATGTTTACAATGCCCTTTGACTGTGCTAAACATGAAATTCAATGTTGATTTGGTTTGTATTCCCCTTAAGCATTTAGGAGTGATCCTTGGGATGGATTGGCTGTCTAGCCATTATATTCTACTGGGTTGTGCTCGCAAGTCTGTGATATTTCCAGACCCAGGTGTTTCGCGATTCCTCGATGCCAACAAGTTGAAGTTTTCTTTGAAGGGGGGGTTCAGAAGTATGTATTCCTCAATTCAATCAGTATGAAGCCAGAGGTGGAGATAGACGGAGTACTGGTGGTCAGAGATTTTTCGGAGGTGTTCCCGTCAGATGTGCCAGGGTTACCCCCAGTCCGAGATATTGATTTCTCAATTGATGTGATTCCGGGTACTGGACCTATTTCTATTGCCCCATATAGGATGTCTCCATCAGAGCTGTCAGAATTAAAAAATTAGTTGGAAGATCTCTTGTCTAAACAGTTTATACGACCAAGTGTCTCGCCTTGGGGAGCTCCTGTGCTCCTAGTAAAGAAGAAGGATGGAAAGTCCAGACTTTGTGTAGATTACCGGCAACTCAACAAGGTCACCATTAAGAACAGGTATCCTTTGCCACGTATTGATGACTTAATGGACCAACTTAGAGGAGCCATGGTATTTTCCAAGATTGATCTGAAGTCGGGGTACCATCAGATTCGGGTGAAGGAAGAGGATATACCTAAGACCGCCAGACGCCAGCGTTATGGGCACTTTGAATACTTGGTGATGCCTTTTGGAGTAACCAACGCGCCAGCTATTTTCATGGACTACATGAATCGCATTTTTCATCCGTTCTTAGACAAGTTTGTGGTGGTTTTCATTGACGATGTATTGATCTATTCAAAGAGTCGGGAGGAACACGAAGACCATCTGCGCCAAGTTTTGCAGGTCTTGAAAGAAAAACAGTTGTATGCTAACTTGGGGAAATGTGAATTCTAGTTGGAGGAAGTGAAGTTTCTGGGGCATGTCATTTCTAAGGAAGGAATTGTTGTTGATCCAGCCAAAGTGGAAGCTGTCGTGGCTTGGGAACAGCCAAAGACTGCTACAGAGATCAGGAGTTTTGTGGGCTTGGCAGGGTATTATAGGAGGTTCATTGAGGGGTTCGCTAAGATTGTAGCCCCGTTGACACAGCTCACTAGGAAGAATCAAATTTTTGCATGGACTGAGGAGTGTGAGAGGAGTTTTCAACAAATGAAGGAAAAATTGACCACATCACCGGTGCTAGTGTTGCCACGGCCGGATGAGCCATATGAAGTTTACTGCGATGCATCTCATCAAGGGTTGGGCTGTGTGCTTATGCAGAGTAAACAGGTTGTAGCCTATGCTTCGAGACAGTTGAAGGTTCACGAGAAAAACTATCCCACACATGACTTGGAATTGGCTGCAATAGTTTTTGCATTGAAGATTTGGAGGCACTATCTTTATGGGTGCAACTTCGAAGTATTTAGCGATCACAAGAGCTTGAAGTACTTGTTTGATCAGAAGGAGCTTAACATGAGACAGAGGAGGTGGATGGAATTCATCAATGATTATGAGTTCACATTGCACTATCATCCGGGGAAGGCAAATGTCGTTGCCGATGCCTTGAGTAGGAAGCGGATCCACGCGTCGGCCATGACGGTAAAGGGGTTAGAGTTGTTGGAAAAATTTCGCGACTTAGACATTAACATGGACTCATCGACAGGAAAGGTGTACTGTGGGATGATTGTTGTAAGTAATAAGCTGATGGACGAGATCAGGATACTTCAGGAGACTGATGAGGTGATTCAGGAGAAAAGGAGTTTGATTGAGACTGGTAAAGCACCTGAGTTCAAAGTGGGTCCGGATAATATCTTGAGGTGTAACGAACGTATTTGTGTGCCCAACGATTCTGAGTTGAGAAGGACTATCATGGATGAGGCTCATAAAAGTAAGCTGAGTATTCACCCCGGTGCTATGAAGATGTATCAAGACCTAAAGCAGAGATTTTGGTGGCCAGGAATGAAGAAGCAGGTGGCAGAGTATGTAGCGTCGTGTTTGACTTGCCAGAAGGCTAAAGTGGAACATCAGAAACCAGCTGGGCTACTACAATCGTTGAATGTGCCAGAGTGGAAGTGGGACAACACATTTATGGACTTCGTAGTGGCATTACCAAGGACCCAGAGGAAGTTTGATTCGATTTGGGTGATTGTAGACAAGTTGATGAAGTCTGCTCATTTCCTACCGGTGAAGACTACTTATGATGTGGCTAAGCTGGCAGAGATCTATGTTGCAGAGATTGTCCGATTGCACGAAGTGCCTTCCAGTATTGTGTCGGATAGGGATCCAAAGTTCACCTCTCATTTTTGGAAAGCAGGTTGAGTTCTGCCTATCACCCTCAGACGGATGGGCAGATAGAGAGGACCATTCAGACGTTAGAGGATTTGTTGAGGGCTTGTGTACTGGATGATCGGGGAAGTTGGGATAATCTGTTGCCCCTTGTTGAGTTCACGTACAACAACAGTTATCATGCGAGTATTGGGATGGCCCCATATGAGGCCTTATATGGGCGTAAGTGCCAAACCCCCTTGTGTTGGTATCAGGATGGAGAGAGTTTGATCGTAGGACCTGAATTAGTGCAGCAAACCACCGAAAAGGTCAAACTAATTCAAGAAAGAATGAGGACAACTCAGAGTCGACAAACGAGTTATGCAGACCACCGCAGGAGACCTCTAGAGTTTCAGGAGGGTGAACATGTGTTCTTGAGAGTGACGCCTACTACCGGTGTGGGCAGGGCTTTGAAGTCCAAGAAGCTTACCCCTAAGTTTATTGGGCCATATCAGATTCTTCGACGTGTGGGTCCTGTAGCGTATCAGATTGCTTTACTTCCGAATTTGGCCAACCTCCACAATGTGTTTCATGTGTCTCAGTTGAGGAAGTACATGGCCGATCCTTCCCACGTTATTGCACCAGATGATATTCAGTTAAAGGAGAACCTCTCCTTCGAAGTTCCACCGATGAGTATTGGGGATAGGACAGTTAAGCACTTGAGGGGCAAGGAAATTCCCTTGGTGAAAGTGATTTGGAATCAGACGACTGGAGATGCTACTTGGGAGCTGGAAGACAAAATGAGGGAGCTCCACCCTAACATCTTCGAGTCTGCCTAGTTTCGAGGACGAAACTATTTTAAGGGGGTAAGTATTGTAACACCCTCTATTTTATTATTATTATTATTATTATTATTATTATTATTATTATTATTATTATTATTATTATTAATCAAACCTCCTATATTAATCTCTGATCTTATATAAATAGATATGTGATTAATTATATTAGTTTGTGAGTACGGGTTCTTGAGTGTTAATACATAATATTGTGCGTGTTAATGCATGATTATGTTGAATATGTGTTTAATATGTTAGTGTGTGATTTATTCATTTAAATATATGTTGTTTTAGTATGTAGTATATTGGTATGGTGTATTATTATTTTATTATTTAAATTTTTATTAAATATTAGTCTTCATGTATTAATATTATTTTGGAAACAATATGTAAAAAAAAAAGAAAAAGAAATGGGTTTGATAACGCTGCAGCTTCCCGTTTGGTTTTAAAAAAAAAAAAAAAATTGCTAGCTGCACCCCACGTTTCCTCCTGCGGCACACCCCTATTCTCACTTTAACATGCACGGTTCATCGTCATCTAAAATTTTCGTTGCGCAGCGCTGTGTCAAAACCTAACGCACCAAAAAACTTCTCTGTTCGATTTCTCTCATTTTAGGCCACGAAAAATTACCAAACTTCATATACCTATACAAAATCACCCTCTGGACTCATTTATAGCCTTATTTTGGCCATCTGATGCCAAAATCGCACCATATTTTCATGGGGGACGGACTGTAATTTCCATTTTTCAGTCACCACGGTTGTCGGTTTGAAAAACGGACGTCATTTTTGGATTACTCGCGTCGAAACCTTCAAGAAACACTACTTGTTCTCTCGTTCCGGTGAAGTTGACGTTGGACCCATCGTAACCCCGTTGTCTCGGTAAGACGTTTTTCGGTCAATCTTTTGGCTTCCTTTTGACTTCGTTTCAGCTTTAAAAATTTCCAAATATTATTTGATATTGATTGTCATTTTTTTTCTAATCGTATTCTGTCATTTGCGTGACCGCCAATTTTCCCTGTGCTCGTTTGGTGCCTAATTCGGGTGCTGTAGGCAAATCCTCCTTGCTCTCTTAAACACTGCGGTTTTTCTCGACCTAGGTAAGGGCTTTTCCTCCTACAAGTTTGAGCTAAACATTGGTTGTTGTGTAAATACTGTTATTTTTCTAAATTCTCCTTCCTTTCCCTTTGATTTTTGCTACCTTATTTCAATTATTATTGATTGCTGTCGCTTAATAATTGCCTATCATTGTCAAGCTTTCTTTTATTCAACGTTTTGCTTCTAACAGGTTTGATTATTTTATCTTCATATTGGAATACATTGAATTCACGCGATGTAATGATTTTAAGCTGTGATATTATTTAAGTTGCCCACTTAATTTGTGAGTAATCAGTATATTGAATCGGATATTTGTTTGGGTGGTTTGACCAATAGTTCTCTGTATATTATAATAATGTAAATATTTGTTGATTCATGTTGTTGTAATTTAGTGCAAGTTGATTCGTGTGTATTTTATTTAATAGGAGTATTGTTGATGGTTGTTATTCTTGTGATGGATGTGTACTTGTTCTAAATCGTGAGGCAGCGATATTATTTGTAAAATAAATGTTGATATGAGTTATATGGACATAATGTGTGGTGGATTTTTGGTGAATTCTTTTCTCATGGCATGAATTGACTTGACTAAATGACATGCATCATGTAGAACGGCATGTGTAGGGCCTTCGTGGCGGTGATATGATTTAATTCCTCATTGGTATGGGAGGTAGCTATTGTTTTGGACCTTTGTATTTAAGGCCTTCGTGGCGGTGATATGCTTGATTTCCCATTGGTATGGGAGGTAACTATTATTTTTGGACGACCTTTGTGGTCAAGGCCTTCGTGGCGTTGTTAAATTAAATTCCCCATTGGTATGGGATGACTATATCACGATCATGAGAGTCTTGCATAAGGCATGCATACTAACTTGAGCATGCTGATTTTTGTGGTGTTGATATGTTGATTATTTTATTTATAAGTTAGAAAAAAAAAAGAATAGATTTTCTTTTGTCTTAAAGGTGATTAATTTTAATTTCAAGTTTGTATGTAGATGTAAATACATTTTTTCATTGGTTGTTTGTTATGATAACTTTTGTCTTACTTATTTTTGTTTAGATGTGAAGAGAGAAATTATAAATAGTATTTGAGCAATTTTTCATGTTTTAGCTTATTACAACTTGTCACGTGAACTGACCCTTACACCACTTTTTAGGTACAAGTGGATTTGAGGAGCCTCAAGTATAATTTGTCTGCATTATGTGTAATGGTGCTGTCGACGAATGATTGTGGGTACATGGGTGTTAGATGCTCTGTGCTACTTTTGAACGTTAACTTTACTTTGCGCAAATTAAACTTGGTATTTTCTTTTTATTGCGGACATAGTGTTTTTCCCGCTAAGTAATTGGGATAATTTAAACTTTGGTTATTCTCCCTATAATTTATAATTTCAGAATTTTATTACATTTCGGTTGAGTTGAAGAATAGTTACAGGCACTTATTAATTTAGTTTCACCAGATTTAAAATTAAATTAAATTTTCAGTTAGACTAAGATTAGTGTAATGATTAATTAGAGTCGTTGCTATTAATCGAATTTTTTTTTAATTGACAATAAATCAGTTCCGCGATTATTAAACGCTTTACTAGTTTGTGACGGTAACTTTATTTAAAAAAAAAAATATAGGCCGATTTTCTAAGAACAGACTAGTTAACGCTTCGAAAATTCGGGGCGTTACACAAAGTTAAGTTAAGTTTAAGCTTAAGTAAAAGTTTAAGTCCAAGGTAGTGCATCCTAGAGTTTCAAGTCTAAGGTGCTTAACAAGTTCTATGTTTTTCAAGATAGTTTTGATTAGAGATAGAAATGAAGGAATGAGTCTTAGTCGGTAAAGTCTAAGTAAGTCTTTTCAGTCTAGTAAGAGTCGATGAGGGAATGGTGAGGAGTTCGTGAAGGGCTCATTGAGATTTTATATCTCACCCCGTTCCTTTTATGTTTTTCAGATAAGCAGGTACCGATGACTGACGAGGTGAAGCTCCAGGCTTGGCATCCAGATTTTAGTTTTATTTATTCTTTAAGGTTGTAATCTATTTATTAGATTATGTATTGAGTTTTAATTTATGACTTGGATTACTGTAATCAAGTTTGTAAATTATTAGTAATTCCTGTGCTTTAATGTAATTTGTCGTACTTTCAAATTACTGGAGGTATGGGTGTTACAACTAACATGATATCGAAGTTAATCCCATTTTTTCCGCATGTGAAAGGTTTAATGAATGTTTATGGTTGCTTAAATGTTGTATCCATTTCATCCATGTCATTGAAATAGCCACAATATTAGTTGGATTTGATGGCATTGCTTTGGTCATTGAAATTAATTGATTTTATTGTGACAAGAGGTCACGAAGCCTAGAGGAGCTAAGCTCCCATTTGCATTAGATGGGTAAGATTCGTTTCAAGCCGAGCATGGAGTAATGGAAGGGTTCATATAGAAACAGACACGAACAATGGGATGAAAGTTATAAGAGTTCGTGGCACTGGCGCCTGTTCAATGCGATTAGGTTGACTTTGATGTATTTGTGCAAGTATCCAACATTCCTTTTATTGGAATTCATGGCATTGATATTTTAGTGCTTCTGAAGCTTTTTATAATATGATCCGAAAATTTTTAAACTTCAGTCCTACTACATATCAGATTAAGCTTCTTTTTCTTTCAATTAAACTCGCTTGCTTTGCTATTTGAGAAATCATATTTTTGCAGCTTGGTTTATTAAATATGAGATTATTTAATGTTTTAGAGAATGTTGGCAAGTTCAATTTCTATAGAATGTTGATAAATGGCTGCATGGCCTCCCCTGCCACTTATTATTACTTCAGAAAAGCCATTTCCTGCATACCAGACCTGAAGGCCACTTCACCTATAGGTAAGTTAGCTGAGATATGCAATCAGAAAGTGGTAGAGAATTTTCTAAGATTCGTCATCTAAAATTTTCTTGGCTCCTCCACCTCCTTTTTTCTGCCGGTTGAAAAACAAGAACAACAGTT
Organism: Calophaca sinica; assembly: GCA_037113605.1. Classification (NCBI taxonomy): domain Eukaryota; kingdom Viridiplantae; phylum Streptophyta; class Magnoliopsida; order Fabales; family Fabaceae; genus Calophaca; species Calophaca sinica. Next base: position 30,941,695 of record CM073731.1, read on the forward strand.
CTCTATAATTGTCCTATGATTGATTTTTGCATATGATCTCTAATATAGAAGTACTAAAGTACATTTTATCTTTCTCCCTTCCTCCACCCACACTTTGCTTTTTATTCAGAATGAAGGTGCTGACTTCTACAATTTTGCATTCTTTATGACCAAGATTGCTTGAGGTCTTTAACAAAAATTCATATTTAGCTTTTTCTTATTTTTTGACAATGCTTTAATTTTGTATTTGCATACATCACAAGAGTATGGTATTGTTAGGTTTTATACTTGACTCATTTTAATTTGCTTGCATAATTATTAGTATCAGTATTTTTTTGTGGTTTTCCCACTTTTCAAATTGGACATAGTGCTTATTCTATTTTTTATTTTTCTGGGAAATAGCTCGGATTGTGGTAAATGCTGATCATGAATTCGTGAGATACCTCATGCTGGAATAACAACGATTGAATCTTTGTATAACATTTTTAAATTTTGACCTCAAATCTAAATGGCGGTTGGGGAAAGAGATATCAATTTTACATGTTGCTTTTAAACAATACTCCATTCGTTACAATTTATAAGCAAAAGTCACTTTTTATATTAATTGAAAAATGTATGTATCTGGTCCAAATTTTAGACCAGGTATATACATTTTTCAAAGAATATAAAAACTGACTTTTGCTTATAAATTGTAACGGAGGGAGTATGTGTTAGCTTAAGATGTAACTATGTCAGATCTCTATATTTAAGGTTTCATTTTTTGACCACCGATGCTGCTATTCATGTGTAATGACTTGATGCGTTGAGACTACAAAATTAATTCCAAATGGGCATTAAATGTCTCTTCCTTGCATGTAGTCTACATGAAAGCCGTCAATATTGGATTATTGATTTTTAAATGTAGCTCCCATTTACGAGAGTGATATAAATGGTGATAGCCATAGTCAATGCTTCTTTTCTTTTTTCTTTATGTTAATGTTAATTTATTATTTTATCTTTTAATTTATTCATAAAATAGCTGTTTAATACGGTTGAACACTTTACATGAAAGCAATAGAGAAAGTTTATACTTAATAACAAATTACGATTAATACACGTGGATGAATATTTTATATTTCATGGAGATAGAAACTATATAAAAAACCTATTAATATATAGATTCCATTATGTAAATATATCTTGCACAAAATTGAAAATGTTTAAATGCAAATATATTAAGATTTTGAGATAAATATTTATATCAAATTTATAGTTATTTTGATAGAAACCTTACTTAGCACGGACCATGAATGCTTGTGGGGGAGGCATTGTGAGATAGGAAACTTGATGATGTTTATTGGGAGAATGAGATGTGACAAAATTTCAAGAGTGATATTAGATATGACTGAAAATCTTTTAAATAATTAAATTATAATTTTTTAAATATTATTATTTAAAAAAATTCTATATATAACATAACATATGCATACATATTACCCGTGGATAGCACGAGCTATGTACATCCCAAAAGTATTGATCAAAAGGGAGGAACTAAACGACGACCCGTGTCAATGAAAAAGTCTACCCTTTTCCCAAAAGTTGTTTGTAGTGTTTTGTATTGTCTCTCTAGCTGTATCTACTTGCAACTCAATTTCTTCAGCAAAATGGAATATAATGCAACTAAAATAGCTAGAATGAAAAGGAAGATGGTAATAAATGTCTTCATCTCTAACTATTTCATTGTCTTTTATATATGTTTTCTTATATGACGTTTAAATAACTTTCAACTAATATCTTCTATGGTTCCATTCTACTTCAGATTCAGATACAAATGGAAATACAACGTCAACAGGGTTCTCTCAACTGAATTGTAATATATGATTTGAGATCATAGTAAATAATTTATAAATCAATTCCTCACCAACTCAATATTTAAAACTACACACGAAACACATGTGTTGCCTATTGTCATACAACATACGCAATTTTATAACCTGTTAATTATGTCATGTCCATTGCCTATTGTTATCACTAACTTAATTTCAAAAAATTAATAAGAAACCCGTGCATTGCACGGGTAATGTCACTAATATTTTACAGTTTAGAGTTTTCTATTACCTCTTTGATTTTGTAGCGTAGCCTTGCAGGGATGGCAAACTGAGGCTGGTTGTCTCCGCAAGGAAGAAGTGGATTGAGTTCCTCGGCGCACCTCACCCCGCCGCAGACTGACGGGTTTGTGGTTGTCCCACACAAAAATAAATAAATAAATAAAAAGAGGAGGAAAAAATAGAAAATTGGGTTAAAAATGACGGGTTGACCCGCCTCAATCGGGCCCAAAATGGCGAGTTAATACAAAAAAAAGAAAGAAAAAAATTAATAAAAATTACACTTTTTGTAAAAAAAAAAATGTTGTGGGGCAGGTTGAGGTTTGTCTAGAAACAAATATCCATATGCATATTTTCCACGTTCAGATTTTTGTTTTTGGACCTTTGAATTTTTCAAATGTCCAACGATAAATATCCATGACGACTTTAAGTATACACTAGAGATATATATTCGGAGTTGATGAAAATAAACACACAAATGTGTATCTCCGAAAGACATTGAAATTATGAAAAAAAAAGCAGAATAATTATAGTTTACCATGTGCAGGTATGGAAAACACAAACAGTCAAGGTGAGCCACGTCGAGCGCCCAGGCAAGCTGAGGTACCAGGCGGAGGCCTACACCAGTTCGGTTAAATACATGGCATCCTACAGGATCCTCACGAGATTGTGTAGAGGGATACTTAGGCTGGTTTGTGGGGATTTCATATTCGTACCTTCTACCACCAGTTAAGGGAGACCCACCTAAGGCGACTACTGTAGAGGCACTTGAAGAGGCTGCGAATGTTGGTGACACACAAGAGGACAACTCCAACTCTTGTTCTACCCGGTCTCATCTGATAAGTCAATATTAAGTTATAATATTTTGCATAATAAATCACTTTATTTTTAATATTTACTTAATATGTTAAGTTCTTTTCTACAGGTGACTATCGCAAGGATGCGGAACATGCTCAGGATATGATTGACAGAGGGGAGGTACAAGAGGGGACCCCAGTCTGGTTCACCGTACAATAGTTATTACGGGAAGCACGCAACGCCTTCACTTATCAGAAGAGCAAGGGGGCGCGCGATCATCATAATGACATCTATTTTTTAATTATTTTTTATTATGTATGCACACTGTATTTTGGTATTTTAATATATTTATATTGTTATATTTATTTTCAATGTATTTTTCATGTCTTTAGAAATTTTTTCACACAATTTTAAATTTCAAACCATTCAGTGACACATTTAAAAAAAAAAATATAAGTACAAAATTTTAAAAGGCGATCATAAATAAAAAAAATTTAACTATAAGTTCAACATTATAAAAGATAAAATAAAATGTAAAATTTTAACTTTTAAAGTTTTAATTATAAGCTCAAAATTCTAAGAAAAACCTTTGGTTGTAAACTTCTGGAAGTTAACATTTGGAATGCGTCCAAATGTTTAAATTCGGACACCACTATCGAATTTATCTAAATGTGTTTATTTGGACGTTATAAAATGACTGGAAGTTAACTACTAAAAGACAATTTACCCACGATTTGGGTTCAGAAGTTAATTTCCGGACATGGCATTTTGAGAAAAAAGAAGAAAAAACTCTATAGAGGATGTATTAACAAAAATGGAGTGTCAATAGTAACCCCTTTTAAATAATAATATGGATGGCAAAAACATCACTGGGTTAGATTTCTATTTTCGTGGCCCAATTAGATGCGGACTAGCCCAACTTAGTTCATTTTGCAATTTTTTTCTTTAATATGTGGAAGTCACTTTTATAACCGCCGTTGATTTGGGTCATGACAATTTTTTTTTCTTTTCACAATACTGATTTTTTATTTATGATACTCAAACTCTTGAAGAAAAAAAAGAAACAGAAATGATATTTGAACATCATTTCAGCGACACCTATGGTGGACACCGTATCGTACGGTACGGATATGTACGGAACCGTACGAAATTTATACGGTTTTCTTTTTTTACAGAAACAGATTTTTTTAACTGGTTAACGCAGTTCATGTAAGTGGTTAACGCATTTCATATAAGTGGTTATGCAGTCCACTAACTGGTTAATAGACACAAATTTTTTTAATTGGTTAACACAGTTCATGTAAGTGGTTAACGCAGTCCACTAACTGGTTAATAGACAGGTTTTTCTTAACTGGTTAATGCAGTTCGTGTAAGTGGTTAACGCAATTCTTGTAAGTGGTTAACGCAGTCCACTAACCGGTTAATAGACACATAATAATAGTTAACCAGTTTGTGAACTGGATTAACCATTTATATGTACTGCGTTAACCACTTTTATAATAAATTATTTTGGAAAAAAAAGCATTTTTCTCAAGAATTTTTTTTTTAATAAATGTGAATTTTTTTTTGTCCGTATACGTATGGACTGCGGTATCGCTCAAATAGGTGTCCATTTAGCACGACCGAAAAAGAAATACTCAAACTCGAAAACCTACGCAAAGAGAATTAAACACTTTATCATTTTTATTGAGGGAAATACTTTACCATTTAAATAAACTAGATTGGTTTATATAAATTTAATTAATAAATATGTACATGTATATTTAAAAAATTACGAATTTTTTTTTCATAAAATATTTATTTTTAATATATATATATATATAAATGGATAAACTACACGTATATTGATAAAATTATCATTTACGAAACATGATAATTTTTTCATTCTTTTCTTTTCTGAACCAAAATGTTGTTATTGTCATTAACTAGATTTTTGACCCGTGTACGATGTACGGGGGAAACAGAGTTTGTGAGAATAATTATGTATTTTTATTTAATTTTTTTTTATTTGTGTCATAAAAATTGTAAAATTATTAAAAGTATTGATAAATAAATATTAAGGTAACACGAATACAATTCTTCTAATTAAAGTAACTTGTATACAATACAATTTTTTATGAATATTACTGAGAAAACCCGTCAAAACTTCATGTATCCTCGTAGGCATATTCAATGTCCTATCCAAACAAAATTTTATTTATTTTCTTTCTATTTCATTTAAAATAGATATTTATAATTATTAAATGCTAAAATGTATGAAATTACAATTTTTTAGGATAAGTAAATCAATTACAAAATAATTTTTTTTTTATAAACATTACAGAGACGACCTGTCAAAACTCTATTTATGCTCGCAAACATATTCAACGTGAGCTTTCTCACTGTCTACTGTAAAAAAAATATTTTTTTAGTAAAATTATAGTATTCAAAGATAAATAAAATTATTCGAAACAAAAAAATGTAACATTTATCGTAAACAAAGTCAATTAACACCGGGATTTATATAATTATTTTTTCAGGATTTTGCTCTATTTGATTTTGTAAACGAAATCAATAAACACTGAGATTTATATAATTATTTTTTTAGGATTTTACTATTGCTTTCATTTAATAATTATTATATGTTAAAAGACATTAATTAGTGTTTATTTTAGGGATTTAATTATTTTTTCAGATTTTTTTCTCTCTCACTCTCTCTTTCATTTAAAAAAATATCTTTATAACTATTAAATGCTAAAAGACATTCATTATTATTTATTTAAGTGATTTAATCATTTTTTAGGATTTTGCTCTCTCTTTCATTTAATAAAAAATATATTTACAATTATTAATTGCTAAAAGGCATTAATTAGTGTTTATTTAAGTCATTTGACAAAATTACTCTCAAACACTATTACTTTTATAATTGTAAAGATATCTAGTTTCCTATTTTGTGGGTAGAAAGATTCCATAAATGTGAATCTATAAAATAAAAATGAAAGAAAATAATTAATGAGAAAAAACCTGAGCAATTAATGATTCTTATTACGCACCTTAGAAAAACTGTTTATATAATTATTTTTTTAAGATTTTGTTCTTTTTGATTTTGTAAACGAAATCAATTAACACCGAGATTTATATAATCATTTTTTTAGGATTTTTCTCTCTCTTTTATTTTAAAAAAGATTTTTATAATTATTAAATGCTAGAGGACATTAATTAGTGTTTATTTAAGTGATTTAATTATTTTTTTGGATTTTGCTGTCTCTTTTATTTAGAAAAAATATCTTTATAATTATTAAATGCTAAAAGATATTAATTAATATTTATTTAAGTGATTTGACAAAATTAACCTTAAACACTATTATTTTTATAATTACTAGTTTTTTTAACAGTGCGTTGTACGTGGTAAACAAAGTTTGTCATATTACTTTTGCATTTTTTTTATTCAAAGAATATATTTTGTAGCTTTTGTAACACAATGAACCACCTTAACGAAAAATCGTTCTCAGATTCAAAAAATGAAAAACAAATCAAATTTGGTTTATAGCATGAAAACAATCATGTTCTTTCAAACTAAAAAAATAATGTCATAATTGATATGGTCACAATGTTAGATAAAAAAAAATCACCGCACTTGTATCATAAAAGATGTCACCCAATTTATATGGTCATTCAATTAAAAGATGTTACCCAAAAGATCCGTTTATAGGTATCAAAATTTATTAATTCTTACTTTTTTTGTAACATTAATTATTACCATTATTTGGTAGACAATTGGGTGACCATATTTATTTATTTGACCATATCAATTTGATCTATTTAATAAAGAAAAAAAATTGAATTCGGTGAGCCAATGTCCCTTCTAAATTAAAATTCAGCAAAAAATAATAAATTTAATGACTGAATATATGAAAAAGATATTATGCTCCTAAAATAATAATTATTTGGTAGTTTCTCCAAAAATATATTGATCTAATTCAGGAAAAAATTGAACGATAAATTGGGAAAGTTAGTTACTATTACTTTTGTAAAAATCTTAATTGATTTGTCAATTGAATAGCTTTCCTCAAATCTTCGCCTATTATATTAATTGTTTGACTAATTATGGAAATGAATTGATACTCGTAAGGTATTTATTATTAATTAAAAAATAAATAAATTATATAACTGGCTTTAAGCTATAGCTATTTAACTCGGCATTACACCTAACAAATTTAGTATTTTAGTAGTATAACAATAAAAGATCGTTTAATTATCAAAAATTCAAAAAACAACAAATAAAAAAAAGGATGTTTGTGGTGTTTAAATAGGAAAAGAAATCTATTTGTGGTATTGAACATAATGCAAACGTGGCTCATATAGGGAACTATCGGATCCTTTCCAAATTCAAATGGTATCGCGAACAAAATTGAGAAAAAATTATATGGCTAGAAAATATATGTTTGTATTTATTTATAGAATACACACACACACACACACACACACACACACACATATATATATATATATATATATATATATATATATATATATATATAAGAATGTGCCCTAGAAATAAATTAAGGTAATTTGAAAATAAATTGATCAATAATTAATTTATTGACTGAATATATGATAAAGATATTATGCTTACAAAATCATTATATTCTTTTTGTTTCTACTAGTTGTAAGAATGAATAAAATCTGAATTGAATAAACGACATTCTATAATTACTATGATCATATCAATTTATTTGAATAATTTTCAAATTCGAAATAGTATTTACGTTGCAATTATTATTCGAAATAGTATTTTGGTAGATGTATGATTTGTTATTACAACATAAATAAATTTCTTAAATATGAATTGTTATATTTTATAAAAGGAAATATGTCCATAAAAAAGGATTCAATTTGACTTCTCTAAATCATATTCTTAAGTATTGCTAATTAGGAAAATAATGACAGAGAGAAAAGATTATCGTTTAAAATTTGAAATCAATATTATTTGATGAAAAAAATTGGTCAATTCATAATTGATATGGTCACCCAACAAGTTTTTTATTCTTTTGGTAAGTACCTATTTTGTAAAAATACATCTCACTTGTCATTGATTTGTGAATTAAGGGATTTTAATTGATTTAATAATGAATCGAAATTATTTCCTTCACTGGACCGTGATTGTGCCCTTCCATAAAATTATTTAAAATCATTGATCCTGCTAACATTTTTTGTACCGAATAAAAGAAGGAAAAATACATACAACAATTTCTCTTAAAAAAAGAAAATCAAGAATCATCAAGCCAAAATCAATCATAAGCAATGAAATCTTTCGATAATTAAATCAGTCATATTTAGTTCATGAATCAGATTCCTATATTTTGACTAAGTAAAATCGCATGGACAACACATATAGCCTTTCAGTCTCTTTGCAAATTTGATCAATAAAAAAGAAAGAGGCTAGATTAGAGAAAGTCAATCATAGAGTGGACTTTTACAAAATCTTATGAAATTATCCTTATCTCAAAAATTCTCAAAATGAGACCACATATACAGACTCAATTAGAAATTACCTGAAAACTAACCACATAAATGATAACAGTAATCCTACTTTGATCATACATAGTTACCCCCAAATCTAATAAGACGACCCTCCTTTAAATTCTTATCCATAGCAAATTTTTTCCACCCACAGGTTAAATAGCACTCATGCTTAGCCCATTTTTCCCATCTCATTTGACATGGCCATCTCCTCCCTGATTTGTCCTCCAAAGTGCACATTGTGTTTCTCTTATCCGAGAATGCCACTGAGCAAAATGCAATTTTCAATAGCTGTAAAATTTGATAAGTAAATTCTTGTTAAGTAAATTTCAAACACAACACTTATTAACTGTTAAAACATAAAAAAGATTCATATAAGAAGAGCTTACCACAACATCAACTGACAACCCCAAAAAACTTTTGCACTATTAATTGCCATTTTGTTTATGAAAACAAAATTATCCGGAAGGGTTAAAGAGGTATATAAATTAACAGTAAGATAAGAAACATGAGAACAAAGAGGGTTTGGAAGCTGACCTGTGTTTCTGTTTACGGTTTCACAACAGAAAACCAATAGCAAGAAGAATCAAGTTTGCCGAATTCGCCGCATAAAACGCTGATGAAAGAAGCACAAAAAAAATAATAATAAACATAAGAACAAATCCGTTGCAATATGCAAAATAAAAATCAAAAAGGGAAAAGTAGGAAATATGTAAGAGTAACTCGCCTATGTTACCGTTTAAGATTTTGCAGCAAAAATCGATGAGGAGAGAAGAATGAAATACGCCCAAGGACGGATTCAACTAGGGGCTCCTAATTCACAACTTTGCTTTTGTACAACTTTGCTTTTGTACTGATATATATTTTAGTTATTCTCAAAAGCATACAGTTGTAATAAAACAAAAATGCATGCGACATATTTTAAATCGTTTTTGTGCTAGGAAGCTTGCAGATATTTTTTAGCTTGAATTAACCATTAATTTGGTGCTATCAATTCGAATTCACATCTTTTGTGGGTAACACGTGGAAAATCTACCATTTTTAATTAAAGTGTTTTTATATATCATCACAAATCCATCAACGACGACAGTGATATTTTTTTGATACTCAGGTAGTACTTTAGAATAACACACACACACACACACACACACATATATATATATATATATATATATCAACAACAACAACAACAAAACTTTTTCCCACTAGGTGGGATATATATATATATATATATATATATATATATATATATATATTATTCTAAAATACTACCTCAGTATAAAAAAATGTCCCTATATATAAGACTTTTTTAAAGTTTTTTTTGCCTCTTTTTATAATATCTTTTTCAATTAGATACATTAATTATTTTTTTATAAAAATACTTCTAATTAATCTACATTTTTTTAGTCAATAAATAATAAATGGGGTAAATTGATAAGATCAACAATTTTTCTCTCTTAAAACTACATAGTGTTTAAAAACTCGAGACAATCAATAATTAAGTGGAAAAATATGAGTCTCAATAATTAAATGGTAGTTTTGTAAAAATAATACACATTGTTGATAACTAGATTAACTAATATTCCTAATTCTAGTTAATTGGTCAAAATAGACTTATATATAGGGATTGAGGTGGTAAACTATATATTTTTAAATCAACATTAAACTATATTATAAATGCATACATCATATTTTAAATTATATTAAATCCGCCCCCATATGACAGATTTCTAGATTAGTCCCTGAGTACGCCGCCGGATTCGCTGCACAAAACGATTACAAACAACGATCGCCGGAAGAAAAACGCAGGAAGAAGGATGTCGTCGCAGGAGAAGAATGAATGATCGCTGGAAAAAACATAGGAAGAAGGATGGTGTCGCAGGAGAAGAACGGTGACACCGCAGGAGAGCAAAGCGTTTTAGGTTAAATGAGTTTCTGATTTCTCTTCCGTTGGCATCACAAAACTATGTCCTTCATTTTAAAATAATTTTTTCTAATTCTTAAATGACAAAATCTCTTTAATTTTAAATTAAATCTTTTTAATTTCAAAATAAATCTTTAAGGTTATTAAATGCTAAAATGCTGTTATAAGAGATTATTTTAGTTGCTAAAAAAAAGAGATTATTTTAGTGATTTGACCAAATTGCCCTCTAATTAATGCTTCCTAACACTATTACTTTTAATATTATAAAGATAAAGATAAAGATTAGGATCAATTCGAGCCCATCTTGAAAGTAAAGCCATCGTTTATAAAAAAAAACTTATATTTCTGTGTCTTGATCTCAAATTTAGGGTCATTCTCAATTGGAATTCCACCTATATGAGTGTTGAGATGTGACCGCCACTATGAAAGCTTGGGCAGACTTTCTAGAGCCACTCATGAAATCCAGGTAACGATACAAGGCCAAAAAATACCACACCGCGTTGAACAACTATGGACGAGAGATCAGTGTGAGTGATGAGTTCACTGATTCACAAACGGGATGGGGTTCATAGATTTCTAATCTCACCGACATTCTAATGGGTCATAACTTATTTGCTCTATGTGCTACTTCACAGTCTAAAAACACTAGTGCTTATGCATTGATTTTTCATGCTCTTAGGAATATTTTCCTTTTGACTATAAAATAAATTGTGGGGGATTGTGATATTATTTTTATTTATTATTTGTTTTAAAGTTAAATATTAAAATTATTTCATCTTTTATTTGACTTGGTCTTGGACCCACTTTCTCTTGTCCATAAGTTAGTTACCAACGTATACTTACTGGTCCATATTTTTGGGGTGGATTATGTGAGTTGGTTTTGCAACTTTTGTGATAAGCCACATTCTCTCTCAGTACTTCATATACTTGGTGATTTTGTTCACCTCTAACACCAGAAGTAACAAAAACATACCGACTATTTTCTACCGGTGGCTTGGGGAAGTTTTGCCAAAAATATTGATTCTCAACAGTTTTTTTTTATAAACAAAATAGCATGCAAAGGCATCACTGTGCTGCAGAAGATCCCAATTATGTTGGCACCTCAAGCACCACAAATCATTTGTAGCACACCACAATTTATTAAGAAATAAAAATAGAAATTAAAAAGGAGAATGGGGGGCATGAACCTCACCCATATGAATCAAGTGAATCTAAAACTAGGAAGACCAAACCTATTGCGGTAAAAGTCTTCCTTTATGAAATCTGGAATTAAATCTCACCATATAAATCCCCAAATTGAAGAACCAAATTTATCAAACCTATCCGCACAGGCATTACCTCTCTATATACATGAGAATAAATGAAGGTCATACTTCTATTGAGGCCCAAACAATTAAGCCACCTATTTTTAAGATGTCGGGGCACAATCTTCAGGTTTGTGAAAGTCTCTATGACCAATTTGGAGTCACACTCTAGCCAGAACTTATGCCAACCCTTTTGATGAGCAAGCTCAATTGCCAACATCGCACCAATAAGCTTAGCATGTAATGCCATAGCCTCACCAATATAAAATGCAAAGCATCCCAACACTGCTGTACTTTTGTCACGAAATATACCACCACACGAAAATAATCCTGGAGAACCTCTTGCTGCACCATCGGTATTCACCTTTGTCCAATAACAAATTGGAGGATTCCAAAATATTTCTTTGATCAATGGGGCTTTTGGTGGCTTTATATTTATATTGAATTTCTTTATATCTATATTGATTCTTAGCAGTGGTTTTACGAGATACATCAAAGAGAAATTGTAAAGTTTCTAGATCCATTTTATTTTATTTTATTTGTTCCTATGAGCATCTAAAAGTTTTTCCTGTGCCCTTGCTATTTCATGTGCAGTGCTAGCGAGAAGTGTCTGTTGTATCCTGGGGAGTATTAGCTGTGAGACCAACTGCATCGAATAATTTACATGTGGTGGCAAAATACTCTTAAGCCAAATGCTTTTGCACGCCTCAGCCAAAACCGATAAGTCTATCTTTAACGCTTTTATTTCATTTATATGCTTATTTAATTGTTGCATGATTCATTGTTCTTGTGTTTACCGATAAGTCAGATTTAGTCCATTAATATTGGTAGTGAATTTTTATTATTCCTAATTATTCTGGACGAACATAAGGGATTACCTGAGAAGGAATGCCTCACGGTGGAAGAACAAGGTAGTTACGGTGATGCTTCGAGCTCCAATGGAAGACCTTGGTGCTGGTTACCTGCAAGCACTCCAACGCTCAAGTCAGTGTATGAAAGAGATGGGTGAAGAGGTTAGAATGAATAATTACCTGATTTGGTAGTGGAAATAGGCTTATATAGCCTTGTAATGAAGCTTGTCAAGGAAGCTATGTTGATTTGGGCCTGACTTTTATTATGGCCCAGTAAGTCGGATTTGGGCCGGATCTCAATCCGAAACAGTTGCCCCCCCAAGTCGGGTGCTCATGTAATGTGGAGCCAACTTATAAGGAGTTATTGTCTTGCATGTCGCAGACCTGTGAAGTCAAAGTTCTTGACGGCAACAGAGGAGCTTTAGATGAACATTTATTTTCCATAAGTAAAATGCTATTATAAATAGCTCAGATAATTCCCATCTGTCATGGCACGGAAGTCGTTTCAGTTTTTAGCATAAAGCATCCAAGCGCTGGGGGGTAAACATAGTGATTCTTCAGCATTTGAGAGAGCATGCTTATAAGAGAAAAAGCCACTGGTGGACACTAGAATCCGTCATTATCGACTTGGTTGGCAAGTCACGTTTGTATAGGTGAATAATTTCACCGAGGCAAATCATATGCTGCTTTAGTCGTATGTGACGTCGAAGTCTTTATCCAAGCTTAAGAGCTTCATCGAGGAAAAACTGATGAGATGTCGAGGTTCGCTCTCAACTAAGCGTAGGAGCTCGGAAGGGGATTCTCGATACTGCTGAAATCCAATATTAGAATGGGAAGCTTTAACACAACCACTTCACAGAAAATCTGTCGAGTTCTTAGAGCATGCAAATCTGTGTAGAAATAATAAGATGTGTTGTTCCTGGAAAGAGCGTGCAAACATATTCCAGAAATAAATTCCATCGCAAACTATTTAAAGCTTGGAGATTATTAAAGAAGACATCCATACACCAAGGGACGTATTGTGATAGCCTCTTAGAGGTGAATAATAGATTTCACCATGACATCTTTACTTGTCTTTAACAGTTATTCATGAGCAATAAGGCACTAAATTCTCCTGGAAATAGGAAATTCAAGGTTCAGAATACAAAAGCTGCATGTTATCTAGCCCAATCAAAGAACCTCCGGTAATTCTTAGTGCTTTAGCTTCGAATTTGTCACTATCCATGTGCACATGGATAATATTTTCTGCAACACCAGTAATTAAAGGGTTGAAATTGTACCAATCAGTAATTACAAATCAGCATAAGGCATATCCCAACACAGGATGCATGTGATGGCTTCCACGGGGTTGATAAGAAAACTACACCACTAACATCTTTGCTTGCTTAATGATTAAACATAAGCAGTGGTGCAACACTTTCTCTTCATTGTCTCCACATGATTAATCAACGTGTGCAATATCATTTGTTTTCTCAAGCCAATAATTTGACAATTCTTTGTAGGTGTTTGCATGTCTTGGCTAGTGCTTCTTCACCTGCTCTGTTTACGAAATATGAGCTTCCTAGATCTCAATCTGTAGCCATAAACTATTTTTTTGGCCTTGCGTATAAGAGATAGATAAGCCGTGGATTATCATAAAAGCAAGATGCAAAGGTCCAGGCACAGATTGTCATAAAAGCAAGATGTTAAACAAATGCTTAAACAAATATGCAGTGAGTATTCTCATGGAATCTCAAGTTAAAGTTGTTATGTAGTTACTTCTGGAGCTGTGGCTGCTATTGTGGAGGCAATATTAGCTCCTTAGAAATTGGAGGCATCGAATTGTGATGGTGGACATAAATTGTGCGGTTGTCAAAGCCCTTTTTCTGTTTCCATCTCATCTTATGTGCGACCAATTGACGAAGAGAGTGGGTGCAAGATAAACCTGCTTGCCTACAAAAATCTTGGGGTGTGGCAATATCTTGAAATGCTATATTTAATTTCAGGTAATGACATATAATAAAAAATCTGAATGCCATTGTGTTAAATAACATGTCAAATTCGCTTCAACAATAAGATAGATAAGCCATGGTGCTCTAGTACCCTTCATCAGTCCCTCCTCTTACAGGTTAGTAAGGTACTGAACTACCATGTTTATTCTTAAATATGAAAAAATATGCAGAACCTGAACCGACAATGACGACAGTGATGCTTGGTTCTGATATCTACATCCTGCGTAAGGCACAATGTTCTGTAACGCGAGCTCTATGATGCTGAGTTGCAGGTAATGTCCCTGCCTTAGGAGGATTATGAGTCAGTATTGGCTCCCTGTTATCACTTCTTAAAACAACAAATTTCATAGAGCATGCATATATTGTTATAAAAGCAATATGTGTCGTGTTAGTGGGAGTAATATCCACACTAATCGGAGGGATTGTGCTCTTTATTTGAGCCAATTTTCCTGGAAATGGCGAACATGCTAGTGGATGTTGCCGATAGCCTTTATTCTGTAACGTGTATCGTCAGTGTTTGGCTTTGACAAGGATTCATGTGTTAGAATAATTCTGTTTTCTATTGCAGAATTAAATTTCCCATCTTTTTCCAGATCTCCAACGAGCAATATTATGCTTTGGATAGACGTGTGAAATAGAACCTGAAAAAGTTCTAACACAATAGAGTACAAGTATCTAATAGAGTATTAGTTAATCACTGGATAATGTCAATGTTGTATTCTGCCTCCTCAAAATACTACTAAAATAGATATTGGTGCAGAATATACTTTTCATAGAGCATGGGAGAGAAGTAATGCAATGTTGCCTTCCTGCTCCCTGCCTCTTTGAAAATTTAAAATAAAAGTTGCAAGAACCACAATTTTTAAGAAACCATATATTACAGGTAAGCAGTAATGGCTCTTCACTATTAGGAACCTGTACTCTTGGATCATGTTTATTAACATTGCAAAAATTGTTTTCAACAGCTCCTTATACTATTTAAGTGATAATCACAAAAATGTCTTGGTGGTTGCATGCTTTGCATACGTCAAGCATAATACGTAAAAGTACATTGTAGATATTACTACCATGATTCATGTATCTAGTATGGTCAAAAACATACCAGGGAGTATTGGTAAAGATGCTTGCAAAATATTTTGGAGCTAAGTTGCTCATGCTTAACAGCCATTTGCTTAATCAAAATGGTATCTCCTCCCGATCTAGCCGGTGTGTTGAGGATGTACATTTGGGAGTGAATCTTCGTCGAAAGACCGAGCTGTGATGTCGAGATGTCATCCAACTCATCCGAGCTTAAGAGCTTGGTGGGGGAGACCTGTTGCGTTGCCGAGGTTCAGTCTCAACAAGTGTAGGACTTGGAGGAAGAACCTGGTCTTGTTGATGTCGAAGTGGTTCTCTTTTTGTCTTCGCTATTTTTTGTGTAATGAAACAACATGGTTGTAATATTCAAGCAAATTTCACTTGGTAAAGTATTTTACCTTGTTTACTTCGCTTGTCGTTTATTCGAGACCTCGTCACTCAAGAGGGTTTACCCGGTTGGTGATGTTCACTAATCTGTTGGCCAGACAGAATGTGACATCGTTTCCAATCGATTTTGACTCCTCGCTCTTGTTTCCGAAAGGAAACAGTGGAGATCGTTTGACAACACTCGTGCTTTCTCACACGTGGTCGTTTTGACAACACCTATGCTCTCTCATACGAGGTCGTTTGGTAACACGTGCTTTCTCACACGTGGTCGTTTGACAACGCCTGTGCTCTCTCACACGAGGTCGTTTGGCAACATGATTCTTCGTACTTGTTCTACTTTGAATGTGCTTTATTGCTTTGACACTTGTATATTTCGAATACACTTGTGCTATTTACACTTTGTGTTTTGGAGGGGAATCTGACTTTGTTGAAGCCGAGAAGATAGGATTCTCTCACTCCCAAGCTGAAAAGCTTGGTGGGGAATCCATCCGAGGTACGAGGTCGAGAAGACAGGATTCACTCGCTCCTAAGCTGAAGAGCTTGGTGGGGAATCCGAACTCGTCGAAGCCAAGGTGCCGAATTCGCTTAGCCAAGCATGGGAGCTCTGAAGGGAATATCGGTGCTACTGGATCCGAGGAAGTCATGTGAAGCTGTTTCACTTTCACTTTGACGATTTAGGTAGTGTCTAGTTCCTGCATAAGAGAAATGTTGCACAGCTTCCAATTGGAAAAATCATTAGTAGTTACATAAAATCTATTACTATAATAGACTTTCAAGCGATCCGAGGTGATGGACTTCGGTTTCAAGCTATCCGAGGTGCTAGACTTCGATTTATTGGATTTCTTTAAATTCAGTTCTTCGTTAGGAATATATTCCAATCCTTTGAGGTGGATTGTCCATGTTTGCAAATTCTGTTGGAAATTGCTCTACCGCTTCTTGGTGTTGGAACACTTGCTATATCTAAATAAATTCACAAATCACTTTGTTGGGGCTGCTGCTTGTATGAGCAGCTCAATTTATTTGCAATCAAGCCTGGTCCTCTATTGATAGCACCATTTGGGTTTACAAATGGTTTTGTATCAGACCAGATCTAATTCCACCGTTTGAGCTTGCAAGGACAATTATCATAGATATAGCCCCTGCGTAAAGAAAAACATACAGATTGCAAACTATAATCATATAGAACTAAGTTTTACCCATTAAGGATTGCTCGGCCATTTCCTTAGTGTTGAGTCTTCATTAGATCATGTTAGGATGATCTCGATATTTCCTGTTTTGGGAAGAGGATTTTGGATCCCATCAAATGAAAGCATCAGAACTCTTTGATTGGAAGTAAGTTGTCTTATATTTCTCAGTTCTTGCCTAAGGAAAGTAGATGCAAACTTTATGTTGGCAATATTATAAAGACAATACTTCTGTACGGTACTAGCTGTATTGCCATGCATTAAAAAATTGGTGGCTAAAGAGTGATTTCTTTGCCTTGGGAACACAGCTTCTGGAGCTGTTTCTTGAAAGAGAACATTCTGCTGGATCTAGTCTATGTTGTAGTGACAGTCCATGTTTCCGAGCATAAGACAACTATCTGGAAAGACGATCAAGAAGAAGAACATAACTCCCAGTCTCTGTCACTTCCAATTTCAACTATCCATCATCCTGGATGTGTAGCAAAGCCTTATAGTGTTTTGGTTAGATCAGATCAAACCATATATCGATTCTGGTGGGCTGAAATGCTAGCAGATACTGATTGTGAAATCAAAATGAAACAATGTAATTTTAACTATGCATCATTTGATTGGAAATTAAAATTGAAACGCCGACAAATGTAGTCGAGGCATAATTAATTTGCAGAGAGAATAAAAAGATAATTAACATATCTTGATTGTCACTTGCATGTGGCTCAAAGATTGGATTGGCAATTACATGTTTGTGGTGATTCTCTTTTTCGGAGTCACAGTATATAAATGATATGCATAGATCAAGTAGAAGTTTATATACTTCATTAAGCCAAATATCTGTGCTACATATATAATTTAAAGAATTCGGGTATACTGATGCAACAATAAATTATTGGGTTATAGTGTAAGTTGTACCTTACTTAGCATCATGGTGCAGATTCTTTCACTGCAAAGCAGCATCTCAAACTACCATATTTATATCAGATAATAACAAGGACCTGAATTTATTTGTGAGTAGGCACGCCAATGATTCGGATCTGTCGAGGAGCGTTAGGCAATCGGATTAACTCGGATCTGTCGAGCACCAAGCACACACATTGTTTTAAAAGTAATGTGTTGTGCTAGTTGGAATACTATCCAAGAATTGTTATATAAGTGTTGTCATTTAAAGATGACAGATAGCAAGTAGCCTTATAATTCAAATATAATAAATGGCAAATTGCAATCTAGTAAAGATAAACCCAGATTCAAATTGATGAGTTTTCTTCATCAGGTATAGTCTTGAAATGTGGAGTTAGTGCTCAAACTCCAGTGTTGGTTTCCGATCTTATCAAGGAAATCCTTAAGAATTCTACAGCAATGTGCACCTCTGTCAATTCTTCAGTACATCCCTTATTGCCCCATATGTGGTTCTCAAGTATTAATAATGTTGGACAGCTCTTGTTTGTCAAGTTTTTATGGTTCCTTGTACAATTAATGGAGCCCCCGTATTGATTCTTTGTTATCCAGATTACCCCAAAACTGGGGAATTGATTTAAACAAACTCTATTTTGGCTCCCAATAGAGGCTAAAGTAAAATTGGCAGCGAAAGACTTGGGAATTGACTTTCACCAGCCTCTGCTTATCATTTCCTAAAAAAGGAACACATAACACAAACTCCAAGCAGATAGATTATTCTAAAAGCAGTATGTGTTGATTTAGTTGGAGTAATATCTAGATTTCCAGGGTGTGATTGTGCTATTTATTCGAGCTAATCCTCCTGGAAACGGTTAACATGCTGGATGATGCTATACATTTTGACATAGTAGCATATGCAATTCAAGTGCATAAACACAACAATGGGTAAATACATAGTTAAAAATGATGATTTACATTCCCTGCCTCTCATAATTGAGGGCATGTGTTTGTGAAAACCAGCAGCAACCATTATACAAAAATATCAGAATGTTTTATCCTTTCATGCCTAGTAAATAGCCATATAATCACATGCAGTCCACACTTTCCCTTCTTATAGAACATATGAACATTTTAAGTCTAGCTTCAAGATGCTCTATGAGAGGTTGCATTTAATATACTGGCTTGGGCAATACCAGGGAACTAAATCTTTTAGGAACAGAGATTGGTGATCGAAGAGAAATCTAATAAATCTTCGAGTGGTTTGAAACAAACTCATTTGAAAATTCTTTAAAAAGCAGAGTCTTGAATTAGACTCCAATTAAGCATCTGGTGCTCAAGTTAACAACTGTTCGTGCTGGGTTGCAAAGGGAGTGGCTATAACTCACTCGCATGCAAAATCTTTGGTGCAAAACAATATATTGAACTACCATATTCATTATTGAATGCTGATTAAATAATAAAAACCTGAACCGAAGTCGATGTCGACAAAGCGTGGCGCTCCCTGAAGATGGGTTATGCGGACTTTGTCGTTCAAGAGATCGGACTTGGCTACCTTCGCATTCTTTGATATCGGTGTCGAAATCCGAATTCGTTCAATGCTTCATCGGCTGCCTCCCTCTTCTTTGAGACAGGCGCTCGAATTCATCAAGAATAAACAGTTAAGGAGATAAAGGTTTAAAACTCACCTCGATTTAGAGTCAATTTTTGAAGACCCATTGTCGAGCTCAGTTCAGAGCAATTCGAATTAATAGATTTCAGCAAAACTCAAGTGAACCACTGAATCGAAGTCGAAGTCAAAGTGGTGATGTTGTTGGCGACACTGGCAACCGAATTGGCAACCGAATAGGTGAACTGGCAACCGAATAGGTGAACTGGAATCATTCGAACCAGGTAGGAAAGAGCAATGTTTGCTGCCTTGACTCCAGCCGAAGAAAGGGATGGCTCGCAATCTCGGCAATTCATAATTGGCTAATCGTAAAACGGATCACGACATCACTGTTTACGAGCTGACACGATCCCTGTTGAGATTTGACGGTAATGTCGACCTCAAGCATGACGACGTCGTGTGCCTCCGTCTTCTTTGATGTCGGGGCTCGAATTGATCCTGAAGAAACAGGTTAGTTAAGAAGATAAAAGAAAGGCTTAAATTTCACCTCATATAGGGCGACGTTGATCTCACAACCGTGAGCGATCGATCTTTGATGTGAGTGGACAATTACTGCATCCAACGATTTTGATTTCTCTTCAGATTCAAGATCCGCCGTCGAGATTCAAGATTAAACACGTTGTTCGGTGATGGCGGTTTTGATCCAGTTCTCTAGATCGTCCGCTACCTTGAGCTGCGTTGAGCACTGTTTCCCGCAACATCGGTCCCTCAATTCCGGAGCTATCTCCATGATGAAGACATCGTAGCAATTGAGAGATTCTTGTGCGCAGGTCTAGAGTTGATGCAGATCCAATCAGAATTCGTTCGAGGATCCGTCGGTTTCCCCTTGGATCCCTGGATTGGATTGGAATTCGTGTGCATTGGATTGTTTCACTTTGGTTCAATTTCTTCGTGCAATTTGCTCATAGTAATCGGTCTCAAATTTTCTCGATTGAATGCTTTCCTAAAACGCGAGGAAATTCCCTCCTCAAAGAATATTGAGGAATCGTTGATATGAGAGTTTCGTCCCCTTGATCGCGAACTCCGTGGCGACCTGATGCAGTCAGGTTCTTGCCATGGCTGTATCGATGATCAATTTCACCTCTAATCTTCAAGATTTGGTGGTCGGATTCAATATACAAATGGAATTAGGGTTCATCAACTACAGAACCGCTAACTTCTGAACTCTTGATCCAGAAAAACTAGATCGCTAACTTCTGAATTCTTGATCCAGAAAAAACTAGATCTGGATCGGATTCTTGCTCTGGCTTCTTCGAAAAGGATTCTTCGCCATAAAACACCATGCAATCTTTCACCTAAACGGAAGAACACGCATCCGAGAGGAGAAAACTTCAATCTGAATGTTCTCGCCACCGTGAATCGTGAAACAGAACGGGAACGATTTTTTTGTTCCCACAGACGGCGCCAATGTTCTGGACGAACATAAGGGATTACCTGAGAAGGAATGCCTCACGGTGGAAGAACAAGGTAGTTACGGTGGTGCTTCGAGCTTCGGTGGAAGACCTTGGTGGTGGTTACCTGCAAACACTCCAACACTCAAGTCAGTGTATGAAAGAGGTGGGTGAAGATGTTAGAATGAATAATTACCTGATTTGGTAGTGAAAATAGGCTTATATAGCCTTGAAATGAAGCTTGTCAAGGAAGCTATGTTGATTTGGGTCTGACTTTTATTATGGCCTAGTAAGTCGGATTTGAGACAGATCTCAATCCGAAACGCTAATTTAGCTTCTAATTTTTTCCAACAGTGTAGTCACTAGTAAAGAATTATTGGCAATGCATCACTTATTCAGAAAAAGAAGGAAAAAAAGACAATGATGGGAGGTATCCCGCGGTGATTGCCCGTGTAACAAAGTAATATTTTAAAAAATAATTAAACACATAACATCAAATATATTATTGTAAAGACTATAACCAGAGCCATAGCCAGTTTATCATGCCTATGTCTCCTTTACAAGCTTTATTCGAGAGACTTTCTAACTACCTTTGCAAGTACCTTAAAAAACCTACTTTTTCAAGTCTTAAATTTATTAAGATTTCACTACGTTTTATAATCAATAGGTTATATTTTTCATCGGAATTTTAAAAAAAAACTTTTTTTCAATTAGAAAATACTCTTATCCATTAATTAGAAAAACTTGTTTAAGAGGCTTTCTACACTACTCACCTTCTTCAAGTCTTGAGTTTCAAATTTCACTAGGTTTTAACATCAATCGGTCATATTTTCCATTAGAATGTACAACAACAAAAAATTTTAAAAAATACTTTTCATTTTAAAATTTAAAACAAAACACCTAACACAAACTATCCCCGAACCCACTCTTTCTTTTGTGAGCTAACCACACTACACATAAGAGCAGCAAATCGTGCAGACTCCTAAAAGCAATATTGCACATATAAGCATATATACAGGGTATAAATTCTGAGGGCAAAATATTTTTGATTGAATCTTTTCCAAGTATGAAAATTTAAACTAAAAAACTATTTAATCATCGATTATAGCTAGGGTGCCAAGAAAGGAAAATTAAGCAGCCATGGAGTACTCGAGATAGTGCCAATAGGATAAGGAAATACTCCTTTTGATCCATATTATAAAAGACAAATGAGTCTAATTTTTAAAAGGTTTGAATGTATTGCTTTATTCACATGCCAATCTTGGCTTTAAATAGATATAATTGGTAATTCAAATTGTAAACTGTATCCCTGCATCTAAGGCCTAAGGGAGCGCTGAACTTGAAAAGAATTGAATTCAAGTTCAGCTGGTAACTAGCTAGCTAAAGAAAAGGAAATTGTTACAACCGATTACAACAAATCAATCCTATCACAATCAACTCTTGCTATCTAAATGAATGTCCTGGAAGCTGCTCTCATTCTTCTCTATTAATTTTTTGGTACAAAATATAAGAAACAAGCATCAATTTTTACATATATTGAATGTTAATTTTTAATTATGTCCTTATTTAAGTTAGTGAAATTTGTGTGAATTAAGTGTCATTAATTATCAGTCACCATTTATAAAAGGGGTAAATTTGAAAGAAAAAAAAATTAAATTTTTAGAAGTATTAATTAGAATTAGCTAATTTTAAAGTATTTTCTTAGTCTGTATAAATTAAGTTTTGTCTCTTATAATATAGACAAGGGGAAGTATTACTTTGGGAAAGTGTTACAAGGTTTTAGTTAGGTAGGCATGATGCATGTGAAGGTTTGGGAGATTTCGAGGTTGGATATGCCTGCCTTGCATTCGCTCTACCCCATTATCAGCTTTAGGAGCCTAAACCACGCAAGCACCATTTGAAGGAGTGATGGAGGCCACTTTAGTGCAATGATTCATTTATCATGGTCTCCAACTAAGCCTTGTGTAACATATTGTTCTTTGGGTCCCAATATTTTGAACCCCAAAGTCCTTTATATTCAGGCAGGATTGTTTAGGTGCCCTTTGCCAGTTGTAGCATAAAAGTGTGCATTGCATATGGTTTCAATTTTCACAATAACGGATGGGATGGGGAAATTATCCCTGTTCTTTTTGTTTCTTTGTAAGAAACTATCCTTTTCCTTTTGTCTGCGTTGATGTTAAACAACAACTTGCAAACTAAAAATTAGGTATGATTTACATCAAGTCATATTAACATGATTGCTATGCGTGCCAATTTTTCAACAAACCAAATATTTATTGATATATGTAATTTTGTAGTTGATATTTTTTTATATTTTAAAAAGTATTAATTTTGTACCTTCAAATAAAATTGTCTGATAAAGTATAAATTAATTTTAAAATTTTATACACTTTATATACTTAAAAATAAATAATACATGAAGACCTTGCATGTTTAGTTAACTTAGACAAACACATAAAACCAAGGTTCGAATCCCCGCCGGGAGAGGTTCCCACATTTAGTGTCTGACACGCTTCGAACAGTCCGTTGGAGGAGACCTATAAAAAACAAAAACACAAAAAAAACTCTAATTACAAAACTGACATAACCATAAGTCCAAAAAGGAAAAATAAAATTAAGGAGAGCCGTCGATGTATGTTACTGATTTAGATTTTGATTTGCATTGATTTTCAATTTTTATTTGGATACATCATTCAAGCAGGGATTTTATTTTCGATTTAGGTTTATATATAATGTAATATTTATAGGCACTTGACAAAACGTTGAGATGGCCGAGTTGGTCTAAGGCGCCAGATTAAGGTTCTGGTCCGAAAGGGCGTGGGTTCAAATCCCACTCTCAACAAATCATCAATTCCGATGTTTTTATCATTTTTTACAATACGTTCAAGCCTCTAAGAGCTTTCCTATTTGGACCGACCGGCCCTTTTTTTTAGTTGTGTTTTCCGTACGAATATAAACAAAATAAACTTTTATTAATTTTTTCAACAAAATAACCTATTGTTATAAAAACTGTACGGATACTTATATTCATTATTTATTTCTCAGCCAAGCGGTAATTACATTTTAAACCTGTCACATTGAAAAAAAACATTACTTGGAAAAAACAAAAACAGGAGATTACTAAAGTTTACTTGGAAAAAAAACACTGGAAAAAAAAAACACTCATCAAAGAAAACAGTCTTCAAAAATTTATTTGAATTCTGGAGTTTATTATGGATAAGAAAATATTAGTAGGTTACACTATCCATTTAAAAAATATTACCTTTGATTAATAGTGTAAAATCAAATATTTTTTTAAAAATGTTTTATTATTCTTTATAAAACTTTGTAAGAACACTTCCCTTTTTTAAGTATAAATATGTATTATATTTTAGTCTATTTTAAAAATAACAAAATTTTTAATAGTGGTAAATGATTTTGAACAATCCTCCAAATAATCTTTTTTTTTCTATTGAAATTTTTCAATGTTATTGATAATTCATATTATTGATTTTAAGATTTCAGTAGATAATGTAAACTTTCAACTACTTATTCTATCGACTTTGAAACAATACCTAAAACCTTTTTTCATCTCTCATTGTTCCATAGTTGATAGAGAGATTTAAAAATTACATGTTGATGATACTAATAGCTTTTGGTAAAAAAAACAGATACTAATAATAAAAAATAGAGAAAAACATGTGTGTAAGATACTTGATTATAATTCGTCAAAAAAAACTTGATTATAATTCGTCAAAAAAGATTCTTTCTCATCAGAGATTAATGTGGATTTTAACATAAGAGATCAGGGGTACTTGTGTAATTAATTATTTAAAAGAGCTTATAAAAATAGTTCATGGCATGCCCATAAAGCCGTTTTTATCTTATTTCCATAATCTCTTCATAGTAGCTGATAGAAACAACTTATAAAGAATTTATGTGATGTTTACTCTTTTTCTTTTATAGTAGAAATAGCCTATACACATACGCTTATATAATAAACAAACTCTTACATAATAAACACTTATTATTTTTATTTTATTTTTTTACTAAAAAACACTTATTTTTTTGGTATTATATAATAAACACTTACTAAATAAGCATTTAGTCAAATGGCTTAGCTAAACAACCCTTTAATATTTGTTGGTTGTTGCAGTTAACGCAATCAATTGTCCGTAAGGCCTAGCACAACTGGTGTAAGCCGACGTTGTTAGACTGGACATTTTTTGTGGTTGTCCGGGTTCGAGCCCGGGATCCCCACTTTGCGTGTGTAAGTTTACGGGTGGTGCTTACCACTCCGTTTGCAGACCAAAAAAGTTAACACAATCAATTTTATGTCCACTAACGGGAGTCATCTTCTATTGTTTTATAGTATTATATTTGATATTATTATTAAAATCACAAGACAATAAAATATAGAATATATTATTTATATATTTTACTTTTACCTTATCATGATTAAATTAAATTTATTATCTTATTGTGTAATTTAAACTAGCTATTCTAATAAAATGGTTAAATATATGTGAATTATGAGAGTATAGTTAGTTACATCAGAATAACTATCATCTAACTACTTCAGTTAGTTAGTTATGGCTGAACCTTTTGTATAAAATACTGCTTTGCAGTATCTGTTTCATCAGTGAAAAGAATTGAATCACTCAATCGTGAGTATAGTTTCATTTTACTCTTTTCTGTTTCTCTAAATTTTACATTGTATCTAGAGCCTTCGATCTTTAATGGCCTCGTCAGATTCATCTTCTCCTCCACCGCCTCCACCACCGCCACCGCCGGGGTTTGTAAGCAGTTCTCTGCTTCCAGTTCCTTCCTCTTCTTCTTCGACGGTATCATTTTCGCATAAAGTTACAGAAAAACTTAATGAGAATTTTTTTTGTTATAGCGCCAACAAATTGAACCTATTCTTCGATTTCACAATTTGTACGAGTTTATTGCTTCTTCTGTGATTCCTCCACGGTTCAAGACAGATCACGATTGTGATGCAAATCTTACAAATCCGGCGTACCTCACGTGGATGCAACAAGATCAACAACTTCTATTGTGGCTTCAATCGACGCTGTCTAGTACGATTCTTTCTCGTGTTCTTGGACCGACGCATGCCTTTGAAGTTTGGGAGAAAATTCATGCCTATTTTCATCACACTACTTAGATGACATTATCATGACTGAAAATTCTTATGCACTGATTCAGCAGCTAATTCACAAGCTAAATGTTGTTTTTGCTCTGAAGCGGCTTGACAATCTTGATTACTTTCTTGGAATTGAGGTTAAACATTGTTCCAATAGTTCTCTGTTGCTCACTCAAAACAAATATCTTAGAGATTTGTTAAACAAAACAGACATAACTGCAGCCAAACCCATCTCTTTACCAATGATCTCGGGTAGTAAACTTTCTAGACAGGGTAGTGATTTGTTCTCTGATCCTTCTTTGTACAGATCAGTTGTAGGGGCCTTGCAGTATGCTTTAATTACTAGGCCTGAAATCAGTTTTTCGGTCAACAAAGTTTGTCAATTTATGAGCAATCCCTTGAGGCTCATTGGACTGCCGTGAAGAGGATTCTAAGGTATCTCAAGGGCACTCTTCATCGATCCACTTCTGGTGCTTTCATATTTTTTGGTCCAAATTTAGTTACTTGGTGGTCTAAAAAGTAAACAGTGGTAGCTCGATCCAGTGTAGAAGCAGAATATCGAAGCCTTGCTGCTGCTACTGCTGATATTCTTTGGATTCAAACCTTGCTATGTGAGTTTGTTGTTCCAGCTCAGCCTCCTATGCTTTTTTGTGACAACCAAATTGCGGTTGCCTTGGCCCACAATCCAATTCTGCACTCAAGAACCAAGCATATGGAGTTGGATGTCTTTTTTGTGAGGGAAAAGGTCATTTCCAAGCAGCTACAGGTGGTGCATGTGTCTGCTCTTGATCAATGGGCGGATGCTCTCACTAAGCCATTAGCTCCCTCTCGATTTCTCCAGCTCAGAGACAAGCTCAAAGTGTTTGAGAATCCTTTTGGTTCTCACCCGCAGCTTGATCTTGTTGGGGGGGCTATATGAGTGTATAGTTAGTTACATCAGAATAACTACCATCTAACTAATTCGGTTAGTTAGTTATGGTTGAACCTTTTGTATAAATACTGCTCTGCAGTATCTGTTTCATCAGTGAAAAGAATTGAATCACTCAATCATGAGTTTAGTTTCATTTTACTCTTTTTTGTTTCTCTGAATTTTACATGGATCCACTGTGCTTTTGGGAAAAGATCTCAAATCGAATCCTGCAAAACACATCTCTAGTGAGGGGAGAAAATCTTAACTGCGACTAAACACCTAAGTAGAGATTAGTCTCACATCCAACCTTACTTTTTTTTATCAAACATTAAATATAATATAATAGTTGTAAATAATTTTATAATATAGAATATTTAACATTGTTTTTTATATTGTTAAATTTAAAACATTTAATATTTAACTTTTTTTCAAAACATTATTAAATTTAATTATTTTTTTTATATCTCATGAAATTATTCGTACATTCCACCACATATATACTTACTAATACCATTCTATCTCTCACCACTTGTTGTGCATTAGATTCTTTAACATCTTATTGATTGGATGCAGATCATCTATAGTTCAAAAAAAAAGGAAAAAGAACTGCAAATTGTACAGTCCGAATTCAACGTTTTCAAAACTATAGTTGTTTCAAATATTTTATAAAATAACGAAAAATTTTATGGCCATCATTTCATTTTCTACAGTTTAAAATAAACTCATAGTGAACCTTCGCTTATTGATTACTTGTTAATTTCTCAAATTATATTCCCCTTTTCCCTCCATCACCCATGCTATCCAGACCAACGTATTTGACCAGTCTGCATGGTCGACCTTGCATACATGTTAGCATAAAGAAACCCCCAAAAAAAATAGGCGGTGGATTTCCTATATACCCACATGATGCTATTGTTCGAAGTTGAAGAAGGAAGGCCCCCACCCCACAGAGGAAGGGTCGTGAGTCGTGAGCGCGATTCAGTGAAGCACAATCATAGTCAGCCCCTTCCTGTATTAGGCCATTAGCCACTTTCCCACATGCCAACCTGCCCGTAGCGTGGGCGGAGTTGCCCAATTTATTTTAGAGGTTTTTGACTCCGCTCTAGGAAATTCGGTCGAGAGGTAAGTAAAATCTGATCTCAAATTATTTCATTGTTAGGAATCGAACTCAAGTGATGAAACACTTTGACGTCAAACTTTACTTATCTCTCGGCCGAACTCCAGATTAGGCGGAGTTGTCCAATGCTTATATAGAGTGGCTATTTTTTTAAGCTCTATGGGACAGACATCCAGCCCTACCATAAAGCTATAAAATTTCATGCCACTAAAATAAAAATTACACACATCAAATATGAAATATTTTTTCTCATAGTAAAATACTATAATTTATTGGTTGTTTTAAACCATTTTGTCATTTTTTATTTCTTGGGATATAAATAAAAACAATTTATAAGATAATATTTATACAATACTCATCGAAAAACAATTAAAAAATGTGACGATCAAGAATGAAGGAATCAAAAGTGATCGAGAGGAAAGAGATATTTTTCATTATTCTGATAGATGGAGATATAAAGAATATGAAAAATTAGACCAATGACTTGAACAATAACCTAGTGCCTCCCTCCTCTCTCTCTAAACCCTCTCTCTTCCTTCTTCCTCCTCCACCAGATGAGGGTGGTTTTTTGCCATTTTTTGGCCTAGAACCACCCCTATACATCGTTTTTTCTCTTGTTTTATCTAAATAAGTGGTTTTTCACATAGATCTAGTTTTTTTTCCCTTTTTTTTCTCTTGTTTTGTCGTCTGAGTGCGGCATTGTTTTGTTCATCATCTTGGTGCGGCGTTTGTTTAGTTTTCCGTCTTGTTGCGTGTTTGATTCAGATTGGCAGATCAACTTCGATCCATCCTAGTTTCAATCAAGACGTGGGCGTCAATGTTACAGATCCGAAGTGCTAATGATGGTCACTGCCAATCTCAGCATCTTTTCCTCCCTACAAATGGCTCTTGAGCATATGGTTCAAATGGTCATATCCGAGACCACTTATAGTCGATTTGAGTCTACACATAGTATAGTAATGACCCGTAACATTTCTCTTTGGCCAACGACCGTACTTGGAAGCTTTTGTTTTGGCTGTTAGGATTAAGATGGCTTGGTAATGTCATATTGGCTTTTGTTCTGATTAAGTGTTTCATTACCGTGCACTTGACTGACTTAAATGTTCGTGTTGATTTTTAATTATGGATAGAGAATGCCCAAACACATTCTATTCAATCTGGGTGTATTTATCTTAATTTTTTTTAATTTTAAATAAAGTTTGATTTCTGTTAAAAAAAATATAAAGAATATAGGCATTATGCCTTCATTTGCATGCAATACTATCACTAACTAATTATAACTGGTTAATGCAACAATATCACTAACTATTAATTATCACGTGATAATATATAGTTGAAAAAAAATTCTGATGCCAAAGTCAATTTCATATATACACGTGTGTGTTTTTATGTATGTATTTATGTATCTTATTCCAGGGTTATGGATGATAGTTAGTTATTAATATGAATGGGAAGGAAAATGCTTAATTTTACGAATAGGAATATAGGAATCTAAATGAAAAATACGAATGACGTGTGTGAGAAGAGATTCCTAGTTCTGTTATCAACTACCTCTAGAATATTCCATTTCTATTTCAGTTAGTTTGTGCAGTGACACTTGTCACTTGCTAATTGGCTGTTAGCACATTCTGTTAGAGTTAATTCTCTGTATAAATACACTTGTAGTGATTGATTGTAATTCAATGATTCAGTTGTATGAATAACAGAATGACAGTTATTCCAGTTTTCTTTTCTCTGCATCAATTCTAACATGGTATCGAGAGCTTCTTGATCCATGGCTTCCTTTTCCGCTCCGCCGCCTCCTCCACCACCGCCACCTGGTGGTTCTTCTGTTGCCTCACCGGCAAACTCTGTTCCGGTGACCGAATCATCTTCGCATGCAGTGTTTAACTATTTGAAGCACAAAGTATCTGTGAAACTCGATGAAGATAATTTTCTAATATGGCGTCAGCAAGTAGAACCGATTGTTAAAGCTCATCATCTTCATGATCTTCTTGTTGCACCGGTGATTCCTTCGCGTTTTCTCTCTGATGCCGATCGTGATGCCGGTCGTATCAATCCTGCACACCTTGCGTGGGAATCGCAAGATCAGATCCTTCAATCCTGGCTTCAATCGACTCTCTCGAGTTCGATTCTTTCTAAAGTCCTTGGATCTGTGCATGCGTTCGAAGTATGGGAAAAGATTCACTCGCATTTTCATCATTTGATGCGCACGAGGTCTCGTCAACTCCGATCTGAACTTCGCAATTCTTCTCTGGACAATCGCAAGGTATCTGAGTTTCTTAATGTTGTTAAAGGATTAATCGATTCCCTTGCTACTGTTGGTGATACAGTCTCTGCACAAGAGCACATTGACATACTGCTTGAAGGACTTCCTCAAGAATATAATCCAGTAATTTCCTTAATTGAAAGTCGTGCTGACCTAATTTCTATTGAAGAGGCGCAGACAATGATTCTTGCGCAAGAACTAAGACTGTTGAAGTATCGCAAGAAATCAGGTGTAGACAATGCATCGATTAATCTGACACAAGCTAAACAACAATCTCCTGGTACTGGTTCTGAATTGCCACAACCTGCAATTGATTCATCACAGCAACAACCACAAATACACTACACGCCAAATCAAAATTCTGCACCACAATTCTCTGACTCTCGTGGTGGCTTTTCTCACCGCGGTCGTGGTGGCAGACCTTTTCGTGGCAGAGGTTGTGGTGGCTGCTCATCAATTCAGTGTCAAGTGTGCTTTAAACCTGGCCACACTGCTTCTGTGTGTTATCACAGATTTGATCAAATGTATCAACCTGCTGTGCCTAATTTTCACACTCCTTATCAGGCTTCTTATCCTCGATATCCTTCTCCAATTTTTGGCCAAGGTGCTGCACCTTCTCCTATGATGCCTTATCCTGCTTACACCTCAGCACCATGGTCAATGCAACCAACACAGGCACCTGCTTCAGCTCAACAAGTCAGGCCCTCTCCTCAGGCTATGGTTGCAAGCTCCTCTGTGCAACCAATTCAAAGCTGGATACCTGATTCTGGTGCCTCTTTTTATGTGACTGGTAATGGTCAGAACATTCAACAAGTACAACCTTTTGAAGGACCGGATCAAGTCTTCATAGGCAATGGCCAAGGTCTTCCAATTCACACTTCTGGTTCTTCTAAACTCTGCTCTATTTCCAATCCTAATTATCAGTTTAATCTGCATAAACTTCTATATGTGCCTCAATTAACCAAAAACCTAATTAGTGTGAGTCAATTTGCTAAGGACAATTCAGTTTTCTTTGAGTTCCACCCTAACCATTGTCTTGTTAAATCTCAGGGTTCTAACCAAGTTCTACTTCAAGGACATGTTGGACCCGATGGACTCTATTCTTTCTCAAATGTCCAGCTGGTTTCACCTCTCAAGACTGAATCTGCTTCTGTTTTAGTTAACTCTGCATATGTTTGTAATTCTGCTAGTGACACTTTACATTCCCCATCTCATTGTAATATTTCCACTCATGTATCTCCTAGCTCATATTACAAATGGCATCTTAGGCTTGGTCATCCCAATCATAATGCCATGCGTATTGCTCTAAACAATTGTAATATTCCATTATCTAATAAAGATGTTGCTTTCTTTTGTTCTTCCTGTTGTGTGGGCAAAGCACATAGATTACCATCTACACTTTCCACTACTACTTATCACTCACCTTTAGAGTTGATATTTAGTGATCTTTGGGGTCCTGCCCCTGTGAATTCATCAAATAATTTTCTGTATTATGTAACCTTTGTTGATGCTCACTCCAAATTCACTTGGATTTATCTTCTCAAACAAAAATCAGAAACTCTTAACATCTTTAAGCAGTTTAAGGCTATGGCAGAACTTCAGTTTAACACCAAAATAAAGTCTGTTCAAACTGATTGGGGAGGGGAGTTTCGACCCTTCACCAAGTATCTTTCTGATTTTGGAATTATCCATCGCCTCATTTGTCCACACACACACCATCAAAATGGTGTTATTGAGAGGAAACATAGACACATAGTTGACTTAGGTCTCACCTTATTAAGTCAAGCTCCTCTTCCTTTAAAATTTTGGGACCATGCTTTTATCACAGCTGTGTTTCTTATCAATAGGTTGCCTTCTGCTTTTGTTCTGGCCAAGGTTCTTATTCGGTTCTGCTTTCACAAACAAATGACTATACATTCTTGAAAGTATTTGGTTGTGCTTGTTTTCCATTGTTGAGACCTTACAACTCTCATAAATTTGACTTTAGGTCCCAAGAGTGTCTATTCTTAGGATACTCCACATCCCATAAAGGCTATAAATGCCTTTCTTCCTCGGGCAGGTTATACATCTCAAAAGATGTATTATTCAATGAAAATCGTTTTCCATATTCTGATTTGTTTCCTAAATCAACCAAATCCCCAAAGACTTCTCCATCCGACACATTTTCGCTTCTATTCCTGCTTTGTCTGAATTCCAACTCCTAGTTCAAATTCTTTGTTTCTCCCAAAGATTCCTTATAATATTGTTTCCAAAGATGCTTCTCAAAGATGTTCTGCCTCCCATCGCAACTTCTGGTTGCACTCCTAATTCCACTTCATCAATTAATTCTTCTTCTAATTCTATTTCTCCTTCACATGTCTCTGCTTGTCCTACTGCAACTGACTCACACTTTCCCTCTCCCATTTCTCAATCAACTACCATCCCTATTCCTTCAACTATAGCAATTCAACCCTCCCCTGCAGCACCTACATCAGTGCAAACCTCCCCTGCAGTCCCTATCACCATCAATCCCTCCAACATTCATCCTATGCAGACAAGGGCCAAATGTGGCATTGTAAAACCAAATCCAAAACTTTTACTAACACATGTTGAACCTAAAAGTGTGAAACTGGCCTTAAAAGACACCAATTGGCACAATGCTATGAAGGAAGAATATTCAGCCTTGCTAAGGAACAATACTTGGACTTTAGCTCCACTACCACATGGTAGAGTTCCCATTGGATGTAAATGGGTTTTTAGGGTCAAAGAAAATCCTGATGGATCTCTCAACAAGTATAAGGCATGGTTAGTTGCCAAAGGTTTTCATCAACAACAAGGTTTTGATTTCAATGAAACCTTCTCCCCAGTAATTAAACCTGTTACCATTCGGGTCATCTTGACCTTAGCTATCACTAGACAATGGAAATTACATCAATTAGATGTTAATAATGCCTTTTTAAATGGCTTATTGGATGAAGAAGTTTATATGAATCAGCCCCAAGGCTTTGAGGTAGCTGAAAAGAGTTTGGTATGCACATTAAATAAGGCAATTTATGGCCTTAAACAGGCCCCTAGAGCCTGGTTCCAAAGACTCAAATTTGCACTACTACAGTTTGGATTCAGAGACAGTAAGTGTGACTCTTCCCTCTTTGTGTTTAGTCAGGAATCTACTATTGTTTACCTAATTGTTTATGTAGATGACATCATCATAACAGGCAACAACTCAAAGACTGGTTCAAAGAACTCATTAAGCAGCTTAAATTGCTTTTCTCATTAAATCAGTTGGGAGAGTTAGATTACTTCCTTGGTTTGGAAGTCGAAAGGTGCCGCTCACTGATTCTAACTCGGACTAAATATCTCAAAGATCTATTGACCAAAGCAAACATGTTAGAGGCTAATTCTATCTCTACACCAATGATTTCGGCTCCAAATTAACAAAGACAAAAAGTGCATTTTGTGCAAGATACTTTATTCTACTGTGTCTATAGTTGGGGCTCTCCAATATGCCACCATTACTCGACCTGAAATCGGCTATCTTGTTAATAAAGTTTGCCAATTTATGGCTGCTCCTCAAGAGCCACATTGGGTAGCAAATAAAAGGATCCTTAGATATCTTAAAGGGACTCTTCATCATGGTTTAATTCTCGCACTGCAAATTCCTAATCAACCATTCTCTATCATCGCATCGTGATGCGCATCGGGCCGCAGATCCCGATGATAGAAGGTCTACTTCAGGGCTTCGCCTTCTTTGGTCCGAACTTGGTGTCTTGGTGGTCCAAAAACACCTGTAGTGGCTGTGTCTACCGCAGAGGCGTAATATAGAAGTCTTGCTTTAGTTACTACGAAATTATTTGGCCGCAATCTTTGCATCGAGCTCAACATTCCAAAGGTGCATACTCCAAAGGTGCTTGTGTGACAATCGAGTGCAAGAGCCCTTGCACATAACCCGATTCTACATGCAAGGACTAAACATATTGAACTAGATTTATTCTTTGTCGTGAGAAAAGGTTTTGCGTATACCGCTAGTTCAACACATTCCTGGTCTTGATCAAATTGTAGATTGCCTCACCAAGCCCTTATCAAAGAAATCGATTCCGCATTCTAAGGGACAAGCTCAACGTGACTAAGCTGCCCTCTTTTCACCCACCTTGAGCTTGTGGGGGGGGTG
Organism: Calophaca sinica; assembly: GCA_037113605.1. Lineage (NCBI taxonomy): Eukaryota > Viridiplantae > Streptophyta > Magnoliopsida > Fabales > Fabaceae > Calophaca > Calophaca sinica. The sequence continues at coordinate 30,976,289 of CM073731.1, forward strand.
TGAGAAGAGATTCCTAGTTCTGTTATCAACTACCTCTAGAATATTCCATTTCTATTTCAGTTAGTTTGTGCAGTGACACTTGTCACTTGCTAATTGGCTGTTAGCACATTCTGTTAGAGTTAATTCTCTGTATAAATACACTTGTAGTGATTGATTGTAATTCAATGATTCAGTTGTATGAATAACAGAATGACAGTTATTCCAGTTTTCTTTTCTCTGCATCAATTCTAACAACGTGGAAATTAGACGTGGACAAAAATTTTCGGTCAATTACGCAACAGCTGGGTTCTCTCTTCGTTTTTGTTTTATTCTATTTAAAAAAAAATCCAATGAAGAACAGGGGAAGCATGTACGATCGATTCTCTCTGTGAATCTCATGTAAATTGTTGATTTCATAGATACTATGTTCCTTGTGCAGAGGAGAGAAGAGGGAGGCAATCGTTGGCAAATAGGGAAGAGGGAGTAGTATTGTGGATCCAGGGAGTTGTTCTCCCCCACCTCCTCCCTTTCTTTTCCACTGCTTGTTGGGGTAATATTGTTAATTGCCCGGTTAGAAATTTATTTGGTAGCTTTTAATTCTTGACATCATACCTCAAATGGAAACTATAGAAGAAGTAATATTTACTGGATTTAGGTTTATCTCCAAAACTTAAGAAGGTGCTCATGTATACTCATTAGTACGATGACGAGAGTTCCTATTCTGGAGGTAGAAGTAGGTGAGGGAAATTTGGAAACTTTGATTTTATTTTTATTTTATTATTATTTATAAAAAAACCTATAAGTTGAGGTTTGTAAGTCACGCGCTCTTCACTGCTTATTCAACCACGTGTTTCGCGTTCGTGCGTTTCTTGCGAGAAGTATTCGTAAATAATAGCAGCATTGGAATGGGAAAATATAATAAAGGAGTGTGATAATATCAACATTTTTTATTAGCATTTCTTCACTTGACATGTGTATGACGTTTATTGAGAGAAAATAAAACATTCAAATGTAGGATTCACTACAAGAATACTTGACATTTCCTAGGGCCAAAAACCCTAGGAAATGACCAAAAGCCATAGGAAAGCACCAAATTTCAGAGGACCCACCGAGAGCCACGAAGCAGTAGGTTATTCACTGGTAGGAAACGATTTCCGAGGGCTAAATCTAAAAAACCCTAGGAAACGCCAAGATTTTAATAAATAAAAAATTAAAGCCATTCCAGTATCAGGAGCACCCGTTTTTGGGTCGTCTTCACCATTCCTGTATCTTTTTCATTGTTAATTCATTCACCTACCAAAATCTACCATCCATGGAATATTCCACTCAGAATTCAAACAAAGAGGGAAAGATGGAGCGTTGCCAAGGGGAAAAGAAAGAACAGAGGGGAATAATGGAATAGAGATGGAGAAATAAGTAAGATACAATATCCTTGCATAGATCCAAACCACTGCCCCCATGAACCTATTCATAACTAAACTTCCTTCTTCATCTCCCTCCAGTTGAACCCACCATCACCAGAAATCAGAAACTCTGCTATGGATTCAAATCATCTTCAAAAATCTCTCAGCAGTCTGAAAATGAAGTGAGAAATTAGCAGAGAGAAGAAAAGAAAATAGGAACAACAAAATCTCTCGACCATTCACTACCCACACTTCTAGCAACCGTTCATCAACCCAAACACCACTAACAAAATCTCACCTAACTCCTCACATTTAAAGTTGCATCAACAATAAACCAGGAACATAGAGAGAAGAAAAGCCATTAACTAAATACCATAGTCTAGAGAGAAAAAACAGAATTACCAAGAAGGCAGCGAACTCTTTGCCATTGTCGCTGCAACGGCACGGCGGCCTCTGGCGCCGTTTCCTCCAGAGGCGAAGGCGGCCTCTCCCCTGCGAAGTCGCGGTGCTCCTCCGTCGTACTGCTGTGCGAATCCGCATCGAATCCCTGCCACCGTGTCATACTCCCATTCAATCACTGCATTGCCATTGTGCTCCTCCATCGCGTGCATCACCAAGCCGCACCACCACTGTGGGTCCTTTCAGACAGAAACTCTATTACACGCTCGAGTGAGGGTACCGATTTCTCTCCTGGGTCTCCCTCACCCCCTTGAGCAGAGCTTTGGTGGAGGAAGGTTGCCAAAGAATAAGAAGGGCACCGATTTAGAGGAATGGGCACCGATTTGAGATTCTTCATCAACCTCTTCATCTCTCTCCCTCAGTTCCTTCAGTGGGACTCCTTCAGCTCTCTCCCTCTTCTCGCGTTCATTCTTCTCGCTCTCGCTTCTGGTGACTTTTGTTGTTGTGTTTCAGATCTGCTGCTATTACTCTTCTTCTTCTCACCTCCTTGTCTCCCCCTTCTTTCTCCTCTGTTCTTCCACTCTCTCGCTTTTCGTCTCTCGCGGCTAGGGTCTGGGAACCGCCTCCATCCATCTGTAGTGAAGAAGAAAAATGAAGGAGAAGAGAGAAAGAGGGCGAGGGGGAACGACTGATCAGTGGCTGAGTGAGGGAGAAAGAATAGGGTTTTTAGGGAGAAAGAATATTGGTCGGGTTTGTTGGATTTGAAATTAAAACAAATAATAAAACAAAAATACAAAACCGAGGGGAAAGCCCTCGTGAATGTAATGATGAAAAAAAAGGGGTTTGACCAAAACCCACGGCTTATCCCCTAGGAAATGTCAAACTTTAAATAAAAAAAATCAGCAAATTTCTGACGGTTTTTAATAAATGGTTGTGGGTAATTGACATACGGGTATTTTTCTAGTGCTTTGGCCCTAGATAATTTTCTAAGGCCACTGGTCCTAAGAAAAATTTGTAGGTAATAGGCTTAATTCTTGTAGTGATTGAAGGTGTATTTTAGAAAGTATGACTCAAGTAAATGGACCTAGGAGTTTCAAAAAAAGGGTTGGACTTGAAATCTAGTCCATAACAACTCTATATAAACAAAATTACTCTAACTTTTTATGTTAAAATTTTCTGTTAATTTAAGTTAGGGAGAATTTTAACTTACATTTTTTTACGCAAAATTTTTACCTATCATATATGGTGTTATATCATACAAAAATAAAAAGTATGAAAATTACACAAATTTCTTTTAACCAATAAAATTGAATTTGTAATTTAGAAATCAATAACCAAACACGGTGGTGGAAACAATGATAAAATAACGTCTAATTAATATCGTGTAAATTCGTGTGACTTGTATTCCGACTTTTTAACATTTTCTTTTATCTAATTACTTTTTTTGGTCCGAGAGTTAATGTACAGGATTTGGGTTAGATGCAGTCAAAACTGCATACAGTCAATGCATTCGGGCCGTCTAATCAAGATCAGACGGTCTGCATTTCAGCTGCAAAAATCACACTCTAAATAAAACTTGAAATACAGACCGTTTGATCTTGATCGAACGGTCCATATGCGTCTGACCGCATGATTGCATGCAATTTTGATTGCATCTAATCTAAATCCTAATGTATAACTATGGTTGTGTATTCCTGTGAAAAAAACTATAGTTGTGTGTTTTATGGCCAAAGACCAATATAATTAGAAAATGATGACAAGTGGGTTAGCTACGTTACACCTTTTTTATATAAATCTGGGAGGAGCAAAAGCTCACTACACAAGCCTAGAGAGGCTACAAACCCTAACACCACCACTTAAAAAAATGGATAGATAAGTCATGAGTAGCTAGATCTAAGAAGAAAACCTCAAAACCACCGTTGTGGCCGAGCCTAGCAAGAAAATCAGTACACGTGTTACTCTCTCCATAGGCACGTTTAACTTCGGTCCTTCAACCTGGAAGGGATAGCATGTCAATGATCTCAATAAGAATGGGACCAAGCAACACTTTCCTAGTGCTTTTCTCTTGCACTTCTGCATTATCACCTAGGAATCAACTTAAAACGTAACCACAGGAAATTGCAGACATCTCGCTAACCTTACTCCATGCAGGGACCTCAAAGCTCAGCACAACAAGGTTGCAAATACCCAGATTATAGTGGAAATCGCTCTCAACAGTCTACATGGGCTATCCCTCAACATACCACAACGAGTTGCCATAGCCGAACTACTAATTAAGAACTGGACCATCTATGTTGATTTTAACAACACCGTGAGGGGGTGACTACGAAATGTGGGTATCTTGTTTGTTGCCTTATATATAAATAACACCTTACAACTTTTAAAATATGCTATATATGTTATTTTTGATTAAAACTTTTTAAATATTTGTTTCTTAACAAATAAGAGCACTAATTTTTCTCAAAAAAAAAGAGCACTAATAGTATTTATTTTTTTACTTAACAAATGAATTTAATTAAAATACTCATTATAATTTGTCTAACAACAAATGTAAACTAATGTCCTAAAAACTTAATTAAGGAATAAAAATTGAAAAACTCCTACAATACCAGACATTAGTTAAGAAACAAAGAAAAATATGTTTTTATTAAAAATCACAATATTCAATATATTATAGTATTATTAATTTCAAAAGCTAAACTTTTTAATAAACATCTACTATGTTTTTTTTGGTATTAAAACCTTTTTTATCAAGTACTAGCATTATATTATATTATATATTATATTATATATATATTCACATTCCTCGCTTCTCCACCAGCGCGCACGTGCGACTGTAATTATTACATACCACACCCATATATTTCATGCTCATCTCGTCCCCCGTAAAAGGAAAAGTCAAAATCCATTAAAATATTCAGAGAAACCAAAAAGACATCACAAACTTTTCACCATCTCAATTTTCAAATCCATCACATCCCATCCCACTAACGCGATCCGTTATTTTCCCTCCTTCCCCCTTTTTCATAAATAACGGAATTTCCCACCCATTAAACCCCTCGTCCCCACCTTTCAACCAAATTACTGCTTCGTCCTCGTGCATTTGTATTCGTATTATTACAACGAAAAAAGAAATAGTCGTAGCAAATAAAATAGATATTAAATTATTAGCTAATTGAATGTGTGTGTATCAGTTTTTTTCTATATATGAAAAGATTGTATAAAATATTCACAAGAAATGTTACAACTTTTTTTGTTGTTGAAATATTGCAACTTTTTTTATTTCAAAAAAAAAAAATGTTACAACTTTTACTAAAAAAATTGGAAAGTCAATTATTTACCCTATCAACTTACTATATTATTTTAATTACAGTGTTGTAGACTATCTTCAACTAAATAACTTCAATTTTCCATCAAAATCAAGTCACTACAAGAATGTCAGTCAAAAGCTCTAGGAAATGCTAAAAACCCGCAGGAAATGCCAACATTTTCGAGGGCCCACCGAGGGCCACTGACTGTAGGTTATTCGCTGGTAGGAAACGGTTTTTGAGGGCTAAATTTAAAAAACCATTGGCATTTCTTAGGGCTTTGCCCCTAGGAAATGCCAAGGTTTTAATTAAAAAAAATTAATTTATTCAGAACTCCTTCAACCCTCATCTTCTTCTTTTTCACCAGCAGACATAACTCCTTCATTTGATTTCAATTTATGATTGCAATACTGAACATGTTTCACTCTCATTGAAAATTACATGTCACAAACTAACCTAGTCATCACCACAAGCATTATAACGAACAATTGCATATTCCAGTTACAGCGTTACAAAAGAAGAAGCAGAAGAGTGTGATTCTTCAACCACCGAAGCCATAGAGGGTTCTACCCACCATGAATTTCCTACTCAATGAATCAAAAAAAATCCTTCCCTAGATCCAAACCATTTCCCCCGTGAACCTATTCATAACTAAACTTCCATCTTCATCCCCCTCAAGTTGAACCCACTATCACCAGAATTCAGGAACTTTGCTTTGCATTCAAATCAACTTGAAAAATCTCTCAGCAATCTGAAATTGAAGTGAGAAATTAGCAGAGAGAAGAAAAGAAAATAGGAACAACAAAAAGGAAAAAGAACAGAGGAGAGGGGCTCCCACTGTCGCCGGTACGGCCTTCGAGAGTGAGGCGTCGCTGCGCGTCTGCGCCAACGCACGAACCCTTTGTTCAGCGCCGCAAGACCTCCGCGTTCTCAGTCCTTCCACCTCCATTCACGGTTTGGTCTTTCCCTCTTTATCCCTTATTGGCCGCAGCACACCCCTTTTGTTCCATGGCCACCGCAAACTGCCATACCAGGGCGAGGGAACCAACCAGAACCTTCAGATCTGTTGCACCCATTGTCTGAATCTAAAACCACAAAACCCATATTTGAAAAATCAAAGCCACCCAAGGCAGAAACTGTCGTGATGGAGAAAGGCGATAGGGTGGAGGAGCAGGAGGCGTCGTGTAGGTGGAGGAGCAGGAGACGTCCAGAAGAGAATGGAGGAAGAAGAAGGGAGAATAAGAAGAGAAGGCATCCAGAGGAAGGAGAAGCAGCAGCGACGAGGCGAGAGAGAGAAGTGATCCGGGCTTAAAACTTGAAGCATAACATAGTGCGGTTTTTTTTTTCAAAAAAAAAAGGCTACTCCGAGGGGCTGCCCCTGGGTAATGGCCAAAGTTGGAAAAAAAATTAGTGTTTTTAATTTTCGAGAGTTTTTTTTTAAAAAGCCCCAGGAAACTCTCATATGGGTATTTTCCTAGGGCTGTGACCCTAGGTTAGGTCATTTTTGTAGAAAATAACTAAAATTCTTGTAGTGAGTCATTTTATCACCAAAAAAAAAATTAAAAACATAAAAACATAAAGAAATAATTGAGTGTAATCAGCGGGAAAGTAACTAAATAATTTTGACTATCAATAAATCATTTTTTTTATACGCAAAATTTATTAACAACGGGAGTACAAGGGGTACTTTAAACCCAAAGTTACAAATACATGGGGGAAGGAAGTGTCTTATTAAAACCTCTCAAGGCCAAAACCCCGTGGGAAAAAGACTAAGAGAGGAAAAAGAGTATATCAACCAACCACCTGTAGTGATCAAAACAGCCACCAAAACAAGCTAACACACAAATCCAAGCGTACAGTACAGTTACAGTGCTTGCAAACAACCAACCGGGCATGAGAACCAATTCGAATAAGACAACCCCGTATTTCTGCCTTCTCTACTATTAAACCATCCCCATGAAATCATTTTAATTTGAGCAATGATTTCACTGCAAAAGACCACCTTACCATGGAATATCGCTTGATTTCTCGTGTACCAAATGACCCAAACCGAGGCACACCAAATTAAATGTCTAACCTTCTTTGTAGCTTTGCTTCTACCACCAACGGTATATTGTAAGAAATGAAGAAGTTTGCCATTAGGCAAAGCTCCAACAGAACCTACCCAAGTCAGAATTTGACTCCACACAGCAACTATTATTGGGCAAGAAATAAACAAATAATGCACAAATTCCTGATTCTGGGAGCAAAGAACGCATACCTGATCTTGTGCACTTAGATTAAGCCCTCTTCGAACCAACTGATCTCTTGTTGGGATTTTATCCAACATTAACCTCCAAACAAACACTATGCCTTTCGAAGGTATCGACGTGTCCCATAACCTTCTAAGAACCTTGTGCAGATTCTGATCAACAACCTCTTCAACCCCAGGATTAGCAAGCCTCGAGTAGGCAGAGCTAACAGAAAAAGAATTCGAAGTATCCCCGAGCCAAATCCATTGAACCGGACGACTATTATTTGGCCTCACACCCTCAAGTAAATGTTGTAATTCAGTCACTAACTCTGCCTCCCAACTAAACAATCTCCTTCTCCATCGCCAATACTACATAATCTAACCCAAGTCACACACACAAGATGTAGTTTTGGCAATACTACATAATCTATCCCAAATCACACACACACACAATTACCAAACTCTATAATACTAGTAGTTTTGGCATTAATTGCAGAACAGTCCCATAACCAACAAACTTTTTAATAATTTTAAAATATTTGAAAAATTATAACTCTTTTTATTTATTTAGTCCTCTTGATAGAAAAAAATAAATTGAACAAATCGAATTTTCTTTAGCAAACTAAAATTTATAATATTAAAAAGTTCTTGTGCAATATAAAATCTTATACTGGTAGTACTATAACACATTAATGAATAATGATATGATTAGATTCAATTCAAAGTCTTATATTTAGTGCACGGCGCGTCTCGAATAGAATTGTCATTATCGGAAGAGACACGTGGGAAAAAAACAATTCAATTTAATGATCAAATCTCAATTATTAGAAGTACCAGAAAATGACAACAATATTGGACTAATAGGAAGGGTGAAGTAGTAATTTCGCACGTGAAGTTGTTTATATATAGCTTCCCGCTACGGGGTGTTCAGTCCGAGCTTGATCTTCCCGTCCTTTACACGATTGAAATTGAAACAGTTCCTTCTCTTCCTTTTCAAACCGTACCAAATTCTTCTTCTATTTTATTCCTTCTCAAATGGAAGATGAAGTGAACAGGGAACTGAACCTTCTACCATCATCGCGTGCCGATTCCTCACTACTGCGACTCCGATCGTCATCATCATCGAAGGCGGAGATCGGCGCTTCGTCGGTGGACCTGCAACTGTCGATAAGCGTGGGTCCTCCAGCGGTGCTGATGTGCGAGGGAGTGGAGGCGCTGAAGTGGGAGGCGGCGGAGCAAATCCGGCTGGCGGCGATGGAGAAGGCGTACGCGGAGAGGGTGAGGGAACTGACGCGGAGGGAGATGGAGATGGCGCAGGCGGAGTTCGCACGTGCGAGGCAAATGTGGGAGCGTGCGAGGGAAGAAGTTGAGAGAGCGGAGAGGATCAAAGAAAGAGCCACCAGACATGTCGATTCCACGTGCATGGAGATCACCTGCCATTCCTGCAGACAAAGGTTCAGGCCTGCTTCTGCCTGATGATGGATCCAAACGAAACTTTATTCATCGATCCATCGAAATCCCTCTTTTTATTTTCTAACCTATAATAATAATAATAATAATAATTAATAACAGTATTGTCCTTGCTTTGTTTTAAAAACAATAACTCAATTTGATTAACAAGGCTTTTAATTTTCGGTTTCAATTGTGAGAAATTAGTTAATCGGGGGTGAGTTAGTTAAGTGCCGTGCCGTATATGTAAAACGTTTCGTTTTAATTCTGTGTTTTCATATTTTGAAGATGTGTTTGGAATTGGGCGTGTGTCTGTGTTTTTTTTTTTTTAGTTAAAATTAAATGGATAGATCAGAATGTCCAGAATTGAAGAAGTGGTGACTAGTACCCGATCGATCGACTTGGCTTGTTGTGTAGTTTTCAGAAACTTGTTACTCAGTACTATTGGTTATTAATTAGCCTTCTGTTCCTTTATTGAAAGTTAATCATAGCTTACATGGGCTTGGGTCTAGTTAATTATAACGTCGTAATTAGCTTGTAATAGTATTTCCCTGCAGATATGGTAATGAAACTGATCGCGAATAACGGGATATGACGATAAACGTGGTGAAAAGTTGAGAATTTCGATGACGATAGAACAAATGAATCAGAACAAAAAGCATAGTATAGCACCAATCACATAGACAAGATCATATAGCTGTATCCACTTGTATGCAACTTCTTAACTTTTCCTCATCACACACCAAACCAAACACCCACTATCCCTGTCCATAATTTGGATCGGATTATTATTATTCACTAAAAGCATCAATCACAACACTGTGAACAGTAGTGCCCCTTTTCAAAGATGTTGCAAGACCGGAATAATTAGCTTGATATGTCAGCAACCTTTTTTTTTTTTTTCCTAAAGGTTTAGATTAGGAAAAAATTTGCTCCGGTACAAAATCTTGGAAGACAATTAGTGTCGGCAAAAATTTATATTTATCATTCATAAATATGGGCTGTCCTGAAATCAAATTCGAGTTCTGACTTTGCAAGAATGGGAGATTAATAAAATTAATGGGTCAATTCGGTTTGCGCCTGTCAACAATTAACCTCTAAAGTAACGTAACACTCAGATGCATCACAAACAAACAGTGAAGACAATAATATAGCAGTCACTTTGATTCTATTATGAACTGAAAAAAGCATCCAGCTAGTGGGCGCAAATCATAGACTTTGTGAAAAAGTACATTTTAGAAACGCTAGGGAAGGCCTGAAGTCGCAATCCTGATGAGTTAAAACCCGTACCTGGTCCTCAATTTAATTCCATATAATCTTATTTTATTGAGTAATAATCTAGATATCATTTCCTGATGAATTGCCTTACTAACAACCAGTGGTACCACTACCAGCTATTACTGAACATGCTTCAAAAGGAAGTTACTGCATGGTATCCATTCAATAAACATCAATAGTATTTGCACGTTTCATATGATATTATTTTATATATTTTTTTCAATGCTAAAAAAAGAAACATATATACATTCTAATGTACTGTAAAAAAGAAAAGAAAGTGCAAAGAATGATAAGCGAAAAACAAATAGGTGTAATCCAAGTGGTAAGCGGCTCGGGTTCCTAAGTATGTGGTGGAGGGTTCGATTATTGGCTCATGTCTATGAAAATTCACCATTTGAGAGAGATAACCCTTAAATGCGCTTTAGATTTTCATTAGGATTAGATACCACAACCAAAAGACAAAAAAAGAATGATGCAAAAAAAATGACGCAAAAGAAATACTTTCTGTTTCACCAATGTTGCCGGTAATTAATTAGTACATTTGTTTGTGCTGCTTCATTTTGGATATGTTGGATTTAAAAAATTGCTTCTTTTCTGATAAGGTACACAAAATCAGCACTGTTTAATTCCAGTGTCCTGTGTATCATAGAATCAGTACCGCCCATAAGTCATTTTCATCAAAATCAAACATGATGGAATATAATTAAAGATAGCGTTTAATTCTTAAACAAAATGAGTACGTCTTATTGTCCACGAGGAAATTAAACTCAAGTTCTTTTACGGTCTTTCTTTTTTTGGGGATAAAAATAAAAACTTCAATTTCAACCACAGAAAAACAATAATGCTGACTTCGTTAAAAACATTAGCATATCACCATGCATGAATAATGATCAAACCGTACTCCGACATATGACCAGGTAAATCGAAGTTATATTGTCTTTTATATTTTATTTGGTTACAATCATAGAAATGCTAGAACAATCAATCGATTTCGTTCAGAAAGTCGAGAGCACGATAAAGATGTAGGACACATATTTTCCGATCCATCAAACTAGTCATGATGACAAAACCTTAACCTTTGTCTTTTCAGGTTGTCCGCATATAATTGTCAAGTGATACTGTTTATTTGCTGTGGCATTGTGGAGAATCATATGCATGAACCATCAGATACAGAAAAGATATATGATCCTCTTAATTATTTCACAGTCAATATCTGTGACAACCAAATCTTCATCAGCATCGCAGGGATATGCAGTGCACAACACACAACACAAGCAGTATATTTTGCCACGTAATTATATATTTTCCCACGTAATTTTTTTTCAATAGAGCTACTTCAATTATTAGAAAGTTGATTGAAAATTTTCGTTTGTAGGTTATAGTAATGAAATTAATTTGCTACAATTCAAACTTGTCAATTACTTTGGAAAGGAGATCTAGAAACGAAAATAATGAATGTTCATCTTGTCATGTGAAGAGGTTCAGGTTCAGCAAAAAAATGTTCTCACTGACAATCATAAAGGGGGAATACATTTCCAAAAATGATGGAACTGTTTTCCATCTCTATCTTGGCAGCGAAAGAAGAAAAGGAAAATATGGAATGGAATGATATCAAGATTGTTCTATCAAATCACTTAACCAATTAGGGAAAAAAAGGTAGCTAGCTTCCGAAAGAGTAGGAAAGTTCAGATCTGTTAGACTAAAACTCTAGTGTGGTGGATTCTAGGATGTGGTAGCAAATGATATCTCTCCCTCATGTGTCACTAAATATGACCATAAATGCGTCAGTAAATCATATTTTTTAATATTTTGTTTATATATTCAGCTGTGTGTAAATGTGGTATGTACAAGTATTCCCCGATGCAGATTTCGCACGAGAAATAGACTCTTTTTCTCGAACTCGGGTTTTTAGACTACTCCAGAGCATTAACGCTGTGTTTGTTTAAGGGTGAAAAGCGACGAGAGACTGAGGCAGGAGCGAGTTAGCGAAGAGAGACAACATTTCTCTCGTCTGGAACGGCGACGAAGATGAGACGAGAGAGTTGTGAGTGATTAAATTTTCACTTTTTGCTTTCTTCGCAAAGTTGCGAAGAAAGGCAAACTAAGTGTGATTTTTTTTTCTGTTTCCAATTATACCCCTATTCTCTTCTTATATATATATATATCATATTATTTAAATTTTTAGTCAAGGATATTAATGTATTTTAAAAAATAATCAACACTTCTCTCTTCTCTTTTTCTCTTCTCTTTCTCATAAACTAAACAATACCCCAAATTTACTCTATTTCTCACCTATTTCTCTCTTCATATACTCTCTCTCACATATTTCTCTCTTTACAACTTCTCTCCGGAACCAAACACAGGATAAGTGTAGAAAGTTGAACCAGTAAACTCAACTAGCATGAAAGATAAAAGATAAAAAATGATAAATGAAAGATAAATTTAAAGACTTGTGTTAATTTGATTGATTGGGTGTATTAAAAACAATTTGTACGATTGATATTTATAAACGTATACTACCTAAGAAACCTACACTAGCACTGTTTGCTACCTTCTTAACCCACTAACTCACATTATATCATATAATTAAGATCATGACTAACAACAAAAATATAGGTAACTACCCAGTTAGCTAAGTTACAGCTAATAACCAATTGGTCAACTAACTTATTGACTGTCATATCAGCTGATCACGTCCTCTATAATCCTATTTTTAAGCTTATTTCCTTTATGCACGTCTTTGACTCAGTAAGCTCATACATTTAACATATATGCTCAATCAACTAAGTTATGGGCTAAAAACCACCAAATTGGCTAAATTGCCCATCAGCGGGCCATATTCTCCATCTCCCCTTTTTTTAGGAAATGAGTGCTCATTTTGAGTTGCTTAAACTCATTAACTACCCTTGATTCCAGGTGACCAGCTTCTATCTCCATATATATTCTCTTTCTAAAACCACCTTCAACTTCATCCCAAAAATTTAGGAAAAGTTGTTACTGCACTTTGACTTATTCATTTCTATGCTATATTCTTTTTTTCTAAATATAATTATAGCATAATCATTATTTGCACGAGTCCATTAAGACATATTAACAGCCTCCAAACCCATCTAGACTTAGTAGCTACGTTAAGTTGATTCTGCATCAGCTGATTCTAAGCTTGCTGTGAAATAGAGAGAAAAGAGATAGACTATGCTGAATACCGTGTGTCTTGACTACACAACAGAGTCCGTTTTATATAGGCTTAAAGCAATAAATACAATTAAATATAGAAGATTCTATTCCTATTTACATGATAGGATATGCCTAATAATTATAAAGATCCTAATTAAATAAGGAAACAACTTATATAATATAAAATCCTAATATATCATCTAGGATACTCTAAAATAATCTATAGATATAAAATAGATATAAATAGATATTTATCTTATTTTCTAACACTCCCCCTCAAGCTAATTAAAGCTTACTAAGCTTTTAGCTTATTACAAGAAAATAACGCATTTCCCATGAAATAAAAATAAACAAAACATGAAAATTGAGCTCCACCATGATTGGGAAGGCAACTCAGGGATGCTGGAGAAGCCGAAGAGAATTGCTACAAATATAGCTTAGCCAGATAGCTGGAACAATCGTCAGCCTGAAACAAATTTCTTGGCAAGCAGTGAAGTAAAGCAAGGTCCAACCTTTCTCAAAACAACATTTGGAAGCTTCAAACCAATAATATTGGGGACTTTCAACTTGAAACTAAGTCTGACAACTATTTCTGGGATAAAGACGAGGCCAGTGCATCTGGGACGAAGGCGAGCTGGACTAGTGTGAGTCATAGCCATAATAAGTCACCATCGAGATAATCATCAGTGGGAAAAGAAGACACTACCAGAATAGTCATAGTAGGAAGAGAAGACCAGTTGAATGATCATCGATAGGATAAGAAGTCCCACTAATATGATTCATATGTAGGAAAAGAGACACCACCGAAATAATCGTTGGTAGGAAGAAAAGCCACTGATATGATCCTTTAGTGAGAAAAGAAGGCATGACAAATAAAAATAAGAACCAGCAAGAAATCACTGAAAGATTTAACCAGATGGGCTGTCAAAAGGAAAAAGAAAATGTGTTTAAGCAGAAGAGAGAAAGGTTGGTCGTACAGATGAACAGTGTGCACTGCACGGATCAACAGTGACAGTGGTACGAATGAACAGTGATGAACGGTTCAGAAAATGCGTCGGAATTCGGTAAGCAGCGGTAGGAAATGGAAACCGAAAAAAAGGGGTCACAACAGTGGAGAAGGGGGAAACCGAAGAAAAATGTGTCACCATAATCTTTTTTGAAACATCGTTGAAAAACAAAGAAGGTGGGGCCACCGACGGCATCTGCGGTGATGTATCACAGAGGAAGGTCACAGGATCAAAACTTTCTCTGATACCATGTGAAATAGAGAGAAAAAAGAGAGACTATGCTGAATACCGTGTGTCTTGACTACATAGCAGAGTTCGTTTTATATAGGCTTAAAGCAATAACAATACAAGAAAACTCGGGAAAGCCGTCGGTAATGCAATTTTTCCGACGGATTACCGACGGCCACAAGCCCGTCAGTAAAACGGGCGTCGCAAATGCTTACCGACAGATTTTTTTTTATCGTCGGTATAACCAACGGGCTCAACCATCGGTGCAGATCCATCGAAAACCATCGGTAGATTCCGACGGGTTATACCCTTCGGTAGAGTTCCAACGGCCATGCCCGTCGGTATAGCCGCAAATTTTTTCCGACGGTTCAGCCCGTCGGTAAACCTGAATTTATTTTTTTAAATAATTAAATTAATTGATTACTTTTTATATTTAATTTTAATTAATTAATTTCTGTAAATAATTTAATTAATTAATTTAATTATTTTTTAAATTAATTTAAATCAATTTAATTTATTAAATTAATTAATTAAATTATTAACTATTAAATTAATTAATTAAATTATTAACTATTAAATTAATTAAATAATTAATTAATTTATTTATTTGATTATTGAAAATAATTTATCCCAAATTTAAAAATGTTTATTTATTAATTTAATTAACTATTACTAGTAAATTAATTTAATTTAATTAAATTGATTACTTTTAATTATTAATTTATTCTCATATTTAAAAATGTGATAATGTAAACTAAAAAACAAATTAAAAAAAGAAACATAGTAAATAAATAAATAAATTCGACGAACAAAGATCAGTAACTAAAAAGATATCCTGAAATATGAAAAAATATAAGTACAAACAGAACTAATAGTCTTGGTAGTCCTGATCATGATCGAGATGCTCTACATCATCTGCATCATCGGCATGATCATCAGTACTAGGAGGCGACGGGGGAGGCGGAGGCGATGGAGGAGGATGCTGGCCAGCTAGCAATTGGTGCATCTGCTCTTGTCGCACCAGCACCTGAGCCAAAATAGCACTCGTCCGACGGGACTCCTCCTGCTGCTGGACCACGACCCGCTGCTGCTCGGCCACGACCCGCTTCAGCTCCATTATCTCTTGCTCATCCGCGGTAGAGCGACCAGTGGCAGCACCACTACTCGACGACTCTCCGATGTGGGGGCGGCGGGTCCCTTTCTTGTAGTTGCTGGCAAGGTCGCTAGCACCGTATAGGCGACCCTTCTTCTTGCCCCCAGCAACATCTGCCCATACCCTAAGCAGTGCAGATAGATCCTCAGGGCTCTGAGAGGGTGAACATGATGATGTCTGAGACATCATGTGAGACATCCTTGCCTCACATTCCTCCTGTCAAACATAAACAAATAAGTCAATTTTTTTTTTGTAATAAAACAATATAAACATTATTAAAAAACTATTCATTATATTTTATAATTACCTGGGTCGGCCTCGACTGCTCATCGATGAAATCACTGGTACTCCTCCTAATATGCGTTGCACGATGGAGCTCGTGCAGCTGTACCTCTCTACCCAACCGCTTCGACTGTAATTATTTAATAAAAAACCTTAACTAAATAATAAATAATAAATAGTAACTAACAATAACAATAATAATAATAATAATATAAAACGTACAAGTCGAGCTGCATGCTGCGCCTGACTGACCGAACCTCCGGTGTGCAAGCTCCCACCCTTCCCAGATGTTCTATTCTTTTTCGCCTTCTCGCTTACCGCCTTGAACTCAGGGGAGTTCCAGTGCGCTTGCAACTGCTGCCAGAGCTGATCCCCTATCTAGTGGGGCTATCCATTGAGGTGGGCATCTCTAAACATATCAGAGAGGCGGTGGGAGGCCTTCATATGGAAATTCTTCTCGATCCGCTCCTCATCCTCTTCCTTCCAAGAATCCCTCTCCTGTATGAATATAATACATTATTAAACATAATTGAATTTTATGAAATGAAAAAATAATATGCAACAAAATAAAAATTACAACTTACTTTGAAAGATTTGAACATATGATTCCGCTCCTCCTCCTCCAACTTCCCCCAGGTGGGCCAAAACGTGTGGTAATTATCCTCAATTACTGCTGTGATAGCTATCGCAACTGGCTTTGAGGGAAGGAACCTGAACAATAACAAGATGTCAAATAAATTAAAAAAAATAATATATATATATATATACACACACATATACATGTAAATTATTAATAACTCGAAATTTTTTTTTAAATACTTACCCTTTACTAGCCAACCTGATAGCAACTCGGTCATCATGCAGCATTTGAATATCGTCAATGACCTCCTGGTCAACCTCCTGTGCTGAACCTCCTCCTGCTCAACTCCGGTCTGATTAGGTGTATGACCCGTACTATACTCATGATAGGACAGATGAGTATCGGGCACCGTCTCAGGCACAAAATGGGAGGAAGAAGCGCCAAGGGTTTGCTGGAACCCGGGGTTGGGACCATGTAAATGGGAGGCAAATCGGGTGCCGGTGCAGAAGGTGTTGGATGCTGTGTATGTGTCGAATGCACTGGAGGCTTGTAGCGGCCGAACGCGCTGGAGCCTGTGTAGGCGTAGATGTATGCGAATGTTGTGTGGATGACAACGTCGCATAGCCAGCATCATCAATCCTATTAATGTTCGGCCTCCGACGACGAGGGGGTCGATGGCGATGCCCTTCCCCCTCGTTTACCACCAGTGGGTGGTCTGGGGGGTCGGATCCTAGACCTCCTGATGTCATATATGTCTATAGAGCAATTCAACAATAACAGTCATGAAATATTATATTTAAACATAACAATATTAAAAATGAATTCCATAAAAATAAACAAGTTATATGAAAATAACTGACAAATTAAAATATCTTGTTAGACATTAATTTCTCTAATTGTAAAAAGTTAAACAATTTCATTCTACCAATTTTGCCCACTCTGCTTCGGCATCGTCTTCAGATCTTGATGGCTCTGCCACTTCTTCATTTAATTCCTCATCTCCATCTACATCTTCATATGTGATTGGATCGTCACGTAGTCGAGAAATGGGTTCCACTTCATTTACTACGTTGACATGAGACATCTCATCCACTTGATAAGCCATTTCTTCCTGTGGATCATCTGCTTCAATGCGCCCCCTTGGTTTTGTCTTTATTGCAACACACCAACCTTGTTTGTCCCTTCGAGTTGATGGATAAGGGACATAATACACTTGTCTTACATGTTGTGCCATGATAAACGGATCAAACATTTGGTATATTCTGCTCATGTATATGTCAACAGTATTATATTTTCGATCCACTCTTGTGCCTCTACTTTACGGATCAAACCAATTACAATAAAATAGCACTATTCTTTTAGTATAGTCTAAAGTATTGTACGCCAGTTCATATATATGTTGAATCACGCCGTAGAAGTCGTCTTCACCTCCATCTGTGACACCTTTTACATAAACTCCGATGTTAACTGTTTTTTCCCCCTCTACTTTTTGATTGGGTTTGAAATTTGTATCCGTTTAAAAAAAACGTGTGCGATTCTTTTACACGTGATTTAGGACTATGAGATAAATTTCTCAAGTGTTCGATTTTAGGCGATTTTGACTCACTGTACACCTGCGTATACACATGCATAAGTGATTTATGGTTCCTTTTTTCAAATAATCTTTTGTATTTTCAAACAATAAATAGTTGAAATAGGACTAAAAAATACATACCTGGTTCATAAACCACATTGGGAAATATTCATGAATATAGGCAGAAGAGTCTTGTTCGCCTGTGGGCTTAGTTAACAAGAATGCCCTGATCAAGTCATTATCAAACAAATGATCATGAGTAGTTATGGATAAAAGAAATTGAAAGTGGTCAAAATGATACATACGTAAGATATGGTGATACTTCAGCACAGTTGATCAACACGTAAACGTGGGCTGACTTCCACTCTTCTCCCGTTAACCAGTAAGTCAGCTCCTTTCCAGCATAACAACCGGGAAGGCAAAATACTGATAAGGCTAGCAGGTGTCCTTTACTTTCAATTTCTATTTCATTCCTATTATTTGTTGGTGTCAACATGAAATTCATAAAATAATGGGAACATAAATGGATTGTCTCACAGTGTAAGTAAGTTGCACAAATAGATCCTTCAACCATGGTCTTATTTTTCACTGACCGTTTTGAGTCACCCATAAATCTACAAAATAACAAGGTTGATGATAAAAATTGATACATTTAACCCTTCAAGTGAATATTTATTTTAAAGAATATTTTATTACATTGCCTTTCGAATGGATACATCCATCTGTATTGAACCGGTCCACCAAGCCTAGCTTCATGTGCAAGTTGCACTGTGAGATGCTCCATAGAGTCAAAGAAACCAGGGGGAAATATTCTCTCCAACTTACAAAGAAGGACTAGTATGTTTTGCTCCATCTTTATAAAATCATCATCTCTCAATGTCGCAGAACACAAATCTTTAAAAAATTGGCTGAGTTCAGTAAGTGGATTTAAAACATTTGACGGCAATGAACTAAATACAATAGGAAGCAAACACTCCATGAATACATCACAATCATGGCTTTTCATCCTAATCATGGTTCCTTTGTTCACATCGGCCCATCTTGTCAAATTAGAAGAATAACCGTCTGGCATTCGAAGTTCTTTTATCCACCGACAGACTGACCTTGCTTCCTCAGCAGTTAAAGAGTAACAGGCTTTGGGTTTCAGGGTTTTCCCACCCGACCGAGTCGTCAAATGCAAGTCCTTTCGCCTACAGTAAAGTGGTAAGTCCAGTTTGACCTTATCGTTGTCTTTCGTTCTTCCTCTAACATTCATTACTGTGAGAAAAACATTGTCAAAAAAGTTCTTCTCAATGTACATAACATCAAGGTTGTGTCTCAATAAATTATCTTTTCAATATGGTAGATCCCAAAAAATACTTCTTTTAGTCCAATTATGTCATTGTCCATATCCTTCAAATCGACCCAATTCACCAAAATATGTGATTTTTGGCAGATCCATAACTCTGCTCCAAATCTGTTCGGATGTCAACCTTGGGGGCGGGCCATCTAATTCAACTCCCCCCTTCTTGAAGGCGTTCTTATTCCGTCTAAATGGATGATCACCTGGTAAAAACCTGCAATGTAAGTCAAACTAAGAACTCTTCCCCCCCCCTGAATTTCAAGGTAAAGGCCTTTGTATGCTCCATACAATGGGGACATGTCATTTTACTATGAGTACCCCAACCAGACAACATGTCATATGCAGGGAAGTCATTAATGGTCCACATAAGAGCTGCTCTCATTGTAAAGTTCTTCTTTCGTGCAATATCATAAGTCAAATCGCCATTCCACAACCTTTTGAGATCGTCAATGAGAGGCTGTAAGTAGATGTCAATACTATTTGTTGGATTATCTGGACTCGATATAATACTAGTTAAGAACATATAGGGCTTAGACATGCACATTTCGGGAGGAAGATTGTATGAGATAACAATAACTGACCAGCAAGAATAAGGTTTCGCTGTTGATTGAATATACGGGGTAAACCCATCAGAGCATAAGCCAAGTCGTACATTACGTGGATCTGCTACAAATTTGGGATGCACACGATCGAAGTTCTTCTAAGCTTCACCATCACATGGGTGGCGCAACATACCTGAAGTGCTTCTATTCTCATAGTGCCACGTCATTTTGTCTGCAGTCTGTGTTGATGTAAACATTCTCTAGAGCCTTGGAATAATTGGCAAATAAAACATTGCCTTCGGTGGAACTAGTTTTTGTCTACCCTTCCCATTATCAGTGTGTGAAATATATATTGGCTCACCATAAAATTTGCATTCAACTAGCGCGCCATCATTTTTACCGAATTCGTTGTCGTAATATAACATGCACCCTCTCACATAACAATCAATCCTTTTAGATTCTAACCCCAACTTGGACACTAAGCTTTTAGCCTCGTAATAATTTTTTTGCAAACCATCTCTGATAGGTGATGAGTCCAACATCATCTTTGTTACGAGATCCAAGCACATTTCCGTAGCACCACAGTTAGACTTAAGAGCTAAAAGCCTTACACACATTGATAACTTAGAGTTTGCAGACCCTTCAAACAACGACTTATTTGTTTCTGTGCAATCTCATTTTGAAGTTCATCTGTGTCATCATACTGTTGCTCCTCGAATGACACGTTGACCCCCAAGGCATCACAAACCATATCTTGCATCAATTCAATTTGCTCACCTTATCCCGTATCTACGCAACTTCTTGAAGCACCTGTGCAATTATCGCCAACCCCTAAATCAACCCGAGACAACTCTTTACCATGTCTCGTCTAAATCCAGTAATTAGGCCTAAATCCAACTCTCTGCTGGTGGTATATGACCTCACCTGAGCTCTTGATCCTTCTGCAATCGCAATTAAGGCACATACATCTAATCCCTCCATTAATTTCGAAATCTTCATGTGCCATTACGGCTTGGACAAAGTGATCAACCCCATCGCAAAAAGATTGTTTCAAACCCCCTCTCCCCGGATACAACCTATCATACATCCAACTACGACTCGAAGGGAAAAATGCTATCTTTTGCATGTCAAAAAAATAACAATTTCAGCAGAACGATGTTCTTACAACTGCTCTCTTTCTTTAAATGGTATGGCCCTATCCCATTCGAGAAAAAAAACTTTTTCAGAACTCGTATAATAGTCATTCCTTAATTCTCATATCTTATACTTGACAAAATTTCGGCAGCATTTCCCATTGGTCTCTGAGTACACTAAATGATCGCAGTTATGAATACCGCGATCAAGTATGCACCTAGAGAACAAAAGGAAATAAGTCGAACCAAAATTTCATCAAATATAAAGATACGAGAATTAAGCAACAACTATTATACGAGTAAAGAAAAAGTTTTTTCCCAAACTGTCCGACGTGGACAATTCAAGGTTCAATATACAATGAGCACGTGGTACCCTAAAAGATTACATGCACTCAATAATATATTGAACCTCAAAAGGGAAGCTAAGGCTTTTCTCCGATTCTAATAAGAATAATCAAACATCCACTTCATCAATAATTAACATAACAATTAGACAAGCAGAAGTGGCAAGGGTAGAATTAGAAAATCGACTTGGTCATTTGAAAAGAAATAGGTTGGAAGTTGACATCCTCTTAAAGGATAGAATTAGACAAGCAGAAGTGGCTTATAGGTTCTGTTTTAATTCTTTTATTTTAATTTTTGGTCAATTGTTTGCGCTCATTCTATAGAAATACCGTCGGTACTTGAAAAACCCACGTAGGATAGTATTTTTCTGGCATTCATGTGTGCCTCAGCTCATAGCCTTTTAGTGGGGGAGCGAAGGTTCTATGTCAGAATTGCAAAGGGATTAGAGAGATCTTTTGAGCCAATATACTTTTCTAGTTTTCTTTTGTATTATTTCTTTTGCATTTACTTGTATCATTAAAATAGTACTGTACTCTTAATCAAATGTTTATTTCCTATTAATTCTATTAGTTCCTTACACTATCTTAAAAATATGCATTTACAAATATTTTTAATTTTAGGTTTGAAAAGGTAAATATAGATATCTATGTTTACTTATTCCTTTGTTTTCAACATTTTCTTTGCTTAAACATTTATATTTGACAAATATAAAAATTTTGTATCTTGATTTTTCAGTTTGTTTTGTTTTTTGCTTCTTATTTGGTTGCTTTTGTAAAAAGTTTCATTTTTATCTTGAAAAGGTACTTTAACTTTTGTGTCATGGACATTTTATCAATAACTTATAATTTATCCTCGTGAGCTAGGTCTTGCTATGGTCTCATTCAATTCAGTTTTTCAGCAAAAGACTTGATTGATAAAACTAAATGATAATATAAGTGTTTTACTATGCACTATTTATTTTTCTTTTGTCGATTTGTGTTTGTTCTTATGTTATGGAGGATTTGTCATCCTCTCAGGTCTTTAAATTATTTTCCTTAACTTCTTTATATAGATTGATTTTGTGATACGCAGATCCACAAATGGGAGAGCGAATACTAGACATGTGTGTTGCACCTGGAGGGAAAACAACTGCAGTTGCAATACTGATGAAGGATAAAGGAGAGGTCATTGCAACTGATAGATCTCATAACAAGGTGCAGATTCCAAACTCTTGTAAAATGCTAATCATTCCAATTTTCTTGTTTGAACTTGAGTATATTACCGTGACTGGATGGCATGCAATTACATGCCTTAAATTTCTTTTCCTAAAGATCTCCCTTTTTTGGATCCATTTTTACAAAGACAGGCACGGGAAAGAAGTACATAGAGATGTGCAAAGCAAATTGCAGCCAATGATAGAATTAGATCTGTTTTTTCTGTTTCTCTACTTTCTAATTCTTCTATTTTTTATTCTGTTCTAATTTTAATTCAAGACCACTTCATCAAAAGAGATAGATAGCATCCTTCACAAGCATGTTAGATAAAAGCAGACGATCATGAATAATAAGTCGGTGTAGGGGTCAACAGCCAACCATTTTCCACCAAAAAAGAACCGACATTTCAAGCATCAAAACATGATAGAAAAATATTCAATAATACTATTTAAAGCACGAAATCACTAACAACAAAATAATCTTATAACATACATCACTTCAAAATTCTCTCTGTGGAGAGAACTATGAAGGAAATTAAATAAAAAATATCGGTGTGGGGGTCAACAGACAACCCTTTTACACCCAATGAGTCAATCGACATTTCGTTAGAGTGCATACCTCGATCGCAGAGTTGTGGTAGAGGCACGAGCGGTGGAGGTGGCGGTCTCAGAGGCCTATGAAACAGAGCTTCTTCTGCAAGCAAAAACTACTAGTTTAGATTTACAGACATGCATCAATGACTAAGATGCAAGTACAAAAACAATGACAACGAAAATAGCCCATGTTTTGTAAATGTTTATGTAGCATACATGTATTCCAGAAGCTATAAAATATGTGTATTAGATTTCACACGTATAGGAGCTTTTCAGAAATTGTGCTCTTGACATATACTCTGGAAAGTATCAAAAAGAAGAACCGAAACCAATAAATCACAATCAAATTCCAAAAAAAAAAACATTGTGATGCAATTGAAAGATTAGATCATTCAAATTTTGACAATCTTGACCCAAAACAATAGTAACAACACAACCAATACGCAGATATATGTAACAGGCAGATAAATACAATACTTAAAGCCAACCAAAGCAAAGATGTTCAATTAAAAAAAGATCGAAGTTTATATTAAGTGGTACCTTCAATTCAAATGGCTTCAGATCCCTTGCAAGCTGCTCTGTATTTATACCCTCGCGAGCAAGAAGCCTGTCCGTACAAAAGAAATAACAAAAAATGATCATACTAATTGACCGTATGCTATCATTCAAGCAATTTTTACTCTAAGAAAATGATGGAAACCTATGCATTTGGGCATGTAAAACTAAGGTGATGCCCCTTCTAAGAAAGGATAGAGTGGGACGGAAAGAGACATGGTGGGATACTATTTTGAACTTCAAAGGATTTAATACATGATGCATGATCAAGTAGACTCCAGTTAGCAATCCCATTTAACCAGGATATGGCTTGGTTGTTGTTTTTGCTGCTCTACTTTGAGAGAAGCGAAAGGAACATTTTTATAACATTTTAAAAAATCTCTCAAACAGCTCAAAGCACTCTAACTAAGAACTAGCCGAAAGATGATTTAAGATTTTTCATAATTTCTGAATTCTAAGCGATTGAACAATTTAGGCATAATAAAAAATTGGCATTGAGTACCTTATTGCAGCAATGGATTGGGAAGGCGCCTCAACCCTTATAGTCTTGGATTTAAGCTTCTTAAATAATGCTTTGAGTTGATCCAAGTTCCTCTGAACAATGTATGAAAGTGAATTCAAAACCAGAGATCCCAAATCATAGTTAATCAATAGTTATTCCATTTCTATTAAACAGTGACAATTCTCACTGATAGAAAGCAATGCTTATTCGTTTACTTAATCAAATTGAAGCTACGCATGGTTTACAATCAAAATTACATTTATACTTAACCTACAAAAACACTGTTTCGTATCCTTTCATTGTGAGAGTAAATCTCTCTGAAGTGTAAGCAATTTCTCACAATTATGCCAGAAAAATAAAATGTTGAAGAACCTGTTTGGAACACAATGTAGCGTGTGGCAAACAAACGCCTATTCATTCTGAGGAATATATTAAAAGGAACAAGTTAATTCGGTGGCATTGGTTGATGTGGTGTCAGATTGCGAAAAGAGGGGGAATAGAAGGAAGAAAGAACTTGGAGTGGAACCCTACAACCTAATTGGGAAAAAAAGACAAAAAATACGCAGCAAAAAGAGGAGAAGACAGAGACAAACGTTACTGAGAAGAATACCGGTGCACGAGAGAAATACGGCGCAGCAGAGAAGAGAGGGGCACCTAAGGCTTGAATCAGAAGATAGATTGAGAGAGAGAAATCAAAGATGAGAGACAATGGAAAATCAAATGAAGTGAATCGAACCAACCACAGCGACGATGAAGGTGACTGCGGGTGATGGCGGCGGCGGCAATGACAGCGACAGCGGGAGTGGCAACGGCAACGGCGTTACTTTGAAGTCAGTTGTGGTGGTGGTCGTTGTTCTTGTGTGTGGTGGAGGTCGCCGTCGTCCAAGGAGGGTGGGTGCTGGCTGGTGGCGCCGGAAAGACGAAAAAAGGGGAAGAGAGTAGAGAATAATAGAATGAAAAATGGAGGAGAAGGTCTCGTGGTCTGGGTGAAACTGGATATTACCAACGGGCTTAATTAACTTTCCGACGGCTTAATTTAAATACCGGTGGGATAGCCCGTCGTTATATGAAAAACTGGAGGCAAACCCTAAAATGGACACCGGGATACCGACGGCTCTTTACCGACGGGCTCTAATCGTCGCAAAAAACACGGGATTTTCGATGGCCCGGTAGTCGGTAAAGCGACCCATCATCTGTAAGTAGTTCTGAAGCGGCTGGCGTCGATAAACAAAGGTGTATATTTGGTTAACTGCAAGCTGACTAACCGTCAGAAATCTCGTGTTTTTTGCGACGATCAGAGCCCATCGGTAAAGAGCCGTCGATATCCTCAATTTTTCTTGTAGTGTAAATACAATTAAATATAGGAGATTTTATTCCCATTTACATGATAGGATATGCCTAATAATTATAAAGATCCTAATTAAATAAGAAAACAACTTATATAATATAAAATCCTAACGTATCATCTAGGATACTCTAAAATAATCTAAAGATATAAAATAGATATAAATAGATATTTATCTTATTTTCTAACACTTGCATTAACTGATTCTCCTAGCTTCCTAGACATGGAAGCACATATTCATGTCTGCCTAGTTTCGCACGAAATTAGGAGGTAAAGAAAAATATTGAGTAAAGGCTATCCCTGTCAATGACAAAGCAAGTAGTTGCAACTTATAGTACTCATTCTGATTAGTCTCTTCACATTGAGCAGTGAATCTGCCATCATGATCCATGGTAGACATGTCTTATTCTCTTGAGAAAATGGTGAAATTAGAGGTCTTAAACCCACTTGGCAGTGGCATCATTCTGTCCACTTATTCTGGATATAGCTTTTGATACGTAGGCCTATATAAAGGCCTTAGTTGTACATTGAAGTACCTTTGCATAATCTCAGCTATCATGTTAATTGGGATCAATTTACTGAGGGATAATTGGTCTGCTTTCAACCATTATAGGTTGGATAAAATTTGGTACCATGGTTGGAGTTGAACCGTTTTGTACCGTTGGCACTGATACCCCTTGAAGCAACATTTGGTACATTTGTTCCGATAGGTTTAGAATTGTCGTTTGATTAGCCACGGTAAGTGGAATTAATTGGTATTTATTGTTGTTCTTCTGCATAATCACCAAGATTATCATATTGAGCCATGTGAGCAGCCGAATGATTAGTCAAAAAAGGTGGAATGATATTCTATGACAGCTCATTCAGTCGATGTTTACTCACTACTCGTTTGCTTTGCGAAGAAACCAGTCAAATAGATTTCACATTTACTCACAATGTATATATAAAGAAGAAACTCATTTTTTCTATTAATGAATATTGACTAATAGATTTCTTAGTCAAGTATATTACCAAGTTTAGAATAATAAAATCAGCAATCGAATTCCCATTGAATAAGTGTATTCCCATTCTGCAAAATCATATTATCACTCTATCGGTGTCCTATTCAGAAGTATCAGTCCCGTGAGGTAATGGTACCTTTTGCTTACCATCGAAAGTATTCTTTGGTGCCAAACCTTTTTTATTTGCAGGATTTTGCAGGTATGCATATAATGTCTACTGTACTTGCATACCATTTCTCTATTTAATTATTTAAGGTTATCCTCCAAAAAGGGATTTCTTAAAACTGGTTTTATCTTCCATGTGCATATGTCGTGATTCTGTTGACACAAGAAGCCATTCTTTCCACTGTAGCGATAGACAATTAAGTTATGTGGTCACTACTTACTCCACCAAATTCGGGCCAAGTTCCTTGTCTTTTTTGTTTGTGTGTGTGGTGGTGCGTATAACTGTTAATCATAAGAATCTGACTATTTGAGTTTCTGTAGTCATTGGTCTCCATATGGCCCTTTTCTTGTGAAGCTTTTTGTTAAATAATTTTATTATTTTTTTAGTCTTTGACCAGAAATTTCCAGACAGCTGTGAGATTAATTTTCAGTTCGTAGGTCGTGATAATTTTGTTAATTTTTTTTTTCCCAATAGACTGTAGTATTGGTTGCAAGATCAAGGGATCTGGAGAGAGGTAATTTTCAATTCTAATTAATGTCATGATAATCCTATTGGTCAACAACCAATAATGTTTTCTGCTTATTTTTCTTCCGATATTATGCATATCAAATGTGTAATTTCAACACTGCTTATAGTGTTGCTAATTTGTATGAATTTACCTGGTGGAGGAAGAATGCAAAGAATAGGGAACAGTTATCAAGTATTTATCTTTATCTATAATTACAAGACAAGAATTACTTTATCGTGTGTTGTCAACAACCATATTATTTGGATTTTATAAAACAAAATTGTTGATAGTTGACTATAAAGCCTGGATACGTAATACGACACGGGTACGATATGATACGAATACGGAGATACGAGAATTTTTTGAAATTTAGGATACGATACGGTCTGGATACGTTAACAAAATTTTATATAAAAACATATATATATATATATATATATATATATATATATATATATGCAAAATACTTATTAGGAAAGAGACATTGGATCAATAGTACTAGACCCAGCACTTGAACCCTCTTCCCAACTGTTGTTCAGTGCTACAAAGAGTCTTGGGCTTGATCTGCTCTTCTCAAGCCCCATTTTGCTTCGGTCCACAGAAGCCAAATCCAGCTATTCATCTCTTCTGCCAGCTCATCTAATAAGTTGTTAATAGCTTTGTTGAGAATTCAAACAACAAGAAAGTGGAACAAATAACAATGGCAAACCAAATCCAAACAGTCAAACAATCAAAACAATTCAAACCAAGAACCAATACTAGCAATGTGCAATAAAAGCCCTAATTCAAACCAAACAAACAAAGATGGAGAGTAGAAGAAAGACACCGCAATTGTTGACGCAGTTTGATCCAAAAAAGTTGACCTACATCTGCGGGAGATAACAGCCCTCCATATCCACTAGCATCAATTGAGTCTTTACAATGAGAAACTACAATTGTTCTTCACAACCCCTTCCAATTGTTCAAAATGAACAATCCCTAGGTCTCACAATTATAAAACCTCTCAATCCCTCAATGATTCCCTCAAGATTACAATAGAGAAAGATTGAATCATTCCCTCTATGAAACCCTAAGCCCCAAAGTGTTTAGAATGTGTTTCCCAAACCCTAAATCGCTCCAAGATCTTCTCACAGCATTTCTGCATCTTCTGTTTCGCATTTCTGCATTCTGCGCTCTTATATTCGCAAATCTGCACTCTGTGAATCGATTCACAGACACTGTGAATCGATTCATCCACTTAAAACAGCAGTTCCGCCTTCTGTGAATCGATTCATGATCCCTGTGAATTCAATTCACAGACTTGTGAATCGATTCACCAAATTAGCTCCCAGAGAGGCACTTCAGCTCACAGACTTGTGAATCCATTCACCAATTCAGCTCCCAGAGAGGCACTTCAATTCACAGACTTGAAAATCACTCATATGCATTCCAATGACTTCCAAACTGATTTTAAGGCATACAAACCCCGTAATTCTCCACCGTGACTTTAAATCAGTGATGATGCTCAACTATAACCCATCATCCACTTGTTGCCCTCTCCATTACCGGAATTATGTTTCAACGAAATTGATCAAGTCCAAGCAATGCTTGAACCTTGATCTAGGTAATGACTTGGTAAATACATCCGCCGGGTTGTCCTCCGATGCAATCTTCTCAACCACAATTTCTTTAGATTCAACAACATCTCTAATGAAATGCAAGCGAATATCGATGTGCTTTATCCTTTCATGATACACTTGGTGATTAGCCAAATGGATTGCACTTTGGCTATCACAATGTACCTTCACACACCCTTGTGTAATTCCTAACTCCCCAATCATACCCTTCAACCATACGGCCTCTTTCACCCCTTCAACTAGGGCGATGTACTCCGCTTGAGTAGTAGATAATGCCATAACAGACTGTTGATTAGCCTTCCAACTTATTATCGTTCCAAACAATGTAAACACAAAACTGGACAATGATTTCCTTGTATCCACATTTCCTGCATAATCCGCATCTACATAACTCTCTAAAGCGTCTTCACCTTGAGCTGCCCTTGTGTATTTCAAACCGCCTTTCAATGACCGGTTCAAGTATCTCAAAACCCACTTCAAAGCCTCCCAATGTGCTTGGCCCGGATTTGCCATAAACTGACTCACTATGCTAACCGCATATGCTGAGTCTGGCCTACTACAAACCATGTCGTACATGATGCTTCCTACCCCACTAGCATATAGAGTAGTGTCCATCTTCCTCCTCTCCTCTTCGGTATTAGGAGCTTGTGTAACTGAGAGCTTCGTGTGATGACCAAAGGAGTGCTAACCGGCTTACCTTCGTGCATCCTAAACCGCTCCACCACTCTCTTCAAGTACCCATGATGAGACAAGAACGACTCACCCTTATTCCGGTCCCTCATGATATCCATCCCAAGTATCCTCTTACCCCAAGATCCTTCATCTCAAACTCCGAATTTAATTTCTCCTTGAGCATACCGATCTCCTCCTTGCTAGAACCTGCCATCAAGATATCATCCACATAGAGAAGTAAGTAGAGAACAATTTTCTCTTCCTTCTTCAATATGTATACACAACTATCATACCAACTTCTTACAAATCCCGTCTTCAAGAGAAATTCATCAAACGGATGATACCGTTGATGAGGACTCTGTTTCAACCCATACAATGACTTTCTCAAAAGACACACCTTCGACTTGTCCTCTACAAACCCTTCCGGTTGTTGCGTGTAGATTGTCTCTTCTAGGTCTCCATGTAAGAATACGGTCTTCACGTCCATTTGCTCAAACTCAAGATTATACTGATTAACGATTACTATAAGGACCCTTATGGAACAATGCTTCACAACAGGTGAAAAAATCTCATTGTAATCAATTCCTTCAACCTTTGTGAAACCCTTGGCCACAAGTCTTGCTTTATACCTTGGTTCTTAAATTCCCAGAATGTCTTCCTTCTTCTTGAAGATCCACTTGCATCCAACTACCCTTTGCTTGTTAGGTAGCTTCACAAGTTTCCAGGTCTGTTTTTTCTCCAATGAATTCATTTCTTCATTCACTGCCTCTAACCACTTCTGACCCTCTTTGCTCTCAACAGCTTCCCTGAATGTGTTCGGTTCCGAGTCTTGCATCTCTTCAGCCATATTTAGAGCATAACAAATAAGATCTACATAGCTGTATCTCTTCGGTGCCACAGTTTCCCTCCTTTCCCTATCTCTTACCAACTGATAGCCAGGATCCACTGTTGGTTGTCTTCCTTTAGAACCTGATGGTGGAGGACTATCCTCCTTGCCATCCCCGGTCTCACTAGTGGAAGGCTCCACCTCAAACTGAGTTTTCTCTACCTCCGCTTCTGAGTCACTATTTCCCAGGTCTTTGCACTTCATCCCCATGTGGGTCTCATCAAAAGTAACATCCCTGTTTATTATGACCTTTGATCCTCCAGGCTCCGTCTTCCATAATTATATCCCTTCACACCCTCCAGATAGCCAATGAAGACACATTTCACAGCCCTAGCATCAAGTTTGTCTTGCTTGATATGGGCAAATGCTAAAGCCCCGAAAACCTTCAAATTTGAGTATTCTACCGGTTTCCCACTCCAAACCTCCATAGGTGTCTTGAAGTCTAATGTCGTTGATGGACATTTATTGATCAAATATGCTGCAATACTCATAGCTTCACCCCAGAAACTTTTAGGCAACCCAGCTCTCAAAATCATGCATCTGACCCACTCCAATATGGTCCTGTCCATGCGTTCCGCTAGGCCATTTTGTTGCGGTGTGTGCGCCACGGTCCTATGCCTCTTAATTCCCTGTTTCCTACAAAACTCATTAAACTGCTCTGAAATAAACTCCAGGCCATTATCAGTCCTTAAAACTTTCAGTTTAGTTCCCATTTGATTTCTTATAAGAGTGTGTCATTCCTTAAACTTTTCAAAGGTGTCACTTTTGCTTTTCAAAATGTAAACCCACACTCTTCTAGAGAAATTATCAATCATGGTAAGAAAATAGGAACCCCCTCCATGAGTTGTCACTCTTGATGGACCCCAAAGGTCCGAGTGAACATACTCAAAAGATTTACTAGAATGATGCATGCCACTTCCCAACTTAACCCTATGTTGTTTGCCTAGTATGAAATTATCACAAAATTCTAGCTTATCCAATTTATCACCACCTAGCAAACCTTGTTTAGCTAGTTCAACTAAACCCTTCTCACAAACATACCCTAACCTTAAATGCCATAGTTTGGTTTTAACATGCGGAGTTTGGCTAGCTAATGATGCATGCGTAATAATAGTAGAACCATCTAATATGTCCGAACCACACATTTTAGTCCCTTTAGCTATTATCAATGCACCATTCGAAATCTTAATCATGCCATGCTCAATCCTAGTGCTATAGCCTAATCCATCAAACATGCTTATAGATAAAAGATTTTGTTTGAGTTAAGGAACATACCTCACATCTTGTAAAATGAATTCGCGGTTGTCATACATCTTAAGACGAATTGAACCCATACCTTGAACCTTGCACGCTTTGTTGTTACCAAGGCGAACTACTCCCCCTTCTTTAAGCTCCAAAGTCTCAAAGTATTCCTTCCTTGGACACACGTGATAAGAATACCCCGAGTCCATGACCCAATTCTTTTTTGTTTCCAAACTCGTCACCACTAGAGCCCCTGCACTCTCATAACCATCCTCCGAAGCAATAGCTACCTCCACGGAATCCCCCTTGCCCCCTTCTCGGGACATTCCTTCTTAAAGTGACTGGTCTTGTGACAATTAAAACATTTGTACTTAGCCTTATTGTTCCCCTTTGACTTGGATTTTGACCTAGGCTTCTTCCCTTTACCATTTCCTCTACTCTCACTTCTTCCCCTTGACACATTCAAGCCTTCATCACTATCTTCCATCTTCGAATCTTGAAGCTTAGTTAGCTCATTGGTCCTAATTGATGATTGGACCTCCTCCAAGGTAATAGTAGACTCCTTCCCATAAAGGAGTGCATCCTTAAAGTGTTCAAAGGTCCTAGGTAATGAATTCAATAAGAGTAGAGCCTTATCCTCGTCATCAAGATTCACATCAATATTTTGTAGGTCATCAATAATCTTGTTGAATTCTGTTAATTGCTCCACAATAGGTTTCGTCTCTACCATTTTAAACCAATAGAGATGTTGTTTCAGACATAACCAATGAGCCAATGACTTGGTCATGTATAGCAATTCTAACTTTGCCTACATTTCCGTCGCAGTCTTCTCTCTTGCGACTTCCCTCAAAACCTTGTCACCTAGACACAAGATAATGGCACTTCTTGCTTTATCTATCATCTCCGTCTTCTCCGTTTGAGATAGGGTGGTCGGCATCCTTGCCTCACCTTTTAAGGCATCCACACATTTCTGTTGAATCAAGATCGCTTCCATCTTCACTCTCTATAACCCAAAATCATTATTTCCAGAGAATTTCTCAATATCCTATTTGGTACCCATGGTGCACACTTGAAAGATTTGTTCCGTTTCCACAGATGGCGCCACTTGTTGAGAATTCGAACAACAAGAAAGTGGAACAAATAACAATGGCAAACCAAATCCAAACAGTCTAGCAATCAAAACAATTCAAACCAAGAACCAATTCAAGCAATGTGCAATAAAAGCCCTAATTAAAACCAAACAAACAAAGATAGAAAGTAGAGGAAAGACACCGCAATTATTGACACAGTTCGGTTCCAAAAAGTTGACCTACATTTGCGGGAGAGAGCAGCCCTCCATATCCACAAGAATCAATTGAGTCTTTATAATGAGAAATTACAATTGTTCTTCACAACCCCTTCCAATTGTTTAAGATGAACAATTCCTAGGTCTCACAATTACAAAACCTCTCAATCCCTCAATGATTCCTCTAAGACTACAATAGAGAAAGATTAATCCTTCCCTCTATGAAGCCCTAAGCCCCATAGTGTTTAGAATGTGTTTCCCAAACCCTAAAATCGCTCCAAGATCATCTCACAATGTTTCTGCATCTTCTGTTTTGTGTTTCTGCATTCACTACAAGAAAAAGCGCCGATACCGGCGGTCACTACCCATCGCAAAAAAACCAGTGTTTCCGATGACTTTTACAGTCGATAACAGTCACTACAAGAATTCTCGCCGTTACTGACGGCCAGACCGTCGGTAATTTTTTTTATTTTGATAACCCTAGATCTGGATATTGCTTCTTCTGCCCGAAACGGAGAGAAGGGAAGAAAAAAAAAAGAGGAGAAATCACGAGAGGGAGAGGCCGCGAGGGAGGGGGATGCCGCGAGATAAGACAGGGAACTGTGCGGGAGGGGGAGGCGAGTAAAGGAAGAGGAAATCGCGAGGGAGAGACTGAAAAGGAAAAGAAATCGCGAGAGAGAAGGCGAGATCGAGAAGGGTGAGGTCGCGAGAGAGAGATCGTGAAGGGGAGGGGGTGCGCGAATGAGAACAGAAGGAACAGAGTGGAAGATCGAGGTGGTTCCGGCCAAGACCAACTTGTCACAGTCACAACAAAATGAAACAAAGGAGAGGAACGCGCAATCAAGACCAACACTATTCATCTTTCCTTACATCACAGCCTGGTACTTTGTTTTTGTTTCAAGTTTCTCATTGCTCATTCTGTGTTGAAACGAATGATTGATTCCCCAACCCATTTTAATTTCTTCCCAATTTGGTCTTATATGTAATTTGAAGACGTGAAGAAAAGGATTGTAGACGCTGTACGAGATAATCAGGTGATTTCTTCTGGACATTTGTTTATCTTTTTCTCTTTTTTTTTTCTGTGATTGGTGCTTGAATTCAGTTTAATTTGGAAAGCTCACGTTCAATATTAGGTGACTTTGCTATTCACGGTAGTATACTGTATACATACACTAGACAATATATTTCAGTTTCCAGACCCGTTCTTTATTTTTTGCAATTGATAATGGGTTTTGAAGGGGAAAATGTTAAGTATGTAACTGGATTTGTTGGTCTCTGTAATCAGTTAACTTCTTTCATTTGAATTCATTAATGGGTGTCAACTAAGTTGCATAGCTAGAACCTTTTTTCTGAGCTTTCTGATCTGATTTTCAAATTTGAAGACAAGTTGTTACTGACCAAAGGGGGTTGTGTTCATGTTTTATCGTTTTGGCTAGCATCTGTGTGTAGGTTTGAGCTTTAGTTTTATGGAGAGACTTATATGAATATTGGATATCAAATAAACTTGCAAGTTTGTTTCACATTATACTTTTCCCCTTTGTATTTGTGATAGAAGTCAATTTGTAATGTGTACTGTTTTCATTATTTCTGGAATTATAACTGATGAGTAGGAAGCTGCTGGTATGACCACCGCAATTCAGGAAGAGATATTTTTGGAGATGGGTGTTGGTATGTTTTTTGTATTCAAATTCAAATATATATTATTGGTTGCTATTTGGAGTATGCAACATGTAATTAGAGTTAGTAGTACAACAAGTTAGCAACAGTGACTTAAGCATCTCTTGTGATGTGTGTAGTAATTGAAATTTGTTTCAGCCCAAAAAAGGAAATGGATGTATATTTTTGGTATTTGATTTTATGTTTTGGTATATGACCTCCAACATAGCTAGATTGCGAACTTTTGCTGTCTGTGGGTGGCACTAATTTTGTAGGCCTGGGATTTCAGCATGTTTCTTATATAGAGCCTTCTATAGATGAGATTCCCTGATACCTCCCATTTTCTTTCTTTGTTTTGGTTCTATCTCTCGAAGTTTTATGCGTTTTTCTTGGGAGGTGAGGGGTAGGGATGGAATTTTCTTGATGTATTGTGTTGTTGCTTAGTTATCAGAACTAATTTTTTTCAGCTTTGATTTAGGAATGTGAAAAGCTGTGTATATAATATTTTTGATAAAGTATCTGACATAAAATATCCTTGTTTTAAAGAGGTAAATTCTAGTTTCCATCTTCTTGTGAGTTTTTTTTATTCCAAATTTCCAATAACATTCTTCTGCTTCATTCTTTGGTGGGTTTGTACATATGCAGGCTCTCTAGTTGGAATGTACACAAGAAGCACCCTCTTTCTAAAATATGGTGTCTATGCTGAAGCTTTGTTTTTTTAAATTTTTTTTGGACCTTATAGAAATGTATTACTTTGTTGCTTGTGAGTTTCAGTTGGATATATATGGTAGCACCATAGTGATTTTGTTGATTTATGATTGACAAAAGAAAATTACTCTTGTGTAGTATTTCCCAGTTACTTCTAATTATATTCTAATTCTATTGTCTAGACTCATTCAGTATTTTTGCAATAATAAGAAGAACTGCATTATATTAATCACCAATGTCTCCTAATTAGGCACTCATGCCAAAGCAATTGAGCTGGCTAATGTCTACCCTTATGTAATTAGCGCTTGTCAGGCTGTCATGTACTACCAAATAGCAAGGGCCTTCTTTAGCATGATTGCAAAAAAAATTATCTTAACCTTGCCACTTCTCTCTATTAAACATTGCTTTAGGATCAATATCTCAGCGTGCCAGTTCTGTAGAGAGATCGATCTCAATGCCATCACATGAATTTCCAATTTCAGGTATTTCTAACATAAGCATCTAG
The DNA here is from genome assembly GCA_037113605.1 of Calophaca sinica. Classification (NCBI taxonomy): domain Eukaryota; kingdom Viridiplantae; phylum Streptophyta; class Magnoliopsida; order Fabales; family Fabaceae; genus Calophaca; species Calophaca sinica. The sequence goes on from CM073731.1 coordinate 31,012,130, forward strand.
CATCCATCTTTCATTTTGTTTGTGTACGTGTTGTCTTTCAAGTAGTATAAATAAAGGCTCCTCGTTTCTCAATTCAGTGCATTTTTTAAGAACAATACCTCTTCACTCTTCAAGCTCCTCTTTGCTATAGCCATAAGCCATGGTTCTCTCTAATTCAGTATGCTTAAAAGAGTTTTGGATTATATGTTTAGGATTAATGAAAATGAAAACAAATATGCTATGCAGTGCTAATGTGGCCTGAACTCATACATTTAATTTGCTACTAATATAGCTTGGTGACTAATTTTGCTTCTTCAACTGTAAAAAGAAGTACCTATGACTGATAAAGAAGTACCTACTGATATAGCTTGTTTGTGTTGCTATTTGTTGTTGCTGTCTTGTGGAGATGATGTGGTTGCTATTTCATGGATTTTACCGACAGTCACGAGGCGACTTTCCGACGAAAAAGTCGTCGGTGCTTCATTGTGGCTATCGGTAAATTTAGCGACAAGCGATTTACCGACGGCCCCGTGACCGTCGGTAATCTCGAATTACCGATGGCTTTTTGGAATTACCGACGGCTTTTGGCCGTCGGTAACGGCGAGAATTCTTGTAGTGATTCTGCGCTCTTATATTCGCAAATCTGCACTTTGTGAATCGATTGACAGACACAGTGAATCGATTCATCCACTTAAAACAGCAGTTCCACCTTCTGTGAATCGATTCATGCTCCTTGTGAATTCAATTTACAAACTTGTGAATCGATTCACCAATTTAGCTCCCAGAGAGGCACTTCAGCTCACAGACTTGTGAATCCATTCACCAATTCAGCTCCCAGAGAGGCACTTCAATTCACAGACTTGAAAATCACACCTATGCATTCCAATGACTTCCAAACTGATTTTAAGACATACAAACCCCACAAGCTTTTTTAGAGTTAGTTATTTTCTGTTTTAAACCATGTAACTGATTCAGTTTATTGGTTAGGGTGAGTTTAGTTGCTATATATACTCTTGTTGAGTGGAGTGGAGTTATTATCATCATTTTGTAACTGATCTCTGTAACATAAAATTGAGAGCTGAAAGATAGAGTTTGAGAGAAACACAGTGAGAATTTGATTCGGGTGAACTAGGTGATTGCAAGATCAAGTTCTTGAAGAACTCACAAGGTGTAACAACGATATCATAGTGAATCTTTGGCTCGAATTCTGTCCCCCAGATTTAGGAGGAAACTCTGAACTGGGTTACGAATTTTTGGTGTCTTTCTTTCCTTTTATCTCTTGTTAATTATTGTTCTTAATTGCTGCGATTTGATTTTGCATGTTTCATAGACTTTACAATTTACTAGTTTATGACATAATCGATTCCAACTGCTTAGAAACAAGTTACTGGGTAAGTTTTTTGATTAATTTTAGGAATTACATTGTCAATCTTGGTGAAACAATCACAATAATTGGTATCAGTAGCAAAGGACCCTTGAAGGCATGGTAGCAACAAAGTTTGATGTGGAGAAATTCAACGGCAAGAACAATTTTGGGCTATGGCGACTCAAGATGAAGGCACTCTTGGTTCAACAAGGCTTAGCAGATGCTCTATCCGGTGATAAAGGCTTGCCCACAACACTCTCAGACAAGGAGAAGAAGGAAAACATGGAGAAAGCTCACAGTGCCATCATTCTAAGTTTGGGAGACAAACCATTGAGGGACGTTTCAAAATAAAAGATTGCGGCTGCAATCTGGCAAAAATTAGAGAACCTCTATATGACAAAATCATTGGCCAACATACTTTATTTGAAACAAAGGCTCTACACCTTCAAGATGCATCCTGGGAAATCCGCAGCGGAACACATTGATGAGTTCAACAAGATCATTCTTGATCTTGAGAACATAGATGTGAAGATTGATGATGAAGATCAAAAACTCCTCTTGGTAAGTTCTTTGCCTAGCTCTTTTGATAATTTGAGTGATGCTCTACTTTATGGCAAAGATACTTTAAGCTTAGAGGATGTGCAATCTGCTCTAATTTCTAAAGACTTAAAGAGGAGATATGAAATTAAAGAAGAACACAGTTCTGAGGGATTGTTTGTAAAAGGGAAGTTTGATAAGAAAGGCTCAAAATTGAAGCAAAAGAATAAGTCCAAGGATAAGGACAAGGGTAAGAAAGATAAGAAGTGTTTTGTGTGTAAAAGGGAAGGAAACTTTAAGAAAGACTGTCCTGAAAGGAAATTTAAAAAGAAGACTAAAAATGATGATGATATGGGAAGTGTTTCAATTGCATCAGAGGGTTACTATGAGGCTGATGTATTAATGGCAGTCTCTATCGTCACTAGTAACCACTGGGTCTTGGATTCTGGGTGTTCATTTCATATGACACCAAACAAGGACTGGTTGGTTGGTTACAAAGAGATTGATGGAGGAAAGGTAGTTATGGGAAACAGTACAGTTTGCAAGGTAGTAGGGACTAGCTCAATCAGGCTGAAATGTGATGATGGAATTGAAAGGGTACTTTCTGAAGTAAGACATGTTGTAGAATTGAAGAGAAATCTGACTTCTTTGGGAATGTCAAAAGAATCGGGCTGTTGCCACAAAGCTGAGAGGGGAATACTGAAAGTAACTAAAGGTGCATTAGTTGTGATGAAAGGACATAGAGATCATGGCATCCACATCCTGAAAGCAACTACAATCATAGGCAATGTCAGCACTGTTATCTCAAATTCTGATAAGACAAACATTTGGCATCAAAGGCTCGGGCATGTTAGTTTGAAGGGTATGCAAGATTTGGGCAAACAGGGTGTCTTTGGCAGTGACAAAATTGGAAATCTGAAATTTTGTGAACACTATATTTTTTGGCAAGATACACAGGGTAATGTTCAGCACTGGTCAGCATTGCACAGAAGGTATACTTGACTATATTCACAGTGACTTGTCGGGGCCTGCTAAGGTTCCTTCTCATGGAGGTAACAAGTATTTCATATCCTTCCTTGATGACCATAGTAGGAAGGTATGGATTTACTTATTAAAGAGCAAGGATGCAGCTTTCAAGACCTTCAAGGAATGGAAGGTTATGATTGAAAACAAGACTAATAGGAAGGTTAAGACCTTGAGGACAGAGAAGACCAATTTCCTTCCAATTTTCCTTTTTTGGTATAGCTTTTTTTCCTTCCAATTTTACCCTTCATTTGAGGTAGTTATTCCAACACACCTTAATATGTAACTACCCAATAGCATTACACGGTTAAGGGGAGTGAGAGACAGAGAAATGGATAGGCAATAGTTACATTTCCCTGCTCCTCCTAATTTTGCAACTGGCATTCCATTATGTCCCATTCTCCCATGTTTTTGCTGTTTCGCGTGGTGGTTCGTAAATTTTTGGGTAGAAGAGATTTTTTGGTGTGGGGATGTTGAGGCATTGCAATCACCGCGACTATCTTGAGGATTTCATAGATTCTCACCCATGCGTGTCCGACTCAAGGGTTGTGTGATAGAGAGGAATCCTTCGCCGCTTGATAGTAATGGCTCCTTGCCTTCCGAAGGTGGAAGCCCCTTCAACCTCCTCTTAATCCATCGTTTTCCACTTAATCCATCTGTATGTATTTCAAACCTTGACTCATCTAATTCCAAGTTCTTTTTGCTTTGTGGGTTTTCTATAGTAATATTTGCTCTGGTTTAGTGGGTAACAAGGGAGGATTAAAAGTTGAAAGCTTTAATTGAAGTTGAAAGCTTTAATTGAATTGAGAGTGCGATTTCCTTTGAAGAACTTGATTTTGAAATCAAATTTTATAAGGCTTATATATCGGTTTGCTTATCAAAAATAAAAAGGCTTATATATCGGTTTGTTGGTTCATCTTCCTGTTTTGAAGACTCTGGTAGCTTCGTTTTTTTTAATCTTCTGTGTTATGGAGTTAAAATTTTGAGAGACTTATTCAATTGAATGTATTTTCTAATAGGCTATGAGTTTTTCTATATATTTTTGAATAAAATGAACAAACGGGTTTACAAATTAAGAAATGCATATAATCTCTCACACTTTATATAAAAAATTAGCGATTTCAGTTAGTGGGGGGTGTGCATTCTGCAGTTTTGTGTTGAAGTTTTGCACTTTATATAACAGAATTTTTGATCTTGCATCATGTTGGAATCACACTAATATATCAACTAGCACATTCCTCCAATCTTTATTTTGCCTTTTAAATCAATGCAGAGACTGGCTGAAATTTTTTTGATGAACATCCCTCTGTCCAACGATCAAAAATTATATATATCCTATATACGATCGGTTTAAACCGCTCGTCTGGTTATTGGTTTTTTTTTTTTTTTATAATATCGCCTGGTTATTGGTTTGGCTTAAAGGAAAAACAAAAGTTACTCGGGCTTTACTTTTATCACATCAACTACCAAAATATCTAAATATCTTTGGGGTGATTCTAGTTACTGCTACATATCTTAATTACTAATAGAATGCCTAACAAGGTTTTGAACTTTGGCACTCCTCTTGATGTGTTTCATAGGTTTTTCCTTTCAGATAGACTTTCTTCCTATTTACCTTAAAGATCATCCTTGCACTGCCTTTGTTCATATTCATAATCATAATAGAGGAAATCTTGAACCTCGAGCCAAAAAAATAGTTTTTGTTGTATATGCTCCAAACCAAAAGGGGTTTAAATGTTATGAACCAGTTTCAAAGAAAATGTTTGTCACCAGTTTCAAAGAAAAGATATGTGATTATTTTGGAACTAATTTCAAACCTCATTTTCCGGGGAACCAAAATGGAAGTTTGTTTTTCCTCAACTGCGAAATCCAATTATTCTGATTTTTTTAAAACTCAAAATTTCAACCTAAATGTACCTGGGAAAACGGACCAACTGTAACACCCCAAATTTCTATGATCTCTAAGTGTTAGAAATTATAGGGTCATTGTGTGCTAATTGCTTGTTTTATGAAGTGGGTTAGGGTTTAGTTGAGAATGGAGACCTTTAGAAAGGACTACATGACCTTAGAATGGGGAAAAAAAATCTCTTTTTAGGCAATTTTGAGTCTGTGAATTAATTCACACCCGTGAATGAATCGATTCACAGCAGCTGACAGTGCGATGGCAACCACGAACAAACAATATTAGATGTTTAAAGGGAGAGTATAGTAGAGTGAGAGAGTATATAAAAGGAACACACATTCTTTTGTCTTAACTATAATAAATCTTCAGATAATGCATGGCTGAGAAAGCGTTATCTAGAGTAGAATTCAGGTGACGTTGCTTAGGAAAACGTTGTATGAAGTAAATTTTCAGAGAACGTTTTCCCAAGAAAACTTCATTCAAACGCTCTTTTTTTTAATAAACATAAAACAAAAACATAGAGATTTCAGATAGCGTCTGACTAGATAAACATTATCTGAATATTTACTTGATATAACGTTTGCCTAAGCAAACATCATCTAAAAGCCCTGTGTTTCTCCAAGTAACACGTTCCATAATTATGTTGAGACAAGTCAAACCGTGAAGCAATTATGTTTCTGGTTTTATTTAGTTTAGTGATAAAATTTAATTAATTGAATTAATTTCTGGTTCAGAAACCATAATTGAAATAAAAATTCCAAGGTTCTTGAGCGAACGGGGAAATTCCAATCATATGCAATGCCGACTACATTATGTTTTTTTAGGGGACCGCCTACATTATGTTTTTTTTTTTGACGAGTCCGCCTACATTATGGGCCCATTTGGATTAAAGTTTGCGAACGGGCGTTTGATTCAATGTCATCTTGCAAACAGACATTTGGTTAAAACTGAGTTTACCGTAACGTGATTTCTGTTTGGATACTTTTTTCGCATACGTACGTTTGACAAAATAAAATTTGTTTGGATGATATTAATCAAACGTACTTTTAAATGTGTAATTACCAAAGAGGGTATGAGTTTTATAATATAGTATTAATAATATTTTTTATATTGCTTTGTTAAAAAAATAAATTTCACTATCAGGTGATGAAATTCCGAATACAATCTTAGTGAAAGTATAAAGCAACAAGTTAATACATATGTTCCAAATTTAAAAATAGGATAACAAGAAAAATACATAGAGAAAAAAATTTAACTAATAACAAAAACAAATCAATATAGAGAAATTTCTAAATATAATCTTGGTGAAATTATAAAATAACAGGCTAATAAATATGCTTTAAATACATTTTTAAACATGCATGTATCTTTATCATACAATATCTTTATAATGCCACCTCAAGCTATTCTTTTTTTTTTGGTCTGCACCACCGCAAGCTATTCTTAATGCACTAAAATAGGAAAAAGAAATGAATAGCAGAGAAATAAGCTCATGTGCATAAAATCAAATAACATAATTAAAACTAGGCTTAAATATGGTTTGGGTCCCTGCAAAATGGGACCTTTTTGTTTTTCGTCCCTGCAAAATTATTTTTTTCATTTTCATCCCTACAATTTGCACCATTTTCGTTTTCATCCTTGCTTTTCAACTGTCGTTAGTGACCTGGTGATGTGGCTTAACGAAGCGCTGACATGGTTGACTGTGCAACACGCTGACACTGCCACATCAGTCATTAACATTTATGTTTATTTTTTACCTTGCCACATCATTATTACTTGGTGGCAAATAAGAACAGAGAATTGCTGAGAGAGAAGGAGGCGATGCAGCTGAATATTGAGACTTTAATGGAGGTAAAAGATGGGATGTCCAAGGTTCTGATTACTGTTGAGAAGGAACTGGAGGATACACATTGTGAGCTTAGTGAAACAAATAGAGCGAGTGAGAAGGTCAAAGTTAGCCGGAGAGTGAAATTGTTGAGTTGAAAGAAGAAATAGATCAACTGAGGGGTGTTGTGAATATGTTGAAAGAGCGCTGCAGAGAGTTTGAAGAGAATAATGAGCAATTACTTTCTCAAGTTGATCATTATAGGAACGCTGTTGATGGGGTGAAGCTCGAGAAGGAAAACATGAGAAAGGGATTTGATGAGGAGAAAAATAAGGTGAAGAGCTTGGAGTTGCATGTTGTGGAAATGGAGAAAGAATATGAACAATTACTCTCTCAAGTTCACCATTACAGGAATGTTGTTGATGAAGTCAAGCTTGAGAAGGATAGCATCAGAAAGGGACTTGATGAGGAGAAATATAAGGTGAAGAATTTGGAGTTGAAAGTTGCTGGAATGGGGGAAAAAATTGAACATGAGTTGGGCAAGATGAGAGGTGAGAAAGTGAAAGTTGCTGCGTCTCTCTCTAGGATTTGCTGCGATGCGTTTCTTTTTTTTTTTTTTTAATAACTCCTGCGATGCATTTTTGTTCCTTGTTGGGATTTAAGAGAGGATGTAATTTAAACAGTCAGCAAGTAACGCTAATGTGGCAGTGCCAGCGTGCTGCATAGTCAGCAACATCACCAGGTCACTAACAACAGTTGAAGAGCAGGGACGAAAACAAAAATAGTGCAAATTGCAGGGACAAAAGTCAAAAAAATAATTTTGCAGGGACGAAAAACAAAAAGGTCCCATTTTACAGGGACCAAAACCATATTTAAGCCTTAAAACTATTTTAAATTTTTTCCAATTGCAAGTCTTTTCGTGTAGTGTACGCACAGTAGTGACAGTACACTACCCAGCATCTCCCTTCACTTTTTTACCTTTGTTTTATTATATTTTATTTCTCCTCCGGTAAAAAGCTTCCTAAAAGCAACAATAGCGGTCGTCAACTAATCCTGCTGCAGCGTTTCTTAAATTTTTTTGTTGATGTGGTTGCGAATTTTAGTACACCGTTTCTTGTTTTTGAGTCAAAGCAACTATCTCACTTATGGCAACTAAATAAAAAAAAGGGGCCCACAAGGAGAGAGATAGAGAAAGAACGAAGAAACAGCACTGCAGGTGTCAGTTTGGCAACGCTCAATTGTTAATGCCGATGTGGGTGGCCTAAAGCAACACAGTCGTCTTCTATCTTTTGCTTTGCTTCCTCAATAATACGCTCTCGCACAACAACTAGCACCAAGAGAACAAACACCCCATGAAACTAGCAGTCAAGCATCGAGCAGATAACTGGGCAAAATGGGAAGTCTAACCTCTCAACGGGAAACGTCGAAAGGAAAAGCAAGGGATTTCTTCCTTCCATCTCAACCAACGTTTGAGGGAAAACTCAGTTTCGTGGATAGACGTTGAAGGGCGTCCAAACAAAATGAGAATTCCGTTTTATGTTGCAAGGGCATTATACAGGTCATAACATTTTATGTTCACCTGGAGTGTTTGACTCGTACGGGTTATAAGTTAGGATACAAACGATGTCTTTAAACTATAATTATAAAAAAGTAAAAATATTTTATTAATTAATAATATTATAATATCATAATTCCTTTCAATGATGTTATCATATTTATTAACTATTTTTTTAAAGAAGTTACAATTATAAAAGAATTAAAAAAGTTTATAATGAAGATAAATTTATTTTAAAAAATATTTAAATAAAGTTTAATCTCTATATGTTATGTAAACATAATAACACTTGAACATTACAATTCATAAAAAGTTACTGAGAATTCAACTTAACCTTCATAAAGGAGCGGTAGTTAAGTAAACGTGTTCTAAAATTGGTGATTCTAGAATTGAACTCAAGAACTGGACAGCTTGACCGTTGTTAATGGTATGGGAGGCAGCTAGAGGATTCACATTAAGTTTGAGAGCATTACAGCTAGATGCGTTGAGCTATGGAACACTTCTAACAACTTTGGGATAAATTTTGTAAGGAGACAAGCTAACCAAGTTGCTCATGCTTTAGCAAAGGTATCTCGTTTATTTGTTAGTCACTATGATTTTGATGTTATGCATCCCTGTTTTGAGGACATTATTTTAAATGAAATGAACCCGTAAAAAAAAAATGACCTCAAGAAAAATTCATCTCAGGCAAGTTTACTTCCTAGAGAAACAAAAATATTGAGCAATAGACAATCTTCTTAACAAACTGAATTGATCCATGTAAAGTTGAAAAAAAACTAAGGCAACATTTTTAATCCACAAAAGAAAATCTTAAAATATCATAGAATTAACTATTAAGCAAAGGAATCCTATCTATTAATGAAAAACAGAAACATTTGCAGTTGTAGTTGATTTGGCAAAGTTATAGTGTCTTTATGACCCTGCTGGTTGTTTCTTTTGCTTCCTGTAAGTACCAACAACAACAGCATGGTTCCTCTCATGAGTATCAACTTTTACCATCTCTATGGCCTTCAATTGCTCTTCCCTCAGTTTAGCCACTTCCCTTTCATAAACTTTCTCAGCAGACATTGTGGAGTCTATGCAGTTTGCCTAAAAAAAGGGCAACAAAGAATGAGCTCAATGTCAATCCAAAAAAGTGACATACAAAGTTTTCATTCATTTTAAATATTGTTGATTCATATTAAACTTTATAATCTGCACTATATTATTTCCCTATTCTTTTTATATAAGAGAGTCATTGCTATAATTTTATAATTTTTTTACTCATTAGAGATAATAGGTAAAGAAAAATGTTCAAAATATATAGATGCTTAAGTAACAAACCTTGATTGATAATAGGAAGTGGCCTTCAACTTTGAGGAAATATGCTGCATTTAGAGCTAATATTCTTGCCTGCACACGAGATCAAACAAAATAGCAAAGAACACACTTGAAAAGTAAATGCACTAGAGCACTAGTGCAGAGTGGTTTCTCCATCACCAACTGAATTTTGCAGAACAGAATCTTCTGTTTTGCTGTATTCTAGTAGGGCTGGAATTGGCCAAGGGAATATCTAGAGAAAAGCACACATTTTTGTTGAAAAAGATTTTCTTTAGTGCTGAAATTTTATAAAAGACCCCAATTGTTTATTTAAACGAAAGGTCTTGATAGACATATATTAGTGAGACTGTGTTATTTAAAGTACACATAATCATTCACATGGTTCCTCATAAGTGTAAGCTATTTATGAGAAGCTAAAGATGTGGCTTCAAGTTGAGTTAATATGATGATTATTCCGATTTCCAGCTAACACCAACCTTTTAAGAAGAACAGAAAAATTCTATTTAGCATCAGATACTTGGTATAACTATTATGGCAGAAAATGCCAAGTAAATCCCAAGCAAATCATCACAGCAAGTTTAAAGCATTATTGCCTTGGAAATATTATATAAGAAAGAACGGAGAGAGAAATTTTTTTTGAGGGAAAGTGTATTATTTTTCAGTCCCATATATGATCTACTTCCTCAATGTGAAAGTTGAGTATAGTCACTGCAGTTTGTGAAACTAATTTGGTGTACCTTATTATATGTTAAAATGCAGTAAATTTAAAAGAGGAACTTAAATTCTGTCAATAATTATCATTCTTGTTTTTCAATCAATACTTTTGGAAAAAGAATTTATATACTCACAAGTCATAATAACTTCACCATAGCAAAATAGTTTAATAAGCAAACAGACAAACCAACCATGGTTAATGGATAAGTTAATAGTAGGGAATAGACCTGGTCAGGTTGAGCAACATCAGCAAATATGACATCTACCATACCAACCAACATTCGGTATCTACCAGGGTATCTGGCATCTTCAATGATTGGGATAACATTTGTTCTCTTCTTAGCCATGTTCAACAAGTCTCTACCACTTCTAGGAGAAAATTCAACTGCATATACCACTCCATTCTACCAAAAAAAGAAGAATTAAAGGGTAAAGTGCACCCCATCAATATGAAGATAAGGAAAATCTAAAAAATTATTACTGTTTTTTTTCCTTTCATTTTGTATATGAAAATAGAATGAAGCCACTAACTGGTCCAATAATGTCAGAAACATGAGAGACTGAGGTTCCTGATGCAGCTCCCAAGTAAAGAACCCGTGCTCCCGGCGCCTTTTCAGTTCACAAATAAAGAATATTGGAAAATTGTCACAATCATGAGATGAAAATCTACTGATGAATTAAAGAAATGAGCTCAAAGACTGCTGCTATACATTCTGAATAGATTTAAAAATTTTGTTTACAAAAAGTTGATTATTCTAGTGATTAGGCTGAGTGCCTTTTTAAATACTCATATGACTAACACTAAACATTGGGTGCATATGAATTTCATGGAAGTTTAATGTTATTCAATTGCAATATCTATCACAGAAATTTCAATATATATGAGATACTCACTATCCAGATGTCATCAAGACCTCCCAAAATTGCAGCTGCCAGCTTAGAACGGTAAGGGTTCCAAACTCTGTGTTCAACTTTTGTTCCATCTTCACCCTGCAAGAGAAGATTTAAGCATCCAAAAAGAGATGTAAACAACTTAAATTTCAGTAGAATCTGATATCAAAATTTCAAGTGAAGAAACAGGAAAAAAAATGGTTAAAGGCATATTTTGGTCCCTGGTAGTCTCTCATTTGGGTTTTGATATCTATTTTTTGTTATAGATATATGTAACTTATCCCACACACCCCGTGCATTATTTTAAATCCATTCAGGACACTCATCTTTTCCCAATTCTTTGATAGTGAATTTCGTTTTTGAGACCTCAATTCACAATGTAGGTCCATAACATGAAGCACATCAGCAAAAACCACAAGAGACAATAACCTTATTCGATTCATTTCATTTTCATTACTCTCTATTTTTATTGATTTTCCAACATTAAATACACAACATTTTCTGTGAAAATTTTACCCAGAAATAACCAAGCAACTACACTCAAATTCAGTTGGTACAAAGAGTGACATGGTATATGAAATACACCACAAAAAACATTAAACTTTTCCACAAAAGTCCCTTTCTGTTTTTTTTTTTTTTGGGAGTCATGTCCTTGTTTGTCTTTTACCATGCCTTGGCTCCCCAATAATATAGCTGTTTCAAGCCACTGAATGTGAGTTTTTATGGCAAGAAAAATAGATAAATTTATGGGAGAATGGTTAAGAGATAAAAACCTGAACAGCAATGCGCTTCTCATTGTAAACGGATTCACCAGGGATAAGGTTCTTGGTAAGGAGAGCATCATTACTACCAGTCTTAAAAATGAAAACTCCTTCATGTCTATGTGGAATGATTACCCCTTTGCTACCACCTCTCATCCCTCCACCTCCATTACGTGCACCACCAATGCCTCTGCCTCCACCACGGCCTCGACCACCACCTCTACCCCTACCACCACCACCTCTACCCCTACCACCACCACGGCCTCTGCCACCTCCACGACCACCTCTTCCCCCATCGTTATGAGCTCCGGGTGCCCCATCAACACGGCCACCACGACCACCACGACCACCTCTTCCTCCATCATTATGAGCTCTGGGTGGCCCACCAACACGACCACCACGACCTAATTCATTGATTCAACATACTCAAAATATCAACACAGACATATATATCTCAATGTTCTAGAGTAGGTTTGCAACCACAATTGCAGACCCATTTTAGACTAATATCCAACCAACTTACACAAGTCTCTATAAATTAAAATAAGCTCACATAAAAAAATTCTTATAAGTTATATACATTTATTGAAAATTTAAACAAAATGCTCCTACAAAATGTAATATACAAATACTAATTCTAATTTATTGAGAAACAATTTTTCAAAAAAAAAAAAAAAACATAATTCTTTTAGAGTTCTCCGCAACACGATCACATAACACCCAAAGTTTCCAATTTTTTTTTCCCTATTTTGTGGGAGTATTTACCTTGTTATTATAGTAGTGAGCGTTACAATTTTTGTGCGATATACATTCACAAAAAAAGAAACACATAAACCGTGAGAACATCGTTACTTTACAGAGAAACATGTGTGTGAAGAAAGAAAAGAGAGAGTGGCCATACCTATTGGGGGTCTCATTGTAAGAGTGAGGACTTGGGATTTCGGAAGAGAAAGAAGAGCAAAACAATAACTATAACTGAAATAAGGGTTTACGCATAACGCAATAAAAAACGTCGCTTTATATAGATACAGGTTATAGTGAAGTTGCTTGCGACACAAGTAGTAGGGTTGGGGATAAACCTGGAGGCCTATTATGAAGGCCCGTTTTCAGCATGGATCAAGTAAAATATCTCGACGGCAAAATAAAATTGATTTACAACTACATAAATATTATAGGATAATTTTTTTAAATAACAAGAACAGGGGGTGTTGGTTTTTAATTTTGACGAGGATAATGACTATTATTATATTTTTGTCAAAAAAATGAATATTATTTTTTTTGGTAAACAAAAATGAATATTATTTTTTTTGGTAAACAAAAATGAATATTCTTTTTAAGCACCAATTGATAATGAGAAAATGAATATTATTATTATTATTATTTTGATAGAAGAAAATGAATATTATTATATCTTTAATTAAGGATGTAAAATATTTATTTGTTTAGGTTAAATTAATCATTTTTTTACACAGGTTAAATTAATCTGTTAGTTCATATAATATTGCCTAATTTTTAATCAAGTCCCTACAATTTAAAATGAAATAAAAAGGTCCTTATAATTTAATTTATGTTTAAAAGTCCTCTATAGTTAACGGTGTTAGTATTCGGCTAAACCTATTTTTCACGTTTTCTCCCTTCGTCACGTAAGCTTTGAGTAGTTAATGGAGTATAGGATTCTCTCACAGGATTCCCTCACAGTACAGCCTTTCTTGGTACTTGTAATTTTGTACAACTTTTCTAGGCGATTGTACTTTTGCAAGCCAATGTACTTTTTAGAAAAAATTCAAGTTTCACATAGACTAAAAGTGACTTAAAAAGAAATTATAAATAAGTGACACCCCTCACCTTATAAGCTAATTTTGTAAAGATGAATTAGACCCAAAATTTTATTATGGTATCAGAGCTATATTAGATCCAATGGGTTACCCACCGCATTATATACACGCACCGAGCCTAATAGTGCTAGAGGTGAGGGGGTATATTGGAAAAACCCAAGTCCCACATAGACTAGAGGTAAGACCTAAAAAAACTTATAAGTAAATGTCACCTCTCACCTTATAAGTCGGTTTTGTAAGGATGAGTTAGACCCAAAATCTTAATAGTACTACGACGATATTTTATTTTTGGAGTATGACCTCCATCTAATTGAACTTTCTTAATTAGGTTTAATTTAGTTCTTGTGTCAATATTGTCGTTTCTTGTAGTCTGATTGCACGAGTTGTACAACAATAAAATTTAATTTATTTCTTGTACACTCCTTGAGTTGTATCTTTTTAATTATTTAGAGTTTTATATTCAACAAAAATCCTAAAATTTGCAATGATCTAAAAAGGATTAGAGGGGAACTAAAAAACCCTTTTGAACTAAAAATCACATACATTCAATACGGCAATTTGCAACTAACCAATCAATATTCTTATTAAACTTAAATGATAGTAAAATTGATAGAAATACAAACAACTGCCTTTTCAAAAAAAATACAAACAACTACAAAATTGATAATAAAAACAAATAAAAAAAATAAAAGAACCTAACCTCAAAATTTGAAAAAAAATGACAAAATCTCCTCTTCAACAAAAATCCTAAAATTTGCAATGATCTAAAAAGGATTAGAGGGGAACTAAAAAACCCTTTTGAACTAAAAATCACATACATTCAATACTGCAATTTGCAACTAACCAATCAATATTCTTATTAAACTTAAATGATAGTAAAATTGATAGAAATACAAACAACTGCCTTTTCAAAAAAAATACAAACAACTACAAAATTGATAATAAAAACAAATAAAAAAATAAAAGAACCTAACCTCAAAATTTACAGAGACAATGACAAAATCTCCTCATAATGCCTTAACCGTTAAAATCTCCTTCATGTACAATGGCATAACTACGAATGATACAGACGTTGTGCGAGGAAATCAAAAGAAATGACATAAAGACGAGAATAGAGGTGTTCACGAGTCGGTTTGGATCGGTTTTGACCAAATTCGTTACCCGAACCAAAATTCTTCGGTTTGCGTTGGGTTGGATTTTTGTATTTTTTTTTTTTCAAATCCGAACCAAACCAATCCGATGAAGAACGAGTTGGTTCGGGTTTGGTCAACGGGTCATGTAATATAATTTTTTTATTAAATTCAAAAAAAAAAACTTTACTTTTTTTTACAACATTCAACACTTTATATGGCCAAAAAATAAAATGTAAAACATTTAAACGTAAAATAAAAAATCATTAATTCATCATTAGTAAGTTAATTCAATGTTAATGTGAAAACTTATTTATAAAAATAAACCATCACAATGATAAGGCATATAAAAAATTAATTTCCATATCATTGGGTTGGGCAAAAAGGTTCGCGGGTTTGAAATAAAAAAATCTGTTACCCAAACCAAACCATGTCTGCTTTGAATGGACTGATTTGGGTTCGACCCAAATTATGAAAAAACCCGAACCAAACGCTTCGGTTTGGGTTGGATCGCCGGGTTGATTGGGTCGACCCGTACCCGTGAATACCCCTAGACGAGAATGAAGAAGAAGTTGGGGCAAACTACGTTATTTGAGAGACGAGATACAACGACAAAAAAGTTCACAGAGGCAGTGCGACGGCGCGACGACTCACAGTCTTAGGGCCCATGGTGCGATGATAACCACGAACAAACAATATTAGAGATTGAAACGGAGAGTACGGTAGAGTGAGAGAGTATATGAAGGGGAACAAACATTCTTTTGTCTTATAACTATAGTAAACTTCAGATAATGCTTGGCTGAGAAAGCATTATCTAGAGTAGAATTTAAGTGACGTTTGCTTAGGAAAATGTTGTATGAAGTAAACCCCCACAGAACGTTTGTCCAGAAAAACGTCATTTAAACGCTCTATTTTTTTAATAAAAATAAAACAAAAACACGGAGTTTTCAAATAATGTTTGACTAGATAAACACTATCTAAATGTTTACTTTATATAACGTTTGCCTAAGCAAAGTAAACGTCATTTAAAAGCGTGTTTGTCCAGGTAACACGATCCATAATTATGCCGAAACAATTCAAATTTAGTTTTTGGTTATTTAGTTTAGTGATAAATTTTAATTAATTGAATTGATTTCTGGTTCAGAAACATAATTGTTGAAATAAAAATTCCAATCTATGCAATGTCGCCTACATTATGTTTTTTTTTTTTTTGATTGAAACAGAGAGACCGCCTAATGTTTTTTTTTTTTTTTTTGACAAAACCGCCTACATTATGTTGGCACTTATGAATCCCACTATTGACATAAATGCATAAACCAAAGATTGTAGGTATGTGACAAGTTAACCAAATAAAAGCCACATACCTTTCAATATTTAATTTAAGTTATTGATGTTGAAATCACATGACCAGAATTTTAATAATTCATGAATATCGGTTGTCACACCTAATGTCAAGCCTGCTTGTTGCATGCCCAATAACTAATTTTGCACCAGGATATCGAAAGATAACTAAAATTAAACCATTCTAAAAAATATATAATCAAATTGTTTTCTATTTTTTTCACAAACTGACATTGAGCGTTAATTAAATGGAAAATCGCTATGAAGTTAAAAAATAAATAAATATACACTTGCGTAGGCTTGCACATTTTCTTGCATTTTGTATTTGCACCATTATTAAGCTTCCAAAATAATCTACATAAGTAAACTATAGTGACAAAATATTAATAAGAATGGAGGTTCAAATATTTTCCTTAAAAATGTCTACCTATAAATACTCGTTTGTTTCAAATGGGTAAGAAATGGTGATGCACATCATGATGGTCCAATATGAAAGCATATCACCCACATAAAAAGTTTTTGCTTCGTTACCACATTGGAACAAAATGATATATAGCAAAATCCCCAACTACGATTTATGAAGTTTTCACCTAATAAGCTATCCATATTTTAAATTTCCACTTAGAATATGACACCGCATATTCAATGTAGTGTGTTGTGTATCATCAATCGGCAAAACCATCAAAGATTGAATGTTATTATCTCTTTATATTGTTTGTTTAAGCCGATTCTGATAGAAATATTTTGAGAGAAATATTTGCCTTGACTTTCATTGATATGATAAGTAAATATATATACAATCACTTTGGCTACAAAATCGTAACTGAATCCTGTGATTTTGTTGCCATGATTCCTAAATAAATACAACCGTCCTGATAGTAGCCGGTTTGACAACTGGACTAAAAGTCTCACCACAATCGATACCAGCTTGTTGACCTGCACCATCACCTACTAGCCGAGCTTTATATCGCTCAAAGGAGCCATCAGATTTCTTCTTATGCCTGAAAATCCACAAGCTACGAATAATGTTAGCATTAGACGGACGGGGCACTAAGTCCCACGTCTTATTTTCAATAAGAGCATCATATTCGTCTTTCATGGCCATTTTCCAATTATGATCATTTAATGCATTAAGGGGATTAGTAGGCAAAGGAGAGATGGAAGGTTGGGCTGAGGTGTGAAGATTAAAAAGTTGGCGAGGCTTGAAAATGCCATGTTGTGCTCGGGTGGTCATTTGGGGAGAGTGTGGTGGGTTGGCTAGAGAAGTTGGTTGGATAGTTTTGATAGGTGTAGAGTGATTTGGAGGATGGGGCTGTTGTAAGGGAGTTGAGGAAGTGGTTTGTGGAGAAGTTGCCGGCTCAGGTTGTGCTTGGAGAGGAGTTGTGTTTTGGTAGGTGTGGTGGTAGGGTGGGAGGGTGCGGTGTTGCACGCAGTGATGTCTGATGGGCTAGGGAGGATAGGTTGGTGTAGTTGTGTGTTGGGTGGGGAGGATTGTTCGTAGTGTTGGTATTTAGAGGTGGAGAGGTTTGGTCATCATGAGTGGTGAAAGAGGGTTGGTGAGATGAGTGAAGGAAAGGTGTAGTGCTTGTATCCAAAAATCATAACTTGATGAGGAGGGAGCAATTGAATTAGAAAAGGGAAAAATATTTTCATCAAAAACAACATGCCTAGAAATAACTATTTTTCGACTCGACAACTCATAACATTTGTATCCTCTATGGTTAGATGGATACCCCAAAAACACACATGGTGTTGATCGAGCTTGTAATTTATTTCTAGAGGTAGATGGAATAAGAGGATAATAGAGACATCCGAAAACTTCGAAGATGAGAGTAGAATGATTTTTTTGTAGAGAATTTTGGTGGGTGTTTGGAGGGCAAGCTTTTTATTTGGGAGAATATTGAGAAGGTAAGTGGCCATTTGTAGTGCATGGTGCCAAAAGGAAGGTGGTAGAGAGGCATGAGCAAGAAGAGTTCGGATGATGTTATTTATTGTACGAATTTTTCTTTCGGCTTTTCCATTTTGAGAAGATGTATGAGGACAAGAAAATCTAAAAGTCATTCCATTGAGTTCACAAAACTTATGAAAAAGCGCATTGTTGTACTCTTTTCCGTTGTCACATTGAAAACATTTAATTTCTCTTTCAAATTGGGTTTTAATGTGATTACGAAATTGGAGAAAAATGGAATAGACTTGAGATTTGTTTGCGAGAGGAAAAGTCCATAAAAAATTCGTGAAATCATCAAGAAATAAAGCATAATAACGATGTCCACCTGAACTAAGAATAGGTGATGTCCAAAGATCACTATGCACTATATCAAAAGGAAATAAAGTGGATGATAAAGATTCATAAAAAGGTAATTTAATTTGTTTCCCAAGAGGACAAGAATGACAAAAGAAATTATTCCGAGACTTATCACAGACAATAAAATTGTTTCGGTGAAGAGAATGTAAAACAGGAGCTCCCGGATGTCCTAAACGATTGTGCCATAATTCTCTGGATAAAGCAGCAAAGGTGGATGGTGTTGTAGTGTATGGTCTTGTGGTAATGGGATAAAGTTCACCCGAGCTATTACATCTCATTAAATGCATCCCTGTCTGAAAATCTTTCACAGAAAAACCGAAGGGATCAAATTCAACACAAACATTATTGTCAATGGTAAATTTTCTTACAGAGACAAGGTTTTTAATTAAATTGGGTGCATGCAAGACATTGGTTAAGGTTAAATGATGATGAGGGTGAGGTAATGATGCATTTCCACAACCAATAACTGGAATATGATGACCACTACCAACAGTAATATTGTTACTCATATTGGAATAAGACGTAAGATTACCTCCATTTGTAGTCATGTGAGAGGTGGCCCCTGTGTCCATGTACCATTGATCATCAGGAGGAGAGAGGGAGAGAGTATGCATGGCAGCATGGATATCGGTAGGTGCATATGGAGACTGTGTTTGTTGAGAGGTTGCTGCTATATGGGCCTACTGAGGCTTAGGCCCAAGAATTCCTGACTGGCGGGCCTGCTGAGATGGGAGAGGTTTCAGCCAGTGTCCTGTTGTAGGATATGGACACGGTGGTGTGGCCCATGGCTGCCACGGTCCTGCCCAAGGAGGATACACCCATTGCTGCTGTTGTGTTGGAGACTGCTGCCATGCTGCTGATTGGTGTTGCTGTGATCGACCGCCACGACCACCTCCTCGGCCTCTACCACGGCCGCCGCGGTTGCTTCCTGCACTACCACGACCACTGCGGCTGTAGTTGCCATGGTTGTTGTTGCGGTTGTGATGTTGAGATCGATTTCCAGCAGAGTTGTCATCCTGAGAAATAAGAAAAGCAGAGTTATATGTGGGGATTGTCGCCTTTTTTGCCCGTGTCGTTTCCTCCAAAACGAGCATAGAACGGGCCTTGTAAAAAGGAGGAAAAGAGTCTCCATGACGAATTTGGGAGCCCACAGTGGCATAAGCATCTGTTAAGCCGGAAATGAGTTGAAGGACCAACCGTTCATTTGAAACAGGAGCACCAACATTAGATAGCTGATCCGAGAGCGATTTGAGGAGTGACAAGAAGAGGAAGCATCAGAAAGCGCTCCATGGTCACTCTCAAAACTCTTGTTCTAGGTATAGAGCCCGAGAGTTTTTGTTGTCATAGAAAATATCAAATAAGCGGTTCCACGCAAGCTCAGTGGTTGAATCACGCTCAATGATTGTGTTGAGAAGATCATTAGAGATGGTGCCATAAATCCATTGTAGGACAACGGTGTCAAGGCGACCATAGATTAGGATCGGTTTGTTTGAGAGAAGGAGTGGTCTGCGGATCAGTTGGTGATGGGGGAATGATATGATCAAGGACTTGATATACCCTGGCATGAATTTTGAAAAGTTCAGACCAGGTATTGTATTGACCTTTTTCAATATCGAGCGTGACTTTGATGAAGTTGGTGATGTTGGGGACGGTGAGAGCAGGATGAATGGTGGGAGTAGTTTTGGGAGAAGTCGAAGACGTGGGTTTAGGAGAGAGAAGGTCATCTCCGGCCATGAGGGAGGATGAAGGTGAGAACCTCCGCTGGCGGCTAGGCTAGGTTAACGTGAGAAGGAGAGGCTATGGAAAACCTAAGCTTACTGATACCATGATAAAATTATTTTGAGAGAAATATTTGCCTTGACTTTCATTGATATGATAAGTAAATATATATACAATCACTTTGGCTACAAAATCGTAACTGAATCCTGTGATTTTGTTGCCATGATTCCTAAATAAATACAATCACTTTGGTTACAAAATCATAACTGAATCCTATGATTTTGTTGTCATGATTCCTAAATAAATGTACACCAAATATAAAAGATATTTACATGATTTCCTATGATTGTGTTACCAAATATAAAAGATATTGACAGATTCTAATAGATTCGATTCTTAAACTAGTCAGACGTTGCAGTGATATATATACCATTATATAAAGAGGATAGGGTAAGATAACTGCCAATTTTCGTGTACTAATTTCATGTCCCTCTTTTACCCTTGCCTACTACTAACTGCACCAAGTAAAACAAAAAATAAAAACCGTCTCAAATTATTAGACGTGGAATTCAAAATTGTAACCAACTAACTACACGTACCAAGATATCAGCGTCAATAACTTACCGAGTCTCCACTCCCTCCTTTCGTTCCCCCTCTCTCAATCTCTTTCTCAGATACTGTGTCTCTCTTATTCTCTCTTTTTTCAAGTTCTTAGTTCTCAAAAACAAACTTAAATTCTATAAAAAAAACTTAAATACTAAAACACGATAAAATAATACGTACTGTAGCATAGTATAAATGGGGAAAGACGGGCACGGGAGTGCCCGTCTTGCCGCTAGTCTAGGGAATGAAAAGAATGAATCCCCAAGTCAGCATGCATTATGAAATAACTTTTTACAGTATACGTTATATGGAAAAGTAGAATGTATATCATCAACTTTGATCGTCTCCTTTTATTGTAAAAATTGTGCCCGTGAATTTTTAATTTTTCATAAACTGAGTATTCACTAAACGTCTATTTTGGTTCAGGTATGGTTAACCAGCCAATGAACTTATGACACTAGAACATGGGATCACAAGACACAAGACATCGAGAAATACTCCTCAGCAAAATGGATTGGCCGAGAGGATGAATAGAAATCTCCTTGAAAGAATAAGATGTCTATTGTCTTATGCAGGAATGCCTATATAATTTTGGTGAGAGGTTGCCCATACAGCCTGCTATTTGATAAATCTAAGCCCTTCAACAACCATCAAGTTGAAGACTCCTCAAGAGGTTTGGTTAGCCAAGGTTCCAATCTATAATCAGTTGAAAGTGTTTGGGTGTGCTGCTTCCTTTCACATCAATGAAGGGAAGCTGGTTCCTGGAGCTAAAAATGGGTATTTTGTGGGATATCCTAATGGTGTTAAAGAGTTCAAAATATGGTATCCAGAAGATAGAAAGTGCATAGTCAGTAGGGATGTTAAGTTCCATGAAACTGATCTATACAAGTCTTTGAGAAGTCCTCAAGATCAGGAAAATGATCAAAAAGACCTGGAGAGCTTTGAGTTTGAGGTGGAGCACAAAAGCAAGAGAATTGATCAATCTGAAGAGCCACAAACAAAAGCTACAGAACCTGCTCAAGAATCAGAAAACACGAGTGGACCAGAAAATGAAGAAGACTTGAGTGACTATCAGCTTGCAAGAGACAGAAACAAAAGCACCATCAATGCTCCTCAGAGGTATGGTTATGCAGATATGATAAGCTATGCTTTATATACTGCTGAAGAGGTTGTCAATGATGAACCTAAGAGTTTCATAGAAGCTGTTAAGAGCAAAAAAAGCCAGAACTGGCTACTGGCTATGACTGGAGAATTAAGCTCATTGGAGAAAAACAGAACTTTGAATCTGGTTCCTAGGCCAAAAGGAGCAAGAATTGTGGGAAGCAAGTGGATCTTCAAAAGGAAAGAAGGAATTCCAGGTGTGGAACCCCCAAGGTTCAAAGCCAGATTGGTAGCAAAGGGCTTCACTCAAAGGGAGGGATTGGATTATAGTGAAATCTTCTCTCCAGTGGTCAAACACTCCTCAATCCGTATAATCCTATCCATGGTTGCTCACTATGACTTGGAGTTAGAGCAAATGGATGTGAAAATAACATTTTTGCATGGAGACTTAAAAGAAACAATCCTGATGCAACAACCAAGCAGATTTGAAGTCAAGGGCAAGGGGAATTGGGTTTGTCACCCAAATAAGTCTCTATATGGGCTCAAGCAATCTCCAAGGCAATGGTATTTGAGGTTTGACTTCTTTATGATTAAAAATCAGTATGTTAGGAGAAAATTTGATTGTTGCATTTATTTCAAACATTTGTCAAACAATAAATACATTTACTTGCTTTTATATGTGGATGACATGTTTTTGGCTTGTAAGGACATGACACAGATTGAGTTTCTTAAGGGACAACTTAAGAAGGAGTTTAATATGAAAGATCTTGGACCAACCAAGAGAATCTTAGGAATGGATATAATTCGTGTCAGAGACAGAGGAAAGTGGATTGTTTCTCAGAAGGAATACTTAACCAAAGTGATAAATAGATTGAATATGATTGATGCCAAGTCAACCAGCTTGCCCGTAGCTCCTCATTTCAAGTTGTCAAGCTCTCAAGCACCTGCCAACAAGGAAGACAAGGAATTTATGCAAAAAATTCCTTATGCCAATGCTATTGGCAGCATCATGTACGCTATGGTGTTCTGCAGACCTGACATTTCCCATGTTGTAAGTGTCACCAGCAGGTTCATGTTCGGTCAAAATCGCAAGTATACGATCTTGTCAAGTTATAGTATAAAAGATTATCGTCCCCACAGGGAATTGAAATGATTACTGCTCTACTTAGATTAATTTGTTATTTAGATAAATGGTTCCAAGTGAAATTAATTAAAAGAGAAAAGAAAGAAATTTAGAATAAGAACAAAAACTATGATTATGGAGTTACTGAGGTTCTGGGTTCACTTTATATCAATACTTATTCACTTAACCAATTTATAAAAAAAGCCAAGAAAATATCCTTATTGATTACCAATCATCTATTCAAAAGCTATTAACACCCAATGATCATACAATGTTAACAGTCTTCTTCCTAATTTATTACTTTGTTTGATCATTCAAAGCAAGTAAATAGAAAGAGCATAAAGCGTCAATAGATTTATCAATTCAATGACTGACTGAAAATGAACACTCAATCCTTGATCCGGCAGAGCACGCAGATTCAATTATTCCCAGAGTTCTGCTAATTAATTCAACGTACGATTGCCGAACAATTAATTAACTGTGTAAAGAGTAGCTAATTCTTTTTAAAGTAATATTACCAGGAATAATTTAATCTAAAGGATTTAAACACTCATATTATAAATCATAAAGATATCACAGATAAAGTAAAAGATCCCGCGTCACCTCAATGATGGGATTAGTTTCTAAACATATTCGAAAATAGCAACAACATGTTTACAAAAGACATATTTAAAACTAAAACTAGCAGAACAACTATAAAGTAAGACTAGAAGATTACATGAAAAGAAGAGAATTGGGAGAGAATCAATCCCGGGGAGTTTTTAAATGTTCTGCTGAGCGTTCCTTTTATAGGCAAAATTTTGGGCCCAACACAACACCAGCACGGCCGTGCTCCAAGGTCGTGCTCCCTTTATAGCCTGTTTACGCGACATCGACCTTGCCGACATGATTTTCTGATATTTTTGGTTGAGCACGGCCGTGCTCCATGATGAAGACACCGTTCTCAATGATGAAGAGGCCGTGCTCCATCCAATTTGTGACAAAGTTGTAGAAAATTCTCTTAGCTTTCCAACGCCACCAAGAACGCCTTAATCCGATATCTACAGCTCCAGATATGATTAAAATACCAACCAGCTATCCGGGGAGTGCGTGGACGTGCGTGAGGCCCGCTCGTGGCTAATTGCTACTTCAGGTAAGCATGGACATGCTTCATTATATTATGCGAAGGCCGTACTTAGCATTCTGGGCCTATTTCAAGCCCAAATTTGTATTTGACCACCATATTGCCTAATTTTCTATTTCTGCACAATTTAGATTAAAAGAGAGTGAATTTCAATTGATAATATTCAATAATTATTCAAATCACATTCTAATATCCTTATAAAAATGATGCAATATTGGTGTTATCAATTCTCCCACACTTGAGCTTTGCTTGCCCTCAAGCAAAGTAATTGGTTTTTGATTTCCGAATTTTTTTTATCAATGATAGCTGACCAATTAATGGGGCAAAGCAAATGTTTTTAAAAGATAGTTTTTTATCTCTTTGAGAGAAATTTTTTTTTCACTTGATTGGATAATTAGAAAAATAAGCACCTTTGAAATCAAACCAACACTCCCTTTCAATCTCTCAAGTGTATCAATGGGTAATGAGAATTCAGACAAATTTTTCATAGACAAAGCATTACCATAAGCTTGACGATAGACCAAGACTCGACTAACGATTTATAGATAATTTTGAAATCAATGGGACTTTCATAAGGTTGTAATGAGGCCAGGGGTGAAAATTTAAGGTATGAAAATTCAAAGGAAGGATATTTCAAAGGCTATAATAAATAATCAATTTTGAGCAACTATCCTTTTGAAAAATGGAGCTTTTAGATATATAATCACTTTTAGACAGAGCACCAAACTTTTCTTTTTTTTTTTCACATTTTTCTTGTTATCAGAGTTCCTCATTACAAATATTTTTTTTCTTTTTCTCTTTTTTTTTGAAGAATAAGTCTCTGCCTTTTGAATATATCTGTCACCAAAACCAAGCAGCTCCATTTTAAATTAAAACGATACACAAATCTATTTTTTCAATCAAATCAGAGGGTATAGAATAAAACTTCTTTTTTTTAGAGCGCAAAGTGGTCAACTAAGTGGTGAAATTTAATCGTAAAGTGTAGCAGGCTAGAAACAAATCCTAAATGCCCCAATCATTTTCCAAAATTTCTAAAAATTAGTTTCGCTTTGAGTGGTCACATGTCAAGTTCTAGAACACAAAGCCAATGAAAAACAACTCTCATGAAGAATAGGGTTATAATAATCTTGTAATAATGCGCAAACCCAAATCAGGCTCAAATCCTTACGTTTAGAAGCTATTTCATGAAAAAAAATTCAATCAATGGCTCATTTCTAATTTTCAGCTTTTCAAAAATTTATATAATATCTCAATAAGCATCAAAAAGCTGTTTGAAAAAATTTAAGTTTTAGCCCCAAAATTAGTAGCTTCAGTTTGTTCAAAACAGTAACAACCAAGTGTCAAGTGGTTAACTCCCCCCACACTTATTTTTAGTATTGTCCTCAATACTAGCAATTACGGCACAAGCACATAAAGAAGAAAAAATATAACAATAAAATTAAGTGCTAAAAGTAAAGAGTGAAAAGGGACTCCCCTGTAGAAAATTTCACGAGCATATTCTGGAGGGGGTGCAATAGGCGAATTTCTTCCCAAAACTGACAGTTTGTCACAGGTGAGGTAAATGAAGATAGAACTGTCGACAAAATAAAATGGTGAACATAAAATAAAATAAAATAAAATAAAATAAAATAAACTGAAATAATATAAACACAGGTTGCCTCCTGCGAAGCGCTTTGTTTAACGTCATGAGCTTGACGGATTGCTTAACAATGGTCAACCAGTGGGTTCTCCAAGAGTGAATTTTGCATTTAGCGCATTTCCTCTTCGCCATTTCTTGACCATGTAGTTCAAGTTTCTTGACATCTTTCTTTTCGGTGGTGGAGGACACTCATGGTAGGAAGCAGTATTTATGTTGCTATCCTCCACCAATATGCTAGGATCCTGCAGGTTAGTAATATCTTTTAAAGGATCCTGCATTCTTAAACCAGCAAACTTGTTAACAATAACTACATTTTTAATAAAATCAAAAGAATTTAAAGGAGGATTGTTAACAACAACCACATCGTCAATATAGTAACTAGAAATTGAAGGAGAGGGGTTAAAATTCAAAGATTGTGAAATATTCTCTTCCTTACCAGATTTAATAGTTACTTTTCCTTTATGAACCTCAATGGCTGCCTCGCCAATATTGACTACAAGAGGCTGTCCCAAAGTAATTGAGGCTTCCATCTCTTGCTCTTCATTAAGTACTGGGAGGTTTTTCTCGCTTTCCTTAGAATCATTCTCTTCTGCAAGAACTTTGATCTTTTCTAAGGATGGTTGTGAGTCATGCTTAGGTTCAACCTCTGGCTTAGACCAAGTTTCAGAGTGAGTCTCAGGCCAAGTATCAGACTCTGTGTCAGGCCAAATGTCAGACTTAGTCTCAGACCAAGTGCCAGATTCAATCTTAAGCCAAGTGTCAGACTCATTCTCAGGCCAAATGTCAAGCATGGCCTGAATGTCAGACTCTGTCTGAGACCAAGTGTCGGACTCAGTACCTTCAATTAACTTCTCATCATCCTCAAAAATGATGACTTCATCTTTAGGCTCTGGTTGATTAAGCAATGTGGTCTCTCTTTCTTTTTGGTTTATTAATTGAGCCAAAATTGATATTTTATTCTCTAAGGATTTGTGACTTGCATCTGTAGTGTTTGTTAAAATGCCACAACACTCACAAACGAAAAGAGAATCCATATTTTTTTTAAAGAGAAGAAAAGAAAAATTAAACGAAAGAAAAAAAAATATCTAGTCTTCCAACCAGTAGACGCTAAATAATAAGTTTAACTGATAAAATAGTAAGAAAATATAGTCTTTCAACTAGGAGACGCTACACAAAATAAGATCTAGTCTTCCAACCAGGAGACGCTACACATAATAAAATCTAGTCTTCCAACCAGGAGACGAAATATAAAAATAAAAGCTAATCGTCCATGTAGGAGGTAAAACCATCGATGTAGGAGGAGATAATAAAATTAAAATGACAAGAAAAAAAATAAAAGATAGAAATAAAATAAAATAAAATAAAATAAAATAAGAAAATAATTACAACAAGTGTCTAAATTAACAATTAATCATTTCAATCAATATCATTAACAATTTCCCGGCAACGGCGCCAAAAACTTGTTCGGTCAAAATCGCAAGTATACGATCTTGTCAAGTTATAGTATAAAAGATTATCGTCTCCACAGGGAATTGAAATGATTACTGCTCTACTTAGATCAATTTGTTATTTAGACAAATGGTTCCAAGTGAAATTAATTAAAAGAGAAAAGAAAGAAATTTAGAATAAGAACAAAAACTATGATTATGGAGTTACTGAGGTTCTGGGTTCACTTTATATCAATACTTATTCACTTAACCAATTTATAAAAAGAGCCGAGAAAATATCCTTATTGATTACCAATCATCTATTCAAAAGCTATTAACACCCAATGATCATGCAATGTTAACAGTCTTCTTCCTAATTTATTACTTTGTTTGATCATTCAAAGCAAGTAAATAGAAAGAGCATAAAGTGTCAATAGATTTATCAATTCAATGACTGGCTGAAAATGAACACGCAATCCTTGATCCGGCAGAGCACGCAGATTCAATTATTCCCAGAGTTCTGTTAATTAATACAAGGTATGATTGCCGAACAATTAATTAACTGTGTAAAGAGTAGCTAATTCTTTTTAAAGTAATATTACCAGGAATAATTTAATCAAAAGGATTTAAACACTCATATTATAAATCATAAAGATATCACAGATAAAGTAAAAGATCCCCCGTCATCTCAATGATGGGATTAGTTTCTAAACACATTCGAAGATAGCAACAACATGTTTACAAAAGACATATTTAAAACTAAAACTAGCAGAACAACGATAAAGTAAGACTAGAAGATTACATGAAAAGAAAAGAATTGGGAGAGAATCAATCCCGGGGAGTTTTTAAATGTTCTGTTGAGCGTTCCTTTTATAGGCAAAATTTTGGGCCCAGCATGACACCAGCACGGCCGTGCTCCAAGGTCGTGCTCCCTTTACAGCCTGTTTACGCGTCACCGACCTTGCCGACTTGATTTTCTGATATTTTTGGTTGAGCACGGCCGTGCTCCATGATGAAGAGGCCGTGCTCAATGATGAAGAGGCCATGCTCCATCCAATTTGTGACAAAGTTGTAGAAAATTCTCTTAGCTTTCCAACGCCACCAAGAATGTCTTAATCCGATATCTACAGCTCCAGATATGATTAAAATACCAACCAGTTATCCAGGGAGCGCGTGGACGCACGTGAGGCCCGCTCGTGGCTAATTGCTACTTCAGGTAAGCATGGACATGCTTCATTATATTATGCGAAGGCCGTACTTAGCATTCTGGGCTTATTTCAAGCCCAAATTTGTATTTGACCACCATATTGCCTAATTTTCTATTTCTGCACAATTTAGATTAAAAGAGAGTGAATTTCAATTGATAATATTCAATAATTATTCAAATCACATTCTAATATTCTTATAAAAATGATGCAATATTGGTGTTATCAGTTCATGGGCAATCCAGGCAAGGCACACTGGCAGGCACTCAAATGGGTGCTAAGGTACCTAAATGGGACTTTGGATCTTGGTCTTGTTTACAGCAGAAGCAAAACCTCAGAGCAACCAATCAAGGGGTTCGTTGATTCAGATTATGCTGGGGATCTAGACAAGAGAAGGTCTCAAACTGGTTATGCATTCACCTTATTTGGGAACAGTATAAGCTGGAAGGCCAATCTACAGCATATAGTGGCCTTATCTACCACAGAAGTCGAATATGTGGCACTTACAGAAGCTGTCAAAGAAGGCTTATGGGTTCAAGGACTGGTCACAGAACTGGGCATTAAACAAGGTTTAGTTTGCATCTCTTGTTACAGTCAAAGTACCATTCATCTTAGTAAAAACTAAATGTACCATGAAAGGACCAAACATATTG
This sequence comes from Calophaca sinica, assembly GCA_037113605.1. Taxonomy (NCBI): domain Eukaryota; kingdom Viridiplantae; phylum Streptophyta; class Magnoliopsida; order Fabales; family Fabaceae; genus Calophaca; species Calophaca sinica. The sequence goes on from CM073731.1 coordinate 31,041,208, forward strand.
ATGTGAGGTTCCACTTCATTAGGGACATTGTGGAGAAAGGTGTGGTTGATGTAATCAAAGTACATACAGCTGACAATCCAGCTGATATGATCACTAAACCAGTTCCTATTAGCAAATTCATGCATGCCTGGACTTGCTGGGAATCAAGTTAGGTTAATGTTGATCATGGACATGGGTCCGTGCTGTTGAAGATTTCACTATGAGGGACTCTTTGTATTAAGGTGGAGTTTTGTTGTTCAGTGCTACAAAGAATCTTGGGCCTGATCTGCTCTTCTCAAGCCCATTTTGCTTCGGTCAACAGAAGCCAAATCCAGTTCTTCATCTCTTCTGCCAGCTCATCTAATAAGTTGTTAATAGCTTTTTTAGAGTTAGTTATTTTCTGTTTTAAACCGTGTAACTGATTCAGTTATTTGATTGGGGTGAGTTTAGTTGCTATATATATACTCTTGTTGAGTGGAGTGGAGTTATTTATCATCATTCTGTAACTGATCTCTATAACAGAAAATTGAGAGCTAAAAGCTAGAGAGTTTGAGAGAAACACAGTGAGAGTTTGATTCGGGTGAACTAGGTGATTGCATGATCAAGTTCTTGAAGAACTCACAATGTGTAACAACGATAGCATAGTGAATCTTTGGCTCGAATTCTGTCCCCCAGATGTAGGAGGAAACTCTGAACAGGGTTACCAATTTTTGGTGTCTTTCTTTCCTTTTATCCCTTGTTAATTCTTGTTCTTAATTGCTGCGATTTTATTTTGCATGTTTCATAGACTTTACAATTTACTGGTTTATGACATGATCGATTCCAACTGCTTAGAAACAAGTTACTGGGTAAGTTCTTTGATTAATTTTCAGGAATTACATTATCAATGTTGGTGAAACAATCACAACACCAACTATTTTATAATTTTTTTACAAACAACACAACACAATAGGTCAGAATAAACAAGACATACAACGTCTGAGCACCAAAACAATATTTTTGCAAAAGTGAAGAAAAACCCTACAACACTGCTTTCGTTGGAAAAAGAAAACCAGAGATGGAGAGACCCAAGACCGCCGACAAGATGGAGAGACTAGAATCGCCGTTGGGATTGAGAGAAACGGATCAATCGCCGGGATACGGGACTCAAGAAGTATCTAAGGAGTATCAGAAAGTATCCTCAATAATAAATATTTAAAAAATTTGAAGATTATAGGGATACTTTTGGGACATGTATCGGGAAGAATCCGAGGAGTATCGGTATCCGATACGGATACGACATAGATATATTTCCTATTTTAGAGTATCCGGGCTTCATATTGTCACCACCAGTTTTTTATGTCGGTTGCTATTAGCGTAGACCTATTCCTTAATAACTTGTGATGGTAGGGTTTGTTATTAGTTTATAACTATAGATAAAGACTAAGCCTTTCTCCATTCCTAATCACATGAATTTCACCTATTAAGAGAGTCGCATTGCAACTCGAAAAATGGAGAGGAAAACATAGTCCCTCAAACAAATTGAGATCAATACATTAATGGATAAATAATATACGCAATTTTACTTGACATGTGATGTATAGAATAGATATATATAGTATTCAGTAAGGTCACACGGCATCATTTCTCAATCATACAACGGTCTTGCTTGGTCTTTTGAACATACTACCTTAACACTAGAACGGTGAGTTTTAATCAATATTTTAAAAACTGGACTGGAGATCGAACTGGTGAGACCTCCGGGTCATGGTTTAATTGGTTCAACCGGTTGAACCGTGAGTTGAACCGGGTGAGTAATAAATAAATAAATAAATAAATAAATAAATAAGTACTAATTTTGAGGAAAAAGTAAATAAAAATAACAACAAAAAAAGTTAAAACGGTCCAACCCAGTTCAATCTGATTCAACCGCGGTTCCGGGTAGTTCAACCAGACTACGGTCTAATTAAGGTTGAACTGATCACTTAGGCTACCGATTGACGGTCGGACCGTCCGGTCCGGTCCAGTTTTTAAACCATTGGTTTTAATGTTATGTTGAAGTTATGAGATCACTGATATGGTTACGCAAATGAGGCCAACCCAATGGATTTAGGGCCAGGTTTAAACTGGACAAAATGGACTGACCAGTTGGATAAATGGGCCAGCGGAATGTATATCCTATTGTGAAAAGGCAATTATTAAATTGACCTCCACCTATTGAGTATACCCCCAAATTAACGAATTTCCCAAAATACTCCTATCCAAAATCTTAGTACCAGAAATTCATAATTTTCGGAATGCAAAAAAAAATTTCTTTACTTTACCGGAAATTTGAATTTCCGGTAACCAAAAAAAAAAAGTTCTTTACCGGAAATTCGAATTTCCGGTATACAAATTTTTTTATTTGTTACTGGAAATTATGAATTTTCGGTATGTTATATGTTTAGAAAATATGCTCCTCCTTTTATACCGTAAATTATAAATTTCCGGTTCACAGATTTTTTTATTTGTTATCGGAAATTATAATTTTCGGTATGGTATGGCTGAGATTACTTTATTAAAAAATATGGCGAGTGACCATCTTCTTCAGCAAAGAGCCGTCGATTTCCCTCGTAAAACTAATCTCATCTTCTCCATGATATTTCCAGATCTATGATCCCTTTTATTGCCAATTTTTGTTTTCTGCTTGCTAATTTACTCCCCCAATAAAGTAGTTAACAAAAAGCACACAATGACGATGATTGGATTTGAGGATTCTCCCATAAACTAGTTATCTATTCTCATAAATAGACGCTGTAGCTAAAAGTCGCAATTGTAAATTTTGGATCGTGAGCAATGATGAAAAATAGCAAACCTTCAATCAATTGCTCACTATTAGTGTTCCTTTCTTTTCCTACAAATCGTCGTTTGTGTTTTTTTTTAAATAAACTGGTTTGTGTATTAATTGTAGAAGGAAGAATATTGTCGTTTATATTATGAATCAATCTGATCATTGCGTAGTGTATAATGTACCATTTGCAGTATGGAAATAGAGTGGAAAAAAAACCACCATGAAAATAGCTTGGAAGAAGAATATTAACGAAAAGGAAAGTTGGGAGGCGGAAATGAGGAGCATATTTTTTAAACACATACTATACCGGAAATTCATAATTTTCTGTAACAAATAAAAAAAAATTGTATACCGGAAATTCGAATTTCCAGTAAAGAATTTTTTTTTTCTTACCGGAAATTCGAATTTCCGGTATATAATTTGTATACCGGAAATTCAAATTTTCGGTAACGTAAAGAATTTTTTTTTCTTACTGGAAATTCAAATTTCCGGTATACAAATGTATACCAGAAATTCGAAGTTCCGGTAAGAAGAAATTTTTTTTACATTCTGAAAATTATGAATTTTCGGTACTAAGATTTTGAGTAGGGGTATTTTGAAAAATTCGTTAATTTAGAGGGATATACTTAATAGGTGGGAGGTGCATTTAATAATGGGCTTGTGAAAATCACAATCACGGCAAAGGGGTGAATGAGTGGACAGATTAATGTGTAAGCTAGTTTAGGCTTCCTTTTGCAATATTATCTCATTGATATATATATTTTTTTTTTTTTGAAAATTCAAGTGTGAGTGGTAAAAAAATGGACAAAACTTAGATAAAGTTATTTAGGTGCTATTAGTATTGTTCTTCTCATAAAATAAATAAATAAAAGTTGTCTCTATCCACACCTAATATTTCTCTCATAACTACCACTGTTTGTCCCAAAGAAATTCAAGTCCCGCATTAGATTGGAAAATGCTAAATAAAGATGATATAAGAGATAAGATCCATGTATTCATAATGTAAAAGTTTTGAGTAATTAGACATCAAAAGTCTTAGGCCTTGTTTGATTTCCCTTTTTGAAAACAGTTTTCACTTTTTAAAAATTTAAAAACAAAAAATCTTGTTTCGTTGCATTGTTTTACAACTTTTATTTTGAGATCCCGTTTTGCAGTTTTCAAAACCAAAAATCCAGAACAGCTGATACTAGTTTTTGTTTTTTATTTTATTTTTTATTATGGAAATTTGGAAAAACACGGAAAACAGATTTTCATTAATGACAGATTTTGCAATTAATTGATAATTACTTATTAGGGTCCTAAAAAATAGAATACCTGAAAGGCTCGTTATCGTTCTGTAACAGTACTCCGACTCGTCAAACGAACCCAACGACATATGGACTATTTCGTTTACTTTCTAATTCGTGTTCTCTATTTCATTGTCTATTGGCGTTTCGATTAATTTGTTTTTAGCCACTTCTATTTCGTTGTTTCTTTTTTTTTTTTTGGTATTATAGTTGTTTCTCACCATGGTACCTATAATAATAATATATTTAAAAATTGAAATTGACATCCAACAGCCACGTGCTGATGAATTAGGTGAGCAAGAGGACATACGACCATATGGCTATAAGGACATAAGGCAAAAAGTAAAATAATAATAATAATAATAATAGCTTGTTCACTACATGTTATACATCACGTAGCTTAGCTATAAAATAGCTTGCACCTATAGCTAATTAGGTGGAAATAAAAGTTGGTTAATATATATATATATATATATATATATATATATATATATATATATATATATATATATATAAAGTTATTTCATTTGATTAAAGAAAGTAATGAAAAACAAATTTATCATTACATTTCAAACGAGTTTTGTGTATTTTTTTACTTTCAAAACATGTTTTCAAAACAAATTTATCAAGTAGTGTTTTTAGTTTTTCCATCGCTAAAACTGTTTTCAAATTAATATTACCAAATAAGTTTTTTCTTAATTTTGTTTTGAACAACAATTCTTTAAAATTATTTTACAAAGCACTTTTTAAAAACAAAAAACAAGAAATGTAGTCAAACACCCTAATATCTTTTTTTATCAAAAAAAAAACACCCTAATATCTTTTGGAAGCACTTTTCATTATACTTTACATTGGAGCCTGAATGCAACAATTAAAATGAGACTTGGTGTGTGTACACGTGAATCCTTTAAAAAAGCAGAATAGTGTGCGCACAAAATACTGAAAATGCTTTTACAAATACAAATTAGTTAAAAGATCTAGTTTCAGTATTTTTTTGCTAAATTACTCTGCCACTCATGTCATGTATTTAAGCGACGTGTGGGCATTTAAATGTGATTTTTGAGTATAACTTTGAAAAATGGCAAAAACTCATTGACATAAAAAAAAAATTCGTCTTTTTTCAACTCTCAATATTTTTTTAATGGCATATATATATATACACACACACACTAAGGTGTACCAGGGATATACCAATCCAAGTACAATCAATCAAGTGTCAAGCAATGGGGGAGCAACTGCCAAACAGAACAAAGGGCAAAGAGGGCCCACCAAAACAGAACAAAAGGCAAAGAGAGTCATCAAATCACTCGTAAAACATACACGGAGGGGACTTGTCCTGGGCCAAAAATCACCTACAAGACAGAGATCTAATGCGGTCAATCGTGTGGCCAATGTCAGACACCATCCCAGAGAAAATGCAGTCATTCAGGAGATCCCAAATGGCCCAAAAGAGTAGTATGTCAAACTAACGTCAAACCTTGTCTACAACGCGACCCACCTCTAAAGCTACCAAAAATAGAGAACAACGAGAAGAGATCTAGAGGCATCACAAAGTCCCACCCCAGCCAACCAACAATGGCATACCACACCGAAGAAGAGAAGTGACATCTACTATATATTTTTATGCTTCAATCACCCATCTATTTATTATTATTATTATTATCTATTTAAGAAAATTAACTACACTAACTTTAATTACATATCCACGTTGCGCCACGTGATAATATTGGAAAAAATGCTAACTGAGATTACTTCAATACTACTTTTTTATAGTGCTTACCATGGCAGGGCAGAATGTAGTGGAATTTGAATGACCTCTGATTCTAAAGTGCCATAACTTCCCTTTAGAATGCAACAAATTCTCATCACAGAGAAACTCCCAAGAAAACCATTTCTCTATCATACGATCTACATCATGTACTATTACATCTGAACTATTCCCACCTCTAGCAAGCACACTAGCAGTGTAAATGGAAGCCATCCTTCCCGGTGACTCTGGTGAATCCCCACTGGGACCATCCACCACTATCACATCCCAATTCTTCTCATACACTTGTGCTGGCAAATTTTTCAATGCCAACTTACATTTTGATTTTTGAAGGAAACTATGATTTGGTGCACATGCTGGGTTCTGTCTTGCATGCTTGAGCAATTTGTAAGCTGCTTTTGCTGGCATAACATTACGCTCTAGTTTGTATAATTGAGTGCTGTTGGAGTTTGTTCTTACCTTGCTTATTTCATCATGGTTATTGTCCTCGAGAAAGATGGTGCTACCAGCTGCATTCATTGAAGAAAGGATGAGGTACTGAGGTTGAAATCCAAATATGAGGAGGTTGCATGGGGATTTAAGAGCAATTAGATCTGACAGAACTTTGAATTCTTTCTCTGTGAGGGTGGTGATGTTGTTGTTGTTGGTGGACCAGCTTTGTTGAGGAGCTAGAGATACAACAGAAGAAGATATTGAAGAATGTGAAGTCTTGACAGTGAGGTTCACAAGTCTGAGGATTGATATGATTGAAAGGATCAAAACAAGGATAGGGATGAGTTTCATTTTGGTGAGATTCATCCCTTTTGTTCCTTGCTGAATATATTTGTGAATACAAGGTTGATTTTCTCGTGCCTTAGTTGTTGTAACTTGTAAGTGATATGAGAGGACGAAAATGAAGTACATCAGGGGGCATCTTGGATATTCTTCCTTTGATCAGCAACACTATTGTTACATTACATTACATTACATCCTTGATGTGAACCTATATTCTGGTTGGTAGTCATCAATCCTTCTCAATTCTCATGGTGTTGTGGCCTTTTGATTATAATAGATGTTGTTCATATGTGCCCTATTATATCTTGAAGAGTAGGGAGGAAGGGATGTTTTTGCTTTTGTTACAAGTTTTGCTTTTGTTACCTAATTGTTGTGGTTGCTGGTTGAGCTTGAAAAATTAATCTACATGTGTCTAGCTTAGAAAGTATCTTCATATGGATCTTTTCTCTGTGTGCTGACATGCGTCCTTAAGTTTGGTTTATCGTCAAAATTTCATTTTGTTTGGTGGTGATGAGTAAGTTTGAAGTGGCCTAGCTGGTGGTTGTTGGGTCTCTTTCAAATTTCAGTCCTTACGATATGACTCAATTTTTGTCATTTCATGTATAATGTGTCGTGCTTTTTGAATGGCGATGATAAGTAATGAAGGATTGATGATTAGTTTACATATTGCTTTTCTTATTTTATTTTAATTGGGCTTGCAAACTGAATGCTCATCTACTCAAGTTTGCCATGGAAAAATGGGCCAAGGGTGCATATATTATGAATGATATTTTGAAGTGTATTGTCTATATATAAGAAACTTAACTACACACATGATAAAAGCTCATTTATTTGCTTTTTAACTAAAAACTATTTTTCCAAAAAAAAAAAAAACTTAATGGGAAAGTTGTTTCAATCAGCAGAGTAACATGTATACCTCTTGTGGAATTTTACTTTAAAAGAAGACAGAACAAAATAAAAATAAAAGGAATATAATATTGATTTCATTCTGAAGGACAGGCCGAAGGATTTATTCGAAGGATAAATTTTATACCATATACAGCTTCTTATGTGTGCTGAACAAAGTTACAAATGCAACAAGTAGTTAGCAGTTAGCACGACCACCTAATGTCACAAGTAACTAAGGTCTGTGTTGTTGGCAATTCAATATGTGAGAAATAGTGACGGATCCAGAAAATTTTGGTTGTGGGGTAACATTGACACATATTTCTCATATTAATATTAAAGTGTAAATATAACATATTATAATGACATGAATGGACATTTGTATAATAGAAATATATATTTTTATTGTTATGTACATACTATTGAGTTGTCTCGCACATTGGTAAGACATTTTTTTTTTTGAAAATATCAAACCATGGTTCGATCCTCAAGGAAATACTCTTTAGCAAAGATTTACATTTTATAAATGAGTGCAATAGGTGTGGACGGAAAGATTGTGAGAACAACTGAAAAGCTTAAACCTAGAGCCAGAAGTCAGTAGATAGAGAGATAAGGGAGTAAGTTTGGTTTCTACTTTCTATGTTGGGAAAAAAATAGTATACTTTTTAACATATTTTCTATTTTTTTTCTCTTTAGTGGGATCAACACTTATTTTTAAATAGGGACAAAAATAAAATTATTCAATAATTAGTAAAAGAAAAAATAAATTAGTGGGGTCAGATGCCCCCAATTTGGTACACATGGATCCGTCCATGGTGAGAAATCATGTTATTTCAGTTTTTTACTAAATCCTTAATATTTGGTAGTTATTCTGCATCCCTAATCCAAGTCAAGTCCGGAGAATATATATATATATATATATATATATATATATATATATATATATATATATATATATCATATAATGCAGCTCAATATATAAAATATCAAATGATTTTATGTTAATGTTAATTTTTACAGATATGATCTACGTAATAATATCTTTCAATCAACGGTCAGTTTTGTAATATAGATATCTGGTACAAAGTTATTGAATGACGTAACACTAACCAAGTATTACACCGGTGTAATTTGATCCCTCATCTATTTAAAATATATGTAAATGTTGACTATCAAATCATATACTTGTGAATATCTGAATTGTTTTAAAATTTGTATACATAATCATCAACACAATGTAAGATAATTCAATGGTTGGATTAATTAAATTAACATTCTACAAAGAGTTCTTAAAGGTGTAAGTATATTAAGTTTGACACCTAGTATCAATGGATCCTAACTTATATATATATATATATATATATATATATATATATATATGAGGATAAAGCTCTCACAACACTTTTTTTTGGAAAAACTCTATATAGTCATTTTCAAGAGCATAGTGGAAAATTCGAAAGCTATAACTTTATAAACAGATAGTATCCTCTAAACCAGAATAAAGGAATTTTTTAAATTCTTTTTAAAGTACAATTTTCATCCTGTTAGCTGCTAGCAATCTATTTAAATTTCTTATTGTTAGCATCTGAATAAATTAAGAATTTTATGTTTCAGACCTAATTTCTTCAATGTTAGTTAAAGTTAACGAATAGATAACCATGTAAAAATTGAGTCAAAAAAAAATAACCATGTAAAAATCATTATTAAAAGTTTTTTATTGGTAAGAAGAAAAAGAAAATTTTCCATCATAAAAATTAGAATAAAGTATCTGTATCTGAGCAATCACCTACTGCAGCGGAAGTCATTTCCAATTTGGAACCTCAACAATTCGCACTCATTCAATTACGCAGTTACACATACTAGTCATTCACTCATTTGTTGTAATGAGTAATGACCTTGTCCATATCTAATCTTCTTTTTGAGGAATCTCTGAGCGGCCTAATCCCCTCAATCTCTCTCTTTTAACAAATATATATTATTGGTTTGGAACATAATTTCTTAAATTATTATATAGAAAGATTGTCATCGCTGTCTCTTATGCAGTGAGAAACGCGACTAGGGAAAGACATATCCCCTAATCCCTTTAAGACCCTATCAACAACATATTATTTCGCCAGAAATAAAATAGGGGTTTTATTAAATATCACCCGATTTTAGTAGGATACATCGACCGGTACGAAATATATTTCCGTACGACATAATTTCACATGTGTGAGATACACCTCATGTCTGGAAATATATTTTCAGACGGTAAACTGATACATCTCTGAAAATATATTTCTAGACGGGGTGTATCTTATTAAAACTGGAAGCGTATTTACTAAATTCCATAAAATAGTCTTCTGTGTGGATTGTGCGCCCAACATGTAGCGTGAGAGACGGGGAATAATTCCAATATTCAACTTAATATGACGCCCTTCTATTATAATAGTACTGGTTTTTCATACCAGAAAATGAGAACAGAATTGGTTTTCCTTTGCTATCAGATTATAATTTGGTTTTGTATCAGATCTATATATACTGGTTTCCAGTTAGATTATATAGTTCTTACTATCGAATAAGAAGAAGAAGAAAGGACATGTATTTTTAAATAAAGAAACCTATAGATAGATATTTGAGAATCACCAACAACAACAAAAAAAATATCTGGCGGCGTTAATTTCATCTTAAGTAGCAATTGTAGACAACTCTTTATATTATAGTAATAAAAGTTGTCACGAGATGTCTATTTGATTACATTTTTTAAAAACAGTTTTCTGTTTTTAAAACTTTAATAAGAACAAACTTTGTTCTTTGTCTATTTTACGTGGAAGTTGATTTCATTAAACATGCAGTTTTACCGGACAAAATCTTTTCCCATTCAAATTTTGTTAAGGTTTTTTCAATGTCTAGCAGACAAAATTGCTACAAAGTCCTTTTCAACTAATTAACTAACCAGCTTTTCCCATTGATTAAGGAAAATTGAAATAGTAACTACAACTGATATAATCCTTGGCAAAATGATTCAGTCGCACAGTTTCCTTCAAACCAGACATGAAGCCGTGGCCGGTGTTGACTTTCCACCAATACTATCAAGTGGTCATTTTCCAACCAAAATATAAAATTTCATTGGTGACGTTACATTATCATTAAATAAATATGGTGATGTCGTTGCCAATGGAAAGCTTCACCTCAAAACTCTTCTGCTAACGTCTTCTTTACCTAAATTGATAGCGTTAGAAATCAAAGCCAAGTTAATATTTTAATCCTTAGTCTTTTTTTTTGGTATAATTTTAATCCCTAGTCTGAAAACCAATAACAGGTACAAAGCTATAATTCTGAAGCAAACTGTGCAATAATCATTTTTTTTGCTATTGTCCTTGTTGGCTTAATCATTTTTTTTTCCTTCTAATTTGTTTAATACTTGGTCATTAGATTTCAACAGGAAATGTCATCTTAGCAAGTCTTCCTTTCACATGTGCTTGTTTCCTTCATCTTTTCCCCTTATTCTTCATTTCACAAAGACCTGTTTTTTTCTTTGGCAACTTTCAACTTGAAATTTTCCATGGTGTTAAACAAACACTAAAAAGCAAAGATCTTTTGTTTCTGTAAGTGGTGAACTGAAGACAAATATCATCATGGGAACAAACAGCAAGCAGCTTGGAGGATCCGAGGTAAAGTAATCAAAATTCAAGGTTATATTCAGTTCATGTTTGTTGTTACTTGTTATTATTAGTTATATTTCAACTGCTAAGGCTTGAATAATTCTAAACCCTATGCCAGGCAATATATCAGGAAATGGTAGAAGATGAAGTTAAGGGCATTCAGAATGTTCCTGTAGGACCTATTCACAAATTAATAGCAGAGAATACCAAATCAAACAGTATGGTCATAAAGGTAATTTGCAGACTCTCAGTTTCCTCTTTTTTTTTTTTTTTTGTACAAACAGACACATTAGATGTTTGTTTACATGTTCCATTGAAACTAACAGTGGACTTAATTGGTACCTAAACAGAAACCACATGCGGTGATTCCTCCTCACATCATAGCAGAAGCCATATCAACTATCCGCGATATTAGATGGTCAGGTCCAATCACGCCAAAAGAAATGGAATATGTAGAACAATATGTCCTTGCAAAGTACCCAGAATATGCAGGTCTAATTGAAGGAGATGGAAGTGGTATAGACATGTCTAGTTTTATGATCAATGAGGAGCCTTCAGAACCAATGTCAGCAGATAGGAGAAAATCACCAAGAGAGCCTTCCTTTGGAAGCAACCTTCCTGAAATGGATAGGACACAGTTGGAACCATCAAGACTACTTGATGTTCTCAACAAAAAATCCTCCTTTCCAGGAAGTTTCATCTCAATCCCAGAAATCCAAGCCCAAAATAAGGTTTTGAAACATTGTGGTTTGCCTGATGATGAGTACTTGGTTCTCTTCACTCCAAGTTACAAGGATGCCATGATGTTGGTGGGGGAAAGTTACCCTTTTGTTAAGGGAAACTACTACATGACTATTCTTGGTGAACAAGAAGACTATATAAAAGAATTTGCTTCTTTTAAGGAGTCTAAGGTTATTCCAGCACCTAAGACTTGGTTGGATTTGAGGATCAGAGGGTCTCAGCTAAGTCAAAATTTTAGGAGAAAGTGTAAGATAAGTCCTAAAGGGTTATTTGCATATGCAGCAGATGTGAATGGAACAATGCATTGGGTTTCAGAGGCTCATAGGAACTACTGGCATGTTCTGCTTGATGCATCTGCATTGGTTGTGGGAAAGGATCGGCTTCATGTTGGACTTCACAGGCCTGATTTCTTAGTATGTTGCCTTGATAACACACATTCCAGTCCTTCAAGAATCACATGCCTCTTGGTCAGGAAGAGAAGTTTTGACACCTCCAATGCTTCTTCTCATGTTAATGGTTGAGTGAAAATGAGTACTTGTTTGATATTACTCGACAAGATTTGAAATGCATAGCAATTAGCAATGTCTTAATTGGTATCATGAACTCTCCAGAAAAAAAAAACCGCGAATTTTCTTGGTGTACTTTGTAGATTGAATAAATACTTAAACATATACGTAGAGAAAAACTACTAATTACTGGATTGAATAGATATGATCATTTGAGTGGTTTACATTTATTAGTTATTGATATTATGATCTTTGGTCAAACCAATTTTCCATAACAATTAATCTGTTTTGAAGTTCTTATATTAACATGATCTCAAATGGGAAAGTGCTCAATGCATAGACATGATTTAAATATCACAGAAAGATCTATTATCTTTATTTTTATTTTTTTCAAATATGGGAGACGCAAAGAACTAGTAGGGGAAGGGGATAGGTGGCTTCATGGAAGATTAAACAAAATCGTTACAATTGTTTTAAAAACTTAGATTAGTGCCAATTGAGCAACCAACAACGTGACTTCAATTGTTCTGTTTTTGTATGCTCTCTATTATGCTTGGCCATGCCAAATCCTAAGATTCCAGGAACTTGAAGTTTGTCTTATACTGCTAAGTAGTGTTGTCACGTTTATCTGTGTTGACATCCAAGGGGATGCATAGTGTATGCTAGCGTGGACTAAGACGTGTTAACAAGCTGCCTGCAGTGTGAAGGTCAAAGGTCTGTCCTCCCTCCGAAGATTGGAGAATGTGATGGGAATGGAGACTGTTGGACAAAAAAGGACGCTGAAAGCACCCCCCCCCCTTTTTTATTTTAAGCAGCATCCCCCTTGGGACAAAAATTAGCTGCCAACTTTTCATGGCCACAAACATCTACTTCTTCCATGGATTCAACTTGTAGCCACTTATTATGGTGATCTTATCATGCAGCGTTAGACCAGGCAATCTATCTAACTAGTGGCCAGTAATAAATACAGCCTTGATTTTAATACAAGAGACCGACAATGATAAACATGGAGGCAGGTCGGACTACACATGCCCGAGCGGTATACTAGACACAATACAGCCTTCTGCAGGGGCTTATAAAAGACAGCAAACCTCTCATGCAACAATAATGGTGAAGGCCATAAAAAAATTGACAAATGACAACCGAATTGCCTCAAGATAATTATTGCCGGTGTACAATGACCAGATGTACACAACCAGTTAAAAACCATCATAACGATGAATTACATAAAGAACTATCACTACGAGATAAACAAGCACACAGTTGCAGAAGCAACGACTATACCCTGTATTCAAGTATATTAACATGCTGCGCCTGCGAACCAGGAGTAAGCAAATTCCCCAACAGGACTGCTAGAAACTTTTCTGGCATCTCCTACACTTCCTCTTGACCATGGCTACTACTTTTCAAGATGTTGTACTTGCAGAGGGGGCAAGTGGCATTAATGTACAGCCATTTGTCCACGCAGGCACAGTGAAAATGGTGACCACAAGGAAGTTGTCTTAGTTCAACCCCGTCATCATAGGCAGAAAGGCAGATGCAACATTCCTACAGTTTGCCACCCAAAAATAAATAAAAAATAAAACCAGATTAGCTTTTCAAACTATTTAAGTTATGATATAAAAACTATCTCTCATGTGCTTGAAACATTATGTCAAATTCCTCCTAATGTAAAGTGTGGCAGTTACTGTGAAGAAAGACCCAGAAAGAAAAAGGGATGGAAGGGCCTAGTACAAATAAAACTGACATATATACATATCACATTCTCCAGTTGAATAATGTGTTCAAGACATGACTATGTCAGGTTATAATGAGGCCAGTGGGCGGAGCACCACGTGGATTTTTCTTTGAAATATATTGAAATAATATTTAGTGACACAGAGCAAAAGGACTAACAGAGACGAGAGAAAATATTTTGCCGATAAATAACAAAAATTTACAACATACCGCATCCTCATCAGGAAGCACGTGTTCAATTGGGCTATCAGCATGGCACTCAGTCATTATTCCTCCAACAGGTCCTTGTGTATTACCAGCAAGCTTCTCATTACTTTTTCTTTGGAATTTAAATTTTGATAACTGTTCAATGTCTTCTTTTGTTGCCCCTTCCTGCTTTTTTAAACCCACATAAAAGGATAGAGACATTAAGTCAGGGAACAGTACAATTAATACATTACAACAAACATCTCACAATTCAATACTCTTAAGCTATAAGCATTGTCCTCATGTCCACCCAAACACCCAACAAATAGAAATACATCCACCATCTGCCCAGTTGCAAGAAAGCAAATCATATGACAAGGTTCATGTTCATTCCTTCTAGCAGGTTCTAGAAGGTCAACAACGTCAACCTGAATGAGGCATACACATATCGGAATAAAGAACCTTATCTCAGAACAAAACAACTAGAGGACAGCTCATAACCTTTCATCACAAATATGCAAAAATGTTATGATTAACCTCACCTTCAACCCTGAAAAATCTAAGGGATACAAGGTCATAAACAGCCTCCGTCTCCAAGGTATTCCCAACGAATCAACCTTAAGATGTTACCTTTTACTCACACACCTGTGCATGCCACCTTCAATTTCATATCATCCATGCAAACGTTTCAAAATTAGTTATCAAGAAGTCTTGTTGCACTACAAGTTTAACAGAATTTTTCAGAATTCATCCCAAACTTCACGTGTTAAACATTAATTCACACCAAGAAAACTACCATTCAAAAGCCACCTTGCTGTAGCTGTTATATCCTTCAATAGTTAGTTAGTTTATTTCACGATAGGAAAACATTTCCTCTTAATGTATATGTATCCAAGTGACTGTTTCTTTCCTTTATTTGGAGAGAACTGAGAAGACAAAGGTTGGTGACAGAGATAGAAGTTAGTTAAGCACGAGGTACAATTATGACAATCAGTGCTTCTGGCCTGCTATGTATCCCTGCTTCCCCAGAGAATCACAAATAGCAATCTCCAGCTCAAGATAATATGGTTTCACTTAGGTTGTTCATCTTCGACAGAAGAACAAATGTACTACTTCTCCTTTGTCAATTCGTGTGGCCGACATAATACAAGACACAATCTTTCAATCTTTGGCCTTCCCAATCATTTCATTCAGAAGTCCAGCATCTTATATTCTAAAGTAACCTATTAAAGTCTCACCACGACAAGCAACAAAAATATAAATTCAATATTTCACATTTTCAGTTTTGTTTGTGCAAGACATTGTTTCCTTTGAATCCAAAATCCAAACTCATCCAACTCCCAAAAACAGATCCTAGAAATGAACATATGGATCTCTCTTTGTAGCAAATAGAAATTCCAGTCATTCTTGTAAAACCTTGTTTCACTCTTCCATTTCATTTAGCCTTAATAAATTCAAAAACACATAATATTCAGAGCCATAAATTCTACCAAATTCATTTAAGACTCAGCAAATGCTGCTAATTAGAATCAAATTTATAAAAACATTCACTTGAGGAACCAGATTCATGCCAACTCAAACAACAATCAGTAAAGAACGTGACTTGCCTGGTCTGCAACAGCATACAGAAGTGCAATGATACACGGAAGACAACAGCAAACAGCAATACCAATGATGCATGCCAGCGCAATACAGAAAACGACAAAGAAAACATCAAAACCCAGGAAGACTATACATAACCTGTAAAGCAAATATATTTTGTCAAAACTAGTGAACTATAACAGCAGATTTCCCAAAGGAAAATAAATCACAAATTAATATAATAATAGATATATGAACAAGTTAAATGTGTGTGAGGGGGAGGACTAGGAGAGGGGAGAGAGAGAATAGACCAGTAAAGCTGAGGAGAATCTTGGACCAAAGCTTGACTATCAGCCGATACCCAATAGAATCCAATGACCCACCAAATAAAAGAAAACATTGTGTTGGCTGATTCCAAATGCTTTGCCATACTACTAGGAGGAAAAAGAGAAAAACAACAAACATAAAAATGCATAATAAAAAGAAAAAACTAGCTGATAAATAAATAAATAATTGATTGCACTAATTTTACAAGTTAATAAGTATTTGGACATATTGTAGTGTCAGTTTCAACCCTCAGGCCACAACTCTGTTCCAATACAAATACAAATTTAGAAAGTATCTCATAAATTCAAGGTTAGGAGGTTAATTCATAACAGAAAAACTATATTTAAAGAATGGAATAAGCTATTAATTGGAAACAAAGGCATTGTATTATCATTTAGGAAATGAATTCAGGCTAATAAAGCATTTGTCCTATATCATCTAGTTTGCAATTTTACACTGAGAAAACCAAGGCTGAAAGCTGATTTACACCTAGTCATCACACCGGTTGTGGTTCAAAAATCGAAAGTGTTACTAATCTATAGGTATGTAAACCACCACAGTTACACCTATGCTTTGAGAGAGCGAATAAAAAAACTCTATTGCATAAGAATTCGGGCAGTTACCACATGACAGCCACCATCATCCTTTTTTTACAATCAAAGTTAAGTTACAACATCATTTCAAACACTCAAAGCAATGAGAGACAGATTTCAGATATCTTCATGCTTAAAATGATCAGATATATTTTGAAATGAAATATTTTCTTGACCCCTTAACTATTTGGGAAGCTAAAATTCCCGTGTAGGTTCTTTGAAATATGATTGAAGGTTTGGTAGAGTTTTCAATTAACATAGCTACTTGTCACTTAATGGAACTTGCAGCACAGGGTTGGGGACACTCAGCACATCCCTAAGATATATTCAGTTAAAACCGGAGTACAATGAAACAACACTTAGTTCAATGGAGTTTTAACACAGTAGGAAATATATGAAAGCATACATGCACAAAAGTGCAAGCTCAAATCATATCAGGCATCAACTTATTCTAGTCTAGTATTAACGTAATAATTATGATTAAAAGGGGAAAACGCAAGTAAAAACCCTCAATAATTTTTCCATTGTGAAGTTCGCATCCCTAAAATTTCAAAGTTGAAACAACAGTGTCGTTCGTGCTTAAGCAATTCACCTTGTAGTGCCATCTTCTCCGAACTGCGCCAAATTCATATACTGTCCAGAACCATCCATTGAACCGAAGCTCAAATCCCCACTGCCACTGCCCCCAACCCCAACCGCGTTGGAATTCGACTGTTCCCGCCTCCGTCTCCGCCTCCGATACTCAAAGCAGACGCACAACACGTGAAGAACACACTGAAGAGCGTACCCTAAAATCCACAACCTAAGAGGCATACTGGGAGACTCGTTCCGACTCAAAACCAACACCGTAGCGGCCGCAACGATGAACGCAAAGTTCCAGAGAACGTCAAGGACCACAACGGGCTTCGAATAGGCCCAATCGCTCTGCCTCTCTTCCAATTGCTCCGCCGCTGTCTCCCTCACCACCATCGACGGCTCGCGCATCAGCCTCCGCCCACTCGCCTGCCTCAGGAACCGCGCCGCCTGTCGGAGAGTCGGCCCGCGGAGAAATCGACGCCCGGAGTTCGACTCGTCGGATGAACTCCCGATAAACGGCGTCGGATCCGCGACGTCCTCTGACGAAGGTGACCTTGTCGTCGCCATGGTTGAATTGTTACCTCCTCTTTCTTGTTTACGAAGCGTGAGTGACTCTGTTCAGGACATCTGAATCTAGTTCCTGATATACTAATAGAGATGAGATTCGGAGAAATCGCGACGGGTTTTTGTCACCGAGTTCGTTTGCAGGTGGAATCGAACGAAAAATGGAAATGGAGAGTGTCGGAAAAAGGAAATTATGATGATGATGATTGTGATTTCTTTCTCTTTTCGGGGTCGAGGGTTCCAATACGGTACCGTTTTGACCGGCTCTTTTTTTTTTTTGTTACCGAACGCGCATCAAGAGGTTTTTTTTTTCCCGCTTAAACTAAAGGGTGGTAATGATAATAAAGAAAGAACATACGCTGCGCTCATTTACTTTTCTTTTTTCTCTTGTTTTTTGATTTTTTTTCACTGCACCTGGGGGGATTTTTCATGAAGCTTTTTTTTTTTATACAGGGATTTTCATGAAACTTCAAGAGTCACAAATGTCGGCGGCGTGTATTTAATGGATATAACAACTTTTTTTAAAAAAATTGGTACAATAAAACTTAAAAATTTATGGGCGTGAGCCCTCTCTAGCACCAAAAAAAATAAAACTTGAAAATTTATTAAATTATAAGTTCGCGTTCTTATTTATTTGGGTTTATATTTTATCGTACTAGTGAGTAGTGACCTTACAATTTAGGCACGACGGGACTCGGTGGGTGAGGCAGGTTTTGTCCTCCCCTCCTATTTTTTACTATTTTTATGGGAATAAAAAATAACATATAATTTTATTTTCATCACGGCCAAAAAAATTGTAGGAAATCTATCTCTTTTTCTTAATTCTATGCTATTCACACACATGTATTTAAAGAAATCATATATTTAAAATATTTTAATTCGATAAAATAAAAATGGATACAAAAATAATAAAGTTTAAGAACTAAATTATATTTCTAACCAAACATGTAATTTCAATTTTTTATACAATAGTTGATTATAACTAACCAACCAAGGGTTGGTCGAGTGTTAAGCATCTTGATCCCATATAGAGGAGAATGCAAGTTCGTCCTGGTGGCACACACTCTAGTTGGGAGGTTGTGAAAACAAAGGGTTAATTTCGTGCACTAATGAGTTGACTGAAGATTATTCTGATAGTCGATCCAAAAAGCTGAAACTTGTGGTGATATAAAGAATGTCATTGGCGAGCCAAAGACTTGCTTACAGTGGTTCGTCAAAAAAAGTTGATTATGGCTAGGAAAGACTTGTGTTGAGATCGCGGATGACATATACGCCCCACACCCCAACCTAAATAAATATTGTTAAAAGCAGTTTTTTCCCATCAATGTTGGGTTGGGGTTATACATGTATTATCATATTTGAATTAAATTATCATGCCTAAGATTTTCTTCCATAAAAGTTATTCAAGTACAGTGATTTTATTTTTTCAAAACAGTGAATTTATTTGAAAAAAACAGGTTAAAAGTTATTTATTGAAAAATTAACTACTAAACTTACTATCATATATGTATATGTATTCACGTAACTTATAATGGTTATAATGATATTTGAACTTGAGATAATAGGTAGAGTTTGAGGTTGATATTTTTTTTACTGGGCCATTTTGCTGATATTTGAACTTAAGATATTAATTATTATTTATTAACTTTTATTCAATGTGTACAATTTTCACATTAGAGAAAGCAACTAATAAATATAACCAACAAGTTTGACTTAATGATTTTATGTAAACCATTTGTATTATATTGTGTAATTTTAAATTTTATTAATCAGGGGTGGTCGTGGGTGCGAGCCAAGTCAATGACCTGACCAACCCGAAACAGTCTAACGTAAAAAAATATTGGGTTGGTTGTGTTATTGGTTTGGTTTGTATTTTTTTCAAACTCGATGTGCTTTGTTTGGATATCAGATTAAGAAAAATGAAACTCAATGAACCCGAACTAACAAGGCCTTTTTGAGCAATGGAGATATAATTAACTACGGTACACATAAATATAAGAGATATACATCGGAGACTCCTAGTCCTATAATGAAGAGATATAATAGGGATGGCAAATCAAATATTCAAAGCATAACATATTTTTAAATATTAGAAAATTTGCTAGAATCAAATATCATGTAGAATATTCTATTTTAACTATAATTAAAATTTAATACAAACATTTCCTAATTCCAACGCCTACGATTTATACATGTAATGCCTATTCCTTTATACTATATTTTTTGACAAGAAAAGTCTAATACATTTCAATAAAAATAAGTGAAGTTACACATGCTGGAACATCATCAAAAACTTGAGGACTAGCTGTACATATGGCCACCTCAACATGTGCTAACGAGTGAGCAACTATATTAGCATTCCTCTAGCAAACTCAACATAAGAGTTTTCACAAAAGGATGTGAGTCTATCTCTACAATCTTTTAAAATGGCCCTAAACTCTGTAGTATCCGGGCAAGCATAATTAAACCCATCTACCATTATATTGGCCTCCATCTCAAAGATCACATCTTTAAAGCCTAAATCCCGCATCCAATCAATTGCCATCAAAAGACCATAAGCCTCACCTATCTTGACGTCTAGAAGGGGTTGATAACATAGAGTTTTGGCACCAATAAACATACCAAATTCATCTCTAACACATGTGCCAATACCCACTTTGTTTTGGGTCTGTGAGAAAGCAGTGTCAACATTACACTTGACGAAACCTGGCTGCAGTTTCACCCAAGCATCTGCACTCGCATTGTTGCCCATAAGCTGCGGATGTGTTTGGTTATTTCTTGCAGCGCACCACTCTTTAAGAAAACACACGCCTGTGATGGATTATGTCTTGGGACCGAACATCAACTCCCTCCCATACCTTGTTTCTACTCCTCCAAAGACTCCAAAGTGTCATAGCTAGAGCTTCCCTACCCCTCTCATCCAGCTGCGTTAGCACAAGAAAGAAAATAGCACCGAAGCTTACCTCGTTCGCCAACACGGTTCAATGAGACGCCAAAGATGCAACAACTTCCAGCAACCTTCACTCTTCTGGCAAGAGAAGAGATCATGGCTTGTTGTCTCACTGGATTGTTCACACCACGGGCACTCAGTGGGTATGCTAACACCACGGTGCTGTAGATTTGCCCTCGTGGGGAGGCAGTCGCGACAAGCCCGCCAGAGGAAATTCTTTACTTTAGGAGGTATAGACATCTTCCAAATACCGGTCCAGTTCCCCTCCTTCTTAAGATGCGATGTGTCCAATATTATATCAAGGCACAACCTGTATGCGTGCGAACAAAATACTGGCCCTTAGAGTCCGGCCACCATACCATGACGTCCTCCCTAAACAAATGAAGTAGCGGCGTTTAGAGCACAGCAGTGGTCGACCTGTGATCTAGCCAGCTGCGCACCTCAACCGCATCCCATTCCTTGCAATTCGGTTTAAGTAGGTTGTGAACACGTAGCAGATGGTTCAGTTGAGAAGGATGTGCGGGTGTTACCTTCTTGAGGTTTTGTGTCCAGACATCATGAAACACTCGAATATTGTTAACCTTTCCAATGCTCCACGTGACACCCACTACCCCGTCGTGCAAGAAATGAATAGAAATGCATGCAGATAAAGGTAAAAATACGGTTTTATAAAAATATTTCACGGAGTAGAAGTTTCACATCATCAAATTCAACTACGGAATAAAACATAAAACAAAGTACGGAAATAAACCAAACCCCGATGTCATATGTCTCAGAGCTTAATCCTTAGTTTACATTGATACAAAGACAACTGTAATAAACTACTATAATAATGCTAAGTAAAAACGACGACATGCCGGCTACTTTTCAGCGTCCGCGTCCACTTCGTCACCTGCAAGATCTCCATCTACCAGTACGGGTACACGAGTAGCCGCAAAACATAGGGGGTGAGGAATCATACTCAGGTGGAAATATAACGGCAAAGCTCAAATATAACATGCTGTGAATACAACAACACATATACAACATCAATCGAACGATACACTAGCCAAACCACGGTCATACATCGGCAACTAGCCAACGCGAACATACAATTACTACAACGCAACTTCAGGATCCTTTTCCTTGTCTGGGTGAGCGAATGCGAGCGTCCTCAACATCTGTATATGATGCCATCGAGCCATGGGATCCCCCTGTCAGTAAAACATCGACGAGTGCCACTATAGTAACTTTTTACAAACGACGTTCTAATGAGCCATGTGAACCCCCCGTCAGTAAACGTCAACAAGTGCCGCCATAATAACTCGGAGTCTACACCCGAACGCCTAACGAACAACGGAGTCTAACAAGCCATGCGGTCCCCCCAAGCAGTGAAACATCGCTGAGTGTCGTCATAGTAACTCATCATCTTCAAATCAATACTTACGAGTCACGGGGTCCCCTCTATCAATGAAGCATCGACGAGTGCCACCATAGAAACACGAATGCGAGCAACAGAATCCACTGCATCTAAACCGGCGACGAGTTTTACAAACACACGATATCCAACAAAAACCGTTGGATGCCAATCCACCGATTGGTCACAAACTCGGGACCAATAAACAACAATTAACAAGGCAATTCAACATACACAATTCTTGGCCACAACTCGTGACCAACATCAACCATGGGTTACCAACCGGTAATGTGACATTCCAATTTCTAGGTTCTTTGTTTAATTGGGTGTTTGCTTATGTGTGGACTTAGAATCAGATTTTGGGAAAATCCCGGATAGCCTAAAAACCCTAGGAAAGATCTAGCTAGAAACTTTAGTAAAGGCTTAGAAATCTTAAAAAGGACAAAAATACCCCTGGAAGGGTGTGGAACCCCCAAGAAGCTTCTAGAAGATGAAAAATCAGATATTTTCTTAAAGGTACCATCGCGACTCGACGACACCTGTGAGAGGGAACCATCGCGACGCGATACGGTCTAGCACTTGTCTCCATATAGATTTTGACACGTGTAAAGATAAGGGTACCATCGCGACGTGATGACACCTGTGAGAGGGGACCATCGCGATGCGATGGGGTTAAAGCTCACCTATAAATAGGTGCTTACTCTCCCTTCAGTCCTTGCACCAAATCCTCTTTTCTCTCTAGGAACCTCCTCTAAGGAGTAAGTATGCTCTGCACTTGCCTCGAGTAAGGATCTTGTGCATCAGAAAGTTCTTAGTTGGAAATCCTCAAGATTGAGAGAGGAGTAAGGCTCAGAGGAGTAGCCCAAGGCAGGAGCGCGGATAGCGGTCGAGGGTTAAGGCTTTTTAATAGGAGCTTAGCCAGGAGTGCCAGTGAGGGGAATATACCTCAATTACTAGGAAAACATGTGGTAGAATAGTACTATTAGCATGCGTAAAGGACCTCAAATCCTACTAGGGGTTGATATCAACAACACCTTAGGAGAGGAGTTGCGGTATGCGGTGGCTAAGGATAGTCACCGTAGACCTATCAACCAACGTAGGTTTTGCTTGGTGTGACTTGTGTGCTTGCTTGACTTACGTGTCTACTTGATTGATAACATTATTAGTTAACAGTCGCCTTCGCGACGCTAGGAATAGTCTACATACACTGATTACACTGTGACTGTTGATATTCTGATTAATGTGTTGATATCTATAACGTGCTGATTGAATAAATATGATACCTGTGAGTGTGATGATTGATGTATGGTCTTAGTGTCAAGGGTGACGCCCTCTCGTTAGAGGATTGCGAATCCCTAGACGGTAATAGAGAGTATTATCATTGATACTCTGTTTGTCAGTGGTCATAGCCGAGTCGGTGTACCCGAGGTTGGAGTACCTGAGAACTGGTGATCGGACTGAAGGTACGGAGTGGTTTGGAGCAGGTCATTGACCTTGGGGATAGACAGAGTGAGGCTCGATCATCCCAACGAGGCTTCAGGACTCCACGTCCGACGAGGGGACAATCTTGGCCATTCCCTATGTTAGGAATGTCGTCCTTGTGCACGAAGACGGTACCTTACTCCAGTGATCAGAGATGATAGCGTATCAGGATATGTTCCCGGGACAATCAACTTATGTATCATTCCTCTTGTGCCCTGAGACTGGTGATCGATCTATGGTGTGAAAGGTCGGTGACCAGCCCGTGTGTTCAGTGGTCTGTGTCAGTATGTGGTATCAGTGTGTGATGTGGTTTGTGACTGTGTGCTCAGGGATCCGTATGTGGTATCAGTATTTATCAGTTATGACGATGATTGTTATCTTTGTTGTTATCAGCATTCCCTGTGTTGGGAATGTCGTCCTTGTGCACGAGAACGGTACCTTACTCCGGTGATCATAGATGGTAGCGTATCAGGATATGTTTCAGGGACAACCAACTTATGTGTCATTCCTCTTGTGCCCTAAGACTGGTGATCAGTCTATGGTGTGAAGGCTCGGTGACCAGCCCGTGTGTTCAGTGGTCTGTGTCAGTATGTGGTATCAGTGTGTGATGTGGTTTGTGACCGTGTGCTCAAGGGTCCGTATGTGGTATCTATGGTATCAGTACTTATCAATTATGACAATGATTGCTATCTTTGTTGTTAGTTATGTTGTGCATGATGACAGTTACTCTGTTATTCTGTTTTCCTACTCATTGGTGATTGATGGATTTCTTACCCCCTTTGTTCCTTGTGTATTTCTATATTATATCATGATGAATAGCAGATGGACAAGAGCAATCTGTGCTTAGAGCTTATTCCTGGGGAGCGGGACCTAGCAGAGGTGACCACGATAATAAAGCTACCTAGAGACAGTGTTCAGATGTTTGGAATACAGTATTGCCATGACCAGTGTGTCCTAGATTTTGTCACCCCTAGTGGGTGTGGTGTATATATCTATATGTGTATGTTTCATGCTTTGCGTACTCTGATAATAAATAATATGTGTTGTTGCTTTATACGTGTGGGCTGCTATTTGAAAATAAAGTAACGCCCTGTCAAGGTGGGGTGTTACAGGTAACCCCTTCAAAAAAGCCAAACATGCAATATTCAATAAGGCTATGTGGTTACTACCCTTAACCAACTCTCACAAGTCATTTTAAACATCATTTTATCATTAAACAGGGGTGTGAATCAATTCATGAGCCTCGTGTATCGATTCAGGGTCAAAACGACATTCCGTGAATCAAATTATACAGCTGTGAATTGATTCACAGCTTCAATTCACAGAATCTAAAACACTGTAGGTGTGAATTGATTCACAGAACCTGCAGAAGTGCAGTAATGCTGTTTTTATGCAATTTGCGCATTAGGGACTCCTCCTAGGTGGTCTCATGATCTAGAGCTAGCTGCTATAGTTTTTGCTTTGAAGATTTGGAGGCACTATCTCTATGGTGCTAAGTTCACTGTGTATAGTGATCATAAGAGCTTGATGTATTTATTCGACCAGAAGGAATTGAACATGAGGCAGAGGAGATGGATGAAATTTCTTAAGGACTATGATTTTAAGCTGCAATACCATCCAGGGAAAGCTAACGTGGTGGCTGACGCGTTGAGTAGGAAATCCCTACATGTGTCAGCTATGATGGTTAAGGAGTTGGAGCTAGTAGAGCAGTTTAGAAACTTTGGTCTTGGAGTACAGTTGTTTAAAGACAGAATGTGTTTGGGAAAGATTGTAGTAACTAACGAATTCTTAAAGCTAGTGAAGGAGAAGCAAGAGACAGATGAGCATCTGCACAAGATGAAAGGGTTGATGAATGAAGGAAAGGTGTCAGGATTTAATGTGGGCAGGGATGATATCTTTAGGTTTGGAGATAGGATTTGTATACCTAATGATGCCGAAATTAGAAAGATGATTCTAGAAGAAGCCCATAAGAGTAAGCTTAGTTTCCATCCAGGCGCTACTAAGATGTATCAAGATTTGAAAAAGATGTTTTGGTGGCCTGGTATGAAGAAGAACATAGTTAATGTCAGAAGGCGAAGATAGAACATCAGAAACCAGCATGGTTATTGCAACCCTTGGATATTCTTGAATGGAAATGGGATGGAATAGCAATGAATTTTGTTGTAGGACTACCTAGGACCCGTAAGAAGTTTGATGCCATTTGGGTAGTCATTGATCGGTTGACGTAGTGTGCTCATTTCATTCTGATAGGAGAAAAATACCCTTTGGAAAGGTTAGCTCAGATTTACATTAAGGAGGTAGTAAGACTACATGGTGCTCCTTCGAGCATCATTAGTGATAGAGACCCTAGATTTACTTCTAGATTCTGAAATGAGTTGCAAAGAGCCTTAGGGACTAAGTTGAGATTGAGTTCAGCTTATCATCCTCAAACGGATGGTCAGTCAGAAAGAACGATTCAATCCCTAGAAGACTTGTTGAGGGCAAGTGTGTTAGAGTGCATAGGAAGTTGGGATGAGTTTTTGCCTTTGGTGGAATTTACCTATAACAACAGTTTTCGCTCAAGTATAGGTATGGTACTTTTTGAGGCTTTGTATGGTCGGAAGTATAGAACCTCATTGTGTTGGTTTGAGACCGGAGACAGACAAGTGTTAGCTCCTAAAATGATCCAACAGACAATAGAGCAAGTCAAGAAGATTAGGGAGAAGATGAAGGCAGCTCAGGATAGGCAGAAGAGTTATAATAATAAGAGAAGGAGACTTTTAGAATTCCAAGAGGGAGATCGCGTTTTTCTGAGAGTAACTCCTAGGACTGGAATTGGCAGAGCTATCAAGTCTAGAAAATTAACTCCTAGGTTTATTGGTCCATTCCAAATTCTTCGTCGGATTGGCCCAGTAGCCTATCATAATGCTTTACCGCCATATCTTTCCAATCTTCATGATGTCTTCCATGTATCTCAGTTGCAAAAGTATTACCCCGATCCTTCTCATATCATTGAACCCCATTCAATACAGTTAAGAGATAACTTAGAGTATGAGGCATTACCTGTAAGGATCATGTATCGAAGGATCAAGGACCTTCATGGTAAACACATTCCTTTGGTTAAGGTTATGTGGGATGAGACTACAGGTGATATGACTTGGGAGTGTGAGGAGGAGATGCGACAACAATTTCCACATTTGTTTACAGGTACGTGATTTCGAGGACGAAATCTCTTTTTAATGGGGCGGTAATGTAACATCCTCAATTTTCTAACATTGCTTAATGTGTGATTGTGTGTGTATAAGTGTATTTGTGTGAACCTAGGTGTGTATAATGGAGTTTGTCAGTGTCTTTGAGCGCTCGGCTGTGTGCTCGCTTTTTGTGCCTTTGTGAAAGGGCAAGTATGAGACTTGTGAGGTTTTAGGGGTTATAAAGAGGTAGAGAAGTGCTTGACAGTGTTTTAGTATTACTATTAGAAGCCTCTTAAAATTTGAGGGCAATCGGAGTTAGAATTAGGGTTTTGTGTTTTCGTGACCTAGAGCGAGTGCGAGTTTTTGAGCTAGTAATTGGGATTCTAAATCCTTAATTCTGAGGTCAATCATGTGTTCTATGTGTTTAGAAACATGTTTAAGTGTTAAGGTATCAAGTTCTGGGTCGTACGAGCGCCGGAATAGAAGAAATCGCGTGAAAACGGAACCTACTGTGTAGGTGCGCGTGACGCGCACGGTGTATGGTGGACCAATAGTCTAGATCTTTCTGTGACACGTGGCGCATTTTGATTGGAACAACGTGACCTCTGAGGAAGCGACATGTGGCACGCATGCGGGAGAGTACTTCGCGCTGAAGGAACCACCTCAGACGCGCGTGGAGCGTGCGCTCTGACAGAGAGGCTGGGTAGAAAAGCACATGGTGCGCTTCACAAATGCGCGTGTTGCGCTCTATGCTGACAAGGGCGAGCATGGACGCGCGTGACGCGCGCCCAGTGTGCTGATTTTCTATTTAAAGCGATTCCTTCCATTTTTAACCGTTTTAACCACTTTTTCTTTCTGAAACACGACCTTAAACACCATTTCAGACCAGAGAGCACCATTTCTAAGCATTCCAAGGTTTGGTGATCCAATCCCAAGCCATCTCAAGTGCCGGTTCAATCGTTCGATTCTACCAATTCGTCCGCTGTCGTTCATGCTTTTTAGGGATTATCTCTGAGCGAGGTTTTGCCAAGGTAAACCCAAGCACCTCAATGTTATTCTCCCCTGTTTCATTCTGGATTTAGTGTAAGGATTTAAGGTTCTCCAGTTTAACCCTAATCAGACTGTGTTTTGGACCCCGGTTTGACCGAACGCGTACCAAACGAGCTAGGGTGTTGCCGAAACTCCCGGAGGGGTTTCCATACATCACGAAACAGAGGGTGAGACCCCTGTTTTCAGTATGTATGATGGAGAATTCGTGGCCCCTTGTTTGTGTTCATTGTCCCTAATTATCTGTTCTTCGTATTTTAGGGTTTTGGTGCAAGTACGGGTACCGAACGTTCGTGAAAGCTTGCCAGAAGTTGGAGTTGGGTAAGTTGGATTCTTAGAACAGGGGCTGGCCGTGGCCTTCTTCCTATTTTTGAACTTCCATGGTTTGCTCCAATTCTAATCCGAGTGTATTTTTGTGTTTCCGATGAAATATGGATCGTGCAGGTGTGCTCGGTGGAAATTTTGGACAACTTATGATATTTTATCTTTGAGGGGCAAAACTTGGACATGATAGGAGGGGAGGATTAGAGTGCTTGTGTGTTTATGGGTGAGGCTATAGGAGTTCGCAGGACTCAAATTGATCGCTTTGGAATCCAAGTGGGAGTAAGAATACATCTTTACCGGGATTGCTAGTGTAGAATAATATACATTGTATGCGTAGGGTACCTAAGCCCTACTAGAGGTTGAGGTCAGTAACACCTAAGGATAGGAGTTCCGGTTTACTGTATCTGAGGACAGGTGTCGTGAACCTATCAACCAACAGAGGAGCAATATTGTGTATTCCGGGTCCTGTGTTTGACATACTTAGTGTATGATAGTGAATTTATGTGTTAGGTGTGATACTAGAAACATGTATAGGAATATGTGATATGTGCTTATGTGATGAAATGCCTGTGTGATACTCTATGTGTATAATATGTGCTCTGTGAAGTATGTTGAACATGCTTAGTGTATAGAAGTGAATTGATGTGTTACCTGTGGTATTAGAAACATGCTTAGGATTATGTGACATGTGTTGATATGACTAATGTGATATGTAACATGCATAATGTGAATAGTGAATAAAGTGAATCAAAGTGCAAAGTGGTATGTGAGTGGTGTGAGCTTTTAAATAAGTGAATGTGTAGTTGCTATGTCACAGCCGTGTGTGGCGCACGAGGTCAGAAGATACTCGAGCACGAGTACGAGGTAACAGTGTAGGTCACATAGACCTTGGGGGTGCATATCATGGGGTCTAGAAACATTCCACAGGAGACCAATAGTTTGGCTGCTATTGTGTCGTGGTTCTGGTTGTGCCCGTTTCCCCCGACGAGTGCTGTGAACTTCAAGTCCTTGGTGAACGATCCCG
Organism: Calophaca sinica; assembly: GCA_037113605.1. Taxonomy (NCBI): domain Eukaryota; kingdom Viridiplantae; phylum Streptophyta; class Magnoliopsida; order Fabales; family Fabaceae; genus Calophaca; species Calophaca sinica. The sequence continues at coordinate 31,070,557 of CM073731.1, forward strand.
AGTGCAGGTCTAGATACCCGACCCTGATTTTTCGGGGCTACGGGGATATGATCTTATAGGTCACGATGAGCGGGGTATGTTGCTTGGACAACTGACTGATACTCTGAGTGGTGAGGAGTACATTGTGACATAGGGTTGTGCTCTGAGTGGTAAGGAGTATAACAAGCCGGTGTAGTTAATGGCCACGAGTCTAAAATTAGGTAACCTGAGTCTAATAAATTATTAGTGCCTAAATAAGAGTGTGAAACGTGACTATCTGCATGCTGTATACCCTGTATTGCCTTCTACTGCTACTTTTCCATTTTACGGTGATCATGTTGTTCTTATCTCCCTGCATATGTGTTTGTGTGTATATGTGGTATATGTTAGATACAGGTACCGAGGAGGCTGTTGTTGCTGAGGATGGCACAATTCATGCATCTGTTGATATGGACGAGTCTGAGGATCCCCGTTTGGGGGAATTTTGAGTTGGGCACTATCTTTTTCCCTTCTCCGTAGTTCGGGATTGTAGTGCAGGAGCTCTCGATGTCCAGTTACGTACCTATGGCCAGGAGTCCTATTTTGCTTCCGTTTGATGGTGACTCTTTTTGAGGAGGCGCGTGTTAGCCTCTAGTTTGTATTTTGGATGACTGTATGTTTGCTACGCTTCTGTGATGTGACTGCTACTCTGATATAGGTGTGCCCTTGGAGGGGCCACAGATTTTATATGGATGCCTATAGTGTATATTAGGTGTGCTTATTTTCGCTGTGTATTTTAGTTTAAATTTCTACGTATTTTCGCTGTAATTATTAACGATAAGATACATGATTAAGGCTAATTAATTAAAGGTTACTATGATGGGACGGGGGGTGTCTCATTACACTCCATAGTGTCCCCTCCCTGATGATCATACTAGCTTCGTGAATGCTCCTCCAAACATAAGTTGAGTTGCTCCCGCGATTAGAATCCAAAAAATCACACTTCGGGTAATATTTGGCTTTAAAAAGTTTGGCCACTAGGGTGTTTGGTTGAGTCATTAGTCTCCAACCTTGCTTACCAAGGATTGCAATATTGAACACGTATAGATTACGGAAGCCCATGCCTCCATCATTCTTATTCATTGCCAACTTATCCCAAAACAACCATTTAATACCTTGGCTCCTCTCCCCGCCGCTACCCCACCAGAAAGAGTTTATCAACTGTTGAATCTCCTCACCTAGAGAAGTGGGAATGAGAAAAATGCTCATGAAATATGTAGGGATCGCCTTATTCCTTGATACTATAATCGCAAGTAATTTACTTATAAAAAATATAATTGTCTATAATGTATAGTTTTTTATTTTATTTAAGAAGTTAAAAAATAACTAATCAAAAATGTCATGAATGTAACCCTAAGCTATTGGTCTAATGAAGTATGACCGAGCTTGTATTCGTAATGTTGCGAGTTCAAGTCTTCGCTAGTCCTTTAGAGGTGAGATAAGTGTATTTTCTTTCGTAAGTATTCAAAGAACCCAAAAGATTTATGTGCCTTAGACCGAGACATCATTCCCTCGTCCTATTTCCATCATAAAAAAATGTCTTGAATGTGTATCAAAAAAATATCATTATCATTATCATTATCACGATGAAAGGAGTAATTATTGTAGCAGCATCCAAAGAAACTTTAACACCTTAGAAATTCCCTCCAATTTTGAAGCGGTTTGGGCACATAGGGTTTGGGGGTTTTGCTCTCTCAGTCAGTGGCAAGCCTTTTGATTGTTGTTGGCGGAAGCATCACCATCACCATCACCATCAAGCATGGCATCTTCGTCGTCAAGCAACAGCGCCAGCTACGACGTGCCGTGGGTAGAGAAGTACAGACCCAACAAGGTCGCCGACATCGTTGGCAACGAGGACGCCGTCTCCAGACTCCAAGTCATCGCTCGTGACGGCAACATGCCCAACATCATTTTATCCGTAATTATTATTATTATTATTCTTCAATTCATCACTCTCATTTCACATCTCATCAACCCCCTTCCCCCTTCCCTTTTTTTCTTATTGAGCCCTAAATTAAGAAAAAAACCTGTTCTCATTCTGCTATAGGGTCCTCCTGGAACTGGGAAAACCACTAGCATTCTCGCCCTTGCGCACGAGCTTCTGGGACCCACTTACAAGGAAGCCGTTCTGGAACTAAATGCATCAGATGATAGGTTCCTTTCACCATTTTCGTTTTTTTTCCCCCCCTAATTGCACGTGAGGTCCTGTTAAGTGTTTACATGGCCACTCACATTTTTTTTTTTGCTAAAGAGGAATAGATGTCGTGAGGAACAAGATCAAGATGTTTGCTCAAAAGAAAGTAACGCTGACTCCAGGGCGACACAAAATTGTTATACTCGATGAAGCTGACAGGTCAGTATTGAATTTTTCTTTTTTCTTTTTTATGGTTATTTAATTCAATCAACAGTGTTATTTGCCTATTTTCTTTTTTCTTTTTCAACTCAGCATGACATCGGGAGCACAACAAGCTTTGAGGAGAACAATGGAGATATATTCTAATTCTACTCGTTTTGCACTTGCTTGCAATACATCATCTAAGATTATTGAGCCGATTCAGAGTAGGTGTGCGATTGTGCGGTTTTCGCGATTATCTGATCAAGAGATACTTGGTCGCCTCATGGTTGTGGTTCAGGCTGAGGAGGTACCTCAAATTTCTATTCTATGTTGAAGCATGGGTTATTCCTGTTTGTTAGAGGAATATACATCTAACATCTTAGTTGTTTGATTATCTGTCTTTGTTGGGAATGTTTATGTTACAGTTGAAATTGCATGTTGTAAGACTCTAGATTGATATTACAACAATCACTACTCTGTATTATCTTGTTCTTTTATGAGTCATTCTTTGATACCAAAAGGGATTAATCTTTCTTTGGAAGTAAAATTTATGTGTATACTGCTTCCTAGCCTTCATATCAATTCCCATCTGTGATTTTCATTATCATGCAATATAATTAGTGCCAATGTGTCCTTACCTAGAGACAGTAAGGGCAGTTCTGTACTTTCTGTATAATATATGCTGCTTGTTGCTTCTCTGAATAGTTGGTGAGAATTAGTTATGTCAACTGTATAGCAGCTACATAGTTAATTTTCCATTCTGTCAATAGCTTCACACAGATACACATTACACTTGTAAAAGTAGCGCCTGGAAGAATAGAAACACTCCAAAGTTTCATCTCATACAGAATTTTCTGATATTCATCCCTAAAACACTTATTGTTTTCATTTAAATCCTTCTTTAGTTCTTTTTACCCATCTTGTTTGGTCTTCCTCTTACTCCATTGGTTATATTCCTTCCTAACTGGGAAATTTTCATCTTATGTTGTACAAGAAACTGAACAAATAATTTTGAAGGTTTGAAGTTTAGAACTACATAGTAATATTTGCTGCGCTATATCAACTAAATAGAAGGGCACTTGAGGAGTGTGACAATTTTGCGGTCCTGTTGCTTTCTTCAAATCGGAAGATAATACTTTTTCAAATAAGCAATGTAAAGGACTCTAGAAATGCCATTAATCGGAATTTGACCTCTTCCATGTTTTGGGAAGATACACGATATATTGATTTGAAAATTCATGAATTGAAGGTAACACTGTATATCTTTATTTTTTCCCTGGCCACAAATTTGATGGTTTTACGACCTATGAGGGATTTCAGGATATTTGGCTTTGTGACCTATGTGGATTTGTTTGTTACATAACTGGTTAGCTATGTAATAGTTTATTTATATGGAGAAGTTTGCAGAATTGCCAATTTTAAGTAAATGCACGAGTTGACAATGTTTTGTAGCATTTGACCAGTTCATTTTATTCCTTTTTAATCCTAAACCACAATCTTCTAAAATATGTGACAACCGGGTTGCTTGGTTGTGTTGCTGCTATGTGATCCAGTAGTATGGTGATGTCACCAAGTTCCTTCTCTATGTGTGTAATTTATAGTAACTAAATCTTGTAGGAGGGTATGTTAGGTTGTGTATGCATTCTTTGGTTTCTCATTTTAGTCTTTTAAAGGGTGGCCAAATATATGAGGCTTCCACCATTTTAGGTTCCTTTATCATAAAACATTTTTTAAAGGTTCTTGTCACTGGCAATGTGAATTGGTTAGGAATACTCCATATGGTTATAGAAAGAACTGCTTTAGGTGCCATATGTTTGGCTTCAATAATATTGAGGAAATGCATGATTGAGCTGTGTTATTATTGAAGGTTCCCTATGTTCCCGAAGGACTTGAGGCCATCATTTTCACTGCTGATGGTGATATGAGGCAGGCATTGAATAACTTGCAAGCAACATACAGTGGGTTCCAGTTTGTTAACCAAGCAAATGTTTTTAAGGTTAGAATTGACCATTATTTGTGATCTATATTTGTCACAATTTACCATTGGTTTCGTTAAAATCTGTGGTTTGGTTTCAGGTTTGTGACCAGCCGCATCCACTGCATGTGAAGAACATGGTGCGTAATGTGATTGAAGGGAATTTTGATGAGGCTTGTTCAGGGCTCAAGCAGTTGTATGACTTGGGATATTCCCCCACGGATATCATCACCACACTTTTTCGTATAATAAAAAATTATGATATGGCGGAGTACTTGAAACTAGAATTCATGAAGGTATATGAATATTTTGTTGCCAAATTTGTATTTTATTTTCTAACGAAGTATGTGATTGACAGTTGACACCACTTTCTTCAAATTGCAGGAAACTGGATTTGCTCATATGAGAATTTGTGACGGAGTTGGTTCTTATCTTCAGTTGTGTGGTCTATTGGCTAAGCTTTCTTTAGTTCGTGATACTGCTAAAGCTGCATGAGTAGGTCCCAAGTGCAATTGGCATATGTCATTAATTTTCACTTTTATAATAGCGAGAATGTTCTAACAAAGTAAGTAGGTTTTAATTCCTGATAACCATATGTTGACAGATACGTTACTGCTTCAACTTCTATAAATGTGTTATGTTTAGTTCTTGTTTTTGAAAATGTCTTTTGTCACTTGTTCACGAAACTCCAAGCCAAAATAATTCAAATGAAAATGAAAACAAAATATTTGTAGAAAGTAAACAAGTCCATTGGGGGTGTTTTATCATAGACAATAAAGGGGAAGTTTCTCTTGTCTTTTTGTAGAATATTTGATTTTTGTAGAATATTTGGTTGAGCAGTTGAAAAAGAAAAGATATATTTTAACATAATATAAGATTTAACATGGGGTGGCAGCACAGTGGTAGGAACTTGGCCTTGTAACCTCAAGAGACAGTGTTTAAATCTCCTCGGGAACAGTTATAATATGGCCATTAGTGTCACTGAAATAATAATATATTCCCTTCTCTCATCTCCTTTAAAAAAATAATATAAGATTTAAAATGTAAAACAATGTTATTCGTAATTGTTTTTTAATTTTTTTTTTCCTTTATGCAAAAATTCTACATATCATTTTAGTTTGTTTTAAATTATTTATTATTTATTATTTATTATTTTAGAAAATTAAGATTACATCAATTTTCTTTTAACTCTGTTTTTAGTCTTTCGATGTATTCATTGTGTAGAATAAGAGTATTGATAAAATGAGAGGATTATCTAGTGAAGTTGATTTATGTTTTCATTTTTTGTTGGTGCATTGGGAAGAAGAAAGAACAAAAAAATCCCTCCCTCTTTTCTTCCAAATTTTCAAACCAGTTATGCCGCGAACGCAACTACACCAGTTTTAGCCAAGTCTGTAACAATACTGGATTCGTGGGACACATTTTGAAATCGAACTCCCCACTATCAATGGACAATGAAGGATATCGGTTAAATCTGCAAAACAAGCAGCCGTAAACATGGAGTCCCAATTCATAGCGACCAGCTTGACAGCCTCTAGAGAGCCACACTCACAAGTCTAGGAATGGTCATGGTTTGGGCCAAATCCCATGCAAGCTTAACCCCGATCCACAAAGCTTGGAGCTCAGCTAATAAAGCATCTTGGGAGGAGCTATCCCCACCTCCCCTTTTTTCCTGTCTCACCTCCATCTTCCCCCTATTTCCCCACATTACTCCTACCCACACCCCCCCGCCCTTTCCCAATAAATCCCCACTCCCTAAACCCCACTTCCCCTCCCCTGAAAGCCCCTTTCAACACTGCCCCCAATCCCATGCAGCCCTTTTCCCCCACTTTTCTGTTTTTTTACTTCTTGCTCATCTGTTAATCAGTTTCAGGACGACAAATATTTTTCATCTCAAAACTATTTCCGTCAGAAGACTTTTTTTTTTTTCCTCTATTTTTTTCAACGTCCGGAAATGAAATGCAACAATTTTTTTTTTTTCGGAAATTAGTTTCTGAATGTCAAAACGATACACTTTTTGGAAACTAATTTCTAAATGCGTCCGAAAATCAGTTTCTGAATAATTTGAAAACCCCAGAGGGTGGAAAAGAGAAGGGGAATGAGTATGGGTAATTTGGAGTTTTCATTTAAATTCAGTGGGGCAGAGGGTGGGGAATTCAAAATAGGAGGTGGCGATAACAGCACTCTAAGCATCTTCATACTCCATAGTCCCCAAAGTGAGAAAACCCAGAAAGCCATTTGCCCTCTTCATCTCGAAGAGCTACACCTAAAACTAAAGGAAAATTTGGAGAGGAGGATCCCAAGGCGAACAAAGCCTTCTCCTTCCTGCTGGAAGCAAATTTTCCATTTAGGTGCACCCTGCCTGGAATACTGAATACTCAGAATTTATTGGACAAGATCATGTTCCTCCTTGTCCAAACCCACCCAAAGTAGCCCAAGTTTCATATGTACATGCCGAAACGCCTAGAAGTAATGTGTGAAAATACGTCGTACATGTTAAAAAATGGATCTAGTTAACAAGCACAGTTTTACCCTTTCATTTAGGGTTTATTCGCCTTCCTCTACAATCATCAAGTTAGACTTGAGAACACGCTGAAAGAAGAAAATATTTGCTGAGAATGAAGGTTATACAATTATTTATATTTACTAAGAAATCATAAAGAGAGGAAGTTCAAAAATACATGACACTAAGTGGCGTCGCCCGGACTTGAACCGGAGACCTTCAGTGTGTTAGACTGACGTGATAACCAACTACACCACGACACCTTGATGCTTGTTTTGACCACCATCCAATTATTATTTACACTGAAACGTATTTCCTAAAATATACAAACATATATCTATTCAACTTAATTTTTTTTTTTTTTATAAAATAAAGGATCGGACCACAACCTCAAAATCCACTTCTCTCACGTATCAGGGACAAGTAAAAACACAACCTCAAATCAAACGCCTTCATTTATCGAGAATCCCTTATTGTCTTGTTGAGAGGGGATTCTCTTTACTCTTTGTTCTTTGTTTTCTTACTTTTTTGGGCTTTTAGCCCCCTCTGTTCTTAAAAAATGTACAGCGTGCAATGCAACAGACGAAGAGTGCTCACTTTTTCTGAGCAGTCCATCCATCTACGTAAAACAAGATACCTTTCTAAAAGACCAATAGATAGCTGTAACATGCTAGGAATTGGAAAGAACTGACAAAAATCCTAGAGCAAGTTAAGTCATTTTATAGTCAGAGAGATCTAATGCTGAAATAAAGGTAAAGTTTTATAGCCCAAAGTACAACCGGTTAGCAAGATCAATGTCAAGACTTCATAAGACACTGAAAAAATAAAGATACAATAATACCCTTTTAAACATAAATACTAACTTCAATATCTATAATAACCCACAGGCATTCCAAGCTTGTCCAAACGACCAGAACCTGGATACGCTTTACTGGCAAAGCTTGCTTGCAATGCAGATGTTCTCTGTGTTGCCAATCTTGACATTTCATATCCATTGAGTGAGTACCTATTAGATGAACCAGACCTCTCATATTGGGGTGGCCTTTGTTTCGGTGCACTCAGAGATCTAACCTTTGCCTTTGATGACTCAGTGTATGCCATGTAACTCGGGTAGTCGGAATAACCTCGAAGGTAGCTTCTTGAGCCATCACTCCTAGTAGGAGTAAAAGGACTTCTTTTGGAGCCATCATCTCTTGAGGTGGCAGAGAAAAATTGAGGACTATTGTGGGCAGTGCAGAATGGACTCTCCTCAACCTCGTTGACTTTTAGTGGAGTGTAAGACTGAACTTCACAAGATAGACTTTGACCAGATTGAAGAGATGTTGACTCCTTTGTTGGGGTTAAACTCTTGCTATAATAATGATCAGAACATAAAACATCACTGGTGGAGTGAAAGAGGTTTCTACGTTTCGAGGTGGTGAAGTGCGGTTTTCCGGAATCAGTTTCAACAATCCTATCACTTTTTCCATCGTTCCTGCTATAAGTTCTTATTAGTGATCTTACTCTATTCCATGATTGTTCATCTAACTGAGTCTCTGATATATTCCCACTTCTCTCTTGATTGCCGCTGATCAGGACACAGGATTTGGAACCATTTTTCTACAATGATATATAATTGCATCCATAAGTAAGACAAGTTGAATTGGATAATGTATCAAATTCACCCTTGTTGGGGTAAGAGATGGCATTATTAGAAGCAAATACCTTGAGTACAGGTGAATGCTCGTGTTTCATGCTTCTAGATCTGACAGGGCTTTCAGATTTTTCTGGCGTTGCTGGACCCTGTAAATGTTCATTTGAAAAACTATATGATCATATCAAGAACAGTATGTTTGCAGCATCAGAATTTCGATCGACAAATATGAAAGAAACTGAAGCATGCATTTGATATATTAGTTAACGAGATCGGTCAACCTTCACAATTTCAAGTCCAATTAAACTAGATATTACTTCAACTATTAGTATCAATATATGTATAGATGCATCAGCATTTTGATTGACAAAGTCAAATTTATCCACTATAAATTTTGAGAATTCCATATTAGATTCTAATAACGCCTAATAAGTCACGGACCAATCCCCAAAAGTTAGCTTTTGGGTTGAGTTAGGCACAATCATAAATGATTGAATTCTAATATGGTATCAGACGAGCAAAACTACAAATAAGCTTCTACGAGAGCATGGATAAGGCAATATATTTACTTACTATACTTACATGGAGGTGGCATGTAGATGACTTAGCATTTGATTGTGAGGTTTGCAGGGTTCGCCCTGCACTGGCTCGTGTCTGCGCCCGTACAAGTGCTTGCATTCTTTTCAGCCACTCTGCTGTCCGTTTCCTCTCAATGTGACCTCTCACCAGTGCCTGGAGCTTCACCAGCCCTTTTAATGCTCGCAGCGCCTTCCTTGCCTAACAATTTCCATATCAAAATGTATATGAGCACAATTAATATCTGGAATGCAATACGGTTCAATTCAAAGTTATAGTGGATAATGAACTGAAGCAACGATTATTAAGCCTCATTACTCAACGCCTCACTACATTCTCTAAATCATAAATCAAATGAAGACTGCACATGTTGGCACTACAGAACCTCCTAAAAGAAACAACTTAGGGAATTAGTTTCAAATTCCAACCAGGTGTTTTATCACAATATGAGAATGATATCATAGTTTAGGACCAAGTTGTTTCACTTTCACGTGTGTAAGAGCTCAAAATTAAAGTAGTTAAGAGAGTTTAGAATTTTGGATAAATGGCGTCACGTGGAAGTGAAGAACAGAGCTACATGAAAATGACCAATGGCCAAATGAAATAACTTGTAGTATTAAGGCATTCATGAAATATGAAAGGCCTGGCATGACATGATTTCCATATTTTGATTGAAGAGTTCGAAAAAGAAGAGCAAGGGGAGTTAAATTTTTTAACTGAAAAAATAGAAAAATAAATATACTGATTGAAATATTACACAATAATATCTCATTTATTCATTTTAATTAAAAAAATTCTCAAATTGAGACTATTTTATCACTTAAAACAAGAAAAAGACCCTCCAGCCCTTCCTTCAGAGACTCCCCTATCCATCCCAAATACAAGCTAAGACAAAAATACAATACCAGCTACCCCACAAAACTTGTGCAGTATCTGAACAGAATCGCGGCAAAAGTATACGTCTACATCACGAACATTAGTGTCATTATGATGGCCAAGGCAGGCTCCACCATGCACCCCAGAGCTTGCGAATCAAAACATCCATAGGTTAGGCTCACGGGACACTACCCCATCTTTTTATTAGTCTCTGGAAAAATCATACAAGGTCTCCTCCTCACATCACACTAGTGCAGTAAATTCCCTGTAGACTCGTGTCTGTTTTTCCAGTGTCCCCACAACACCAAAAGGCCAAAGGCCGAATGTCCTTATTTAACTACAAAAAGGGCGGAGAATATTTTTTTCCATCAGCCCGCTGTAGAAGAATAGAAACCGTGGCCTATCAGATTTGCTCACCAGTCTCCGCCTCGTAGACAATTTGGCCCCAAGTGGGAAATCAAGCATTGAATAACAGCAACCAGCTTTGACGAATAAAAAATAAATGGGGTAATTTATCATCAACAAACAACTTCCGCGTTACCGCTCCAATATTCATAAAATATATTTCTACCACACACCCCAACAGAAAACAAAACCAAAGCACGTAAATACGTACTAAATTAGCCACCTAATAGATGATGTTTTAACTTGTGAGGATTTTTTTTTGTTTTTTTTTAGCAATCACTTCCGTATCAATTTTATATGAAAATGAAAGCAATGGCTACTTACTGCAAAGAAAAGCAAAACCATAAATGATACGTTTTGTAGCTAAAACGTTTTTCAAGCAAATGTTTTGAGCAAAACGACACAAGAGAACAGCTCAGTAACGCAAAGCATAGAACTAGAAGGAATTAGCTTCGCAACAACTAAACCAAATAACTTTTTAAAAATAATAAAAGGATTATTGGTGTTCGTAAACTATATATACTACTAGGCTAAACGAGTAACCAATAACCGGAAAATGCATTCACACTCGCACACGTGCATAGAAGTTATCGAAAGAGGAGGAGTTAGAACTTTGAAGAAGAAGAAGAAGAAGAAGAAGAAAGTACTAATGAAATTAATGATAATGATGGATATACGAACCAAACAGCCACGAAAAGCGGCTTGGATCTTAACGGCAGCCCATTCTTGCCGTATCCTGATGCCGTTGCTGCTTGTAAATCTGACCACGGAGGCAGCCGCCTGAGCAGCGGCGACGGCTGCCTCCGCCGCAGCTGCCGTGGCTGCAGCGACTGCAATGGCTTGCTTGTTGTCCACGTGTTCTGTTGGGAAGGGGGAATGGTTGTTGTTATTGTTAACTTGTTCTTCTTCTTCTCTGTATGATTTGACGAAGCTCCATCGGCGTTTCTCTTTCTGTGACTTCTGAGCTGAGCCACACTCCGATTTTTTCAGACCGAGAAGCCCGCGAAACCACCTTGAAGCCTTCCCCATATCGTCTTCGTCTTCTTCTTCTTCTTCTTCTACTTTGTGGAGTGAGTAAAAAGCAAGTAGTTTTGGAATTTGGTCCTCACTTAAAAGGAATGGAGAGGGAGAGAAGGAGGACGTTGAAGACAGTTATGGGGTGGAATGGAAGAAGGAGAGGGATTAGAGCGTGGGAGTGAGAAAGGGAGGAGGAGGAGGATGACATGGGTTTAATTTGGGGAGCGAGGAAACAGTGTTCCCTTTTGGACCGTCAAGCCAAATCAACTTTTAGCTCTCTTTTTAATTATACGGGGCTTTTAAGTGCAATCATGTAATTATATTATTGTTACCGTATTGTCTACGGGGTGCGCTTTTGGACAGTCAAGCCAAACCAATTTTTTTTTTTTGCCCTTTTTCTTTCGCTCAAAATATATTTTTGTCATTTGTATCTCAAATATTACAACATAAAATAATCTTTTTCATCAACTCCGTTAAATTTAACGTTAGATAAATTCATTTTGGTCTCTTATTTTATTTTTATAATTCATTTTAATCTTTTATCTTTTAAATGATAAAAGACCAAAACGAGTTATGAAAATAAGATAAATAATCAAAATAATTTACGAAAACAAATGGGACATAAACCAAAACCCTTGTCAAAGAATCATTTAAATATATAGTTGGGAAGTCCTAGTTTATTCCTAAAAAAATCATCTGGAATAAAACTGGGAATTGTGTTCCACCGGTGAAATCTATGTGTGGAAATCGCATGAAAAACAAGTTTGTTAGCACAGTAGTTTCTCTCTCTGTAAATGTGAGAAATAATAAAGTTCATAGTTTTAACTAGCTCCAGACTATTCAACCACCGATTGCACAGCTGCCACGGAACAATATCGGTCCAACCTTTGGCAAGATTGACTAGCTAAGAGTCACTCTCAATCAAAAGCTTGCTCCAACCTTTTTTAAAAGCCAGCTCAATAGCAGTCATAACTCCAATCAGTTCAGCATGCAGCGCGAAAGAGATACCTAGATTGAGAGCAAAACAACCCAACGTAGCAATATTACGATCTCTAAAGATGCCACTAAACGCCACCATCCCAGGAGAGCCCCTAGCAACACTTTCGGTATTACATTTAATCCAGCCAGTAGAAGGCGGACACCAAAGCACCTACTTGATCAATGGGGGGCTTTTCCCAGCTTACTGGCAATAGAAAAAGCTTTTAAAATGCAAAACTCAGGCATAGAAGAAGAGGAATGGCCAAGACTATATGAACCAGAGAGATGAACATTTGCAATAATCTGATTTATTGCAGCCGGCAAGGGAATACTATGATTTTCAAACCTGAGCAAATTCCTACATCTCCAAATCATCCAAAAGGTATTGATAACCGCAACCAAAATAACATTTAATGATATGCGTATATAATTGAATTAATACGATGACAAGGCAAAATGAGAATTGAATTGATCTTTTTCTTTTAATTGTATGAGTATATATAACTAATAAGTTTACATAAACTTAATTTGAGAAAAAAAATATTTTTTTAATCAAATTAAATATTTCTTAATAGCTCCAAACATGGATTAACACACACGAGTATGGAAGAATAGCCGGCAATGTGATTGTCCTACGGTCTCACATTTCTAATAAAATGGCTGAAAACAAATGTACGACAACATTGTGATGGTGTTCACCTTCAGCATAGAATAGAAAGAGAGTATGTTTTGCCTAAAATTTGAGATAGGTATTGTGACATGCGTGTGTTTTATGAGGGGGGGCCGGTTGTAGAACCGATAAATGTGTTGGGATTTTTTTTTTCTGTGTGTGGGAGTGGAAGGAGTATTCCTGTTGTCTGTTTTTAGTTAAATCAGCATATGATTTTTTTATAGGTTCGGAGTTCAAATTATCTTCATTTTGCCATTTTTAAAATTTTTTGTAAGTGTTAAGTTCCCCTAAAGTGCTCGCGTTATCTTGGAGGATCATTCTGGACAAATTTCCAGCTCATGAAAATGTGTGCAAAAGAGGAGTTCTCTCTCATATGCATGATGTATGTTGTGTGTTGTGTTTCTTCTTATAGGAAAGTTGTAATAATCATTTATTTTTATCATACTTAGGGTCTACCCATCTTTGGAATACAATTTATGCTTGGATTAGTTTTTTTGTGGTTAGGTTTGTTAATATTTCTGTCATTGCATTTAACTTAGCTCCCTTTTAAGGGGCAAAAAAAAAATGTGCTCTGTTCGATACCTTTCTTGGCATGTTGTGATTTGGTCTATTTGGATTGAACGTAACAAAGTTCTATTTCAAGGGGTTTCTTTTGACTTCACTAATGTGCTGGACTTGATAAAGGTAACACCATGGAGTTGGTTTAACGGAAGTGACCAAAGTGTTCAATGCACTTATTGATGTATTGATCATGTAGCTTTTCTTTATGCTTTCTATTTGATTTGGGTTTATTGACCTTTGTATAGGGATTAGAGTATACACTTGTACTCTCGCTAATAAAGTTTTGTTTATGAAAAAAAGAGAAATTTTGTATTTATAAAGATATGTTTATATTGTTTGTTTTGATTTTTTTTTTCAAATTTTGTTTTGAATTGTAACTTAAGACAAAAAGAGGGAGCTTTAAATTTGCGTGCTTAAACAAGATATTATATTAGAGTGCTATTGTTTGAATACAAATTTGGACACAGATACTATATGTCCGTACTGTACAGATTGTATGTCAGTATTGTACGGATAAATTTTTTTTTTTCAAAAAAATATTTGTAAAAAATATATTTTTTCAAAAAAATTATTATATATTTTTTTTATCTGGTTAATCAAGTTCACATATCTGGTTAATGTTATTCATTATCTGATTAATGTCAAATCCTGAAACTTTTGGACATTTCATTTTCTTATCTGGTTAATCAAGTTCACATATCTGGTTAATGTCAAATCCTGAAACTTTTTCTTATCTGGTTAATCAAGTTCAAATATCTGGTTAATGTTATTCATTATTTGGTTAATGTCAAAATCTGTGTTAACCAGTTAAAAAAATCTAAAAAAATAAAAATAAAAAATATTTTTTTTCAAAAAAAATAAAATTTGTCCGTACTGTACGTACGGGCATACAATGTCTCGTATTTGTGTCATTTTTTGTGTTCAATTAACATTTTTCATTATATTAATCGACTCGATATATCATATTTTAACATAAACTTTACAACGTTGTTAATTGAACACAACGTGCGACATACCAGCGACACACATACACGTCCGTACTGTACGGACAATCCCACTTTTTTTTTTCAAATTTTTCTTTTTTATCTGGTTAACGGAGTTCACTTATCTGGTTAACGGTTCACATTATCTGGTGAATGCCAACCCAGAAACTTAACACATTCCATTTATTTATCTAGTTAACGAAGTTCACTTATCTGGTTAATAGTTCTTATTATCTGGTGAATGTCAACCCTGAAACTTAACACATTCAATTATTTATCTGGTTAACGAAATTCACTTATCTGGTTAATGGTTCACATTATCTAGTTAATGACAAAAAAAAATTAACCAGTTAAAAAAAATTTTAAAAAATAAAAAATAATTTTTAAAAAAAAAAATTATCCGTACAGTACAAACCGTATATTATACATGTCTTTATAAAAAAAAAATTGTGTTCAAAAAACATTTTTATAAACTTTAAAATAGTTAGTCATAAGATAAGAATAGAGCACTATTGTGGTTGTCAAAATAAATAAGAGCACTACAGTATTGTGTATACTGTATAATCTTTCAAACCCGTTCTAAAAAAAAGAAAAAAGAAAAAAAAACTTTGAAACTCCCCACGCATGAAGCAAAATGATATGACCCATCTGCTCATTCGTCTGTCTCGCTCATGAATGTAATATGATCTGGTTAACAATTTAGCCACAGAAATGGTAGATTGGTAATTTTGTTCCATCACATAATGAGTCTAATTTGCAAATCGAGAGGTCAGCAACGGGACGGAAACTGGAATAGACCTGCATATACAAATAGAAGTCCAGTGTATAACCGCTGTACAGTGTCAACAAAGTAAACAAGCAGAAGCAGAAAGAACAGTAAAGAATGGACCACCGCTAACATGGTCGAATCCGGTGTGTGAGAAAGAGAGCTCGCGATCCCAGCACGGATCTGAATCACAAACTGAAAATGAAAGGATGGATGCTCACAGAGATACTGTTCAGTCTAGAGGGACCACTCCCTATGGCAACAAATTCCCACGCATTTCTTCTTGTCTTATTCTTACTAACCAATAAAGTACTATTGGTTTGAAAATTAAAAATAAAACATTTAATAATGTTAGTATATTAAGTAAAATATAGATTTTTAAAAAAAATATATTCTTGGAATACCTATTACAACTTTGTTTTAGATTTTAATAAAAGTGGTTATAAGGAGTTGATGTTAAAAAAATTGATTTTGAATAAATTGAGTTTAAAAAATTTGATTTATGTTTGGTAATAATATTTTAAAAGTAGTTTTAAAAGAATTCATTTCGTTTGGATATTAATTGTAGAATCACTTTTGATATTTAAATATAAAGATTTTTGTGAGTCTCATATCTAAAATTGATTTTATAAAACACAAAAGCTAGAAATTATTACTTCCATCGGAATCAATTCTACCTACCCCAGAATCAATTTTATCCACCATGAATTTGTAATTTAAACACATGAACAATGATTTTCAATTATTATCACATTGTTTTTTCTACCAGAATTGATTCTAGCCCGTAACCAAACAGGCACTTATTACTTTACTAGGTTGGTTTGTTCTCGCTTTAATTAGTACTTACATATGGCGTCGCAAATCAACGATTTTTTTAGAGTGAACACCCAAATTAGTCACTAACAAAAAATGCGGTACTCAATTTAGTCATTGAGAATAAATAAGTCATGTAATAGTCCACCACAATTACAAATGAGGGACATGTTAGTCCCTCCATTCAGCTCTGTCCAAAAACGATCATTAAATTGCTTATGTGTACTATTAATTTGCCGATTTGTCCGTTAATTAATGCTAGCATGTAAAATAATGAACATGTGTAATTTTTTTTTGGCCAAATTAGTCTCTTTCTGCATATATTTGAATCTCTTTAAAACATAACCAAAATGACCCAAATTACGTCTCTCTGTTTTCGACCCCATTTAGTCCTTCCTTTTTTTATATTTAAATCTCCTTCTTCTTCAACCTCCAAACCCTAAAATCCTATCGAGGACCTTAGTGCTGGAGTATTCGATGTTGCTATCCTTCCTACTCGAAATTTTTGTGTGTATTCACTGCTTTCATTGAAGAAATGAGAAGCCATGTTGGGTCTGCGTCTTCTTTGTATGTTCTTGGGCTTGAGGTGAGCTGGAGTGATCCACCAAGTGCTGGATACTCGGGTGGTGTCGAAATTTTCATCAACAGGGAAGAAAGGGAAAAAAACACATTATGCATCTTCCATGGTTATGGCTCTCCTTCTCTTAGAAGGATTTTCTGTAGGGAAGAAGAACAATGGAGGGTCTATGTTTGCGTATTTTGGGTCATGTGTCTTCCAGAGACTGAGACTATTTTGGGTATTTTTTTTAATTAGCTTATGTCTTAATTGGCATCATAATAACACAGTGGACAAAGTAAACAAACACATCAACAAAATAATGGTACACATCAGTGTTTTAACAGATGTCACTAGACGGAGGTTAACAAAGGGACTGACGTGTCCATCGTTTCTAGTTGTGGAGAATTATTACATGACTTATTTATTCTCATAGACTAAATTGATTATCGTATTTTTTGTCAAATACATTTTGGGTATTCACTATTTTTTTATCTAGTTAGGGCAACCAATTATTTTTAAAATAACGTTTTCCATTTTGTTTACCAATTACCCACAAACACAAATAGAAATCTATTTTATAGCCACTACTAAGAATTAGTTCATTTAATAAGGAGGGTGAATAACACTCCCCTCCTCTAAGAGACGCTTTAATTACACTCCTACCCACTCTTATGTTAAAATCTACACTGTCCTCTCTTAAGACATAAATATGTAGAGTAAATTGCACTCCCCTCCCTTAAGAAATGTTTGAATTACACTCTCCTCTCTTAAGAAGTAAATATGTATTACATTTAATTCATTTTTACATAAACAAATATTTTAATGTTAGCAAATAACTTTAAACCATCATTTAGGAAATTTTTTCCCTTTTTTAATAACTTTTAGTGTCAATGATATTATAAGTACAAATAAAATAAGAAAAACGTGTTTAGTTTATTTGTAATATTCACAAAAAGTCAAAAAATTGCTTCTATTTGACTCAGGATATAATATTCTTTTTAATGAAAAACCGAACATCTGATCAATGGGGACAAAATAAGGGGAGATCGAAAGAGTGGGATTAATTAAATACATTGTCATTAGAACAAATTGGTAAATATTTCATATATTAAATGATATATTGAAAATGAAAAATATATGAGATAAAATATTTTTGCTTAATATATTAAATATAAAATTTAAATAAGACACGCTGGTGGTAAGTAAGAATATTGACGGATTCTAAAATGGGAGCCTTGTAGCAGTCTTAATAGACCAAATGTTACTGTAGTAGTAGTAGTAGGCTAGTAAGTACTGAGCCCCTATCCATAGAATATATATAGACACCGATTCTGGGTAGTACTGCTAGATCACGTGACTCGCATAAAGGGCCCATAGTTGATGTCCGATGCCGACACTTGACAGAACGGAGGTCGGTGTTCGTACAAAGGGAAGAAGAAGAAGAAGCACGCACGCATCGCTGTTTTAACCCTCTGATCAAATCAAATCTGCCAAAGTATCTTTGCCTAACGTAGCGTACTTCCTTCCTGCTCCAACTACTTTTTATTTTTTTATATACTAAAAAAAAATTCATTCGATGAATAATAAAGTCTCATTTTAGTCTCTGACAATAATTACGCAATCTATTTTAGTTTTTGACAAAAAATAAGTTTAAAAATAGTCATTGATATTTTTAAAATAAAGCCACGTTAGTCCCTCCGTCCGTCTCTTTTCAAATCTATCACTTAATGTATTAACGTGTCACGTTAAGTGTTGACGTGTCACGTTAACCTTCTGCTCGCTGTCAAAAGAAGAACAAATGTCATTTTTTTATGTAAACAGAGATTGAGACGTTTTAGTCCCTGTCAGTTGTGGGACATATTAGTCCCTCTATCCCCATTGTTACCCGAACAGGTTTTTCTTCTTTTTCTTTCCTAAACCCTAATCTGATTTTTATAACCCAGCATCAAATCATTCAATCCATTTGCCTATTGGTGTATACTCTAGAACTTTTGTCTCTGCTTGAATGGATTGAGGGTGTAGTGAACTAAACAAATCTATTTTAGTTCTATTTGTTTTTTTCACAGCTCAATTGATATGCAGAATTTTTCAAGAAATGTTATTAAATGTTGTTGGAAAAGAATTGAATAATTTGATAGTGGAAAAAAGAACTTGACATCAGAAAAGGATATAAAATTAATACGCATAATTTTGTATAAAACATCAGCAACCATATGATATATTGGTAAAATTAAACTTTACCACATTTTTTGAAAGCTATTATTAACTTAAATTAACTGATGTTAGTTATGTATTAACTACTGTTCAATTATTATTTAGCTAGTTTTAACCTTAGTTAGTTACAGATTAGTTAATTTCAGGTTAATTAGTTACAGCAGCTTGCTATGTTTCTGTTTGTATATATACATTTTCCCATCTAATGCAAAATTACTTTTGCCAATTACATTTCTGTAACACGGTATCAGAGCCATGTTCTGCCCAGTGGTGTGGATAGTGTCGCTAGCCCTCGCTTGTGGTGATGAGCCTAGGCTCGTGGGGGCTTGTTGTGAGTCCCACATCGGGTGGTTAACGAGCCTGGCCGTTGCTTATATAGCTGGGTAGACCACCCCTCACAAACCGGTTTTGAGGGGACCATTCGGATGCCTGAATTCTCACAGCTATGTTCATTTAGCTGAAGCTTTGATTGATTTGATGAAGATGGTAATCAACTTGTAAATGTTTTGGTTTCTTAGGTGAGATATTTGAAGATTATTGAGAAGAGTGGGTATCAGGCTCTTCCATGGGTGAGATCATAACAATGGCAAGAGAGTACGAACTAAGGCTTATTTAAGGTCTTGTATCCTTTTTTGGTGACTGTCATCTTCAACATTTAGCGACATCAAACAGATTAGGGTTAAGGGAGGAAGAAGAAGAATAACTTGTTCTGGTAACAATGAGGTAGAGGGACTAATATGTCCCAAAACTGACAGGGATTAAAACGTCTCAATCCGGGTTTGCATAAAAGAACGACACATGTTCTTCTTTTGACAGCAAACAGAGAGTTAACGTGCCACGT
This sequence comes from Calophaca sinica, assembly GCA_037113605.1. Classification (NCBI taxonomy): domain Eukaryota; kingdom Viridiplantae; phylum Streptophyta; class Magnoliopsida; order Fabales; family Fabaceae; genus Calophaca; species Calophaca sinica. Next base: position 31,090,280 of record CM073731.1, read on the forward strand.
CAGCACTTAACGTGACACGTCAGTACGTTAAGTGACAGATTTGGAAGGAGACGGGCAGAGGGACTAACGTGGCCCTATTTTGAAAATGTTAGGGATTATTTTTTGACTTATTTTTTGTCAGGGACTAAAATAGGCCTCCCAATTATTGTCACGGACTAAAATGAGACTTTACTCTTCATTTAAATTAGTAAAATAGATCGAAAACAACACAAATTTAACATCGCTAAAAACCGAAAAAGGATGAATTTGCGAAGAAACTCACATCACCCAGGTTAATAGCATAAAAAGGCAAAATGCCTATAAATGTGACAAAATCAAAGTGACCGGAATACTCATGCCTTCAGATCTGTAACGTTGACGCTCAAGTCTTGATTGAATATTTAATGGATCGAAGCCGATCTGCCAATCTGAACCAAACAAACACTGCAACAAGATTGAAAACTATTAGTTTTTTCAGATTATTTTATTTTATTTTGTAATAATAATCATCGTAAAAAAGAAAGTTGTGTAAGTGGGCCCATCGATTGAGAAACGAATATTTGGTGGATTGGATTACCAACACTAATGGTCAAACATGGTCTTCCACTCCACACCTTTCTCTCTTTACCCTAACTTCGCAACTAATAGTAATTCTTTTTTAAAAAATTCGTAACTAATAGTAATAATACTGTGAGATTGGCACAAGCAAAAGGCAATGCTCAATTCCACACGATTACTAGTTAGTAGTATAACGGTAAAAAAAACTTTATTCACGGGTGTTGATGATTTGTCACCATGCTGAATTATCATTTCACTCTTGCTTTTGCCTATACCGTATCTAAATAAGACTATCATGACAATTTGGGGTACATTCACTACTATCTACTTCTAGCATCGTGATGTGAATAAATAACCAAACATTACTACGAGATTTGGAATTATTTTTTTTCAAAGTGATAAAACTAATGGATAAATTTCACCCAAAAAAAAAAACTAATGGATATTATAATACCAAAAAAAAAACTAATGGATATCCTGTTTCAGATTTTACACTTATATATTAAGTTCACAAATATTTTTACAAATAAAAATTACTTGATACTTTTTGGTTCTTAAAAGTAGAATGAATGAAATGGAAAAATATTTTCAATAAAATTTACAATATAAAAGTACAACTAATATTTTTTTAAAAATCAAATAGCCACTGGATTTTCAATATCGTATCATATTGAATTTTTTTTATAAAAAAAAATGATATTGAATGTTAAGCAGCCAAAAAATACCAAAAAATATAAACTCAGTATTGTAAATATCAGAATGTTACGATAGATGGTAGTCACCCAACAGAGATAGGATTATAAAAATAGAAAGAATTGAGGTAACACCCGTTGTAAGAAATGTGGTAGAGCCAATACCCAAAAAATGTGGTAGAGCCACGACATAAAATAATGGTTTGGCATGTGTGGAAAAAAAATCTAGAAACACTTGTAAGGAAAGTAAACTACATGGAGGATTGTGTAATAATTAAATGTAGAGGAAAAATTAAGGAAATCCATGGTCAAGCTATCAAGAGATTTAGATTTAGAGTCTTTTATTAGACATGATTTTTGACAAAATATTATGTTGTCATTTGATTTATATAATTGACTTCAGCCAATGGAAAACACTTTACTTGTGCTATATGTTTTGAGTGATGTTATTTCTCACGAAAGTTTCTCACGAAAGTGTCACAGAGAACTTTTTAACCAATCGCGGAGGAGAGAGAAATTATTGAGATGAAAGAGAAATACATGATAAGTGAATATATACGAGATGTCATGTCATTCGTGATTATATTTTCGTGATGTTTAACATTTTTCACATGTTTTTCAAAAAATATTGTTAGATTTCTCGATTCATTAACTTGATTCACAATTAAAATGCTGACTAGTTATCTGAACTTCTAATTAGGATGCTAACTAGGTCTGTAATAGGATGCCAACTAGGTCTGTAATACAACTACGTCCGTATGATCATTTTACACGGTCTCGTTTAGAGGCAGATGTCTTGACTTTTAAGTGTATACACATTTGATTTTGTCACCTAGTTGTGGCATGTGTGCCACATGTAATACCAAGGAATTATCATGTTCTTGTTCACATGACGCTGGTGTTGTAGAAAAGTTTTTTGCTATTGATTTGCCATTTAACAAAAAGTATGTACATTCTATTGTGGTCCATAAGGTACAAAGCACAGGAACGTCATTGTCCATGGAAGCTCTCACTTGCGCATGTGTAAGCCATAAAATAATATGTGGCAACGAGAGGGCATGTTTTACGGGCGTTTGTTCTTGCATGCGGCAAACCCATTTGGATTTTGGACAACCTTTTTCCAGATCCCGACTCATTTATTGTTTCTTCTTTTTTTTTTTTTTTGTCAAAGACTATGAGAACATTTATATGAGAATTGTCCAACAGACAAGCGGACTCGAGACAAAGAACATTTATATGAAATGGAATTGTACAAGCCAGTGAGTCAGTAAAGTGACCGGAGTTGGTGAAGGGTAGGGGCCCAGCCCAACAAACGTCGGAATCAAGCATTATTTTTTTTCATGGGCATAAAAAAATTATGCAATGGAATCAAACGTAGGTAATGTAACAACTTTTTTTTTGGCTGCAAGGAAAAGTATCGACCTTTTATTTTACCACCTCTCCCACTTAATTTTCCCACCTCCCATATTTTTAAAAATCCAACTTTACCCTTGCTCTAAAATATCCATTTGTTAAAAATCCAACTTTTCCCACCTCCGGATTCTTAAATCCTGATAATTCTAGATTTTAGAATCCGGACACTTTAAATCTAACAAAAAAATTAACACGTCCAAATTTTAGAATCCGGACACTCTAAATCTAGCAAAAAAATTAACACGTCCGGATTCTTGTCTCCGGAGTGATCCGGTAATAAGAATCGGGACGTGTTAATTTTAATTTTACAGATCTAGCAAAAAGAGAGGTAAATTTTTCAAAAAAAGTCCGGATTCTTATCTCCGGGGTGCTCCGGTATTAAGAATCCGGAGGTTTAAATTTTTCCAAAAAAAAAATAACGTCAACATTTTGAATCCGGAAGATAGGAAAAGTAAAGGGTAAAATAGTCTTTTCCTTGGGTGGAGGAGGTGGGAAAATTAAGTGAGGAAAGTGGGAAAATAAAAGCCCAAAAGTATCACAGTAATCAAATCATCACAAACGATGGGCCAAGGCCATTCTAACCCAAACTCATTGCTAGATTAATACTAGAGATGGCAAAGTCATCCATTTATCCACCATCCATCCAATTTATCTATAAAAAAATCCATTTTTAGTGTGGTATTAAATTAATACCACACTGAAAACTCCGGAGCCATGACTGAAAAAATGTGGCCATGAAAAACTGCATTCATCTTAACTGCAGAGGCTTGTCAAAATTGGAGCATAAGCAACCGGTGTTATTTACTTAGTTTATTCTAATAAACTTCTGATGATTATTAGGTGTGCTCCAGATATTCATTTCTGACTAGCACGTGCATGATTGGAACATACAAAAACAAATAAACATGTGCTGCACTCAAAATAGTATATGAAGAACGAGGCCACCAAAACTTCTTAAATGGTACGTCAAGAACAATAGTTCTAACTTCTAACCACCACAATAAATTAATCATGATTGTTCATCTTTATAACAAATTATATTTTGTTACTGGCAATCAGCATGGTGACTATAGAGCCTTGCGTTCAAATACTAACCTTGTTAAAAAACACTTGCATCCAAGGAAATACAGATGATTGATAAAAGGAATTGAAGGACGGCACAACAGTGGGTCGTGGAACCGAGATCTTTTTTCTTTGGAGGAAAATCGAGATCAAGTTCAACATGGAGCTCGGGGACACCACAGAAACTTTGGAAACACTGAAAGCATACTCCAAAAAAGTTCTCAAGATTTGACATTTTGAAGCTTTGCAGTAGATAGCTTCGTAAGCTTTCTGTCATGACTGAGCATGGCGCTAGCACTTTCAACTACCAGAACGATCTGTCCACACGAGAAGGAAAAAGCATAAGTTTACAGGGTGACAACGTAATGAATCATTTAATTTTGAAACAACTTATCAGCTTCAAACCAACTGACTCAAAGTTTAAAGAAAAAAAACATTTTACAATGGCAATGAAGTTTGCCACTAGAGAGATGAATTTTGATGCTTAAATGAAAATGGGAAGGGTTTGATTCCCGAGGCATGGTTATGAGCTGGGGACATTAAATGAAAATGGGAAGGGTTTGATTCCTCCCAATATTTTCCAACCTCCCCCCTCTAGGCCTTACTAGAGAGGTCCCCTTAATCGTGCCCAAAAGGGCGGAACCTCAGTATTCAACAAAAAAAAAAAAAAAAAGAGGTTCATGAGCTTGCATCACTCTTCGGCTCTCAACATAACAAATATACAAAGAAAGGCATCTAATTTCAACTAGCTTCACATTTGCTAAATATTATCTTAAAATGAATATGAATACACGATTTATATGCTACTCCGATCAAGATAAAATTGAGTGAAGTGTGAGGTAAATATAGTTTGACAAGGGCATTCAATTATAATTTAATGGCTAAAAACACCAGGGTAAGAAAAAAGAGACAGCGAAAATAATTAACATGAGAAGTGAATATCAATGAGTAGAGATAAAGCACCTGCAAGCAAGCATAACCAATTGCAGTAGCAAAGTAAAAGTTTGCATTCCCAGTTCCCTGCCAATTTCATTACACAGCTGAGGAAATGAAGATAACAATATAATTAATATATTTGAAAATGTAGATCAACCCAAAACTCCATACCCTCCATATCCATAAGTTGTGCATCACAGGGCTAAGTAGTGAAACTCCAACATAACCAGAAAACAGGAAGAATGAAAACTGCATATCTGAAAATCGAGGAAGTTGATTATTCAAAGAAGAGATTATGCTCAACATAAAAGGTCAATAAGAAAAAGAAGTAACCTCTGAGTTCATAAGCAAATAACCCCAATAAACCCAAGTATAGAGCTGAATCACCAACCTGGTTAAAATGAAAAACAAACAGTACATGGATCAATTGATTGCAACAGGATGCAAATTCGAAATAAATGAACATTAAATGAGCAAAATATTAATGGACTTTATGTCTGGTTATCGACAAGTTATAGACAGATAAAGTATAGTTGGCAAATTTCAGCAATTTTCAATTTTCTTTCAAAATTGTAGATCCACATTTTCAAATAAGTTGTTAGGTTTTCCCCTTTTAATTATGCATAATAATAACATTCATTTTCAATTATAAGAATATATTCAGCAACACCCACTGAAACCTTCATGCTTAAATTTGAAGAGCTTTATTTAGGTAAAAATAGAAATTACTGGAGAAATAAATAACTTACTGAAGGATAAGACTTCAACATTGAAGAAATCACAATATATACAAAAGCTAGAAAGCATGGCCGGTGATTAAGACGTAAGGCTAATGGCACTATCATCAATAGAATATTCCCATGGAATACTATCAGGAAGAAATTTCTGAAGAAGTCAAAAACTTCTGCAAAAAAGTACCTGTAAAAAAATCGTGAGAACTAATAAGTGCAAAAGTACATAGGATTAAAACATGCAGTCTACACTAAAAGTGGTAGTATTCCTTCCTGTAAAACATACCACAAAACTCCAATGTTTGGAGATAGATCTTGTATGGTAAGAATGAAGCCATAGGTCCTGCATAAACAAGGTGGGAGTTTATTTACAAGATGTTGAAAAACTAGCCATTCTCACTAAGCAAGAATTTTGAGACAGTTCACAGTTTTTGCTAATAATATTAGCAATTAACATTATTAAATAAAAGAGACAGAACAATAAAAATTTTATAATCAAAATCAATGTTCTTCAACAGAGCATAATACAGAAAAGTCATCAAACTAAATTCATCCAGAATCACAAGTTACTTCTTAGAAACTTATGCTGAAAAACATGCATAATACTCTCTAAATAATAGAAGAAAAAACCATGCATAGTATAAGCTATAAATGCTATACACGTGAATAAACTGGGAAATGAATGGTCCGATTTTCCAAACTACACCTTTTTTACTTCACACGAACAGTAGTTTCAAATTTCAAGCATTACATGAACAAAAAAGTGTAATATGTGTACCTAAAATTTTCCAAATTCTAAGAGTCCATATTGCAGCAAATATTTTTAAAAACTTTTAGATGACTCCATAGTCCATACACCTTTTTTACTTCACACGAACAGTAGTTTCAAATTTCAAGCATTACATGAACAAAAAAGTGTAATATGTGTACCTAAAATTTTCCAAATTCTAAGAGTCCATATTGCAGCAAATATTTTTAAAAACTTTTAGATGACTCCATAGTCCATACATATGCACAGCAGTGACAATAACCTAGTGCTTCTGTAATTACTTTGGAGTGACTTTAATGGTGTATAATTGTCTTCGCATGATATTCCATACATTCTTTTTTGATTCTTTAAAAAGCCCCACCAGAAGCAATGATCTTTGCTGAAGGGGAGTCAAAGCTCAGTGATTGGAGTTGTTGCCATGTGACTAAAAGGTCACATATTCGACTTGCAAAATTAGACTCTTGCAAATGCAAGGAAAGGCTGCCTATAATAGACCCATTATGAGTTTGACCCTTTCCTTGACCCCACCATGGCAGGAAGCCAGGAACTTTATAGCATCAAGTTGCCCTATAGGCAATGCTCTTTACTCACTACTAAGCATAAAATTATGGCAGCTACTATAATAATGAGGTTTCAAGATTACCCAAAAGAAGTATCTAGATACAATACGCAAACAAATATCCAGATATGTTTTGTTACTTGCAAAACTGGCATCCGAAATGAATAATGGTAATTGTATTTAAACAAAACCTTTTGAACAACTCCTGTAGACCTCCGTGATGTTGAACATAAATACCACAAAGGACTAAAACATAGGATGACCACAGCAAAGCCCAGAACAAAAAAAACACAACTGGCCTCCATGAGAATGTATTCAGCACCCTTTGCTCGTTCTTCACTTCATCTTCTACACAACTCCTATCGCTTGAGGTGCAACTGTCGACTTCAAGACTTTTCCTTTGCCAGAATAATTTCCTAGGAGGAGCATCAGGACCATATCCCAATAACAAAATTACCTGCAAAATAAGATAATAGATGTATCTACAGATAGATAAAATGATAAATTAAAGACTACAAAAATACGCAGATTATTTTGCAAATTCTATTTAATGGGTTTTGGCAACAGCATACTGGGATAATAAGGATTGCAGGGTACAGAGACAAGTGTGTGGCCATGACCCACCCAAAAGCTGCCAGCGGAGCTAGTCCTGTTGCGCATCAGTACAGTTTCAACATTTAATGAAGTATTAGATGAAGATCAAAAGCCTGATAATATAAGGTAATAACGATATGTTTGCTTGATGCTTTTTTAATCTTTTATGATTTCCCAAACCCCCAGTATGTAATTTCTTGATGAGTTCTTCTTAGCATTTCAAAAATTTGATCTGCTTGCTGAATAAAGCAATTAGCAACTTCTCACTCAAGTGGATATCAACATGATAAAGACTAGTAAAAATAGTGGATATCAACAAATGAAATAGTGCCCATGCATGTGAGGAAAAAAAATGAAAAACGAAGTTAATAAGAAGGAATATAGATGCAAGGTTTAAGCACGTCAGGTAAAATAGTGGAATTCTTCTACAACATAGTCAACTAACTTAATGACAAATGGGATATAGAACATCAAATTTGATAAAATATTTTTGTATCAAATATACATAAGAAACAATGGATTGATAGTAAAATAAGAAAAACAGTTTTGTTCTTTTAATTTGCCTTGGGTAGTTTGTCTTAGTACATCTCTCATGTACATGGGTTCAGCACTTCAGCAGATCATATAGGTAGTCTTGTTTTATTGGATTTATGAATCTCAACAAACAAACAAAAAAAATCATATTTCGTTCTATCCAAAAGTAACCTAACTACCTAAGACCAAAAACATTATCAAGTAAGCAGAAAATAATAGAAACAAAACCAATTGGAAAATTTGTTTATCGAAATTGAAGTCTATTTGTATAAAAGTAATCCTTCAGCTAAAAATGAGATTCCTAGCATCACTTCTCATTAGAACTTCCACAGGGAGCAAAAAACTAAATTTTATTTTCAGCACACAAGGAGAGACCGGGCAACTTTTTTTTTTTAATATAAGGGAGCACATAATTCTTAACCAGGAAACAACCAATAAATACCAACGGAACTTCAAAGAAGCGAGTCAGTAGAATAAATGAAATATCTAAAATTTCAGAAATAGTTCGTTAGCTGCTTACTTGCGCATGCTCCATAAAGTGATAACACAACCATCAAGTTCTCGATTGCAGATGTGGATAGACCAACACATGCAGCAATTGTAAAAGGATTCCACAGGTATATAAGAGCAGCAAAATCCCCTGAAGGAAGAACCTCTGGAAACAATGAAGATGCTATCAAAAGGGATAAACGAGGAACTTTTAACATTAAATTATATGATCATAACTTACACTGCAGAACAATAGTTGCAATATCATGTTTTCTTTTCGGCAATTTAATAGCAAACTTTTTCTGGAAAGAGTGCTAGTTATCCAAAATACTTTGTCATCCAAACACAACATTTGCATAAGTCTTCACCATCCATTTCTTAACAGAAACCACATAGACATGTAATTTTATCCACAAGTTTCAACACTAAAGATAAAATTATGGACTAATCATTTCAATTAATAAATATATTCAGAATCTGATGCTCATAACCTAGATAATGATCAATGAGATGTCTCATAACATTATCTAGCAATATTCATGCAAGTACCACATGACATAATTATCTCATAATATGGTCGACTACAAAATACGCCCCCCCCCCCCAAAAAAATTGATGGTAAAATATATCTTTATCTGCAAAGGAACTTCATACTTGTACACTTATAGTTTTTATCACTTAAAAATAATAAACAAAAGCAGGAGAAGAACGCCCAATTGCAACATCTGAAATTTGACAAAAGAATCACAATTGTAGCAGATGCTAACAACCTGAATTCTCTGATAAGTGATGAAGGCCAAGGGATTTTAAACTTGAACTGTATGCCACCTGAAGTTTTTTACCAGCAGCACAAATGAGCATTGCAGTGACAACATCTGCAATCATAAAAGCAAAACTATATCCAGAAATGAGTTGATATTTACTGCTTAACTAAGTACACTATATGCAGCAGGAAAATGACAAGGGAAAAGAACTGAACACACAAGTTATGTCAGGAAAAAGAATAAGGATGAAGATCTGCGTCATTAGGATTATAGAAACAAGTGGCAATCAGGAAGATCAATCACGCGTAAAGATCGTTCAGTAGTGCGGTAGGCACAAATTAAAAGTAAGGATCACTTGCAAAATCGCCAATTAACAAAGATAAATATATTTAACGAGCAACAAAGATCAAAGCAAAGCAATTATGGTTCACAGGAATAGGAAATAAAGAATTCTACGGATACTAATTACAGGTAAAAGGCAGAGAAAGTTACCTGCATAAAAGATGATCAGGTTGTCCTTCAATTCTGCATCACCAACAAGGTTTTCAAGGTCAATATACGATGCAAATTTCAACTCCAGGTTATGATGTTGTGGGATTACATATAACATTTGAAACTTAGCTCTATTGAACTCAAGCAATAAAAGAAAAGCAGATAAAATTTATAGCACTTACCTTGTAACTGTGAGCGGTCCGAGAAGTGTCAATAACAAGGGAGAACCATGGTACATTGATCCTGGTAGTACAAAAAATAGCATGAAATTTCTTAGAAAACACACAATAATAATAATAATAACAATAATAATAATAATAATGATAGAGAAGAGTTTAATTGGACGAATGAATCGAAACAAAAGTGAAGTGACAAACCGGCATAGGGTGACATTGATGACTGCTTCAACCAGTAACCCTCGGCCACTGCGAGAAAAAAAAAGAGCTAGAACAAGAAATTGAGAAAAGAGCATGTAGGAATTAAGAAAATGTGTAATCTAGCTGAGATAGTGAGAAAGGAAGAGCGTACGACGACGAATGCTGGTGAGAGGGGTGGATACTTCGGGGCGAGAAGAGAGGTTGAGGTTTTTGGGAAAGTAGACGAGAATGAGCCTCAAAATGACGGAACCAATCACCCATGTCCAAAAACATTGGACCTTGTTCTTCTTCTTCATCGTCTCCGTTTTCGTTGATCACGGTGCCACTCGCACACTCTTCAGATCGGAACTTCCAAACTAAGCCCCTTGCCTTCTGGGTATTTCTGACGAGGGAGAGAGGACTGCCTTAACGACTTCAACTGCGGTCGTTTCGTTTTGTCCTTTTTTTTTTTTTTAGAAAAATGGAAATGTATGTTCCTGTGCAACATACCAAATAGCCAAATAGGTCTTTTTCCTTTGATCAATTACCAAATAGGTCCTTGGAATGGAATATCCAAACCAAAAAAATCTCATGAGGTCAATTTGGTACCCAAATTTGTATCCAAATTAGTCCTCCACAACATTACGGAGACCAATTTAGTTTCTGAAAAATAAAAAATATCAATTTAATCCTTAATATGAATCTCAAATATGGGTCAAATCAGTTTTGGTAATTCAATTTCTGTGTTACCCTAACATTTGGTACCAGAGCTCTTAATTGGGGCCTGGACAGAAATCGCAATTTCTGAGAGAAAAAGAAGAGAGAGAGAGTTTTTCATTCACGGTGACAATGGCGGAGAATGGCAATTCCGTTCAACTGGCAGTACCCAAGTTTGATGGTCACTATGACCATTGGTCCATGCTTATGGAAAATTTGCTAAGATCGAAGGAGTACTGGAGTATTGTGGAGAGTGGAATTCCAGCATTACCAGTGGCGGCAACCCCAGAGCAGATCAAGGCGGTGGAGGACGTAAAACTTAAAGATTTAAAGGCGAAAAATTATCTTTTCCAGGCAATCGATAAAAATGTCCTGGAAACAATTCTCAAGAGAGACACATCGAAAGAGATTTGGGATTCGATGAGGCAAAAGTATCAGGGATCTACAAAGGTCAAGAGAGCACAATTGCAGGCATTGAGAAGGGAGTTTGGGATTCTTGGGATGAAAGAAGAAGAGTCGGTAAATGATTACTTCACAAGAACGCTGGCTATTGCGAACAAGATGAAGATTCATGGAGAAACTATGGCCGAAACTGTTATTGTAGAAAAGATTCTCATATCTATGATAGCAAAGTTCGACTATGTTGTTTGCTCAATAGAAGAATCAAACAATGTGGAGAGGTTATCAATTGATGAACTTCAAAGTAGTTTGATTGTTCATGAACAAAGGATGCATGGTCATAAGGAAGAAGAACATGCTCTAAAAGTATCAACTGGAGGAAGAAATGGTGGAAGAGGAAGGGGACGCATCAGTTCCAGGGGTGGAAGAGGCAGAGGTAGACAGGCTCCCAACAAAGGTTCGGTGGAATGCTTCAAGTGTCACAAATTGGGGCATTTCCAATATGAATGCCCCAATTGGGAAGAAAATGCAAACTATGCGGGTTTTGATGATAAAGAGGAAATGTTACTCATGGCCTATCAAGATTCTCAGGCTGATGCAAGAGGAAAAGTACGGTTCTTAGATTCAGGATGCAGTAACCACATGTATGGTGTAAAAGAATGGTTCTATGATCTTGATGGAGATTTCAGAGAAACCGTGAAGCTCGGAGATAATTCTAGGATGAATGTAATGGGCAAAAGAAGTGTGAAACTGCGGATTAATGGCCTGATTCAAGTGGTGATAGGGGTGTACTTCATTCCAGAATTGAAGAATAACTTGCTTAGCATTGGTCAGCTTCAACAGAAGAATTTGACCATTGTTTTCAAAGAAGATTTTTGCAAGGTTTATCATCAAGAAAAAGGGCTCATTATGACATCAAGAATGGCTACAAACAGATTGTTTGCTGTCATTGCTTCTGCAATCTCTCCTTCTTGCTTACAGGTTTCAGGTAATGATGTTTCCTACCTATGGCATTGCAGATATGGGCACTTAAGTTTCAAGCGATTGAAGACTTTATTTCAGAAGGAAATGGTAAGAGGACTGGCAAGTTTGAAGGAACCAGAAAAGATATGTGAAGATTGTATGGTAGGCAAGCAACACCGAGAGCCAATTCCTAAACAAAGCACCTGGAGAGCATCCAACAAACTTGAGTTGATTCATGCTGATATCTGTGGTCCTCTCAAGCCAATCTCTAATGGAAATAAGAGGTATTTCTTAACTTTCATTGATGATTATAGTAGAAAGGCCTGGATATATTTCTTGACTGAGAAATCCTCTGCATTTGAGACCTTCAAGACGTTTAGAGCAATGGCTGAAAAAGAATCAGGCTGCACTATTGGTTGTTTAAGAACCGATAGGGGTGGTGAGTTCATTTCAACAGAATTTGACACTTTCTGTAACAGCAGTGGGATTAAAAGACAACTCACTGCTGCCTATACTCCCCAACAGAATGGGGTAGTAGAAAGAAAGAATAGAACTGTCCTTAATATGGTAAGAAGCATGTTGTCAGGGAGGAATGTGCCTAAAATATTCTACCCTGAAGCTGTAAATTGGGCAATCTATTTGTTGAATAAATGCCCTACTCTAGCAGTGAAGGATGCTACCATAGAGGAGGTTTGGAGTGATGTCAAACCTTCAGTTAAGCATCTTAGAATCTTTGGATGCATTGCACATGTTCATATGCCAGATGCACAAAGAAAGAAGCTTGATGACAAGAGCGTGAAATGTATTTTCTTAGGAGTAAGTGAAGAATCTAAAGCCTATAGATTCTTTGATCCTACCATTAAGAAAATTATCATTAGCAGGGATGCAGTTTTTGTAGAAACAGAACAGTGGAAATGGGAGGATAAAGCCATAGAGGGTGGAAAGGGAATAGTAGAACATGATGAGGAAGTCTTAGAAGATATAAATGTTGAAACTGAAAATGCTGTGACAGCAGAAGCAGAACAGAATGCAAGAAATGCAGAAACTGCAGTGAATGCAGAAACAGAAGTGAATGCAGAAACAGAAGCCCAAGATTTGTCTTAAGGGAGGAATAGGCATCCTCAAAGCTGGTTGGATGACTATTACACAAATGATGAGATACTTGAAAAGGATGATGAAATGCTCAGTTTAGCCATTTTCACTCGTTCAGAAAATCCTCTTACCTATGAAGAAGCAAGTAAACATGATGTGTGGCAACAAGCAATGAATGCTGAAATGAAGGCAATTGAAAGAAATGACACATGGGAACTAACTGCACTTCCTCCAGGGGCTAAAAGAATTGGTGTGAAGTGGGTTTATAAAACCAAGTATAATGAGAATGGAAAAATAGAAAAGCATAAGGATAGACTTGTGGCAAAAGGGTATGCTCAGCAACATGGAATATATTATAATGAAGTCTTTGCTCCTGTAGCCAGATGGGACACAATTATAAGTATTTTGTCATTTGCTGCTACTAAAGGGTGGAATGTATTTCAGTTTGATGTAAAGAGTGCGTTTCTGCATGGTGAGTTGAATGAAACTGTGTTTGTGGAACAGCCACAAGGTTACTTAAAAAAGGGGAAAGAAAACATAAGTTGAAGAAGGCTTTATATGGACTAAAACAAGCCCCACAGGCTTGGTATAGCAAAATAGAGACATACTTTCTCAGTGAAGGGTTTTTAAAGTGTCCACATGAACATACCTTGTTCATAAAGATCAGCAAGGAAAGTCACAGCAAGGAGAGCAGCATATTGATAGTAAGCCTTTATGTAGATGACTTAATCTACACAAGAAACAACAACAAGTTGTTTGAAGAATTCAATGTGTCTATGAAGAAGAAGTTTGACATGACTGACCTAGGAAAGATGAAGAATTTTCAAGGTGTTGAAGTTACACAAGGAGATCAAGGGATTTTCATTTGTCAGAAAAGGTATGCTAAAGAGATACTTGAGAGGTTTGGGATGGAAAACAGTAATGCAGTAAATAATCCCATAGTTCCAGGCACCAAGCTTTCAAAGGATGATGAAAGGAAATCAGTTGATGTAACAACTTATAAACAAATTATTGGCAGCCTCATGTACTTAACTGCCACTCGGCCAGATGTAATGTTTGCAGTGAGTTTAATAAGTAACATGGAGAATCCCACAGAGAAGCATTTAATGGCAGCAAAACGAATTCTTAGATATCTCAAGGGGACTTTGGAGTTTGGAATTTTGTACAAGAGGCAGCAAGGAGAAGAACTTATAGCCTATTCAGATAGTGATTATGCTGGAGATTTGGACGACTGGAAAAGCACTTCAGGATATGTATTCATGATGGGATCGGGGGCAATCTCCTGGTCATCAAGGAAGCAGCCAGTGGTTACTTTTTCCACAATAGAAGCAGAGTTCATCGCAGCAACATATTGTGTTTGTCAAGGCATTTGGCTTAAGAGAATGTTAAAGGTGCTGGGACAGAAACAGAAGAAGTGCATTACTGTATTCTGTGATAACAGTTCAACTATTAAGCTGTCCAAAAACCCTGTGATGCATGGGAGGAGCAAGCACATTGATGTGCAATTTCATTTCCTCAGGAATCTCAGCAGAGATGGTCTAGTGGAGTTGGTGCATTGCTCATCTCAGGATCAAATATCAGACATCATGACAAAGCCATTGAAATTTGAATCCTTCTCCAGGCTTAGAAAGAGTTTAGGAATGTATGCTTTATCTGAGATAAGCTAATGGTGTCTGTACCATTCAGCTTAAGGGAGGATGTGTTAGAGTTAGTCTTTGTATTAGTGTTAATATGATAGAGTTAGTTCTGTTGAGAGTTTGTTGTTATTCTATTGTACTGTGCAAAACGGTCAAGTTAGTTAACTGAGTTTATGGTTAATTAACTAAGCTTGATTAGTGATTGGATATATACACCGATGACTAGAGATGCAAATCAGTGTTGGTAATTCAATTTCTGTGTTACCCTAACACAAAGAATACGTAAATACTTAATATATATAAAAAAATATGATAGAACTGATTTTTTTTTTTACAAGAGAAAGCTAACGCTCAAAACAAAACAAACATTAGTTAGCTAATTTAATGCTCCTTGGCATGGAAGCCCCGTATAAGTCATAAAAAAGAAGTCACTGCAGGTCTTTTGGAGGATGCTCCAACTCATGCAAACTCATGGTGCTCATGGAGAGGCTATGATTGGCTGACCAATCAGCACTCCTATTCTCCCCCATCCAAGTGTGGTGAACTTAACTTGCCAATTCAAAATTTTCAAGTTACGAATACGCCTAACCAAAGTGGGGACAACTCCACGATCGTTAGAATTACCAGTCACCACATCAATCAAAACTTTAGAACCACTCTCCACAATCAACTCTGGGAACTCCCTCCTTTCTAGCCAATTCTGTCCCCAAGAACATACCCCACATCTTTGCATGTATAGCTTCACACTCTCCAATATTTCGAATGAAACCTTTGATCCATCTCCCATCAGAATTTTGAAGAAGGCCTTTGCAACTGGCACCAAGCTCAATAAAATTGTATTATTACAAAATTGATATGTATAATTACTTTGTTCTCTAGTTCAAAAATAAATTACTTTATTATCTTATTACAAAAAAAAGAAGACAGTGAAAGCTAGGGTGAGGTAGCTCCATGTATGATTTACAGGTGAAGTATCAATTAGGTTTAATTGTAGTTTTGGTCCTTCCGGTTTGAGTTATGTGCAATTTTGGTTCATCTAGTTTTTTTTTTTGAGGAATTTTAGTCCCTCAAGTTTTAAATTGTTACAATTAAGTCTCTTCATCGTTTTTCATTTATTTAAAACTCTCAAATTCTCATAATCTATTAAAAAATTTCACAAATTGTATTGATTAAATTGTTTTAAACATTATTTCACTTAAAACCGATCAACTAAAATATCAAATTTAACTCAAAATAAAAAATCTCAAATTTCTCCTCGAGTTTTCATAATTCCATTTCCTACAAAATTTTTCAAGTTCTATAATTTTTTTGGCCTAACCAACAAGAAGAAGCTTTGTTTTTGGAGTTAATCTGATGCCCTGATGCAGAATGCTAGATTGCTAGAAAACAAGATATTGAAGTCTTTATTATTAAAATATGAATCACAAATGGACGTGGCATTTTAATCTGGTTTTGTGCTGTATGGACGATGTTATTTATCAATTTAAATATCTACAAGATCAACGTGAAGCATAATACCATGAACTTTTACTTGTGATGAAAATCTTCGTGGGGAATCATTATCCAAAAAAAAAAAAACTCCGTGGGGAATGCATTGTAAATTACACAGTAGTATAGCAATGACTGAAATAAATCATGATTGAAAAAATATAAATCATGTTTACTAAAACTGCGGGCACCTTTTCCCCTGTCTCTCTCCATCACAATAAACAGTAAAAAAATTAGGAAATAACGAAGAGAGATAGAGAGAACGAGAAAAATGGAGGGAGATGAGGATGGAGAGGATTTTCCCCCTTATTTGACCCCCTTGATTATGCAAACAATTTCAAATCCTATTTAGATACTATTACCACTCACAACAAGAGAGTTACTATATGAAAAACTCACATTGAGAAAGTGAGCGAAACCAGAGATAAGGAGTGTTGAGGGGTACAAGGCGTGTAAGTAGTTCAAGAGGGTTTAAGTGAATAAATCTAAGCCTTTTAGATTAAACAAAAAATGAACGAATAAGATTTGATGTCAATGTTAAGTTTGACACTCAGTGTTATTTGATGATGTTCCCCGCCACACATAAACAATAATAAACGAATATGATTTGGTGTTAGTTTAGTTTTACACTAGGTGTTATTGGATGTTGTCCCCTCCCTCCACACAAACAAAAATGAACGAATAAGATTTGGTGTCAAAGTTGTTTGACACTTCACAAACACACACACACAAAAATCACATTAGAGTGGATTCAAAGTTATTTCGAAGGATTTGAACACACACACACACATATTACATTAGAGTGGATTAAACATGATTTCAAATGATTTGAACAAGAAATCCAAACATGTTATTATTTTTGCTAATGGTACATGATAACACGACTCAAACAGGTATATCATCACCCTCTACTTATTAATTTATTGGGTTAAATATGTTTTAGTTCATATAATTATCTCGAGTTTTATTTTTAGTCCTTGTATTCACTGTTTAGTCCATATAAATTACAAAATCACATGTTTTTAGTCTCTGAAGAGGGACTAAAAAGTGGGTACAAAGACTAAAAACTAAAATGTAAATTTTATAGGGACTAAAAACATATTTAACCCTAATTTATTTTACATGAATTTTTGTAAAAAAAAAATTCCACATTCATTTATTTCTAGAGTCTAATTTTGAACAATATCAATGTAAATTGTATTATATTGTTATTGTATTGTTTCATTAATGAAAGTTTATGACTTCTGATATATTTTTTTGAGAGTCAATTTTGTTAATAATGTGAACATGTATAATGAAGTGATAATGTAAAGAACTTTTGTGTAAATAATACATCAAAATAAATATTGTACTCATAGAAATAACCCTAATTTATTTTACATGAATTTTTGTAAAAAAAAAATTCCACATTCATTTATTTCTAGAGTCTAATTTTGAACAATATCAATGTAAATTGTATTATATTGTTATTGTATTGTTTCGTTAATGAAATTTTATGACTTCTGATATATTCTTTTGAGAGTCAATTTTGTTAATAATGTGAACATGTATAATGAAGTGATAATGTAAAGAACTTTTGTGTAAATAATACATCAAAATAAATCTTGTATTTATAGAAAAGCATAAATCAAAGGAAAAAACAATTATTATTTTTTACATTCCAAGCACCGAAAAACAAATACCTTTTTTTTTTGACAAATAGCTAGAGCAATCAAATCCTCATAAGTGGTCAACAAGATGACCGAGAATCCAATTCATAAGTGTCTATACACTTAACTTATGACTTGGGGTGGAAATAGGCCAGGTCAGGCTAGGATTTGGTTAAATAGGCCTGACCTATTTTGAAATTTTAGGGCGTGAGCCTGACAAAGGCTATTTTTAAGGCCTGGTTTTGGCCTTTTTGAAAGTCTGTCTTGGCCTGAAAGCCTATTTAAAGGTCTATTACACATCAAGACCTACCACTAAAAAGGCTAATAAGCCTACCGCTAAGTAGGCCCATCATTAAATAGGCTAATAGGCCTACAACTAAATAGGTCAAAGGTCAATAGGCCTATCATTCTCCTACTAAATTGGCTAATGAGCTAACAAACTAACCTAAATTGGCTATAATAAATTTAGAATACATTCATAGGCATCTAGTTATGCAATACCTTACCTTAATACCAATCGTATATCCATTTTGATTTACTAGATGAATCATGTTCCTCGAGTGGGGAGCAGAGCCAAAATCCATCAAAGAACCCAAAAGCAACACCAATAATGTCCCTGCACTTAGGTCCATCTATAATATATTTGTAAATGATATATGCTATATAGGAGCAGCTTTATGAAATTGGAGATAAAAGATAAATTGAGAAACATCATAAACCTTAAATAAATAAACAGGTTAAATCCGATAGCAATAGGCCTCATGCCTTACATAAGAAAATTGACAAATACACCAACAGAAGACTTTATTACAGAAATACTATTTCAGTTGTCATGACAAAATCTAAAAAATGACGACAAAAAAGATCCAACATCTAGAAAGTAGCAAAAAAATGGCATCAAATCTTCAAGGTGAACTCTTCAGGTGTTCACCCGCCTTCAAAATAAGAAAAAAATGTTACAAAATTGAAAAATGATGTTATTTACAAATACAATATAAAATCATAACAAAATAAGAGGTTATAACCTTGGATTTTTTCTTTAGGTTAAACTTATGACGAAGCCAATCCGCACCGCAAAACTATTTTAACCTTTTTTTTTCTTTTTTACAAAATTATACGTAGGAATTTAGTTTGAACGCACAATTAGTGTAAAAATATTTTACACATAGATCTAATAATGTGTTGTCACACTATTTAGTGAATATGACAAATATATATTTTAAAACTCGTTAAATGAGGTGGGTCTCGTGTGGATGATTGCGTAAGATATTTATATACAGAAAGTGCATAGAAATTAAACTCAAATTATAATCTAAAATACCAACTATTTAAGTAAATACAATTATATGACTATGTAATAAGATAAAAAACCATTAACAAAGAAAAAGACAAAAAAAAACTCTTTAGAATTAAATATTTAAGTACAAATTATAAAAAATTTACTTCCAAACTCGTGCCTGTTTTTTTACCCTCAATATTCTATACCTAAGAAAGAGATATAAAAAAAAAGAAGCGAAAGAGAGATAAATGAGATAAAACGAGTGACATGATTAAAAAAAAAGAAAAAAAGAAATATAATATAATAAAATATTAAAGAAATTTGTGAAAATTTATTACGTGAATAAGGAACTATGCTCTACAAAATGCAAATGTGACCATGATGATGACAAAATATACTCAGCAATGTGTACGCCAAAAAATATACTCTGGAATGCAAAAGCAACGGTCATGTGTGAACGGATATCAGGGGACAGTACGTGCGACGTGGCACGTGACAAGTCGCAGTTTCATGACTAACCCGTACACCGACTCTCCTTCCCAACGGTCATATTTCACCGACATCCATCAACGGTCATA
This sequence comes from Calophaca sinica, assembly GCA_037113605.1. Taxonomy (NCBI): domain Eukaryota; kingdom Viridiplantae; phylum Streptophyta; class Magnoliopsida; order Fabales; family Fabaceae; genus Calophaca; species Calophaca sinica. Next base: position 31,110,010 of record CM073731.1, read on the forward strand.
TAATACCCTACCTCTTTACCGTTAGATCTCTATCAAAGGGCGCAGAATCAAAGGGTCCCCTACCCTTTACAAAGCATGCCGTCATCATCTTATTCTTCTTTTCTATGTTGGTAAATCACCCCACTCGTAGGCCCAGAAGGAAAAAAAAAAAGAAGAGCTATCTACGGTGATGGAGACAGCCCCTCAACTGCAAGTGTTGTTCGAGTGGTAAAGAAGAAGAAGAAGAAGAAGAAGAACTGCATACATAGCTAGCTGCGTAGTACAACAACAACAACAGCATGATGGAATTGGAGGAGGAAAACCATTTATAAAAGAACCAGTCATTTACGGTTAGTGTTTTCTTTTGGGTAAGTGAGTGCACACACAAAAAAAAAAAAGGGTTTCTGGCTTTTGCAAGCTTCACCGGTTGCAATGACGGAGTTGTTCAACGTTTCCACTGCTAATATGGGTTTCAATATTTCTCAGGACTTCTGCCACAAATTCCAAGGTGTATGTTTCTTTTTCTCATCCCTTCTTTTTCTTCATAAACTCAAAACAACACACACCACCACTTTCTAATGACCTTAGTTTGAGTGTTTCTGGAATCCGATGATCTTTTTTATGTGCTAGGGTTTTGTTTTGATTAGTCTCTTACAATTCTTTCATTCTTTCCTGCATATAAATTCACATTCTTTTGTTATATTATATTATATTATAACTTGCACTTACATTTTACAGATTCAATTCACATAGGAACACTTTGTTTGAATTTGTAAAGAAAACACTACAGTTTGATTTGGGATTGTGTATTCATCGGATTCCTTTTTTTTTTAATCGGAATTTTCACACACACAAACACACACCCATAGATTGTCACACACTGCATTTCTCTCCTCTTCATGCAAATTGAGTTTTTTAGGGATAAAAAAAATACATTTATTCTACACTTGATCAAGTTATTACTAGATAGAGAGAAAGGGAAGGGAAAAAGAAGCAGAAGCATTGGGGTGAGTGAGAAAACAAGAGTTGCAAAAGCCATAGACGATGTTGGCTGGGTGTTCTAGTTCGACATTGTTGTCACCAAGGCACAGATTAAGGAGTGAAGCATCAGCACAGTTTCAAGCTTGCCATTTCCAGCTACCTTCAATGAGCACACAGAGATTGGACCTGCCTTGTAGCTTCCCAAGGAAAGACACCTCCTCACGTTCTCAGCCCTTGAGGCCAGTGGGGATTTCAGTGGAGAAGCCTATTGAAGCCAAAAGCAGCACTTTGAAGCAGAACATTCGACTTCCACCTTTGGCAACCACAGCTCAGACATTGGGAGAGATAAAGGATGAGGAGTTTTGGGAGAAGGGTTGTAGCAAGGGTTTGAAGAGGCTTGCAGAAGAACATGGTTCGTTGGATGATGAGTCCTTCACCAATAGAGCTAAGAGGACAAAGGGTGGCAGTGGTAATGGGGATATTGATGAAGAAAGGGACAGTTTCAGTTTGGCACAAATTGGAGCTGGCAACTTTTGGGGTTTTGGTGGCTTTAACCCTTCACCTCCTTTCTCTTCTGGGTATGAGGAAAGGGTTTGTTTTGCTCCTGCTGAAGTGGTTTCTGCACCTTTGCCTTTATCCAACAATCCTTGGCTGGAATCAGCTGTAACAAAGATCACTAATTTCGGTGAGGGTAGCAACCCCCAACATCATCATCATCATCATGTTAGGGAAGGTTCAGTCTCTAATGCTTCATCAGAGAGCCAGAGTTTGAGCCTGAGGTTGAATGAGAATGCATCAGAACATGAAGAGGGTAACGGTTCAGGGAATCCTTATCATCATGAAGGCAATGAGGTGGAGACAGGAGAAGAAGATGAACAAGAGGAGCATCGCGGCTTTGAGCTGGTGAGCTTGCTCACTGGTTGTGTTGATGCTATTGGATCAAGAAATGTTGCTGCAATCAACCATTTCATTGCAAAATTGGGTGATCTTGCCTCTCCAAGGGGAACCTCCATAAGCCGCATTTGTGCTTATTTCACAGAAGCCTTAGCCATAAGAGTCACAAGGCTTTGGCCTCATGTTTTTCACATCACCACCACTTCTAGAGACCTAGATAGGGTGGTGGATGATGATGAAACTGGCACTGCACTTAGGCTTCTAAACCAGGTTAGCCCAATTCCAAAGTTTCTTCATTTCACATCAAATGAGATGCTGTTGAGGGCTTTTGAAGGGAAAGACAGGGTTCACATTATTGACTTTGACATAAAGCAAGGACTTCAATGGCCTAGCTTGTTCCAAAGTTTAGCTTCTAGGACTAATCCTCCAAGCCATGTTAGAATCACTGGTATAGGGGAGTCCAAGCAAGAGCTGAATGAAACTGGAGACAGGCTTGCTGGGTTTGCTGAGGCATTGAACCTTCCCTTTGAGTTTCATCCAGTTGTGGATAGACTTGAAGATGTGAGGCTTTGGATGCTTCATGTGAAGGAACACGAAACCGTGGCTGTGAACTGTGTTTTGCAGCTCCACAAGACCCTTTATGATGGTAGTGGAGGAGCATTGAGGGACTTTTTGGGCCTCATTCGCAGCACCAATCCTACTGTTGTAGTTATGGCGGAGCAAGAAGCAGAACACAATGAGGCCAGGTTGGAAACAAGGGTGTGCAATTCTTTGAAATATTACTCGGCACTGTTTGATTCAATTGATCACAGTGGCCTTCCACTGGAGAGCACAATGAGGATGAAGATCGAGGAGATGTATGCTCGGGAGATAAGGAACATCATTGCCTGCGAAGGAAGGGACAGGTTGGAGAGGCACGAGAGTTTTGGGAATTGGAGGAAGATGATGGTGGAGCATGGAGGGTTTAGATGCATGGGAGTCACGGATAGGGAAATGATTCAGAGCCAGTTGCTGTTGAAGATGTATTCTTGTGATAATTACAGTGTGAAGAAGCAGGAGAAGGAAGGAGCAGCAGCACTTACTTTGGGTTGGCTTGACCAACCTCTCTATACAGTTTCAGCATGGGCACCAGTTGATGCTGCTGGAAGCTCATCCTCTTATTCTCAGCCAGCTTGATGACTTGATTCATTCATTCTTTACTTCAATACATTGTGTCAGAGTCAGATATACAGAGACAACAAAAAGGGTAGGGGTCAAGGAGAGTATTCTTTGTTGGTAGGAAAATTGTCATTGCTATTATTCTTTCATTCTTTGTTGCAGATAAGATTTACTACTAGTTCAAAAAGTAGTCAGTGAAATTTGTATCAATACAGCAATACTGCTTTCTGTTCTTTATTTTTTATAGTCCAGATTTCTAGATATATACATTTGAAGTCAATTTCTGATCATTATTTCATTCTTTATGTAATCTGAAATTCTTTCTCAAGTCTTATGTAAGCTATTTACTGTTAAAGTGAAATGAATTCAGTGAAATGAAATTCTTTACGATTCCCTCTTCCTATTTGCTTTTACATATCTATTTTCATGGACTTTTAGTTCTTCTCCGTTAGTGAACCACATTCATTTGAAGGATATTTCTATGAAGATGACCTACTCTAGTATATTTCTCAATTGAGATTCAATGGGTGGTTCTGGTGGAACCGACTTACTGGTTCCTCAATTTGGGGCTTGGGCTTTTTAGCTGTGTTTTCAACATTTGCATTTGAATCTCCACTGTCATTAGTGACCCTGGTATAAGGTTCCAGCTCAATATCAATGTGCCCATGAACAACTACTGGTTTAGAATTTGTAGTTTTGTTAATATCTTCAATGATTTGGTCTTCAAGAAAACAAGACTTCTAATGACTTTCTAGTCAATTGGATCCCAAAGCTTGTAGCCAAGCTCTTCATGACCCTAACCCAATAAATCTCTTGGAATGTGAACAAATGTTCTACAACCAAAAACCCTCAACTGGCCTATAGAACATCTTTCCCCATCCACACTTGCTCAGGAACATCATCATTAAGAGGAGCTGAAGGAGAAAGGTTGATCAAATATACTATAGTTCTAGTTATCTGAGAGAGCATACATTTGATTCTTAATTCTTTTGTTCATCCTTTCTACAAACCTATTGTGACATGGAGTCTTTGGAACTATCTTCTCAAGCTTCATATCATAGTCTTTGTAATACTACTCAAATGGAACCCTTATGTTCGCCACCACTATTTGTTGTGACACACACAAAATTTCATGTTCTCTTTCAACACTTGCATGTAAGTGTTTGAAAATGATAAGTACATGGTCTTTAGATTTCAAAACAAATGTCCACACTTTCTCTAGATCGAGTTAATAATCGTAATGGAATAAGAATAACCACTAAAGGATCTAGCATCCATGGAGCAAACATCAATGTGAACCAAATCCAAAACATGTGACCTTTTGTGTGAAGAGTAAGTGCCTAAAGAAACTATATGTTGTTTACTAACATCAATGTCCACACTTTCTCTAGATCGAGTTAATAATCGTAATGGAATAAGAATAACCACTAAAGGATCTAGCATCCATGGAGCAAACATCAATGTGAACCAAATCCAAAACATGTGACCTTTTGTGTGAAGAGTAAGTGCCTAAAGAAACTATATGTTGTTTACTAACAAGACAGTCAAGCAAGTTTTGTGAGAAATGCCTTCAATGGTAAGCAAACTTTATCCGGTAAGAGTATCAAGTCCTTTCTCACTCAAGTGGCTTAGGTGCTAATGTCATAACTTTGTATAGGGCTATAGGATGCTGCACTCATTTCAGTTTTCAGGTGTAGGCAATTTAGCTTATATCCAATAGAGTATTTCAAATTTAGCATTGGGGTGAGTGACTAAAAAATAGGATGCCGCACAATTTAGCTTGTATTTCAAATTTTCCATAAAAAATACAAAGCTGTTAATTGAACACAAAATTGGACACAGATACCGTATGTCTGTACTGTACGGACCCCCATTTTTTCTCAAAAAAAAATTTTAAAATTTTTTTTTCAAGAAAATATTACAGATTTTTTTACCTGGTTAATCACGTTCACATATCTGGTTAATGTTGTTATACCCCAATTTTGTCCGCTCATATTTTCATTTTTTTTGTCCGCCGAGCCGGGAGGTCGTCGTCGAGGTCGCGTCGAGCCGTGGAGAGGTCGCGTCGAATCGAGGTCGCGTGAGCCTTGTGGAGAGGTCGCGAGAGGTCGCGTATCTTGGGTGTGGAGAGGTCGTACGCCGAGCTGTGGGGAGGTCGCGTACCGATCTAAGGTCGCGTGCCGAGCTATGGAGAAGTCGCGTACCGAGCTGAGGTCGCGTGCCGAGCTGTGGAGAGGTCGTACGCCGAGCTGTGGGGAGGTCGAGTACCGAGCTGAGGTAGCGTGCCGAGCTGTGGAGAGATCGTATGCCGAGCTGGGGAGATCGTATGCCGAGCTAGGGATAGGTCGTTTGGAAATACGATGTCGGACACCAAGTGTGTCCGAGAATCATTTCCGTATCCGTGTTTCAATTTTTTAATGCTGCAACGGACAAATCCTCATAAATTATTTTGGGCCAATTTTAGCCCAATTGCAGTCCATTACAAGCGTTATTAACAAAAAAAACCTAAAATTCAAAACTGAAAATCAAAGTCAGATTTCCACACTTCACCCTTCACAAAGTCATCTGCATATCTTCACCAAAGTCCTCTGCATATCTCCTCACCACTCTACAAACTATGTCTTATGACTATATGTCCCCATAGGCCTCTTGCTTTTTCTTCATCTGCCAACCAAGTTTGACAAACAATGCAATTTAATCAAAAAAAGGAGGAGCACCGTTGTTGAAGTCACGGCTGATTGCAATTTTTTTTCAAACCATTGATATCATCTCAGACTTTGCACATGTTACCATCTCCTCAGCATCATTTTAGCACACACTTAGCATACAAGTTGCAACCTCAAGTTGACAAACTGAACTTTTTTTTTTTTTTATAAATAGTAGAGCAAGAAGAGAGAACAAGGGGAGACGGAAAAAAATTTCACTTAATTTCAGAATTGGATATCTCATTCTTGGTACCAATTATACACAACAATATGAGAGAAAATTGAGAGAAAAAGAGAAGAACCAAAAAAAGGGGTAGCAGAAGCAAAACGTAGAAGAAGCAGGGAAGAAAGGAGAAGGTTTGCCTCCTTCACCCTCTCCCACGATCTCTCTCTCTTTCTCCCTCCCTCTCCCCCTCCGCCGTCTCTGCCTTCTTCTTCTTCTCGCACTACGCTCCTTTGTTTTTTACGCCACGCCATCCCTCTTCCAGCCACACACAGTGTGATGGCACATGGCCGCATAACCCCTCCTCACCATCCTCCTCCCTCTCTCCCTCCCCCCTCCTTCTCTCTCTCTCTCTCTCTCCATTTTTTTTGTTTCCAGCGGCGCTGCTCACTTTGTTTTCATGTGTGTGTGTGTTGTGTGTGTGTGTTTTAGGTTTAGTGTACCCCCACCCCCAATTCTTTTTTTAATCCTCCAATTCCTTCCCCTTTTTTTTTTTCACGTGCTCTGTATCTTTTATTTTCCATTTTTATTTTTTTTTATTTTTTTCTTTTGTTATTTTAAGTGGGCTGCAACCCACTCTTTCACCATTTTTATTTTATTTTATTTGTTTCTTTTGTTCTTTAAATGGGCTGCAGCCCATTCCTTTTATTTTTTTTTAACTCTAACTTCTCTTCTTTTTTTATTTGCCAAACACTTATCCTTTTCTATCATTTATTTATTAAACGTGAACATTTTTTTTACTAGTCAAACTAGCACAATTTTATTCAACAAAATTTCACATACAAGTTTTGAGACCCTATTCTTCTTGAAAATCACTTGATAAAAATCATGAAAATTAATTTACTAATAATGATCACTCGAGATTGCTTCCCGTTTAGTCATTATAAATATCTTAATTTTCTAAATAAAATGGGTTATTAGTGAAGATCTCTCTTGATTGCTTTATGTTTGGTCCCCATGAAAACCTATCCTCTTATTAAAAATAAAATTAAGTTTTTTACTAGTAACGATCACTCGAGATTGCTTCCCGTTTGATCATTACGAACACCGTTAATTTTCTAAACGAAATAGGTTGTTAATGAGGACCACTCTTGATTGCTTCTTGTTTGGTCCCTACAAAACCTACCTTTTTTTTTCCATCAAAAAAATATATAATTAAAATCAACCAACACACAACCATTTTCTACCCAAGAACTACGTAGCCTTTGATTTCTCCATTGCACCCGGAGATACGTAAGAGCAGGAGCCCACTCCTGTCAAGCGCAAAAATAAACGACTTTTATTAAGTCCTTTTTTTATCTTGGTTAATTTTTTTTTATTAAAGGGAAATAAATATTTTTTTAGAAGTTAATAAGATTTGCACAATTAATTAGAGGTAACCTTTTTCGAAAGGATGTTGTAGGGTGCTAATACCTTCCCTACACATAATCGACTCCCGAACCCAAATCCGGTCTTAAGGACCACTTTTCTTCAAAAAAGGTTTTTCCAATATTTTTCCTTCGAAAATAAATTATTGGTGGCGGCTCCATTAAACTCGAATAAATCCCTCCGGATTTTTCGGTCGCTACAAATGTTATTCATTATCTGGTTAATGCCAAGTCCTGGAATTTTTGGACATCCCATTTTCTTATCTGGTTAATCACATTTAAATATTTGGTTAATGCTATTCATTATCTGGTTAATGTCAAATCTTGAACATTTTGGATATTTCATTTTCTTTTCTGGTTAATCAAGTTCACATATCTGGTTAATGCTATTCATTATCTGGTTAATGCCAAATCCTGAAACTTTTTCTTATCTGGTTAATCAAGTTCAAATATCTGGTTAATGCAATTCATTATCTGGTTAATGCCAAATATTTTTTAACCAATTAAAAAAATCTAAAAAAAAAGAATATATATAATCATACTAAAGTACAGATCTGCTGGTAGTACTCATAATATTCTTCTGAAATGAATATTTGTGTTTATTGTTTTATAAAAGGAAAATTATCTCTTTTTAGATATGTTGTTAAGTACTCATTAATTGTTCTAAACTAAAAAATTGTTTATTAAAATTATTATTAAAAGGGATTAAAATTATTTATGATCTGTAGATAGTGCTCATGTTAATATTATTTTTTTTACCAAGATGACAAAAAAGAAATCTTTCAGAACTAAGTAAGACTGTACGACGCAAGGCGGTAAGTCCCGACGGATAGGGCAGATAGACCTAATTACTGTGCAGTGCTTTGTAGATCTGAAAGGGTTTCACTAGACCTTGGTGAAAAATAAGTATTTTTTGAGTGGCTTTTGACAGATCTAAATAATGGTAATTGTCCTTGGTTTATGAACAATATGATTTGAGATGACTTTGAGTTAGATCTAAAAGAATTTAATAAGTCCTTATTTTATAGAAGAAGTTTATTGAGGTATCTTTTGTTAGATCTGGTACAAAAATGTATGATTAAACCTATATGAGTAATTTAGAGAATAATTATTAATTCAAGATTAATATTTATATTTCTAACGAACCAGGTGATGGTGATGGTGATGATACATACGGGTGAGGAAGACTTGTTTATTTTTGAATAAATTATTGTTCTGTAATGATGTTTCGTTCACGTTCTACCTGCTTTTCTCCTAACAAGTCCTCTCAATCCTCATCCTCTTCTCTTTCCAGTAATCAATCTCACAATTTTTCCAAAAAAGTTTTCAAAGAAGAAATTCGATTTGAAGATATCAATCAAGATTTGGATGATTGGGATATTCCCAAGATTAAAGATGAAGATCTTTACAAAACCAAAAATGATTTCAATTTCAAAAGCCTTTGGCATAATCAATATGATTATATTATCAAAACTGTTGAACAAAAATACAAAATTGAAAAAGATGATGAAGAAATTCATCTGCTTTCTGACAAAAGTATCGAAGAACACAAAGCAAAAAATTACAATTATTTACATATCGGTAGTGTTCAAGTTGGTATGAAACCCCTTACTAGAGAATCTCTAGATGTTGCAGTTCTTTTCTGTTTAAGGGACAAAAGACACAATCGTTTTCAAGACTCTCTCTTAGGTACAGTTGAATCTAGCCTAAGCCACGGTCCAATATTCTTCAATTGCTTTCCAGATTTAACTGTTAGTCTGGATGATAAAAATATTCTTGATATTTTATATTTAAATGTCAAACTCCATGGGTATGATATGAAGGAAGGATCCATACCCATTACCCTGATCTATAGAGTTCAATACAAGGTTATGAACTCTGTTAGGTCCAATTTTCTCAAAACCAATTGTAACAAACGCGGAGAAACAACTTTGTTTCTGACCGACAATAGTAAGGCCAATATTATTGTGCCTAAAACAATTCAGTGGAGTGATATTACACTCCCAGACAAATGGATCTTAGAAAAGGCAACCCCAGCCTTACCCAGAATTACCCCAGAATTTCAAGATTTAATCCAACATCAAACAGGTCAAGTAGACTTAGTCTTTGATAGAAGAAATTCTTTCTCTCTTTCTAGGTCTGTTAGATCCACTAATGATTTTCAATCAGCCTTATCTAGGAGATCTTTTTCAGCCTCTAGATCTATTCCTAGATCCATCCATATGAATCAATCTGAACCTTCCCATGAAGGATCAACAATTCACTTACAAGGATTTGAAACCACAACCCCTGTAAGAACTTCATACCAAAAGGATGAAGAAGACCAAAGAACCATTCAATCTCCAACCTATTCCTCCCTTAATGAACCTTATGATATTAATGTAATATCATCTGAGTTTGTTATTGATAAAGAATCTCTTAGAAAAGAGATGAAATCTGAAGAATGGTCTTCTCACAGAGAATGGTTCTTCAAACATTATCAAGGATCCAAAAGGAAGGAAATCCAAGAAAAATTCTATCAATTCCTTGAACGTGTCCAATCCAATATTCCTTTCTTTGACTGGTTCAATGCCTATGCCATTAAACATAAGATCAAATACCCTTTCAAAGACAAGCTTATAGGACGTAAATTTTTAAGTGTCATTACGAAATGGCAATTAAGAGATAGACAAGTTATCCAATCTGACCTTCCACCCAAAGCACCATTTGCTCTCACGAGTAAAGAAAAAGAGAAGGATGTAGAAGGAATTCATGGTGAATTCCTTGAAAATATCAACAGACAATTAGATCTCTATAAGGTAATTGTTTCTGATACTCCTAAAACACCACCTTCTAGAAATCAATCTATCAATATGATAGGGCAATTATCTTTACCTAGTGTTAAGAAACTCAAACCCAAACCAAAACACTATTATGGTCCTCCTAAGCCTCATTATAGGAAAATTTGCAATTCCAATGATCAATTAGCTAATAAAACTCTTAAGAATTATGACTCTCATAAAAAACCTAAAACTAAAATTATTTGCTACACTTGTGGTAAACCTGGTCATAAGTATAGATTTTGTAGGATAGAAAGAAAATTTAAAACCTTTTAACTCAATCAAATTCAAAAGGATATTAACAATTTGTTAATAAATTCTTTTCAAGAAAATATAATATCAATGAATCTTCTCAAAACAACAATCAGATCCATGATGATAATCTTTCTGAATCTTCTAATCAGGTTAATGTTTTAACTAAGGAACAAGATCTCATTTTTAAAGCCATTAATGCCATACATGTTCCTCAAGAGAAAATGAAATATCTTGAAAAATTAATTTTTTTCTAAGAATTCTTTAGTTTCTAACAAGTTCAGTCTCAAAGAGAAATCTAGTACCAAGTCTGTTACCATTCAAGATCTCCAATTTGAAATCAATAATTTGAAAAACGAGATTAAAAATTTGAAACAAAACCAATCTGAAGCTGCGGCTTCAACCTCCAAAAAAGATGATAACCCCTTTCAATTAAACATAGTTGATGACTTTTTAGGATTAATCAATTATGTTAAAATTCAAAAGTTTTATATTAACATTAGAATTCTAATAGGAGAATTTGTCCTTGAAACTACAGCTCTCTTTGACACTAGAGCTGACTCAAACGGTATCTTAGAAGGGTTAATTCCCACTAAGTATTTTGAGAAAACTTCAGAACAACTTAGTACTGTTAATGGTTCTAAGTTAAAAATCAATTACAAATTGTCTTCTGCTATAATTGAAAACCATGGTCTTAGGATAGAAACATCTTTCCTCTTGGTTAAAAATCTTAGGAACAAAGTGATTTTAGGAACACCATTTATCAGATTATTTTTTCCTTATCAGACCACTGAAGATTGGATTATTACTCAACATTTGGGTCAATCTATTATTTTCAAAATCTTGAAAAAACCCATCATCAGAGATTTAAATCCAATTTCCTATAAAGAAAATCAAATCCATTTTCTTAAAGAAGAAATTTCTTTTAGAAATATAGAAAATCAATTACAACAATCTAGTACTCAACAAAAAATCAAATATCTTTTGGAACAAATTCAAACTTCCATTTGTTCGGATTTACCTAATGCTTTTGGGGAAAAGAAACAACACATTGTTGAACTTCCTTATGAAAAAGATTTTCAAGAAAAACAAATCCCAACCAAAGCTAGGCCAATTCAAACGAATGAAGAACTCCTTCAATTTTGCCAGAAAGAAATCAAGGATTTATTGGAAAAAGGTTTAATTCGCAAAAGTAAAAGTCCTTGGTCTTGTTCTACTTTTTATGTCAATAAACAAGCTGAAATTGAACGTGGAACACCTCGCCTTGTTATCAATTACAAACCGCTTAATCAAGCACTTTGCTGGATTAGGTATCCAATCCCCAATAAAAAAGACCTTTTAAATAAGTTACACAATGCTAAGATTTTCTCAAAATTTGACATGAAATCTGGATTTTGGCAAATCCAAGTCAAAGAAGAAGATAGGTATAAGACTGTCTTTACTGTTCCCTTTGGTCAGTATGAATGGAAAGTTATGCCATTCGGTTTAAAAAACTCTCCTTCTGAATTCCAAAGAATAATGAATGAGATTTTCAATCCTTATTCTAAATTTGCCATTGTTTATATTGATGATGTTTTAATATATTCCCATTCTATTGATCAACACTTCAAACATATCAGTATCTTTATCTCTGTGATAAAAAGAAATGGACTTGTTGTTTCTAAAACAAAAATTAATTTGTTTTAGACAAAAATCAGGTTTCTTGGTCATAACATTTATCAAGGGACCATTGTTCCTATCAATCGGGCTATTGAGTTTTCAGACAAGTTTCCTAATCAAATCATTGATAAAACTCAGTTACAAAGATTTCTAGGGTGTTTAAATTATGTCTCAGATTTCTTTCCACAACTTAGCAATCTTATCAAACCTCTCCATGATCGTCTTAAAAAGGATCTTCCTCCTTGGACAGATGTTCATACTGATGTTGTCAAACAAATTAAAACTCAGGTCAAGAATCTTCCATGTCTTTATTTGCCTAATCCTCAAGCCTTTAAAATTGTTGCAACTGATGCCTCTGACATAGGTTATGGTGGCATTCTTAAACAGAGAATTTCTGACAAAGATCAAGTGATTGCCTTTACTTCTAAACATTGGAATCCAGCACAACAAAAATATTCTACTGTTAAAAAAGAAGTTTTAGCAATTGTTTTATCTATTTCAAAATTTCAATCTAATTTATTAAATCAAAAATTTTTAGTTCGTGTTGATTGCAAATCTGCAAAAGACATTTTACAAAAGGATGTTAAAAATCTTGTATCAAAACAGATTTTTGCCAGATAGCAAACAATTTTGAGCATTTTTTATTTTGATATTGAATATCTTAAAGGCTCAGCAAATGCTCTCCCTGACTATCTCACTCGTGAATACTTACAGGGAAAAGAATAACATGTCCACCAGGGTTTCTTCCTCTCGGGGAAGAGGTGGCAGAGGTAGAGGTAAGAATGAATTAAATGTTTTAGCTTCATCTTTTATTTCTAACCAAACTGGGTCTCCTACCCAAAATCAATCTGGATCTTCGATCCAAGCTCAATTAATTGGGTCATCAACCCAAAACCAAGCAACCCAGAAAAGTTCAAACCATTAATCCTCAAAACAAACTGCTAAGCAAACCAAAGAAGACTATGCCTTCCCAATTCAAACTCTCCTAGCCTTCCAAGAACAAGGCTTGACCAATTTACCTAAAAAGACTTGGGCCAGTATGGCTGAAGCAAATAGTGACCAAGATCTTCCATCTTTGGATCTCATGATCCAAAACCAAAAAACCCAAATTGTCCAAGCTAATCCAAAACCAATTCAGTTTAAATCTGCCAGTACTTCCAAAACTCAATACATTCCAAAACCCAAATTCTATCCAGTTATAAGATTAGAACCTGAATACTGGGATGAAAACCCAAACAAAATTCCATCCAAAATATTTCCTCCCGGATTCCATTTTATTCCTATGGTTCATAATAAAACATAATTATTCTTTGAAAAAATTCTCGTGGATTCTAACTCGGTAGCCATCAAACACTTCAAAGATCCTAGAGATGAATCAATTACCACCCATTCTACTCTTCAAATCCTGAAAGTTCTTACACCTTCAGCTTGGGGACAGAATCCTAATAAACCTAAAAAATTTTCAGATTTTTATGATCCAATTGGTTACACCTACTGGGATTATGTCAAGGCCTGGGATTTCATGATTCTAGGTTTACAAAATAATTCATTCAAACATTTCTGGTTAATCTACTTTAAGACAGGAAACAAGTACTCTTTAACGAATTGGTTCCTCCAATGGTGGGATTTCTTTGGCCCAATACTTGATATCCTTCCTACTGAAGTTCAAGAAGGATTCCAATTATTTGACAAAAAATTTACCAGTGAGTTTGATAATCTGCCAATTTTATTAAACTTTTTCCTCAAATTCTCTTTGTCATGGGTATTTTCCTGGTAATACAAGTTGGTGAGTATTTCAATCCCAGAAACTATGGCACTACTCTAGAAGCAAGCCTTCGTCAAATGGTGGTCCAGCTTTGATGGATCAAAAGCATCTCAAGACAATGTAAAAATTTGGTTTAAAAATAATCCAAAATTTTTGAAGTTTGCAGAACCAAGCACATGTCTTCTTCTCAATCAAAAGGCACATACTGCGGCTGCACTTGCTGCCTCATCATCGGAAGAAGATGTTTTACACAACCTTCAAAAAATTGTTCAACTTTTACAAAAGCAATCCTCAGACCAAGAAAAGGGTAAGCAAGACTTACCATCATCTTCGTCCAATCAACCAAAAAAGAAGGGAAAGAAAAAGAAACAAGTCATTCCCTCTTCTTCTGAATCATCTACAGAAGACCCATTTTACAAGAATGAAGACGACTGTTTTGGAATCTATTCTTCCATTAATTCTGATGAATAGCAGCCTGTCAGAAATCAATCATAATGTCAGAAGACTCAAATTCTCAATTGTTGTAACTTTACTATTTGGTACTGCAACATTTTTACTTTTTACTGTAGCCAATAGTTCAATTTGATTCCGGTAACTTACCGGAACTGTTCAAACAGTTCAATTTTCAATTCTATAAATAGGGTGCGTAGGTTTCATTGTCAGGCACCGTTTAAAATTCCAGTTTTATTTTCTCATGTTCTAGAGAGAGGTTAGTGAGAGACACTCTGTGCTTTCCTCTGTTCTTCAATCTTTGTACTTTCAATCATTCAATTGAAGTTTCAAGTTTCAATTTCTTTTCCTGTCTTTTATTTTTCAGTTCATTCATGAATCTTTAAGTTTCTGTACAGAAGAGTGCGGATTCCCCCTCTTTGCATGCATATTTAGTTTTCGTCATTTACTTTTAGTTTTTTACTTTTCTGCAAACACACACACACTTATGCATATTTAATTTCTGCAAGAAAGAGTGCGCCTACCCTTGGCTCATGCATTTTTAATTTCTGTCTTTAAGTTTCCTGCATTTTATTTCTGTCCATACTTTTGTTTATGTTTTGAGCAGTCCGTCTGCTTCATACTTTCCATTTAGTTTTTCCATTTAATTTTCCTTTTCTGCTTCCGACCCCCTCTTGGTATATATATATATATATCCGTACGGATTCCATACAGTCCGTACCATACGGATAGGGCTGAGCATCGGTCGGATTTGGTCGGGTTCGGGCCCAAAAAACCAAATCCGACCCAAACTGAAGAGTGTTATTCTTAGCCCAATCCCGTCTGTTTGTATACTCGGTTTGGGAGGGTTGCGGGTTATGGGTTAGGCGGGTGAAACAGTTGGGTTGAGACGGGTTGGGGCGTTTCAGCTTTTTTTGGCCCAACCACTTTTTTCGGCTTTGTGCTGTAATGTTGGACCTGGATCTTAATCTCCAAGCTTCCAGAAACTCTGGCCTCTGCAGAGTGCAGATAGAGGGGGGCCAGAGAGAGAGATGAAGGGGATGAAGGTGGTTGCCATGGCATGGGAAGGAGAGATTGAAGTAGCTATCGGTGGAGATGTTGCAACAGTTTGAAGTTGAAGTCGAAGATATCACGCACTGTGGTTGAGGAAAGGCAGTAGAGGCACTGGATGAAGTAGGTGGTTTCCAGTTGCTATGGGCGAAGGTCGATGGATGATATTGTATGTACGACCGGCTCCGGCTTGATGTTGGTTTTTGCAATGGTTTTTGCCTTTTTTGGTCGAGACTGGAATTTTGAAAATGTTTACACTTCACAGGCAACAAGGTGACATTATCCCACCACCACATGTTTATTTCCAATGCCCATTTGGAATTTTTTATATTTCTTTCTATAGTTTTAGTGGTTTACAGCTCACATTTTAGTACTTTAAAAGCAAATAAAAATATTTGAATGGTTATCTGTCTCAAGCAAAGCAGGGCTATATGCCTCTATTAGATATTAGATGCACTGTAGCTACGCAACTGGTGGTTTGATCACATCAAAGTCAGACTAATGTATATAATAATTTTTAAAAGAAAACTATATCATGTCACATTTGGGCTACGTGTGGTAATATATTTGTATTGCACGATCGGTTTTGGTCACCGCCGACAAATTATTTTATCAACCGAATCCGACCAATAAAAACCGATTGGATCTGATTTTTCCAACCCGAAAATTAATGACCCGATAAAACCCAACCGGCGCATGAAATGCAGCCCACGGTTTCTCCGGGTTCGGTCGGGGTAAATGAATATGCTCACCCCTACGTACGGACATACGGTGTCCCATACGGTGTCCATACGATTTGTGTTCAAAAAACATTTTTCTAAAAAATACCTGGTGGCATATGTACATACATTTCTAAATTTGAAGTCTCACATTTGAATAACAGGACTTCTCTAAATTTATTCTCTTCCTCAATGTAACATGTAACGTCTTTTACATCAAAGACATTGTTGTCGTGTATAAAGCATAGTCGAGGAGTCGACTGAATTGCTCACAATTATTTCCACAAATCATTCAATTGAGCTGAAAAAGGGACTATGTTTCTCAGTAATGAGTTTTTAGACTATTTTAAAGAGCTTTTAGTGTTAAAGGTTGAACAAAGAATTAAGTCTACATAAAAATAAAGGATAAAAGCAATAAAGATAAAATGCAGAAAATTAAAGTTGTTTGGTAGATGAATGTTGTCCTGCAACATATGCACAAGTTATAAATGTTAAAACCTCAATTGCCCCTATTTGCCACGTTTAGAACATTAAGCGTTTTTACATTATGGCTAACAGTTGCAATGACTAATAATGCTACATTGATCGTCTAGTCCCCGACCCACCTAATCATGCCCCCCGAAAAATCTAGTCGCATGCTCCATGATATTACTTTTCAAGCACAAATTCAGCTATTAACGACTTCTTCTACTTGCTTTTAAGCAATAACTAACTTCTCTTATTTCCAAGGCTCAAGAATAGTTTTCATTATCTCTTCCTTTATTCCGAATCTTGGCCCATTAAAAATCTTGAAGCTCAACACTAGGATCAATTAATTTAATTAACCATATTTTAAATAATCCACTTGGCTATTTTGCTGTCAGCTCACCTTTCATCGGTTAATCCTATAGTTGTCAAAACCGGACCGGTCCGGTCGGTCCGACCGGTTGAACCGGGAACCGGACCCCTGCCCGGTCCGTTTGAACCTTAAAATCGGATTGTAGTCGAACCGGCCTAAAAACTGGAAAACCGGTAAAAAACTGGGAAAGCCGGAAAAAATCGGACAAAACCGGGAATCGAGCGGTTCAACAAAAATTAATTTTTTATTTTTTAAAAAATGGTAAATGACATTATTTTTGACACATAAGAGATTTTATATCCATTTTTTCACGTTGATGAGTTAAATTAAATATTATAATAAAATTTAAAATTAATTTATATATTAATATAAATTATGAGAATACTTACATTATAGTATTTGTAATTATTGAATATTAGAAAGTTATTATTAGTTTAATATGTAATTTTTGCATGTTATATGTTGACATATAACATTTTAAGCATAGTTTAATTTTTTATGTCGTGATATTATGAATATTATGTTATTTTTTGTTTATTAGTGCTTTATATGTTATATTAAAACATTTAAAAATATAATTTTATTCATTTCTGGTCCGACCCCGGTTCGACCTCGGTCTGACCTTTAAACCTTGAGCCAGTGCCTACACCGGTTCAATATCCGGTCCGATTTTGATAACATTGGTTAATCCTCGTATCAGCTGATTCATAGACGGTTCATCTTCATTAGCTAAAATAACTTATTTCCGTGTTCAGCTATCGGCTTCTTAATTTTGAGTGTTAACACACATATTTAATTAATTACTCAGTTAATTGATTTTTTTTTTGACGGCTCAGTTAGTTGATTATAAATTTTGAAATTATCAAATATCAAATGGTTTCATAATTATAATAAAGAGTTTGAAAATTTTCAACTTTAAATGGACTTGATGATATATTTTGATTCACATATTTTTTTAATCTTAATTTATATATATCGTCTTTACATATTATAACAATCTATAATTTAAAATATTTTATCATCTAAATATTTTTTTCTCAATACTATTTTGAAATTAAAAAAAATACCGGGCAGTGTAGAATATACTTTTTTTTTATAACAAAGTAATAGAGAATGTGATAAATGTAATAGTTTGTTAGAATTCTGTTTGCCGACTCAGCATAAGCAGTTAGAGTTTACAACTGTTTCCAGCTTCCTTTCTCAAATGTAATCGATGTATAAATAAGCATCTCATCACTGAGATCATGCAATGAAAAGAATGAAGTTTTCATTTCTCGGTTTTCAGTTTTCTAAACACTCTTGAACTCTTTTACAAAGGATATACTTTCTATTGTATAACAAAAAGAAAGGACATGAAATTAATTCAAAATGTTAAAAGTATTTTACATAGGTTTAAAGGTAGTTATTAAAATTTTACCAAAAAAAGGTAGTTATTAAAATGCTACAGTGCTAGCTTTCTTCTGTCATGATACAATATTGTGCAAACAAACCGACAAATTCATTTAGAAAGTTTGTATCGACCATTTGGCAGAATTACGTAAGTCGACTTAACGGGAGTTATTAATGTTAATCATCCTACCATTTGAGCTGCATGCCTAGGTGGTAAGTCATTATATTATCTGAGTAGGTAAAACCCTCTTTTCTTTTGTATTGCATTTTATTTTATTTTATGGTTGCATATATGTTACATATATCCCACTAACTCACTAACCTTATCAGATAATATACGATAACATATTATAGATTATAGATTCAGTTCTACCCTGTTTTACACTAATGCCTACAGAGATTTCCATTCACCTCTATCTGCAATTAACAATATATATAGCAGTCCCATGAGATGACAACATAGATATGCCACATTATTTTATTTATTTTATAGTACTAATAAATAGAACCCCTTCCACCCAAGAAGCAAGAAACCTGTGCATATTTTTGCTTAGCAATTAGGAGTGTATATATGCGATGCCTTATACCGGAGGAAAGTCATCGCATAATAAAAGCCAGGGACAAATATGAAATCTTGAGTTCATTCACTTCATTGGGTCGATGACAATTTTACATTCATAATGTTATCCTTTACTAATCTGTTGATGATGATTGTTGAAATATTTTTTACAATTTTTTGGAACATGTGCTCATACAAGAATTCATTTTGTTACATAGCACTAATTTTAGAACACACAAATCCTCTATTTATTTACCCGTGCATTGTACGGGTCCATGATCTAGTCTATAGAGAAAAATAAGCGGACAACGGAAGGAATGAAACTTAATTGGTTGGGCTTACAGAGTAGACAAGAACTTCATAAATCTTTGCCTCCAAAATTTTTAAAACTACTCTTAGTTTATGCTCTATTTTTTAAAATCTAACCCATAATAACCAACCGCTAAGATATATAAACCAGAAATAGTAGCAACAAAACAACTAAGAGAAAGAATGTGAGTCTTAATTACATGATACGGATTATAACGGAAGTTAATTATGTTGGAGCAAGCACTCACTCTCAATAAATCACACACTGATCTCACTATCTCTAAGGAGAGGAAGAGGAGAAGAAAGAAAGATGAATCACAGAGAAAAAATAACATTAAATAATACTCTGATATTATTGAATATGAAAAATAGCAATACACTTGTACCTACACAATTAACATTCAATGGGTTCTATTTATACACTCATTAACAGAATTAACAACAGCAACTAATAAACAACACCAAAAACTAAACACAAATTATAACGACACCAGACACAAGTTATATCAAAAAAGTTAAATGAAAAAGACAAAAGTTATACTCAATTTATTTATCATTATTATTAAGTTTTCAAATTAAAGATTATTACCATGTAAAACATTTATTAATCCTGTCAAAAAAATGTAAATATTTATTAATGTCAAACAATCTTTATTAATTTTATTTATTTATTAAAAATATGTTGCTAAATTAAAAGAATATATATATATATATATATGATTATATTATTATTATTTAATTTAAGAATTTAATAATATCTCTTGTCAAAAAAAAAAGAATTGAATAATACGAATACAAAACATAATTCATCAAAATAATAGAAGGTGACCTGGAGTGGCCAAAGGCCCACTCCGTAATGGGCCGATCTGATTCAACTAGGAGGATTCATGCCAAAATAATACTAACCCGAAATGGCTCAAGACCCACTTCGGGTAGCTGACCCGACCCAAGAGGTCCATGTTCGGGGTGACAAACCCTAGAGATTATGTAACATCCGTATTTTTGTGATACGTTATTTAGCGTTATTTTAGTATTTTTGGTCGTAATTATGCTGTTCTCCAACTAGTTAGGTAACATCGTTTCACATACTAATTAGTTCACAAAACAACAATCCAATTCACAAATTAAGGCTCAATCACACCCAATCCCTTTCCAAACCTATTTCAAGAATAGGGTTTTTCACAAAAATTCACTAACTCTTTTGATTCAACAAATTTCAACAATAACAATAGCATAATTACGACCAAAAATACTAAAATAACGCTAAATAACGTATCGCAAAAATATGGATGTTATAGATTACATCGCCACGACACGAAACCCTAGAATACAAGCATTGCGGTGCCAAACCTAAAAGCGACCTCTTGACCATGCAAACCCTAGAAGCAACATCGGCCGATGGATGCATCCGACGGCTGACAATCGATCTAGGGTTATTAGGGAGCGTCTATACGTCAGCAACTTGACCTCACCTATAAAAGGTGCACGACCTAAGCAAGAAAGGTACTCATGGTTCATTTCTTACCTCACCTTATTCGATACTGACTGAAGCATCAGAGTGTGTGTAGGTACACCCCCACTGTCATCTCCGTCGTGCTCCGGCGTTCGTGACCAGACTCCGGCCATCTCTGAGATCCACTTCGGATCATTGGCACCGTTTGTGGGGACATTTCTAGTTCTTTTCTTAACTTGAATCTTCTGATTCACCATGGCCGGATCCAAACGAACCATCCTCACGAGGAACACGACTCGCATGCCTACGTCACTACAAAAAAACAGTCAATTTGCGGCGGTTTTTTTGTCATTTTGCGGGGGTTTTGGACCCCCGCAAATTGATTCGCGGGGGTTACGAAAACCGCCGCAGTTACGTGTGCCGCAACCTTTTTGCGGGGGTTTTTAGAAAACACTGGTATCGTACTTATTTGAGGCGGTTATTTTGCGGAGGTTTTTAACCCCCACAGTTAGTAGCGGTTATATTGCGGGACCTGAAAACCTCCTAAATGTGAAGTGATTTTGGGGCGTTTTTGTTGCGGGAGTTCTAAACCTCCTAAAATTTGAACTTATTTTGAGGGGGTTATTAACCTCCTCTAAACGTTCTGTAGAATTTCAAAGAGACTTTTTTTCTCCCTCATCTCATTGTTAACACTTTTATATACCTTACAATTTGGAATGATTTTGTTACAAAATATTTCCATTTTTGGTTTTATATTTTCCTAATTTATGACAATTATAAAACATTCAATTCTAAAGTTATATTTTCCATTGGTCCTAATATTATTTCATGTTTAAGAATGATTTATAAAATTAGGTTGTTGATGTCTGACACTAGTTGTATAATTTTAAACAAAAGAAATGTACTGATCAGTGTGGTAGCAATAGATACCAAGCAAGTATATAATCATCAGCTGCACCTAGAAGAATGTATATAATACAAATAGCTGATTCTTTTCCTTCTCTGCTGAAAATAAAACAGCTGAAGGAACCATGTTCGTATATACATAGATACAAAGCAAAGGCCAAACCAATCATGCCAAATAACATTTACTTATATCCAGAAGAGGAAAAAGGATAGAACATATGAGGAGACTTTAGCTAGGGATTTTCCTGAAGAGAAAGAATGGAGGCAACATTCCAAACAGTCAATTCAATACTCCTTCCCCAACAATAGGAATGTGCCAAGTTTTAACTTCAATCGTTTCTTCCTCTGTCACTAAAAAAATCATAACAATCATAATCATACCTAAGATATAAGAATTAGCCTCAAGTTATAGTACAACAGACTAGAACTTGTAAGGAAGGTTTCTCCCAGGGTAAAAAGAACCCCCAAAGCAGGTGTCTTAATAGATCAAGAGGACTATTAACAAGTCAATACAACATCAACAATGACTTAATTCAGTTTCTTCACAAAAAAATATGAAATTATTTAGTTAATTAATTACACAGAACCTTCTAACTAACACCCATTTCACAAAGAGGTTGAATTCCTTGTTCAATTACAAGAACACAAGTATGAAGAAAGGTTAGGAAAGCCAACAAAAAAATAAAATTAAAAAGAAAACCTACCCTGGAGGGGCAAAGAAGGAGCCATAGGAGACAATCATTCCAGCAGTGGGGACGCAGTGAAAATGTAGGCAGAAGAGGAGACGCAGTGAAAATGGACGCACGCGGAGGACGGCTTCATCAGTGGTTGATGCACGGAGAGGGCTCGCGAACCGTGATTTGATTTTCTTCACCCAAAATCCCTCATCTGCGCCCCCAAATCTTCTATCTGTAACCTCAGAAAACTTTCTCCTCCACAACAACGATTACTGGGTTTTGGCAATGAAAACAAAAACCGTTGGCCGCGCGCAGGAAGGAGGCTCGTGCTTTGCCAGTTCGTCTTTCGTGAAGGTTGATGGCGAGAGAAGGAGGTTGCAGCGACGGGAAGGTTGCGGCGAGAGAGAAGGGTTTTGAAAGGAGAAGGGTTTTGAAAGGAAGGTTGCGGCGAGAGAGGAGGGATTCTGAGAGAAAAAGAAAGTGGGGTTCGTACGCGCAGTGGAGAGTGAGGAACAAAAAGGTAAGGGAGATGTTCAATTAGAGGGGGGTTTTAACCCCCTCAATGTAACCGAATTTTTTACACATCAAACCACGAATGTGTCTTTTTTTAAATTAATTTAGGGGGGTTCGAAAAACCCCCTCAATAAAACCGCCCCTATTTCGCCCTTTTTTTGTAGTGCGTCCACTGACGTTCCCGACCAAGGCGACGACATTCCTATCGCCGTCGAAGACGAGTCTCAGTCTGAACCTCACGGAGAGACCATTCTGATCACCGAACTGAACGCCGTTCCGGCTCCCGACCCGTCCATCACTCCGATGACTGCTGCCGCCGTAAACGAGCTCCTCAACCTCGTTCGACATCAAACGGAGACCATAGCGGTGCAGAACCTCCGCCTCATCCACATCGAAGACCAACAGAACTATTTGTCAGGAAAGGTGGACGCTTACCGTCGAGCCCTGCAGCAAACCCCTCCGGGCCAATCAGGGGCTTCCGAAGAACAAGACCCAACGAGAAGTATATCTGAGGGCCGCCAAGTTTCTAGCCCTAGATATGCTGACCGGTCTTCCCCGGGTACCAGATCTCATGAACCATCCCCTTCGAGGCACCGCTCGCCGTCCAGGTCCCGAAATCGTCACCAATCCTCTGATCGCTCCCCTCCTCGACGTCGTTCCCCGGGGGGCTAGCGCCACCAAAGGCATCGCACCCCGGAATGCTCGTCGTCCCGGTGTTTGTTTCCTTCCCGGTCTCCGCACCGCCATAGATCCACTAAGCGATCTCCACACAGGGTCTCAGGCGAGCACCCCTCCTTCCACCGTTCCACCTCGCCTCGAGGGTCACGAGAGCGTGCTCCTCACCATCGGTCCCGACGTTCAACGCATGTATCCCCTCGACGCCGACGCCAGTACACCCGACGTTCCCGAGAGAGGGTCACCCCTCCTCGCCGTCATCGCCCAGCAACATCCTCCTCACACCGAGGCTCCAGTTCCTCGCCTTCGTACTCCGGAACTCATGATTCCGAAGATAACGATGACCCTTCGCTTCAGGACCCTTCACTACCAGGGTGGCTCGGTTTCCAATACCTTGAGCCCTTCAGAAGCCTCCCCTGCTGGAAACATATGACAGTAACGGAGATTCCGATGAACACATCAGATGCTTCGATACCATAATGGGATTTCGCAAGGCCAAGGGCCTAGTCAAGCACAAGATCTCCCCACTCACCCTAAAGAAAGCGGCCCTCACGTGGTTCCAGGGATTAAAGAAGAACTCCATAGACTCTTGGTCCGAGCCGATCGCCGCTTCGTTCTCATTTCATCGCATCTCGTGATCCACCAAGTTTGGTTACCTTAACAAAGAATTCACCAGAGGAAGGACGAACTGCTCAGAGACTATATCGAGCGCTTCAACAAAGAAGCAGTGTTTGTCAAACAAGCCACCGATGAGATAAAACTATACCTGTTGGAACAGGGCCTGATCGAAGACAGCCTCTTCAGCATCAACGTCGGGGTAGACAAACCCGCCAACCTAAACGACTTCCTTCAACGCGCAGAGAAGTACATCAACTTTGAAGAAAAGCAGATGGCCTCAAGGTCAAAGAAGAGGACCTCTCAAGAGAAGAGCTCTGGATACAAGGACGACTGACCTCGCCGGGACAAGGACCCTAAAGGTCCTCCTGGAAAATTCGAAGAGTATACCCCATTGAACACATCTCGATCGCGGATCTTGCACGAATGTGCCAATGAAGAGTTTAGAGACGCCGAAATCCGTTTCCCATGGCCTCTAAAAGAGAAACCCGGGACCGACAAATCGAAGTATTGTCGGTTCCATAAGAGTGCAGGGCACAACACCGACGAGTGCATTCAGATGAAGGACGCTATCGTATCCCTCATCTAGAGAAGAAAACTGTAGAAGTACAAGAAGCCAAGGTTCGCTGAAGGACGGGCCCGATCCCGATCGCCCTGACCTAAGCGCAACCAAAACTCTGCGGTAACTCAAACTGAGAGTCGACCTCATCTGGTCGATGAAGAAGAAGCTAGACCCACACCGGTGGCCTTAGTAATCTCTGGTGGCTTGACAAATCGAGATGGAGCTTCCATTAATTCCGCCAAAAGGATGATGCGAGAGGCAATGTCCATCAAAGCTGTCTACCCACCCACCAAACGACCAAGATCCAACCGACCACCCTTAGCGTTTTATGATGAAGACCTGCTGAACGGTCAACCGAATTACCAAATTCCATTGTTGATTTGCGCATATATGGCCAACTTCGACGTAAGGAGAATCTTGGTTAACCAAGGGAGCTTTGCCGACATAATGTATTTCGATCTCTTCAAGACTTTGAAATTAGCTGGAAAGGACATGATTCCCTATCACGGTTCCGATCTCCAAGGCTTCAATGGTTCCACAACCAAGCCCTTAGGGTATATCGAACTGATGGTGACGTTTGGCGATAAGCCCAAAACAAAAACCATCAAGGTCCAATTCACTGTCCTTCCCTGCCCGTCCGTCTACAACTGCATCCTAGGCCGACCTACTCTGGAGAGCTGGGAGCGGTGACTTCCACTGTTCACCTCAAGATGAGGTTCTACTCATATGAAGGGAAGATAATCACGATCCTTGGCGATCTCGAGGCAGCTAGAAGATGTTACCTATAGTCAATCAAGGGACAGGAAAGCAAACCGGCCCCACCAAAAAAGAACACCGGGTCTTCCGATGTCAATCTCGCTAACTTCGATGCCAGAATTGAGCCCGAAGACGAGATCCAAGAGGCGACTGACCCCGTCGCACCAAAAGAAGATAAAGTGACCCATCCCAGATGGGGAATTTCGAAAAATCCAACTGACAGAAGGCAAACCTCTGCCACTTGAGCCCATGCATGAACCACCACCAACCATACAAGTGGAGAGCCACTATTTTTGACTATTTACATTTCTATTGATTTCTTTTTTGCAACTTGTTTTGATTACCCATTGTATTCCAGTAGATTACAGTCTGTATCCAGCTAAGATTTGGCTCATAGAAATGCTATAAATAGGACCAAGAACCTCATGTATTGACATGCTTGAGATATATGAAATAGTGAGTGTTTAAGTTTTAGAGAGTTTCTCTCTTGTTCTTGAGCCATTTTGGCATTTGAGCAAGGTTCCTAGATCCCAGTGTTGAGTTTGAGTGAAGAGAGTTCCAGATTTGAGAGAGTTTAGAGAGTTTGTGGTGTAACCACAACTGACCATCCTCGAAACCCCTATCTAGAGCCATTTTTTCACAAAACTAACACTGTCATCGCGTCCGAAAGGGTCGAAAACCTTAGGAACCCAAGTGTCGTAGACAACAGAGCCTCCACGTGCCGCCACGAGCGTCGCCGGAAAGTTCGCCGGAAACCTTTCCGCTGCCACCGGAGTTGTAGACAACTGCCAGATTTCTGAGGTTGAAGACGACGCCACATCAGCATGCCACGTCACAGACACATGTCACCCTTCAACCACTCTCTTCACGTCACGTGTCAAGGGAGCGCGTCACAGTCAAAGTCAACCTTTGACCAGTCAACATAATTCTCTGAAATTACAGATAAGCCCTTCAGCTTTTCAGTATTTATATTTTTGCCCCTAATTTCAAAAATTGTAATTTGGCCCCTGAACTTTTGAAAATTACAATTTGGCCCATGAACTTTTGAATATTACGAAATTACCCCCGCTTTATTTGTAATTTTTTGTCCCACACACCTTTGTAAAGTACCAATTCACGAGAAAATTTCCTAGTATGCTCTGTGGTTGCAGTATTGTCTGATCTTCCGCATCAGAAAAAAATTATTCTTTGTTATTGGAAAAGAAATTGTGGAATTATAAAAAGTGCATTTCAAGAGAGGTCTGGCTAAGGAAAGACAATGTTATTAAGTACGCTTAGCGACACCTCTCTTTCCTGGGAACTTCCTTGGTTTTCTAATTATAAAACTACAATCTTCAATCCGGTAACCCGGTACTTCAAATTTTCTCCTACATCCAAAATGCCTCCCAGAAGACAACCTGTGCATGACCTCGCTATGGAAGACATGCAGAGACAAATAGAGGAATTACAAAACACTGTATGGGCCCATCAAGCTTAGTTAAATGAACAAAACCAGCCTTCAGAAGATGAAGTCGAGTACTTCAGTGATTCCTCATCCTCTAGAACCAGACGACCCCAGAGACAACCAGTCAGACATGATGGCATCAAAGTAGACATTCCGGATTTTGAAGGAAGACTTTAACCAGAAGAATTTATTAATTAGCTTCAGACTGTTGAAAGGGTATTTGAATACAAGAAGATTCTAGAAGAAAAGAAGGTAAAAATCATTGTTGTAAAGCTAAAGAAACATGCTTCCACTTGGTGAGAAAATCTTAAAAAGAGGTGAGAACAAGAAGGGAAGAGTAAAATCAGAACATGGGAGAAAATGCGATGAGAACTATCCAGAAAGTTCTTACCTCCTCAGTATTATCAACAAACTTTCATTCGACTACAAAATCTTCGTCATAAGAATTTGTCGGTTGAAGAATACGCCAGAGTGTTTGAGAAGTTGATGATGCAATGTGATGTTCAAGAGAGAGAGGGGAGCAGACAATTGCCCGTTTCCTTGGAGGATTAAACATTGATATTGCCAAGCTTGTTGAACTTCAGCAATATTGGACATTAGAAGATGTTATTAGCCTCGCTACAAAAGTAGAGAAGCAGTTACCCAGAAAGTCTATCTACAGAAACTTCTCCTCCGCTAATAATCCTCCTTACCCCCGCAAAACACCCACAGATCATCCCAGCTCATCAAGTAAGCCTCCATCCAAAACAATCACTATCGAAACCAAAACCAAGGCCATCAAATGTTTCAAATGATAAGGTTTTGGTCATATAGCCTCCAATTGCCCAACACAGAGAACCATTACCATCATCAAAGGAGAAGCTTATGAAGTATCTGAACAAGAAGAGGTTCCAAAAGAACCTAAAGGAGAAGAGGAGTTAGAGTCAGTATATGATGAAGAACTCACTGTTGCTGACCATGGTGAATCTTTAGTGATCAGACGAAGCTTGCATACAATATTAGCAAAGGAAGAACCTTGGTTGAGGCACAATATTTTCCACACTCGTTGCACTTCTGCTGGAAATTTTTTTGATGTTATTATAGACAGTGGAAGTTGTGAAAATGTAGTTTCCAACTACATGGTGGAGAAATTGGATCTACCAACCCAGACACATCCACACCCTTACAAATTGCATTGGCTCAGCAAAGAAAGTGAAGTGAAAGTTGACAAGCGCTGCCTTGTGACCTTTTCCATTGGCTAGAAATACCAGGATCAGGTCTGGTGTGATGTTGTCCCTATGGATGCCTGTCATATTCTCCTTGGAAGACCCTGGCAGTATGATCGTCATGCACTATATGATGGCTATTCCAACACCTACTCCTTTGTCAAAGATGGAGTAAAGGTCAAGCTAACTCCCTTACCACCGAGTGAGCTTGTTAAAGGCAAGAAAGAAGCCAAGTCATTGGTGTCCTTAATCACGAAGGAACAACTCAAAGAAGCTGTAGAGGAAGTTCAGACCATGGGTTTTATTCTATTGTTCGAGTCAAATGAAGAGACTACCATTCCAGTAGAAATTAAGAAGCTACTTGCAGAATTTTCAGATGCTGTTCCAGAGGAAATTCCACCTGGACTATCACCAATGCGAGATATCCAGCGCACGCTATTGACTTTATTCATGGAGCAATCATTCCTAACAGACCTGCCTACAGAATGAGTCCTCAGGAGCATGCTGCGATCCAGTGCCAAGTTGAAGGATTGCTAGAAAAAGGGTTGATACAGGAAAGCATTAGTCCTTGCGTTGCTCCTACCATCCTAGTACCTAAGAAAGACGGAAGCTGGAGAATATGTGTTGATAGTCGAGCTGTCAACAAGATTACCATCAAGTATCGATTTCCCATACCCCGACTTAATGATTTGCTTGACCAGTTACATGGTTCCACTATCTTTTGAAAGATTGATCTTCGTAGTAGATACCATCAGATCAGACTAAGGCCCGGAGATGAATGGAAGACTGCCTTCAAAACCAGAGATGGCCTTTATGAATGGACTGTTATGCCTTTTGGGTTGTCCAATGCCCCGAGTACATTCATGTGTCTGATGAACCAAGTCCTTCGACCTTTTATTGGTAAATTTGTTGTCGTCTATTTTGATGATATTCTAATCTTCAGCAAGGACAAAGAAGAACACTTAGAGCACCTTTGGCAAGTGCTACAGACTCTCCATGAGCAGAAACTCTATGCCAACTTGAAGAAATGTTCTTTTTTAACCAATGAAGTTGCTTTTCTTGGTTATATTATCACATCCGAAGGCATACGAGTCGACCCAGAAAAGATAGAAGCAATCAATAACTGGCCTATTCCAAAATAAAGCCATAATGTGAGAAGTTTCCATGGATTAGCCTCATTTTACAGAAGATTCATCAAGAACTTTAGCTCAGTTGCTGCCCCACTCACAGACTGCATAAAAGGAGACAAGTTTCAATGGACCGAGGCTGCACAGAAAAGTTTTGACAAGCTGAAGCGTCATTTGACTAAAGCACCATTGTTAGCCCTTCCAAATTTTGATCAAGTATTCAAAGTTAGCTGTGATGCTTCCAATACTAGAATTGGTGCTGTTCTAAGTCAAGAAGGTCATCCTATAGCCTTCTTCAGTGAAAAGCTCAACAATGCTAAACTCCGATATTCTACATATGACAAGGAGTTCTATGCAATTGTTCGTGCTTTGCAACATTGGAGCCATTATTTGCTGAATAAGGAATTCATTCTTTATTCTGATTATGAAGCATTAAAGCATTTGAACTCTCAACAGAAGATTAGTCGCAGACATGCTGTTTGGAGTGAGTTTTTACAACCTTTCGTTGCAGATGCCCTCAGTAGACGTTATACTTTGCTTTCCTCATTACAGACAAAAGTCATCGGCTTTGAGACTATCAAGGAATTATATCCAGATGACCCAGATTTTCATAATTTCTGGAACGTTATTGAATTACAATCCTCACAATATTACTACTGGCATGAAGGATTTTTGTTCAAAGGAAAGACTTTGTGTATTCCTCAATGCTCACTACGAGAAGTTATCATTTGGGAAGCACATGATGGAGGATTAGCAGGTCATTTTGGCCGAGATAAAACTGTGGCCTTAGTAAAGGAGAATTTTTATTGGCCAAGACTGGAAAGAGATATAAACCGGCATATTCAAAGTTGCAGAATCTGTCACTTGGCTAAATCTAAGGGCCAAAACACCGGGTTGTATATGTCACTTCCAGTTCCAGAATCACCCTGGGAAGATGTTAGCATGGACTTTGTCTTAGGACTACCACGAACTCAACGTCAGAAGGAATCCATAATGGTAGTGGTAGACAGATTTTCAAAGATGGCCCATTTCATTCCTTGCCAAAAGACCAACGATGTTGTTCAAGTTGTTGATATGTATTTCAAAGAAATTGTTCGTCTTCATGGAATTCCAAAAACCATCTCTTCCGACAGAGATGTGAAGTTCTTAAGCCACTTTTGGAGAACCTTGTGGAAGAAGATGGGTACCAAGCTTCAATTCAGTAGTACCAATCATCCCCAGACAGATGGGCAAACAGAATCTGTCAACAGTCTTTTGGGAAATCTACTTCGAAGCTTTGTCGGTAAAAATCTGAAGCAGTGGGATCTTATTCTTGCACAAGTTGAATTTGCTTACAACAATTCGACTAATCAAGCCACTGGAAAATGCCCCTTTGAAGTAGTATACGGCACCCGTCCGCTAAGTCCGCTTGACTTGACTCCCTTGGTTGATAAGCAACAATATAGTTTAGATGCAGAAAGCAGAGCAAAAGAGATCAAGAAGCTACATGAACAAGTTCGAGAGAGGATTCGAAAGCAGAATTCAAGGTATAAAGCTCAACGTGACAAACATTGGGCGCGACAAATTTTTAAAGTTGGAGATTTAGTTTGGATACATCTATGGAAGGAACGATTTCCAAATCAACCAAATGCTAAGTTGTCCCCTAAAGCTGATGGACCATTCAAAATTGAGCAGAAAATTAACGACAATGCTTACAAAGTAGAACTACCAGGAACATATGGTGTCTCTGCAACTTTCAACGTCGCTGACTTTTCGCCATATTTAGATGATGAAGCAGAACTAAACTCGAGGGCGAGTTCTCTCCAACCCAATGAGTATGACAGAGGACAAACCTCTACCACTTGAGCCTATGCATGCACCACTACCAACCATACAAGTGGAGAGCCACTATTTTTAACTATTTACATTTCCATTGATTTTTCTTTGCAACTTGTTTTGATTACCCATTGCATTCCAGTAGATTACAGCCTGTATCCAGCTAAGATTTGACTCATAGAAATGCTATAAATAGGATCAAGAACCTCATGTATTGACATGCTTGAGATATATGAAATATTGAGTGTTTGAGTTTTAGAGAGTTTCTCTCTTATTCCTGCGCCCTAGGGGAAGACTAAGAAAACTGTCCAGATCGGTATCGACCTTCCCCGAGGTAAAGGAAGAGTTGATCAAGTGCCTCATAGCCAACACCGACCTCTTCGCATGGACTGCACCCGACATCACGTGCCATCTCTCGCCCTGGATCCATCTGTGAAGTGGGTCGTGCAGAGGAGGAGGAAGCAATCTCCAGAGAAGGCCGAAGCTGCTAAGAAGGTTGTTAATTATTTAATTAAGGATGGTTTTGTAAGTGAGGTCAAGTACACAACTTGGCTCTCAAATGTTGTTCTTGTTAAGAAAGCTAATGGAAAATGGAGAATGTGTGTTGATTATACTGATCTCAATAAGGCTCGTCCTAAAGACGCCTATCCTCTCCCCAATATCAAAAAACTCGTGGATAACTACTCGGGTTTCCGATTACTGTCCTTTATGGATGCGTATTCTGGATACAACCAGATACCGATGAACCCTGTCGACCAGGAAAAGACCGCGTTTATGACCGACAATGACAACTACTGCTATAAAGTAATGCCATTCGGTCTCAAAAAAGACGGGGCAACTTACCAACGCATGATGAACAAGGTCTTCAAGGACCAAATCGGAAACGTACTCGAAGTGTACATGGACGACATGATCGTCAAATCAGCCGAAGAGCTAAGCCACGTCGCGGATCTATCTAACGTCTTCAAACAGGCCCGACGACACAATATGAGGCTCAACCCGGAGAAATACACCTTTGGCGTCAAAATGGGCAAGTTCCTGGGATTTTATTTAACGGAGCGCGACATCTAGGCTAACCCGGATAAATGTCGCGCCATTACCAAAATGCGATAACCGAAGTCGAAGAAGGATATCCAGCAACTAACAGGGATGATAGCCGCCCTGACCAGGTTCATTTCCAAGTCCGCCAAGAGAGTGCTTCCTTTCTTCAAATTGCTAAAGAAGGGGGTACAGTTCTGATGGACTACGGAATGCGAAAAAGCTTTCACAAAGCTAAAAGAAATACTATCAACTCCGCCAGTTCTGACAAGGCCATGTGCCGGTGAGACCCTGTACTTATACTTGGTGGTCACTGAAGATGCCCTAAGTGTTGTCCTGATAAGAGAAACAAATGAAGGGCAAATGTCAGTTTACTTCATCAGTAAAACGCTTCAAGATCCCGAACTCTGATATTAGAAAATCGAAAAAGTTGCTCTAGCGCTGGTCATCATAGCAAGATGACTGCGGCAATACTTCTTGTCTCACCATATAGCAGTTCGGACCGACTAACCAATCAAACAAGTCCTACACCGGTTCGATCTGGCAGGACGGATGATTAAGTGGTCTATAGAACTATCTGAATTCAACATTTGCTTTGAATCTCGGCAAGCTATCAAAGCTCAAAGCCTTGTCGACTTCATAGCAGAGATGACCTTAACGTCGGAAGACTTGAGCACCAGATGGACCATCCACGTCGATGGGTTGTCGAATTCGAAGGGAAATAGAGCAGGCCTAATCCTGGAAAATGCTGAAGGCTTGACGATCGAATTATATCTGACTTTCTCCTTCACTACTTCAAACAATCAGG
The DNA here is from genome assembly GCA_037113605.1 of Calophaca sinica. Lineage (NCBI taxonomy): Eukaryota > Viridiplantae > Streptophyta > Magnoliopsida > Fabales > Fabaceae > Calophaca > Calophaca sinica. The sequence goes on from CM073731.1 coordinate 31,142,720, forward strand.
CCGAATACGAGGCATGCATCGCTGGGCTGACGTTCGCTCGCGATCTGGAAGCCTCCGAAGTCAGTCTTCGCACTGACTCCCAACTCGTAGCCTCTCAGGTCAATGGGGAATATCAGGCAAAAGACCCTTACTACAGAAGTACCTGGCCGTAGTTAAAGAATTAATGAAAAGCTTCCAGAAAATAGAAATCGTACACGTTCCTCGAGAGCAAAACTCGAGAGCTGATGTACTCTCTAAACTGGTAAGCACAAAACAATGGGGAGTTATAGATCGGTCATTCAAGAGACCCTTTCCCATTCAAGTATCATGGTCACAACGGGGACACATGATGCTCCGAAGAAGGTCAGTCACAACTTCGAACACGTCCTCATTACCCCTTCAGTGTACACCATCACTGACTTCAATGACTCGTGGTTGACGCCAATTCTCAAATACATTTTCCAAGGAGAACTTTCCCTCGATGACAACGCAGCATAAAAAATTCGCTGCAGAGCGTGTTCATATTCCATCATCGAAGATCGCCTCCATCGAAGAGGTTTCTCAACACCTCTTCTAAAATGCCTTGAGGCAGCCGAGGCCCAATACGTACTTGCCAAAGTCCACGAGGGTGTCTGCGGTCACCACCTTGGAGGACGATCTTTGGCCAAGAAAATATTGCGAGCCGATTACTACTGGCCTATAATGGATGCAAACGCTATTGCCTACGTGAAAAGGTACGAGAAATGCCAAAAGCATGCCGATGTCCATAGTGCCCCTCCTAATAAAATGACTACTCTATCTTCCCTGTGGGCTTTCGCTTGGTGGGGAATCGATCTCCTAGGGCCATTCCCTATGGCCCCAGGCCAAACCAAATATTTGGTCGTAGCAGTGGACTACTTCACAAAATGGATCGAAGCGGAACCAGTGACAAGGATCACAGCTAAAAACATGATCAAGTTCTTCAAAAGCCAAATTCTTACAAGGTTCGGCATTCCCGAAGTTATTGTAACTGACAACTGAACACAATTCGGGGATAAAGGCTTCCAAAAAACCTTAGTCGACTTCGGTATAAAGCAGAGGTTCATCTCGGTCGAGCACCCCCAAACAAATAGGCAAGCAGAAGCGGCAAACAAAGTAATCTTAAGAGGCCTGAAAAAGAGACTCGATGACACCAAAGGGAATTGGGCAGAAGAGCTCCCACAAGTACTATGGGCATATCGAACGATGCCCCACTCGTCCACCAGAGAAACACCATTTCGGCTTACCTACGGATCCGAAGCAGTGATCCCAGTCGAAGTTGGGGAACTGAGCTGGAGAACGCTCCACCCACTTCGAACTTCTTCTAATCACCAACACCTAAGGGAGGAACTGGACCTGCTCGAAGAAAATCGGGAGTTAGCCTCCCTGAATGAAGCCGCTGTAAAATAAAGCGGCAGCAAGACACAATCAACGAGTCATTCCACGCGAATTCGAAAAGGGCGACCTAGTCCTAAGGAGAGCTGACGTCGGCCTCAAGAACGCAAGCCAAGGGAAATTGGCACCGAACTGGGAAGGACCATATCGGATCTTGTCAAAAACCGACACTGGCGCTTACACCTTGGAAACATTACAAAATCAAGCAATTCCGCAACTTGGAATGCTGCAAAACTTAGAAAGTATTACAGCTAAGTTATGTAATCCCGAGATGAAAGGGAAAATCAACCACTTGTAAAAATTTTCAGCATAATAAAACGAGTCTTCAGACACATACATGTTTTATTATCGCGATTTCATAAGGTTATAAGACCATTATCGTATGTGGTAGACGAGCAAACCCCGCCGATAACGAGGTTTTGCATAGTCACGCCAGTCACTTTGGGAGCCCAAACCGACGTGACTAGCCATCACGTCGGTCTACGGACATTTCCATTATATCGCCCACCTAAAGCTTGACAACAAGTCTAAGCTTCCGAGGTAGAGGTAAGGTTCCTTTGGCCAGGCTCCCTTCCCGAGATGACGAGTACGCAAATTAAATCAAATTGCAAACTAATAAGTTACAAACATTGAGCATTAATATACCAAAAGCATATTGGGAAATTCAAGTTTCCATTCAAATCATCATTGAGTACAAAATGGTCTTGATACAAAGGAAGCAAGTACGAAACAACCAAAACAAAATTACAAAGGTAAAAGCAAAATACAGTAAAGGAAACTAAGCGTCAGCCTGAGTAGGAGAAGGGCGAACAACGAGAACGATCCCAGTCGAAGCATGAATAATGGGGTCCCCTGAAACCACTCCAAGGTTCGTGACACCTTCAGTCCGAACTTCCAAATAAGGATTGAGAAAGTCCACCTAGTTGATGCCGTTCTCAAACTGTTCCGCTCCGATCTCCACCATGGTTAAATCGCTAGCTTCCCTCGCGGCCACAACAGCCTTGAGATCCCGATCTTTCTCCTCCAATGTCTTCTTCAGCTTGGCGACTTTGGAGCGAAAAGCATCCATTTCATTTCGTAAATCATCTCTTTCCTTGGCAACTTGTCCCTTTTGGGATTCAAGATCAGATTTGTCCTTTCGAAGTTCGTCCACCGCACTGGTCAACTCACGTACATTCTTCCTCCAAAACTTTCGCTTGTTCGCCAATATGTTGCCAAAGGGGCCAACCTACCTCCTCGAAAGCTTGAGCAGAATCTTTGCTTACAAAGGGCAGCAACTATTGCTTCGACCCCTTTGATTTCTTTGGCGGAGGTGGAGGAGCATTCAAAGAAGCAGGCCTCTTGTGCGTCTCCACATCGACAATGTCGGCAGTAGCGCCGACCACTTTAGACACGACAGAAGGCTCCGATGTCTGCTCGGGAGCCAAAGGAGCCGATCCAGATCCCCTGTCCTTTGATGAGCTGGAATTGGAAGTCCTTCCAACATTGGCAGCGATAGGAGAAGGTCGCACCTGCTTTTCCTTCTCCGAGCCTTCCTCCAACTTCTTAGCCAGGGCGGCCTGGGCTTCAGCGAATCTTGCGATGCTCGACATGGATTTTGTACAAAAACAAACATCATCAGGCAAAGACACAGCAAACAAAATAAACACAAGCAAATAATTCTCTACCTAAGCAACTTCGAGCTTCCCCCCAAGTTCGGCATCTCAGAAGAGTTCGGGTATGAACGAACCGCTTACAAGACGTTTGTTCTTGACTCTTGGGGTTCGTATAGATAATGGCTCAAAGCCGCCGACCCAATCCCTGACGCTCTTCACCCAGCTCTGTTCGAGATAGCTGAGGGCGGATAGCTTGAATGAATAAGACTCAACAGGACGATCAAAGAAAGATCTCGACCAGTAAAATGGAAACTTCGGCACTTCAGAATCGTCTTCGGCGAGATCGAAAATACACTCCCGAGCGACGTCGTTCATCGGAAAAAGGAAGAAGTATTTCGTCTTGAAGCCCATAAGGGATTCACTATACAACTCGAAGACTTTGTTGTTTGGCTTAAAAGAGATCTAACCTTGCCTCTGGTCGATTTTCTACGAAGTCTTCAAGGGCGAGAACAAAGGGAAAAAGACGCGATGTGAGGCTGGTATCCGAAGGTACGAGCAAACCAGGTCGAATGCCCTTAGAAAAGCCCAATTGCTAGGATGAAACTGGGAAGGTGCCACACCTAGATGACTAAGAACGGAGAGTTCGAAGGACGAGAAAGAAAAGGCAATCTTGAGTTCGGTGAACAACACCTCATACATCGGTATGTGGTCCATGTCACTGCTTTCCACGGAGGAAATCCGATAATCGCCTACCGGAGCTAGGAAGGCCTATTCCCCTCCAGACTCGATCGTTTCAGCTACCTGGAGCCGATTCTCTAAGTCGGCCATGTCTTCATTGGTGGAATACTCAGATCAGAGGCTGAGAACTTCAAGCGATACCCACTGATATTCCTCCGCACCGGCAGGGAGAGTAGAAGGATCATTCAAATCAATACTCTATTTCTTTCCCATAGTAAACCTGTCCATGGGAACCTCAGGGTAAGAGACGGTGTCATACACTTCTTTATACCACCGAGCTACTTCACGGGGGTTACAAGGACGTTGAAACTTGTCTTCTAGAACCACCTGGAAAAGCTCCAAGCGTTCTGGAGTAATCTCAACTCCACGTTTTAAACGCTCCTCCGCCCTTTCCTCACGGAGAGGCGGTAGCGCCACCATGGACACCGCCGCAGGAGCAGGAACTGAAGAGAGAGTTTTCGATTGAAACCTCCCATTATCAGAAGCACTCGTTCCGGGTAAGAACCCAGAACCAGAAGGGGGAGGGAACTCAGGGAAGGCTCCTTCTTCAGGGAGAGACCTCTGAGATGCCATAGAATTTAAAATTTTTAATCGTTCCCCCTTTTTATCTCTTCTGATAAACGAGTAAACAAGAAAGAGAGAAGAAAATACCTCTGGGTATAAATACGAAGGCAATGATCAGAGGAGTAAACTCCAGAAGCTTGAATGCTTGAAATGGCTGATTCATAGAGAAGCAGAAAGAAGATAGGGAAACACGAAAACGAAGGAGAAGAAGCAAAAACGAAGAAGAAGAAGAAGAAGAAGAAGAAGAATAAGAAGCAAAGAGCCTTCCTTCAGAATTTATAGATTCTGAAAAGGGACAGTAATTAATGCGAAAAGATGTAATAAAGAAGCGCACAGGCAATGAGATGATTTTCTATCAAATCGTCATCAAATCTCTGCTGCTGTTGTTTCGGGAATCGAGCTCGTCTTTTCAAAGCCTCAAATTTAAAAATGAACCGCCTCGACTGAAAAACCCTCTCAAAAGAGACACAACAAGCATACCCAAAGTAAGAAGTAGCCATATCGGAAAATGTCCGAAGTAGCTCGTAAGCAGGTCGATGTTCGAAGATTAAAACCCTTAACTAGAATAATATTCGAAGTCATCAATAGCAGATGACATCGGTTAGGGGGGCAACTGATCCGGAGTGGCCAAAGGCCCACTCTGTAATGGGCCGATCTGATCCAACTAGGAGGATCTATGCCAAAATAATACTAACCCGAAATGGCCCAAGGCCCACCGACCCAAGAGGTCCACGTTCGGGGTGACAAACCCTAGAGATTACATCACCACGACGCGAAACCCTAGAACGCAAGCATTGCGGCTGTAACACCTGTATTTTTATGATATGTTATTTAGCGTTAGTATAGTGTATTTTTTGTCGTATTTATGCTATAATAAGCAATTTCTTGTTCGCTAAGCAAGTGGTTTAAATAAATCAAGATCAAATTAAAATTGAGAGTTAATATTTAATATTAATTCATGGTTCGAATATCGTCGAAAAATTCTAACGACGTTTCGTCGCGTTTCGAATCATCGGGCAGTTTTGCCGCAGATAAAATTTTAAATGAACCCCGATTTCGATGAAAATCGAATCGTAACTTGTCGTGATTATTTTTGGGTATTTAAGATTGTTTTTATTATTTATGATAATTTTTATCACGCGATGAATTTATTTCTCGAAAAATTAATTTTCGCGAATTAATCGGCGAAAAGTTAATCGGTAACGCGGTTACTCGACACCGTGTTTTTAGTACCCTAAGACTCTAGGATTAGAGGGTAATCATGAGAGATGTGAGATTAGATGGGTTAGTCTAATTGATGGGATTAGAATCTTGCTTTTATGACAGGTGTCACTTTTTGTGTGATTAAAATTTTGTTACTTTACTAAAACCATTTTTATCCATGTATTTATTTTTAAGTAAAAGCAAGTGATCCCTCCCTCTTATTAGAAGCTTCAGCCGAACACCCCCTTCATTCTACCTCATTTTCCATTTTTCTTTCTTAAGTTATTGAGAGAAAAACCAAGTAGCATTTTATTTATTTGTTTGATTAAACAATTAGTTGTTTAATTAAGTTTTTTTTAATAAAAAAAAAACCCCTCCTAATCAGCCCCATTTCGTGACCCCCTCTCTCTACACCCATTCTCACTTCATCTCTTCCACTCTAGTGTGAGAAGCTCAAAACCCTTCCATGGAGATCATGTTCTTTCTTGATTCTTAAGCCATTTCACCCCCACTTCTCTACATCACTTGCTACGTATTTCTTCTACTCTTCATCTTCATCATCCTCTCCATTCAAGCAAGGTTGAGAGAATCATTTCTTCCCCAAGAACAGCCCCTTTGGCCACGAGCTTATAGGAGGGAGAGGTGGTAGTTCTTCACTTTCATTTCTTGTTATTATGTCTTGTTTTGTGTCTATTTAATGCTTGATTGTGAACCATGATGGAGATGAGCATTCCAATCTCCAGTCCTTGAAACCCAAAGGGTGAAAAAGAGGGATTGGGTGTGATCTTGAGTGAATCAAGAAATTAGTGGGTTAATTGAGTTTATGTGTTGTTGTTGTTGTGTATTGGGTGATGGGTTTGGAACTAGCACATTGTTGAATTGTTTTTGTTGATTAAAAACCATTTTTGAAAGAGGGTTTAGGGATGATTGATTTGTGAATTAATTAATTGGTTGATGATTATTGCCTTTTAGTTAGTATAAATGTTATTGGGTTTGTTGAAATTGTTAAATTAAGAGAGTTAGTAAAATTTTATTAAAAACCCTTGTTCTTGAGTGGTTTGAAAATGGTTTTGGGACTTTGTTAGGCTTTGTCTTGGGTTATAGTTTGTTGTTGTGAAAATGATTACATATGAAATGGTATTGGGTAATTGTTTTGGAAATTTTCGGATTGTTCCCAAATTTTTGGTCTAAGGGCCGCGAGCCCTATAGAGAATAAGAAAGGAAAAATTGTTTGTAATCTTGATGTTCATGGTTGTAATGAGGTTTAATTGAGTCTTGAAAAAAGTATGGAAAGGATTTGCTAATCTAAAGGGAAATCTTGCAATTTTGTTGAAAAAGGGGAGGTGTGGCCGCAAGCTCAATTGAGCTTTGGAGGCATGAGTTTTGCTAATTGTGGTTTGTAATAATTGCATTTGGTGTGTTAAAAATTGTGTTTATGTTTTGGAAAATTTAGGAAAGGATTGGAATCGAAAAAAAATTGGATTTGGTTGGGTTCGTGAGGCAATGAAACACATATGGTAATTGAGTTCCTTGAGACTCAAGAAAACCAAGTGGAGTCTTGCTTAGTATTTGGAAAAAAAAAGTGGTTAATTGAAGTTGTTCTTGCTTTAAAGTTTTCAAGAAAAATAATGATGTGTTGTGTTTTAGTTTTCAAGAAATGATTCTTTGAAACAAATATTTCAAGTATGCATTTTAGTATTTTGAATTAAGTTTTAAGTGATGGTGTTTGGCTAGGAAAAAGGGGTAGGTTTGAGAGCCTAAGTGTTAGAATTAAGTCTTTAGAATTGTGCTAAACTTGCCCTGTGATGATAGGACTTGTGAATTCCGAGTTCGTGCGACGCGGGATCGAGGCGTGCGGTATCACGCTAGCAGACCACTTTGGTAAGGGCGCTTCACATTTAATATTTTCATAGTATGTTAGCGTAAGAGCAACTTTAGATATTTCATAGGATTTAATTTTAAGTCCTTGAGCGAAGAAGTCTGAGAACCTTAGGGTTCGAAGTGAGGGTCTCGTACTCCTTCGTTTTTTTTTGATATTTTGAACTGCCCGTGGGTTTGGCTAAAAAGTGGTTGGTGACTGCCCCCAACCCCCCCACACTTGTTTGCTTGCCTCTTTGCTAGCTCCACTGAGTTGCAAAGGGATGAATTGTGATTGATGTTGTTGTTCATTGATGATGTGGCTTTGATTGAATTGTTATGTGTGATTGAACTAAAAAGTGATGTGGTGCTATATGCTTAAATTATGTTTAAGATATATGCTGAGAGTCTTTATTGGATAATTCATGTTATTGAATATGACATGACTGAAATATCAAATGTGGTGATATGTTTATTTGGGGTGGTTTAAGGCATCATTGCATCGTGTCTTGTGGTAACGTCGGCCTGTCTATCCTGGGTAGCGGAATTGCCCATGGCCAAAGGAATTCAGCAACGTTTCGTTAATTTTTTACCGTCACAGGGAAAATATCGTGGTCTGATACGTACAACCCGATATGACTCTGGTAGATGGATTCCGGAATTAAAACGGCACTAGCATGTAGTGAGTCAATAGGAACGGGTGTATCCTTATTGATGTGGTTGAACATTATTGTTATGTTGTTGTGTATGCTGTGGTATCTGCTTTTCTTGTATTATCTGTTATTTCGAGAAGTTGACCCTTTCCCGTGGTTCCTTCAACTAATGATGGCAATCCAGACGATGGTGAAGACCTTGGTGATCATGGCGATGGCGACGTCGCCGGAGATAGTATTTGACTTCTTGGACCTTGAGACCCCCTCGGCGATGGAGTTCGACCCCATCTCCCGTCGAGTTGTATATACTGGGGATATGGTGCAGACTTATCGTATGGGCAGACTGGTGCAGCGACAGGAGACCTCACGTAGGACCGTTAGCCTTCCGGTTCGGATGATGGACATTGTGGATGCGTGGCATAGCATTCGGAGAGAGCGGGTATTACTGGCTTCTTCCTCTTCTCCAGAGGATTCTTCCAAGATTCCTAGGCGGATCACGATTCGTTATGCGCCTGTGCGTAGAGGTGCCAGGACCCGGAGGACTGCTCGCAAGATCGTAGTTAGACGATGGCCTGCAGGTGTGTCTACTTCCCGAGCAGCAGCTACCCCTAGCCCGGTAGTGGAGCCGGAGGCCGAGCCGACTTCACCTATGATCGTTAGGACCCCCACTCCACCGGTGGATCCACCTCCCATTTGTGGAGTGTGCGGCGAGGCTGAGTGTAGCAGGGCGGGCTTTGTGGGGGATGTATTAGTTGGAGAGTACGTGCCTGAGGATGTACCAACGGCTGTACCTGTTGTTGACCTGATAGGCGAGGACAAGGACGACCCTAGGGAAGAGGAGGAGGACCCATATGAGGGTCTGGGCAGCGACGTGTAGTGACTGTGGTTTGCCTGTTGTGTATAGTTTTTGGTTGGTTGTGGTGTTGGTCGGTTGTGTACAGTTTTGGGTAGTGACCAGTCAGTCTTTTGCTAGAGTCTTCTGATGTGTACTTTGGGATAGACTGGTGGTATACTTTTGGAGCAGCCCCCTGCGTGGGTAACTGCCGGGAGTACCCCAGGGGCATGATCACTCTCGTGAGGGTCCTCATGTTTTAGGAGTATTCTCTTTTGGACCTTCTTACACTCTAGTATCTGTATATACAGTGTATGACTACTTTCGGTATGTATGCAAATATATGTATGTATCTCAAGTGCATTGTCTTGTGTCTTTAAGATTGCATCGTGTTTCTAAACGCTGTGGCTACTCTGAGTGTGCTTGCGGGAGAAGTTATTCTTTCAAAAAAAAATCGCATTTTTTTCCTAAAGGACACAAGAGTAGGATTTGAAAAGCGCATCGCATATAGAGTTAGTTCTAGTTTGGTAGCGGTCCGAAAACGGGTCGTTACAGCGGCGCTAAACCTAAAAGCGACCTGCTGACTATGCAAACCCTAGAAGCTACATCGGCCGCTGGATGCATCCGACGGCTGACAATATATCTAGGGTTATTAGAGAGCGTCCATACGTCAGCAACCTGGCCTCACCTATAAAAGGTCCATGACATAAGCAAGAAAGGTATGCACTGTTCATTTTTTACTTCACCTTATTCCGATACTGACTTAAGCATCGGAGTGTGTGTAGGTACACCCCCACCGCCATTTCCGCCGTTCGTGACCAGATTCCAGCCATTTCTGATATCCACTTCAGATCATAAGGTTATTTTTATTAATAACTATTTTCTATAATGATCATTAGCAAGCCTAGCTGCTGAAAGTGACCTCCTTTGGAGTTTGGGCATATTCATTTTAGTACTCCAGAATTTGCCGTTGGTGTATGCATCAATAATTATAGGTAGGAATTGTTACACCTGGATTTGTCCAGTTTCGCTCACATCTTCCATTTTGTTGTCACCACTCATTCCATGATAAGAGGAAATCTTGTTCTGATAAGATGGAGAACCAAAACAGGAGCAAGTTGGGAACTGAAGAGCAGCTTATCATTGGTCACCGTATTCAGATTTTTTTGTTACAGTGGAGAGGTGATAGTTAGATTGATATTTTGTTCGAACGCTAATTAATGATTATTGATGAGGAATAAGTTTTACAACATAAACCGATGTAAAAGTATAGACCCATGTAGTTTTTCTTTTAAAGAGAACAGGTCTTTACCTGATGTTCATCTGTTTTTTAATTTTAACAAATGATATTCATTTTATTTCTCACTAAAATTACAATACAATTGTCTCAAACTGTGCATTATAAAACTGTCTTATTGTTGTACCAAAAAACTGTATTTTTGTAGTTGTTCAGTAAAAATAACTGACCCTTTTGACTAAAACCGTAAGAATAATGTGTAAAGCACTGTAATTAAGTTTTCTCATTTTTATAAATATAAATTAAATAAATGGAATCATACAAAGATTATAACGTAACATCACTTATACCTTTCGGCATAAATTAATAATTCTAATACATATCTATTGTCAAAAAAAAAAAATTCTAATACATATCTAAGGATAATTTTTTGGGTCAAATAAGAAGACCTGCTATATTTATCGCCATTCTCTCGCAATTATTTAGGTATAAATTTTTTAATAATAATGATTAATAATATGATAAATAACTAATAAAGTACTTGTTCCGGACTGGGCCGAGGCCCAATTCGAAGAGTCATCCTCCAGCCCATTACCAAAGTCGGTTCCCACCGCCTTGCCACGAGACCAAATCGACGCGTGGCGATCCAACGGCCCCAGATTCCGCCCATCCCATCACAGGTCGGTAAAACGATCTGACGGCATCCCGGGCGCCACACGGGAACCGCCCTCACCGACCTTAACTCCTATAAAAGGAGAGTCACTTCAAACGATTGAGGTATTATTCATTCAATCACCTCTTCACTTACCTCTTACACGCACTGACTTGAGCGTTGGAGTGTTTGCAGGTACACCACCACCACACGCCGTCGTCATCCGACCTGACGCTGCCATATCACTTTTCTCCGGTCATCCCCTAAAGTTCTGTCCAGAACATTGGCGCCGTCTGTGGGGATCATTTCTGATTTCATTTCTTTGCTCGACATCTTTGCTCGACATCTTTGCTCGAGACATCTTTGCTCGACATCTTTGCTCGACATCTTTGCTCGACACTTGTCGAGACGATGACTGGATCGAAGCACCAGGTCGCGACTCGCAGCTCCACTCGTGCGAACGCAGATTTTGAACCACCTCACCACGAACCTGTTAATTTTGTCGTGGAACATGAGAGACAGAGGAGTAACCTTCCACCTCCCCATCAGAATGACGCCGTTCCGATCCACGAATTCCGTGAATTCATTCGGAGCCATGCTGAAGCAATGCACGCTCAGAATCAACGCCTCGATCGAATGGAGAATCAGCAGAAGGAAATCCCCGTTCGCATTGCCACACAGGTCGAGAACAGAGAAGATCATGTTTCTCGTTCTACTCAGAGGTCGAAGGAGTCTACAAATCTCAGATCTGTTCATCGCCACCACCATGGCACGACTCCGCATCACTCTGTGGATAGAGCACACCAAAATAACCGTTCGGTGGATCGTACTCCGCCGTGCCATCGCCACTCCCCGACGCGCGCGTCCCGTCGCGAAGATACCACCGCGAGTAGTGACACTCCTCATAGAAGAGCCGCCTCAGCATCTAGGCGGCAAGTCAAAACTTCTGGGCACACCTCTCACCGCCGCCGTGCTCGCTCTGTTTCATCAACTCCTTCTCAGAGCGATGACACAGGTGACTCGTACAAGGCTTTTGGTCCTTTTACGTCCAAAGTCATGAAATTCCCGATTCCGAAGCATCTTCAGAAACCACCCGCTTTGGACTCATATGACGGCACCACCGACCCCGACGAACATATTGGTTGCTTTGAGATCGCCATGAGCTATCGAGGCGCGAGGCGGTGAAGTGCGAGAATCTTCCCCTCACTCACGAAGAAAGCGGCTGTCCTGGTTCCAGACTCTTAGAAAAAATTCCATTGGTTCTGGGATCGAGCTCGTTAGCGATTCTCGCACATTTCCGCTGCGTCTAAAGTCCAACCTAAGTCGGCGGTGGCTCGCGGCAATTCAACAGGAGAAAGATGAGTCTATCGGAGACTACGTCGGGCGTTTCAACAAAGAGGCCATTACGGTAAAGAAATGCTCGGCGAGATGAAGCTGTACTTGTTAGAGCAAGGCCTGATAGAAGGAAGTTTATTTAGCGTCGACATTGGTGTCGACCGACCGAGACTGAGCGAGTTCTGGGCGAGCTCAGAAACATATGAATTATGAAGAAAAGTTGATGACATCGAGAACTAAAGGTAAGACCCAGGAGAAAGCTGGTGGACAACGCGAAGACAAGTCGCGTAAGGAGAAGGAACGTCGTGGTCCGAAGTGGTATGACGAATATACCCCTTTGAACGCTACACCCAAGCGCATACTGAATGAGTGCGCGAACACCGAATTCCGCGATGCCGGAGTCAGATTTCCCCAGAGGGGAAAAGAGATGCCAAACGCTGATAAATCGAAATACTGCCACTTCCACAAGTGTATTGGGCACGAGACTGATGAATGCTTTCACCTGAAGGACGTCATAGAACAACTAATCAAGAAAGGGAAGTTGACTAGATACGTGAAAGGAAAGCCAAGATCCGGGGATAGAAGGTCTAGATCTAGATCACCTCGACCTCAGAAGAAAGAATCAACTTCTGTGACGCAACGCGAAGGAGCAGCTCGTGCATCCGAAGAGAAATCTCGTCCTCCTCCTGTCGCCATGGTCATTTCCGGAGGATTCTCCGATAAAGAGGGGGCGAGCATCAATTCGGCAAAACGGAAGTTGAGAGAAGCAATGACCGTTTCTACTGTTTTCTCTTCATCAAGCTTCAAGATAAGGAAGACCACCCCTAGCCTTTTCAGATGAAGACTTGGTGAATGAAAGGCCGAACTACTTGATTCCCCTGTTGGTGAAAGCCTATATGGCTAACTTTGACGTCAGAAGAATCTTGATAGACCAGGGGAGCTCGGCGGATATCATGTTCCACGAGTTATTCAAAACCTTGAAACTTAGGAAAAAGATCTCGTACCATACCCGGGGTCTGATCTGACTGGGTTCAATGGTTCGAAGACAAAGCCGTTGGGCTATGTGGAGTTGATGGTGACTTTTGGAGAACAACCAATCTCCAAAACTGTGAAGGTCCAGTTTATTGTATTACCATGCAAGTCCGTTTACAACTGCATCGTCGGACGCCCGACGCTTTGGGTGAACTTCGGGAGTAACCTCGGCGATCCCACTTGAAAATGCGCTCCCATGATACCGAGCACAAAGCCGTCACCATGGCGGCGGATCAAGAAGCTGCGAGGAGATGCTATCTTTTATCTTTAAAGGCCGACGAGCCAAGAGAAGAAAAGCAACTCCTGTCGACCAAGAAACCCGACCCTACAAAAGCTGCTGCAGAGGTCAATCTCACCGATTTTGACGCCAGGATTGAGATTGAAGATGAAATACCGGAGAACGACCCCCTAGCCCGCCAGCTCCAAAGAAAATTAAAAAGGTGCAGATGGAGAGTTCATCCGAGTTCAGCTAGGAAGACCCTGGGAAGGCGGTGAAGCTTGGTGCCGAGCCTCCTGAGCAGGTCAAATTGCAACTAACGAGTGCCTGAAGTCCAATGCACCTCTTCGCTTGGATCTTGCCGACATGCCAGGTATTTCTCCTGATATCGCTTGCCACCAACTCGCTCTCGACCCCAAGGCTCGCTGGGTAGCTCAGAGCCGCCGTAAGCAAGCTCCTGAAAAAGCTGAAGCCGCAGCCAAAGCTGTTGAAAACCTGATAAAGGCTGAATTCATTAGGGAGGTCAAATATACTACTTGGCTATCAAATGTTGTATTAGTTAAAAAATCTAATGGAAAATGGCGCATGTGTGTTGATTACACTGATCTTAACAAGGCATGTCCCAAAGACGCCTACCCCCTCCCTAATATCGACAAACTCGTCGATAATTCCTCCGGTTTTCAGTTGTTGTCTTTCATGGATGCATACTCTGGTTACAACCAGATTCCGATGCACCATGCCGATCAAGAAAAAACCGCGTTCATGACCGATAAAAGCAATTACTGCTATAACGTGATGCCTTTTGGCCTCAAGAACGCTGGAGCGACATATCAGCGCATGATGAATAAAGTCTTTGCCAACCAAATCGGTAGAATGCTGGAGGTATATATGGATGATATGATAGTAAAAACGACGAGGGAAATCGACCACGTCGTCAATCTTAAAGAAGTCTTTGCTGAAATACGAAGACATAATATGAGGCTCAATCCCGAAAAGTGCACTTTCGGAGTACGAGCTAGGAAATTTCTAGGTTTTTATCTAACCGAGAGGGGAATCGAGGCCAACCCCGACAAATGTCGAGCTATCACAGAGATGCAGCAACCATCGTCGAAGAAAAACATCCAGCAGCTCACTGGAATGCTCGCATCCCTGACGAGGTTTATCTCAAAGTCTGCAGAACATGCGTTGCCTTTCTTCCGCTTGCTCAAAAAGGGAATTCAGTTCGAATGGTCGCCCGAGTGCGAAGAAGCCTTAACACAGGTAAAACGCATACTGTCCCAACCGCCAGTCTTGACGAGACCGTATCCGGGGGAGGTCCTTTATCTCTACTTGGCAGTGTCGAACGAAGCTCTGAGTGCCGTCCTCATTCGCGAAACAGATGAGGGCCAGAAACCGATCTATTTTATAAGCAAAGCACTTCAGGGCCCAGGTGAGATACGGAAGATCGAAAAAGTCGCGCGCTACCGGGTATTCGCACTCGACGCCTAAGACAATACTTCTTGGCACATCCCATTATGGTTCGAACTGACCAACCAATCAAACAGATTCTACACAGGCCTGACCTGGCAGGGCGTATGATCAAGTGGTCGATCGAGTTGTTCGAATTCGGAGTTACTTTCGAGCCGAGACAAACTATCAAAGCCCGGTGCTTGGCGGATTTCATTGTCGAGATGACTCGGGGCTACTGAACCATGTTCGGATGGACGGTCCATGTCGGCGGATCGTCGGATTCCAAAGGCAGTGGCGCTGGCTTATTGCTCGAGACTGACGACGGGCTGATTGTCGAAATTTCATTGGGATTCTCCTTTCCCACCTCCAACAACCAGGTAGAGTACGGCGTGTTTAGGCGGCCTCACATCGCTCGAGACTTGGCCAAGAGGTAAAACTTCGTAATCGATTCTCGACTAGTTGTGTCCCAGTTGGTGGAGAATACCAGGCTAAAGATCCACTTCTTCAAAAATACCTCGCCCTGGTAAAAAGAAAATGACCGACTTCTCCTCGGTTGAGATCGTACACGCCCGAGAGAACAAAACGCCAGAGTGACATTTTGTCCAAACTTCGCCCGACCACGAAGCTCTGGAAACAACGGATCGGTGATACAAGAAACATCGCCAAGCCTAGCATTACCGCAGCGATGGTTGATGCCACTTATGACGGTTAATCGAGAAAATCGCCAAATTTCGCTTTGCAATTTCCAGGCAAGTGTCGAGGATCTGCCGATGAGCCCGGCAGTTGGATGACATCCATTCAAGAGTTTATTCAACTTAGTCAACTACGATGATGAGAAGGAGGCTGCCAAAATCCGAAAGAAAGCATCTTCATACTCCATGATCGGCGGTATCTTATATCGAAGAGGTTCTCCACCCTGTTGAAATGCCTCGACGATACACGGCGCAATATGCACTGGCTGAAGTGCATGAAGGCATATGTGGGCAACACCTTGGAGGACGTTCCTTGGCAAAGAAAATCCTCGCGCAGATACTATTGGCCAACTCACGAATGCGGACGCAACATCGTTCGTGAAGAAATGCGACAAATGCCAGAGACATGGCGATCTACACTTAGCTCCTCCTCTGAGTTAACATCACGACTTCACCGTGGCCGCTTTGCCTGGTGGGGATTGATATACTTGGACCTTTTCCAACGGCTCCGGACGGTGAAGTACCTGGCGTTGCGATAGATTACTTTACCAAGTGGGTTGGCGAGCCCTGGCAAAGATAATCGCAAAGAACTTGATTAAGTTCTTCAAAAGATATATTCTGACGAGGTTCGGGATTCCCAGGATGGTCGTCACTGACAACGGAACACAATTCGCGGATCGCGGATTCCGAAAGACTATGGAAGACCTCGACATCAAACATCACTTCACCTCGGTAGAACACCCTGCATTTAACGGTCAAGCCGAGGCCGCGAACAGGGTTATTTTACGAGGTGCAAACGAAGGTTAGACGAGGCCAAGGCGGCAATCGGGCGTAAGAGCTTCCCCGAGTGCTTTGGGCGTGTCGGACTACTCCACATTCAACGGCGGAGAATCCCCTTTTCGTCTCACTTATGGGGTGAGGCGATTATTCTGTCGAGATTGGGAACTTAGTTGGAGAACCTCACATCCCGAGTAGCATTGACAAGCTGTCGAGTGTACGAGAAGAACTTGACCTCCTTGACGAATCACGAGGGAACTTCGCGGCACTTAGCGGTCGCGGTGAAAGCGAAGATCGCAGACAAGATACAACCAAAGTGTTGTACCCGGAGAATTCATGCCTGGAGATCTAGTTCTTCGACGAGCTGATGTTGGCCTGAAGAACGCCCCACAAGGGAAACTTGCGCCCAATTGGGAAGGCCCGTACAGAATCGTCGTAAAGACTGGTACCGGCGCCTACACCCTCGAGACACTACAAGGACAGCAAATTCCAAGAACTTGGAACGCGGCAAAAATGAAGAAATATTATAGTTGAAACAATTGTATCCGAAACACACAATGTGAAGCAATAAAGTATGATTGAAGAAAACAAAACATTGTTATCCTTGTGCGTTTGCACAAACACCTGAATGACCTCGTGCCGAGACCGCGTGCACGAGCTCGTGACAAAGCCTTACCTGAGGACCTGTTGAAGAGACCAGGCCTGCGTCGAGACCGCGTGCCGCGAGGCTCGTGACAAAGCCTTGTGCGTTTACCTGGCACACGATGAAGAGATCGAGCGTCGTCACGAGACCGCGCCACGAGCTCGTGACAAAGCCTTGTCGCGTTTGCACAAGCACCACTGGCCGACCTCGTCGAGACCGGCGTGCACGAGCTCGTGATGAAGCCTTGTGCGTTTACCTGGCACCACTGACCGACCTCGTGCGAGACCGGCGTGCACGAGCTCGTGACAAAGCCTTGTGCGTTTGCACAAGCACCTGATGAAGAGATCGACCTCGTACCGAGACCGCGTGCACGAGCTCGTGACAAAGCCTTATGCATTTGCACAAGCACCTGACCGACCTCGTGCCGAGACCGCATGCACGAGCTCGTGATGGCGACCTTGTGCGTTTGCCTGCAAGCACCCTGGCAGACCTCGTCTGCGAGCCGCGTGCAGAGCTCGTGATGACAAAGCCTTGTGCGTTTGCACAAGCACGATGAAGAGGCCAGGCCTCGTCTTTGAGAGCACCTGATAAAGAGACCGACCTCGTGCACGAGCTCGTAACAAAAGCTTGTACAAACACGACATGTCGACGCTTACAGTTCCTTACAGACAAGGACGTTGAGCGTCGACATCAATGGACCGACAAACAAGTCACCACCTCGACATTCGAGCTAGCGACTTGGGGGCAAGCTGACCGGGCTGGCGAGGCCCAATCAGAAGAGTCATCCTCGACCCATTACCAAAGTCGGTTCCCACCGCCTTGCCACGAGACCAAATCGGCGTGGCGATCCAACGGTCCTCGGCATTCGCCCGTCCCATCACGCAGTCGGTAAAGCGATCGGCGGCATCCGGCGCCACGGGAACCGCCCTCACCGACCTTAACTCCTATAAAAGGAGAGTCACTTCAAACGATTGAGGTATTATTCATTCAATCACCTCTTCACTTACCTCTTACACGCACTGACTTGAGCGTTGGAGTGTTTGCAGGTACACCACCACCACACGCCGTCGTCATCAGGCTGTTTGCCATATCACTTTTCTCGGTCATCCCCTAAAGTTACATCCCGGAAGCGATCGTAGGTTTTTTAAATTAAGAGACGTTATATTTCTCCTTATTTTGTATACTTCTCCCACCCCCCTCAAAATTCATTTAACTTGGAAATTGGCCGACTGCCACATTTTTCATGTAAGAAAAAGTAAGCATACAGGCTACAGCCAATAAAACCTTGTAGAGATATTAATTTTTTGGCAATTTATATTTTATTACAGAAAAATATGACTCAAGGTATTACCTATATAACTAGCTGTTAGTTTGTTAATTTAACCACCTGTCTAACCATGGCTGTTGGTTAGAGTTAATTAGTGTTAGTTAGAGTTAATTAACTAGGCATTGGTTATTCTGTTAACACTGTATATAAACTCTCTTTGTATTACTTCTTCTGCAAGATTCAATATACAGAAAATGAGAAACACTTTCTCACCATTCTCTTTCTCCACAAATGCGATTTCACCAATTATCATGGTATCAGAAGATTAACGCTTCGCTCTGTTCTGTTCTGCAATTTCTCAATTCTTCAGGTTGAATCGCTCAGGTTTCCTTTGATTTCTGTTCTTGAATCTCGCTAATTTTCTTTCAAATTGCTTTCTCATGGCGAATTACTCTGATTTTGCTTCAAACCCTACAAATCCTTACTACATACATCCAAATGAAAATCATGCTGTTGTTCTTGTTACTCCACTGTTAGATTCCAAGAATTACCATTCGTGGTTGCGATCAATGAAGATTGCTTTACTTTCTAAAAATAAGATGAAGTTTGTTGATGGTTCCTTGCCACAACCTCGAGTTTCTGATCCTCTGTATGATCCTTGGGTTCGATGCAATAGCATGGTTCTTGCGTGGCTTCAACGATCCATTTCTCCTGATATTGCGAAGTCAATTATCTGGTTTGATCGTGCTGCGGCTGTTTTGAAAGATCTCGAGTTTCGTTTTTCTCATGGTGATATGTTCAAGATTTCTGATCTTCAGGAGGAAATGCATCGATTTCATCAAGGTAATCTTGATGTTTTTTCTTATTACACTGCATTGAAGTCTCTTTGGGAAGAGATTGAAATTTTTCGGCCAATTAGGGATTGCACTTGCGCAATTCCATGTTCTTGTGGTGTTGTGGCTGATATGAAGAAATACCGTGAACAAGATTGTGTTCTTAAGTTTCTCAAAGGATTGAATGATCAATACTCTCACGTTCGGTCTCAGATAATGATGATGGAACCCTTGCCTCCATTACACAAGGCATTTTCCTTAGTATTGTAACAGGAAAAGAATGTTATTGGTAATGCAATTGTTGATAACCACAGTGAACAAAATGCAGCTGCTATGCAAGTTCAATAATATGGTTCTAATTCTCAGCAACCTAAAAGTTCTAATTCTGGAAATCTTAATGGAGGAAGAGGTAGAGGTCGTGGAACATTTGGTAGAGGTCAATACTCAGGTTCTGGAAGTGGTAGAGGACAAAATTCCTCTCGCTATTGTACACATTGTGGTAGATATAACCACACCATTGACACATGTTATATGAAGCATGGTTTCCCTCAAGGGCATCAGTCCAAAGGAGCCCGCTCTGGCAGTGGAAAATCAATTAATTCTGCCTCTACTGAACTGGATAACACCACTGCTTCCATGACTGATTCTGGTACTGCACCTAATTCAGATATGGCTTCATCTTTGAGTGAGCTTCAAGGCCAATTCCAACAGTTTTTAAAGCTTTTTCAACAACAATCTGCTGCTACTTCCACACCATCTGGTTCTGTCAATTCGATCATTACCAATCCTATGGCTTTAAATGCCATTTCTTCCCCAACTTATGGTAAGCATTCTGTTCCTTGGGTATTAGACTCAGGTGCAACCGATCATATTACCTACTCCTCTCACCATTTCATTTCTTATCATCATATCAAACCTGTTCCCATTGGCTTACCTAATGGAAACAAGGTTTGTGCTGAAATTGCTGGCAGTGTTCAATTGTCTCCACATATTACCATTCACAATGTTCTTTTAGTTCCTCATTTTAATATCAATTTGATTTCTGTTCAAAGACTATCTACATCCCTTGATTGCCATTGCATTTTCTATCATAATCATTGTTCTATTTTGCCGAATTCCAACAAGAAGATGATTGGTACAGCTGAAAAGAAGGGAGGACTGTATGTTTTGGAGACTGCTGCTGGTTTTTCTCCTATTTCTGGTCCTGTTTCTAATAATGCTTGTAGTTCTGTTATGCCTAATGATGCTACTGCTTCTGTTTCTGTTGTGCCTACTGGCTCTGTTTCATCAATCTGTAATGCTGTTCCACATACTGATAATTCTTCCACACTTTGGCATAATAGACTTGGACATGTTTCTGATTTGATTCATAAATCCATTTCTACACAATTTCCCTTTGTTTCCTATAAATGTCACTCTATGCCTTGTGATGTATGTCATTATGCTAAGCAGAAAAGACTTCCTTACCCTAGTAGTAATTCACATTCCTCTCACATTTTTGAATTAATCCATGCTGATATATGGGGACCACATGGCATTGTTTCAGTTTCTGGCCATAGATATTTCTTGACTCTTGTGGATGATTATAGCCGATTCACATGGATAATTCTCATGAAAAATAAAGCTGAAACCAGAGGTCATATCATCCATTTTGTCAATTATATTGAAACACAATTTCATACAAAATTGAAATCTTTGAGAAGTGATAATGGGAATGAATTTCTCACGCATGATTTTTTCCTTGCTAAAGGCATAGTTCATCAAAGGTCTTGTGTTGAGTCTCCTCAACAAAATGGAATTGTTGAGCGCAAACATCAACATATACTCAATGTAGCTCGTGCACTTTCTTTTCAAGCCTCATTACCCTCTAATTTTTGGCATCTTTCTGTTTTGCATTCAGTTCACATTATAAACCGCATTCCAACTCCCATTTTACAGCATACAACACCTTATGAGCTAGTGTTTAAGCAACCTCCAACCCTTATTCATCTTCGTACCTTTGGTTGCCTTGCCTTTGCTTCAACTTTACACAATCACATAACTAAATTCATGCCTAGAGCAAGGAAAACGGTTTTTCTTGGATATAGAGATGGTACCAAAGGGTTTCTATTGTATGATATCTCTAGTAATTCATTTTTGGTCTCTAGGAATGTCATTTTCTATGAAAATGTGTTTCCTTTTTCTCATGCACATTCTCACACAATTTCACATTCAAGTCCTTCTCCAACTACCATCTCAGATTCTTGCATTCTTCCCATTGATCCTCCTAATTTTCTATCTCATTGTCCTAGTCCAAATCATTCTCCAGGAGGATCATCTACTCCTGTACCTGTTGAAAATGTCTTAGTTCCTAGTGGAACTACTTCTGTTACTGATAGAACCGATTATGTTCCTGCTGGAAACAGTTCTGCTCCTAATTCTGTCCCTGCAGAAAACAGTTCTATTCCTACTAGGACTTCAACCAGAATAAGGAAAACACCAAGCTACCTTCAAGATTTTCATTGCAGTCTCCTCCCATCTTCAACAAACCAATCATCTTCAGGTAATGCTACATCTTATCCAATCTCTTCTTCTTTGTCTTATACAAATTGTGCTTCTTCTTATAAAAATTTTTGTCTTTCAATTTCCACCAACATTGAACCTAAAACCTTTAAACAAGCATGCAAATCTAATTGTTGGAAACAAGCAATGAAATCTGAATTGGATGCCCTTGAACTTAACCAAACATGGTCCATAGTTGATTTGCCTGCAGGAAAGAGTCCTATTGGATGCAAGTGGGTTTACAAAATTAAGCATCATGCTGATGGCTCTATTGAGAGGTATAAACGAGATTGGTGGCAAGAGGATACACTCAATTAGAGGGAGTAGATTATTTTGATACATTCTCACCAGTGGCAAAGCTTACAACAGTCAAAACATTACTTGCTCTAGCTGCCATTAAAGGCTGGTTCTTGGAACAATTAGATGTCAACAACGCATTCCTCCATGGGGATCTCAATGAAGAGGTTTATATGTCTTTACCACCTGGTGTTGTTGTCTCTAATTCGGGTTCTAACTCCACTAAAGTGTGTAAATTGCACAAGTCTCTTTATGGACTCAAGCAAGCAAGTAGGCAATGGTACTCCAAGTTGTCTTCAGCATTAATTTCCCTTGGTTATCACCAATCCGTGGCTGACCATTCTCTGTTTCTCAAGACAGTTGGCTCATCTTTTACTACTCTTTTAGTCTATGTGGATGACATAGTCCTAGCCGGAAATGATTCCAAGGAAATTGCATTTGTTAAGTCCTTCTTAGACAAAACTTTTCGTATTAAAGATCTTGGTAACCTAAGGTTCTTTTTGGGGTTAGAAATTGCTAGATCAAAACGTGGTATTCTGTTGAACCAAAGGAAATACACTTTGGAATTATTGGAAGATAGTGGTACCTTGGATGCAAAACCTTCTTCTACTCCCTACGACCCTTCACTGAAATTGCATCATTCTGCCTCTCCTCATTATGCTGATTCCTCTGCTTTTAGGAGACTCATAGGTAGGTTGTTATACCTTACCACAACTCGGCCTGATATATCTTTTGCAGTCCAGCAACTCAGTCAATTTGTGGCTACTCCACATGAGGTTCATTACCAGGCTGCAATTAAAATTCTGCGTTACCTCAAAGCTTCTCCAGCTAAAGGACTTTTTTATTCCTCTGATTCTCCTCTGAAACTGTCTGGATTTGCTGATTCTGATTGGGCCAGCTGTGCTACCACTCGCAGATCCGTGACAGGATATTGTGTGTTCCTTGGCACATCTTTGATTTCATGGAAATCAAAGAAACAATCAACTGTTTCTCGATCAAGTTCTGAAGCGGAGTACAGGGCACTAGCCAGTCTTTCTTGTGAAATCCAATGGCTCCATTATTTGTTTACTGATTTGGGAATTAAATTTGACAGCCCTGCTATGGTTTATTGTGACAATAAGTCAGCTATCTACCTTGCTCACAATCCTTCCTTCCATGAAAGGACAAAACACATAGAGATAGATTGTCATGTTGTGAGAGAAAGGATCCAAACTGGTCTCATCCATCTTTTACCAGTTCCTTCAGCTGCTCAGCTCGCGGATGTGCTCACAAAACAGCTAGGTTCTCCTGCATTTTCTGGTCTAATTTCCAAGCTTGGCCTTTTGGACATCCATAGTCCAGCTTGAGGGGGAATATTACCTATATAACTAGCTGTTAGTTTGTTAATTTAACCACCTGTCTAACCATGGTTGTTGGTTAGAGTTAATTAGTGTTAGTTAGAGTTAATTAACTAGGCATTGGTTATTCTGTTAACACTGTATATAAACTCTCTTTGTATTACTTCTTTTGCAAGATTCAATATACAGAAAATGAGAAACACTTTCTCACCATTCTCTTTCTCCACAAATGCGATTTCACCAATTATCACAAGGTTTCTAGTACTGCTCGTCTTCCCATTTCTACAATAAATATGTAAACTTTTAAATAAATTACAGATATATTTATATATCTAGAAGTTGATAAAAAATGTAACTAAATAATTATGTTGATGGCCACAGTTACACCACAACGTGCCTTTTGATTGTACAAGAAATACTAACAACACACTCTTTAACACTTTCTTTGTTTTAACGGTTCTCTAATACTTTTTTCTCAACGCATATTCTTCTTTTTTATTAGTTGAAATTTATGTGAGTTCCACCAAATTTACGTGGAACTCACATAATTAATTTAGCGCAATCTATTTGAATTTCAGCTAACAAACGAGTGTGTCGAAAAAATAATATTAGAAATTACTAAATTGTTAGCACTTTTCTTTATGGTATTGTATATGTATATGGCTCATAAAATCTCTTTGGTACTTTTTTAAAATTCTTAATTTATACTTAAAGATAGGAATGTTGCGCACACGTAGTTGTTGGATGATGCACGGGAATTCTTGTTGATCCTTTGCTTAAATAATGTTATCCGGGCTCAGCAAAACAAAACTATGTTGTATATAACAATTAAATTATACACAGAAAAATGGCCACGGTGTACTGGAGTTGGTTGTATAATTCGTATCAGCTTTGAGTTGTAATGAAATTGTGGAAGAGGCCGGTGCCGATTTAGATATGTGGATGACAATAATTTAAAAAAGGACAAAAGGTGATGGAAAAAAGGATTTGGAATGGAGTATATGAATCGAATGGGAAATGCATCGTACAATTTAAGTAATTTTTTGCTTATATTATCTTAATATAAAGAAATATTTCTTGCTTAGCCGAAATAAAAATTCTTCAATTTTGTAGTTTGATAAAATCATATATTTATAAAGAGTTAGAAAACTATGCACTGAGATGTAACACAATTATCTAATCATATTTCACCATCGCATTATTTTGTTATATTACTTCATAAAATATCCCGATGTGATGGGTTCTAATTCGATAATCGTGTAAAAATATTTTACACTGTCAGTGCACAATTCTTTAACTATTTAAAAAAAATAAATTGTTTGAAACTGATTTTTTTGAAACAAAAGACTCGTCACTAAGGTGATTGTAAAACATGCTTATAATGGGCTTTGCGAAGAAGTACATAGAAGGAAAATGATCAAAAACAAATCGCCACTAAGGAGGTTGAAAAGCCACTATATGAGATACAGACGGGTAGGCGACCCAATATATCTTGTAGGGTATCCTAAGGAAACTAATGGATACTATTTCAATAACCCCTCTAAGGACAAAGTGTTTATTGCTAAGACTGGAGTATTCCTTGAGAAGGAGTACATCCCTAAAGGAGCCAGTGAAGGGAGTATAGAACTTGGAGAAATCCAAGTACCATGAACCCAGGTAACACCATTACCCTGCATACAATGAACGCGAGTAACACCTGACCTGGGGTGCTCTTATCAATGGTTGGGTTATGGGCTCAAAACATGGCCCACACATTGGATGGACTGAGATATGAGGTAGGTCCAACATTTACATTTGATCCTTCTGGAATTTCACGTTTTATGGCACCATTACCAATGTGCGAGGCAGCCCATGCGAATATTCTCCAAATCACCACCTCTTGGTCCTAGACGTCCACCCGAGAAGACAAAACATGATCCAACAGTCAAACAAGCCCTGGCCCCAATAGTGGAGAACAAACAAGACAAGGAGACAGGGCCTACAAGGAGCGTGCCCAAAGCAGGTAGACCCCACCAGTAGGAGGCGCGCCTAGAGCAGGCGTAACCCTTGTCACACAACCAACTCAGTATATATAGACTCTTATCTCCAGGTATGTGCACTATTCACCTTCTCACCACCTACATCAAATATTGATTTGAGCATTGGAGTGCCCTTTGCAAGTACCTTAATCTCTCTACGCTCGAAGCCCAACAACCTCGTCACCTCAAGAAGAGAAGGTAGATACCCAAATCCCTAACTTGGACCGGTGCAGAGAGGATTCGTTCCTGGGAGATTGCATTTGACATGTAACTCCGGAGTAAGGGTGGACATAAGTTGGGTTTGGAGTATTTAAAGGCCTAGCCCAATCAAATGTATATGGGTTGAGTTGAGTCGGTTTACTCGAATTTTTTACGTAACCCGAACCAACCCAACCCGACCTCATATGGATTGGTTTGGGCCGGGATGGACATGTTTATTATGAAAAAAACAAAAAAATGGGAAAAAATTATAGACAAATAAAAAAAATATTTGTGAAGAAAATCGATGTTGTAATTAAATATTTCAATATGATAAACCAATTATAAGAAATAGACGGCAAATTAATATTTTCATTCAAAAGATTGGCCTTTGTCATCCTTTTCCACACTATAACAAAAGATCTTTATTCATGGGTTCATTCATATTTTCTTCCTTCTGCTTTTCTTGTACATAACAAATAATGAAAAATACCTAGATGCTTGCATTTTCTGTTTTCACTTCTCACATGTTCTTTTCTTGTGTTTTTTTTTTGTTAATATTTTCTTGTGTTTGTTTACCCAACCAAATGAATGCTTAATGTATAACAGAGGTTTCATGAATATTATATTATATATTTCTAAGTTTGTATTATACAATTGATAAAATACTAATATATTAAGCATTTATCCTATAATGTCTAACATAGTGTGCTAAACAGTTTTTAATTTTAATTGTGCGATTTCACCTTCAAAATTATCTAGTTCTGTATAATAAATTTAATTTTTTTCCCTTTTAAGATTGAGAATATTTTTGTATGTACCCTCTTTCTCATGTCATTGTGTGTTTTTTAATTTATTTTATAATTCATGTTAAGTATCAAATAATTAAATCAGTCTGTTTAACTCCTAATTAATTATTAATTATTAGTAAATATTTAAATTAATATAATATAAGTACTATAAGATATTATTTTTTTATTAAAATAGACTCCTATCAATTGAACTGCCTTTCTTTTTTTTTTTTTTTATAATGAAAAAAAAGGAAAGCCACAATTGAACCGCCTTTTAATATTTTTAAACAAAAGAATTTGATATGACTGGATATGCATGGCCATATATCACGTAATCAAATTTCACTACAATAACACTTTGTTTTATTAATTCTTAAAATTTTGTCAAAGAAAACTTTAAATATCTTAAAAAATAATTATATCGTGAGATATGATCCGATAATAATATAAATTTTTTCTACATCATCGTGTATATATATTAAACTCGATTTACATATATTTTGTTTGGTGAACAACTCTATTTTCATATTTAATCTATATTTATAAACATTCATAAAATATATAAAATACGACATAAAATGTTGATATATCAAACATAATAATTACTATAATATAAAGAAAGAACAAATTAGTGTAAATTTAATTTTTAAAAGGAAAAAGATTGAATTTTGAATTACTATTATTTAATTAAGTATATGTTATTACGGTGGGGTATTGGTCACTTAAGTCATTAAAAGTGTGATTCGGTGTCACTTTAGTCCCTGAAAGCATATAAACTCCAAAATAGTCCCTGTAAGTGTGCTCCGTCAGTCACTTTGATCCCTGCCGTTAACAATTTCATTGACTCCGTGAGTAGTTGGTCACATTGGTCCCTGAAAGTATAACTCGATGTCACTTTGGTCCCTAGAAGAGTAACAACTCTAAAATAGTCACTGAAAGTGTTACACGTTTGTCACTTTGGTCCCTACTATTAGCCATTTGATTGTCTCTCGTTCCAAAATAATGGCTAACGATAGGGACCAAAGTGACAAACGTAGAACACTTTTAAGAATTATTTTGGAGTTTATATGCTTTTAGGGCCTAAAGTGACACCGAGTTACACTTTCAGGAACCAAAATGACTAATTACTCACGGAGTCAATGAAATTGTTAACGGCAGGGACTAAAGTGACGGATGGAACACACTTACAGGGACTATTTTATAGTTTATATGCTTTCAGGGACTAAAATAATACCGAATCATATTTTTAGAAACTTAAGTGACCAATACCCCTTATTACTACGGTGGTTGAGTTGAGAATGAGGATAATATCTCCGTGTGGTTTTGCCTTTCCGTCCAATGCCTCATGTCATATCCCGCTGTCGCCTTCGCTTTCCGAGGAATCAAACAAAAAAAGAAAAATTAAGAAACAAACAAAAGTTTCAGCTACAAACAAGACTTCAACTGTTCCGTGTCCGAATATAGAGAGATTGTTATAAGACAGAAGAGAAGAAGCCCGAGTTGAGTCGAGTCGGATTATCGTTCTCCGATTTTGGGAGATTCTAGTGCCAGTGGATGGGGATCCGGTTTTCAATTTCATCCCAGGCGTCGAAACCTAGTTTGGGCGAATTGCCCGAGAGCTGCGTGGCCGTTATCATGGAGTACATGGATCCTCCCCAGATTTGCAAACTACTCCCTCCGTTCCTTTTTAATTGTCCATTTTTTAGAGAAATTTTATTCCTATTTGATTGTCGTTTTGATAGTTTAAGATTGTATTTTGTCAATTATACCCCTATTCCCTCAATTATTACCACCAACACATTTTCCATAAAATTTATTAGTAGTTGTAAAGTTCAAAGCTAAAATTATTAGTAGTTGTATTTTGGCAAGATGATTTGAGTTTCCAAAGCAAAAAAAGCAACGTCATTTGCACAGTTGCACGTTCCAAAAAGGCTGCGCATTAACATTTCGGCTAAAATTAATTGAGAAAGAGAGTAAATGGGAGAACAGTGGGCAGCTAGATAAAGGGTATAGCAGGAATTTTTTTTGCAACAGAGCACTTCCTTGGTTTGCTCAATTTTACCTTAAACGTCAAAGATAAAGGAACGGAGGGAGTAGCTTCCTTGAATCGCGCTTTTCGCAGTGCTTCCTGGGCCGATTTTGTGTGGGAATCCAAACTTCCCCTAAATTATGACGTCATCGTCCGCAAAATTTTCGACGGTTTTCCCTCCGATTTGGGGAAGAGAGGGATTTATGCGCGCCTTTGCACCGTCAATACTTTCGATGGAGGCACCAAGGTAACAAACTAACAATCGCTGCTTTCGTTTATGTGAAGAGAAGAGAAGAGGGTTTTTTTTATTTTATTTTTAATTTTTTGTATTGCAGAAAGTTTGGTTGGATAGAAGCATGGGTAAGCTGTGTTTGTCCATATCAGCTAAGGGGTTATCAATAACGGGGATTGATGATCGAAGATATTGGAACCACATCCCCACTGAAGAATCTAGGTGAGAGCTTCTTCATGTTCATCTTCTTAGCTTATGGAAATTCTGGAAAATGAAATGTTACTGGTTTTAACTCTCTCCTGAATTTCCACCTTTCCATCCTCCACCTGCTTAATCGAGTAAAACCTAAGGCTTCAAAACTCTTAAACGCAGCAATCCTTGGGAAATCCCAGCTTGGTTACTAAGCAATGTTAAATTTCTAAAAAATAAACACCCAAAATAATCTAGGTATCAAAATTAAAAACCTTACACACTAAAAAATGTCTAAAATTGCAGTCAATTCCCATAACATTATACCATTCACTCAATAATGCTAATAACCATATTCTCTATCCTGTTGTTCCTATCCCATTTCCCATCCTTCATTCTTATCCTTTTCTCTGCTAATTTTGTAGCTTATAATTTTTTTTTTAATGCTGTCTTGGGTTTTTCCCCCCTTGTTTTGAGGGTTTCAAAGAGTGACTTTTTTTTTCCCTTCAAGTTTTTTTGTTAGAAGTAATTCCTATAATATTTCAGTGTTTTGGAATTTTTTTTTTATTTTTTTGTTAACTATATACACACTCTCTCTATATTCTTTTCAAGAAAGGTAGTCATTGAGAATTGAGATAATGAAGGCCTCTTTGATTACACTTTTTAAAAATAGTTTTTTGTTTTTAAAAATTTAAAAAGAACAAAATTTATTCTGTCTATTTTTAAAAAAACAGAAAAAAAACTGTTTTTAAAAAGTGTATCTAACATGTCCGAAATCATTTCAATTCAACCATAAGATGGTGTTCAATGAACTGATCCACTTCAAGATTTTTTTTTTAATGTATGAACTATGAAGTTAAAAGGGGCTAACTGGGAAACCAACAATTATGTATTCATGTTCTAGTGTATTATGAGCCAGGAAATTTTCTGGCTATATGCATTTTTTACCATGTTCAGTTGTCTTTTTGCTGTACTGTGTGTTCTAAATCCACCTATCAGTGAAACTTGAAGTTTTTGGTATTGTTCTGTATTGGCTGAATTTTGTACTTGGCTTGTGCTGTTGTGAAGGACAACATGTAGACTTTGATGAAGGTTGCACTTCATTTCCTTTTGTTATTCTGGCTGATGAAGCTCCAAGTTATGTCATTTGATTTCCAAAATATTAAGTCTAGTTTAAATGTTGAGTAGACCTATGGATTAAAGCCGTTGTTGTCTCCATGTTTTGCAGATTCAGCAGTGTTGCATACCTCCAGCAAATCTGGTGGTTTGAAGTGGATGGTGAAGTTGAGTTCCCATTTCCAGCTGGGACATACAGCTTATTCTTCAGAATACATCTAGGGAAAGCCTCCAAGAGACTTGGACGACGGGTTTGCAACACAGAACATGTTCATGGGTGGGACATAAAGCCCGTGCGATTCCAGCTATGGACTTCAGATGGACAGTATGCTGCGTCGCAGTGTTTTCTCAAAGGACCGGGCAAATGGCGCTATTACCATGCAGGTGATTTTGTGGTTGAGGATGGTAGTGTATCAACAAAAGTTAAATTCTCTATGACTCAAATTGATTGCACACATACTAAAGGTGGTCTCTGTTTAGATTCTGTGCTTGTGTATCCAAGTGAATTTAGAAAGGTTAAAGAATTTTTGAACTACTCTTAACCTTTACGGTAAAAAAAAAAAATATAGTATATTGTGTATACTAGTATTTTGTAATGTATTAGAGATTAGGGCGTCGTTAGGTGGAATAGAGAATCGAGTTTTTTATATGGTCCTTTTAGGTTTAGAATTTTGTAGAAGCCAGGTGATGTATAAATGTATATATAATATTATCTGTTTAACTAGTCTGAAATGTTCTATCATAATCTTTGTATGGTGAAGAATACTGCATACTTGTGGCAGATGGAATAAATTCATTTGTCCATTTGATGACAAAAAAATTTGGATCAAGTTGGAAGGAAACGAATAAAGAGAGATTAGGGCGTCGTTAGGTGGAATAGAGAATCGAGTTTTTTATATGGTCCTTTTAGGTTTAGAATTTTGTAGAAGCCAGGTGATGTATAAATGTATATATAATATTATCTGTTTAACTAGTCTGAAATGTTCTATCATAATCTTTGTATGGTGAAGAATACTGCATACTTGTGGCAGATGGAATAAATTCATTTGTCCATTTGATGACAAAAAAATTTGGATCAAGTTGGAAGGAAACGAATAAAGTGGACTACTTTTTTAATTTATGGGATAAAGTGGATTGTTTATGAGCTATAGGAAGAACATGACTTATACCCCGTGAAACTTGGTATTCCCTTTTACTTTAATTTTCTTGCTTTATACACTATTTTGTTCACATAAGGGGAGAGATTTTAATGTACGTGAATGAAAATAATTCAATTATAAATTTTGTGAATAAAAATTAATTTATTTTTAGACAAAATTTAGGTAAGATTTTTTAGGTGCTGTTGGTGTTGTTTCTCTCATAAAATAGGATAAAAACTATTTTGATAATGACAATTATGAGAGGATAAAAACTATTTTGATAATGACAATTATGAGAGGTTAGAGATAGTGAGACTGGATAGAGAGATAAAAATTTTATTTATTTTATGAAATGAACAGTATTAACAACACTTACAGCCTGATTGTTTTGCGAGAAGTACAAGCGAGAGAGAAAGACCGAAGAGAGATTAGAGTTCTCTTGTTTGGAACACCGAATAAATGGAGACGATAGACTAGATTTACGTGGGTTCCACGCTTTTCTTTCTTTCTTTCTTTGTACAACTGCGAAGAAAGGCTAGAAAAAGCCGTTGTATTTTGTGTTTTCCTGTTCCACCCTTCTTTCTTTATAAGTAGTGGAGCGATGATGAGTGCAATGAGGTCTGAAGACAACAGGAACCACCACCGTCAAAATGAAGAAGACGAACCCCTTTGTGCTGTCTATATACAATTGTGACTCGTATAACTGTTGGTGGGAGACACGTAGGAGTACTAGACTATTGGGTTAAGGCGTTTGTGATTGGGTTGGATGTGGGTAGTGATTGGGCTAATTTTTATTTTTTAATTAATATATATATAGGGATTTGCTAACTACACCCACCTATTTTTTAGTTGGTGTAAGTTAGCAAGTTACACCTTAGGGTGTATTTGACAAATTTTTAGTTATAACTTGCTAACTTACACCAACTAAAAAATATGTGGGTGTAAGTTAGCAAATGCCTATAGGGTTTGCTAACTTATACCCACCCATTTTTTAATTGATGTAAGTTAGCAAGCTACACCTTAAGATGTATTTGACAAGTTTTTAGTTATAACTTGTTAACTTACACCAACTAAAAAATAAGTGGGTGTAAGTTAGCAAATCCCATATATATATATATATATATATATATATATATATATATATATATATATAATGGGAGGTGAAATGGGTAATAATTAATAGGACAAAAGTTAGGTAAGGTTCCATAGGTGTGGTTGGTGTTGTTCCTATTACAAAATAGGATAAAAACTGTTTTAATAGTGGTAGTTATGAGAGATTAGAGATAATAGGAATAGATAGAGAGAAAAAAATTTATCTATTTTGTGAGAGGAACAGTATCAACTACACCTATAGAACTTTACCTAAGTTTTGTCCTAATTAATAAACACCAACCGAGCGTTGATTTTTTATGGATGTATTGTGGAGTAGAAATTTTGAGTTGGATTTAATTAATTCAATTAAAACCAGAAATTTAATTAATTAATAATTAAAATAAGTAATAAACTTAAATAATTTAAATTTATAATTACTTAAATTAATATAATTAATTAAATCACTAGAAAATTGAATTAAGTAGTTTAATAAATTATTTAAATGAATTGAAATAGAAATTTAAATTAATTTTGATGGGATTTTTTTAATTTAGGGGTATTTTAGTACTTTAAAAATAATTATCACTTCTCTCTTCTTTATTTCTCTCATCTTTCTCTTAAACCAAACAATATCTCAAATCTACTCTATTTCTCACATTTTTCTCTCTTATCACACACTCTCTCACATATTGCTCTCTTCACAACTTCTCTTCGTAACCAAACATAGGCTTAAGAAACTTTACACAAGTTTTTTTCTTTTATTTTTATACTATTGGAATCTTTCATGCTATGGTTTGGTCGCTATATTTAAAATTTATCTTCTCTCCAAATTTTTCTAATACTGGAGTAAAGTTGAAATTAAGTTAGGAAGAATCTTGCTTCCTTCTATTTCTCTTTGTTTGTCCTCCAAGATTTTAAACTGAACAAGAAATTTCTATAAAAATTTCTCCTTTCCATTTTCTAGTTCAAATCTCAATTTGGCCTGCAAGTTGGGTTGATCGTTAAGGGTGCATTCTAACTCATTCCCGTGGATAACTCAATTCCAGTGGAGAATTTGTTCTATGCTATCTGTGCACTTCCACTTGTGGAGTCAATGAGTCAATCTCTGTGATGCGTTTTCTTTCAATGCCTCTTATCATTTATGAGATGATTGAAACTTAATTTATGTAAAAAAGTATACAAGAGTTGTAATCAATTTTGTTCGTTTGAAATTTGTTTTAAAAACTTTATCAAGTTTCTAACCAAGAACACTTCCGGTATAATCTAATAAGAGAATCAGTTAGTCATGATCTAAATCGTAGAATTATATACATCACAATTTATAATATCGATATGGCTTCCGGTAGAATCGGATGAGAGAAAATTTAAAAATAAAAGGTAGAAAATATAGGTAGTTCATCCAATTCTACTGGAAGCCATATCAATATTTCAATTACCAATTTACAACACTCTACATAGGCCTGATTTGATAAAAATACCCCTACTTTGCTCCCTTTTTATCACACCCCCACACCACTTTATTCATTTAACATAAATTACATATTTATGGTACTCGTTTTGTAAAAAATACATATCGTAAACAGACTATTAACGGTATGTATTTTTTTTAAATAAATATGCTAGCTCGATCATGATTTTCCTACCTCTAAAGGTCCTTCCCCTTTTAGTTGGTTGCATGTGAGGACTGAGGAGGGATTCAAACCCCCAACACACTAAATCTTTAAGCACATTACATGGAACATATTTTGTAGTCTCACACTCTAATTCTCTAAGCTACAGGTTGATCGCGTCTTCATTGGATCTATTTCCCAGAGTACCCTACGAGGAACTTTTCCTTTCTTACAGCATTTCGGCTTCAAATGTGAAAGTGCCCCTCTATATAAGAATGATGCATTCCAGGATGTGAAGCGAGAAAGATAGGATTTCGTAATTGCTGTTTTGAATAAGATAACCTTTTTTATGAAAACATTACAAAACTTTTACATTCAGGAAACAAAGAAAAATAATGTGATATTTTTATAAATAAAAATAGGGTCTCCCTAATATGGATTGGGTCCAAATAGGAACCCATTCCTTCAATCGGCTGCAATAGGTTATTCTCTTTTTTCTTTAACTTTTTATCTATTTTCACTGTCACATTCCAACTAAGAGCCACCTTCCATTGCTGAATTTAGACATGTCCTTGCCCGATTCGCAAAGCTACGCGAAACCTTTACATCGCACAATAACCTTGAAGTTTTTCGTGTGTCTCTCCATCGTCGCACAAGCACTAACCATTGGAACCAAATTTCGATGCTCTCAATCATGCCCCTATCGCTACTTAATCACCATCATCCACCATTATAGTCGTGACCAAGGCCTTCTAAGAGATGCGACGACTCAACCTTCGACCAACCATCGCAAAGCTCCTCATTAGGGGTGTAAATGAGTAGAGTCAAGTTGAGCACTTGAAGCTTGAGCCTGACTTGTGAAACAAATGCAGAACTTGAGTTTGCCTCATTTATTTAATCGAGCCTAACAAAAAGATTGAGCCTGACTTGCTAAAAAAAGTAAAGCTTGAGCTTGGTTTGTTAAGCTCATTTGTAACTTAATTATTTTTGTATTTAAGAAATTGTTCTTAAATTATTTTTAAAGTTTATTACTCTTAATAAATATTTTAATATTATGCGATAATATCCAAATAAAAATATGTGTTAACATGGTTCCAGAAAGAGCGAAATCCAGATTATTCCAGACTTCTAGCAAGCTTGGTTTATCACACTTGTTTCAGAACAATATCACACTTGTTTAAGAAATGAAATGAAGATGACTTACGAATTCAGAAAAAGAGAACAAAACATTGAGAAATAAATAGACAAACATTATGAATTAGGTGGGAGATTTACGAAACCGGGGGGGTATTTAATGAAGGAAAATGTATGTCTCATTCCCAATTAGCACATATATATTTAACATAATTCAAAATTTCTTTGAACCACGGTGACAGATTTTAAAACGTTGTACAGTGTACGTTGGCAAAAGTCAAAACACGCCTCTTCATACGTGTCTGGGAAAAGGGTCTGAACTAAATCCAGCAGCCAACTATAGCATCTTTTCAAAATTCAATAAATTACATAATAAAAATAATATGAAAGATAAAGTATAAATAAAAAAATACAGTTACACCCTCAAATGAGCTATTCACGAGCCATTAATGTTGAGCTTGTAAGGCTTGAGCTTGGCTCACTTAAATAATCGAGCTTAATCTCAAGCTTGAGTTAGTTTATTTAACCAAACAGAATAGCTTGACCGAGTATTTAACGAGCTGAGCTCGAATAGTTTACGAATAACTCAGCTCATTTACACCCCTACTCCTCATCACCTTCACTGTTCAAATCTCTACATCTTCCTTAGCGTCAACATTCTCATCGTTGTGAGCTACCACTAGATTCCTCTCTCCATCGTTGCCCTAACACACACAAGCCCATTTCAATGCAAATGACAATTTGTTGTGCGACGCAACCTTCGTTTGTCACACTGTTAGTGGGTTCATCGTAACCGACTGCAGTAATAGGTAACTGGCACAATCACACCATCTTAATTCCCTAGAGTATTGAAAGTCACTGTCGTAAAGAACTTGCTACATTCGGCGGGGAAAGGGGTCACCGACAATGGAGGAATGTTTTTTCAACCTCGAAGCATTCCATTTGAGAAAGACTAAAAAATAACATGAGTAACGGTGGAAGGAGAGAAATCCATATTAAACCCCTAAAAAAGGATCCATATTAGCTGGACCTTTAACATATTGTTTAGTTGGAGAAAAATAAAGGGGAAGAGGAGAGCAAAATCCCTCAAAACTCAATATTGGTTTCCCTCCAATATTGGAGGATTGGGGGGTAGAGAAGACGAGTTTATAAAATTTTAGATATATTGACCAAAATATTCTTATATTAATGGTGTGTGTGTGTTTAGGTGAAGTAGGTGAGAGAGAAGTTAGTAAGAGAGAAGATGAAGAGCGATAATAAACTTTTCTCGTTTGGTTTGAGAAGAAGTTGGCGAGAGAGATAAAAATTTCGTAGGAACCACAACTTTTCAATTTCTTCGCATGCAACCGAAGAAACAGAGAAGAAATGACACTTGCATTCCAACTTTCCGTATATACCCATGTACAAAGTGTCATATTCATTATTTATTTATAATTTTTTATAATAAAAAAGAAAGCAAAAACGTAAACATGAGGTGGGGGAGGATAGCACATACCAGCGGGGTGGGTAATTGTCACGCATGGGGGTTCGGATTGGAATAAAGACAAAAGACAACTGATTTAAATAATTATTAATAATTTAATAATCTAATAATTAAGATTAATTCAACTAGATTAAAACTAATAATTTAATTATATGAAATTAAGTTTATTATTTAATTTAGTTAATTTAATTATTTATATTACTTTAAATAGTTTTATTTATTTGATTACTAAAATTAATTACATTAATTAATTAAAATATTTAAGGGTATTTTTGTCTTTTAAAAAATAATCAACAGTTTTTTCTTCTCTATTTATATTCTCTTTTTCTTATTCCAAACAATACACAAAATCTACCATATTTCTCACATCGTGCTCTCTTCACACACATATTGCTCTCTCACTACTTTTCTCTTCACAATTTCTCTTCGGAACCAAACACACGATAAATGTTACATGAAATGCTATAAAGGTATAAAAAGTAATTAGTATATTCTTTCTGTTCTGGATACACTAAAAAGTCTCACATTGCTTGGAAATCAAGGCCAATAGGAGTTTATAAATACTCACATGCCTTAACCCATTCACTCACATGTCTTAATCTATCGAAATCCCTTTTAAGGACAAAACCACGAGGGCCCACATCACATATGTGGCCCAAAGTGGACAATGCTTCGAAAAACGATGTCGGGATTTGAGGTCAGAACAATGGCGCACCTTGACTGGGTGATATTGTTCTAGATACCCCAAAAAGTCTCATATTGCTTGGGAATCAAGGCTAATGGGAGTTTATAAACACTCACATGTCTTAACCCACCGAGACGCCTTTTAAGGATAAAACCATGAGGGCCCACATCACATGTGGCCCATAGTGGACAATATTTCGAAAAATAATGTCGGGACTTGAGGTCAGAACACTTTCCATTAAATTCCACCCATTCCCCCAAACAAAAAAAATGTTATTTACCTTTTCCCCTCCACTTTTCCGAGCCAAACACAAAATCTCATTAAATTCCTTTCCACCCTTTCTGTCCTCTCTATTAAAATCTGTCCACTCTCTTTTTCTTATTTGAACCATACATTCAAACTGGTCTACGAACGCTCCATCCAAGGTGTGGCGGATATCATTAGTATTATTGCTAAAATTAAGAGTATCTTTGGATTCATGGAATCAGATGGAATAGAATGTATTAATGTTCCATTGTTTGGATTATTAAAAAAAGGGTAGAATGGAACCCGATGGTATCCATTCCATCAAATTCTATTACTTACACCCATTTTGCTTCCCTTCCAATTTGGGCGGAATAAGATGAAATCACTCATTAATAATTATTAAATTACTATTACATCCTTGTCTTTTATTATTTTTTCTTTCCAGCTTCTATTCTTCATACGTAGCAGTAGGTATCTTCTTCTACGTTTTCCTCATTGCTTCTTCCTCTCTTCTTTTTCGTTTGTGACTCTTTTTTCTTTCTTCCTCGCTGTGTGGCCTTCTTTGTTCCTGGAACAGATAATTGGAACCACATTTTTCAACTTGTTTTTATCAACAAAAAATATGGTAAACTTTTTTTTTTGGTACAAAAGAGAGAAAAATAAGGTAAACTTATTAAGATTGAATAATGCTCAGATTCGTCAAAAAAAAATAATGCTAAAAAATGGGCTTGTAGTAATCACTTTTCTGTGAATACGTTTTGCTCTTAAAAGTGTCACGTTTTCATAATTTATATTTAGTAGTAATTTCCGGCACAAAGAAAAAAGACAAATAGGCTTATCCCTAATTTATTAATTTAATAATAATTAATAGTAATATACTAATAGTTTATTTACTTTTTTAATAAATATTTAATTATTGGATTTTTTCATTATATTATAATGGGTTAATACCGCTTTTAGTCCTTGTAGTATTAGCGAAATCCAGTTTTAGTCCCTCCCAAAATTTTTGTTTAGATTCCGCCCCAGTAATATCAGATTCTTCCAGTTTTAGTTCCTCACATTATCTCTCCATCTACGTGGCATGAGTGACGTGTAATTTTTTTTTTTAAACATGGCTTTCTGGTGGCATGGTTTTCTGGTATTCAATGTAGATTGATATTGTAGCCTGTTTGTTTACTTCGGGTTTGAATAACATGGACCATCAAAAAAGTGGTCCACTGGTACACTAGCTAGTTAACACCGTTGGATTTGAGATTTTTAAAATTTCTATTTATCAATGGACTTGATTGAAAATATGAAGTTGGGATATAATAGTAACACTTCATCTTTCTCTCTTCCTCTCCTCTAGATCCATCGGCGACCCTTCTTCCCTGTTGCCTCCCCCTGCATCTGCAATATTACCCCGCTGTCCACATCCCTCTCCTTGGCCGCCTACAGGTTCCAAACCATCTCCCTCTGTCGCCGACGAAATTGAACAGGAAGAGTGATTTGTGCCTCTTCGTTAATACTGACCCGTTTCAACGATGGAGATCAATTTCGTTCACCTACCCCTCTTCCCGCCTCGCCTGCCGTCGCTAATTCACCCACCGGACTTCGCTTCACAAGCCCGCGAACAATCGTGGAAACAAATAGCGAGTCGTCCCTGCTGCCCATCTGTGTCACCATGAGTCGCAGTTGTCAAGCCATTGAAGCTCCATAACCATCGCCGCGAGATGCAACCTCGCCAT
Source organism: Calophaca sinica (assembly GCA_037113605.1). Taxonomy (NCBI): domain Eukaryota; kingdom Viridiplantae; phylum Streptophyta; class Magnoliopsida; order Fabales; family Fabaceae; genus Calophaca; species Calophaca sinica. The sequence continues at coordinate 31,181,552 of CM073731.1, forward strand.
TCCCGTGGATTCGCCTCCCCTCTTCACCAGCCGCTCGCTTTCGAAGCTCTGCCCTGCCACCTGCATCATCACTCGTATGCTGGGTCATGGTGGTTTGTTTGGGTGGGGAGATGGAAGGGCCATTGTCGCTGCATCATGGTGGTTTGGCTAGGTGGGGAGAGAGAAGGTTCCAGATGGTGGGGAAAATATGTGGAAAATGGTTATTTTACACGTGGCATGGGTGACTGGTGACGTGTAAAAATCTCAAGAGTTATGTTGTGTCAGCATAGAAATAGCCATGTGTAAAAAAATTTACACATCACCTATGCTACATAGATGGAGAGATAACGTGAGAGATTAAAATTGGGAGAATCTAATATTACAAGGGTGGAATCTAAACAAAAGTTGTGGGAGGGACTAAAACTGGATTTCTCTGATATTACAGGGACTAAAAGCGGTATCAACCCTATTATAATTTTGTATACGTTTTAATTCTATATCGTAATTTTTTTTAATGAAGGGTAAAAATGGGATAAAATAGTTATAATTGATTCTATTCCGTTCACTTCTCAAATAATGGAATGAAATGTTTGATCAATTCCTTCCCGCTCCACTCCGTTCCGCTTCGCTCCACTCATTTAAAAATATCTAAACGTACCCTAAAAATGCTCTCTTGGGGTTGGTTCATACATATATTAGGAAGGAGCTCTGGTTTTTATATTCAGATTAGTGTTATAATATTTTAGATGTTTGACATCAGTCGTAATAGGATTTATGTAATGAGTTAGAGTACCCCTATAATAAAATTTTTTCTTGTAAAAAAAATACCTTCAAACTTGAAAAAAATAAAAGCAAAAAATTTTGTGAATCAACCATAGTTTCGGTGTTTACTTGGTTGTTTTCTGACAAAATAAAAAACAACAACAACAAAACTTGACGGAGTTTCCGAAGAACACAAAGGATGTGAATGCGATGTGAGAGACGTGCCTGGCGTTAAAGGGAAGGGTAGACTAAACCATAGAAGGTAGAAGCGTAGTGACCGGTGCGGAAGGTAGGTATGAGGTATTGCGAGGGCATGCACGTCATTTCACTAACATATCCTTGAATCTTGACATTTAAGAGGTTGAACTTTGAAGTTTCGGGTCGAAAGATTGATAGAACTCTAATTCACACAACACCACACCACACCACACCACGATTCATTCCAATCTAGGCATGGCCATGGAGCTTCAACTGGATTCCATGGCCGCTTCCATTGGGGTCTCCGTTCCCGTCCTTCGCTTCCTCCTCTGCTTCGTCGCCACCATTCCCCTCAGCTTCCTATGGCGCTTCGTTCCCGGTCGCCTCCCCAAACACTTCTACTCCGCCGCCGTCGGTATTTTTCTCTCCTACCTCTCCTTCGGCTTCTCTTCCAATCTCCATTTCCTCGTCCCCATGCTCCTCGGCTACGCTTCCATGCTCCTTCACCGCCCCCGATGTGGCATCATCACCTTCTTCTTGGGATTCGGCTACCTCATTGGCTGGTACACACACAAATTCCCCCTTCTCTTTCCCATTCTTTCGTTACAATTCAATTCAATTGTTCCCCCGTTTTTTTTTTTTTTTTACCGTTGGTGTCCTTTTATTATTGTAGCCATGTGTATTACATGAGTGGAGATGCATGGAAGGATGGTGGCATCGATGCCACTGGTGAGCGCTGATTCGTCTTTTTTTCTTTTGACTCTTATTTTTTTAATTTTTTTTTTACTGAAGAATAAATGAAGCCGTAAACTCTGTTGTTCTATTTCCGTCGGGGAGCTTTTTTTTACTTTTTTTGTGTTGGTTGGTTGATAATTAATTACGGTGTGTTATTGATGAATTGGTACTATAGGGGCCTTAATGGTTCTGACACTGAAGGTTATCTCCTGTGCGATTAATTATAACGATGGAATGTTGAAAGAGGATGGTTTGCGTGAAGCTCAGAAGAAATACCGCTTGATCAAATTGCCTTCCCCCATTGAGTATATCGGTTACTGCCTCTGTAATGGGAGTCACTTTGCTGGTCCTGTTTTTGAAATGAAGGATTATCTTGATTGGACTGAAGGAAAAGGGGTATGTTTATGTTAATCACTAATTACATTTTTGATTAATCAAGAATTAACAAATACACAGACACCGAATGCCAAATTCAATTATCCTTGAATCTGAACCAATCAGCTACCACAAAAACTTATGCTGATAAATGTTTGCTATATCAACCCAAGTTTTTAATTTTTAGTTTTTTTATTGCTGTTGTTGTTATTTGCAGATTTGGAGTGCTGGAGCAAAGGGACTGTCACCATCACCTTATGGGGCGACAGCTCGAGCCCTGCTCCAAGCTGGTGTGTGCATGGCATTGTACTTAAACCTTGTGCCTCATTTTCCTCTGTCCAAGTTTACAGACCCTTCATATCATGAATGGTGCTTCTGGAAAAAGTTGGGTTATCAGTATATGTCTGGCTTTACGGCACGCTGGAAATATTATTTCATTTGGTCAATTTCAGAAGCTTCTATTATCATATCTGGCTTGGGTTTCAGTGGCTGGACTGATTCCTCTCCGCCAAAGCCGCGATGGGACCGAGCGAAAAATGTAGATATATTAGGTGTTGAGCTTGCAAAGAGTGCAGTTGTGATTCCAACCGTGTGGAATATTCAAGTCAGCACCTGGCTTCGCCATTGTGAGTTTATTGTTATTGACTTTGGATGCTTTTCATGCGCATGTTTGCTTAGCTAATAGATATCTTTCAATGTTAGGCATGGAACTTATTAGGGCCCTAGCTACATGATTTTGAAGTTCTGGCAACAATTTGGCTATAATATTTTTTAGGTCCTTACCTGTTTGGTTCTTTAATTATTTTTGTATCAAGGATTTATGGACCATATTAAAATAATCTCTCTTCTTGAGTTACAACATATAATTTGCTTACAGTAAATTATAGCATGATCAAGCCATCAAACTTGGAACAAAAAATGGTGTGATCAACCATCAACAGTTGATTTTCGTTGTTTTTAATTTTTAGTTGTTTTGTTCTTAACCTTTAAACTAAGCTAGATGCAAAATTGAAAATTGGTGTAGATTACCTATTTACCTTTCATACATAAGGCTTGACAATGAAATATGAAGTAACAATGTTGCTGTTCTCTGTGTTTTGGTAGACGTTTATGAAAGGCTTATCCAGAATGGGAAGAAACCGGGTTTCCTTCAGCTACTTGCCACACAGACCGTTAGTGCTATTTGGCATGTGAGTAAAACCTTAGCTGCATTTTAGGTTGATTGTTTTCCCCCCAATACTACTGTATCTGTTATATGCATTATTATTGCTTCAAGCTTACTCGCTATCTTTGCGAATGCATATCTAGTTTTTACGAATAGCTAACAATGAGAAAGATTGCTTTTTCAAAACACAAAAAAAAAAAAAAAAACAATGAGACTGATAGTCATTTCGATCATTACTTATCAGCTTGTGATGGTTGATGTAAGATATACATTTATCAACTTCTTCCACTATATGTTATTCAACAAAAAATATCATCCAATTTAGCAAGCTGGTGAAGAAGGTTTGGCATGAAACAACTTTGCTGTGCTGCTATTTTATACTGATGAACTGAATCCATACTTAATGTGTTGGGATCCATGACATAAAAAATTTCTCTCAACATTTTTACATTATTATTGCAGGGGTTATATCCTGGATACATTATATTCTTTGTTCAGTCAGCATTAATGATTGCTGGTTCCAGAGGTATACATATGGAATTATGCTCATTTGCTGTTCTTTCTTAATTAGGCTCGTTTGCTGTTCTTTCTTCAGTTAATTAACTTGCGTTGCTGTGTTTCGTTCCAAACAGTCATTTACAGATGGCAGCAAGCCGTGCCTCCAACAATGGCTCTGGTTAAGAATGCCTTGGTGTTCATTAATTTTGCTTACACACTTTTGGTTCTAAATTATTCCAGTGTTGGTTTCATGGTTTGTCTTCTCTCTCTTTCTCTGTGCTACACACATAAACACATTAACACTCACATGTCCAATTTGTATGCCCAGATTTACAAGTAATTCAGAGATTTTTACAAGTTTTCTATTGTTTTTTTGGTACTGTGTTCGAACAGGTATTAAGTTTGCATGAAACTCTTGCCTCATATGGAAGTGTGTATTTTATTGGAACTATTCTTCCCATTGTTATCATTCTTCTTGGTAAGGTAATCAAACCTGGAAAGCATGTCAGATCGAAAGCTCGAAAGGAACAGTGAGGTAAACATTGCAGTTATTCTGTTTGGAGTTTTTGAAATCAAATTAGGATAATGGGAGAGACTGGATTTTCAGTTTCCCACGGGTTCAGCTCCTGGTTTTCAATGTTTTGTAACAGCTCCTTTAGTCTTGAAAATGGTTGGCCCGTTTTATACTTTTGGCTTTGGAATTGAATTGTATTATTGTGGTTAGAAACATCATGTTGACAGATTGATAAAAGCAGTTATTGAAGAAATGTTGGGAACAGCTTGTATTTCTGTGATTTCTGTGCTCTGTTAGCTCCCGATTCCTAACAATTACTGCAAGCAGGTCTATTTTTCAAATTTTCGCTATAGACAAAGACTTTGTAACTCTGATGTATGATGGCAAGTTGATTTGTTCTCATCTATTCCAAAATGATGCTTGCTTTGTTAGCCAAAATGATGCTTTCAAATGTTACTGAGAAATTTTTGCATAGGCACTACCCATCATTGGCCTATCCAAGAATTTGAATGCTTATAAGTACACACATCTTAAAATTGTCTTGGGACAGTGCTTCCCTAAGAATTTCTCAATGTTATTTGCATGATTGTGTAGATAGATGACTGTTAAGCTATTTCTGAACGCAAGTTTGTTGAAAACAAAAGAAACTATTTAAATAATCTACAGTAGCATTCATTATCGTTTTCATTTATTTCTGGCGTATTGGAAGGTATATCCGAAGTTGTTATTGTTCTTTTTTTTTTGGGTAAAAATATGTTAGTGTTTTATTAAATATTTTTCCACAAATTTTCTTAAAATGTTACTACTGCAAAAAAATTGAACTAACGTGGTGTTCGGCATATTTCTGAATTGATGATAGAATTGAAAGATAGAAGTAAACTCGCAACAGAAATCTGACATAACCGTGGGAATAGCATATCTTCCAAGTTCCAAAGTTGTAATTTCTGTGCACGCTCAAGTTTGTCTTGAACGCACAATCACAGGCGTATAGCCCGTTGGCAGCAGTAACTATTGGGAAGTTTAAAATTATAACTTGAGTTTAAATTTTGTAATCAAGTAATAGGCATGGCATTATGGATTAAACTCGGGTGATCTAACCCAATAAATAGTTTACGGTGGACTAATATTTGAAAAATTGTTCTAAACTCCAATGTCGACAAATGTCGCCCTCGTAAGAAGAAGCTCACGGTCTTCTATGTCCTCACGGTCTTTAACGGTGATTTAATTGATGTCGGTTTGATAAAAAAAAGAAAAAACGAATATAAGTGTTACATCGGTGACCTGATCCGTTTTTGGAATTTTATTTTATTGTTCTTGTAAACAAAGTTTGATCTTTATTGTTTTGGTGTTGAAATTGTTGACTGTGAATAGTTGATAAGAAACCAACTCGACCCAATCCATTCATAATTAGGTCAAATTGGGTTGCATAACATAAAAAACCTCAAAACCGAACCCCAACCCATAATATTCATTCTGGCATGAATATCTTTCCCTTTTTATTTTTTTTATTTTTATTTTTACAATATCCGACCTGACTCGTGAGTAAGGATGAAGGTATGTTTACCTTTTGAGGGATTGACTTTTGCAAAATTATACCTGTCAGGGTCAATATACATGTGTTTTACCTTGCTTGTTATAGGGTATGTTTGGTTATTTTAAAATAAGCGGAGCGGAGCGGAATGGAATAGAGCAGAGTGAAATAGAACAAAACTTTCACTCCATTGTTTGGCTATTTTATGACGGAGCGGAACAAAATTTCCATTCCATCATTTGAAAACTGAACGGAATGGAATCAGTTATAATTTTTCTATTACTTTTTTACCCCTTTTTTTATTAAAAAAATATATAATAATAATAATAATAATAATAATAATAATAATAAGACATATATATAAATATATTTTTTAAATGACAAAATATATATATAAATATGTAATGTAATAAGCAAAAATGTAAAATATTATTAAACATGTATACTGTTATATATAGTATATTATTATATATTATTGTCCGTGGTGCTTAGCACAACTGACAAAGTATTTGCCGCTTGGACGCTTGGGCGCGGGTTCGAACCCGCTACGCCCCCCTTTCAGCGCTCTTTGGAGTGCGTAGTAGGCCGCTGGGCCATAAGACCAAAAAAATATTATTATATATTATTATTATAATATGATAGAATCAAAGGGCAGAAGACAATAATTAAATATTTATGAAAACTGAATAACCTATTTCTATTAACGTTGTTTTGAACAAAGTTCCAGTTGTTTCGTTATTGTACGTGGGTGCTGGGTCGAAATGAAAAATTGAGCAAGCTAGAGACGCATAATGTTTAGAACGATGAACCACCACAATCAACAGTATGAGATGGGCTGCGCTAAAAGTAATTCTACAAGCAGAGGACTGTTGCGCTTTTCACGCAGAGTATGGAAGAAGCACAGGATGCAGAGTGAGGAAGAAGCACAGAGGAAGAGTACAGGGATATAACAGTAATTTAATAATTGATAAATAAATTAAGATGTGGTTCCATCCCATACCCCCCAAATTGGAGGGGAAGCAAAATGGTGGTAAGTGATGGAATGTGATGGAATGGATACTACTGGGTTTCATTTCATTCCACCCTTTTTTTAATAATCCAAACAATGGAACATTGATCCATTCCATACCATTCCACCTTATTCCATCAATCCAAACATACCCATAAAGTTTTAATTTTCGTATAGAAGGTATTGTTTTGACATCTTTTTGTGAACCTAGATATTCCCGGTCGAAAACCAATGACTAATTCAGATATTGATATCTATTTAAGGTTTGACCTCTCCCAACGAATATTCTTTCCTACTATCAAAAGTGATTACATGGACGATCTTGACCATTGAAAAAAGGATGGTTGAGATAGATTTATTGAATTTATGATTTGAACAATCTAATCTCGTACCAACGATGTCGATTCTCCTAACTGCATTAGCATAGGAATTAGTGACCGCAGACAATCCAAGTCTCTAAGTTAAGACTCTCGCTCTGCCCGGGAACACCCTACTACCTAAGAGCATTTTTAGCGCAGTAACTAAACGCGATTGCAAGTCTGTGTGTCATGACATGACCACTGCACCGTGTCTTTATTTTTTGCCAAAGAACTTAGTAAGGCTACGCATCTTAAAATATTTTTGGGACCTACTATGAGTGAGAGAGAGAGAGAGAAAAGTTGTCAAGAAAAGTGAAATTAAAGAAAAAAATGGGACCCACAATTTTTTTTCGAAAACTTGGTAAGAAACATGAGTTGTGGGTGCTCTAAGAACTATAATTTATTTATCAAATGGTATCGTACGCGGTTCACTACTTGGGGATTCTTATTACTGAATACGGTACTATTACTAAGTAGGAATATTCTGATTTTTGTGTAAAATAAAATGCTGGACGATAAGCGTCAAAATACGCGGAAACACATCGCCCTTACAACAAGACAAGACAAGACAAGGAATTGGATCTTTGTCTAGTACGTACTTACTACGATAGTTTGAGTATTGTGAATGGGTTCACCTCGGATAAAGTAAATACCCAATAGCCAACTGGCTCCAGATTTTGCCCGAAGATTTTCCCCCCTGTACTTTTTTCTCTTTCAATTTCCCCTCAGCCGTTACCCCATTCTGGCTTTCAAATGGAAGCAACACACTGCATTTTTTGTTTCCCGTCTGTTACTTATGCCATGACAACAATGTACTAATTAATCCTACTTTAATATATTTCCATTGATATTTCTATGAAACAGAAAAGCCACAGAGCACAATTATGAGTCGTCCCTCTTCTCATTAATTTCTTCTTCCTCCTTTTAATTTCGAGAACAATACGACACAGTAAATTTGACAGAGACTTTCTATCCCGGGTAAACTAAAAACTTCCCTCGCTCCTCCCGTTTTCCCTCACGAATCAAATAATATTATTTCCTTTCCTTGTCTCTTCGTACGCGTTACTAATTTTGATTTTACCTTTTTCCCTCTTTACATTCTTCTCTTCTCTTGTCTTCTCTTCAACTTCTGACTCTTCTCCGCTGTCCATCCATTCATTTTCTCCTTTTCTCTTTTACATATTCTCTTACTATTTCCCAGTCGGTTTCCTTTTCTCTTCTCCAGTCTCCACCCCCTCTTTTTTTTTTTTTCACTTCCACCGACTGCTAGTTTTATCTCCCCTCTAAATTATACTAATCTTACTTCCTTGGTCTTTCCATTCTTTTTGATTCGTGGCTTTTGGGCAAGCCAGGATTCTTTCTTCTTTCACGGGTTTCCTTCTTTCCAAGGGAAGCATTTCTTTAGATATAGGAGGAAATTCTGTCAAAGGTTACAAGCAAAGAAACAACAAGAAGAAGCAACCAGGTCAACGGTCGGTCAACAGCATGTTTTCAAGGGGCAAAAAGTGTGACATTACTGGTGTTCACAGCGGGAACCCAAATGTGGGTGAATGTGAATTAAGGCCAGGAGGAATGCTTGTGCAAAAGCGTAATTTAGATTATGCCAATAAAAATTCAACATCTTCGTCCATTATCAAAGTTAAAGTGAAGTATGGCTCCTCCTATCACCAAATTCGTATCAGTTCTCATGCAAGTTTTGGTACATTCATTCAGCTTTAGAGTTTCCTTTCTTTGCGTTTATTACTATTATTATTGCAGAGATTATTTTGATTGATTATTGGATTATGGTTCTTTCTTTGGGGTGCAGGGGAATTGAAGAAAATGTTGACAGAATCTACGGGATTGCATGCTCAGGATCAGAAGTTGATTTTCAAGAAAAAAGAGAGAGATTCAAAGTCGTATCTTGATGTTGAGAGAGTCAAAGAGGGATCAAAATTGGTGCTGATTGAGGACATTGTGAGTAGAGAACGAAGGATACTCGAGACGTTAAAAATTGTAAAGAAGGAGAAGACTTCAAAATCCTTAACAGAAATCAACCTTGAGGTTGACAAACTCGCAAAAAAGGTATCCAGTTTTAGACTTTTTAACTTCCACATTGTAAAATGGTGGCTTTAAATTTAATTCAATGAAATTGGGTAGGTTGAGGCTTTGGAAGCTGCTGCTTCTGCTGGTGGAGTTATAGCAGAGTTGGATGTAGAGAGTTTAACAGAAAATTTGATGAGAATGTTAATTACATTAGATGAAATTTACGGTGAGGGTGAACTGAAAGTGCAGAAAAGAGAGCAGGTAACTCTTGATTTTTTCAAAACTGCAATCTATAAATTCAATTGATATTTATTTAAGTCATTTACGTTTTGAAAAAAAAAAAAATTTAATGTGAAGGTTAGGAGAGTTCGGAAGCACATTGAGACTCTTGATATGTTAAAGAAGCCAAGGCCAAATTCTATTCCCATTAAAAATGAAGATAACAAGGTTCATTCTGGTGTTCAAAAGCAGCACTTGCAAGAGAGATTAATTGTCAAAGAGAGGCAAGGAAATACTAAAACTGTAGAGGAAATTCTCAAGAAGCAGCAACCTTTGAAACATTCTGATTCAGTTGTAGTAACAACGAGATGGGAAACTTTTGATTGAGGCATTTTGATTGCAACAAAAATGCCTCCCACATTATTTAAGAGCGCATTAAGTTGCTTTGGTTGGTTTTAAACAATTAAAATCTTTTAATTTCAGAAGCTAGTTCTTAGTTTTATTTGCCTTATTTGCTGGGATGCTCAGCTATATCCAATGGAGAAAATTTATTAAACCGTGTTCTTTGTGAGCGGTTTTCCTCTCTTTTTCTATCTGTCGGTGTGATTGCTTAGCTGTGAAGATTTTTTTTCTCTTTCTCTTTTGATACGGTTGGGTAGCGAGTAGGGACCATGCAATCAATCATAGACTTAAATACAAATCTAAAGGGCATTAATATTGAGATAAATGATATGTGCTGCTAGCTTGTGGCTATTCCTCCGACTGGCCACTCACTTTAACTAATTCTTTGTTTTTCCCCCACTTCTGCTGCCATATTGAATTGGGACAATGCTATTCAGCGCTCGAGCATATTATTGTCTGACAATTTTTTCCTTTGGGAATTGGGTTGTAAATATTTTCGAGATTGGGACATTTTCTTAATTAACAAAATTAAAAAAAAAAGTAGTGTTTCTGGTCTGTGCGGGAGCTTAAAGGCCCATCATGGAGGCCCACATTCAGAAGCGTACTATGCAAGTTGTGTCAGAGAAAACACACAGATCATGATCGTGGCTGTTCTTCTAATCAATGGTTGAGCGCAACTCATGCTGTGATCGACGCCGCAATAGGTGCGAGATTGGTTACGAGCTAATGGACGCTCCTACTAGTTCTCTCCATCTTTCTTTCCACAGCGAAAACTAGTAGTTCTCTCCATCTGATCTCCTATATAAGGTCATCTCTTTGAGTGGTTCGGGTATGACCTCATTCCCTGCTTGACTCTACTTTGTTCACTTAGAGCAACTTTAGTGGTCATCAACAAAAGTTGTTGCAGCGTTTCTTAAATTTTGAATGCTGATGTGGCAACCAAGTTTAGTGCACTGTTGCTTACAAATCGGTCGAAGCAACTCCACGGCTTACGGGCAACTAATGCTTATTGTGGGCCCATGAGGAGAGAGACAGAGAGAGAAAGAAATTGCTCCTCTGTGTGTGTCAGTTTGCTCACGCTGCTTAATTGCTCGCGTTGCTGACGCTCTTACTGACTTAGGCTGTTGGAACCTAAGCGATTGAGATGTTTAGACCCTCATTAATTTTGATGATAACAAAGTATTCACAAGAGAACAATTTATGTTCTAACATTTCTTGAAGTGTGCAGATACTAATAATACGTATATTCTAAGCCACTCAAGCAAGAAGAAAGTAATTCTCAAGAGAAGGATTCATTCTATGTGTCAGCATCCGGCTCATCCTTGTGAGCGTCTGGAATTTCCTCTTTATACACTATGCTTATCCAATTGCTACAAGCGTCCGAACTTAGATTTTGAACGAGCGTCAACTTCCGATTGAACGAGCGTCAGAACTTCCGATTCTCGAGCGAAGGCTGAACCTCCCTTCTAATCCCGTGTTAGTCACGTTGCTGCTCTACCTCTCAGAAGTTTCTGGAACGGATTTCAAAATTGATCTTGAGCGCTAAAATTGTTGTACGAGGTATCAAAGGTGAAACCTTTAACTACAAGACAAAAATCGTACAAGCAAGGTAGTACAAAACCGGTAACATGTACTCCTGGGATATTCTCTGCAAAGCAAGAAAGAGACAAAGATTTTGAATTTACCTTACTCAATGGTAAGGAGCCATTTTTACCTTAACGGTTATATCCTTGGAACTCCTATATATACCTCATGGTATCCATTGAAGAAGTGATGAACGTCTTGTGAAAAAGCTTCTTTGAAATTAATTTGAAATATTTATCGAGAACAGTAATCGCTTCGTGAGCAACCAAGTCTCGTGCTAAGTCTCTGGACTACGTAATCAACTCGGCGTCCGACCCTTTCTTTAAGAAAGTTTTTCTATAGTTGAGCTTAATCTTTTATCCTCTGTGAGAGTTAATTTTAATCGTACTTCAACTCTTTTGTAAAAGTTGTTTTGGCCTAGTTAAAATTTGTATCCTCAAAGGCTCGATTGTCTCGAGTCGTTTGAGAAGTTGAGAGTATTGTCAAGTTGTGACAATAGAATACTCTTGAGAAAATTGTAATCGATTGATTATAGTGCAAATCCTTGAGAACGAAGGGACTAGACGTAGCTATCAGTTTGGTAGTGAACTAGTATAAATTTACGTGTCTCTGCTTTACGCTTTCTATTCATTTTTATCTTCTTTGCGTTAAAAAAACAAGTTTTATCATTTGCTTTTCAGCGTCAGGTTATACCCAAGATCCGATAAACAAACAATTTTGAAAAACTTGTGTTCTATAGTGTTTCTAACTTAAAGTTTACGAAAAGTTTGTAAACACAATTCAACCCCTTCTTGTGTTCACGTTAGGTTGGTACGAGCTCGACCTCTTGGTTGAGCACTTAGATGTCAAGAGAAAAGATTCTATATTGTGAACATGTCATCGAAGGTGGTCATATGAACCGTCCTCCTCTATTCAATGGAGAAAAATTTGATTACTGGAAAGATAAGATGAAAGCATTCCTTGAGGCACAAAGTCTTGATTTGTGGGATATAGTTGAAAGCGGATACATTCTTCCTGCTAATGCCCTTGGCGTTGCAATATCAAGGGAAAACTGATCTGATGATCAGAAAAGAGATATCAAACCAATCAGAGGGCCAGATTTATTCTCATCTGTGCTATGACAGAAAGAGAATATGATAAATGTGGCAAGTTTGATACTGCCAAAGAAATCTGGGATTCTCTTGTGTTGTCTTATGAGGTTACGCCAAGTAAGAGAAACGAAGGCTAGCATGATGGTTCGCCAATATGAACTATTCAAAATGGAAGATGGAGTAAACATTGAAACTATGTTTGGAAGATTCCAAACACTTGTTCATGGGTTGCAAGCCCTTGGAAAAAGTTATACCACACCTGATCATGTGAGAAAGATTTTGAGAAGCTTGACAAGGCAGTGGAGACCCAAAGTCACTGCTATTCAAGAAGCAAAAGATCTGAATGTTCTTCGGCTTGAAGATCTTATGAGTTCCTAAAAGCTCATGAACTTGAGCTAAATGAAGAAGAACCTACCAAGAAGAGTAAGTCTATTGCTTTAAAAGTTAATCAACATAAACCTAGTACTTCTAAAGCTTTTGGTGAAGAAGAAGAATCAGAGGATGAAGCTTCAGAAGCAGACTCTGATGGATCAGATGATGAGCTTGCATTCATATCTAAGAAGATCCAAAGAATGTGGAAGAAAAGAAACTTCAGAAGGAAGATTTAGAAGAAAGATTCAAAGGACAAGAAGGAGAGCAAAGACAAGGACAAAGCCCAAGTCATTTGCTACGAATGTAAAGCCTGGACATTTCAAATCAAGTGTCCTAATCTTAAAGAAAAGCCCACAAGAAGCTCCTTCAAGAAAAAGAAGAAAGGTCTCATGGCAACATGGGAAAATCTTGACTTATCCTCCTCTCGAGGAAGATAAAGAAGAAGCTCACATTGCCCTGTGGCGCATAATCGACATTGAGTCGGAAGAAGATGTTGAAAAGGTAATAGTATATGATTCCTACTCAACTTCAACTTGCTTTTGATGATCTTCTTAAGGACTCGCCACTCTCTCTGCGAGTATAAGAACTTGAAAAGAAATTTTTAAAACTATCACAAGATTTTCATTCCTTACGTAATGAAAACTCAGACTAAGGAAGAGAACCGTAAGTTTAAAACGAAAATCGTCTGGTTGATAACCGGCCTGGAAGATAACAAGCAACCGTGTCGAGAGCTCTCAAGCTAAGAGTTACGTAGTTCTGAGCGATCCTAGCGCAAATCAAATGACTATGAACAAGCATTTCAAAAGTTTCTTGCAGAGTGTAACTCGAAGCAAGCAAGCTTCAATGATCTGGGGTGTCAGTAAAACGACAACTCATGGTCTTGGCTATATACCAGATGAAACCCTTTTGGAAAATAATTCAGCATCTGATAAATCCCATAGCCATAGTAAATGCTTACATTGTACTTATTGTAATAAATCTGGTCATTTGAAAAGTGCATGTAATGTTTTTAAAACTAAGAAGGATAAGCCTCCTTCAAGAACTAACAAGAAAGGACCCAAAAAGATATGGGTACCTAAAGATAAAATAGTCTATGTTGCAGACATGCTTAGCAACAAAGTCAACACACCAGTCTTGGTACTTAGACAGTGGATGCTCGCGTCACATGACGGGAGAAAAGCATATGTTCCAAGAACTAAGACCTAGAGAAGCTGGATTCGTTGGTTTCGGAGGAAACCAGAAAGGTAAAATAGTTGGAATTGGTCGCATAGGTAAAGGCTCTCTTCCTTCTATTGATAATGTTTTATATGTTGAAGGACTGAAACATAATCTATTGAGCATAAGTCAATTATGTGACAATGGTTATGAAGTCATCTTTACAGAAACTGGATGTTTAGTAAAAAGCAAAAACGATGGATCTATATTCTTTACAGCAAAGAGGAAACAAAATGTTTATAAAGTTGATCTTTACGAACTTGAAAAACAAGGTGTCAAGTGTCTTATATACATTGAAGATGAGCAATGGATTTGGCACAAAAGATTGGGTCATGCCAACTTGAGATTAATCTCAAAATTAAACAAGCACAATCTTGTTAAAGGCTTACCAAAACTTAAGTACAAATCGATGCCCTTTGTGAAGCTTGTCAAAAAGGAAAACAAGTTAAAACTTCCTTTCATTTAAAAAATGTTGTTTCAACTTCTAGACCACTTGAACTTTTACATCTTGATCTTTTTGGTCTCACAAGGACAGCCTCTTTAACTGGAAAGAAATATGGTTTAGTCATTGTGGATGATGTTACTAGATGGACATGGGTTAAATTCCTTGCCCACAAGGATGAGTCTTATAAGGTATTTCTTGTTTTACGCAAATCAGTTCAAAATGAAAAAGACATTTGCATTTCCTCTATTAGAAGTGATCATGGGGGAGAATTTGAAAATGAGAACTTTCAAAAATTTTGTGAAGAAAATGGCATCTCCCACAATTTCTCCTCTCCTAGAACACCTCAACAAAATGGTGTTGTAGAAAGGAAAAATAGGTCCCTCCAGGAAATGGCCAGGACCATGATCAATGAAGGCGATATTGCAAAACATTTTTGGGCGAAGCGATAAAACACTGACTTGTTATATTCAAAATAGAATTTATATAAGACCTATTTTGAATAAGACTCTTATGAATTGTGGAAAGGAAGAAAACCAAACATTTCTTACTTTCATCCTTTTGGTTGTATTTGTTATATCCTGAATACTAAAGATCGACTTGGTAAGTTTGATTCCAAGGTCGACAAAGGAATCTTTGGGATATTACGAAAGATCTAAAGCTTTTAGAGTATACAACAAAGAAACTTTGACAGATTAAAGAGTCCATTCATGTCAAGTTTGATGATAAGAAGCCTGACAATCGCAATGTCGAGCTAGATGAGTTATTTTGATTTAAACCTCGGTGAAAAGCCAGACGGTGAAAATACATCTTCATCATCCGGTGGTGACAAGACGAAGAATTCGACTCAAGCGAAGTCAAGCAAGAAAAAGCTGGAAGTACAAAACCAATCATCCAAAAGATCAAATCATAGGAGAACCTAGTGACAAAGTACGAACCAGATCCTCCTTCAAGGAGCATGTCGATTTTGCACTTCTCTGCGAGATGGAACCTAAGGCGATTGATCAAGCTTTGGAAGATGAAGGGTGGATTCTAGCTATGCAAGATGAGTTAAATCAGTTCCAAAGGAATGATGTCTGGAAGCTAGTCACTCTACCAGAAGATAAGCAAGCTATTGGTACTAAATGGGTATTCATAAATAAGCTTGATGAAGACGGTAAAGTTGTGAGAAATAAGGCAAGGTTAGTTGCTCAAGGCTACTCACAAGAAGAAGGTATTGATTTCAGAAACTTTTGCACTGTTGCAAGATTAGAAGCTATTCGTATTTTACTATCATTTGCGACACATCATGAGATAACTTTATATCAAATGGATGTGAAAAGTGCTTTTCTAAATGGTTTTATAACTGAAGAAGTTTATGTTAAACAACCTCCTGGTTTTGAAGATATTGAATTTCCTGAACATGTTTTTAAACTTAAAAAGGCACTATATGGTCTTAAGCAAGCTCCCAGAGCATGGTATGATAGACTAAGTTCCTTTTTAATGGAAAATGGATTTACAAGAGGTTTAGTTGACACTACTCTTTTCAGAAAAACCTCAAACAAGCATTTCATACTTGTTGAAATATATGTTGATGATATTTTTGGAGCCACTAATGAAAATCTTTGCAAAGAATTTTCTAAGCTTATGCAGGCTGAATTTGAGATGAGCATGATGGGAGAATTGAAGTTCTTCCTTGGAATACAAATCAAGCAATGCAGTGATGGTATTTATATTCATCAAAGCAAATACATCAAAGAATTATTGAAGAAATTCAATATCTTTGGATTGCAAGTCGATGAGCACGCCTATGCATCCTACCGCTCTCGAGTAAAGATGAAATTGGTAAGAAGGTAGATCGAAGCTATACTGAGGTATGATTGGATCTCTACTTTATCTTACGGCTTCAAGACTGATATTATGTTCGTCTGCTGTGTGCTAGGTTTCAATCGGATCCTAGAGAATCACACCTAAGTCTTTGTTAAAAGGATATTTAGATATTTACAAGGAACTACTAATCTTGGTTTGCTTTATAAGAAATCAAAGATTACCAATTAGTAGGTTTCGTGATGCTGATTTTCTTTGGAGATCGAATTGAAAGAAAAAGCACAAGTGGAGGTGCCAATTCCTTGGAGCTAATCTTGTGTCTTGGTCAAGCAAAAGGCAAAGCACAATAGCACTCTCAACGGCAGGTTGAATACATCTCAAAGAAGAAGTTGCGCTTCTCAACTTGTGGATGAAGTATCAACTTAAAGACTACTTGATAAAAGAGAGTAACATTCCTATCTTACGTGATAATACATCCGCCATATGTCTTACTAAAAATCCTATATTGCATTCTAGAGCAAAGCACATTGAGATTAAGCATCATTTTATAAGAGACTATGTTCGAAGGGTATTTTAGAAATAAAATTTGTAGACACCGATCATCGGTGGTGACATATTTACAAAACCCCTTCTTGAAGATAGATTCAATTTTATAAGAAGAAATTTAAACTTTCATCTTATAAAAGAATGATTAATCTCAGCCGATGATAAACTAAATCTCAAAGATCTCGATATGACATAAGCATGTATGTGCATCAAAGATCTTATCATCATACGCATCATAACTCATCATCCGTAAGTCGGTTGCGTGCGTCAGAGCACACCCACACGTGTCACACGTGTTAAGGACTCAGCGTCTCATCATACCTCTTGAGTCATGATTATTTACGTTCTTCGATAAAATCTTTTACTTTTATTTTGGCGTCGCATTTAATGAAAAAGCGAATCTTTATTTTCTTTTCTTTTTGATTTATTTTTATAAGAGAATACGGCGATATTTTTGAAAAATAATCGTACCATTCTCCTTTAACTTTCCCACTACTCCACATTTTTCGCTCACTCTGTGTTCTCTCGCAAAGCTGTACTCGTTCTCTCTTTCCCTCTCTCTCTCTGTATGTGTGCTTAAACCTAAAACCTTCATCACCTCCTTCTCTCAATCGCACTCATGGTGGAGTAACAACATCTGAATATCTGACTATCTATAACACCATGACTGAAGGAAAAGTCCTGTTAGAAAATCGAGTTGATTTGGAAAACTTCAAGCTCTATGGCTTCGACTTCTTCAATGGGTTCAAGGCAATGGGCTGGGAACAATATTTCTTTTGGAATCCGGTTGAGGTTCTGGTGACTGCGATTAAAGAACTTTGGGGTAACGTTCGGTTACATAAAGGTGGCATCTTTGAAGGAACAGTGAAAGGTTTCAAGTTTATTTTTTCCATCAAAAATATTTCTGAAGTCACTGGGTGTCCGTGTGAAGGCATCGTCTTTTATTCAGAATGGGCTGACGCATTTCATGGGATTGAGAAGGTCAACAATGATCTGTTTGAGAACTACCAGCAGCTGAAAGAATCTGGTGAAACACCTACTGCCAAGAATCTGAAAAGCCATTTCAGAGTTCTTCATAAAATAATCACCAAGAGCGTCCTGTTGAAGGCTGGCTCTAGTGACATTGTCAACTACGAGCAGAAGTTCATCATGAGACATTTCATGGCTGGAAACAAGGTGAACCTGCCAAGGTTAATCCACAACAACTCGCTTTCAATGCTCTAGTCAACTCAAGAAAAGGTGTTCCGACAAGAAGAATACCTACAAGTTCATTCCGTATGGTGTCTTGCTCACCAAAATGATGGACAAGAATCTGGTCATAAACAAGTCGATCGCTTTACGGATCGGGAGAAGGCAAAGTATTTTGGTCTTTGATAATATTGTGATTCCCGACACTTTTGGAGTCAATGACCGTAAGAATGAAATTGCCATCGGGTCCATGATGAAGAAGGTGAAAGTTGAACAACAGGAAGAGGAAGCGGAAAGAAAACCACCGAAGCTCAAGGCCTGGTGAGAAAAGATCTCACGAGTCTCCTTCGAGAGAGACAGAAGAACAAAGCGAAGGTGGCTCTGCACTCTTGTTGAAGAACCGTAAGATGAGGACCGAGTTCCCATCACCAGGTTACGAGAAAGAGGAGCAAGCCGGTCGAGAAGCCTGTCTCAACATCCGGACAATGAAGAAGGACATTCAAAGATTCGCCCAAAGATCTCGCCTCGCATGAAGCTCAAAAGATCGGTCAGTAATCTGAACCTGAACCAAAGGTCTTGAATTCTCCTGATGAATCAGATCTGTTGTTGCATCTGATACCATCACTGCTCCACCACTATCCTTTGCTCAACCACCACAACATCAAACCCTTAAACAGAAAACCTCCATTGCCCCTAAACAACCTATCCAGCCATTATCCACTACACTTAATCTTAACCTACCACAAATTTCCCCAAACACTTCACTCACTACATACATTTCCAAGCTTCATTCTCATCCTTTTAACCTACTTTTCAAAACTCCCCCCATAAATCCCTTCAAACCCCACTCACCAAAAGCCTACAAAATCACCAAAGCCACTCCCACCTTACTTACCCTTACCATAAAACCAACAGATTGGTGAAAAGAAAAATATCTCATACAAACCTCGGTTTGTAAAGTATGAGATATATAACAAAGATCTACAACCGCCCTTCAACCTGGCATTTAAAAACCTTCACTGGAGTCGCCAGATTGAGATTGCCGATCCTATAAGTGCAACCTTCAAGGATGGAGATGATCACGCCCAAATGTATTTCATAGGAAGGTTGAGACCAGCCTTCAGGAAGCGAGCAATTCCCTTCTCTCGCTGATCTTCCTCTATCCTCCTCGATGGAACCACTCACATTGGAAGAATGTGGAAGGTGGATCACAGATGATGAAGCTGCCTTCATGGCACATTGCCTTGAGCAGAAAAGGCTTGAAGTTATAAGGCAATATCGAGACCCATCATCTGTCTCTGTCAAGATAGTACCAGATAGACAAAGGTGGCTACCTTGGTCTATTCCTGGGAAAAGGAAGGAACCCGCTCCGGGGAAGCAGCCTTTCAGCAAGATCGGGCTAAAGGAATATGAGAAGGCACCTACCAAGTACAATATTAAGGATTTCTCTCAGCTTCCGATTGCCAAGATCTCTGAGGATCACGCCAGAAGGTTTTACCTGACTTCTCTGAAGAAAGATGAATGGAGAACTGGCTCCTCAAGCTGCTGCAATGCTGAAAAGGCCACTATTCCTACTGTTGGGAAAATCAGGCAAAGTTATCGACATCAACTTCGAACAAAGTATACTTCGATGATATGTTCAGATGCTCGATGAATCGCACTTGACCGCATGAAGATCTATAACCAATGGGTCAGCTGTGACCAAACTCTTCGATATTGGGTTTACGTGGAGTCAATGGTGCGAATCGTGGAAAGCCAAAGCCTTATTACCACGCCTTGACCCTTTGTGCTAGAAGAATATGACAGGAAAATCGAGAAGAATCTACCTGGCGTAAAATGAAGCATTCTCCTTCACCGTGAAGCTTTGAGTGTCTTTATCGAAATTTATGGGGAGAAGACGCTGGGAATAGGTTTGACTCTTACACGGTGATGTTGTTCTTCATAGGAAACCATCTTCTTGCATTTGCTTTATCCAGAAGATGTGAAGCATCAGTGGCAGATTCAGACAGAATCAGAGCTCAGAAGACTCGGAAACTTCATCAAATGGGTCATACCAAATGATGCATTCTTCTTGAGAGCTCAAAGAAAGAAGGATTTGAGACTGAAGTTATCCAACTGGGTGCTTGCATAGCATCGGAAGATGAAGTTCAGATCTGCATCGTAAGTGGACCTTCTGCTTCTTTTTCTGCAATGGAAATGGTCACCATTCCCAAAGCAGAATTTGAAGAAGTGAAGGCTACAAACTTGAAGGTTACTCAGCTAGAGACTGCACTGAAGCTACTCTACGAACGTCTCAATATCCCACCTCCACCTCTTCCAAACCCTTGATTTTTTTTACTTGTGTGTGATATAAAATCTATTTGGTTGATACAATTATATATATATAAATATGTTTGATCTAATTATCTGTCTTTTGTTCAAATTTTTCTAAGTCTTATTTTGACTATGATGTGTTTTTACACTCTTTTTGTCTGATGACAAAAGGGGGAGTAAAAGAAAGGTATGATGAACACGAAAGAAAGGTATATTGAACACGTGAGAATCCGATTATCCACCATCCGATGGATACACTGGAACTAAAAGTATCATGCATATCATTTCATACATAGCATTTTTTGCGCTAATATTCATTGATCTAGTGCTATGAAAATGTTTAATAAATTTTCGGTACAATGAAATATATTTGATTAAATCAATCTATTTGGTATATAATCAGCATCCGATCTCACTTTATTAAATACATGCTCTGATACATTTACTGATTTTTCGTAATCACTTAGATGAATTTGCTTACCAAAAATTGCCTTAAAACCTGAATTGTTCATATATATCTAAATCAATTAAATTCAGGGGGAGACCCTTAATGTCTTTTTGAAACTAAATTGTTCATCTACCTTAGATGTTTGTCATCATCAAAAAGGGAGAGATTGTTGGAACCTAAACGATTGAGATGTTTAGACCCTCATTAATTTTGATGATAACAAAGTATTCACAAGAGAACAATTTATGTTCTAACATTTCTTGAAGTGTGCAGATACTAATAATACGTATATTCTAAGCCACTCAAGCAAGAAGAAAGTAATTCTCAAGAGAAGGATTCATTCTATGTGTCAGCATCCGGCTCATCCTTGTGAGCGTCTGGAATTTCCTCTTTATACACTATGCTTATCCAATTGCTACAAGCGTCCGAACTTCCGATTTTGAACGAGCGTCTGAACTTCCGATTCTGAACGAGCGTCCGAACTTCCGATTCTGAGCGAGTGTCTGAACCTCACTTCTAATCACGTGTTAGTCACGTTGCTGCTCTACCTCTCAGAAGTTTCTGGAACGGATTTCAAAATTGATCTTGAGCGCTAAAATTGTTGTATGAGGTATCAAAGGTGAAACCTTTAACTACAAGACAAAAATCGTACGAGCAAGGTAGTACAAAAACGGTAACATGTACTACTGGGATATTCTCTGCAAAGCAAGAAAGAGACAACATTTTGAATTTACCTTACTCAATGGTAAGGAGCCATTTTTACCTTAACGGTTATATCCTTGGAACTCCTATATATACCTCATGGTATCCATTGAAGAAGTGACGAACGTACTGTGAAAAAGCTTGCTGAAATTCTGCTGAAATATTTACTGAGAACAGGCACTGCTTCTGTGAGCAACCAAGTCTCGTGCTAAGTCTACGGACTCTGAATCGAACTCAGCGTCGACCACTTTCTTTAAGAAAGTTTTTCTATAGTTGAGCTTAATCTTTTATCCTCTCTGTGAGAGTTAATTTTAACTGCATTTCAACTCTTTTGTAAAAGTTGTTTTGGCCTAGTTAAGGTCAGATTCCTCAAAGGCTCGATCAGCATCGAGTCGTTTTGAGAAGTTGAGAGTATTGTCAAGTTGTGACAATAGAATACTCTTGAGAAAATTGTAATCAGATTGATTATAGTGCAAATCCTTCAGGAACGAAGGGACTAGACGTAGCTATCAGTTTGGTAGTGAACTAGTATAAATTTATGTGTCTCCTGCTTTACTGCTTTCTATTCATTTTTATCTTGCTGCGTTAAAAAAAACAAGTTTTATCAAACTGCTTTTTCCAGCGTCCGGTTATACCCAGCATCCGATAAACAAACAATTTTGAAAAACTTGTGTTCTATAGTGTTTCTAACTTAAAGTTTACGAAAAGTTTGTAAACACAATTCAACCCCCCTTCTTGTGTTCACGTTCATAGGCATCAGAGTCTTTGCGGGTACACCCGCCGCCGTCATTACTATTGCTTTGCCACACCGTCGTTCGCTCCGGCCACCATTCTCTTTGATCATGATCGCTATCCGAGGTCAACACTGGTGGTTTAGGTAGCAACGCATAAAAATAATCTGGAAAATTTGACCCCTTTTTTTCACCAAAATTTTTTTATGAAAATATTTTTCTTAGTTATTATTCCCCGTCTCATTTTACCCTCCAAGATTGTTGAAATATTAGTTTGCCTTAAATTATTAGAAAAAAGAATCGCACGTAACAAAAAAAAGTCAGCTAACTTTTTTTTTTCTCTTGCCCTTTTCAATCTTTGATTAAATATTTTTATGAGATTATACTCCTCAAATAGAGTGTGTCTTGAGAAGAAGTGTTAAAGAGTATGTCAATAGCACTCTTCGTAATGAAAACTAGTCACATGTCTGTTTTTCTCTAGCAAGAAGTCTATAAATGATTTTTTTTTTACTGTAATATCAAAATAAATGGTGAAAACTTGCGATCAGTTATATAAAACTTATATGGAGTAGGGCAGGTGCTTTGTAGAATTACATTTAAACCGATATAATTTATGCTCTAGCCCAACTTTGTTTCACATGTTTGGCAGTGCTTTTATGTGCTGGAATGGCCCAACTTAATGATATTTTTGTAGGGCTTGCTACCCACACCCCCATTTTCCTTTCCACCCTCCTCCTTTTTATTTTTTTCTAAAGTACCCCTATATCGGAATCTCAATTCCATAACCCCTCCCCTCCCCTTTACCTGGTCCCTCTTCCCCCCTGGCCGATTGAAGGAAATTTGGAACACATGAATTTTTATGTTACTTTTTGGGTCTTTGTGATGTTTTTGTTTGTGGATTCATGTAAGTTTTGGTTAGATGCCCATGTACCAGAAGAAGAACAAAGTGTTGTCTTTGATGGCTGATCGGTGTACGAAACCTGAGGCGTGTAGTCACTGTCCTAAGGATTTATCCGCAAGATTGCGCAAACCCCCCAGGATACAACAGGCTCTTCCCGGCGATGATCTTACTGGGGCTATCAGAACTCGAGAAAGGAACACAAGGTCAGATGGTAGCCCAGGCTGAGACCGAAAACAAGAAGGAAAAATAAAACGAAGCTGCCAAAGTAAGGTGTTAGGGTTAAACTGCAGTTGTAAATTTATAATAAAAAATATGAACGTTAAAGATAATTTTTTAAACGTTAGTGGAGATAGTGTTACACAAAATCAGGAGCACTTAGCATCAAAAGATTTTTTCCGTATAAGACTAAGTCAAACTCGTTTTGCCTCTAAATGGCCACTTTTCGGATAAGGCTTTCAGAAATATTTTTAAGCAAAATTAATTAAACGGGTCGGACCAAAAAGTTTGGGCTGACTATTATCGTGCGCGCAGGGGGGCAAATCGGAAGATTTGCACTGAACCAGGCCAACTTGGCCCATGCTTGTGCGCGCGAGGCCCATGCTCCCACTAGCTTGTTTACTAACTCCACTACACATCTAAGTATATAAAGCCTTAAAAGTCTCAAAACCAAACTATGTGGGACTTGCAACTTTTGAAATATTCAACAATATACAACAATCCCCCACATATTTCAGAAGTTTCAAAACAAGGAAGAATATAATAAAATTTTGCCTGGGTTAACATCTTGAGTGTAATGAATTGAATCTGATGAAGCAAGCTTTATGAATCAGATCTAGACTGATAAACTTAGCACACAGTGAATTAGTAAAGCAAGCTTTATGAACCAGAGACACTTTGTGTGTGTTAGAGGTTTATCAATCACATTACACCCCCACAGTTCTCGTGTTATCGCAGTGTTGCGCATTTAGGCCGTGCGCTTGCCTGGTATTCATGAGTGCTCTAGAGACCCGCCACGGTCTCATGCAAGCGGCCCCACTTGACACTCATATAGGTGTTTCCATCTAGTGTATGCTGCAACCATACACCACCCATAAGGGCTTATGAAAATCATTAAAAGCCTTTAAAGCTTATCCCTCAAGTTTAAAAATTGTAGCACATTCTCATAGCCATTATCGTAACACCATAGGAAGGGACAAAATTATTTTAGTGCTATCATAACTAACAAGTGACTTGTTTTTACCCATATGAACCTTCTTCATGGGATCTCCAATCACAAAGGTTGGGTTCCCATCACTTGTCGTTTTCCAGTGGCGTAAGTCCCATTTCCCTCGATGTTTCACTTATTAGTTTCCTCCCCAGGGGTTTTGTCAACGGATCCGCTAAATTCATTTCTGACTTCACATAATCAATGGAAATTGTTCCATCTTTTAGCAATTGCTTTACTACATTATGCCTCAACTGTATATGTCTATTTTTACCATTGAAAGTTTTGTTCTTTGCAATGGCTATCGCCGACTGGTTATCACAATGCATTGACACTGATGGGGTTGGTTTTATTCCTAAAGGAATATTTGCTAAGAAGTTTTTCAACCACTCAGCCTCACTACCAGCCAATTCCAGAGCAATAAACTCTGACTCCATAGTTGATCTTGCAATGATCGTTTGTTTGGCTGATCTCCAAGTAACCGCACCACCACCAAGTGTGAACACATAACCACTAGTAGATTTCGTCTCATCTGAATCAGAGATCCAGTTGGCATCACTGTATCCTTCTAATACAGCAGGAAATCCACTATATTTAATGCCGTAATTTATAGTGCCTCTCAAGTATCTCATGAGTCTAGCAAGTGCCTCCCAGTGATCCTGATTAGGATTATGAGTATATCTACTCAATCTACCTACTGCATACGCTATATCAGGACGAGAGAAATTCATCAAATGCAGTAAGCTCCCAATAATTTGGGCATATTGAGATTGCTCAACAGGATCACCTTTATTTTTCTTTAATTGAGAGTTAGCATCATAAGGGGTACTCACAGGCATAGATTCAAAATAACCAAACTTCTTGAGAAGTTTCTCAAAGATAATGATCTTGGGATAGTATTATACTATCACCCTTCCTTATGATTTTAACTCCCAAAATTACATTTGCTTGACCCATGTCTTTCATATCGAAATTATAAGCAAGAAAAGACTTAGTTCTAATTACAATGTCATCACAAGTACCAAAAATGAGCATGTCATCTACATATAGGCATATAACAACATTTTCACCATTCACTGATTTTGTATATACACATTTATCAACTTCAGCGGTGAAAAACCATCACTAATCAAAACATGATTGAACTTTTCATGCCATTGTTTTGGAGCTTGTTTCAAACCATATAATGATTTTAGGAGCTTGCAAACTTTATGTTCTTGACCAGGAATTACACATCCTTTGGGTTGAGTCATATATATTTCTTCTTCCAAATCACCATTTAAAAAAGCAGTTTTCACATCCATTTGGTGAATCACAAGTTTATAAACAGAGGCCAAAGCTATTAAAACTCGAATTGAAGAAATTCTTGTTACAGGAGCAAAAGTGTCAAAATAATCAATATTTTCTTTTTGAGTAAAACCTTTCGCAACCAATCTAGCTTTGTATTTTTCAATTGAACCATCAGGTAAATATTTTCTTTTAAAAATCCATTTACAACCAATGGGTTTTGCTCCGTGAGGTAAATCAACCAAAGTCCAAGTTCCACATTTTGAAATAGAATCAAGTTCGGTTTTAATAGCCTCTTTCCAAAATTTTGAATCAGAAGAAGAAATTGCTTCAGAAAATGTTTGAGGATCATTTTCAATAAGATAAGTGTAAAAATCACTTCCGAATGATGCTTCTTTCCTTTGTCTTTTACTCTTTCTTAATCCGTCATCCAGATTATCACATGCAACTTCTAAAGGTTCTCTAGGCACACTTTCAATTTTTAGAGGAAAAACATTTTCTAAAAATTCGGCATTTTTAGTCTCAACAATTGTATTGCGATCAAGAACATCACTATTAAGAACAAGGAATCTATAGGCAAAGACTATTTTCAAAGATATCCTATAAACAAACAATCAGAAGTCTTAGATCCTATTTTCCTTTTCTTGGGATCAGGCAACATAACTTTAGCTAAACATCCCCACACTTTCAAATATTTCAAATTAGGCTTATAACCTTTCAACAATTCATAGGGGGTTCTACCTGTTTTCCTATGCGGAATTCTATTTTGTAAAAACACCAGCTTGATTAAAGAGCCTCACCCCAAAGGTTGTCAGTGCATTAGAACTAACTAGCATTGCATTCATCATTTCTTTCAAGGTCCTATTTTTCCTCTCGGCTACACCATTCGACTCGGGAGAATAAGGGGAGTAACCTCATGTATAATACCTTCCTTATCACAAAATTCATTAAATGATATATATTCACCTCCTCTATCAGATCTAATCCTCTTAATCTTTCTATTCAGTTGGTTTTCTAACTCGGCTTTATAAGAAAGGAAAACACTAAAAGTTTCATCCTTATGCTTCAACAAATAGACCTTAGTGAATCTAGAAAAATCATCAATAAAGGTTACATAATACTTATTACCTCCCCTAGACATGGTTTGTTTCAAATCCCCTAAATCAGAATGAATTAGACTAAGAGGTTCATTTTCACGTAGTTGAACAGAGGGACATGATTTTTTAGTCAATTTTGCGTCAATGCATACATCGCATTTATCAGGTTGATCATTACGAAAATTAGAAATCATACCAAGATGCTGTAATTTCTTAACATATGAAAAACTAACATGTCCTAATTTAGCATGCCATATATCATAAGAGTCAATCAAATAAGCAGAACTAGATGCATTATTATTAATAACTTCAGAAACATTGAGTACAAAGAGTCCCTGATCACAGTACCCCTTCCCAACAAATACATTATTCTTTGTCATTACAATCTTGTCAGATTCGAATGACACTTTAACCCCAACTTTTCCTAAGAGTGCTACAGAAACCAAATTGGTCCTAATACTAGGCACATGCAGCACTTCACTTAAAGCCAATGTCTTCCCAGATGTGAGCTTCAGGAGTACTTTGCCTTTCCCTTGAACTGCAGCAGTTCTAGAATCACCAAGGTAAACTTGATCTTCTCCATCCCCTACAGAAGTGTAGGAGGTAAAGGCAGCTCTAGTTGCACAGATGTGCCTGGTAGCCCCAGAGTCTACCACCCATTTTCTCACATCACTGACCATATTCACTTCAGATATCACAGCAGCAATAATGTCATCTCCTTCAGTCAAATTGACTTTTGGCTTTGGAGGATTGTCACCTGTTTTCCGATATCTGCAGTGATATGCTTTATGACCTGGCTTTCCACACACAAAGCAACAACCTTTTTCTTAAGGTTGGGGTTAGTTACTCCGGGCACATAATCAGGTTTCTTTTCAGTTTTCTTGTCATACCTCTTATTGCGCTCAATGTTCTGGACTAAATTTGCCCGGGATGCCAAAGCCTTAGCACGTGCCTTATTGCATTCCTTCCTGCTGGTGTCTTCAATGATTAAGTGCTTGATGAGTTCCGAGAGAGTCATTTGTTTGTGCTTGTGCTTTAATTGTTGCTTGTAGTTGCTCCATGAGTTTGGTAATTTCTCGACGAGGGCTCCAGCAATGAACTGATCTGGAAGGTTGATGTTCTCTGCCTTCAATTCCTCCAGCAGCTTGTGGTATTCGTTGATCTGCACCTTGATTTCCTTTTCATCTGTCATCTGCCATCGGAGATAGTTTCCAACAACGAACTTCTGCTTGCTTGCATCCTCAGCTGTGTACTTATCGTTCAAGTTATCCCAGAGTTCCTTGGCAACCTTGTATGAGCAGTAGACATCGAACAATTCGTTAGATAAAGTACTAATAATTGTGTGACGGCATACCTTATTAGCATATGTCCATTTCTCCAGTTGCTTTGGATCGGTGTTAGCCTCTGTCGGCTTGTCATCAGTAAGAGCAAAAGCAACCCCGTGAACGTCCAACACAGTGTAGACCCGTTCCTGCCACCTGCGAAAATTCTGTCCCTCGAAGAGCTCAATTTTGGAGACGTCAGGGAACGGTTTGGCATAGGTGACCTGAACCGGAGGCGCTGTAGCGTCGTCATGAACAGCGACCTGTTTGTCCTTGGCATGGTTGTTGGGGGAAGCGTCGTCGCCAGCCATTATAAATCCTTAGATTGTTGTCTTTGATGGCTGATCGGTGTACGAAACCTGAGGCGTGTAGTCACTGTCCTAAGGATTTATCCGCAAGATTGCGCAAACCCCCCAGGATACAACAAGCTCTTCCCGGCGATGATCTTACCGGGGCTATCAGAACTCGAGAAAGGAACACAAGGTCAGATGGTAGCCCAGGCTGAGACCGAAAACAAGAAGGAAAAATAAAACGAAGCTGCCAAAGTAAGGTGTTAGGGTTAAACTGCAGTTGTAAATTTATAATAAAAAATATGAATGTTAAAGATAATTTTTTAAACGTTAGTGGAGATAGTGTTACACAAAATCAGGAGCACTTAGCATCAAAAGATTTTTTCCGTATAAGACTAAGTCAAACTCGTTTTGCCTCTAAATGGCCACTTTCTGGATAAGGCTTTCAGAAATATTTTTAAGCAAAATTAATTAAATGGGTCTGACCAAAAAGTTTGGGCTGACTATTCGATTTGCACTGAACCAGGCCAACTTGGCCCATGCTTGTGCGCGCGAGGCCCATGCTCCCACTAGCTTGTTTACTAACTCCACTACACATCTAAGTATATAAAGCCTTAAAAGTCTCAAAACCAAACTATGTGGGACTTGCAACTTTTGAAATATTCAACAATATACAACAATCCCCCACATATTTCAGAAGTTTCAAAACAAGGAAGAATATAATAAAATTTTGCCTGGGCTACCATCTGACCTTGTGTTCCTTTCTCGAGTTCTGATAGCCCCGGTAAGATCATCGCCGGGAAGAGCCTGTTGTATCTTGGGGGGTTTGCGCAATCTTGCGGATAAATCCTTAGGACAGTGACTACACGCCTCAAGTTTCGTACACCGATCAGCCATCAAAGACAACACAAAGAGCCTTATTTTATGCCTCCCCTCCTTTTGTTTTGGTTTCAATAGCTAATGTAGGAGTTGGGGGTTTAATGGAGGAAGAAGTTCAAAAATTGATATTTTGGTACAAAGGCAAAAACTGTTTGAAAAGGTTTGACCCTCCACTGCTGGCGTACTTGTTGTGTGGAAAAGCAAACCAGGAATGATATTGGTTAATGGCTAGGAAGGAAATGGAGGAATAGAAGGTGGGCGGGGAGGAGGAGGGGAAGGCAAAAGGGGCGGGTGGGGGAGTGAGGGGGTGGGCATGGACTCCAACGAATATTGTAAGAGAATGGACATATTTATGAAGAGAAACACTATATCTGAATCTGATTAATACCCGTATAGCAGTGTTGACTTGAGGTATGTTTAGTTATGTGGACGAAAGTGAAGAAACAAAATCAAATGAAAAAGGGAATAGGTGACAAGGGAAGAGAATAATCAAAAGGTTGTATTAAGAGTTTTCATTTGAGTTTTTTAAATTCTTTGAAATTATTCGTATTGAATGAAAATTGAAATGTTCACAAAAATGAATCAGGAGTTTTGAAATATCACAATTTCTTTTCAATATCTTGTATAAGTCCCCAACAAGATGAATGTGTACTTGAAACATTGCTTTTTCCTTCATTTACCATCAAATTTAAAAATCACTATTCTTACCACTATAATATATTATTTTGTTTGAGTTTGTGTTAGTGGATGAAGTGGTAGATTTGGCTCAAAAGGTCTGAAAAATATTGTTTAATTGATTTTCAAAATAGACTTTAAAAATGCCTATAATTCGGTTAATTGGGGGTTGTTGAACTATATGATGGGGAAATTTGGCTTCAATGACAAGTATAGGGCTTGGGTACGTGCTCGTGTTTTCTCAGATAGCGTTATTTTATGCCTCCCCTCCTTTTGTTTTGGTTGTTATCGCTAATATGGGAGTTGGGAGTTTATTGGAGGAAGAAGTTCAAAAATTGAGATTTTGGTACAAAGGCAAAAACCGCTTCAAAAGGTTTGACCCCTCCACTGTACGTTGACGTACTTGTTGTGTGAAAAGGAATTCAGGAATGATATTGGTTAATGATTAGGAAGGAAGATGGAACAAGAAGAAGCAGAAGAAGAAAGAATGAAATCAGAGAAATGTGCAAGAAAAATTTATTTAGCTGATACCGTATTACATTTTCATAATTGTGTAAAGAGTAACAAAAGTAAAAAAAAAAAAAATAATAATAAAATAAAATAAAAATAAATAAATAACAGAATCTAACTACTAACTCTAACCAACAAACTGAAAGTAGCTATTTAACTGACTTATCCTCTACCAGCTAATATCACGATCTAGATATTGTGTGGTGTTTCTGTAATAAAATTTAAAAGAAACTAGTAAATGTATATAAGCATCGTAATTATAGGCTAAGTACTAGCTTGGAACTTTTCTTTTCGGAAAAATAAAACAGCTTAACATTAACCCAAACCAAATGTGCATGTGATCGATTAAACATCTACCAACAACTGGTGTCTCTCCGTCTCCCACCAATTAAAAGATGAGGATATGTATATGTTGATTTTATTTTGTTATGTGGCAAATTATTATTGGTGAGAGACAGAGAATGTGACAGAAAAGTGAGACAATGAAAAATAAAAATTATCTCCGTTGACCCTAACTTCCATTCTTCTCCCCTTAATTTATAAAGAATAGTTATCTTTTGAGTCTTCTTCAATATAATAAAAACACAATATTTTCATGTGGGGTGTTGTTACTAACTAGCAAAGTAGCAATCAAGTCAAACTAGTAAATCAGAAGCCAAAGAGAATTTCTCAATCTGTTCTTCTTCTTCCACCTCCACCTCATCCCGTTGCTTTTCTTCATGATCACTTGGATCAGACGACGTAAGCTCCATGGCTCTTTCTGCTTGACCATCCCAATTGGTGCGTGCCAACACCAACACCATCGTTATCATACAACATCCCTGAGCTGCCAACATTCCAAGCCATAACCCTTTAAAGTCAAACCCTGCAAAGAAACTCAACCACACCGCAATAGGCATTCCCACAATATAAAAGCAACCCAAGTTTATATTCGCTCCCAATTTCGGCCTCGCTGTTCCCCTCAAAACCCCACAAACCGTTGTTTGCGGACAGTTACCAATCTCACAAAGCCCCACAATAGGCAACACCGTTGACGTCAAAGCAATGATCTCTGCATCCTTTGTGAACATAAAAGCCCAAACATTCCTCACCGAAAAAGCAAACAACAACGCAAGGAATCCCAAAACGAAACCGAAACAAACCCCCACAATTGCTGCGAGTTTTGCTCTCTTGGGATTTCCTGCACCAAGCTCATTGCCAACCCTTGTGGACACTCCAAAGCTTAGAGATGATGGGAAAATGTATATCAACGCCGTGGTTTGAATCAAAATCCCCATGGATGCAACAGTTGCATGTGGATTTATCAATAACCCGCAAAGTAAAATCATGATTTCATACCACCACCATTCAAGACAAATCGAAATGCAGCTTGGAATTGCAAGGTTCAGTAATGCCTTCCAGCCTCTGAAACATCCCCAGGAGAAGCCTTTCCACGTTCTCTTGTGTGTGCCCGAAACAATGATGTACATAATCAATGAACCAACGAGGTTGAAATTCGTCCAAACAGCGCTTAAAGCGATGCCTTTGATGCCAAGCTTGAGAATATTAACAAGGAGGTAATTGATGGGAACGTGGAGGAGAATAGAGAGAGCGGCACAGCATGTGAGAGGCAAGGTTATTGATTGGCTTCGAAGGTAGATTCGCAAAGGGTGTAATAACGATTGTGCTATTAAATCGGGAAGAGAATGAATAATGTAGAATTGTGCTTCGTTTGCTATGTCTTCTTCTTGACCAAAGAGGATTAATATCTTCTTCATATTGAGCCATAAGAAAGATATAGAAACTGAAGTTAGAAGGAGAAGAAGCACCATCCTCTGCATAGCGAGGCCGAGAAGTTTGAATCTTTTGGCTCCAAAAGCTTGACCACAGAGGGGTTCCATTCCCATGGCAAGGCCTGAGAGAACAGAATAGCCGGTGATGTTAGCAAATCCAATGGCAAGAGAGCCACCGGCGAGAGCGAGCTCGCCGACATGTCCGAGGAAGAGCATGGATATCATGGAACGAGAATAGAGTAATAGACCAGTTAACACCATAGATGATGATATGTTGGATATGCACTTTGCTTCATTGAGGGCAAGAGAGAAAAGGGTGTTTTGGGGATTTTGGCTTTGTAGTTGATGTGTTGGGGATATGGGGATCAAAGTGGTTAACATGTTGGGCTCCTCCTCATTTGTTTCATAGCAAGTAATGGTAGATGACGATGATGATAACTGGCTCATGGTTTGAAAGGATAGAGAGAGGAATTAGAGTAATTTACTAAGATCTTGTGGAATTGTTGCACTGCACTTTGTGAGAGTGAGACAAGTAGGGTTTAAAAGGGGAGGATTTGGGTACGTTTGTGTTTTTTGGAATGTTGGACGTACATGGAATATGGAGTAATGCACATGGCCAATTGTGGAAGTAGAGAAGAAAGAAAACGATAGGGTCGAAAGAGCACTAACGATGGAACCTTCATTTACAGCTCAAATGCTTGAAAAGGTTTTTCCAATTTCAAGCGTGTTTTTATGACCCAACCAATACCATATGTGAATGATATTTCACTATTGCACACGCAAACACTGAAAATGGGGCGAGTTGCGGTGGTGGCGGAGGCCGAAGCACACTGAACTTTCACGTAATATGGAGGAAAAAAACAAAAAAAACAAAGAATGGGTTGCGAAAATGCATTCAAATTGTGGTTTTTTATTTTATTTTATTTTATTTTATTTTTTATGGCTTGATTAGCTCAGGGCTGAACGATACGTAATCTTAATTACCTTATAAAGTAAATTCATGAAGGTTATTGGACGATAGCAAGGGGAACGTTTTAGGATTGATGTACCGGAAACAAGAGACAAATTGGAATGGTTAGCTAGAATTACTAACATTTAATTAAAATTTTGGATATTTATGTTTAAAATTCATGTCAAATCAATGCCATGTCGGCATTTATTAATGGGAATCAAATACATCCTCTTTTAAATCTCAGCCATTATGAACTGGAATTCAAAATTCTTGCAATTTTGCCCAAACGTTGCGTCGCTCCAAAAATGGAAAGATTCATTGAAATGGGGTGTGTAATGTTTGACTGTAAATTCTTTATTGTACTTGTGAATATCTAGAACCGAAAAGGACATAAAATTTTCACACGAAAATCTCATGCAAAAATTTTAAATTTTTTTTGGTCAGCCAGTAGAAATGGTAAACAACAAACACATGTACACGCAAACGGCAACACTTGGATTTGAACCCCGGTCCCAGCGTCCCCATGTCACTGAAATTGTCAAAGCAACCAACAGTAGGGGACATGCAAAAATTTTAAATGAGAATATTCAATATTGACACAAAAATTATTTGACAGAATGAAATTTGTTTGGATATATAGTAATTAATAGCATTTTTCTGATACATAATTTTTTTATGTTTATCAATAGCATTTTAGAACGTGTAATTGTCGAAAAAAATATGAATTTTATGATACAATATTAACATTATTTTTTATTGTCATAACTGTTTTTGTTGACAGGTATTGTGATACTGTTTGTGATTTAGTAAATTTAAATTTATTTAATAAAAATAGTTGCATATTAAGAAAATAAAACATATAAGTTAAAAGTTGTAATTTTAATTGAATTCTTAATTATTATTATTATTATTATTTATTAAAAAAATCTAAATTACTTAAAATTAGTTGCGATTAAACTTCATATCAAAAAAAATATATAACCTAACACGTCCGCGCGTGCACACGCTTGTGAGTGATATTGTATAAATATTCTGCTATTATATATACTAGTATATAAGTTATTTAAAATCAAATGATGCGAAATAAAATCTAAGATTCACTTTTTTTTTTTGTTATAAGATCCACTTTTATTACTTAATGAATGGAGGTTTATATGAAATTGGAAAAATTTAATTAGCTCAAAAATAAAATCAATATATATTTCCTTATTTTATTTAATTTAAAATCAAAAAAATTTAAAATTGAAAAGTTGATATTTTGACTATAATCAAATAGATTTGGTTTGGTTTTTAACGGATTGACCAAAACATGTGTGACATCTATTGTACGGGCCCGTGCCATGCTCGAGGATTATGTTCATTTTTAGTATTTTCGTCATATTTTGTTTTAAATTTTTTTTAAGAAATTACAATCATAAATTTGTTAAAAAATTATTTTATCTGAACCATTAATCACAAAATGTGTTGACCCATATAATGCACATGACATCTATTAGGAAGGTTATGAATGTCTCAAAAAACAAAAAAGGAAATAAAAACAGAATTGTGTGTGCGAACTGAGCGAAACTTCTCAAATGCTCCAGTAATAAATAAAAAATATAATATGACTAATTCTAGTGTGTTCTCATTCAATAAGGGTACGGTCATTGTTTTGTAGAGAACAAATAGATAGAAAATCAATCTGCAAAGGATAAAAGCAAGAAACTTGGAAGCATCATGAAAGCACTGGCAGGAAGATGACAGAACTGAAGCCATATCTGATGGGCAAAATTGGAAGTGAAAGGATAGCTAGCTAGCCTCCCCAACGACAAATTGAAAAGGGTAAAAGCAACATAGAGGCTCATTCTATGTGAATGGAAGTTTGAAAGCAAACTTGTTTTCCTAACATACTCCACAGAAAAGTCAACATTTGTTCTCATGTGGCGATAGACGTTGAGGGGCTATAACAGACAACCAAACATACACTATGTCAAATTTCATACAATTTTTTTTTGGTACATAATTTCATACAAATTTTTTTTGTCATTCAAATATTGGAATAATTAAGGTCTAGAGTTTTCATAATACTAGACGGTGCACCCGCGCGATGCGCGGGTTATCCGAGAATACCATTTAAAAAGAATTTTATATGCAAAACTGTAAAAAATGTAATTTATATTGGAATACTATTAGAAATATAAGCTATAAGGCAAGAAAGTATCTCAAAAACATTATATACGTAGTTCAAGCATATTTCTTTGTAATTGCAAAATACTCCTTCATCAACCATTCTTTCAAGCATATTGTTTCTTCAAACCACTTCTTGATTTCGCAAGTGTAGCACGTTGGAAATCTGTAAAGAAAGTGAGAACTTGTATTTCTATGATTCAGATTATAAATTTAACATGTAAAGAAAATATTGATCCTTGATGAAAATATGAATTGTTCTATGAAATATACCTGTGTTATAAATTGCGAAATACTTCTTTGTAGACAACGTTCGAAGTGATGTTTGTATCTTGACCTTGACTATCAGTGAGTAATATCTTCAATCCATTTCTTGATGTGACTCTTGATATGGCAACATACAATTGCCCATGTGAAAATACAGATCGAGGAAGATAGACTCCAACATGCCTTAAAGATTGTCCTTGGCTTTTATTAATAGTGATTGCAAATGAAAGAACCAAAGGAAATTGCCTTCTTTGAAACTTAAAAGGAATCCGTTTATCTGAAGGGATCAAAGAAAGTCTAGGTATATGCACAATTTGACCAGTTTTACTTCCTGAGATAATCTTCGCCTGGACAATGTATTGCCCCATTTTTGTGATTGTTAGTCTAGTTCCATTGCACAAGCCCAAAGACTGATCTATGTTTCTGAGCAACATGACAGGAAACCCTGCCTTTAGTTTCAAGACATGATTTGGAAGCCCTGAAGCAGCAAGTGTGTTTAAAAATTCAGGAGTATGGATGTCATTTGCTTGAGAAGAATCCAAGCTGGCTGAATAAGGACTATCAAAACTCAAATAGGTTTTCTCATCACCAGGAAGCAAGGATAACATATAATCATTGATTTTATCAACAGCATCATTTGTAGGAGCTAATATTGCCCTATCCTGGAAAAAGGAGAGATTGTTCATGTTATCGAAGAAAAATGAGTAAGTTTCATGAACAATAGATGCAATTGAGTCACCATTACTTCTTATTAGTAAATCTTGTGGAATTTCAATAGTCATATTGACATCATCTAATTTTCCAATAGTACCATCACCAACACTTAAGACCCAGTCTGAAAATTGCTTTCTTTTCTCGACATCAGAATCTATATTGGTGGAAAGGAGTCTCATGTTTGTAGTTAAAGTCATGACCTTGCAAGAATCCCAAAGATATGAGGAGTTAAGAGAAGCATGAACCACCTCTTGCCTTGTCCCTTTAGGTATAACAGGTAAAATTTGTCTGAAATCTCCCCCAAAAACTACTACCTTACCTCCAAAAGGTAGAGTGAGATCTCCACCATTAGAAAACCGAAGAATATCTCTGAACGTTCGATCAATGACTTCAAAACAATGTTTATGGGTCATTGGTGCCTCATCCCAAATAATCAAATCTGCTTTTGCTATTAATTCTGCAAGGGGACTGCCTTGTTTAATGTTACAAGTTGAATCTTCATCAACATTTATAGGAATAACAAACCTAGAATGTGCAGTTCTACCACCAGGAATCAATAAAAAAGCTATTCCGCTAGAAGCAACAGTCAAAACAATACCTCTCTTTGATCTAATGGCAGCAGCCAAAGCCCTCCAGATATAAGTTTTCCCTGTTCCACCATACCCATAAATAAAGAAAAGACCAGGATTTTTGGTCATAACTGCTGTCATAATTGTTTCATAAACCTTCTTTTGTTCAGCCGTCATTGTTGACATTAATTGTTCAAGCTCCCTAGCCAAAGACTCCCTATCATAATTTAACTCATCACATATCAACTTGTTTCCTCTATGAGCTATTAAGGACATATCTGGTTGTGGCATTGAAGGGAAATCTGATAGGCTCTGGTTATCACCCTGCAACAGCATTTCAATGTCTGCCAATGCAAAACTTTTCAACTCCTCAATAGACAATTGAAAATCTGCGAGTTTTGAATATGAAATCTTTCAAATAAGCATGACTACTACGTAAATGATGACATCAAAAACTAACTAAACAATCTCATGAAAAAGAACAAAACCTTAAAAGTAAAAGGGTGGAAGATAAATTATTTAGAAGGTATTCACGAAACTATTCGCAACACAAGAACGCACTAATAAATGGGTGACATTACAAATGATTTACACATGAATGTCCAATGAAGCTTCAGTTAGTTATATTTTCATATATTTAAAGGATTTGACGAATGAGTTTATCTCAAGTAGGAGTCTTATAGTAAATAACTAATAATAATTATATTAACTGATGAATGAGTTTATCTCAATTTTGGTATAACTTGCATGGTGATAGGTTCCTAAGATCCAAATTTCTGGCATAAAAATGTTTTTCTTGTTAAGATCGAATCTGGATTGCTCAAATGATTGAGTTTCTGATGAAAATGTGAGACAGAGGTAAACATTGTTATTGATATTATCTAATATATGATGAGGTAAACTTCGTGTTTAATAATACTTAGTATAAGATAAATTTTGACAAATCTGATTGTTGGATAATGTGATATTGTCTAAACCATAAATTACACATATAGGATGAGGTAAACTTTGTTTAATAATATTTTGTATATGTTAAATGATATTATTTATATCATCATGCATATCAAATTAAATGAATGAGATAAATAAATGGTTATAAAAAGAAGAATAAGATAAAAATAAGTGAAAGGGAAAGTAAAGACCTTCAAAATGTAGAAGAGTTCTTTGCCTATGCAATATGTCGTCGCTTAAGTATTGCCAAGTCTTTTCCCAAACAAATTCAGGCCTGGATAGTTGATTGGAGATTAATAAAATGGTAAATAATCTCCTCAAATAACTCCCGGTACCCCAACCGCTGCACTCAATTATTGCATCCACATACTCTCTGTCATCATGTAACAAACCCATGGCATAACACGCCTCTTTAAAGGTTTTATGCTGATATTCATTCACTGTCTTTATTTGTTCATAACTCTCAGGTCCCTTTACGTAGTTCAAGAGAGTCCTTAAATAGTATATCTCACCAGATCCAGGTGGTACAAAATGAAGTCTTCCTATTGCAAGCCCCTTCTGACGGGTCACCCATTCATGTTTAGTATCCTTCCAAACAAATTTAAGAGGGAATTGGGTGTAAGTCAACCTCTTTGTATCTGGATATATCTTGTTTGCATTCATCCATGCCAAGAATTTTGTGTTGTGAATCTTTTTCCTGTTGACAACATGGTCAATTGACTCATCATCGTCAAATATAACAAACTGCTCATTTGGCAAATGGAAAGTCAATCTTTCAACAGCTGGCTCTCTGTAGTGGATGTCAAAGCTAAAAATTCTCCAAGAAGCCTCACATGACAATAAATATCTACAATCATAGTACATCTTGATTTCATTAACGTCATTGTTACAATTTCCACTATTATAGAAAGTGGCGGTAACACGATCATGACCCTTATTGACATATTTAAAAAGATATTTTATAGACCGAGACTGATTGCACCACTCAACATTGATGTGAGCATTGAACTTTAACAGTAAATATTTATTATAAGGGACGATAAAACGATTGTCCAAATAAGATTCACCTTTTTGAACAGTGACACCGTTATCCCTCCTTCTATATATTGGATATCCATCTGAATCAATAGTAGTGACATCAACATATTTTTTTGGGAAATATTTTGTACACTTGCCATTTTGCATACATGGAGACTTTGGATTTTGAATTCCGCATGGACCATGAAGCATAAGTGAAGAAACAATGTCAAACAATTGAGGATCCAAATCCTTATCTGGAAGTTCAGCAGATATTATCTTGTCTATGTCATGAGGATGTATAGAACTCGAATGAGAGCCAAGAAATACCAATATATGAGCATGTGGTAAACCACGTTTTTGAAACTCAATGGTGTATATAACTGGATAAAGAAGATCAATTATGTTAAGAAATTTCATATGTTATGATCAATAAATAAATGTAAAAATGATATATACATACCTGCTCTAACGTTGCCAAATATTTTGCCTTTTTATTTCCTTTAGCGATTGATTGACTTTATCTTGAAAAGTCGACTAACCAAATCGGGGCGGTCTTGAGATCTAAGACCGTTCTTATGCAAATGACGGTGAGTTCAGGCCATTTATGATTGCAGGTAAAAGTTATAAATAAATCCGGATATCGGCCCAACTACTGATTGCCATATCATCACGATAATTTTGAAACATATATCGAGCAATCACTTTAAAAAGAAGAAGGAAGGACAATTCTTCGACCTACGGTTGAAGGGCCGATTTCCCCTAAGTATTGCCTCTGTAAGACCCTGTACATTTCAGCCCTTAATCGCTTTTGATGATTTCTAACCCATCTCAGCGTGAAGATTCGATCATGCTATAAGCATCAACCAAGAATCGCTGAAATAAACGTCGAGCATGCAAGAGAAGTGACTGCTCGATGTCTCTATGTCAGATTCTCAGATGCAAACCACTCTCTAAGAGTAATTCTTTGTCTTTTAATTGAAGGTGCATTTTATTCCTCATCGGCTGAATGTCATCTCTGAAACCATCTTCACCTCGAACGAAAATCAATGGATATTGTAATGGCAAATAGGAAGGCTCAAAGACGGAGATCCGCTTTAACACCCCTGACATAGTCTCAACAATAATATCCCTTTCAAAATCTGCGGAATCAAAATCTCCAACAATTAAAGCAGCAACTTCAGAAGCATGGGGAATATTGTATCTTCGACCATCACGACCCCTTTTTTCGAGCAATCTTAGACTCAATCTTGGGGCATTTGTATCATGAATCTTGTCCCGTATAATCCTATATATTTGCGCATATGGATTATAACTGTCGAGGAGCTGCTTTAAATCAGCAACGATTTCTGAACTCAAAAATGATGAAGTGCCCTCCATTCTGCATGCCAAAAAAAAGAAGACCAAAATTAAGCCCTAATAAAGGAGCAACATACAATAAAAAATATGTATGATAAAAATGGGAAAAATACCTTACGACAGACATTCTATTAGTGATTTCATTTTCAGTATCATAAATGTACAACTGACCAAACTTAGGCCCACTCCCAGGCATAGGCAGCAAGCTTCCAATTCGATGGTAATTTTCACCATTCATTACAAACATGGGAGCAGCTCTACCATCGTTAAGTGTGTTATAAAATTTACCACCCATGGAGGTAAAAGCAAACATGCTATTGAATGATCTGATGTTGTCCAAAAAATATTTGCTTTTTTTATCATTCTTATAAAATAAATCCTTCAATAGTTGGGGAGGTTCCTCGTAATTAGGAAGCACAATCCTGCCATGCATACAACACATGCTAAATCGTGGTTGGGTGGCATGATAACCTTTTTGAATTCTCTCTTCAAACCACATTGATGAACCACAATGTTCACATAGGCAGTCCAAGTCTCCAGTGTCATAGTATTGGGAGGATCCATCTTGTGGGAGAGAGAATAAAATCTTTGCATCATTAGAAGTATGTGTGGAATAATTACCGATAGAATGGCCCACAGGTGTATCATCGAACAGACTACTTGGTTGGGCATGTATAGGATTTTCAAGGATGGCATTTTCGTGAGCTATTCAAAAGCACAATAAATTGTGTAACCAATTAATATATGACAAAGTAAATAACATATGACAAAGAAAATAACGACAAAGGGAAATATGCCATGTGTAATGAGTAACCTATAATCTGTGCATTAGTTGGTGAGCCCCGATTAGCAATTGTTCCATCTTTAAGAACAAATCTCCCTGGACCAAGGACCCTAACACAAGGCTTAAATACTGATGGGCCATGATCATTCAAAGAAGGAATGGGGTCAAGTGTCTCATTGCAAATTAGTTGGTCATCACTTAAAGGGCTACTACCTGAGAAATGAAATCGAATAATAGATGAAAGATAGATGAAAGATAGTTATTACTATAGGACAACACAAATAATGAGAGAAGAATTAATATGGGACGAAGAACCTGTCCAGTGCTTGTAGGAATGAAGTATGGCAAGTGATCCATTTTTAACAATATATTTCCCTGGACCAAGGAGCACACCACGTGCTGTTGATAATAATGTCGGAACATGAGTTAAAGGAGCATGGGGGTCAAGTATTTCATGGCATATTAGTCGGCCCTGACTTGAATGACAACTCCCTGAGGAATAAAGATAAATAGTAATCAATGTGTTAACTAACCCAAGACAAAGTGACGTTGGCATGTTAATGCATTTTAGAATTTGAAAATGTATATAAACTCACGGGGCTGAAGGGGAACCAAAGATGATGCATGTGGTTGTTGAGTATCCTGGAAGTTACTTTCCATGGCCGTAGAATGCAAGGTTATTAAGAGACCACAACCATGACAAAGAATAAGAAATTGATAATGAGATGAGTTAAATAATTAAGATCTTAGGATGAAGACTCAGCTTTAATTCCTCTCCTTGGATTGGTGTGTTATATGTGATACATCTAGAAAAGGATATCCTAAATATTTTTAAACACACAATCAAATGAGTTAGTAAGTGAGGTCAGGATGATATTGGGAATCTTTTAGCTCGATCAAAGGTGA
This sequence comes from Calophaca sinica, assembly GCA_037113605.1. NCBI lineage: Eukaryota > Viridiplantae > Streptophyta > Magnoliopsida > Fabales > Fabaceae > Calophaca > Calophaca sinica. Next base: position 31,223,383 of record CM073731.1, read on the forward strand.
AAATCCAAAAGATTTTGATGGATAAATACCAATGATAACCAAGCCACATGTAGATACCACCGGTCCAAAAGATTTTCCAAAAGATGCTAATGATAGAATTCTAGATACCACCGCCCCAATTGCCCAATGAATGCAGAGGAAACAATAAATGAAAGTGTATGAAAATGGTTTTGCAACACATGGCAATAAATGGCGGGTGGGAAGACAATGATTTTGAATGACAGCAAACAATGACATCATCAAATAAGATTTATCATAGAAATGAGAAAATATAATGTCTTCAACCATTGGCTCATGAGGGCGGCAATAATCTTACAATTGGCTCGATATTATGACAGAAATGAGAAAGATAGACTGTTGATAGGTACATATAGGGAAGTAAACGTTCGTTTCACAACCAACAACAATCGTCTCACCTAGGAGAAGGAAATCCCTGGTAAATTCGTGTTCTAATTTCCTTGTTTAAATTTCCATTGTTTTCCCTTTTTCTAATGCTTTCTTATGCCATGCAGTGATTTCTTCACTTCTATTCCAAGGCATTCCATGGACATGGATCAGAGACAAATCGAGATCCACGATCAAGAGATAAAGGAGCTACAACATCTCATTGAGAGACTATTCTTATTGCATGATGATGTAGACAAAGAACATAAAACGTTGAGGGAAATGATTTACCAACTCCAGGAAAGAGCACTGAATATTGAGGTTGATTCCATTGAGTAGGAGGAGAAAGATAAAGAAATAGAGAAAGAACTTACCAACCTTAAAGAACAACTAAAGCAACTAAAATGCAGCATGATGTTTATGAAGATGCTGTTTGTAGTAATGGCAGTGGCAATGATAGCTTCACTTATAATGAAGATAATGTGAAAGAAAATTAAAATGACCATTGTAGTCGAATGTAATCCATGTTACATGCATGTTGCGACCTTGTCTTTAAATTATCAAATAATTTCTCCATTAATGTAGAGTAGAATTAAATGGCAACTTCATGTGATTTGCTCCCAAAAGTTTTTTTTTTTGTCTGGAAATTTGCTCCCTAAAGTTAAACTTGACAACTTGATTATCCACCACCCCCTATAATTGAAATAACATACTTATCCAAGAATAAGTCCAACTAAGATGTGCCAGGGCAATTGAAAAGAAAATAGCATAGGAGTAGGAGAGAATGGGGCATGGTTTATTTTGTGACAATTGGTTTAAAGTGTCTCATTGGTTCCTCATACAACCATTCCTATTAAACATGAAGAAGGCATGAAGAAGGCATAAGAGAACTTTGAAATAGCCTTTTTTGTTATAGAATATAGTAGGAAAGTCATTAGATTAATTTATCATGATAAGGAATAGGAAGGCAATGGAAAGGGAAAAAAATATGGTAAGTTTTATTTTAATATATTTAATTTAATTTCAATTAGTGAGATGGCTAAAGCAATTATCATTAGTTTACAAAAGAGAGAGGAGAGGCCATTTTAAAAGCCCTATTAATGTATTTTAAGAGATTACATATAAGACATTCAATCAAATATTCATACAATTTGTGATAGATGCCAAATTAAGCAAAAGAATAGGTAATGTGGGAATTATAAAATATATGCGCATAAATATAAAGGAAGCATAATATTATGTAAAGAGAGCAAAATACACGATGTCCTTATAATAGATAGTGACAGCAAGCAAAATACACCATGCCTTGCAAAAATAGACAATGTCCCTACTAACATTTGGCCCTACAAACAAAAAACAGGGACATGGAGCACATAGGGACCAACAACACGAACTATCATATTCTTGTTACGGTCACTGCATTGTTGAAGTCGACATTCATAAACTGGAACCTGAGTTTTTGGCCTTTCCTAAATCGGTTCAGGTCAAGGAAACTCCGCCAACCGTTGCCAAGCTTTACTGTGTTATACCCATCCTCTGCAATCAACACACTACAAGGAATGTCTATAAAAGGTCCACGCAGAAATAAAGACTGGTATCCAAGCTTGCTCACAAACCTTGCGAAATCATTTTTGAGAGGCTGCACAACACAGTAAAATAAATTACAACAAAAAAAATGTATAAAACCGGCGAGAACAACAAAGCTAGAACATGCTTAATAAACAAACATGTATAAATGAACAAGGAAATATAAAAGCTAACCAATCGTGTTCCAGAGACTGCCTCATGAGACAGGGTGACCTCAAAGAAAATAGGGCGGCCCTTCAAGCTCTTGCTGTGGCAGCATGGGAAATGATGGGGCAGAGCCTCTTCGTGGGAAATTTCAAACCTGAATACGCTGTCACCCAAATAACCCAAATATACAATACGATCGCCAGTAAATTGGTAGAATTTCCTGAGGTTCATCCAACCATGTGTGAGACGTGGAGATGCAGCATTTCTGTTGAAGGCAATTTGGTGACTCTTTCCGTTGATATCGTACAAAATCCAAACAGGACCAAGTTGGGACTGAAACTGAAGGTAGAAATCACCACAGACCTCTCCAAAAGCCTACAAAAAAATAAACAATGGAGTGAAAAATAAGGAACCCCAGGGTCGAGATTAAGCATGAAATTGGGCAGGAAGTTGTTTGATACTAACAGAGCCGCTGATGTTACTTGAAAGAAGTAATGGAAATGAAGCATCTATATATAATCACACAGAACGACGAAGGAGACAACGTTACTTGAAAAAGAAGACAAATTCCATAACTTTACCTCGTCATCGAGATGTACAGTCATGAAACCGCCCCTTTCCCTTCCCCGGAGCAACTGTGTGGTGGTATGCATGGGTAGTGTTGGATTTGTCTCTTTATGGAACAAACCCTGAGTGGACGGCGATGGAAATGGAAGTAGGACCACCCCCTCATTTGTCTCCTTCTATTTATACGACTGCCACATTTGGCTATCCGATAATAAAAAAAAATTTAATGACCCCAAAATGGACAACTGGAAAGACATCGTTTGGTATCATGCAACGATTGGGCCAGGCCAAATGGGCATCATAATTTATTCAATGGGCCTGCCACTTCCCCTAGTAATAGTCGTGTTGGTTCAAACACTTGCAAAAATTATACAGTATGAGTAGTATCAGAAATTACATATAAGGAAAAGATGAATAGGACATTAAGTTAGATATAAGAAAAATACCAATAAGCATCCAAACATAGTATGTAAACACTGAAACATAAAGTGTAGCCAACATGATTAAAACACACTAAACAAAGCCATCAAGGGTAGGAAACTTGAGGCCCAAGAAACAACAGGAACTAAAAATAGAGGTCTAAAGTATCAGATTATTACAGGCCACAAGAACTACAGGGATTATAGCAACCCTAACAAAGATCTTGTCTTTATTTTACAATATTGAAGGGGCAATAATTCATTCATTGCGCTCAACCTTAATGCGTGCCATTTTACTTGACTTTGGTGTTAGATCCTTGGTGCTACCAAGGCAAATGACATCCTCAATTTGGGGTCTCTTGGTGATCAATTTCTTTGGTAGGAGTCACATGAGCATCGAGATAGAGGAGCATCAACCGGGTAGTTGAATTGTCATCTTCAATGGAAGCCTATGATTCATAAAAAGGGTATGAATCTTCCACCACAACTAAAAGAAATAACTAAATAACATAATAAAGAAAAGGATGTATAAGGAAGCACCCTAAGTGCAGGAGGACAAAGAGTCATGAGTGGCATCTAAGGCAGCTTCCCCTTGAGAGTTGGATATCTAACCAATGAAAACGGATATTGTAATATGTGTACTGCACATAATAGAAGTGTAACCATGTATTGATACAGTCTGTATGAATATCACCTGTATATCATGAAGAGTTATGAACTGTTGGATGACATCAGCGTCATTAGATAACCGCTTCACAGTATAACTTTGCCAGCCTTGTCGAATGTTAGCAGTACTGACTTCAATTTTGAAGAGAAATTGTTTATCCAGGAACACGTTTAATTCAGAAGGCCATGGAGTGTCTTGAGTGGACTATAAAATAAGAACACATTATATATATGTAGAACCAAGCCTATTTAACTAAAAAGGAGATACCAATGCATAAGCTGTTACCTTGTCAGCCACGGCAACCAAATCCTTTGCAACCCTTCCAATAAAATTAGACACCAAACGATCAAACAAAATGAAAGTGGAGGATCCTGTGTTGTCAATCACCATAACATGCAGTTTGAACCTACAGTTTTTTGAATTTTCAAATGGTAATGAGATCGAAGCATGTTAGTATTTGTATTGTAAGTAACAACGTCAACTATACACAGTACACCAAATTACCTGGGCATTGCAGTAACAATCCTCTTGCAAGTATCACAGTAATATTTATTTCCAATTTTGCAATCCCTATGGGCACACTTTGTGCAGGATTCATACCACCAGTGATTTTCAGTTTCCATCTCAATAACTCTTGCGAGTACTGATCCAAAACACTCCTAAAAAAGAAGGATCACAGTTGGAATAAAAGTGAGAAATAATGTGCAGTTGTTTTTTGTTCTTTCATTTGATGGAAAGCTATAACTAAAGATGACGGATTAACAGAACATAACCTACGTCAGACGATTCTATTAGGTCTGATATAGTCATCCTCTTGGTTTGCAATAAATCATCAATTGCTGAGGGATAACTGTAACCACTCATTTGGCTCACTTCCTGAGTTAGGATCACCTGAGAACCATCCATCCTATGATTGAAAATATAGCCATTAGCTTTTATACCCAAAGTAATATTAATATCAGTGGACAAAAACTTTAATAACAAAGGCAATGTACTTTTCTTTATACTCCTGGATTTCAATCAGATCAGCGTTAATGTAGATATGAGTCCCAAACATAGCATTGGATATGCCCATCACACCTATAATTGTTACCAAGAAATAACCAAAGAATTCAATGTATAGGAAGAAAATGGAGAGAGTGATCAAATTTGATATTGGGATAAAAACAGCCCGAACCATAATATTTTTTCAATTTGCAAAGCTGTAGCACCACTATTACTGCAGTAGAAGGATCATGGTTGGTTAAATATTGATCCATAGTTTCAGCATGATGAGCCCACAAAGTGCATCGAACTCTATTTTGCCTAAAACAAATGCTGGAACTATCAGTTTAAATTAGATGAACAAAGTATAATGGAAATTATTAATGGAAACTAATAATGTTGACTATAAACAAAAGATCAGACTCCAAATCCTGAAGAACAATGTCAATAAGCTTAGTGCTTTTCCCGTCCCTTTCAATCTCCTTAACATCATCCCTCTCAACAACATGGCCTATGACATCTAAATAAACAAAGCAAATTCAAATAGAGCTTAGAATCAACACGGCGTCAAAAAACTGTGAAATTTATGATGGACAACTGACCAATTAATCTATCTTCGGTTGGTGATGCAAGGATGTCTGTAAAAGGCACCAAATCGAAATGATTTTTTAAGATATCATGGACATCAATCCTTGTGCACTTAGTGCTCCCCATGAAATTCAGCTTATACTTGTGGGATGTAGTCTTGAATTTGACATCATTTTTAGCAACCAACAAATTTTCAATTAAATAAGCAGCCCCCTCTTGCAGAACATTGCGGAACTTCCCAATTAGAACTTTCCTAATAGATGCATGAATTTTCCCAACCTATGAAGGACAGAAATAAATGGGCAAAAGTGAAGCAAGGATTTTGAAACACAAACAATAATCGACATCTACAGAAACAGATGAGCACAAAAATGAAATGTCATTCTTACACTTTCATCAAGCAGCAGCATCTCAACACTGCCGGGTTCAGCAGAGTTTTTGTAGTCAGGGACAATCCAAAGACGTATAACACGGACCTTGAGTCTCCAGTCCACCCTCCCAGGAGCAATGTTTGTTATCAAAGTCACCTTTGATGACATTATGAAATCCTGTAAGAAGAAACAAAAGGAATTAAAAGCATGGACAATAAATATATTAGAGAAGAGAGGAGCGAGAAGGAGGTGCACAACCTTTGCTATGTTTAAATGGTTGCTGTAGCGATGAATTGTGTTTAGCACATACACATATATATGGTGCAATGCATGTGTAAAAGGGTGGAAGAAAACCATTAAAAATATAAACCACGTGGAGGCCTTCGCTAGATTACTTGTTAGATTTATTGAGCAGATACAGAAAATCCTGAACTGATGATATAAGGGAAGTAAAAGCAAGGCATTGGTTAATAAGGGAGGCATGAGATCATGTAAAGGAAAATCTTGAAGAAATAATGTGGGATAACACAAGAGTATATCCTTAACTAAAACCTGGAAAAGGAAATTGAGGACTTGATTGGAGTTAATCGGTCCACACAATAACAATGGCTGAATGAAAGTAAGCAAAGGGAAGCCATTGGTTGATAAGGGAGGCATCACATGATGACAGTATCTATCAAGACACACCATTGGTTGAAACATGAATGATGAAAATCCATATGATTAAGCAAAATCTCTACACCCATGTTTGCACACAATAATAATTCATAAACCAAATTAAGCAAAGGGAAACCATTGGGTGATAATGCAGGCCTTAACTAAAATGTGGAAAAGGAAATTGAGGACTTGATTGGAGTTAATCGGTCCACACAATAACAATGGCTGAATGAAAGTAAGCAAACGGAAGCCATTGGTTGATAAGGGAGGCATCACATGATGACAGTATCTATCAAGGCACACCATTGGTTGAAACATGAATGATGAAAATCCATATGATTAAGCAAAATCTCTACACCCATGTTTGCACACAATGATAATTCATAAACCAAATTAAGCAAAGGGAAACCATTGGGTGATAATGCAAGCATTACAATGTGGGAGGAAAAATCTGATAGCATAACAATGTGTATGAGTAAGTTAGTGAAACAAATTGGTAGAAGTGACTTATCACTATCGTCACCAAGTGGGGGGAATTTCTGATAGCATTGTGATAGATGTAAAAAGATAGCCAGTGCCAATAATAATAAGTGAAAGATGTTAATTACAATCCAAATATTAACCTAATGTAACAGCTAATATAAAGAAAGTGGCACACACAATAGCCGAGGGTACATTCTAAAATGCTAGATTACTTGTTAGATTTATTGAGCAGATACAGAAAATCCTGAACTGATGATACAAGGGAAGTAAAAGCAAGGCATTGGTTAATAAGGGAGGCAGGAGATCATGTAAACGAAAATCTTGAAGAAATAATGTGGGATAACACAAGAGCATATCCTTAACTAAAACCTGGAAAAGGAAATTGAGGACTTGATTAATGAAAGTAAGCAAACGGAAGCCATTGGTGTGATAAGGGAGGCATCACATGAAGTGAGTATTTGTGAAATCACAGAAGTGAGTTACCACTATCGTGTCCAAGTGGTAAAAATATCTCATGTCAGTATATTAATTAGAGGAATTAATAGAAGTAACTTAGCATTGTCATAGGCGGAAAAAGATACCCAGTGCCAATAATAAGTCAAAGCCGTTAATTAGAATCCAAATATTAACCTAATGTAACACCTAATCGAAAGAAAGGACCACATACAAATTACGGGTACAACTATTCAAAGGTTCAAAACACACAAAATCAGAAAAAGCAAGGATGAGTGAGCATAAAAACCTTGTATAAATTTCAATGAAAATTACAAAGTAGTTAAACCCTTGACAATAATAAGTCATTTAATGATTCAAATGTGATGAAAGCTGCTCAAATGGGGACGATGTCTGCATAATTAGAACACAGTGCAATGGAAAAATAGAACCAACAAACTTGCCTATTGTCACAGAAGGAAATAATCATGATCAGGGCTAGCTTGTTTATACCAATGAAAATATCATGAAGGGATTATCAATTATAGAAGGGAGTGTAATTTAATTTAAAGCAAGGACCAGTTATCGTGACCATTGGTTAAAATTAGTATTGTCATTTTTTTTTGTTCTTGAGCATGATATCCAGGAAGCAAATATTGGTGAGAATCTATTCTGCCTCAATTGTGCATAATATCAATGAGTGCAAACTAATATCTAAAACATATAATGCCCAACTCAATGATTGAAGAGATGTTCGTACAAAGGCACATTAAATCCACTGATGAATAGTGTCAAGTCCCTGTGTAGAGAGCATAGAGCTGTTGTGAATTTCATTTGAATTTGGATAAAATATGATACGATAGTTGGACTTAAATTTCTTGCCCTTGTGTGGCCAAGAAACTGATTTCCAATTAGCACCTTTTATTATATCCCTCCTTTCTGTGTCTATGTTTTTTTTATCCTTCAATACAAATAAAGCATCAAGACATGGGCTATAATATTAACATTGTAGCCGAATTTAAACTCTTAGCTTGACACAATATATATAACAAAAGGCAGATTCAACTTCCATTACCATAAAGTGCCACCATTACAATGCTTGCCCACAATGTGATCACAAAAGGCATATATCAATATGCTCACAAAAAGTGGTAGGCTTTTAGAAAATAGAAAGATACACAGTCCACTTAAAACTAAGATAATAACCATTACACCAGCATGAAATACAGGAAATTGGAATCATTCTGTGAAACTCCTAGCCTGACACAAGCCCCTTCCTTCAGTCCCTTTTTTTTGGAGAATTTAGCCCAATCACCCATTAACTTGCAACCAAAAGGAAGCTGGTTATTCCACTCAAGAGTGCAATTCCATTTGGTTCCACGTTCATCAATCAACTTCACGACAGATGCTTTTAGAGGAAATGCATGTTCGCAGAAACCGCTACACATAAACTATTATGAAGACGCACAATACAACAGGAATAGAACACATCAGCACAAACAATAACAATATATACATATACACTATATACAAAACAAATGCAGCGTAAATCTTGTTTTTTAAAAAGATACCAAAGCAGAAACATCGTCCACAATGAGATTCTTGCAAAGACAATGATGGAAACTTCCTTGACTGTGTTTATAACTATTTTCACCATTAGCAAGCTCATCATCCGAAACGTCAATGGGAGAATTCTTATTGCCCAAAGTAAATCTGGTTGGAGGAGTGGGATAAATCACCTCATTCCCATCTCTATCTTCAACCCGCATGATAAAAGTGGACGGGTTAAAACAAAAAAATGTGAGCAAACCACCCTCATTCAACCCATAAAACTGTCCAATGGCCTTCGAACCTTTAGTCAAATACACCTTACCTTGCCTCCTAAAGACAGCGACCTCAAATTCATTTCCCACAAGATCCAAAAACCTCAAACGCTTTGGTATTTTTCCATAGTAATCAATGCAATACAACAGAGGAAACCTCTGCTTATCCTGCAGGAAAGAAAGAACAATAAGGATAGGAAGATAGAATATGGATGAGCTTAAAAGAGGGAACGGTTGCAGGGCTGCTTACACTCCCAGCAAGATACTCAGAATAGTATTTCGACATCTTAGCTGGTGGATAGACGTACTGATCAGCATATGCAGGGGGATCAATCTCCATTTCAGAAGCAAAACAACGAAGAAAATGACAGGGGCAGAAGGCACGAGAAGATGATCGACTCAAGGCAATATATATAGGGAGGAGATGACACATCAGAACACATACAAATAAGTGGCAAAAGATGCTAATGATTGAAATCTAGATACCACCGCCCCAATTGCCCAATGAATACCGAGTAAACAATAAATGGAAGTGTATGAAAATGGTTTTGCAACACATGGCAATAAATGGCAGCACCTATGAAACACATAAGGAGAGAGTATGAGGCACATTTGATAAGGAGATAAGAAGGGAGGGAAGAACGAATGGAAGAGAGGGATGTGTTGATAAGCAGAATCATTTATCATGCATGCAAGGCGGGAGGGTGGGGCGGGAGACACCATCCGCTTTAAAGATATAAAGATTCACATATATTGATTTATCTTTCAAATGACACGAGTCTTATTCTAAAAAGATACCGACAATACTAAATATGACCCTATGTTTGCACACTACTTGGCAACCGGTTTGAACTAAATTTTTTATTTCTCAAAAGCTTTTCACTTTTTTGTGTTTTTTAAAAAAATAAAAAAAATAAATTTTAAAGAAAAATAAATATGACAATCTATAAAGACCAAATACATGGTTTTTTTTATTGTTTTTCCTTTTATTACTGATTTTTTATCTTCTTACCACCTATAATATACTCCTTCCATTTCCTAACACAAGCAAAAAAAACACGCAAAATTTTTGTTGCCTAATATAAGCAAAAATTAATTAATGTCATCCTATTTGATGTTTGGTTTCCACAATTGCCCTTAATTAATATTTTAAAATTTGTTTTCCAATGACCCTATTCAACAAGTAATTATTATCAAAGGTAGTTTATGAAATATACTTTTTTTTATGAGATTGAAAAAATTAATTATGGTTAACTAACTTTCTTAATGACAAAGTAAATATATTAGACGCGAATACAAAGGGTGCTGCAACTCAATACAAGGTTATAGAATAGGGGGTAGGAACCCCACAAGAAAACTTAGAACCCAAAAACCTGCACCCAACCAAGCTAACAAAACAAAACAAAACAAAACAAAAAGCCAGCACTAGAAATCCCCTAGACACTACAAGAAATTCTGGGATTAACTACGACAAAATTAGTAGTTATTTCGTAGCTAATCTCAAGCAAAAAAATTTAGTTACAAGTTAGCTACAAGTTAACTGTAAAAGTTGTCGTAGCATAATTTAAGTGGCTAATTAGATAGAAAAAAAATTTCTAGCTATTTCGTAGCTAATCATAATAAAATCCTAGCTATTTTATAGCTAATTCATAGTAATAAGGTGTTCAAAATAATTTTTTTCTAACTACATAGCTAGGATATTACATAGCGGTTTTGTAGGTAATTAATAGCTAAAATTTTGTAGCGATTTTGTAGCTATTTCCTAGCTATTGAATGTTCTCTTTTTTCTATTCTCTTTTATTTCTTATTTATCATTGGATCATGCTTTAATTTTTATTTTGTTTTACTGTTTCTTTACTTTTAAAGAAATCAAAATAATCATGCCACCTAATTTGTGATAATTTTTAAACAAAGTAAAATAATCTAGCTTGAAATGCGAGAAAAACCTAAATATTTTTTAATGAACTATCAATAAATTAAAAAACAATTTTAGTTGAAGGTACCAAAGAAAACTCAAAATAAGTATTGCAATACAAAAATCAAAGTACACCAATATCTCTTGCATGAATTGGCCACTAAACAAGAGTTTCTTCATACTAGAACAATAATCCAGTTTGTCAAACACAAAAATTTTGTAGTCAAGATAGCTTTGGACATGCTGGTTCACAGTATGAGATACAATAAATCCAGTTGCTCGAGTAATGAGGATATTCTTTAAAATATTTGAAGCCATGTCAGACTATCTGCATTATAAAACAAAGAGAAATCACAATACATCAATTAGAACCACAAATCCGGTTTCAAACTTCCACACTGTAAGTGCTAAGAGAAAAGTACCACAACTTGTATATTATGCCAAACATAACATAACATACAAACATAACATACAAGTCAACTTAATTAGATGTATTTTTATTCATTTTGAACTGAAATAATGCAGAAAAAGCTAAAAATATTAAATAATAACAGTAAGAAATGTTTACCCAAAGGGTGCTCCACCCAAATCAGTTGAGATAGTACTTCACTATCTTCACTCGGTGCAATTATAAACATAATACAATTATAAGTACAATTATCAGTAAATTATAAACTTAATACAATTATCAATACAAAAATACTCATTATAACTTTACTTTACTATCTTCACCCGGTGCAATGAAATCCAGTAAATTATAAACATAATACAATTATCAGTACAAAAATACTTATTATAACCTTATTTCACTATCTTCACCCGGTGCTTGTCGAGTGTTGGATCCACCCTATTTCCATTAGGGAGCCCAGAGGGATGCTCGACAGGCTTTGGTATGGTCTGAGAATTGAAACCATATATAAAATTATCTAGAATAGCATGAGATAAAAGTATGGTATATTCAATAAATATGCTTACATAGCATTTTCTTTATGCAATGTGAACCTGCATGAACCAAGCATGGAGATCGATACGAGAAATCCTCACATGACAGATTTATCGCATTCCGAATTTGTGGCAGCAAATTTACAAAGCAAAAGAGCTGCTTCTCACTTGAATCTTCAGACCTCGGATCATTGATGGAAGCTACCACCTGCTGCGACCCAAAACAGTGTACACAGAATGATGAATTCTAACACATGAACACTGTCAGAACACAAGATATGTCTCAAAGTAATGGTTGCTGACATGCTCCATAAAATAGGTCATATGCTCACCGTTCGGAGCAATCATATGAGGTAATAGTCAACCATGAGAAGAAATTGAAAAAGATATCTGTCTAAGCACTGTTACAAACTAACTTACAAAAAAATAAGAAAACTATTCAAATAAACACATCAGAATTGACATTCAATAATTTCAATTTTTTATTGGAGAGATGCACAAAACTTGTTGTAATTTTGCACAATATGTTAGATGAGGTTGTAAGAGTGGTTAGGGAAAGAGATGGGCCTCGCGCACATGAGTTTGGCCCAAAGTGGGAGGTTTCAGTGCAAATCTTTCGATTTCCCTCCCCCTCCGCGCGCACGATTAGCCTTGCGTCACATTATCTTCACCAATGGCTCTTTTTATTAATTATTAATTAATTAATTATCGTTTTCTTATTTAAAGCTAGCCTGTTAGACTACCTTGTGTCAGATACCGAAAAATTACTTTTTCCGAGACCTTCCTGGGTCACACATTCCAGCTTTCTTCTTCTTCTTTTTGCTGTTACGATGCTGACCTGGGGACGAACCCGTTACGCATTTGTGGGCGATTTGCGCTTGATGGCGGATAAATCCTTAAGGGCAGTCTCACCGACGCCTCGGGTTTCTTTCTTACGAGTTTCTATTTTGCAGGTTCTTCGTTCCATCACAATTCGGCAATATCAACAGCAAAACTTCCATTGTTGGCCACTACGGCAAAAATAATCCATGAAAACAAATTTAATCCATTACTACACTATTAACCTTTGTCGACCACCACCACCATTAAACACTATTAAGCACCGCCTTTTCTCCTTTCTCCCCCTAAACTTCTGTTGTTGTTTGCATTGCAGAGGCTGACTAGCTAAACTAAGTGTGCTTCCAATTTAATTCAAATCAATGTATATAATTTGAGAATTTTATCTGTCTAGGAATTCGTTTACTTGAGTTTGTTGAAGACTTGAATTTGAAATGGACATCAAAGTTCTACTATGAAGTAATTTTTCATTATCAAAAGGCCTGGTTCCCACACGTTTAGCTACATACAAACTTTATGATGCTAAGAATCTGATAAAATAGAACTAACTTCATATTTTTTTAAGGTAGCAGGACATACAAAATTAATTTGTAACAAATTAATTGATTTTCTTTACAAGTGAATTACAATCATTTATATGAGAAAACGCCTCCCATACCATGATATAAAGCCATGATATGACAAGTATGCAGTACTGGAAAGCTTATACATATACTAAACGAAATTGAAAAAAAATACCAGAAGTGGCGAACTGGTCCAACAAAACCGAATCCAAATATACCTGTGATAGCCACACTTCTCCAAATGATCATAAATTTAGCATCTACTTCCTGCCACGTCAAAATATAATTTTAAATTATGCAAAAAAAAACTAGTCAGTAGTCAATATATGAAAATCAACTACCTTCAATCAAAAAAGGAACATGTTACCTTCTCAACAAGGAAAATTGCTAAAGTCACTTCCTGAATCAAAGAGATCACACTTAGTTCCTATAGTAGGTACTGGGTTACAACTTCCTATTAAATAGCACAAATAGGAAAACCTAAATTTACACAGAACTAGCTGTGGCTTAATCTGTAATCAACGATTGAAAGAAGTAATAGAAAATGTCTTCAATATCTATGGTTCGAACTTGGAACAACATTATTCAAAGTTTACTTTGAAAGAGAGATCTTAGAGATCGAAGAAATCTTAGAGATTGGAGAGATAAAAGAGATTGAATCTCAATTATCACTTTCGAAGAGATAGAAAGAGTGTGCACCGGAGATGGAGAGAAACCGCAGATCGAGAGCAATCAGAGACGGAGAGCAACTGCGGATCGGAGACGGAGAGTAACCGCAGATCAGAAATGAAGTAAGAGCTCAAAATCGGGAGAGAACGAGATGAAAACGTGAAAAAGCTGAGAGAGCATGGCTGCGTACCCTTGTAATAATAAATAATGAAAATATAAAAATAAGCTTTTCTTTTTACCGGATGAAAAATAAACTTAGGTAAAAATAAAGCAATAGCGAAACATATTTGTACTTGTAGTTAATGATAGCTAGGAATTAGCTAGTGATAAAATCAGCAGCTAAAATTTGTAGCTATACTTGAAAATTCTTGTAGTGAGAGCCAATAGGTCAAAGAGAGTACAACCTGCCAATACAAGCAACAGGGTTGACAAACCACTAGTAGACAAATACTTATGCTCTATGGACGATCATCCATTCTACTGTGGTTATATTTTTTTCAATAAGAAATTTTTTATATATCCATGTGCCACTCAACTTTATTTCCACTCACTTAATTCCAAACTCTTATTACGTATCCTTCGGCTCTAAATTCATATCCGGTTCCGCGTGTGGTTTCTTTTCTTGTTATGTGCTCACTACACGTCTTCATAAATCATAACCATATGGGGTTTCATATATTCACAGAATAATTGAAGGTGCCAGTTGATGTAATTAGTCCCTAATTGATTTTGATTTGATATGTTTTCTTAATTCTGCTCATGCAAGAGCGCTGCTGATGCAGTGATGCAGATACTACTTGTTTTTTTTTTTTTATGAGCATGATACTTGATTAATTAATCATTTTGAGTGTAAATATTCAGCTGAAAAATTGTTCCTTCAAACGAATTGATCAAATTTACGATGCAACTTCCTCGTAGTGTATACGTTATTTTGCATCAAACTAATTTTGACGTTTAATAGATATGGCTTGCCTTGAAATGAGTGCAGCGCCAAGGCTCCGCGAGTTTTGCTGGTTCCTCTTCCAGAAGAATTTGGAATTACCTTCATTGCGGTTGACTCCAACTATCAATATCACGAAGATATGCGGCTTTTTTTTTATAGACAAATGTTAGTGGTTAGTTTATCATAGAGGAGGGAGATTTTGTTACTAGCAAGGATTTGAGCCATGCACCTCCTGCTTACAACTCTTTCATGCCCCTTGACTCAACTACTGAGCCACTTACATGGGATGAAGACCCGCCCTTTAATTAGATGCGTGTAATGCTTTGAAAAAGGCTAAATTACAAAATTGGTCCTTTAAGTTTATTTTAGGTTTCAATTTGGTCCTCTATGTTTTATTTGTTTCGTTTTGGTCCTCTACGTTTTATTTTAGTTTTCAATTTGGTCATTTCCGTCACTAAAAGTCAATTGTCCGTAGCTAGAAGTCTATTTTCCAAAATGTTATTTGGCTTTTAGCTACGGACAATTGGCTTTTAGTGACGGAAAGGACCAACCTGTTATAATTTTTAAAACGTAATGGACCAAAACAAAACAAATAAAACATAGAGGACCAAATTGAAACCTAAAATAAACATAGAGGACCAATTTTGTAATTTAGCCTTTGAAAAATTAAGAGCGAAAGAAAATAAAAGTCTTTCAACTTCTACTTTAGGCTTATGGATTTTTAGGTGGCACCATCTGTATCGTTGAATTATGAGTACGATACATTAGCACCTCACCTTACTCCATCCAAACAGCGAGGTTGGTGTGACACCCTCTACCCCACATGTTGATATTAAAAAGAAATTCAGTGGAACTGACATAAATAAAATTTAAGACCAAATAAAAATATTTCAAACAAACAGGTAGAGTCATCACACTCATACCATATCATGCGGAAAGAAAACATAGTTAGAAACATCTACAATCAAAGTCTCAGTAAGCCAAATACCTCGGTGTCACAAGTATCCCAGAGCTGACTCCTAAGTAATTATATCAGTAATCAACAGCTAATATAATTGATTCAACTAACATTGAACATAAGTCCTAATCTACGTGGCGATCGCATCTAGCCAATCACTCCTCAACTATAACATCGTCTTCACCTGCAAGGTCATTGTCTAAACTACACAATGGTGTATGAATAGCAACAACAAAGGGGTTAGAAATCATATACAAGAATAGTATTTAACAGCAAATGAATTAACTTAAGCAATGCACATGACTAATCATTAATCGTTAAACAACATACATCACGCACGACAAGAATGCATGACTCCATGAGTGAGGGTGCTCCCATTACTCTTGAGTACGAATAGTGTCTAGCCAGGATGAGTCGGTTTATCAATATGCGACACCCCAGTAGCGGTAGCTATCCACTGCCTCTATGTAAGATCCCTACCAAACTTGATCTGCGAGGCCGGGTACCTTACCCATTGTAACACCCCAACTTTCTAAAGCTTGGTAATTAAAAATATTAAGTGAAAAAGGAAATTTAATCCTTAAGGATTAACGAGGCTAATAACCTTTAATCTAGTATTTTAACGTAAAATTAGAACTTAGGGGTAAAATGGTAATTCTACCTAATAATCAAGGGAATATGGGACTACTTATTCGTGAGTGATTTTTTAATTGATTAATTTACCTAAAGTTGATTTAAGGACCAAAGGGTTAATTATGAAATTTAAATAGGATTTGTTAGCTAATTTCTAAACAAATCATGTCTTTGTCCCACCATACGCCACAACCCCCTTGCACCCACCCTAGCACCAACTCATCCCCTCTTTACTCCTGTAGCGACCAAAAAATCCGGAGGGATTTATTCGAGTTTAATGGAGCCGCCACTAATAATTTATTTCGAAGGGAAAATATTGGAAAAAACCTTTTTTTGAAGAAAATGGTCCTTGAGACCAGATTTGGGTTCGAGAGTCGAATTATGCGTAGGGAAGGTATTAGCACCCCACGACATCCTTTCGAAATAAGGTTACCTCTAATTAATTGTGCAAAATTTATATTAACTTCTAAAAAATATTTATTTCCCTTTTATTTAAAAAATAGACAAGAATTTACAATGATGAAATAATAAAAAAAGGCTTAATAAAAGTTGTTTATTTTTGCGCTTGACAGGAATGGGCTCCTGCTCCTACGTATCTCCGGGTGTAGTGGAGAAATCAAAGACTACGTAGTTCTTGGGTAGAAAATGGTTGTGTGTTGGTTGATTTTAATTGTATATTTTTTGATGGAAAAAAGGTAGGTTTTGTAGGGACCAAACAAGAAGCAATAAAGAGTGGTCCTCACTAACAACCTATTTTGTTTAGAAAATTAACGGTGTTCGTAATGATCAAATAAGAAGCAACCTCGAGTGATCATTACTAGTAAAAAAAACTTGATTTTTATTTTTATAAAGAAGATTGGTTTTTATGGGGACCAAACAAGAAGCAATCAAGAGTGTTCCTCACTAATAACCCATTTTTGTTTTGAAAATTAAGATATTTGCAATGACTAAACGGGAAGCAATCTCGAGTAATCATTACTAGTAAATTAATTTTCATGATTTTATTATACGATTTTCAAGAAAAATAGGGTCTCAGAATTTGTATGTGAAATTTAGTTGAGTAAAATTGTCCTAATTTGAGTACTAAAAAAAAGTATCCATGTTCATTAAATAAATAATAAAAAAACAAATGGGTTAAAGCCCAATATTTAGCAAAAGAAGACTAACTACAAAAAAAAGGGGTTGGCAAAATAAAAGAAAGAAAAGAAAAAAAACAAAGGTGGGCTGAAGCCCAAGAAATAAAAAAAAGGATCAGGATAGAAAAAAAGGAAAAAAAGAGAGCGTAATAAAAAAGCGGTGAAGCCCAAAACAAAGAAAGAAAAAAAGAAAAAAGAAGAAAAGAAAAAAAATGAAACGGCATAAAAAAGAAAAAGGGTTCAGATTAGGAACCCTAACATTAAGAAGCAAGCTGCGCAGAGGCAGTGAGAGAGATGGGAGGGCTGTGGCGGCGAGAGGAGAGATCGAGAGGGAGTGCGGACGGCGCGCCATCCTTGGCCGCACGCGGCCGCGAGTGAGGAAGAGACCGCGGCAGAGCCGCGAAGGTGGAACAAAGAAAGAGAGAAGAGAGACAGGTTGAGAGGGAGCGCGGCCGGCGCGCCATCCTTGGCCGCGCGCGGCCGCCAGCAAGAAGTTCGGGACGAGGGAGACAGAGACAACGCAGGGAGGAAAAAAAGGGAAGGGTTCGAGAGGGGGATGGCTGATGCAGGGAGAGGTCGACGAGGGAGAGGAGATCGTAAAGTGGAAGGGTGAGACCAAGAACGCGGTGGTTCGCGGCGGCTCACGGTGGCTGGTGAGGAGGGACTGAAGAGAACCGTGCGCACGGCGGCGGTCATTCACCGGCGCGACGACGGGCAGAGCGGCGGCTCCACCTTCTTCTTCAACAGGTTCCTTTTTTTTTGATTCACCGTTTTTTTTTCACCCCCTCTGGTTTCTAGTTCTGGTTCCATTTTTTTCTATCATTTCCTTTTGTTCACTCTTTTCCTGATTCTTACCATATATGCTATTTCTTTGTTCTCTGATTTTTTCTTTGTTCGATTTTATTGCTGTTTTGTTTTATTCTGCAAAACCTATATTAACAGGCTATGGACATGGCAAAAGCACTCATTTAAGGCATTCTAAGATTAAATCAAGGCACAGAAAAATGTTTAATGGACTACCTGGATTCCAAAGTGCGTAGAGTGGGTGTGATTGCAGTAGAACGAAATGACACAAATCCTCTGCTACTACCTCGTTCCTTTCTTAATTCACTGCTTTGCTTCTTTTTTTCAACTGTGAATTCCTTTTTTTCTTTCAGTATTTGAATTTGGTGAATTAGGACCCCAATGTGGAGTCTCTAATTCTTTGTTTTAGTGGTGAAAACTCTCAGCAAAATCTCCCTCTCCCCTTTGCTGTGATTCTGTTGTTGTATTTATGGAGTTGAGGGGTCCTAATGAGACAATGGTTGCTGACCCTTGTATTGGCCATCTGTTGCAGGGATGGTTGGTGGTTGCAGAGGATGCAGGATAATGCCTGCAAAGCTGTTTGGTCTTGACCAAAATGGGAAACAGGCTAAGAACATGGAGAAGGAGACCTTGGTTTCACCCTCAAAATGTCTCTGTTGGTGCTGGTGGTGTGGCAGGGTAGTGGCATGCGCTGCCCCTCTCTGTTTTGTTTTTTTTTCTTTCTTTTTTTTGTTTATTTCTGTTTTGTTTTATTATTTTATTCAATCTGATATTTGTAAATTTGTAATGGATTATTGGACTGTAATGGACTAATGGGCTTAATGGACTGTATTGTATTTTTGCAATTTTTGACATGTAATGGACTGTTGGTTTAAATTTGAGGCTTGTGTTTGTATTTTGGACTTATGCTGGAATTTCTTTTGTATGGACTGTTGGTTTGTATCTCAGCTATTGGGCCTAAACTAGACCCAAAGGACTAAGACTAAAACTTAGCAAAAAAAAAAATGGCCCAAGCAACAATTTACCTTATCATTTCAACCCAACAGTAAAATAATAGATAAAACAAGCCAAAATGTGTGGACAAAATTGGGGTATAACAGCTGCCCCTCTTTAGTTATATTTTATTAGAAAATGTGAACAACAAAGGTTTTCATATTTTCGTCGTAAAATAGAAGTAAAGATAAATACACTAATTTTGTCCCCAACCAGGATAGGCAAAGGATGGGGTGAGGAATGACAGTGAGGGATTAACGCTCGGTGCGTTTAATCGAAAAGCAATAAAGAAGGATCACTGCCAGGTCGGGTACTGACGCGGTAATCAAAAGGCAATAATGAGGGATTAACGCTTGGTGCGTTTATCAGAAAACTAAAAAGAAGGATCTCCGTCAGGTCGGGTACTGATACGGTGATCGAAAAGCAATAATGAGGGTTCGACGCCTAGTAGGGTATTGACGCGTCGATGGGAAGCAATAAAGAAGGATCACCGCCAGGTCGGGTACTGACACGGTGATCGGAAGGTTCGACGCCAAGTAGGGTATTGACGTGTCGATGAGAAGCAATAAAGAAGGATCAACATCAGGTCCGGAACTGATATGTTGGTCAAAAAATCAATAATGAGGGACTACCGCCAGGTCGGGTACTGACGCGGTAATCTTAAAGCAATAAAAGGGGGTGATACTTGGCGCATCGCTTAGAAAGCAAATTGAAGGACCAATGCTCGGCGCATTGTTTTGGTAACAATAGTGAAGGATCAACACTTGGTGCACGGACCAGGTGTAACAAAACGGCTAAAAGGTGGTGATATGAAGATGATGCATGAATATGTGGTATGTGATGCGTGTATGCAATGTGACTATTATTTTTATTGCACTGATTCCTCGTCCCGTATGATCTCTAGTGCTTAAAGATATGGGACGGACTGAGGTTCATCGGGTTTATTCATATTATGCTTTCGACTGGGAGGGAGCGCAAGTTATCGATGCAGTGCTTGTCATTTTTTACAGGTAATCCCTTTGCCCTTTCGAAACTTATTTGTTGAGATTTGGCGTTCCCTCGTGATTCTTAAGATGTATGTAATAACCGTAATGCTTTTCAGTATCATCACATATTTCACAATTTAGTGCCTGTTATCATAAAACAACATTTTGAAATACGAGAACAGAGGTGTTTGGTATTCAAAAAGAATCATGTGTACAAGGACTCAAGTTATACAGACTTGAAAATACATCAAGAAAAATGCGGGAAGAAGAAAAAAACAAAGAAAGACAATAACTAAGCAGATATTTTATAGTTTGTGTCTTTGTAGGAACAAATGCCAGCTTTCATATCCATAACTTTGAATACTCATTACTCTACTTCTGAAAATATATAGAACTGCCCCAGTTGGGTAAGAACCTCTTGATGCATCAGCTGACTTTAATGTCCAATTTCAGACCCTAACTTCTGCTTGGATCGCCTTTTCAAGTTTTCAATACAACGGGGCGCTTTAATTTTTGCCTAGGTCGCCCTTTCAGGTTTTCAACCTAGTGAGCTCATTTTTGCTTGGCCCTTTATATATGTTTTAGGCATAATATTTTTTGACTGCATCAGAGTTTACTGGGAGTGGGAGATCTTCACCGTCCATCCTTGTGAGGATTAAGGCACCTCCAGAAAAATCTTTTTTCACAACATACGGGCCTTCATAATTCGGAGTCCATTTTCCACGAGAATCCTTTTGGATGGGCAAAATCTTCTTGAGTACTAGGTCTCCTTCTTGAAATTCCCGAGGGCAAACTTTCTTTTCGTAAGCCCTCTTCATCCTGTGCTGATATAGCTGTCCATGACATAAGGCCATCACTCTCTTTTCTTCAATGAGGTTCAATTGATCCAGCCGAGCCTGAACCCATTCTGTCTCTTCTAGTTTTGTCTCAATCAATACCCTTAACAAGGGGATCTCGACTTCAATGGGAAGTACTGCTTCCATTCCATACACCAGCGAGAAAGGAGTTGCCCCTGTTGAGGTGCGAACCGAAGTTCGATAACCGTGCAAGGCAAAAGGGAGCATTTCATGCCAGTCTCTAAATGTTACAACCATCTTATGGAAAATCTTCTTGATGTTCTTGTTTGCAGCTTCAACTGCCCCATTCATCTTTGGGAGGTATGGTGAGGAATTGTGATGTTGGATCTTGAAGTCATTACACAGCTCCTTCATCATCTTGTTATTCAAATTAGTCCCATTATCAGTGATGATCTTATTTGGCAAACCATAGCGGCAGATCAAATCTCTCTTGATGAATTTGACAACCACTTTTTTGTCATACTCACATATGAAGCTGCTTCAACCCATTTAGTGAAATAGTCGATTGCGACGAGAATGAAGCGATGTCCATTTGATGCCTTAGGTTCAATGGGTCCAATGACATCCAATCCCCACATTGAGAATGACCATGGTGCTGTTAAGATGTTCAGAGAGACTGGTGGCACGTGGATGTTATTGGCGTAAATCTGACTTTTGTGGCATTTCTTCACATAACCGAAACAATCAGTCTCCATAGACAACCAATAGTAGCCAGCCCTCAAGATTTTTCTTGCCATTGCATGCCCGTTTGCGTGAGTCCCAAAGGAACCTTCGTGAACATCTCGCATAATCTTTTCCGCGTCAGTCTTATCAACACACCTGAGAAGTACCATGTCATGGTTTCTCTTGTAAAGCACTTCACCATTTAGAAAGAAACCCATTGCCAACCGCCTTAATGCCCTTTTATCATTCTCTGAGGCACTCGGAGGATATTCTCTACTTGTGATGTATCGTTTGATGTCGTAATACTAGGGTTTGCCATCAGGCTCTCCTTCTATTGCTAGGCAATATGCTGGCCGGTCATGATTTTGTATTTTTATGAGTGGTAGTGGCTCAGGAACAAGAGAGAAAAACTCTCTAACTCAAAATACTCAATTTCTCATAAACTTCAAGATGCCAATACATGAGGTTCTTGCTCCTATTTATAGCATTTCTATGAGCCAAATCTTAGCTAGATACAGGCTGTAATCTACTGGAATACAATGGGTAATCAAAACAAGTTGTAAAGAAAAATCAATGGAAATGTAAATAGTCAAAAATAGTGGCTCTCCACTTGCATGGTTGGTGAAGGTGCATGCATGTGCTCAAGTGGAAGCTTCTGATTCATACTCCCCGGGTTGGAGAGAACTCGCCCTCGAGTTTAATTACCTTCATCATCTAAATATGGTGAAATGTCAGTGACGTTGAAAGTTGCGAGAGACACCATATGTTCTGGCGATTCTACCTTGTAAGCATTGTCGTTGATTTTACGCACAATTTTGAATGGTCCATCGACTCTGAGGACAACTTAGCATTTGGTTGATTTGGAAATCGTTCCTTTCGTAGATGTATCCAAACCAAATCTCCAACTTTAAAAATTTGTCGCTTCCTATGTTTGTCACGTTGAGCTTTATACCTTGAATTACGCTCGAATCCGCTCTCGAGCGTGTTCATGCGACTTCTTGATCTCCTTGGCTCTACTTTGCATCTGAACTATATTGTTGCTTATCGGTAGGAGTCAAGTCAAGCGGACTTAGCGGACGGGTGCCGTATACTACTTCAAAAGGGCATTTCCAGTGGCTTGATTAGTCGAATTGTTGTAAGCAAATTCAACTTGTGCAAGAATAAGATCCCACTGCTTCAGATTTTTACCGACAAAGCTTCGAAGTAGATTTCCCAAAAGTCTGTTGATAGATTCTGTTTGCCCATCGATGCGGGGATGGTGGCACTCTTGAATTGAAGCTTAGTACCCATCTTCTTCCACAAGGTTCTCCAAAAGTGGCTTAAGAATTTCACATCTCTGCCGGAAGTGATGGTTTTGGAATTCCATGTAGGCGAACAATTTCTTTGAAATCTGGATCAAAGAACTTGAGCGGCATCGTTGGTCTTCTGGCAAGGAATGAAATGGGCCATCTTTGAAAATCTGTCTACCACTACCATTATGGAATCCTTCTGACGCTGAGTTCGTGGTAGTCCTAAGAAAAAATCCATGCTAACATCTTCCCAGGGTGATTCTGGAACTGGAAGTGGCATATACAATTCGGTGTTTTGGCTTTTAGACTTAGCCAAGTGACAGATTCTGCATCTTTGAATATGCCGATTTATATCTCTTTCCAGTCTTGGCCAATAAAAATTCTCCTTTACTAAGGCCACAGTTTTATCTCGGCCAAAATGGCCTGCTAACCCTCCATCATGTGCTTCCCAAATGATAGCTTGTCGTAATGAGCATTGAGGAATGCACAAAGTCTTTCCTTTGAACAAAAATCCTTCATGCCGGTAGTAGTCTTGTGAGGATTGTAATTCAGTGGCATTCCAGAACTTCTGAAAATCTGGATCATCTGGATATAACTCCTTGATAGTCTCAAAGCCGATGACTTTTGTCTGTAATGAGGAAAGCAAAGTATAACGTCTACTGAGGGCATCTGCAACGACATTTTGAACTCCAGCCTTATGCTTGATCAAAAAAGGGTAAGGTTGTAAAAACTCACTCCAAGCAGCATGCCTGTGATTAATCTTCTGTTGAGAGTTCAAATGCTTTAATGCTTCATGATCAGAATAAAGAATGAATTCCTTATTCAGCAAATAATGGCTCCAATGTTGCAAAGCACGAACAATTGCATAGAACTCCTTGTCATATGTAGAATATCGGAGTTTAGCATCGTTGAGCTTTTCACTGAAGAAGGCTATGGGATGACCTTCTTGACTTAGAACAGCACCAATTCCAGTGTTGGAAGCATCACAACTAACTTCAAATACTTGATCAAAATTGGGAAGGCCTAATACTGGTGCTTCAGTCAAACACCTTTTTAGTTCATCAAAACTTTTCTGTGCGGCCTCAGTCCATTGAAACTTGTCTCCTTTAATGCAGTCTGTGAGTGGGGCAGCAACTGAGCTAAAGTTCTTGATGAATCTTCTGTAAAAGGAGGCTAATCCATGGAAACTTCTCACATCATGGATTGATTTTGGAATGGGCCAACTGTTGATTGCTTCTATCTTTTCTGGGTCGACTCGTATGCCTTCGGATGTGATAATATAACCAAGAAAAGTAACTTCATTGGTTAAGAAAGAACATTTCTTTAAGTTGGCATAGAGTTTCTGCTCACGGAGAGTCTGCAGCACTTGTTGAAGGTGCTCTAAATGTTCTTCTTTGTCCTTGCTGAAGATTAGAATATCATCAAAATAGACGACAACAAATTTACCAATAAAAGGTCGAAGGACTTGGTTCATCAGACGCATAAATGTACTTGGGGCATTGGACAACCCAAAAGGCATAACAGTCCATTCATAAAGGCCATCTCTGGTTTTGAAGGCAGTCTTCCATTCATCTCCGGGTCTTAGCCTGATCTGATGGTATCCACTACGAAGATCAATCTTTGAAAAGATAGTGGCACCATGTAACTGATCTAATAAATCATCAAGTCTGGGTATGGGAAACCGATACTTGATGGTAATCTTGTTGACAGCTCGACTATCAACACACATTCTCCAACTTCCATCTTTCTTGGGCACTAGGATGGCAGGAACCGCACACGGACTAATGCTTTCCTGTATCAATCCTTTCTTCAATAATCCTTCAACTTGGCACTGGATCTCAGCATGCTCCTGAGGACTCATTCTGTAGGCTGGTCTGTTCGGAATGACTGCTCCAGGAATAAAGTCAATAGCGTGCTGGATATCTCGCATTGGTGGTAGTCCAGGTGGAATTTCTTCTGGAACAACATCTGGAAATTCTGCAAGTAGCTTCTTAATTTCTACTGGAATAATTGTCTCCCCATTTGACTCGAACAGTAGAATAAAACTCATGGTCTGAATTTCCTCTGCAGCTTCTTTAAGTTGTTCCTTTGTGATTAAGGACACCAATGGCTTGACTTCTTTTTTGCCTTTATCAAGCTCACTCGGTGGTAAGGGAGTTAGCTTGACCTTTACTCCATCTTTGACAAAGGAGTAGGTGTTGGAATAACCATCATATAATGCATGACGATCATATTGCCAGGGTCTTCCAAGGAGAAGATGACAAGCATCCATAGGTACAACATCACACCAAACCTGATCCTTGTACTTCTGGCCAATGGAAAAGGTCACAAGGCATCGCTTGTCAACCTTCACTTCACTTCCTTTGCTGAGCCAATGCAACTTGTAAGGGTGTGGATGCGCCTGGGTAGGAAGTTCCACTTTCTCCACCATGTAGTTGGAAACTACATTTTCACAACTTCCACTGTCTATAATAACATCACAAACTTTTCCAACAGAAGTGCAACGAGTGTGGAAAATATTGTGCCTTAACCAAGGTTCTTCTTTATCGATATTGTATGCAAGCTTCGTCGATCACTAAAGATTCACCATGGTCGGCAATAGTGAGTTCTTCATCATATCTTGGCTCGAACTCCTCTTCTCCTTCAGGTCCTACGGAACCTCTTCTTGTTACGATACTTCATAAGCTTCTCCTTTGATGATGGTAATGGTTCTCCGTGTTGGGCAATTGGAGGCTATATGACCAAAACCTTGGCACTTGAAACATTTGATGGCCTTGGTTTTGTTTCGGTTGTGATGGGTTTGGATGGAGGCTTACTCGATGTTTGGGTTGATCTGTGGGTGTTTCTTGGGGTAAGGAGGATTATTAGCGGAGGAGAAGTTTACGTAGCTAGACTTTACGGGTAATCGCTTCTCCACTTTTGTAGCAAGGCTAATAACATCTTCTAATGTCCAATATTGTTGAAGTTCAACAGGGTTGGCAATATCGTGGTTTAGTCCTCCAAGGAAATGGGCAATTATGCGCTCCTCTCTCTTGAACATCACATTGCATCATCAACTTCTCAAATTCTCTGGCGTACTCTTCAACCGACAAACTCTTTTGACGAAGATTTTGTAGTTGAATGAAAGTTTGTTGATAATAATGAGGAGGTAAGAACTTTACGGATAGTTACCGCATTTTCTCGCATGTTGTGATCCTACTCTTCCCTTTTCGTTCTCGCTTTTTTTTAATATTTTCCCACCAAGTGGAAGCATGTTTCTTTAGCTTCACAGCAATAATTTTTACCTTCTTTTCTTCAGGAATCTCCTTGTATTCGAACACCCTTTCAACAGTCTGAAGCCAATCAATAAATTCTTCTGGTTGAAGTCTTCCTTCAAAATCTGGAATGTCTACTTTGATGTCATCACGTCTGACTGGTTGTCTCTGGGATCGTCTGGTTCTGGTTGATGAGGAATCACTGGATTCATCGCCTGAATGCCGGTTACGTTCATTCAACTGAGCTTGTTGGGCCTGTACAGTGTTTTGTAATTCCTCTATTTGTCTCCGCATGTCTTCCATAGTAAGGTCATGCACTGGTTGTCTTCTAGGAGGCATTTTGGATGTAGGAGAAAATTTGAAATCTTAGGGTTACCGGATTAGAGATTGTAGTTTTATAATTAGAACACCAAGGAAGTTCCCAGGAAAGAGAGGTGTCGCTAAGCGTACTTAATAACCTTGTCTTTCCTTAGCCAGACCTTTCTTGAAATGCACCTTTTATAATTCCACAATTTCTTTTCCAATAACAAAGAACAATTTGGTACTTTGTGTGGGGAAAAAAAAAGAGGGTAATTTTACAATTTTGTAGGGGTCAAATTGCAATTTTTGAAAGTTTAGGGGTCAAATTGCAATTATACAAAAGTTTAGGGGTCAAAATGCAATTTTTAAAAGTTCAGGGGTCAAATAGCAATTATACAAAAGTTCAGGGGTAAAACTATAAATACAGAAAAGAATAGGGGCTTATCTGTAATTTCAGTAACTTTGGACAGCGAGGCAGTTGAATGGTCAACGTGACGCGTGGCGATTTCTGGTTGGTTGGTAGAATGACGTGGCTGGTGAGGTGGCTGTTGAGTCAAAGGTAGACTTTGACTGGTGATGTGGCTCCCTTGACACGTGGCACGAAGAGAGTGGCTGAAGGTGACACGTGTCTGTGATGTGGTACGCTGACGTGGTCGTCTTCAACCTCAGATTTTCCGGCGACGGTCTGCAACTCCGGCACGGTGGTTCTGAAATTTCGGCACGGTGGTTCTGCAACACCGGCGTGGCGAACAGCTTCGGCGACGCTCGTGACGGCGGCGTGGAGGCTCCGCTGGTCGCGAAACTTTGGTCCCCAAGGTTTTGGCCCTTCCGGACGCGATGGCGGCGTTAGTTTTGCGAAAAAATGGCCGCAAAGTGGAGTTTACAGGCGCATAACTCTCTTGCTCACCAAAAACACTCAACTTTCCGTTGATTTTGTCACTCAAACTCAACTCCGGGATCTAAGAACTTGCTCTGATGCCAAAATGGCTCAGGAACAAGAGAGAAAAACTCTCTAACTCAAAATACTCAATTTCTCATAAACTTCAAGATGCCAATACATGAGGTTCTTGCTCCTATTTATAGCATTTCTATGAGCCAAATCTTAGCTAGATACATTTGTAATCTCTTTGGAATACAATGGGTAATCAAAACAAGTTGTAAAGAAAAATCAATGGAAATGTAAATAGTCAAAAATAGTGGCTCTCCACTTGCATGGTTGGTGAAGGTGCATGCATGTGCTCAAGTGGAAGCTTCTGATTCAGGTAGGTTCTCCCTGTTACTGATTTTGAACATTGTTGATAGAGTAGCTAAGGCGTCAGCTAGCTGATTATCTTCACGGGGAATGTTATGGAAGGTGACTTCGTCAAACTGCTCCGTCAATTCTTTGATGTGATCGTGGTAAAGAACTAATTTGGAATCCCTCGTTTCCCATTCGCCTTTTAACTGATGGATAACCAAAGCCGAGTCTCCATATACTTCGAGAATTTTGACCTTCGATTCAATGGCCGCCTGAATGCCCATAGCACATGCCTCATACTCCGCCATATTGTTTGTATAATCGAAACACAATCTTGTAGTAAATGGGATGAAATGACTTTCTGGGGAAATTAGCACAGCTCCAATCCTATGTCTCAATGCATTAGAAGCATCGTCAAACAACAAGATCCATTTTTCACTGTCAGGGGTTTCCTTTCCTTCAAATAGAGCCATTATGTCTTCGTCTGGGAAATCACACTGCATTGACTGATAGTCTTCTACAGGTTGATGAGCCAAGTATTCGGCTAAGGTACTGCCTTTAATTGCCTTTTGGGTGACATACACAATATCATACTCGGATAACAACATTTGCCAACGGGCAATTCATCCTGTGAGAGCAGGCTTTTCAAAAATATATTTGATCGGATCCATTTTGGACACCAAACAAGTCGTATGGGATAGCATATATTGTCTCAAACGACATGCGGCCCAGGCTAAAGCGCAACATGTTCGTTTTAACAATGAGTACCTCGTCTTACAGCTAGTGAATTTCTTGCTCAGGTAGTAAATGGCATGCTCCTTCTTACCAGATTCATCATGTTGTCCTAGCACACAACCCATTGATTCGTCCAACACTGTCAAGTACATGATGAGGGGTCTCCCTGGCACAGGGGGCACCAAAACCGGTGGATCTTGTAAGTACTGTTTGATTTTCTCAAAAGCTTCCTGGCAATTGTCGTTCCATTTGGTTTCCTGATTCTTACACAGCAGCTTGAAAATTGGCTCACAAGTAGCAGTTAGCTGGGATATAAACCTAGCGATGTAGTTCAATCTTCCCAGGAATCCACGAACTTCTTTTTTGGTGCGAGGAGTCGACATTTCCAGGATTGCTTTTACTTTGGCCGGATCAACTTCTATTCCTTTCTGGCTGACTATAAACCCTAGCAGCTTGCCTGACCTTACACCAAAGCTACACTTAGCTGGATTTAACCGGAGTTTATACTTCCTCAGTCGCTCAAAAAGCTTTTGTAGGTTAATGACATGATCTTCCTCTGTTTTGGACTTTACAATCATGTCATCCACATAGACCTCTATCTCTTTGTGCATCATGTCATGGAACAAAGCCACCATTGCTCTTTGGTATGTTGCCCCAGCATTTCTTAATCCAAATGGCATTACTTTGTAACAGAAAGTTCCCCATAAAGTGATAAATGTGGTTTTCTCCATATCTTCGGGAGCCATCTTGATTTGATTATAGCCAGAATATCCATCCATGAAAGAGAAGACAGAGTGTTGAGCAGTGCTATCTACCAAGACATCAATATGTGGCAAAGGGAAGTCATCCTTAGGGCTGGCCCTGTTTAGATCTCGATAGTCAACACACATTCGGACCTTTCCATCTTTCTTTGGGACTGGGACAATGTTAGCCACCCATTGAGGGTATTTTGCTACTCGTAAAGTCAAGGCCGAATCGCTTTTTTTACCTCATCTCTAATCTTGAGTGACATCTCTGGTTTCATTCTTCTCAACTTCTGCTTGACCGGCGGGGACTCAGGTTTCAATGGCAATTTGTGCTCGACTATGCTATTATCTAATCCAGGCATATCTCGGTATGTCCACGCGAAGACATCAACATATTCAAATAGGAGTTTAACTAATTTTTCTCGCTCACTGCTTCTCATTGTGGTGCCGATCTTAACTTCTTTCTTGTCGTTTTCAGTGCCCAGATAGATTGTTTCAGTTTCTTCCTCGTGGGGTTGAATCACTTTAGCTTCTTGTTCCATCAACCTCATTAATTCAGGAGGGGTTTCCCAATTGTCCTCATTATCTTCCTCAGTATGATTAATGGGGTATTCAAAATTGTAGTATGAGTTACTGGCATCGTTATTTTCAAAAACAATGTTTTTGGATCTGCATTAGTTAAAAATAAAGAAATGAAAAGCGAAAAAAATGAAGAGAGATGGAAAAGATGGAAAAGGAAAGAAAAGAGAAATGATTGGAAAATTCAAAGTGCATTTTATTGATAATGATACTGAAATAAAACAGGTGCGCCCTTTTGACAATAAATTATTCTAAAGCCTTGGGCAGAGCAATAGAATTTGCATTACATAATTACTTTGAATCAAAAATCACAGGAAACTCAACAATCTCCCAATTTCTAAGTTCTTCATTCGGCGGGCAAGGGTGGACAAGGTTGACATTGTCGTTTTCTGCACTGCGATCGTCTTTGATAGCTGCTATCTGATTCGGGTTCAACATTCCTGTACTCCGAAAGCTTTGCCTGATGTCGCAGATAAGGATACTCTCATCTTTTGGTTCCCTGCCTTCCAATCTAGCTATCCTTTTTTCTTTTCTTTCTTTGGCAATTCTCTTTTTGCCAAACCTGTTAGGTTCGTATCCCAACCCATATCTGTTTCTGTTATCTGGAAGTTCTACTAGCATCACGATCCCTTGTTCATATCTTCCCAATCCATATCCGGCCTGATACCCTCCTTTCATCATAACTTTAGCGATCATCATGAAAGTTTCAGACAGCTTTGGTTTCTTCATTAAGACTCCTGCTCTCATGAAGGTGGCATTTGCAATCTCCAACGTTTGAAAAGACGTCTCAAGAGCTTCTTCTGGAGCCTCGATATAGCGCGTGGAGGATGGCTTGCTTACTAGCATCTCTTCTTCACCAGAGACAGTCACCAACTTATTATCCATTGAAAATTTCAGCTTTTGGTGTAGGGTCGAAGGCACAACTCCAGCTGTATGGATCCATGGTCTTCCAAGGAGGCAGCTGTATGCTGGTACGATTTCCATCACCTGAAAGACTACCTCAAATGTGCGGGGGCCGACTTGTATAAGTAGCTTGATTTCTCCAATAACCTCTCTTCTAGACCCATCGAAGGCTCTTACCACCATGGTACTGGGCTTCATATACGATCCATCAATGGACAACTTTGCCAGGGTAGATTTTGGCATAACATTTAGAGATGGCCCATTATCGACGAGTACCCTAGCAAGTATATAGTCTCCACACTTCACAGAGATGTGCAATGCTTTGTTATGCCCCATTCCTTCGACTGGAATTTCTTCATCAGTGAAGGTAAGGTAATTACTAGCAACAATATTACCCACAATCCCATCGAATTGGTTCACTGTGATGTCATGGGTGACATGGGCTTCATTTAGCACTTTCATCAATGATTCCCTATGACGCTCAGAATTCAGCAGCAGTGATAACACATATATTTTTGCAGGAGTATGATTCAACTGATCCACCACTTTGTATTCACTTTGCTTCATAAATTTCAGGAATTCACAAGCCTCTTCTTCAGACACTACTTTCTTGTTTTCTTCTTCTTTCTTTGCCTTTTTACCCACATCTTTATCAATGGACTCTTCTTCTTTAACCTTTCCCTTACGAGCTTTGTCTTCTTCCTGCGTCTCTCTTCCCATGGGCCTGATAGGGGTATAAATTCGTCCACTTCGGGTCATCCCACCGATTCTCGAGATGTTAGTGATAGCAGGATTGCCAGATCCAGACGCCGCTTTTAGCTGGTCATCCCCTAAATTGTCCACAAAGACCTTCATACATTAATCCCATGGCACTGCATTAACGTTTTTGAAAGGGAAAGGAGTTGGTACATGAATAGTTATCGGTTTAGGTATGCCTAGGACTGGCTTTAGATTCCCCTTATTGTAGCAAATCTCCAACGATTTTGGGAAGGTCGTGTTTTTATCTTCACTTGACTGAAGGGTCAATATGTTTTCATCTTTCTTCACACAACCTACCTGTATCAAGTGTCTGTCTAACAGTTTTTGGAAAATTTGCCTGAATTCCTCGCATTCCTCTATGCAATGATTGCCATCAGGATGCAAGCTACATAAGTCCCTCTCATCGTATTTCATCTCAATTATACCGAACTTGCAGAGTTCGGCATAAATGATCCTTAAGGGAGTACAGACATCTTCCACTTTCATTATCAGGGGCTGATTCATAAATTCTTCAATAATGGCGTTAACTGCTGAACCTCTGTGACCTGGAAGGGGATTATTACCCACATTAGGACCATCCTCCTCGAAACTCAACCTGTGACAACCACCCTAAAAATTAAGTGGAGCCGCCACCAATATTTTATTTTTATAGGAAACATTGGAAAACCTATTTTTGAATTATTTTGAAGAAAAATGTCTTTTGAACCAGATTTGAGTTCGGGAGTTGGTTACGCATAGGGAAGGTATTAGCACCCCTAAAACGCCCATAAAAATGGTACCTTTAATTGTTTAAAAATCGATGTTTGCCATTAACGAATTATTTCCAAAAGTGGGCATTTTTTATGTATAAAAAGGGACTAATTTATTTTAAAAAAAAAACAAAACACCTTGATATCCAAGAAGAGTTCATTATTAATAATTAGAATCCAGAAATTCGTTTTTAACTTAATTATATTTTTTATACAAGATGAAAATAAAAGATATAAAATTTAGAAAATAAAAATCTGATCTAAATAATAAGATAAAAACAAAATATTCACTTATTCATTTAAATATACATATATACATAACTAAACTTCTGTTTAAGGGTCCTAGTTTAATTCTCTTATTTTATTTTTGCTCATACATTGAAACAAAGATAAATTGCTAAATGGTCCTTTGTCTAGATTTGGCCCCTTTGAAAGGCCAAATCCTAACCCTAATCTAACCAACTTGCAACATGGATAAAAATGAAATCTGTACACTTATAAACTCATCAAATTTGCAAATTAATCCCTATTTAGGATTTGGCCCCATTGGAAGGCCAAACCCTAAACCTAATTCTAATCTAAACCGTGGAACCGTGGATACTAACGTCAACAGCAACAAACACGATAACAACGGCAACAACAATGGCAGCAACAGCAATAACAACAACAGTAACAAATCAAATAATCACAAGAAAATATAGAACAGAAATAAGGAAGCTGTAACGAAAATTTTTTATTCAAGTTTATGTTTACAGAGGCATATTCAGAAGAGAAACAAAAGGGAGGAAGATGAAACCTGGGTATTTAGCCCTTTCCAGAAAGTTTACAAATAGGGGATGGAAGGAAAAAAAAAACCTAGAACTAAGAAGTGTTTAAATTTGGTTTGGGTGCCCTCACGAGTCTTTTCTCCTTCTTCTTGACTCTGCTTCTCCTGCTCCTTGTGCTATTTCTGGATTCGGTTCCCCTCTGGTTCTTCTTCGTGTCTTTTTATAGCCTTCTCTTTCCTGAAAATCAAAGAAAATCAACATTAATAAAGAAGAATCGAATCTTAAGGATAAAGATCAATTTTTTTGAATCATCAAAAGCAAAACGCAATCTTCCCTTGTACTGAGGCGTGAACCAAGGAAGTCTTGTGATATCTTGCATGCTCCTGGTCAATATTCTAAGATTGGGGAAGAGATTTGGGTTTTCATGAATAGATTCGTTATATTTTTACGGATCCGAAAAATTTGAGATCGAGGTCGCAAAAAAGGGGGGAAGGGTCACGACTAGGGTTCTTAATGGTTAGGGTGTGATGAGTGAGGCCGAGCGGCTGAAGGAAATTAGGGTTAGAGAAAGGGACAGAAGAGAGAACGTGGGAGAGGAATCTGTGTGTGTGGTGCTGCGGCTTGAAAGCTAGGGTTGGTTTTGGGGTGAAGGAAGGAAGAAGAGAAAAGATAGGGAAAGGGAAGATGGCCGAGATAGGGGAGAAAAATGAGGAGATGGAGGCGGAGAAGAAGATAGGGTTTGGGGAAGAGATGAGGTTGAGAGAGAGGAGAGAGCGTGGTGAAGCGGCGCTGTGTGGGAAGGAGGAGAAGAGGAAATGAAGATGAGGGTTTTTAGGGTTGTTGGTTTTTAGGGTTATGCGTTTTCGGCTGGGCTGCAGCGTGAAGTGTGGGTCTGGGCTGGGGAGTGTGCAGAATGAGAGGGGGTGCCGCGAGTAAAGCGCAGAAAGGGGGGAGGCGTGCAGAAAAGAAATGAGGTTTGTGAAGGAACGAAGGCTGCAGTCAGTAAAAGAGGGGGGTGCGCGGGGAAAAAGGAAGGGGATTAGTGTTGTGGGCCTATTGGGCTATAGGGAACCTTTGGGTCATTGTTACTTGCACCACCTCATTTACTCATTTCTTTTCATTTTTTTCTTCCTTTTTATTTATTGAGACCACAATATTATTATTATTTATTTAATATTATTACTAACAAGCAAAAATAAATAACAAAATAAAAAATAAAGGGTCGGACAAAATTAGGGTACTACAGTTGCCCCTCCTTAATTACACTTTACTCGAAGGTCTTCGTGCATTCGTTGTAAAAGGTAATTAAGGATAAATGACTCTAATTTTGTCTAGAACGAAATTGTTTGAGGATGCGAGATTGACTCCCGACTTTGCTTTGGGCTTTTAGGTTTGATTCCCAGTGAATTCCCGGTAAGGCATAGGTTTGGCTCTTACAGAATTGGTGAGAGATTCTAAGTTTGATTCCTAGTGAATTCCCGGTAAGGCATAGGTTTGGCTCTTACAGAATTGGTGAGAGATTCTAGGTTTGATTCCTAGTGAATTCCCAGTAAGGCACAGGTCTGATTCCTAACTCTTATAAAATTGGTGAGAGATTCTAGGTTTGATTCCTAGTGAATTCTTGGTAAGGCGTAGGTTTGGTTCCTAACTCTTACAAAATTGATGAGAGGTTCTAGGTTTGATTCCTAGTGAATTCTCGGTAAGGCATAGGTCTGATTCCTAACCCTCACATCTTTGGTATTGATTACTTCCCTACTTAGGGTAAGCCTGGGGTGCGAGCTTCTTCGTCACTCGACACAAGTTTGGGTCAGATTCCCAACAAGGGTAAGTTAGGTTCTTAACTCTTGCTAAAAAGTACGGATTGGCTAACCTATTTAAGGAAGGTCCGATATATGAGCTTTTCTATCACTCAATATGGGTTCGGGTTAGATTCCCGGCAAGATGTAGGTCAGAATCCTAACTCTTGCTAAAGTATGGACTGGTTTTCCTATTGCAGGTGAACGTCCAGTGTACGGGCTTCTCCGTCACTCGAAATAGTTCGGGTCAGATTCCCGACAAGGTATAGGTCAGATTCCTAACTCTTGTTAAAAGGTGTGGATCGATTTCCATAATTGAGAAAGATCCGAGATGCGGGTCAGGCTCCCGACTAAAAGCTTGGGGTCAGATTCCCAAGGTGGTGGGTCAGATTTCCAACAAGGTTTAGGACAGGTTCCTAATTCTTGCTAATAAAGAGATTGGGTAGGCTGAGTACTAGTTCCTACTGAGTAACAACAGACCAACTGTGTGTGATATTTGAAAGGGTGGGTCAATGGACCCAAAAACTTTGATAGTCATGCAGGATGCAATGAATGGTATGCCATGCATGAAATGAAATTTTTATTTTTTAGAGAAATGATTTGAAGGTGGGTCTGAGGCCCAGAAGTATTGATGATCATGCCAGATGCAATGAATGATATGCTATGCATGAATGTTGTTTTGTTTTTAGAGAAATGTTTTTGCTGGTGGGTCGGGGACCCAAAAGTATTAATGATTATGCAAAATGCAATGAATGGTATGCTATGCACGAATATTATTATTGTTTTGAATTTTTTGATTTCCCTGAATTCCTTTGAGGATTCTGCCCCTAGACTCATGGGTGTTGGCTTGCTTGTCCAAATGGTTGACTTTGCAATGCACCAGGTTTGCGAGTTTTCCCCTTGATAGTTCATCCTATCTATCTTTGTGGATTCTTGAATATTCCTTCCATGCTATGAATGCTCTTAGGAGGATTAGATTGACAACTTTGATCCATAGAGACTTTTCGTGTCCTTTTGGCCTTCGTCCAGCCAGGTGAGAAAGGATCTATGTTGAGAGACAGATCACCTTGCGTAGTTTTGAAATCGGAACGAATGTGAAACTTGTAGATGACGGGTTCAGCTTTTGCCCCCAGCTTCTTGGTTTATGTTTAGATCTGTGAGGTCCAATCTGGGTGGAAATATTTGTAAATTTGACCCTAACTTTTGCCTAGGCCGCTCTTTGCGAGTTTTCAACCTAGCGGGTCGCTCTAACTTCTGCCTAGACCGCCCTTTCGGGTTTTCAGCCTAGCGAGCATTTTATTCTATATTCTTTTTTTTTTTTAGGTAAAGCAACTGTACTGGGAAATTTATATGGATCTCCTCTTTCAAAAATCAAGTTTTAGGAAAATATGAGCAATTTGACTTTAATCAGAATAGACATTATTAGGGTTGTAACGTGGCCAGGGGTTAAGGGTTATGAAAGAAAGGATATCTCAGGCTCAAAAAGTGTTTAAGGGTTTATGGAAATAAGGATCTTTAGTCTAAAGATGCACTTCATTGGTTGCTAGCACATTTGTTTCGCCTTTGCGGTTTCCTTTTTGATCTTCGCAGGTGTCTTTGACACGTTTTTGACATTTTTTGAATTGTCTTTGATACCTTATTGCTTACTTTGCTCTTCTTCTTTCTGAAAAGACAAAGTTGATCGGAGACTTGTGCTATTCTTCATTGTATGGACGATCCTTATTCAAGGTATTTGAAAGAACATTTTGTTTTAGGCTCAAAAGGGGTATCAAGGGATAAGTATTTGGATAGAGAAAAAGGGCCAAACTTCATCTCAAAATCTCATTGCTCACATCTTCACAAAACTTAACTTTTGATAATTTGTGCATTTGCTTTACCATTATTCTATGAGCTAAGATTGAAAAAAAATTCAAATTGCAGTTTTATTGATGAACTGAAAAGATGAGAACATAATGAGCCCTTTACAAGATATGCCCCAGGGCTTCGGGCAAAGCGTAAAAACAAATGAAGGTTGCTTAAACAGGGCTATTCCTTGAAGTTTTATCACTCGGTGTTGATCAGAGCCCAACAATTCTCAATGGAGTGGCCTACTGCCCCAACTTGGCATGTTGTGATGAGCAATGTTTGTTTCTTCTTCCATCTCTTGGCTTATACTGTGCAATGGTTGTTGAGCTTCGAGGTTGTCAATCATTCCGCTTATTATCCCTGCTTCCACTCTTTCCCCGACAACGATTAGGTCTGAAAAGCTTGAACAGATATTTCCCATCATCATATCATAGAAAGGTGACTGGAGAGTATCAATAAATGTGGTAATCATCTCCTTCTCTGACAGTGAAGGTTCCACTTGGGCTGCAATCTCTCTCCATCTTTGGGCATACTCTTTGAGGCTTTCATTGCCCCCTTTTACCATGGTTTGCAACTGGGAACGGCCAGGAGCCATGTCCATATTGTATTTATATTGTTTGATGAAAGCTTTAGCCAAATCATTCCATGAGCTGATTTTGCCCCGCTCTAACTGCATATACCAGCGTAGGGATGCCCCGGTAAGACTCTCTTGGAAGAAGTGGATTAGGAGCTTATCATTACTGGAGCAGGAGGCCATCTTCCAGCAGTACATGATGAGGTGACTTTTTGGACTGGTTAGGCCTTCATACTTGACGAACTCAGGAACTTTGAATTTTTGAGGAATCACCACGTCCAGGACCAAGCATACTTCTGAAGCTTTGAACCCAATATGATTTTCCCCTTCAATTGCTTTTAGCCTATCTTCCACAATTTGGAGTCTCTTCTGATCTAGGGTGTCTCCTAATGGGCCATTGGAAGCCTCTCGATACTCATTAGTACTGGTGGAATGGTTCTCATCAATGATCAATTTTGGATCCAAGTTCTGCAGAAGGTCAAATATCTTGTCCATCTTACCATTGATTTGGTCGAGTTCTTCTCTCATCGCTTGCCGATTCTTTTCAAACAAATCCATGAGTCTAGATTGGGCTCGAGTCCGGTAGGGAAGCAGAGAAAGCTTATTTGTATCTATTTTTCTGTTGGGGAGAAAAAAAACGAGTTATGTTATGTAGATGCATGTCATGAATGTTTTTTTTAAGTACATTTTATGCAAAATAATACGATGGATAAAGGAGAAATATTTTTCTATTTTTTTGTTTTTTTTACAAAGATAAAATGAATGCAATGATGTTGCTAAAAAAGAGAAAATGCTTCTTTTTTTTGAAATTTTATTTTTTATTTAGAGGGAAAAAAGGAATGAGAAGGGAAAATATTTTTTGAAACTGTGCTTTTTTTTTGCAAAGAAGAATAACAAATAATATTTTTCAGAGAAAAATATCATTTATTATGTTTCACAATTTTTGAAATGTGAATAGAAAATAAATGGATGAAGGAAAGAATAACAAATAATTTTCGTAAGATCTTAGGTCATACGACTTTTGTCACGTGGAAAATGGGATAAGGTATGCTCCTTTCGTGATATGGGCTTGTAGCTCCTTAAAAGGATCTAGGGTTTATATTAAGTGTCTTTCCATTGGGTGGATTTAAGATACTAATCTAAAAGGTCCCTAGAGCCAAGGGTCCCATTTGAAAATGTTACCACCAATAATAAGTATATTATTAAAGGATGGTTTTTTTCTCAAATGGAGCTAAACTCTAGGTGAGGCCTTCATAGGAACCCACTGGCCTTACGTCCAGCAGAGCACCTATTACACAACCTCTCCCAACTTAAGGTTCACTCGGGCCCGGGTATAGGGCACCCACTCATAGTGTGTGTAAATAAAGTGTATAAAGTGAAGTATGTGAAGGAGCAAACTTAAAACTACCCGCTGCAAAATAAAAAAAAAATACAATATATATACATGTCTTCTACTCTAAGGTTTCAAATGCATAGACACACATAATTTTTGCAAGAAAGAAAAAAACAAATGAAAGAGAATGAATCACAAATAAAAAATAAAAAAATATTTTTTTTTAATGCATGTTTTCTATCATAGGAATCAAGTATACAAACATATATACAAATGAACGAATAGGAATAAAAACAAAAAGGGAATAATTCATTTAATAAGGCAAACAAATCATATAAACAATCATAGGGCCTAACTCTTTAAATTTCCCAGTGGAGTCGCTAGCTGTGACAACCACCCTAAAAATTAAATGGAGCCGCCACCAATATTTTATTTTTATAGGAAACATTGAAAAACCTATTTTTAAATTATTTTGAAGAAAAAGGTCTTTTGAACCAGATTTGAGTTCGGGAGTTGGTTACGC
Organism: Calophaca sinica; assembly: GCA_037113605.1. Taxonomy (NCBI): domain Eukaryota; kingdom Viridiplantae; phylum Streptophyta; class Magnoliopsida; order Fabales; family Fabaceae; genus Calophaca; species Calophaca sinica. Next base: position 31,262,780 of record CM073731.1, read on the forward strand.
ATAGGGAAGTTATTAGCACCCCTAAAACGCCCATAAAAATGGTACCTTTAATTGTTTAAAAATCGATGTTTGCCTTTAACTAATTATTTCCAAAAGTGGGCATTTTTTATGTATAAAAAGGGACTAATTTATTTTAAAAAAAAACAAAACACCTTGACATCCAAGAAAAGTTCATTATTAATAATTAGAATCCAGAAATTCATTTTTAACTTAATTATATTTTTTATAAAAGATGAAAATAAAAGATATAAAATTTAGAAAATAAAAATCTGATCTAAAAAATAAGATAAAAACAAAATATTCACTTATTCATTTAAATATACATATATACATAACTAAACTTCTGTTTAAGGGTCCTAGTTTAATTCTCTTATTTTATTTTTGCTCACACATTGAAACAAAGATAAATTGCTAAATGGTCCTTTGTATGGATTTGGCCCCTTTGAAAGGCCAAATCCTAACCCTAATCTAACCAACTTGCAACATGGATAAAAAAGAAATCTGTACACTTATAAACTCATCAAATTTGCAAATTAATCCCTATTTAGGATTTGGCCCCATTGGAAGGCCAAACCCTAAACCTAATTCTAATCTAAACCATGGAACCGTGGATACTAACATCAACAGCAACAAACACGATAACAACGGCAACAACAATGGCAGCTACAGCAATAACAACAACAGTAACAAATCAAATAATCACAAGAAAATATAGAACAGAAATAAGGAAGCTGTAACGAAATTTTTTGATTCAAGTTTATGTTTATAGAGGCATATTCAGAAGAGAAACAAAAGGGAGGAAGATGAAACCTGGGTATTTAACCCTTTCCAGAAAGTTTACAAACAGGGGATGGAAGGAAAAAAAAACCTAGAACTAAGAAGTGTTTAAATTTGGTTTGGGTGGCCTCACGAGTCTTTTCTCCTTCTTCTTGACTCTGCTTCTCCTGCTCCTTGTGCTATTTCTGGATTCGGTTCCCCTCTGGTTCTTCTTCGTGTCTTTTTATAGCCTTCTCTTTCCTGAAAATCAAAGAAAATCAACATTAATAAAGAATAATCGAATCGTAAGGATAAAGATCAATTTTTTTGAATCAGCAAAAGCAAAACGCAATCTTCCCTTGTTCTGAGGCGTGAACCAAGGAAGTCTTGTGATATCTTGCATGCTCCCGGTCAATATTCTAAGATTGGGGAAGAGATTTGGGTTTTCATGAATAGATTCGTTATATTTTTACGGATCCGGAAAATTTGAGATCGAGGCCGCAAAAAAGGGGGGAAGGGTCACGACTAGGGTTCTTAATGGTTAGGGTTTGGTGAGTGAGGCCGATGTAGGCTTATTGGCTGCGGTTGAAGGAAATTAGGGTTAGAGAAAGGGAGAGAAGAGAGAACGTGGGAGAGGAATCTGTGTGTGTGGTGCTGCGGCTTGAAAGCTAGGGTTGGTTTTGGGGTGAGGGAAGGAAGAAGAGAAGAGATAGGGAAAGGGGAAGATGGCCGAGATAGGGGGAGAAAAATGAGGAGATGGAGGCGGAGAAGAAGATAGGGTTTGGGGGAAGAGATGAGGTTGAGAGAGAGGAGAGAGCGTGGTGAAGCGGCGCTGTGTGGGAAGGAGGAGAAGAGGAAATGAAGATGAGGGTTTTTAGGGTTGTTGGTTTTTAGGGTTATGCGTTTTGGGCTGGGCTACAGCGTGAAGTGTGGGTCTGGGCTGGGGAGTGTGCAGAATGAGAGGGGGTGCCGCGAGTAATGCGCAGGAAGGGGGAGGCGTGCAGGAAAAAAAAGAGGTGTGTGAAGGAACGAAGGTTGCAGTCAGTAAAAGAGGGGGGTGCGCAGGGAAAAAGGAAGGGGATTAGTGTTGTGGGCCTATTGGGCTATAGGGAACCTTTGGGACATTGTTACTTGCACCACCTCATTTACTCATTTCTTTTCATTTTTTTCTTCCTTTTTATTTATTGAGACCACAATATTATTACTAATAAGCAAAAATAAATAACAAAATAAAAAATAAAGGGCCGGACAAAATTAGGGTACTACACAACCATTTGGCATTGATCAGATCTTGAACCACGTATTTCAAAGCCTTGCAATTTTCAGTTGTGTGACCTACTGCCCCTGCATGAAACTCACACTTGGCATTTGGGTCATACCCTCTTGGAAAGGGAGGTTGATGTGGTTTCATCGAGCGCGAGGAGACCAAGGAGTTTCTGATGAGGTGCTGGAACAAATCCGTATAGGTCATGGGAATAGGATCAAATTGGACTGCTTTCTTTTCTTGGTCATTTGGTTGTTTCTGGTTTTGGTTCGGTTGGGTGGGAGCAACTGGCTGTGCTTGTGATTGGACAGGGGAAGGTGGGCGAAAAGGCATTATTGGTTGGTTTGGCCGGGGGGTTGGGTTATGAGGGGCGGCGGCAATGTATGGAGGTGGAAAGTAGGGGTATGGAAAAGGATGTGGGAAATTGGTAAAGAATTGGGGTGGTTTTCCTTGTGTTTGTCCTCTCGGGCTCGTTATCACAGCATTGGTTTCCCCTTCCTTCTTCTTTACGAAGTTTGTCGGGGGTCTCTTGGCATTATTGGTTCCAGCAAAACTTTGGGCAATCTTTCCGTTCCTCATTCCTCCTTCAACTCTTTCCCCTATGATGACCATATCTGAAAAGTTTGATGATACACTTCCGATCATTTTGTCGTAGAAGGGTGATTGAAGAGTATCCATAAACATAGCCACCATTTCTTTTTCAATCAAAGGCGGTTCCACTTGGGCTGCCAATCCTCTCCATCATTGGGCATATTCCTTAAAAGTCTCACTGTCTCTTTTTGCCATATTTTGCAACTGCATTCTATCAGGAGCCATATCAATGTTATACTTATACTGCTTCAAAAAGGCATCTGCCAAATCCTTCCAACAGCGAATATGAGATCATTCAAGGTGTGTATACCAACTTGACGCTGCCCCCGTTAAGCTATCCTGGAAAAAGTGAACCAGAAGTTTGTCATCATGTGCATAGGACGCCATCTTTCTACAGTACATGGTCAAGTGGCTTTTCGGGCAAGTTATCCCTTTATACTTGTCAAAGTCTGGCACCTTGAATTTTGGCGGTACAACCACATCTGGTACGAGACAAAGATCTGAAGCGATACTTGAGCCGAGATAAATCACTCCTTCTACAGCTCTTAGTCTATCTTCGAGGATTTGCAACTTTGTATCAGACCATTGATTCCCAACTGGGATGCTTAGATTGGGTCCCCCCATAGCTGGAGACCAGGCAATGCGGTTAGTCTGGGGATTTAATGGATTTCCTTGAACATAATAGGGCTAACCAAATGGTCGGGGATTCACTACGGGGGTCACTACGGGCGTACTGACTCCTTGAGTATTCCCGACATGGGGTGGTGCATAACCAGGTGGAAATGTGTATGACATGAAGCCAGGAGTTGAGCTTTGAACTGGTGTGGTTTCAGTACCTGAACCGGATCCTTGAGCTACATCTTGTACAACAAGTGCTTGAGAATCAGTTTCTGCAGAGTTATTGTTAGCACCTGGCGGTGTGTAACTGGGAGTGAGACCAAATAGCGGGAACTGTTGTGCCTGGGGGCCTTGAGGGTTATGGTTCGCAGTATCATCATTGGCCATAGGTGGCGTATAACCAGGTGGGAGTCCGTAAAGTGGGAACTGTGGTACTTGATTCTGAGGGTTGCTAGCTGGTGAATGTGTAGGACCATGCGGGTAAATTGCAAAAGGTACCATCATCCCTTGAGTATTGAGACTATATTGCAACTGCATAGGACCGAAGCCAGGTGGGTGGGAAGGTGTAGCTTGACTTTCATCATTCACTGCTGGAGATACCCCATCTGCAGTCTTGTCTTTGTTTAGGGACTGCAGAAGCTCCAAAACTTTGCTCATCTGTTCCTTCAGCTGGTTGACGTCATCTTTCATCTCTTGGTCATCCATGATCTTTGATTAAGAGCGAGTTCGATAAGGGTGTTGATGAACCAGTTTGTTCAATTATTTTCTGGTGATTTTAAAAAAATGACATGAGTATGTAAGAAAAGAAAAATGAATGAATGTGGATGCATGAATCTATTTATTTGTGCCAAGGAACCGTAGGCCTCATTGTTTTGTTACAGTTATCCGTTTATTTCTTTAAAAACATTAAGTCTTTGGAGAATAAAATGGGATCAATAAGCAAAACAACAAATCCTTTATTGATGAGAAGGAAAAAGAGTACAATTCATTCAAACTAAAACTTCACCAATTAGTTGTCCTTTTTTTTTTCTTAATAGGACAACCAGCTTTTTCTCTCAGTTCTTCTATCAGATTCTTACAAAATTCAACAAATTCATAAACTTTGACCGGAGTGTTTAGTGGGTGCATTGCCGCATCAGCCTCCTCTAGACGCCTTGAGATATCTATGATTGCTTGATTGGCCAACCTTGCCAATTTTGAAAAGCAGTCCCTCCAATGTATTCCTTCATTTCTCAGTTCATTAATGATCTCATGATTCTCCAGCTGATTGACCAATTTTTTAAAACGATCCTCCTAGTACATGCTTTCAATTTTTAGGTCATCATAAATCTTCTCTTGGTAGCCAATGTAATTTTTCAGCTCACTTGTGTCTTCTTGCTCTTTTTTCAATGCATCCTGATACTTCACAAGTATTTCCTCTATTTCTTCCTTGTCACGCTTCTCATTCTTGACTCGATTCTCATATTCAGCTACCATATCCCTAAGCTGTTGTTTTAAACCTTCAAGCTCTATTTGTGCCTTCTTTTCAGCAATCATGGATTTTGTCCACAACTGCTTCCACATATAGGCATCATCAATTGCCTTATCCCTTTCTTGATTACGCAGCTCTAGCTCTTCATTTGCCCCTCTCAGACAAAGTTGCACATCACACTTACTCTTTTCCTCTACTTTTGCCCTTTTGTTGCTTCTCTCGATGAACATCCCTTTTAGGATATTTTCCGACTACAAGTACTTGTTCTCTTGAAGTGATTTTTCTAACCTTACTTGTAATTCTTCCTTTTCCTCATAGATTTTGACAATGCCACTTTAAGCTCTTCCATCTCTTTACTCGTAATAGGGGTAGGTTCCAGTGCTTCTTGCTCCGGTGGGGGTGTACCATGGAATGGCAATTTGATTTCCTGAACCCTACTTTCAATCCATTGGTGGAAACTATCCGTAGCACCAATGCTTCTTTTTCCGAGAACTTTTCCTTTCCGAGTGACTTGGTCCCAAGCATGTCGGACCTTTCTAAGCATTCCACCATTTCCTTGATCCAACTCGTATACCACAAAGGGGATTATCATCTGATCTGACAGTGGATTCATCATAGGGTAACCAAGTTGTCTTAGCAGCAGAGAATGATTATAGTTAATACATCCTCTTGTTCCTATAAGTGGAACATTAGGGAAATTCCCGCACTGATAGATCATTTCATGTATATCCAACCACCCTGGGTACCATCAGACCGTCTTTTCATCAAGATCTGCCAAAGTTACAACCCACCGATCTCCATCTCTGACCCCTACATCACATGTGTTAAAGTCTGCGAAGGGACATGATATTTTCCTGTTTTTGAATACGTGGGTGACAAGCCACACATAGAGAGTGGATAAGCAGCATGATAACTTCTTCCCTTTTTTTCATGACATTGAGTGAGGGCACAATAAGTAACCGCGAGAATGGATGACACTGGGCTCTCTTTCCGTTTTTTAAAGGCTAAGAACACATCAATCAAGGCCAAGTCTACATAGCCATCAATGCGTGGAAATAACATAATTCCAAAAATTGTAAGAGCCAACACTTCCATGAAAGACGCCCAATCTTGAACATTAGCCAAATGCCTCATCTTTTCTTCAAAATACTCTAGCGGAAACCCTTCGACACCATTTCGGTTTAACTTTCTTTTCTTTAATTCGTCCTCCTTGTCTTTCAGAATTATAGCAACCTCTTGCAGGAGATCAAAATCTTGGGTGCGTTGGTAGGGTTTCATGTTTTCGGTAGAGTATCCTAAAATTCGGGCAAATTCTTCTAGTGTGGGAGCCATTTGGAAATTCCTAAAAGTGAAGCATCTCATGGGAGAATCATAGAATTGGATAAGTGTAGAAATGGCATCTACTTGCACATCCACCTCTAGCAATTTGAGAATATTCCCATACTTTCCAATGAAGGTTATACGCTGAATGCTCGTCGTCATTAAATTGGCACACTTCTTCAGGCTTTCTACTTCAGGCTTTTTTATTCTCGGATGTATGTGCTTCTTCAAAGGGACAGTTTCGCCGCTCGATCCCATATTACCTCACAAAATACTTGCAGCCAAACTTTGAGTTCCTATGATTCCCTGACAACCTAAAATGAAATGAAAAATGAATGACATTTTTTTTTAAAAAAGTTCAACATATTTTTTGGAAGTATGAATGCATGAAGATATAATGTTGAGTGATGATGATGATTATTTGTGTAGCATGCATGAAGATATGTGGTTTAATAGTCCTTTTTTATGCATGGACGTAATATAACAAATTTTTGGTGGAAGAACAAAAATGACATGATGCCCCTTGTGTCTTAAATGGGTTAAACCTAAAATCGGAGATTTTCTAACCTAAGGGGTCTATAGTCTTGTATTGAGTGATAGATCTCACAAGTGGCTCTAATCACATTCTCACCAAAGGCCTCTAGAGCTAAAGTCTCCTCCTGAATATTAACCACAACGATAGATAACTATCCGGTGCGGAATACCCAGAAGGAGCACACTCTAGATGAAGTTCTCGCAATAGCCAGAAGGAAAGCAAATTCCAATTAACTATCACCGAACCTCCGCTCAACTTAAGCTTTGCTCTGACCCGGGTATAGGGCCTTACTCATATGTGTGTGCAAACGTGTAGGTGCAGTGTGTGAGAGGGGCAACACCCTAACACTACCCAAGCTGCAAAATAAACAAAACATACAAATATAGTCGTCTATCCTAACGTTTAACATATACATAATTTTCACAGTAAATTAAAAATAAACAAATATGTAATAAATAATTATTTACAAAAGAAAAAAAAAATAAATAAATAAATAAATAAAATAAAAATAAAAATAAAAAGAAGGTGAATTAAAAATTAAAGTTAACTATTTAACACAATTAATCATGTTAGGCTTGACTCTCTAAATGTCCCCAGTGGAGTCGCCAGCTGTAGCGACCGAAAAATCCGGAGGGATTTATTCGAGTTTAATGGAGCCGCCACCAATAATTTATTTCGAAGGAAAAATATTGGAAAAAACCCTTTTTTGAATAAAATGGTCCTTGAGACCAGATTTGGGTTTGGGAGTCGAATTATGCGTAGGGAAGGTATTAGCACCCCACGACATCCTTTCGAAAAAAGGTTACCTCTAATTTATTGTGCAAAATTTATATTAACTTCTAAAAAATATTTATTTCCCTTTTATTTAAAAAATAGACAAGAATTTACAATGATGAAATAATAAAAAAAGGCTTAATAAAAGTTGTTTATTTTTGCGCTTGACAGGAATGGGCTGCTGCTCCTAGTATCTCCGGGTGCAGCGTAGAAATCAAAGGCTACGTAGTTCTTGGGTAGAAAATGGTTGTGTGTTGGTTGATTTTAATTGTATATTTTTTGATGGAAAAAAGGTAGGTTTTGTAGGGACCAAACAAGAAGCAATAAAGAGTGGTCCTCACTAACAACCTATTTTGTTTAGAAAATTAACGGTGTTCATAATGATCAAATAAGAAGCAACCTCGAGTGATCATTACTAGTAAAAAAAACTTGATTTTTATTTTTATAAAGAAGATTGGTTTTTATGGGGACCAAACAAAAAGCAATCAAGAGTGGTCCTCACTAATAACCCATTTTTGTTTTGAAAATTAAGATATTTGCAATGACTAAACGGGAAGCAATCTCGAGTAATCATTACTAGTAAATTAATTTTCATGATTTTATTATGCGATTTTCAAGAAAAATAGGGTCTCAGAATTTGTATGTGAAATTTAGTTGAGTAAAATTGTCCTAATCTGAGTACTAAAAAAAAAGTATCCATGTTCATTAAATAAATAATAAAAAAACAAATGGGTTAAAGCCCAATATTTAGCAAAAGAAGACTAACTAAAAAAAAAGGGGTTGGCAAAATAAAAGAAAGAAAAGAAAAAAAACAAAGGTGGGCTGAAGCCCGAGAAATAAAAAAAACGGATCAGGATAGAAAAAAAAAGGAAAAGAAAAGGAAAAAGAGGGGGCGTAATAAAAACTGGGCTGAAGCCCAAAACAAAGAAAGAAAAAACGAAGAAAAGAAAAAAAAATGAAATGGCATATAAAAGAAAAAGGGTTCAGATTGGGAACCCTAACATTAAGAAGCAAGCTGCGCAGAGGCAGTGAGAGAGATGGGAGGGCTGTGGCGGCAAGAGGAGAGATCGAGAGGGAGTGCGACCGGCGCGCCATCCTTGGTCGCGTGCGGCCGCGAGTGAGGAACAGACCGCGGCAGAACTGCGAAGGTGGAACAAAGAAAAAGAGAAGAGAGACAGGTTGAGAGGGAGATCAGCCGGCCCCCCATCCTTGGCTGCGCGCGGCCGCCAGTAAGAAGTTCGGGACGACGGAGACAGAGACAACGCAGGGAGGAAAAAAAGGGAAGGGTTCGAGAGGGGGAGGGCTGATGCAGGGAGAGGCAGACGAGGGAGAGGAGATCGCAAAGTGGAAGGGTGAGACCAAGATCGCGGTGGTTCGCGGTGGCTGGTGAGGAGGGACTGAAGAGAACCGTGCACACGGCGGCAGTCATTCACCGGCGCGACGACGGGCAGAGCGGCGGCTCCACCTTCTTCTTCAACATGTTCCTTTTTTTTTTTGATTCACCGTTTTTTTTTCACCCGCTCTAGTTTCTAGTTCTGGTTCCATTTTTTCTATCATTTCCTTTTGTTCACTCTTTTCCTGATTCTTACCATATATGCTATTTCTTTGTTCTCTGATTTTTTCTTTGTTCGATTTTATTGCTGTTTTGTTTTATTCTGCAAAACCTATATTAACAGGCTATGGACATGGCAAAAGCACTCATTTAAGGCATTCTAAGATTAAATCAAGGCACAGAAAAATGTTTAATGGACTACCTGGATTCCAAAGTGCGTAGAGTGGGTGTGATTGCAGTAGAAGGAAATGACACAAATCCTCTGCTTCTACCTCGTTCCTTTCTTAATTCACTGCTTTGCTTCTTTTTTTCAACTATGAATTCCTTTTTTTCTTTCAGTATTTGAATTTGGTGAATTAGGACCCCAATGTGGAGTCTCTAATTCTTTGTTTTAGTGGTGAAAACTCTCAGCAAAATCTCCCTCTCCCCTTTGCTGTGATTTTGTTGTTGTATTTATGGAGTTGATGAGACAATGGTTGCTGACCCTTGTATTGGCCATTTGTTGCAGGGATGGTTGGTGGTTGCAGAGGATACAGGATAGTGCCTGCAAAGCTGTTTGGTCTTGAACAAAATGGGAAACAGGCTAAGAACATGGAGAAGGAGACCTTGGTTTCACCCTCAAAATGTCTTTGTTGGTGCTGGTGGTGTGGCAGGGCAGTGGCATGCGCTGCCCCTCTCTGTTTTTTTTTTCTTTCTTTTTTTTTGTTTATTTCTGTTTTGTTTTGTTATTTTATTCAATCTGATGTTTGTAAATTTGTAATGGATTATTGGACTGTAATGGACTAATGGGCTTAATGGACTGTATTGTATTTTTGCAATTTTTGACATGTAATGGACTGTTGGTTTAAATTTGAGGCTTGTGTTTGTATTTTGGACTTATGCTGGAATTTCTTTTGTATGGACTGTTGGTTTGTATCTCAGCTATTGGGCCTAAACTAGACCCAAAGGACTAAGACTAAAACTTAGCAAAAAAAAAAGGCCCAAGCAATAATTTACCTTATCATTTCAACCCAACAGTAAAATAATAGATAAAACAAGCCAAAATGTGTGGACAAAATTGGGGTATAACAACTCCCTCCCATCGCGAAACAGCAGCAGAGGAAGGAAGAAGAGAAAGACAGAAAAAAGAAAGAAAGGAGAAAAGAAAAGAGGAAAAGAGAGAAAGAAAGGGAAGGAGGAAAAGGAAGCGCACTGTGGAAGGAGAGGAAGGAGGAGGGCGCGACGAGGCGGTGGTGGCCCTGTGGTGGTACGTGGTGGAGCGCCTAAGAAGCAGAGAAAGGGAGACCGCGAGGAAGAGAGGGACGGTGCATAAAGAGATAGAGAGAGACAGAGAACGAGAAAGATAGAGAAACAGGGAGAGATTGAGAGCTCAAAGGAGAAGAAGATGAATCAAGACTCAGATGTGGAAGATTGATTTGAAGAGGAAGCTTTGATTCAAGCTTTAATGGAGGATGATGTCAAGCCCTAGAATTTGTGGGTTCTCATCCCAAAGCATTTGGGAGCAAAGGTAACATAGGATTTCCCTCAAAAACCTCTGATTAGGGTGTGCTTAGGTTATTATTCAAAGACTTGATGATTGAATATTTAATGAGTAGAATTTATGATTTTTTTAGTGGGATTGGTTGTTGTCCCCAACCCCCCACAAAAATATGTGTGATGTTTGCCCCATTGCGAGTTCCACAGAGCTCCAATTGGGAGAAGTTGTAAACCATGAGATTAAGTTGATGTTTAAATATAAAAATTGTGAGTCCTTCTCACTTAGAGGTTTGAGCAACCATAAGACCCACATTAAAGTTTCCTTTTCCCTTGTGTTGAATGTGTGTTTTCCTTGTTAATGATGGGTGTAGGAAAAGCATGATAGGGGAAATGATTTCCAGGAATTGATGATTTCTTTGATGAGTTTCATGATGAATTAAGCATGAAATAGGATTGATATATGTTGTTCATATGTTGAATAAGTTTATGGCATGTAAAATCATATGTTTATTTATGGTTTGATGTTGGGGAGTTGTTCTTTCTCTTTGCCATGTTATAAGCCTTGATTTTCAGTCTTATTTTGATTGGAAATGGATTGGATTAAGTTTTAGAGTAAGATTTCTTATGATAGGAAATTATAGCATGATTAGGCTCATTTATGGGGCTAAGAAGGGTTCTTAGGAATCCCTTAGAGAAGTTATTAGAATATAAGTTGTTCTAAAGCTTAGAGATATAGTAATAGAACTATTGAATTTATAATTGTTCTATTAAAATAGTTGTACAATGCAAGGTCAAGCCCAGTGGCCAGTTAATACCCTGTGGTAATTCCTTGGTTATGCAACTAGTTGTTTCAGTGCGGGGTCAAGCCCAGAGATCAATTTATATCTAGCGGTAAATCCTCGACTGTTATAGAAGAGTTTTATAGTGCAGGGTCAAGCCTTGTGGTCAAGACCCAGCGGTAAATCCTTGGCTAGAGTAGAACAGTGGTACAGTGCAGGGTAAAGCCCAGTGGTCAAGACCCAGTGGTAAATCGTTGGCTGTACGAAATAGTATGAATTGTCATGTTGCCTTAATGTTTGTGATTGAATATTATTGTGATAGTGACAAATGTTTGGTTGTATATTTTAACCTAGTTGGTAATTGTATCTATGTACAGAGGAGTTTTTCATACTTTGCACACCAAGTATGGCTGAGACAACGGTGAAATATCATATGTTAGTCCTATGCTGCTGAGTTTTATAAACTCACTATGTTGGGGCGTTGTTTCAGGTATATAGCAGTTGGAAAAGCCTAAAACATGTCAGAATGCTCGGTCTTGCCGCCACGCGAGACCTTGAGTTCCGGATCACGAGTCGAGTCGTTTTTATTGAAAGTCTTTTGTATAGCGTTATATTAAATTGTAATATTTGATAAAAGTCCTTTAATAGTGGATTTAGCTATAATACCTTTATGCCTTCAGAGTTTTATGTAGTCAAAGCATTGTATTTCGAAAGTTTTATCTTTTTCCTAATTAGTTCCAAAGCAAAAATATTTCCATGTTTAACTTTAATTCAAGCTAAATCAGCTGGTAATGTTGTGATTAAAGTCAGGGCATTACATTATGGTATCAGAGCAATTCGATCTTATCGGACTGTGAGTTATGTGTCTAGAAGTGATCCGATTTAGGAAAGTGTCAGTTGTGTCTGTGAATCCAATTTCTCTAAGTTCTTTTTACAAATTATTGGGGTTGGCCATCTCAAGAATTTGTCTAAGGAATGAAGAAAATGAAGACTAACAGAGAATAGTTTAAGTCTGTTCTCGTTTTGTGATACTTTCTCATATATGTATATATATTTATACATATAGTTTTAGAATTCCGTAATGATCGTCTAGTGGAAATTCATTACAAGAGTTATGATATGACCCATTAAGTGATCAAAGTAGTCACGGGACCAGCAAGAGTATTATGGGATACTCTTAAGGGAACCTGGGCCTTTGAGCAAGATTTCGTCACTTTAATTTAACAGTGACTGTTTCGATTCATCGCATAAGTTGATTTCATGTTTATGTGAGATTGAAATTATGATGCTTGTCGTGATATTGAATTTTATAGAGACTGACTCTTTGATGTTAAGCTTAAGTGTAAGTAAGTGACAATCTTACAATGATGTTATGTTCAAAGTTTGATGAATATGATGACCTGAGAACCAGGCTTGGGGTGCGATTCATATGCTATATGCTTTGATTCTTCCATTATGCATGCTTGTTCCTTGTCTTGAATCCTTATTTGTTGTGGATTTAGCTTGGATTGAATAGGATTGAGGGTTAGGGAAAATGCATCAGAAAGGATTTGGGTTCCATGAGTATATGATCACTTTGATGATTTTATGATGTGTTGAATCATGTTTAATGGTGATTTTGATGTATTATGAGTTGAATGCTTGATTTTGAGTCTCAATCTTGATTGTAATTGGTTTAGATTGAAGAGAGAGTGATTTGAGTTTGGAAACTTAGAGAATGCAGAAAACTGCATTTTTGCAGGATTCTGCAGGCACGCACTTGACGTGCCCCCTAGGCGCGCACAACGTGCGGCCACACAGAGACAAGAATGAGGAAAAGCGCGTAACGGGCGGTCCAGGTATGCGCGACGAGCGAAGAGACAGAACCAAAGCGCAGTAATGCGCGTGACGCGCGCAAAGGCGAACGCGCCGCAGACAGAGCCAAAGTGTGCTAATGCGCGTGACGCGCACCAGAACGCGCTGGAGTGCGCCCAATTATACAGTTTTGTGATTTTTCACATTCTAGAGGCTTTTAAGGCTAGGAATACTTACTTTTAGTGTTCTAAACCATATGAGGTTACGCTTGGTCGTGTGGTACCTCTGAAGCAAGAAACTGCGAGGGTCACTTTGGATATATTGAGTCTAGTGTGGTCTAGCACTCATTATCAATTCTTTTGTTGTGATTCTTTAGTTCAATGACAATTAGGATTGATAAGTAAGGGTTCTTATTTGTGGGGATTTGTATGGTTTTAATCAATTAGGATGAGCATTTATACTCAATTAGGTTTTTCAATACGTATCAAGTTTGTTGAACCTAACCCATTATGAATGGATCCTAGATTGATTGGGAACCTCAAAGCCTTCTAAATGACCTATAGGACTTTTGATTTGACTTACCTTAGTGTTTCTTGAAATCAAAAGGGATGATGATAGGCTAGATTTTCCAACGCCTGAGTTGTAGTAGGGAACCTCAAAGGAGATTAGGCCTTGATGAGTTAGACAAACGCTAATTCTTCTAAGTACAGAAACCTTAGTGGAATAACTAGACTAAGGAAGAGTCTTAGACTATAGTCTTTGAACTATAAGAGTTTTGAGCAAAGCTAAATTGGCGGAAATCCAAAGTTATTAATGTTTGCATTAGATTTAATTGACTAGTACATGAAGCGGCTTCACTTGACCAATTATAATCTTTATCTTAACCAAATAAGAACCTTATTTGGAATGAGACCTAGTCTGTGATCGGTTCATGAAATCACCAAATTCTCTGGACAATTAGCTCCTTTGTAGAGATTAATTCCTGTATGGATTTCCAATGACTTAGTATGAGCATTATAGGTAGTTTAAGTAAGTGAGATAGGTTATTCCCAAGGATTTTAAAAATTTATTTTCTTGATGCTTGCTGGTCCATTGGTTATTAGACTCGACGACAGCCACGTCGGTCCACGTTGCTATTAGTCATGGTTGCGTGGATTTTCGGTTTTAATTCCAATTGAACCAAAGAAGGGAATTAATCTATAAAGTTTAAGAGAGTAAGTAGGAAACTCCAACAAAGAGTGTAGTGTAATGAGCATAGTTTAATCGGTGAAAACCTAAGGTTATTAATTAGTGCGAGTAATTCGTTAAGTTGTGTTCGATGTGATTCCATTGAGCCATTTACAAACTGTGTTCCAACCGAATGAGACTTATCACTCGGTTGAGGCCTAGTTTGTAACCGATTAGTGTGAATCAGATCAGTCTAACTGATGTATACCTTGCAAGAGTTAATTAACTTTAGAATTTTTATTTGCTTTGACCAAGTATAATGTGATAGAGATAAGTGTCGATTCCCTAAGTTTAAGGAAAAGGTACTTAAGGAGAAATTTCTATTTCTAACACATGAATAAATGTTGTAAATGAAATTTTTTCAATGTATGTCATAGTTTACTCAAAGTGACGATATTACAATGACGTTACACCTTTAAGGCAAGTAAGCCCTATGAGTAACGTGACAGTGGGATGCGTCTAGTTGAAGGGGCCCTGTCCGTTACAATGGTGTTACTCCCTAGGGGAATCGTGGCAGTGGGAAGCCTCTAGTTGAAGAAACTTTGTCCGTTACACCTAGTGATTAAGACTTACTCTTCGCCTTAACTTTGACAATTAACTCATACATTCATTCTCATAAACTTCTGCATAATTACAGCCATCCACCACTCATAAACACTAATGATCGATCATACAACCAACATGTCAAACCAAGCATGACAACAACCAACATATCATCATCAAAATGGTCACAGAGTTAAAAATTAAACATAACAACCAAACATCCATTTTAACTACATATTCAACTAATACTCATATCAAGGCAACCAACATATCAAACCATTCACAACATGACAATTAACACATTTAATTCTTAACATGGCAATTGAACACATAAATAACATAATGACATCCTAATTGACAGTCTATTCCTGACAACACCATCATTGTGATTTTCTCACCACAATGACGGTGGTACTCAAGTACGCTCAATCGCACCAAGCGTAGGGACCATGGGACGTCCATATTGCTCAATCAATTCCATAAGCCCCCTAATCAAGTATCATTCTACCCTTTTGCCTTAATGAGGAAGTTTGCGGTATCAACAAAGACGAAGAAAATTTGTCTGCAGCGATAAATTTGGACACCAAACGAGCACATTTAAAGGTTGAAACGAAATCAAAAGGAAGCAAAAAGAGTGACCGAAAAATGCCTTATCGAGACAACGGAGTTACAAAGGGTCCGATGTCAACTTCACTGGAACGAGAGAACGAGTAGTGATTTATGAAGGTTTCGACGCGAGGAATCTAAAAACGACGTCCATTTTCCCAAATGACGACCGTGGTATCCGGAATCACAGAAGTGCAGTCCTCCCTTGGTGAAAATACGGTGCGATTTCTATTTCGGATGGCCGGGATAAGACATAAATGAATCCAGAGGGTGATTTTGTATAGAAATATGAAGTTTGGTAATTTTTCACGGCTTATAGAGAGATAAATCGAAGAGAGAATTGAAAGTGAGAGAAGAAAGACAGCGTAGTTTTGAAACTGCACCATGCGCGATGAAAAAGAAGGAGTACGGTTGAAATATTATGTGATCAGGGGGTGCGCGTGTTAGTATTCGGGGTGCTTAGTAAAGCCCAGTAAAAACAAGGGGCTGTGTAAGGAAAAGTGAGGGGTGCGAATAGGAATCTGGCCCAAAACTCATCTTTTTGTAGTTTGAAAACCCTTTTCATTTTGAACATTCATTTTAACACTCCCTTAACAAAATAATTATTTCAAAATATTTTTGATAATTCAAGACTAATATTTTATAAAAATAAAAATATTAAAATAATAGTATATTATCAAAATATGCTTATTATTAAAGAAAATACACTCAAAAATCATCACAAAAATTACCAATATATACACATATGTATACATACTTATTAATAAGAAAATTGGGGTCTTACAGTTGGTCCAATGGCGAGCGATGCGTAGGATAAACTTTGAGAAATATCTTTTTATTTTAAATGCAAAGTATTAAGTTGAACCTTTTTGTCAATATGTATGACTTTTTTGCTTTATAAAAACTAATAACAAATAATTTTTTGTGTTAGCCAGCTTATTGCTAGGGTTTTAGTTACCTCACGCTCGGCTCGACCCTACAAAACAGCTACCTGATGTGTGCACTTGAATCCTACACTCCACAAGCCATCATCGTTCATACTTCATGGTATTAGTATGGTAGTAGCTAGGCGTGGTAATGGTGCGTGGTGGGGGTAGGTTTTGCCTTCCTTGTTCCCCCTGACTCCCTGAGAAATCTCTGACCCTGCTCCTTCTCCCGCCCCACTCTCATATAACCATAACTAACTAATAACAACAAAAAGTAGAATCCCCGCCCCTGACTTTGGAAAGCGGGAAAAACTCGAGCGCGAACCTAGTCAAAGCTGATTTTTCCCATCAAAGTTGGGTAGGTTCGAGCTAATACCCGCGGGTTCGGTTTCTCTTGCAAAGCCTATTCGGTTGAGAGAAATAACAATTACTATTCCAGAAAGTTGACATGTACTCTCTTCTTCTACTACTACCGATTCTTATGGTTTTAGGAAGGTCTTATTGGAAATAGGAGATGAAAATGTTGGAATGCAATTCCAACCCTACCATCTACCACAATCCTATGATACATAACCGGGAGGGGGGAGTGCAGCAGAATACGAGTTAGCTCCACCAACATAGTATATATACTCATTCACATAATGTTTGAAAGAGTTTACTTAGACTTATTATATAGAATTATTATATTGTACTTGTATAATTTTTATGATAGCTTATTTAATTTGTTTATAATATATATGTCCTGAAGCTATTTTGAGTTTATTTTAGTCATAAGTTTTTCAAGATAGTTTATATAAACAACTTATAAGAAATTTACGTCGATATCCACTGTCCAGTTGTGGTAAATAAGTGTTTAATTAAATTGTTTATTCAAATTTTCATGATTTACCAAAAAAATGTTTCTAACCATGTGATGACCGTTGCTACAATTCTATTGGTTGTAATGTTTCTTTTTTTTATAAGCCAAAAATTTTTATTGATAAAGTGAGGTGTTTTTTTTTGTAAGCAAACAAATTATTAGTATTGAATATCAAATAGGAAAGACCCTTAGCACAAGGGGTGCACAAGGTTTGCCAACATAAGTTTGATTACAAATAAAGGTGAATTTTACGGTGCACAAGTGAAATAAGTATACCTACCGTGTATAAGTACTTAAAAATTGCTCAAAACTCCAACGACAACCGATGTCATCCCTCAGAAGTAGAAGCTCATGATCTTTCTCATCCTCACAATCAAGACGATGACTTGATCGATGCCGGTTTGACAAAAACAAATGAAAACGAGTATGAGTGCCTCAAAACTTCCTCATAAACCTAGTCTCACTTGTTTTTGCTTGTTTTGATCAAACCAACACCGATCAGGTCACCATCTCGGTCGTAAGGACGAGAAGGACCGTGAGCTTCTACTTTTGAGGAACGACGTCGGTCATTGTTAGAGTTTTGAGCAATTTGTAGGTACTTGTGCATGGTGAGTATACTCATTTACAAAGAAATAGACAACAGTTCTGAGTGTAACAAAAACTGCAGAATCAAGACTTGAATCACAGCAGATGCCTACTCTACAGCAAAGAACCACATCACCACCAGTGAGAAGCACCAATTAACCAAGAGGCACCATAAGTAGCATTAAGGATACACCTATTTATTATATATGAAAAAATTATTTGAGGGAAAACATTTGTCTATTTCTTTGAAAATCTTAGACATGTCATTAATACCTTGGTAAATAACAGTACGAGTTTTACGTCTTGAAAAGGGTGGCTTCTAGGGTAAAGAAGCATCATAAGTGGTTCACCCATGAACCATTAAAATGATTGGGTATAATAGGTAATTTGGTGCCATTTATGTAATATTTAAGTTTTATAAGGCTATAGTTTAAAATTTATACAATTGCAAAAGAGTCTCCATTGCAAACCCTTATTTCTATTACCAAAGCGCGCGCTTCTGAGTGGCTTACTTTGTTACTATCACCTCTACAATAGACTCGTGAAAGAAATATGGCTGTAGGAGCATGAAGGTGAGAGGATAAGAGATGGTGATATGGAAATGAAGGAAGCAGTGAGAGGGAGAGAGAGAAAGGTGAGAAAGAAGTGGCGCCTAGGTACAACCGCGGAGTGGTGGCAGTGATACGCGGTAGCACTATGGTGCCATGGGGAGCCGCCCACAGCGGCGACACAACAGGAAGGAGACGAAGGGGTCGATTGGCGAAGCCAGTGTCAGACTTAGATCCATTTGAGGATAAAAACGACACGAAGCTTCCAATGACCCAAATCCAAATTATCTTACTTGAGTTGTTAATATGAGTAATTTCATGGGTTGTCGTCAACTTAAATCCCACTCTCACTGCCTAAAAACTTTGCAATTCACACTCCCTCACCAACCCCCAAAAAAAACCATTGTTTTCTTCCTCAAATGGCGTCCATTGTCACAAAACACCCCAAATGTTTTCTTCACTCACGACGACACTGAGGCAGAAATCAATCCTCTGATGATAATAATTTGATTTATAATATATTTGCTTGGATTTTATTTTGTGATTTCTAATGTGAAAAAATGTTTGGATTTATTGTTATATGAATGTGTTTTCTGCAACAAAAAAGGTGCTATAAAGACAATGTTTCTGGTGGTGGTGGTGTTTGAGTCCTTGGGAAGTAGTGCCATGCTTATCTTGACAGGGCATGTTGTTTGCGTCACATGGGTCATGCCAATGAAGTTTGGGGGCTTTTGATTCATTTTTGTCAACTTTCACAAGCAAGACACTTGTTATCTTGACCTTTATTAGGGATCCGAAATGGACGTGGGGTAATTGGAAAGGGGGAGCAAAGCTTTGGTTTGGGAAAATAAGACAGGGACTAAATTATAATTTCAATTTTGATTATAATATACATGCTACCTGAATAGATAGTAATTGATCTGGACTCTCTATTATTTTATATTAAATCTAACAGTTAATTTATCATGGTTCCTCGGTAAACTATATAATTAATGGTTCACTTTAGATGTCACCCATGAAAAAATATAAAAGAAAAAGAAAATCTCGATTCTCAAAAGTACTTGAAGTTCAAAAGCAATATTTGGTAACTGGATCTCTCCCAGAATCCTTTTTCTCCATCCCTCTCCAGGCAATAAATCTCAACCATTTAGATTAATCTTACGGTTTGGAGAATTTCTTTTTTTTTTTTGACTCAACGGTTTGGTGATTAAAAACCTAAATTAAGAATTGGGTATTATGGCGAAGCTCGACGGAGCAAAATCCTAAAGATAACAATTGGCCGCTTTTATTCTTCTACTCCTTCTCAGCATCTCGTTTTGCTCTTGTTCAATACCATATCTACTGACAAATCCATTAGAGATGGGGAGCTTCTTGTAAATTAAAAACGAATGCTCTTGGATTCTTTAGTCCAGACAAGTCCACCTCCCGATATGTTGGAATTTGGTTCAACAATTTGCTAGTCCAAACACCATTCCCATTTGGTCTACCAATGTTTCATCCCCCCAACACAAAAACTTCA
Organism: Calophaca sinica; assembly: GCA_037113605.1. Taxonomy (NCBI): domain Eukaryota; kingdom Viridiplantae; phylum Streptophyta; class Magnoliopsida; order Fabales; family Fabaceae; genus Calophaca; species Calophaca sinica. Next base: position 31,282,523 of record CM073731.1, read on the forward strand.
ATTAAGGGTGTGTTTGGTTGGGGGGTTTTGGAGGGGAGGAGAGGAGATATTTTAAATTATGTTTGTTTGGTTCAATTTTTTTAATGGGAGGAGAGGGGAGGGGAGGGGAGCAAAATCCCTCCTAAGCCAATTTTGGCTCCCCTCCCAAAGTGGGGGGTTTTGGAGGGAAAGGGAGGAGAGATTAAATTATTTAAAATAAAATTACTGAAATATCCTTATATATAATATAATATAAAACACTATAAGGATATACCAATAAATTAATCTCTTCCCTCCATTAAAATCCCTCCTCTCCCCTCCTGAACCAAACAAGCAAAGGCTTCCCTCCCCTCCCCTCCCCTTCTCTCAACCAAACACAAAATCAAATTAAATCCCCCCTCCCTTCCCCTTCCCTCCCCTCCCCTCCATTAAAATCCCTCCCCTCCCCTCCCCTCCATTAAAATCCATCCCTCCCCTCCCCTTATTTGCAGGTAGAGATTGAGTTCAGGTAGTGACTGGTGTATGGGTATCATGGGGCTGTGAGAGTGTGCGCTAATTATACTTTGTTCACGGTGGTTTGGGCTCTTTACGGGTGGCAGTAGTGAACTCATGACGATGTTAACGAGTAGAGATAGTGCGCCCATGGAGGAATAACAATGGTGGGTGCTCAGTGTGCTGCAGCGATTGTTGAACCAGAGGCTGGCTCCGCTGGTTGTTCGCTCGGAGCGGGTTAGACGGTGATGCCGAACGAGTGTTTTGGGAGAACGTGGGTTCTTCATTTTTTTAATTATATTTATCATTTTTAATCTGACAACCGTTAGATTAATCTAACAGCTGAGATTTATTGTTATAGAGGGATGGAGAGATAGATTGTGGGAGATGTTAGAATATATTCTCTCATTATTTGTATATATCTTTATTTAGCTAGTCAATATTTATTACCATAATTTCAGCCATTAGTTAGCTGATTTGTAGCTGATTTGTAGCCTATCTTTAGGCTTGTAACTTGTATATATTACTCTGATTTGTAATGCAATGTCACGGAATCAATTTCCTTCATGGTATCATAGACAGTTTCAATCCTATCTCTTGAACCCTAGCCGTTCATCTTCTTCTTCTTCCCCCATTCTTCTTCTCACTCTCAAACATGGCAGAAAGCGCCAAATTTCACCCTGCCCTCACTATCACCAATGTGAAGTCTCTTGTTCCTGTCACATTAGATAACGAGCAGGCTCTGTATCACTCATGGGCTGCCTTGTTTACCAACCTTACTCGGGTTCACGATCTCTACGATCATATTGTCCCACCCACAGAGGAACCTGCCAGAGCAAAGATACCTTCTTTGCAAAAACACCGACATCTTGCCATGTGGAAACGTCTTGACGCTGCGATTCTCCAGTGGATATATGGCACCATTTCCTCTGACCTTCTCCTTGCTATCCTCTGACGTGATGACACGGTAGGGAGCATGGAAGCGGCTCAGCTTTATTTCAGACAATAAGGCTTCGCGAGCAACCCTCCTCGAAGAAGACTTCACCGGTGCCGTTTTCGAGGAACACCATACGATCGACACCTACTGCAATTACCTTCAATCTCTTGCAGATCGGCTTGCGGATGTTGATGCCCCGGTGGCAAATGGGCGGCTCGTGTTACGTGTCACAGGTTCCTTGCCAGGCGTGCGGTGAAAGTACGGTTGATTTCATCCAAAATCAAGAGCCCCTACCTTCGTTCGAAAGCTGTCGATCACGGTTGAAAATGGCAGAACGCACCATCAAAGCACGTGTCGCACGTGAATCCGGGACCCGTGGTGGCACAGCCATGGTTGCAGCAACTAGCAATGACTCGAATGACTCCTCCTCTGCTCCAAAACGTAACAACAGTAACAACAAAGGGCGCAACAACAACAAAAATAAGGGGAAAGGAAAAGGGTCCGGTCAGCAAGGTGGGGCCAGTAGTGGTCAGTCCAGGATTCAGCCACGTCCTCAAGCTCAGTCTCAATGGCCACAGTGGCAGCCAAATTGGGGGGGTGGACCATTCCACCATGTCCTTTCCCTGCCTATTCTTGGCAGCCACGACCCAATTACATGGCCCAACGACCATCTGCTGGGCCTGGCGTGCTTGGGCCCAAACCTCAAGCCTTCAATGTTATGACTCCATCTACTGCTAGTTACACGCCAACTGATATTGAGGCCGCTATGCATGCTCTATCTTTTTCTCAACCCGATGGAAACTACTACATGGATACCGGCGCGACATCTCACATGGCGGCGGATGCAGGTATTCTCTCGTCTTATTTCAATTCAAGCACTAAAAATCATAACATTGTTGTTGGTAGTGGTCATTTAATTCCGGTTGTCGGTCACGGAAGCACTAATTTACCCCCACCTCATCCTCCCTTTATTCTTCAAAGTGTGTTACATGCTCCCAAACTCATTAAAAATCTGATCTCTGTTCGTAAATTTACCACTGACAATATGGTTTCTATTTCTTTTGACCCTTTTGGTTTTTCGGTCAATGATTTACAGACGGGGACCAGACTAATGAGATGTGACAGTGTTGGGGACTTATATCCACTCTTCTCAAATTCTCAAGCCACATCACCCAAACATTCAGCTTTTACTACTATGTCTCATGATATTTGGCATAATCGCTTAGGTCATCCTGGCGATACTATTATCAAATCTCTTCGTAGTAATAAATTTATTGAATGTAATAAGGCTTGTAAAATTTTTTGCTCCTCTTGTCCTCTTGGAAAACATGCTAAACTTCCTTTTTATGATTCTTTATCATACACTTTTCTACCGTTTGATATTATTCATAGTGATCTTTGGACTTCTCCAATTGCTAGCTCTTCCGGGCACCGTTATTATGTTCTTTTTCTTGATGACTATAGCAAATTTCTTTGGACTTTTCCTATTGCAAAGAAATCACAGGTAAAACAGTTATTCATATCTTTCCATGCTTTAGTCAAAACTCAATTTGAACGTAATATAAAATCTTTTCAATGTGACAATGGCTCGGAATATATTAATGGCACTCTTGAGCAGTTCTTTGATCGTCATGGCTTAGTCTTTCGTCTTTCTTGTCCTCACACATCATCCCAAAATGGTAAAGCCGAAAGACACATAAAATCCATCAATAATATCATTCGGACCATTCTAGCTCATGCTTCTATGCCACCGTACTTTTGGCATCATGCTCTATCTATGGCGACATATCTTCTTAATATCCTTCCTTCTAAGGTCTTAGATTATTTATCACCCACACAAATCCTTTATCAAAGTGACCCTTCAAACTCGGATTTGCGTGTTTTTGGTTGTTTATGTTTTCCTTTGTTTCCCTCCACTACTATAAACAAATTACAGGAACGTTCTTCCCCTTGTGCCTATCTTGGTCCGGCTCCGAACCATCGTGGCTCAAAATGCTATGATATGTCTAGTGGAAAGATAATCATTTGTCGTCATGTGCGTTTTGTTGAAACCGAATTTCCATTTTCAAAACTCCACAAAACCACTCCTACAAATTATGATTTTCTGAGTGATAATATTGCTCCATCAATCATGCATGTTATTTCTCAGAATTTAGCACCACAAAATCCACAGCCTGACCCAACCCAACGGCCCAACTCTCCACCTATTCCTCACAATGGGCTGCGGTCTCACACGGGCTCAGCAACCCCCACTCCTCATTCTGCTCAGTCTCGGTCCACTCCTCAGGTAGCACCGACGCTGCAGCAGCACCCTCCAACTTCTTCTCCTATCTTGGCCTCACCCACCTCACGTGGCCCAGTCCCTGGCCCGAATTCATCACCTACATCCATGTCAGCACCACACTCCTCTCCTAGGCCCAATAACCCCATGCTCCACCGTCGTGAGAAAGTGGCTCGTGGCGAAGTCTGTGTGCTTCATGTGCCGTCCCGTTACCAAATTGCTGATATTTTTACAAAAGGGCTTCCGCGCGTTCTATTTAATGATTTCAGCCAAATACCGCAGTCTTGCAGGGGCTCTTCAATATCTTACTTTCACTCGGCCTGATATATCTTATGCCGTGCAGCAGATTTGTCTTCATATGCATGCTCCGACAAATGAGCATATGAGTGCTCTCAAGCGTATCATACGCTACCTTTAGGGTACTTTATCCCATGGTTTGCATTTGTACAAATCCACCATTGATAGACTAATCTCTTATCTGAGATGTCGATTGGGGTGGGTGTCACGACACTCGTCGTTCCTCCACGGGTATTGTGTTTTCCTCGGGGATAAGCGGTATCTTGGTCTTCCAAACGGCAACCTACTCTCTCCCGCAGCAGTGCAGAGGCGGAATACAGAGGTGTGGCTAATGTTGTTTCTGATTCTTGTTGGATCAGAAACCTGCTTCTAGAGTTGTATTGTCCCATTCAAAAGGCTACTCTAGTTTACTGTGACAATGTGAGTGCGATATACTTATCCGTGATCTGTTCAACATCAACGCACCAAACACATTGAGATGGATATTCACTTCGTTCGTGAGAAAGTGGCTCGTGGCGAAGTCTGTGTGCTTCATGTGCCGTCCCGTTACCAAATTGCTGATATTTTTACAAAAGGGCTTCCGCGCGTTCTATTTAATGATTTCAGGGACAGTCTAAGCATATGAGAGCCTCCCGCTTCGACTGAGGGGTGTGTTAGAATATATTCTCTCATTATTTGTATATATCTTTATTTAGCTAGTCAATATTTATTACCATAATTTCAGCCATTAGTTAACTGATTTGTAGCTGATTTGTAGCCTATCTTTAGGCTTGTAACTTGTATATATTACTCTGATTTGTAATGCAATGTCACGGAATCAATTTCCTACAGGAGAGGATCCGGATCCAATATTTGATAGCACGAGGTCCCACTTGCTTTTCACCGATCGATAATCCTAGTTTTGGTCTAACCATCTGGATGTTAAGACAAATACATCAAAATCAACTAAATTAGAAAAGGCCATATTCCATTCAGATTAATTACACTTACGGCACGACCAGGTCGTCCACTTCACATTACAGTATTTGGCTTCATTTAATTTGAATGCTCCAAAATTCAGATTTTGGTTTCAAAGCTTTCACCAGAATCATCCCATTTACTTTTGTTCTTCCAGTTTTCATTTCTGAAATATATAATAAGTAAAAATATGTTTGTCCACATGATCTCCTCCTTATTTTTAGAAAACAGAATCAGTATTTTCAAAAAATTTAAAAACGCTAAAAAGTCATTTTTACCATTTCTGAAAATGCTATCTCTATTGCATGTATTTTTTGTCAAGATTTATGGTTTTAACAAGGGAACAAAAGGCGGAAAAATGAATTGCTACCAATAGATGAACACTAGGATACTTGGTAGAACGGTAAAACTAAAAATGAAAATTGAAAACATTTTTTTACCCTTAATTTTCATTTCTTATCGTTTTTTCTTTTTCAATTTTTTAAACCAATTAATGTATCTCGTAATCATCGCTATTAACAGTTGAGTTTAAAAATCAATGAAACTCAAAGAAAGAGTATGACTCTACCCCATGGAGGTTTTAGCTAGTATCGACGCCCTTCAACTCAGTAGTCAAGAACTCGTAATTTCCAGCACACGTCTTTAAAAGGATTTTATGAGGATAACCATATCCTAAGAATTTCACTGTGAAGAAGTACCATGTACTGACCGTGATTTAGTGCTGTGGTTTGTTTAGACCAGGTGTGCTTTGTAGGTCTCCGCCGCACATGTGAAGCTTATGTTTGCCACCGAGCAGATTCCACGCATGAAAGCCCTCAAGATCTCTGTGGCCACTCTGCTAATTAATCTCCCTTCCCTTTATATAGAATTTGAACTTCAGAAGGCATCGGTAACGAGAGGGATTGGATCGATGCCAGTGGTATGAGACGTTCCCCAAGAGTTGGTATCAATTTCTAAGCATAATAGTAATTTTGGGTTTGAACAGGCCTAATAGGTTCACTGACACTCCTATTGGGTTTCTCAAAAGAAATCAGGGCTTATGAGGACATAACGATACAATCCTACTTGTATAAATATTTAGAATTGGATTTGTCAAGTGTATTGGGCTCAAAAGGGTTTAAAATGGTCCATTAAGTACAAACTATAAATCTTAAGGGAGTTAAATTCTACGCCCAAGAACCCATCACCCACACCTCCACATTTTCTTAAAACCTCAAAATATCCGTCATTTAAAAAATACTAAACCTCCCACCACTTTCCCACACCCGCTCCTTCTCACATTTTTACCATACCGTAAAAACCCAAATTTACGTTATTAAAAAACAACTGAGTGCCGTAAATTTGAGTCTTTACGGTATGATTTTTTTTTTTCAAAATAGCATACCGTAATTATAAAGACCCAAATTTACGGTACTCAATTTTTTTTAATACCATAAATTTGAGACTTTACTGTATGCTATTTTAAAAAAATCATATCGTAAAGACCCAAATTTACGGTATTCAAAAAAAAATTGAGTACCGTAAATTTGGGTCTTTACAGTGTGCTCTTTTTAAAAAAAAAAATCATACCTTAAAGACCCAAATTTATGGTATTCAAAAAAAATTGAATACCGTAAAGATCCACGGTATTCAAAAAAAAAATTGAGTATAGTGGATTTGAGTCTTTACGGTATGCAATTTGGAGGAGAGATTATATAATTTTTTCGGGAGTGTTTTGGTTAATTCACCACAATGTGATGACGTGTAGGGTGTAGAACGCAATGTGCCAGTCTTAATATATGATTTTTGGACTTCTGGTAATTTGGATCCGAATATATTAAGTGGTTGAGTTGTAGTATTAAATTAAGCATAAGTATATAAGCCTTTAATTAAATTACACAGATTTTTTGCATAAATGTTTTTTTGTTCATTTTTTTCTAAATTTCTTTTAATTATATATATTGATGTGTTTCATTCTTTATTCCATCATATACTCTCCTCACATCTAGGGATGACAATTTTTACCTGTGTGTGGGGATCCCCGTTGGAACTACCCCATTCGGGGCATGAGAATTTTTCCCCGTGACGGGACGAGGAGAAAATCAAGCCGGTTCGGGGATGGGGACGGGGATCACACCCCCCGCCCCGTGGGGTCCCCGCCCCGAACATATTACATAACTATCCCTAAAAAATATATATATATGTATTATAATGATTGGTTTTTTGGTCTTTTTATGTCTTCTTTTAATTTTTAAAAACTATAATGGTTTTAGTAAAATAAAACAAAAGAAAGGTCATCACTCATCAGATTCACAAATCATGATCATAATGACTTCACATGTTGGACTAGACATGGAAAATTGATTTTGATATTGTAATTTTGAAACTTTTTCATACTTTTATATTTTTTTTTTCAATTTTATTGAATTTCAGTGTTTTTTCTATTTTTTTAAATTTTCGGGGTCCCCGTGGGGACCTGCGGTGATCCGTGGGGACGGGGATGGGGGAGAAAAACTCCCCATGGTGGGGATCGGGGACGGGGACGGGGAAAAATCTGGGAGGCGGGGTGGGGAGCAGGGGAGCACTCCTCGGTACCGCCCCGCCCCGTTGCCATCCCACATCTTTCTCTTTCCAAGATACGTATTAGTATTCAAACTATGAAGCTTGGAAGGAGATGCCATAATGTCATGCGTTGCATTTTTTTTTAATAGGCAAATGTTAGTTATTTATTAGTGTGTTATGTTGGTAGCCAGGATTTGAACCCTGGTCCTCCTTCTCCAACACCTTCAAATTTCTCAGCTCAATCACTTGAACTACACCTTAGAGACATGCGTTCCCTTTTATTTCATCTAAATTATCTAATTAAAGTAAGAATTACTTCATGGTTCTTTAAGTTGTTGTTAACCATCATACCTATTGGAGAAATCACTCACAATATCTCTCATTGTCATTATGCGTATGTTTTAATTGTTTATAAAGCATGTTGTACTCCCTCCGTTCCTTATAACTTGTCCATTTTCTAAAGAAATTTTGTTTCTATTTATATGTCGTTCTCAAAGTTCAAGGTTGCATTATTACTCTTTTGTCAATCATATTTTTAACTATTTATTATAGAGAGAAATAAGTGTAGTGGGGTAAAAAATAGTCAAGAGTATCTCAGAAAAAGGATAAATGATTTCATATAAAAAAACCAAATTTATTAGTTTTATTAGTTTGTGTAAAACAACCTTAAACAACATCTAAAAAGAAACAGAGATAGCAAGAAACAAGCATCAATTGTTACATACATTAAATGTTAATTTTCAATTTTGCTCCTATTTATGTTTGTTGAATTTGTGTGAATTAAGAGTTATTAATTACCAGCCACAATTTATAAAAAGGGTATATTTGGAAAAAAAATTAAATTTTTTGGAGTATTAATTAGAATTAGCTAATTTCAAAGCATTTTCTTAATCAGTGTGAATTATAATTTTGTCTCTTATAATATAGACAAAAGTGAGTAGTATATCTTGATCACTGCGTCACTTGTTTTGGTAGAAAATCCAACTTAAAAATTTACTGATCCGCATAATATGCATTAATGTTCATTCTTTTGCATTTGATTCTACTCTTGTTTTAGTTTTACCCATTAAATCTTATGTGGACAAGTTGTTATTCTTTTCTATCCCACCCTCTCTCAGTATTTAAATAAATCATACTCCCTGCGGACTTTTATATATATATATATATATAAGCAAAAATATATAATTTCATACTGGTTAAGGATGTTAGTTAAGTTCATTTAATTTTCTTGATTTCATGTAAAATAAATTATACTTTTTAGATTACTCTTAATTATGGGGAGCGTGTAATTCTCTTGAAACATGAAAGTTGAATTAACTTAAGGGTATTTTTGGAATGATAACATTAAATAGGATTGAATTTGAAATTTGTCTATATTTTAGTCCATTAAACTTGAGCATTTTTTTGTTTATATTTGAGTCCAAAAGGAGTAAGTATTCAAAGTCAAGTCCATAAATGTTGCAATTTAAGCACAATCTCTACAAATGCATACTCAATTGGATAGCATAAGATACCAAGGTTGAATAATACAATTTAAATTATAAAACGATTCCAACTCTTTTTGGAGCGTTTCATACATATTGAAATACATGACAAGTAGATATGTACAGGAAAATTTCGTGGACAACAGACAATACAAACAAAATAACATAAAATTTACTGCAATTCACTTTATAATATATATATATATATATATATATATATAAAGTACAAAAATAGTTTTTTTCTATATAGTATATTTTACAATATGTATAATATTATATTATATAATATATTTATATATATATATATATATATATAATATTAAAAAATATTTTATAATAAATAAATAATAGATGTAATATAATATTATATTAATTAAGTATTATATATACAATATTCCAGTCAAAAAATAATATATTATATTGTATTATGTATTCGAGATATATATATATATTATATATATATATATATAATATAATATTATACATATTGTAAAATATACTATATAGAAAAAGCTATTTTTGTACTTTATATATATATATTCTATATAGTATATTTTACAATATGTATAATATTATATTATATAATATATTTATATATACAATATTCCAGTCAAAAAATAATATATTATATATATATATATATATATATATATCAATTTCATATGATTAGATTTACATTTGTATCACGATTTTGATTTATATAACCCCTCTCACTCGCACATAATATACATATTATGAGGAATTTCAGTTTATTACTCCCACCTGCCCCTTAAAATAAGAAATTTTTTGAGAAGTTTGATTGTCTCATTTTATAAGACCTTTTCCAAAATTTTCTGTTGCATTAATTATTTTTGTTATCAAAATATCATTAATTATTTCACCATCTCTTGCTTGAAAAAAAATACTTCATCATTTCTCTCTTGTGAGGATTGAGATACAAATTTATTAGGTGGAAAAGTGAGTGATCAGTCCCAATAATTTTAAGAGTAATTTTGAAAAACTAATAAAAATTGTTAACAAATTTAATTAATGTCACTAAGTAAATTAATCAATTTTCTTAGTGAGCGTTAATTAGTTAAAAAATTCATACATTAAGGGACGAAGATCACTTCCAAGATTCTAATTTGGATTTGATTTTATCAACAACAGGCCGCAGGTGAATAGCTTTAAGCTTACTTTGAAACAAAGGCACCCCTAAGTAATTAAATGACAACTGTCCTGTTGTGAAACCAAGAACATTATTGACTTTCAAAATTTTATTATAAGTCACTGAACCTACATGGAATTTGAATTTCTCAAGACTGAATGCTGATCAAAAGTTTCATATTCCTAAAAAAGAGACATCAATAAAAATGATAGGAAAAAAAAAAGAAAAATTTCACATGGATATTTTGTTTACTATATTTAAAAGAACTTTTTTTTGAAAATAAAGTATAATATATATTTATTTATAAGAAAAGAAGAGTGAAGATTTTAAAATAAAATTTAAGCTTCTCTATAGTAAGTGTAATTTATTTTTAAAATTAAGTTCTTTTTTATTGAACTCAGGGTATTCCCGAGTCGAGAGTCAGAGATATATCACTCGGGATACTGAGATCCTTTTAAGGAGTTGATATCTCCTAACAGATTTTCTTTTATACACATGGGTTTGGGATCGATCTCCTAACCACATGCTTATGTAGGGTCGACTCAAGGAGTAGGCGATCCAAACACTTGCTTTAGGAACATCTCACTCGAACTTAAAAATGACTTTGGTGTTCACCTTTCATATAATGGTTTCATCTCTCTCTCTCTCTCTTACTTAGGTTTGACCTCATATAATGACAGCAAACAATTAGATAATGCCATTTTGTTGCTTTAGGCCTAATAACTTTTTTTGGGCCAGCCCTATGCATAAGGGATTAGTTTTCTATCAACTATATCACATTGTTGGTTCTTAAATTAAAATTAAGTGTGATATGCTAGCGCTCGTAAAATCAACCTCTCCTAATTTACTTAGTGTAAAATACGAGTAAGCAAGTAAAGGTGCCTGCTACGGAAGTTTTCCCTGTAATTCATCAAATGAAGTACTCCTTCCGTCCCATTATAAGTTTTACATTAGGAAGTTTCACACATATTAAAGAGAAACTATAACTGAATAAAAGAGTATAGCAATTTTACAAAATTATCATCATTAACCATTGTGTATTAACAATTATCATAAATGCATAGTAGAGTATAATGACTTGGGAGTGATGTACTCATTATTAAATTGAGGGTAAAATTGGCAGAAAAAAACTCCCTCCGTCACAAATTATAAGAGCCATTTGGCAAAATCTCTCCCACTAAGGAATATAATTAATGTAGTTAAAAACAATAAATTTATCTACAATTCTTATTGTTTCACCTAAACTACCATTTAATTTATTGGAAAGATAAATTAGATTACACTTCATTTAATTTATTGATTAAAACAAATGTAAATAAAATAAGGGTAATAGGAGGAAAAAATAATTAATGCTACAGATAAACTTCAAAAATATATTATAAAATGAGACAAATAAAAAAGCCAAAAGGCTCTTAGAATTTAGGATGGAGGGGGTAATTAATATTAATATTATATTAAAAATCTAACATGACACTTATTTTAAACTAATTTTTTATATAAATGTGACACTTATAATATGAGGGAGTAATATAAAAATGTGAATAGTAGTGACTGCAACAACATCCGTATTTTTTAATTCGAGATTACGGTCAATTATTTTGGCAAATCAGTAACTATATTGATCAAGAAATTCCTTTCAATACTACTCATTCCGGAATTAATTATAAGTAAAAAGGTAAATGTAACTATTTTTTTTTAATTATAATTAAGCGCGGAGTAGTAGTGGTCAGCAAAGACATGATTATTGATTTCGTTGCTGATTCGGATATATAGTTGAAAACAGGAAACACGAAAGTCGTGAAATTAAGGTCTTGATGAAAGTAAAAGTAGCTTTACTTGCTGTGGCTATCAATATCAATATCATCATCTGTACATGAAATGTGCTATTCAATTCATCACAGAAATTCACATTTCTTGTTAATGAGTTGTCAATTTGTCATTGTAAACGCTAATTACCCAAAACAAAGCGCGCTTGGAACCCAACTAAGAGCCGCTATTTTGTTGTACGAACAAAACCACTACTCAGTTACTCCGCGAAATCCCCACGGTTTCACTTTTATCTTCCATTATATGTACTACTCTTACTATCTTTACTCTCTTAATGCAAACCATCATCTCCCCTTCCTCATATTCCCACGTGCCAATCGTGTTGTATTGTTTCCACATACAGCATGGCTTCATCATCGTCATCTTCTTCCAAGAGGCACCCAGTGTACCACGGAATCAGATGCAGGGGAGGAAAATGGGTGACTGAAATCAGGGAGCCACGTAAGACAAACCGCATATGGTTAGGCACATTTCCCACCCCGGAAATGGCTGCTGCAGCCTATGACGTGGCGGCGCTGGCACTCAAAGGCGGCGAAGCGGTTCTCAACTTCCCTGACTCTGCTGGCAAGTATCCAGTGCCGGAATCCAATTCCCCCGCTGATATCCGCAGCGCCGCCACTGCTGCAGCGCAACTAATGAATGCTGAACCCTGTCACAACACATCAACTAATAATTATAACACAGTTCATCATGATGATGCTGCTGCTGCTGCTGATTTTACTCCTCCTTTGTATGAAAGTACTGAGTTCATGGACGAGGAAGCCATATTCTCCATGCCAAGTTTGCTGGTCGACATGGCTGAGGGAATGCTGCTGTCCCCGCCCAGAATAAGCCCACCACCGTCTGACAACTCGCCTGATTATTATACTTTGGGAGAAAGTTTGTGGAACTATTTTTGATCCTCCTCTCTCTCTCTCTCTCTCTCTCTCTATATATATATATATATATATATATATATATATATATAACTAGCTAGCTTCTTTTTCGTTCCCGTGCCTCAATTATAAACCAATCTTAGTAATTAAATTACTATATATACTGGAACTGGAATAGGAAGATGTAACCCAGATCAAAATCAAACGTTGCAGTGATGCATGCCTAGCTAGATATAGTTTCTAGTAATAATTTATGTAATTTAAATTGAGAACGATCGAGGGGTAAGACTAGGATATACTGAGAGTGAGACCCTGTATTTTTCTGTTCGGTATCTATGTCTTTTTTTTTTTTTTGGGGTAACGGTATCTATGTTTTTCGATGCTTGTGAGAATTCGTCCTCGCCTGGCATGTTGTATCTTTTGCCTTTTTTTTTTTTTTTGCCTCTTTTATTTTTATGGTATGTTCGTGATTACTGATGTTCAAAGAGTACCGACCCCGACAAAAATGGGAGACAAAAAGTACAAGCTTGAGACTTATTAACTTAAAACCACCAAGAAAATCTATTGCGATGTAAAAGTTAGAAAAAAGCGCGCTGGGTCAGCCAGAAGATCCACAAATTTTATGGTTTTAACTCGAAGATCTTAACACTATTTCACATCCAAAACGCCACGCAGTGATTTAAGACACCCATAAGACATTCTTTGGGCTAGCCCAACGCAGATCTTATTTTTTCGGCCCCACAACGACCCCACATATTTATATTATTTTATTTGAACTCAATTTGATTTAAATTTAAATATTAAATCAATTATTTTAATTAATATATATAAAATTATTAAATATTTAAAAATGTAGAATTTTTAAAATAATATTTAACATAATAAATTAAAAAGAATAATAAAAAAACATAACATTGACTCTTTTACAACGGCTAGTTTTTTACAACAACTCTTTTTATAATGGCTACTTTTACAACGCTAGTTTTTTACAACGGCTCTTTTACAACGGCTTTTTTTTTTATAACGGTTAGTTTTTTAATATTGCAACATTGAGATGGTACATAATGATAATATTAAAATACTGAGCTATTACATAATGGAAATTAGTACAATTGACGCTAATATAATCACAATAGAAGTTATGATTTGCTTTTTTGTTCCTGGACATCTGGATGTGTCCTTCATAAGGATTTCATAAAACTGACGCTGGTCTCCTCTTCTTTGCCTCGCTACTTGTGCTATTATAGCATTTTTTCCTTCGATAGGTTTCCATGGCAGCATGTATGGACGCTTGTTAGAAGACGATTCACCTTCTTTTGAATCGCCTTTCTTTTAGCCGCCTTTGTCCCATATCAAGGCAGAGGGTTGTAGCCGAATCATACTTTTGAATAAATTAATTACGCCCCGTTAGACGATGGTGTGTGTGCTTCAAAGAGTGTAAACCCCTCGATCTCCTTGAATAGCTTGGCATTGCTTCACCTCTTCCACTTTGGTTCTTCTTTTCAACAACCGCCATGCATGCTCAAATTTGAATTTTTTATTCATATTATCTTGAGCATACATGGGTAAGCGATCAATCATGATGTCGTTTCGAGTGACCGCTTCTCTTAAGACGAGCAACATCATCAGCAACCAACAAATTTTTGAACTGCACTATTCATCCGAAACCATCGAGATTTAAGTGCATTAAATCTCCTCTCGTGATATTTCCGCCGATAGCTATTGTAGTTCTCTTCGATTCTAGACCAAAAGCCTTCAGACTTTGGTCAACTCCAACGACATTGCATCCTTTCGAGACGTTAGCCATGACCTCAATAAGAAGTATATCTTCTTCCATTGTGAATCCGCTATGCTATTTTTTCCATCGTGGGGAGTGGGAGGGCCTTCCTTCTTCATTAACGGTAATCATGTCTAGGCCACCTTGAGTTGAGAATTGTGGCATTTGGAGACACATCGTAGTGGGACTCTACTTGGTTGGTGGTACCTATCGGAGGAGGCCTAAACCACATATCGGGATTGGTTGGATGCATAAAAAAATTAGGATTTTGAGAACTAACACCACTATGGCCAATGTATGGATGTGGTGGATACATCATGTAATTAGGATTTTGAGAACTATCACCGATAGGGCCATTGAGTGGGGGTGATTTGTTTTGTAAAAAAAAGATTTATATAAGACTCATAACCCCATTGATTGG
Source organism: Calophaca sinica (assembly GCA_037113605.1). Lineage (NCBI taxonomy): Eukaryota > Viridiplantae > Streptophyta > Magnoliopsida > Fabales > Fabaceae > Calophaca > Calophaca sinica. The sequence goes on from CM073731.1 coordinate 31,297,538, forward strand.
GATCCATTTGACAAAAAAAACACACAAGGAGGTGGTTTGGTAACATTAAATTAAATTAGAGAACAATATTTATAGGCCAACTATTGCCAACAAGTAATATCAAAGGAAAACGGTAACATTTTTTCAAATCCAGTAACATTCTCACAATTTGTTATTTTTTTTATGAACGGTCACAATTTTAATTGGGCCAAGCCCAAACGTGACCATCATCTCAACCTCATCCTCTCATCCTCTCATTGCTCCGTAACCTTCGCTCTCAATCATCTCATCCTCGCTATCTCATCCTCATCCTCTCATCCAGAACCTTCATCATCTCATCCTCTCATCATCTCGCCAAGACCATCAATATCTCTCTCCTCGCCATCGACCCTCTCATCTCCTTCTCCTTCGCTCTCAACCTTCCTACTCCTTCGTTCATCTCAGCACTTCTCGCTTTTGCTTCTCCTTCGCTCTCCTCTCATCTCCTTGGCCTCATCCTCCACCATCCCCTCGCCTCGTAATTAACGCCGGTGATCAAACGCATCGCAACGCCGCCATCACAGAGCACCTTCGCACTTCCATCCACGCACCACCGCACTGCAGCTGGGCCGCCATCGCAGCACCGTGTCGCCGTCCGCACTCTCCAAATCTCTCGCCTTCGCCACCCTCGCGCTCTCACCCACCGCTTCACCACACGGCGTCTCGCCATCGCCACTCACCACGACGTCTCACCCACCGATCTCGCCACCACGCTCTCTCGTCCTGCATCTTCTTTTTTTTAATTTTTGTGTGTTTCGCTTGAATATTGGATTTCCATCCGTTTGTTGTTTCGCTGAATCTGAGATTTTCTTGTTTGCGCGGTGTTTTTCTGTTGTTGTGTTGTTGAAGAAAGAGAAAGAATGTTTTTTTAATGGTAACATACAGGATGTATAAATGGTTGCGGGGCTAAATATTTTTAGCTCCCTCACTGCCACTGGATCATCTCCAACGCTGAGAAAATTAAGCTCCCAAGCCACGTAGGTTAGACACCCGTGAAGCTCCCTGCGTTGCTGATGCTCTTAGACGGAATGATAATATCTAATCGATCGATTAGTATTTATTTAAAAAATTTAATTGTAAAAAATACACTTAATTTAGTTATCCATATTGTACCACATAGTAACATTTTTATCTTATATTATTTTCTATTTAAAAAAACTTACTACAACTAATTTAGTTAACCACATTGTACCACATAATATCTCTATATTTTATGTAGAAAAATTATTTCTTGATTTTCTCGCATTTGAGCACGAGTCTCACCGACAAGGTGAAGCCAGGAAGCCGACTCCTATGTGCCAAAGAACGTATTTGTTTTGTTCATACAATATTTTCTACGCACCTTTATTATGTATAAGATGATTTGAAGATAATAATATATTATTCCCTAGGCTTTTGTCTCAAATTATTTACTCTCTGCGACCCATATTATAAGAAACAAATGAGTCCATTTTATGGTCCAAAATATAAAAAACAAGCATAAATTTTTACATACATTAAATGCTAGTTTTCAATTATGCCCTTATTTAAGATAGTGAAATTTGTGTGAATTAAGTGTCATTAATTATCATCTACCATTTATAAAAGGGGTATATTTGAAAAAAGTTAAATTTTTAATAGTATTTATTAGAATTAGCTAATTTCAAAGCATTTATTGGTCTGTATTAATTAGGGTTTATGCTTCTTATAATATGGTCCGGAAGGGGTATTATTTTAAAATATTAAGTGAATATTAATTATTGTCTTCCAATAACCTCTTGTTTAATGGTATCTTGACCTACCCTATATTAATTAGTCATTTTACCTAACTTCGACTGCAATAGAAACATGGAGAGTGCTAGGAACATACTCTCTAACACTCTCCTTTCAACACTCTCTCCATGATTGGGTGAAATTCATGTTGGTGGAACCCACATGAATTTTACTCAATCATAAAGTAAGTGTACTCAAGTCTCTAAAATATAAATAAAAAGTCTATGTATTTACTTATATTTTAGATACCTTTTTTTCTTTATATTTTTGACTAGAGGAAGTAAGATTTTACCTCGTTGCATTACTTTTTATAGTTAGAGGTAGTGAGTAGAATCAAGGTGTTGCCTCCGCTAATTCCCAATGCGGCGAGGACAACTTGGCTTGGAATCTTTCCCCCGATGGTTCATTCACGACAAGCTCCAGTACAAAATGCTTACCTAGGTCGAGCCTCACCCCCACAAAGCCCTGTTCAAAGCCATATGGAGATGGAGAAGTACGTACCGAGAGGATCAAGTGCGCGCCTCTTATGGAAGGTCGAACATATAATGAACAGAGTGTTGGGTGGGTCCCTTTTCAAGTGGCACTACAAAGAATTTGACATATAGTGACGGCAAAAATCCATAGGTAAAGGGTTAAAAACCGTAGGTATAGGCCGTAAAACCTATACCAACAGACGCTTTTCTCCGTCATCTTTATCGGCCTATACCCACGGGAAACGAGCGTCGCTATAGCCTATAGCGACGACTGTTTCGACCATTGGACAAAACCTTGGTGCTATACCCACGGTTATTGTTCCATTGGTATATGTTTTAACAAAACACATAATTTTGCTATACCCACGGATAAACTTCCATCACTATAGGTTTTACTGACACCTCCTTTGCTATAAAAAAATAAAATAAAATAAAATAAAATAAAATAAAAGGAAGAAGTAAGGACTAGATAGTGGGTCCCTAGGCTCTGATAGGGTTTGGCCCCAGGTGGCTGGGTTAGGTATACTTTAAGGTGTATTGTTTTTCTTACACTGTCACTGGTTTAAGGGCGTGGTATATCTCAGTGAATATCTTAGCTGGTTCTTTTGTTATGTTTGCTTTGTTGCTTCAGTCTTCTGAGTGTTCAATACAGAGAGGCTGCTTCTTTTTACTCTTGTGAGGATGTATAATATCCAAATGTGTGTTACCCCAGAAGATGAACAGGATGAAGTAGGGGACCTTCCTCTACCGAATGAGCTGCATAATGGAAGGAATACATTAGTGGGGAAAATTATGACTGCTAAAGTTCTGAATAAGGCAACTGTAAAACAGATTTTCCAAAAAACTTGGAGCAACTATAAGGATGTTCATATCTCTAATCTGAGTACGAACATGTTTCTGTTCAGTTTCCTCCACCAAAATGAAGTTGAGGAGGTGTTGCACCGTGCACCATGGTTTGTCATGAACCACGTAGTTAGTCTCCAAGTCTGGGAGGCTAATTAATATATCTTGTGAAGATATTGTTTTTGACTTGGTACCATTTTGGGTACAGATTCATGGACTGCCTCGTGCTAACCTCAATCCAGATCATGCTTCTATGATTTTCTCTAGAATGGGCCAAGTGATGGAGATTGTGAACCCCACAATTGAACATCATATCTTGCGACACTTTATTCGGGCAAGGGTGTTGGTTAATGTGAGTAAGCCCTTGTGGTCTGGAAGTTGGTTGAATATGGGCTCTCTCCCTCGAAAATGGGTGAGCTTTAAGTTTGAACGCTTACAAGAGTTGTGCTTCAACTGTGGTCTGTTGGTCATGAACAAAAAGCATGCAGGAACAAAGGGTTATGGCAACCTACAGTAAAGATATTTCCAAGTATGGCCCTTTTGTTAGTACAGGGACTCCAAAGTCTTTGGAAATTCTACTTCGAGAGAAAAATTATTACCAGCATTCAACAGGTGGGAGCTCTACTCATGGTACAGATGTGAACAGCCAACAACAAACAACCAGTGATCCCCCAGTGGAGAGGAATGAGACTGAACAGGCTGTTGAGGAAACAACCCAACTATACTGCCTCTCAACTTTACATGAGGTATACGAGACAGTTATGGCATCCTGATGTTCCTAGGATCTCAGAAGCAGCAGCTCAATAGATGAAGAACTTGGTTGGTGATTCATCTTGGGTGAGTGAGTCTCAAAGTAGGGTGGCTGAGGATGTTACAGTACCTGCACAACAACAGAAACCAGCTGAAAACCAACAAGAGAGATCAGAGATGATATTTAACAGTGTCAATGTTCCTATCTTTACGATTGGCAGCCTACCAACTCAGCCTCAATGCAAAAATAGGGGAGTGGGTGCAGTGAAAAGTGTTAATAAAGGTACTACTGAAATGGGATCAGCTAACAGTAGCTCTATGAAACCTCCAGCTCCTACCATGATAGATCTGAGTAGTGGTACAGTTCAACCAGGATTGGGGCCTAACACTTTGGAATCACTTGGTTTGATGAAGGAGGATGTTGGTCTAAGCAAACCTATAACCTTACTGGACTATCCGAGTCCTGCTAGGGCTAACCTATCAAATGCTGCAATCCAGAAGATTCGTATGGCCCTCTCTGCAAACTATGTTGAGAACAGGGATCAAGGTAATACAAGTAAAACTACTTATGCTAATGTGTCATTAACGGTGCTGACGTGGCCAGTTAAATGCACGCATGGCTTGCCACCTGTCAAAACGTGGCATGGATCTGGGCCATTTTAGTCCTTCATAAAAAACAAACTCAAAATAGGGACGTTTTAGTCCCTCTCGTCCCTTATGTATAATACCCATTTTAGTCCTCATATTTTTCATTCATCTTCAACTTCCAGCCTAAACCTCCATTAACGCTTCTGCTTTTGCTTGCTTTTGATTCTGCTTCTACTTGCTCATTGCTGCTTCTCTGTTCGTGGCCGTTGCTGCTTCTACTGTTCTTACTCCTTGCTCGTTGCGCCATTTTGCTCCTCTACAGAAATGTCTTAATCTTCTATTTACTAATTTTTCTGGACATGAGGTGAGTTTGAGTGGTTCAACTATTAACACCCGAAAAAGCTGGAGTGGTCCAAGATGTTGTTGTCGAAAAAAAAGCAATTGTATATGTGGCTCAGACACAAGCTAATCCGAATAAAGAGTTCTTTGGGTGCCTCAATTTTAAGGTAATAAAACCCTAAAATTAAATGTGAGTTTATGTGATTTTAGTGTCTTGATTTTTATACATTTTTTTTGTTATAAATTGCAGAAGCACCAGCCACATTGCTCCTATTTTTTGTGGGTTGATGAATTCTATGAGACCCGAAATCAAATTGAGTAGCAACAAATGAAAATTTTTCAACTGGAGAAGGATAGGAAGTGATGAAAAATCATATGAATGAAGCCCAAGCAAAGATGAATGAAATGCAAATGAAATTGACCGAAATGCATGTGAGGATGCAAGGAGTTAATAAGTGGAAACATTATGTATAGATGTTAGGAATTGTGATTGTTGTTGTAGTTTCAATTCTGTGTTTGGAAGTAGTCAAAAAATTAATAAGCAATGTATTAGAATTTAGTTATGTTTGTACCTTGGATTGTATGTTCATGTTGGGTTGTAATTTAATGTTTTGAAATTAATGAAAATGGCAGGTGTTTGACAGTTTGTTGTTATTGATTTACCAAGTTTACTGGTTTGACAATTTGTTGTAACTTAATGACTTTGCAAAGCACAAATGAAATCTGTAAATTGAAAGTGAAATGAACACAAATGATTGTGATATTTGCATAAACCCAACGTAATATCTGATGCAAAATAGGTACCAAATAGGTACTAAAGTTGATACCACCCAGAAAAAGCAGCAAAATAGTTACTGAAGTTGATACCACCTAAAAAAAGGTACAAAAAAGGTACCAAAATATGTAATACACAGTTGATACCATTTACATGTTATCCCCTAGTTACAATCACTTGTCTATTTAGATTGTGTAGGCCAGTATCCAGGAGTAGGCATGAACTGAAATTGCATGCTTGCCGCCATACGGTCTCCTTCATTTTGAGCATATCTTGAAGGTTTGAATGGTGTAACTGGGGGTACTGGTCGTCGAACTGCTTGTGTACCAACTGCTGAAGAAGGAACCGGCTTGAAAGGAGGCGGCGATGATCATGGTGTCATTTGAGCACGTAGCTTGATTGGTGGTGGCCTTACAACTGGTGGTTGTGGTGGTGAAGTTGGATTAGCAAATGATTGTTGTTCTTGAAATAAACACAGACACAATCAGAAGCAACATGAGCACAAACACAGGCACATGATAGTCTAGCTTTTTTCAATGCCCTTGACAACTTTTTTTCATTTAAGTGGGGAGAGGCGAGCTCTATTTATAGGCAAAAATTGGCTCCATCACGTCGCGATGGCCACAGACACAGTCTCCCATCGCGTCGCGACGAGGACACATGTCACGCACCGGATCAGCATGATTACCGACTTACCTACCGACATATATCGCGTCGCGATGGTTTCCTTTGCAATCTTCGTCACGTCGCGACGGTCCTGAACCAGTAATGTTCCGTTTTTGTCCCTTTAGGAGATTCTAGGGTGTTCTATATCATTCTAGGGCATTCTAGGCCTCTTATGAGTCAATTTTAATTCTAACTAAAGCTTTTAACACTTAATTATTGTATCTTTCTAAAAATTATTTAGAACTATTTAAAAATCAGGATGTCACAAAACCAAGTTGGGTTGCATTTACAGGGGTAAATGAACAAGGACTGATTTGGGTCTAAGTGGTATAGACACTAAAATGTCCCTATTTTGAATCTGTTTTTGATGAGGGACTAAAATGGCTAGATCCATGCCACGTTTTATACACTAGACATGTGGCAGGCCATGTGCATTTAACTGGCCACGTCAGTGCCTTTAATGATGTTTTGGATGTGAATAGATGGAAGGACTAACTTGTCCAACGTTTGTAATTGTTAGGAAGTATTGTTGGACTTTATTTTTCTCAGGGACCAAAATGGGTTAGACAAAGAACCTCAGGGACCAAAATGTCCCTTTACTCTTTAATAAATCACGGGCCTTGATAACCATACACGGTGGTTAAAAAAGTGAAAAGTAAATTGGCTATGTTGAGCCACGTATTTAGTCGGCCGATTCGTAAATCATTTTTGTAATAATTAGCAATTTCCTTTATTATTCTCTTTGTCCCTTAATATTGGACCTCTTTGACTATTTTACGCCCTCTGAGAAAGTGGGTTTTGTTAGTTATTAGTATTAAATTTGTACAAAATGTGTGCTATTTTTTCCTAAGTTACCCTTCTCATCTTCGAAGACTATTAAATTAAAAGAGAGAGAATTAATGCACCTTGATATAAGGGTAATTTTGTAAAAAAAAATTAATACACCTTAATATTTAAAAATAGTCTTATATTATAAGACAGCAAAATTTTACAAAAAGATCATATACTAAGCCACACATGAAATAATCGGCTACACTCTTTATACGAGGGAGACAAATTTTTTCCTCTCTTTTTTCAGTTTTTCCCTCAAAGAAAAGGTCTGAATGGAGAAATATTAAAAATTTGTTTTTTCTGCATTATCTTATTATGTCATGTCTATGTTGTTTTTTTCCATAATAAAATGAAAGTATTTATTAATTCTTAAACGAGTAATGTGAGTTTTCACTTCCAATGATTAAAAAATCGATTTTCTCTCATTAGTTAGTTTTCAATAAATTTCATCATCAAGCTCTATTCATTTTTAAAACAAGAGTGGCGTATTTCAATCCAAAAAAAAAACAACAAGAGTGGCGTACGTGTAGAAAATATGTATTAAAAAAAGTATATGTTTAGTTATTATTTTTCATCCAAAAATGTGTGAATATTGAAAATCATTATTGCTGTGCGGGATTTAAGATTATAATTAGGCAAAAAAGACCTCATGGTCCCGTATATAATAAATAAAATATTATAATTGGTGAAAAGATAATGTGAAATTTTGAGTCAACATTTAGAGGTGATATTGCTTGATTAAACCTTTCAACTGTTTGATTGTCTTTAGCAGCAATCATGGAAAGTGTCCCTGCTCCCTTTTCTTTCGAAGTCATGGGACTTCCAATGAGTCAATGATCAATAGTACTGGAAATTGAAAATAAAAGAAAGAGCTCATCTTCACTGTATATGATGCTAATTAATTAAGCCGTTTCTATTGGATTAAACTAGCAATAAAGACATATTGCGGCGGTTTGAACAGTCACTAAATGGATATCCCAGCGGTTCATAAACCGCTGTAGATAACACCGTTGAGAGGGTATTTTGCTGCGGTTTTGGCAAACGCCGGAATAACCGCCACAAATTTTTCATGCAATTAGCGGCAGTTGTGACCCGCCACAAAATACTGACTGCGCTTTCAACATTGCATTTAGCTGTGGTTTGACTAACTACGTTTTCAAAACTGCATTTAGCGGCGGTTTGAACCGCCGCAATTTGCCATATTTAAAAAAAATTATTAAACTAATACCATTTAAACTTAATAGAATGTCAAATTATTACATTTTTAGGACATCTAAAAAATATAAAAAACAATAATATAACTCTTATTAATTTCAAAATATAACAGTACAAGAAAAATCCTTTCAAATTTAAATTTATAATTAAGAACAAATATACAAAATATAACAAGTTCACTATCACATTGTAAGTCAATAAATTCTAAATAGAAGATAATAAAGGAAGAATGTCGCACTTCTGCTTGTCATACTATATCTGTGAGCTGAAATTACAAAGTAAAAATCAATATTAAAAATAAATCATTAAGCATGTTTAATCATTAAGCATGTCTACCGCTGTTGGTTGTTTTGACAATTTCAGCAATATGGGAATGCCGGGACCGGGATTCGAACCCGGGTGTTGCCGTTTAGACACGTGTGTGTGTTTGTTGTTTACCATTCTACTAGCTGACCAAAAAAAATCATAAAGCAGCTAACCATAAATTAGTCAGGAATTAGAAAACAATAGCCTAAATTATGTTATTGGTCCCTTATCTTTATTTTAGGTTTCAGTTTGGTCCCTTATCTATTAAAATTTCCAAATTAATCCCTTATCTTTATTCTAGGTTTCAGTTTGGTTCATTATATATTAAAAGTTCCAAATTGGTCCCTTGTGTTATGAATATTATACCAATGTGGTCCATTTTTCTGCATAAAAAAGGGATCCCATTAGTGTAATATTTGAAACATAAAGGACCAATTCGAACCAAAAAAAAAAGAGGGGACCACATTTTACACATAAGGGACTAATTCGAAACTTTTAATAGATAATGGACCAAACTAAAAGCTAAAATAAATATAAAGAACCAAAAACATAATTTAGCCAAAATAATAAGGAATGCCTGAATAATATTAATTCAAATATATCCACTCCAGGAAACTTAATGTGGCCTTTTGAATTGTCATGGCTTCATATGTGCTTAGATCTAAGTAAAATGAAGTGCTTGCGATCTTTTGTCTATAGGAACTCTAAAAACTATTAATAATATAGCTCATGGAAATTATTTAGAAACCATTGCGATATAGTTCACAATTACATTATGTTCCGGACTGGGCCGAGGCCCAATCCGAAGAGTCATCCGCCAGCCCATTACCAAAGTCGGTTTCCACCGCCTTGCCACGAGACCGAATCGACGTGGCCGATCCAACGGTCCTCGGCATTCCGCCCATCCCATCACAGGTCGGTAAAACGATCTGGACGCATCCCGGCGCCACACGGAACCGCCTCACCGACCTCGACTTATAAGCGAGAGTCACTCAAACGATTGAGGTATTATGATTCATTTCATCACCTCTTCACTTACCTCTACACGACCGACTTGAGCGCTGGAGTGTTTGCAGGTACACCACCACTCACACGCCGCCGTCCGACCCGACGCCACCGTAGACCGCTTTTTCTCCGCCATCCCCTAAAGTTCGCTCCGTAACATTGGCGCTACGCCTGTGGGAATCATTTCTCGATTTCATTTCTTTGCCCGACATCTCGGCCGACATCTTTGCTCGACATCTTTGCTCGACACTTGTCGGAGACGATGATCTGATCGGCACCAGGTCGCGACTCGCAGCTCCACTCGTGCGTAACGCAGATTTTGAACCACCTCACCACGAACCTGGTAATTTTGTCGTGGAACATGAGACAGAGGAGTAACCTTCCACCTCCCCATCGACGACGCCGTTCCGATCCACGACCTGCGTGAATTCGCTTTTTGAGCCATGTCAACAATGCACGCCGTAATCAACGCCCTCGATCGAATGGAGAATCAGGCGGAAATCCCGCTCGCATTGCCACAGTGCTCCATGATAGAGAAGATCATGTTTCGCTCTACTCTCAGAGGTCGGCTGAGTCTCAAATCTCAGATCCGTTCATCGCCACCACCATGGCACGACCGCATCACTCGTGGGATAGAGCACACCAAAATAACCGTTTGGATCACTGCCGCGCTATCGCCACTTTCCTCGACGCTACAAGGTCCCGTCCGCGAAGATACCATCGCGAGTAGTGACACTCTCATAGAAGAGCCGCCAACATCTAGGCGGCAAGTCAAAACTTCTAGGCACACCTCTCACGCCGCGTGTCGCTCATTTCATCAACCTTCGAGGGCGATGACACGGTGACTGCATAAAGCTTTTGGTCCTTTTTACGCCCAAAGTCATGAAATTCCCGATTCAAGCATCTTCGTAAACCACCCGCTTTGGACTCATATGACCAAGCACCACCGACCCGACGAACATATTGGTTGCTTTGAGACTGCTGCGAGCTATCGGTAGGCTGAGGGTGGAAGTGCGTAATCTTCCCTCACTCAAGGCGTATTGTCTTGGTTCCGCACTCTTAGAAAAATTTACTGGTTCCTGGATCGAGCTCGTTAGCGAGTTCTCCGGCACATTTCACCGCTTCAAAGTCCAACCCAAGTCGACGGCTCGGGCTGGTCAATAGAGAAAGATGAGTCTATCAGAGACTACGCTCAAGGCGTTTCAACAAAGAGGCCATTCTCGTAAAGAAATGCTCGACGAGATGAAGCTGCACTTGTTGAGCAAGGCTGATAGAAGGAAGTTTATTTAGCGTCGACATTGGTGTCGACCGACCGAGACTCAACGAAGTTCTGAGCTCGTAAACATATGAATTAAGAAGAAAAGTTGATGACATCGAGAACTAAAGGTAAAGACCCAGGAGAAAGCCGTGGACAACGCGAAGACAAGTCGCGTAGTGAGAAGGAACGCCGTGGTCCGGCGGTATGACGAATATACCCCTTTGAACGCTACACCCAAGCGACATCAATGAGTGCGCGAGCACCGAATTCGCGATGTCGGTCGATTTCTGTAGGGGAAAAGAGATGCCAAACGCCGATAAATCAAAATCGCCACTTCCACAAGTGTATTGGGCACGACCGATGAATGCTTTCACCTGAAGGACGCCATAGAACAACTAATCAAGAAAGGGAAGTTGACTAGATACGTGAAAGGAAAGCCAAGATCCGGACAAGGTCTAGATCTAGATCACTCAACCTCGTAAGAAAGAATCGCCTTCGTGGACGCAACGCCAAGGAGCACTCGTAACCGAAGAGAAATCTCGTCCTCCTCCGCCGCCATGGTCATTTCCGAGGATCTCCGATAAAGAGGGGCGAAAGCATCAATTCAAGAAACGGAAGTTGAGAGAAGCAATGACCGCTTTCATCGCTTTTCATCAAGCTTCAAGATATGCGGGAAGACCACCCCTAGCCTTTTTAGATGAAGACTTGGTGAATGAAAGGTCAAGTACTTGATTCCCTATTGGTGAAAGCCTATATGGCTAACTTTGACGTCAAGAATCTTGATAGACCAGGGGGCTCGGCGATATCATGTTCCACGAGTTATTCAAAAACCTTGAAACTTCCGAAAAAGATCTCGCATCATACCGGTCCGACCGACCGGGTTCAACGGTTCAAGACAAAGCCGCTGGGCTATGTGGAGTTGATGGTGACTTTTGGAGAACAACCAATCTCCAAAACCGTGAAGGTCCGGTTATTGTATTACCATAAGTCCGCTTCACAATCGCATCGTTGACGCCCGACGCTGGTGAACTCCCGGAGTCAGAACTCGACAGTCCACTTGAAAATGTGCTTCCATGATAACGAGCACAAAGTCGCCACCATCACAGTGGATCAAGAAGTCTGCGAGGAGATGCTATCTTTTATCTTTAAAGCCGACGAGCCAAGAGAAGCGAAAGCAAAAAGTCTGCCGCAGGTCAATCTCACCGATTTTGATGCCAGGATCGAGATCGAAGATGAAAGACCGGAGAACGACTTGACAGCGCATGAGCTCCAGCAAAAAATTAAAAGGCCGGTACCATTGGAGAGTTCATCCGAGTTCAATAGGAGAAGACCCTGGGAAGACGGTGAAGCTTGCGCCGACCTCCCCGAACAGTCAAATCCATAACTAACAGAGTGCTCAAGTCCAATGCGCACCTCTTCGCTTGGATCACTGCCGACATGCCAGGTATTTCTGATATCGCACACTAACTCGCCTCGACCCCAAGGCTGTCATTGGGTAGCTCGTGAGCCGCCGTAAGCAAGCTCTCAAAAGTGCCGCGACCAAAGTCGCTGAAAACCCGAGCAAAGGCCGAATTCATTAGTGGGAGGTCAAAATATACCACTTGGCTATCAAATGTTGTATTAGTTAAAAATCTAATGGAAAATGGCGCATGTGTTGATTACATCGATCTTAACAAGGCATGTCCCCAAAGACGCCTACCCTCCCCTAATATCGACAAACTCGCCGATAATTCCTCCGGTTTTCGCTTGTTGTCTTTATGGATGCATACTCGTTACAAACCAGCATTCCGATGCACCATGCCGATCAAGAAAAACCGCTCATGATCGATAAAAGCAATTATCGCTATAACGTGATGCCTTTTGGCCTCAAGAACGCCGGAGCGACATATCGCATGATGAATAAAGTCTTTGCCAACCAAATCGGTAGAATGTCGGAGGTATACATGGACGATATGATAGTAAAACGACGAGGAAATCGACCACGCCGTCGATCTTAAAGAAGTCTTTCTGAAATACGAAGACATAATATGAGGGCTCAATCCTCGAAAAGTGCACTTTCGAGTACGATGGGAAATTTCTAGGTTTTTATCTAACCGAGAGGGAATCGAGGCCAACGGACAAATGTCGAGCTATCACAGAGGTGCGAACCATCGCCGAAGAAAACATCCAGACTCACCTGGAATGCTCGCATCCCCGACGAGGTTTATCTCAAAGTCCGCAGAACATGCGTTGCCTTTCTTCCGCTGCTTGCTCAAAAAGGGAATTCAGTTTGAGTGGTCGCCCGAAAGTCTTGAAAAGCCTTAACACGGTGTAAAACGCATCTTGTCCAACCGCCGGGCCTTGGCGACGACCGTGATCCGGAGGTCCTTATCTCTACTTGGCGAGATCGAACGAAGCTCGAGTGCCGCCTCATTCGGGCGAAAATGATGAGTGGCCAAACCGGTCTATTTTATAAGCAGCACTTCGTGGCCCCGACTGGTGAGATACCAAGATCGGTGTCGCTGGCCGCTGCTTAGCTGTCGCAGCTCGACGCTTAAGACAATACTTCTTGGCACATCCCATTTCGAATCGACCAACCAATCAAGCAGATTCTACACAGCCTGACCGCGTGATGATCGCTGGTCGATCGAGTCGTTGTCGACTGAGTCGCCGAGCCGAGACAAACTATCAAAGCCCGCCAAGGTTTACGGATTTCATTGCCGATGACTCTGGGGCTACGTAACCATGTTCCGATGGACGGTCCACGTCGACGATCGCCGAATTCCAAAGGCAAAGGGCTGGCTTATCGCTCGAGAACGACGACGGCCGATTGTCGAAATTTCATCGATTCTCCTTTCCCACCTCCAACAACCAGGAAGAGTACGGCCGTTTAGGCTGCCTCACATCGCTCGAGACTTCCGCCCAAGAGGTAAAACTCGAATCGATTCTCACTAGCGTGTCCCCAGAGGTGGAGAATACCAGGCTAAAGATCCACTTCTTCAAAAATACTACCGGTAAAAAGAAAATGAGCGACTTTCTCCTCGCTTGAGATCGTACACGTCCCCGAGAGAACAAAACGCCGTGAGTCGACATTTTGTCCAAACTCGCCCGACGAGAAGCTTCCGGAAACAACAAATCGGTAATACAAGAAACATCGCCAAGCCTAGCATTACCGCGAGTTGATGCCACTTTATGACGAAGACCGAGAAATGCCGAAATTTCGCTGGTAATTTCCCGTGCAAGTGTCGAGGATCTCGCCAGATGAGTCCGATAGCTTGGATGACATCCATTCAAGAGTTTATTCAACTTAGTCAACTACCTGATAATGAGAAGGAGGCTGCCAAAATCCGAAAGAAAGCATCTTCATACTCCATGATCGACGGTATCTTATATCAAAGAGGTTCTCCACCCCCCGCTGGAAATGCTCGACGATGCACGAGGCGCAATATGCACTTCGCCAAGTGCATGAAGGCATATGTGGGCAACACCTTGAGGATCGCTCTGGCAAAGAAAATCCTCCGCTACAGGATACTATTGGCCAACTCAACGCGACTAACATCGTTCGTGAAGAAATGCGACAAATGCCGTAGACATGGCGATCTACACTTAGCTCCTCCCATGCAGTTAACCTCCCCGACTTCACCGTGGCCTTTTGCCCGGTGGGGGATTGATACTGGACCTTTTTCCAACGGCTCCGGACAGGTGAAGTGCCGGCCGCTGGGTAGATTACTTTACCAAGTGGGTTGAGTGCGAGCCCCGGCAAAGATAACCGCGCAAAGAACTTGATTAAGTTCTTCAAAAGATATATTCGACGAGGTTCGGATTCCCAGGGTGGTCGCCAGCGACAACGGAACACAATTCGCGGATCGCGATTCCGAAGACTATGGAAGACCTCGACATCAAACATCACTTCACCGGTGAGAACACCCTGCACGACGAGCGGTTTGAGGCATAACAGGTTATTTTACGAGGTCTGAAACGGGTTAGACGAGGCCGGCAAACGGGCGTAAGAGCTTCCCGAGTGCTGGGGCGATCGACTTTACTCCACATTCAACGACAGGAGAATCCCCTTTCGCCTCACTTATGGACCGAGGCGATTATTCCTCGCCCGTATCGGGGAACTTAGCTGGAGAACCTCACATCCCAGTAGCATTGACAACTGCCGAGTGTACGAAGAACTTGACCTCCTTGACGAATGCAGGGAACTTCATGCGACTTCGCGCAGGGTCCGTGCGGAAATGTAAGATCGCAGAAGATACAACCAAAGTGTTGTACCCAGAGAATTCATGCCTGGAGATCTAGTTCTTCTACGGTGATGTTGGCCTCAAGAACGCCCCATTAAGGGAAACTTATGCCAATCGGGAAGGCCCGCATGAATCGCCGTAAAGACGGGTACCCAGCGCCTACACCCTCGAGACACTACAAGGACAAAGAAATTCCGAGAACTTGAACGCGACAAAATGAAGAAATATTATAGTTGAAACAATTGTATCCGAAACACACAATGTGAAGCAATAAAGTATGATTGAAGAAAACAAAACACTGTTATCCTTGGGCGTGTGCACAAGCACCCTGACCGACCTCGTGCCGGGACCGCATGCACGAGCTCGTGATGGCAAAGCCTTGCGCTGCACAAGCACTGGCGAAGAGATCGAGCGTCGTCGCCGAGACCGCGCGGCACGAAGTTCGCGATACAAAGCCTTGTCGCGCTTGCACAAGCACCCTGACCGACCTCGTCCGAGCCGTGCACGAGCTCGTGATGACAAAGCCTTAGCGCTTGCACAAGCACCTGACCGAGCTGCGTCGAGACCGCGCACGCAGCTCGTGATGACAAAGCCTTGCGCGTTGCACAAGCACTGATGAAGAGATCGAGCCGTCACGTATCGAGACCAGCGCACGAGTTCGTGACAAAGCCTTGTGCGCTTGCACAAGCACTGACCGACCTGCGCCGAGACCGCGCACGAGCTTGATGACAAAGCCTTGTGCGCTTTGCGACAAGCACTGACCGACCTCGCGAGACCGGAGTGCACGAGCTCGTGATAAAGCCTTGCAGCCGAGAGCACACGATAAAGAGATCGACCTGCACGAGCTCGTGATCAAAATCTTGTACAAACACGACATGACGGCGCTTACGCCTCACAGACAAGGACGCTGAACGCCGACATCAACGGACTTTCGACAAACAAGTCACCACCTCGACATTCGAGCTAGCGACTTGGGGGGCAACTGTTCCGGACTGGGCCGGGGCCCAATCCGAAGAGTCATCCGTCAACCCATTACCAAAGTCGGCCTCACCGCCTTGCCAGGCCGACCGACGCGTGGCCGATCCAACGGCCCCTCGATTCGCCATCCCATCACAGGTCGGTAAAACGATCTGACGGCATCCCGGGCGCCACACGGGAACCGCCCTCACCGACCTTGACTCCTATAAAAGGAGAGTCACTTCAAACGATTGAGGTATTATGATTCATTTCATCACCTCTTCACTTACCTCTTACACGCACTGACTTGAGCGTTGGAGTGTTTGCAGGTACACCACCACCACACGCCGTCGTCGTCCGACCTGACGCCACCGTACCGCTTTTTCTCCGGTCATCCCCTAAAGTTCTGTCCAGAACACATTACATAAAGAGGAAACTCTAACGCATCATCTACAATACCTGTTAATAACTGAGCACAATAAATCATTAGCTTCAAAGCCTTCTATTAGATCCTAGAGTTGTCCATTCAAAACCTGACCCTTGAAAGACAATTAAAAAATGAAATAAAAAAGTTAATCAATCAAATAAAAAATAAAGAAAAAACAAATTAGAATAACATTCGAGAAAAGGAACCAATGAAATATAAAAAAGAATAGTCACAATCTGCTGTGTGTGGGTTTTCATGACATGATAAAAATAGATAAAAAATAGTAACTTTTTTTTAACAAATAATATAAGACTAGGAATATATTGTGTGCCTAACTAATAATATACATTTTTTTTTGTTACAAACTAATAATATACATTTAGTACGATCAATAATACAATTAAGCATCTGATGAGTTTTCTCTTTGGTATTACTAAACTCTATATGAAACTCTACATGCAACTCCATTTAAAAAGCTGCCAAATGCAATCAAGAAAAAAACTTATATCCACTTTTAAACCATTTAAATAATCCCTATGAATTGTATACCTATTCAAGTTTTGTTGCATACTATTGCATATCAATAGTTAAAGAGGTTGGGCATGGCATATATGTACTACCTAAACACATGCATTTGAGATAGCAGAACTCTACAGAGTTTTTTTTTTTTATTGAAATAGAAGTTAATTTGTAAGAATATAAATCATAGTCTAAAACATATCAGCAGATTTGTTCAAAATAAAGACAACAAATCAAACCAAGTACAAGAATATCCAATTCTAGATGCATGTAAGCACTAATCTTGCATTAATTAGTATCCAAGTAATTTCTCACCATTGCCCTGCTCTTGCAATAATCATCAAGAGCTCGTTGATACTTTGCAAGTAATACTGCAAAGTGGGTAGAATGCGATTTAATTTAGAATAGTTTTTCGTTGTTATTTATAAATTAGAAAGATAGTTATGCTATCTGTCATAGTTGTTTAGTTTTTACTAGAAGATATATTCTTAATCCAACCAATACTTTATTGTTTATTGTTGTATTCCCTCATTTCAATGTTGATTTTTAAACTACTTTTTAGAAATAAGCAAAGCATTCTTTCTTTACATGCATCAGTGGACCTGAAAAATGCTATTTATGTACCAGGGTTCATATGACATTTTGGTACTAAGTTGTTTTGGGCTAGAATCTCAGTCACTATAATTTACCCGGCACCTGTCTAACAACACAACATCATATTTGTAACTATCTGCAGCCAGTAATACATGAACAAGCAATAGAAAGTTAAAACAGAACAAATAAAAAGCGAGTACCAGACCACAACCACAAAATGAAAAAAATGTATAGCTGTAATTTTATCAACGATTCACAGGTCAGGGAAACGATGGTTCTAGCGGTGGCTGTTCAGCGGTGGTTCACACAGTGGTTGCCAATTCGGTGGTGTGTGAGGGAAAGAGAGAACAAGAGTGAGACTGGGAGAGGAAAAGTCAGAGAGAGGGAACCTTTTTTTTTCGTATGGGAGGGAGTGAAAATTTGGGAGAAGGAATTTATCTACTATATCTACTATATATCTGTCTAATATCTAATCTAATCTAATCTAATAATCTATCTCTCTATCTAATCTAATAATCTAATATCTATCTAATAATCTAATCTAATAATCTAATCTATCTAATAATCTAATATCTATCTATCTAATAATCTAATAATCTAATAATATCTAATCTAATAATCTAATAATCTAATCTAATAATCTAATAATCTATCTATCTAATCTAATAATCTAATCTAATTAATAATCTAATAATCTAATCTAATCATCTAATAATCTAATCTAATTAATAATCTAATAATCTAATCTAATCATCTAATAATCTAATCTAATC
Organism: Calophaca sinica; assembly: GCA_037113605.1. Taxonomy (NCBI): domain Eukaryota; kingdom Viridiplantae; phylum Streptophyta; class Magnoliopsida; order Fabales; family Fabaceae; genus Calophaca; species Calophaca sinica. The sequence goes on from CM073731.1 coordinate 31,315,850, forward strand.
TAATAATCTCTAATAATACAAACATCTTATATTAATAACACTTGTACTTTTCAGGGACAAAAATGTCAATCTAAATAAAAATAAATCAAAACAAGAATTTAATTCACATAAAAAATTATTTTTTCTTTCCACTTTACACTTTTTCCTCTCTCTCACTTTTTTTCTCAATCTTCTCTTTGTTCTCTCTCTCAACTCACGCCTCTTTTTTTCTCTCTCTCTCCGACACCACTTCCTCTTTCTATTTCTTCTCTCACTCTCTTTTTCTCTTCTCTCTCTTCTCTTAATTTTTTTTTTCTTTCTGATTGGTTCTCTTCTCTCTCTCTTTCTCATTTTTGGTCTCTTTCTCTTTCCATTTCTCTTTCTTCTTTCTTTCTTTTTTCTTTTTCTCTTTTTTTTGGTGCTTCTCTATTTTTTATTAACATTTTAATTTCATTTTTTAATTAACATTTTTTTATTTTTTTAAGTTATTTATAATTGATTATTTTGCTTTTCAGTTGTAACGAGAGACATTACATGTCGGTATAATCACTTTTCATTTTTTTATTATAAATGTATTTAATTTTTATAAATGATTATTTTACTTTTAAGTCTCGACGGGGGAAACATTACATGTTGTCAGTATAATTTTATCGTCTTTGACACATATCAATTTTGTAAATGTTTAAGTTATTTATAAATGATTATCTAACTTTTGAGTCCCAACAGAGTTTTGTTATATATTTTACAATTTATATATTTGATTATAAATATTTTTATTATATATTATTTATAGATGATTATTTTACTTTTGATTCTTAACGGGAGGAAACATTACATACTATCGTATATTATTTTGCTTTTGATTCTAGACATTGTATGTTGTCAGTATAATTAATTTTTATATTCTGTTTTTATGAATGCTATTATTTATTATAAATGATTATTTTGTTTTAAAGTCCCGACGGGAGAAAATAACATGTTGTCGCTATAATTTCGTTATCTTTGAGTACATATCAATTTTTATAAATATTTTTATTATTTTTAAATGATTATATTACTTTTAAGCCTCGACGGGGAAACATTACATGTTGTCGGTATAATTTTATCGTGTTTGACACAGATCAATTTTATAAATGTTTAAGTTATTTATAAATGATTATCTAGCTTTTGAGTCCCAACAGAGTTTTGTTATATATTTTACTATTTTATATATTTGATTATAAATATTTTTATTATATATTATTTATATATGATTATTTTACTTTTAATTCTTAATGAGAGGAAATATTATATACTATCATCTATTATTTTACTTTTGATTCTAGACGGAAAAACATTGTATGTTGTCAGTATAATTACATTTTATATTTTGTATTTATGAATGCTATTATTTTTTATAAATGATTATTTTGCTTTTGAGTCCCGACGGGAGAAAATAATATGTTGTCGCTATAATTTCGTTATCTTTGAACACATATCAATTTTTATAAATGTTTTTATTATTTTTAAATGATTATTTTACTTTTAAGTCTTGACGAGGGGATACATTACATGTTGTCGGTATAATTTTATTGTCTTTAACACAGATCAATTTTATAAATGTTTAAGTTATTTATAAATGATTATCTATCTATTTATCTATCTAATCAAGAAAACCCTAACCATGCTTGTTTCATCTTAGCCATATATGGTACGCAAGTCACACAATTACATAAATTGTAATATTTAATACACATTTAATATTTCTTTCACTTTCACTATAAAATTAGTTAATTTTTAATACATTAAATAAAAAATATCATTTGCTATAAACAATCACCGTCTTAAAATGTCCCCCACTGCTAGTTGCTTTGGTAATTTCAGCGACATGGGGACACCGGGACCGGGGTTCGAACCCGGGTGTTACCGTTTGGATGTGTGTGTGTTTGTTGTTTACCATTTCTACTAGCTGACCCAAAAAAAAATCACCGTCTTAAAACATTAAGCGTAACAAATAACGTGCCACTCGTGCGAATGCACGGGTATCGTACTAGTTTGTTATAAGTAACGTGCATCGGTCCTCAAAGCCGCTGAGTAAACGGCCGCAATTTCCTTTATTAAAGAGGATGTCAAGGAACCGCTGCGGATTAAACGAGTCGAGTCTGCAAAATTTTAGTTTTTCTATGGTTCACATACAAGAAAACTATATAAGATCTTGAAATCTATGATTATCACATAGGAAGAAGAACTTACCTTTATCCATGATAAAACTTGATTCTTCACTTCTTGTAGAAACTTGAATAATAATAGAAAACTCTTTTCTATCTCTTTCCTTCATTCCTTATGATTCTCTTAATGATGAATACTAAAACATACTTAATAGGCAGAGATAGGGATTATTTAATATCCTTCCCTTATATATATTGCTTTTATCAAGCAATATACCTCTTCATAAAATAACGTGCCCTTTCAATTCAAACACCAACCAATGTGTCCTTTCATTTAATTATTAAACCATCACTTATATTTATTACATGAGACAAATAATTCTTACAGAGTCGAGCACTTAGAGTTTGAGTTTGGCTTGTGAAGAAAATGTAAAGCTTGGACTTGACACATTTATTTAATCGAACCAAATTAAAAGCTTGAGTTTGGCTTGCTAGAAAAAAATAGAGTTTGGCTTGGCTTGTTAAGCTCATTTATAACTTAATTATTTTTGTATTTTTAAAAACTTTTTAAATTATTTTTAAAGTGAGTTTAGTTAATAAAGATTTTAATATTAAGTGACAATCTATAAATAAAAATGTAATTAACATGTGATATCTGAAATTCAATAACAGCGACAGACCCAGAAATTTTGTGTTGCGGGTGTAAAACTTATATTAAAAATATTCATATTTCATATTTTTTATAGATCGGCAAACAGCAAGGGTCGTTATGTGCCTAATTTTTCAGAATGGCAAATATTCATATGGTAATCAAGGATCCTTAATTATTTGATGTGATAAATAATAAAAATAGACGCGATCTTTTTTAGGTCTGACAAAAAATAATGGTGTACTAAAAAAGAAAAACGGCATCACCTTTTGAAAAGAAATTGTTGGAACCAACTTTGTGATAATATATATACATATATATATATATATATATATAAGGAATGTTGTCTAGGGACAATATTAAAAAAATATCTATTTATGGGTTAATTGGTAATCTTACAATTTAATTAATAGTTTTAGAATAAAAAATAGATTTATTTTTAATTAGTGTCTTCAATTAGTTTTTATTGCATTAAATTGTTGTAACCAATTTATATAATAAGTGTTTCAATTTTCAATTAATTTATGAATTAATGGTTTTTAAGAAAAAAAATATTATAAATAATTGTGTAAAAAAAACTTTATATGATAAAGTTAATTTATTTATATTATTATATAAACCCAATGCTTATTTACATTTTTTATTGCATCAAAAAATTTATCTTTTTTACAAAATATATGTTTATCTTATATGCTATATCAAAAACCATTTTTAAAATTTTTAAAACATTATTTTAGATTAATATAACAATATAAAAAATTTTAAAACATTTTTACATTTTATTTATTTTATGTTTTATTTCAAATTCATAAGTTAAAAAAATATTTAAACACAAAACTGAAGTTCAAGTGTTGGCCGAAGATGTTAGTTACACCTATTTCTTCAAAAAAAAATAGATAAATAATAAAATAGAAAAATAAAAATATATTGGTAGTTGAATTTGTTTCATCTTCTATAACGATTTTCTATTTAATTACTTTTACCAAATATAAAACAAATTATTGTAATTCATTACTCTCACAAACATAATATGTAACTGATAAAATGGGAAAAGAAAAAGACATTGAGATATTTAGTTATAAAAGGAAGATAATGTTTGAGAGAATGAACAAAATACTATCACAAATTTCAAAGAAGTTGAAGAAATGAGAGTATGCAAATTACAATACAAAGAGAGAGAGATTTTGAGTAAAAAGGAAAACATGGAGAACTAAACTAAAAGGAGAATCAGCACAAAAAATCATTAAGCTATCTCCCTCAAACCACCCATCATCAGTAGCTAACTTCCATCGAACCCACCCATGATTATCTCTTCCATCACTTGCTAACCGGAATACTGACCTCTCCTGCTAATTTTCCCACATTGAAATCATTGTTACATTATATAAATAGAGGAAGAAGTACACAAAGGCCATTTATGGTGAATTTCCAACAAACCACACCGTTTTCTTACCTCAGATGAAAAAGAATGATGAAGAAATATGAAGCTTGACCCAAATACAATACCAAGACATGGGCATGACAGACCACCAAAATTTAAGGTTTCTTTTCTTTTTGGTATTGTTCTGTCCCGTTCTTGGGTACATGCTCGCCAAAATCAAAAGAGATGAAACATTATAATTAGTATTTCTTATTGTATTTGTATAACATGTGATTTATTGTTCCATAAATTATCATTTATCTTTTCTTATTTTTTTATTCTATTTATTCTTTAATTTCTTTTCTTTATTTAGGTACGCGAATTGGTTGATATTAATATTGTGATAGTGTATATTTTTGTGTGACGTGTAATACACATCATTTTACTTTTTTTGTTCACAGTGGTGAAGAGACAAAACGTTGTCCTTGAGTGAATGAGTGTGCGATTAAGTGACGCAAGTCCCTATGTGATGAGTAACGGATTGTGATGGTTATTAACAAGGAAATTTATTTTTCTTATGTTTATATTCAAATATGGGTACTGTAATATGATTTGTAATATCTTTTGTTTGTAAAAGTACAAAGTTTGACCATCTTGCAATTTATGTGTAGTATTGCATTTGTGGTTATGTCTATCTAGTACGTGATTATCTTTTTTTGGTAAAGTGGTATGTGATTATCTTTTAGATGAGAAGATTCACTTTTTACATTTTTATACTTTAGTTCAACTAAAAAATGGAAATTTTTTTGAATTAAAGAAAGAATAAGTCATGCATTGATTCCATTTTATAGTAAAAATCATAGAAAACATTTTTTTTAATTTCAATAAAGATTATTTTCTTTTAAGTAAATAAAAAATCAAATACCATTTTAAGCAAAGCATGGATTATGTAAATAAAAAACTGAGATATTTTAAAATCAAAGTCAAATATTTTTAATCTCAATCAAATATTTTTTTTCCTAAAATTGTAAATAGTTTTTTTTTGGTACATTAAAATTGTCAATAGTTAGTTATTAGCAATGACTAATTTGGATCTACCTCCTGTTTTGTCATTACAAATTTTTTTAATTTTAAAATTAAATTGATTTATTAAGGATAACTATTTTAGATCTTCCTATTTGATTATCACAAACAATTTTTAAAATTTAATTTAATTAAACCAAATTGTTATGATAGCCACTTTGGAAAAAAAAGGATAGTCACTTCTAAATCTTCTTTGGTTTTCGCGAGCAACATTCAAAAGTATATAAATAGAATATTCATATCTTTTTATGCATAAATAACTCTAAACCGAGACAAAAACAAAGTTAGAGTCAAATTTACATGTAGGTTTCGACTTCACAAGGAATATAAAAATTAGATAATAAAAAAAGATTATCATTCGCTGCTCTCATTGCGATGTGGTTACGACAATTACAATGAGTCTTTTTATAAATTATTTTATTCATTAGATAGTTGTCCTTATCATTGAATTTCTAAAATAATTTGCTAATTCGACTATTACCTGACTTTTAACAACTTTATAGCTATTAATTTATAAAATAATCATAATTTATTCTTTTCTAATTTATAAATTTAAATTATCCAATTTTAAATAGTTTTGCATCTTATAATTTGATGTACTGAATTTATGTTTTGACATTTAGAATTAATATTAATCTACCATTATTTTATTTTTTTTATTCTCATTTCAAAACTATTTAATTCAAATATGAGTATTTTCTTAAAATTATAGAATTTTATCCTTATGATTTAATTTGTTTAAAAATTTCTTATCCAATAATGTATCTTACAAAAAAAGATTCTTAATTTAATAGTTACCGAACTTTTATCAACAAACTAACTATTTATTTATTAATAAACATAATTTATATAAGTTTATCTTTTTATTATATTATTATGTGGTATAACTCAAAGAAATAAGTCAACTAATCATCAAAACCATGTATTTCCAATATACTTTTGTTTATATATTACAAAAAAAATAGTTTTAAAAAAATATTTTCCAACTTATATCTTAAAAATATAATTAATTCTAAAATATAATCAAACAACACACCTATCATATTTACATTTCAACAAAATAATTTTATTCTAACATTTATTATCAATTAGTGACGCGCCTCTAAAATACAACCTTTTATATAAAAAAACCACTTTCAGTCGATAAAATATTTTTTTAAATTCCTTTAAATTATATTAGTATCTTTAATCACATCTCCAAAAAAGACCAAAAATTCGTGTATCGCACGGGTCACGTTCTAGTTTATTATAAATTAAAATGTCTACAATAGTTTGATTCTATATTTTATACACGAAGGTGAACATAATCTATGTAAAATGTATAGTTACAATATTTTTTCCAGGGGTTGGCCGGGTGGGACTATTGCATTGAATGACCGATACTTCCTTGACACACGTCTCTCCTGGAATAGTTATTTTTTGATAAATCGACAAATAACGATGCTCATAAAGATATCAGTTCAAGTATAAAGAATAGCGGGGCATTGCCGATTTCCCATTGATGCATGAAGCCCACGTCCCATAGTAGCTGAAAAATGAAATTACAAAAACTGAAATTATAGTGGGGGCACCTTAGGAGTAGGTCATCTTTGTAATAAAAAATATTAATCACCTCTCGACCAAAAGAAATAAAATATAAAAAATATTTAATTTTGATTTCTTAAAATAGTGTTCTCATTACTAGAAAATATTAAAATTTATTTAGTAAACACTCAAACACTGTATTTTAATTTAACATGTTTAAAATTCTTCTAAAAATTACATTTCCTTACGAATGTGATGTTGGTTGAGTAGAGATGACTTAAGAAATGGGTGAAATATTGAGAAACAAATATGCAAACACTATTGAAGATTTACGAATAAGGGGAGAGATTTGATGAAGCAAGAGACATACTCATTCCCAATCAACATATATATAGTTAACAAAATTTCTTTGCACTATGGTGACGTCGATAAGGATTCTTATACGATGTACAATGTACACAAGCAAAAGTCGAAATGTGTCTCTTCACACGATACCTAGGAAAATGGTTTGAACTAAATGCAACAGCATAAGCTATAACATATTTTCAAAATTCAATGAATTACATAATAAAAAAATGAAAAATAAAATATAAATTAAAAAAGACAGTTATACCCTCAAACGAGCTATTCACGAGCCATTAACGTCGAGTCTGTAAAGTTTGGGCTTGGCTTTTTTAAATAATTGAGCTCAATCTCAAGTTTGAGTTCGTTTATTTAATTAAACAAACGAGCTTGACCAAAGCATTTAACGAGCCGAGCTCGAATAATTCACAAATAACTCGGCTCATTTACACCCATAAATTAAGCTACTCTAAATTGAGCAATTGACTTTAAACTATGTAATCTTAACTATCGATAAGATAAGATAATCAATACTCTCTCTATTACCAAGCAAAATTTGTGTTGCCTAATATAAGTAAAAATTAATTAATATCATCTTATTTAATGCTTAGTCTCCAAAATTGCCCTTAACTAATTCAAAATTTGTTTTCTAAATGACCTTATTCAACAAGTAATCATCATTAAGGGTAGTTTAGGGAATATACTTGTTTTTCTTATGAGATTGAGAAAATTAATTACAATTAACTAACTTTCTTAATTAATAAGCGTGAGTTTAGATATTTTTGTTTATATTAGGTAATAGATGGAGTAGTTTTTTTATTAAAAAAAAACGACAATTGATGCTTCAACACATATACATGATTTACCCTAAAGTCAATGAACAAAATAAACAGTAGAAAGTTGAACTCATAATTAAATACAATGTAATGTTTGTTAAAATAAAAGTTTTGTTTTGACAATATTAATAAAAGTTGGCACTCAAAAAAAAAATATTAACAAAAGTTGATAATGTGTTAATATTCTTTTATTTAGTAAACATAAGTTGTGACTCGTGTGTATTAAGTTCATACAAGATTCTTCGTGACATTAAAATGTCAGAAATGCATTTGACACTAAGTGAATAATGTTAGATATGTATTTACTAGCAGATTCAGACGAAGCGACGAACATGATCCACTACAAAAAAACTGTTAAATTGCGGGGTTTTTATCTCAAGTTGTTGCGGGGGTTTTCGACCTTCGCAAATTGTTTTGCAGGGGTTTTGAAAAGGATAAAACTTAGGTAAAGTTTCTTAGGTATTGTTGGTGTTGTTCCTCTCACAAAACAGGATAAAAGCTGTTTTGATATTGGTAGTTATGAGAGGTTAGAGATAGTATGAATGGATAGAGAGAGAGAAATTTATCTATTTTGTGAGAGGAACATCACCAACCACACCTAATGAACCTTACCTAAGTTTTGTCCTTTTGAAAAACGCCGCAGATACGCTCGTCACGATCTATTTACGGGGGTTTTTAGGAACCCTTGGTATCTGAGTTATATTGCGGAGGTTTATTTGCAGCGGTTCGTAACCTCCCCTATTAGTTGTTCATTTTACAGAGGTTATATTGTGGGGGTTTAAACCTCCTCTATTATTCATTTTTTAAAAGAATTATTTTTCACATTTCCTCATGCATTCATCGTTCAACAATACAAAACAGAAGGAAAAATATCAAACTTTTTCAACTCAAACATTTTAGTATTTAAAGTATTAAATTTATAATATATAAGAATCATATATGTACAAAGTCAACACTTGTGTACAAAGTAATCATATATGTACAATCATATTAATTCAAAGATTGAGTTATACAAAAGAAAGTATACAAAGTCAATTCCTAAGGTTAAAAAAGACACCATATCGTAACAAGGGGCTGCTACCAGAATATATGGAGCATCAGACACTGTTCTTTTTTTCTCCAAATGCAGTCCTCGAAACTCTTCATCAATGCTTATCTATGAAGCACAGACTCTGACTCGGACACTGGACACGACACGGACACGGACACGTGAACATCGGTAATGTCCAAAATATAGGACACCGCAACACTGTAAATATATATATATATATATATATATATATATATATATATATATATATATGAACATCATTTATAAAAGATTTCAATGAAGAACCAAGATTTATATATTCATCATCATATGAAAAGAATGTATTACATTTTCCCGAGTCTCACCAAAAAATACTAAGAGATATCATTGTACAATTTCAACACTTTGTTTCTTTACAAAAAAAAAATTCTAAAACAAAATATTATTGAACTACGTCTTTTTCCTTCAACCCATATACTATTATCAAAAGCTAAAAAGATCCAATCAATTTAAGACCTTTCACCCCATAATTGATCATCATTGTTGAAAAAAACTAAAAATTTTGGTACTAGCTGTCATGTCCAGCCGAATATAAGTGTCAGCTATGTGTCGAAGCCGTGTTCTCAAAGTGTCGGAGCAAAAAATATATATGTTTATATTTCGACACCGAAATAGAGTGTCTGACGCGTGTCGTTCGGGTGTCATACGAGAGTCAGACACCGACGCGTGTCGGACACTCAGACACGCCTTCAACCTAAGGTGTCGGTGCTTCATGCTTATCTATAACCAAGCACTACAACAGAACAGATAAGCATGTAAATAACATTATGCACCATAACACTATTTTCAAATATGCATGATACCATCAAAGAAACTAAGAAATGACAAGAACCTTCTCAAAGTTGGATGACCGAAACACTCCCCATAATCTCTTGAATTCTAATTCTAGCTCATGTTTGTCCCTGATTTAAAGTTAAGAAAGGTCACAATCACATCTAACATCATAACCAAAGTATGTCACAAGTCAGAACACAATAAAAAATGATTGATGAAAAGCAGTTCTCACCAATTACAAAACATATAAGACCAACAATCATAAAATCACTTGCATAGTTCTACACTTCTAATAGTGTTTCCAGAATATTCAAAAAAAAAAACAAAATAGCATCAATTTCAATTCCTATAGTATCAGGTCAAACTTAGAAAGTTCACTGATACCTTTTTAGACCTCCTTCATAATTGTTGGGTGTGTTTTCAAAATTATTAACTCTATAGATTGTGTGTCTTGGGATACTTATTAATTTAACTTGATGCTTCATATAAAGGAACTGCATCATAGAAATAATCATACACATATTCTAGAATGAAGACTGGTTTTGTATTAAGTATATTGGTGTATAGTGTTTGAGTAATTCACAAACTTGTACTGGTATAAAATTCAAATGAATTAACACGAGTGATGCACAGCTTAGAAAGTTAACCCAACCTATATAGAGATTTATGACACATACCTTCATTGGGGCTGAGCATATGTACAAAATCTGTTCTTTTGGATCATTTACACGTGGATAGGTGATGAACTGCCAGTGAAAAAGAATACTCTCATTTAGTTCTTCTAGCAATTTTTTTTTGATAAGCAAAGAAGATGTATTAATAAAAAAATGGAGTACAAGGGGTACTCCGAACCCATATTTACAAATGGTCTAGGGAGGAAGTGCCTCATTAAAACCCCCGACGGCCATAACCCATTGGAAAAAAGACCGAAAGGGGAAAAAGAGTACGACAACCAACCCTAGCAAGGCCAAACAACAGTAGCATCATCAAAGTTTAAGACATTGAATAGGATTCATGCACCAATTAGAAAAAATAAAACTCCTCTTACGGCCTTCCCTAAAGATAAACCACCCCCATGAGCTATGTTTGATTTGAGCCAGTAACTTGCTAGCATCCTTACCCTCATCTCTAAAGATGACCGCATTGCGAAGGTTCAAGATATTCCAAACAACGACCAACCAAATCGGATATCTCACTTTGCCAAGTTTCTTACCAGGACAAAGTTCCCAAACTGTATAAAATGCTCCATACAATTACTCCGACAAAGCTCCATCAACCCCTAACCAATTCAAGACTGCACTCCAAATACCAAGTGAAAAAGTGCAAGAAAAGAACAAGTGATCTCTATCCTCATTATGCATATAGCACAAAACGCAAATCCCGACTTAGTACCAAGATCACACCCTCCATTGTAATTGATCACAAGTGGGTAACCTATTGAGAAATAACCTCAAGCCATGAACAAAATCTTAGAAGGCACAGTAGTATGCCATACCTTTTTAGAATCTTTGTCCCAACTCGAGTTGCGTTCTCCAATGAAAGCTACTGTAGCAAATTGTTGTATGCAGTCTTGAGTGTAAACCGGCCACCTTCCTCAAGTTTCCAAAGCCATTCATCATCCGTGTCTTGCTTTGGAGATACCCTGTTCAGGATATCGTTTAATGCTTGAACTTGAGCTTCTTCCCAACCGAATATCCTCCGGCGCCAAGCGACACTCCACTGCCAACGATCATCAACCCAAGCCCCCAAGTCAGAAACAGAAGCCTCCTTATTTGCTGCAGCCGAATAAAGACGCGGAAATAGATCCATTAACTTTCCTTCGTTTGACCAATCAACAGTCCAAAAACAAAATTCCGAGCCGTTACCAAGTTTTGGCTGCACCAAGTCAAGAAACCAGGCCGAGTCTTGTGTCACGAGATCCCTCCACCATAACGAAGATGTCGGGCCATGAGTATACAGGCCTAATCCATTACCAGTGATGTTACCATATTTATGCGATAGCAGCTCATACCAAATTGCCTCTTTATCATTTAAAAACCTCCACTTCCATTTAGCCAGCAAACTTCTATTGAATAACTCCAAATTCTTAATCCCCAGACCACCCTGATCTTTCGGAAGACAAATTTGCTCCCACTTTACCCAACTAATCTTTTTGGACTCTGCACTACCTCCCCACAGAAACTTCCTTTGCAAAGCAACTAGAACCTTGAGTACTTTCTTTGGCACTTTGTAGAAGGAAAAGAAGTATAACGGTAAGCTAGATAACACTGAATTAATCAAAGTAACTCTACCTCCATAAGATAATTGTCGACTCTTCCAAGTAGATAGTCTTCGCTTAAAGGAAGAAATCACTGGCCTCCAGGTAGCTTCTTTCCTCGGATCCACCCCAATTGGGATACCCAGAAACTTGAACGAATTATTTCCTATTGCACATCCTAAGAATGTCGAAGCAGCTAACAGGAAGCTCTCCTCGACATTTACACCAATGAGGTTACTCTTGAAGAAGTTTATACTTAAACCAGATACCAGCTCAAATCCTCTCAAAAGAGTCTTCATACACCAAACATTGTCCCAAGAATCCTCCCCAACAAGAATTGTATCATCTGCATATTGGAGAATCGGATATGAAATTTGCTCACTCACCTTATACTTTTTGAACCACCCAATATCCACCGCCTGATTCACAAGACCAGCCAGCCCCTCAGCTGCTATGAGGAAAAGAAACGGTGCCAAAGGGTCACCTTGTTTTAAACCCTTTTGCATAAGAAATTCATCCGTCAAGCTTAGTTCACGAGCGAGGCTGAGTTCGATGACACGCATGACATCATCCACCTTCTCCATTGTTGGCTAAATCCCAATCTTGTCATCATGTAGTCCAGATAACTCCAAGATACCGAGTCGTAAGCTTTTCTAAAGTCAACCTTCAGTATCAAGCACTTCTTTTTTCTTCTCTTCACCAAGTCCAATACTTCATTTATCGTTACCACGCCGTCCAGAATTTGTCTACCAGGTAAGAAAGCCGTTTGACACTTAGAGATAACATTGTCCAAAGACCTTCTTCAATCTTGCGACTAACGACTTAGGCGAATCTTGTAGATGCTTCCTATAAGAGAAATTGACGAAAATCGTTAAGTCCATGTGGGCTATCTTTCTTAGGGATTAAAGCTATGAAGGAAGCGACCATAGCTTTGGGTAGATGAGCTGAACTGTAAAATTCCTGCATAAAAGAGCAAACATAAGATTTAATAGTCTCCCAAAGAAGTTTTAAAGAAGTTGAGGTTGAAGCCATCCGGCCTGGGCTCTTGTTTCCATCACAACTCCAAACCGCCTCTTTGATTTCTAAGTCAGAATGGCGCCAAAAGAAAATCGTTATCTTCAGCAGAGATTCAGGGAAATTAATACCATCCAACACCGGACGCTTCCACGAAACCTCAGAAAAGCTGTCCTTAAAATGTCGCTTCACTTCCTGTTTTACCTCCGCCACCTCCTCAATCCATTCATCCCCAATATTCAAAGCTGATATCCCGTTTCTCCTTCTCCATGTTTTGATACAATTATGAAAGTATTTTGAGTTACAATCACCTTCAAGAACCCACTTTGCCCTTGATTTTTGAGCAAGTAGACTTTCCTTCATATGCACCTTTTGCCAAAACTCCGTAGAGACAAGCCTTCTTCTTTCTGCATCCGCCACACCCCCACCCGCTACCACCTCATCTAGATGATTCAACTCATCCACCACCCTATCAATTGATAACTCCATGATACCAAACACTTCTTTGTTCCACTTCTTTAATTTCTCCTTAAGGAACTTCATTTTCTCTTTCAAGATAAACCCCTGCCTCCCCTCAATAAAATGTTCCAGCCAGCTCTCCTTGATAAATGACAGGAATTCCTTATGCTCAATCCAACAGTTGTTGAATTTGAAAGGTTTTGGTCCCCAATTTTTATTTGCGATCTTCAGCCATACCGGACAGTGGTCGGAAATGTCTCTCTTGCCAATCCACTGAGCCTCTATCTTCCATTCAGAAATTAAATCGTCATTTATCAAAAAACGATCAATTCTACTCATAGAACACCCATCCCTGCTGAACCATGTGAATTCCTTACCCAAGTGTGGACAGTCTATCACCTCCATTTTATCAATGAACTCACGAAATTCATCCATCTCCCTCGAAATCACTGTGACCCCATTCTTCCCTCTCCTCTCGCTACTTGACAATATTGCATTAAAGTCACCTGCAAGGCACCATTTACCTTCCGTGAAACCATACTTAGACATCAGAAATTCACTCCACATCTGCCTCTTCCCCTCCATACTACAAGGAGCATATATATTGACTACATACACATGCAATTATCCTCTTGTTCAATGCACACCTAATAAAACGATCGAGAAATGAAATTTAACAGTAAAGAGCCCTTCTTTCCAAATGGTGAGCAAACCCCCTGATAATCCAGCAGATGGTTTAGCTATCCAAGAGACATCAGACCCACCCCACAAATTATGTACCAACAAGTTATTAATCAACTCCATTTTTGTTTCTTGAAAAAGACAACAAGAAAAATTACCTGACCTTACTAGGCCTCGTATCCTTCTCTGTTTTGCTTTATCTCTCAGCCCTCTAACATTAAGTGTAAGGATCATTATAATTAGATGTGTAGCACCTATGGGTAAGATCTATGCAGATATTTAATAGAAAATCATCATAAGAAAAAGAGATATGTATTACTTGAACTTTGCAGGAGAAAAAACTCCCACCCAATCATTTGTAGATGGATCGGGGTAATCGATATCTACGGTCACCCATTAGGTATTCCCACCCTGAAATAACATACATAAGAGCACATAACGAGTCAACTGAAAAACTATGAAAATTAATAATTTTTGAACAACAACAAAGAACACCACCATATGGCCTATAAATGCTGTCTTTGAGGAGCAAAGATAATTTTACTTCAACCAGGCTTAGACTATATACACAAACCAAGGTGCTGTGAGAATAAACCATACCATAGATCTTCTCAGTGATGATAAAACTAATACTTACCAAGTAAATACAGTTATAACATCGTCAGCTTTAGATCCTTCAGTTGGATATGACGCACGCCATCTCTGCCAAATTCACCCTGCTCTAAATTGTGGTAAAAACACAACCTTCAACAAGACAATTAAATTCTTAGCAACAAAGAATACAATTATATATTCAAAATGGATACAACATATTTTGAGGCCACTTATACCAAAATTAACATTTTTTTTCTAATTGTATTTGCTTTAGAAGAGGTGAAAGGAGTAAATTATTGTGGAACCTGCATAGAGAGGGACCAGTAAACCATTGAAAATCCTGTGGACATGTACATCATATATGTTAAGGAATGACACCACAAAGATATCCCAAATCACATTTTCAACAAATATACTAAATATGATCATATGTTTTGATAATATGTCGTCGCCCTTTAGGGTTTCACCAAAATCAGAGGCAGAGGTCAAATTGGTTAGAGGATGAGTCTTCAAAGGTTTACCTGAGGCGTTGCCAAAGCCGAATCGTCAGGTGGGAATAGCAGGGCTGGTCTTCGATGTCGCCCAATCCTCCACAACCTCGTCTCCACCAGCACCGACAGCTCCCTTGCCATATTTGACACCGACAATTTCGCCCATCTCAATACCCTTGCCGTCCTTCGCAACACTGTCAACGACCTCACACTTCACCCCTCCGGAAAGCTCACCCTCACTGTAACCCACGACCACTGCCTCGGCGTGGTCAACCTCTTCTGTGGTCGTAGGAGCTAATGTTGTCGCCTCGACATAGAAGCCTCCCTTTGTGCTTCAACACTACCGGTGACGACGACCGTATCTGTCCTCCAAGGTGTTCTCTGTGTGGTACCTGCTAGGGTTTCAAAAAAAACAAACTTGACTCGTAAGAAATATTTAACATTTTGCAGCGTGAGAAAGGGAGTAAAAGTGAAAAATAAGAGGGAAAAGGAAAAATGAAGTAATATTTTACTGTAACATTAAAATTGAGTAGGTTATAAAGCTCTGCAAATCAAAATTAAAATCGATGTAATTTACATGATTACGTGCAGTTGGTAAAATCACCTGTGTCTATTTTTAGTATTGATAATTTGAGAAGGTTTTTAAAAACCCCTCAAAAAAACTGCCGCATAATGATATTTTTTTTTGTAGTGATTAGCATTTTACAATTCCACAAACATTTTGGAATATTGATAATATGAGAGACTGAGTTAATATCGTCTTACAATTTTAGGACTATATTGATAATTTACTTATTTATTAGCATAGTAGAGTAATGTTGGAGCACTTCTTGACTAGCTATATCTATAGACATAATAAATTAAAAATTCAAAATAGTATTAAAATAATATAAACACAAGGTTTTTAATATTCTTTTTGTTCATAAAAAGTTTAAATAAGGACAAAAATTCAAAGACAAAAAAAGGAAATTTACCTGTAATTCCGTCAAGTGTTAGAGACGATAAAATTAGAGACCAATATAATTATTTCTTCCGTCTCCAATTTTCCATCGTTATTTCAACTTATTTTAGTAACATAGTATTAGTTTAATGTATATACTGTTGATTATTTTAAACAATTATAAAAGAATTGTTCTGCCAAATGTTAGTATGATCGCAACTACTTCCAAGTCTACGATCATAATAAGCTCATTTTCCTTTCACACGTGTGTCAAGTGTTTTTTGGACTGCAAAAGTGAATATATTAAAATGAGAAATATATGGGGTATTCCAAACCCTCACACAAAATGAAAATCTATAGCCGCCGCAACGAAAGAATAACACAACATCACAACCCCTAAGCACCAAGAACAATCGAACCCAATCCCAACCAAAAAGGAGCTCTCACCACCCCCAACCATACAAGAACACCTACGAGAAATACAACCCCACGGACACATATATAATTCCTAGCAGAGGCCGAGACCTTTATTCACCATCCCTAGAAGTTATCTCTAAGATTGCTACCATAATATATATAATATGTTCCACCACATCTTAGAGAACCGGCTCCCTATTCAAAAAAATTACATGCATTTCTCCGATACATTCACAAAACAGCATGACAAACCATTACAGGTTCATGCCCAGGGATTGGAAGAAAAAAAAAAACTGCACCTGTGGATATCCACATGGATTATCTGGAATGAGTAGTAAATGAATAGTTATTAAATGAGGGTGATGATCATGATACCCGTCTCGCGGATACTCGAATAAACGTTACAAATATGTTTTATTAAATATATATTATATATTATTCATTTTTTATCACTTTGGGATGAAATAATTTTTATTTCCTATAATATTTGATATTTTTTAATAATACAATTTTTTAAACGCATATAGTATATTATACAATGTTTATATTATGTTGTATATATTTTTTTATATTAAATTATTAAATACCGATGAATACCCGTTATTCGCGTAAATATCTATGAGTATTAATGGGTATGGGTACGGGGGAAGTATTATCCGCACCCGCCCCGCCCCGCCCCGCCCCATTGTCAATATCACTATTCATGCCAAACCATTGGTCTCACGCCTGGGTCAAGTGTGTGTTGATCAGTGAACAGTCATCAGATTCAGGAGGAAGAATGAAAAGATTCGATGCGTCGGCCAATGAATAAAAAGCGGTACCTACGTGATCTTCAGTGTGTACTGTGTGTTTGTTGTGAAGTATAGTGTGGTATATACAGTTTTATTCATCCAATAAAAGAATCAAACTGGGATGGGGCCATGTACGCTAGCTGGTGTGATTTTTGTCTAAGGTTGTATGCCTGTAAGCAAATCAATTTAACGATATGCAGAAACGTGTGCTGCAAACTTTGACAGAAACTAGAAGAATTTGACTACGGTGGCGACACAAATGGCCGACATCTTTCCCCTGACCCATCGCTTTCCTTCTTCTTAGCTCTTATTGTATCAATGGTTGGTGAGCTCTCTCTTTCTGTCGTTACCTTTTCTCCTACAAGTTTTTTTTTTTTTTTTTTTAGGAAATTCTCCTACAAGGTAATTCTCCTACAAGGTTTTGAATTGAAAGTGTGTATACCTTTCATGTATCGTTTCGGCACAACGACCGTTTTTTAAAAATTTAAGCGATGACCAGATTTTCAAAAAATATTTTTATAAGACATTTACATTTACCGTTATGTTCTCTATTTTAATGAAACAAAAAGATACGTAATATGTCAATGTCGAAGATTATTAAAATGTTTAATATTATATGCATCAAAGCATAGTTTTTGTGCATTGTAAATTACAATATATTACATGCTGATATAGTGGGTGTGGGTACTATGATACCCGCTAAAAGCATATAGAGAAAAATATCGTTTATTTTACCCACATAACTCGTTAAGCCCTCCAAATCAAATTTGTGACGAATTTTATATACAGATATATAGATATATATGGGTTTTTCTGCTGTCCCTAATTTTGATGGGCACTATACCCACCCCTTTATAGAATTTTCTAAGTAAAATAAAGAAACATAAGCAGTAATGTGATTTTATTATAACTACAAAGTTTTGTAGAAAAAAAAATTTATAGTTATAACGTAAAAGGTTTATGAATGTTTAATGAGAAAGTAGTTTACAATTATATATTTTTTATAATAGTTACAATTATATTATTAAAATATAGTTTTATCATTTTTATATTTCTTTACATTTTGGTTTAATTCTTCCAATATATATAATAAATTCAAGTCTTTATTCTTAAAAGTAAGATAATTTCGAAATATAATTTTGTTCGTTTAAAGCTATTTGGATTTTGATTCTCACAAAGCCACTTTTTTTTTTTGCTTAAATATGTTTTTCGTCGCTATAAATATAGGGTGTTTTAAATTTAGTCCCTGCAAAAAAAAAAAAAAAATCATCCCCTGCAATTTTGAACATTTTGTTTTTCGTCCCTCTCTATTAAAAAAAAATGCTAACGGAATCCCAGTTAGCACGCTAACTCAGATTATTAAACAACATTTACACTACCACATAAAACGAAATAACTAGCGCTTATTTTTTGCCTTCGCTATCGCTTAAAAGAGCTACCTATTCAGCCGCTAGTAATTTGGGTTCTTAAAGACAGCGTTTTAAAAGCGCTAGCGAAATTGGGAATAGCTAGCGCTTCCTTGAAAAAGCGCTATCTATTATTGATAATAGCTAGCGCTTTCTTGAAAAAACGCTATCTGTTATTGATAATAGCTAGCACTGTTTTAAAGAAGCACTATCTATTTCCCATTTTTTTTAAGAAATTTGACTTTTAGTGACAGACAGAAGCTGTCACTAAATATCAAAATTCCGTAGGTAAATGTCAAGTTGACATTTACCTACAGGCACAATAGCTATCATTATTAAACTTCTATCTACAGCTCTCATCTGTCACTAAAAGTCAAATTTCTTAATTTCAAGAAATTGCTACTAAAATTAATTTACTTAATAAATACATTAAAATATATCAAACAAACAAAGAAGTTACAATTAGGATTTCTGGTGAGAGTTTACAATATCACATTTCTCAAACTAAAATTTCATAGAATGTCTAATATGGTGACATTTACAATAAACTCATATTTCCTGCAGGCTTTGAAGTATTCCTTCAAATAATGATATTGCAAGCATAAAGCATAGCATTTGGAAGAGAAGTTAAGTATTTTCGAATTACAAGTTAGTGTAGGCCCAAATTTTTCCCATACAGAAATTTTCAAAACATCCATAAATCTTGATACTAACAACATATTAATCACAAATAAAAGGAAAGAGTCTTTCTTGTAAATTCATAACATCCAAACAATATTGAATTGTAGTACAAGAAAACACAAAACTTTCCCATAATTTACACTCATTTATGACAACTACTATGGGAAAGTACAAAAATAGCAAGGAAAAATTGTGCAAAACAAAAATTTAACAATAAATTGAATCAAGCTGAAAGCATCAATTCTTGACTTAAAATGCAGTCATGTTTTATGCCACAGCTGACATATCTTTGAGCCATGGATCAAGTGGCTTATCAATTGAATACACAATGAAGCCAATCTCACGTAGCTTTGCCTCATCCACAATGTTCCTTCCATCAAAAACAAATGCTGGCTTTCTCATGTTGTCTTATATCTTGCCATGCCATTTAGCACCAGCTACTTGGGTACTGAGGTCCACATCAGAAGCCAAACAGAGCAAAATAAACCTCCCCCTCCCCCCCAACACTAGTGGAAAAAATGGTTTTAATAACAAAATTTTACATCGGTTTTTTGAGACCCGTTATTAAAAAACAGGCGGTGGCATTTTTGAAATTAAGTTGAATACTTTTAATAACGGGTATAGTTTTACCCGTTATGAAAAATTTTTAACATCGGTTTTTAGAAAACCGATAGACTGAAATGTTTTTTTCGCACCCGCGCGCATACACAAACCCCGCGTCTTTCACTCTCGGTGTCCCTTCTCTCAAAACCTTTCTCTCAAATCTCTCAGACGAGCAAAACGACGACCTCCTTCCCTTCGCTTCGTTTCGCTTCTGTCAAAGCTCTCCTTCCCTTCGCTTCCGACCTCCTCCTCTCCTTCAGCGACGCCGCACCTGTCTCCTTCCTCCTTCCTCGTGAACACCGACGACGACGAACACGCCGCACCTGCCTCCTTCCTTCAGCGACGTCGCACCTGCCCCCTTCCTCCTTCAGCGACGCTCGCCGCTAACAACCACTGACGAACACCGACGCTCGCCGCGAACAACCACTGACAAAGCCGTCCTCTTCGTGCGTCCATTTTCACTGCGTGCCCTGCCTCCATTTTCATTGCTTCCCCTTCCTTCTTGGTAATTTCTCAAATCCCTAGCTAAAATCTATTTCTCTCTTGCTATATTTCTCTATTTTTTGTGTATTAAGTTTCAGATTGAATAATGATTTATCTTGATATGTAGTATGACTTGATAGAGGGTGGCTGTGTTGTATATTTGAATATTGTTGTTGTTGTTGTTGTGTATTGATATTCAGCCTATGATTTACTTCAGCTTTAGGCCTATGATTTGCGAATGCTTCCTTAAAATAAGCTATATAGTTCACTAGTTGTTCATCTCGAGCCATTTTCCACCTCGCTTTTTCTAGCTCTTGGAAGATTACTTTCCACCTTCGCTCAATTGCTTGCCATTGATTGTGAACATTACAATCACGTTAGGTCTATTGCTCCCTCTCTCTATCTCTTTCCTTGTCTACCCCATGGATGGAGCATTTTCTTTTAATCTTGTATTTCATGTTATAGTATTGCAAGCTATCATGCCATTGCTATAGGCCTATAGCAGTTTCATGGATGAAAATGTAATCTCTAAGCGTGCCAAAAGACCAAATGTGTTTCTCAATTAAAGAACTCTTTGCTTGATACTTATCTTGGATTAAACTAACGATTGCCATAATATGGATCTTGTCATTTTCAAAATTTTGTTTTTCCGATAGAGGATCTTTGCCTCATGGCTTCAATATTGTGAATCGGTAGTAGAGTAGCAAGATGAAGCTAAAATTGAAATCGTGCTATTGATTATTCATCTTCTATTTTCCCTCTCTAATCATGCTAAACAACTTCCATCTGATAGTGAAGTTCATATAAATGGAAAAATTACAATTGTGATAGGTGATATAAGGCACAAATACATACAAAATATTTGCCCATCTCAAATGCTTAAGTCAACAAAACGTTCAAAAAGACACACCTATCTCTCATTTAACTACTTGCGATTCAAACCTCCATGGCTGGCTTAATCAAAGAGTCACTTAAGCATCAGACAGCGGTTCACTTTGTACTGAAGACTGGTAGGTAAATAGTTGACAATTTTGGATGAAATAATTTTCAATATATGAAAACTATCATCTATTAAGCCACCTATATCTTCTTGAAAGGAACAAAAGAAGATTGTACAGAATGCGTCTCTTAGCCCAATTGAATGTATACCAAAGAAAACTGATCAAGGAATTTATGAGTATTATAAAATAGTGAATTGAAAAAAAAATAAAAAAATAGAGGAAGCAAAAGCAAGAGAGAGAATATCTCATAGAGAATATGAAACCGATCTTCTGTATATATATATATATATATATTATATTGTTTAGTTATGACTTAAAAAATATAAAAATAGATGAGTACATGAATGGAGCTAAAGTATGTAGCTAAAGCAAATGCTATGCAACCTCCTCATAAGAATGTTCCAGTCAGTATCGATTCTATGTGTTTTTAGAATTTGGAGTTTCTTACATGTCAAGTCCAATCTATAGTTTGTTGTGCTCACCTCGCAAACAATGAATCCAAAGTGTTGGACTAAAACTTTATTAAACCTCATGAAACATCAACTATTAACTGTTGAACATTATATCAGTCATGAAAAAGCCTATTCCAAGCGTAAGCAAATTCATATACCTTTGCAGATTAGTTTCTTGTTCAAATAAGAAATCCAATGTTCATAAAGTAGATGATTTATGCTAAGTGCTAACTTTAGTTTCTGTCTGGATGTTTATAATGAACACACCGATAATTGTCCCCAGATATATATAATCGGTACTTATCGATTGTTTGTATTCGGACGTGTTAAGCGACGTCTGAAACTATATATATATAAGTCATTGTTTTCTCTGTCTTGTTTTATGTTTTGGTTTGTTCTAGCTTCCTTATCTTAGTGCGTCGCCTTTTGAGAACAAAGTCATGAATCGCGGTTGGATTAATGCTAGCCGCCTAAGTCTTTGAGTATGCGGATGGGGTGGAAGATTTTCTAAAATTTGCTCAAAGAAATATTGTTGATAGTAATGGATGGTTTTATTGTCCTTGTGTTAATTGTTTGAACGACACAAATCTACAAGTTAAGGACATACGAAATCATCTTCGTTGTGACGGGTTTTGCAAGAGTTATACAAAATGGATATGGCATGGCGAACAGGTAGGAATGCCAAGTGTGTTCCAAAGAGAGGAAGTTGATGTAGATATGGACGATCGACTAGAGGACATGATCCGTGATATTGGACCAGAGTCTTTTCAGCGAGCACATGTGTATGATACTTTGAACAGTGACAAGGAAGAGCCTTTGTATCCGGGGTGCTCTAATTTCACACGATTGTCAGTCGTGTTAAGATTGGTCAATCTGAAGGCGAGAAATGGGTGGACCGATAAAAGCTTTACTGAATTGCTTGAATTGTTGAAAGATATGCTTCCAGAAGGTAACACATTGCCGAACCGTAACTACGAGGCGAAGAAAATATTGTGTCCCATGGGTATGGAGTATAAGAAAATTCATGCTTGTCCTAATGATTGCATATTATACTGGAAAGAGTATAAAGATGATCACGTTTGCCCCAAGTGTAATGTCTCACGCTACAAAGTGAAGGATGATGATTCTAGTTGTGATGTGAGCACAAAAGGTTCTCCTGCAAAGGTATTATGGTATCTTCCAATAATTCCAAGGTTCAAGAGATTATTCGCTAATGCAAATGATGCAAAGAACATTAGATGGCACTCGGATGAAAGAAGATGTGATGGACAACTTCGCCATCGGTGACTCTTTGCAATGGAAGAAAATTGATAGTTTGTTTAGAATTTTGGCAATGAGGCAAGAAACCTTAGGCTTGGACTTGCTACAGATGGAATGAATCCGTATGGTAACTTAAGTAGTAACCATAGTTCATGGCCTGTTCTTCTAGTAATTTACAACCTATCTCCTTGGTTGTGTATGAAGCGCAAATACGTTATGTTATCTATGATGATTTCAGGCCCAAGACAACCGGGAAATGACATAGATGTTTATCTAAAACCCTTGATAGAAGACTTAAGAATGTTGTGGGTTGAAGGCGTTGATGTGTTTGATGGGTATAGAAATGAATATTTCAAGATGCGTGCTATGTTATTTTGCACCATCAATGACTTTCCAGCATATGGGAACTTGTGTGGGTATAGTGTCAAGGGGCATAAAGCATGCCCTATATGTGAAGAAGGAACTTGCTATCATCAGCTGCAACATGGAAAGAAGACAGTTTACCTTGGGCATCGAAAATTTCTTAGACTTGATCACCCGTATCGTAGATTGAGAAAAGCTTTTAATGGATGCCAGGAGAACGAAGTAGCTCCGACTTCCTTAACTGGAGAGCAAGTTTATCAACGGGTGAAGGACATCAATGTTATTTTTGGAAAGACCCAAAAGAAGTCTACTGATAAAAACATATGGAAGAAGAGGTCAGTGTTTTTTGATCTTCCATATTGGTCTAGTCTTGATGTAAGACATTGTATTGATGTGATGCATGTAGAGAAAAATGTGTGTGATAGTGTAATCGGAACACTTCTCAACATTCAGGGCAAGACAAAGGATGGTGTAAATGCTCGTCTAGATCTGGTTGCGATGGGTATACGAGAGCAGTTAGCTCCACAGTCAAGAGGTAACCGCACATATTTACCCCCAGCATGTCATTCCTTATCCAAAACAGAGAGAAGAAGTTTATGTCAGTGTCTACGGGGCATTAAAGTGCCACAGGGTTACTCTTCAAATGTCAAGAGCCTTGTGTCAATGAAAGATCTCAAATTAATTGGCTTAAAGTCTCATGATTGTCACGTGTTGATGCAACAATTACTACCAGTGGCTATTCGTGACATCTTGCCTAAAAATGTTAGGCATGTCATAGCTAGGTTATGCTTATTCTTCAATGCTATATGTAGCAAAGTAATTGACCCTCAGAAGTTGGATGAGTTGGAAAATGAGTCTGCTATTATCTTGTGTCAATTGGAGGTGTATTTTCCTCCCTCATTTTTTGACATCATGGTTCATCTAATTGTTCATCTAGTGAGAGAGATTAGATTGTGTGGTCCTGTTTACTTAAGATGGATGTACCCAGTTGAGCGGTACATGAAAATCTTGAAAGGGTATGGTAAGAACCAATACCGTCTGAAGCATCTATTGTTGAAAGATATGTTGCGAGAAGAAGCTATTGAGTTTTGTTCGGACTACTTGTCGAAGCGAAGCTATAGGGATTCCTAAGTCTCGTCATGAGGGAAGATGGGCGGGTAAAGGTACTCGAGGCATAAATGTTAAGAGCATGGGTCGGAAGAAGTGCTTCAAGCACATTTGTATATAGTGAACAACATTGATGAGGTTCAACCATACTTATCTGCTCACAAAGCATTGTCAAGGAAAATACCCTCGAATGAGCGAAAAATGGTTGTTGAGCGAGCATAACAAGACTTTCCTAAAGCGGTTTGAAAAACAAATTGTTAATGGTGATCGCTTCAAACATTAGAATGGCTAGCACAGGGGCCTAACTTTGATGTCATATGTTGGAGTGGATACGATATCAATAACTTTTCCTTCTATACTAAGTCTCAAGATGATGAGTACCAGTGCAAAACAGTGGGGTTATGGTTGTGGCTGAGTCCATGCACTTTTCTAGTTCAAAGGATAAAAACCCCATTATGGCATCCATATCTTACTTTGGAGTCATTGAAGAGATATGGGAGGTTGATTACATTAAATTTAGAGTGCCCGTTTTTAAATGTATGTGGGTTGACATTAATAGTGGAGTACAAACCGATGAATTAGGATTTACTCTGGTAGACCTTAAGAAGGTAGCATATAAGGATGAGCCTTTCATCATGGCATCCCAAGCAAAACAAGTGTTTTATGTTAATGATCCTTCTGACAAAAGGTGGTCAGTGGTTCTTCAAAGAAGAAATATGCATGGCAGTGATGAAAACCAAAATTCAACTCTTGATATTTCTGAGACTCCCTCTTTCTCAACGCAGATGCCTACTTTCATTGAGGAAAGTGAAATTGATGATGATGTACATGCCACTCGTGATGATCATCATGAAGGGTTATGGGACTAGAAAATAAGTTATGTTTATTTTATTGTTTCATGATATATATAAGTTATCTTATGTTTGTTATTTATCTATTATCTTATTGTCATTACTAACCTTTTTTTTTTTAAACAGGCACATGGATGATCCATCAAGCGACACTCTCACAGAAAAAAAGGGTAGATGTGCCACTCGGTTAAAGGATTTGTCCCGCAACCGTAGTGGTGGGCATAAGAAGTCTATTCAGTTTGATGAATTGACTGGTGCTGCTATCGGGCCAAACAGGAAAAGGTTTAGGAGTTATGTGGGCGTCCTTGGTCGAAGCAAGGGTAATATCCTAAAGGAGCGTTGGAAAGATGTTGCGGGTGACGTAAAGGATAAGATTTGGGATACTATCATGGTATTTCACTTTTACCATCTATGTTTGTATTTGTTGTATCTAACCATATTATTGTCATGCACTAACTCCTCCATTCAATTATGTAATGTAGGAAACTTTTGATGTTAGAACTCTAAATTCTTTGAAAAGAAATGGCTTGCATATCTTTGGTGTGCGTTGGAGGGATTTAAAACATATCTCACTAGCAAATACATATTTGGAGAATTGTCAGATAAATCTCCTTGTGCGAAGTATACGTTCCTTGATGAGGAGGCGTGGGAGGCGTTTGTTAAGTCCCGAATGGACCTTTCCTTTCAGGTGTGTTGGAAATATAGTTTTTTACTTGGCCTACCAAATTTATTTATTTTTACTGGAATTTATGTGGCAGATTTTTATTGAAATTATTTATAACAGGAGAAAAGAAACAAGGCAAAAGTCCTCCAGGCAAAGAATGTCTACCCCCACAGATTATCTCGTGGGGGCTATGAGTTGCTTGAGGAGAAGATGATGCAAGAAAAGGAGCAACAACGTCGGGAAGCATCCCAATTGGATCCTTCGTCACTTGTTGATCCTCCATCACCGCCCGAACGCCATGAGAAATGGAAGAGAGCCAGACAAAAGCAATCAGGAGATTATACATCTGAGGAAACACGTGTTGTTGCTGAGAAGATTGTAAGTAAATGTTTCATCGAAGTTGTAATTGTAACAAGCTTACACACCGTCTTACACATGTTTGTGAATAATGTATTGTAGGAATCACTGGTTGAACAATGCTCGCAAGGAACCTTTGTTCCACATGGACGTGATGATATTTTGGCTACTGCCATTGGGCGACCGGAGCACCCTGGCCGTGTTCGTGGTGTTGGACAAGGTGTGGGCATTCGACATTACTTCGGACGACATTCACGTTATGGCCCTTCCTCAGGAGTAGTCACTAGACAAGAATTGGCTATCCTCACTGAGCAGCTTACTCAGAAGATTAGACATGATGTGATGCAGGTAAATATATAACCTGACGCAATGATAATAAAAATTATTCAGTATGTAATTAATATCTATCAAATTTGATGCAGGAGCTGGTATCTATGGGTTTCTCCAAACAAAATCCAACTGTCCCACCTTCTGATTCTCCTAATGGCGTTGTAGATGCTAACAGTGCTAAGGGCAGTTGTTCTGTTGCTGAACAAGTTTTGGAGGAGAATCTGATTGATCATATCCCAGGTCGATATGAGCTGTATGTTGATAATCCTTACCGTTTAGTGGCAATTGGCAGTGTTGTCAATTTGGGCCCAACCATACACAACAAGATATTAGAGAATGATATGGTGAGGGTGGTGGTTGAAGAGGTTCGAGATGCAAGTGCTAAAGTACCTATGCCCACTGATGAGGTTCAAAAGGTGGGACAAGCTCTAAAAAATTTCATTCAATGGCCGAGAAGACTTCTGCAACCTATTTCAAACAAGGTATTCTATAATTAGTTTTTTCTTTATTTATACTTGAAATAACATAACTTTTTAATGGCCAAGAAATTTGTAATGCGTTATCATTTTTGTTTAGGATACTGACAGATCTAGCAAAGATGTTCCACCCAAAAGGTCAGAACCTCAACTTGATTCAGTTCAAGAATTGATTGTATTGGCTGTGTCTATTCAGCAACCAGTACGACTAAAGTTGGAACATGATCCCAACCTTGGCCATTTTTATATCACACCGAAGGAAATTATGGATTTGTGTACGGGTAACCAAATGCTTTCCATAAGTGTTGTACAATTTTGGTTCACGTAAGTAAATTTTATTTGTAAATTAGTTAAGCGCTTGAGTGTCATAATCGTTATAATTAACATTTATTCTACCACCGTAGGTATCCACCCCGCCAGTGTGTCGAGAGAGGCAATCGGCATTTCTATGGATTCATTGACCCTCAGGACATCTTGACTTCTTATAGCTCCCCAGAAAATGTTATCAGTACCATTCAACAAAGGCTATGCTGGGAGAAGTGTGCTACCTAGCACCTTACTTGGATTCGTAAGTACATGCATGTTTATAACTTATTTAAAATCATGTGACTTATCACTAATTGTTCCCAAATGCAGTAACATTTTCAATTGTTGATCATGTGTCCTAAGACCAATGATGTCGTCTTCCTTTGTTCATTGCAAAGAAAGCCGAATACGTCCTATCAAGAATATAGTTAATGTTTAAGTTTTTATTTGCCATACATTGACTTTATGATATTACTCTAAAATCTGTAACATAACGTTAGATGAATATATATTTTTATCATAGTGCTATGTCGGGTATCAAATTTTGAAGGGTTCTAGGAAGAAGCCTACATGGCATTTCCCCAATGTAAGTAGCTTAACCACTTTAGGTTCAATTACGCTTTATGATATAAATTACTATATAAAAGAAATTTACTTGGATTATTTATTTGTAGTCGCTAATGCAAGATGGATCCTTGAGTGTGGATTTTATGTCATGAGACATATGCTCAACATTGTCACCGCAAGTATGGTTCATGGATGGAGGTAATAGGACTTTTAACACAATTATATTACATTTTATTTAGTTGATGAGCAAATATTTTTCTTATGTCATTTCAACTTGCAGAGATTCCACACTACGGAACCATTTCCTCTAGAGGATATTTACGACATCCAAAAGCGTTGGGCAAGGCTATTTCTTGATCTTTACCAAGTTGTATTGTTGAGTGAAAATTTGCGGGATTGGTAAGACTTTTTCTTGATTTGATCTGTCTGGCATTTTCTTAATCGCCTTTTGTCCTATGAGTGTGTAATCTGCAATTCAAGTTCGAAATGGCACAAAATTATTTCTTCATTGCAAGTGTCTCCTTTCTTTGAAAAGCTTGACTTTCAGAATTTTTATAAGCCTTGGGTTTGTCTTTGTTACCTGGAGCATCTTCTTGTGGTTCAATTTAAAGGATTTAGCTTTGCACAAGTAGAGGCCAAAATTTGTGGTATTGTCCGTGTTTTTGCTATTATCTGGTGTATTTGGCTGAAGCGAGAATGCATTCATCTTTAAGGATGTCTTCTAGGTATTGAAGTCTTTAAACATCACCACTATTATATTAAAGATTATCACTAGCTCCAAATAACATCACCTGCAATATTATTTAATTTCATTAGTATTAAATAATATTGCGGTGATGTTATTCGAGCTAGTGATAATGCTACAATATAACACCGTGATGTTTGATTACTACATCTTTGTCGTATGCGGTGGAAAGTGTCGGGAATCCTTTTGTCTGTGAAATTTCATCAGATACTAAAAAAAAAACTACAATATAATAGTGCCTTTATCTTTGTGCAACCCATATTCTTTTTTGCGCGATCCCTTTTACCACAGTGTAATGATTCATAATTTGATATTTGGCTGTTCTCTTTCTTATCCTCTCCTTCAAGAAAATCTAATTGATTACCTGCTTTATTGTGTTTTTTTTTGCTCATAATATAAGCTTCAATCATGCTATTTACACAATATTACAAGTATATGATTACTATGGGTTCTTTGAGCTCAGTAGAACAGGGGAAAAAAAAAAGTTGAAGTGATCCATTTACTTAATACATCTACACTTGTACTACTAAATTGCAACAGCAACGTAGCACAGTATCTATTCATTCTAGGCTTGTCAACATACCTTTTGAAAATGCCAATATAATCAGTAATTTAATCCTTAATCCATTCCAATTTTCCAAAATGGACCACTTGACCCTGGTGGCCTAATTCAGATGCAGTCCTCTACTTGCACGACTTTTCCTATATAAATTCAGTAAACAACAAAAGTGTCAAAAGTATTGGGCCACTTACATCATCTTTGTGATAAGGAATGATTTTTCCTTTTCTTCTAGTTATTTTATATTCTATGGTCCTTGTTTTTCAATTGAACCTAGAAGCAAAAAATGACATCACTTGAAAGGAGTTAAATGCGGAAATTTCTCAAGTTGTAGAGTCACATTGGTAGGTAGCTGACTTGCAGAAAGGTACCAAATGAGAAAAATGATGCAGTATTAAATAATGCAATGCACCTAGAATGTACAATAACTTGTTATCACTGTAAATGTCTAATTTGTATTATCACTATGAAACGTGCTTTTGTTATCTTGCCGACATTAAACTTGTTAAATTGAGAGCATATTACATCTTTATCAACTGCAGAATATAGTATGGGAAATCTTGGTGCTTGATATTGGTTACCTGTTTATGCCTTTTGCGTCCTCAGATGGTAGAGGTAAGAGTGGAACTTGTGCATTAATGTTCTCGGGTTTATAATATTGTTTGTCCTTATGTCTCTTTGTTGTGTTTCAATTCATTGGATTTTTTAGTTTTGTGTGTTTGTCAAAGATGGGGGATCATTGGATTGAATTCATTTTGTTTGGTTGGTGGAATGGAGCTCTTATTGGAGAGTGAGAAAATAGGCATGAGTCGGAGGATCAAGAATCCATTGAAAGATTTTGAAAAGGAAATTAAATCAATAGGGGTAGAAGAATATATTTTTGCTTATAGTGGTCTAGCATTGGTTTGCTTTTTAAATTACTTGGATGATTGTTGCTGGGTTAACTTAGGTTAGGCATCATGTAATTTCTCTTTTAAGGAAAATTGCTCCTTTTTTCCTGAACCCAAAAATCATGGGCAGTGGGCAGTAGAAGTCCAGTGGGCAGGGATAGGAGTCCTATCAGAGAAAGAGAAAGTAGCGTAGAAAGGAGAGCTAGAATAGAACAATGGAACAGGGAGAAGGAACTTGGAGAATCTGGAAACAAGGACAATATGAATGGCAACAGTTATGAAGAGCCGAGCATAAAACATGGCGATGAATCTGGTGATCATCGGATATAGCAAGAACACTGATGATTTGGCCCACAAATGAAAAGACCTGTAATAATTGCAAGTAATCTGGTTTATCTGAACATAATTCAATAGCGAATACCCACATTTTAAGCATGCGATCCGTGAATGGATCATTTTGTGGGCTGTTCAAAGGTATATCCTTTTACTTGTATTGGTTTAGTACTTTAGTTGATGCATGATGCATGCCACAAAACAAAATAGATGGGATCTTTCTTTTCTGTTTTTGAAAAAGTCAATGAACCATTCACATTATCGGATATGCGGATATGTACGTAGTATAGATGAACAAATATGAAGTCATGAGATATGAGGAAATTACATTATGAACCATAGTCTTGTGGGCCATTCACATTTGCATACTAATACAATCATACACTTGCTACAATATTAGTGGAATATGCTTCTGCGGTGAGTTCTATAGGAACTATATATGTTCAAAGTTTAAGCAATATACGTAAAGGAATTTTATCATGGAGGGTTGATCAGAGATTCAGGATTGTAATGAAAATTTAAGTTTCAGCTTGCCTTTGTTTAAGTAGGTTTGTTTAATATTATCGCTTTGACTACAAGTTTGATATAGATTTTTAATTTTTTTTCCCTCCTTTTAAGCAATGGTTTATTGTAGAGCTTATTTCCCATAATGTTCATTTCTAAGTGAAAAATGACTTTGGCTAACAAGAAAAACTTACTGATCTTACATGAATTTGATTCTTCTTATGGTCGACAGCCTTTGCATTGTGGGTACTAGCTTTGGTTCCTATGCTACACATTCTCTTGGTGGTTTTTTGTACTTTTCCATTGATAAGGTTCATATCCTTCTCTTCAAGACAGTCGTTGAACCATTGGACCATTGATTATACTTCACCCATAAGTTAGGCCTCCTTGGGAAAATTAATTTCATAAATTTAAACCAATTGATATGTAAACTTATAAATTGAATCATTTATAAGTTAGGCCTCCTGGGAAAATTAATTTTATTTTGGGTTCTGCATGTTAGATTTGGTATCGTTTATTAATTCAATAATCTGCTTTTTTTATGGAAACCCAATAAATACATAAAGTGTCAGGTTTCTTAGGAAGCGTGTGCATGAAAGTGATCAAAGTTTTTAGAAATAATCTTTATTTAGTTGATTAGTATATAGTTAATCTTTATATCTCATTTAAGTTTTGTTGTTGTTGAAGGCTGAGGAACAAGCGTGAATTCGTGATAAAAGCGATGAATCTTCTTTTCTTCTTTGCTTTTGTGCATGCTCGTTTGAGAAAAGTATAGATTGGAGCAGAATCTTCTTCACTTTGGTTTACTATTATTTTTGAAGGATTTGAATAGTCCTTTGGTTTGAAGGAGGTTAAGCGTTGTAGTTTGGTTATGTTGAAAGCATGATAATTTGATGATTTTGCCATGATAGCTTGTAAATTCGGATTTTGTGTGACTGGTTTGAAGTTAAACGTTATCGGGTTTGAAGGAGGTTAAACGTTGTAGTTTGGTTATGTTGAAAGCATGATAATTTGATGATTTTGCCATGATATGATGCTTGTAAATTCTGGATTTTGTGTTAGAAGGCTATATTGTTTTGGAAGTAGAAATTCGTTAGGCATTTTGATCTGGGAATCCTGACTGTTATTTCAGGTTACTATACTGTATATTTATATTTAAAAAAAAAAATAGTTGCATCGGTTTAGAGAAACCGATGTCAAAAGTATGATTTTTAACATCGGTTATTATAAAACCGATGTCAAAAGTAAGATTTTTAACATCGGTTATTATCCGACCGATGTCAAGAGTATAATTTTAACATCGGTTTTTATAATAACCGATGTCAAAAGTATAATTTTAACATCGGTTATTATAAAACCGATGTTAAAAGTTAACTTTTAACGTCGGGTATCAGTAAACCGATGTTAAAGTTAACTTTTAACGTCGGGTAACTTTGCGATATAAATTGTTCCCACTTTTAATATCCCTCGTTTCAATAACGAACTGAAAACCGATGTGAAAAGGTGTTTTTAACCGATGTTAAAAGACCAAAGTGCAGTAGTGAAAAGCCAGTTGATTCCCAGCCAATCATCTAAACATGAAATCATAGATAACAAAACCCATAGCAGATACATGCATCAAAATTGTGCCAAAATAGAACATGAACAGTTTACAACTTAAGGAGCTAGAAGTATATGACAACAACATGTCTATCACAGAGGCATAAGAGGTAATCTCCTAATGGGTTATATTTTTTAGAATAATGCTAAACATAAGGCAACGAAAGGCATAGTTTTCACCATCTGATAGTTTAGAACAATGATATGGTAAAAAAACAAATTAAGCAGCAAAGATTAAACCCTAGCTAGATTCCCAGAAAAACCACAAAGCAGTAGAATTTTAAATATATTAGAGCAAATCCCAGGTTAAATGGAGAAATTAAAGTTTTTCATTTCTCATCCAATGAAGTTCATTTATCGGTCCAATAGAATAGTTTTTCACTCTACTAGTCTAACAATTTGGATTCACCTCATTTGTTTAGTAGGAAACTAAAATTAAAATTAAGGAAACAATATCTGTAATAAGATGATTCAAACTCAATCATTTGAAATTTATGAATATAAAGCATAACTGCAAAAGCAACACTCAAATGTTTAACTACTAGTATCATTACCCGTGCAATGCACGAGTTACATTTGAAGTTCTTGAATTGTGTTTCTTTTGTATAACACAAATAGTGCATACATGTGTTAGTTCCCTTTGTATTTATTAGTCAAAAAATACATATTTCAAATTATCGCTAATTGTGTTATGCAAAATAAATCATTAAGAATAGGTAATTGATAAATACCAATTCCCCAAGACCAAATGTAATCCACAACAACAAAGATAAAATAAAACATATCCATAATTTGCGATGCATAAGAACCAAGACAGAAAACCCAAATTCATTATGGACCATAAGCTGTAGCTTTAGATGAGGACACCAGCAACAAAACACTTTAGATACCAAAAAAATCTGCAACAAATATACACAACCAAATTAGTCACACTGGTTCTACCGTAAACAATGCCTATACAACTACTGTGTTTTGATAAATAGCACCCAATATATTTATTTAGTAACTAAATTCATTAATAATTTGCATAGAAAATCTGCACGTGGACGTGATTGTTTATAGCAAATAATATTTTTGATTTAATGTATTAAAAATTAACTAATTTTATAATGAAAGTGAAAGAAATATTAAATGTGTAAAATAATCATCTATATTTAAATAATATATAATGAATATATATTTATAAACAATATATAAATAGTAAAATATATAACAAAACTCTGTTGGGACTCAAAAGTTAGATAATCATTTATAAATAACTTAAACATTTAAAATTACACCAACGACATGTAATGTTTCCCTCGTCGAGACTTAAAAGTAAAATAATCTTTTAAAAATAATAAAAACATTTATAAAAACGGATATGTACTCAAAGATAACGAAATTATAGCGATAACATGTTATTTTCTCCCTTCGTGACTCAAAAGCAAAATAATCATTTATAAAAAATAATATCATTCATAAAAACAAAATACAAAAAGTATTTATGAAAATTGATATGTACTTAAGTAATGTTTTCCCATCAGAACTCAAAAATAAAATAATTATTTATAAAAATTAAATTCATTTATAAAAAATAAAAAATAATTATACCGACAAGTAATGTCTCCCGTCACGACTCAAAAGCAAAATAATAATTTATAAATAACTTAAAAAATATAAAAAAATGTTAATACAAAAATAAAAATAAAATTATACCGACAATATGTAATGTCTCTCCCATCGAGAATTAATAATTTCGTTCCCGTCGACAACATTGTACTTAAGTAGTGTTTTCCTGTCAGAACTCAAAAACAAAATAATTATTTATAAAAATCAAATACATTTATACAAAAATAAAAAATAATTATACCGACATGTAATGTCTCCCGTCACGACTCAAAAGCAAAATAATTTTTTATAAATAACTTAAAAAAATATAAAAAATGTTAATAAAAAAATAAAATTAAAATTATACCGACAACATGTAATGTTTCTCCCGTCGAGACTTAATAATTTCGTTCCCGTTGACAACATTGTACTTAAGTAGTGTTTTCCCATCAGAACTCAAAAACAAAATAATCATTTATAAAACATTTATAAAAAAATAAAAAATAATTATACCGACATGTAATGTCTCCCGTCACGACTCAAAAGTAAAATATTTTTTTATAAATAACTTAAAAAATATAATAAAATGTTAATAAAAAAATAAAATGAAAATTATACCGACAACATGTAATGTTTCTCCCGTTGAGACTTAATAATTTCGTTCTCGTTGACTACATTGTACTTAAGTAGTGTTTTCCCATCAGAACTCAAAAACAAAATAATCATTTATAAAACATTTATAAAAAAATAAAAAATAATTATACCGACATGTAATGTCTCCTGTCACGACTCAAAAGCAAAATAATTTTTTTATAAATAACTTAAAAAATATAAAAAAATGTTAATAGAAAAATAAAAATAAAATTATACCGACAACATGTAATGTTTCTCTCGTCGAGACTTAATAATTTCGTTCCCGTCGACAACATTGTACTTAAGTAGTGTTTTCCCGTCAGAAATCAAAAACAAAATAATCATATATAAAAATTAAATACATTTATAAAAAAAATAAAAATAATTATACCGACATTTAATATCTCCTGTCACGACTCAAAAGCAAAATATTTTTTTATAAATAACTTTAAAAAATATAAAAAAATGTTAATAAAAAATTAAAATTAAAATTATACCGACAACATGTAATGTTTGTCCCGTCGAGACTTAATAATTTCATTCCCGTTGACAACATTGTACTTAAGTAGTGTTTTCCTGCCAGAACTCAAAAATAAAATAATTATTTATAAAAATTAAATACATTTATAAAAAGATAAAAAGTTGTTCGGGAGGGAAAAGTTAAAAATTGTTTTGGGAGGCAAAAAAGTGTTGGGAGGAAAAAATTGTTTGGGAGGGATTGAGCTATAAATTATTTAATATGATCTCAAATCATATATTACATTTCAGTTGTAATAGTAAAAGTAAAAAAATATTAATTGAATAATAATTGTGATAATTAAATCATATATGACAATAGGCAACCCACATCTTTCATGTGTAGTATTAAATATTGAGTCGATGAAGATTTGAGTTATAAATTATTTAATTAGAAAACCATTTGTTAATCAGATCCCCGAAATCAACAGTAAAACAAACCATAAAAAAACACTCCGGCATTATTAGTGAGGGTATAAGATATAAACTTAAAATTCTTTTGATAAATTTATTATCAAATAAAAAATTGTCAACATAGTTCAATCACAAATCAATAGTTATTTCTGATTGATGTTATCACACAGTGCTTCAGGGGAGAATTGAGCTTTGCTCCTTATGTTGTTGGCCAGTTCCCTTGTATAGATGTCAAATTGACACTGGTGTCTTAATTTATATATATATATATATATATCAACAAATTATGAAAATAAGTATAACAAAAGAAAGATAATATTTTTGTAGCTGGGGTTATTCCAACCAATCATTGCAAAGATGCTAGCCAAACTCAATAAAAGCCATAACTTGTTTTCTCATGAGGAGTCAAAAGAAAAATAATTATATATAAATAATAATTACATGCCTAAAATTTAAATGTGCTCAAAAGCGATAAAACTATCCCAACAAATTTAATCCAAGCTATTACATGTTTCCCCGTCAGTACTCGAGATTGTAAATATATGAATGTAATATATAAATCTTTTGTAGTAGTTGATTATAAAAAAAATACAGTAAGTATAAGAGCACTAAGCCTTTTGATCTTCATAATGTATAGCATCTGGTCTCCAGACACCAATCCAACATGGCCCAATAAAAAATGTATAACACACTACAAGAAATAGCGGGACTACCGACGGCTTTTGCCGTCGGTAATCCACAAATACCGTCGGTAATAAAAAAATTCCGACGGATTACCGACAACCTAATGTCCATCGGTAAACTGCGCGTCGCAAATACGTACCGACGGCTTTAACCCGTCGGTAAATTTCCGACGGTTTTCTCCGACGGTTTTAACCCGTCGATAATTCCGATGATATTTCCGACGGCTTTAACCCGTCGGTAAGTTTCCGACGGCTTTTCCGACGGTTTTAACCCGTCGATAATTCCGACGGGATTTCCGACGGCCATGACCGTCGGTAAATCCGAACTTTAAATTTTTTTTGAAAATTGTTTAAATTTTTATTAAAAAATTATTTACTTTTTTAAATTATTTAATTTTAATTTCTGTAATAAATTTAATTTATTTATCCATTTAATTAACGATTACTAGTTATCATATTTAATAATTAATTTCTTCCTGTATTTAAAAATGTAATGCGATAACATAACTATAAAACAAATTAAAAAAAAGAAACGTAACAAATAAATAAAAAAATTCGACGAACAAAACAGTAATAAAAAATATCCGAAAATATAAAAAAATATCGATACAAACATAACTAATAGTCACGATAATCATGATCATGATCACTATCTACATCATCGACATGATCACGATTACTATGAGGCGAGGCGGAGGCGGTGGAGGAGGCGGTGGCGAGCTAGCAAATGGTACAGATCCTCCTGCCATTTGCGGACTGAGCCAACATGGCGGCCGTCCGGGCCTCCTCCTCTTGGGCGACGCGATCCGGCCGCTGGCCAATCGCGCTTTGCTCGGCCATGGCCGCTTCAACTCTGCTATCTCCCGCTCATCGCGGCGGCCACGATCTTTGGGCGACTCTCGGCGAGAAGCGGCGGGCCACTCTTGTAGTTCTTTGGCAAGGTCGCCCGACACCGTATAAGCGACCCTTCTTCTTGCCGCCAACAACATCTACGCCAAACCATCGGCCGACGCACTGGATCCTCTGGGCTCACGAGGCGGGGAACATGAGGATGTCACGAGATCTAACACGAGACATCCTCGCCTCAAACTCCTCTGTCAAACATAAACAAATTAGTCAATTTTTATTGTAATAAAACAATATAAACATTGTTAAAAACTATTCATTATGTTTTATAATTACAGGTCCGCCTCGACCGCTCATCGACAAACTCACGGTACCTTTCCTAATATGAGTTGCACGATGGAGCTCGTGCAATGAACCTCTCTTTGCAAATCACGAGGCTGTAATTATTTAATAAAAAAGCTTAACTAAATAATAATAATAATAATAATAATAATAATAATAATAATAATAATAATAATAATAAAAACATACAAGTCGAGTTGCGTCTTCGCTTGACCGACCGAACCTCCAAGTATGCAAGCTCCCACCCTTTTGGAGGCTCTATTCTTCTTCGCCTTCTCGCTTACCGCCTTGAACTCAGGGGAGTTCCAGTGCGCTTGTAGCTGCTGCCAGATCTCATCTCCTATCCAAGTGGGCTGCCCATTGAGGCGGGCATCTCTAAGCATATCAGATAGGCGGTGGGAAGCCTTCATATGGAAGTTCTTCTTGATCTGCTCCTCCTGCTATTCCTTCCAAGAAACCTTCTCTTGTATGAATATAATACGTTATTAAAAATAATTGAGATTCATGAAATAAAAAAATAATACGCAAAAAAAAAAATAAACAACTTACTCTGAAAGAATTGAACATGTGCCTCCGCTCATTACCAGT
Organism: Calophaca sinica; assembly: GCA_037113605.1. Lineage (NCBI taxonomy): Eukaryota > Viridiplantae > Streptophyta > Magnoliopsida > Fabales > Fabaceae > Calophaca > Calophaca sinica. Next base: position 31,354,427 of record CM073731.1, read on the forward strand.
CGGCGTCCCAGGTGGGCCAATAGGTGTGGTAATTTTGCTCAATTACTTACGTGATAGCCTTCATGGTGGCTTTGTGGAAGGAACCTAAACAATAACAACATACCAAACAAGTTAAAAATATATAGGTTAAAGCTGTAATTTTAGTCCCTTATCCTTTTTTTTTGGTTTTCATTTAAGTCCATTAAGTTATAAAAATTACTTCAATTTAGTCCTTTCTTTTTAATTATTCTTTTTTGTCTTAGGCGAAATACCATCTTACACTTGGCGGTTTGTTTTATTTTATTTTATTTTTACGCCACGTGTCGGATAGTGATTAAATCTAAGAAAATATGAATAAATAAACAGAAAAGACGAAATTGATGTGATTTTTGAAGTTTAAGGGACTTAAATGAAAACTAAAAAGATAAGGGACGAAATTGAAAACTAAAAAGATAAGGGGCAAAAATGTGTATTCAACCTACATACTCACCCTCTTCCCGGTAGGCACGATAGCAACTCGGCCATCATGCGACATCTGAATATCATCAACGACCTCCTGCTCATCCTGCTTGCTCAACCTCCTCGTCTCTTGAACCCAGTCGATCAGTGTCCTGGCCCACACTATACTCTGATCGGACACATGAGTGTCGCACCGTCTCAAACACAAAATGAGAGGAAGTAGCGGCAAGTGTCTGCCGAAACCTGGGGTGGGCATCATGTAAATGGGTGTCGATCACGAGAAGGTCACGCATCTTTGTGTAGGTGCCCAATGTGGCGTAGGCTACGTAGGGGCGAACTCATTTGGAGCCTGTGTAGGCGTAGATGTATGCGACGCTGTGTGGATGACAACATCGCATAGCCAACATCATCAATCCTAATAATGTTCGGCCTCGAAGCGGCGAGGGGGTCGGCGGCGATGCCCTTCCGCCGGTTGACCACTTCTTTGGGTGGTCGGAAGTCGAACTGAACCTCCCGATGCCATATATGTCTATAGAGCAATTCAATAATACTTGATCATGAAATATTATATGGCAACATAACAATATTAAAAATGAATTCCAAAAAATAAACAAGTTATATGAAAATAACTGACAAAATAAAATATGTTGTTAGACATTAAATTCTCTAATTGTAAAAAGTTAAACAAATTTATTCTGCCCATTCTTCCCACTCTGCTTCGGCATCGTCTTTAGATCTTGATGGTTCTGCCACTTCTTCATTTAATTCCTCATCTCCATTTACATCTTCATATGTGATTGGATTGTCACGTAGTCGAGAAATGGGTTCAACTTCGTTTATTACGTTGACATGAGACATCTCATCCACTTGATAAGCCACTTCTTCCTGTGGATCATCTGCTTCAATGCGACCCCTTGGTTTTGTCTTTATTGCAACACACCAACCTTGTTTGTCCCTTCGAGTTGACGGATAAGGGACATAATACACCTGTCTTACATGTTGTGCTATGATAAACGGATCAAACATTTGGTATCTTATGCTCATGCATATGTCAACGATATTATATTTGCGATCCATTCTTGTGCCTCTACTTGTGGATCAAACCAATTACAATAAAATATCACTATTCTTTTAGTATAGTCTAAAGTATTGTACGCCACTCATATATATGTTGAATCACGCCGTAGAAGTCGTCTTCACCTCCCTCTGTGGCACCTTTTACATAAACTCATTATTCGCTTTTTTCCCCTCTGCTTTTTGGTGAGTTTGAAATTTGTAACCGTTTAAATACGTGTGCCATTCTTTTACACGTGATTTAGGACCATGAGATAAATTTCTCAAGTGTTCGATTATGGACGATTCTGACTCGCTATACACCTGCGTATACACATGCACAAGTGATTTAGGGTTCCTTTTTGCAAACAATCTTTTGTATTTTCAAACAACAAATAGTTGAAATAGGACTAAAAATACATACCTGGCTCCTAAACCACGTTGGGAAATATTCATGAATATAGGCAGAAGAGTCTTGTTCGCTTGTGGGCTTGGTTAACAAGAATGCCCTGAACAAGTCATTATCAAACAAATGATCATGAATAGGTGTGGACTAAATAAATTGAAAGTGGTCAAAAGTATACATACGTAAGATATGGTGATACTTGACACGATTGATCAACACGTGAGCGTGTCGACTTCCAATCTTCTCCCGTTAACCAGGACTTCAGCTCCTTTCCAGCATGACGACCGGGAAGGCAAAACACTGATAAGGCCAGCGGGTGCCTTTCACTTTCAATTTCTATTTCATTCCTATTATTTGTTGGTGTCAGCATGAAGTTCGTAAAATAATGGGAACAGAAATGAATTGTCTCACGGTATAAGTAAGTTGCACAAATAGATCCTTCAACCCTGGCCTTATTTTTCACCGACCGTTTTGAGTCACCCATAAATCTACAGAATAACCAGGTTGGTGATCAACATTTCAACATTTAACCCGGGGCAGTGAATAATTATGTTAAAGAATATTTGATTATATTACCTTTCGAATGGATACATCCATCTGTATTGAACCGGTCCACCGAGCGTAGCTTCATGTGCAAGATGCACTGGGAGATGTTCCATAGAGTCAAAGAAACCAGGGGAAATATTCTCTCCAACTTACAAAGAATGACTGGTATGTTACGCTCCATCTTGATAAGATCATCATCTCTCAATGTTGCGGAACACAAATCTTTAAAAATTGGTGAGTTACGTAAGTGGATTTAAAATATTTGGCGAGGAACTAAATGCCATAGGAAGTAAACACTCCATGAATACATGACAATCATGGCTTTTCATCCCAATCATTGTTCCTTTGTTCACATCAGCACATCTTGCCAAATTAGAAGAATAACCGTCTGGCATTCGAAGTTCTTTTATCCACCGACAGACTGGCCTAGCTTCCTCAACAGTTAAAGAGTAACAGGCTTTGGGTTTGAGGTTTTCCCATTCGGTAGTCGTCAAATGTAAGTCCTTTAAACTACGGTAAAGTGGTAAGTCCAGTCTGGCCTTATCATTGTCTTTCGTTCTTCCTCTAACGTTCATCACTGTGAGAAAAACATTGTCAAAAAAGTTCTTCTCAATGTGCATAACATCAAGGTTGTGTCTCAACAAATTATCTTTCCAATACGGCAAATCCCAAAAAATACTTCTTTTAGTCCAATTGTGCCATTGTCCATATCCTTCAAATCGATCCAATTCACCAAAATCTGTGATTTTTGGCAGATCCATAACTCTGGTAAAAATCTGTTCGGATGTCAACCTCGGGGGCGGGCCATCTAATTCAACTTCCCCCTTCTTGAAGGCGTTCTTATTAGTCTAAATGGATGCCCTGTTGGAAAAACCCTGCGATGTGAGTCAAACCAAGAACTCTTCCCCCCAAATTTCAAGGTAAAGGCCTTTGTATGCTCCATGCAATGGGGACATGCCATCTTACCATGAGTACCCCAACCAGACAACATGCCATATGCAGGGAAGTCATTAATGGTCCACATAAGAGCTGCCCTCATTGTAAAGTTCTTCTTTCGTGCAACATCATAAGTCACAACGCCATTCCACAACCTTTTGAGATCGTCAATGAGAGGCTGTAAGTAGATGTCAATACCATCATTGGATTATCTGGACCGTTATAATTCAAGTCAAGAACATATAGGGCTTAGACATGCACATATCAGGAGGAAGATTGTATGGGGTAACAATAACTGGCCAGCAAGAATAAGGTTTCACCGTTGATTGAACATATGGGGTAAAACCATCAGAGCATAAGCCAAGTCGTACATTACGTGGATCTGCTGCAAATTCGGATTCACACGATCAAAGTGCTTCCAAGCTTCACCATCACATGGATGTCGTAACATACCTGAAGTGCTTTTATTCTCATAGTGCCAAGTCATTTTGTCTGCAGTCTGTGTTGACGTAAACATTCTCTGCTGACCTTGGAATAATTGGCAAATAAAAACATTGCCTTAGTGGAACTGGTTTTGTCTACCCTTCCCATTATCGATTATGTGACATATACCTTGGCTCACCACAGAATTTACATTCAACGGTAGCTATCGTTTTTACCAAATTCATTGTTGTAATATAACATACACCCTCTCACACAACAATCAATCCTTTTAGATTCCAACCCCAATTTGGACACTAAGCTTTTAGCCTCGTAATAACTTTTTGGCAAACCATCTCTGATAGGTGACGAGTCCAACATCATCTTCGTTACGAGATCCAAGCACACAACCGTAGCACCACAGTTGGACTTGAGAGCTAAAAGATTCACACACATTGATAACTTAGAGTTAGCAGACCCTTCAAACAACGGCTTATTTGTTTCTAACAAGAAGATTGTTTCAAACCCCCTCTTCCCGGATACAACCTATCGTACATCCAACTACGATTCGAAGGAAAAAATTCCATCTTCTGCATGTCAAAAAAAATGACAATTTCAGCAGCACGACATTCTTACAACCGTTCTCTTTCTTTAAATGGTATGACCCTATCCCATTCGAGGAAAAACTTTTTCAGAACTCGTATAATAGTCATTCCGTAATTCTCATATCTTATACTTGACAAAATTTAGTGACATTTCCCATTGGTCTCTGAGTACACAAAATGATCGTGATTAGGAACAAGGCAATCAAGTATGCACCCAGAGAACAAAAGAAAATGAATCTAACCGAAATTTCATCAAATATCAAGATACGAGAATCAAGCAACAACTATTATACAAGTAAAGAAAAAGTTTTTTCCCAAACTGTCCGACTTGGACAATTCAAGGTTCAATATACAATGAACACGTGGTATCTAAAAGAGTACACGCACTCAATAATATATTGAACCTCAAACGGGAAGCTAAGGCTTTTCTCTGATACTAATAACAACAATCAAACATCCATTTCATCAATAATTAAAAAGTAACATGTTGAAAGTTGACATCCTCTTAAAGGATAGAATTAAATAAGCATACCGACGGCAAGGGAAGAATAAATCCTTTTAACAATTTTTGTTTTCATAGTGGTTTGGCTTGGTATATGCCATGCAATTAGAGCTCCTATATGGTCACATCTACCATACATCCTAATCCATTAATTGGTCAAAAAATAATCATTTTCTGTTTCTGCAGTTAAAAAACTAGCCTAGCACCAGAATCTACTACATTAACCAAGGCAATTGATGGTATCTCTAAACAACATAAAATTGGTTACTTTATTATTTTTTTAAAAAAATAAGATCATCACATAATTAAATTCATCAAATATAGGATTTTAATAGTTTATAATTAGTGTCTGATACGATTAATTTGGGAATCAATTTCCTCGACAGAATTCATGTCTTTGTGTAATAATATGTCTTTCATATGTTAAATTTTTTAGTTTAATAAACGTTGTTTGTATTTACAGTATAGTATATAGTTATAATCTATAAATATTTTGGAGATTAATATGGTTACTATCTCAATATAAATTGGTTTCTATAAGTATAGCGAGACGTAGCATGAACATAGGATCAGAGATTCACTTACTGAAATTGAGTTTATGTGTTGCTTGCTAAATGAATAATCTACATGCTACCTTACTTTAACATAAAATATACATCAAACAAAATTCCCTTTGTGGAGAGAACTATACATCACTTCAACATAAAACATCCTTTGTTAGCCAAAACACACATCACCTCAAAATTCTCTCTCTGGAGAGAACTATGAAGCAAATCAAATAAATATGTCGGTGTGGGGGTCAACAGCCAACCTTTTTCCCCGCAATGAGTCATCCGACATTTCGTTAGAGTGCATACCTAATTCTCAGAACAAGAGAGTGTCCACGTCCTTCGATGTGAGTGGCAGTCTCGGAGCAATGTCGTGGCCTCGAACTAAAAATACAGAAAAAACATAGAAAATTTTAACTAACAAGCTACCAAATAGCAATCAACAAAAATGAGCAGGATGCCAACCAAACAACAATCATGTTATAAAATAATTCCAAATAAACCCCAAGTAAGCTTTTTGGCTTTCACTATTTTTATCAAATCATGAATTCTCAAAAGCTATTTAACCTCCTCATGTAAAACATATAATAGAGCATAATAGAGTGGTGGTGGTGGTGGTGGCGGGCTGGTTTATGAACAATCGTTGAAACGTTGGAATAATTGGAACTTAGGCTTAACACAAAAATTAAATAGAAAAGCACAAATGTAAAGACATACATCATATATTATCCTAATACATTTATCCAATTAAAATGTTAAAGCAGTCAAATACTAATGTACATAACATGCATAATATAAAATAGAGGCTAGCTAGTGGCGGCTCCTTGAGGGTCCCCAAGACAAAATCGGGCGGTAGAATCCTCAGAAGGAGTCGATAGAGTGTAATGCTACGGTGGGAGAATATTTTGGTGTGGGCCAGTGTAATCCTCTCAGGTGGAGAATACTCGGTGAGGTCGGAGTGTAATCCTCTCCGATTGGAGAATACTCCGGTGTGGATGGAGTATACTCCAAGATCTCATCGTCATCATTTGGAGACTGAGCGATGTATGTCCCTCGATGAGCATCACCGTAGCTACTGAGCCTCTTGGGATCACCATGTTGGTTCATCAAATCACGATCCTCAAGACGATCCTTAGTCACGATGACAAAGCTATTTCGATACTCCCTCGCAGACATCATCGGCCTCCTGGAAGGTATAGGAGGATCACGATGGCGAGCATCGCGATCCTCAATCGTCACAAAGCTATTCCGATACTCCCTTGCGCAGACATCATCGGCCTCCTGGAAGCCCTACCTCGACCACGGTTTCCATCTAAAGACATTGTGCATTTGTTGTCAACATTGGTCAGTCATGAGCATATAAGCGAAAATAATCGAATTACAACAAAGCGAACAAAGGCATAGGTTTGCAGATTTAAGACTTTATTCCAATATTTTTTCAATATTTTTTCAAATCATGATGCTAGCGGCGAGGATGCGCCAACTAGAATTGTTTTTTCCCTTCTAATTAGCATGCTTAAGACAAACTTTTAACCTTGGACATAATATAAGTATCCTAAACTTTTAAAACAACTAACAATCCACAAAATCAATAAGAGCAGAGCAACCGCCAAACAACTAACAATCCACAAAATCAATAAGAGCGAACAACCATCAAACAACTAATAATCTCACGCGATTACTACTCTTGCAAAGCTACTAAAACAAAAATCAAATACCAACAACAGGGAATACAAACAAACCTTAGTTCCCAAAATCACAGAACACAAAATTGGAGGTCAAGCCACAAAGAATACGTGATGCACCAAAACCTTCAAAATCACGTCAAAAACCTTCAAATCACTTCAAGAACCTTCAATCGTTCACGAAACATCGAAAAGGAACACCAAATCAATTTGGGATTCGGAAGAAAAAACACGAACAAAGAAGGACAGAATAGGGACGAGAGAATAAGCGGTGGTGGCAGAGGTGGCGGACCCGCGGTCTTTGTGGAGGTGGCGCGGAAGTCTTGTGGAGGTGGTGGCGGGCGGGCCAGTCTTTGTGGAGGTGGCGGTGGCGGACTGTTACGTGGAGGTGGCGGCGGATAGAGAGAGATGAGAGGCAGAGAGAGAGCGGAACCACGGTGGTGGTGGTGGTGGTGGCAGAGGAAACGCGGTGGTGGTGGCGACTAAGGCGTGGTGGTGTGGCGCGGTGGTGGTGGTGGTGGTGGAGAGAAAGAGTGAGAACAGTGACAGAACAGAGAGAATAGAGAGAATAGAGTGGTGGTGGTGGTGGCGGCCTGGTGGGGGTGTGGGCGTGGTGGTGGTGGCGGGGGAGTGGTGGGTGCGGGGGGAGGGAGGGAAGTGAAAGAGAAGAGGGATGAAGATGGAGGAGAAAGGGAAGGCACGGCCACGGTTATTATCGCGCATGCAAGCGGCTTTCCGACGGTCTAGGTTGTCAGATGGCTGTTCGGCATTACCGACGGGTTTTTTAACTTACCGACGGTATAAGGCCATTGGTATTTGAAAAATAGGCGCGAAAATGAAATATCTTTGAAATTACCGACGAGCATTGACCGTCGGTAAATCAGATTCCATTTACAAGCGGACTTGTTGTTTCTGACGGCAGCGTCGGAAAATCCAACGTTTAACCGACGGTCTCTGACCGTCGGTATATGCCCGTCGGTAAATCCGAATTTTCTTGTAGTGACAGGTACCTGCAATATGACTTAGATTTCATTACTGCCAAAGTTTGGAAAAATTTGCAAATAAGAAAATGCAAGGCAATACAAAATTACAAATATAGTATTTGTTCTTATTTCCTCAAGCACCAATTAGGAGGACAATCATATATGCAAAACTACAATCCAAATTCCAAAAGAATAATTCAATATTACAAATGGTGGAGGAACATGGCATAAACATAGAAATAGAGAAAAGGAAGGAGGGGCAAATTCACAATCACTCACAACTTCAAATCATATTATCAGTAGTAGACTTCAATGCAATATATATATTGAGCAATATGATAATTTCACAGAGGTGACATGTTGTATGTTGCATGAATCCCTTTAACAAAGTCTTGAGAACAGAGTCATCATGCTACATGCTAAATAGAAATGCAGGGCATGAGGGTATGTAATTTTTATTTAAGTTTTTTTATAGATGTAGATGCAGATCACAGTAATATCACATCGATAATACCATTGCTTGTTGTATCTATCAAGCAACAGTACAGATGCAAATCAGAGCAAAGCAAAATACCATTGGTTGTTGTTATTTTGGATATGTTAATCCAAATAAACTTATTATCCTGTTAATATATATATAGGACAAACTGAGATAACTTTTTAAATTGTATGCTCATTTAGCATCTGAATGAATACTTCGGTGAAAGTTGTCAGTGAGCCAATTAAAGAAATGATATCTCAGGTTCAACAAATATGATATGCTTTTTATTTAGGTATAGTAAAATTTATTAGAAAAGGGAGAGGGGGAAGTATAAAGGAGAAATGACAACTTTTCCAACCCTAATTGTTGGCAGCATACTCTCCTAGAAAGCTCCTTAGCTTGCTCAAAGAAGCCCAAAAAATTCAGTCATAACGAATAAAAATTGCAGGAATGAAACAAAACAAAAATTTTCTAAGGGTAATACACAACCTCAGAGAATATTTAGCTACTATCCTTGTCAAATAAGCCTCAAAATATTTAGTCAGTAATATTATCAACCCCAAAAGGCAATATTGAGCAAAGACATCCCTATTAGTTATAAATTAATCAAGACTATTCCTTTTTACATTATTTAAGAGGTTCTAGTTGAAGCATTTAAAGTATCAGTAGACATATCCATAGATTTCTAATTACATAAATAAAAAGCAATAAGTATCATCAATTTGGATGTCTATTGTTGCATGTTTGAGCAACAAAAGAGATTTTAAGGATATAGAACTGACTTCCAATAATGTGCTTAGATTAATTTGACAATAAAAATGGTCTAAAACATTTTAAGTTGGTTGCTGGAGCTGTTCTAATCGAGTTTCTGGACCTTTTTTCTGTCAAACCTAATTCATGAATTTAAACTCTCAGTTTGCAATGAGCTTCATATGTATCAGCATAAACATTTACAAAAAGATATGCAAATACCTGGCTTTTACCAACAAAGAAGGTGGTTGCTTCCATAGTTGATCTTTATGAAACATTGTCCAGGTTTTCCCCTCTTCCCTTCGGTAGCAGCTTGTTGGGAACTGCTGTATTGGTTCCTAGCCTTGTAGATTTAGTCTACTAATTGTCAAAAATAATAGACCAAATCTCTACTTTTGGCTAGATGAAAACTTGTTGGTTTAAGCATTATAAGAAGCTTAGCTATGAACATGCTGATATAGAACTACACGCAAGCAGAGTAAACCATTTTTTGTTGGTCCCATTACAACATTTTAGGTTATCAAAAATGCCAAAAAATCGTTGTCTTACACCAAAAAACCGTTGTCTTTTGATACGAGAATGGTTTTCAAACTATGGTGAGTTAAGGTGTTGTCTATTCTTTAGGCAACGGTTTTTCCAACTTAAAGGCAATGCTTTCCGAAACGGTAGTCTAAGATGTGATTTAGAGAACGGTTTTAGAATTTCACAACGCCAACAGTTTTTCACCGTTGCTAGTTGAAAGTTGTTGTCGTTGGTGTGCTTCAGAGAACGGTTTTAGAGCAGACTACGCCAACGGTTGTGCACGGTTGCTACAAGAAAACCGTTGTCGTTGATGTGCTTTAGAGAACTGTTTTGGAGTACTAACCCAACAGTTGTGTACCATTATTACAATTTATGCGATTTAGAGAACGATTTTGTTGTGAGCTACGCAAACGGTATGTCACCATTGCTATCAGAAAATCGAAACAGTTGCGATACATGTTTGAAAGCGCGCTATGCCAACTATTTTTTTATTATTAGAAAAATGTTGCATATGTGTTAACTATATGTTGAGTTAGAGAATGATGTTGAGTCACTAATGATTTTTCCTTTAAATATATACATTTTTCCTCTGAGAATTTTTTTTTGTCAAACAAACAAATAATTTGATATAAATATATAACTTTATATATCTATAAAAAGAAAAAAAAAACATTCATTAATCGTCAATTGCTTTATAGTCACTAAAATTGTTCTGTGATACAAAAGTAAAAATCATGATAACAAAATCAAATACTTAGGTCTTAAATGTATTTCCTAAGACATAATTTCTGTCATCATTCATCACTACCAAAATAACATTGTTCTTCGAAATAAAATTTCATGTCACTTAACCATCAAGATCTATGTCTTCATCTTCTACTTCAAAATGTTGACCTTCTCCATCTATGCTAGCATTATTCATCTACAAAATAAAAATAACATAATCAATAACGTATATGTGAAAGATACAATGTCATTACAACTAAATGATTTTGGGTACAAATATCAAAAAGTTTTCAACTTTCCTGAGCCAACAAAACATGCAACAATATCTTCAAACCATCAAAATCTGAACACCCAAAACTCATAGAAAAAGAATAGAAACATGAAGACTTGCTTTTATATAAAATCAACTCAAAATTCAAACAATATTGTAACATAGAAAAACTCTCTTAGCCATTTTAATCTTTATTATCTTAATCTCTCTTTATTATCCTAAGCCTCACAAAATAGATGCTACACCAGTTTAGGTTCAAAATCACAGACGTGCTAATTCCGCATCACTAAATCTTTAATGAGTTTTCCAGCCCCAAACAGATTCACAAGCATGCATGCAACATGAATTTAGATAGAAATTGATCCAGAAAAACTCAAGAACACACATTTCTGGCAGATTTATTTCCCGAATTATTTTTGCCATGCAAATGAAGTCTGATAGCAACCAAAATTTATGTGCACATCACCAACACATATACAAGTATTGTCATATTTTTATTTGAATTTTTACCAATACAAATATTTCCAGAAAATTCATGCAACTTATTGTTTTTATCCAGAATTTTTTCCAGCAACCTTTTCATACACAATATACATTCCAGAATTTTTTTGACATAGTAAAACACGTCGAAAGTTTACCAAATTTAACAGTAATTATCCTGACACATTAAAGATTAATGGAATATTTTTAGTTTGGCCATAATCAACACATTACAAAGTCAATAAATCCAGCAAGTATTTCACCCATGCCAACAAGCACGTCAAATTATCAAGCAATATAGAATTTTAAAAGGCACTGCTGTTATGGGGGGTGTTCTATTGTGTGTAAAGTTCTAGGAAGACTCTAAGTTAGATTAAAAGGGGGAAAAAATTTCTATCAAAAAAAGAAAAAAGAAAAAATGTGTGATATGATAAGCATGCACACAAGTAACTCATCCTATTAGTTTTACAAGATAATCATATATTTGCAAATAGCACCAGCACAAACAGAAAAATAGTTCAACAAAATATGAGTGAAATTCAGGCTGATTTATTTTTGCTCAATTAATTGTAACAACAACAATAGTACTAGTAATATGATCACTATAGCATAACCATGTAGTGAAGATACTTCTTATGGAGGCAACAAAGCAGATAAGCCAACACTAGAGTAAAGACGTTAAAATTTACCTAAAAAAACATTTCCTTTCCATCTCACAAAACTGCACCTTGGCCATGGGCATCAAGAAGGATTCATGAGAAGATTGTTGGGTCAAAATCGCAAGTATACGATCTTGTCAAGTTATAGTATAAAAGATTATCGTCTCCACAGGGAATTGAAATGATTACTGCTCTACTTAGATCAATTTGTTATTTAGACAAATGGTTCGAGTGAACTTAAACAAAGAGTGCATAAAAATAAGTAAAAATAAATTATAAAATATTTAAGAAAGGAATTAGATAATAAAAGCACTAAGGTAATGGGTTCACTAATACTTATATCTATGTATTTGATTAATTAATAACATGAGTAATAATTCTTACTGATTACCAATCATCTATTCAAAAGCTATTAACACCCAATGATCATGCCATGTTAACAGTCTTCCTCCTAATTTATTACTTTGTTTGATCATTCAAAGCAAGTAAATAGAAAAAGCATAAAGCATCAATAGATTTATCAATTCAGTGACTGACTGGAAAGGAACATATAATCTTTGATCTGGCAGAATACACAGGTTCAATTAATCCTAGAGTTCTGTTAATTAATTCAAGGTACGATCGCCGAACAATTAATCAATTATGTAAAGAATGGCCAATCCTTATTAAAGTAAGATTACCAGGAATAATTTAATCAAAAGGATTTAAACACTCATATTATAAATCATAAAGATATCACAGATAAAGTAAAAGATCTCCCATCACCTCAGTGACGGGATTAGTTACACAACATAATATAAGAAAACAACAAAATAAGACTAGAGGATTACAAGAGAAGAAGAGAATTGGGAGAAAATCAATCTCGGGGGACCTTCAAATGTTCTGCTGAGCGTTCCTTTTATAGGCAAAAATTTGGGTTCAACACGACCTAAGTACGATCGTGCTCCAAAGTCGTGCTCCCTTTACAGCCTGTTTACGCGTCAGCGACCTTGCCGACATGATTTTTTGATATTTTTGGTTGAGCACGGCCGTGCTTCATGATGAAGAGGTCGTGCATGTTAGAGTCCATCCAATTTGTGACAAATTTGTAGGAAATTCTCTTAGCTTTCCAACGCCACCAAGAACGCCTTAATCCGATAACTACAGCTCTAGATATGATTAAAATATCAACCAACTATCTGGGGAGCGCGTGGACGCGCGTGAGGCGCGCTCGTGGCTAATTGCTGCTTCAGGTAAGCATGGACATGCTTCATTATATTATGCGAAGGCCGTGCTTAGCATTCTGGGCCTATTTCAAGCCCAAATTTGTATCTGACCACCATATTGCCTAATTTTTCATTTCTGCACAATTTAGATTAAAAGAGAGTGAATTTCAATTGATAATTTTCAATAAATATTCAAATCACATTCTAATATCCTTATAAAATTGATGCAATATTGGTGTTATCAATTCCCCCACACTTGAGCTTTGCTTGTCCTCAAGCAAAGTAATTGGTTTTTGATTTCCCAAATTTTTTTATCAATGATAGCTGACCAATTAATGGGGCAGAGCAAATGTTTTGAAAGACAGCTTTTTATCTTTTTGAGAGAAATATTTTTCACTTGATTGGATAATTAGAAAAATAAGCACCTTTGAAATCAAACCAACCAAGAATGTGTCACTCCCTTTCAATCTCTCAAGTGTATCAATGCGTAAGGAGAATTCAAACAATTTTTTCATAGACAAAATATTACCATAAGCTTGACGATAGACCAAGACTCGACAAACGATTTATAGACAATTTTCAAATCAAGGGGACTTTTATAAGGTTGTAATGAGGCCAGGGGTGAAAATTTAAAGTATGGAAATTCAAAGAAAGGATATTTCAAGGGCTATAGTAAATAATCAATTTCAAGCAACTATCCTTTTGAATCAAATTGGAGCTTCAGATATATGTTCACTTTTAAACAGAGCGCCAAACTTTTCTTTTTTCACATTTTCCTTATTTTATCAGAGTTCGTCAATACAAATATCTCTCTCTCTCTCTCTCTCTTTTTTAGGAATAAGTCTCTGCCTTCTCACATTTCCATTGAATATATATTTGTCATCAAAACCAAGTTGTTCCATTTTAATAAAAAAGGTACCCGAATCTATTTTTTTAAATCAAATCAGAGGGTATAGAATAAAACTTCTTTTTAAAGCTCAAAGTGGTCAACTAAGTGGTGAAATTTAATCGCAAAGTGTAGAAGGCTAGAAACAAATCTTAAATGCCCCAATCATTTTCCAAAAATTCTATAAATTAGTTTCGCTTTGAATGGTCACATGTCAAGTTCTAAAACACAATGTTCAATGAAAATAGCTCTCATGAAGTATAGGGTTATGATAATCTTGCAACAATGTGCCAACCCAAATTAGGCTCAAATCCTCAATTTTAGAAGCTATTTCATGGAAAAAAATTTAATCAAGGGTTCATCTCTAATTTTCAGCTTTCAGACATTTATATTATCTCAATAAACATCAAAAGTTTTCTTAAAAAAGTTCAAGTTTTTCGCCCCAAAATTAGTAGCTTCAATTCGTTTCAAAATAGTAATAATAAAAAATCAAGTGGTTAACTCCCCCCCCCACACTTATTTCCAACATTGTCATCAATGCTAGTAATCACAACATAAGCACATTGTAGTACCCTAATTTTGTCCGGCCTTTCTATTTTATTTTATTTTAAATTTTTATTAGTAGTAATAGTAGTAACAATAAATAAAATAACATTTTTGGTTTTATAATAAAGAATAAAAAGAAAAGAGAAAATGAGAAAAAGAATAAAAAAGGAAAAATGAATGAAAAGAAAGTGGGTTGCAAATAATAAAAGGGGGTGCCACTAGCAATCTGCTAGTGGACACCCAAGCCCAGTACACCTATACATTCCAGCCCACACGCGTGCACCCCCATCCTTTCTACTCAGGCCCCCTGCGCATGCCTTGATTGCTTCCTGCACCACCTTTCATTCTCGCACCCCTCTCCAACGTGACACTCCCTCACTCTCATGCCCATCAGCCACGCCCAGCCCATCTCCTCTTAACCTAAAAACCAAACCTCTAAAATCTAACCTAATTCACTCTCCCACTTTCGTTCCCTCACGCGGCGCAGCTCCCTTCATCACCATCAACTTCATCTTCTCCTCCACCATTCACGCTACCACCCTTCATCCACGCTCCCTCTCCCACATTTCTCTCATCATCTCCATCTTATCCTAAACCCTAATCCCTATCTCCTTCCTCCATTTAATCTCTTCCTCACCCCAACCCTAGCCGCGGCCAAGCCTCACCTCCTACCCTAGGCCGCCGCAGCCAAGTCTCATCCTTCCATTTCTCAACCTCATCTCTTCTTTCCCTTTCCAAAACCCTAGCCGCAACCAACACCCAAGATCTCGCCCTAAAAATCTCTCAGATTTCCCAAATCACACAAAAACCGAATTCCTCTCATATCTCCCCTTATCTTCTGGATTTACGCATGGGTACAGAGAAGCACAAAGGAAATCCTATGGTTTCCCTTAAAGATCCGGCTCCAAAAGGGAGTATTATCTTCTTTGATTCGTTTTTCTTTTAAAAGTTTCTAGATTTATTTGATCTATTTGTATAATCCGATTTTTTTTGCTTCTTTTGCAGGAAAGGAAGAGGCGAAGGTTGAGAGCTATAAAAGCCAACCCAATTGCTACGTGAAGGAGGGGGGAACCAGAGGAACCGAGACCTGGGGAGAGTACGAGAGAGAGCAAGAAGAAGAAGCAGAGAGAAGAAACAAAAACAACCGTGAGGAACCCTACCAAATTCCACTTAGTTCTAGGTTTCCCTTTTTTTTCATCTTCCATTTTTTCTGTCTGTAATTCGTCCCTGGGAGGCCGTAAAGCCCAGGTTCTTCCTTCTCCCTTCATATTCACATTTTTCATTATATTTTTATTTTTATTATCTTTTTTCTTTCTCCTCTCTTCTTCTCACGGACTGCATATTAAACTGAGATGCATATATTCTTCTTATCACAGTTATGATTATTGTTGTTATCAATTCTTTTTGTGGCTGCCATTGTTGTTGCTATAGTTGTTGTTGATTGGTTGCCGTGTTTGTTGTTGTTGTTTCTGTTGGCCTCCACGATTAGGATTGCAACTAGGTTTAGGGTTTGGCCTTCCAATGGGGCCAAACCTTAAATAGGGACTAAATTGCAAATAAACCCTAGGCAGGGATTAAATTGTAAATAAACTCTAAATAAGGACTAAATTGTAAATAGATGGTAACTAGGAAAGACTGAATTGTAAATGTATGATAAAAGGGGTCCGAAAACAAATAAATTAAAAAAAAAATCTTCCTTTCCTTAATTTTCTGTTTCTACGCGTTTTTAGGTTTTGGTCTTCCAACGGGGCCAAACTCTGAATATGGACCAATTTGTAATATTTATATTAATGAGGGACTTAAAAGTAAAATAAAAAGTTTTTTTAATTTTGTTTCCTCATTTAAGTATTTTCTTTAAATAAATAAATTATTAACTTGTGAAGTCAATTCTTATCTTTAGTTTGTATTTTTGTTTAATTAAAAGGAGATGAAATACTAATAAATACAATAACAAGACTTTCTTTTTTTTTAATAATTTTTGTTGTTTCTTTTCCTTATTATTTAAAAAATTTAATAAAGGGAATTAATTATTTAAGGCAAACAAATTTTTAAAACAATTAAAAGGGTACCGTTTCTCAACGGGCGTTGTAAGGGTGCTAACACATTCCTTATGCGTAACCAACTCCCGAACCCAAATCTGGTACAAAGACCTTTTTCTTTTTTTTTAATTCAAATATTCAAAAATTATGTTTTCCAATGTTTCCTATAAAAATAAAATATTGGTGGCGGCTCCATTTAATTTTTAAAGTGGTTGTCACAGCTGGCGACTCCGCTGGGGACTTTAGAGAGTTAGGCCTTAAAATTGTTTGAATTAATTTGTTTGCCTATTAAATAATTTATTTCCCTTTTCTTTCTTTTATTCTTATCTTTGATTTATTTGTTTTAATTTTGATTTATTCTATTCATTTCACATGTATATATGAACTTTAGGATAGCCACCTTGTATATAAATGTATTTGTTAATTTATTTTGCAGCGGATAGTATTTTAGTTTATTGCTCCTTCACACACTTCACTTTACACACTTTATGTACACACACTTTGAGTGGGTGCCCTATACCCGGGCCCGAGTGAACCTTAAGTTAGGAGGCGTGTAATTGGTGCTCTATTTGGACGTACGGCCAGTAGGTTCCTATGAAGGCCTCACCTAGAGTTTGACTCATTTGAAAAAAAACCATCCTTTAATAATATACTTATTATTGGTGGTAACATTTTCAAATGGGACCCTTGGCTCTAGGGACATTTTTAGATTAGTATCTTAAATCCACCCAATGGAAAGACACTTAATATAAACCCTAGATCCTTTTAAGGAGTTACCGGCCCCTATCACAAAAAGAGCATACCTTGTCTCATTTTCGCATCTTCCACGTGACTAAAAGTCGTAGGACCTAAGATCTTAGGAAATACCGACCTACATCACAAGGGGCACACTCTACCTATTTTTCCATCATCCATTTATTTTTCATTTCAAAAATTGTGAAAAATAATAAATGATATTTTTTCCCAAAAAAATATTATTTGTTATTCTTCTTTGTAAAAAAAAAAAACACAGTAAAAAAAATCCCTTCTCATTCTTTTTTTCCCTCTAAATAAAAAAACAAATTTTCAAAAAAAAAAGCATTTTCTTAACAACATCGTTGCATTCACTTTAATTTTGTAAAATAAATAAATAAATAAAAAATGTTTCTCCATTATCTATCATAAAATGTACACAAAAAAAAACATTCATGACATACATAAACATGGCACCTACATAACATAACTCATTTTTTTCCAACAGAAAATAGATACAAATAAGTTTTCCCTGCATTCCTACCGGACTCGAGCCCAGTCTAGACTCATGGATTTGTTGGAACAGAATCAGCAAGCGATGAGAGAAGAGCTCAACCAAATCAATAGTAAGATAGATAAGTTGTTTGACCTTCTGCAGAGCTTGGATCCAAAATTGACCACTGATAAGAACCATTCAACCAGCACTAATGAGTATCGAGAGGCTTCCAATGGCCCATCAGGAGACCCCCTAAATCAGAAGAGATTCCAAATTATGGAAGATAGGCTGAAAGCCATTGAAGGGGCAAATCATATTGGGTTCAAAGCTTCAGAAGTATGTTTGGTCCCGGACGTGGTGATTCCTCCAAAATTCAAAGTTCCTGAGTTTGTCAAGTATGAAGGCTTAACTTGTCCAAAAAGCCACCTCATCATGTACTGCCGGAAGATGGCATCCTGCTCCAGTAATGATAAGCTCTTAATCCACTTTTTCCAAGAGAGTCTTACAGGGACATCCCTACTGTTGGTATATGCGGTTAGAAGCGAGGGCAAAATCAACTCCTGGAATGATTTAGCTAAAGCTTTCATCAATCAGTATAAGTACAATATGGGCGTGGCTCTGGCGCTCCCATTTGCAAACCATGATAAAGGGGGCAATGAAAGCTTCAAAGAGTATGCCCGAAGATGGAGAGGATTACGACCTCAAGTGGAACCTCTGCTATCTGAGAAAGAGATGGTTACCATGTTCATTGACACACTTCAACAACCCTTCTATGATCTGATGATGAGAAATGTTTCTTCAAGCTTCTCAGACTTAGTCATTGTTGGGGAAAGAGTGGAAGCAGGGATAATAAGCGGAAGGATTGGCAACCACAACATTCAACAACCATCGCGCAGTATGAGCCCAGAGATGGAAGAAGAAACAAGTGATGCTCATCACGACATGTACTGAGGCAGTGGGCCACTCCCGTTAAGAATTGTTGGGCTTTGATCAAAGCCAAGTGATAAAACTTCAAGGAATAGCTCTATTGAAGCAACCTTCATTTA
This sequence comes from Calophaca sinica, assembly GCA_037113605.1. NCBI lineage: Eukaryota > Viridiplantae > Streptophyta > Magnoliopsida > Fabales > Fabaceae > Calophaca > Calophaca sinica. The sequence continues at coordinate 31,373,388 of CM073731.1, forward strand.
TTTTTACGCTTTGCCCAAAGCCCTGGGGCATATCTTGTAAAGGGCTCATTATGTTCTCATTTTCTTCATCAATAAAACTGCAATTTGAATTTTTTTTCAATCTTAGCTCATAGAATAGTGGTAAAGCAAATGCACAAGTTATCAAAAGTTAAGTTTTGTGAAGATGTTGGCAATGAGATTTTGAGATGAGGTTTGGCCGTTTTTCTCTATCCACAAATACAAAAAGTACTTATCCATTGCTACCCCTTTTGAGCCTAAAACGAAATTTTCTTTCAAATACCCTGAATAAGGATCGTTCATACAATGAAGAATAGCACAAGTCTTCAATTAAAAAGAAGAAGAGCAAAGTAAGCAATAAAGTATCAAAGACAATTCAAAGAAATATCAAAAGCGTGTCAAAGACACTTGCGAAGATAAAAAAGGAAACCGCAAAGGTGAAACAAATGTGCTAGCAACCAATGAAGTGCATCTTTAAACTAAAGATCCTTATTCTCATAAACCCTTAAATACTTTTTGGGCCTGAAATATCCTTTCTTTCATAACCCTTAACCCCTGGCCACGTTACAACCCTAAGAAAGTCCATTCTGATCAAAGTCAAATTGCTCATATTTTCTCAAAAACTTGATTTTTGAAGGAGGAGATCCATATAAACTCCTCAGTGCAGTTGCTTTACCTAAAAAAGGGAAGAATATAAAATAAAATGCTCGCTAGGCTGAAAACTCGAAAGGGCGGTCTAGGCAGAAATTAGAGCGACCCGCTAGGTTGAAAACTCGCAAAGAGCGGCCTAGGCAAAAGTTAGGGTCAAATTTACAAACATGTCCACCCAGATTGGACCTCATAGATATAAACCAAGAAGCTAGGGGCAAAAGCTGTGCCCATCATCTACAAGCTTCGCATTCAAGATTTCATTCCAATTTCAGAACTACACAAGATGATCTGTCTCTCAACATAGATCTTTCCCATCATGGCTGAACGAAGGCCAAAGGGACACTGAAAAGTCTCTATGGATCAAAGTTGTCAATCTAATCCTTCCCAAGGCATCCAAGCATGAAGGTGAAAATTTGAAGATCCACAAAATGATTTGTCAAGTGGCAAACTTGCAAACCTGGTGCAGTACAAAGTCAACCATTCAGACAAGCAATCTGACAGAAATTCATCATCCCACGAGTCTAGGGGCAGAGTCCTCAAAGGAATTCAGGGAAATAAAAAAATTGAAAACAATAATAAAGTTCATGCATAGCATATCATTCATCGCATCTAGCATGATCATCATTACTTCTGGGCCTCAGACCCACTTTCAAAATCATTTCTCTAAAAAACATCATTTCATGCATAACATACCATTCATTGCATCTTGCATGATCACCAATACTTTTGGGTCCACGACCCACCTTAAAAAATCACCATTTGCTCCAAAAAAAAACATTACTCTAACAATAATAACATTCATGCATGGCATATTATTCATTGCATCCTGCATGACCATCAAAGTTTTTGGGTCCATTGACCCACCCTCAAATATTACATACAGTTGGTCTGTTGTTACTCGGTAAGAACTAGTACTCAGCCTACCCGATCTCTTTAAGCAAGAATTAGGAACCTGTCCTATACCTTGCCGGGAATCTAACCCACCACCTTGGGAATCTGACCCAAGCCTTTAGTCGGAACGACCGTGTCTCGGATCTTCCTCAATCATGAAAATCGATCCGTACCTTTTTTAACAAGAGTTAGGATTGACCTACATCTTGTCCGAATCGACCGAATCGTGGTCGAGTGAAGAAGCTCGCATAATCGGACGCTCACTGCAATAGGAAAACTAGTCCATACTTTAGTAAGAGTTAGGAATCTGACCTATACCTTGCCGGGAATCTGACCCGAATCCATATTGAGTGACAGAGAAGCTCGTACCACGGACATTCCTTAAAGTAAAGTAACCAATCCGCACCTTTTAACAAGCGTTAAGAATCTGACTTACCCTCGTTGGGAATCTAACCCACCACCTTAGGAATCTGACCCAAGCCTTTAGTCGGGAACCTGACTCGTGTCTCGGATCTTCCTCAATCATGAAAATCGATCCGTACCTTTTTTAACAAGAGTTAGGAATCTGACCCAAGCCTTCAGTCGGGAACCTGACCCGTGTCTCGGATCTTCCTCAATCATGAAAATCGATCCGTACCTTTTTTAACAAGAGCTAGGAACCAAGCCTACGCCTTACCGGAAATTCACCAGGAAACCGAACCTGGAATCTCCCACCAATTTTGTAAGAGCTAGTCATAACTAGGCCTTACCGAGAATTCACTAGGAATCGAACCTAGAATTTCTCACCAATTTTGTAAGAGCTAGTCATAACTAGGCCTTACCGAGAATTCACTAGGAATCGAACCTAGAATCTCTCACCAATTTTGTAAGAGCTAGTCATAACTAGGCCTTACTGAAAATTCACTAGGAATCGAACCTAGAATCTCTCACCAATTTTGTAAGAGCTAGGAACCAAGCCTACGCCTTACCGGAAATTCACCAGGAAACCGAACCTGGAATCTCCCACCAATTTTGTAAGAGCTAGTCATACCTATGTCTTACTAGGAATTCACCAGGAAACCAAACCTGGAATCTCCAACCAATTTAGTAAGAGCTAGTCATAACTATGCCTTACTAGGAGTTCACCAGGAAACCGAACCTGGAATCTCCCACCAATTTTGTAAGAGCTAGTCATACCTATGCCTTACTAGGAATTCACCAGGAAACCGAACCTGGAATCTCCAACCAATTTAGTAAGAGCTAGTCATAACTATACCTTACTAGGAGTTCACCAGGAAACCAAACCTAGAATCTCCAACCAATTTTGTAAGAGCTAGTCAGACCTATGCCTTACCGAGAATTCACTAGGAATCGAACCTAAAATCTCTCACCAATTTTGTAAGAGTTAGGAATCTAACCTATGCCTTACCGGGAATTCACTAGGAATCAAACCTAGAATCCCAAAGCAAAGTCGGGAGCCGATCTCGCATCCTCAAACAATTTCGTTCTGGACAAAATTAGAGTCATTTATCCTTAATTACCTTTTACAACGAATGCACGAAAACCTTCGAGTAAAATGTAATTAAGGAGGGGCAGCTGTAGTATCCTAATTTTGTCCGGCCTTTCTATTTTATTTTATTTTAAATTTTTATTAGTAGTAATAGTAGTAACAATAAATAAAATAACATTTTTGGTTTTATAATAAAGAATAAAAAGAAAAGAGAAAATGAGAAAAAGAATAAAAAAGGAAAAATGAATGAAAAGAAAGTGGGTTGCAAATAATAAATGGGGGTGCCACTAGCAATCTGCTAGTGGACACCCAAGCCCAGTACACCTATACATTCCAGCCCACACGCGTGCACCCCCATCCTTTCTACTCAGGCCCCCTGCGCATGCCTTGATTGCTTCCTGCACCACCTTTCATTCTCGCACCCCTCTCCAACGTGACACTCCCTCACTCTCAGGCCCATCAGCCACGCCCAGCCCATCTCCTCTTAACCTAAAAACCAAACCTCTAAAATCTAACCTAATTCACTCTCCCACTTTCGTTCCTCACGTGCAGCCTCCCTTCATCACCATCAACTTCATCTTCTCCTCCACCATTCACGCTACCACCCTTCATCCACGCTCCTCTCCCACATTTCTCTCATCATCTCCATCTTATCCTAAACCCTAATCCCTATCTCCTTCCTCCATTTAATCTCTTCCTCACCCCAACCCTAGCCGCGGCCAAGCCTCACCTCCAACCCTAGGCCGCCGCAGCCAAGTCTCATCCTTCCCTTTCTCAACCTCATCTCTTCTTTCCCTTTCCAAATCCCTAGCCGCAACCAACACCCAAGATCTCGCCCTAAAAATCTCTTAGATTTCCCAAATCCCACAAAAACCGAATTCCTCTCATATCTCCCCTTATCTCCTGGATTTACGCATGGGTACAGAGAAGCACAGAGGAAATCCTATGGTTTCCCTTAAAGATCCGGCTCCAAAAGGGAGTATTATCTTCTTTGATTCGTTTTTCTTTTAAAAGTTTCTAGATTTATTTGATCTATTTGTATAATCCGATTTTTTTTGCTTCTTTTGCAGGAAAGGAAGAGGCGAAGGTTGAGAGCTATAAAAGCCAACCCAATTGCTACGTGAAGGAGGGGGGACCAGAGGAACCGAGACCTGGGGAGAGTATGAGAGAGAGCAAGAAGAAGAAGCAGAGAGAAGAAACAAAAACAAACCGTGAGGAACCCTACCAAATTCCACTTAGTTCTAGGTTTCCCTTTTTTTTTCATCTTCCATTTTTTCTGTCTGTAATTCGTCCCTGGGAGGCCGTAAAGCCCAGGTTCTTCCTTCTCCCTTCATATTCACATTTTTCATTATATTTTTATTTTTATTATCTTTTTTCTTTCTCCTCTCTTCTTCTCACGGACTGTATATTAAACTGAGATGCATATATTCTTCTTATCACCGTTATGATTATTGTTGTTATCAATTCTTTTTGTGGCTGCCATTGTTGTTGCTATAGTTGTTGTTGATTGGTTGCCGTGTTTGTTGTTGTTGTTTCTGTTGGCCTCCACGATTAGGATTGCAACTAGGTTTAGGGTTTGGCCTTCCAATGGGGCCAAACCTTAAATAGGGACTAAATTGCAAATAAACCCTAGGCAGGGATTAAACTGTAAATAAACTCTAAATAAGGACTAAATTGTAAATAGATGGTAACTAGGAAAGACTGAATTGTAAATGTATGATAAAAGGGGTCCGAAAACAAATAAATTAAAAAAAAAAAATCTTCATTTCCTTAATTTTCTGTTTCTACGCGTTTTTAGGTTTTGGTTTTCCAACGGGGCCAAACTCTGAATATGGACCAATTTGTAATATTTATATTAATGAGGGACTTAAAAGTAAAATAGAAAGTTTTTTAATTTTGTTTCCTCATTTAAGTATTTTCTTTAAATAAATAAATTATTAACTTGTGAAGTCAATTCTTATCTTTAGTTTGTATTTTTGTTTAATTAAAAGGAGATGAAATACTAATAAATACAATAACAAGACTTTCTTTTTTTTTTTAATAATTTTTGTTGTTTCTTTTCCTTATTATTTAAAAAATTTAATAAAGGGAATTAATTATTTAAGGCAAACAAATTTTTAAAACAATTAAAAGGGTACCGTTTCTCAACGGGCGTTGTAAGGGTGCTAACACATTCCTTATGCGTAACCAACTCCCGAACCCAAATCTGGTACAAAGACCTTTTTCTTTTTTTTTAATTCAAATATTCAAAAATTAGGTTTTCCAATGTTTCCTATAAAAATAAAATATTGGTGGCGGCTCCATTTAATTTTTAAAGTGGTTGTCACACACATAAAGATATAACAATAGAATCAAGAGCTAAAAGTAAAGAGTGGAAAGGGACTCCCCTATAGAAAATTTCACGAGCATATTCTGGAGGGGGTGCAGTAGGCAAATTTCTTCCCAAAACTGAAAGTTTGTCACAGATGAAGTGAAGAGTGAACTGTCGACAAAATAAAAGGGTGAACATAAAATAAAATAAAATAAAATAATCTGAAATAATATAAACACAGGTTGCCTCCTGCGAAACGCTTTATTTAACGTCCTGAGCTTGACGGATTGCTTTAGAAGTGGTCAACCAGCGGATTCCCCAAGAGTGAATTTTGCATTTAGCGCATTCCCTCTTCGCCATTTCTTGACCATGTCGTTCAAGTTGCTTGACCTCTTTCTTTGCAATGGTGGAGGGTTATCATGGAATGATGCAATTTTTACTTTAATATCCCCCACCAACATATTAGGATCCTGCAAGTTAGTAATGTATTTCAAAGGATCATGCATTCTTAAACTAGCAAACTTGTTAACAAAAACATCCACATTATTAATAAAATCAAAAGAAATTAAAGGAGGATTGTTAACAGCAACCACATCGTCAATATAGTAACTAGAAATTGAAGGAGAGGGGTTAAAGTTCAAAGATTGTGAAATATCCTCTTCCTTACCAGATTTAATAGTTATCTTTCCTTTGTGAACCTCAATGGCTGCCAAGCCAATATTGACTACAAGAGTCTGTCCCAAAGTAATTGGGGCTTCCATCTCTTGCTCTTCATTAAGTACTAGGAGGTTTCTCTCGCTTTCCTTAGAATCATTCTCTTCTACAAGAACTTTGATCTTTTTTAAGGATGGTTGTGAGTCATGCTTAGGTTCAACCTCTGGCTTAGACCAAGTTTCAGAGTGAGTCTCAGGTCAAGTATCAGACTCGGTGTCAGGCCAAATCTCAGACTCAGTCTCAGACCAAGTGTCAGATTCAATCTTAGGCCAAGTGTCAGACTCATTCTCAGGCCAAATGTCAAGCATAGCCTGAATGTCAGACTCTGTCTGAGATCAAGTGTCAGACTCAGTACCTTCAATTAACTTCTCATCATCCTCAGAAATGATGATTTCATCTTTAGGCTCTGGTTGATTAAGCAAGGTCTCTCTTTCCCTTTGGTTTATCAATTGAACCAAAACTGATATTTGATTCTCTAAGGATTTGTGACTTGCTTCCGTAGTGTTTGTTATAAAACCACAACACTCACAAAGGAAAAGAGAATCCATGATTTTTCTTAGGTAAATTAAAATAAAAATAAAACAAGAATAAATTTAAAAAGTAAAATTAAAATTAAAGGAAAAAAGAAATAATCTAGCCTTCCAACCAGGAGGCACTAAGTAATAATATATAAAAATCTAGCCTTCCAACCAGGAGGCACTAAGTAATAAAAATCTAGCCTTCCAACCAGGAGGCACTATAATAAGTAAAAGAAATTAATAATATAAATAGACATAAACCATCCATGTAGGAGGTGATACTAGAATTAAAATGACAGGAAAGAAAAATAATTTACAAAAAATAAATAAAAGAAAGCAAAATAATTACAAAAAGCGTCTAAATTAACAACAAATCATTTCGATCAATATCATTAATAATTCTCCGGCAATGGCGCCAAAAACTGGTTGGGTCAAAATCGCAAGTATACGATCTTGTCAGGTTATAGTATAAAAGATTATCGTCTCCACAGGGAATTGAAATGATTACTGCTCTACTTAGATCAATTTGTTATTTAGACAAATGGTTCGAGTGAACTTAAACAAAGAGTGCATAAAAATAAGTAGAAAAGAAATTATAAAATATTTAAGAAAGGAATTAGATAATAAAAGCACTAAGGTAATGGGTTCACTAATACTTATATCTGCGTATTTGATTAATTTATAACATGAGTAACAATTCTTACTGATTACCAATCATCTATTCAAAAGCTATTAACACCCAACGATCATGCAATGTTAACAGTTTTCCTCCTAATTTATTACTTTGTTTGATCATTCAAAGCAAGTAAATAGAAAGAGCATAAAGCATCAATAGATTTATCAATTCAATGATTGACTGGAAACGAACATATAATCCTTGATCCAACAGAATACACAGGTTCAATTAATCCTAGAGTTCTGTTAATTAATTCAAGGTACGATCGCCGAACAATTAATCAACTATGTAAAGAATGGCCAATCCTTATTAAAGTAAGATTACCAGGAATAATTTAATCAAAAGGATTTAAACACTCATATTATAAATCATAAAGATATCGCAGATAAAGTAAAAGATCTCCCATCACCTCAGTGACGGGATTAGTTACACAACATAGTATAAGAAAACAACAAAATAAGACTAGAAGATTACAAGAGAAGAAGAGAATTGGGAGAGAATCAATCCCGGGGACCTTCAAATGTTCTGCTGAGCGTTCCTTTTATAGGCAAACATTTGGGTTCAGCACGACCGTGCTCCCTTTACAGCCTGTTTACGCGTCACCGACCTTGCCGACATGATTTTCTGATATTTTTGGTTAAGCACAGACGTGATTCATGATGAAGAGGTCGTGCTTCATGTTAGAGTCCATCCAATTTGTGACAAAGTTGTAGGAAATTCTCTTAGTTTTCCAACGCCACCAAGAACGCCTTAATCCGATAACTACAGCTCCAGATATGATTAAAATACCAAGCAGCTATCTGGGGAGTGCGTGGACGCGCTTGAGGCGCGCTCATGGCCAATTGCTGCTTCAGGTAAGCATGGACATGCTGTTGGGTTTTTAAGAGGAATAATTTTAATTTTCATGATTGAAAAATCCTCTTAAGCGGAAAAACCCTCTTCCCATGGATCATGTCATTGCCAAGAATCACAAAGTAGGTTATTGTGTTTACCTCTTGTAACGTGCTTTCACAATCTTAATCACCAAAGGCACCAATCGTTGCCTCTCTACTCAGTCCACGCGAGATCCTAGGAGCTCTTGGGTGCTAGTCCTCTTGGGATGATGGTGGCTCCTTACTTCTGAATTAGGTCGACCAACTAATGAACATCACCTTTCCTTGAGTAGAAAAGGTCTCACCCACTTAGGTCACCACACACCCAATGGGCCAAGCCCACTTGGGTCCATTTAATTAAAACTCTTTTAATTAAATCATCCCTTAACTAATTAAATCTTATTTAATTAATTATTTCTATTAATTAAATTAAGCTCACCTTAATTTAATTAATTCCTTGCTCCATCATAGAATCTCTATGCGTGTGACCCCATAGGTTCCCACTAGACTGGCTATGATATTAAATATTATATTAATATTCAATATTCAATATAATATTCAATATTCAATATAATATTAAACATCAAAGACAATGATTGACATCTAGCAATGTGTAACTGCCACCCAGCCTATGGAAATATCGGTGATTTGATATTAACCTTAACGCAACCATAATCATTGTGAAGTTAATGTCCCTTCGTCCATATGTCTTGATTGAACACGAGGCATAAATATGTCATCCTCGTTAAGTCCAATCATATGTTCCTCGATCTCCAAGTAGACGTGTAATCACGAAATGAGCCCAATATCCCATATTGGCCCATCTCGGCGTGTACAAGATATTTTCACGCCCTACTCTATCGAGAGGCCCGAGACATTACTTCTGTTATGTAGGAGGGACGAATCCTGTCTACATCACTCACACCCCTCAACATGATTCATTGTAGGCCCAAGTACTACCTTTATGATCATCCTGTTACGGATGGCGTTTGATAGCATTAAAACCTATAACTCCTCATGTAGGAATCGTAGTGACTTCAAGTCGAAGGACTACTTCACTATGGTCGCCATGAGGAGTGCTCATGACACTTACATAACTATTATGAAGCATCCTCATAGTGGGTCAATCCAGTATAAATATTACTCCTAATATTTATACTTGTGTGCTGACTTGATATCACATATCCATGACCCGTGAAATTTGGTCATCAGTCTACTCACACAATAGTCTCTATGTATTATAGTCGTCCTAGTTAACAATAATACTTCGACTATGGATACTTTAAGAATAACATTATATATGTTCAATGGGGTCTCACGATCAAGTCATACCTGATGTTCCATTAAACGAACTATCTATTCTAAGGACTTTATTATGCTATACATAATAAATGATGCCTTTACATATATTAAATATATGATTAAAGTCATGATACAAACAATAATCTATATAAAATAGATTGGCCACTAGGGCTTACACCAACACATGCTTCATTATATTATGTGAAGGCCGTGCTTAGCATTCTGGGTCTATTTCAAGCCCAAATTTGTATTTGACCACCATATTGCCTAATTTTCTATTTCTGCACAATTTAGATTAAAAGAGAGTGAATTTCAATTGATAATTTTCAATAATTATTCAAATCACATTCTAATATCCTTATAAAATTGATGCAATATTGGTGTTATCAAAGATCACCTCAATTACAATAGTTAATCTTGATGCTAGTCCATGATACCAAATATACCAAATAAGAAGTCCATTTTCACACACACAATCAGTCAGGTCCCTTAAAGCCAAGAGCATACCGAGATCATTTTGTTGATTGGTTTGATCACCTTCCTGCTAGATAACCAAAAACTATAAAATAAGGACATAAATCTTTAAAACTAACACACACGTAGAGAGAGAGAGAGGGAGGGATGGAGGGAAATAGAGAAAAGCATTTGTTGCATACACTGCTCCAGTAGGACATGCTAAGTCAAAGATTACGAATACTGGATAAGGGAATTTAGCACAATGCTGTAAACTGCATGAAGGATAACCAAAATAAGAAAAATGATTAATGAGTTTATGTAATCTATTTAAACCTAAGAAAAAGACTCGAATATAATGGAAGAAGAGAGAAACACACCGGATTGAGTTAAGAAGGGAAGAGCATTGGAGGAATTATTATTAACTAGATTGAGACCCGCGCGTTGCGCGGTCGCAGTTTTTTTTTTTAAGATTATAAAATGATATATTAAGTATTTTAAATATAATAACATTATTAAAATTTAAGTATCATTTTTAATTTCAATTACATCATATAGTAACTTTTTGCAGTAGACATCAATAGATTAAAGTTCCTTGTGAATATAAACCATCCAACTCTATTTTTTTCATCATATTTTAAATGCTCTGTCGAATTGAATTTATTGGAAATTTGTTTTATGGTAGTACCATGGCTTCATTTAATCATCCACCCGACTCTAGAAAGTTGATTAATGATCGTTGTTCTACGCTAAATGCTCTGAAAATATCAACCAGAAGGGAAAAATGTTTCTTGATGCCTCATTCACTATGGCAACTGAAGCAAATATTATGATGGAAGATTGAAAATTGGAATGTAACTACTCAAGGAATTTAACATACACATTTTTCTCATTTCCAAGAACCCAGCCAGGTGATTTAGTCCTGATAGGTTGTTCCTAGTAAAATACCTACATTATTTACCAGAAATTTTGCTTCATAAGATAATATATTCAAAAGAGACATTCCAATAACATGCTTTCAACCGGTCCACTTACATAAATTCCCCATTGTCAAGTTGGGCAAAAGATTAAGGTATCTGTCCAGTTAAGCTATTGAAACTCAAATCTCTACAACAAAGAAGATAAATTAATGAACTTATTTAGTACAAGGAAAGAGCAGATATGAAAAAAAGGCATATTATCTTCAACTATAAGATGGATAAAAAGAAAAGCATGCTCTCCATTTTCAAGTGGAATCAGTGTTAATAATTGTCTTCACAATCTTACTTCAGCATTCACAAATTACTGTATTATGCAAACAAAGTGATACGATGGTCAACTTTGAGCATGGTCTAGATTTAGAAGTTCAAAAGAGACGCATCGGTCAACAGAGCAATAATGATTTAACTTAGAAAAATTAAGCTATACTAAATATAGATCTGCAATTCTGTTCTAGAATATTTAACAGATGATACTTAAGTAGTGCTTAAATTGAAATTTTCACCTGTCCTACATAAATGCATATGATAAAGTTCTAGTTAATTTTGGGTTTGGCAGTTAGAATTGGATGTGCCGAATCCAAACCATCATGTTGTGGGACATTTTACTTCTAAGAGTGATGTCTCGAGATGTGATGTGGGGTAAGTAGAAGTGTTGACCAGAAAAAACTATGGACAAGAGTTGGTGCAATAGGGAGCATAAAAATATTTAGAGGAGAATTTTGATGGAAGATTTGGATCTCTTTTAGAGAGATGCATACATACCGAAGGAATAAAGTCAAACAATTGTCATCTGAATCTGACGCCTGTTATATTTTGTTGGTTAAACATTTTCCCACGTACTATTGGCTGTTATGACATTTTGCACTGCAACTACAGTGGTAGCAAGCATAAAAGGAAGCAATACAGACGAAACTTGAAACCAATCCCTTTCTCCCACCTCACCAAACAACATTTTAGTCAACCCCAAATGAAAGCAACGAAAACTTACCCTATCTACGGTTGAACCCAACTCTCCCATGAGACTTTGAAGAAGGGCATGCGAAAGTCGACATTGTATCACCCTTTGAATCCGCGATGTTGAAAAGAAAGCATAGGATGAAGCATTTTCGAAGCTCATTGGTAGCTCTTGCATACTTTCAAGATGACAATTTTGGTTGTCTTCAATCAACTCAAATACCATTTAATTATTATAAGATCTAACATAGAAGTGCCATCAAAACTCAAGTGCGAACCAAATTTTGGAAGCTGTTGAGGATGACCACTGCGGAGGCAAGGGTCGTGTCGTGAGAAGGGAAGAAACATTGCATGTTGGGTGGCGTGGGTTGTCTAAAGACACAGGATCAAATAAGAATAAGTGAATGTCTTGAAGGACGTAAAAAACGAATCTCTTTTAATTTAATTTATAACTGAAAGCAAATGTTTTTAATTTCATAACTGATAAATGATTAACCTTACACCTTCCCCTTCATAGAAGATATACGGAGAAGGAAAATGTGTAGATATAGGCCTTGTTTGATTACTCTTTTCAAAAACTATTTTCTGTTTTTAAAAATTAACGAAGAACAAAATTTGTTCTTTGTTAACTTTTATAAAACAGAAAACATTTTCTAAAAACCAAATCAAACAGGCCCATAATCTAGAATGAGAGGAATTGAATGACACACCGCAACACATGAAGAAAAATAGAAGGCTATGTGCATCGGGAAGGTTGAATTAGGAGGAGGAGGACACGTCATATTTTTATTGACGTGGCACTTGTTTTGGACGTGGAAATTTGTATCTGATGTGTCGGTTCAAAGTATTGTGGGTCTATTTTTAGATATTATAATAGATAGAGGGAAAAAGCAGACAAAATCTGTTGAATCACAGAGATAAGAGAGATCGACAAGGAATATGGAATCATCTTTTGAGACGAGAAAGACACAAAATTCATATTCAATGTTTTAGTTACTGATTTAAACATGAATGCAACGTGGAAGACATAGACAATAAGCATATCAAATAAGTAGTAAGATGTTATTGGGCAATAGAGAAAATGAATCAAATCATTGAAAATCAGAATGAGTGGAAACTGGAAATACAACATACAGTGACACTAGACAACCATGAAAGCAAAAAATGTGACAGAGAAATCATTATAGAACCTAACATCTTTGGCCTTCGAAAATGCAAAACATAACATCTATTGACAATCTAAGAAGAGTAGATTGACAATCGAAGAAGAGTAGAAGAGAAGGGGAACAACAATTAGGTTGTCTCACTGGCCTAAACTACATATATAATTTTTTTTTAGGAAACCCTACCTTGACAGCTAGCTTTTCTTCTACATATTTACAAGCTTTTCGCATAGCAAGCTATCCAAAATAATCAACACAAAGAGAAGTCAACAATAAGGTATTTATGTAGATTCCCAATTCATATGCCAAAATCATGTAAATGTAGCTACAATGTCAGGCAATAGATATATCAACCACAATAGAAGACAAAGAAAATTGAAAAAAGAAAAAAACTCACTCTATATCCATTGATAATTGAGGTTGGATGAATTTTATTCCAGACAAGGCCATTTGCTCCCTACACAAAAAAATATACGTTATATATGAGAAGAAAGGAATACGTGTAAAGTGGTAGGGAAAAAAAAGAGGGCATGGAACTTAAGCAACGTGCTTCTCGATACCACTGATCATTGGTCACCAACAGCTTTGCTTCCCCTCACTCGAATTCTCTCCCAAGCAGTATCAGTCCAGGACACTGACCCTTCTCCAGTTTTATAATGGAGACACAGTCAGAACATCAAAGCCTCCCTGCCCATTACCAACCGCAAGGGAGTGCAGATTAGAAACTATAAGCGCACCAAAAAAAATCTCTTAAAGAGAAGTGTGACCATATATATCAGAAACAGTGTTTGGTAAGGTGTTCACGAAACTTAAATACAACTAATTTATTCATTTCTTTCTAAGCAGTGCATCCCAGAAATGGAAATGTGTTACAGTGTTTCATCCAATCCACTTAACTTTAAATATGAGAAATGCTATCACAGATTGTATTCACCACTCTTTGGATACTTGAACAACTAGGAAAAATGGAGATTTGACCCCAAACACCTCAAGTAGTTTATCCAATGCATCATGGAACTCATTTTCTATAAGTATCAGAAAATCACTAAACAGTGACTACTTGGATAATAAAATCTTTTGCAGCCATTGAAATGACCTTGGATCAAGATCATTTGAATTAAGATAACAGCTCCTAAAAATTTATCACCAAAATCAAAAAGAAAATCACATCATTTTATTATTAAAATCAAAGCATCCATGTTTTTGTAGGATAACTTTCAATCTTTTAGTTTATTTCTATTTTGATTTGTTTTGATTTACTTGAAGCGACCAGAAGTTAATAACAACTATATGCCTTCAAAGAAAAAGTGCAAGTATCGTTCCAAATTTGCAATGAAGTGAATTTAACAAATAATCTTACCATTCTTTTTTCGTACCCTCTTCTGGCACTTTCCACACCACATATCTGCAGAAAGAACAACCTCCTGAACCTGCTTCAATAGCAGTAGAACCAAACCTATTAATATAACTAGTGTATACACTGCAACAATTTAGATAAAAAGAACGAAAGCAACAATAAAACCTGTTAATTTTTCATCATCTATTGTCTCAATGTGCAAACAAATCAGAGCGGTGATTCCATGATTCTAACAATAACGATTATCATCATATGTATTTCCAAACTTTAAAATCAACACTATGAATCCAAAAATGACTTTGACGCGCAATACTGGCCCTAAATTTGTAGGACAATTTCACATCCAAAAATGACACTGGCACATGCAATACGAACCCTAACTTTGTAGGAGAATTTCATAGCGCATCCGTGTTTGGTTCACAAGAAACGCAGAAAAAATAAAATTGGAGCCAATGCGGTAGTTTCTGTGATTTTCTATCTAGAGATAGATAGGTGATAGAAGAGATCTGTACGAGAGAGCGATAGAATTAGGAGAGAAATCGAGAGAAAGTGCATACATAAACTCGCCTTCGAGAGAGAGACCCGACCTCGGGGAGAGAGAGAGAGAGACATACCATTTAGATGGGGAGAGAGAGCGAGCGAGCGAGAAACTCACCTTCGAAGGAGAAGAGGGAGAGCACACTGATAGCAAGAGAGTGAAAGACTGCAAAGAGAACACACACGAGAAAGGAAAAAGAATTTTTTTGTTTGTTTTTGCTTTTCACGATGCGTGCCTATTAGAAACTTCAGTTTGGAATATTTTTTTTCAATTAAGCGCCAAAACATTATCCATCTATGAGAACGTTTTACAGGTTAAAAAAATATAAACCTTTTATAATTTGCCAACGATTGTAATAAACTGTTCTCTTTCTCTTTCTCTTTCTAACACAACGCTTTTCTAGAACTTGCACTTCTAAGCATTGTCTATTACTTTTTAGAACAGTTTGTAAACGTTGCACTAAAAATTTATAAAATTTCAAGTCATACACCAACAGAATAAAAAACCGTTGCCTATTATATTCTAAGAGAACTGTTTTTTACCTCTATACAAATAGGCGTTGCCGTAGGCCTAAAATATTGTAGTGCGTAAGTAGAGCAAACTAAAAACCAAAATTTTAAGATAACAAAAAGAACAAAAAGGAGAGCAAACAATGTGTGAAACATCGTAATTAAAGCAACCTTCAAATAAAATCTTCTCAAAAGAAAGGGATTAAACATGTAAAATAACAACAACCAATGGTATTTTGCTCTGAATCTATCAACTCTGCCGTGACAGCAAGGGAAACACTATAGGAAATCTGCAACAAAAACATGAGAAATTTATCTGGTCATGAACTTCCATATTTAGAAAAATATTACCTGTTATTAAAAAGGAATAAACCACAACATCAGAAATGACAAAAACCAAATGCAGCATTTGGGATTGAAGATATTTTTTGCCCATAGAAACATCCTCGTCAAATAGAAACATTAAAAATTAAAAAATAAATAAAAATTTATCAGAAGTATATGATGTGATGAAATAACAAAGTGAGCATTTGAAACTAAGACAAAAGCCACACATATATTAGAGATTTGAAATTAACCCAAATAACCAACACCTAATTTCAGCAAGATAAGTTGCCGTGATGAAATAATGTTCAACCACAAAGAAAATATAGACATTAATTTACACTAAAAAAAAACTATTCTCGACCCCTCAAAATGGAAATAGAAGAAGAAACTACAAAAAATTAAAAAAAAAATACTGAATATTCTTCAACAGCTGGGAGTCCTTTTCTTGAGCTCTTGTCATTTGAAGAAAGAAACTCTTTAGTCACCATCTTCTTTTCACAAAGGCACCATAACTCCCTTGAGGTTGCTCCTTTTACCATTCCAATAAATAAAAAAGAAAAATAATATGAGACATAAAGCTAAAATAATGTAAAGAAAAATGAAAATTAAAAAGAAAATTAAAGGGAAAGAAGAAAAACAAAAGTGTGTGTTCGAAGAGGGGGCCATGGGAGGTGTTGGTGAGGAGAGAAGAAGCACAACACCGATAGCAAAAAATAATTTGCAAAAAAAAAATGAACATCTGAAGCGATACAGGCGAGGGTAGAAGAAGAGTAAAGTTGAGGAAATGAAGAATTTGTGGTGTGAATAAAAAACAGAACAAAAAATAGAAAAAGGGGAAAAAAGAAAAACGTACGCAAGAAGGATGTACACCTTCCCTCCACCATCCATTCTTTGATGTTTCTCCACCTTCCCACCTCTCGGGTTTGGGTTGTCATGAGGAAGGCTAGTCTGTTGCTACCATATGCACCCAAAAAAAAAGGTTGAGAAGGTATCAGAGAAACAAAGATAGCAGATAGAGTGTTCTCAGTCCAACCTCCAATTGAACCGAACCAGAAGCACTGTTGCGAGAAGCTGGCCCGTTGAACCTCGAACAGAGAGAGTTCTAGAGGAAGGAGGATGAGAGGGTTAGAGAGATGGAGGGATGAAGAGGTTTGAGAACAGATTTTGAAGTCAAATTTGATTTTTGAAAAAAAAATTGGTAAGGTAGGGGAGAGAAGTGTGTGAGGGAAGCTGTTGAGATGCTCACAGGCTTTGTTCTGTGTTTCGAATGTTTCATAATTTTATTATTAAATTTGGATCTGGTTTGCCATTTGTGGCATTAGTTTTATCCGTATGTTAATTTTCTATGAGCTTTCTAAGGGTGACACGTGTAACAATGTTCTCTAATAGGGGGCTCTAGTTGTATGTTATATAGATCTACTAGTAACAGACCCGTGCATACGCACGGGTTTCACGTTAATGAGACTATAATTGATAACTTACCGCACGTAGTTCTTGATATAATTTTATAAATCTTAGAGTCAAATATATAATGATTGACATATCCAATGAAAATTTAAAGGAATCAATGGAGTAGTTTATCATACAGAATTAAATAGTTTTGTTTCGATTATATGTAATTATAATTTAAAGGGATCAATGAGGCAGTCACATGTTGTTAGTGTTGAAAATTCAATTTTCTCTACTCTGTCGAAGATGGCTTCTTGTTGGTTTATGAGTGGTTTAGGCCAATCTGTTGGTCTTCATTCAATTGTGGTTTAGGCCAATCTGTTGGAAATTGAATGGCTGAATGCATGTTTTTGCACTGAAGGGTAAATACTTAGTATTTATCATTAATGAAGGTTGCATGTTGAGGAGAGAAACTTTCACATTATAAATCAGGTGGTAGATAATTTATCTACTCTGTCGAAGATGGCTTCTTGTTGGTTTATGAGTGGTTTAGGCCAATCTGTTGGTCTTCATTCAATTGTGGTTTAGGCCAATCTGTTGGAAATTGAATGGCTGAATGCATGTTTTTGCACTGAAGGGTAAATACTTAGTATTTATCATTAATGAAGGTTGCATGTTGAGGAGAGAAACTTTCACATTATAAATCAGGTGGTAGATAATTTATCCATCCTAACCTGCAATATGATAACCAAAGACATGGTTGGCACAAACCTATGCCAAGAACCTAGTCAATTGTGGTTTAGTGCAGAAATTTCCTATTGGATGATTCACGATAAAGGACTCACAATATGCAAACAGAGTCGAGGTCACAGTCACATGGTCGAACCAGCTACCCAAGGGGTTCTGAGACGCAAATAATAGCAAGGAGGATGTTGTTTCCGAGTAGTCTCATGCCAGTCGAATGGCTCGATTGAATATGCTAGCAGTTGAATTCGACAGAACCAGCAGTGAGAGTGTCGAATAGTAACTTGTCGAGAAGGCCAATCTGTTGCTAATTGGTTTTGCTGCCTTGGTCTTCATTCAATTGTGGTTTAGTGCAGAAATTTCCTATTGGATGATTCACGATAAAGGACTCACAACATGCAAACAGAGTCGAGGTCACACATGGTCGAACCAGCTACCCAGGGGTTACGAGACGTAAATAATAGCAAGGAGGATGTTGTTTCGAGTAGTCTCATGCGGTCGAATGGCTCGTTTGAATATGCTAGCTGATTGAATCCGTAACCAGGTGAGAGTGTCGAATAGTAACTTATCGAGAAGGCCAACTGTTGCTAATTGGTTTCTTTGCCTTGGTCTTCATTCAATCGTGATTTAGTGCAGAAATTTCCTATTTGATGATTCACGATAAAGGACTCACAACATGCAAACAGAGTCGAGGTCACAGTCACATGGTCGAACCAGCTACCCAAGGGGTTCTGAGACGCAAATAATAGCAAAGAGGATGTTGTTTCCGAGTAGTCTCATGCCAGTCGAATGGCTCGATTGAATATGCTAGCAGTTGAATTCGACAGAACCAGCAGTGAGAGTGTCGAATAGTAACTTATCGAGAAGGCCAATCTGTTGGAAATTGGTTTTGCTGCATTGGTCTTGTGCAGAAATTTCCTATGTGATGATTCACGATAAAGGACTCACAACATGCAAACAGAGTCGAGGTCACAGTCACATGGTCGAACCAGCTACCCAAGGGGTTTTGAGACGCAAATAATAGCAAGGAGGATGTTGTTTCCGAGTAGTCTCATGCCAGTCGAATGGCTCGATTGAATATGCTAGCAGTTGAATTCGACAGAACCAGCAGTGAGAGTGTCGAATAGTAACTTGTCGAGAAGGCCAATCTGTTGCTAATTGGTTTTGCTGCCTTGGTCTTCATTCAATTGTGGTTTAGGCCAATCTATTAGAAATTGAATGGCTGAATGCATGTTTTTGCACTGAAGGGTAAATACTTAGTATTTATCATTAATGAAGGTTGCATGTTGAGGAGAGAAACTTTCACATTATAAATCAGGTGGTAGATAATTTATCCATCCTAACCTGCAATATGATAACCAAAGACATGGTTGGCACAAACCTATGCCAAGAACCTATTCAATTGTGGTTTAGTGCAGAAATTTCCTATTGGATGATTCACGATAAAGGACTCACAACATGCAAACAGAGTCGAGGTCACAGTCACATGGTCAAACCAGCTACGAGGCGGGTTCTGAGACGCAAATAATAGCAAGGAGGATGTTGTTTCCGAGTAGTCTCATGCCAGTCGAATGGCTCGATTGAATATGCTAGCAGTTAAATTCGACAGAACCAGCAGTGAGAGTGTCGAATAGTAACTTGTCGAGAAGGCCAATCGGTTGCTAATTGGTTTTGCTGCCTTGGTCTTCATTCAATTGTGGTTTAGTGCAGAAATTTCCTATTGGATGATTCACGATAAAGGACTCACAACATGCAAACAGAGTCGAGGTCACAGTCACATGGTCGAACCAGCTACCCAAGGGGTTCTGAGACGCAAATAATAGCAAGGAGGATGTTGTTTCCGAGTAGTCTCATGCTAGTAGAATGGCTCGATTGAATATGCTAGCAGTTGAATTCGACAGTATTGGATGATTCACGATAAAGGACTCACAACATGCAAACAGAGTCGAGGTCACAGTCACATGGTCGAACCAGCTACCCAAGAGGTTCTGAGACGCAAATAATAGCAAGGAGGAAGTTGTTTCCAAGTAGTCTCATGCCAGTCGAATGGCTCGATTGAATATGCTAGCAATTGAATTCGACAGTATTGGATGATTCACGATAAAGGACTCACAACATGCAAACAGAGTCGAGGTCACAGTCACATGGTCGAACCAGCTACCCAAGGGGTTTTGAGACGCAAATAATAGCAAGGAGGATGTTGTTTCCGAGTAGTCTCATGCCAGTCGAATGGCTCGATTGAATATGCTAGCAGTTGAATTCGACAGAACCAGCAGTGAGAGTGTCGAATAGTAACTTGTCGAGAAGGCCAATCTGTTGGAAATTGGTTTTGCTGCCTTGGTCTTGTGCAGAAATTTCCTATGTGATGATTCACGATAAAGGACTCACAACATGCAAACAGAGTCGAGGTCACAGTCACATGGTCGAACCAGCTACCCAAGGGGTTCTGAGACGCAAATAATAGCAAGGAGGATGTTGTTTCCGAGTAGTCTCATGCCAGTCGAATGGCTCGATTGAATATGCTAGCAGTTGAATTCGACAGAACCAGCAGTGAGAGTGTCGAATAGTAACTTGTCGAGAAGGCCAATCTGTTGCTAATTGGTTTTGCTGCCTTGGTCTTCATTCAATTGTGGTTTAGGCCAATCTGTTGGAAATTGAATGGCTGAATGCATGTTTTTGCACTGAAGGGTAAATACTTAGTATTTATCATTAATGAAGGTTGCATGTTGAGGAGAGAAACTTTCACATTATAAATCAGGTGGTAGATAATTTATCCATCCTAACCTGCAATATGATAACCAAAGACATGGTTGGCACAAACCTATGCCAAGAACCTATTCAATTGTGGTTTAGTGCAGAAATTTCCTATTGGATGATTCACGATAAAGGACTCACAACATGCAAACAGAGTCGAGGTCACAGTCACATGGTCGAACCAGCTACCCAAGGGGTTCTGAGACGCAAATAATAGCAAGGAGGATGTTGTTTCCGAGTAGTCTCATGCCAGTCGAATGGCTCGATTGAATATGCTAGCAGTTGAATTCGACAGAACCAACAGTGAGAGTGTCGAATAGTAACTTGTCGAGAAGGCCAATCTGTTGCTAATTGGTTTTGCTGCCTTGGTCTTCATTCAATTGTGGTTTAGTGCAGAAATTTCCTATTGGATGATTCACGATAAAGGACTCACAACATGCAAACAGAGTCGAGGTCACAGTCACATGGTCGAACCAGCTACCCAAGGGGTTCTGAGACGTAAATAATAGCAAGGAGGATGTTGTTTCTGAGTAGTCTCATGCCAGTCGAATGGCTCGTTTGAATATGCTAGCAGTTGAATTCGACAGTATTGGATGATTCACGATAAAGGACTCACAACATGCAAACAGAGTCGAGGTCACAGTCACATGGTCGAACCAGCTACCCAAGGGGTTCTGAGACGCAAATAATAGCAAGGAGGATGTTGTTTCCGAGTAGTCTCATGCCAGTCGAATGGCTCGATTGAATATGCTAGTAGTTGAATTCGACAGTATTGGATGATTCACGATAAAGGACTCACAACATGCAAACAGAGTCGAGGTCACAGTCACATGGTCGAACCAGCTACCCAAGGGGTTCTGAGACGCAAATAATAGCAAGGAGGATGTTGTTTCCGAGTAGTCTCATGCCAGTCGAATGGCTCGATTGAATATGCTAGCAGTTGAATTCGACAGAACCAGCAGTGAGAGTGTCGAATAGTAACTTGTCGAGAAGGCCAATCTGTTGGAAATTGGTTTTGCTGCCTTGGTCTTGTGCAGAAATTTCCTATGTGATGATTCACGATAAAGGACTCACAACATGCAAACAGAGTCGAAGTCACAGTCACATGGTCGAACCAGCTACCCAAGGGGTTCTGAGACGCAAATAATAGCAAGGAGGATGTTGTTTCCGAGTAGTCTCATGCCAGTCGAATGGCTCGATTGAATATGCTAGCAGTTGAATTCGACAGAACCAGCAGTGAGAGTGTCGAATAGTAACTTGTCGAGAAGGCCAATCTGTTGCTAATTGGTTTTGCTGCCTTGGTCTTCATTCAATTGTGGTTTAGGCCAATCTGTTGGAAATTGAATGGCTGAATGCATGTTTTTGCACTGAAGGGTAAATACTTAGTATTTATCATTAATGAAGGTTGCATGTTGAGGAGAGAAACTTTCACATTATAAATCAGGTGGTAGATAATTTATCCATCCTAACCTGCAATATGATAACCACAGAGTCAAATGTGCTCCGGGTGAGAAGAAGAAGAAGGATTATTCACGGGTGAGCATTCCGGCGCGGCGGAGGTCTCCGGCGATGGCTCAGATTGTGGTTCGCAGTACTGGGTTTTGTTGCGGACTCTTAAGAGACCTCGTTAATCGAATTTGTTTCTTCGATGGTGGTTCACCGTCAACAGCTTCTTCCTCTTCCTCCTTCAAACTCCAACAGAACCGACAAGAAGCACTGCCGCCAGTCAGCTCCACCAGCAACGACCACGAATCGCGTCCCTGTCGCGAGATGCTGATCCGTCGCCAGTGTTCTATAGGAAGGAGGAGGAGAGGGATCAGTGAGATGGAGGGAGATGGAGGGAGCAAATACAGAGGGGAGTGAGAGAGACATGCTAAAGGAGTGAGAGAGAGAGGGTTGTGGCCAGGAAAACTTGTTTTTGAATTTGAATTTTGAAATCGGATGGCAGGAGCGTGTGGGAGAAGCTAATTTTTGTCCTGACGCATTTGTACGTTTTGTGTGTTTGGTGGTGACATTTGTGGCAAATTTTTTTGTGCTTGTGAAGTGTGTTGAGGAAGAGAATGGTTAGGTGAGCGACACCTGTAAATTGTTACTCAAACAATGACTTCCATGTGTATTGTCTTTTGATGATATGAGAATGAGATTAACAAAAGCAACAGAACTCACGCACCCTTCATGACCGCCATTATTTACCTTTTCTATTGTAGTGTCTCGTGAGCTCCATTCAAAGGATTCTTGGGAAACTTAGTAACCTGTGATATGATATATTATACAATCATAATTAAACATACAAAAATGAAAAGAATGATCAAAATACATTACAAAATTAATGCTCATTGAACAGGTAGAAATTAACATTAGCTTACACGAATCTTGAAGTCCTGATCGGTACTTACAATAAGCCGATTATCTAGTAAAAATTCCTGTAGATTGAAAACACATATTTAATTTAAAAGAAAGAATTAAGCAATTAAGAAACAGCAAGCTGAAAACTAAAGAGAATTAATTAGGAATGAAAATGCAAGCAAGCATATATAACCAACGGGTTACTAACCAAGCCAATAATGATGCAACCATGGTGATTAAGAAGCTTTACTGGTAAAAAAAAACAAATTAAGCAGCAAAGATTAAACCCTAGCTAGATTATTACATCAAGCAGGAAGTAAGGAACAAATATATTAGTTCAAAGCCAAGAAAAACAAGCAAGAATCACATGTGGAATATCATTAATCACAAAACTAACCTGTCTGATTTTTTAGAATCTAATTCTGTGCAGGTAGTACCAAGCAGATGCTCTTCACCTGACTGGTCAAGTCTAGGCTCATTCATTGTACATTGTCACCAATAGTGATATTCAACCAATCAAATAACACAAATTCAAACAAACAAACCTCACAAGAGCCAATCAATACTGCACTTAGAATTAAGGTGAATTAAGCAGATCATGCATGTTTGGCAAAATCAATATCACAATCAAATTGCACTCCAAAATGAAAGGAAAAAGAAGGGAAAAAATATAAGCATTCTGAAAAGCAGATGGTGAAATGAAACGTTACCTTGAAAGCTACTTAGTTGTCGGTCTTATTTGACAATTGAAGAGAACACGAGATCTGCTTCTTTAGCTCAACTGAAACAGGGGGAACAATATGCAAAATCAAAATCAAGCACACAACAAACCCTAGAAAAAGACAAAGAGATCCACAAAAAAGAATAACATAATAGGAACAGAATTTTTTTAAGAAAACAAATAAAAAGGAAAAAACGTATAGGATGAAGATGAGTCGTTGCTCGCGAAGCATGTAATGATGGGGTGAAACACGAAAAGCCATGGCTCGTGAGGCTTCGGCGAGTACATGATGAAGGTGCAAGTGTGAAGAACAAGGAGCCTATGACGACGCCGATAAGGATGAAGACGAGTCGCTGCTCGCGAAGCATGTAACGAATCGGGCGAATCACGGAGAGCCCTGGCTTGTGAGGCTTCTGCGAGCTCACCACCTCTCTCCCTCTCGTGCCCTTTCCCCTTTTCTTCTCTCCGGTCATCTCCCAGTCGTGGCCACGTGTGGCCAGAGATGGCGTACCGGCCACCCCCTTTCTTCTCCCCATACGCGTTGCCCCTCTTCCCTTCTCTGCCTCATGCGGCTGCTGCTTAGGGTTAATTTCTAAATGAGCGAAGAGGGAGTGAGGAAATGCGTGGAACAGATTAAAAATTAGGGGAAATATAATAGGTAGCGTTTTCATCATGAAGTGTTGGCCATTATTCCTAAACTATCACTAGCGCTTTCTCAAGGAAGCATTACACAACAAGAAATCACGGGTATACCGACGGCCTTTTACCGACGGTCTGTGGCCGTCGCAAAAAACACGGCTTTTCCGACGGCTTTACCCGTCGGTAAGTCCAATCCGTCATACGCTCAACGCGGCTGAGCCGTCGAGCCGTGTTTTTGGCGACGCCATCGACCGTCGGTAAAGGCCGTCGGTATACCTTTCGCTTTCGCCATATACCGACGGCATTAACCCGTCGGTATTTGAAAATAGCCATCGGTAAACCCGAGAAAGTTTCCGACGGGTTTAACCCGTCGGTAATGTTAATTTGGCGTCGATAAAGTCCGTCTGACCAGACAAAAACCGCTTTCTTCCCTTTTCTTTCTCCTTTCTTCTTACTTCTTCTCTCTCTCTCGTTCGCCGGCCGCCGCCACCACCACCTCTCTTCCGCCCTCCTCTCTCCTGCCGCGCAGCCACCACGTCTGCCGCCAGGCCGCACGCCCATCGCCCCGCCAGGGCCGCTTTTCTCCTTCTCCATCCCCGCTTTTCTCCTCTCCGTCGCCGCCGACCGCTACTCTTCAAATTCTGCATTTAAAAGGTACTATTCTTTGATTGTATGTTCAGTTTCGATGCTATCATCGTTAGAATAAATTATTTATGAAGTGATTGTATAGCGCTTTACGTTCGTGTTCGTTATCACTAGTGACTCAGGAATCGACACTGCACCTTTCATACCTCATTCGCCTCCGCCGCTCCGCCAGAGCCCCCTCCGCCGCAGACCGCTAACGTAACGGCCGTGAGGAGGTAGGTTAATTGAAGGGCATTTTATTTTTGTTGTATTTTTTTAACTTGTGGTTGCTGAAATTATAACTTCTTTGATCTTTGAACGTAAGCACACACGCAAGTGGTGGACTAGAATCGCGAGTTATAATGGATTTTTTTTTATAACCTAACTGTGAGTCCTACATAATTGTGAGTACTGGTCTGAATTTGATTAGGACATAATGATTTAGGATTTGAAGATTACCTTCTTGGTTTTGTTCCCAGTTTCCTTATTAGTGTCCAAAAATATGGAAATTGTTAAAAATTAATTATGTCTTTTAATCTTGTTTATTTGAGAATCAGGGATACTGGTTGTTCGGTGTGTTTGTAATTGCTGTTAAGACTTAATATTATATTAGGTTATTATATTTGATAAAAGGTACATGACCCTTGTTTGTGCTTGATGTATGGCTCCCTTAGATCATCAATCCCTGTTGCTTAATTGTTCATCATCCGTCATCACTATGGCCGTGAATGAGATTTTTTTATGGACTTCCCTTAGCGGGAAATAAAACATGCTCTTCTATTGCTCTTATCACCAATTACGTTGTTTTTAAGGTTCATGTTTATGTCTACTGATTTCTAATTATGTGGGTTGATACATTGTGGTAATCTTGCAAATTTTAGTAGATAAATGTATTTTAACTGCCAATTTTTAAAAATGCTAGCATGTAGCCTTGATATTGATGAATAGCCTCATATTTTCGATGCAAATTTTTTGTAGACATTCTAAAATTCATTTAGGTCATTCTGATTGTGTATTTAGTTTTGGCTGTTGACTCTTAGATTCTTATTACTGTATTTGATCACTGCCGAGCTAATCAAGCTTTGATTTTGATATCAAAAGGCTTGTGGAAAGGAAGTATCGAAGAAGATGATCTGCATAAGTAACTATGATGTATATTTATTTTGTTCCCCTGCATATATATGTAATGTAAAGTCTGACTTACCGTGATTACTGCTGAACTAGTTAAGCTAGGAAAATATTTTTTGGACACCCGAACGCTTCTCTACACCTTGAAAGAGATAGAGATAGAGATAGAGATAGAGATAGAGGAGTGATAGATGTGACATGTAGGTGGTGTGATAAGAAGGAAGAGATAGAAAGAATAAGAGGTGTTAGATGAGTGTTGATTTTGTGGGGCGTTCAAAAATCAAAACTCTTAGAATTAGTTCCTATCAAATTCGCGAATTTTTGTTTTAACAATAAGGGCTAAAACAGAATGTGATTCATTAGCAATAAAATTGAGTAGAATTTCTCCATAATTAAGAGTTGGTTAGAAAAAAAAAACAAAGGGTGCTAGCTTGATTGTGTGGTATTGTGCAATGTAATTAATAACGCGATTGCGTCTATATATTTTTATTAAAAAAATAAAATAATAAT
This sequence comes from Calophaca sinica, assembly GCA_037113605.1. Classification (NCBI taxonomy): domain Eukaryota; kingdom Viridiplantae; phylum Streptophyta; class Magnoliopsida; order Fabales; family Fabaceae; genus Calophaca; species Calophaca sinica. Next base: position 31,399,945 of record CM073731.1, read on the forward strand.
TTACTTAAAAACTAGATAAAATTTCTTCAATTTAAGAAGTTTACATTGGTGATGTTGCTTGGCTGCAATTTGCTTGTATGTCTTTTCCATTTTCTGAAATTCAATAATCAAATACCATAAGCAATTGATTATCGTCTCCATGTTCTTACTTTTTCTGTTTTCCATCTGGGGCAAGGGAAGGTGGAGAAAAGAGAAGTTGGAAATGCTTTTTCTGTATTTCATCGATCATACAAATAATTTTAATTTATGAAGATTTTGTTTTGGTACATGATATTATGAAGATTGTTTGCATGATACTACTATTTACATGATATTATGATATTATGCTGACCTTATATGGCATACCGGTGGTATCATGAGATGATGTTATATGCATATTATCCAAGCTTTGTTAGAGAATATTTGTTTGAAATAAAAGCGTACTCGCCCTCCCTTTCCTTCGTAATCCGTAATTATAAAATGCTTTGGTTACACATATATATACTTAATTTGCAGAAAGATCTTTTGTTTCTTGCTATTCTTGCTTTTAGACCTGTTTAATTGAGTCCATTTTATTGCTTGCAAAATTTTCTAGGTCTTTGATGTCTTTGATGAAAAAAGAATGGCGTTATAGAATTTGAGGAGTTTGTGCATGCTCTTGGTGTCTTTCATCCTTATACGTCTTTGGTGTCTTCCACAAGTAAGCATTTTGCAGTTGTTTATTTTGTTACATTATTTGTTTTAATACCATCAAGATTAATAAAATATCAATTATATTTTCTTGAGTCTGCTTGCAGTTGCTTTTAGATTATGCGATTTGAGACAGTGGATATATTGAGCGAGAAGAAGTAAGTATTTTGGCATATCCAGGTTGACATTTGAGGAGAAGCTTTTTTGAGGTATACACTCTAACGAAATGTCGGTTTACTCATTGGGTGGAAAAGTGGTCACCGAGAGACCCCACACCGACATATTTATTTGACTTCCTTCATAGTTCTCTCCACAGAGAGAATTTTGAAATGATGTATGTTATAAGATTATTTTATTGTTATAAGATTGAGACAATGACAATTTGATTGGATAAAACCGGCGTTATAAGTGTGACTCAGTGAAGCTGTGTGTTATGCATTGGTGTTATTGGATCGGGTTTGGTTTGGTTTTATTACGATATATATGTCTTTTTGTATTTGGTGATTGTTGAAGGGTTATAACTGCTGGGTTTTTTTTCTTTGGCTTTACAATTTGGAAGTCGTATGTCCGATACAATTGTGTTGAGCTAGCTAGCTAGGGTTTCAAGGATGGGTGTTCGATTTTAAACTATGTTAAACTTATGTTGATATGTTTGTGAAGCAAAACTAGCATGTAATTATTACATTTATCTAATTATGTTTAACTAAATTAAGAGACAACAATTCATGTCGGTGTGTTGAATTACTCTCTTGGAAAAGTAATTGTGATTTGTCATTAAAGGATAGTCATATATTAGATAAAATTGCAATAGAATTCACAAGAAATTCCTAAAACATCTGATTAACATAATTAGAAAAAGAATTATGTTAATGTTGAAGTAGACATTATGTTAATGTTGAAGTAGCCCATGCAGATGCAGTGTTTCTTACTTTGGATCCCTTAAACACCAAAATTTAATTGTAGGTTATTATGATTTATGAGTTAGGCAGTTATATATTGTCCTACTAGAAAGTGGGTTGACGTCCTAGGAGTCTATAGGAGATTGCTTTGAAAATAATCCAAAAGCACCAAATTTAGTTATTTTAGTTAGGCAGGTGTTTTTGATCCCTCTGTATTTGGGTAGGGTGCCCTTTTTATTATTATATATTCCTTTGCCTTTAAAAATAAAAAGAGTATGTGTGTTGAAATTAAATCATGACACATATAATACTTAATCCTATACAATGCAGAATAATAGTAACCAAAGGAAATAAAGCGGAAAAAGAGTAGCTGAAAGAATTAGTACATTGGATTCCAAAATTACCTCTTAACCATTCAAATTCAAAGCTCAAAAGTTCACTATATTCTTTCGGTCACTATTATTAATTATAAACTATTACTACAATTGTTTTAAAAATGTAACCGATATATAGCTTTGGAAAGTTGCAAGAGAAATAGAAATGAGTTTATGGTGATAAAAATAAAACCAATAGAAAATAATAGGATGTGTTTCATATATGCAATATAAATGTATTTATGTCATGCAATAATGCTTTCTTTTCATATTCTTAAAACTGAAGAATCAAATAAAAATTTCATTAAAACTTAACAAATGTAATTAAAGATTTGGCTTAAATGCACTTTTAGTCCCCAAATTTTCTCAATTTGGTGTTTTCGGTCCTCCTATTTAATTTTTGCGATTTTGATCTCCTAACTTTTTCAATTTGGCGATTTTGGTCCCTATGTTTTTAGTTGCACTTTTGATCCCCTAAAAATCGTGGATTGTGCACCTTTGATTCCCCGCTTTCCCAAAAACCCAAGATTTTTTGGAACCAAAAAGCAAAACATTAATGATTTTGAGGGACCATATTTCAACTGTGTTTTTACAACATCAATTCAAAAAAACATCAGCAATCGAATTTATTCTTTAATAAATACTGAAGAAGCTGGCCAGTGCAACTACATCCTGAAATTAAATTATGTATTTCCAATAATAATGATCTATTATTCCGCCATATACAACCATTTTATTCAATAAACTATTTATCAATAAACTAGGAATTAAAACCGATATACCATGAATTTAAGGAATTTATTTATTTAGAAATTGTATTTAATATGTTCCTTTTATTTTGGGGAGCCATCAATGAGCTGAGTTAAAGAAGCTTAAAGGAATAGTATTAATACTCACATTAGAGGAAGTTAATTAAGGTGAGCAGGAGAAAGGGGTGAAAATGGTTTGAAATGAGTTGAGATGTTTGAACTCGAATATTACAAGGGTTTGAACTCGTGTACTCGTGCTATTTTTTCACCCATATATTTTATGTTTAAGGTAAAGTTTAGTCTCTATACAATTTTTACTCATTATTTTGTCTTATAATATTAATTTATCCTTATAATTAATTTTCTTACCACCACAATTTTAGTCTTTTAAAGGGCAACTTAGTAATACAAACTCCCAGTAGAGCCTTTTGTTGACAAGAATGGCCAAATTGATCTTTTTTTACTTTTTGCAACAAGTTGTTGAGTTCTAATTTGTGACACAATTGATACAACAGATTGTGCTTGTGGCACACATGTATTTCTCGTTTTATATCAGCCAACAGTTTGCCTCAAAATTAAAATTATAAATTTGAAACTAAATTGAAACAAAAAAAAAAGATAAATGACTAACTTGAAACTTTAAATTAACATAAATGACTTCTAGAGTTATTTTGCCTAAAATAACGTAGAATATGAGTTGTATGGATCCCTTGGGAATGGTCGCTTTTATGCTAGAGATGTACGATTTGCCTTTTGTACCTTGTGATGTCAAATGTGGGTCAAATAACTATACCCTTAACAAAGCGCACTATATATCCTTGCCACAATAACACACACACCCACATTTTTGCTTTTAGCAAAATCTGCCAGTTGCTACACACCCACGTAGAAAAATCCAATTGTAAAAGTGCTTACCAGGAGAATGGAATGCATGTTCAATATGCTCTCTGAGGTTGAAGTTTGTTTGCTTTATTTATTTTTTTGTTTTAGAAGATCAAGGTGTTAATTTATTCCAAGAAATGGACATTATATATCAACACTAAAATTATCTTCCTTATTAGTAGCAGAAAGATCACCCTTTCTTTCTAATTTTTCTTTGTCCTTTGGTTTCCAAGTAGCTACCTTCTTAGGATTTACCCCTTAAGGGATTCCTAGCTAATCAACAGAGAAAGCAAGGATATTACAACCTAATTTTGCATCCATATAGGAGCTCTAATTGCATGGCATATACCAAGCCAAACCACTATGAAAACAAAAATTGTTAAAAGGATTTATGCTTTCCTTGCCACTTCTGCTTGTTTAATTCTATCCTTTAAGAGGATGTCAACTTTCAACATGTTACTTTTTAATTATTGATGAAATGGATGTTTGATTGTTGTTATTAGTATCGGAGAGAAGCCTTAGCTTCCCGTTTGAGGTTTAATATATTATTGAGTTCATATACTCTTTTAGGGTACCATGTGCTCATTGTATATTGAACCTTGAATTGTCCAAGTCGGACAGTTTGGGAAAAAACTTTTTCTTTACTCGTATAATAGTTGTTGCTTAATTCTCGTATCTTTATATTTGATGAAATTTCGGTTCGATTCATTTCCTTTTGTTCTCTGGGTGCATACTTGATTGTGGTGTTCATAACTGCGTTCATTTTGTGTACTCAGAGACCAATGGGAAATGTCAATAAATTTTGTCAAGTATAAGATACGAGAATTAAGGAATGATTATTATACGAGTTCAAAAAAAGTTTTTTCTCGAATGGGATAAGTCATACCATTTAAAGAAAGAGAGCGGTTGTAAGAACGTCGTGCTGCTGAATTTGTCATTTTTTTTTGACATGCAGAAGATGGAATATTTTCTTTCGAGTCGTAGTTGGATGTACGATAGGTTGTATCAGGGAGAGGGGTTTGAAACCAGATTTTTGCTACTGGGTTATGAGATTTTGTCCAAGTCGCAATGGCACATAAAGATTTCAAAACTAATGGAGGGATTAGATGTCCGTGCTTTAATTGCGATTGCGAAGGATTAAGAGCCCAAGTGAGGTCACGCACCACCGTATTCACTGGATTTAGGCTTAATTACTGGATTTGGACTACACATGGTGAAAAGTTGCCTCACGTTGATTTAGGGTTCTTGATAATTGCGAAGGTGCTTCAAGCGATTCGTAGATTCGGGATGTGGTGAGCGATTGAATTGATGCAAGATATGGTTTGTGATGCCTTGGGGGTGAACATGTTATTCGATGAGCAACAAAGATGATGACACAGATGAACTTCCAAATGAGACAAAGACAAAAATTTTATAATCTGTTGTTAGAAACAAACAAGCCGTTGTTTGAAGGGTCTACAGACTCTAAGTTATCAATGTGTGTGAGGCTCTTAGCTCTTAAGTCCAACTGTGGTGCTACCGAAGTGTGCTTGGATCTCGTAACGAAAATGATGTTGGACTCGTCACCTATCAAAGATGGTTTGCCAAAAAGTTATTACGAGGCTAAAAGCTTAGTGTCCAAGTTAGGGCTGGAATCTAAAAGGATTGATTGTTGTGTGAGAGGGTGTATGTTGTATTACGACAATGAGTTTGGTAAAAACGATGGTGCGCTAGTTGAATGCAAATTTTGTGGTGAGCCTAGGTATATGTCACATACTAATAATCGGACGGGTAGACAAAAACTAGTTCCGGTGAAGGCAATGTTTTATTTGCCAATTATTCCAAGGCTGCAGAGAATGTTTGCATCACCACAGACTGCAGACAAAATGACATGGCACTATGAGAATAGAAGCACTTCAGGTATGTTGCGCCACCCTTCTGATGGTGAAGCTTGGAAGCACTTTGATCGTGTGCATCCCGATTTTGGCCAGATCCACGTAATGTACGACTTGGCTTATGCTCGATGGTTTTACCCGTATGTCCCATCCCCGGCCAACCCTTATTGTTGTTGGCCAGTTATCGTTACCCCATACAATCTTCCTCCCGAAATGTGCATGTCTAAGCCTTATATGTTCTTGACCTGTGTTATACCGGGTCCAGATAATCCGACAGATGGTATTGACATCTATTTAGAGCCTCTTATTGACGATCTCAAAAGGTTGTGGAATGGTGTTGTGACGTACGATATTGCACGAAAGAGGAATTTTACAATGAGTGCGTGATGTGGACCATTAATGACTTCCCCGCATATGGCATGTTGTCCGGTTGGGGTACTCATGGTAAAATGGCATGTCCTGCATTGCATGGAGCATACAAAGGCCTTTACCTTGAAATTTGGGAAGAGTTCTTGGTTTGACTCACATCGCAGTTTTTACCCGATGATCATGCATTTAGACTAATAAGAACGCTTTTCAAGAAGGGGAAGTTGAATTAGATGGCGCCCCAAGGTTGACGCCGTAATGATCCGGGAAAGGGTTATGGAGCGCCCAAAATCACAGATTTTGGAAAATTGGATCGATTTGAAGGATATGGACAATGGCATAATTGGACAAAAAGAAGTATTTTTTGGGATCCGCCATACATCGAGAGATAATTTATTGAGACACAACCTTGATGTTATGCACATTGAGAAGAACTTTTTGACAATGTTTTTCTCACGGTGATGAACGCCGAAGGAAAAACAAAAGACAATGAGAAGGCGGACTAGACTTACCACTTCTGTAGGCGAAAGGACTTGCATTTGACGAATCGGTCGGATGGGAAGACCACGAAACCCAAAGCCTGTTACTCTTTAAGCTGGCCGAGAAGCCAAGTCGATCTGTCGGTGGATAAAAGAACTTCGGATGCCGATGGTTATTCTTCTAATTTGGCAAGATGTGCCGATGTGAACAAAGGAACCATGATTGGGATGAAAAGCCATGATTGTCATGTATTCATGGAGTGTTTACTTCCTATTGCATTTAGTTCCTTGCCGTCAAATGTTTTAAATCCTTGTTGAACTCACCAATTCTTTAAAGATTTGTGTTCTGCGACATTGAGAGAGGATGATCTCATAAGGATGGAACAGTAACATACCATCATTCTTTGTAAGTTGAGAGAATATTTCCCCGCTTTCTTTGATTCTATGGATCATCTAGCAAGTGCATCTTGCACATGAAGCTAGGCTTGGTGGACCGGTTCAATACAGATGGATGTATCCATTCGAAAGGTACTATAATAAAGTATTCTCTAAAATAAATATTTATTTGAAGGGTTAAATGTATCAATTTTTATCATCAACGTTGTTATTTTTTAGATTTATGGGTGACTCAAAACGGTCGGTGAAAAATAAGGCCAGGGTTGAAGGATCTATTTGTGCAACTTACTTACACCGTGAGACAATCCATTTCTGTTCCCATTATTTTACGAACTTCATGTTGACACCAACAAATAGTAGGAATGAAGTAGAAATTGAAAGTGAAAGACACCCGCTTGCCTTATCAGTATTTTGCCTTTCCGGTCGTCATGGTGGAAAGGAGGTGGATAACTGGATAACGGGCGAAGTGTGGAAGTCAGCCCACGTTCACGTGTTGATCAACCGCGAAGTATATCACCGTATCTAACGTATGTATCATTTTGACCACTTTCAATTTCTTTAATCCACAATTGCTCTTGATCATTTGTTTGATAATGACTTGATCAGGGCATTCTTGTTAACTAAGCCCACAAGCGTACATAAGACTCTTACGCTATATTCATGAATATTTCCCAACGTGGTTTAGGAACCAGGTATGTATTTTGAGTCACATATATATATTATTATTATTTATTGTTTGAAAATACAAAAATATTGTTTGAAAATAGGAACCATAATTTGTTTGCACATGGTGTGTACACAGTGTATAGCGAGGCGTAATCCCTAAAATCCAACACTTGAGAAATTTATCTCATGGTCCTAAATCACGTGTAAAAGAATGGCACACATTCTTTGTAAATGGATACAAATTCCAAACCCACTCAAAAACAGAGGGGAAAATGCTAACGCTGGGGTTTATGTAAAAGGTGACACGGATGGAGGTGAAGATGACTTTACTGGCGTGATTCAACATATATATGAATCGACGTACAATACTTTAGACTATACTAAAAAAATAGTGCTATTTTATTGTAATTGGTTTGATCCATCAAATAGAGGCACAAGAGTGGATCGAAAATATAATCGCTTGACATACACATGAGCGTAAGATACCAAATGTTTGATCCGCTTATCATGGCACAACATGTAAGACAAGTGTATTATGTCCCTTATCCATCAACTCGAAGGGACAAACAAGGTTGGTGTGTCGCAATAAAGATAAAACCACGGGGTCGCATTGAAGCAGATGATACACAGGAAGAAGTGGCTTATCAAGTGGATGAGATGTCTCATGTCAATGTAGTAAATGAAGTGGAACCCATTACTCGACTACGTGACAATCCAATCACATATGAAGATGTAGATGGGGATGAAGAATTAAATGAAGAAGTGGCAGAACCATCAAGATCTGAAGACGATGCCGAAATTGAGTGGGCGTAATGGGCGATTGAACTTGTTTAGTTTTTTACAATTTGAGAAATTAATGTGTAACACTATATTTTAATTTGTCGGTTATTTTCATAACTTGTTTATTTTTATGGAATTCATTTGTAATATTGTTATGTTTAAATATAATATTTCATTCAAGTATTATTCAATTGCTCTATATGACAGATATGGCATCGGAGGTTCAGAGCGACTGCACCACCCGGTGGTGGTAAATGGAAGGGGAAGGATCGCCGACCCCCTCGCCGTCGAGGCCGACCATCATTAGGCGTGACCCTATCGGGTTTTCGACGTTGTCATCTACACGTCGCCCCTAGTACATCTACGCCGAGATGACTGATACACCTCCCGCACCTAGACGACCTATGCACCACCTACACGGACTTCAGCACATTCGACACGGCGACTGGGCACGTTCGGCACCTTTGCCTCACATTGACATGATCCCCACCGGGGTTCCAGCAGCCACATGGCGCCGAGTTCCCATGTTGTGCACGATCCGGTGGTCGATGCTCATCATCCGACCATGATTATAGTACGCCATATACGATGACACCGATGTTGGGCAGACGGGAGGAGCAGGAGGTTCAGCAGAGGAGGTTCTTGAGCAGGGAGGCCAGAGCCCGACACTCTTGAGATGTTGTATGATGGTCGAGTTCTTATCGTGCCATCTGGTAGAGGGTAAGTATTTGCAATTTTTTCGAGTTATTAATAATTTACATGTATATATATATATATATTATTTAACATGTTTTTATTGTTCAGTTTCTTCCTCAAAGCTGCTGCGTTAGCTATCACAAAGAACAATTGAGGAGAATTACCAGAGTTTTGGCCCACCTGGGGACATCAAGGATTTTGAGCGGGACCATATGTTTAATTCTTTCAGAGTAAGTTGCAATTTTTATTTTATTGCATATTATTTTATTTTCGTAAATTTCAATTATGTTTAATAATGTCTTATATTGATCTGACGAGGTTGCTTGGGAGGAAAAAGATGAGGAGGCGATGGAGAAGAATTTTCATATGAAGGCCTCCCACCGCCTTTTCGACATGCTTGAGATGCGCATCGGGATCGCCACCAGTTGGATAGAGACGAGCTGCAGCGGCTGGTAGCGCTGGAACTCCCTCGAGTTCCAGGCGACCAGCAAGGCCAAGAAGAATAGGGCCTCTGAGAAGGGTGGCGGCTGCACTGGAGGCGATGTCGGGCCAAAGACGCAGCTTAGACTTGTACGTGTTATAAAATTGTTATTATTATTATTTTATTATTATTATTATTATTATTATTTATTTAAATTTTTTATTAATACAATCTCGATCGAGGAGGTTGGGAGAGAAGTTGATTGCACGAGCTTCATCTTGCAACTCATACTGAAGAGGAGTAATTGGTGATTTCATTGATGAGCGTTGAGACGGACTCAGGTAATTATAAAATATAATAAATATTTTTTAATAATGTTTATATTGTTTTGTTAAAAAAAGATTTGACTTATTTGTTTGTTTAACAGAGGAGTTTGAGGCGAGGATGTCTCGCTTAGATCTCGTGAGCTCATCATGTTCTCCATCTCGAGCCCTGACGATCTATCTACACCATCGAGGTTTGGGCGAAGTGGTTGGCGGAAGAAGAAGGGCGCCTATATGGTCTTGGCGACCTTGCCAAAGAACTACAAAAAGGGCCCGCCGCTACACACTGGAGAGTCGCCGAGTAGTAGTCTTTGCCACCGGTCGCTCTGCCGCGGATGACCAGGAGATAGCCGAGTTGAAGCGACCGTGGCCCAAAGCCAGAGAGCTTTTGACTCAGTGCCGCAGCGAGAGCAGATGTACGGTTGCTAGCTCGCCGACCTACTCGCCTCGGCCTCACCTCACCGCCTCGGCCTCGCCTCGCCTCCGCCTCCGCCTTCGCCTCGCGTACTCATGGTTATGTCGATGATCCGGATGATGTAGAGGATCTCGATCATGATCGAGTACTGTGACTATTAGTTCTGTTTGTACTTATATTTTTTCATATTTTGGATATCATTTTTTTCGTTTGGATATTATTTTAGTTCTTGATTTTTATTCGTTGAATTTTTTTATTTATTATGTTTTCTTTTTTTAATTTGCTTTTTAGTTTACGTTATCACATTTTTATATATGGAAAATCAATTAATAATTAAATTAAATTAAATTACAAGTAATTTTTAATTAAATTAATAAATAAATATGTTTAATATGAGAGTAAATTATTTTTATAATTAAACAAATAAATAATTAAATTAATTAATTACTTAAAGAATAAAATTAATTTGGTTATTAATTAATAATTTTATTATTTTTATTAAAAATTCCCGACATCGACGGCCTAAGCCGTCGAAATATTTCGATTTACCGACGGTCAAGTCGTGAAATCTAACGACGGCTTTATCCGTCGGTAATGCACCTCATTTAAGCGGTTATACGTCGGTATTAAACCGATAAGGAGAGTCGTCGGTAATCCTTTATGACGCCTATATTTCCGAAGCGGGTTTTAGTAGTCGGTTATCCGTCGATTGTCTGGATTCGACGGCTTTTATGGATGCAAGCGAACTTTGGTAGTCGAATCCCGTGTTTTCTTGTAGTGTTAGCAATTCTTGACGCTTCAAAATTAGTAGCGCTTTCCTGAGGAAGCGCTAGCTATTATCAATCATTTAGTAGCGCTTTCTCAGGTAAATGCTAGTGAATATTTTTCTGCGTTTTTAGCTAGCGCTTTAGTGATAAGCGCTGTTTAAAGTGGCGTCATATTTTACAAAATCTGTTGTAGTGTTACTTATTTTTTAAAATTTTATTAAAATTAAATAAAAATTGAATTACGGTTCTCTTTCTCTTCTCCCTTCCACCACCCCCCCCCACCACCTCCACCTCCCCCCCCCCCCCCCACAAAACACTCCCACTGGCCATCCATTTCCCCACTTCCCTACTGGCCCTCACCCAAGCTTTCCAGTAGTTTCTCCCAAATTTCCAACCACTTTCCATCACAACATCAATAGCATACAAACATTGTCTGAAACCCATGGAACCTTTTATTTCAAAAGTATGAACCCAATGTCACCCACCTTCACTTAACCATCATCCACCATCATTACACAAACTACACCAAGACCAAGTTTGAGAACCTCTAAACAGCGACCTCAATCAAGATAGAAGGAACAACCCCTAAAAACACCAGTGAAATAAAAAAGAGAAGGTATAAAATATTAAAGAAAAAAAATAAAGAAGGTAAAAAAGGGGTTGGGCACTCTCCCCCATCCACCATCGCAGCGCTAGCGACCCGCCGGCGGCGGAAACGCGGCTCCTCCACTACCCTTTTGTAGCTCGTGGGAGTCCCGGGCGTGACACCTCCTTCCCATCCCCCTCTCACGGATCGATCTCTCTCTCTCTCTCTGCAGTGTGTGGATTGCCTTTGGGGTCTTGGCTTCCACACTCAGTGCACAATAGATCCGAGCGCTATTAAACATGGATATAACATATCAAAGGTTGCAATCCACACCCAGGGGAGACAAAGGCAACCTGGGGGGTTTGGATTTTTATTTTGGGTTTTAATTTCATTTAAATCTACATTTAGTTTCACTTGGAATAAAATCCTATAATGTGACGTGTTAATCTAGTCAGCAAATAAAAAATTATTAATCCTAATTATATGACATGGCAATGCTAGATTGGACTGTCATTTGCCAACTCAACGTGAAACTAACGGAGATGGACGGAGAGGGACAAAAAAAAGGTTCAAAATTGTAGGGATGAAAATGAAATTTTTTTTGCAGAGACTAAATTCAAAACACCCCATATTTGTATAGGGACGAAAAACATATTTAAAACTTTTTTTTTTCATGTTGAGTCATATTACACTTCCGTATTGTATCAAACTAAATCAATATTGATTTTTTTTTCTTAAATGATTTATTTGATTGAAAAAAATTCATAGATTTCAACTTTTCTTAATTTATTTATTAATATTTCAGTTTTTCAATTAATATTAAATATAATATACGATATTTGCTAATAGTTATTCCGATTTTTAAATTTTAAAAAATTTAAACTTCTTTTTATTTTATTTTATTTATTTTATTTTTATTAGCAAACAATTATTATTTTCTCAATTTGACCAATTTTCAGAAAAAATATTTTTCAATTTAATTTTTTATGTTTTTCTAAATTGCCTGTATATTGTAGCTTTTTTCATAGAAAATAATTTTCAATGTGTGTGATGTGTGGTGTGTGTGACCTACTGCATGTAATTAAGTTGAATGTTAATTAGTACCTAAAGAAAATTTGATAAGGGAAGGGAACAAGCATGCATCCCGTGAGACACAATCATGTTTCTCCTTTCAACTGGACTTAAAAGATAGCCATAGCCTATGGGCTTAGAGGCGGCAAAATGGGCTGGGCCGGCCCAAAAAGGCCCAAAAAAACGTAGAGTTTGGGCAATAAAATATGAGCCTGATTTGCAACCGGGCATTTTTGGCCCGACCCAATAAAGCTTGAGCCCGTACCAGGCTAGCCCGACCGGGCTTCGGGTGGCCCGCATATATTTCCAAAATAAAAAAATGTCATGTTACTCGCATAGGTTCCATTCCAAGTCTATACTGTTAGCCATTCTTCATTGTCACTTTTTTTTTCTTTCGAATAAATAACAATCTGAGAGTTTATTATCTCTCCTTATGCTTAATTGAAGTTGGTATCGTCAAACATCTTGTCAAACGCCTATACAAGGGATGCATAGTTGGCATTAATTTGTTTAAAACAATTAATGATGTCTAGTACTCATGTACAAAATAAAAGTGTTATGCTCTCTGGTACCTTGCGTAAATATTGGAGTCATCATGTGATAGATATTAGACATATGAAAAGTCATATTCATTGCAACAGAATTGAGTTGGAGCTAGCAAACTCGGCAATGCGCGTGCACGGGCACTATACATATGGCCATATATAAAGTCTGAGATTGTTCTTCACTACACCAGTTGGTGAATCAATATGAGATGAGACAGTGACAAAATTTGATTTGATTTTTGTGTAAACAAATTAGCGCTTTATATAATATGGGCCGCCCGAAAAAGCCCGCAGCCCGCACAGGGCCGGACTTGGGCTGCAAATTTTGAGCCCAAATTTTATCCGGGCTTTATGGCCCGGCCCGATAAAACCGAGCTCGATACGGGCCGGCCTGTTATGGGTCGGGTAGCCCGTTTTGCCAGCTCTATATGGGCTCACTACTTGGCTCTATCACAATAGGTTAAAGGAAATTGTTAAATACACCTCCTGCTTTGCTAGAAGACACCCCTTATTAGGTTTTTTTTTCCTAAAATGCCACCATCCTTAAATATATTTTCGGACGTTTTAAACTCAGGTCATTTACAGACAATTTACAACCTCCAAAAATGTATTTGTGAACCAAATATAAGACGTTTCGGAAATACATTTACAGACAGATTTTGTGAGAACTCTATAAATCTATTTACGAACGCGTATAAATGCATTATGAAAATACATTTTCGGAGGTTATCTGAACTTGGAAAAAACAAAGTTTTCTTTAAACAACAACGAGTTGAAATAACTGAACACTATTTGTATTTTGCAATACCATAATCACAACTTCACATAACCAAATAACCACAACTCTCAATATGTTGTATCATCAAAAATACTATTTATATGTTGAAAAGAACAATATTAATAATTCAACGTGGAAATACAAGTACAATTAGTCTTTACATGGGTCCACAAATGTTTTTTCCGATAGAATATTTGAACTCTCAGTAACATATGAACTAAACATAGACATCTTATAAACATGTGAGAACTCTCATGCTTGAGCTTCAGGTACAATGTTTGCCCCATGAACTAAACGTAGAAGGGATCAGACAACCATCTTTCAAGTACGTCTATAAGTAAGACATAATATGCATTATTCAATCAATCGTATCACTTAAACATACGAATTAATTTTCAATATATTATTTCATATTTTATCTGTAGAGAGTGGCACTTTATCACACGATGGATGCAAATCATGTGATGAATGGCTTGGACGTCCTTTCTTCGACCTTCGGACCGCTTCTTGGAACTCTAACGCTTGACTTCTTGCTTGGCCCTTGGTGTCAGAATCCTCGATATGGAGATTTGTGACTTCGCTTCTAGAGAGAGAAATTAAAGAGAGAAAGAGAAGAATTAGACAAGGTGGGAGAAATGAGAACGAGGGAGGGGTATTCATAGTGTTGTAATTTGACCCCTTTGCCCTGTGAACCATAACTTGCTGACAAGGGTTGCGAAAGGTGTTGTTTGCGTCGCGAAGCCGGGCTAAAAATTGTTCTAAACAAATTTTATTTCACGTTGCGACACTACCCGAAATCCAAAGTCTTAGTTTTAATTCCTCTTAATTAACTCCAAGCCCATATCAAACCCCAACTCAATATCCTAATCATTCCTAAAGAGCCCTAACCACCTAATCACCTTTAATCACGCAATGGAAGAAATGGAGTAAGCGAGAAACGAGATGTTACATCTGACATTTGTGTGAGATGGGTCAACTGATGTGGCATCTACATGTACAATGACAAGAGTGTTAGACAGACACTTAACATGCCACATCAGCACTCTTAACACTATTAACTAACAGACCCACACGGGCAAGGACGAATCTACGTTTACAACTTGAGTTTCAATGTTTTCTATATTATGTCTGTGTGCTATGAAAAGATTTGCCCCCACGCATATACAATAACCAACAATAGGTTCTATACTATTTTACTTACGTTTACAAGAAAGAAAGATGGTGGCGTTGAGGATTGTGGCTCTGATAGAGGTTCAGTGATGGTGGGGTTTTAAGGAGTAAACTAATGACACAAATGAAGTTTGTTACATACTGGAGCATTTTTTTTTCGTGCACATAGATACATACTTTCAATAATGACGTTTATTAAACCACTTTCATATTTTTTACTTTGGTAATAAAGCTATGTTTAATATTATAATTCAAAGTAAAATTGAAGCATATGAAAAAGATGAAACTGAATGAGGAAAATAACAATTTATTCTCATTAACCTTCAACAGAGTAGATTACAATGTATTTATACTAACCACAAGGCAGTTGGAATTAAATGTAAATGCAACAGAAATGAATACAAATGAAACTAAAATGTAAATGTGAATAACTGTCAGTTAGTTGTCAACAGCTGGCGTAACTAATTGGCTGAGTTGGCACCCTTCTCTTCTAATGTTGAGACCCCCCTGCAACCTTGAGGAGGGTGGAAAATGTCCACCATACCAAGCTTGATAATCAGCTCATGAAATGGTCGAGGGTAAGAAGCCTTAGTAAACAAATCAGCAACCTGAGACTTACACTACAAGAAAAAGCGCGAATACCGATAGCCAATTATCGAGGTCACAACCCGTTGCCAAAAAACTGGAGTTTTCGACGGCTAATGTTATCGAAAACTCTGGTTTTTTGGCGACGGGTTGTGACCATCGGTAATTGGCCATCGATATCCGCGCTTTTTGTAAAGTTCTCGCTTATTTTTCAAATACCGACGGTCCTAGCTTGTCGGTAATCACAACGGTCAATTGAGTCAACGAGTTTACCGACGGTCTTAGCCGTCGGTACAGCCGCATCAGACTGCTGAGTTTACCGACGGGTTTAAGCCGTCGTTACGTCAAATGAGGCTTTGGTAAACTCCTTATATGACCAGAGGTTAACCTTTCTTCCCCATTCCCAGATCAGTCTTCTCTTCTCTCCTCTCTCTCTTCCGCCACCACGCCGCCGTCCACCGCATTTTCGCCTCCCTTGAGCTCGTGCTTCCGTCGTTCTTCACCTCCTTCCCTTACCGTTAGTCCTCTCTCGCACAGTACTCCCAGCTCGCACCTCCATTTCTCCCTCTCTCGCGGCCACACTCCCGTACTCCCACCGCAGCTCGCACCGCCACGCCGCAAAGAACCACCTGCGTTCACCACACGACCGCAACTCGCCTCCCTCATGCCGTTGTTCTGCTAGCTCGATGACGCCCTCCAAGACGTCGTCGTTCCTGCTTCGTCATTGTTCCTGCTTCCCGATCGTTCTACGTCGTGGTTTTGCTTCTGCTAGTTTTAACGTCCCTGTAGCTGCTGGTACCCACCTGGTTTTGGTGTGTTCTTCTTGCTTTTCTGTTGGTTCAATTTTGCTAAACCCAAAGCCTCCTCATTGCTTTGTTCATCTTCGAATTCGTGTTGTACAGAAAGCTTCTCCTCAGAACGAAAACGCAAGCACTGATTCTGTTGAAACTCCATCCCTTCAACCCTCTTCCCCAAAACTGCCTCATAGTTCCTCCTCTTCTCTGCTTCATCATTTCAGGTACTCTTTTTTATTTTGAGTTTCTTGTGGAGTTGAAATTTTGATAAATTTGTTGTTTTAACTATGTGAATTTAGTTTTATGCATGAATTGGGACTTTGAATGTATTGTTCAAGTAAGGTAATCATGTTTGCTAGGTGTAATACGAGTGGTTGTTGATTGCAAATTAGTTGATTGTTACTGTCATGTGAGCTATATTAGTTTATTTAGATGATTGCAAATTTGTTTATGAATTTTATTATAGGCATCTTCAACTGATTATCCATACTTGAGAGCATAATATTAGCCATTGGCAAAGGTTAATCATTCGACTGATATATGCATTGAATAGGACTTGATTGAATTACTGCATCACATAACTTCCAATCAGAAATTAGTAAATCTTATTTATGGTTGTTGATTGCAAATTATTAATGATGTTGTGTGATGCTACTGTCATGTGTCATGTGATGTTGTGGAGACATTGATTTATTGGTTCTGGTTTTTCTCAAAAGGGAGTTCTGATTCTTTAATTGGTTTTTGCTAGAATCTACTTCTTCTGCTTCAATTGGATTACTACTTGTGCTATAGCTATCATTTCTTATATTAATAATACTATGGCTTATAAAAAAAAGATTTGACTTTAGACTCCATAGTGAAATTTTAGCTCTGCTTAGTTCTTTCAACTCCTCATTATTGGTTGTATTGGGTTAGCTAGCTAGTTCTGAGTCATATGGTGTGGACTCTGGATAGACCAAAGCCAAAGGCTTCTGCTTAAGTTTCTCTTTTATGTACACACACTCACAACCATCTTGCTAATTTATGTGTGCTAATTTTTATTCCAGTTGCCAACACAGTTGCCACCACCGCCTGTGCCACCACTACTCCTACATTGGACCATCCATCGCTGCCATCACTGAGGCGTCTCTCTCTTTCTCTCTCACTGACATATTTTGTGGTTAGTGATTTCGTGCTTTAAATTGTATGTTATAGGATTATTTTGTTGTTAGCGATTTCGTGCTTTAAATGGCAGTATTATTGAATATTTTTCTATTATGCTTTGACGCTTGAAATGTCGGGTCATTTTGGGTGGAAAAGGGTTGGCTGTTGACCCCCACACCGACATATTTCTTTGATTTCCTTCATAGGTCTCTCCATAGAGGGAACTTTGAAGTGATGTATGTTTTGGCTAACAAATATACGTGAGTGAGTACTTTTGTATTCCTTACCTATATTTGAGTGTCTAGGAAGGGGTTATGATCACGAATTGGTCAGTGTCACACCCCAAGTACGAAGTGTTTAGTAAAGTGATAAATCCTGATAATTTCATGTTTGCTTAGGCGTCATGATCCTATTAGGTTTTGTTATATAAACCGAGCCACCATTAGTAAGATGTGTAATTATAGATGAAATGGATGAATGATGTAGTGGTTGTGATATGTGCATATATGTTAGTGATATAAACTGTCGTAGCCGTAATATTGCCGTGCTGGAACCTTGGGGAAGATGAGTACCCAAGTTATATAGTTTTATAGGAACCTTGATTTTGTGAAAACTTGATCATAACGTTTTTAACGAACTTCAAGAAACTTAGGATTAGTTATGAATGTGTTTTTCGCAGGATATCGAAGGGTACAATCCCCTAGACATCAGCATGCTATGAGAAGGGCAAGGAGTATTGTAGGATGATTTGCAAAGAAAAGTGATGTTGAGGACTTAAACAACATAGGCCTGGCAGAGAAAAACCGATATTAAATTTTATTAAATATATTT
Organism: Calophaca sinica; assembly: GCA_037113605.1. NCBI lineage: Eukaryota > Viridiplantae > Streptophyta > Magnoliopsida > Fabales > Fabaceae > Calophaca > Calophaca sinica. The sequence continues at coordinate 31,418,204 of CM073731.1, forward strand.
TAATTAGTTTATTGCTTTATTTCTATGCTTGTTATTAGTACCGGAGAAAAGTCTTAGCTTCCCGTTTGATGTTCAATATATTATTGAGTGCATGTACTTTTTTAGGGTACCACGTGTTTATTGTATATTGATATATGAGAGGGTTGCTTGGGAGGAAGAGGATGAGGGGCGGATCGAGGAGAACTTCCATCCCACCGCCTCTCTGATATGCTTAGAGATGCCCGCATCAAGGAATAGCCCTACTGGATAGGAGATAATCTCTGCCAGCAGCTGGGAGAGCACTGGCGCTCCGCTGAGTACAAATCCATCTGCGCGAAGGCCAAGAAGAACAGAGCCTCTGAGAAGGGTGAAAGCTTGCACACCGGAGGTTCCATCAGTCAAGCGCATCACGTAGCTCGACTTACACATGTTATATAGTTGTTGTTGTTGTTGTTGTTGTTGTTGTTGTTGTTGTTATTATTTATTATTATTTATTATTTATTTAAGGTTTTTTATTAAATAATTACAGTCGAAGAGGTTGGGTAGAGAGGTACAGTTGCACGAGCTCCATCGTGCAACTCATATTAGGAGAAGTACCAGTGATTTTGTTGATAATCAGTCGAGGCGGACCCAGGTAATTGTAAAATATAATGAATAGTTTTTTAATAATGTTTATATTGTTTTCTTACAAAAAAAATTGACTTATTTGTTTATGTTTGACCGGAGGAGTTTGAGGCGAGGATGCCTCAGATTAGATCTCAGACATCATCATGTTCTCCGTCTCAGAGCCCTGAGGATCCATATGCACCGCTCAGGGTTTGGGCAGATGTTGTTGGTGGTAAGAAGAAGGGTCGCCTATACGGTGCTGGAGACCTTGTCAGCAACTATAGGAAAGGGACCAGCCGCTTCCACATCGGAGAGTCATCGAGTAGTGGTGGTCCCAGTCGTCATTCTGCCGCGGATGAGCAGGAGTTAGCTGCTCTGAGGCAGAGAGTGGCCGCTTCCGAGGAGGAGACCCGTCGGACAAACGCCATTTTGGCTCAGGTGCTGCAGCGACAAGAACAGATATATCAGATGCTAGCTAGCCAGCAGCCTCTGCCGCCTCCTCCGCCTCATGGTACTGATCATGTCGATGACGCAGATGGTTTAGAGCATCTTAATCATGATCAGGACTACCAGGATTATTAGTGATTTTTGTGCTTATTTTTTTTGATATTTTTGATATTGTTCGGATATTTTTTTAATTACTGATATTTGTTTGGATATTTTTTTATTTATTACGTTTCTTTTTTACTTTGTTTTTTAGTTTACGTTATCACATTTTTTAATATGGAATAAATTAATAATTAAATAAGTAAATAAATAAATAATTAATAATTAAAATTAATCAATTTAATTAAATTAAATTAAATTAATAGTTAATTAAATTAATTTATTAAATTAAATATAATCAATTAATCAATTAATTTAATAAATTATTTAATTAAATTCAAAAAAAAATTAAGAATACCGACGAGTATGGCTATCGGTAATCATGGTCTGGCATTACCGACGGCCTCAACCGTCGGAAACCTACCGACGGCCTTGACCGTCGGAAATTACCGCCGGATGTTAACCGACAGTTTTGCCCGTCGGTATTACCGACGATAAAAAAAACCTCATCGGTAATCATTTGCAACGCCCATCTTACCAACGGCCTAGTGGCCGGTGGGCTAGTGGCCGTCGATAAATTTACCTTTCCGACGGCTTTTGGTCGTCGGTACGCCCGCGTTTTCTTGTAGTGTTAAAAGCAATAGAAAGGAGTCGCATCAAACCAGATTGTGACTTTTCCCTAACCAAGTGACAGTCAATATCAAAATGTTTAGTACGCTCATGAAACACCGGATTAGCGGCAATATGTAAAGCACTCTGGTTATCACAATATAAGACAGGAAGACGTGAGGAAGACTGTGACAAATCAGCAAGAAGATAGCAAATCCATTGCAATTCTCGGGTAGCAGATGCTAGAGCTCTATACTCTGTCAGCAGAGGAGTAGGATACTGTGTTTTGCTTCTTAGACTTCCATGACCCCAAAGAATGACCGATAAAAAAGCAAAAACCTGAAATGGAGCGCCTAGTATCAACACATCCACCCCAATCAGCATCAGAAAGTCCCAATACATGCAAATCTGATGTGCGGGAAAAGAATAAGCCTCGACCAGGAGATCTTTTCAAATATCTTAAAGACTCGCAGTGTTGCCTTGTGATGAACTTCAGTCGGTTTGGCCATAAACTGACTCAATTGCTGAGTGGCAAATGAAATGTCTGGTCTGGTAGTAGTCAGGTAAATTAGTCTTCCAATCAAGCACCTGTATGCTGCCACATCAGTAAAAGAATTGCTAGAATCCTGATACTGTCGAACAACAAGATCAATGGGAGTTGCAACCGGTTTACAACCAGTAAGACCAGAGCCAGCAAGTAATTCTAAACAATATTTGCGTTGGCAAAGGGAAATTCCCTTAGATGAGTGTGCCACTTCCAAGCCCAAGAAGAACTTAAGTTGGCTAAGATTTTTGATTTTGAAAGCATCATGCAAAAGAGATTTAATGTGATTGAACTCAAGAAGTGAGGTGCCTACCAATATAATATCATCCACATATACAAGCAACACTGTAAATGAATCAATGGAAGACTTTATGAATAGAGTATGATCAATATGACCTTGAACAAAACCATGTGAAGTCAGAAAACATGTGAGCTTTTCAAACCATTGACGACTGGCATGTTTGAGGCCATAAAGAGATTTGTGGAGTCTGCATACTTGACCTTGTTTAGGAGCTGTCACACCTTGTGGAGCCCGCATATATACATCTTCATGTAGGAATGCATTGTTAACATCCAATTGGTGAAGATGCCAACCATGAATGGCAGCCAAAGCAAGTAAAATTCTAACTGTGGAGAGCTTTGCAACTGGTGGGAAAGTCTCAAAATAATCCAAACCTTCTGTTTGGTTGAATCCTTGCGCAACTAATCTGGCTTTGAAACGCTCTATAGATCCATCCGCATGCCTTTTTATTTTATAAACCCACTTACTGCCAATAGGAACAGCAGTAGCAGGTAAGTCAACAAATTGCAAGGTTTTATTCACATTTAAGGCTTCTATTTCTTTATCCATAGCCTCTATCCACTTGGGATCTTTGCAAGCAGCTGAATAAGAAGTAGGCTCAGTAATAGAAGTCAGAGACAAGGCATAAGCTTGGTGACTAGAAGAAAGATTATCATAGTGAAGATAATCAGACAAAGGATATGGAATGGTAGACACATGATTGCAAATATAGTCATTTAAGTGAGAAGGTTTGTGTGAAATTCTTGTGGATTTTCGAAGAGCAGGGTTTGATTGTGGTGTTATAACAGTTTCAGCAGCAGTAGGTGATGTAGAAGAAACAGAATCAGAAGAATTATTTGAAACAGAATTAGTAGACACATTCTAAAAAACAGTGGGTGAAAAAGTAATTGGAGGAGGAGAAACAGTTTGTTGTGATGCAGAATTGCTGTCACTGGTTTGTGAAACAGAAGAGTAAAAAGATGGAGGATTAGGAACAACATTGGATGTAGTAGAATGAAAAGGGAACTCGAGATCATAAAATTGCACATCTCTGGAGACTATAATTTCTCTGGTGTTGACATCCAATAATACATATCCTTTCATGCCTAGTTTGTAACCTAAGAAAGCACATTTCCTTGCTCTAGGTGCAAACTTATCTCTGTGACTTGAGAGAGTTGATGCATAAGACAAACAAGCAAAAGCCTTTAAACTGTTAAGATCAAGTGGCTCACCATGTAAAACTTCATAAGAAGACTTATTTCCTAACAGTCTAGTAGGTATTCTGTTCATCAAATACACTGAATGTAGTACAACATAGAACCAATAGCTTTTGGGTAACTATGACTGCATCATTAAAGCTCTGCTTATATTTAAAATATGCTGATGTCTTCTTTCGATTCTACCATTCTGCTGTGGAGTAGCCACACAACTCCTTTGATGCATTATCCCTTTAGAAGCATAAAATTCTGGTAATATAAATTCTGGCCCATTATCACTTCTTACAACTTTTACCTTCTTTTCAAATTGAGTTTCAATCATGGAAATGAATTTCTTCACACAGTGAGACACTTCAGACTTCAATTTAATCATCACAACCCAAACATATCTACTAAAATCATCTAGAATGGTTAAAAAATATCTATGACCATGTACTGATTTAGTAGAAACTAGACCGCATATATCTAAGTGGATAAGTTCAAATAAGGATTTTGCATTACTGTCATTAATAGGGAAGGGTAATCTCTTTTGTCTAGACATATGACAAACATCACAAACATTGTGCATAGCTGCTGGGATATATGAATATTGTTTATTCAAACACTGCATTCTATCATAGGATAGATACCCTAACCTCAAATGTCATAGCGTGGCAGAGGATTTAACATTTGTGCTGAAAGAAAAAGCAGAAGCTAAAGTTGTGGTAACACCTGATGCAGAACAATCTGTCTCTAGATAATAGAGTCCTCCAATTTCTCTAGCCAAAAGAATCTTCCTTAAATGCTGCTTGTCCTGTATTATGCAAGAATCGGGTCCAAAAACCAATGAGCAAGACTGCTCTTTGCTCATATTAGCAACAGATATCAAATTGACTGCTAACATAGGAAGATACAACACATTATCTATGATTAACTTTCCCACAGATATCACAGTGAGTTTGACTTTCCCACTAATTAATGCATCAACAGAATTTCCATTTGGCAAATTTATTGCAATTGGATTGATTTTGTTGTGTGAAACAAACCAATCAATATTATCACATATATGATGAGTAGCTCCTGTATCTAAAATCCATCTCGAATTAAAAGATACTGGGATAGTTTTACCTGCCACATGTGCTGCATGGCAGTTGCTCTTCCCTTCTGCCATATTTGCTGAAGGTTTGATCTCAACTGTGTTCTTTTCAAGCAATGCTACCAAGTGATTATATTGTTCCTTTGTCAAAGTCATGTTATCACTTTCTGTTTTCCCTGCAGAATCAATCACAGACTTGCTTTCCGTGTCTTCAACAGCTACATTATTTGCATAAGAACTCTGTCCACGGCCAAAATTAGGTGGACAACCATGCTTTTTGTAGCATGTCTCTACTGTGTGGCCGATTTTCCCACAAAACGTGCAGACTTTTCCATTTCCACTTCCTTGGAAACCTCCATTACCTCTTCCTCTACCTTGAAAACCTCCAATACCTCTTCCTCTTCCTTAACTCTTTGAACCTTCTACTGCATTAACCAGTGCTCCAGAGTCCTCATTTGAATCAGCAGATGAACCACCTTTTAATTGTCTTTCTTGTTCCTTAACCATTGAGAAGACTCTATTAATCAGAGGCAATGGTTCCATAAGAAGTATTTGTGATCTTACACCTTGGTATTCTTCATTCAAACCAACCAGGAATTGAATCACTATATCTTCCAATCTGAAACTCCTTGCATTTCTCATGGCTAAGCAAGTACAAGTCGTGCGACATGTACATTGAGGCAAAGGCCTATACTGCTCTAATTCTTCCCACAAAGTTCTCAATTCAGTAAAATACTCTGAAATTCCAAGATTACCTTGATTTAGATTTGAAATCTCCTGTTGCAACTGTGATACGCGAATTCGATCACCTCTCATGAATTTGTCTTTCAGGTCAAGCCAGACATCGATCGCATTTTCAACAAACACCATGCTCTCATTAAGTTCTGGAGTCATTGAATTGATTATCCAAGAATGCACAAGATTGTTGCATTTCTCCCAAGCTACAAAGTTCAGATCCGTTTCGTTCGGCACCGGGATTGAACCATCGATAAAACGAAACTTATTTTTCAACCCTAACGCTCTTCGCATTTTTCTCGCCTAGCTATGATATTTCTTTCCCGATAACTGTAACTACGGTGTAACCGAAACAGAAGTTGTTGATTCTAAGTGATGAACATAATATGGATCAAACGATTGATCTTGATTCACACTTTGATTGTTGTTGTTCGAAGAAGGAGAATTGTTGGTCGAATTTCTCGCCATTTCACCAAATTGAAAAGAAAATCAAACGAATGAAGAAGAAGAATCGATCAGAATTTTCACCAACGAATTCAGAGATCACGCGACGGAAACAGAGCGGGACGAACCCGCTCTAATACCATCAAAGTAAAATTGAAGCATATGAAAAAGATGAAACTGAATGAGGAAAATCACAACTAATTCTCATTAACCTTCAACAGAGTAGATTACAGTGCATCTATACTAACTACAAGGCAATTGGAATTAAATGTAAATGCAACAGAAATGAATACAAATGAAACTAAAATGTAAATGTGAATAACTGCCAGTTAGTTGTCAACAGCTGGCGTAACAAACTGGCTGAGTTGGCATCCTTCTCTTCTATTGTTGAGAATGATTGTGTTTGAATAGAGCAAAATATATTGAAAAATATTTATTTTGTATTTAATACAGATTCGATTAAATAAAACAGAACATAAAAAAATATGTTTTGATTTTATTAAAAATGTGAAACTAAATTAAAATTAAAATTAAAATAAACTACTTCATTTCGATCCTTTTATTTGTGTGTCAAGTATAACAGTAATTTTCATAATAGATAAGACTGTCAAAGAAAATATCTTGCATAGTAATCAAAGTGCAGTTTTACTATGCTTAGAAAAAAATATGTTGTTGAGTAAAAAAAAAAAACATGTTGCCTTTTATTATACTTGTTTTGTTTTAAAATAATTATCATCTGAAAAAAAATATTAATTTGCTTAAACTTTTGCTAGTTTAAAATTGGTGAATAAAGCCACTTTCATTATGAGTTTGCCCTAACAGCTTAAAATTTCTGGATCTGTCCCTACACACGGGGGACTAACCTGACAAACGTTTTATAATTCTAGAGATCCATTTAGAATAATGATAATATGGTGGACTATAACAGGTACTACAATTTCAAGAACCAAGCTTGGTATTTACTTTTTTTTTTTCCTTTTAAAATGAAATCATCGGTTTTAAAAAGCCAAGTTGAATAAGAAATTCCTATTCCTTGCCTACTTGCATCCCGACTGACCTTTTTATTTTTTGTGCAATTAGCCTTGTACAATCCTGGTTTTCACTTTTCATCAGGATATGTCACTTGTTGCTGACAATACTAGCTAATTTCCTAATTATATTTTGAAATTTGCAATATAAAAAACAAATGATAAAATGAGGTTTTTTCTAAAATTTTGTTTATTAAAATAGAGATTTTTAATTTTTTTAAAATTGGGGTTTGATTTGGGTTTTAAAGTTTTTTTATTACATTTTTTATAGTTCGATTTTTTTAACGTGTGCAACCTTATACACGATAAGAATAATTAATTATTCACTATAATAGTTGGCCACAATCATTTAAGTCTACGTCCGTTCCTGAATCTGAATGTGATTTCTTTTATCGGAAGGTACTAATGTTTATTGCTTCTTGTCAAACTTTGTTTTGAAATCTAAAATTACGTTGACATTTTTTCACAAACGAGGTCCTATTGCGATAATCAAAACACTCTAATCACTTGTAGCCTTGTAGGTGGTCAATGCCCATCCAAATTAAACACACTGGGGATTCATTGTTAGTACTACACAAACACGAGGACATCGTTAAATATAGAAAACACGGTTCATACCCCTGCTTCACCGAATCATTGAGAGCCAGGTCCAGGTCACCTGCATGCACCTGTAGTTAGAAGTGTTGACAAATTAGAAATTGGAAGCGAAACCGAGACCTCCTTCAAGCCCAACTTTTTCTCCAGTTAACAACTGTCGACGAAAGCAAGTGTTAACCGTGGGCTGCTAGTTTCCCACTCTCCCTGGCCCACAAGGCAAGAAAATCCGCAAACAAACAATTCAACGGTTCCCGTGTTCGTGTCCACATCGTAGCCACGTGCATTTATTTATTTATCTCTCTCAAATTCTCACATGCTTATAAACCTCGAATACTACATAGTACATATACTCCTCCTACGTTCCCTCACTCTTCAGTCAATTTCACAAACGAACTCCCACCTGAGCTAAAAACAAACCATCACACATTCGCAGATGAAATCACTTTACGGACACAACAAGTCAGTGTACTACTCATGCTCATCATCTGAAACGAGCACTTCTAACATTCCAAATACATCTCACTGTGACGAGGAAATCTTGTTAGCATCAGCGAGGCCCAAGAAACGTGCGGGGCGTCGAGTATTCAAGGAGACGAGGCACCCCGTGTACCGAGGAGTACGAAGTAGGAGCAACAACAAGTGGGTTTGTGAGGTGCGTGTTCCGAACGACAAGTCCACGAGGATTTGGCTGGGAACATACCCAACGCCTGAGATGGCGGCACGTGCACACGACGTTGCCGCGCTGGCGCTACGAGGAAAGTCGGCTTGCCTCAACTTCGCGGACTCCGCGTGGCGGTTGCCTTTGCCGGCGTCGACCAATGCGAAGGAGATTAAGAGAGTTGCGGTGGAGGCTGCTGTGGCATTTGCGGTTGGGGACAGTAACCAACAAATTATAACTGATTGTGAGGTTTGCAGCTGCAGCGATAATGGCGTTGGCGTCGGTGTTATGGAAGATGATAATAATAAACCTTTGCAGGGATTGCATGTGGATGTGGTTCCAGCTGTTTCGGTATTTGAGGAGCAGGACATGCATGATTGGCTTCGTAGTATGGCGGATGAGCCTTTACGATCTCCGCCTCCTTATATAAGATATAGTAGGGAGTGGAATGATATGGAGGTTGACGTTGAGGTGTCCTTGTGGAACTTTACCATCTGATCTGCGCACCAATTTTGGCTTTAGTTATAAAGACTCTCACATTAGGTGTTCATTATAGTGTGCTTGATTTTCTTTGACTTCTTTTCGTTAATTTTTTTTGTTTGGTTCATAATTATAATTTATAGGAAGGGAGGAAATCGTATCTGAAATGTACTAAGACCGAGACAGGGGCAGTAATAGAAGTATAGTAAAATAGTGATAACTGATCCCATTGTATAGTTTGTAATTCTTATGATAGATAAAGAACAATTGTGACAAACAGTTTTCATCAATGATCAAATTATAACACTTTGATTGCTAGACGAGAGAAATTGTAAAAAGAGAGTATGAAAAGAAAGAAAAAGGTGAGAAATATGGTAGGTTTGGGGTATTGATTGGAATAAGAGGAAAAAAAAAAGAAATATGGAAGAGAGAAGTATTGATTATTTTTTAAAGTACTAAAATACCCTTGAATTAAAAGCATCTATGTCCATTTTCTATACCGTGAAAAGCAATGGTGTTGCTGGAAAATGAACGAGAAAAAGCATCTTTGTCCACTTTCTTCGCTGTGATGCGAAGAAAAAAAAAGCCAGTGGACCCTACATGAATTTAGTCTCTTTTCGGTGTTTCTCTGCAAACCAAGCGAATGAAATTTGGCATTTCTCACCAAACTCTCTCGCAGAGATCTCTCTCTTCACAAACTCGCAGATTCCAATCAAGGCCTAAGAGCAGCTTTAGCGGGGACCTTAAAGCATTTCTAAACTACATGGCACGTCCCTTTTAGTTTTAAGTGGTTGGAGTTGATCTAGCTGGCACATGAGAGAGTTAGGGATGACAAAGCCTGTTGGGCCCAACGGGCCGACCCGCCAACCTGCCTAAAATGGGGCGGGTTGGGATACGACATATCGGGCCACAAGCGGGCTCGACGGGCCAACCCGTCTGGTTAACATATATTTTTATTTATTTATTTTCTTATTTTCTACTCCCTGCTTCTCATTTTTCTACTTAACTACTTCACTGCTCCAATTAATAATGGGTATTTTATTCAATGAGTATCATTTTATCATGAAAGTTGAATAATCAATCATTTTCTTAAGAGGTGTGCATAAACTAATAGGACCAGTAAAATAAGACGGAAAGAGTAACAAATTTCCTTCCTTTTTACTTATTTCGTTCAAGCCAACCAGCCATTTTGGTCCGGTTTAGGCAGGTTGGCATGCCATTTTGGCCCATTTTTAGCCTGAATTTCAGTTTTTAAATTTATTTTATGTTTTTTGATTTTTTTTAGTGGGCTGGCAAGTCAGGTTGGGTTCAACATCTCAACCCACCACCCTTGACAGACGGGTTGGGCCAGCCTATTTTTTAACGGGCTTATGACGGGTTGGGCTGGGCCGGCCCATTTTGTCATCCCTATAGAGAGGACATAAAATTAAGCTTCGTACACTATACAAGATATGAGACCATAAGACTAAAATATCATTCTTTCCCTCTCGGACTCACAAAAGTATGTTATGGTGAATCAAAATTAAGTACAAATAAAAAAATATAAACATGTCGGGTCAAGTATGAGTTGCTTAGATGTAACCACCAGCATAGTTAAAACTAATTGGATTGCTTAAATCCTATGTGGCAATTTGGGCTCATAAAAAATAAGTTAAACAACTCATTTAATTACCCCATTAAAAGTGCTCTGACTTCACTCATCCTACATATTCTTAATAAATTGCAAACATAATATTTTTATTCCAATCTTTATAGTTAGTGTTAAAAACTTTTAATATGCATCATGAAGTCAAAAAAATTTATTTTTTCCATTTCACATTAATAATTTTATTTTTTATTTTTATTTTGAAGTCAAGGGAAGAGGTCAAACCCTAGAAACTCTTAAGGAGATCGGAAGGGTGCTGCATTTGCCATTTCAATTCTTTTCATTTTTTGCGGAATTATTTTCATTTTTAAATCTAACAAACGGTTATTAGCAATTGCCAATTTTCAAAATGTGTGAAATGCTTTTAAAATTGAACCTTAAAGACAAAAAAGCAATGAGATCGCTGTTGCGCGGAAGTCAACCGGAGAAGATCACAGACATGCATGTGAGCACGTGCCTAGCGCGGGGAGAGAAAATCCAAAAAGAGTCAACAATAGGTCTAGTTGTAGTCCAAAGCAGGCAATATCGTATATACTCACATTATAACCTGATAGTATTCAACAAGGTTCAAATTGAAGCAATAATAAATTAATTAATCTCTCCTCCTGAGATTCAAATTTTATCACGCACTATATGAATATGAATTAAGAAACATCCTAGCTTCTTCTTCTCTCTCAACCCCTTGAGTTCTCATTTTGTCGTCATTGCAATTCTCTCACTGAAATCTCTAAATTTGTCTACTTATACTCAATATTTTATCTCACGTGCTATTGAGATTTGAGATCTTAACTGCCGAACCTTCTTCTATCTTTCCCAACATGTTCTGCTCTCCAACAATATATAAATCTCTCAGTCTCTATCTGTAGTTCTGCACCATTGTCCTCCTCTCTCTTCTCCATTGAAACGTACACATGGCTTCTGGTTTCTGCAAACCTTTGCGTGATCGTTCTCTAATAAAATCAACCAAACATGCCTCTAAGCCCTCCCTTTTGCTCAAGGACTACCTCAGGGATGACCTGAGCTCGTGTTCATCGAGTGGTTTCAAATCGTTCCCTCGCCGACAATGCTGCACCACCGTGGGATTCCTCAAGGAGAAAGATCTCAAACTCCAACGCAAGAGGAGGAACACAATCCCTCGACGACGACAGACTTCTTCTTCCACCATATCTGCTCTTCAGAGAGCTTCCGAAGCCGTAATCAACGCCATCAAGTCACTGCCATTGTCCCAAAAGAGTGTTAAAACTAAGAAAGGTGCAACTGGTCTACTTCCTAGAAGCCTCTCGAGGAAGCTGTTAAGCCGAAGCTTCTGGAGAAAAGCAGTGAAGGAAGAGCGAAGTGAAGGTGCACCGAGGTGCAGGAGATCTTTCCTCGAACTCCTTATGCAGGAACGAGATAAAACGACGTCGTTGAGTGAGGATCCCATATTAACTGCCTCAAGCATCACCACTGCCTCTTCAGGTTGTGGCAATAACAGCTGGGGAGAAAGCGAATTCACTTTTTCATCGAGCGCTATTTCTTCTGCCGGCTCCACCGAAAATGACCTAGCTGAAGCCGACAAAGACGCCGCGCCTCACCAGCACAAGATAGCAGAAGGAGTAACAACTGCGGTAAGTAATTTTGAAATTGATTTCTTCTACTATCCTTTTTTTTTTAAATTATATTGATTTTAATATTTTATGAATTTTTTATAGACAAGTTAATTGAAAAGAACAAGGTAAGTGAAAAGAACAAGTCAGATAGTAAAATGTTAAAACGATTCAATTTTTTAATTTTTCAACTTCCTTATTTTATATGAAAAATGATCTATGGACACCCATATCCCTTCTAACACTCAGAGAGAGAAAGAAATAGAAAGTGTGAAGTGATAAATGTGATAGGTAAAAGATATGATAAGAAGAGAGGGATAGAGATCAAGAGAAGAGTTTGATGATTTTGGGGTGTCCAAAAATTAAGGTTTTTTTAAATATTTACTTTACATTTTATTTTATTTTCTTATTACATTACCATCAAATTTTTTTATTCTTTTATCTCTCAGTAATATATACACAACAAATAGTGATAAAATAATGAAAATCTCACTTTTTTTTTACACTTTTTTTTTGTATTTTATTTTTAAATTGCATCGATGGTTACCTTGCATCACTGTTGGGAGGTTACAGCTGGTTGCATGGGTGGGTTAGTCATCCCACGGCAGTTTTGTCCACTAAAACGCCAACTAATACGCTGGAACTTACTGCGACTGCTGACACCAAATCACAGCAGAAAACTAGTTGGTCCTTGAGCTCAAATGTAGGGGCAGTTTGGGAACCACCTGGGATGGGTTCACCCTGACCGGAATTTGACTTCATATAATTGTTTTTACAATTTTCTTTTGTCAAGTCTTATTGAATAGTAGTACAAAAAAAATATTTATAAAAACAGCAGCTTTGTAAGTTATTAGTATTTTAAATAATTTTCAGCCAAAAAAATTAAAATAATATATTTTCAACAAATATTTTTTATTTTATTCTTAAGGTGCTCGTCAAAATTATTTTCAAGAGGTTTTGAGTGACAGTTCACTATTATTATTTTTTATATATACATTTTTTTTCTTGAAAACGAATCACATTGTCCTCTAATATTTTTTTTTGGCTCAAACATTATCCTCTAATATAAGTAAGGACAAAATTTAGGTAAGGTTTCTTAAGTGTGGTTGGTGTTGTTTCTCTCACAAAATAGATAAATTTTTCTCTCTCTATTCACTCCTACTATCTCTAATATCTCATAACTACCACTATCAAAACAGTTTTTATCATATTTTGTGAGAGGAACAGCACCAACCACACCTAAAGAACTTTACCTAAGTTTTATCCTATAAGTAATTCACTTACGATGCTTGACATGATTGGCCCATTCATTATTTTTTATGGAAAGCCTATTCATTTTATTTTTTTTTTTGACAAAAGCCCATTCATCTTCTTAAATATTGTCGTTAACGACTTGTCTTTTATTTTGACAAAAAAAAAAAAGACTTGTCTTTATGGTATTTTTCATTTTATACATTTTCTCAAACTGTTTGCTTAAATTAAATCTGTGATATGGTCATATGGAGGGAATATTGTGGGAGGTTTGAGAAATAAAATTGAAATCTATTTTACTTGAAACAAAAATAATAGAGGGGCAATTTGCGAAGAAATTTAATCTCGAATTCAACAAAATCAACGTCCTTAAAAATTGAAATGAATATTTAGAAAGAAAAAAAAATTCGATTCCATTTTGTCAAATGAAAAAGTGTAATTACTAATTAGTGAACTGGCTCTCATGAAACAGGATTTGGCAAACGAGAAAGAACAATTCAGTCCTGTGTCGGTACTAGATTGGCCATTTGAAGATGAAGAAGGGATGAAGCCTCATTTCAATTCCACTAGTCGTTCCCTCTTAGAAGGTCATTCCCCTTTCTGTTCCTCCCAACAACAAATAATGTCGTAAAGAATTTTTATGCTATAAATACATATTGTTTTATCTGAAAAATGAAAATATGTAAATGATATAATCACAGGAGCAGAACACAAGCATATGCAAAAGAGACGACATTTAAAAAGCGTAGCTTCACTGGAGCGGGTGGTTTTAGAGAAAAGGATCGCATTGTCAGAACCGAAACATGAACCACACAATCATTCTTCAAAAAAATGTTCACTACAAGTGCCACATGACAACATTGAGGAGATTAATGCGCGCGACCTTCTCAACAATGTTAAAAGGTCAATTCCATCCAACTGTTTGATGAATAAGGCAGAGAACCTGCTCTTTGATTACTTCAAGCAGAGCATTGGAGAAAATAATAACGTTGATAATTCAAAGAAGCTTCACCTTTGCAAAGTAGCCGAGAATTGGATACGAGGGCAACCCGAAGAACTGTATTTGGGTTGGGAAGTGCGAGAAGGAAGACGTCTTTACATTAGTGAGATGGACAAGTGTGGAGAGTGGAAAAACTCTGATCAAGAAACTGAACAACTGGCCCTGGAGCTGGAAAACGAGGTCTTCACTGATTTGGTTAATGAGCTCGTCTTTGACCTTACGACATGCTAGTCACGGAGATGAGATGATGCAACTACATCTGCTTCCATTGTTTTATATTTTATGAATTTTTGTTTTCGTCTCTTCTCCCTCTCTCGGGGAAATGGGGATGACTAAATTTTGGAAAAACGGAGTAATTTGGGTTTAAGTTTTGATGGTTTTTCTTCCACATATGCTTCGTGCTTTGCTTAGACATGCAGAGTTTATTAGAATTTGGGAGAAACCAATGAGAAAGTGAGTCTATTTCTCAGTTATGGGTCGAGGGTTCTTTAATTACTCCAAAAACCATTAAGTAGGTCATAAGTCAAAAACTAACTAAATTTGCATTAAAATGTAAAGGCAAAAGATAATAAAGACAATTGGCCAAATTGAATAACTTGTTTGATTTATTGAGTGTATCCAATAAGACTTCACAATATCTATTTATAGAGCAAAATTGCGCATGTGCCAAAATGTTTTCCAAAAGTTACCGGGGGACAAAAGGTAGTTTTGTCCCTAATCATCATGAATGCTAAAGTGATGTAACTGAATCCCTAGTCTCAAGCATCATGCCATTCATTTCTCTCTTTGCTCCAATCGATTAGCCTTATAAACTGATAACCCTGTTTTTTCAAACGACTAATTCGACTAGTGAGAATTTCATTTTGATCCTCCTGATAATTCTCAACAAATCTTAACTCTTTTATTTGAAAATTCAAACGATATTTTCCCCCATAAATAGGATCGGTCGAACCCTAGAACGGTACTTCACTTCCTTGCTTTCATATTCCCGAGCTTCCCAAACTCTCTAAGCTTGCCGAGAGCCGCTCCTTGTCCATGCCTCATGGGGACAAAAATCATTTCTGGTCCGTCCCAACCAATACCTTCATCTTCCCTCTTGGAATGATGTGCCCAACATTGCTAGATGTGACTGTCAGTACGGGTCTTTCTTTACTTAGTGAAGAAGTTCCTGCCGTATATGCTTTGGCGAACGATAACCTAGGCATTCATTTCAACAAGAAGGATTCTAGCTATTCCAACTTCATAAGCAGTAGCCACAAAATCTAATAATTCTATTTTGTTTTTGGTGAAATGAAAATTATCCAATTTTTTCATGACCCCTAAAAAAGCTTTTATTTTGAAGAAAAAAAATAAACTTAACAATTCCCTATACCCACCCACTAACTCACACAATGGCGAGCCTTGAATGAGCATAATGAGGTATGCTTATCTCATGCAGGTCAACATAAAAAACATTACTACAAATACAAATGAATATTCGAATTTGGAAGCACATCACTGCATGATAGCGCCTATCAAGTCCAGTACCCACATCCCTTCTTATCTTGGAATGACCAATGTAATGATCAATTACAGCACCTACCCCACTTGACCCATCACAAAGCAACACTTCAAAACCAATACTCGCTCCTCCTTGTTTGTGTTTGAGACCTGTGAAACTGGCAATATTTGGTCTGATCATTGTCGGATCTTGGTATGACCCGCTTTGGGGACCGAATAGCAGCTTATTTGAGTTTGGTGGACAATACCTCTAAAAGGATCTTGGATCGTGAGGTGGAAAGTGGGATGTAGTCCTCATATTTTCCAAAGTGTTGGCAACTTTCCAGAAAGGGATGACACTTATCTGGCTTTGAATTTCCCCCATTGTCCTAAAAGGGCACCTCAGATATTCATCTGGATGGCTTTCGTGTCGTCCTCCATATTAATGAATTCCTTGGATATTTCCAAGAAATCGTTCATTGTTGTTGCCTTCTTCTTGGCTAGCAATGCGGAGAAAGAAGTCCCAGACAGAAGTCCATCCTTAAGAAGATGGAGCTCCACTCCAGAAAGCAACTCTTGCACCTCTATTTCCTTGGTGAATCTTGAGATGTAATCTCTCAAAGACTCGTCCTTTTTTTTTTCCTGACATACAGCTGCCAGGGTCGCCTCAGACTTGGGTTGGATATGACTGGTGATGAGGTTGGTGAAGAAAGAATTTTTTTAATTCACCCAAATAACTGATGGATCCCAGTGGAAAATATTGAAACCATTTATAGGTGTTCTTCTTGAGGGAGAGAAGGAATGTCTGCAAAGAATCAGTCGACTAGATCCTTTGTATGTCAAGTTTGTTGAGATCACTTCACAGTCTTCAAGCAAGGGGATTTCTTGAACCCGTGGAGGTGAGCACCAATGAGGACATGGGTGGTGCGTTGCTGTCCATGATGATGCTAGTGGGGCTTGAGATAGAGTCTTGGCCAAGTGTGACCAGGGCGGGACACTGAATGCCCTGAATCTTGGAACACTTGGTGCTAAATGGGCGTGCTTGGTATCACGTTGGGTAGAAATACGATACTCCTGACAAATTTTGAGGCGTTCAAGCTGATGTTTCTGTTCGATGATGAGGCATTGTTGTTGGTAAATGAATTCCAACATTTCCTTACGCCCCGACTCTTGTTGCTAAAGTAGTGCCACAGTTTATTGGTCTTGATACGATACTGGAAGGGGTTGTGACATTTCTTGGCCAAGAACCATTGGAGGAGATGGTAACAGTCCAACGTCAGACTCCTGTTATGGGTTACCATGAGGAGTAGCAGTGAGGGAGGTCTCCCCTCTGTCAACAATCTCCTCTAGATGAGGAGAACGAGTTGGAAGGTTTGCTCCCTTCTTCGGTCTTTTTGGTATCAACCATTGTTGGTTCTTGCTTCAGATTAACAGGACAATGAAATTTTCAATTCTCACAGGCGACGCCACTGTTCAGATGTGAACTTATTGATTAGAATCTGGGGAAGATATATCTGAGATTGATGAGAATGATAATGGATTGAGTGCATTGGAATCACAACATCAATGGAATCACCGGAGCCAAGATGGTGGTTAAGGACTCCGATGCTTAGGTTAGTGCGTGTGTGTATGACATCAGAGAGAGTATAGAAATGAAAACATACCTGAATTCTGAGTAAAATCCGATATACAAAGATCTACTGATATATTTTCAAATTGTTAGCTGTTATTCTGTTAGGATCATATTGTTATCTCCAATTAAGTGATTTTATCCGGTCATTAATAGTTCATTTATCTCGGAAATGGGCTTAAGGTATACTGCGCCAAGTATCTAATGTTGTTGTCCAAAACAAGTATATATATTTTTTCTTAATTGAAAATCATACCATTCAATATATTAATAATTTTTTTTGCACTTAATTTTTTTTAATAATTTCAAAAGTTAATCCTTGAGTAAAAAAATGGTTGTAATAGTTAAATAACATTTTCTATTTTTAATTTCTTAACCATTACCATTACATATTTGAATACCATTTTTTTTGATATATATCAATGCTCATATCTATATATATGGGGAGAGATCAAATTACACCGGTGTAGGAATGACAATGGGTACCCTCTGGGCAGGGTACTATAGTGCCCGTCCTCATACCCGTATTTGAAAAAAGTGTCTGTACCCGAGCCCATACCCGCGTGGGCAGCAACTTTATTGCTCATCCCCTTGGGGGTTGAGTACCTAAGTGCCCGTACCCGCACTTTAACCATGAAAAATCAATAAATAACGAAAAGAACATCATTACTTAATTAAAATACGATCCAAAAATTTTTCAAATCAATTCTAAAATATTACAAATCATAGTATTTAGCCAAATATCGAACCATCTTACATTTAGTCTATGCTTCTTACTATTGCTTTTTTGGGTTGTTATAAAAAATTCAAATTCAACTAGCAATAGTCAATTGATGAAAAACCCCAATAATAGAAGACAATATATATACCATCCAGAAAAATATTACCACAAAAATTGCAACAAGAATTTTGTGGTTCTGTTGTTGAAGGTTTTATGTCAGCTTAAGTATCCTTAAAATAAAGATAATATTATTAGACTTGAAATTCCAAGCATCCACAGGTCATGAGATTCACACAAAAAAAGGACAAAAAAAAAACTTCCATAAAAAGCCAAACAGATCTTGAGATTCACAAATGTAGGCTTGCAGAACATGGATATATCTGAAAGTGAGAAAAACAGAGTGATAATCAAAGAAGCAGAAGAAGTACGATCAGAAGTAGCGCGATCAAAAGAAACTCGTTAGAGGAACTCGCGACCAATGTGTAAACGAAGAAGCGGTAGCGATCAAAAGAAGTGGCGACGCAGTGAGCGAAGAAGCAAATTGTTGATGGGTCGATGGGGAAGGAACAAAGAAGCAACGACGCAGTGAGGGTTAGATTTTAGTAAATTTTTAGTTCTAGGTTTAGAAATATGGGTTTGGTTTTGGAATTAGAAGCAGCCCTAGGTTTAGAAATATATTAATTACTTAATATGACTATAAATAAATATATATATATATATATATATATATATATGTGTGTGTGTGTGTGTGCGGGGGCCGCGGGGCGTAGGAATGGCAATGGGTACCCTCTGGGCAGGGTACTATAGTGCCCGTCCTCATACCCAAGATTTGAAAAAGTGCCTGCACTGAGCCCATACTGCGTGGCAAAGAACTTTAGTGCCCATCCTCATGGTCGGGTACCTAAGTGCCCGTACCCGCACCCGCTACCCGCACTTTAACGATGAAAAATCAATAAACAACGAAAAGAACATCATTACTTAATTAAAATACGATCCAAAAAATTTTTCAAATCAATTCTAAAATATTACAAATCATAGTATTTAGCCAAATATTGGACCATCCTACATTTAGTTTATGCTTCTTACTATTGCTTCTTTGGGTTGTTCAATACAGATCAAAATAAAAAATTCAAATTCAACTAGCAATAGTCAATTGATGAAAACCCCAATAATAGAAGACAATATATATACCATTCAGAAAAATATTACTACAAAAATTGCAACAAAAATTTTGTGGTTTTATTGTTGAAGGTTTTATGTTCGCTGAAGTATCCTTAAAATAAAGATAATATTATTAGACTTGAAATTCCAAGCATCCACAGGTCATGAGATTCACACAAAAAAAGGACAAAAAAAACACTTCCATAAAAAGCCAAACAGATCCTGAGATTCACAAATGTAGGCTTGCAGAACATGGATATACCTGAAAGTGAGAAAAAGAGAGTGATAATCAAAGAAGCAGAAGAAGCGCGATCAGAAGAAACTCGTCAGAGGAACTCGCGACCAATGTGTAAGAACAGAAGAAGCAGGGCGATCGGATAGCGGCGACGACGCAGCAGAAAGGTAAGAAGCAACGACGCAGTGAGGGTCGATGGGGAAAGAAAAAAGAAGCAACAGCGCAGTGAGGGTTAGATTTTAGTAAATTTTTAGTTCTAGGTTTAGAAATATTGATTTGGTTTTGGAATTGGAAGCAGCCCTAGGTTTAGAAATATATTAATTACTTAATATGACTATATATATATATATATATGTGTGTGTGTGTGTGTGCGCGCGCGCGCACGGGCCGCGGGGCGGGCTGGGCACTAGAGTGTCCATACCCGCACCCATACTCACTCAAAATTGCGGGTAATTACCCAGGCCCAGGCCCATAATGCGGGTAATTACCCTACCCATTGCGGGTTTTTTTGCGGGTACCCAGTGGGCCTGGGTCTAATTGCCATCCCTAGCGGGGCGGGCTAGGCACTAGAGTGTCCGTACCCGCACCCATACTCACTCAAAATTGTGGGCAATTACCCAGGCCCATAATGCGGGTAATTACCCTGCCTATTGCGGTTTTTTTTGTGGGTATCCAGCAGGCTTGGGTCTAATTGCCATCCCTACACCGGTGTAATACTTGGGTAATGTTACACTGTTCAATAACTTTGTAACGAATACCTGTATTATAGATCATATGTACAAAAATTTACATTAATCTAAAATCATTTGATATGTCATGGAGATGCATCCAGATTAACGTTGTTTAATAAAAGTGTATAAGACGTTAATCTTGATGCATCTCAATGACATATCAAATAATTTTAGATTAATGTAAATTTTTGTATATATGATCTATGTGATAGTATCTTTCAATCCAACGGTGAGTTAATGAGTTTTGTAATACAGGTATCCGTTACAAAGTTATTGAACGGTGTAACAATACTCAAGTATTACACTGGTGTAATTTGATCCCTCCTATGTGTGTGTGTGTATATATATATATATATTGATTGATTGATTGAATACCATTTAAATCCTAATATTTGTCAATCAAATAATAGTACGTGAGGGCCACTAGAAGTTACTACTTAATAGGGACAATTAACAAAACCCAGCTGTCTCCCAACAGGACTGATCTACCAAAGAATTTCGGCGAGTTATGTCACTGGGGCCATTAATAAGCGCGGGAAGGACATCTCAAAAGATATGCATTTTATTGAGTTTTTGTATGTGGTCTCCGCAACCGCAGTCCTAATAGTATGGTTTAAGTTCTATGCGACAGTAACAGCTACTAATCTTTATGTTGCACAAACTAACAGCCGCGAGGATCGTTAGGATTTCAACTTTATATACTAGTAATTAGGAACAAGAGTGGTCTTAGGCAGTGGAACAGAAATTAACTCCATCTTTTTTATAGTTGTAGTTTGGCTGTACTTCGATCTGTGCCTGACAAGTGAGCTCCTGTTATAACTTGCAATGGGTGTTTGGTGGTGTAGGCTGCTTTTTATTGCTCTTGCTGGGATTCTCCTGTCTCCCCAACTTTGTGCTTCCCAGAAAGGTATTTATAAATCTTTTCCTGGCACGTATCTTTTGATCATTAATCTATTGCAATTAGATTAGATTAGGATCAAACAAGCAAGGATCATTTCATGTTTTGATGTAATTAGAACAGTACGTAGTAACTTATAATCTTTCTGCTTGAGATAATGCGAGAATTATTTTACCTGTTTTTGGTCAAGTTTTTTATTCTTTTTTGCGGATGAAGGGCACATTGGGTTTGACCGGCGTGCACTTAGAGTTGAAATCATCTCTATTTCTTAAAATAAATGAATCCAATTAGGAATAAGATAGACACAAATAAGAGATTTGATGTATCAAATTTTTATTATTATTTAAAAAAATTTAAATCATTTAAAATTATTGTGTATATCTCTTTTCTAATGAACCATCCACTATTTTTGAAAAATAAAGATGATCTTTGCTCGTGGATTTGCTTTGCTCGTGGATTTGACTACTATGGATTTAGAGTGTGACAATTGTAAACATGACAATTGTATTGGATACACGGGTGACAACTCACTATGCTAGAGTTTTATTAGATTTAGTACCCAGTGTCCAATCATTTGATATTACATTATTTTTTAAAATAAAATTAAATCATTTGATATTATATTATTTTTTTTTAAATAAAATTAAGTTTTGAGTTATTTTTGTCTTATAGGTGTCTGTATCCATTTTTTTCATGGGTACCGAAGTATTCACCAAATAGTTTTTGAGAAACATATATGTTCTTAGTGGCGGATCCAGAAATTTTTATTCGTAGGGGCAAGAAATAGTTATAATATTTTCATATAAAAAATATTATAAGTTTTTACAAAATACATAATCTTTATGACTAAAAAACCTAAAATATCTAACTTTCTACAAATTATAATTGTGTTATACGCATTTTCATATTTTGAAAATGTTATATAATTTTTTCAAAGTCAATACTATAAAAAATATACCTCTATATACGTAACAAACACTCATTTAAACATTTTTCGAAAAAAAACAATCATTTAATCATTCATCTCTCACACGCTCTTCACTGGTATCACTTTTTGTATCTTAGTATAATGATATTGATAGAAAATCGTCAAAAATTTGTCTCTGCTCTTTGAGTCTCTTTATCTGTTTCTCTATCTTGAACGGTATTTCTTTTTTGAAATCTAATGTGTTTTGTTACTGTGTGAGTTTAGCGTTTGAGAAGTTATAAAAAATAGAAAGATAAAGAGATAAAATTAGAGCTAATTTATTCTCTTTTTTATCTCTTATAACTTTCTTCACTTATTTTAAAAAACGTGTCATATATGGGGGGCAACACTTAATTTTTTATGGAGGTAAAATAAAAATTATTAAGTATATTCAATTAAAAAGTAAAAAAATCATGGGAGCAATTGCCCCCAACTCTCTCAAGGTGCATCTGACGGTGTACGTTGTGATGGATCTAGCTTAGAGTGAGGTGCACCCCTCATTTTCAAAAATAGAAAGTAAAATGTTTTTTGGCAAAATATTATGAGTAAAATATTATATTTTTGTATTTTATAATTACCTTTTCTATTTTTATATATTTGAATTCACTGATTTTAATATTTATATTTTGCCCCACTAACTCACAGTCTTAATATATACGTCACTGTTCAAATGTATATATTATAAATTATACATTTAGAAAATTTTAATATCAAATAGTAGGCAATACTAAGTATTTCCACACAATGTTTTAAAAATTGAATCAAGATTGAACAGATTAGAGTACTCCGGATCATAATTTAATTGCTTTACCGCTTAAACCGACATAAGCCGGAGGTCAAACCATTCAAATAACCGAAACGTAGATATTGTCAGTTCCGTTATTAAAGCACCACTTCCACGAATGATTTTTTTTACAAGATTTTCCACGCGTAATGAAAATTAGTAAATCATATTTGTTAAATGTGACTCTTCAAAATTATTTTATTTTTAGGATTAAATATGAAATTGGTCCCACAAAAATTCGCAAAGTTCATTTTTAGTCCCCAAAAAAAATTTGAAGGTTTTTAGTCCCCCAAATTTTAAAAAATTTTCCGTTCGTCCCTCACTCTGACGCCGTTATGATTTTAGGCCCTCAAAAATTCTAAAAATTCGTTTTTAGTCCATAAAATTCTAAAAGTTTGTTTTTAGTCCTTGTCACATAAGCGTCACGTATGCGCTACAAAACGGCGTCAGCGACCAACGGAAAACCATTTTCAATTTTGGGGGACTAAAAATCTTCAAAAAAATTTTGGAGACTAAAAACGAACTTTGTAAATTTTTGGGAGACAAATTTCATATTTAAGCCTTATTTTAAAAACTCACGTGTATAGCTAACCTCAGTTTGAGATTTTTTTTAGTTATACTGCCACGAGAATGTTGGTTAATATTACACCGTACAGGTTATAAAGCCGCAGCTTGTTAAATGAGAGAAAACCTTTAGCATTACATATTGTTGATATACTTTTATCATCTTCGATCTTATATCAAAATTTATATATATCTTTATTATCTATAAATAATTATTTTATTTTTAATTTTTTTATGGAAAAACATTACATATCTATATAAATGATTTATCGAATAATGACATAGTTGTTGTAAAACAAAATGGCACAAGTGAGAATACGGAAACTCTAAAAGATTTCACATAATTGATTTCTATGATTTGGTAAAGTTCACACATGTCTTATACGTGAAAAGAATAATTTTGAAGTTATTATTTTCGTCTGAAATCTATTCGAATATTATGTACATCAAACAATTAAAGTAATTTTGGATTTGCTATTTCAGCAATTTCAACAAGTTACTGCTGTATCCTGTCAAACTAGAAAATTCTTATAAGGAAGTACTACCTCTATTTCAAATTATAAAAGTATATTTTGATCAAAATACAGAGATTAAAAAAACTATTTAATCAATTTAATTTGTCTAAAAAATATGCTAATTTTCCCATACTACAATTCAATTAATGAGACAAAATCTTTAATACTATCTCCATCCCAAATTATAAGCCTCTTTTGCAAAAAAAAATTGTCTCAAAATATAAACACCTTTGCTATTTACAAGATGTATTAACTAATTCTTTACAAAAATACGCTTAGATAGTCTTGGGAAGATGAGAAGTCAAAGTGGAGTATTAAAGATTTTGTCTCATTAATTAAAAGGTAGTATGGAAAAACTAGTACACTTTCTAGACAAATTAAATTGGTTAAATGGTTTTCTTAATCTCCGTGTTTTGGTCAAAAGGTGCTTATAATTTGGGACGGAGGTAATACTCTACTTTAGCTTCTCATCTTTTCAAGACTATCTAAAGGTATTTTTGTAAAGAATTAATTAATATATCTTATAAATAACAAAAGGACTTATATTTTAGAACAATTTTTTTTCGTGAAAAAGGTTTATAATTTGGGGCGGTAACTAACTAACTGGAGCATTAACTAACTGACTGGAGCATTAATGAGGACTCAATAAACGTAATTCCGCGCAACTAACTAGAACATGGCCATCATTTATGGACAAATGGATGGACACCTACATGGTTTACATATGACAAAGAAAAAATTCTTTGGTAAGTGAATTGAAGTACATTGGACCTACCAGTACGATTTTTTTTTTTTAAATTCTTAAGTACCCATTAAATTAGTCGGGTATAGTACCCATATTAACTGTTTTAATAAAAATATTCAACTTATTTAATATTTTTTATATAACCGTTACGATATACATTTTTTATTATTTTAAAAAGTAAGCAATAAGTAATGAATAATTATTTCGCTGTCCCAGAAAATGTTTTACAAATTTGTTAATATGTTGTTCTTCCTCTTTTCTCATGGATGTTTAGAATGCCCATCATATTAGAAAAAAGTGAATAATCAAATAGCAGTAAACATATACCGATATCAACTTGTTTTCGATATCTAGGCTCCATCGAAAGAAGAAGAAGAGAAATCAAATCTATGTCGGGAGAAAAAGAACCGTGAAGTGCGTATAAAAATGAATAAGAAAGAATACAAAGAGACACCGTAGAGAAATTTTTGATTAAAAATCATTATTTAGTATAAAAAGAATGCATCTACAATTTAAAAAAAAGTCAAATGATTAATTCAAGGTAATTAAAGTGATTTTAATGACATGATAAGTGGATATAAGCTCACTTGAGTACCGTACCCAACACTTTCACCGGGTACCAAAGTGCTCACCCTTTTTTTTTTTAATTCAAATCACCCTCACATGTAACATATGTAAGATCCAGACTTGGATCCTTAGCAGCTGGTTGTACCGGTACAACCACTATAGAGTTGTAGGATTTGGATTGTGATGTGTATGTGTTTTCTCTTTCTTAGATCTAACGATTATGTAGTGTTGCTTCAGTGCAGTCGCGACAAAGGATCCAAACACATAAAATACCCTAAATAAATGTAGAGTTGAAATTTAAATCGGTTATTTTAACGTATGCAACATTACATACAATAAGTCTTGTTAAATGCTCACATTTTTTTTATTAATTACTCATTTTCCTTATTTGGGAGAAGAAAGAAATTAAGAGAGGTAATTCCATAAAATAAATTGAAAAGTGAATATTAATAAGAAAAAATGTGAATACTTAATAAGATTTATCGTGTACAGTGTTATTCATGTTAAAAAAACTGAAATTCGATAGTGCCTTTGTGTATTTTGGGTGAATTGTTGTGCCTAGCTTGAATTTTGATGCTGACTTGCTACCAATTAATGATCACCTATCAAATTTTTTTCCTTTCTTTTTCTTTTATGAGAATAGTTTTTAAATAGTACGAACTTTTCTTTTTGTAAAAGTTAAAGAAATTAATAACTATGTACTAACAATTTAAAAATTACACATATTTAATCATATCTCATTATATAGATATTTGTGCAAACATTTCATAAAATAATACTCCTTTCTGTCTATATTATAAGAGACAAATGAGTCTAATTTTTTGTTCCAAAATATTAAAAGCAAGCATCAATTTTTACATATATTAAACGATAATTTTCAATTATGTCCTTTTTAAATTTATGGAATTTGTGTGAATTAAGTGTCATTAATTATCAATTAGAATTACTCCCTCCGTCCCATATCTTTGGGTGTTTAAGGTTGTGACTCATAGACTAAGAAATAATTAATAGAAAAAAATTTAGACTATATTACCCCTAATTAGTGCTTTTCTTTATCACTAAATATTTTACACATTCTCATTATATTAACTAATCACACTACTCCCACAACAACTATTCAAGCATTTTCATGTTCTTAATTATTAAGGTGCATATTTTCAATGCAAATTCAAATGTAACTACTTAGTAAATATAAATTGTATTTAATTTATATTCTAAATTAATTTAGGGGTATAGTGGGAAAGAAAAGGTAAATTATATATTGATATTCTAAAACAACCAAAGTTATGAGACAAAAATAAAATGCTAAAACACTCAAAGATATATGACGGAGGGAGTAGTTAATTTCAATGTATTTCTTTGGTCTGTGCGAATTAGAGTTTTGTGGGATGGAGTATTGATGAAATGGACACCATGGTTTCTCATTAAGGAGATGAAATGAACGAAGTATTATTACACTAATTAATGGAGAATTTTTTTTTCCACATGACATTAAATGTTTACCATTTTAGTTAGGTAGAATATACTATTGCCTTTTATTCTAACTAATTACTCTATCCGTCCCTTATTATAGGACCCTTTTTGACCATTTCACGCCCCTTATAAGAAAGTGGATTTTGTTAGTTATTAACATTAAATTATGTTTGCTATTTTTCTCAAGTTACCCTTCTCATCTTCCAAGACTATTAAGAGAGAGAGAATTAATGCACCTTGGTATATGGGGTAATTTTGTAAAAAAAAATACTCCCTCCGGACTTATTTATAAGCAAAATAACCTAACTTCACACAGTTTAAAAAAGTTAGTTATGTTTATTTATTACTCTTGATTTTATATAAAAAAATAAACTAAATTTACTTATATACTCTTAATTTACTAACTTGTTTTCTCGGGAGTGTGCAATGCTTGTAAGATAAAAGTACAATTAAATAAGGGTATATTTGGAAAAATGACATTAAATAGGGTTGAGTTAGTTGAAATTTGATTATATTTGAGTCCAATAAATTTGGGTTCTTTTTGCTTATAATTAAGTCTAGAGGGATTAATTAATGCACATTGGTTTTTTCAAAAATATCTTATATTAAGGGACAATTTTTTTTTACAAAATGATCTTATATTAAGGGACGGAGGGAATTTGTAATGACAAGGTGATACACATTATCAACACATATAAAAATTTTATCTTTTGGACTACTTAAAAAATTTATCTGAATAGCCATTTTCTTTATTTGGGCAAACCATATATTAGGACTTTTATGCAACCTGCAGGGCAGATCTATGTTATGACCGGGGGGATGAGTCGCTCCCCCAAACTTTTTGAAAATAACGTATATATACATAGTCTTAGACATTATTGCTATTGTTATTAGAAGTGGCGCAGTGGTTTGGGGGTGCTTTTGCAAGCGAAGGGACCTAGTTTCGAATCCTATGGAGTTGTTATTTGCAATTTATGTTTATTTTTGCTCAAAAAATATCAAATTGCAGCCACATGGATCGAACTCGTGACTTCCTATATACAAGAAAACTGTCTTACTGTTGCACCGCAACATTTAAACAAAAAGAAATGAAATATAGTTTTATATATGTAAGTTAAGGCTCCTCAAAACAATAATTCAAGCTCCGCCATTGCCTGCAACCAACCACAATACCAGAAAAGAATCTTTTCACTTTCTTTTTTAAACCCATATGTACCAATTGCTAGGACGACATCATATGACTAGTAAAATTTGGATTCTTTAATAATCTAACGGCGGTTTTTGAAATTGTCCCGTCCATATGTCGTTTTTGTATATATAGCTCCGAAGTATACGTTTATGCACAATGCAACCTCCGCACCAGACATCTCATACTACGACTACATCATAATTGGCGGCGGCACAGCGGGGTGTCCTTTAGCTGCAACTCTGTCCCAAAATTTCAGCGTCTTGCTGCTTGAACGCGGTGGCTCACCATATGACAACCCCAACATCACCGACTTAGCTGCCTTCGGTGCTGCCCTCTCAGACACGTCCCCAACCTCTCCCTCTCAACGTTTCATCTCCCAAGACGGTGTCATAAACTCAAGAGCTCGCGTGCTTGGTGGAGGAAGTTGTTTGAACGCTGGCTTCTACACTCGCGCTAGCCCTCAATATGTAAGGTAAGCCAACTCATGCACATCCGCTTAAGCTTTAATTTTGGGACAGTTAATTTATTACATAAACTGCTGCAAATGCAAGCATGTACATTTAATTAGCCAGCGTTATGTAAACATACTAAAAAAGAAATATATTGTTTCTCTTATATGTTTGGTGATTAGGGTTGCATTAAAAATGTAACAGAATATAAAGCAAAAAAAAAAGTGATATATCTAAAATTAACAAAACAAAACAGAGTGACGAGACAAGTGATATATCATATTCTCTAACACACATTTTCCAAAACTTTCTTCATGATTGGTTTAAATTTCATGTGGGTTCTACCGATTTGGAAATGGGACTCAGATGATTTAGTCGGATCTATGTGAATTTCAATTAATTATTGAGAAAATGTTGGACAGATGGTGCTAGAGAGTGTTGTTAGCACTCATCATATTTTTAATTAATAAAAAAGGTACTAACTCATACATCAGTATTATTGATCTATCAATGAATGTTAATTACTTAATTTCAACCATACATGTATATGTACTATATTTTGTATGCATTGATTGTTTTATTGTTAGGGAAGCGGGATGGGATGGAAGAATGGTGAATGAATCATATCAATGGGTGGAGAAGGTGGTGGCTTTTGAACCAAAGGTGCAACAATGGCAGTCAGCTGTGCGGGATGGATTGTTGGAGATAGGGGTGGTGCCTAACAATGGCTTCACTTACGATCATATTTATGGGACTAAGGTTGGGGGCACCATCTTTGACCAACATGGTTCCAGGCACTCCGCTGCTGATCTTTTGGAATATGCCAACCCCACTGGAATCGCTGTGCTTCTGGATGCCACTGTGCATAGGATCTTGTTCAGAATAAAAGGTACCTTTCATTTTATTTTCTATACGTTGTAATGTTATTTCTCAAATTTCAATACATGTCATGAAATATAAAAATATAAAAATAAATTTAATGAGTTTCATACAAATATGTTACCATTTTTCATTTTTTGTCATTATAATATGAAAAAAAAATGTTAAAATAATTAGTATCAAATGTCTAAGTGGGCAAAAAAAAAAGGTGAATTGTAATGTGTTTATAAAAGAAGATGGCATTTATATATATTTTGGTGGCCCATTCAACAGGTGCATCAAGGCCAAGGGCCCATGGAGTAGTGTTTAGGGATGCATTGGGACGTAAACACAAGGCATACTTGAAGCACGGGCCGAGGAACGAGATCATTGTGTCAGCTGGTGCACTTGGAAGCCCACAACTTCTAATGTTGAGCGGAGTTGGACCAGCACAACACCTTCGGACCCATAACATTAGTATAACATTGGACCAGCCATTGGTAGGACAGAGAATGTCAGATAACCCAATGAATGCCATCTTTGTCCCATCTCCTGTCCCCGTAGAAGTCTCCCTCATTCAGGTCGTCGGTATCACAAACTTTGGCAGCTACATTGAAGCTGCCAGCGGTGAAAACTTTGCAGGTGGTTCCCCAAGAGACTACGGAATGTTGTCCCCCAAGGTACATGGGCTTGTTGCATACAACTCTTGCTAAGACTACTTTTATAATTGATAATTCTTATTAACATTATAGCATAATGAGGAATTATTTTTATTTGGATGCATAGTTAGTACGAGTATGGTGGTTACGGTATTTTAGCAAAAAATTATGACTAACCTAAAACAAATTAATTAGATTAAATTCAAATTGGTTTGGTACGGCTAACATATATTTATATTTTTAAAACTAATTTCATAAAAAGATATTAGAAAAATATCAAAAATATTATGACAAAACTTATATCAAGTTCTATTTATCCAGTTCGTAACGTTCCTCACAAAAAAAGTTTTTTTGCATTGAACACAGTTTCATGATACACCCAACTAGATAGTCTTTCACTGTTTTGGTATAATTTTATTGGAAAATGATGAAGGTCACGAAAATACAATCACAAATATATATGTCACGAA
This sequence comes from Calophaca sinica, assembly GCA_037113605.1. Lineage (NCBI taxonomy): Eukaryota > Viridiplantae > Streptophyta > Magnoliopsida > Fabales > Fabaceae > Calophaca > Calophaca sinica. The sequence goes on from CM073731.1 coordinate 31,448,579, forward strand.
TGACATGTCATTTAGTTCCTCAAAAAAAATAACATGTCATTTAGGGCATATTTACTTATTATGTATTTCTCTCTCTTCCCAATAAATTTTCTTTCCTCTGTGATTTGGTTAAAAAGTTCTTTGTGATGTTTCCATAGATTTTTTTTCATCAAAATAGCATAACTACTCATTTTTATTTTAGTGAAGAACAAGTCATACAGAACTTAAGGAAATTGATGTAAGTTTGGTTGACAATGTTATACATCACCTTGAGTTCAAATTTGCGGGTTTCCATTTTTTGACATTGAATTAAGTGAATGGTCCATTTTTTTACTTCAAGCTAGTTTTCTTCATCCATAACACATAGTTACTCCCTCCGTTTTAAAAATAAGTGTCGTTTAAGGTTTTTCATATAGATTAAGAAAGACAATAAATGAACGAATGTGAGTAACAATTTTATAAAATTATCATTGCTAACCATTGGTTGTTATAAATACATAGTGGAGTATAGTTACTTGAGAATGATGCACATAGTATTAATTTTGGGTACAATTGGAAAAAATTAATTAATGTTATATTGAAAAGATAAAACGACACTTATTTTAGAATATTTTTTCTTTTCTAAAATAACACTTATTTTGAAACGGATGGAGTATCACTAAATATTAAACAACTTTTCATTTCTAGCTATGATTAGCATGCTACTACCTTTGCTTATAAAATAAAAAAATTGCTGCTACCTTTTTTTTTCTTCCCAAAAATGCAGATTGGTCAACTCTCCACCGTGCCCCCAAAGCAAAGGACCCCGGAAGCCCTAGCAAAAGCAATAGAATCAATGGAGACTCTTGACGACTCAATGTTCAGAGGTGGATTCCTCTTGGAGAAAATCATGGGTCCACTTTCAACAGGACATTTGGAGCTCCGAACCCGTGATCCAAATGATAACCCGTTAGTGACTTTCAACTACTTTCAGGACCCTCGAGACTTAGAGAGATGCGTGCAGGGGATTAGCATCGCGGAGAAGATAATCGAGTCCAAGGCTTTCTCTCCATTCAGATACAAGAACATGCCAGTGTCCATGCTACTAAACATGACTGCAAGTTCTCCGGTGAACTTGTTGCCCAAACACACGAATGGTTCGTTGTCGCTGGAGCAATTCTGCAGAGACACTGTGATGACCATATGGCATTATCATGGAGGATGCCAAGTTGGGAGAGTTGTTGATAGGGACTATAAAGTTCTTGGTGTGGATGCACTACGTGTTATTGATGGTTCAACCTTTAACTCTACTCCAGGAACTAATCCTCAGGCCACTGTCATGATGCTTGGAAGGTATAATAATATGTGTCCCATTTGTTCGTGTGTGCGTGTGTTACTATTATTCGTTAAGGATGGTTAGCATTTTCAATTTGGTGCAGGTATATGGGAGTCAAAATATTGGCCGAGAGACTTGTTGCTTCTGCCGCTGATTCTTTGGATGAAGGAACTTCGGCTATTGAAAGTAAATAACAATTTAAAAAAATTCAATAAATTTGATTTTAAAAAATATGGCATGTATGACAATATTTTAATAATTAAGGAAACCCTCAAAAGAACATTAATAACGATTTATCTTTCTAGTTCTCTTCTCTTTCTTTTTTACGTTTGTATATTTTTTATTTACATCGGTTCCACTTTTCAATTAGATTTTTCAGCATTTTATTTATTTGGACGCTGTGTAAATTTATAGAATCACAAGCCATCACATTTATAATTCTCAAAAGAATTTTTACAAATAATGCAAACCATGCTTACGAAAATATGTTGACCATTTAAAAGACTTGTTAGAATATGAGTGAGATTAAAAGTCCTAATTATACATATATAAGATCACTTGAGGAGTTATATATTGTTAAGCTGCAATTGGTGGAACGCACATCTTGAAAGATAATCATCTAGAAATATTTAGTGATTTGAAAAGGAATTCGAGTAACTGTAGAATATTAAAAAAAAAAAACTAAGAAATTGTCTAGAAGATGGCTCAAAATGCTCGGCTCGAGTAAACAGAATAGCATTTCAACTGCCTGGCATGAGCAGCTGTCAAGCTAACACATTAGCCCATGTGTTGTATATATAAACAAGTGTCACAATAAGGGTTTATTTAATTAATGCATATGTGTGAAAGTGCTAGGAGATAATTGTGTTGTGCACCAAAGTAACATAATAATATCACATAGCTAAAATAAGAGGTTAGAAAAGAGAAACCGAACACATAATATTTACGTAGAAAACCCTTAACGGATAATAGAAAATACCATGGAGCAAGAGTTGAATAATATTCACTAACCGGAAGAGATTACAAGACATCTCTCTAAATGCAAGGAGAGAACAATAACATCCTCTCTTGAATACAGGAGAATACACACTTTCACAGGAGAAACTCTAATTTTTTGTCTGAATTTTTTTTTCTCTTACTTAACAAATCCTAATGCTTGTTGTTGTGCTTGATCACTTGAGAATGCCTTCTATTTATAGAGAAATTTTGGATGATAATTCATGGTACTTTGCACATGGTATTGTATTCCAAGTAGGTGGCTCTCATGGCATTAAACCCGTTAGAAAAGGGGAAAAAAAGCCATCAAAGATGACTTTAACATTAACAATCTCTCACTTCTTGAGCTTTCAAAACCTCTTTACCTTGCCAGTTCCTTGTTGCTTACGTTTCTGACAAACCATAGAAGATCGACACCATATAAACTTAATTGATAATATTAATTGGCTTGTCATTACATATGCTAGGTTGTCTTTAATGTGAATCTTATGCATATCCACACTCTCTTCCTTATTGAATATTGAGTACGTATGTGCTTTGTTCTGAATAAAAGTTTGGATTCCTTGCAATGCGCAAGACACTCTAACTATCACAATACATAGTAATTTTCTACAACCTGTGTGTGGGTTCTTCAATTAACCTTTGAATAGAGAGCTTCCCTTACATGTTTTGGTAGCCGCCATATATTCAGCTTATGTAGTAGACAGAGCTACAACAATATGCAATTTGGATAATCATCTTACTGCTCCTCTAAATGTGAACATATAGACAGTAATAGATTTTCTTTTGTCAAGATCACGTGCAAAATCTGAGTCAACATATCCTCTGATAATGAATTCATATCTTCCATAACATAATGCATTACTTGAGGTTGCTCTAATGTATCACTAGATTCTTTTGACAGTGTTCTAATGCTCATTATCAAGATCTAGCATAAGTCAACTAACCGCTCTCACTACTTGTGTAATGTTTGGACTTGCACATATAATGCATGTCATACATAAGGCTTCCCATCGTCGATGCATGCATACTGTACCCGAGACATTTTCATCCTCTCTACTTCATTGCTAGGACTCATACCTGGGGATAAATTAAAATTGACAGGAAGTGGAGTAGAATATATAGCTTTTTGAAGCGCCGCAAGCCTTTATTATATAGCTTTTTGAGAAAGCCAAATTTTCCTCTTTTTTTTGTATTAGTAGATTTACTTTCCTAAAATCTTTTTTTTGGTCCCAAGTCCTTCATATCAAACTCTCTAGCCAACGTTGCCTTCAATTTTTGGATTTGAAATTTGTTGGGGCCTACCACAAAAATGTCATTCGCATACAACAACAAAATGCCAAAACCATTTTTACCAAACCTCTTGTAGTATGTCCAATGGTCTGAACTCAGTCTGATGAATTCATGGCTAATTATGAAGGAAACAAATCTGTTGTACCAATATCTTAGTGTTTGCTTTAGACCTTACAGAGATTTGGTCAATCAGCGAATCAAGTTTTATTTTCCTTATTCTTTAAAGCCTTTTGACCGGAGCAATTATATTTCTTCTTTACATACGAGTTGCCCATACAAGTCGCGCGACTCGATTAATTTGGAGTACATTATTGATGGCATGTTAAGGATTGTTAAATAAGAAATATCGTATTCTTGGGGAAAGAACTACTACTGATATTTTCATGACTTAATCAATCATTTAACTAGTAAAGAATTTTGTAAGAATAACTGATCATATATGTTTGTAGTGATATTTTGAGTGATATTCATGCCATAGATTGTTAAATATGGTTTTTTGTGTGCAAAGAACTACTACAAAGATATTTTCATAACTTATTCAATTATTTAACTAGTAAAGAATTTCGCAAGAATAACTGATTATATACGTTCTTCGAGAATCAAAATTTTAAAGAGTAAAGACAGCATATTATATGGTATATAACCTATGGACATGGCATATAAGTGGAGTAGAAATTGGTTTACAGTCTTGCATATTGAAGTGCTGCAAGCCTTTATTATATAGCTTTTTGAGAAAGCCAAATCTTCCTCTCTTTTTTGTATTGGTGGATTTGCTTTCCTAAAATCTTTTTTTGGTCCCAAGTCCTTCATATCAAACTCTCTAGCCAACGTTGCCTTCAATTTTTGGATTTGATATTTGTCAGGGCCTACTACAAACATGTCATTCGCATACAACAACAAAATGATAAAACCATTTTTACCAAACCTCTTGTAGTATGTCCAACGGTCTGAACTCAGTCTGATGAATTCATGGCTAATTATGAAGGAAACAAATCTCTTGTACCAATATCTTAGTGTTTGCTTTAGACCTTACAGAGATTTGGTCAATCAGCGAATCAAGTTTTATTTTCCTTATTCTTTAAAGCTTTTTGACCGGAGCAATTATATTTCTTCTTTACATACGAGTTGCGCATACGAGTCCCACGACTTGATTAATTTGGAGTACATTATTGATGGCATGTTAAGGATTGTTAAATAAGAAATATTGTATTCTTGGTGAAAGAACTACTACTGATATTTTCATGACTTAATCAATCATTTAACTAGTAAAGAATTTCGTAAGAATAACTGATCATATATGTTTGTAGTGATACTTAGAGTGATATTGACGCCATAGATTGTTAAATATGGTGTTTTTTGTGGAAAGAACTACTACAGAGATATTTTCATAACTTATTCAATTATTTAAGTAGTAAAGAATTTCGCAAGAATAACTGATCATATACATGCTTCGAGAATCAAAATTTTAAAGAGTAAAGACAGCATATTATATGGCATATAACCTATGGATATAGCATATAAGTGGAGTAGAAATTGGTTTACAGTCTTGCATATTGAAGCACCGCAAGTCTTTATTATATAGCTTTTTGAGAAAGCCAAATCTTCCTCTCTTTTTGTATCGGTGGATTTGCTTTCCTAAAATCTTTTTTTCGGTCCCAAGTCCTTCATATCAAACTCTCTAGCCAACGTTGCCCTCAATTTTTGGATTTGATATTTGTCGGGGCCTACTACAAACATGTCATTCGCATACAACAACAAAATGACAAAACCATTTTTACCAAACCTCTTGTAGTATGTCCAACGGTCTGAACTCAGCCTGATGAATTCATGGCTAATTATGAAGGAAACAAATTTGTTGTACCAATATCTTAGTGTTTGCTTTAGACCTTACAGAGATTTGGTCAATCAGCGAATCAAGTTTTATTTTCCTTATTCTTTAAAGCCTTTTGACTGGAGCAATTATATTTCTTCTTTACATACGAGTTGCGCATACGAGTCCCGCGACTCGATTAATTTGGAGTACATTATTGATGGCATGTTAAGGATTGTTAAATAAGAAATATCGTATTCTTGGGGAAAGAACTACTACTGATATTTTCATGACTTAATCAATCATTTAACTAGTAAAGAATTTCGTAAGAATAACTGATCATATATGTTTGTAGTGATATTTAGAGTGATATTGATGCCATAGATTGTTAAATATGGTTTTTTTGTGGAAAGAACTACTACAGAAATATTTTCATAACTTATTCAATTATTTAACTAGTAAAGAATTTCGCAAGAATAACTGATCATAAAGAATTTCGCAAGAATAACTGATCATATACATGCTTCGAGAATCGAAATTTTAAAGAGTAAAGACAGCATATTATATGGCATATAACCTATGGATATGGCATATAAGTGGAGTAGAAATTGGTTTACAGTCTTGCATATTGAAGCACCGCAAGTCTTTATTATATAGCTTTTTGAGAAAGCCAAATCTTCCTCTCTTTTTGTATCGGTGGATTTGCTTTCCTAAAATCTTTTTTCGGTCCCAAATCCTTCATATCAAACTCTCGCCAACGTTGCCTTCAATTTTTGGATTTGATATTTGTTGGGGCCTACCACAAACATATCATTCGCATACTACAAAATGACAAAACCATTTTTACCAAACCTCTTGTAGTATGTCCAATGGTCTAAACTCACTCTGATGAATTCAAGGCTAATTATGAAGGAAACAAATCTCTTGTACCAATATCTTAGTGTTTGCTTTAGACCTTACAGAGATTTGGTCAATCAGCGAATCAAGTTTTATTTTCCTTATTTTTTAAAGCCTTTTGACCAGAACAATTATATTTCTTCTTTACATATGAGTTGCGCATACGAGTCCTGCAACTCGATTAATTTGGAGTACATTATTGATGGCATGTTAAAAATTGTTAAATAAGAAATATTGGATTCTTGTGGAAAGAACTACTATTGATATTTTCATGACTTAATCAATCATTTAACTAGTAAAGAATTTTGTAAGAATAACTGATCATATATGTTTGTAGTGATATTTAGAGTGATATTGATGCCATAGATTGTTAAATATGGTTTTTTTTGTGGAAAGAACTACTACAGAGATATTTTCATAACTTATTCAATTATTTAATTAGTAAAAAATTTCGCAAGAATAACTGATCATATTTACGTGCTTCGAGAATCGAAATTTTAAAGAATAAAGACAGCATATTATATGGCATATAACCTATGGATATGGCTTTAAGCCAGCCAAGATTTTAATCATAAGACAATTTAAATAGCAAAAATGAACTAAATATATATATAGGTTTTTTTTGACAAAAAATTGAAATATTGGTTAGATTTGACTATTTTAATTCTAAGCAAAAAAAAGTTCTAAAATATTCTTTCTTTAATTACTTATACATTTATTATATTATATATATATATATATATATAATAAACATAATAAATTATATACAATTAAAATTGCGATATTGGAAAATATTAGTACTTACCAAAGAATTAACAATTAAAATATATGTAATAAAAAAGTAGTATTAATTACAAAAAAATACTTACAAAAATTTAATCTTCATTTGACTTACAAATGTAATATAATAAATAATTGATTTCTTGATTTTGTAAAGGTCTTTTTCTTTTACATGACCTTCTCTCTAGACAGTAAAGCTTCATTTACAACAATAATAAATAAAGATGCAGTCAGCAAGTATTTCACGTAATCAATGAATCCAAAATTATAAATTTAATTAGGTAAATAAAATAAATATTTAAAAATAAGTTTATTTTATTGATAGAGTATCACTCTAAACCGCTGGTGGTTGGCACAAATAGTTGGACCTTGCACTCGTATTAGCTGTGACTTGAATTCAAATATGAAATTTCCTCATTAGTAGACTATACGTAAATTCTATTGTAAACTATCATTGAAGATGGTGGTTCTTCCTAAATTTGCATAGGTGTGTCTCCTCTAATATAAGTATTCTCATTATAAAACAATAGAGTATCGCTTTATTTATAAATAATATATAAATTAAATACGAAATATACAACATTTAATTTTTATTTTTTTTTAATTTTCAAAAGTCTTAAAATTTATATTGATTAATAAAAGATCACTTTCTAACTTGTTTTGGAAGGTTTGAATTTTTAGTCACTTGAAATTGAAAGCGTAACAAAACACATAAAATGAAAGAGAAAAAAAAGGGGAGGGGAGATAGAAAAATAATAATAATCTAGGAGAATATAACATGGGATATACCATCAGGAGGAAATTTGTTGCCAGCTTTTTATAGGTTAAAGAAAGAAAGGGGAGAAAGCATCTCTACCCTTTGACAGCCCCCTCCACTGGAACCCTTTTCTCAGTGTTCCTCAATACATCTACAAAATTATGGTTGGAAGGTAGAGAAAGGAATTTGGCGGTCCAGCCTTCCCTTGCACGGAATTAATGCGTAGAAAGCATATCCTGGAGGCTGGAGCATATGCTGCTTCTTCAGCTCACTATAAATTCATCTGGGAGCTGTCTCACTTAGTATCATGCAAGAAACCACCACAAGAGATGTGTACTTCTGATTCTTTCAGCGCTAAGCAAACCAGTTGCGGGGCTTCTCTCCTTTGGCAGAACACACATAAATCAGTTACCTAATTGATTTCAGTTCACGAATGAATGAACCGCCAAAGGAGAGTTGCCCTGCAACTGGTTCTTGCTTAATGTATTCTCCAGATCACACAACGTCATAGACACAAAGCCTTGAAATCTTCTTTCTTGATGTGATCACCATGAGGTATGAATCGTATATTCATCTCAAACCAAAGCTCTATATATATTAATTCCAATGAAGCTCGGTTTTTCTTTTGAACCACTATTTCACTCTACCATGCTGGAATTAACATACCACTCCACGCACATGTACACAATCATCATATAAAAAAGTCTTGAACTTATAATCTTTTTGGATATATATGACAATAGAGATAGCACTCTCTTAACTGTAGATATCGCATTTATATATTATTTAATTATTGTATATTATATATACAAATACCATTTTTTTTTTTTGTAAATCATATATACAATTAAATAGCTTGAGTAATTAATGATTAATTCATGAATGATGGATTGTGGTTGTGTGAAGCAGGTCTGGATGTCTTTGGCAAATGGTAGTTTTCCGAATCCGGATGACTTCTTTTCCTTGGATTTTCAGAACTGGTATGCGTCTCATCTTCGCAGCTTTGCTACAGTGCATGGTTTCAATTGGTCTTTGCTCTTTGGAATCACGGTCCATGGCTTTTGGAAGATCAGGAACGAGAAAGTTTTTAGTGGGGTGGCTTGTGATGCGAGGCAGATTGTGTGTAAGGTGCTGAGTTTTGCTGAAGCGGTTAAGTAGAATTTCTAGTTTTTGGCATTTGTTTGTTTGGTTGGGCTGACCCCTTTTACTAAAAAAAAATAATGATGGATTGCATTATCGAATCAAAGTATCCCACATATTTTTCAATCTTTCAAATTTTAATAATCGATCTAAATATTCAATCAAATTGCTAATTTGCTATTAAATAATTAGCATATATTCATCAAATTATTTTTCATCTCTCCTCGCGATTGAATCACATGCAATAAGTCACAAAATTATACCGGCCGAGCCGACGCCATAAGGCAACTGAGACGGCCCCTCAACTACCTTATGGCCCTAAAAAATTCAATCCTTGTGAGGGTCACTGAAACAATTGCATGTTGTCACAAACGCTTATTTAAACCATCAAAATTGCTTCCTCAAATCTCACACCTAAATCCTAATTAAAGTTTATGGAAGAAAAGCACAAAAAGGGAGCCCCCCCCCCCCCAACCCCACCCCAAATAACGCATCATGGCTACGCCCGTTATTCAACTATTAATAAATATTCAAAAAATAAAGTGAACACGTCAAACTAAAATACTCCTATCATATAATGAGAAATCTAAAATGTACAAAAAAAAAATCATTATTATTATTACATTTACGAATCCATTCACAGGTTAAGATTCACACGCGTCGATTCCACAGTTAATTTGAAGGTTTGGAATATACATATCGATTTATTATGCATCGTAATTGCTTTGCTCGATCACAATTAATTTGGATAGGATCAAGTCGTAAATAACATACTAATTTTGAAATGATCTGTATAATTCAAGAGGGAAATAAAATGAGTCAATCAATTAAGATATTATAATAAACTTCATTCAAATATTTTCCCCTTCAATTCCATTTTCATTGCCTGTAATAAATTTTGTCTTCATTACCATTAATTTGTTTTCAAATTGTTTTTGGCTAATTATTAGGATCATTTTTGCTGCCCAAGAATCCATTTCGAGAAAGAGAAATTTTAGGCTAATTTCATGTATTGTTCCAATTTTAACTTTCTTCACTCATTGTGTCCTATCTCACGATAATTCAATTTTTTTTGTTTTGTTTCAGATATCGAAATTTTCATTTCCACTAAGCGCCATTAGAGCAAAAGAAGTGCAAAGAAGGCAACAAGATGAACACTGAGAGGATGATTTTGACGGCGACTGTGACATCTTTTACGGGAATGGAGATGTTTATTGTATTCAATTTTTAATTTTTTTATTGTTTTTTGGATCATTAATGGATGTGAATATAAATTGCAGTGTGGGTACATCTAAGAATTTCCAGAAGAAGAATAAGCAATCAACATCGATTGCATCAACCTTTGAGGATTCATATAGTACCAACAAAGGAGTGTGAGTGATAGCAAGCCGTGAATACGTGATTGCAAAGAGGAGGTTATCAAAACATTGAAGGAGGATGGCGACTTCGACATACTTTGCCTGCAAATCATTTGTAATCTCGAGGACAATGTACGCTTCCCTCTTAATTCCTCTCTTTACTTTTCTTCTCTTTTTAATGTTTATATTGTATTTTGAATTCATGCTTCTTCCATAGCCACTGTTTGCTAGAATTGAATAGTGGGAATGAAGGGAGCGTCAAAATTGGGAGAAAACTTCTGACTTTGATTGAGGCAAGGGCCAATATTCACATCTTTTCCTAAGACAAGTATTCTGACATCTTTAATCGATCGGCAATCTATTGTATTGTGACATGGGAAACCATTAGACATGTTGTAAATAGTTTTCATTCTCGAGTTTTAATTTTTTTGTTTTGTTATTGTTTTGGATTTTTGTTGCTTATAGTATCATGTTAGAGTAAATCTTCTAATGCGATGTGGTGGTTGATACGTTATTTAGATTATCCTTCTTCTTGATCTCGTTTTAAATGATTTATGAATTTACACGGCTAATATGGAAAATGTCTGATTCATGAAGGGGAGATGAGCCAGAAAGGAAAAGACATGTTGAAAAGATTATGTGATGCCTTTGATTTAAATAATTTAGCAAAAATTTTGAACAAAGTTCATCACACAAGATGCCTTTTTTTGGTTCTGTGATTAGTTTAACAATTATTAATGTCAATCCTATCAGCTAAATAATTATCTTCTGGATCATGATTTGACATGTACATTTAACGTTTTGAGACCTACATATACATAACTTTTCTTTCGTTTTTTTTCTTTTCAGATCAGTTCATGGGTGGGAAAACAAACCGGCTACAGACACATTGCAAAAGCTTACAACATGACAATCAAATTTGTGGGCTTCGGGAAAAATTTCAAGCACATGGGCAACATGTTCTTGAATTGTATATTTCTGTGTTTTTGATTGGCAACCTGTTACTATAAAATACAATTTCAATATGTAAATCAATAATCAGATTCTTTGCAATTGTTGTACTAACTTTTTGTTCCTTTAATTTGGTCAAGAAACAAATTGTACAAGTATGAAATTTTTAAAAATTGATTTATTTTATTTTAAGTAGTTAACCGTAAAACTCATGTGTATGTTAAAAGATTAAGGGACTATTGCTAAAGAAGATGAAGAGGGAAATTCTGTTTTTCATTTATCCGTCTTGTTACAATATGAATGCTTAAGCCTTAATCTAACAGCCTTCAGGCTTTTATACAATGATTAGGCTAGTAACTAACTATGCCAGGTTAGCTGTTGCATAACCACCACGGCCAGGTGGCACCGGTTCTAATCGAATCACACCCGATCCGGTGGCATTCCAAATTGGTGGTCAAAAGGTCAAAGTTAGACTTAACAATTACAATGTATGCTAATCTTAATTAATAACACTGATACTCCCCCCACAAGATCAAGGGGGTTGTGTAGTGACAACCTTGAGCTTGGTTCTCAAATCTTGGAATTGGAAAGTGCCAAGAGGCTTAATGAGTGCATCTGCGATTTGTGCTGAAGCAGGGACATGTTGAATGTTGAGTGTTTTGGCCACAGCTTTCTCTCTGACAAAGTGGATATCAAGCTCTATATGCTTGGTTCGAGCATGAAGGATAGGATTGTGGGACATCAAGACAACACTTACATTGTCACAAAGCAGTGTTGGTGGAAAAAACTGCACATTAAGCTCTGCTAGAAGAGATTCAAGCCACATCAGTTCAGAAGTTGTATGAGCCATACCTCTATACTCTGCTTCTGCACTAGACCTCGCAACTAAGGGCTGCTTCTTGGAACTCCAAGAAACTAGGTTAGGTCCAAAGAAAATGCAAGAGCCTGATGTTGATCTCCTGTCATCGTGGTCACCGGCCCGATCCATCCTTTGTAGGCTCGAAGAGAGAACACATTATCGAGGTGAGTTGAAGAAGCAAGCCGTGAGTAGAAGTCCCACTAAGATACCTGAGAATACGTTTAACAGCTCTCCAATGACTCTCAAGAGGTGAGGACATGAACTGACAAGCTTTATTAACACTGAAAGAAATGTCTGGCCTTGTGAGAGTTACATATTGTAATGCCCCAACAATGGACCTATATTGATGAGGATTCTGCATTACATCTTTACCATGCCTGCTGAGTTTGCACTGACTAACCATTGGAGTGGAGACCCCTTTTGCATCAACCATCTTAGCCTTAGCTAACAAGTCTTTGATATACTTGGTCTGAGTGAGTAAGAGTGAACCACTGGACAGATTTCGAATCTGAATGCCCAGGAAGTAATCTGGCCAACCAAGCTTTTTCAGTGCAAATTTGACATGAAGCTTGTCAATAAGATCATGTATGAGCTTTGAGGAAGACCCTGTGATGAGGATATCATCTACATACACCAATGCATACAAAGTAACACCATTTGACTTGTAAACAAACAGTGAGTGGTCACATTTACTGTGATGGAAACCGAAATGCAGCAAGGCTTGAGTCAGTCGTTCATACCAGGCTCTTAGAGCCTGCTTTAGGCCATACAGAGCCCGGTTTAGCTTGCATACTAATGTCTTATCTGAAGCTTCAAAGCCAGGAGGCTGCTGCATATATACTTCCTCTTGGAGCATACCATTCAAGAATGCATTATTAATATCAACCTGTTGCATTTCCCACTTGAAAGTTAAAGCAAGAGTTAGTATGACTCTAATGGTGGTTGGCTTCACCACTGGTGAGAAGGTCTCACTGAAATCAAACCCAGGTTGTTGGTGGAACCCTTTAGCCACTAGCCTAGCCTTGTATTTATTTATGCTCCCATCAGGATTTTCCTTCACTCTAAATACCCACTTGCATCCTATAGCTTTCCTATGGGAAGGTAGAGGTGTAAGAGTCCAAGTGTGATTGGCCAATAGAGCATTGTACTCTTGCTTCATTGCTTCAAGCCAATGTGGACTAGTCACTGCTTATTTAACCGTGGATGGTTCACTGTGAGCAAGAAAGGCTTTGGGTTTGGAGTGGCCAGTTTTGGCTCTTGTCATCATGGGATGGTTATTAACCAACAGAGGCTGATTTGCACGAGCAAGTGAGTCTGCAGAACTGATGGATAAAGAGTCTGCAGGACAAGGCAACACAGAACTTGATTCTGCAGAGTTAGACAACTCAGAATTTGATTTTGCAAAGGAGGTAGAATCCGAGGGATTAGAGGGAGGCATAACAGGTAAAGGACTGTCACACTGAGTGGGGACCACCTCATTGCTTGTGGGAGTGGTACTAGATTCAGATTGATGGTTAACATGTGCTGTTGAATCAGCAGCAAAAGGACAATTGACAGGAGGGATCACCATCAATTTGGAAGAAGTGGGTAAGGCCACATTTGCTTTTTGTGAGTCAGAGGGGAACATGCTCATATATGGAAAAGAGTATTCATTGAAAAGCACATCTTTTGAGATATAAACTCTGCCATCACTGCTTAGGCATTTGTGCCCTTTGTGTCTAGGAGATATGCCTAAGTAAACACACTCTGTGCTTCGAAATTGAAGCTTGTTCTGATTATATGGCCGAATTAAAGGGAAACAAGCTGACCCAAAGGTTTTAATGTTTTTGTAATCAAGCAAGGTTTTAAATAAGGCATGGAATGGGGAAGAAAATTTGGAGACAGCAGTGGATGGTAACCGGTTTATCAAATGGACAGCAGTAGTAAAAGCATGGTCCCAATAAGAAATTGGTAGAGAGGCATGAGCAAGCAAAGTGAGCCCCATTTCTACTATTTGTCTGTGTTTCCGTTCAACGGTTCCATTCTGGTGAGATGTGTGAGGGCATGTGAGCCTATGCACAATGCCTAGTTCATTAAGATAAGTGGTAAATGGTCTATACTCACCACCAAAGTCAGACTGGACAGCCTTGATCTTTGTATTAAATTGAGTTTGGATAAGTGCTTGAAACAACTTGAAAGCACTCAAGGCTTCTGACTTATTTTTCAGAAAATATATCCAAGTGTATTTCGTGTAAGCATCAACAAAAGCAATATAGTAAAAATAACCACCACTAGATAAAGAAGGAGAGGGACCCCACAAATCTGAATGTATTACTTGAAATGGTTCAGAATATACAGTGGTTGAAGGAGGGGCATAAAGTCGATGAGATTTGCCCAAACAACATGAATTACAAAAGTCTGTAGCACTTTTATTTGGAAGTTGGATATTACAAAGGTGTAGAACACTCCTAATGGCACTATGATGAGCATGGCCTAGTCTATAATGCCAAATAGAAAGTACACTAGGAGAATGAGATGCTACACTAGAGTTGTTCACAGCAGGAACTACAGAGTTGTTTGCACTTGGACTGGAAGCACTTGAGGTTCCCATCATGTGGTGAAAACTCTTGAAGCAGTACAGGCCACTAGGATCAAGGGAACCTTCAAGTAGTATCTGATTAGATACCTGAGATTTCACAAAATAGTAGGTAGAGTGAAATTCAAAATACACATTATTATCCTTAGAGAATTTGGATACAGACAGCAAGTTTCGAGTTATTGAGGGAACATAAAGCACATCTTGAAGAGACAAAATGGTGTGTGGTGACATATTAGAGGCAAACGTGAAAGAACCAACAGAATGTATTTCTAATCCCTGGCCATTTCCTACATACACCTTATGTGATCCTACATAGGGTTTGCTATGATGCAAGTGAGATTTAATAGAGGTGAGGTGATGAGACGCACCTGAGTCGGAAAACCACGCTTGAGACTCCAGGCCAGAAGGTAAGGATAGCTCCTGAGTATAGGCAGCAGGACTGTATTGAGTAGCAAAGAGTGCTTTAGGTTGATCAGATTGTTTCAGAGTCTCATCATGTTGCACTGTGGCTGCATTACCAGAGCTTGCATTCTGCTGAGTATTGCCTTGGCCAGACTGAGGAGATGCAGAAGCTTGAGCAACAAAGGATTCATCATACCTATGCCAGCAATCAACCATCGCATGACCGTATTTACCACACAATTGACAAGTCGGCTTGATACCTCCACCTGTGAAACGACCGCGGCCACGACCTCTTCCGCGGTTGTGGCGGCCTCTGCCTCGAAATGAATTATTTCCAGGCCTTGTATTTGCTTGGCCTTGACCTGAGTGTGCTACATTTGCAGTTACAGAAGGAGCTGCAAGTTCTTGCTGATACTTGTCAGGCTGTGCTTCTTGCACATAGAGGAGAGCTTCAACATCACATAGTGATGGAGTGTCTGGCGTAGTAAATCATCATGACGAAATGGTTATATTCCTCAGGTGACCGTCAAGAACGAGTCTACTTGATCACCTTTCGATGGCGGATCACCGATGGCGAGTAATGAGTCAGCTAGGGTTTTGATGCGCAACACATACTCAGAAATAGAGCGATTTCCTTTCTTCGTCGACTTCAACTCAGATCGCAACTGTCATGCACGAGCCCTGAGATGCGCATAGAAGTGTTTATGAATTTTATCCCAAATCTCGAACGAGTGCTTACAGGACAAAACCCTAGGCAGCACCGCTTCAGATAATGTGGATAAAAGCCAGGTGAATAGCACTTGATCTTGCACAAGCCAAGTCTCGTACTCTTCAGAGAAAACTCCGGCCAATCGATCCTCTTCCGATTTATACTTCGCCGGAATTAGAGGATTTACGACAAACCGATGCATCTTGTGCGAGGTTATTACACCTTGGACTTGTTGATTCCACAGTAGGAAGTTGTTATCTTGTAACTTGATTGAAAGCTTTGGACCGAACGAACTGTTACCGTGATTGTTGTTCGCTCCAGAGATCGCATTATGCGATTGAAGATTCTGCGATTGAAGATTCTGCGATTGATTGTGCGTCGCGGAAGAAGCATTAGACGCCATGGCTGATGAAGTTCAGAGACGCTGAACTTCAGAGACCGAAGATCAGAACGCCACGACGATCAGAACGCACGAAGCGTGAAGAAAAACGATCCAGGACCGAAAATGGCGAATGAAGAGGGAAACTCTGTTTTTCATTTACCATGCTAAAGAAGATGAAGAGGGAAACTCTGTTTTTCATTTATCAGTCTTGTTACAATATGAATGCTTAAGCCTTAATCTAACAGCCTTCAGGCTTTTATACAATGATTAGGCTAGTAACTAACTATGCCAGGTTGGCACAACTGCATAACCACCACAGCCAGGGTGGCACGGTTCTAATCGAATCACAATGATCGATCCGGTGGCATTCCAGCTGGCTGGTCAAAAGGTCAAAGTTAGACTTAACAATTACAATGTATGCTAATCTTAATTAATAACACTGATAACTATTAATTGAAAGTTCAAAATTTCCTGATTTAAAAATAGGATGGAATATTTGTAATTTCGAGCAAATTTCCTTATATACAAGCAAATTTGAGCAAATTACCTTACATGAAAAAAGATTGAATAATTTCCTTATATACGAGTAAATTTCAAATTATTTTTACACATTAATTTCCATATATAAATTGATTAATATAGATATCATAAAATAAAAATACAACACACAGGAATAAATATTTTACACGAAAGTATGTAGGGAAAATTACACATATAATACGAGAATGATTATTTTACATAAAAAAATTTGAAGAATTATTAGGAAATATCATACTTTATTAAAATTTCAGTACTTATTTGTAATTTATTGTTTTAATAATTTTAACATTACTATATTGGGAATTTTGGATGAAATTATTATAGATAACACAAGGGAATAAATATTTTGGATGAAAAGTTATTATAGAAGAAATTACACATAAATAAAGGATCGGATTATGCATGTTACCTTTATTGTTTTTTTTTTCTTGTTGAGGAAAATGTTACTTTTATTGTTGTCAACTGTCATTTGGATTATATACCTGAACTGACTTATTTATTAGAGTTTGGGGCATTTTGCCCCACTAAAATTTTCATAAATTCAGTATAAATATATATAGAGAGGGATCAAATTACACCGGTGTAATACTTGGGTAATATTACACCGTTCAATAACTTTGCAACTAATATTTATATTACAAAACTAACCGTTGGATTGAAAGATACTATCACATAGATCATATGTATAAAAAATTACATTAATCTAAAATCATTTAATATGTCATTGACACTATTAGAATTCAGCTTATTAGCGTAGGCCAAAAGCCGACGCTAAACCCGAAAAGCCGACGCTAATCGTGGTTTAGCGTCCGCGTAGCATCGGTGTCGTGTCTGACAGGAAACCACTCAAAGCTAATATTTTGCGTCCACGATTTTCAATTAGCGTCGGCTAAGCCGATGCTACGTGGAAGCTAAAATCCAAAAATAAATTGCCGACGCTAACTCTAGCGTCGGCAAGCCTACGCTAAATAACCCAAACAAATAATTAGCGCCCGCTTAGCCAACGCTATGTTGGGACGCCCTTTAAGATGTTTAGTGTCAGTTTTGGCCGACGCTAATTAGTGTCTGCAACGGCCGACGCTAAATATTGGCGTTGATTTTTCATTAAATTTAGTGTCGGCCAGGCCGACACTACGGGGTGCAGTGTTGGCTATTGCTGTTTGTTTTTGGTTTCTGCCAATTACAAACCATTAATTCAACCTGTATTTCAAAACTATCAAACCAAAAACCCAATATAAACAGTCAAATCAATACCAGCAACACAATATGAACCAAAAATATTTGCAAAATGTATTATAACACTGTTAAATATATATAACCTCAAGTCTGGAGGTCCATACAAAATGTAGTCCAAAATGGGATAGAAAACCATAATACTGAGAACTATACAAAATGTAGTCCAACAAAAAAACTTGAAACTAACTCAAGTACTGAAAACTACAAACAAAGCGCCAATATCAATCATCGCCGTCTAGCGACTGGTCATCCAAATCGTCATCGTAGTGAGGATGTGGAGTCTGGCGACTTGTACTGCATGATGCACCAGCGAATTGTCGCTCCAAAGCCTGCATGCGCTCATCGAACTGCATGATAGTAGTCTGCATGGTTTGCACTTGCTCCTGAGCCTTTCTAGCAGCCTCCTCGGCACGAAGAGCCCTCTCCTCGGCTCTAAGCGCAACCTCCTCTGCTCTAAGTCTAGCCGCCCTCTCTGCTTCCAAAGACTGACCGCTCATGGGAGCAGGTGTCTGGCCCCCCTAAGTAAGCGACGTTGCCCCACGTCGGATGTTGGCGGATAAGTCTGTGGTGCCGTAAACCCGACCTCGAGAACGACCCTCGGCACACTCCTGCCACAACTGGAGTTTTGTCGCCTCATCCACCTCCTGCTCCCCATTGTTGCAGGTCTCACCAATCAGTGTCTGTCTCTCGCTCAGACGCTGTTGATAAAGATCCTAGCCAATAGGAAAATCACATATTAAGGTACCTGCTTAGCTTGAAGACCAAAAGTAATGGCAAAAAATGGATACAACAAATGAGTCTTGTCTGTAAAGCATAGGACACAGGTTTTAAGAAACAAATTCATATTGAAATTTAGTCAACATGGGGCAAAAAACATTTTGCACACAAGCTCACCACTAATACCATGTTTTCTTATGCTAATAGAAAGATGAAAAAATAACATAAAAACAGAGAAAATATCTCCCAAGTTAATTAAATGCAGAAACAGATGCTTTTCCTAGGCTGCCACTCTATATATGATTAGTGACAGAACTATAATTAGTGCAGATAATAACAACAACAATAATAATAATATCAATAACAATAACAAATTATAATTAGTGGATTTAGAAGCCTTTGATGGGGGGAAAGGACTGGAATGCTAAAATTTAGATGGATGAAAAAAGTCTTAGCAGAAAAGCAGTGCAACTCCTATCATGGCAGAAGATCTCATTTAGAAAAGTATGAATTCATCAAGCTTTAAATCACATAAATGAATTTATTACAAATGTAGACTGAGCTCTGTTGTCAACCCACTTGCCAGTCTTCTTCCTTTTGTGGGTTTCTATGAAGAGCTCATCAGGATGCAAATCCCGTCCAAAATTTATGGCCTGCAAATAATTTGAACAAGTGTTTAAAGACATATACGACCTATTATAATGAACCGGACAATAAGAGTGGAGTTAATACTAACGATCTCAAGTGCCACGTCAAGATGAGCCTTGCGGCCTGAGGTGTGGGCTGCTCCGCCTCTAGTCGAAGCTCTATTGGTCTTGTTTTGGATAGAGAGATTCTTGAAGGTTACTCCTTTCCAATGGGCAACAAGACCAGCATAAGCCTCCTCACCTATCCAACCGGGTCGGGTCCCCTTAT
This sequence comes from Calophaca sinica, assembly GCA_037113605.1. Lineage (NCBI taxonomy): Eukaryota > Viridiplantae > Streptophyta > Magnoliopsida > Fabales > Fabaceae > Calophaca > Calophaca sinica. The sequence continues at coordinate 31,468,193 of CM073731.1, forward strand.
TCCTCACCTTCGTGAGCATATCCGCAAGACGCTTTGCGCCTTTCTGGTTAAACAAGTGACGGATATGATCTGCAGAATTAGGGTGAAACAACACTTTCTTCTACAAATTTTTTATAATAAAAGTAGTCATTCATTGCATTTACGGACATAAATTAGAAATCAAGTGACTTCGAACACACAATATATTATACTTACTTGAAATAACCGCCACCAATGCTCCTTCACCTCACCAGGGGTCTCACTCCAGCAATGATAAGGATCCCGAAACTGTGTTTGTATGGCATTCTTTATGGCATCAGCAACTTCCTTGGAAGGATATAACCTACAAAATATCAAAGTACAATGACAAATATCAAATGAAGTGCGTAAAGAAAAACCATCACATAATAAGTATTAAAATAAGTGAAGTAATAATTGTAACTTACCCTCAACCCTTAGGACATATGATGATTTTTCCATCAGCATCTCTCTCTAGCACATAAAGAGGAGGCTCACCCTCCCTTTCCCCGTTCTCTTGGAGGTGGTCACTATCCACCTCCTCCCCCTCCTGGTGGTCTTCGTGCACCTCCTCTTGGTGTGAAGATACACCCACTTGTTGAAGGCCTTTCCCTGGAGTAAGAATAAAAGTGAAGGCCTCAGGAGTAGAGGCCTGTACGGGTGATGGTGTCGGCTGTGAAGGTACTGATGGAGGCTGGGAAGGTGGTGGGGATGATCGGTGTGGCTGCGGGGCATGGCGGACTGACGGAGGCTGGGCTGGGAGTGTAGCCACTCTAGTTGGTGGTGTGGCCACAACTAACTGGCGACGCACGCGATCACGCTCTGCTGGAAGGTGACCCGATCGTAAAAGCCTCGATCGACCCCTATTACCAAGAGCCTTTCCCTTATTTTCACCACCTCTGATAGTCATCTGCTGTCACAAAATTGAATATAATCAAGCATAAATATTCACATACACAAATAGAGAAGTAGCATATTCAATACATTTCAAAATGTATATGTGATGTTAAACACCCAAATGTATATGCCCATTGAGGCAGAAGCTAGGCCATGATGTCCAATAATTTGTAAAAGAACTTCACCTGATAGGCTGGATACAACAAGCTTATCCCCAAAACAAATGTCAAGATACAAACTAAACATAAAAAATGGAAGTAGCATCCTTAATGTTAAGCACAAAAATACATCTTCAATCTTAGGACACATACATAGAACCCCCACAAGAAAACCCCAAACAACCCCTGTATAATATAACCTATTCGTCGATATAATCCCCATCGTCATCCTCATACGTGTCTTCATCTTCATCCTCCTCTTCCTCTTCCTCTTCCTATTTCTCTTCCTCTTCCTCTTCTGATTGACCATCTAGAACCATTGGTTCAGTGATATGATCAAAAATCTCTTCGTACACATCTACTTATGTGTTGTCACCTAAACCATGTATCAATTCCACTTCTGCAATGGGTAGAACGGGTGACATCTGATCAGGCTGATAAGGTATTTCATCCTCTGTCTCGTCAATCTCCACATGACCCCTTGGTTTTGTGGTGATTACTGCACACCATCCACGCATGTCTCTACACGTTTCTAGATAAGGGACATAATACACTTGTCTTGCCTTTTGTGCAAGGATGAATGGATCATAACGAGGATAACGTCTACTCATCTTAATATCCACAATTTTATACTGTCGATGAACCTTTGTACCTCTATTCATTGTTGGGTCAAACCATTCGCAGTAAATAGTGTAATCTTGTTGCTCAAATCATGGTACTCTACTTCAAAGATATGTTGGATGATGCCATAAAAATCATCTTCTCCTCCTTCAATTAGACCCTTTACGTGCATCCCGGAATTGACAGTTGTTTTACCATTGCTCCAAGCCTCGGTGTGAAACTTGTACCCATTGACAAAATACATGTTCCATGATGTTACCTTTGATGCAGGACCCCAAGATAGTGCCCTTATGTCTTTTTTGTTCACTCCATTCGCCTCATCATGCACCTATATAGAAGATAATACACATAAGCTTATAGTGTGTGATTGTAAAAAATTGCATGAATTGTGGGCACTACACTTACATATGCCTTTGGCCATATGGGAAATTCTGCATGTATACGACCTGATACATCTTCGTTGACAGAGTGATATTTCAAGAATACGCTGACATCAATCACACAATTCATAAGTAAATCAATGTTATAGCATGCGTAAAGATCACGAATGATGTGTTACGATGGATACTTACTCAAGATATGGTTTAATCTTATCGCAATTAATCAAGATATGTACATGAGCAGATTTCCATTCCTGGTCTGTTAGCCAATGTTTTTTAGGCTTCCCACTGGGCGACCAGATTTGTGCAGGACGGACAACGTTGGTTGAATGCCCTCATGTCTGAAACGAGGATCGTTTCTTAAACTTGTGTTTGGCAATAAGCTGAAGGATTTGAAATAGTGAGAACAAAAATAAGTTGTCTCACGGTGCAGGTAGTCGGCGCATATGGAACCTTCAACCCTAGCCTTATTTGTCACTGCCCTCTTTGAGACTCCCATCAATCTGCAAATTCAATCGTTCAATGTCTATGAAGTAATAATAAAACATGTAATTAGTTAAAATAGTCTACTAGGTCAGTTACCTTTCAAATAGATATATCCACCGATATTGTACTGGACCACCTAGCATTGCTTCATAGGGAAGATGGATCGGGAGATGCTCCATTGAATCAAAGAAACCCGGTGGAAAAATCCTTTCTAGCTTGCATATGATAACGAGTATGTTCTCGTTCAACTTAACTAAGTCTTCCATCCTTAATGTATTGCAACAAAGATCCTTGAAGAATTGACTTAACTCAGTTAATGGTTTCCAAATAAAATTTGGCAAAGAACGAAATGCAATTGGGAGTAAGCACTCCATGAAAACATGGCAGTCATGGCTCTTCATCCCATGCATTGTACCCTTTAGGACATCGGCACACCTAGCTAGGTTTGAAGCATAACCATCTGGCATTTTCAGTTCCTTAACCCATTTACACACCAACTTCGCATCTGATGGTGTCAAAGTGTATCTTGCTTTTGGCTTTCCCATCTTTCCATTGGGTAAGGCTTGCATCTCCAAGTCTTCGCGTGCACAGAACATGGATAAGTCCATTCTTGCCTTTTCATTATCCTTTGTTTTGTCTTTATCATTCATGACAGTGTTAAATACATTATCAAAGAAATTCTTCTCTATGTGCATAACATCGAGGTTGTGCCTTAACAAGTTATCCTTCCAGTACGGAAGATCCCAAAATATACTTCGTTTAGTCCAATTATGACCCACTCCATACCCCGAAAATTTGGGACCCCAACCACTTTCGGTCACTTTTGGAAAACAACTGACCACCTCCCACACATCTAGCCCTGTGCAAGTGTAAGGCGGGGCATCCTTCTCAGCCTTGTTTCTTGTAAAGGCCCTTTTACTTCTTCGAAAAGTGTGATCGGCTGGCAAGAACCTACGATGGCAATCAAACCATGAATTCTTCTCACCATATTTCAAGGTGAAAGCTTTTGTATCCTCCATACAATAAGGGCATGCCAACTTGCCTTGTGTTCCCCATCCAGATAACATACCGTAGGCTGGCAAATCATTAATAGTCCACATCAAACATGCTCTCATGATGACGTTTTGTTTTGTGGATATATCATAGGTCAAAACACCATTGGACCACAACAACTGCAGATCATCAATCAACGGCTGCAAGTAGACATCTATCTTTGCTTTGGGGTTAGAAGATCCGGGTATGAGACAAGTCAAAAACATGTACGTTTTGGTCATGCACATCTCAGGGGAAAGATTGTATGGGGTAACTATTACCGGCCAACATGAGTATGGAGTAGATGACGCTTGGACATAAGGTGCAAACCCGTCAGCGCATAGACCCAACCTTACATCATCGAAGTGTTTCCACGCTTTTCCATCGGATGGATGGCGAAGAACATTCGAACTCTTTCTGTTCTCATGATGCCATCTCATTTCGCTCGCAGACTCAATTGATGCATACTATCTTTGTAATCTAGGAATGATCGGAAAATAAAACATTCGCTTCCTTGGGACATCTTTGTACTTTCCATCCCAGTCCTACGAGGAATATACCTAGCAGATCCACAAAATTTGCACTCGGATAACTTTCTATCATCTTTGTAATACAACATACAACCCTTCACCCAACAATCAATCTTCTCAGCCTCAAACCCTAACTTAGACACCAACTATGTTGCTTGGTAATAGTTTTTGGGCAAGCATCCCTTAATTGGACATATGTCATTAAGCATTCGTGCAACATAATCTATACCTTTTTATGGAAGATGACAGTTAGATTTAACTGCCAGAAGCTCTACTGATATTGACAATTTAGACACAATAGCCCCCTCGTAGATGGGCTGGTTGGCAGACATTAACTTGTCATAAAAATTTTGCGCATCTGTGTTGGGAAATTCCTCCTCCGTCAATGTCTCGTTTTCCATGTTAGCATTCATATGGGGGACACCTCCATGAGGCCTAAAAGCATCATACACCATCTGATTCATTCCATCAAACTGATCGTTATAATGCACAGGCCTGCTACTGTTTGAATCACCCCTTGTATCAATATTTGGCTCCACTTCTCCGTGTTCAGTCTAGATCCAATAGTTTGGCTGAAATCCAAACTTGTACAAGTGATACCTAACCAAATTTGGAGTCGTTAAATCCATGCACTGGCACATTACACACGGATACCTTATACCTCCCTCAGATAAATAGCAAGGTTGTTCAATAGCCCTCTCCACAAAATCTTTAACACCCCAAACAAACTCATCTTTCAAGTCACGCTTATCGGCATTTAGTCTGTCGTACATCCAACTACGTTCCATTTTCTATAAGGTAAACATGTAACATTGTGTTAAAGGAATATGACGATCAATGCAATAAGATCAAATTTTATTAGCCATCAGGTTAATGTACAGGGTCCTATGAAATTTTGGAATATAATCATGCAAGTTTGAAGTTATAAATAAGTGAACTAAGCAACTCTAGCCAACACAAATGCAAAAACTAATGCTTACTGTCATGTGCAAATATAAAATGCTTCAGCCAAATACTCTCATACAACCAGTGGTTTTACTAAACTCTGGATAGTTGATAATTTGATAATTTATACACATGTCTCGCTCAGTTAGAGTATATTGGTACTTAATGTATTAGAGGCTTATAGCAAAAAGTCTGCATCTTACATATCTCATCAAATTTTCTGGTTTTACATAGCAAAAAGCATAACAAATTTTCTGGTTTTACCCCAAAAACAGCAAGAACTTAGAATGTCACAAGCCAGAATCAAGAAAATACAAACACTGTACAAATAGGATTTGCGAAAGAAAAATAAATAAGTTGCACATTTTAACACAGCTTCTAAGAACACTAAAGAGCATAATTCATTGCAACTAAAACAGAATAAAGATGTAGAATTATAATCTGAATTGATGCTTGTATTTATTGACTTTCTTCTTGTATATTTTCACTAAAAAGTACCCAACATATCTATTATAATTAATGGAGTTATGCAGCTACGTTTGCCTTATTATCCTAGTTAAGTCTCCACACTTTTGTAAGAAAATCCTTGGGCTTTATGATAAGGACGAAATGAATAACAGAAGTGGATGCTAAATGTAATCTAATTCTAAGCAAGAACAGTGAAAAAGAAGGGGAAATTGGCATGTCATAGTACACTTAAATCTTAGGAATGCACCTTGTCTTTGGCTTCTTTCGAGATGGAAATTGATCACCTATTGAAAAATGAGCAAACAAATCAGTATGCTTTATGAGGTACTTCAAACAGCCCCTTCCCTTTTTGTTTTGTATTAAATAACTAAGCAAGCACTTTAAACTACTTTTATCTCTATATAACGTCACTTCTTAAGCTTAATTAGTAACACCAAACACTGTACAAATATGTTTCAGTTGTAGTACAAATATGTAATCACCAAAGTTTCTCACTCTTTCTCTCAAGAAATTTGTATAAAAGCAGAAAATTGCCATGACAAAGGTTTTTTTTGTTATTTATATCCAGATTTTGATTTGAAAACATGAGCCTGAACATTAGTGATTAAAGTTAAAAATGTATTCTAATTACAAAGAATTTCAGATTGGATTCAAAAATGTCTGATAATCAAATCAAATTATACCTCTTGATAGTTTCCAAGTCTGAGCTACAGTAGGATCTTTAGAAACCAAAGCAGGTTCCTAGGTTTTATTGCTGTGTAAATCCTTCAAATGACCCCTTTTTGGTTGCCTGAGAAGATCTGCATAGAGGAAAAAATAACATAACTCAGCACAAGGAATAAAGAATAAAGAATTAATGAATCATGATATATGTAACTAGATTTTGGTTATGAAATGGGCTATTGGATGTTGTAGATTAATCAACCATATAAAACATAGAAATAAATAATTCATGAAACCCAACTGTGAATAATGTTCACCCATGGAACCAAATGCAATTCCTCTTAAATCAAATCCAGCCAACCAAAAACGTGGGTGAAATGGCTAAACGCCATGTTAGAATATGTTGTGTATATTGGGCCCAAGCCCATTAGTCTCTTGTGTATATACATACCTCACTTTGTAACCCTATTCAAGTAATGAAATACATTTCTCTCATATTTCTACATGGTATCTAGAGCCAGAACATAATCAGGTGGCTGCCAACGTTTTCCGGCGAGCCTCTTCTCTTTCCGGTGACACTGTTTCTCCGGTGGTATCTTTTCCGGCGACCAGATCACTTCACCGCCAGCACCACCGTGTTCGCCGCGCCGAGGCGAGTCTGACAGCCCAAACCTCGCCTCCATCGGAGCTCCGACGCGCCGCCACGCGCCGCTTCTTCTCCGGCGACCATCTTCTGTTTTTCTTAGATCTACTTCTCTTCGGTGCTCATCTGCTGCCAACTCTTCGGTGCTCATCTATTTGGCTTTTTCCTAGTCTTCTTTGTCTTGAAACATGGCTGGTTCATCTTCTTCCTCTAGTTTGGGCTCTTTTTCTACCTTTTCATCCACTCCAGCCATTGCAACAGAAAAGTTAATGGGCTCTTCTAACTATATTCCTTGGTCTAAGGCTGTTGAAAAATGGTGCATTAGTCAAGGGGTAAAGAAACACCTCACAACTAAGATTGATGATGTGAAGGCAGAGGAGAAGGAAAAATGGGAACAAACTGATGCTTTGTTGTGTACTCTGTTATGGCAATCTATTGATCCATCCCTCCATAGCATCTATACCAACTTTGACACTTGTTATGAGCTATGGACTCAAGCCAAATCTCTGTATACCAATGACATTCAGCGCTTGTATTACATTGTTGACAAATTAATCGACCTTCGCGAATACTCTATTGATGAATGTGTTGGTCGGATGTCTTCTATCAAGTGAGTTCAATGCTCTTCTACCAATTTGGAAAAACTATTCTTTGAAGAGCTTGCTCGAGAGACAAGTTCTTTATGGTATGTACCTTAGGCCTTGAAGTCGACCATGCATCCGTGAGGGACCAAATCCTTGCCACCATTGTCCTACATTGGATGAGGTTTTCTCTCGGCTTCTTCGTGTTTCCTCGTGTCTGCTGGTCTGTTATGCAGGATAGCTCGGCTTTAGTTTCAAAGAATGCTCGGCGTGGTCCTAAGGAGGACCAAGGTGGTGATCATCGAGGAAACAATAGGGCACCTCGTCTAAATGCGCTTATTGTCATAGATGGGGCACACTGGAGAAATGCTTCAAGTTGCATGGTCGTCCTCCTCGGGCTAATCTTGCCCACAATGAGGACAACCCGCTTTGAGCAACCAAGGACCATCCAAAGATGCCGATCTGTCACACTTATTGGGTGATTATGATGATTATTTGAGGTATCGGGCGCCACAATAGCCTCTCATCATCCAGTGTACTGTTGCTCATTACGGTAATTCCTTTGCTTGCGTGTCCCGATCTTACGTTGGACCGTGGGTCCTTGATTCTGGCGCACGATCATATACGTGGTAATTCCTCTTACTTTCTCATATTAATTATTCCACCGGTCTGCCTTCTATTACCTTAGCTAATGGCTCTAAACAGATTGCTACTGCAGTAGGTAGTGCACAACCCTTACCCTCTATTCCTTTGAACTATGTACTCTATGCTCCTAAATGTCCGTTCAATCTTGTTTCTATTAGTAGTCTGACTCGTAACTTAAATTGCACTGTCTCATTTTCTCCTAATTCTGTTGTTATTCAGGATCGCAGTACGGGACGGGTGATTGGCGCAGATACGAGTCACGTGGTGCAGACTATCTTTCATCACCATCGGTTGCTGCACTACTACTTCATCTCCGTGAGCTTCTCCACAACCGTTTGGGACATCCGAAGTCTATCTAAGCTTCGTAAAATGGTTCCCGGTCTTTCCTCTTTGTCAAGTCTTAATTGTGAGTCGTGTCGGCTAGGTAAACAGTCTAGAATGTCTTTTTCCTAAGCGTGTCAATAATCGGGTTCAAGGCCCCCTTTGCTTTAGTTCACTCGATATTTGGGATCCTAGTCGTGTTGTTTACGTATGCGGATTTCAGTATTTTGTAACCTTCATTGACGATTATTCTCGTTGTACTTGGTTATATTTAATGAAAAATCTGGTCTCAAGTTTTATCCATTTTTGAGATCTTTTGTGCTTGAAATTAAAAATCAATTTCATACAAATATTCAAGTCCTACGGAGTGATAATGCACTGAGTATTTTTCCTGACTTTCACTCAATTCATGTCTTCTCAGGGAATTATACATCAGTCCTCTTGTGCTTATACACCTCAACAGAATGGGGTTGCTGAACGCAAGAATAGACATTTGATTGAGACAACTCGCACTCTTTTACTCCATCATAATGTTCCCATTCGTTTTTGGGGGGATGCTGTCATTACTGCATGTTACCTTATTAATCGCATGCCATCTTCTGTTTTGCAGCACAAAGCCCCTCATTCCATACTTTTTCCTAACCAGACGTCATATTCCCTTACTCCACGCACTTTTGGGTGTGTTTGCTTTGTTCATAATATGATGCCTGGAAAGGATAAGTTGTCAGCCAAGTCAATCAAATGTATATTTCTTGGTTATTCTCGTGTTCAGAAAGGTTACAAATGTTACTCTCCAGATACTAACAGGTATTACCTATCTGCTGATGTCACCTTCTTTGAGTCTTCACCGTTTTATCCTTCATCTTCCACAAACCCATCTCCATCCATGACAGAGGTTCTACCACTTCCACAAATTCCTCCTTTACTGTCATTGGACTCCAACAGGCTAGAAGAACCAACTGAAACTGATCCTTCTACAGTAGAGGTCCAACCAACTAGGCCCTTATAGGTTTATCGTCGCAGAGTTCGCACAACGGTGATGCTCCCTAGCCTCCCTACCGACTCATCTCCTCGCTCCAACACCTTCCTCACGAGGATCCTAGTGACGATCTTCCTATTGCCATTAGAAAAGGTACTCGTTCCACTTGTAATCCTCATCCTATATATAACTTTCTTAGTTACCATCGCTTGTCCACTCCATATTGTGCTTTTATATCCTCTTTGTTTGCTGTCTCTATTCCTAACTCTACTAAGGAGGCACTTTCACATCCAGGATGGCGTCAGGAAATGATGGATGAAATGTCTGCACTTCATACTAATGGCACTTGGGAGTTGGTTCCTCTCCCTCCAGGTAAAACTCCGGTAGCTTGTCGTTGGATTTACACCGTTAACAGGTTGATCGCCTTAAGGCTCGTCTTGTTGCTAAAGGTTATACTCAAGTTTATGGCCAAGATTACACTGATACCTTCTCTCCTGTTGCCAAGATGTCATCTGTTCGTTTATTCTTGGCTATGGCTGCTATCCGTTCTTGGCCTTTGTTTCAGCTTGATATTAAAAATGCTTTTCTGCATGGTGAACTTCATGAGGAGATCTATATGGAGCAACCGCCTGCCTTTGTTGCTCAGGGGGAGTCTAATTTGGTTTGTAAACTTCATTGGTCTCTTTATGGTTTGAAGCAATCCCCTCGTGCCTGGTTTGGAAGGTTTAGCACTGTTATTCAGGAATTTGGAATGTCTCGTTGTCATTCCGATCATAGAGTATTTTATAGGCATAGCTCTCAGGGAAAGTGCATCTACTTGATAGTTTATGTTGACGATATTGTCATAACAGGAGATGATCATGATGGCATTGAAGAGTTGAAGAAACACTTATTTCATCACTTTCAGACCAAGGACTTGGGCTTACTTATACTTTCTGGGTATTGAAGTAGCTCAGTCTAATTGTGGTGTTGTTGTTTCTCAAAGGAAGTATGTATTGGACATTCTAGAAGAGACTGGTATGTCAGATTGTAAGCCTGTTGACTCTCCTATGGATCCTAATGTTAAACTTCTTCCTGGTCAGGGGGAGCCATTGACTGATCCAGGCAACTACCGGAGACTAGTTGGTAAGCTAAATTACCTTACTATCACTCGCCCAGATATTTCATTTCTTTGTTTACGTGGTAAGTCAGTTTCTTGATCTCCTTGTGATAGTCATTGGGATGCATTTACTCGTATTTTGAGGTATGTAAAAGGAACTCTGGACAAGATGCATTATCACGAAAACAAAGGTCATTCCCAAGTGATTGGGTATTCAGATCTTGATTGTTTGGATCCCTATTGATAGACGTTCTACCTCAGGATACTGTGTTCTTGTAGGAGGTAACCTGGTCTCCTAGAAAAGTAAGAAGCAGGATGTTGTAGCTAGATCTAATGCTGAGGCTGAGTATCGTGTTATGGCCTTGGTCACATGTAGACTTATTTGGATTAAGCAACTAATTCATGAGTTAAAATTTACAGAGGTCTCTCCGATGAAGTTGTTTTGTGATAATCAGGCTGCTCTTCACATTGCTTCTAACCCAGTCTTTCATGAGAGAACTAAACATATTGAAGTGGATTGTCATTTCATTAGAGAGAAAATTTTGTCTGGTTGTATTGTCACTAGTTACATTTGTTCTAATGATCAATTAGCTGACATTTTTACTAAGTCTCTTAGGGGCCCTCGGGTGGGTTTATTTGTAACAAGCTTGGTGCATATAATCTATATGCTCCAGCTTGAGGGGGAGTGTTAGAATATGTTGTGTATATTGGGCCCAAGCCCATTAGTCTCTTGTGTATATATATACCTCACTTTGTAACCCTATTCAAGTAATGAAATACATTTCTCTGATATTTCTACACCCCAAAACATGATGCTGCTTCCAATAAGTCCATCAAATAGACACAATCAGACTTTCCAAAATATCAACTCACGTAATTTTTCCAAATGTCCATCTAATTCCAAATTTCCAAGTGTTCTATTCAAACTATTCTTCCAAAGTTTTGATTAGCATAAATAGAAATTATAGTAAAGTTTTTTAAAAAATGGTCTGAATCTGCCAATGAACAAGCTTTACTTTAAGATTACTGCAACCCTAACCCCCTCTTTATAACAAAGTACGAACATAATGAGATTTCAATACATAGACTAAAATGTTCCAACCAGTCACCAACTCCTCACACAGTAAGGTTAAAATAAAATCAAAAATAAAAAAAAGCACCAAACGTTAGAACGGTGGTTTTCACTCCAAGTTGAAAACTTTTCTTCTCTCCCTAACTACATTGCTTCGTTTTTTTTTCTGCATTAATTAACCATTAAAGGAAACACAAAAAGGAAGGGAACTGCACACACGGCTAAAAAGGAAAAAAAAAAAGAAAAAAGAGGAAATGATGAATTACCAAAATTCAGAGAGAAGCTTGACCCTCCATTTGTGTTTGTGCATGATGGGCTGCACCTGTTTGGCGATCTTCTCCAAATCTTGGTGGCTTGTTCTTCCCCTGGCTTCCTCTTCAGAGCTTTGATTTCCCAAACCTTGTTGAGGTCGATATTACTTATAAAAATAACAAGCAACTAAACATTGAGGAGATTATATCAAAAAGTAAAAATAACTAGAGATAAGAAGAAACTTATAGCTACCTCAGAGAGTGGGTTGAACAGCTGCCAAAGGATTTACTTGACACGAAAATGCAAGCTGCGACAAATCGACCAAAGCCCTCTACAAGAACCCGTACAAAGACCAAAATGAAGAATCAAAATGGAGCAAAATAAACAAAACGGTTTCACTTGAATAGGAATGAAGAAGACCAAAAAGAAGGAAAATGGAGCAAAATAATCAAAACAGTAAAAGAAGAATGCAAAAGATTGGAAACCTCATTTCTGAGCGTGGGGAAGAACAATCTTTGCGAGAAGAACATTGTTGTCGTATTTTTCGTGAAGCTTGCCTCAAATTTCAGAAAACAATGACGAAGGGGCGGTGGTGATTGTTCGGGAGGCGGAGGTTGCTGTTGCAACGGGCAAGAAAATGAGGAAGGGGCGGTGATTGTTAGGGTTTTTACTTTTCAGTTTTAACTTTTCACATTTTTTTTAATTACCAAAAATAAATTTAATTAGAAAAAATAAATAAAACTAAAAAGGATGGGGGAATGGGTAAAAAAAGAAGGCGGGAGAATGGGAAAAAGGGGGGCGGGCTTTTAGCTTCGGCCAGCCTACGTTAAAAAAGTATAATCGATTTAGCGTTGGTCGGCCGACGCTAAACGAACGCTATATATTTACGAAATAATTAAAAATAGACCTGTTCATTTAGCGTAGGTTTGGCCGACGCTACTCCGACGCTAATAGCGTCGGTGTCGTGGCCGACGCTACGATTTTGACGCTAAAACTATGAATTCTAGTAGTGTGAGATGCATCAAGATTAACGTTGTTTAATAAAAGTGCATAAGACGTTAATCTTGATGCATCTCATTGACTTATCAAATGATTTTAGATTAATGAATTTTTTTGTAGATATGATCTATGTGATAGTATCTTTCAATCCAACGGTTAGTTTTGTAATATAAATATTAGTTGCAAAGTTATTGAACGGTGTAATATTACCCAAGTATTACACTGGTGTAATTTGATCACTTATATATATATATATATATATAGTATTTCCCCACACAACATTAAATGCATGAGTATTGCTCTCATACCTTAAAATTCCTGAGTCTATCATTGATTATATATGTGGATACGTGCAATGCTCGGTGGATTGTATCGATGAATATATTTTACACAGAGTTGAAATATTTTCATAAAAGTTTATTATAATTTATAAATACTTACCTTATTACACGTGAATGAGAGGTTTGCACAAAAACTCCTTGATATCTAAGTCACAGTACTAGCTATAATTGAAAATATGATAAAATAATAGTAAAACTGTACCACAAAGAGATTAACATTTTACATGAAAGTATATTAATATTTATATGAAAATATATTAATATTTAAATTATTAGAAAAATATATTATTAAAAGAATGAACATTTTACACAAAAGAACATGAACATATAAACTATTATGGATCAACATTGTGATAGAAGATATACATTAATACTATAAATATAATAAAAAGTATAAATTTTAAGATAAAATTTCTACTTTTTATTATATACCGTGCGGAGCAAGGGTCATCATACTATAAATATGTTGTTACTAAAATTTAATATCACATATTTGGTGAATAATGATATCTAATTGAAAGAGAAACTATATAAGAAAACTTATTAATGTATATAGAGAGATCACAAGAGGTAAATATATCTTATGCGTAGATTAAATATTTTTAAGAAAGCCTATTAATATTTAGAGGTAGGTACTTACATCATATAGAAATGAATACTTTAAGATAAGTTACTTATATAAAATATTCACACACACATATGAACATTCCATGTGAAAATATGTTGATATTTACAAGAAATCTATTAATATTTAACTTTTGTTTTAGGAAACTATTAATATTTAAGTTATAGGGTAAAAAAGTATATCTTTAGAAGATTCAACATTTTACGTGAAAGAACATTATAATCTAATTTACTATATTTTTTATTTAATTTAATAATAATACAAAAATATAAAATATAGTAATTTAAAAATAATGATTACTATTTTTTATAATTATATATGATCAAAAAATCTAAATTACCATATGTGAATATTTTAATAGAAATTACACATTAATATATTTTTTTAAATCTTTTACTTTTTTTAATATATATACCGTACAGAATACGAGTCATCATACTATATATATGTAGTTTCTAAAATTTAATATAATATAAATACTACAAATGATTTTTATGTAAGTTATATTTTAAATTTAATTCTTAACCAACACACAAGATTTAAGCACATTAAGGAACACCATAACCAACATGCAAGATTTTGAAAAATTGAAAAACATGTTGGCAATTAATTTTGTCTCTGATGGGCTCCTTTTTTTATAAATAAAAGTTTAGGTGAATTGAATCCCCGGGGGCTTTGTGAGATATAAGCAGAATCCTTACCAACTGGACTAACTTTCGATGGTTCTTTGATGTGCTCCTCAACGATTAATATTCAACCACAAGATATATTTTAATTTGGTCATCCATATTGTTTTTATATTGTGATTTTTATTTTAGCATGTTTATTTTCTTTCATTTTGATGATAAATAAAATCGTATAAAAATTAAATATTAGATCAAATTTCACACGAATATATATATATATATATCCACCAAATAGTTTGTGTCGTATGCAACTCAATTAATATTAGTGTGTTTAAATATCGTACATGCCAGTTGATTAGGGATTCAACAGGTCGATTTCTTAAGGGCTTTTATGGTAAGGTGGGGGCTTGCAATGCTACTTGGGCGGAGCTTTGGGCCCTAAAGAAGGGAACCCAATTTGCTAGGGAGTTGTCTCTCAAGTGGGTAATTTTTGAATCGGATTACGAAGTGGTGGTTGATATGGTTCACTCAGGATCCACTCAGATTGTCTTTCTTCGTCCTCTTCTTCAAGAAATCATCTCTATTCTCCAGCTCCCTGATTGGAGAATCTCAGTTACTCACATTTTTCGTGAAGCAAATTTTTGCGCGAACTTCCTTACTAATAAAGGTCACTCTTCATCGTTGGATGAGGTGATATTTGACCATAGTTTACCGTTGCTTGATCTGTATTTGTCAAATGATGTAAGAGGTGGTTCTATACCTCGGGTTGTTGGTTAGTTTGTTCCTTTCAATGTTATCAAAAAAAAATATCGTACATCAGGTTCTTTATAACATCACTAATATTTAACAATTACTACCATAATATTTATTATATTTTATTGTTGAAAGCAAATATTTTTTTAATTAAGTTTATAAAAAATGTTCTCGTGCATGGCACGGGTTAAATACTAGTTTAAAGCAATTATATTTATTACCAATTTAAATTCTTAAAATAATTTTTATTAGGACAATCAATTCCTTTGTACCTTCTATGTCACTTTAAAATATTATTTATCAACACAATAATTCATATTGATTTCTAAAAAAATTTAAATAATAATTTTCTGTTCTATTTTACTAAGTTGTTATTCTTTTTTTTTCTAATTTTATATTACTAAATTAATGTACTATTGCATCTATTGAAATAAGTTTTTAAAAAATTAAAGTTGTTTAAATCCTATTTAAAAATAATTATTCTACAAAATAGATTGAACAAATTAGTCACATTATCCAATTAGAGTGAAATGTTAACTAAAATTATTTGATTATCAAAATTTTATCATTTAAAACTGAAAATAAAAAATAAAAAAAATAAAAAAGGTATAGTATAATAAATTTCACATGTAAATTTTACCTACGACTCCAATATTTTCAAGACACGGTCCTTTCAGGGAGTACTGAACTTCAACATTCTTTTTGACCCAGTATATCAATACAAAGACAAATGATTGGATTTGAACCGGATTCGGATTCTCTCCTATGAACATTTTTATAGGAGATTCTCAAGTTTTTATCTCAACCCTTAAAACTCTATCACCCCATTAATTTTTTATATTTAAAACCCCTTTCTCCCTTTTTTCCTCTATGGTTCAAATTTCACTGGACCAAAATATGGCCGAAGGGGTTCTACCATTTGAACCCATCAAATTAAAATTGAGGCCAAAAGGCGGGGCATGCAAGTCAAAGCAACATGTCGAAATCGCAAATTTTAAATATTGTGCTAACAAAAAGAAAGATTCTTCAAAGGACCACGTCAACGTTTGATCAATGCTTCAGATTAAGGTGACTTCTAGGGTGAAGAAGTGTGTCAAATAGTTCATGGGTGGACCATCATTAAGATCCCTTAAATAAAACAAGCTCACATGATTGTAATAGGTATTACCACACCAGATCTAGCAACCATCCATCGCTTTCTCTCTCCTCGCAAATATCTCCTCTCTCCACTGAGTCGAGCCATTGCCATAGCTGCCTCTCCTCCTTTATAAGGATCAACGGATATGTTGAACTATGCATAAACATCATAGACAGAAAACACAAATAAAAAACAAACAAGAACAACTTCAACATCCAACATGGTTTCTACAACAACTTGTGGGTAGATGCTTAAAAATAGGCTAGGCACCGGTGTTCTTTAGCAGATTTTTAAAAACAAAAATTCCCCTTTCGTGGCATTGAGACTTGTTATTTTCAATGAAATTTGATTTTATAAAGGGGACTTATTTGTTCTTGTTTATCTACAAAAACTGGTTTATTTGTTAGGATTTACTTGTTCTACAAAAATGGGTTCCAATTTGACTTCGAGGACAAGCATGAGGAAGGGCCTTCACAGTCGATACGATGAGAGGGGAGGGAATTTTTGTTCAAAAGAGCCACAAAATATTTCTTGCCGGTGAGAAGGACGAATGTAAGGATAAAAATTATAGATCCGCAGTCGATATTGTTATACCCCAATTTTGTCCGCTCATATTTTCATTTTTTTATTGTGTCTTTTTTTTTGAAGCAGACTAATTTTAATAATACTTGGGCTCAATTATTATTATTATTTCTTTTTTTTTGTTAATTATTTTGGGCCAATTTTAGCCCAATTGCAAGAATTGTCCATTACAAGAGTCCATTACAAGCGTTCTAGAACCGAAAAAAAAAACCAAAATCCAAAACTGAAAATCAAAGTCAGATTTCCACACTCTTATCTTCACCCTTCACAAAGTCATCTGCATATCTTCACCAAAGTCCTCTGCATACCTCCTCACCACTCTACAAACTATGTCTTACGACTATATGTCCCCCATAGGCCTCTTGCTTTTTCTTCATCTGCCAACCAAGTTTGACAAACAATGCAATTTAATCAAAAAAAGGGGGAGCACCGTTGTTGAAGTCACGGCTGATTGCAATTTTTTTTCAAACCATTGATACCATCTCAGACTTTGCACATGTTACCATCTCCTCAGCATCATTTTAGCACACACTTAGCATACAAGTTGCAACCTCAAGTTGACAAACTGAACCTTTTTTTTTATAAATAGTAGAGCAAGAAGAGAGAACAGGGGGACGAAAGAAAATTTCACTTAATTTCAGAATTTGATATCTCATTCTTGGTACCAATGATACACAACAATTTGAGAGAAAATTGAGAGAGAAAAAGAGAAGAACTACAAAGAAAAAAAGGAAGCGAAGCAAAACGTAGAAGAAGCGAGGAAGAAAGAAGAAGCAAAAAAGAAGAAGCAAGAAAAACAAGAAAAGAAGGGGAGAAGACAAGGAGGTAAAACCTCCTCACCCTCTCGGCCTCCCTCATCCTCCTCCTTCCCCCTCCTCTGTCACGCCTCTCTCCCTCCTTCTTCCTCCCTTTCTCTCTCACTTTCCCTCTCCTCTTCACGATCTTCCCCATCGTCCCTCTCCCTTCCTCCACCATGGTCACAGGCCATGGTCAATACAGGCACGCGCGCCACCCCCATCCCTCTCTTCTTCTCGCCACTTCTTCCTCCCTTTCTCTCTCACTTTCCCTCTCCTCTTCACGATCTTCCCCCATCGTCCCTCTCCCTTCCTCCAGTGGCTTGTGTGCACACACTTTTGTCTCTCCCACCTCTCCCTCTGTCTCTCTCTCTCTCTCTCTCTCTCTCTCTCTCTCTCTCTCTCTCTCTCTCTCTCTCTCTCTGTCTCTCTCTCTCTCTCTCTCTCTCTCTCTCTCTCTCTCTCGCTGTCTCTCTCTCTCTCTCTCTCTCTCTCTCTCTCTCTCTCTCTCTCTCTCTCTCTCTCTCCTCCATTCCCTCCCAGTAGCTCTCTCGCTCCATTCCTTCCCAAGCGCTGTTTTTTTTTTTCTCTGATTTTGTGTTAGTGTGTGTTATGCTTTTAGGTTTTGGTGTGAATGTGTGTGTTTTTTTTAATTTTTATTTGCTGTTAGTGTGTGTACGTGTGTCGTTTAGCGTGCGTGAATGTGTGTGTTTTTTTTTTTTAGTTTTTATTTGCTGTTAGTGTGTGTACGTGTGTCATGTGTGTGGGTGAGTGTGTTTTATGTATGTGTGTGTGTGTGCTTTTGTGTTTTAATCTGTAGGTCAAGCAAATGAGCGTGGCACTCCAGCTTTTCTTTTTATTTCATTTTTTTGGTTTTCTTTATTTAATAAAGAATAATGATTGTATATTTTTTTTTTAATTCTCCCCCTTCCCAGTAAGTTACACTTACGCGTGTTTAGTTTTTTTTTTTTTCTCTATCCATTGAACCAATTTACCTCTTTATTTATTTATTTATTTATTTTTAGTAGTCAAACTAGTACAATTTCACTCAACTAAATTTCGCATACAACTTTTGAGACCCTATTCTTCTTGAAAATCGCATGATAAAAATCATGAAAATTAATTTACTAGTAATGACTACTCGAGATTGCTTCCCGTTTAGTCATTACAAATATCTTAATTTGAACCAATAAAAATGGGTTATTAGTGAGGACCACTCTTGATTGCTTCTTGTTTGGTCCCCATGAAAACCTATCCCCTTCATAAAAAAATAAAATTAAGTTTTTTACTAGTAACGATCACTCGAGATTGCTTCCCGTTTGATCATTACGAACACCGTTAATTTTATAAACAAAAAAATTGTTAGCAAGGGCCACTCTTGATTGCTTCTTGTTTGGTCCCTACAAAACTTACCTTTTTTCCATAAAAAATATACAATTAAAATCAACCAACACGCAACCATTTTCTATCCAAGAACTACGTAGCCTTTGATTTCTCCACTGCACCCGGAGATACGTAGGAGCAGGAGCCCACTCCTGTCAAGTGCAAAAATAAACGACTTTTATTAAGTCCTCTTTTTTTTTATCTTGGTTAAGTTTTTTTTTTAAAATAAAAGGGAAATAAATATTTTTTTAGAAGTTAATAAAATTTGCACAATTAATTAGAGGTAACCTTTTTCGAAAGGATGTTGTAGGGTGCTAATACCTTCCCTACACATAATCGACTCCCGAACCCAAATCCGGTCTTAAGGACCATTTTTCTTCAAAAAGGTTTTTTCCAATATTTTCCCTATGAAATAAATTATTGGTGGCGGCTCCATTAAACTCGAATAAATCCCTCCGGATTTTTCGGTCGCTACAGCTGGCGACTCCACTGGGGACATTTTTTATAGAGAGTCAAGCCTAACATGATTAATTGTGCCAAATGATTAACTTCATTTTTTTATTTTTTGTTGTTTTTTTTTAATTCCCCTTCTTTTTATTTTTATTTTTATTTTTTTTATTTTTTTTTCTTTTTTAAATATTTATTTATTATTTATTTGTTTAATTTTAATTTGTTGTGAATATTGAACATTAGGATAGACGACTATATTTGTATGCTTTGTTTGTTTTGCAGCTTGGGTAGTGTTAGGGTGTTGCCCCTCTCACACACCTCACTTACACACCTTTTACACACACTTATGAGTGGGACCCTATACCCGGGTCAGAGCAAAGCTTAAGTTGAGTGGAGGTTCGGTGATAGTCAATTGGAATTTGCTTTCCTTCCGGCTATTGCGAGAACTTCATCTAGAGTGTGCTCCCTCTGAATATTCCGCACCGGATAGTTATCTATCGTTGTGGTTAATATTCAGGAGGAGACTTTAGCTCTAGAGGCCTTTGGTGAGAATGTGATTAGAGCCACCATGAGATCTATCACTCAATACAAGACTATAGACCTCTTAGGTTAGAAAATCTCTAATTTTAGGTTTAACCCATTTAAGACACAAGGGGCATCATATCATTTTTGTTCTTCCACCAAAAATCTGTTATATCACGTCCATGCATAAAAAAGGGTCTACTAAATCACATATTTTTGCGCATACTACATATTATATCTTCATGCATTCATACTTCCAAAAAAAAACATGTTGAATTTTTTTCAAAAAAAATGTCATTCATTCTCATTTCATTTTAGGTGCCAGGGAAGCATAGGAACTCAAAGTTTGGCTGCAAGTATTTTGTGAGATAATATGGGATCAAGCGGCGAAACTGTCCCTTTGAAGAAGCACATACATCCGAGAATAAAAAAGCCTGAAATAGAAAGTCTGAAAAAGTGCGCCAATTTAATGACGACGAGTATTCAGCGTATAACCTTCATTGGAAAATATGGGAACATTCTCAAGTTGCTAGAGGTGGATGTGCAAGTAAATGCCATTTCTGCACTTATCCAATTCTATGATTCTCCCATGAGGTGCTTCACTTTCAAGAATTTCCAAATGGCTCCCACACTGGAAGAATTTGCTCGGATTTTAGGATACTCAACCGCAAACATGAAGCCTTACCAACGCACCCGAGATTTTAATCTCCTGCAAGAGGTTGCTATAATTCTGAAAGACAAGGAGGATGAATTAAAGAGAAGAAAGCTAAACCGAAATGGTGTCGAGGGGTTTCCGCTAGAGCATTTTGAAGAAAAGATGAGGCATTTGGCTAGTGTTCAAGATTGGGCGTCTTTCATGGAAGTGTTGGCTCTTACAATTTTTGGCATCATGTTATTTCCATGCATTGATGGCTATATAGACTTGGCCTCGATTGATGTATTCCTAGCCTTTAAAAAAGGAAAGAGAGCCTAGTGTCAGCCATTCTTGCGGATACTTATTGTGCCCTCACTCACTGTCATGAAAAAAAAGGGAAGAAGCTATCATGCTGCTTATCCACTCTCTATATGTGGCTTGTCACCCACGTATTCGAAAATAGGAAAATGTCATGTCCTTTTGTAGACTTCAACACATGTGATGTAGGGTCGAGATGGAGATCAGTGCAATGTGACTCTAGCAGATCTTGATGAAAAGATGGTCCGATGGTACCAAGGGTGGTTGGATATACATGAAGTGATCTATCGGTCTGGGAATTTCCTAATGTTCCACTTATAGGAACAAGAGGATGTATTAACTATAATCCTTCTACATTACTAAAACAACTTGGTTATTCTATGATGAATCCACCGTCAGATCAGATGACGACCCCCTTTGTGGTATATGAGTTCGATCAAGGAAATAGCGTAATGCTTAGAAAGGGTCCACAGGCTTGCGACCAAGGCACTCGAAAAGGGAAAGTTCTCGGAAAAAGAAGCATTGGAGCTACGGACAGTTACAACCAATGGATCGAAAGTAGGGTTCGAGAAATCAAATTGTCGTTCCATGGTACACCCCCACCAGAACCAGAAGCACTGGAATCTATCCCTATTACGAGTAAAGAGATGGAAGAGCTTAAAGTGGCTTTGTCAAAAGCTAATGAGGAAAAGGAAGAATTACAAGCAAGGTTAGAAAAGGCACTTCAAGAGAACAAGTACTTACAGTCGGAAAATATCCTAAAAGGGAAGTTCATCGAGAGAAGCAACAAAAGGGTAAAAGTAGAGGGAAAGAGTAAGCATGATGTGCAACTTTATCTGAGAGGAGCAAATGAAGAGCTAGAGCTGCGTAATCAAGAAAGGGACAAGGCTATAGAAAATGCCTATATATGGAAAGGATTGTGGAAAAAGTCCTCGGTTACCGAAAAGAACTTGCAAGAGGAGCTTGAAGGTTTAAAGCGACATCTTGAGAAGGTAGTAGCTGGGTATGAGAACCGAGCCCAAAAGGAGCAGCAATACAAGGAAGAAATAGAAGAAATGCTTGTGAAATATCAAGATGTACTGAAAAAAGAACAAGAGGATGCAAATGAGTTGCGGGACTATATTGAATATCAAGAGAAGATCTATGACGACCTAAAAAATGAAAGCACGTATTGGGAGAATCGTTTTACAAAGCGGTCGATCGGATAGAAAATCAAGCACTCTTTAATGAACCGAGGAACGAAGGCATGCATTGGAGGACTGTTTTCAAAGTTGGCAAGTTTAGCCAATCAAGCAATCATAGATATCCCAAGGCGTCTAGAGGAGGTCGATACAAATGATGCACCCATCGAATACTCCAGTCAATGTTTACAAGTTTATTGAATTTTGTAAAAGTTTGATAGAAGAATTGAGAGAAAAGGCTGGTTGTCCTATTAAGAAGAAAAAGGGATGACTAATTGATGAGGCTTTAGTTTCGTGAATTGTACTATTTGTGTTTCTCATCAACAAAGGATTTGTCATTTTGCTTATTGATCCCATTTTATTCTCCAAATTACTTAACGCTTTTAAAAAATAAAATAAATAAATGGATAATTACAACAAAGCAATGAGGCCTACGGTTCCCTGGTACAAAATGAATAGACTCATACATCCACATCCATTCATTCATTTTTTTTTTCTTTTTTCTTTCTTACATACTCATATCATTTTTTTTAATCACTCAGAAAATAATCAAACAAACTGGTTCCTCGACACCCTTATCGAACTCGCTCTCAATCAAAGATCATGGATGACCAAGAGGTGAAAGAGGACGTCAACCGGTGAAGGAGCAGATGAGCAAAGTTTTGGAGCTTACGCAATCCCTAGCGAAGACAAGGCTGCAGATGGGGCTTCTCCAGTGATGAATGATGAAAGTCAAGCTACACCTTCCCACCCACCTGGCTTTGGTCCTATGCGCGGTTGCAATATGGTCTCAATACTCGAGGATGATGGTACCTTTTGCAATTTACCCGCAGGTCCTACACCTCACGGTTAGCAACCCTCGAGAATCAAGTACCACAGTTCCCACTTTACGGACTCCCGCTGGTTACACGCCACCTATGGCCAATGATGATACTACAAACCATAACCCCAAGGCCCACAGCACAACAGTTCCCACTATTTGGTCTCCCGCCTGCTACACACCGCCAAAGCTAACAATAACTCTACGTAAACTTATTCCCAAGCACTTGTTGTGCAAGATGTGGCTCAAGGATCTCGGCCCGAATCAAAACCACACCAGTTCAAAGCTCAACTCCTGGCTTCATGACATACACCTTTCCACCTGGTTATGTACCATCTCATGCCGGGAATACTCAAGGAGTCGAAGATGCGTAGTGGCCCCCGTGGTGAATCCCCGACCATTTGGTTACCCCTATTATATTCATGGAAATCCGCTGAATCCCCAGACTAACCGCATTGCCTGGTCTCCAGCTATAGGAGGACCCAATCTGAGCATCCCAGTTGGGAATCAGTGGTCTGATACGAAGTTGTAAATCCTCGAAGATAGGCAAAGAGCTGTAGAAGGAGTAAGCTATCTCGGTTCAAGTATCGCTTCAGATCTTTGTCTCGTACCGGATGTGGTTGTACCACCGAAGTTCAAGGTGCCGGATTTCGACAAGTATAAAGGGACAACTTGCCCGAAAAGCCACTTGACCATGTACTGTAGGAAGATGGCGTCCTATGCACATGATGACAAACTTCTGATTCATTTCTTCCAGGATAGTTTAACAGGGGCAGCGTCGAGTTGGTATACACACCTTGAGCGATCTCACATTCGCTGTTGGAAAGATTTGGCGGATGCCTTCTTGAAGCAGTATAAGTATAACATTGATATGGCTCCTGATAGAATGCAGTTGCAAAACATGGCAAAAAGAGACAATGAGACCTTCAAGGAATATGCCCAACGATGGAGAGGACTGGCAGCCCAAGTGGAACCGCCTCTGATTGAAAAAGAAATGGTGGCCATGTTCATGGATACTCTTCAATCACCCTTCTATGACAAAATGATCGGAAGTGTATCCTCAAACTTTTCAGATATGGTCATCGTAGGGGAAAGAGTTGAAGGAGGAATGAGAAATGGAAAGATTGCCCAAAGTTTTGCTGGAACTAGTAATATCAAGAGACCCCCAACAAACTTCGTAAAGAAGAAAGAAGGGGAAACCAATGCTGTGATGACGAGCCCGGGAGGACAAGCACAAGGAAAACCACCCCAATTCTTTACCAATTTCCCACATCCTTTTCCATACCCCTACTTCCCACCTCCATACATTGCCGCCTCTCATAATCCTACCCCCCGGCCAAACCAACCAATGATGCCCTTTCGACCACCTTCTCCCATTCAAACACAAGCACAGCCAGTTGCTCCCACCCAACCGAACCAAAACCAGAAACAACCAAATGACCAAGAAAAGAAAGCAGTCCAATTTGATCCTATTCCCATGACCTATACGGATTTGTTCCAGCACCTAATCAGTAACTCCTTGATCTCTCCACGCTCAATGAAACCACTCCAACCTCCCTTCCCAAGAGGATATGACCCAAATGCCAAGTGTGAGTTTCATGCAGGCGATGGAGTCACAACCGAAAATTGCAAAGCTTTGAAGTCCGTGGTTCAAGATCTGATCAATGCCAAATGGTTGAGTTTTAAGGAGGATGGACCTAATGTGGGTAATAATCCCCTTCCAGGTCATGGAGGTTCAACAGTCAACGCCATTATTGAAGAGTTTAGGGATCAGCCCCTGATAATGAAAGTAGAGGATGTCCGTACTCCCTTGAAGATCATTTATGCCAAACTCTGCGAGTTTGGTATAATTGAGATGAAATACGATGAGAGGGACTTATGTAGCTTGCATCTTGATGACAGTCATTGCATAGAGGAATGCGAGGAATTCAGGCAAATTCTCCAAGAATTGTTAAACAGACACTTGATACAGGTAGGTTGTGTGAAGAAAGATGAAAACATATTGACCCTTCAGTCAAGTGAAGATAAAAACACGACCTTCCCAAAACCATTGGAGATTTGTTACAACAAGCCAGTCTGAGGCGTGCCTAAACCGATAACTATTCATGTACCAACTCCTTTCCCTTTCAAGAACGCCAATGCAGTGCCATGGGATTACAGTATGAAGGTCTTTGTGGACAATTTAGGGGATGACGATTAAAGCGACATCTGGATCCGCAATCCTCGCTATCACTAACATCTCGAATCGGTGGGATGACCCGAAGTGGGCAATTTATACCCCTATCAGACCCATGGACAAAGCTCACAAGGGAAAAGATAAAGAAGAAGAATCCATTGATAAAGATATGGGTAATAAGGCAAAGAAAGCAGAAGAAAACAAGAAAGCAGTATCTGAAGAAGAGGTTTGTGAATTCCTGAAATTTATGAAGCAGAGTGAATACAAGGTGGTGGATCGGTTGAATCATACTCCTGCAAAAATATACGTGTTATCATTCTTTCTTTGAATTACGGCGCCATAAGGAATCGTTGATGAAAGTGCTAAATGAAGCTCATGTCACCCATGACATCACGGTGAACCAATTCGACGGGATTGTGGGTAATATTGTTGCTAGTAATTACCTTACCTTCACTGATGAAGAAATTCCAGTTGAAGGAACAGGGCATAACAAAGCATAGCACATATTTGTGAAGTGTGGAGACTATATCCTTGATAGGGTACTCGTCGATAATGGGTCTTCTCTAAATGTTATGCCAAAATCTACCTTGGCAAAGTTGTCTGTTGACGGATCATATATGAAGCCCAGCACCATGGTGGTAAGAGCCTTCGATGGGTCTAGAAGAGAGGTTATTGGAGAAATTGAGCTACCTATACAAGTCGGCCCTCGCACATTTGAGGTAGTCTTTCAGGTGATGGAAATCGTACCAGCATACAGCTGCCTCCTTGGAAGACCATGGATCCATTCAGCTGGAGTTGTGCCTTCAACTTTACACCAAAAGCTGAAATTTTCAATGGATAATAAGTTGGTGACTGTCTCTGGTGAAGAAGAGATGCTAGTAAGCAAGCCGGTCTCCACGCGCTATATTGAGGCTGCAGAAGAAGCTCTTGAGACGTCTTTTCAAGCGTTGGAGATTGCGAATGCCACTTTCGCAGAGAAGGAGTCCTAATGAAGAAACCAAAATTGTCTCGAAACCTCCACGATGATAGCTAAAGTTATGATGAAAGGAGGGTATCAGGCGGATGTGGATTGGGAAGATATGAACAAGGGATCGTGATCTTTGTTAGAACTTCCAGGATAACGAAACAGATATGGGTTGGGATACGAACCTAACAGATTTGACAAAAAGAGAATTGCCAAAGAAAGAAAAGAAAAGAGGATAGCTAGACTGGAAGGCAGGGAGCCAAAAGATGAGAGTATTCCCATCTGTGACATCACGAAAAGCTTTCGGAGTGCAGGAATATTGGATCCGAATCAAATAGCAGCTATCAATGATGATCGCAGTACAGAAAACGACAATGTCAACCTTGTCCGCCCTTGCTCGCCGAAGGAAGAACTTGGAAATTGGGAGATCGTTGAGTTTCCCGTGATCTTTGATTCAAAGTAATTATGTAATGCAAATTCTATTGCTCGCCAAGGCCTTAGAATAATTTATTGTCAAAAGGGCGCACATGTTTCATTTCAGTACCATTATCAATAAAATGCACTTTGAATTTTCCAATCATTTCTCTTTTCTTTCCTTTTCCATCTTTTCCATCACTCTTCATCTTTTTTCGCTTTTTCATTTCGTTATTTTTAACTAATGCAGATCCAAAAATATTGTCTTTGAAAATAACGATGCCAGTAACTCATACTATAATTTTGAATACCCCATTAATCATACTGAGGAAGATAATGAGGACAATTGGGATACCCCTCATGAATTAATGAAGTTGGTGGAACAAGAAGCTAAAGTGATTCAACCCCACGAGGAAGAAACTGAAACAATCAATCTGGGCACTGAAAACGACAAGAAAGAAGTTAAGATTGGAACCACAATGAAAAGCTGTGAGCGAGAAAAATTGGTTAAACTCATATTTGAATATGCGGATGTTTTCGCGTGGACATACCGAGATATGCCTGGATTAGATAATAGCATAGTCGAGCACAAATTACCATTAAAACCCGAGTGCCCACCGGTCAAGCAGAAGCTGAGAAGGATGAAGCCGGAGATGTCACTCAAGATTAGAGATGAGGTAAAAAAGCGATTCGACGCGGTTTTACGTTTGTAGCAAAATACCCACAATGGGTGGCTAATATTGTTCCAGTCCCAAAGAAAGACGGCAAGGTCCGAATGTGTGTTGACTATAGAGATCTAAACAGGGCCAGCCCTAATGATGACTTCCCTTTACCACATATTGATGTCTTGGTAGATAGCACAGCTCAACACTCTGTCTTCTCTTTCATGGATGGATATTACGCTATAATCAAATCAAGATGGCTCGAAGATATGGAAAAACCACATTTATCACTTTATGGGAACTTTACATTTACAAAGTAATGCCGTTTGGATTAAGAAATGCTGGGGCAACATACCAAAGAGCAATGGTGGCTTTGTTCCATGACATGATGCACAAAGAGATAGAGGTCTACGTGGATGACATGATTGTAAAATCCAAAACAGAGGAAGGTCATGCCATTAACCTACAAAAACTTTTTGAGCGACTGAGGAAGTATAAACTCCGGTTAAACCCAGCTAAGTGTAGTTTTGGTGTAAGGTCAGGCAAGCTGCTAGGGTTTATAGTTAGCCAGAAGGGAATAGAAGTTGATCCGGCCAAAGTAAAAGCAATCCTCGAAATGCCGACTCCTCGCACCGAAAAAGAAGTTCGTGGATTCTTGGGAAGACTGAACTACATCGCCAGGTTTATATCCCAGCTAACTGCTACTTGTGAGCCAATTTTCAAGCTGCTGTGTAAGAATCAGGAAACCAAATGGAACGACAATTGCCAGAAAGCTTTTGAGAAAATCAAACAGTACTTACAAGATCCACCGGTTATGGTACCCCCTGTGCCAGGGAGACCCCTCATCATGTACTTAACAGTATTGGACGAATCAATGAGTTGTGTGCTAGGACAACATGATGAATCTGGTAAGAAGGAGCATGCCATTTACTACTTGAGCAAGAAATTCACTAGCTGCGAGACGAGGTATTCGTTGTTAGAACGAACGTGTTGCGCGTTAACCTGGGCCGCACATCGTTTGAGACAATATATGCTATCCCATACAACCTGTTTGGTGTCCAAAATGGATCCGATCAAGTATATTTTTGAAAAGCCTGCTCTCACAGGAAGAATTGCTCGTTGGCAAATGTTGTTATCTGAGTATGATATTGTGTATGTCACCCAAAAGGCAATTAAAGGCAGTACCTTAGCTGAATACTTGGCTCATCAACCTGTGGAAGACTATCAGTCAATGCAGTGTGATTTCCCAGATGAAGACATAATGGCTCTATTTGAAGGAAAAGAAACCCCTGATGGTGAAAAATGGATCTTGTTGTTTGACGGTGCCTCTAATGCATTGGGACATGGGATTGGAGCTGTGCTGATTTCCCCAGAAAATCATTTCATTCCATTTACTGCAAGATTGTGTTTTGATTGTACAAACAATATGGCAGAGTATGAGGCATGTGCCATGGGCATTCAGGCGGCCATTGAATCAAAGGTCAAGATTCTCGAAGTATATGGAGACTCGGCTTTGGTTATCCATCAGTTAAAAGGCGAATGGGAAACGAGAGATTCCAAATTAGTTCCTTACCACGATTACATCAAAGAATTGATGGAACAGTTTGATGAAGTCACCTTCCATCACATTCCGCGTGAAGATAATCAGCTAGCGGACGCCTTAGCTACTCTATCATCAATGTTCAAAATCAGTAACAGGGAGAGCCTACCGCTCATAAAAATACAGAATCACGACCGGCCAGCACACTGCCTAGCAATAGAAGGAGAGCCTGATGGCAAACCCTGGTATTACGACATCAAACGATACATCACGAATAGAGAATATCCTCCTAATGTCTCAGAGAATGATAAAAGAGCATTAAGGCGTTTGGCAATGGGATTCTTTCTAAACGGTGGCGTTTCTACAAGAGAAACCATGACATGGTACTTCTTAGGTGTGTTGATAAGACCGAGGCGGAAAAGATTATGCGAGAGGTTCATGAAGGTTCCTTTGGGACTCACGCAAACGGCACGCAATGGCAAGAAAAATCTTGAGGGTCGGTTATTATTGGTTGTCTATGGAGACCGATTGTTTCGGTTATGTGAAGAAATGCCACAAATGTCGATGACGCCGATAATATCCATGTGCCACCAGTCTCTTTGAACATCTTGACAAAGACCATGGCCTTTCTCAATGTGGGGATTGGATGTCATTGGACCCATTGAACCTAAGGCATCCAATGGACACCGTTTCATTCTTGTCGCAATCGACTATTTCACTAAATGGGTTGAAACGGCTTCATATGTGAGTGTGACAAAAAATGTGGTTGTCAAATTCATCAAGAGAGATTTGATCTGTCGCTATGGTTTGCCAAATAAGATTATCACTGATAATGGGACTAATTTGAACAACAAGATGATGAAGGAGCTGTGTAATGACTTCAAGATCCAACATCATAATTCCTCACCATACCGCCCAAAGATGAATGGGGCAGTTGAAGCTGCAAATAAGAACATCAAGAAGATTGTCCAAAAGATGGTGGTAACATTTAGAGACTGGCACGAAATGCTCCCTTTTGCCTTGCGGTTATATCGAACCGGTTCGCACCTCAACAGGCAACTCCTTTCTCGTGGTGTATGGAATGGAAGCAGTGCTCCCCATTGAAGTCGAGATCCCTTCGTTAAGGGTATTGATGGAGACAAAACTAGAAGAAGCAGAATGGGTTCAGGATCGGATGGATCAATTGAACCTCATTGAAGAAAATAGGGTGATGGCCTTATGTCATGGACAGCTATATCAGCACAGGATGAAGAGGGCTTACAAAAAGAAAGTTCACTCTTGGGAATTTCAAGAAGGGGACCTAGTACTCAAGAAGATTTTGCCCATCCAAAAGGATTCTCGCGGAAAATGGACTCCGAATTATGAAGGCCCGTATGTTGTGAAAAAAGCTTTTTCTGGAGGAGCCTTAATCCTCACAAGGATGGACGGTGAAGATCTCCCACTCCCAGTGAACTCTGATGCAGTCAAAAAATATTATGCCTAAAAAAAATGTATAAAAACCAAGCAAAGGTGAGCTCGCTAGGTTGAAAACCTGAAAGGGCAACCTAGGCAAAAATCAGAGCGACCCGTTGGATTGAAAACTTGAAAGAGCAATCCAAGCAGAAGTTAGGGTCTGAAATCGGTCATTGAAGAAGGCTGATGCATTAAGGGGCTCTTACCCAACTGGGGCAGTTTTATATATTTTCAGAAGTAGAGTAATGGGTAATCAAAGTTATGGATATGGGAAGCTGACATTTATTCCTACAAAGACACAAGTTATAAAATATCTGCTTAGTTATTGTCTTTCTTTGTTTTTTTTCTTCTTCCTGCATTTTTCTTTATGTATTTTCAAGTCTGTGAAACTTCAGTCCTTGTACACATAACTCTTCTTTTGAATACCAAACACCTCCGTTCTTGTATTTCAAAATGTTGTTTTATGATAATAGGCACTGAATTGTGAAGCATGTGATGATATGGGAAAGCATTACGATTATTATATACATCTTAAGAATCACGAGGAAACACCAAATCTCAACAAATAAGTTTCAAAAAGGGCAAAGGGATTACCTTTAAAAAAGTAACTAGTGCTGCATTGATAACTCGCGCTCTCTCCCAATCGAAGCATAGCATGACTAAATCTGATGAATATCAGTCCGTCCGATATCTTTAAGCACTAGAGATCATACGGGATGAGGAATCAAGAAAATAATAATCACATTGCATACATGCACCACATATCATCTATTCATGCATCATCTTCATATCACCACCTTTTAGCCGCTTTGTTACACCTGGTCCGTGCACCAAATTTTGATCCTTCATTCTTTGCTACAAACAATGCGCCTAGCATTGGTCCTTTATTTTGCTTTCTAAGCGACACGCCAAGTATCGCTCACTCTTTATTGCTTTCCGATCACCGCACAAGATCGACCTGGCGGAGATCCTTCTTTATAGTTTTCTAATAAATGCGCCGAGCATCACCCTTTTTATTGCTTTAAGATTACCACAAGATTCGACCTGGCGGTAGTCCCTCATTATTGCTTTTTGATCAACATATCAGTTCCGGACCTGATGTTGATCCTTCTTTATTGCTTTCCATCGACGCGTCAATACCCTACTTGGCGTCGAACCTTCCGATCACCGTGTCAGTATCCGACCTGGCGGCGATCCTTCTTTATTGCTTCCCATCGACGCGTCAATACCTTATTTGACGTCGAACCCTCTTTATTGCTTTCCGATCACCGCGTCAGTACCCGACCTGGTGGAGATCCTTCTTTATAGTTTTTTGATAAACGCGCCAAGCGTTAATCCCTCATTATTGCTTTCCGATCACCGCGTCAGTACCCGACCTGGCGGTGATCCTTCTTTATAGTTTTTTGATAAATGCGCCAAGCGTTAATCCCTCATTATTGCTTTCCGATCACCGCAAGACCGACCTGGCGGTGATCATTCTTTATAGTTTTCGATAAACGCGCTGCCGTTAATCCTCTTCATTGCTTTTCGATCACCGCGTCGATGCCGACCTGGCGGTGATCCTTCTTTATAGTTTTCGATGAACGACCGAGCGTTAATCCTCTTTATTGCTTTTAGATTACCTCACAAGACCCGACCCGCCGTATTCCTTCCTTATCACTTTCCGATTAAACGCATCAAGCGTTGATCCCTCATTGTCATTCCTCACGTCAAGTTCAAGACAAAATTAGTATATTTATCTTTAGCTCTATTTTATGACAAAAATATAACAACCATTGTTGTTTGCATTTTCTAACAAAATATAACTAAAGAGGGGCAGCTGTTATACCCCAATTTTGTCCGCTCATATTTTCATTTTTTTATTGTGTCTTTTTTTTGAAGGAGACTAATTTTAATAATACTTGGGCTCAATTATTTTTATTATTATTTTTTTTGTTAATTATTTTGGGCCAATTTTAGCCCAATTGCAAGAATTGTCCATTACAAAAGTCCATTACAAGCGTTCTAGAACCGAAAAAAAAACCAAAATCCAAAACTGAAAATCAAAGTCAGATTTCCACACTCTTATCTTCACCCTTCACAAAGTCATCTGCATATCTTCACCAAAGTCCTCTCAGATATCTCCTCACCACTCTACAAACTATGTCTTACTGACTATATGTCCCCATAGGCCTCTTCCTTTTTCTTCATCTGCCAACCAAGTTTGACAAACAATGCAATTTAATCAAAAAAAGGGGGAGCACCGTTGTTGAAGTCACGGCTGATTGCAATTTTTTTTCAAACCATTGATACCATCTCAGACTTTGCACATGTTACCATCTCCTCAGCATCATTTTAGCACACACTTAGCATACAAGTTGCAACCTCAAGTTGACAAACTGAACCTTTTTTTTTTTTTTTATAAATAGTAGAGCAAGAAGAGAGAACAGGGGGACGAAAGAAAATTTCACTTAATTTCAGAATTTGATATCTCATTCTTGGTACCAATGATACACAACAATTTGAGAGAAAATTGAGAGAAAAAAAGAGAAGAACTACAAAGAAAAAAAAGGAAGCAGAAGCAAAAAACGTAGAGGAAGCAGGGAAGAAAGAAGAAGCAAGAAAAAACAAGAAGAAGAAGGGAGAAGACAAGGAGGTAAAACCTCCCTCACCCTCTCAGCCTCCCTCATCCTCCTCCTTCCCCCCTCCTCTGTCACGCCCTCTCTCCCTCCTTCTTCCTCCCTTTCTCTCTCATTTTCCCTCTCCTCTTCACGATCTTCCCCATCGTCCCTCTCCCTTCCTCCAGCTACATGGCCACATGGCCAAGGGTCGCAAGACGGCTACCGCGCCACCCCCATCCCTCTCTTCTTCTCGCCACCTCTTCCTCCCTTTCTCTCTCACTTTCCCTATCCTCTTCACGATCTTCCCCATCGTCCCTCTCCCTTCCTCCAAATGGCCATACATGGCCTTGTGTCGGCACATGCACGCGCCACCCCCCCTTTTTTGTCTCTCCCACGATCTCCCTCCTTCTCTCTCTCTCTCGCTCCATTCCCTCCCAGCAGCTCTCTCGCTCCATTCCTTCCCAGCGGCGTTGTTTGTTTTTTTTTCTCTGATTTTGTGTTAGTGTGTGTTATGCTTTTAGGTTTTGGTGTGAATGTGTGTGTTTTTTTTAATTTTTATTTGCTGTTAGTGTGTGTACGTGTGTCGTTTAGCGTGCGTGAATGTGTGTTTTTTTTTTTTTAGTTTTTATTTGCTGTTAGTGTGTGTACGTGTGTTATGTGTGTGGGTGAGTGTGTTTTATGTATGTGTGTGTGCGCTTTTGTGTTTTAATCTGTAGGTCAAGCAAACGAGCGTGGCACTCCAGCTTTTCTTTTTATTTCATTTTTTTGGTTTTCTTTATTTAATAAAGAATAATGATTGTATATTTTTTTTTAATTCTCCCCCTTCCCAGTAAGTTACACTTACGCGTGTTTAGTTTTTTTTTTTCCTCTATCCATTGAACCAATTTACCTCTTTATTTATTTATTTATTTATTTATTTTTAGTAGTCAAACTAGTACAATTTCACTCAACTAAATTTCACATACAACTTTTGATACCCTATTCTTCTTGAAAATCGGATGATAAAAATCATGAAAATTAATTTACTAGTAATGACTACTCGAGATTGCTTCCCGTTTAGTCATTACAAATATCTTAATTTTCTAAATAAAAATGGGTTATTAGTGAGGACCACTCTTGATTGCTTCTTGTTTGGTCCCCATGAAAACCTATCCTCTTCATAAAAAAATAAAATTAAGTTTTTTACTAGTAACGATCACTCGAGATTGCTTCCCGTTTGATCATTACGAACACCGTTAATTTTATAAACAAAAAAATTGTTAGCAAGGGCCACTCTTGATTGCTTCTTGTTTGGTCCCTACAAAACTTACCTTTTTTTCATAAAAAATATACAATTAAAATCAACCAACACGCAACCATTTTCTATCCAAGAACTACGTAGCCTTTGATTTCTCCACTGCACCCGGAGATACGTAGGAGCAGGAGCCCACTCCTGTCAAGCGCAAAAATAAACGACTTTTATTAAGTCCTCTTTTTTTTATCTTGGTTAAATTTTTTTTTAAAATAAAAGGGAAATAAATATTTTTTAGAAGTTAATAAAATTTGCACAATTAATTAGAGGTAACCTTTTTCGAAAGGATGTTGTAGGGTGCTAATACCTTCCCTACACATAATCGACTCCCGAACCCAAATCCGGTCTTAAGGACCATTTTTCTTCAAAAAGGTTTTTTCCAATATTTTCCCTATGAAATAAATTATTGGTGGCGGCTCCATTAAACTCGAATAAATCCCTCCGGATTTTTCAGTCGCTACAGATATCGTCTAAAATTTTTTAGTTTTATGTAATGAAAATTTAGAAAACATGATACCCAATTTCAAAACACATCCTCAAAAGATTCATTTAATTATTATGAATTTTTTAGTTTTTGGAAAATTTTCTACAATGGATTCACCACTATTCTAACGAGGGGAAGGCTCCGACTGTGAAGAAGATGATGGTGATGCTTGTGCCTGCCATTTCTGGCAATTTAGAGAGGAGGGTAGATGACAACAATGACTCCAATGGTGGTTTTCGGGCAGTTGTGCAAATGTCGTTGCTCAATGTCTTAGTTCGCGACGACAAAGGGAGTGGAAAGGAAAGATATGATCCAGTGTGGATGGTGCATCATAAGATGCAGTAAGGTTGTGTGATCCAATGACTCTAATTTATGGTTCACAATGAACCACTTAAATAGTGGTTCACTCTATATGGCGCCTTAGACTAATTCTAGTCGTGAATTTACTCCAAAATCTAATCCACGGACGCGTGGTGGACCAGTTCCATGTAGGGGAAAATAGGCCAACCCGATAGGTACTTTGGCTGGACCTACATCAGGCTGAGGTCAAGTTAGACTTACTTTTAAATAAACAAGGTCAATGCTTTTTGAAAAGCCTATTTAGCTTAAAAAGTCAAGCTTTAATTAAGCCATCTAAAAAGCCTTTTAAGCCTAACAGCCTGACCTATTTAAATAAATATAAATAGTATAACATATTTTGTATGGTTACTACTATAAAAATAATTTTTATAATGTGTTAAAATTATATATTTATTTACACTTCTAAAGATTTGAGCATATTGACCTACACAAAAGATTTGAATAAACAAGACAATCTCAATCTTCGAAAACTTATCCTAGCCTAGTCTTTTCTCACTCTTATGTTTCAGGCTCTCGGGTAGTAGTGATTTAGTTTTTTATAATTTATAGTTTATCATGCATAAAGTTTATCATTGTTAGTCTACTAATCCTTTAACTTATTTAGACATAAGCCAGATGACAGACTTTAAACAAGCTAACAGGTCATATCAGGCTTTCAAATAGGTTGGACCAGACCTAAAAAAAGCCTATGACAGGTAACAGGCCAGACTTAGACCTTGCAAAGCCTAGTTCGACCCAGCTTACTTTCACCCCTAGTTCCATGTGAGAGACTCGTAACAAAGGATAAATATTAAAAAGTCATGGTACACACAATAGGTGTGTGTTTTAAGAGGAAAAAAATTAAAATTTTATTTTTAAATTAAAAGAGTCATATAATATTCGTAAAAATTTACACAGACGTCCTGTGATATCTCACGATGAAGATATTTTTGCATATGTTTTAGAAAATAATATTATAACGTGATAGATCACGATGAGATTCGATCGGATGTTGTGTAAATCATTTTTATAGAATCAATTCATAGTTGTTAAACTCTTAAAAGTTTTAGTTTTAAAACTAAATTTGTATTACAATTTAATATGAAATTTTCACTAAACACAAGTTATTTTTTATATTTTCAATCCAAGTACGCTAAAGATTAAAAAAACAATTAAATATCATTTTCTTTTCACAAAATCATTTTTAACTTTCTCAAACTCATGTTAAGTATGACTCAATAGGTCTGACTCAATTGGTGGCATATAGGTTGAGCTTATAGGGAGGACCGTCGAATCCAACAAAATACATTCTTGGGGAGGGGTAAAGAACTTTAACCCCGAGCGGGGATTAGTTTCATAGCAGGTCCAAATGACCTTACTTTATGGGTATTCTGTGGACCCACTTTGGAGTCAAAGACCCTAATTACGGTGAGTTTCTATAAGTCTGCTAATGTCTATTCAAAGTAGTCAATCTATAACCTATTTGGTAAACTTCTCAAAAAGTATTTATGAAAAAAAAATAGGGTCAAATACATTTTACAATCTTATTTATACGTGTAGTTGCACTTTCCACCCAATTTATTTTGACACTTAACTTAATATTATTGTTTGTATTTTCCCCTTTTAATATAATTTAACACTTAAAAATAATAAAAAAACTAATATCTTAATTGATACTAGGGGAATGACAAAATAATCCAAATCTTAAATTTTTAAGAATTCAACCATTCCGTGTTCTCAATTTCTATTAAAACAAATATAGACTGTTGCATAAATAATGTTTAAAAAAAATATAACTGTTATTTGTTTCTTCCTCGTACTCAATTTTGGGAGGTGACTAACTTTGTCATTTCTAATAAAATTATTGATTTTGGTCATGGCCACACGGTTTAAAAACAATGGACTCAATCACGACTCTAAATAACCAAATAACAGTACAATTTATAATATAATCATATATAACTACTCAATATTTTTTCACGTTCCTTTCAAATTTTCATTTTGAAACATTAATTGCAAACCATAATATAATCATGTATAACTACATATTTGTTTGTTTATGTTATTTTAATAAACTCTTAATTAGGTTTATTAGCATATTATTATGTTAATTTTGAAATTTTTTGTCATTAAATTAATCACTCAAAAATAAAACTGTTATTATATTACTTATTCGATTTTTTTTTTTTACTAAACCAGTCTCTTAGGGACCAATTGTGGTGTTTGAATTTTTGTTATGGACCAATTTAAGACTATTTTGGATGTTATCATATCATACATATTAGAAACTATTTTTGGTGTTTCAATTTTTGTTAGGGACTAATTTGTATACTTTTACTTTTAGTTTTTGCAATCAGACACGTTGGACATATTAACGGACACATCAACCATTTAACTGTACACGTCAGTAAGTTAACGATGATTGTTGGATAGATGTAAACGAAGTAACTAATGTATCCCTCATTTATAATTCTTGAAGACTATTTCATGAGTTTTTTTTTTTGAAGGACTAGTCGGATACCTCGTTTTCTGTGAGGGCCCATTTTTAGTATTCACTCCGAAAATGTTTATAACCCAGAAAAAATTGTCCGGAAGTAGTGCCCGGGTCAACACCGACTGCTAAACTATGAAAACCCAACCCATGTCCTTTTCCTCTCGTTGTTTCTGTTATGCGCATCTTTAAGACAGAAACCACTTGTCTTGGGCCAGTCCTTGAGGTGAAATCTTCTCATATGGACCAGTCCCAGCCAACGTCATCACTGTTTAGGAAGTAGACAGTGATTTTCACCGCGGTTATTACTACTTGCGGTTCTATATATAAGAGACAAATATACTTTCTAGGTTTATTAAATAACTTATAGACCAGATACATCAGTATTTAATGAATTTAGAAAGTGTATTTGTCTCTTATAT
The DNA here is from genome assembly GCA_037113605.1 of Calophaca sinica. Classification (NCBI taxonomy): domain Eukaryota; kingdom Viridiplantae; phylum Streptophyta; class Magnoliopsida; order Fabales; family Fabaceae; genus Calophaca; species Calophaca sinica. Next base: position 31,505,963 of record CM073731.1, read on the forward strand.
GCGAGACCAAAAGTAGTTTCAGATAACAAATTATTGTGATGAACGAGCCTAATTCAACGGATCACGAATTTCCCACCTTTGTTGGGTAAGAAACGAAAGTTATATTGCCGTAAGCGATAGTCAATCACTTTAATGTAAATCACAAAAAATAAATAAAAAAAAGATGAAAAATTAAATCCGAAAAATTGAATTTTTTTTATTGAATTAGGCGTTTACAATGAAACTTCAGGTCAATGTTTTTTTTTGAAAGAACGAAAATGCATCCATCCTGTGCTGGAGAAGCATCACGACCCTGCTTTAATGGTTGTTTCCCATCTCCATTTCTGGCCTCTGAGGAATCCAAAAATGATACTTCTTCCAAGTCTAGAGTCAATAAAAAAGACGACTTGGCCACAGCCACATCCTCAACTCTTTACCCATTTACACAATTCACAAACCACGAGTCCCTCCCACCATTACAAGACTCATATCATAACTTCATCAAAGCATTCCCTCAATTTTCCACAACTTCTGAAGTAGATCAAATTCGAGCACAGGAATACCACCACTTGAATCTCTCCAACATCTGTTTCGATTACACTGGATATGGCCTTTTCTCTTACGCTCAGCACCAAAGTTCCTATCCCAATCCCACCACAACAACTACTTCAATTGCTTCTTCATCATCATCACCACCTCCTCCTCCTCCCTTGGAACAATCCTTCTTTGATGTATCACTTAAGTTGATGAATTTGCAGACACATATACTCTACGGTGGGCACGAGACATCAGAACTAGAGTCGAGAATCAGAGAAAGAATAATGGCATTTATGAATGTCTCTGAAGCTGAATACGCCTTGGTTTTCACTACGAATGAGGTATCTGCTTTTAAACTCGTAGCCGATTCTTTCCAATTTCAAACTAACGGAGAGCTTCTCACGGTTTATGACCATAACAGCGAGGCATTGGAGATAATGATTGAGAGGTGCAAGAAGCAAGGAGTGAATGTCCTGTCAGCAGAGTTCAGGTGGCCAAATCTCGGAATCGAATGGAGAAAACTGAAAAAGATGATAACAAGTAAAAAGGAAAAGAGAAAAGGTAGTGGTTTATTTGTTTTCCCTCTTTATTCAAGGGTAACTGGAGCACCGTATTCCTTTGTTTGGATGTCTATGGCACAAGAAAATGGGTGGCGTGTGTTGCTTGATGCATGTGCTTTGAGACCTAAGGAAATGGACACTTTGGGTTTGTCTATGTTTAAGCCTGATTTTATGGTTTGTTCATTTTACAAAGTTTTTGGTGAAAACCCTTCAGGCTTTGGTTGCTTATTTGTTAAAAAGTCAAGTATCTCTGCTCTTAAAGATTCAGGAAATGCTACAAGCATAGGAATTGTAAGCCTTGTCCCTTCATTTAGACAATCTGAACCAAAAGCCGCCGTGATTGAAACTGAAACTGAAACTGAAGAAATTGTGGAGCAAAGCATGTCGGAGATTGATTGTAGAGGATTAGACCACGCAGACTCGGTGGGACTAATAATGATTAGTAGCAGGAGCAGGTATTTGGTCAATTGGTTAGTGAATGCATTAATGAGTCTTCAACATCCACATCATGAAAATAGATTTTCCTTAGTTAGGATCTATGGACCAAAGATAAATACTCATCGTGGACCTGCCGTGGCATTTAATGTATTTGACTGGAAAGGAGAAAAGATTGATCCTGCACTTGTGCAAAAGCTAGCTGATAGGAACAATATCTCTTTGAGTAGTTCCTTTTTGAAAAATATCAGGTTCTTGGACAGGAAGGAAGAAGAGAAAGCAACTGAGGTTGGAAGGTTGGGCCTGACTAAGAAGACATGTGGTCCAGAAGAGTCTGGGATATTGGTTGTAACTGTTACGCTGGGTTTCTTGGCAAACTTTGAAGATACTTACAGGTTATGGGCTTTTCTTTCTAGGTTCCTTGATGCAGACTTTGTGGAGAAAGAGAGGTGGAGATACATGGCTCTAAATCAAAAAACTATTGAAGTATGAGTTTGTATTTCCTAATTTTCCTTAGCTATTTTGCCATCGATTTAGATTGTTATGGCTACATTATTATTTTTAGAATAATGTCAAACATCTGAAGATTTTTTTTTTTTTTTTGATGAAATAAACATCTGAAGATTTGAGTTGTACTAATTTTTGCATAATGAATAATGTGGTAATACCAAATGGAAAACTTGGTACTAAATATGAAGTATAGTTTTCTCTATTAACCAAACGGACATACTCCATATATATGTACAAATTTTTGCGACGTGCAATATCCTTAGAATTGGTTTCACTAGTCTGTATTAGTTAGTATATGTTCATGTAAGAACAAAACAATGAGATACGTGGCAAGATACTTTGAATGCGAAGAAGGTATGAACGAGTTGATGTCGGTATTTAACCAATCGTTGAAGGTGTCTTTAAAGCGAAAAAGTGGTAGCCATTTACAAAGGCTCCGACGCTCAAGTTAGAGTTCAACCTAGGAGGTTAGAGAATATGAAATGAATGCGTACCAGTAATTCGCGATGAATCCAACCTATACATTATAATACTATCCATTAAATGAATAAATATTTTTTTTAAAAAGATAATCAACATTAATAAGTTTATGATTTAATATGAAATCAAAGCTAAAAATGCATGTCATGAGTAGGGATGTAAATGGGGTGATGGAGGTACGAGTAGTAGCCCCCCGCTACCCGCCCCATATCCATGTAGGTTTCTAACAAATTTTTGAATATTCGTGGGTATCGTTAGATATACTATAATATAAACTAAATTTATAAATTTTTTATATTATGAAATTAATTTTAAAATTTATAAAATAGATGTTTTACTTTTCGATAAGCATGAGCCTAAAATTGTATCTTAGAGTCGTCTAATTGACAATATGAGGGATTATATATGTGGTACCATGATAGTATTTCAGAAATTTCACTTGGCACGTATTCATAGGCATGGATACCACAATACCTACCCCGCCCCGTTAACAAATATAAATGATAGAGAAAATACTCGTTTATTTTATAGGTGGGTACTCATTAAGGTATTTATATATAACCCATTGTGAGTTTTTTTTTGGGTACATACCCATTGTGAGTTTTATCCACAGATAATTCGTAGATACGTTTAAAATTTACATCCCCAGACATAAGAAACAATGTGACTTCATAAAATTTAGAAACGATAAATGAAATTTAATATTTAAAAATGGACAACATATATAAATTAATAATTAAAATTAAGTTTAGAGTATAACGGTTGCAAATTAATAGTGTGCACGTGTTTTTTTTTTTTTTTGACTAAAGTGTGTACGTGTTTTATACATATGTTTAATCACAATGTATATTTCTCTCTAGATTTCATTATTTTATGAAATATTGATATAACCTGACAAGACAATGATATATACTTTGATATCTATCTATACCTATATATAGATAATTGCCTTTCATAGCTACCATTTTCTATGTCCACATTTTTTCTCTAATTTACTCTTACTTAAATCAGTTTAAGTTTAAATTTACCCACAACAATTATTTATGTTTAGACGGTTATTATATCATTTTTTTCTCTAGGTTGCACACTCTGTCTTTTCTTCTAAATCAAATTTCCTTTTCTTCTAAATCAAATTTCCTTTTCGGAAAGCACTACACACAAATATCCAAGGAAATAGAGAGCAGAAAGGGGAAGAGATATGTGAGAGAAAAAACGATGAACCCCCCATTTTTTTTTTCAATTTAATTTACTATATTTTTTAAATACCTAGTATCAATCCAATTTATTATTTTGAGGTTAAATGCGTAGAAAAAAATTGTGGTCGAGAATGTTATAGTAGCAAAAGCCATTAGAATTTATATTTTATACATTGGAAGAATCCTATTTTGTTATTACGAGACTAGGAAGGATAAAAAAACATAACCAAAAGAAAAAAAAATCAAATAGTTAATTCATTAAAGTCTCGTTTCATCAATGACCAGAATTAAACGAGGATATAGATAGAGAGGAAGAAGTAGAGAGAGAGAGAGATAAGGAAGACCTATTAACGATAAGAGAAAAACTCACTGGTGGGTGTTGTGCGGCGAACCAAAACCAGAGCAAATAAAAAAATGGACAAACAGGCATTACCAGCCCCTCTTTTCGGTAGTTTTTTTTTTTTGGGTATACCACCGTATATAGGGCCTTTGACTCCTCAATTGCACTTTCACCCCAAGGTATCTCTATAAGCTTCAACCCTTCTGATCGACTATGAGACTAATCATCGGTTTGACTGATGGAACGAGGAAATTAGCCTTTGGTTACTCACTCCCAAGATTTAAACCATCTTCTCCTTACTAGGGTCGATGACACTTACCACATTAACCAATCCAATGTTACTATCTTTTCTGCTGGTTTATTTATTTGCTAGTTTATTTATATAAAATACATTTATAGTATATGACCATTTGTATTTAATTGTATTCTCACCTTTCTAATTGATATTGTCCTTAGATACTCCTCTTTGTATCATGCAGTTTAAACATATACTGAGTAATAAATTTTTAAAAAAATAATTTATGTCGTCTATTATTATGCTATTTTTTCAATTTATTTATTTTTTCTTTTATTTTAAAATTTAAAATTAAATTAGCAAATATTTGATATATTATATAGGCTAATACTTAAAATAAAAAGTCAAAGTTATCTATCTATTATCTATCTATCTATCTATCTATTTCTATCAAGTTTATCAAAATCGGACTGGACACTGAACCGGTGTAGGCACGGGTTCAAGGTTCAAAGGTCGGACCGAGGTCGAATCGGGGTCGGTCCGGAAATGAATTAAATTATATTTTTAAAAATTTTAATATAATATATAAAACACTAATAAACAAAAAATAACATAGTATTCATAACATCACGACATAAAAGTTTAAACTATGCTTAAAATGTTATATGTCAACATATAACATGCAAAAATTACATATTAAACTAAAATAAATATGTTATAATAACTTTCTAATATTCAATAATTACAAATACTATAACGTAAGTATTCTCATAATTTATATTAATATATAAATTAATTTTAAATTTTATTATAATATTTAATTTAACCCATCAACGTGAAAAAATGGATATAAAATCTCTTATGTGTCAAAAATAATGTCATTTACCAATTTTTTTTAAAAAATAAAAAATTAATTTTTGTTGAACCGCCCGGTTCCCGGTTTTGTCCGGTTTTTTCCCGATTTTCCCGGTTTTGGCCGGGTTTTTACCGGTTTTCCAGTTTTTAGGCCGATTCGACTACAATCTAGTTTTAAGGTTCAAACGGACCGGACAGGGGTCTGGTTCCCGGTTCAACCGGTCGGTACGGTCCAGTTTTGACAACTATGATTTCTATCTATCTATTCTATTACTATTAAAAGAAGTAGGTTTTCTAGGACACATGTCACTTTCTCATCAACTCTAATATTTTTTTATTTTTTTTATTTTTTACTTTTTATTTTTTAAATTTTTAAATTTTAAATTTTCCTTATTTTCCTTTTTAACTTATATTGTACTTTTATTTTTTCTTAATTTTTTCTATGTTTTTACTTTTTCTAATTTTTTGCTTATACTGTATTTTTTATTTTTTCTTAATGTTTTTCTTTGTTTTTTTCTTTTTCTTTTAATCTTATTTTTATATATTTTTTCCTAATGTTTTATCCTTTTTATTTTTATAATTTGTATTCTTTTTTTATTATTTTAAAATACTTTTTTTTAATTTTTTATATGAGCAAAAATGTCTTTAGTCCTTACGGGGGAAACATTACATATTGTCGGTATAATTTTATCCTCTTTGAATACATATCAAATTCATAAATATAGTTATCATTTATAAATGATTATTTTTCTTTTTAGTCCCTACGAGAAAACATTACATGTTGTGGCCTGAGGGTGTAATTTTATCGTCATCTATCTATCTATTATTACTATTAATAAAAGTATGTTTTCTAGTACACATGTCACTCTCTCAGCGACTTTAATGTTTTATTATTTATTTATTATTATTTTTTTTACTTTATTAAATTTTCCTTTTTTTTTCTTTTTTTAATTTTTTTTTGCTTATATTGTACTACTTTTGCTTAGATTGTAATTTTATTTTTTCTTATTTTTTTTACTTTTTTTATTTTTTTATTTTATTGGATTTTTATTTTTTATTAATGTTTTTCTTACTTTTTTACTCTTATTTTTTTAATATATATTTTCCTAATGTTTTATCCTTTTTTCAATTTTTATTAAATTTTTATTATTTTAAAATACTTTTTTTTATTTTTTATATGAGCAAAAATGTGTTTAGTCCCTACGGGAAAACATTACATGTTGTCGGTGTAATTTTATCCTTTTTGAATACATATCAAATTCATAAATATTTTTATCATTTATAAATAATTATTTTGTTTTTTTAATTCCAACAGAAAAACATTACATGTTGTGGCTTTGGGTGTAATTTTATCATCATTGAACACGTATCAAATTTATAAATATTTTTATTATTTATAAATGATGATTTTGCTTATTAGTCCCTACGGGAAAATATTACATATTTTATCGATGTGATTTTATCGTCTTCGAACACATATCAATTTTATAAATATTTTTATTATTTATTAATGATAATTTTGCTATTTAGTACATCGGGAAAACATTATATATTGTCGGTGTTATTTTATCTTTAAACACATATCAAATTTATAAATGTCTTTATCATTTATAAACAATTATTTTGTGTTTAGTCCCTACGGAAAAACATTACATGTTGTAGGTGTAATTTTATCGTCATTGAACACATATCAATTTTATGCATCTATTTATTATGCTCAAACTTATTTGAATTTAACATAACATTAATTTAGCATCAACAGACTATTAAATATATAACAAACTGTTTACGAACATGGTATTTCCACACATACATAAAAACGAATAAGACTCGTGCGCACACACATGTAGCTTGCTAGTTATTAACAAAAAGGCATGTTAGAGGGAAGAACTAGAGCCCCTAGATCATTCACAAACTTAAGACTTTAGGCATAACAATTCAATTTTTTCTTAATAAAACTTTGGACTTCAAAGAGATATTGCTTGACATCTGTTTCCTGAGATTAAATTGTGTTGAATGAAACATTGGGTTGATTGAGGTTGTAGGCAGCCTCGATTCCTAGTGATAAGATCATGTTTCGAATTATAGGATGGGTCAATTTGGGAGGCAAAGTAACCAAGGTTAGCTCCCTAGCTCTATGGGTCGAACAACACATAACTGATCTAAAGGGTTAAAGTTTGCAGGGTTACCTTGGGGTACTACTTGGGAGCTAATGACCTAATTACGGTGATTTTATAAAAAGTGTGTTAAATGAAACACTTCAAAATGCACATTTATTGACTGAATTTTAAAATGCACGTTAAAAATCAGAAACAAAAATAAAACAAGTATCAAGTTAATCCTAAACATATATTATTTAGGATTAAAACTTAAATTAGGGTGCAGGAAGGGAGTACCCCATTATTGACTAGTGAGACATTTAAGACCCGAGACCAGGTGTGGTTATAGTCTTCAACAAGTGTATGCAAGTCCGTCACTAGCGGACCGCGAGGAATCTTGGTTCGTGGGAATTGCGATGGTGTCGGGGAAGAATGGCAAGACCTGGTAAATAAAGTGAAAAGCGAAGGGGAGATAGAGAAGTAAAGGAGCCAATTCTGCATTAGGTGCAAAGCCCACGAGGTCTGCATTTACATTTTGGGATCCTAATAATATTTTAAAAGAGGAAAAACCAACCTCCCTCGCTCGCTGAAGCAGAACCTTTGGTTTGGCTCAACGAGTGCTTTCTTCTTCCTCCTATATATATATACACACCAGCAACATCTGCACGTAAGCCTCTTCATTCAACCCCCTTCTCTCTCTCTCTCTCTCTCTCTCTCTCTCATAAAGATTCTCTCTTTTATTTTGTGAATAACACAGCAAGGAAGCGCTTATTGGATCTTTGGAACGGAGATGGCAAAGAATGTGGGGATTCTCGCTGTTGACATCTACTTCCCTTCCACCTGTGTTCAGCAGGTGATTACATCTCTCTCTAAAATCACTCTTGTTTTCTTGTTAATTTGACTTTTCTCGTAATGTTTCGAAAATCTGAGCAAGCAATCACACAGCAGTGACAACAAGCGAGTTTTTTTTTTTTTTTTTGCTAATTAATGTTATTGATTTATTTATTTTTTTTATAAAAAAAAAGAGAAAACCGTCACAGAACTTGAGTTCGGTAATGATAGGACTCGGGGGAGGGGGATTTTGTATTCGATTTTATGTTGTATGATCGAAGATTAGGGAATAAGACTGCTTGGGCTTCAAGAACATTAAAAATGTTTAGCCAAATACATAAGTTGTTTCTGATGTTTGTGATGCGTGTTTCTTTATTAAAAAAAAATATATACAACTGGAAGGGACTAATCATATGTTTTGTTCTATGATATAACCCAGTTTTTCTATGGGAAAATCCTGAGATTCCCCTTAATCTGCATCCAAATTATGGCGTGTATGGTTCGGCCATTTACCGATAGGAGGAGGAAAGAGAAAATATAGAACAGATTGTTGTGGTTTATTATGGCTTGCATGGTTCATAGCCATATTTCATGCCATTGTTGTATTATATGACAGATGTAAATTTAAGTCGCTTTAATCTTTTCCTATTTTTTAAGTAATGTTTTCGGTTTCTTCACTTATGCATACGTGCAGGAAGCACTGGAGGCTCATGATGGGGCTAGTAAAGGGAAGTATACTATTGGACTAGGACAAGATTGTATGGCGTTTTGTACAGAGTTAGAAGATGTCATCTCAATGAGGTTTCTACTTTGAATTTGATAGACTCTGTAATTATTCAAGCAGTAATAGATACCACCATGTTAGGACTTGCCATTGCATGAAGTTATTAGCAGAGCCACAAACTTAGTGTGAGGGGAGACTGAAAAAGACATATAAACATGAAGAGAAATTATTTTCCTTTTACTTTCTTTTGAACCTTTTTATTTGGTATGGGTAAATGTTGTATGGTAGTAAAGATTATATCATTTGCACAAAATTTTCCAATAACTTTTAAGGGGTTATGGTGAATTTAAACTCATTTTACTAGGGACATCAACTAAATATAAAGGAGTATATAAAAACAAAATTTACAAAGTCGGGGAACCTTGGCATACCTATTTTGCCTCCTCCCTCTGCCTCTGCTTGCTTCTCAGTTAGCTTTATATATTATTTATTTGCGCAAGGTATCATGACTCATAAAGTTATGTAAATGCTGAAGTAACTTTCTTAACTTACAAGCTTTACATGGTGGTTTGTGGGAGTCTGCCACAGAAACTCGTGAATTCATGTTCTGGTAAACACCACCTACGATGATGATTCAGCTCCTACAAATGTTTTCAGGAAGAATTGAACAACTGAATTCATCTTAATTTCATCATAAACTATTGAAAACCATGTGAAGGAGATGAGTTTGTTGCATTACACACAATAAATATTCTTTCTCATATTAATATTTGTAATCTTCTGGAGCCTTTTATTCTTGATGTAGTTTTTCACTCCATGCTTATATGACTCCGGATGTACCTTACCACAACCAGCTTGATGTGTTACACTTTTCTTGATAGCGATCAATGTGTTAATGTTCAATAGGACTATAATCTTCAATAATAATGCTGATAATCTTTCTTAGTTTCATCTCTTGAAGACTAACTCTTGCATCTTCAGTTTGACAGTAGTTGCTTCCCTTCTTGAGAAGTATGAGATTGATCCCAAAAAAGTTGGTCGTCTGGAAGTAGGCAGCGAGACTGTGATAGACAAAAGCAAATCCATCAAGACATTCCTGATGCAGATCTTTGAGGTATCCTTTCAGTAACTACATGGATAGATGATTCTTTTTGTCAAAGCACAATGACTTTCTTCACCATGTGATGATAGTTTAAAACTAACTGATTTAAATACGCAATTATAAATATGGAATGATTCAACCTTAGTTTCAAGTATTTAATGCTGGATTGCAAATTCTATAGCAGTCAATCTTGTGTATGTTAAAAAGAGAGCACTGCTAAAGTGGCTCATAACTAGCAGAGCTCTTTTCATCTTGATTACCAGATACCACTCTTCACATTGTTGTCATTAAGTAATGGTCCACTGTCCTAGATATCGTAATATGTCTGTATTATCAATAATGTCAATAATCAGAGTGGTTTGGTTGTGTTATATAACTTTGTTGATTGAATTATCTATTTCCATAGCTTTCCAATACAATATTCATTTTTTTGTCTGAAACATGCAGAAATATGGAAATACTGATATTGAGGGTGTTGATTCAACTAATGCATGCTATGGAGGAACTGCTGCTTTGTTCAATTGTGTCAATTGGGTGGAGAGCAGCTCATGGGATGGACGCTATGGACTTGTTGTCTGCACTGACAGTGCTGTAAGATCATTTCCATATCATGGCCTTTGGACTATATTCAGTAACCATAAACATGTTTCGCACTCCCTTTGGAATGTGTAATTCTAAGAAGGTTTAATTACTCTGTAGGTCCCTGAACTATTTGAGAATTTTTAACTAGGTCCTTGAATTAAAAAAAATTGTAATTGGGTCCCTAAACTTTTCAACATTTTGTAATTGAGTCCCTGCATGTTAAAACATTTTAAATAACTTGTAATTAGGTCATTGAATTTTTAAATAAGTTGTAATTAGTAATTAGGTCCCTTAACTTTTAAATAAGTTGTAATTAGGTCCCTGAACTTTTAGATAATTTGTAATTAGGTCCCTGTATTCAGGGATTCGATTACAAATTATTTAAAAATTCAGAGACCTAATTACAAATTATTTAAAAGTTCAAGGACCCGATTAAAATACAGAGACCTAATTACAATTTATTAAAAAGTTTAGGGACCCAATTGCAAATTTTTTTAGTTCAAATAGTTCAGGGACCTATGGAGTAATTAAACCTTATAAGAATAACTACAAGTTATGAAATCAAATATGCATATCCTAGATTCCAGTATACAGCTGGGGTTGGTCTCAACTCAAGCATGTGTAATTGATGAGTTCCTTTCTCAGGTCTATGCTGAAGGACCTGCTCGACCTACTGGCGGGGCTGCTGCTATTGCCATGCTAATTGGTCCTGACGCTCCCATTGCTTTTGAAAGCAAATTGAGGGGCAGTCATATGTCTCATGCCTATGATTTTTACAAGCCTAACCTTGCCAGCGAATATCCGGTACACTGTTCAGTCTCTTTTCATTTCTGTATCTTGGTATATATGTTTTGAAAGCTTGCTTCCATTTTTGTTCCCATTAATGTTATGATCAAAGCAATCCCTGCAACTTCCTTTTGGTTTGATAAAGTGCCATGAGGGACAGCATTCAACTGTGTATCCATTCTTTAGTTTTGAGTTGACTCATAATCCATTGAGAGCATTTTAGGTTGCAACTACTATTAATCCACGTAATTTATGTGTTATAGGTTGTTGATGGGAAGCTTTCTCAAACTTGTTACCTTATGGCCCTTGATAATTGCTATAAGCATTTAAGTCACAAGTAAGCTTCTACCGCTAATTTAATTCTCATGAAATTTGGTTTATAAATATTAACCAAGTACCTTATTATATTACTGTTTTGCAGATATGAGAAACTTGAGGGAAAACAATTTTCTATTGCTGATGCTGAATACTTTGTATTTCACTCTCCTTACAACAAGGTAGTTCAGGCTATAAAGATCCCATTGATATCCTAACTCCCTATGACACTTAAGAATGTTAATATGCTATGTGTAATATAATCTTTCTGTATTTCATTCATGATCATATCTATCTGAATTCATATCTACATGTGCATTTTTGTTATTGTCTGTTTATATCTCTTTAATACTTTTGAGTCACTGCAGCTTGTACAGAAAAGTTTTGCTCGTTTGGTGTTCAATGACTTCTTGAATAATCCCAGGTTCTTTTCTTTTTTCCATCCTCTAGAAACATGGTTTATTTTAACCGTTTCATGTATTGGTGTTTAAAAGTGATTATGATTACAGTTCTTTGGATGAGGTTGCCAAAGAAAAACTGGGACCTTTTGCAACATTATCTGGTGATGAGAGCTATCAAAGCCGCGATCTAGAAAAGGTAAGAAAGCAAAGCCCTAAGTACTGTTTGGGAAGTAAAAACAGCAGTCTCCTGTTTCTTTTAGTGACTCATTTCTTTCCCCTTTTTCCTTGGGGTTGGAGAGCTAAGGTGTAATTTCACATTTATGTAATTCTATTAAAAATGGACAATTGAATCTATTGCTGATGGTTTGCAGTACTCTTGATTTACAGGCATCCCAACAAGTTGCAAAGCCTTTATACGATGCCAAGGTGCAACCAACCACTTTGGTACCAAAACAAGTTGGCAACATGTACACTGCATCCCTCTATGCAGCATTTATTTCGCTTATTCACAACAAACATAGCTCATTGGTGAATGATCTAAGCACCAACCAAGTCAAATATTAAGCCTCTTCACAATTAAGGTTCATGCTTTCTGATAAAGACTTACCTTTTACAATTTGCAGGCAGGTAAAAGGGTGATCCTATTCTCCTATGGAAGTGGCTTAACTTCCACAATGTTCTCTTTGCAACTTCGCGATGGTCAACATCCATTTAGCTTGTCAAACATTGCTAAAGTGATGGATGTTGCTGGAAAATTGAAGTCAAGGCATGAGGTATTGCTCTTTAAGAGTCTTTCAGAATGGAAGTATGCCACTTGTGTTGTCAGATTTAAGATTTCCTTTAAATAGCTGCATGCTCCATCAATAATTAATGCATCTTAGTTTTGACCATAAAGAAAGCATAGGGTTTTTTATTAATGTTGGACTGATTTCTAAGTGGACAGATACTTTTGGTATTTGCAAAATTTATTTATTTATTTATTTTTGACTAAACTGTATTTGCAAAATTTCCGTGTAAGTGATTGAAGTCAACCAGTCCTTCTTTTTGACAATATTGTCTTAATGTTTCAATAAGATGCTGAAAACATAGTCCATTTTATGGGATATAGAATTGAATAGACTTTTGATTAGTAAAAATTTTTGTGCAGTTTCCTCCAGAGAAGTTTGAGGAAATCATGAAGCTAATGGAACACAGGTATGGTGGGAAGGAGTTTGTAACAAGCAAGGACACTAGCCTTTTACCCAAAGGCACATTCTATCTCACTGAAGTTGACTCCAAGTATAGGAGATTCTATGAAAAGAAAACTAGTGAAAACGGTTCGACTGCCAATGGTCACTGATGTTAACATAGGCAACATGTAATGCCTAGAAGTGCCAAAGTCAACTGTGGTTATTAGCATTTAGAAGGATGTTATTGTTTGCATTAGTTTTGTAAGGGAACAAAAATTAATTCCGTGACGGCCAGGGCTGTCCGTTCAAATAGTAGTTACTACTCTGGAGTCTAAAATTCCATATTTTTTTTATAGCAATTATGCTTTTCAATATAGTCGTGCTGTGAAAGAATGCCATCATTTTGCGCTTGCAGTTTCAATAATTTGATAAGTTACTGTTGTACAAGCCTATAGAACAGATCATGTTCAAGTAAGCTCGTCTTGCAGTTTCAATAATCAAAATTAGTCTGCGATTAATTTTTCATTTTTAAAAAAAATGAAACTTCGATACTTTCGTATGTATTTGACTATTTTATGTTGATTTGTCATAATTTTCACCTTCAATAAAATAGTGATAACAAAATATATTTGCGCAACAAAAATAAAATAACAAAATATATTTAATATTAATGTTGGATCATAAAGTGTCTTTACGTTTTTGTCTTGATGATAACATATATTTCTTATGAACCAATTCAGAAGAAAATCTCTGTCAAAAGAAAAATATCAGAAGAAAATCAAATGTTTAAATTCTTGTATGCCTATGATTTGTTGTCTGTATTTATAGAGGTAAATTGAGAGCAAATTAATATATAAATTACAGAGATAAATATTTGTATCATAAGGAGATAAAAATTTTACAAAAAATTATATTAATATTTGAATTATAAGATATTTGCATATGGGATGAAAAATTTATATAAAAGTATATTAATATCTAAATCATGAATAAAAGTATATATTATTTTATCCGAATTGTATTAATATTTGAATATTAAGAGTAGATATTTAAATAAATACTATGCGGATGACTACTTTATATAAAAATATTTTAATATCTAAATCTTGAATATAAATGTGTGTTTCTCACACACGGTGAAAACTTTACATTAAGTATATTAATATATAAATTATATAGGTAATACTTTTTAAAATTAAATATAAAAATAGTTAAAAATACCATTTGAATAATTTTTATTAATTATATTAAATTTTAATATATTACTCCCTCCGGAATGAATTATAAGCAAATTTTATCTCATGTTTTTTAGAATGAAATATAAACAAATATTAACTACATTTTTCCTATTTAATGATAGTATTTCTAAAATACCCCTCATTTAATTTAACTTTTTGTATTTCTAATGAACTAATTTATTAGTCATGAAGGGTAATTTAGGCAGTAGAGTTAATTTTTTAATTAAAATTATATAGATTAAATGTGATTAACTAACTACCTTAATAACCGTAAATTAGTTAACTTTTGTTTATAATTCACTATAGAGGGAGTACCTTTTAAAGTTTTCAAATATTGTTACTTTTATGTTTACCAAACTTTAAAGTTGAGTTTGTCCGAAAGCAAGTAAATATGGTTGCTCGTAACTCATAAGTTAGTCAAAAGTGGTCAAAGTATTAGCTAGCCTCCACATTTTTACGAGTTCTCCAAGTTGTATTGATTCTATTATTCCTATTGAAATTAAGTAAGTTTGTTTTTGTAAAAAATAAAAATAAAAATACTCCCTCCAGACTTTATTATAAGCAAAAAAGTACATGTATTTGGAACAAATACATATATTTTTTTGTACATGTACTTTTTTGCTTATAATAGAGTCTGGAGTAGTAGTCTTCAACAATGTTTATATTTTACTTTTAAAATTACTTTCTCTCGATGAAATTAATCATTTTAAAGCTATTTTTTAACATTTGATAGAAATATCCGTTTAATATAAGCCAATAGAGTGGCACACTTATTAGTTAAAGTTTAAGTAGCTATATCCTTGTCTTGCCGTCGGATTTTTTTTTTTCCGGTACATTATTCTTTTTATTCTATATCTTTTGATTTTTTACCACTTATTAGTTAAAGTTAGCAATGTATTTTTTTGATTTTTTATATAATTTGGGGACATTAAGAAGGCCCTCATATTTTTTGATGTTATGCTAAATTTTCATTCTATTCTTTCCAATGAAATAATATAAGTTTCCTTATGTAAAAAAAAAAAAAAGAAAGATAAATGTAGCAAATTATCCCTTCGAGTGAAATAATATAGTGCAACCCATTTTTTTTTTTAAAGAAATAAACTCATTTCATATCATTTAAAATAAGGACCGCAATACAGGTTGGCATATAATTAAAGACATGGTGACTAGCAAACAATCTTGATGCTCTTGCTAAAGAGTGAGTAACAACATTTGCTTGTCTCCTAATGAAACTAACCGAATAGTTTTGATAGCGACTCAATTGCTCCTTACAGCTATGAATAATTATCCCCGCCTCCGTGTGACAATCCGAAATTTCCTTTAAACCATCCACTACCGCTTTGCAATCTAGCTCAAGAGCAATGTTTGGGTAGCCTAACTCACCTAACCAGGAGAGTGCTTCCCACAAGCCCCTAGCTTCTGCCTCCAAAGCAAGCACGAAACCTGGAACACAGAGCGTCTTCGCACGCACAAACTCTCCAAGATGGTTGCGGATATAAATGCCTATCCTGAAGCTTGAGATATCATGGAAAATTGCTGCATCAATATTGACTTTTAAGGTACCTTCGGCTGGCTTAGTCCACCTAGTGGTTTGCGGTTGCTGCTGATGGCGAGTCCCTTGCTGGTTGCTCGCGTGTGACTCCTTTGCTACGTCCCAATCATGAAGCATGTTTTTTGCTAGAATGAAAGAGGTCGTGGCATCCGTTACCTCATTCTTCCAAATCTTGTCATTTCTACGCCGCCACAAAGACCATAAAAGCATTGCAATGTCGCGGTTCTTCTGCTGACCTGTACTTCCCAACAGCTTGAACACAAAGTCTTTGAAGTCTCTGGCGTAAGGAATATGGTGTTGCACCAGCTCATACAAAGAGGCAGCTTTCCAGCATTGAACTGTAGCGTCACAACCAATGAAAATGTGCCAGTCATTCTCCTCTCCTAGCTCGCAAAACTGACAATAACTTGGGCAGCTAACACCCTTTAATTGAAGCCGAACTCGTGTGGGTAGAACACCCCTAAGAGCACACCAAATAAGCAACTTCACCTTGGCAGGGACCTTTAGTTTCCAAATTTGCTTCCATTCCCATTCCACTCTCAAGTGACTAGTGTCTATTAAGTGTTCCATGGCGCCAAAATATGCAGATTTAACAAAATAATTGCCGCTTCGACTAAGCTTCCAAATCGGTTTGTCCTCCATAAGCACACACGATAGCGGCATGCTGAGAATTTGCTGGCTGTCCACGTGGTTAAATAAAGATCGAACCAAGTCTTGCTTAAAATACATTTGAAACTAACATGAGAGCGTGTTTGAAAGAAAAATGTTAAAAAAGTGTTATTGACACCCCTCTTACATGTAATAATAAATTTGGATAATTAGATAATTGCTGAAAAAGTAGACTTTTTTTAAGAATGGAAAACAGAAACTTTATAAGTAACAAGCATGTAAAAAAACATAATTTTATCTGTGTTCTTAGAGCCTCTTACAAATTTTTTGAATAAAAAATTATTTTTTAACTAAAAAATCATTTTTAAAGATTTTAAATGTGTTTGTTTAAGCGTTTTAAAATAATCATCTAAAAATAATAATTTTTCTTGTTACAATGAAAAGATGTTTTTAGTAGCTTCTAAAAGATAATTACATTCAAGATTGTAAGAATCGTTGAACATACGTAGACTCGTCTCGTAAACTCGTATGAGCTGTTTACCTAATGTTTAAAATAATATTAATGATAGAGTCTAGACAAACTCGTGGAGCATAGGTAGACTCGACTCGTAAACTCGTACGAGTTTACCTAATATTTAAAATAATATTAAACAAATCTACACATTACAAATACTTACTATAAAGAAACGATTGATTTTCCTCTTTTTTTTATGCGTACGAAGTAAAACTTGTGGATTAAGTTTTTTTTTTTTTAAAAAAAACACATGAAATATTAGCGTTTTGGATTTTTTTTTTAAATGTTAACACTGACTCGTTAACTCGGCTCAGACTCGCGAGTCAGTCCGAGTCTACTACGAGTCCGCGAGTCCACCCGAGTTTGTGCAGAGACGAGTTACAAGATGAGTCAACTCGTTTTGTCCATATAGAAACATAAACTCATAGAATCGGACGTGTCAATTCGTGAGTCTAACAACCTTGATTACATTTTAATAAATGTGGTAGATAAAAGAAAAGATTAAAATAATAATTTTTATCATCATAAATCAATACAAATCAATTTCCGTTTTACATGAAAATTTGAAAAAAATAATCTTAAAATTATTTTATTTAAAAATCACTTTTTTTAAACTTCAGGCTTATTCAAGCATTCTTTCTTTATACAAAAACATTGCCTCTGTGTGTTGTATTGCAACCTGTTGTTTACCCAGCAGCACACCTAAAAAATACTACTCCTACCAGGTGTCTGCCTTGAATTTCACCGAAGCCAAATACATTTTCTAGATTAGCTTTTTAATCAACAAAAAAATACTTAAAATGTTATCAAAAAAAAAAACTTAAAATATAAGCAGCTCCAATTGGCAATTTTTATTCTGTTATTATTATTATTATTATTATTATCTTCCAATTGTCCAATTCAGTATCGGTGAAATGGCGTCGTATCAAGAACAAGAAGAGCATGAGATGGATCAAAACGACGACGGAGGAACGACAGACCTCAGCACCAGCGACGGCGATCCACATCCATCCGAAACCAACGACGACAACAACAACATCAATGGAATCTCCAAACAGCATACTTTGGAGGATACCACAGGCTTCCAAGTCTTACCGCTGAAAGATGAACCGACCTATTCGGACCCGAAGGCTCACCCTGCCACTATGGGGCTTCTTCCCGTTGCGATGACGGTGCCGGTTAAACCAGCTCGACGGTCATCCACAAAGGACCGACACACCAAGGTGGAGGGCCGTGGCCGTAGGATCCGAATACCCGCCACCTGCGCTGCTCGGATCTTTCAGCTGACCCGGGAGTTAGGTCACAAGTCCGACGGTGAAACCGTCCGGTGGCTTCTAGAACACGCCGAGGACGCCATCATTGAGGCCACTGGAACCGGCACTGTTCCGGCCATCGCCGTTTCCGTAGGAGGCACTCTTAAAATCCCAACGACGGCGTCAAGTGCCAACCACAACCATGCCGACGAAGCCGCCGCCGCCGCCAAGAAGCGGAAATGGCCGTCCAACAGCGAGTTCGTGAACGTAAGCGACGCCGTTTCACTGTCATCCGGTCTAGCTCCGGTTCAAGCCGCAGTACCGCAGGGTCTACTGCCCGTCTGGGCCGTGGGTAACACAAGCATGGTGGTCCCCGCAAACACCTTCTGGATGATCCCGCCGGCTGCGGCGGCGACCACCACCACCACTAACCTTATGGGCTCGTCGAATCAACTACCTCAGATATGGGCTTTATCCCCGTCGATGACGCCAGTGTTCAACGTGGCAACGACGAATATTCCAGAAGTTTGGCCGGTGGCGGCGAGTTGCAGTAACACATCTATCTCGGCGGTGAGTACGAGTACGGTGGGGCCCATTGTAGCAACGAAGTCGAGCATGGCACCCAGTGTTAGTTCCGGGGGGAATAAGAGTGGTGGTAGCACTAGCAAGGCTCAGATGTTAAGGGATTTTTCCTTGGAAATTTACGATAAGCAAGAGTTGCAGTTCATGGGCCTGTCTAGGACTTCCAATCAATAAGTTTTTTTTTTTTTTTGTGAGAATTAATTTCTCTTGAATTGAATAAATGTAATATCCAGATGAAAAGTCTGTAAGTGTTTTCTTCCGTTTTTGCAACTTCGATTCAAGTTTAGGTGCTGTACTTTTTTTCCCATTAAAATTATTGACTTGACCTCTTTTTAAGGCTGTATGTGATTGCGTCGTTATATGCTTTGGTTGGGTGGAAAACATGAATATTGCCATATATATCCAATAACATCTATGATATCCATTGGAATTGGAAATGGAAATGAAATATTGTAATGATATAGAAAATGGTTTTGTTCTCTTATCAATAACAGAATGGATGCTGTAATGGCAGGAACAGCGAAAGGGAACAAGTTGGATGGATGGAGGGAGAGGGAGATGAGGAGTACGGACTACGGAGCGAAGAGTTTGACCTTTACGACACGTGAGTGGGAAGTGTGACACGTGTGGTTAGGGGGCTGGGGGAGTGGTGTGGGTGGTCCACCTACAAATGGAGATGTCAGGTGAGTATGTTTGTAGGTGGATGGATGCCCCGTCGGCTAGCTCTCCTCCAAAATGCATTTTAAGATGCAAGGTAATAATAACGGATTATATTAAAAATGTACGTATTATTTATCATTGAAAGTAACTTTATAGATGGATTATTTATGTTATAATCTAAGAACTTTTCTCCCCTCCAACTCCAAAGTTCCGTATAAAAAAACTCCAAAGTCTATGTACCAAAAAAAAAAAACTCCAAAGTCCAAATAATGTTAACATCGAAAGCAAGTGGATTATTTATGTTACTTCCTCCGTTTTAATATATATGTTATATTTAAAAAAATTATATCAAAATATATTTTATTTTTTATTTTTAATATAATATTAAATATTTTTTTTTATAATTTTACCTTTAATATTAAATGTTTTCTGTCAATATTATGTAATATTAAATGATGTCTGTCAATGTTAATTTAGTAAAATTATTGTTCTCTTTTTTTATTTGTTTTATTTTTTTAAACTGTGTGATTTAGTCAAGTGTGACATATATAATGGGACATAAAGAGTATAGCCTAAGAACTTTTTTCCCCTCCAACTCCAAAGTTCTGGGAAAAAAAAAACACCTCCAAAGTCAAAATAATGTTAAGAGGTGAAGATAATCTGAGAAAAATAGATACCTAGATGTAATGGGGTTAATGAACTAGTTCTTCAAACAAATTAATTTTAAGTAGTTTATTTCTAGTGTAACAATATTTTTTTTATTTTTTCTCTTTTGATTATATCTAGGTGTTGTTATTAGATACTAATTCGTTCTTATTTATAAGAGACAAATCACTTTTTTGATTCATTCAATATCTAAGTATAGTTAATAAGTATATGAAAGGTTTAATAAGAATTGATTTCGGATAATTTTTAACTACAATTTAGTTTAAGTAAAAAATTTAGAATTATCAATATCATACCACTACTGTCCTTTTTAAGGCTTGAGTAGCAAAATCCATTCTGTAATAGTCGGTGGGGTTCTCTCGCTGCCCAAAAATTCAAAGCCGCCACTTGCTCTTGCACTTGCAGAGTAGCGAGCAGGCGTGTGTCCACTACGTCCCATCCCAATTGCCTTTGGACTGGGATCACTGGCTCCACGCGCTACTATGTGTATGCAAAATGCAGTATGCATAGATGAATGGTGGGGTAACCGTGAAGGTGTCATCTCCTGGATCAGAAACCAACAAGCGTGTTTTCGTGGGGGTGGGGTCCAATCAACCCCCCTGGCCCCAACTTCTACTTCTAGGCTTTCAGCTCTTGGTTATTTTATAATATGGTATGGTTGGGAGGGAGAAAGAAAATAGATGGAAATAATTTTTTTTTATAAAGTGTGAAAAAGATGTATTGATAAATATAATAGACCAATAATAATATAACATATCATTAATTTTATACTTTAACCAATAATTTTTTTTTCTCCTCACTTTCTTTTCCCTCACTTTCTTATATACCAAACATAACCTTAGAGTAGTGATAGATGGAGAACACCGTATCCCTCCCCTTTTTTTATTTTTTTATTGTTTTCTCTATGTATTGTGTCAGACACGGAAATCTGGCTCCCCTCACATGCCTCTACGGTGTCGATGTAGCGTGTCGAAAATGAGTTGTTGATCTATCATTTCTCGACATATAAGATAAACCTATTGTTATGGTCGTTGTTTCGACATGATTTATAATTTATAATATTGTGAAAAATTATGGACGGTCACAATCAGATTGTCACGGGGTCAGAGCCGGCCCAAGCCCTGGCCATTAAGGAAAGGGCTTTGAGTCTCAAAATTTTTAGTAAAAAAAATGTCTCAAAATTTTAAGTTTCACTTTATATAAATGACAGAATTCCTGTTACTTACAACATGTTTGCTTATCTAACTTAGATGGTGTAGCACAATACTTTTGATCTCATGGTTTTGGGTTCGAGCTGCACGGTTGATTTTGTTATACTTTTGAGCATTTTGTTATAATGACAACAATAAAGCCCAATAAAAAAATATCTCTTAGAGTGGCCAATTGGAAAGGAAAAAAGTATTAAATTAACTTTAGAATAGTTAAAAGACCTGTCTTATTATATATCTATTTAAATTACTCAAATAGTATTTTTAGGTCTCACTTTAAAGTTTATTTTAGGCCTCGGCCAACGTTGGAACGGCCATGCATGTGGTTACATAGATCTCAACATTTTTATTATTATTATGGCTGTAATTATGGTTATAGAACATAATTTAAAATCAAGGTTATTTTTTTTAAATCAAGGGTTAAACAAATAATAATAATAATAATAATAATAATAATAATAATAATAATAATAATAATAATAATAATAATGTTCCGGTATGGGCCAACGAGTATGTGAGCCCAATAAAATTAAGCTCATTTATGCTAGTCTCAATATGTAAAGGCTTACCACCAATTACAATAGCATACCTAGTGGCGGAGCTTGACCGACTATTTTGAGGACCAAAATTGACAAGTTTAGATACAGGTTATTTTTAAGAAATTAAATCCATCTTGAAAAGTATATATTTCTAATATTCCTCACTTAGATGTGATTTCATGTATGCAATAGGAATGGAATGTGTGAATTTAACATAACGTTTTATTATGACATTCGTGTATGTTTCACTTAGCGAAATTTCTTTTGTAACATAGGCGTATTTACTATTTCTCTTGTAACACACATAAATGTTAGTCGTGAACATAGGATTATTTAGCCTTCCATGTTTCGTAAAAGCCCACATGTACCACAGTACCAGGACATGCACACTGCTTCAGCGCGTTGAGTTGAGGGATACAAAGGCGATGATGGATGAGGTAATTAGGAAATAATGAAAAAAAAATACTAATTGACCCCGCACGACATGTAAAATATAAGAGATAACCCTAAAAATAGTTTAACTAAAATTTACTCTTAACGCCTGCTATTTAGGTAATCTTCATATTGACCTTCTTTTTCCTAATGTTTAAAAGCAGTACTAGTTTCTTCACCGCAAACGCAAGTTGACTAGACGCACACTTAGTTTTCTTTATAGGCAAATATTAGTATGTTAGCTGTTAGATTAGTTTTTCTCCTTCGGCAGGATTTGAACCATGTACCTTTAACTCCTTCAATCCTTCATACCCTTAGCTCAAACCAGTTGAGCTACCTATCCCCCCTTAGACGCACACTTAGTTGTTGTATGCAAAACCAAATAGGCATACCAAAAGTTGGAATGTCAAAAAACATGTAACATTTGCAACAAAATCTTGTAACCATGATTGAACATTATTGGGAAACAAATTTGAAAACAATCCGCATGCCCTATCCAAGCTTCACCCCTAGGCACACCCAATACACTCAGTTGTCACACAAAGACAACTACCATAAACACTTGTAAGTGACATGTCAAATACAGAAATGAGGTTAGATACACCTCCAATGATATAAACAAGGAGGAATATCATCTAGAGAGGTACACATTTTTGTTTGAAATAACATTTACTTCAAACACAAGCTAACTTATGCTTCAGAGTGCTTGCAGATGCACCACCCTTCTGTACGACATATTGGTGGAAGATTTTGACGTGCATCCAATCTTTCATTGGAGTTCTAAAGGAGTTCTAACTAGCATATTTAAGAAGAACTAGTTCTTGTCTAATCTTTTTTGGAACATTGGTGTTGTCTATTGGGAGAGTGTTTATTATACTTCTTCCTTTCTTGAGGTGACTTTTTAACTCTACATTTATCCGAAAATATGATGTGTTATCACCAGAAAATATCAGCCACAGCCGATGAAAGGAATAGTCGATGCGTGGGATAAGCCGATCAGATTGGTAGCCGAAAAATGGTCCCATTGAACCGAGGTTAGAAAGGAAAATGTTAGAAGTTCAGGGAGCATCGTAAGGTCAGCCGATTATTAAAGAGTTTAGCCGATGTGGATAAAGAAAATATCCGATTATTATGGTCTCATCGGCTGAGCTATGGTTGATTAATATAGGGCTTTGAAGCTCGACCAAGGGTTAAGTATGAAAAGTCAGGGATTTTGGTGCCAAAATGACTAAAACTAGCCCTTGAAGGTCTTCAACGGATTTAGCACATGATAAATCGTTTGCCCAGCCGATGGGAGAGCGGTTAACCCACGATACGCATAAGGAAACAGTTGAGGGACACCCACGACCGCTCGTTGTCAGCCATGAACGTACAGGACGCATATTGGCCGATAGGGGGCGGTTACATTTTTTTTTCTTTTGTATATATATACCTTCGCTGAGAAATGTAAAGACACACCGAATCAATCAAACAACTATTTCTTTTGCAATTTATCAGCTTTTTACAGCATTTATCTTAGCCGATTCCATGTATCTTAGTCTTAGCCTTACCATAGCGTAGATTCACCACACTCAACGCTTTACGGGCGGTTGGGAACCCATAATCGAGAATCGAGTTAGTTCTTGGTGTAATCGCTAAACAGAATCAATTTGTTTGGGACGTTAGCCGAATCCCTCGGTGATTTTTTCCACGCAAACAAGTTTGCTTGCGCGGTGGGACCATAGGTGAATCGAAGGGCGAGGTTTGATTCTCGAGCGAGGATCACGCTTGGCGTATGAACTCGAGGTCGGAAAGAAACTCAACAACAACATGGAGTCGAGTTCAAATCCCAAAAGAACCCCATCACGCAAGAACAACGAGTCAAAGATACACCTTGGGTATGCCCATAGCGATTGAAGACATTCCGGTTTCCGCCGACCTCTGCGAGAAATGAATAACCCGTAAAATATCAAGCTCCGGTGGTCATGACCACTTCTTTCATCGAGCGGCCAGATTGATATGGGAATTCATGACATTATGTACCAAGTGTCAAGGCGGTTGGCGAGATATTGTCGGACTCCATGGTGCATAACGAGGTTCAAAGAAAGAGAGACATGGAGAGCAAATGAGACAAAGAATGTGAACACTCGGCTAGTTCTGCGTTGGCGGGGAACGCAAACCCAAAGATGCACAAGGCGGTCAGTCCGGCAATTTCAACCGAATGTGGTTCAACCGGGCCTTTTCAGGCACAACCCATACCACTACCGGTAGGCCACCAACCCGGACATGCGGTGATCGGCAGAATACATGGGTACCACCCACGTGCTGGGGAAAGTGATGCCACTGATCAGCGAATCTGCGGTATGGGCGGCAGATCAACATGGCCTGGAGGCCAATTAACGGTTGGACATATCGGTGCTGCCCGGTAATGTCGTGTGCTCCAACGCATGGCCCTACTGCGTGTAAACTCATATGGACGGTGAATTGGCGTACCGATGGCCCTGGTTATGGTTCGGGAAGCTATCTGGTGATTGGAATGCCAACAATCCACCATTACGCCAACCGCAACCAGTCCCACGCCATACCCTCCAAAGAAGTTCAAATATACTACGAACTACCGGCAACTATGGGGAGAGCGGACATGGAACACTGTTCCACCTTTACCCAGAATGCATCTACTGTTCCAGGGACTCAGTCGGAGGTTTTGGGAATATGGTCCAGAGCAAAGAATGGACTACTAATCCACCTCTAGGCAATGTTCCATCAAATACCTTTAACCTTCGTAATTGCTCCAACAAAGCTTCCTCACGGAGACCATGGGTCGAGTGCGCCCAAATTGAATCCACAAGATAATCGGCAGGGAGCCTCCCATTTGATAGACCCAGAAATGATCGCAAATACCATCAAGAAGTACTTCGGGATACAGTTAAAGCCGTTGGACCGTCCTGTTTACATGAAACCGTACCCTGAATGGGTGGATCGGATGGTTCCTCTCCCTAGGGGATTCAAAACTCCAGATTTCACCATATTCTCAGGGGAAGATGGCAAGTCTACCATGGAGCACATAGGGCGTTTCACAGCCCAGTGTGGTGAAAGCGACGAATGAGTATCACAAGCTTCAACTTTTCCCATTATCACTCTTGGGACGGCGTTCACCTGGTATTCCTCCTTACCTCCAAACTCGAGCGGTGCCGACATGGAGAGGTGTTTCCATGATAGATTTCTTGGCGCAACCTCAAGTTACTGATGGCAGATCTAACTAGTCTCGAGCAAGTCGATGAGTCGGTTCTTGATTATATTGAAAGATTGAAAGAAAGCGGAAGTGTTCTGCAATTCCTCAAACCGAATACACCTCTATGGTGATTAACAACATGCACCCGCGATTGAAGGAAAAGTTAGTAGGACAAGCTCGCATGATTTGAATCAATCGGCGAAAAGCGGCCATCCGAGTTGAGCAATATATCCAGGAAAAGGAAAAGCGAAGGGCTAGCCAAGGAAAGGGCCCCCATCTAGTCTACATTATAGAGGCGGAGGAATCGACCGAGATGGCTGACCTCGCTGGCGATATGATGGTAGCGAAATAGTCAAAGGGAAGAGCTATTCCTCGCCAAAGATTGAAGGCCGCTAAGGCCAAAGAAACCGAGTCAACAGAGGATAGAGGCGGTACTCCTTTGACATAACCAAGCGGACCAAATTTTCGATTACTTGCTCAAGGACAAGCAAATTCCGCTAGAGGGCATCGGATTCCACCTCTGAAGAATTGATGAACAAGAAATACCGTAAGTGGCACAACTCATATAACCATTCTACATTAATCGTAGTTTTCGGGAAGGCCATACAAAAGGCTATCAAGGAGGGTAGGTTCAAGCTGGCCGATAAGAGCATAGCCGAGATGTCGATGACACCAATCCATTCCCAGTGTAACCATGGCCATGGTGTCCTTCTCGAGGCCTGATCGGCCAGGCCAATAAGAGGAACAATCCATCGTGAGTGTTTGGATGCCCAAAGAAGAATCCAAAAGAAACCAAGAGGTCGCCAGGATCTGTTTGACAGATTGGAAAACCCACGGTGTTAGAAAAACGCCGGGGCCGCCCATCTTGAGCCGATTCCATGGCAAACCTCCTGCACCGGACGTTTGACTAACGAGTTGATCACCAATACCGCAACATGCACTCAAAGGCGAGAGAACGCGGCATGCTCGGGAGGACCTGGGCAAACTCGATCGGGAACCTCACCAAGCCCGGTAGTATGCCCAGGATCACTGAGGACCCTCTCCCAAAGTCTAAGAGAAGAGTGGCGGAGTTCAATGTCGAAGGGGGAATGTCCTCTCTTCGCATAACCGTAAGGAATGATGATGAACTCAAACCACAGAGGATGATCAAGCCAGCTGCAAATGTCAAAGAAGGGAAGTGGGTGGTTAATCAACCTCCGAAGAAGAAAGAGTTCAGGCCAGTCACACTGACTAGAACGCAGAAGAGAAGGCTGCAGAGGGCCAGATCCTTGCAAAGAATGAAACAAGCCCTGCAGTTGATAGCCGATGCCAAGGCAGCCGATAAGAAGGAGATCCCAGAAGCTAAAGTGGCAGAAGCCATAGACAGGGCTTTTGGACCTTGCGGTTTGGAGCCTGACAAAGTTGAAACTGATCAAACCAAGGAAGCCCCAGTGACAATCCCGGTTGCCGAGGTAGACATAAGGCAACTTGAAGAAGGAAAAAGGGAACCTGGTAAAGAGGAAGGGCACATTCACACATACACAAACTGCTTGAATGATAATGACGAGTCGAACTTAGAGTCTGGTTACCGAGAAGATTCAATTTTGGATTATCTCTCAGATGAGAGTGAAGCGGATTGATGGCGCCATCGAGGTCGTCGGCTGATCCCAAGTGAGTTACGGGTTTGGTTACTCCCGGATCTAACACTTAGAAGGAGACGTATTTGTGGAAGAAGCGAGAATGGGCAACTTTGGCGATGACACGGCAAAGATGCTTTAGTCTTGTATTTGGTAGGCCAACCGAAGACATGGTGAAGCACACAAGCCACATGCGTGAGAGCCCACATCAATGGCAAGGCCTTCAGTCAGTGTTCGTTGATAATGGGGCGATGATAAGCGTGATGCGGTGGCCACCTTGAGGAGTCCGAACAAGTGCGAAGAAGACCGATCCCAACTAACATGAAAATGGCTAGCTTTATGGGAGAGGCCGTGCGCGCTTTAGGAATCGATAGCGAGATTACTGATTGGCCCCAAAAGAATCAAGTCGACTTTCTTCGTGATTGATGGCAAACCATCTTATGCGATCTGCTAGGAGAGATTGGTTCCACACCGGCCAATGCTTACCTTCCACCATGCATCGAAGCTCATTTTTTGGGAAGGGATAAAATTGAAATAGTCTCACCGATGACAATCCATTCCCACCGAGGTACAAAATCTAGAAGCTTTGTTCTACTCCCCTCTGTGGCTCCCATAGTTATTCTTGAGGAATACGAAGAAGGATCCCGGGAATCTTGTAACTTGACACCTGGGGTTCAAAATCGAGCAATTAGTAGAACCACGGCTAGCCACGAAGGTTTGATATGTTTAAAGACACCCAGGTGGTGCGGGACTTATGGGACCGCTAGAGGCTTTCAGGATTGAATCTCACGTAGTGAGTCATGGCGATAGACAAACAACAAGGCGATGGCCTCGCATCGTGAGACGAGATCACTGAGTTGCCGATGGAGTTTGAATCACCTATTCGGAGGACTGCCAACCTTTGAATCATAAGACCCCTTGGAGGACCTCAATTTAGGAACTCGGAAGAGCCTCGCTAACGCGAATCAGCGGATTCTTTGGGGAAGAGGATAAGAAAGAGGTGGTAGCCTGCTGAAAAAATACAAAGACTGCTTTGCATGGGATTATCATGAGATGCCTGGGCTAGCACGAGAATTGGTGGAGCATAGGCTACCGATCAAGGAGGGATTCAAACCACATAAACAGCCACCTAGAAGATACCATCCTCAGCTGATACCACAAATCAAAGCGGAAATCGAGCGTTTGCTCAATCTTTGGGTTCATCGTAGCGACCAAATGCGTAGAGTGGTTAGCCAACATAGTACCTGTCAAGAAGAAGAATGGCAAGATTCGAGTTTGCATTGATTATAGAGACTTCAAATTAGCCACTCCAAAGGACGAATATGTGATGCCTGTGGCAGACATGTTAGTTGATGCAGCTGCCACACATGGTATTTTAACCTTCATGGACGGGTACTCGGGTTATAATCAGATACTTGTAGCTGAGGAGGACACTCACAAGACTGCATTCAGGTGCCCAGGGGCACTGGGAATTTATGAATGGTTGGTAATGCCATTCGACTTGAAGAATGCTGGGGCCACCTACCAGAGAGCAATGAACGCTATCTTCCATGATCTAATCGGCAAGACTATGGAAGTATACATAGATGATGTGGTGGTAAAATCCAAAGACTTCAAAGCCCACTTAGCTGATTTGGAATAGGCTTTGCAGCGGATGAGGATCCATAACTTGAAGATGAATCCTGCAAAGTGCATGTTTGGTGTATCGGCTGGCAACTTCCTTGGTTTCTTGGTGCATCAAAAAAGCATTGAAATAGACCAAAACAAAGCTAAGGCAGTGATGGAGGCTAGACCACCCAGGAACAAAAAGGAGTTACAGAGCCTGCTGGGCAAAATCAACTTTTTGAGAAGATTCATAGCTAATTCGGCGGGTAAGATGAAGGCTTTTTTCCCTTTGCTGAAGCTCAAGAACACTGAGGAGATGGTGTGGGGTCCTGAACAGCAAGAGGCCTTTGGACAAATAAAGAAGGCTTTGGCTAGTCCCCCAGTTTTGGTGCCCCCCATGCCAGGGAAGCCTTTGAAACTTTACATTGCAGCTGCTGAAGAGTCTATCGGCTGCCTGTTAGCACAGGATGCTGAAGATGGAACTAAAAGAGCGGTGTACTACCTCAGCCGAAGTCTCAATGATGCTGAAACCAGATATACTCCATTGGAGAAGTTGTGCCTGTCTTTGTTCTACGCTTGTACAAAACTTGAGTACTATTTAATGCCACATGAAATATTAGTTTTATGCAAAATTGACATTGTTAGGTACTTGCTTAATAGGCCTGTCTTACAAGGTCGCTTGATGAAGTGGGCCATTAAGCTCACTGCCTTCGCATTGAAATATGTCCCATTGAAATTTGTCGAGGTCAGGCATTAGCCGATTTCTTGGCGTAACATCCTCAAGGTGGAAGTGGATGACCCTTGGGTACCCCCAATTACTTGCATAAACCTATTGCCTTGGGTCCTAACTTTTGATGGGTCCAAAACCCAGAAAGGAGTCGGGGCCGGAGTGACAATTACCAACCCATATGGGAAGATGTGGAGGTTTGCGTATCGGCTAAACCCAGATTTAACTAACAACCAGGCCGAGTACGATGCCATGATCATAGGGTTAAAGCTGTTAGCCATGATGGGCGCTGAGTGCATTCATGTAAAGGGCGACTCCCAATTGGTGGTCAGACAACTAACCAAAGAATATGGGTGCAACAACCCAAATCTGTTGGCGCGTTATGCAACGGCTGACAGATTGATTCACCAATTTATTGATGCAAAGGTGTCATACATTCCTAGAGGGGCTAATATGGAGGCGAACGATCTGGCCCAAGAGGCCTCCGGATATAGGAACTCTTTGCTGACTTTAGAGTACGACGAATTACCAGCCGAGGTAATGGTCGCAGACCAAGTCGATTCATGGAGGAACGAGTTGATCGAGTACTTACAAGATCCTTCTAAGTGCACTAACCCCAAAATTAGGAGACGAGCTCTAAGGTATGTGCTTCTTGATGATGAATTGTATAAGAGAAGCATGAATGGGGTATTGTTGAAGTGCATAGATAAAAATGAAGCCCTAAAGGTTATGGGTGAAGTTCACGAAGGCATATGCGGCTTGCATAGGGCTGGGCCTGTTATGAAATGGTGGATTTATCGCCATGGCTATTATTGGCCTATCATCACAGCCGATTGCTTTCAGTACGCCAAAGGATGCGAAGAATGCCAGTTGCATGGTCCCATTCAAAGGGTACCAGCTGAATTGATGCATCCAGTGGTGAAACCTTGGCCATTCAGAGGCTGGGCCA
This sequence comes from Calophaca sinica, assembly GCA_037113605.1. Taxonomy (NCBI): domain Eukaryota; kingdom Viridiplantae; phylum Streptophyta; class Magnoliopsida; order Fabales; family Fabaceae; genus Calophaca; species Calophaca sinica. Next base: position 31,536,460 of record CM073731.1, read on the forward strand.
TGGATTTGATCGGCAAAATCCATCCACCATCTTCCAAAGGACACAATTTCATTATTGTGGCAACCGATTATTTCACTAAGTGGGTGGAGGCTCGGTAGATGGTCAAGGTACTGACAAGATGACGTTATCCGATTCATTCAACACCAGATCATATACAGGTTTGGGATTCCAGAGACCATTACCATGGATCAGGGAACTATGTTCACTGGAGATAAGGTGGTTGCCTTTGCTCAGCAATTTGGGATTAAATTGATACATTCATCCCCATATTATGCACAGGCCAATGGGCAAGCCGAGGCGACCAACAAGATTATCGTGGACCTGATAAAAAAGAATTAGGAAAACAAGTCCAGAAAATGGCATTTAACTCTGGATGAGGCCTTATGGGCCATAAGGAATTCCAAATCTACGGCCACTGGCACAACTCCATATCGGCTGACTTACGGCCAAGATGCGGTTTTGCCTTTGGAAATCAATGTCACTTCTCTAAGAGTGGCGAAACAGAATTCCTTAAGCCTAGAAGAGTATCAGCAAGCCATGCTTATGGAGCTGGATCAGTTGGATGAAGATCGGTTAATGGCTTTAGAAAGAATTGAGGCAAGCAAGCGCAAAATGGCGGTGCCTACAACAAACATGTTAAGTTGAAGAAGTTTGTTGAGGGTGACCTAGTTTGGAAAACTATTTTACCAATAGGAGTCAAGGACCCTAGATTCGGTAAGTGGTCACCAAATTGGGAAGGTCCATTCACAGTTAGTCAAGTGTTCGCAGGAAACGCGTATCGGCTAGTTAACATGCAAGGCGAAGAAATGAACAGAAGCATAAATGGCAAGTATCTGAAGAAATACTACCCCACGGTTTGGCAAAGCGTACTAGAACAATAAAGGAGCTTGCTATTTAAAGAGGGAATCATGCGCACGGACAACGATAAAAGTTGTTGAGATATTATCGGATAGCAGCGCAGTCATCGGGTGTGGGAAAAGTAGTCGTTCAGGTCATAATGGTTGACATTAAATGCATATAAAGTGACTAACGATTGACGTTTGCAGAGACATCCGATACATCAATCCAGCATTTACAGCTGAAATGATGTAGGGGGCAATTGTTATCACCAGAAAATATCAGCCACAGCCGATGAAAGGAATAGTCGATGCGTGGGATAAGCCAATCAGATTGGTAGCCGAAAAATGGTCCCATTGAACCGAGGTTAGAAAGGAAAATGTTAGAAGTTCAGGGAGCATCGTAAGGTCAGCCTATTATTAAAGAGTTTAGCCGATGTGGATAAAGGAAATATCCAATTATTATGGTCTCATCGGCTGAGCTATGGTTGATTAATATAGGGCTTTGAAGCTCGACCAAGGGTTAAGTATGAAAAGTCAGGGATTTTGGCGCCAAAATGACTAAAACTAGCCCTTGAAGGTCTTCAACGGATTTAGCACGTGATAAATCGTTTGCCCAGCCGATGGGAGAGCGGTTAACCCACGATACGCATAAGGAAACAGTTGAGGGACACCCACGACCGCTCGTTGTCAGCCATGAACGTACAAGACGCATATTGGCCGATAGGGGGGCGGTTACATTTTTGTTTTTTCTTTTGTATATATATACCTTCGCTGAGAAATGTAAAGACACACCGAATCAATCAAACAACTATTTCTTTTGCAATTTATCAGCTTTTTACAGCATTTATCTTAGCCGATTCCATGTATCTTAGTCTTAGCCTTAACATAGCGTAGATTCACCACACTCAACGCTTTCTGGAGCAGCTGGGGAACCCATAATCGAGAATCAGAGTTCCGTTCTCGGTGTAATCGCTTAAACAGGAATCAATTTGTCGGCTGGACGTTAGTCGAATCCCTCGGCTGATTTTTCCACGCAAACATGATGTAAACGCTTTTGCAACTTTTCAGCAAATGATCAACAAATAAAAACCAAAACTTCATGCATGCTAACCCCCCCTCACAATGACCATTCACTAATTTTGTCTCAATCTATAGCAGAGATGCAACTAGTTCAAGAACAGGACAGGAGCTACTTACTCTCATTCAAGCTCTATTTTGTTAAAAAATAACGGATAGCGAATAAGCTAGTGGATAGTGGATGAACTAATAGCTGATAACTAACATATTGAATTTAAAATATTTGGTAAAATTATCGGTTGAACTAATTGATAAATATAATATGGCATAAAAGATATTTTAATAAATGAGAGAGAATGTAAGGGTTAATAAATTTTCATTTCATTTAATAGAGGATAAATGAAGAATTTAATTAAAATAATAAGGATAAAAACAAGAGAAAAAATGATACGCTATAAGCTATAAGCTCAAACGCTACTTCAAGTAGTGTATGGAAAAATGCTATAAGCTAGTAATTACTAAATACTTGCTACGAGCTTATCCGTTATAAACTATCCGTTATAAGCTAGCGGTTTATCCTTACCAAATAGAGCCTCAACCACAGTATACTCTTTATATAGAAAGAATGGAAAATGGCTTGGTGGAACACCTCTAAGCGGCAAAGTTTTTGAGCGAAAGGATGCAAACAATGTGTGCATCATTGGAGGTTTTGTTGGAGGTGGTACTAGCAGTAATTCTCGGAAAAGGGTCATCAGAGAGGCGATGACCCTAACTAAGGGAAAAAAAAATGAAGCAATGTTAGTCTTGAGCGAGAATGCTTTCTATATATTTCACCTATGAAGACTTCGATTCAGTCATGCTTGACCATGAAGATTTTGGCCGGCTTAATTAAATAACTATAAATAATATACTATATTTTTTAGGAAATTGCTAGTTATTACGAAAAATGATTTACGAATTGGCGGATAAAATACATGGTTCAACATAACCAATTTACTTTTTACTTTTTTAACCATTGTGTATGGTTATCAAGGCCCATGATTTATTAAATTTCTTTTCGTATTTTTCCGTATGGCAATGCTTCGTACCATATAGCACTGCTCCATTTTTTATTGTTATTATAAAAAAAAATTTGGCTTAAATATGTTTTTAGTCCCTTAAATTAGGAAAAAATTTGGTTTTAGTCCCTCAAAAAAATTTCGTCTGCTTTTGGTCCCTTTAGTTTGAAAATGTGTCACATTTAGTCCCTGTGAGTTTGGTTTTAGTCCCTAAAAGAATTTTCTTCTACTTTTGTTCCCCTTAGTTTGGAAATATGTCACATTTAGTCTCTGCGTCTGTTTTCGTCTGTTTTTCGACTGATGGTGCTGGGAATAATAACATCGAACCTGGTGTTAGAAAAGTTGCAGAGAAAGGGGAGAGATAGAGACATGAGGTACTAAAACCAAACCAAAAGCAGGGACTAAAAAGCAGACAAAAATAGTCGCATGGACTAAATGTGACACATTTCCAAACTAAGGGGACCAAAAGCAAATGAAAATTTTTTGAGGGACTAAAACCAAACTCGCAGGGACTAAATGTGACACATTTTCAAACTAAAGGGACCAAAAGCACACGAATTTTTTTTGAGGGACTAAAACCAAACTTTTCCCTAAAAGCTTGACCATGAAGATTTTGGCCGGCCTAATTAAATAACTATAAATAATATACTATATTTTTTAGGAAATTGCTAATTATTACGAAAAATGATTTACGAATTGGCGGATAAAATACGTGGTTCAACATAACCAATTTACTTTTTACTTTTTTAACCATCGTGTATGGTTATCAAGGCCCATGATTTATTAAATTTCTTTTCGTATTTTTCCGTATGGCAATGCTTCGTACCATATAGCACTGCTCCATTTTTTATTGTTATTATAAAAAGATTTTTGGTATAAATATATTTTTAGTCTCTCAAATTAGGAAAAAGTTTGGTTTTAGTCCCTCAAAAAAATTTCGTCTGCTTTTGGTCCCTTTAGTTTGAAAATGTGTCACATTTAGTCCCTGTGAGTTTGGTTTTAGTCCCTAAAAAAATTTTCGTCTGCTTTTGGTCCCCTTAGTTTGGAAATGTGTCACATTTAGTCCCTGCGTCTGTGTTTAAATGCCTTTTATTTGATGGTCTTTGGGAATAATAACATCGAACCTGGTGTTAGAGAGGTTGCAGAGAAAGGGGGAGAGGGAGAGAGAAATGAGGTACTAAAACCAAACCAAAAGCAGGGACTAAAAAGCAGACGAAAATAGTCGCAGGGACTACATGTGACACATTTCCAAACTAAGGGGACCAAAAGCAGATGAAATTTTTTTGAAGGACTAAAACTAAACTCGTAGGGACTAAATGTGAAACATTTTCAAACTAAAGGGACAAAAGCAGATGAATTTTTTTTGAGGGACTAAAACCAAACTTTTTCCTAATTTGAGGGTCTAAAAACATATTTAAACCAAGATTTTTTATAATTAATGTGTTAAAATTATATATTTATTTACACTTTTAAAGATTTAAGCACATTGACATACAAGACAATCTTAATCTTAGAAAACTTGTCCTAGCATATTCTATTTCCACTCTCATGTTTCATGCCCTCGGATAGTAGTGGTTTATTTTTTTTATAATTTATAGTTTATCATGAATAAAATTTATCCTTATTAGCTTATTAATCCTTTAACTTATTTAGACATAAGTCGGATGACAGACTTTTAAAACGCCAAATAGTAAATTACACCATCGTTCTTTTTTTCAAAGTTCAACATCTGCATTCAAATAATAACCGAAAGGTCATTACAAATTACACTTTTAATTGGAATTTACAAAGAATAAATTATTTTCTTTAATATGTTTTCATACAAATTCACCATACACTTAGCATAATACTACCTCTGGTTCTATTTATAAGAAATAAATGTGGTTTTTTTTCTTGGTCCCAAATATAAGAAACAAAACACTATTTTCAACCATATTAATTGCACTTTTCCATATTTGCCCTTATCCAATATGAGACCAATTTACAATGTCTGCGAACTTGTCATTAATTGTCTCTTTCTCTCACATTTATTACAAAGGGTAATTTTGGAAAAAAATTAAAAATATGGCATCATTAATTGAGATTTATCCATTCCAATACACCTCATTGGTCCTTGCGATTTTGTCCTATGTTTTTTATATATAAGATCGGAAGTAGTATCAAAATTAGAGGATACATTTAAAGTTCAATAATAACTGAAATGTGTCTTTTTTTGGGTTTGCTAGGGGAGGTGGTGAAGAAAGGGGTATGGGTGCCCATTGGGAAATTAACTTGTCTAAGATAATGTGGTATACTATTTGAAAAATTCTACCATGCACCATCTTTAGATGTAGGCGGTGCTTGGTATATAAGTATAATTTACAATAATAATAATATTTTAAAATTACTCAACGTTTTAGCTTTTTTTGTGTGCAAAATACATCTTTTTTAAAATAAAAAAAAAAGATTCTACCTCCTTTCTCTCCTTTCATCAATAGCCTTTCCTCTCTCCGCCTCTTTAACTCACTCCCTTTTGCCTAACTTCTTATCTACCATGTCCTTACCTTGGTCTCTATATAGCCTTGCCCAGATCTCGTTCATGTTAATTTGGCAACCTATTGGACCATGACAAAGTCAAAGCTGAAGTCAAAGCTGAAACTCATAGCCAACCTGTTAATTCTGTTAATTAGGATCTTAGACAGTTTATTTCTGTTAAGTTTGTTTCCTCTGGCTTTACCTTTCTGTTTTAGTTCATCATTGGGCATATCAGTTGGTTAAGTTAGTTAACTAATCTTGCCCTTTTCTTGTTTCCTGAACTTGTATATAATTTCTCAATTTGTACTCATTTCATTCATTCAATAATATTGATTCATGAGGTTATTCAGAAACCTTCAATTGCAGCTCTGATATTATGGTATCAGATTAATCTTCTTCTGCGATTTTCTTCTTTCAAATCACATTTTCTTGCATTCTTCTGCACCTATGGCAGATTCTGATCAAAGTTTTGATTCTGAGATACAACAACCAAAACAACAACCAATCCAACAACCACCACCACCACCTCTTCCTTTCAACAATTATCCATCACAAAACCCTATCAGTCCCTATTTTCTACTCCCTGGTGAGAATCCAGGAGCGGTCTTAGTCTCACCAGCACTCAATGGTGAGAATTACCATGCTTGGAGCCAGGCCATGAGAAGAGCATTATTGTCCAAGAACAAACACAAGGTCATTGATGGCACTCTCCCTGCACCAGCCAAAGAAGATGACATGTACAATAGTTGGGAAAGATGCAATAATATCGTCATTTCTTAGATCAACAGAACGCTCAATGCATAAATTGCACAAAGTACTGTCTATATTGACAATGCTCGCAAACTCTGGCTCGATCTTCAGGATAGATACACCAAAGGTAACCATTTTAGAATTTCAGATATCTTACAAGAATTGCACTCTATCAAGCAAGGAGACAGAAATGTATCCACTTTCTTTACTGACCTGAAGAGTCTCTGGGAAGAATTGGAATCCCTGAGACCTATACCCTCTTGTTCATGCAACAATTCGTGTCCCTGCAACCTCACCAAAGGCATGAAAACCCATAAAGATAATGAGTATGTCATCTGTTTCCTAAAAGGTCTCAATGACAGTTTCCAAACTGTCAAGACTCAAATCTTGCTGCTAGATCCTCTTCCACCCATTAACAACGAGTTTTCTCTGGTTATGGAACAAGAAAGGAAAACCAGTGACCCAATTCTTACTGATTCCAACACCATAGCTGTTGTTAATAATACCAATAATTGGACTCAATCCAAGGCTACAATAATACTCAAGGAGGCAGGGGTCGTGGTAGGTCCAATGGTAAACTCTGTACCTTTTGCAATAGACCCAATCATATTATTAAATCTTGTTACTTCAAACACGGTTTTCCTCCTGGTTACCGATCAAGACTCTCTAACAATTCTACAAATGCCATAATCACTGACCCTGCCAACACCAATACCAGTAGTGCCACTCAGCAGGCTCCTCCTAATCCATCCCTCAATTTGAGCCAAGATGACTATAATCATCTTATTGCTCTTCTTCAAAACTCCAAGTCTAATGCTTCAAACTCCAACACTTCAGTGAGTGCCAATGATGCACCTACCAAACACATGATTTCTCATGTGACTCAATCAGGTATCAAATCTCATATTACTGCCACTAGCACTGTTTCTACCATTATTTGGATACTAGATACAGGTTCTACTATGCATGTTTGCCAGCATAAATTCCTTTTTTCTACTTATCAATCTATTCCTCCTATTTCAATACATTTACCTAATGGCAATCAAATTCTTGCAAAACATTCAGGTATATACAAATTTCCAGTAGCATTATCTTACACAATGTTATGCACATCCCTGAATTTTAGTTAAATCTTATATCTGTCTAGAATTTAACTGCTTCTTTGAAATGAAAACTCACTTTTCTTGTTGATCATTGTGTCATCCAGGACCTCCTGTCACAAAAGATGATTGGAGTAGCTGAAGTCTACAATGGTCTTTACATTTTAAAGCACTTTCATGATAATATCAATTCTAATGTACCACATTCTTCTAGTGTTTCTTTTACTGATGTAATGCAGCAAAATAAACCTGTGAATACTACTGTTTCTTTTTCTGATGCAGTGCATCATAATCATACTGTCAATACTGCTTCTGCTGATAGTTTTGATGTTTGGCACCTAAGACTAGGACATCCTTCGAAAGATGTCCTTGGTCAACTCTGTAAAAATTTCCCTCACATCACTACTAATAAATCTCTTGTTTGTGATTCTTGTCATATGGCTAAACAAACCAAGTTTCCCTTTCCCCAAAGTACTACTAAATCTTTACAGCCCTTTGACCTTATTCACATGGATATTTGGGGCCCCTTAAATGTTATTTCTTTTCAAGGTTTTCAATATTTTTTGACTACAGTAGATGATTTTAGTAGGCATACTTGGATCTATCTTATGCAATCTAAGGCAGAAACTAGGCCTAGTATTCTGAAATTTGTAAACCTTATTTCTACTCAGTTTAACAACAAGATAAAATCAATTCGAACTGACCATGGACAAGAATTTCTTATGCAATCTTTCTATGATCAACAGGGAATCATTCACCAAACCTCTTGTGTTGAAACCCCCAGCAAAACTCTAGAATTGAACGCAAACATAGACACATTTTAGAAATGACTAGAGCTATTTTGTTTCATTCTAAATTGCCTAAAGTTTGCTGGTCTTATGCTGTTGCACACTCTGTGTTTCTTATTAATAGGTTACCTACCAAGGTACTTGATAACGAATGTCCTTTTGAATTGTTACATGATCAAACTCCCACTTTTTTGGATTTAAAAGTTTTTGGTTGCTTAGCCTATGCTACTACTCTTACTCAAGCTAGAACTAAATTGGATAGTATAGCTAGGAAATGTATTTTCCTTGGATATCAATAATGAACCAAATGTTACATTCTTTTTAATTTGCATTTTCAATCTATTTTTGTCAGCAGACATGCTGTTTTTCATGAGCATATTTTTCCATATTCATCCACTACTACTTGTGATTCTGCTTAGCTCCCTAATCCTCACAACCATACCTCAGAAACCTTCATATTTGACTACACTGCTCACTCTCAGACACATGTTCCTGCCATACCACAGAGCACCCCCACTGCTCCTGTCACATAGATTCAGGATCCACATGTTCTTGAACCAGATTTTGAACCAAGAAGAGCCAGCAGGCTTAAGAAAACTCCTAACTATTTACAAGATTTTCACTGCAACATTGCTAATGCTCAACTTCCTCAACACAACTCCAATATTCTTTGTCCTTTATCTTCTTACTTGGATTACTCCAAACTTTCTTCAGCCCATAAACAATATGCTCTTACTATTTCCACCATGATTGAACCCAAGACTTATAAACAAGTCATTCAATCCAATGATTGGATTCAGGCTATGAACACTGAACTGGCTGCTCTCCAGAAAAATGACACTTGGGATATCACTTCTTTACCCAAAGGTAAGAAGAGCATAGGATGTAAATGGGTTTATAAACTCAAATACCATGCTGATGGTACCCTTGAAAGGCACAAGGCTAGGCTTGTAGCCAAAGGGTTTAATCAAATTGAAGGTATTGATTTCTTTGATACTTTTTCTCCTGTTGCAAAATTAACAACTATTCGGCTGTTTTTAGCTCTTTCTACTGCAAACAATTGGTACTTACACCAATTAGATGTCCACAATGCCTTCCTACATGGCCACTTGAATGAGGAAGTTTACATGGATCTCCCACCTGGCTTGACATCCACCAAACCCAATTCTTTTAGCAGGCTCAAGAAATCCATTTATGGACTCAAGCAGTCTAGTAGGCAATGGTTTGCTCGGCTGTCTTCTGCTCTCATATCTCAGGGATACATTCCATCCACCTCTGATAATTCCTTATTCATTAAACATTCTAAAACTTCATTTACTGCATTGCTTGTTTATGTGGATGATGTGATTCTTGCAGGAAATAACCTTCAAGAAATCCATGCTGTCAAACACTTTCTCCACCAACAATTCAGCATCAAGGACCTTGGCAACTGAAAATATTTTATGGGCTTAGAGATTGCTCGATTCACAAGAGGCATACACATATGTCAAAGGAAATACTGCCTTGATATTCTTTCAGATTCAGGACTGCTTGCCTCCAAACCTGTCTCCACACCAATGACTAAAGATACAAAATTGCAGAAAACAGGAGGACACCCACTTGATAACCCTGCTGCATCTGCATATCAAAGATTAATTGGCCGCTTGCTCTATCTTACTACTACACGGCCTGATCTCAACTACTCAGTCAAACAACTCAGTTAATTTCTCAGTTGTCCTACCACTAATCATCAACTTGCAGCCACACGGGTCTTGAAGTATTTGAAAGCAACCCCTGCTCATGGTTTATTTTATCCAGCTAATTCAACACTTCAACTCAAAGCCTCTAGCTGCTTGGATTCTCGAAGATCGACCACAGGATACTGCATCTTCTTAGGCAACTCTTTAATTTCATGGAAATCAAAGAAACAAACCACAATTTCCAGATCTTCCTCTGAAGCCGAGTATAGAGCGCTTGCTTACACAGTTTGTGAATTACAATGGATTACTTACATTCTTTAGGAAACCCGATTACCATTTATCACACCAACCCTTCTTTATTGTGATAGCCGATCTGCCAGATATATTGCTGCCAACCCAACATTCCATGAAAGAACAAAACATATAGACATTGATTGTCATGTTGTTAGAGAAAAGCTCCAACTAAACCTTTTTCACCTATTACCTATTTCTTCTTCAAACCAATTGGCTAACCTATTTACTAAACCCCTCGATCCTACTCCCTTTCATACCATTCTCACCTAGCTGGGACTGAATTCCATCCACTCCTCAGCTTGCGGGGGGCGTATTGGACCATGACAAAGTCAAAGTTGAAGTCAAAGCTGAAACTCATAGTCAATCTGTTAATTCTGTTAATTAGGATCTTAGGCAGTTTATTTCTGTTAAGTTTGTTTCCTCTGTTTTTACCTTTCTGTTTTAGTTAATCATTGGGCATATTAGTTGGTTAAGTTAGTTAACTAATCTTGCCATTTTCTTGTTTCCTGAACTTGTATATAAGTTCTCAATTTGTGCTCATTTCATTCATTCAATAATATTGATTTATGAGGTTATTCAGAAACGTTCAATTGCAGCTCTGATATTACAACCATTAAGCTGAATGTATAAGAAGCCCAAAAAAATTATTAAGTTAAGAAGAAAATGGTTGTAGGGAATGGGAATGGAAATACAATAAGGATGAGATGAAGATTGGTGTTTTATTGCATAAGAGGAGGTGGTTTGGATGGCTCATCGGCGATGGGACATGATGGTGGTTTCTACGAGAGAGAAAGGAAAGTGAAAAGTTTGGTTGTGAGGAGTGAGGGTACCCCTAGGTGGGTAAGGAAGAGACGCAATGACTGAGCAAAAGATACAATAGAACTTTTTGGGTTTTGCAAGCTCAATAGAGACTAGGATAAGTCTGGTTGGAAGTTCAGTAGGGTTTTGGAGATGCCTCCCAGTGGCGCCATTGGCTTGTGTAGTGACGAGGACGTTGTAGTCATCATGGGGACTAGTATTGGGCGCCAATACATGATTGTGAGCACTTCACCATGTATCAATGACCCTAGATTCTTAATTGTAGGTTGACTTCGATCCCTATACATTTGTGATGGACCGACTTCAAAGTTTCCTACTCCTCCAAAGGAAAAACTATTGTGCATGTATTAATCTTGAACCATTGGATTTGAAAAGGGTTCATTGCTCTGTCCTCGTTGAGATCGACAATGATTTTGTCGGTGAAGCAAAGTGGGGTTATTATCGAATAAATCTTGTTTATTTTTTTAACAGAGGTAATTCGTCAAAAGAGGGCCACAGAGAGATTGAGCAAAACCTCTTCGAGCAAGGTTCCGAGCACCTCCAATCAAGAAAATGGACTGGTGTCATTGTAGCGTGCATAGTATACCGTGCACCACCTATAAAAGTGGTGTACGATAGAACCCACCATAATATGAAAACCTTGTTCGCACGTGAATAAGGAAATAGTTTTCGTTTTAGAAATCTTAAATAGAAATCCAAGTTGTGATGTCCAAACAAGGGTTGATTAACCCGTACCCAAAAGGTCAGTGAGAATACCTAAGCTGTTGTAGTGGTCTACACAAATATGTGTAATTTAATTGAATAATCGTCTTTCAAAACACAATTTGTCTCGCATCTTGCTAAGCTAACATAATCAAAGCGTACAAAAATTAAAATAAAGTAAAACTAGCTTTAATTAAATAAGGAAAACTATAATTGTAAGGTGATATGTCGTGTGTGTGAATGATATTGATTGAATTCACTCCCAGCATTAAGGTGTGCATGCACTTCCAACTGGCGACTGGTTAGCTTTTTAGTTGGTTTGTCCCTTCTCACTCTCTCAGCAAGAAACTCCTGTGGAACTATCCCAGCATGACAGCATCACTCCTCGTCGAACAAGACAACAGATTAAAATGACCATAAGAATAATAAATTTTACTTAGTCGTCAAGTTGTCATGTTATGGACTTATGGGGCTGAAGACTTCCAAGTATTAATACACCGAACAGTTCCTATTGGTGAAATTTTTTTCAGTACTTAGTAGTACCTAATTCCTCGTACAGAGACTCCTTTCAATCTGATAGTTTTTTTTCCCTATTTGTCTCTTTAAAAAGGATTAAAAAAACAATATATAAACCAAGTGTTATAAACTTATAATTTTGATGAAAGGAGTACATAATTCTCCAGGACTGATTTTTTTTCCCCCTCCGTATTGGCCCTAAAGGATCATTGTTCACTCCCATTGTAATCCGAAAGAGCTCTAGGCTCCAACTCAAATGCAATTAAAAATCATACAAGAGAGGGAGCATACAAAAATTTTAATGTTCATAAGTAACTTGCAACTAATTTATTAATGGAGTCAATACATCAAATAGAACATATAAATAAAAACACAGGCACTGAATCATCATATATCAATGGAGAGGTACATCTTCGTAATTTATTCATGGAGTCAGTACATCAAATCAAATACAACATATAAATAAAAACACAGGCACTGAATCATCATATATCAATGGAGAGGTACATCTTCGTAGAAACCACACAAACTGAAATCAATGAGAAAATTAACATTAATGGTAAAATAAAACTGAGGAACCCTCATACTCAAGCTTAAACCTTCTGATTTGGCTTGAAAACAAACTGAATGAGTGAGTCCTTAATAGACAACAGTTCTGGAAATTCCTTCTTCAATTTTAACGCGTCAAGCTCATTGTTGCTTCTCGGAGCAACAATTACCTTGGCCTGTTCCTCAAGAGTGAAGTTCTTCCAAGTGAAGTTGGGATCCACATAGTCTCTGTACATCTGTAAGATTTCATTGTGGTTAACCACTCCAGGGTTTGTGAAGTTCCAGATTCCAGTGAGATTCCTCTTTGCCATCTCAATGGAGATGGGAAGCAGTTCATCCAATATAGTCATTGAATTTGGAATATCCACAACCTTCTCATATCGAGTGATCTTTGTAATGAAATTGCGAGGGTTGGATAAATCGGATGAAATTGGCATCCTGACTCGCAAGGTACATACATTATCATAGTTCCTCAGCAGATCTTCTACCTATAAGAAAACAGAGTAAATAGCACATGAAAGCACGCCAACCAAGATTAATACACCGAACAAATCCAAACACGAAATGTGATTCGTTACATTGCTCTCAAGACTATACTATACGCACGCATCTGACCTGTGTTTGTGTATATCAATCGTAATAATATTTTAATTATTATATAAAAGATAGATCTAAGGTTAAAATTTAAAAATAATGAAAAATACTGGCATATGAACAGATCAATCCCTGCAAACAACTACACAAATCTACATTTTCATTTTGAATAACAACAGATTCATTTGCCAAACTCATTCCACAAATCTACAATGAGAACGCTTCGAAATCAGTGAATAAGCATGAGATTCGCTAATCGATTAATCAAACAGTTGAGATAGAGAGTAGAGAGAGGATACCATAGCCTTGGTCTTGGAGTAAAAGGAACCGATGAAATTGGGAGTGTCTTCTTCTTTGAAGCCGATGCCGGATCCGAGGGGATGAGCGGAATCGTACTCGAAGATGCAACCGGTGGCGTAATTGATGAGGATGAGGCCACGCTCACGGCACACGTCAGCGAGGGTGAGGGTCCCAGCCACGTTGGCTCGGATGGTCTCAACCTTGTGAGTCTCGCACCAGTCCACGTTGGGTCGCCCCGTGACACCGGCAGCGTTGAACACGTGGCTCGGCTTCACCTCCGCTATGTCCGTTTCCAGAGAGGATCGGTTCTCCAGACGACCCGACCCGTATTCGAACTCGATCCCCTGGGCTCGGCAGAGACTCCCCAAGAGGCCCCCAATCCATCCGGTGCGACCGTATATAAGGAACTTGAGGGGCTTGTCCCCAGAGGAACCGTTTGCTGGGAACCCCATTTACGAGAGAGAGAGTGAGAGTGAGGAGAGCGAGAGGAAAGGAAATAGTACTAGATCTTTGCCTCTGCTCCTCTTTGTCAGGGAGTTTGCCCGATATCTTCCGTGCTCAACCTCAACCTCAACCTCAACCTCTATATATATGTGTTACACGGTGTATGGAGTACGCACAATATTCAATTTTTATTTTTACAAATTGTGTAATAATTGCGGCACTTCCGTTATGTCATCAAATTAAATATATAATTAAAGAGAAAATAAAAAAAAATTATACAATTGTACCCGAATATTTTTATTATTTTTTTGGATACAGTTGTACCCGAATATTTAGTAAATAAATTAAATTAATTACTGTGCATACACATAAAAATATGGACTAAAATTATGTTTATTTTAGGTTTTATTTTGGTCACTTATGTTTTATTTGTTTCGAATTGATCTTTTACGTTACAAAAGTTATATCAAAATGGTCTCAGTTAATACTTAGTAAATCAAAATCTTGAGTTGGCGGTGAGTTGTACGTTGGGGGACCAAATTGAAAAAAAAAACATAAGGGACCAAATTGGCACCAATTTGGTGTCAATTTGGTCCCTTATGTTTTTTTTTTCAATTTCAACTCAGCTGCCAACTCAGCATTTTGACGGTGTTACTAACGGTAGGACCATTTTAGTATAATTTTTGTGACGTAAGGGACCAATTCGGAACAAATAAAATATAAGGAACCAAAATAAAACCTAAAATAAACATAAGGGACTAAAACATCATTTTAACCAAAAATATTTAACAAATATCTGTGTTGATATTTTAGGATGAAATAATATTATGGTGTGATATAACTGGTGTTTGTGTAAAACTTTTTTTATGCCGTTAATTCATAGTTATTAAATTTTAGTGTATAATAAATGTGTCAAGCCTGTGCTACATGGGAATTATGGGGCTACATGTGAATTGTAAAAAAAGAAATTGTTTTAAAAAGTAATGTATCTATATGTCTTTTTTAAGGATATAACTTACATACAATGTCTTAGTCATTGCTCGTCATTTCATTTTTTCACTGAAAAACAAGGTAACAGCTATAGACAGTCTAAGGGATAAATTTGTATACAGTAACTGTTGAGTCTGTTTGTAGAAAAAAAGGTCGCTTCATATGTAGAACAGGATACTATGATAACTTTTATCTTTTTTTTAATACTAATCAAATTAGTTTTTTGAAATCATCGATTTTTTTTTCCATTCTATGTTTTTCAAAATCTTAACTAAATATTAAAAAACTTATAAAATAAATTAATAACTTTTCAAGAAAAAAACTTAAAAACGCTCTCTAAATCAATTTTTGACATTAGATTGGAATTCAAGTCTACCCATCTCATAATCATCCGTGACAGAATATGTGCATGTTATTTTTTATTTACATATCTAAATGATTTTTTTATAATTATGTAACAATTTAATAATGAATATTAATTAATTTAAGAAAATATCTTATTTACATTTACGTTATAAAAATTGATTTTTAATTATGTGTCAATTAAATAGAGTTGTAATGTTAGTTTAGAGTTTTACTATAAATTTAAGGTGACTTCTAAAGTAGACAAACAGATAGGTGGTTCACGGATGAGCCATAACTAACAACCGTTCATTAGAAAATTTTACTAAATCTTATTATGCACCCTATATACAGCATAATTTTTCTTTTCTTTTTCTCTGTCTTTTCTTCCCTTCTGCGTTCATCTCTATCTTTGTGAAATTTTTTGCTTCTTCTTCTTCCTCACTTTTTCCTTTCCTCTTTTCCATTGACATTGTCTGAGCTGTCATGAATAAACCTAGATCAAAATCAAAGTTTCGCTGCAAAAATCGCACAACAAACACAAATCGGGACAAAAACCATAGAACGTTGTCGTGCAAGAGATCAGAGAGGGAGACAGAGTCTCCGTCGCCGGAGTATACGCTTTCGGTGTTGACAGAACTGAGTTTTCAATGACAACCCTCGAGGAAAAATGCGTTTTTTCACCTATTCATCTTTTCTGCCATTTTACAGACACTTACAATATTGAAACAACAATTATATTGTGATGCCTCTATGTTTCATCGAAAAATAATAGCCTTCATTATTTTCCACAGACACAGATTAGTAAGATGCTTATGGTTGCATGTCCTCTTGTCTGATTATGCTGGAATAAAATCAGAACAGTGAACAACATTCGCTTCACAACATGATAATGTTACCAGCAAATAAGAGCATTGAGCACTAAACCAATCTAATTTTGGAAATAAAATTGGCTCTATTAGAAGTCTCAGGAATAAAGCTCACATCAAGAGATTTTGCGAATGTGATGTGAAATTAGCGACAACAAGGCTCGGAACCAGGCAAGGAACACAAATAAACATTATCGATCATAAGTGGAATTTAGTGAGATTTGAAGAAGGTGGGTGGTGGGAGGTATTGAGTTTAATTCAAGCAATCATGATAATTATTACTGTTACATTGTGTTAGTAGGTTAGTTAATTTGTTAACAAGTTAGTTAGTTTGTAAAAGTTGTAACCCACCCAATGTGGGACTTTCATTTCTGTTGTATAAATACTGTGAGATATATCAATAAACAAGTTGATTACTCCAATTACTTCTTCTCTTCATATTCATGCATTCTCCCTTGTTCATATTAACTCCAACAAATTGGTATTTCAGAGCTTCTACGATTCTGGAAAACTGTGTGAGCATTTGAGTGTGAAATTCTGTGAGTGATCATCTTGTCTGTGAGCGATTTAAAACACGAGTGATTGGTGAGTGAAGCCATGGCCAGGAATGGGCATTTTCCCACGAATTTACCCATTCTTGATGGAAAGAATTGGGATAGATGGAATATTCAGATGCGGGTGATCTTTGGTGTTCAAGATGTTCTTGAACTGGTTAATGGTGGATTCGAGGCATTGGGAGAGAATCCCACAGAGGCTCAACGAACCGCGCATAAGGAATCCAAGAAGAAAGATCAGAAAGCCCTATTCTACATTCATCAATGTGTAGGTGCCAAGGTGTTTGACAAGATTATAGTTGCCACTACTTCAAAGGATGCATGGGACATTCTTGTGAAGTGTTATGGAGGAGATGACAAAGTAAAGAAGGTTCGTCTTCAATCATTGAGGAGACAATATGAGCTTATGTAGATGAAAGGAGATGAGAAGGTTGTAGATTACTTTGCAAGATTGGTGACCCTCACCAATTAAATGAAGAATTGTGGTGAAACCATGACAAAACAAATGATTATTGAGAAGTTATTGCGCACTCTTACTTCTCAATTCGATCATATTGTTGTAACAATTGAAAAAACCAAGAACCTGAGTGAAATAAAGGTCGAGGATCTGCAAGGAACCTTAGAGGCACATGAAATGAAGGTGTCAGAGAGACATGGTGAAAGGGAAGCAGATCAAGCTCTTCAAGTAGTGATCAAGAAAGGTGATAATGATAAGAAATGGAAGAAAGGAAAGGGAAAATTTCAAAAGGGAAATTGGAGCCAGAACAAGGACAAAGGAAAGATTGACGATAAACCTGAATCCTCAAATAAAAGAGGAGGAGGGTCTGCCAACAATCAAGGGAAGAAGAAAAGCAATGACAAAAAGAAGATCCAATGTTACAATTGTGACAAGTTTGGTCACTATGCAAGTGATTGCTGGCATGGCAAAGAAAAACAGGCCAGGAATGATGAAGAAGAGGCTAATATGGCTCAAGATGACTCTGATTCAGACCCATTCATGATGATGGTGACAACTATTTCTGATACAGCTCAATCCGAGGCATGGTACTTGGATTCTGGTTGCTCAAATCACATGACTGGTCACAAAGAATGGCTCAAGGACCTGGATTGCAACAGAAAAACAAAAGTGAAGCTGGTTGATTTCAGAACTATGATGGCAGAAGGCATGGGCAAGATTGCTATCAAAAGAAAAGATGGAAAGATTGTTGTAATTAAGGAGGTGTTGTACGTGCTAGGGATGCGGTGCAACTTTCTCAGTGTTGGGCAGTTAGTACAGAAAAGGTATTCCATAACAGTGAAGAACAAGATGCTGGAGTTGTTTGATCCTAGTCAACGATTGGTGTTGAGGTCCTCTCTTGCAAAGAACAGGACATTTCAAACAAGTCTCAACAATGCTGAAACTCAGTGCTTTGCAGCAACAGTGGCAAATCAAGATGGATGGCTATGGCATTCAAGGTTTAGTCACTTAAACTTTAAAAGCTTGAGTCAATTAGTAGATAAAGAATTGGTGTTAGGAATACCAAAGATTGTTGTACCAGAAAAAGTGTGTGAAGTGTGTTTGATTGGAAAACAACTTAGGAGACCATTTAAATCACATTTACCAATGAGATCTAATGATTTGCTAAATGTGGTTCATTCAGATGTTTGTGGTCCATTCGAAGTTTCTTCCTTGGGAGGGAACACATACTTTATTTCCTTTGTTGATGAGTACAGTAGGAAATTATGGGTATTTCTAATCAAAACCAAAGGTGAAGCATTTAGTATCTTTAAGAAATTTAAGGCTCTAACAGAAAAGCAAAGTGGCAAAGCAATAAAATCTTGAGAACAGGTGGGCGAGGTGAGTATACCTCTAAAGAGTTTGAAAGTTTCTGTGAAGATAATGGAATTTTGCATGAAGTAACTGCTCCATACACTCCACAACATAATGGTCTAGTTGAAAGGAGAAATACTACCATTATTGACATGGCTAGAATCATGATCAAGCAGAAAAATCTGCCACATACTTTCTGGGGCGAGGCTGTTACTACAGCAACCTATGTGTTGAACATGTGCCCTACAAAGAAGCTAAATTATGTGCCTGAGGAGGTTTGGACAGGTAGGAAATCGAGTGCAAGTCATCTAAGAACATTTGGAGCATTGTGTCATAGGCATGTTCCTGAAGCAAAGAGAAAGAAGCTGGGAGATAGAAGTGAGCCTATGATTTTTGTAGATTATCATGATACTGGAGCATGCAGACTTTACAATCCAGAAGCTCACAAAATTATAGTCAGCAGAGATGTTGTTATAAGTGAGTTTGAATCATGGGATTGGAACAAGAAGAAGCCTTGCCACAAGTCAATGATACCAGTTGAAATTGATGAGGAAGTTGATGAGCAACAGACTGCTAACACAAAAGCAGAGGTTCAACCAAAGTTCAGGCCATAAGAACTTCACAGAGGCAGAGGCAAATGTCAAGAAGATTGACAGATTTTGAAGTGATCCCTGATAATGAAGTTGATGCAGATGGGAAATTTGTGCATTTTGCACTACTAGCTGATGCAGAACCGATTAATTACAAGGAAGCCTTGAGTGAAAAGGTGTGTAAGACAACTATGATTGAAGAGTTGAAGGCAATTGAAAAAAATAAGACCTGGGAACTGATCAAGTTACCACAGGAGAAGAAGGCCATTGATGTTAAATGGGTATTCAAAGTGAAATTGAAGCCAGATGGTAAAATTGCCAAACATAAAGCAAGACTTGTGGCAAAAGGGTTTATGCAAAGGGCTGGTCTAGACTATTCTGAAGTCTATGCACTAGTGGCACGATTAGAGACTGTGAGACTGATTGTGGCAGTAGCATGTGGCAGGAAATGGCCCTTATATCACCTAGATGTCAAATCAACATTTTTGAATGGTCCTCTTGAAGAAACAGTGTATGTTACTCAGCCTCCAGAATTTGAAATAGAAGGGAAGGAAGAAATGGTTAATAAGTTGCACAAAGCCTTGTATGGGCTAAAGCAACCCCCTAGGGCATTGAACAAGAGAATCAACACATTTCTGGTTCAGCAGAAATTCACTAAGTGTGCAAGTGAATATGGAGTGTATATGAGATTGGGAGCAGGTTCAAAAATTTTGTTGATTTGTCTCTATATTGATGACCTGCTAGTTACAGGCAGCAATCAACTAGAGATTGAAGAATTCAAGTGCCAAATGATGGCTGAGTTCGAGATGACTGATCTTGGCAAGCTAGCTTACTTTCTAGGCATGGAGTTTGTGAGCACACCTAGAGGGACTGTGATGCATCAGAAAAAGTACACTATGGAGGTGCTAAAGAGGTCCAAGATGGATGATTGTAACTCAGTATCTACTCCAGCTGAGGTGAATTTAAAATTGGGAAAATGTGAGGAGGAAGAATCAGTGGATTCAACTTTGTTTAAGCAAATAGTTAGTTCATTGAGATATCTTTGCAATAGTAGGCCGGATATATGCTATGCAGTTGGGCTTATCAGCAGATTCATGAGTGAACCAAAGAAGACACACATGCTAGCTGGCAAAAGGATTATGAGGTACCTAAAGGGAACCATGAAGTTTGGAATATTGTTTCCAACTGATGTGAAACAGAATGAAGCAAAATTGGCAGGATTTTCAGATGTTGATTGGTGTGGAGACAAGGTAGATAGAAGAAGTACTTCGGGTTATGTTTTCAAGTTTCTAGGGGCATCAATATCATGGTGTTCTAAGAAGCAGCCCGTGGTAGCTTTGTCCTCATGTGAGGCAGAGTATATAGTTGGATCTTATGCAGCTTGTCAAGCCATTTGGTTAGATTCGATGTTGAAGGAATTACAGATTAAGGTGAAGAAGCCACTGCAGTTACAGATTGATAACTAGTCTGCTATTAATTTAGCAAAGAGCCCAGTTTCTCATGGAAGGAGTAAAAATATCAAGGCTCGGTTCCATTTCATCAGGGAACAAGTTAATCAAGGAATGTTGATGGTGGTGTATTGTCCTACTGAAGATCAATTGGCAGATGGAATGACCAAAGCAACAAGAGTTGACAGATTTGTAAAGCTGAGAAATGCTTTAGGTGTTGTTTGTATAGATAGCTTGAATTAAAGGGGTGTGTTGAGTTTAATTCAAGCAATCATGACAGTTATTACTGTTACATTGTGTTAGCAAGTTAGTTAATTTGTTAACAAGTTAGTTTGTAAAAGTTGTAACCCACCCGATGTGGGACTTTCATTTCTGTTGTATAAATACTGTGAGATATATCAATAAACAAGTTGATTACTCCAATTACTTCTTCTCTGCATATTCATGCATTCTCCCTTGTTTATATTAACTCCAACAGGAGGGAGGGGAGGGGAAGAGGCCAGAGGGAGGGAGACGCAAGAGAAAATGAAGTTGTTGGAGTGCAATCTGGTGTGGCTACTACATGATAGGATTAAATGAGCTACTCGATCCAACGGTTCTTAATCATGGTCCACCCATATTTTAGGTGAACCATGTGTCATAATATTTCACCGTAAAAGCCACCTAAATTTAATGTATATTGAAATGGATTTTATTAAGTAAATTTTTTCACTTAATAGTAGTATTATGTGAAAAGGAAAAAAAAAAACAGAAACTTTAAATAGAAGATTGCAAATTCTGACAAAGAACATTGACGTATTTGTGTTTATATGATTTAAACAATCTTATTCAGTAAACTCATTTTTTTTCTTATTCAAACTGATGCAGGGCGTTTACGGGAGTTTAACTCTCAAAAAAATTTATGTTTTATTTTTTTGACAGGTTTCTTGCAATCGTCTTTCTTTGTGCAATCTGCAACGCATCGTGCATTCACATAATCACCGACAACCGTGGCATCGTCGTTCGAGCAACACAGACTCCAGTGCGTCTACAGCTCTGCTGTGTTTACCTGGTATGCTATTGTTGGCCGTCCATGTTTCATCTTATTAATCAATCTTGATCGTGTCAGACAACTACCGCAGGTCATGTTTACCTTACACGTTGCGCCTTTTTTTTTTTTTGTGAACAGCGCTTTTTTTCTTCTCGAATTTCATAGACATAAATTTTTAATTTAATTTAGTAATAGACAAATATTGATATGTATTTAATTTAGCCTCTTTTCATTTGAAGAAAAAATTAGTTAAAACATTTTTTTTGAAAAGAAAATGTTTTTAATCTTATAGAATATGATACAAAATTCATATTTGAAATTTAATAATTTAACTGACCTGATTTTATTTTTTGTTAATGGCGTTATGGTCATAATGGTTTAATAGAAATTTCTATACACAAATTAAAAAAAAATTGAATATAAATTGATGTTCACAATTCACCATGAGATACAAAAGACATAAAAAGAATAAAAACAATTTTAACCTTTTTCATACCTTTAAATTTTTATAATTTTTACTTTTTACTTTTTTTATTTTACAATTTCATTAACATTTTCTTCATTCAATTTAATTACTGAATGTGAGTTTTAGGTTTACCGACAGCTAAACTTTCAGTATTACCGATGACTTTTTATGGTTGTTAGTAAGGTTACAGACGATGAAATAAGCGAGCGCTTGATGGCTGTCCGTAATCTTAGTTTTTTTTTTTGGTAGTGGATGGAGGAGATACGAGAATCTTGGAGACTCTAGTGAGTCCCTTTGACTTCAGATGGTGAGGATATGTTGTTGGGTTGGCTGGTATGTATATACTCTTTTTGACTTTTATATGTATTTTGAGGGTAGTTAGGGTGACCTAGGAGTTGAAAGCATTGATTTGTATATAGTTGACTTTTACTTTTGTCTTACTACTACGGTATATAACTCTCGGGTATTGTTGTGTAAATATTCGATGTATGTTTGTTTAAAAATTTTTAAAATTACTCTATCGTTCGTATTCTGATTGTGCACGATAACACTAATTACATGATTAAGCATGGATAGGTAAAATCAGGATTAATGGAATACCGATGGATGTTTCATGTACAGTGTACAAATGGTGGCGTATCCCGACAACTGAGGGGGCTTGTCCCCATACTATAAAGGAACCCACTGTCGGGGCGAGACCTCCGCCGCATGAAAACAAAGAAAATGACTTGTGGGTCGTCTCCTACAAAAAGAGCAACAAAACACCATGCAAATGTATGCACTCTATTCCATTCTCTTAGTCAAGGCTAAACACATATTTACTTAAACGTCGAAGTGCCTTTGCAGCTGCTTACCCTCGCCGCGTTCAACCAGAACAGACCAGGGGAGCAATTCACTAGGCCGGCGAATGGAGACCCAAACCATTCTCTAGCTAGTCGGAGAATTGAGACAAAAGACTTTATCTATCTATTTTTTGTCACAAGGTGTATATACTCAAGGGGTGTAAAATAAATAATTTTTATATGATGGTAACTGAAAAAGTCTATAGAGAAATATCATAAAATTTCTTAAAAAAATCATAAATTCTAAAACAATACATAAAATTAATATAAAAACTAAATATTTAAACATTTTTAAAAAAAATTAATGAGTTGTTATAAAATAACAAAATACTTTTATTAATTTCATCTTTGTAGGATTTTCATTAATATTAAAATCAAAATAAATTTTTTTTAAAAATTACACATATAATTAGAATTACTCAAAGTATAAGTGTCATCGTCGTGTCGGTATTGTAGTCCACATAAGGCCTGGTTTTTTTTTTTAAGTATCCATGCTTTGTTGCTTCGCAGTCCTATTTCTGCATTCCCAACATGCAAGATTGGGACGCCTAAGGATATGTGATTGATTCAGCTGAAATAGGGAAGAGAGAAAGGGGTGAGAGAGAAGTTGGGGAGAGATTCAGAATCTCCCTTGATTGGTTAGAATAGAAATAAGCGAGAGAGAAAAAAATGGTGGAACCCACACCTTTTAATCTTCTCTCCAATAATTGAAGAAATTGGATGAAAAATGGGTTCTTTTTTTTTTACTTTTCCAATATTATGTTGGTGCTGGACAAGAGAGTGGATGTGAACGAGGGTATTTTTATCAATTTGAAAATTATATCATTTCTCCCTTCTCTTATTCTCTTAAACCAAGTGATACATCAACTTTATTCTTTACCACGGTTTGGACCCATGTTGGACCCCCTTTCACCGTGCGGTGGACCAGCTAGTTGTAGCTTCTGATTTGCTTGCATTAGTACGCGATAAAATTGGTTCTCACCGCTGTGCCAAACATGCGCTATATCTCGAATTTGAATTCTGTGTCGTAGTTATATCACGTAGTTGTGTGTGATAAAACTACCGCATGCAGTAATTATTATCATCGTTTGCCAAATTGCGTGGAACTACGTGTAACTACGTGAAAAATTACTGCAGGCGATCGCGATCCACAGATCCCTATATCTCACTTCTTTATCTCTTTTCACACTCTTTCTCATCTCTTTCTCTTTTCTCATTTTCTTCTGAGAACTAATCACACCATAACTGTCAAGCCGAACCTCTCACCGGATATGAGAGTTGACATCAATATTTGGACTTGGACACTAAGTATTTTTCTAGCCAGCTAACATATTGATGCCTTATCAGCTTACATAATCTTTTCAAATGAAAACGACATTCAGGTGAGTAGTTTTATTTGTGCTACACTTGCAAGCCCCATAGGTATGGCGATATACACACGGAATTCTGTTTGATTTTGATATTGATTTGAGAGAAAGAAGAAAAATAATAATGATAAATTGATAAGTATGCCTCTCGTTCAAAATAGCATCTGCGTGTTGGCACTTGCTTGGCTACTAAATTTAGTGATTGCTGCAACCGTAAAATTAATATACACATAAAACATCAACCACAGAATCAGTAACTAGCAGAGCAGATCTGATAGGAACCAGAAAATCAGCAAGCAATAGAATAGTAAATTGAAGAAGAGATTTGTGTTTTTTGCAGAAAAACAAGGAAATACAGGTAAGGAAGATCTTTCCTAACTGTCCCAGAGCAGAATGCTCCTTCAGAGAGATGAATTCTCTCTGCCTAAGTTTATAGTCGAAACTACCCAAAAATGACTAACTGTACTTTCTCTCATTCCCTCCTCATATAACTGCAAACTGCTCACACACTCCTACCCTTTCCTTTTCTCTCTCTGCCACGTTAGCACTCTCTCCTTCCCTATTTTTTCCTAACATATACCCCATACTTGAGGTCCTAAAATTGCCACCCCTTGAAAAATAGACTTGTCCTCAAGTCTGGGCTTAGTAATCTGATTCTCTAGATAGGCTTCATCCTTCCAAGTTGCATCTTCAACTGGTAAGTGCTCCCATTGTTTTAGAAGTAGCCTGGGTCGGGTTGGAAAAGAGTC
The DNA here is from genome assembly GCA_037113605.1 of Calophaca sinica. Classification (NCBI taxonomy): domain Eukaryota; kingdom Viridiplantae; phylum Streptophyta; class Magnoliopsida; order Fabales; family Fabaceae; genus Calophaca; species Calophaca sinica. The sequence continues at coordinate 31,561,480 of CM073731.1, forward strand.
TTGAAACGGACGAAAACAAATTCTTCCGAGATCCCATAGCTTAAAGCATAATGGCTATGCATCAACAATTCCCTTATTGGCAAGAGCTCCTGCTATTTTGACCAAGGCTGCCAATGACACTTCTTTCGATTCAAGACTTCCAGATAAAATTTCTAGCAAAGGAGGCATCACTCCTTGCTCACCCAAGAATTTCAACTCTGGTTCTTCCAATTCCATATTAAGTATGGTTTTTGCCACTGACATTCTTGAAAACTCCAATCCTTGAATTATGTGATCAACAATTAGTTTGTGCCAACCAAACTTAGCAACACCCAAGACACCTTCCTCATTTTGTAAGCAGTAAATAATGTGATTCCATTCTTGAGATTCAACTACTTTTCCTGTGCCTTGGATTGGGCCAAGTGATTTTATAATTTCTTCAATAGATAATTTCAATGGGACCATCAAGGCTGCACGTAAATGAATTCCTTCCACCTCAAGACCACAATCAATAACAACTTCATAATATTCATGCAAATCAAATTCTTGCCCAAACTCTTGAATTCCCCATTGTAATGGATATTGAACTATTATTCCCGTTGTAATACCATTGCTTCCACACTTGAAAGTACTCGCAAACAACTTGAAATTCAATAACACCACAACCCATGACAAAAATTTCTTTACAAGTTTGTCATAAAACATACCCGCTTTGTTGAGTGCCAATTCTCCCTTTTTCTATTTTCGGGTCAGCCCTTGTAGCTCTACGACAACGACCACTCCCTTGGCCAGCTTAACAGATCCATAGTCTACAATTGTATGAAGTTGATTAGATAAAAGCATCCCATTAATGGGTTTTTGACATGGATGGTTATGAAGATTCTTAGATTGATCCTGCGTAAGATTCTGATGGCCGTAAGCCTCAAATTGGTTTTCAGGTCCAACAATGCCTAGCCCTCCTTCACAGGTTGCATTACCAAAATGTCTTTGGGCTTGGCCCATTAAGCCAAAAAATTGACCTTTTGATTTTATGCTTTGACCACCATTCAGTAATTTCATTTCTTCTTGAAACACCCCTCCCTCATTATTCAAATTGGCATAAGTAATAATAGAGACTTAGGCCTGGCCCATTAGGTTAAGATTGAAATCCCACGCTAATGTCCATTCTGTCCTTGCCTCTTTCTCTCTCCCATCCGTCGTTTGTTCCCCAACCGCGGGAAACCAGAGTCGATCCACCACACAACCATAGATGCGCCCCTATTCGGTGGCTCCGTCGGAGGCGACGGCGGCGGTTCAGCCCAAACTGCTTACTTCTTCCTCCTTTGCTCCATCCTTAACTCCTTGGTCGCAGATTTTTCGACCTTTTGGATCTCCTCTTTTTGCGCGAGTCTCGAGTTTGGCGATACTAAAAGCTTTGGTAACAGTGGCCGTGCGACAGAAGGCGCATCTTCGTTTAAGGAAACGCTCGGATCCGGTGGCTTTGGTGGCGGAACACGCCGGGGAAGGATCGCCGTGAGTGGAACTCGGTCCTGCGGTTTCGGAATCGGTTTAGGGGTAAACGAACTTTGTCCTATTCGAAGCCCTCCGACCTCCATAAGCGGGTTGGCGTCCTCCAGATCTGGTGCATGGAGTTGACCGATTACGCTTTCTGAAACTCGGACGTCAAGAAGCTTAAACTCCTCTGTTCTTCTCCTTTCTACTCTTGCGAGATCCAGATGGTGAGTCTTCTCCCCTATCTCTGGTTGTTCTTGCTTCTTCTTGGCCTGCACAAGCTGCTGAGAATGAATCTCGACAGTTCGGCCTTCAACGACATCACCACTGTTGTTGCTCTCTTCGAATCTTCTTATTAGAGCCCTAGAAAATGACTCCCAATATGCATCTAGGTCTTCTTGACACCAAGACTGAAACCACACCATTGCTGCACCCTTCATTCTCATGAATGCCCATTGCACCTTGTCAGATGAATGAATTTGTTGTTCCTTAAAGAACCTTTCTGCAGTAAGGATCCATCCAATGGGGTCTTCACCCACAAATTCTGGCAGACCTTCCCTCTCGAAATAATTGCTTGATTCTTCCATCTTTGGTAACATCGGCTCCCTCTCGTGTATCCGGCAGGTCAGACCATTTGAAAGGAACCAGAAAATCAGCAAGCAATAGAATAGTAAATTGAAGAAGAGATTTGTGTTATTTGCAAAAAAACAAGGAAATACAGGAAGGAAGATCTTTCCTAGCTGTCCCAAAGCAGAATTCTCCTTCAAAGGGATGAATTCTCTGCCCAAGTTTACAGCCGAAACTACCCAAAAATGACTAACCGCCCACTTTCTCTCATTCCCTCCTCATATAACTGCAAACTGCTCACACACTCCTACCCTTTCCTTATCTCTCTCTGCCATGTCAGCACTCTCTCCTCTCCTATTTTTTCCTAACATATACCCCACACTTGAGGTCCTAACAAGATCAGTTGTTGCAAAAGCCCCTGAACCACAGACCTAAGCGGTGCTTCCAGCGTCGAACCACTGTGGCATGGTTATGCTAACCAAAATTACTGCCATCAAATTGACTGCATACCCATAAAAAACCGAACAACAAAAGCCCACTTCATATTCTTATTTTCCTTAGGAGATAGTTCTTTTTTCCACTTATCTCAGTGCTAAAAGAGGATCAAACTTACTTGGTAAAGTAATATGTGCATTTTTTTAAAATCTACTCTTTCATTTGACTAGATTTCCTGCATCTTTGATAATCTAGTACAAAATCAGAATCTATCATCTTGAAATCGCAGGATATACCTTGTCTAATCTCTGTAATCCTTCTTCAAAGATTTACCATGCTTCCATGGTTATATTGGCCATCTACTGCTCAGATAATTAAGTATCTCTTATGCTATAGCTTTATGAAAGCATAATTCGTCTTTAAAAATTCGTTTGTTGCTCTGCAAAAGCTTCGGTTGTTGGTTACTTTCATCGATATATCCCAGAGTGCATAAGCTTTCAGAAAAGCTTGCATCGATATTATACTAACCATAAATATTATACATTTTTCCTCCAAAAGATGTAGGTTTTGAAACATATGAACATAGGCAATAATATTCAAGTAAAGTGAAACTACATAGCAGTACATGTAAATATAACAGATAAGTAAAGGGGAAAAGCTTAAACAGCTAACTAAGAATAATATCAGTTCTTCTTCTTCAGCATTTCAAAGCACAGAAAAAGTGTCAAAAGGACTTGATAAAAATGGAGGCAACCACAGCTAGAAGAGAAGTTTGTATCCGTTAAAATCCAACTAGTTTTTTTTAATGCTATCTTATTGTACATTGCCATCCTATAGTCCCCTGCATCAGACTGGAATCCTTAGTGGGGATAGTCTCTGTCAGCAATCACAACATAAAGTAAGTCCAAATGTACATGTTGCGGCAATTTGTTCCATAGGAACGAAATTTTCCTACCTCTTGCGCTTGGACTTGAGAGAAGTAACCGATTGAGAGTAGTTGTGCCAGTTGCGTTTCCTTTGGTTGATGAACCAGTTATTTATTTGCTTCAGCTGCAACCCTGTCTCCTCTACAAGTTTTGCCTTGTCATCTTAAAAGAATATCAAATTTAGAGTGAATCCATATTATGAATTCATATTGATCCCAGAGTACTAGTGCAATGCTGACTGCACTAGTAATCCCAACTTAAATGAGTGGCGGAGCTTGCCTAACATTTTCGGAGAGTAGCAACTACTAACTAAAATATTATAATTGAAATTTATAAGATTCATATATAATTTTTAATTAAATATATAAATTAGTCCCCGACAAAAATTTTGGAGATCAATTTAGTCCCTGAGAAATAAAACATACCAATTTGGTCCTTAAAAATCTCAAATGTAGGTCAAATAAGTTCAATTCTTTTTAGGATAATTTTTAGGGACATTAATAGGGACTAATTTGACCCACATTTGAGATTCTTAAGGACCAAATCGGTATTTTTTATTTCTCAGAGACTAAATTGGTCTCCATGGTTTTTGTTGGAGACCAATTTGGGTATTTACTCATAATTTATGGTTCGAGGACCATCGCTGGCTACCCATACAGTGTCCCAATGCTTTCAACGAAAAACTAATCTGCGCGTCCGTAGAGGCTTGGACTGGCCAAGGCTTGGTTTTTACTCATAATTTTATCAAAGATTCGAAATAACATCAACACAAAACAATAATAAAATATATAAAAGGAAAGATGTACCTACATTTAAAGTGCTGCTCTTAGTTCTACTAAAGACTTGAAATCATCAATAAAAATAAAATACCCCCCAAAACAACATTGGGAATGGTGTTTAGGGTTTGAAAATTGAAATAAAACACCCCAAAACGATGTTGTTTTGGGGCATGAGAAGTATATAAAAAAATTGTGTTTTATTGAGGGATGTTGTTGCATCTCTCTGCTCCTGAGAAGCTCTACCACTGATTGTGTTCAAATCCTCTCGGGTAACAGTTTGTATAGTCTCAGTGTCTTCCACTCTCTGTTAATAAAAAAATCCTATCCCCACCCTTTTTTATAAATAAAAAAATTCATATTGATGTAGAAGATAGTTGATCACTTACCGTGGGCAGTGGCGGATCTACTTGATCTCAAGGGTGTGCACTTACACACCTTAATATTTTAAAAATAACACTTACCCCTTATATAGTTTTTATTTTGACCTTTTTCACTCTAACATTTTGCACCCACTCTTCCGACTTGTCATCTCATTCGGGGGTGGATTACATCTAAGATGTGCACTTGCACCCATAGAAAAATTAAAAATACTACTTATCTCATAAAAATTTTATATTTTGACACCCGCTTAGTATAATAATTTGTACTTAGTGCCCTCACCTAGTCACTTTTCATCTCATTCAATCAGACTTAGTCATCTCTTTCTCAAAACTTAAAATATAACTCCATGTCTCATGTCTCCACCCACTCTCCTTCTGTTGGTGAGTGACATTTTTTGTCTCTGTTTCCCCTTTTACTATGTTCACATTTCCCCCAATTTAGACTCAAATCTGATCCCTATGTTAATTTTCTCTTGTAATTTTTCTGTTGTAATTAGGTTTCTGTTAATTCGGTCTATGTTGTTTTATCTTGTAATTTTTTTAATTTTGAAATCTTTATATTTTTTTAAGTCTGAAAATCTCTTTTGTGCGTTATCAAAAATCATGCTCTTATAATTTTACAAAAATAATAAATATTTGTTCTTGTTATTTTAAAAAAAAAATATATGTACTAATGCTCTTATTATAATTTTAGTAATTTTAAAATTTTATGCATCATGACGGTTCCTACGTCCGCCACCCACAATGGGGCAGGGCCACTTAGCATGTTGCTGCCACCAAGTCTTTAAAACCGATGTTGTGTCACCAGGTAATTTGCCAGCTCTTCTTTTTCTCAATATTTCCTCCCTAACATCTTCAATTCTCGACTTAAAACCCTGCAGATACCAACTCTGGTTTGCGATTTAAAGCCATAGAAATAAAAATAGTCAATGACACGTTTGTATAAACAGCATGTTGACTTCTTCTGCATCTGATGTTGTTGCACACTTGCACCTGTTCCTTCTCACAAACTGACTCCTGAAATGTAATTAGCCAATCTGAGTGCTTGAATTTGAAAAGGCTTGATAAAAAATTTGAGCAATTATATATAAATAGGCGTATCATCAGCACTAACTAACTTGTCGTTGGATAGTAGGGACGAATTATTGATGCAACTACAGTGAGTTAGGACCTCCCAAACATCAATCTAAACACGCCTCCAATGCTCCTCCATTTAGTAGTTGCAGACTTGCTGGGCTTAGGGTAACAACTCCAACCTCGAGTGTCTCATCCCTTCAAGTGTTGACAATTTCAGGCGTTGGATTGGCAGTTCACCCTATAAGATCCTCGAAGATACGAAGACTTCTCATTCGTTACTCCACTCTGAATATTTCTCTTTTCCTCGTCTCTCAATCAAAGGTCTGATCTTCACAGACGATTCTCATCAAGCATCTCACTATTGTTGGTTCATGGTGGTTGTAAAGCCCTCACTGAATCGCTCTGACTCACCCCTTTCATATATATATTTTTTTTTCCTTCCAAATTCATATGTAGCTGAGTAGCAAATTATAAGAAGTTGCAGTTGTTGCTATTTATTACAGTATGTGAGTAACATTGTATCTTGGTAGGCCTCCTCGGTTGTTTAATGGACCCTACAGGAAACTAATGTCAAATTTATTTAGACTTTAATAAAATATACTAGAGCTTTTCTAAGGGCACCCCCATTTTTGCTTGGGGCACCCCCTAAAATGCTATTTTGACAAAAATACCCTATGTAAAAATATCAATTTTTTTTTCATTCGTCTCATTCGTAAATATGCTTTGTTTGAACTTCTTCTATTGTGGTTGCTCGTTTCTGTTGGTTTAGTTCTTACCTTTTTGTGTTTTATGTTGCAGTCGGCTAGAGACGAATCCCCTATCGCTCATCGAACTCCCCCTCCCAAATATTAGCTCTCCCACTTTATATTTAGTGATGGAGAGGAAGGATGAAAGGAGAGAATCCATAAGGAGAGAATCCATTTTGAGATGTTACAGCAAGGAAATCTGCGATACCCTAAAGCAATTTTCCTCTCTCCAGCCAACGAAAAGTAGAAAATCATAAAGCTAATCTCCATTCACTACCCATTCCCCTATAAAGGAAATACATGTGGTATAACTAATTTCTGTGTTAATTTCCATTTTTACCACTATTATCTAGCCCTTTTTTCTTTGTTATTTCTTTTACCATTGGTCTTCCAAACCAAGGCTTGTGACTTAGTTGGATTGTTCAACTATATCTATAGGCCTTACATTGCCTCTCTATTCAATAGAAGCCTTGTCCTTAAGGCTTACTTTGGAAACTTGTTTTTAATCATGAAAACTTCTTCCCAAGTAACCTCTTTAATAGGTTTTCCTTTCCACTTAATTAACTAGTTGGAACAATAATCCCTTTTTCTATTTTTGTTCGACTATTAAAACATGTTCAAGAATGATGCATTCAACCATGTCAACTTCAAAGCCAATGGGTGAATAAGTAGCTGCTCGATTTTTTCTGATAGCCTTTTTAGTTGTGAAATGTGGAAAACAAATTGCATTTTAGAATGTCTAGGGAGCTTCACCCGATAGGCTACTTCACCTAGCTTCATCTCAATTTGGTAGGGTCCATAAAATTTAGCTGCCAACTTAGGATTTATTCTTTGTACCACACTATGTCAATGGGATCTTAGATTGAGAAAGCCCAGATCTCTAATATCAGAAAATGTAAAATGTAACACCCTTAGATGTCACATTAACTTATCTCAACTTAATAGTAGTAAGATGCTAATTGCTTTTTACATTGATTAAGATATATATATATATATATATATATATATATATATATATATATATATATATGTATGTATGTATGTATGTATATAATAAGTGTATTTGTGAATTGAGACTCAAAATACATCAAAAGGGCATGACTAAAGACCGGTCACCCCACTGGTACAACTCCATATCGGCTGACATACGCCAGGATGCAGTTTTGCCCCTGGAAATTAATGTTACTTCATTAAGAGTAGCAAAACAGAATTCTCTAAGTTTGGAAGAGTATCAGCAGGCTATGTTCATGGAGTTGGATCAATTGGATGAAGATCGGCCGATGGCCTTAGAAAGAATTGAAGCAAGCAAGCGCAAAATGGCTAGTGCCTACAACAAACATGTTGTATTGAAGAAGTTTGTTGAAGGTGACCTAGTTCGGAAAACTATTTTACCAATAGGGGTAAAGGACCCCAAATTTGGGAAGTGGTCAAACAAATTGGGAAGACCCATTTATTGTTAGTCAAACGTTTGCAGGAAATGCTTATCGATTAGTTAACATGCAAGGCGAAGAATTAAACAAAAGCATAAACGACAAGTATTTAAAGAAATCTACCCTATTATTTGGCAAACTTGTTCAAGTGAATAGCCACAAGTTGGCTATCTAGCTAAAAAAGAAAATAAACCGAAAACAAAGAAAAGAAAAGCTAAGCAGACTAGGCTGCTGGGTCAGGCACTTTCTCTGAAATGGCTGCCTCTGCTGAACTAGATGCCTCCTTGGGATCGGCTACCTCCTTTGGGCCAGATGCCTCCGGGGGATTGGTTGCCTCCTTAGGATTGGCTGCCTCTTTTGGGCCGGTTGATTCAGCTTGCACCTCATCGACTGCTGCCTTCGCAATCTCAGCCACATCAACGGCCACAGCTTCCGGCCCAGGCTGAGGAATTTCAGTTGGCCCGCCGGGAGCCAAAGCTTCAGTTTTCATTACAACAGCAGAAGTGCCCTCTAAAGTGGCACTAGCCGATCCTCCTGTTTGGGTCGTGGCCGCCTCAGCTGAAGGCTTTAGAGGCACTTCCCTTGCCTGGTTCTGCATAAGGCGCAACCGATCCCAAGTTTGGTTGGCCGCAGCAATTCCTTCTCTTTCAGTACTCAAATCCTTCTCCAGGCCAGCCTTTTGGGAGCTGAGGATCGAAATTTCACCGTCAAGGGAGGAAGCTTAGACGTAGATGTTGAGGCGCCTTTCAGCATGGGCCTCCAGTTTGGTATCCAGTTGCTCTACTTGAGGTGTTATCCTTCCTCTCCATCACTAAAAATCATATCATATTATTCAATATTCAATATCTCCTGGTTCACATAAAAGTAGGAGAGCTAATATTTGGGAGTAGGATTGATTTGAATTGCTTGAGAGACTAAAACCCAGCCTTATGTGTTTATAGCAGTGAATTACAATCAGATTATAATAAGGATCCCTTGATTATAGGGATAGAATCATGAGCCTAATCTATCTAATTAATAACAGGATATCTACATAACAAATAAAGGAAAGGAAATAAGGGAAAATCTCAATAATCTCAACACTCCCCCTCAAGCTGGTGCATATATATCATATGCATCAAGCTTGTTACATATTTATGATATCCTCAGGCCTCTGACAGACTTTGTGAAAATATCAACCAGCTGATCATTAGGGTCCACAAAGGATGTAACAGTTTGCCCGTAATGAATCTTTTCGCAGATAAAATGACAATCAATCTCTATGTGCTTAGTCTGCTCATGGAAGATTGGATTAGATGCGATATGTAAAGTTGTCTGGTTATCACAAATGAGTGAGACCCATTGACTCAGTTTTGCAAAACTTTAACTCATCAAGGAGTTGTCTCAACCAAATAAGTTCATAGGCAGTGAGAGCCATGGCTCGGTATTCATCCTCTGCATTAGATCTAGCAACAACACTTGGTTTCTTGCTTTTCCAAGAAATAAGATTCCCTCTAATAAGAACACAGTAACCAGAGGTTGAACGTCGATCACTAGGACATCCAGCCTAATCTGCATCTGTATATGCAACAACATTAGTGTGACCTATGTTCTCATAAATTATTCCACTTCCTGGGGACCCTTTTATATATCTCAAGATCCGAACTACTACATCCCAATGACTGTCGCAGGGAGAATTAAGGAATAGACTCACAACGCTAATCGAAAAAGATATGTCGGGTTTAGTCATAGTAAGGTAGTTTAGCTTCCCAACCAATCTTCAATATCTACCAGGGTTGAAAAAGATTCCCCCTAATCTGACATAAGCTTGGTATTTGGATCCATAGGTGTGTCAATAGGCAAGCAATCTAACTTCCCAGTCCCTTCAAGAGCGTCAAGAGCATACTTCCTCTAGGAGATGGCACCATGTGACTCCTGAGGCTGACGACGGTAGCAAAGTGACTGTCGGTGCTGGAAGCACCTGACAAGCAAAGGGACACATAAATGAACCAAATTCACACCGGAATGAGAGGGATCCTGAGGTTGTGCAGGTATGGGACTGCACGGTTGAAGGATGACTTAAAAAGAATTGATTGGTACTACCTATACCAACAAGTTGCATCTTCTTTTCGGGAGCCCATAACATAAGAACTCCACAGTTAAGCGTGCTTGACTTGGAGCACTCGTGGGATGGGTGAACTTCTGGGAAGCTTTCCAGAAAGCATGTGAGTAGGACAAAGTACGCTGAAAAGACTCGTGTTGGTTTATGGGGACAGTCGACAATTCTGAAAGCAGTCCGGGCCGTTATAAATGGTATCAGAGAAGACCTCTCTCAGTACGGTGATATTCAAGGACGAACCATGCGGGACAATGTAATAACCCAGAGGAAGTACCACCTCAGCGATTGTGATTGTTAGAATATGTGTTATCACATCGCATAGATAACGTTTTGTTGGCAAGAACTCGTCGCGGTATGGGTGAGAAGTACCTTGTTATGTTAGTACATGCTTGCATGCCGCCATGTGATCGAGAGTTAACCACAAGTTGTTGTTTGACACTTAGGCTTGATTGCCATACGTCGTCGTTGTCGTTAGGTGGGATGGTGAGCAAACGATTATGGGAGCAATGCGGTGACGGCCACGAGGATCTCTGCTCGGCCTTGCGGGTAGTTACCGGTAGGGGGTCTTATGTAAAGGTGGGGGTCAGCTGCTTCCACTGGGGCGTCCCATAAATATACTGGATCACCCTGATTAGATGCTGCTTGTGTCTTAGGATGTTGAGGGCACTCTCATCCGCTCATTCGGAGTTAGATGGATCCATGTGCATTGATGGAGTAGATGATAGCTCGAGTCTTGCATTTATGCTGTTGTTGGCATAGATAGATGTTGTTGCACGATTGCGATTTCAACGCTAGATGATTGTTAGAATCGCGTGTTGGTTGTATACGCATCATATTGTTTATTTCCCCTATCGTGTGATTTCTATATGAATGTGATTCCTCACCTCTTCTTCCTTTGTAGCTATTCGTACACCCTTGTATGCGGGTAGATTGTGAGCTTGTAGGTAAAGATGATCGTGTGGACATGGACGCCGAGAAGTAGTCCGCATGCCGCAACTTAGCTATAGTTTTACTATGTTTTGTGTTATTTTGATTAAAGACTAGGTAATTAGTTGGGTAAAGCTCTTATTAACGTGACATCGGGATTAGAGATTTTATTCCAACTGAGATTTTGTTTTCAAACTATTTTCCACGGCATGTTTTTTGAACTCGTTAAGTGGTATTCGCTACCTGTCCTTTGGTTTTTACTTTTTATTATTTTTTCGCATATTTATTTGTTACTTCAACTATAGGGGGTAGCGGGTGTCACAATTAACGGATTTGTGGGGACAGTCGGCAATTCTGAAAGTAGTCCGACAGTTACAAATGGTATCTGCGAAGACCTCTCCCTTGGCCTAACAATCACAAGGCATACTAAAAGAGAGAGATTACCATCTATTTGATCGGAAGCATCGGAATCCAAAATCCAGGATCCAACAGATGATGAATTAGAGAGACAGGCTGTAGGATTACCAGTATGGGCAACCGTTGCGAAAGCTTGACGGGTTGTCTTGTATTGAAGGTACTCCTTATATTCAACATCTGACAGAATATTTTGATTACAAGTGTTGTCCTCCATTTGATTTTCAGAAGCCGGTGGTTGTGAATAGGTGGCATTTGCCATCTTCTAAGGGAAACCAATCAATTGGAAGCACTTATCCTGAGTATGTCCAATGCGTTTACAATATGAGCACGAGGGACGACCATTCCCAGCTCCACGACCACCTCGTCCATTACCTAGACCACGGCCACTACCTCCACGTCCAGGTACAAAGGCAGATGATTCTTGTAACGATCCAAAGGTTTGGGAGCCGCCACCAATTTTATTATATTTTGGGAAAAATTGGAAAACCAAAAAAATACTGATCTTTGAAAACCATACTGAGTTCGGGAATCGATTGCGCGTGGAGAAAGGTAGAGACTAAACCCCATAACACCCCCAACACGCCTGTCTTATGACAGTTACCCAAATTGATTGTGCAAACTAATAAGTTTTTTTAAAATATTTGTTTCACCCCAAAATTAAATAAAATTAATACTAAGTGTAAAAATGAATATTATATAAAATAAAATAAAAACTAAATTAGAAAAAATTTTAATTTGACTTGACGGAATTGCCCCGCTCCTACGTATCCTCCGGTGCAATGAGGAACTCAAAAGTCACGTAGTTCTTCTTTTATATGATTTGTTTGTTGGTTGATTTTAATTAAATTTTTTTTATGGTTTTAAGGTCACTAAGTTGTCGCAACTCAAGCATCCTAAAACCTAAGGTCGACAAGACGTCGCGTCTCAACCAACCCCAGAGCCGTAACCTAATGTTTATTAAAGGAAAAAAACAATAGAAAAAAACATTTTTTAAAAAAATAAATTTGAAAATTGGTATTTGAATCAGGTTTGGGTTTGAGAGTTAGTCACGCATAGGAAATATATTAATGCTCATCAAATACCCATAAAAATAATACCTTTAATCGTTTTAAAAAAAATGTTTGCCTCAAATAATTAATTTCCTTATCAATATTTATTCAATTTTATTTTAAGAAAACAAAAGAGGAATGTCGTCTATTAACAAATCCTAAATATTCGTTGCCATATTGTTGTTTACTAAAAAAAAAAAAACTGCGTTACCAAACTAAGTATTACAAACGTCTACCATTATACTACTTATATCTTTTAAACAATTGACATTTTTTTTAGCAAAAAAAAAAAAAAGATCCAAAACCGTTTCTGCCCAAAATAAGAAATAAAGAAAATGTAGTTTATTTTTTTATATATATAATTCTACATCCTAAATATCCAGAAAAAAAAAAACACAAAAACCTTATTACTGTTATCTCAATTTAGACATGTAAAAATATAAAACAATAAGTAAATAAAAATTTGGGAAAAAAAAGAAATAGAAATTAAGGCTAAATTGCTCATTTGGGTTCTAACCCTAGCCTCAGACTGCCAGCGGCACAAGCATGGAAGAGGGGAGACTAACACCAGCAGAGAAAGAAAGTAACAATAATAAATAAAAGACAAATGAAATCAAAGAAATAAATAGAAGAAATAGGGAAAGGAATCGATCAACTACAAGTCCAGAATCAAACCATTTTTGAATCTAAAAATTAATCAACAATAGCAGTAACACTTTGATTCAAAAGAAGAAAAAAAGAAAAAGAAAGAAAGAGGAATGACTCACGAATCTGAAGCTCCAGATTCGAATGCAGAGAAATAAACTAAAAGAAAACCTAAAACTAAAATTGTATTTTTTTTTTTTTGTGCTTTCCTTCTCAAAATCGAACTCTCAAAGTTGAACCCTCCAAATCCCCTTTCTTCTGTGCATCTTCTTGGTATTTATAGGAAAAGTTCATTGACCTCTTCAGATTGCGTGTTCGTCTGGACGCTCCTGGAAATAAAAATCGAGCCTTGCGCTGAGATGATGGGGGCGACTTGAACTAGCCAAAATCGTTGTGATCTGTCTGTGAATCCAAGATATAAATGCGGTTTTGGGTGTTAACTGTTGGTTGTGAGGGTGAGGGGCAGTTTCGTGTACTGTAAAGGCGGCTCTGCAGGAGGGTGATGCGACGTTGGCAAGGAGAGGGGGAGATGACTGATGGGCAAAGATGGAGAAGCATGGTCTGAAGAGGGGGAGAGAGTGATGTTGGCGGCTAGGGTTTCAGAGGAGAGGGGCCAAGGTTGAGTGAGGAAGAGGAGAAAGAGAAAGAGAGAGAGAGAGAGAGAGGGGGGGGCAAAAATTTAGGGATAGAGGGGGGAAGAGGCGCTGTTGAGGATGAGGAGAGGGGGTTGAAAAATTAGGTTTTTATGACTTAGGGTTAGGTTTGGGTTTTGTTGATTTGGGCCAAACGCGTGTAGGGTGCAGCGAAAAAAAAAGGGCGGTGCAAGGAGTAGCGAGAGAGAGGCAGCGCTGGGGGTTGTGCGCAGGAAAAGAAGGGGTGCGCGCAGTAACAGGGCTGAGGCACGCAGGGGCTGTGAGAAAAAGAAAAGGGGGTGCGCCAGTAAAAGAGAAGAGGGAGTGTGGCTGGGCCTCATGCTGGGCTAGGGGAGGAAAAAGAAAAAAAATAACAAATAAAAAAATGGGAAGGACGCTGGGCCTGGGTGTTTACTAGCATATTGCTAGTGGCACCCCCATCATTACTACTTGCACCATATTTCTTTTCTTCTCTTTTTTTTTTGTTTTTCTCTTTTTTTCCTTTATTATTATTATACATTATTTTTTTTTATATTTTTTTTTCTTTTAACAAAATAAATATAAGGGTAAATAAAAATTAAACTAAGAATAATTCAATATGCTTAAAATTAATATTTTTTTATTTTTTTACAAAAATTTCGAAAGTGTCGGGTAAAATTGGGTGTTCACAATTCTGAACCTGGTTGAGAACTAACTCCTAAAACAGCCACCAGATGACAGACTCGTAATAGGCGACTAACAAGTTCTTCTGTGGTGGGAACACTAGGATTTTTTAGAACTTGGTTCCGTACAAAGTCAAACTCCTTGTGAAGGCCATGAATTAGTAACACCATGCACATGTTATTAATTTTGTTGGTTCATTGGTAAGGTCATCACCAGTCAAAAGCAAATTGACCTCATCAATAGCGAACTGTGCTTTATTAAGGTACGAAGGATGACCTTGATCTGTCATCTGAAGAGTGAATAAATTATGAACCACATCATAGAGACGTTGGACATCATTTGAGTACACATCTTTTGCTTTCTTCCAAATCTCAAGGCATGTTTTGTTGGGGCGAAAATAAACTAACAACTTTGAGTCAATGGATTGCCACAAAAGACCGACCAATTATGCATCATCTTTCTTCCACTGCTCACATAAAGAAAAAGGCTCTAAGGTACGTGCTTCTTGATGATGAATTGTACAAAAAAAGCTTGAATGGGGTATTGTTGAAGTGCATAGATAAGAATGAAGCCCTAAGGGTCATGGGTGAAATTCATGAAGGCATATGCGGTTCACATAAGGCTGGGCCAGTCATGAAATGGTTGATTTATCGCCATGGGTATTACTGGCCTACCATCACAGTCGATTGTTTTCAATATGCCAAGGGATGCGAAGAATGTCAGCTACATGGCCCAATTCAAAGAGTGTCTACCGAATTGATGCATCCAGTGGTAAATCACACACAAAATTTACATTATACGCATCGGTATAGAGTTTGTGGCACCTCCAAGGGCTCACCTACATCAGAGTAGCCAAAAGGAAGCGTAGCAAAGTGTACAGTCATCAAATTACATAAAGGAGGCTAACACACGCCTCACAAAAAAGAAGTCAACGCAACTACAACCAAAAAGACTCCTGGCCATAAAATGAAAGGAAAACAACCCCTGCCGTCAGACAACTCCTAGTCAAGCAGGATAACAGGAACTCTCACTCTGCGATCCTGAACGTCTGGTAAAGAGTCGGCGATACTGTCTCGCCGTCATGGGTCAAGAAGGTCCAGGCACGTCATCCTCCCTACGCCTAACTCTACTTCCCTAACTACTCCCCTAGGATAATTACCCATGGGTAGGAATGTAGGGTTGCCACATCTGACCATGCTTGGGGAAATATTCAGGCGGATACGACCACATGTGGTGAAATGGTAACCGCTGGCAGATCCGGAAGTCTCTAACCAAACTAGCAGATGTTGATCCAAGCATATGGAAGTATACGATAACCAAATCGGTATACACCGTGGTATGTTCGGAGAAGTCGATCTCCCAACCCGCGTCGTCCCAGTATGATACTGCAGCTCAAAATCCCCCCAGACGGGGATCCTCGGCTCCGTCCCCATCAGCAAATGCATGAACTGTGCCATCCTCAACAGTAGTCTCCTCAATGCCTGTATCTAACATATATATAGCATATACACACAAAACACACATACAGGGAGATAAGAACAATATCGTTAAAATAAAATGGTAAAGTAGCAGTAAAAGGCAACACAAAGTATATCACAGACACACATTCACGTCATTCTCAAATCATGCATTTAGATAAACCTTAACTACCCAAATTACTCTCACTCATACACACCTATCACCTAGGTATGGACTCGTGGTCACTAATCACCTATGGCTTGCCATACTCCTCACTTCTCAGAGTACGACCCTATGTCACAATGTACACGTCACAACTCAGAGTAACAGTCAGTTGTCCAAGCAACATATCCTACAACATATCTTGCTTCCTTAATCATCATCAAACTCTACACAAAAGTTTAGGAATAGAAATCAAAGATTCTTACCCAAAATTTCTTCCAAAAGACGCAAGACTCTAAGGTTTTTAAACAAAAAAAAACTCTTCATAGTCTCATGTATATGATTAAGGTTCTAGGATTTATTTGGGATAGGAAAATAAAAGAGAAGTTGGGGTTTAAGAGGGAGGAGCTACGGTTTTTTTAAAAGAAGAAGTGGGAGGAGAGTATTTTCTTTCCTTTTTCTATACTTAAAACATAAAGTAAAAAAATGAAATCCTCTCCCCTTCTTTTATCCTAAGCTGATCGACCAAGAGAGGATATGAAGGGACTTTTCATTACACAAATGTTTACTTGGCCAAGAAGAATTAAGAAGATAAGTATCTTATCATATCAAGATTTCAACCAGTTAAAACTCATCATTTTTCACCTAGCCATGTTATTTATTAGGCTAATCAAATTTTAACCACAAGATCTTGTCATGACTCACACAAAGTCATGATTACCTCTCATAAAATGTGGTCCAATAGAAAAATTCTAAGTGTCACACTTTTACTTCGTCCAGTAAATTAATTTACCGACAATCTAATTTACCGCGTAACTAAGAAATTATTCGCAAATAATTTATTCACTAATAAATTATAAATCTAATTTAATATAGTCACAAAATTTCATAGCAAGTCACGATTCGATTTTTATCGAATTCGGAATTCATTATAAATTGTATTGCAGATAGAAAACTATCTGACAGTTCAAAATACTGTGAAAATCCACTTAAAATTTTCCAACGAATGTTGAACCATGAATTAATATTAAATATTAATCCTCAAATTTAATTTTATCTTGATTTAGTTCAATCACTTTTTTAATCAACAAAAATACGCGTCACCGTGTCAAACAAAAAACTTACAAAAAACTCGGTTGATGAATTCACATTAAAAGCAGCATACGTCTACGCTGTCTATTAATCTGAATTAACACCATAAATAATAATTATTGAAAATACATTAACACAATTCCTCATACTCTCAGCAAGTCATTGAGGTGATCAGTCTCTACGACTTACCTTCAAGTATTCTGGATTTTATTGCTAAAACAATTTTTTTTTTTTAAATTGTGATGTTACAGGGTCATTGTGTGTAGTTTCTCCACTACATCAAAAGTAGCCACCTTCTTGAGGGGGGTCAGCCGAAGGTGCTCGGCTAGCATTGTTGCACCAGCCCGAAGAGTGTTAATGTTGAAGGTGGGATCAACGAAGTCAGGAAAATATAGAGTTATCCAAAGCTGCAGGAACCAAAGAGGTCCTAAGGTATTCTTCAAATCGGCACCCTGTTTCAGCCGATCCAGATGTTGAATAGAGTCCGATAGAGGTAAGAGAGGAAGAGTCATCCCCAAGCAACTTGCAGCCCTGGGATGGCTTGGGCCACATATAGCTGAAGCTCTTGGACCACAACAACAGAACTGGTGCAAATGAAGTATTTGGTGAACTAGTAGAGGAGAAAAGTGCAATGCTCAGCATCAGAAACATGAGTGTTTCTTCCCTTTTGATTAGCCGAGACAAAGGATGAGTAGCTGGAATTGTTCCGGTCATGAACAATGTTCAGGTTGGAACTGGGGGTATCATATAGAGATGAGGCCTCTTGGCTAACTAGAGGTAGGCAAGTGATTGCCGCCACGTCAAAAAAGGTTGGAGTGCTCATCCCCTATGGAAAGATGAAGGTGTTGGAGGTAACAGACCAGTAGCCGAGGAAGCCAAAGATCAAACCAATGTTAAGGGTAAGATCTTTAGCCGAGAGCATGATGGCGTCATAAAGACCTATCCTTTTCCATTCCTCACTCTTCGCCGCAACCACCCTTGTATGCCAGCCTAAGTAGTTAGCAGTGGTGCATGGCCAAGGCCTGATCTCGGCTGGGCACCTCTTAATTGTAAACCAATCACAAACGATTCGTAAGCCATACAAGTCAGGGGACAAGTATTCACTGAGGAAGAGCTCTCCGCCTCGAAGGTCGATAGAAGGCCTCAAGGAGCGAGTCCTGAATCGGGTATAGAGGTGGTATAATCCCGTTAGGTGATTGGGCCATTTCTTGAGGAGGAGAATAAGAATCGGTTGATGGGGCAGAAGATTCCAAAGAATCATCCCCACCATAGCTGTGCTCGTGGTTTTGTGAATCGGATGCAGAAGACATTGTTGTAAAAAGGGGAAGTGCAGAAACAGAAATTAGGGTTCAAGGTTTGAACAAGTTTGAAGGAAAAGTGATCACTCGAACGGTTGGGGCATTTATTTAAAAGAAGAAAGCACGCGCGGCTAGCGATAAGGTTTGTTGAATCATCATCGAGTGGCAGCGCAGTCATCGGGTGAAGATAAACTAGTTGTTCAAAGTCATTATGGCTAGCATTAAATGCTTTGACGTGATTAACGATTGGTGGTTGAGCTCCTATTAAGCTTAGGCTAAAATTTAGAATTGTTTAAAACTTAAGGAGCATCATAAGGGCAGCCGATTGCTGAAAAGTTTAGCCGATGCAGCTTAAACAGGTGTTGATTGCTACAAAGCTATCGACTAGTTGAAAGCTACCGAATAAGGAAACGGTAGGAATTGACCAAGAGTTTGAGATAAAAAGTCATGGGACATTGGCGCCAAAAGGTTCAAAATCAGCTCTTGAGGGCCCTCAGCGTATTTGAAGCATGATAATTGTGCTCCTCAGTTGAGGATAAGGCAGTTACTCCATGAAGCGCATGAAAATGGCAGTTGAGGGACACACGACCGCTTGTTGGCATCTACCAACGTAGTGGGAGCGTACAGTGGCCAATAGGGGGCAGTTACAATTTTTGTTTTTCTCTTTTGTATATATACATCTTACTGAGAAATTGTACAGACACACTCAATCAATCAAACAACTATTTTTCTCTCGCAATTTACAGCTTTCACTTAACCGATTTTATGTCTTTTAGCCTTAGTTTAGCGTAGATTCACCAATCCCAATGCTTTCTGGAGTAGTTGGGAAATCCATAACTGAGAATTAGAGTTTCGTTCTCGGTTTAATCTCTTGACAGGAGTAAATTTGTCAGCTGAATATTAGCCGATTCCTCGGCTGATTTGTTCATGCAAACAACTAATATTTTTTTTTCACAACATTAATAGATGCTTAACTACCATCGCTATATCTTCCACCTTTTCCTTTGAAATCTCTTCTTGTGATCCAAAAGCCACATACAAAACACAACACTTCTCTTCCACCTTCTCATCCAACCATCACACCCACCTGGGTTTCTTACCTGCAAACAATTGCAATTATTTTGATACGAGAGTTGTACGAATTTTTCCGCACCACTTTTCTTTTACTCCACGAAAAAACCAGTAAATATTGTATATAATATGTTGAAAAAGAGAGGGATTTTTTTTTCCTTATCTTTTCACTCAGATTCACCTCATGCATTGGGTTAGGTTTTGTTTCTGGAAGAAAGATTGTGAGTGAGATGTAACACCACAATTTTTATGAAGATTATTTTATAGTTTTCGACCACTTGGAAATAAATCAAAGAGATTGATCACTTCAATGGTTTGTGAAAAGTGCGAAGAACTGCAAAGATTTGTTGTAAACAATTCGTTGTTTTGGCAATTAATTCGAATTAACAGACAGTGAAGACGTATACTATTTTTAATATGAATTAATCCTGAAAAATATGTAAACTTGTTGTTTGATTAAAGGAAATTATTTTATTGAAGGAGAAATAATTTTTAGGACTTAATAAATACTTTTAAGTCACAGTTTGAATTTTCAACATTTAGAGGATAATTAAATTTTCACAGTTTTATGTCATTTAATATGACTTTTATTTTAGTGATTTTGTATTGACGATTTTATTGTTTGAATACTATCTAGATGATAAGAGAAATTGGAATTAGTGATCCTCACTAATTTATAGCCTTTACTACACTGCTAGAATTTTGTAAAATCCTGCTGTAATGAAGCTATCAGGTGAGTTTCTAACTGAAACATACTCAAACGTGATCCAAATTTTACAAAATTTTAGATATTAGTATTTTTCAATTTTTATGATTTATTGAAATTTTTTGGAAATTTTTGGGCATCAAAAGACATATAAGGTATTTTCTACGCCTAGAAATTACCTAACAGTAACTTTTAGCTCGTAAATCGAGAAAGCAATATTCATAGAAATACTTATAATGTGTTAAGAGACAATTTGATTGATTAATAATTTTTTTATTGTGGAGTCATTTATTAGATTTATTTTTAGAGTTTTTGGATAAAAAACCCTAATAAACGCGAAACGCCGCGCACCCGATTGATTGAGAACGCGACAAAATAAAATCTAGATATTTTGGGGGCTGAGAGGCGATGAATCCAGGGATTAGGGGAGCTGAATCTTGGGCTTGGAAGGTTCTATGACATGTGTTACATGGTGATTACTAACTAAGTAAATGGTCGGTAGTTTAGGTGGTTACTTTGTAACTATTTAGTCATGATCCAACTAAATGATCAAATTTTCTTCCCATCTTCTCCCCATTAATTTCGTGACCCCTCTTCCTCATTTGGACTTCAGTTCCTTCATTCTCCATTGTTGGTTAGAGAAAGAAAATTTTCTTGAGAGAGAAACTTATGATCTTGAAGAACTTAGTGATTAAACCTTGTAATCTTCACTCCTTTCTTCTCCTTCTTGTTCAATCATCATCATCCTTGATTGGTAAGCTTCATAACCCATACTCTTTTACTCTTTGCAGCCATGGATGGGTTTTCTTGGATTTAGAGTTGTTTTTGCTTAGAAATTGTTAGATCTTGACATATTAGCATGATTACTTCTTAGATCCATCAATTTCCTTCAAGATTGAGTATTTTTCATGAATTTAAAATTTGAGAAACCCCTAGATCTGGAATAGGCCGAACCTAGGGGCTGTTCTTAGGGTTCTATTTTTGTGTTTTTAAGTAATTGGAAGTTAGATCTTTGAGGTTTTTGGCTTAGTACACTTAAATCTAGTCATATATGCATGTTAAGCAAGATTTGAGAAATTTAATTGGTTAAATTTTGGGGCTGGAAACCGCGGCATATATACATGATTTTGGTGATGTTTTAAAATGTTTTAAAGTGTATAAATGTGATTAAGAAGTTGGTTTTTTGTTAGGGCTTTAGATCTATAAAGAGTTGTATGTTTGAAGCTTTGAAAATGGTTTAAAATAAAATAAATTTTGGGGCTGTTTTGGAGATGTAAAAATAGTGATTTATGAACATGAATTGAGTGAGATTTAACTTGTTTTTAAGTGTATTAAAGTGGTAAAGAAAGTGGTTTATGACAGGAAGTTTTGGATTTAACAAAATGATAATGATTTAGGAGTTAATGGTTTAAACTTTGAAGTTGTTTGGAAGCCTTAAAAACCGTGGCACTTTGAGGGAATTTGGGGCATGTTCTTAACTTGTTTTATGCCTAAAGTATGTTGTGAAAAGTGGGTAGTGACTTGATTTAGCAAAGTATTTCAAAGAGGTTTGATTTTTGGAAAAAGAATTGTCATATGGCTTATGATTTGTTTCAAAACAATAATGAAATTTCTTCCAATTTTTTATGACATGTTTTAGTGCTTTAAAAAGTTGTTCAAAATTGGCAAAATACTATTCAAAGTGGTAAAATACTATTCAAAGCGGTAAATTTTAGTTTAGGTATTTTTCTAAGTGTGTAGCTTTTGTAAGAGCTTGAAAACTTGCATGGTTTGAACTTGTTTCATGACATATGACTAGGTGTGATCCAAATGGGATTAAGTGAGTGATTATTGGGTCTTTAGAAACCCTAAACCTGTGGTTGCCCTAGGGACATTAGATTTGAGTTTTTAGTTCTAATTGATTGAACTTTTATTGTTAAGGTTCGTGCGAGGTACGACTTGACGGCAACTTTTGGATTACCTCTTTTGGAATGCGTTCGAGGTAAGGAAAATTCTTATATAATGAGTTTGGGCTTTTCGCCTTGATTGTTGATTGGTTTGGTTGGTTGATTAATTGTGTGGTAGTACTTGTAGTATCGCTATGTGTTGTACGAAATGCTGTAACATGTTGTAGTATACTGAATTGTTATGCGCTGTATGAAATGTTGTAGCATGTTGTAGTATACTGAATTGTTACGTGTTGTATGAAATGTTGTAGCATGTTTTTGGCCTTGCGTAGCAACATTGATTTGTATTGAGTGTCTTAAATCATGCTTGATTTAATTTGGACTTGGAATTGATTGGAATATGGAAAATATTGTTGATGATAATGGATTAATTAATAATGCGTTGATCGACTGTTATTGGTTTGACGATTTACAATTGTAAATCTGATGCGATTTCACAAGCCGAGTTATGATTTCATAAGTGAAATGTTAAGGGCATTTTGACTTAAAAGTAAGCGTAAGGGTTTTAGTACAACTAGCCAAAGCTTAAAAAGAATTTTCAATGGAAACATGGTAGGAAAAGAACTTGAGTAAACATTGTAAATTGTGAAAGCGGTTGAGTTGAATAATGTGTTTGAAAAAATTCTGGCTAGGAAAGACTTGGTAATTAAGACTGTTCGCATCACCTCTCTTTCCTGGGAATTATCCTAGCGTATTATTTAGCACAGCTAGGATTCCAACGACCTAAAGCTAAAGTGCATTTTCAGATATAATAGTACAAAGGAATGACACATGAACAAAGAAAAAGATTTCAAAAGATTTCTAAAGAATAAAATGTAGAGAACCAAGAGTTCCTATTGAGCATACGGGTCATGTGTCCTGTGTTGGGACTTGACGTCCGACTTGCGTGCACATTTTCTTGATTTAGGATTGGACCTAGTGTTCCGTATGGCGTGCCTAGTATCTCAACCTAAAAATTGAGCCTAGTGTTCCGCATTACATGTCTAGAGTTATGATCTGAGTTTGAGACTCGCGTTCCGCAAATGAACACCCAGACCTTGGGTCCTATGTTTTGAACTCTAAGTAAATTGAGATTTGAAATTCACTCAATTGAGCGAGTTGAGGTTTCGTCGATCCGCATTGATTAATTAAAACATATCACGGACGCTACTAAAGGTGAGTGGGCCACCCCAAAGAATTGGATTGATGCATACCAATCATGAAGCTTTCAAATTTGGAGGCAGTTCCCAGTGTCCTGGACTTTCTGACCTAGAGACAGTTCTCGGTGTCCTGGGACTTTTGGGCCTAGAGGCCGTTCCTAGTGCCCGGCCTGGAGGCTGCTCCCAGTGCCATTTTACCCTTGGTAGGGGAATTTTGTTCGGACCTGAAAAACAAGTTTCTCGTCTCCTGCTGACCTTGTTTAAGGTTGCAGGTGTATACACAAACTCGTTCATAATGCATTGGCATGCATAATTAACCACATTGGAATATGTGATGACTTGATCGTTGATCTATTGCTTGATTTGTCTGCTCACATGCAAATGTGAGCATATTGTGATGACTTGATCGTTGGTCTGTTGGTTGTTTTGTCTGTTCACATGCAAATGCTTGATATACCATGATGATGTGTGTGGTCTTTTAAGTATGTATATGTATATAAAGGCATGTTGTTGTATTATATATATATATTGTTTGCATGCGACATAGTCTATGATAAACTTGTGGACAAAGAATTTACCCTTGCACTGTTGTTGGAATGGGCATTCTCATAGATGTTACCAAATGGAGGTTCACATTGCTGCTGCTGTTCTATCCTTTCCAAAAGTATTGAAGAATCAGCCAGTGGAGGAAGATTCCTCTGAGTGCTCTATGTTCGGATCTTGCTAAACGGTTTCTCAGTAAGAGTCATAGTTGTTGGCCAGCTTTGCTTAGGGTACTGTCTCTGTGATTTGCGTAATAAACCATTGTTCTGTAATTACTCTTTTTAGAAACCTCGCCTCAGTGCAAAATAATTATGTTATATTTTATGTTATGTGAAGCATTCATTGTGATGTGATATACTCTGATATTTGATAAAAGACTGATTTCTCATCATTTAGAAATTGTAGTACTCTTCATGTTTTATTTTTGAAAAGGGTTTTCAAAGGAAAGAAAAAAAAATTCACTCCTATTTTTCATTGCGAAATACAGAAGAGTACTTTTTAATGAAAGCATATAAGTATCAAATGTTTTCGGCATTAGATTGGGTTGCACAGTAGCTCTCTAAAAACGGTGTGTTACATGAAACAACAATGGAACATATGAAAGAAAGAGAGAAGGACAGGGACTAATATGTCCCAAATTATGCAGGGACTAATCTGTCCCTTTTTTGTTTCTGTCATTGAACATTTGAACCAGACACTAATTTGGTCCAAAAATATAACACATGTCAATGTAGTTACACGCTAGCACCCTTTAACGACCCACATCAGCACTTAACGTTACACATCACCAATTTAGCTAACGTTTTTGGAGGCTATGGACGAAGGAACTAACGTGTCCCTATTTTGAAATTGTCAGGGACTATTTCTGGACTTATTTTTTGACAGGGTTGTCAGGGACTAAAATGAAACTTTACTCTAAAGTTAATTAGCTATCAAACCCATACTAGTCCCTAAAGCATAAAAAAGAGGTCGCATGTAACTTAATTTGCTATCAAACACATATCGTTCATCTATATAATCGTATAAGAGCATGTATTGATCAGACTCATTTACTTTATGCATGGAACACATGGTTGGACATGAAGCCATTGTTGTTTGCTATACAAATGTGCTTGTAAGCTTTGGCAAAATCCTCTCACATATTCAATATTTGTGATTGATTTTGGGTATCTGTTCCCAGCAAAGGGTTGCTAAAATTACCTTGAAAGTATCAAAAGATAATATGGTATAAAGTGATTCAGAGATAAATCCAAAAAATCTCAAAGTTGTACAAAAAGATTAACATATTTTATAATAGAAATGTCAAGCTAACATTTGATTTTCATGATAAATGAGGTTGCAATATCATCAGTTCGATATAATACTATAATATAAACAGATAATCTGGAATAGTTCCCAAATTTTCATGTAATAGTTAAACTTGTTGACTCAAAGGAATGAAAAACATGTTCCAATATCGTTTTTGTATATGGGTGAAGAGGGCTCTCTGCTTTATCACTATGAGCAATATTTAGATGATAGAGATTTTTTAATACTAACAGATGCAGAAAAGACCCTGCTTTGAATTACAGCATATTTGAGCTAAAGAATTAAATACTGAAATTTGAATTGGACATGAATCATAATCATGTTTTGATGCATATTCTTTTTTTTTCTTTTTTTACAAAATTGTGATGCATATTCTTGATTAGCATTAAAATGCTTGTTGAAAATCCCTGCATTATCTGAACATGTAATTAGTAATTGAAATAAGTAAGGACAATTGATGTTCTCTAAGAACAAATAAACGTAAACCATTTAAAAAAAACAAATAAACGCAAACAAAAAGTTTCCATTCTTTTCCTACTTAGCATTTAATTTTTTATTGGAAAAACTTTATTGCATGATATTAAATTATTTCCGTATCTTCAATTGGCAATTTGAAACTTTGGTTGTCATCCATTTTTTAAAACGTGACTTTTTTTTTTGGTTCGATTGTTAGCCTTTAAAACGTGACTCATATTTATTACTCCCTCTGGTTCTCAATATAGGAGAAAAAAAGGTGTTTTTTAGGTTTTCAAAATATAAGAGATATGTGAGATAAAAAGGTGTTTTTCATTGGAAAAAAGAGTGTTTTTCTTGGTTTTGATGAATTAGGGTTTTGTCTCTTATATTTAGGACCGGAAGGAGTATCATTTAATACAAATATTACAATTCCTTCTAAATATTTAGAGCTAACTAGGTTGTCAGGTTCGGAATTAAATTGTTACTCATTTAGATTCTCCATTTGCCATTTTTTTTTGTCGGTCATGTTGGATTACTGCAAAGCTGTCAAGTGTACACCGATCCATTTTGTTGATTCCTAATTGTATAATAAAGGATTATTGTAAAAATAATTAAATTTTCGACGATACCCCTTCAAAATTTAAAGTAAACATGAAAATTAGCATAAAAATATAGTAAACATGAAAATATTTTTATTTTCTCCTTCATATCGATTTCTACAAACATATGCCAGTTGCATAACTAAAAATTGGGTATCAATGTCGGGAAAAATATAAATACCTATCCATTATTATGTTAAGCAAGTATCGCAATCGATAAAAAGCTCCTGTTCCGATTTTGTATCTCGCTCACCCTCCCTCCAATTAAAATTTGACAACTCAAGGTAAAGAAATAGGAGGAAATTAAAAAGAGAGGACATAAATGTAAATTTAAACGTCACACTCGAGACATATCCTTGTTATGACATGTCTCACACAGGAGTAAATCTAAGGTGGACCACGATGAACCACCCTTTTGAACAGCCATTCTGGCCATTTCAGCAATCTCCTTAACCTTCTTCCTTGCTTCTTTTCCTCTCTCTTTTTCCATCAGCTCCCTCACTGTCTTCTTCAAGCCTTCTCGTTTCACAAACCCTCTGACAGAACCATTGCAAGTCTCCACCCTAAACCCCACCTTGATCTCATCCTCCACCATTCTTGCATTCAAATGCTGCTCTGCCATCATGGGCCACGCTAGAATAGGAACCCCAGCGCAAATGCTCTCCAACACAGAGTTCCACCCACAGTGGCTTAGAAACCCTTCCACGCTCTCATGCTTCAATATCTCCCTCTGATCCACCCAATCTCTCGTCACCATTCCTCTCCCTTTCACCCTTTCTTCAAACCCTTCTGGCACACCCCCTTCATCCTTTCTCACCACCCACAAGAAATTCACCATCGATTCCTCTAACCCAATCGCTATCTCTTCCACCTGTTCCTTTGAAATCTCTGCTTGTGATCCAAAAGCCACATACAAAACAGAACGCTTCTCTTCCAACCACCGCACCCACTTTGGTTTCTTACCTGCAAACAGTTACAATTATTTTGATACGAGGGTTGTACGAATTTTTCTGCACCGCTTTTTTTTATTCCACGGAAAAACCAGTATATAATGTATATAATATGTTGAAAAGAGAGGGATTTTTTCCTTATCTTTTCACTCAGCAGGGGCATAGGAAAATGGAGTGAACCAAACATTAATAGTCAAATGGTGGTAAACCGTGATGGCAAAAAATATATTCATATAAAAATCATTTTTA
Source organism: Calophaca sinica (assembly GCA_037113605.1). Classification (NCBI taxonomy): domain Eukaryota; kingdom Viridiplantae; phylum Streptophyta; class Magnoliopsida; order Fabales; family Fabaceae; genus Calophaca; species Calophaca sinica. The sequence continues at coordinate 31,588,698 of CM073731.1, forward strand.
TATTCTTTTAATTTTTTTAATACATGCTCATAGAAGAAATTTGTTTTATTCCACGGGAAACCACGTGGCCATGTACAGTGCAAGGCGATGGCCTTAGAGCATCTTTAGTGCAAAACAACTAAATGAGTTGCTTAAATTGCTTTTTGTGGGCCCATATTGCCACATAAGATTTAAGCAACCCATAAGCAACACAACCACAATTTGCTCCAATGGTGGTTTCTTGGAAACAACCCATCTTGACCCCATATGTTTATATTATTTTATTTCCACTTAATTTTTTATCCAAATTTAAATATTAATTCAATTATTTTAATTAATACATATAAAAATATTAAATATTAAAAAAATAGAAATTTTGGTTTAATTAATTTTTAGCATAATAAATTTAAAACAATAAGAAATACATAATATTAAATAATAAAAAACGATGTGAAATACAAAAAAATAAAAAGAACAAAATAATACATTTTAACAGAAATAAAAAATATTACATAAAAATTTAATTTTAGTTATTTTCATGTCCAAACCAAGCTCCCAAATATGCTCCACCAAAAATATGCTACATAAGTCCTGCTAATTTCTTCTTAATAATTTCACAACAAAATTATGATTTTCAAGTTGCGCATCATCCATCACGATACATCCTTCATGAGGATTTCATACAATCTTTGGTATGCTCTCCGCCTCCTTTACCTTGCACTCGCCTCCTTTGCCTCGCTCTGCAAGCTTTGCCTCGGCTATTTTTGTCATGGCAATATTTTTCTGAGATATAGCGACTTCCATTGCGATCAAATCTACAACGGGTGTTGCTATTTCCTTGCTCTTCCTTTTTCTTGCCTTTTTGTCCAATTAGGCGATCTGTTGGGATTGATGAGTCATATTCTTCACAACTAATTGGCGATCTGGATTCGATGATGATGAGTACGTCCAGATCACTTGTCTTTGATCTCTTTGAAGAGTTGTTCATTGATTCTCCTTTCCATTTAGGCTCATTTCTCAATAACCTCCATGCATGCTCAAATTTGAAACGCTCCTTTGCTATTTGAGAATAAAGCTTAAACGCCTCGCCATGACATCATTCTCTCGATTTACCGCTTGTGTTGTCTCTAATGACTATTTTGTAGCACCCGCATAAAACTTTATCTTGAAGCATTCATCTTATGCCATCGAGATTTCAGGCACCCGCCTCCTCTCTATAAGTCGCTCGCGATAGTTGTTATAGTTATCTCTTATTCTTGCCCAAAAGCTATCCGCTTTTTGGTCAACTCCCACGATTGGATCTTTTGAAATGTTGAGCCATGTGCGAATAAGCAACTCGTCTTACGGTGATTCGAACACGACACGTTTGTTCTTCTTAGTAGTACCCTCTTCTTCTTCATTAGCGTAATGTTTTCCAATTGAGTGGAGAAGCGGTGGGACTTGAGACTCGGAGATGGACCCGATTGGTGATTAGGTTCATTGTTAGGAGACTCCATGTTCTTTGTTGGTACCCATTGGAGGCCTAAACCACATGGTGGGATTGGGCGTTGTTGTGGTGGATACATAAACTGGTGGGGATTTTGAGAATTGTTCTTAGGAAGGGTTGGTTTTGCAAAAATTCATGTAGGCCATATATTGAAGATGATTGGGATCCATTTGACAAAAAATAAACAAGATTGAGACTTGATAACAACAAAAAAAATAGAATTGAAAGATGACAAAGTGAGTGCAAAATGAAGTCAATAACCCTACATATTTGTATATGAGATAAAATTATGGCCGTTTAATGTTGAAAGCGGATCAATTTTATCTACAACGGATAAAATTATGGCCGTTTAATTTTATCTACAACCTGGTCAAGCAGGCGTATTTTAATTTTTAACGCATTTTTTTGCTTGAAGCTTCCAGATGCTCATTTGCTCGGCCTTCATTTCTTCATTTCTTCATCCTTCGCTCGCCTCGGCCTTCCCTTCGCTCGCCTCGGCCTTCCCTTCTTCATTTCTCCATTTCTTCGCTCATTGCTCAGCCTTCCCTTCTTCCCTTCTTCATCAGCCTTCCCTTCTTCCCTTCTTCCCTTCTTCATCAGCCTTCCCTTCTTCCCTTCTTCGCCGCCTCTTCCCTTCTTCCAGCCCCGCCTCTTCTACTTCACCTCTCCGTCGGACATCTCGTCAGACCGCCTCTTCTTCTCCCCCAAACTCTTCTTCTCCCTCAATCCTCCGCACGCCCCACGCCTCGACCTTCTCGTGTTTTTGCTTCGTCTCCCTCTCCTCTCTCATCTCTCGCCCCATCGCCAGATATGACCCGGATCGCGGCGAGATCGCGACCACCATGGCCGGATCGACGGATCGTGCTTCCTTCGCGACCACCATGACCAGATCTGTAATTTATTGTGATTACGTAATTTTTGTGATTACGTAATTTATTCTTTTGATTTGTATGTTTGTTTTGTAGTTTTTAATTTAGATCTGTGATTTTTATTTCATTTTCTGTTTCACCATCTTCATTTTCATGGTTTCTATGTTAGGTTCATTGTTTACATTTGTGAATCTGTTTTTTCCACTCGTTTTGGATGATTTTACGTGATGATGTGTGAGAAAAAATAATTTTTAAAGATAAGATACGGTTGTTGAGGGTTGGCGAGAGAAATGTCGTAAATGATAAGAAATGGCACGTCAGCAAACTCCAACGCAAGTTTCTTATATCTGCCGTTCCATATAGTTTAGCAACGGGGTAGTTTACCCCGTTAAAGATGCTCTTAAGCCACATTTTTTTTTTTACTATTTAACTTGATTTAACTTGACAAGTGGTTCATATAACAAAACCTAATTTTGCTTATAGTAGCTTTATGGTCTAGTGACTAGTGCGTCATGTTTCAACTTTCGTCTTGTGTGCCCTACTGTTTTTCAATAAAGGTGAGGGGGAATTTTTTTCTTTATCTTTTCACTGTTCTAGAAGCAGTGAGATAGGAAAGTGGGGGTGAACCAAACAATAGTCAAAAGCCCATTCGGTGTGGTAGACCGTAGGGGTGGACGGCGGTCGGATTCGGGCGGATTCGAGCGTAAAATTGTTGATCCGCTCAAAACCGTAAAGCATAAAACTACATCCATTTCCGTCCGTTCCAGCCAACGGATTCAGCGGGTGGCGGGTTTCGCGGGTATCGGGTTCATTGGGTCGGTTAACTCCATTGACAGAAGGAGAAGACATAAAGCAAGCAAACAATTTATGAGATCACAAGAAAACACAGGTTAGTCACTGTTGTCACAAACGCCGTACCCAGACCAGTCACGGCGTCCCCTTATCCAGATCCAGTATTGTCGCATTTCTACCACCATCTCTCCTCTCTCCCGCCCTCATCGCTCTCTGTCTCTACTCTCTTCATGTCTCCTTTCCTCTCCCTGTCGAGTCAGCAACATCCGTGCTCACAGACGTAGAACAATGGCTAGAGTGAAACTAATCGAGAAGAAGAAGAAAGAAAATAAACAAATATTGAAGAATAATGAAGAGAGAGCAAGAGAGAGAGGGGGAAAGAGCAAGAGAGCAAATCATAAGGAAAAAAAAGGGTCTTTCTCGAAAACGGATTCAGTACAGTCGCGAGATCCCCGAATTCACACATTCAGCTACTCAGTACTATCCGATCTTGATCCGATGGCTCTGATTTAAAGTATGTAAATCAGGTATTAAAAATATTTAAAATGCTCTCTCAAAATCTGAACCAACCAATCTTGATCAGACGGTGCTGAGATGGTGACTGTGTGAATGTAGGGTGCCAACGACTGCAGAGAATCCGGATTCGTCTTTCTCTGCTTTCGGTGTCTTTGTGAATCAGAGTTTCTATGTCTAACACTTTGACTCGTCCAATTATTATATTATTTAGCTTTTAAATTTTAGGCTTAAATATAAAATTAGTTCCAAAAATTCATAAAGTTTGTTTTTAGTACTAAAATAAAAATTGAAGGTTTTTAGTCTCTCAAATTTAAAAATATTTTTCTATTAGTCCTTTATGTTGTTTTGTGTCGCTTATGTGACAGGGACTAAAAACGAATTTTTAAAATTTTTGGGACAAAAAAGAACTTTTAGAACTTTTTAGAGAGTAAAAATATTCAATTTTTTTTTAAGACTAAAACAAACTTCACGAATTTTTTTGGACTAATTTTATATTTAAACCTAAATTTTATAACATGAAAGTACTATAATGACATAAATAATAAATAAGTACCTTCAATCAAAAAAAAGTAGTAATAATAATAATAAATAAGTACCCACCAGAAAAAAAATAATAAATAAGTAATAATATTTGATACCTGCAGGTTCGGAAGAATTCTTGGGGGGCTGTTCAGCGAGACAAAAAGGGCCAACGCACCAGCTCTTAGGAGAACATTCGGCGTTCATGTAGTCAGCAAAGACAGGCTCCAGCTCATAGAAACTATTAACTAACATACCATAACTGCCAACTGTGGCTGAAAACGTTTTCATACGGAACTCGTGTACAATACTCGTGGGTTCGGGGGTTCTGAACGAGGGATCGAAGTCTTCCTTACAGAGTTTGACCCAAGGGAACCGAGGCAAAGTGACTAACTCATCTTCAGGTTGTGACCCTTGAAGATTCCCCAAACGCATCGCTTCTCTGGAAAGGCTATGACTGTAGCAGCTCATGCCGTAGAAGACCAACCTCGGGACACCGAACCTGGCGGCTGACTGTTGGGTCCACCAAAGGAAGCCGTCGGTGACCATGAAGTTGACACGTGATGGAAGGAGAGTCTCCAGGGCTTGTTCAAAGTGGGGCTGCATCGCTGACGTGGCGTTTGCGAACACGTAGAAGAGGGACATGGAGGTAAGCTTGTCAGTGCTCTCGGTTCCGGCGGGGACGTCCGGGGAGATGTTTTCAGGGAAGGGGATGGTGATGATGGTGGTTGCAGTGTTTTTGAGGGACTCGGCCACGAAGGCGCGGTTGGCTGGGGTGGTGAAGATGGTGACGGCGGCGTCGCGGTTGAGGAGGAAGCGGGCGAATTGGAGAAGGGGTATGGTGTGGCCTTTGGACATGAACGGGAAAAGAACAACGTGTGAAGGGATTGATTCAATTGAACTCATCGTCTTTGATCGGTGGTTAATTGCTGTGAATTGAGTGTTGGTAATTGGCATTTGCTAAAGGAACTAATATTATATAGAGTTATAGACTGTACGTACGTTCTTCCAAAAAAAAAAAAATAGACTGTACGTACGTGCTTGTCATCATTCGGTCTTGATATTTTATGAATAGCTGGACACGGTCATAATTTTAAGACTTATCCCCGTTTTTATTCCTAAGCAAAAGTCACTTTTTACGTATGTTTTTTCAAAAAAAATAGACTTTACGGACGTGTTTGTCATCATTCGGTCTTGATATTTTATGAATAGCTAGACACAGTCATAATTTTAATACTTACTCACTCCGTTTTCATTTATAAACAAAAATTACTTTTTATGTTTATTGAAAAATATATGTATCTGGTCCAATTCAATAAACGTAAAATGTGACTTTTACTTATAAATAAAAACGGAGAAAATATTATATTTGGAGACTTCAAATAACTCAACACTCATCCAACACATTTCTCTATTTTTATCTCTCTCTTCTTATTTCATCATCTATTTATTACATTTATCACTCATCTTTCTTCTATTCTTATATATCTTTCAAGGTGTGAATGAGTGTTGGGATGTCAAAAAAACAGTTTTCTAATTTTAAAATGGGATTTGGTATTTAGTACGGGCACTGACGAATCCACTGCGTGTCTAGCAGTTGCCCCACAAAGTTAATTTTTTTATTTAAATAAACATATTTGATACTCCCTCTATTTCATATTCAACGACTTTTAAGTTTTTCTCACAAAAATAAAGAAAAATAATAAATAGTTTAATAAGTGAAATAATTTTATTAAATTATTCCTATTAACTATTTGAGTATAAATTATTGTCATAAATGTATAGTGAAATATATTGAATTGAGAGTGATGTACACACTATTTATTTGGAGAAAAATTGGAAAAAAATAATTAATGATGCATTGCAAACATAAAATGACACTTAATTTGAAAATCTTTTTTTCCCTAATGAGACAGTCAATTTGAAATGGAGGAGTAAAAAAAAATTACCCCAATAAAATAAGGTGTTTGCCCCATAAGTCCCCCCACACATTTTTTCCATAAATATCCCTGACCGGATGTACGCATCACGCATGTACGCATGTACGCATCCGTAAATACCCCTACCCCATAATGGAGGGTTTAGTGGCGTCCGGATGTATGTATCCGAATGTGTGTCGCTGTGGTCCAGATGCGCCCATTCAGATGTTTGTTATTTAGTGTTTTTTATAATTCCAAATCATTAAAATTAGTTAGTTTTTTCTTATAATTTTCACCTCACTGAAATTAGTTAGTTTTTTTTAATTACCTAGTTTTTTTAAAAAAAATTACAACTTTCAATTAAAAATGACTAAATAAATTATCGAGCTAAATAAATTATAACGCAAAATAAAATATAATGCTAAATAATTATAAAATCATTTAAAATAGTTCCAAAATAAATACATATCTAAAAAAAAGCAACACAGTCAATAGAGGTCACTGCGTCGACCGTGACCTCTTCCTCTAGTAGGTCATAGTGCTAAGGAATATTTTGAATTGAGTGTGCAATATTCACTGGATAAGAAGCTGAGATCAGAGGATATAGAGCGTGCTTCTCACATGCTTCTATAGTGGACCAGATGCTTGCTAAGATGTAAGACCGATGCTGACTTGAAGTCATGTGTGTTTAGATGTGCTCCACGTGTCTTATTCTTGAGATACCAAATGCTCGCAAAGAGCTAGTATCAGACGCAAGCTTGTTTACCAGATGCTAGCTTTTCAGCGCTTGATTTCACTTGTAACTTCCTTCTTCTTGCTTTAGTGGTGTTCTTGATTTGTACAAATACTTATAATGATAAGTCCTACACACTTTAAGACTTATTATAAGATAAATTGTTCTTACTTAGATACTTTGTTATCATCAAAATTATTGAGGGTCTATATTTATCAGTCGTTTAGGTTCCAACAATTTTCCCCTTTTTGATGATGATAAACATCTATAGTTGATGAAAAATTTATTTTAGAAAATACTTTCAAGGGTCTTCCCCTGAGTTCAATATTCCTATAAGTGCATATTTTCTAAAAGTTATAGCTAAGATCTAGAGCATATAGTTTATAGCACTATCAGATGCATAGCAATCAAATGCTCGAAATGTACACATAATACATAATATGATGATTATCAATGCATGTTTATGTGTTACTTAGCGTTCATCAATCTTTACCTTTTACTCCCTTTTTTTTCACCAGACAAAAATAAGGTAGAATAAACAACATCATAGTCAAAACAAAAAAAGAATAAAATAAATAAATAAGACAATGTTGTGAAAACGCATTTTATTGAATTAAAAAAAATAAAGAAAATGGTGGACAAGAAGCTGAGGAATGGATTCAAAAAGAAATCTCAGCAAGGTCATAATCAAGTTTTCTAGGCGCTTAATCTTCTGAGAGGACTCCTTCAGCTTGGTGTAACATCCCAATTTTTAGAAATGGGATTATATATTATTAATATTAGTTGTACATGAATATCGGCTTTGATTTATCTATTTGATTTTGTTTAAGTGTGTTAATATTGTTTTCTAAACTGTATATGCGCTTGTTGGCTAACAATATACATGGTGTATTTGATATAGATAGTGATTGATTATTACTTTTTGATAAATAGGATAAAGAAATTATTTTATGATTTCAGTAACATAATTTAATTTTAAAACTAGTTTCAGTCACAGATTGATCTGTGATCCATTCTGAATAATTGATTTCTAATCCGGTTCATCTAGTCAATCTTTTTCTCTCTCTTTTAAACTTAAAATTTTAATCATGTCTTTCAAAATCCATTTCCAATGACACCCCTCCTTTTACTAATTACGGCCCTTTACCACATAACCTATAGTACACCTTACATTTTACTGTATTTCCACACCATATCGTACCCAAAACCCACTCTTCCCCGCCCTTTTCTCTCTTTTCCCTCACCTGCCGTAACAACCCATGGTTTCTAGAATCACTCTTTTTCATTTCAACTAGCTATGCACGGTGACTTCGTTTTTATGTATTTTTAAAATATACTTATTTATAAAAATAAAATTATATATTGTGACAGATATAATTAATTTTTTAGTTTCAAAAAATTGAAAAAATAAGAGTAAGCAACATATGATGTTTTCCGGTCAGGACTCAAGAGTAAAAGAATCATTTACAAATAATAATAATATTTATAAAATTGTTATGTGATAAAAAAAACAATAAAATTATATTGCTAACATGTAATGTTTCCCCACCAGAATTCAAGAATAAAATAATTATTTATAAATAATAAAGATATTTATAAAATTTTGATACGTGATCAAAGACGATGAAATTATAACATGTAATATTTATCCGCTGAGACTTAAAAGTAAGATAATTATATATCATTTATCATTTACAAATAATAAGAACATTTACAAAGATAAAAATAAAAAATAAAGAAATAAAAAACATTAAGAAAAAGCAAACAAATAAGAAATATAAATATAAGAAAAATAGAAAAAGTAAAAAGTAAAAAAACACACGCGACGCAAAAGTAAATAATCATTATAAATAGTAAAATACTTATGAAATTTGATATGTGCTCAAAGACGATGATATTATGTCAATAACATGTAATGCTTCCCCTTCAGAACGCAAAAGAAAAGTAATCATTTATATCGATGCCGTAATATTTCCCCATTGAGAATCAAAAGTAAAATAATCATGCATAAGCAATAAAGACATTTATAAATTTTGATACGTGATCAAAGACGATGAAATTATGTCGACGACATAAAATGTTCCCCTTTAGGGACTTAAAAGTAAAATAATCAGTTATCGTTTATAAATAATAAAAACATTTAAAAAGATAAAATAAAATAATAAAATCAAAAAACTGAAGAAATAAAAATATTAAGAAAAAACTAAAAGAAAATAAGAAATATAAATTTAAAAAATAAAAAAATTAAGAAATAAAAAAATCCCGAATCAAAAATAAAATAATTATTTATTTATAAATAATAAAATATTTATTAAATTTGATTTGCATAAGTGCTAAAAGATGATAAATTATATCGACAATATGTAATGTTTCTCAGTCGGGACACAAAAAAAAATCATTTATATTGATATGTAAAGTTTTTTTGTCGATAAGTAAAATGATCATTTATAAATAATAAGGACATTTATAAATTTTGATACGTGATTAAAGAAAATGAAATTTTAACGACAACATGTAATTTCCCGTTAGGATTTAAATGAAAAATAATCATTTACTATTTATAATTAATAAAGACATTTATAAAGATGAAATATAAAAATAAAAATATTAAGAAAAAAGAAAAGAAAATAATAAATATAAAATAAAATATTCATTTATATAATAAATATATTTATAGATTTTAATATGCGATCAACGACGATGAAATTATACCGACAACATGTAATGCTTCCCGTCAGGACGCAAAAGAAAAATAATCATTTATACCAACATGTAATATTTTCCCATAGAAAATCAAAAGTAAAATAATCATTGATAGATAAGAAAGACATTTATAGATTTTGATATATGATCAAAGACGACGAAATTATGCTAATAACATGTAATATTTCCCAGTTGGGATTTAAAAGAAAAATAATCATTTATAAATAATAAAGACAATTATAAATTTTGATACGTGATCAAAGAAGATAAATTGTAACTACAACATGCATGTAATTTCCCGTTATGATTTAAATGAAAAATAATAATTTACTATTTATAAATGATTATAAATGTCATTTATAAGAAATATAAATATAAGAAAAATAGAAAAATTAAAAAGTAAAAAATTTTCGGGACTCAAAAGTAAATAATCATTTATAAGTAAAAAAAGACATTTATAAATTTTGATACGTGATCAAAGAAGATGAAATTTTAACGACAACATGTAATTTCCCGTTAGGATTTAAATAAAAAATAACCATTTACTATTTATAATTAATAAAGATATTTATAAAGATGAAACATAAAAATAAAAATATTAAGAAAAAAGAAAAGAAAATAATAAATTTAAAATAATATAATCATTTATAAATAATAAATATATTTATAGATTTTAATATGTGATCAATGACGATGAAATTATACCGATAAGATGTAATGCTTCCCGTTGGGACGCAAAAGAAAAGTAATCATTTATACCGACATGTAATGTTTTCCCGTAGAAAATCAAAATTAAAATAATCATTTTTAGATAAGAAAGACATTTATAGATTTTGATACATGATCAAAGACGACGATGAAATTATACTGACAACATGTAATATTTCTCAGTTGGGATTTAAAAGAAAAATAATCATTTATAAATAATAAATACATTTATAAATTTTGATGCGTGATCAAAGAAGATAAAATTGTAACGACAACATGTAATTTTTCGTTAGGATTTAAATGAAAAATAATCATTTACTATTATCATTTATAAGAAACTAGTACGATACCCGTGCATACGCACGGGTCGCACCGCATTTCTTACTAATTATGTTTATTATTTAGTGAGTTGGAGGAGATCGATTATTTAAAAGAAAAATTAGGATAATTACAACAACCTTATTTTATGTAACCATACAGAAATATAAGTAGTAAAAAATATAAATCCAAAAATATAAGGGAATTAAGTTGTTGGACGATATAGGATCTTCAAATGGGAACTCAACAAAACATCGTGTTTGTTCGAAAGCACAAAAAAAAACGAAGCATAATTTATAAGCAATATTAAAAAAATAAACTTAATTGAAAATGCAACATGTAGAAAGTAACAGTAGTTTGCAAGAACTTTTCAAAAATCGCTCTAAACTTCTAATAACATGTAGCTCATCCCTATTCCTTCTAACATGTTATGATGTCATTGTCATGAGATTACTAAGACACATGTAATTACCTCAGCATTCTGAATTTTCTTCAATATGGTATAAATTGTTTCCAAGTCTTCCAACACTTGAATGACAGAACACTGCTTGTATACCCATGCATACGCACGAGTCGCGCCGCGTTGGTTGCTACGCATATTTTCAATACACTTCTATGCATTAACTAAACTCGAATATTATTGATGTAAATTTAAATAGATATTGATATCGATATGAGAAAGTAAAATTAGTTACAAAAGGGTTAAATATATTTGTTTCATATTGTTTTATTTTAAAGAAGTAGATTGCTTTATATATGTCTTAAGTCTTAACAAATGCCTAAAGAATAGATAAGGCTAAATAATGCCATCAATTGATAACAACTACCTCCAATAATAATAATAATAATAATAATAATAATAATAATAATAATAATAATAATAATATATAGGAAACTACACTTAATGGCAACTTTGCCTCCCACAAACTTCTTTGTAATATTTAGTTCTCTCACAATGTCTGCAACAGCAACTTTTGCTGCTTATCATTTGCTTGATCAGTTGATCAATTAGCACACTGCATGCCACAAAAAGCCAATCCCGGTAAGATATTCCCCTGTAAAACGCGAGGTAGTGAATTCAAAATTTGAGGCATTCATACATAAGTGTCACATGCACAAATACCAATCAAAGAATTCCTATTTAACACACTTATTACATGATAAGAATGTGTCCTATTTGCAAGTTAACTAAACTTGTATATGATAAGAAATAGTAAATTTTACCATCCTAGTGCTTCAAAACCTTTTAAAAAAATAATGCAAACATAAAAAAGAGGCTTGCAGTTGTTATTCTCTAAAACTATTCGTGTATCACATGCATGATCCAAAGCAAAAGTATACACACTATAGCTACCCCTTTTGTAGTTAATCTTTTCATTATTTCCACCAAAGACGAACTCACGATAAAGTTAATGTCAGAACTCTTAGATGCAGCTGGAAATTTGAAAATAAACTCAGATTAGAATGAGGGGCATAAAAAGAAAAGAAGTGACATTCTTTAATCTAATTCCCATGTAACCATGATTTGATATAACTAAATCCTTATGCATCATATATGATATTCATAGCAGGGAACATGCTTTTCGACACTGGTGTTAGACATGTTCTCATGCATAAAAAAATATTTCTGAGTTAGCACAGACTAAGAATCAAGCTCAAGTTAGTATATGAACTGTTTCATCTCAATATAATTGTTTCTCATGTGGTAGCATTAATTCTCTCTCACCCTCACCCCCATCTCAGTAAGCTTTGTTTCCTTTATAGTATAGAATCACCTTATGATTGGAAACATGAATAATCAATGGCTAATATAGTTATACCATAATTCATATATGATGAAGAATCAATGGCTAATATAGTTATACCATGGCTACAAAACATACACTAACACCATAAGTAACAATCAGTTGGAGTTGGATATCTAGTTAAATATTTCCTCAAAGCAAAACACTATCTGCCATTCATTCTTCTTTATACTATTAGCAAAAATGCATGACTTACAATAAAGTATTGAAAATTAAGGAAGATGCAGTGATTATGACTGGGCTTGACAAAACTATGAATGTTTGATCAATCAACTTATATGACATAAGGAAGATGCAGTGATTATGCCTTCACAAAATATGACATACTGGAATTTGATAGACTAAGTCATGGTCTGATTCATTTTAACTTGGAACTAAATTTCTATTTTAAATCAAATTCGATTGGAAACATAATATCAGTGATACTAATATGCACTACTTGAAGAAAAGAAGAGTACATATAATACAAAATCCAAGAGAAAAGTGGAGAAAAACTGAAAAAAGAGAGCAATATAAACTACATACCATTTGTTTCATTGAAATGGTGGCTACAAAATTACTTAGGTTGCTTGTACTGGTGACTAACTTATGTAAGGCTGGGAAATCTCTAAAATCTCATGTCAGGCAATGTTCATAGCCAAAGCATAAAAGGAAAACTGAGGAAAAGGGGGGGGGGAGAGGATTAGTATAAAAAATTTGCTATAGTAGGGGCAGGACGAGCAGACCAAGTCACAAAAAATTAGTCACATTACAGTACTAAAATGAGGATTTTCTATACTCTTCAATTGACCCAGTTACCCCGTTATACACCATCGTAACATGTTTGAAATTGCTTATTAAGGCCAATAAATATTGAGACCTTCAAAGATATGAAACTGAAAAAATAAGGAATGAGAGGACCTCCAAAGGACAAATATCACTTATATATGGTTCAAATAAGTGTATCCATTCATCTTTATCTGGTTCAAGTATTCAAACAAAAGATAAATTTCTGAAATAACATTCATATTAGAAATAACAGCAAAATAGGATCATGAAATCATAGAAAAATTAATTTGTCAACCTCTCTTACTTGTAACTATTTGAAAACAATGAAGAAAAAACAGAACTCTATGTCAAATCTTGTTGTCAGCTGGAGCAGTTAGTTGGCTCAATCACTATTTAACAACTCAAAGAGTAACCTGTTTTTGGCCATGCCACCATGTTTAAAATGTTACTTTTCCTAGTCTTGTAATTTCTACATGATCGAATACATAATTAGAGTGCTATGAAGCATGTTGTCAAAAAAGAATCAAGAGTAAATAGACGATCTTAAACAATGAATTGAAATCAGGCCTAAGATTACTGCATCAACAATCATCATCCCGCCATGCCTATGCCTTCATTTGCCAGCCAACCTACAACAATAAAACAATTTCATGAGCAAAAAAACTTCTGGCATTAAACTTACAACAACAAAATTAGAAGAAACTTCTATCAACAACCTATACCCAAAAAAATAGTTGGAGTAGCATGTTTAGAAAATCTCAAATTTCAGAGTTATAGTAGGCCCAATGAACTAAACCATATATAACATTTCGAAATGACATTCCCATAATCTTGATGAATCGTTTGAAAGAAAAACAAAGGCTCACATGCATACTAATCATAATAAACAATCTTCATGTGTTGTTCATTTCAATAAAGCATGTTCTAGTTAGCATAAAATTAATAACATGCATACTAAATATGTTCAAGTTCAAAATCACTATTGAGAGGAAAATAAACACCACTATTGAGATCTGATAAGTAAATGCTGTATATATTGAATGTATATTCTAATCTATATTTTCTTTTCACAATGAGAATGATATTTACATAGGCATTGCTCAAATCCATGAAACAAAACATTGTGTGTCTTCATTAGCTGTCCAAAAACAAAACTATAAGATATGCCCCAGTAGGTTACAAAGTAGTTATAGAATCAGTAATAGTTGAAAGGAAAGCAACTTGGTTCATCTAGTAGGAGAGGTAAAAGGGAAAGTCACTGAGATTATACACACTTAAATTATTTTTCATGTTGAAGCTGATTGAAACTTTCTATTCCTCTTTTGCAAAAACTTATATTGGTAATAAATGCCAACTATGAATGCAAACCAATTCTGCTAAACAAATAATATCAATAGCTCAGCTAACAAAATAAAAAATAATAGATTAACCTCACTCCAACAGTGGAAGAAACTGGTGAACATGAAGACTCAATTGACTGTATTTTGCTTAAAATTGCAAATCAGGTGCGAGTATATCAACTTGGAGAGAATCAGTATAAAAAATAAGAAGAAAGATACAAAATTGCCAAATCCTGCATAGCATTGATGGATTTCAGTATTCATACAAAATTACCTAAATTCTCAGTGCTTTCTTGTTTGAATCCAACTGACTTCCTGCACAAATCAAACATGAAACAAATTATTTAAAATAAACCCATGATATAATACTGATTTCCATTTTGTAGTCTCCCAAATGGGTGTTCTGACATACAATCAATGAACTTAAAAAATTGAAGCTTCAAATTAGAAGAAATCAATGAAAATGAAATAGTGCAAAAAAAAACTCACATAGAAAGCCAAGACAACAAAAACTCACCATCCTTCACCTTCCTATACCCACTTCTTATTTTCAATTTCAAATTAACAGTAACACAACCACTTAAAATCAAAGACAACAAAAATGAAGCTACAAAAGCATATGGCTTTCGGTTTGAAATCACAGAATCACAGAGAGATGCCAACAATAGCACGCAAATATACAACAAAAAGGAATTTAGATCAGGAACAACAACTTACCATCCAAAACTGCAAGGTTTGAATATATTCATTTTTGAATGATACCCTTCCCCAATTGCAGCTCCTCTTCAGTATGCAAAACAGCAAACACTTCTATTACCTTAGTTGCAGGACCAGCAGAACCAAAAGAAACCATATGAGAAAAACAATTTGACTGTAATTTTCAAGACGAAACCATGAGATTTATTAAGTGTTCAAAAACTTTCAGGCAGCAAAATAGGTACAAATCTCATAAAAATCAGACATTAACCAAGTAGAATTACCAGCAACAACAATATGACTATATTTTTTAGGGACAAATCTCATAAAAATCACATCTTTATCAAGAACAATGATGATAAACTATGTAAATGAGCAGCATCAAAGAAAACCCTAAAACCAAGAATAAAAATGGATCCAAACCCACACAAAAAAAAAACACTCAAACACTGAAATGTTTCCTATGATAGTCATGCTTGAGAAAAAAAATAGATAGATTGATGACCATCTCTTTCTTTCTTGCTTTTCCCAGTCTGAATTGCCCCCTTGTGCTTCGTCAGATCCAAATCGCTCCTTTTTCTTCGTAGCCATCAAAGGGCTTTTGTAGCCTTATAGTACCTATTACCAAAAAGGAAACAAATCAAGTATCCATCCAAGTCAGTAAGTGAATAGAAGAGTTTGAGCAAATCAGTAAGTGAATATGCATATAAAATAGAAAAACAGATAGACAGAAATGAAAATAAGTAAAATAGCTCTGCACCAGTGAATAACTTTCTGTATGATAAGTTCATCACCAAAAATATGGTTTTGTTTCTTTTGGAGACTACGTTTATTAATTGCTCAGCTGAAAATACTTTCCCCAAAAAAAGATTAATATGTTGAGAGATCCAAATAATCACTTTTATTAATAGAGACACACACACCCAAATGCAGTTGAGGAAGGAATAAAGAAAGGCATACCCCAAGATGGGTTAGAATCTATACAGTACTCTAAACCCCCATTTCCAACATGAGAAAAGCTCAATTTTTTTTTATTTGTAGTCACGAAACAACCAAGAATGCTCTCCCAAATGCAAAGCTCAACTCTTGTTTTATGTGTAGAAACCCCCAATTCCAGCAAACAAAATCTCAAATTAAATTCAAACCAGTAAAACCAAAGAACTCAATGAAACAACACATACCTTGAAGAAAAAAGTGAAGGAAGATCCGCACATTTTTCTTCCTGATGCGAATCTCTGTGATCTTGATCCACCAGAAGGTGAATTTGGTTCGGTTTCTGGAGGGATTTGGTTTGGGTGAAAAGGAGGCCGTGTAGGGTTTTTGGGTGAAAAGGAAAAGGAAAGCTAGGGTTAGGGTTGCGGCCAAATGGTCTTTTTTAGGGTTTTGAAGAAGTTAAAAAAAAAAAAGAGAAGAGGAAGAGAAAAGAAGAGGTGGCGGCGGGAAGAAGGGATGAGAGAGAAGGGAAGAGACATTGGAAGAAAGGAGAAGAAAGAGGAAGAGGGGAAGAGAGTGAGAGAGACAGAGAGGTAGAAGACGGAGGGAGGAGGGAGGAGATGCAGGGAGGCGGGCGGTGAGAGAGAGCGCGGTAGAAGACGGAGGGAGAAGAAAGGATCGAGAGAGGTGGAGCAGAGCTGCACGTTTTTTTTTTTTGAATTTGTGGGTGGTTTTTTCTGCCCGTGAAAAAAAAAGTAAGCTCTCATTTGAGATAAAATTGACCATTTAGTCCCTTAATTGTACATGTGTCAAATATATAAGAGGTCTATAATTGTCATTAAGCCACTATGTTGTTTTCTTAGTTATATAATAGATAGATATAAATATAAGAAAAATAGAAAAAATAAAAAATTAAAAATTTTGGGACTCAAAAGTAAATAATCATTTATAAATAATAAAATACTTATGAAATTTGATATGTGCTCAAAGACGATGATATTATACCAATAACATGTAATGCTTCCGTCGGGACGCAAAAGAAAAGTAATCATTTATATCGATGATGTAATATTTTCTCATCGAGAATAAAAGTAAAATAATCATGTATAAGTAAAAAAAGACATTTATAAATTTTGATACGTGATCAAAGACGATGAAATTATATTGGCAACAAATAATGTTCCCCTTTTGGGACTTAAAAGTAAAATAATAATTTATCGTTTATAAATAATAAAGACATTTATAAAAGTAAAATAATCATTTATAAAAAATAAAACATTTATGAAATTTGATTTTCATAAGTGCTCAAAGACGATGAAATTACATTGACAATGACTCATTTTGCCCAACTTAAAGAACTTATTTGACCGAACTTAAAAACTTAAATGACTTATTTGGTCGAAAATGGCTTATTTGACCAAACTTAGAAACTTATAGGACCTATTTGGCCGAACTTAAAATACTCAAATGACTTATTTGCCCGAAAAGAACTTATTTGGCCAAACTTAAAAACTCAAAGGACTTATTTGGCCAAAAAGAACTTATTTGACCCAACTTAAAAACTTATAGGACCTATTTGGCCTAACTTAAAAAATTATAGGACTTATTTGACTCAATTTAAAAACTTAAATGACCTATTTGGCTCAATTTAAAAACTCAAAGGACTTATTTGGCCAAAAAGAACTTTTTTGGCCCAATTTAAAAATTTATAGGACCTATTTGGCCCAACTTAAAAAATTATAGGATATATTTGACCCAACTTAAAAACTTAAAGATCTTATTTGCCTCAAAAGAACTTATTTGGCCCAACTTAAAAAATTATAAGACCTATTTGGCCAAACTTAAAAGACTTATTTGTCCGAAAAGAACTTATTTGACCCAACTTAAAAACTTATAGGACCTATTTGGCCCAACATCGATATAATATTTTTCCATCAAGAATAAAAGTAAAATAATCATGTATAACTAAAAAAAAGACATTTATAAATTTTGATACGTGATCAAAGACTGAAATTATATCGACAACAAATAATATTCCCCTTTTGGTGTACCATCCCAATTTTTAGAAATGGGATTATATATTATTAATATTAGTTGTACATTAATATGGGCTTTGATTTATCTATTTGATTGTGTTTAAGTGTGTTAATATTGTTTTCTAACTGTATATGCGCTTGTTGGCTAACAATATACATGCTGTATTTGATATAGATAGTGATTAATTATTACTTTTTGATAAATAGGATAAATAAATTATTTTATGATTTCAGTAACATAATTTAATTTTAAAACTAGTTTCAGTCACAGATTGATCTGTTTCTGAAAAATTGATTTCTAATCCGGTTCATCTAGTCAATCTTTTTCTCTCTCTTTTAAACTTAAAATTTTAATCATGTCTTTCAAAATCCATTTCCAATGACACCCCTCCTTTTACTAATTACGGCCCTTTACTACATAACCTATAGTACACCTTACATTTTATTTCCACACCATATCATACCCAAAACCCACACTTCCCCGCCTTTTTCTCTCTTTTCCCTCACCTGCCGTAACAACCCATGGTTTCTAGAATCACTCTTTTTCATTTCTATTCATTTTTTCCCTTTCCTTTGTCACATTAAAATACTTATGTAAACTTGTTGGAAAAGTTGCTTTTTCTCTCTCTTCCCTCGGCCAAAAACGTGACAGCGAACCCTTTCTTCCACACACACCCCACATTTTTATTTCTCAGTCTTACTAGTATTTTGTCCCGGGCACCGCATGGGTCAGTTATCCTGGAATGACATTAAAAAGATAGTTATATAGAAACGACATTAAAAAAGAGGTTATATGAGAACTTGTATTTAAAAAGATAAAACAAAGGCATCCAAAATCACATTCATAAGGTCTATCAAGAACTTGAGCGCACGGAATAGAATTCAGAAACCTTCAAAATGTCCAATAGAGTTCAAATATATTGATCAGGACCTAAAAAGCAGCACCAAGATACTAAATGGGGGAATCATTTCTTGCATCACATTGTATCCAATATTACAACAGTGAAAATAGTGATGTAATATTGGAGTTTATGTCCTAGCAGTAACAAATTCAAATAGCAAAACTTTGTAGCAGCCAAATCCAAACATGATTTCCACTCCATGCCACTTGGTTAACACACTCTCAGTCATTTTTGCCGGCCACCACTACACACTTAACTTCCTTCCATCGCCCCTCATTCCACTTTGTTCTACCTAGACACATGCATATAAAGAGACCCCGAATTCAAGAAGAGAATTAATCTTCCATGCATTTAAGTTTGGCTCCAAGAATAATATTACTGCTGCTTATTGTAATGTTGCCATCAAACACATCTAGGCTGAAAAAGATAAGTGATTAGGGTGGCTTGCTAATGCTGGAACCAACTCTGCAACCAACCAACAGATGACTGCAATGATAATCATTAGGATTAAGAAAATGACTTCCATAATTTCGAGTACTTAAAAGGTCAAAAATATAAAACCAAGTTAATAACCACAAAAATTGAGGAGAAAGCTAACAAATTTTCAGTTGCATACACATAGAGCAGGAAAAGAAAGGGAAAGTTGCCTCTAAGGAAACTTATCAACAAAAGTAGAACCATATAATTACGATATAAGCAAAATTAATCAGTTTTATAACATATTATAACCTTACTAACCTGTTTTGAAGCCTTGACTATTTTACTGGCTATAACATCATTATACTGCCAAAAATGTTAACCAAAATTGCCTTCACTTTGTCATTTGTGGTCAATATCCTAAATGTCTCAACCATCTGATTTACATAATTGCAATAAATATGAACCAAAACACCTAAAGCAAGAGATAATTAAAAGTAATATCTTGCAATAACTAAAGTCTTTTTCTAAGCAAGTCATGAGTTTTTTTTTCCTGCATCTATTATGGTTTGTTATTTGCATAGTACTCTAGCAATTCCTCACAAAATGGAACCATACACTTGGTTAGAAGCTATTGAAATCAACAGATTTGAAAATTATATAATAGAATATGCCAAGTTCTCAAAAGTGAAGACAATATGACAAAAACCTAAATAGTCACAGATGTTCCATTAAGGCATTGCAACAGGGATGATACTTCAAATATTGATTTTCCATTTAGCTCAATGTTATTGACTGCAAATATTTCCCTTTACCTCCACAAACAATAAAGGCAAACCTATTATATTATATAAAATAGTTCTTTATATGCATTCCACTCCATAATACCAAGAGTATTGGTTATCTCATATTTAGCTTTGTCTTTCACATTGAGGTAAACACCCAAATTAGATGGAAATTCGGGATATAATATCGACTTTTGGGCTAAAGATACAGCATGTGGCAAATTCATGACATATCAATTTACCAAAGAAGAAGCTATTTATGGCCGAGAAAGAAAGAGGAAATCTAATTAAAATGCTTATAATGTAATACCATTTCGGTGCATTTTATTGTTTCTCTTGCACCCAGTATATTACAAATATCAATATCAATATGTGCCTTCAACTGCTCAAATCTATGGGTCACTCCTTATCACAGTAGAGCTGAAATCATAGATTTTAACTTCATTAATTAATCAAATAGCAATAGAATTAACAATATAATTAATAAATTAGAATCTGTTTATTCTAAGTAGACTGGTTTACATAACTCACAAAACAGAACAATTAACTTCAAGAGATCACTAAAAGTTGAACATAAGCAAATTCAAGTAGAATGGTTCACTTCCTCAAAAAAAAAAAAAAGACTGGTTCACGTATATGATTACAAAACAGAACAACCAATTTCATGGACTCATGAATCCAAAGAACACCAATAGTTTACTGATCATAGAATGACAAAACAATTAGTTCCCTTTTGCATCTCTTTCAATTCTTGTTGCCTATAACAAATCATAGAATGACAAAACAGTTAGTTCTTTGTCACATAGTTAACTGATCTGTAATGGAACAAGTAATACAGCTTCTTGGATCCCTATATACCACCTCCCTACCCTATAAGCACAATCAATCCATGAGCATCAATTTTATTTTATGAATAAAACAAATCAAGTCAGTAAATACAACAAATCGAAATCACATTAAAACACAAACCAATGTAAATAACATTTTTCCAGCAAATAAAACTTATTGGGTCACAATCTTGACAGGTTTAACACCTCTTCTGTGTACCCCTTTTACAATAAACAGAATTCACAGAACAAAAAACAAAAAGAAATAAGCAGCAGTTATGGAGAGAAAGAAAGAGAGATGGAAAAGGAGAGAAGAAGGGAGGGTAAAATCGTGTGGGAAGAGAAGGTACCCAGTTTGATCTAGAAGAAGCTGCACAAACATCTTTAAACCTTTTAAATCTAATACCAACAACAACAACAACAACAAAAACCACATAAAAATTAAACATTATCAGTATTCAAAAAAGAATGAGGGACGAAGATAAAAAAAAAAGAAATTGAAAATTACATTGATGAAGGATTTGCATGTGAGGAACTTTTCTCCACCAATAGAAAGGGAAGGGTACATAGATAACTTAATAATTCTTCACATTGTGCTTCTTTTTGGCAGAATCAAAAGAATCAACAACACCTTTATAAAACCTGTAAAAGATTATATATGTGTCAACAAAAATAGAAAATATCTAACATCCTCCCTTTGTGGGAGCCTTAGTGGGAATACTCCCTGTCACCAATCAATCAACATAAAATAAGTCCCAATTATAAGTATCACAATCTATTCCATATAAACATAATTTCTATACTTCTTGCGCTTGGACATCAGAGAAGCAACCAATTGAATGAATGCTCCCTTCTTGAAGTCACCTTTGTCCTTGAAATCAACCTCAACAGTAGCTTGTTTACCTCTCAAGATAAATGCTCCCTTCTTGCTCATGCTCTACCTTCTCCACTCTCATGATGTACAACAACAATTATCATGATAACACTACCGTCGTCTGTGATATCAGATGGGGAATGCAAGTGTTCTACAGTCACCACATCATTTGTCTCTGTCTGAATAGATCCTTTTTTTGCCACAAAAATCGATGAGACAACCACCTTAAAAATTAAATGGAGCCGCTACCAATATTTTGATTTTAATAGGAAACATTGGAAAACCTAATTTTAGAATATTTTTGAATTTAAAAAAGGAAGGTCTTTGAACCAAAATCGAGTTCGGGAGTTGGTTACGCGCAAGGAAGGATTAGCACCCATACGCGCCCATTTAAAAAATGGTACCCGTTAATTGTTTATAAAAATTGTTTGCCTTTTAAGAAAAAAAAATAATTCCCTTTATCAAGCTTTTTTTTTTTTAAATAATAAGAAAAAGAACCAAAAAAGAAAGCATATTTTTTATTGCATTTATTATTATTTAATCTCTTTTAAATAAGACAGCTGCATAAACTAAAGATAAAACATTTAATTCCCCAAATTATTAACTTATTTATTTGAAAAAAATACTTAAATGAGGAAACTCAATTCAGGAATTTCTATTTTTGCTTTTAAGTCCCTCATTAATATAATAATTACAAATTGATCCCTATTCAAAGTTTGGCCCCGTTGGAAGGCCAAACCCTAAAACGCGCATGAACAGAAAATTAAAGAAAGAAAGATTTTTTAATTTATTTGCTTTCGGATCCTTTTTATAACACATTTGCAGTTTAGTCCTTTTTATAACATATTTACAATTTAATCCCTATTAATTATATATTTGCAAACTGCCCCCTATTTAGGGTTTGGCCCCATTGGAAGGCCAAACCCTAATCCTAACCTTGAAAGAAAGATTTTTTAATTTATTTGCTTTCGGATCCTTTTTATAACACATTTGCAGTTTAGTCCTTTTTATAACATATTTACAATTTAATCCCTATTAATTATATATTTGCAAGCGCTTCTATTTAGGGTTTGGCCCCATTGGAAGGCCAAACCCTAATCCTAACCTTGTTCCAGGCTCCAACAACAACCGCAATAACAACAACAACAGCAACAATAACAACAACAATACAGTAGCTAACAATGAAAGAAATACGAATAAAGGCCACACCGTATGTAATTTGATCCAGACAACAACATTCAATCCAGAATATCAGTTACATAGCAATGGCGAAAAAAAAAAGGGAAACAAAACAGAGAAATAGAAAGATGAAGAAGATGATGAACCTGGGTTTACAGCTTCCCAGGAAATTTACAACCAAGAGATGGAGAAGAGAAAAAACTAAAGCTAGAAAGTGTTTAGGTTTTTTTTTATTTTTTGAGGGGAGCTCACGGTTTTCCCTTTTTCTGCTTGCCCTGCTCCTTTGTTCTCTCTGGATCCGGGTTCCTCGCTTTTTGGTTCCGCCCCTTTTTCACTTTGCTTGCTTCCCTTTTTATAGGCACCACATCTGCGAAGCAAATGAATCAGATTAGTTCGAAAAATAAAAATAAAAATAAAAGAGAAATAAAGAGATAAACTCCCTTATCCCCCGGTTTTCTTCTTCCTTCTCTGCTTCTCACGCGAAAACCGGGTCTTGGGCGGCTTGCAGGAGAGTGACGCGACGTTAAGGTGGAGATGGGCGAGATGGAGTAGATAACCGTTGAGTAAGGCAGAGAAACGTGGTCTGAGGAGGGAGAGAGAGAGATGGTTGGCGGCTAGGGTAGGAGGAGAAGGGCTACGGTTGAGTGAGGAAGAGGAGAAAGAAAAGGAGAGAAGATGATGGTGATAGAGAGAGATGGGGGGTGGAGCGATGCTGCGCGCGGCGTGAAGGGAAGGTTCGAGAGAGAGAGGAGTGTTGCTGCGTGGAAGGAAGGAAGGGATTAGATTTTTAGGGTTAATATTTTTAGGTTAAAAGGAAGGATGGGCTGCGTGCGCAAGTTGTTGTGCCTGCGCAGGTGAAGAAGGAAGGTCATGCTGGGGGCGCATCAGCAAAAGGGGGTGCAAGACGTAAAAGAAGGGAAGGGTTGTGCTATTGGCACCCCACATATCTCAATAGGCACCCCAACTTTCTTTTTTTAAAAAAAGAGTCTCTTTCTTTTTTATTTATTCTTTTCTTTTCTTTCTCTCTTTTATAATCTCCAAAAATATTATTTATTATTACTACTACTACTAAAAAAAATAAAAAGTTAAAATAAATATTAAAATAAAATAAAATAAAAATAAAAAGGCCGGACAAAATTAGGGTACTACAGCTGCCCCTCCTTAATTACATTTTACTTGAAGGTCTTCGTGCATTCGTTGTAAAAGGTAATTAAGGATAAATGACTCTGATTTTGTCCGCAATAAGTAGTTTGAGATTGCAAGATTGGCCCCCGACCTTGTTGGTTTAGGATTGCGGGATTAGCTCTCAACTTTGCTTTTAGATTCTAGGTCTGATTCCTATTGAATTCCCGGTAAGGCATATGTTCGGTTCCTAGCTCTTACGAAATTGGTGAGAGATTCTAGGTTTGATTCCTAGTGAATTCTCGGTAAGGCATAGGTTCGGTTCCTAGCTCTTACGAAATTGGTGAGAGATTCTAGGTTTGATTCCTAGCGAATTCTCAGTAAGGCCTAGTTATGACTAGCTCTTACAAAATTGGTTGGAGATTCCAGGTTCGGTTTCCTGGTGAATTCCTAGTAAGGCATAGGTTCGGTTCCTAGCTCTTACAAAATTGGTTGGAGATTCCAGGTTCGGTTTCCTGGTGAATTCCTAGTAAGGCATAGGTATGACTAGCTCTTACAAAATTAGTCGGACTTAGGGAAGGTCTAAGTGTGAGCTTCTACGTCACTCAACACGAGTTCGGGTCAGACCCCCAGCAAAAGCGAAATGAGTTTCTGACTCGTGGTTGATTTTAGTAATACAAGTAATGACTCTTTGGATAATGCAAGCGCTATTTCTTTGTATTGATCATGCGGGAATGCAGCGAATGTCATGTTATGCATGAATGTTGTGTTATTATGGGGAAGCGTTGTGTTTCCGACGCCTTTCCAAACCCTTATTGATAATTAGCCAGAGGTCCTTTCTATTGGCGACTTCGGAGCTAGTCAGCTTGGCCCTTTGTAATGTGCACAACGCTGATGATTCTGCATTTTGGTGGTGCGTCCTGCTAAATTCCTCTCCTTGACGGGAGGATGCTAGATCCTCTGGACCCTTTTAGAATTTTCAGTAGTTATGAAGTGCTTTTATGTTTTGATCTGCATATGTTTATTTTTAGCATGAATCTCTTTTAGAAAGAAAACGCAAGTTGATAAAATCCCAAGTTGAGTTCAGGAGAGATAGGAATAAGCATCCTATTGTGCCAATAGCATTTAATAGGCGATGTGGATAAAAATGAATTTCCATTATCATGGGGAAATATTATAAGTAGGACAAATTTGTTTCTGCTAGACAGGAACTGGTAAGCAAAGTTAAATCCGCTAGTAATCCTTTTGAAAACAAATTGTGTCGCTTCTTCCGCGATCCAGGACCACGGCGACCTTCTTGATCACTCCCATAAAATTGCATTTGTTCTGCTCTTGCCTGTTTTTGCTCCTGCGGGTCAGCTTCTAGCTCTGACTACCCTTGATGCATTTGGCTTGGACTTTGCTTAGGCCGCTCTTTGCGAGTTTTCGACCTAGCAGGTTAGCCTAAATTGCCTTTGCAGGTTTTCAATTTAGCATTTTTATTGGACCCTAACTTTTGCCTAGGTCACCCTTTCGGGTTTTCGACCTACCGGGTTGCTCTAATTTTTGCCTAGGCCGCCTTTTCGGGTTTTCAACCTAGCGAGCTCTTTTTTTTTTTTGATGTAGGGCGTCCTCCTAGACATAGTACTTTTTGACCGCATCCGAATTCACCGGTAGCGGTAGATCATGTCCCTCCATATCTGCGAGGATGAGGCCTCCTCCTGAGAATGCCTTTTTCACCACATATGGACCTTCGTAATTTGGGGTCCATTTTCCGCGTTGGTCTTTCTGAATAGGTAGAATCTTTTTCAAAACCAATTCCCCTTCTGTAAATTCTCGATGACGCACCTTCTTTTCATATGCTCTTTTGAGCCTCTTTTGATATAATTGTCCGTGACATATTGGCTCCAACCTTTTCCCTTCAATGAGATTCAGCTGGTCATAACGGGTCTGGACCCATTCAGCTTCTTCGAGCTTGGTTTCCATGACTACCCTTAGAGAAGGGATCTCTACTTCTATGGGTAACACTGCTTCCATTCCGTATACTAGGGTGAACGGAGTTGCCCCTGTGGAAGTGCGTACGGAAGTTCGGTATCCGTGTAAAGCAAAAGGGAGCATCTCATGCCAATCCTTGTAAGTTAACACCATTTTTTGGATAATCTTTTTGATATTCTTGTTGGCTGCCTTTACCGCCCCATTCATCTTAGGGCGATAAGGGGAAGAATTGTGGTGCTGGATTTTGAAGTCATCACACAATTCTTTCATCATTTTGTTGTTCAGGTTGGTCCCAGTGTCCGTGATGATCTTCCTTGGCAAACCATACCGGCAAATTATTTCCTTCTTGATGAATTTGACGACTACATTGCGGGTCACATTGGCATAGGAGATTGCTTCGACCCATTTCGTGAAGTAATCAATGGCCACGAGGATGAAGCGGTGTCCGTTAGAGGCTTTCGGCTCAATCATTCCTATGACATCCAAACCCCACATGGAAAATGGCCAGGGTGCACTGAGGACGTTTAAGGAAGTTGGAGGCACATGAATATTATCAGCATAGGTCTGACACTTATGACATTTCCTCACATGTTTGATGCAATCACCTTCCATTGAAAGCCAATAATATCGCTTCGAGAATCTTTTTAGCCATTGCGTACCCATTGGCATGGGTCCCGAAGGAACCTTCGTGAACGTCATCGATAATTCGTCTTGCTTCTGCGGAATCTACGCACCAGAGGAGTACCATGTCGTGATTTCTTTTGTAGAGTACGTCACCATTCAGAAAGAAACTCATAGCGAGCCTCCTCAAGGTTCTTTTGTCGTTTTATGAGGCGCCCAAAGGATATTCTTTGTTCTTGAGGTAGCATTTAATGTCATGGTACCATGGCCTTCCATCTGGTTCGTCCTCTATCAACTGGCAATAAGCGGGGCTTGCACGGCTCTCCATCATGATGAGAGGCATTTCTTTATCATTGTTTATCCGGAACATGGATGACAATGTGGCTAGTGCATCGGCTAACTGATTACTCTCTCGCGGAATATGTTGGAAGGTGATTCTGTCAAACGATTCGACGAGTCCCTGAATGTACTTGTGGTAAGGGATTAATTTGGAATCCCGAGTTTCCCATTCTCCATTTAACTGGTTGATAACCAGGACGAAATCTCCGTAGACTTTCAGAGCCTTGACTTTAGTTTCTACGGCAACCCGAATTCCCATGACACAAGCCTCATACTCTGCGATATTATTGGTGCAATTGAAACATAGGCGTGCGATACTTGAGGGATGTGCGAGGTTTTACGGAGAAATCAGATTTCCCGATTAGTGCCCCAATGCGTTAGAGGCTCCATCAAACATCATTGTCCTCCTCGTCTCTTGGTTCTTCTTTTTCAGCAGACATTATATTCTCATCGGGAAATTCATAGGGGACTGGTGAATGGTTGTCCATGGGTTGGTGGGCTAAGTATTCAGCGAGCGCACTACCTTTGATAGCCTTTTGAGAGACATACTGAATATCATATTCGGATAATAGCATCTGCCACCGAGCAATTCTCCCGGTGAGAGCGGGCTTCTCAAATACATACTTGATCGGATCCATTTTTGACACCAACCAAGTCGTATGAGAAAGCATGTACTGTCTTAGACGGTGGGCGGCCCAAGCAAGGGCGCAACAAGTACGTTCCAACACCGAGTAATTAGCTTCATAACTTGTAAACTTTTTACTTAAGTAGTAAATGGCGTGTTCTTTTTTACCAGTCTCATCGTGCTGACCAAGCATACATCCCATAGACCCGTGCAATATTGTCAAGTAAAGGATCAGGGGTCTGCCTGGAACTGGAGGTAATAACACGGGAGGCTCCTGCAAGTACTGTTTGATTTTATCAAAAGCCTCTTGGCACTTCTCATTCCATTCCACAGCTTGGTCTTTGCGTAATAACTTAAAAATCGGTTCGCAAGTGTCGGTGAGTTGTGATATAAACCGAGAGATATAATTCAGCCTTCCTAGGAAACCGCGAACTTCCTTTTACATGCGAGGGTGGCATTTCTAAAATAGCTTTTACTTTTACGGGTCCACTTCGATTCCTTTCTGACTTACAATGAATCCCAACAATCTTCCTGACTTGACACCGAAGTTACATTTGGTGAGGTTGAGCCTTAAACGGAACTTTCTCAATCGCTCAAAGAGTTTCCGCAGATTGGTTATATGACCCTCTTGATTTGCGACTTAGCGATCATGTCGTCCACGTAGACTTCTATCTCTTTGTGTATCATATCATGGAACAAAGTCACCATTGCCCTTTGATAGGTTGCCCGGCATTTTTAACGAAAGGCATCACTTTGTAGCAAAAGGTGCCCCAATTTGTAATGAACGTGGTCTTTTCCATGTCCTCCTGGCCATTTTTATCCTGGTTATACCCGGAGAAACCATCCATGAGAGAAAAATGCGTGATGAGCCGTGTTATCTACTAGGACATCGATATGTGGCAAGGGAAAATCGTCTTTGGGACTCGCTCTATTAAGGTCTCGGTAGTCAACACACATTCGAACTTTTCCACCTTTCTTCGGAACAGGGACGATATTAGCAACCCATTGGGGATACTTGGCCACGGCTAGAAATCCGGCGTCAAATTGTTTTTTAACTTCTTCCCTAATTTTCAAGGACATATCTGGTCTCATGCGTCTCAACTTCTGTTTGATGGGAGGACAATCAGGCTTAAGCGGCAACTTGTGTTTGACGATATCGGTATCCAACCCCGGCATATCCTGATAGGACCAAGCAAAAACATCTTTATAATCCCGAAATAGTTGGATTAATTCAGCCTTTGCTCCTGGTGACATGGTGAGGCCAATCTTGACTTCTTTTCTGTTTTCATCTGTTCCCAGATTGATTAGCTCAGTGGGCTCTTCATAAGGCTCAATCTTCCTGGATTCCCCTTCTATAAGTCTCATCAATTCTGGTGAGAAGTCTTCGTCGGGGTAATCTTCTTCACAATCTCCGTTGGTATGATTAATCGGACCATCAAAGTCCGGTGGCGAAACTTCAAAGACAATTGTTTTCAGAAGTATTTTCGGTGAACCTGCATTATCAAGGTTAGCAATAAGGGGAGGGTAAAGGAAAGAAGAGGAAAAGAGCGAGTGAAAATACTTAGGATAAAATCAAAATATGTTTCATTAATGTTCGAAATATGCTAAAAGAAAACATGCGGGGCCCTTTAACATTTCCTCTACCGCCTCGGGCTGAGCGGAGAGTTAAGCATTAGATGAATTACATTGAAAATGCATTAAGGATCCTAGGGTTCTCCACCACTTCCCAATTGCAAGGCATTGAAGAGCATGGGCGGACCCAACTTTCATCAGAAGTAACAAGATCGTTCCCCACAACAGATACTTGATCTGGATAGATCCATCCCGCGCTTCGGAAGCTTTGGCGGAGATCACAAATGGAGATTTTCCCCAGCTCGGGTTCCCGATTCTCAAGACGGGCCTTTCTCTTTTCTTTCTTTTCTTCGATCATCCTTTCCTTGTCTCTTTTAGTGGGTACGTACCCCAGGCCGTGCCGATCCTTGTTCTCGAGAACTCCTAGGATTGAGGTCATACCTTCTTGATTCTTCCCCAGTCCTTTTCCTGGCTGGTATCCCCCTTTTAGCATGACATTGCCCACCATTAGTGCGGCATTGGATAGACAGGGTTTCTTAGTGGTGATCCCTACATAAGCGCTATCGACAATTTCCAACGCCTGAAACGCAGTTCCCAGGGCTTCCTCTGTAGCTTCAATGTAGCGTGTTGACGTCGGCTTACTCACCAGCAAATCTTGTTCTCCTGACACGATGACCAGTTTATCATCCACGACAAACTTCAATTTTTGGTGCAAGGTGGACGGTACTACTCCCGCTGAGTGAATCCAAGGTCTTCTCAAAGAAGCAACTATAGCTTGGCACGATGTCCATTACGGAAGTTAATAATGAAGGTGAATGGTCCGATCTGGATTGGCGGCTCGATCTCTCCCATTACTTCACTCTTGGATCCGTCGAAGGCCCTTACAAGCACGAGCTAGGCTTCATATGAGTTTTGTCGATGGGTAATTTATCCAAGGTAGATTTAGGCATCACATTTAGGGAGGACCCATTATCTATGAGGACCTTGGCCACGAGATGCTCCTTACCTTTGGCCGAGATATGCAGTACTTTGTTGTGTCCTCTTCCTTCCGCGGGTATCTCCTCATCATTGAAGTACAAATAATTGCATGCAGTGATGTTGCCAACCAGATCACCAAACTGATTCAACGTAATATTCTGAGATACATGGGCCTCATTCAGAACTTTCATTAGCATTTTCCTATGGCTCTCAGAGTGCGTCAATAAGGCGAGTAGGGACACTCTTGCTGTTGTGCGATTCAACTGGTCTACTATCTCGTACTCGCTTTGTTGAATGAGCTCGAGAAATTCAGCAACTTCCTCATGGGGAATTTCTTTCTTATCTTCCTTCCCCGTGTTGCTTCCCTCGATCACAACCTCTTTTCCTTTGTTTTTAACTTCAATCGGCCTTTTTGCAGCTTCTTCCACCAATTCCTTTTCTGGTTCTTCTACGGTCCTCCTTACCGGCTCTTTATCTGGGGCATAGACTCGCCCACTTCGTGTCATCCCTCCTATTCCCGCAATATTGGTGACCGTCGGAAGACATTGCTCCCTATCATCCCCTTCGACTCGGACTTTTGCATCATATATCCAAGGGACTGCTTTGTCGTCCTTGTACGGAAAAGGAGACGGTATTTGAATAGTGATGGTTTTAGGGGTATTAGCCGCTGTAGGAGATGCACTCTTAGTGAATTGAATCACCAAAGGTTTTGGGATCATGGTTCCTGAATCTTGGACCATGGATACCTCCATTTCCTTTTGAGAGATAATTCGGACCATGTTCATATCGAGTAACTTTTGGAGGATGACCCTAAACTCTTCACACTCCTCGGTGGACAGGATGTCTTCATTGTAAGGAGTTTCCTTGTTGACTTTTACTTTTTCAATCAGACCAGCTTTGCGGAGTTTGCTGAATACTTCACTCATCGGGATTTCTACTTCGACAACATCCCTTATTATCCTTCTCACATATTCGGCTTCTATCATATTCACCGATGTGTTTCCGTGGTTAGGTAACAGATTACTCCCTACGTTAGGGCTATCATCCTGGAAGCTCAACCATTTTGCATTTATCAGGCTTTGGACTTTAATTTTCAGAGCTCGGCAATCTTCTATGGAGTGGCCTGCTGCCCCGGCGTGGTATTCGCAGGTGGCATCTGGATTATACCATTTTGGGAATGGCGGTTCCATGGGTTTCTGCGGACAAGGAACCACCAATGAGTTTTTGAGCAGGTGCTGGTAAACATCTTTGTAACTCATAGGGATCTTGTCAAACTGGATCGGGTTCCTTCCTTGGGAGTTCTGAGCTCTTGGCTGATTAAAATTCTGACCTCCTTGATTACCGGGAATGGGAAACGTGGACGTGGTAGTTGCCGCAACGTATAGAGGGGCACTACTCACCGCGTTTGTCTCTCCTTCTTTCTTCTTCTTGATGAAGGACTTCTGCGCTTTGGATGATGAAGTGTCGTTATGGATCTTTCCACTGTGCATCCCAATTTCCACGCGTTCTCCTATGGCAATCAAATCAGAAAAGCTTGAGAACATGCTTCCAATCATTTTATCATAGAATGGGGGCTCAAGCGTGTCGATGAATGTATCAATCATCTCTTTATCCAATAGGGGGGTTCCACTTGAGTAGCCATGCTCCTCCATCTCTGGGCGTATTCTTTATAGCTTTCAGCGTCTTTCTTCTTCATATTTTGCAACTGGTTACGGCTGGGGGCCATATCCATATTGTACTTGTACCGCTGGACGAACGCATTTGCCAAGTCTTTCCATGAGCGAATTTTAGTACGCTCTAATCGCATATACCATCTGCGAGGGTGCCGGTCAAGCTTTCTTGGAAGAAATGAATTAGGAGCTTGTCATCGTGGGAATGGGAAGCCATCTTTCGCAATACATGACCAGGTGGCTCTTGGGACATGTCTCCCTTTGTACTTGTCGAACTCGGGTACCTTGAACTTTGGAGGTATAACTACATCGAGGACTAAACACATGTCAAGCTTGAAACCAATGTGATCTCGCCCCTCAATGGCCTTTAACCTTTCCTCCATCATCTGAAACCTCTCCTTGGCTTGAGCATCCTCGATGAGTGAAGATAGGTCTGCACTCGAGCACTTGTGTTCAACGGGTTTCCATCATTCGGAGGTATCCGCCCTTGTGAACTATGGATAGG
Organism: Calophaca sinica; assembly: GCA_037113605.1. Lineage (NCBI taxonomy): Eukaryota > Viridiplantae > Streptophyta > Magnoliopsida > Fabales > Fabaceae > Calophaca > Calophaca sinica. Next base: position 31,621,208 of record CM073731.1, read on the forward strand.
TATTTCGTTCTCTTCCGGTTGATTCTCCTCCGGCCCATTATGCATGTGGTGTTCGACAAGTCGTTCTGCTTCTGGGGTCAACTTGGCATTTAGGGCCATCAACAGATCGAACATCTGGCCCATTCGCGCACTCATCTGATCAAGCTCTCCCCGCATAGCCTCTTGACTCTGTTGCATGGCCTGCTGATTTTGTTCTAAGGCGTCCATGAGCCTGGCTTGCGACCTCGTTCTGTAAGGGTGCAGGTTCTTCGTGTTTAATTCTGGGTTCAGAAGGGCAATATGAGTATGGAGGAGTTGTTTATGTTATGCTCATATTATGTATGCCATGCACGTTTATTTATTTATTTAATTTGTTTTATCGGCTTATCGGAGAATCGCAAAAACTTTGTAAACGTCTCATCGGGTTGCTGCGTATTTCAAGAATAAATATTCCCATCAAAAGAAAATACCATAATTCAAATTGCCCTGAGGGCTTACAAAATTGAGACGGAAATTGAAATTGCGAGAATTCAAATAAACGACAAAAGACTAAAGGGGATAGGGTTTTTAACGGTCACGTCGGATCTGCTTCTCCAACTCTCCCACTAAGCTCTTGCAGTACTCTATGAAGTTCATCACTTTCCTCGGCAAAGGTCGGAAACCTATTGCGGATTCTGCTTCTTCCAAGAGTTCTGGCATATCTTGGATACCCCTATTTGCGAGCCAGACCAATTTAGAGCAACGATCCATCCAGTACCGGGTTTCTCGATCAAACCAACTAATGACTTCCCGCTGATCATCAATTTTCCCTTGCATACTGAGGATATTCTCACGTTCCTCCTCGAGATCTATATGGTAGCCTATGAACTTTTCTTCCGCAATTCTCTTTTCTGCTTCGAGTTGGGCCTCGTGCAACTGCATGGTATTTTTCAACTGTTGTGTCAAGCTTTCAACCCGTTCTTGTAAAGCCTTACTAGCCTTTTGAGAATCAGTCCACCTTTTCCTCAAATCACCCTTTTCGCAGAGAACCAAACTTAATTCCTTTTTCACTAAGTCTAATTGTTGATTCGCTGCTTTCAAACAGCCTTGAGTCTGAGACCGGCTTACCCTCTCATCCTTGGCTCTCTTTTGGGTCTCCTCTAGAAATCCAGCTTTTCTGTCACATTCATCTCGTAGGACTTCTATGTCTTGATATGCCCTCTTCAAATTCTCCCGGAGAAGTTTCTTATCCTCTTTCACCTTTTCTAAGGCCAGCTTCAATTCTTCCACTTCTTCATTCTCTGCAGGAGGTGGAGGCGGCATTTCTGGGACTAAAAACAAGTTTCGGAAAGGTAATTTGACTTGCTGAACTCTCGCCGCAACCCATTGACGATACCTTTCATCCGTATGGGTGCTCTTGCGCCCTAGTGGTTTCCTGATTACTTTCTTCCAAGCTCGGCACACTTTTGTGAACAATGCCAAATCCGAGGAGCCCTGATCATGTATAATGAAAGCGGCTAGCTCTTCTTCGACAGGTTCTCCTAGCATGGGTGCACCGAGTTGTCTCAGGGCCAGAGTAGGATTGTAGTTGATGCAACCTATAGTTCCGATAAGGGGTACATTGGGGAATTCTCCACACCGATAGATCACCTCTTTAATCTCTTGTTCTCTGGAATACCATATCATAGATTCTTCACTAAGACTCATCAAGTAAGCAGCCCATTCCGCATTACTCCTAGGACCGAAGGAATGTCCCCTTTTTACCAAGTGACTTTTCAACCATAGGTACAAGATGGGGACACAACAACGAATTCGTCCTCCTCCTTTCTCATGGCGTGTGTGGAGCTCATAGTATAAGTCCGCAAGCACGGCGGTAGTGGGATCCATACCTTGGGTTTTAAATGCTAGGAAGGCGTCAATGGCGGTTTTGTCCACAAAATGGTCCACATGAGGAAACAAGACCACTCCATAAATAATCAGGGCTACTACATCCATGGATTCTCTCAATTTTCCTTCGGCATGAAGGTCCTTAGCTTTTTCTTCTAGAAAGCTCCTGGAGTAACCTTCGAGATCTCCTTCTACCCTTAGTGCAGCGTTCAAATCTGATTCAGAGATACCCAAAGCAAGGGAAATGGTACCTATAGTTGGAGTATGTTTTGCGTGATCAGACGGCCTTTAGTCCTTCCCCGGGATCCCCAAGATCTTCTGATATTCTTCTAAAGTCGGTGCCATTTGGAAGTTCCGAAACGTGAAACATCTCAGAGGAGGGTCATAAAACTGGGCTAGTGCCGTTAGGGCTCCTACTTGTACGTCCACATTTATCAGATCCAATATATTCCCAAATTTCCCCACGAAGCTAATCCGATCCAACTGTATCCATTTTTCAGCTATGAAATCAACCAAAGTTTTTAGATGCATCAAACGAGGCGGTTTGATCTTGAATTTCAAAGTGTTTCTCCTCTCTATCCCTGTGACTGCGCTCACCGAAGACATTTGTTCCAAAGATTTTTGAAATTTCCGATAAGCCTGAACAAATGGGAAATTAGTGTTATGGCGTATGCATGAATGAATGAGTACGATTTGTTTTCCAAAAGTGAAAGAAAAGTAAAATTGCAAATTTATTTCATTTCCGAAAACACAGTCGTTTTAATAAATATACTTTTTAGTACACATTAAGTTATTTTTAAAAAATTTGTCACCGTTATTACTATTACTATCATACCCCCTTTTTTAAAAGACCTAAGTATCTATTTTTTCAAAATAATTGATTGGGGCTCTAAAAGAGAAGATTTTAAAAAATTTATTTTTGTGATTTTCTTTTGAAATAAATAAGCGAAAAGGATAATAATGGAGGGTATGCTCCTTTTTGTGACCAAGGTTGGTAATTCTTAAAGGATCTATGGTCCACATTAAGTGCCTTTCTTTGGGTGGGTTAAAGTACTAAACTAAACAGTCCCTAGAGCCAAGGGTCCCATTTGAAAATGTTACCACCAATAATAGGTATACTATTAAAGGATGGTTTTTTCTCAAATGGAGCCAAACTCTAGGTGAGGCTTTCGTAGGAACCTACTGGCCGTACGTCCAGCAGAGCACCCACTACGCAGCCTCTCCTAACTTAATATTCACTCGGGCCCGGGTATAGGGCTCCCACTCATAGTGTGTGCAAATAAGTGTGCAAAGTGAAGTGTGTGAAAGGAGCAATGACCTAAAATTCTACCCGCTGCAAAATAAACATATAATATATACAAATGTCTTCTACCCTAGGGTTCAAATATACAAGCATATGAGCAAAATATACCATGACCAAATAGGAGTAGAATAAAATACAAGGGAAATAAATCATGTAAGGCAAACAAACAAATTCAAACAATTATAAGGCCTAACTCTCTAGTGTCCCCAGTGGAGTTGCCAGCTGAGACAACCACCTTAAAAATTAAATGCAGTCGCCACCAATATTTTGATTTTAATAGGAAACATTGGAAAACCTAATTTTAGAATATTTTTGAATTTAAAAAAGGAAGGTCTTTGAACCAAAATCGAGTTCGGGAGTTGGTTCTGCATGAGGAAGGATTAGCACTCATACGCCCATTTAAAAAATGGTACCCGTTAATTGTTTATAAAAAATTGTTTGCCTTTTAAGAAAAAAAAAATAATTCCCTTTATCAAGCTTTTTTTTTTTAAATAATAAGAAAAAGAACCAAAAAAGAAAGCATATTTTTTATTGCATTTATTATTATTTAATCTCTTTTAAATAAGACAGCTGCATAAACTAAAGATAAAAAATTTAATTCCCCAAATTATTAACTTATTTATTTGAAAAAAATACTTAAATGAGGAAACTCAATTCAGGAATTTCTATTTTTGCTTTTAAGTCCCTCATTAATATAATAATTACAAATTGATCCCTATTCAAAGTTTGGCCCTGTTGGAAGGCCAAACCCTAAAACGCGCATGAACAGAAAATTAAAGAAAGAAAGATTTTTTAATTTATTTGCTTTCGGATCCTTTTTATAACACATTTGCAGTTTAGTCCTTTTTATAACATATTTACAATTTAATCCCTATTAATTATATATTTGCAAACTGCCCCCTATTTAGGGTTTGGCCCCATTGGAAGGCCAAACCCTAATCCTAACCTTGTTCCAGGCTCCAACAACAACCGCAATAACAACAACAACAGCAACAATAACAGCAACAATACAGTAGCTAACAATGAAAGAAATACGAATAAAGGCCACACCGTATGTAATTTGATCCAGACAACAACATTCAATCCAGAATATCAGTTACATAGCAATGGCAAAAAAAAAAAGGGAAACAAAACAGAGAAATAGAAAGATGAAGAAGATGATGAACCTGGGTTTACAGCTTCCCAGGAAATTTACAACCAAGAGATGGAGAAGAGAAAAAACTAAAGCTAGAAAGTGTTTAGGTTTTTTTTGATTTTTTGAGGGGAGCTCACGGTTTTCCCTTTTTCTGCTTGCCCTGCTCCTTTGTTCTCTCTGGATCCGAGTTCCTCTCTTTTTGGTTCCGCCCCTTTTTCACTTTGCTTGCTTCCCTTTTTATAGGCACCACATCTGCGAAGCAAATGAATCAGATTAGTTCAAAAAATAAAATAAAAATAAAAGAGAAATAAAGAGATAAACTCCCTTATCCCCCGGTTTTCTTCTTCCTTCTCTGCTTCTCACGCGAAAACCGGGTCTTGGGCGGCTTGCAGGAGAGTGACGCGACGTTGGCAGGGAGATGGGCGGATGGAGTAGATAAATCAGTTGAGTAAGCGGAGAAACGTGGTCCGAGGAGGAGAGAGAGAGGGTGGGCGGGTAGGGTAGGAGGAGAGGGGCTACGGTTGAGTGAGGAAGAGGAGAAAGAAAAGGAGAGAAGATGATGGTGATAGAGAGAGATGGGGGGTGGAGCGATGCTGCGCGCGGCGTAAAGGGAAGGTTCGAGAGAGAGAGGAGTGTTGCTGCGTGGAAGGAAGGAAGGGATTATATTTTTAGGGTTAATGTTTTTAGGTTAAAAGGAAGGATAGGCTGCGTGCGCGAGTTGTTGGGCCTGCGCAGGTGTAGAAGGAAGGTCATGCTGGGGGCGCATCAACAAAAGGGGGTGCAAGACGTAAAAGAAGGGAAGGGTTGTGCTATTGGCACCCCACATATCTCAATAGGCACCCCAACTTTCTTTTTTTAAAAAAAGAGTCTCTTTCTTTTTTATTTATTCTTTTCTTTTCTTTCTCTCTTTTATAATCTCCAAAAATATTATTTATTATTACTACTACTACTAAAAAAAATAAAAAGTTAAAATAAATATTAAAATAAAATAAAATAAAAATAAAAAGGCCGGACAAAATTAGGGTACTACAATCGATATATTACATCAAGTGCACAAGCCATCATATTGTCACTGAGGATTTCAATTCTTAAGCAGTGATTTGCATGGCAGCACATAAGCTGGCGGATTCCATCATGTATGATGTTAAAAAACAATGAATCATCAAGACATCAGGAACATTGCTACAAAGGAAACCATTTTATGTAGGTAAAAAAGAATTAAAAATGTAGCTATTCAAACAATTCTATCCCCACGAATACTAATTATACAGTCTCAACATGCAATTTGAGGAAGAGAAAGGTTGTCTAGTAATAGAATATGACAGGTAGCCATAAATAGAATAGTAAAAGCCAAGATTAGATATTCAAACCCCAGAATTCATTATGATGAATGCACTGAAATTCATTGGTTATACTCATCCATCCTTCTCATGAAGGAGCTTGAACCTGGGGATCCTCCTCCACCGTAAGCCTCCAAGTTCCCAAGGTAGAAAACTCATTAGTGTGCAGCAAAGTATTAAACATCAATAGATAAGAAAAAAAATACAGCTAAGCAGTGCACACCTTTGCAACTTCAGAGGTATCGGTAGCACTATCAGTGTTGCGCAAGCACATTTTGAGATTATCTGTTGCATGAATATTACAGCCCCTATGGGCCTGTCATTGATTAATACATCTAATGGATCAGATTATATAATTCAACAATTCTTTAATACAATTTAAAATACTGCAATATGTTTTTTGAAAGGGAAAAACAATTCGTGCGAATATAGATTAGGAAGCCTATGCTAATGCCACAGTGGATCTCTTGGTCGCAATTTATTGCCAGGCCATGCTTGACATTTCTTTCATTACAAATCACTACCTTTGTTCTTCTGGCAAGAACTTCTATATGTAATGACTATTCCAATCACCAATTCACCATGGTCATGAAAAGTTCAAATGAGTTATAGTCAAGTTTTAAATTAAAATTTTATTTCTCAGACAACCTCAGGAGGAAACATAATTTTTCTAACAAAATAATAATATGAACAAAAATTGATAAATCTTTATCCTAAACAAATTTCCTTACCTCAGACCAATAGCAACACTTTTTGCGCTAAGAAGCTTGCCAATTTCATCGCTTAAGTTGGAGTTTCCATCTGCCCGAACTCCCTAAACAGAAAGCATTACATCTTCTGCATTTAAAGAAAAACCAAAAAACAAAGAACCATTGTTTCAGAAACACAATGATTCATCAAATTCACAAATTAATGCAACTTACATCTCATTATCATAGTCACATATTAATGGGTGTGAAGGAACACTAACCCCCCCCCCCCACCATCGATCTCATCATAAGGTCGCCAATCTCCATCTCCTTGCTAACATAAAAACCCACTTCCATTTTGAAAACCACTTCCTCCCTATAATGCTTCCCTACCAATAAAAAGGAAAGGAAAATAAGGGCTATAGACATGATAAGATGAAAAAGAGAATAGACAATATCCCCAAAATTTATACCTGAAAATAAAAATAGCAATTAGGGAAAATCGAAACCTTTACCTATGGTCCAAAATGAAGAATGTGTCTTCACCAGGAAAATAAGAACATGCTGAGAAAGAACACACAAATAATAAAAATACATGAAGAGAAAAATAAGAAGCCAGCAAGAGAAAAATGAGAAAGGAAAAATGCACACATAGGTTTCTTTGAGCACTCTTTTTTCAGTGGAGAAGAAGACAGCGAGGGTTATGGGTTGTGATTTGTCAAGTTACTGCAATTGAAAAATTCAGGACGCTGACAAAAATCCCATGCAAAAAAGAAGGAGGAACAATAGCTTTAGTTTGCAGCTCACCGTCTATGACCTCCTTCCATCAGCTCTTGAGAATAAAAATTGAAGAACAAATACCCTTCATACATCCTCTATGTCTTCTGAAACAAAAAATACCCTAACATATGACGTGAAGAACCTCTGCCGCTCTGCTACCTTCGTCTCTATTGTCGCCGAATGCCCTCCTGCTCGCCGGCGAACCCCCGAGTCTGCTTCCGCCGCGCGACCACTCTCCTCCGCACCGGACCGCCGCATCGGCTCCTCCCCCCCCTCTATTTCGCCCTTCTCATCTCCCCTTCTATTTCGCTTTTCCATCCTCTCTGCCATCTATCTATGCCAAAATGGGTTGAGGAAACTGAGTCAACGATCAAAATAGATGGAAATGATGGAAACACAGTAGCCACCGCCGAAACAACCAATAAGCAAAGCGAAGCGTGTGCAGGAAGCTTGCAACATGCAGGAGGCTTGCATCAGAACATTTGCAGCACTTGGCAGGATGGAAGAAGAAGGATGAAGGAAAGAAGAGCGCACCTGAAGAAGGCGCTCAAAATCGTGGGAAAGAAAAAAATTGGAGCGGTTCTCGCTTAAGGACGAAGGGGTGAGTTTCGCGGGAAAAAAACCTTCTGCCGATATTCGCTTATTATGTATAGGATTCTCGTGTCTCTCTCTCTCTCTCGGTTGGTTATACAGCCACACACCACAAATTAAGACAACAATTTTATCTCTTCACTACACTCCCTCTTTATCTCATATTGTCATATGCAAAAGGACAAAGAGAAGAAAAGTTCCCTTTTTCTTCTCCAAATGCTGGCCGAGGATAGCAACCCAAAAATCCACCCCAATTCCTCTTTTCTCATAAAAACCAAATCCTAGTTCCATATTGTTAGGGAATCAAGAGATAGACTTTTAGAAATTCTTTTAAAATCAATCTCAAGAGCAAAAATTTCTCTTGCAAAGATCGCTTAATATTACGAGAATCACAGGAAAGTGTTTATCTCTTGAAGCGTGTTTTCACAATCTTGATCACCAAAGAAGCCAAACGTCGCCTCTCTACTCAGTCCACGCAAGGTCATAGGAGCTCTTGGGTGCTAGCCCTCTTGGGATGATGGTGACTTCTCTTCTTTCAGAATTAGTTTAACACATGATGAGCATCATTTCCCTTAAATAGAGAATGACCTCGCCCACTTTGGTTACCACACACCAAATGGGCCAAGCCCACTTGGGTCAATTTAATTAAAACTATTTTAATTAAATCATGCCGTAGTTAATTAAATCTTATTTAATTAATTCTTTTCATTAATTAAATTAAGTTCACCTTAATTTAATTTATTCTTTGCTCCATCATAGAACCTCTATGCGTGTGACCCCATAAGTTCCCACAAGACGGACAATGATATTAAATATCATATTAATATTAAATATTAAATATAATATTAAATATCACAAACAATGATTGACATCTAACAATGCATCACTGCCACCCAGCCAATGGAGATATCGGTGATACGATAAGAACCTTTTTGCAACCATAATCACTGTGAAGCCAACGTCCCTTCGTCCATATATCTTGATTGAACACGAGGCATAAATGTGTCATCCTCATTAAGTCCAATCCTATGTTCCTCGTTCTCCAAGTAGACGTGTAATCACGAAATAAGCCCAATATCCCATATTGGCCCATCTCGGCGTGGCCACACATATTTTCACGTCATACTCTATCGAGAGGCCCGAGACACTACTCCTGTTATGTAGGAGGGACGAATCTTGTCTACATCACTCACACCCCTCAACATGATTCATTGTAGGCCCAAATACCACCTTTATGATCATCCTGTTACGGATGATGTTTGATAGCATTAAAACCTACAACTCCTCATGTAGGAATTGTAGTGACTTCAAGTCGAAAGACTACTTCACTATGGTCGCCATGAAGAGCGCCTATGACACTTACATAACTATTATGAAGCGTCCTCACAGTGGGTTAATCCGGTATAAATATTACACCAAATATTTATATCTGTGTGCCGATTTGATATCATATATCCATGACTCGTAAGATTTGGTCATCAGTCTACTAACACAATAGTCTTTATGTAATGTTATCGTCCTAGTTAACAATAGCACTTCGACTACAGATACTTTAAGAATAGTGTTTTGTAGTTCAACAGGATCTCACGATCAATTCATATTTGATGTTCCATTGAACGAACTGTCTATTCTAAGGACTTCATTATGCTATACACTAATAACATAATAAATGACGCCTTTACATATATTAAATATATGATTAAAGTCATGATACAAATAATAATCTATACGAAATAGATTGGCCACTAGGGCTTACACCAATAATCTCCCACTAGCACTAGTGTCAATCGAGCATCACTTCAACACTCATCAAACTATTGTGAGTGTCAAGCTACTATTGAACAAGAGACTCCTTTAGCGGATTGTTTCATGTTATCGTCTGCACATCTTCACATCTCCTCTATCATCTATCGAATGAGATGGAAGCGCCTAAATATATGTTCAGATCACTGGTGAGATCAAGTTTTCTTAGCTTACACGATTACTACATCATCATTAGGAACTACGCAAAGTTCAAAAGAAGTTTTTGATCCAAACAACCTTCTAATCACATTAGAGTCGGCTATATACTCGGCCTCTGTAAGAGAAACAGACTCTGTCTCTGACTTGGAAGTCTTCTAACTCACAGTGCCACCATATAGGCAAAACACAAATCTAGATTGTGACCTGGAATTACTTTTATTTGTCTAGAAATAGCATCCGTGTAACTACCTACAACGATCTCTTCCTTACCATCATCTGTCAAGAATATATCCTTAGTCTTTCTTAGGTACTCAAGGATATTCTTAACTGCAGTCCAGTGACCTTCACTGGGATCAGATTGGTACATGTTTATCATGCTCAAAGCATACAAGATATCTTGTCGAGTACATATCAATACATACATGTACTTCGACTTTAGGTCAAGTAACGTCAGCAATCTATCTCTATAGATCCCGATTCCTAACACTTAGGAAGTCTCGCCTAAGTCTTTCATCAAGAAACATTTCTCAACTATGCTTTTACGCTTTGTAGGGAAATTGTTTTTGATGAGCAGTATGTTATCCACATATCGGACTATAAAGCAATGATGCTCCCACTAACCTTTGTGTGCACACAAGCTCATCTTCGTTATTGATGTATCCCATTGTCCAAGATTCTAGTTTCTAAAAGCTTTCTCAAATTCATAAATGGATATTCAACAAGTAGAATCCTAATGGATTTAAGCATCGTGATTGGGAGAAGGTCTCACCACAGTCTATACTATGTATTTGCATGAAACCTTTCATGACAAACCACGCCTTAAAGGTATTCACAATACCATCTATGTCAGTTTTCTATTAAAGACCCACTTGCACCCTATGGGTTTTACTCATTGGGGTGACTCCATCAAGGTCAAACCTTGTTGGTTCACATGGATTCCATCTCAGATTCTATGGCTCCAAGCCACCTCTCAGAATTTGGGCCAACTATGGCATCTTGGTAGGTCACAGGCTCATTTCATGAGCATCAAATCACTTCATTGAGTTAGGAGTGACCCGTATCTCTCAAGTTGGTGACATGACCTATCAAACCTACACAGATCTTGTGTAGCTCGAATCGATGGCACATCCACAACACTCGTGGAACCGATTCATATGTTTCACTGTATGAGGGCCTTGTGGTACTTGGATTTCCCCAAGCTCTACAGTTCTTCCGTTAGTTCTTATGGAGATGAACTCCTTTAAGGAATACCCCAGTTTTCGTGACAAATTCTTTGTCATTGAAGGCATTGTAGAAAAATATCCCTTAGTTTCCTAAGGATACTCCACAAAGTATATTTATTCAGTTTGGGTTCAAGTCTATCAAATAAACTTGACAAGCCAAATGTTCATAAATGTCATACTTAGCCTTTGGGCCCTTCCATATCTCATATGGAGCCCTTTTACCGCCTCAAATGGAACACAGTTAAAGGCAAGCAACAACTGTATATAAAGCATATTCCAGAAAGAGTCATAATGTTTTGACTGATTCATCATTGATCGGACCATGTCTAACAAAGTGCGATTTAGATAGTCATCAAACTTCTGGCTTTAGTATTTACCATCACGATCTAATCGTATAGTCTTAATACTCTTGCCAACATGAATCTCCTCTCATCCTTGGACTCTTTGAACTCTTCAAAGGTTCCTAATTTGTGTTCCATAAGATACACAAATCCTTATTTACTATAGTCATCAGTAAATCCAACAAAGTTCAGAAACCTACCTTTTGCAAACTTGTTTAGTGGCCCATATACATCTCATGTATCATGCCAAAAGATTACTAGTCCTTTCACCATGAATGGCGATTGGAGCTTAGTCATCTTTTCCAATAAGCAAGAATTATAGACCTCAAATGATTCACAATCGAATGAGTCTGAGAGTCCATCTTAATGGAACTTTGAATTAGGTTTCTTACTTATATGGCCTAAACGATAATACCAAGGTATATAAAAATCAAATCACTTTATTTGACTTTATTCGCATTTATGTCATAGGTGGACAACTTAAGATCAATGACATATCGATCATTTCTTTTAAGATCTCAAACATTGAAAACACAGGTTGAATAAATGGAACAATAATTGTCCTTTTATTACAAATCCTTTCTTGTCCACAAAAGAAATGGAAGTGATGTTTCTATCATTAGTTGGAACTTAATAACACTTAATTAGTTCCAAAATAAACCCCTTGTCCTCTATGACAAAATACCCGAAGAGGAAGTCAAACCTCATTTGTTCAATTTATTCTCTTTCTGGAACACGTGGCAATTCTTCCATTTTTTCGGTCCAACCGTATTGGAAGCAAGTGCCCTCCTTAGTAACCTTTGTATGTTAGCTTCAAGGCAGAAGTACTGGGCTTGAACTTGTTCTTTCCCGTATGCTACTCCCTGATAGAACACTTTAGGTTTCCCCCCATGACCATTAACATGGCTTATTCTTTTTGAGTCTAACCATCTAGCAACTCTTGCAGAATTAAGTCAGTGGCCAACTTTTGGCAAAAGGATATCCCAGCTTTTCCAGGTTCTCAATGTACCCAATAATATGAAGCACATAAGAACTCACTGGGTTACCCTATACCAGCTTACAGCTGAAAAAGGACGGGAAACCTCAAACCTTTCATGACTTGCTTGCTCTTGGTAGAGCATCATGAGATGAATGGTCATATCATAGGCCTCCATGATCGTAAGCATGAAGTATCCTACATCCAATGCATCGACTTAATGCTTCGCATAAGCATCCCTTTTGATTCTAGTATGAGGGCTTAAAGCCCAAGTTGGACAATATCATACCAATGTGAAGACATATAAGCTCCTCGATACCCCTACACTCCAATTTTATTCTACAAAAAATTAAAGTAGTATTCAAATGTTATACTTTTAATTATAAATATGCATTGTATACTGGTTTTACAAATCCCTTTTTTATTTTTAAATATAATAATTTTTTACACATCTTTTTTTATATTTTTAGATAATAAAGTAAACAATTCAATTGCAAATATCTTTTTTATCAATTCTCAAATAAAAGACATGAGAGATGATCACGCGAAGAAATTTGTATCGACGAAACATTTTCGTTTTACAATATTGATATTGATATCCTATCTTGACCCTGTTGCAAAATGATTTCATGTTGAAATGATCAGCATGAAACATCTCCTTTCTCCCTGATCACATGATATTCGTATCTCGCTTTAAATAACATCTTGTTTGCAATAAATTCCATCAGAAAATTTAATTAATCAGAATACCAAAGAGAAACTTAATTAGTCATTTTTTTTTAATTGACAGAAGAATAATAATTACTTTTCATGCATCTGATGCAATGGCATAAAAATTGAATTTGGAGAAGCACCAAATGTGGTCCCACGGACAGAGTTATAACCCCATCAAAATCTCACACTTCACCTGCTCATTTCCATGCCAATTCTGCGTCCCCACTGATGGAAAAGCAAACTTGAAATTTAAAATGAGGTAAATGGAGGGCCCGTTCCACTAACAAACTAGTTTTATTTTTCTGATGGGTCCGGAATGAGAACCAGCCGCCTTCACCACCCGCATGCTGGTGATACGTGAACTCGCTTGTTCAACATGTCTGATTCCACCTCGGGTCTATCGGAGTATACCATCTATATTACTCACCGTCTATGTTATTCCATCGGTCTTATTATTTTCATTATAAATGTCATATTTATATAAAAAAATAATTTTAAAATAAATATTAGGTTAAGTTTTTAATATAATATTTTTTATTTTTTTTCAGTTTTGTCCTCAAATTAATAATGAGTACATCACTCTCAAATTATTATACTCTACTATGCATTTATGACAATTATTAATACCCAATGGTTAATAAGGATAATTATGTAAAATTGTTATACTCTTTTATTCATTTATAGCTTCTTTTGAATATGCAAAAAATTTCCTAATATGACACTTATAATGGGACGAAGAGAGTAATACTTAAATTAAATATATTAGTGAATGATTGAGATGAAATATTCGTGATATTAACATCCAGTAGTATCCATATATTTTCAATTTATAATTTATTCCGTTGTTGTAAAACCTTGACCCATTTTACAAATTTTAAAATTGCATGTTTTAGGGTTGGTTTGCCTAGTTCCACAAGAAAATAGGGACGAGTTAGAGTTTCATTTTATAACCAGGTATCGGGTTAGGGACAGGTTTAAGTTAGCCTTCTATTTACTTTGTCCGTCCTATTTATACATACATCTTTAATGTATGATTTTATTTTACCTTTTTGGTTATCATTTTTATCTCTTTATTCATCGTCTATTAAAAGTTTGATTACCTTCTTACGTATATGCTATTAATTTTTGAATTTTCACATTTTTTTTCCTATTTGAAAGCATAATCAATATGTAACAAGGTGTATTATTAGTCTTCTCTTATACCAATGTCCTAAAATTATAATAGAGTAAAAAATTGCCTACCATATTAAGAGAAATTCTAGTGCATGTCATATATTTACTAATTGTACGAACTTTTTTTTTCTTTTGGACATAACTATATGCTAATTTTATAATTTTAATTTGCTTTTACTCTTGGTCAACCCGTCATGTCCTTCTGAGACTTGGTCCTAATTAAACTCATACATCATCGAGTTTACTCAGATTTGAGGTCATGTTTGGATTTAAAAATTTGGCTCAGTTAAAATTTAGGGTTGGGTAAGGGACAAACATAACTCATCACAACCCAACCTTTGAAAGAGCATAAATCTCAATGCCCTCTTTTCTTGAAATATTGGCAGTATCAACACTAATAAATAAGGAGAGTGCTTGAAGGGTAGAACTAGTACTCTACAAAAAGCTCACAAATAATGCTTAAGGAACTTGTGCTTCTTGAGGTTCCAAAATTTCTTGAGTTTAGGTGTTTTAGAATGTTGAGTTTTATAGATTTGTGTATGAAAATAAAGAGTAAGGAAGGGTTGTAAGGGAGGGTGTGCGTCTAGGGTGAAGTAGTTGATTAATGTTTCATGGTGCATCACTAATGAGAACCTTTGGATCAATCAGTCCTACCAAATGTTATTGTGCACGCCATCCACACCAGATCTCTTTTGCACCTTCTTTCATTCTCGCTCTACTTACAACTCGGAACCTCGTCGGCATCGACATCACCACCTTTGTCTCTAGTGGTCCGAGGATCACGACACCCCATACAGCCACCGATACCTCCACCAATGATGCCTATGTGAATATCTCATTGTTCTCGATCCAATGACGCTTCCTCATCCTCCATCTACATGCCCTCTTCCTCCATTAAAACTACCCTTAAAGTCATTTTTTACCCAAAAATTGAACCTTGTCTTTTCCCAAGGTTGAAACGAAAAAACTAGCTTCCTCTTCTATTGTCATCGAGTCAGAGGGAGGCGAAGAAGAAAAGAGGCATGAGAGACAGAAGAAGAGGGAGATATGAACGTGATCAAGTAAAACACAAGAAGGGAGGTTGAATTGTGTTTTATAAAACTTTTTCGTATACGTTTGTTAAAAAACACAGTTTTATAAAAACAAACATAGAACTGCTGGTAGACGTAAGTAATAAAGTCAATCACAAAAACCTTGGCAGATGCTGAAATGAAAATCAGATGTTGGTAATCCAATTGTTCAAAGAGATGCTTTCAGGGTAATTAAATACGAAGTTAGAGAGAGAGAGAAGACACACACACACACACACACACACATATATATATATAGTTCACCACCAAATTGGTAGCTACGTCTAGTCCATTCGTTCCTGAAGGATTTTTCACTATAATCAACCTGATTACAGCTTGTGAGAAGACTACTGTCAACATGACTCAACTCATAACTTCTCAACTCACAACTTCTCAAAACGACTTAGTATAGTCAAGCCTTTGAGGAACCACAACTCAAGAGTACATTACTACCAAAACTTGGCTATACTCTAAACTTCTCAAAAAGACTTAGTTTAGTCAAGCCTTTGAGGAACTATAACCACTATTGGGCTTAATACAAAATGATTTCAAATGATTTTGAAATAAGATTAACAAGCTCCCAACACGAGAGGATAAGAATTAAAGCTTAAGCACAAAAAAAACTTTCTTAAAGAAAGAATAAAACTTTTAAAGCGCAGTTCTTTTGATCTCAGAAAGCTAGGATTGAATTCTTGGTTGTTCACTTCTCTTTTGTTCTTCACTATTAAGAGATGATATATATAGTGAGATACTTCAATAAAGCCGTTGCGACATAGGTAGGTCCTTCACCAGCGGTTAAAAAATCAGATCCGCTTTTTGTGGCTTTTGTGCGACGTGTCGTCCTTATCTGTAGTACCCTAATTTTGTCCGGCCTTTTACTTTATTTTATTTTTTATTATTTATTTTAATTAGTGGTAATAATAAATAAAATAATATTTTTGGTTTTATAATTAAGAATAAAAGAGATTTTTAAAAAAAAGGGAAAAGAAAAGGAAAAAGGAAAATTATTTTTCAAAGAAAGGAGGGTGCTAATTAAAATATGGGGGATGTCACTAGCAAACCACGCAGCCCAATTTCCCTAAGCCCCCTTTTGCTGCTTGCTTCCTGCACCCCTTTTTCCTTCTGCGCACAACCCCTGCGCATTGTTCCCTTTCCCTCCTGATGCTCGCACCCCTCCTTCCTTTATCTCACGCCCCACGCGGCCCAGTTCTTCTACGCTGCACCCCCTCTTTCTTTTTTTTTCCCACGCGGCCCAACACACCAAGTCCAACCCAAAAACCTTCATAACCCTAATTCTTCACTCGTCCCTCTTCATTTCCTCTCCCTTCAGCCGCAACACCTCCTCCCTCTCCTTCCCTCATCTTCATCCATATCCCTGATTCTCCTCCACCATTCACGCCCTAGATCTCTCCCACCATTCTCTCGTCCTTTCCTCTAAACCCTAATCCCATGTCCCTTATCCATCTTCAAACCCTAAAGGGCCAAACGGCGCCCCATCCCTCATTCTCGTCTCCCTTCACGCCGCAGCAGCTCCCACGCTCTCTTCCCTCGTTCTTCTTCATCTCTCTTACCAAACCAAACCCTAATCAGCCACTCCACCATAACCCTAAATCCAACCCTAATTTCTCATCACCCAGCCGCGGCCACATCAAAACTTAGCCCTAATCTTCCTCTCATCCTCTCAAACTCTAAACCTAGAAGCTTCAGCCGCGGTACCCTTCCCCTAATCTCGGCCTCATTTATCCTCAATCCCCCTTAAATCTCTACGAACTTGTGGATGCCACTCAAGGAAAGGAAGATTTAATCTCCAATCATGACAAAAGGGAAGATTTCCTCCCTATCCCTATTTTGAAAAGTTCCCGTCTTTCCCCATTTACTGACTCAATTTCTTTCTCTTTTTGCAGGATACAAAGGCATGGCTATAAAAGCCCCTCACAGACGGAACCCTAAAAAAAAGGGAACCAAAAACCCGAGAGACAGAGAGCAAGAAGGAGAAGCAGAATCAAAGAGGAAGGAGAGAGAACCCGTGAGGCCACCCAAACACAAATTTTAAACACTTCCTAGTTCTAGGTTTTTTTTTCCTTTCTCCTCCATCTTATGTTTGTAAATTTTCTGGGAAGCTGTAAAACCCAGGTTCCCACCTTCTTCTTCGTTTTCTTATTCTCTGTTCTTTCGCCATGGCTTGTATACTGGTCTGAGACATGTATTATTGTGTCGTTATTATTGTTGTTATTGTATTATTATTGTTGCTGCAATTGTTGTTGCTGTTGTTATTGTGATTGTTGCTGTTGTTATCACTGTTAGTACCCACGGTTTGGATTGTAATTAGGTTTAGGGTTTGGCCTTCCAATGGGGCCAAACCCTAAATAGGGACTGAACTGTAAATATATGATAAAAAGGGACCTGAAAGCAAAAAGAGGAAAAAGTTTTCTTTTTAATTTTCTGTCCACGCACGTTTTAAAATTTGGTCTTTCAACGGGACCAAATCCTTAGTAGGGACCAGTTTGCAATTATCATATTAAATTAGGACTTGAAGGCAAAAATTGAAATTTCTGGATTTGGTTTGGTCTTCCAATAGGGCCAAATCCAATCTAGGGACTTATTTGCAATTTATTCCTCTTTTATTTCATAAATAGTCAGAATTGAATAAAAATTGATAAAGGGCATAAAAGCAAATAAATTTTTTTCCTTCTTATCTATATTTTTTTATTAACATAA
Source organism: Calophaca sinica (assembly GCA_037113605.1). Classification (NCBI taxonomy): domain Eukaryota; kingdom Viridiplantae; phylum Streptophyta; class Magnoliopsida; order Fabales; family Fabaceae; genus Calophaca; species Calophaca sinica. The sequence goes on from CM073731.1 coordinate 31,639,068, forward strand.
TTAGTTTTTACTTTTTTAGGTTTCTTTTTATATTTATTATTTTTGTTACATTAAAAGGAACAAATAATGATTTTTGTAGAATAGTTTGAGTTTTCTTTTTACCAAGCTTTTTTTTTATTATTTTTGTAACGTGGTGGTTGATAAACTTATACTTTTTTAGAAAATTCATTTGGGAATAATTTATTTAATGATAAGCAAGTTTTTCTTTTAAAACAATTAAAAGGGTACCATTTTATGGGCGTCTTAGGGGTGCTAACACTTTCCTTAAGCGTAAATAACTCCCGGGCTCGAAATCTGGTTCAAAGACTATTTATAAATTATCTTCATTAAAAAGGTTTTTCCTATTGTTTTTCCTTAATAAACTTTAGGTGGCGGCTCCGTTTAATTTTAAGGGTGGTTGTCACATTATCTTTCTATTCCATACACTATCACAGCTGTAAATGATAAATCTGTCTTTTTGTGATCCTTTTTGAAAACGAGATCCTTTCAGGGCAAGACATAGTGAGTAAATATCCGTTGACATTCTATTCTGCCTTTGATTCCTCGTACATTAAAAAACCATCAATGAGGATCTTTAAATGCTTGAGATAGACTTTGAAGACTTCGTTTCGTTTGATGAGATACCAGAGGCAAACTTGTACCAGAGGCACTTGACAGCAGAGACACTTTCTTTATCAGTTGCAGAGTTGACATAACAGAGGCAAGGTTCTACCAGAGCATGGCTCTAAGACGCTGACGTCATCTTACTCTTACCAGAGGAAATTCAACATATACAGCTTGATCAGACTAGAGGGTAAGTAGTGCACATAGCCATATGTTTTTGAGACAGATCCTTCAAATGAATAATAGCGAATACTCACTAGATTCTGCACACTAGAAAATACATCAGAGGATAAATTGTTCTTATACATTATTTGTTATCATCAAAACAATTAAAGGTCATTGTTTCTGAATCGACTTGGTTCTAACAAGATATACTTGAAAGTGGAAAGATGGGTGTTTGGCTATGATAGAGGAGGAAGACGGGGAATGTGCGACTATCATAAATGGTGGAGACAGTGCCACATGTTGCTGATCTGGTGCATGTGAAAGATGGTTTCCACTGAGATGATTTCTTATACCGCAAGATGACATGCATACGAAATGATGTTCCTCATTTGTGCATGACCCAACATCACCAATGTGACCCCATCACCACTTTTGCGAACTGTATCGCCGCCTATACGATCTCGTCATTGCCTCTCTCACCTGTGCTGTCATGGATGATGGATTCCTATGCATTATCTCGTTGTTGCAACAACAACGACTTCCTTTACATGGGTATGTGGTTGTTAGGAATGGAGGAGGAAGGGTGGTTAGGGTGAAAAAAGGGCGACACCGAAGAGATACATGAGAAAGTGATTTTGATAAGGTGAGAGTGTTGTCAGTGATGTGTTGGAGAGAGAGGCAAGAGAAGTATGAGCGAGAATGAGAGAAATCGAGTATGAATGTTACACAATAGGATCTGGTGGGACTGCATGATCCAACTGTTCTCAAAAGTGATGTACTAAGAAACATATGACAACTACTTCACCTTAGACGGCGTTGTAAGAAAGAATGTATATACGGAGATCACAGAAGGTTAGTTGGTACTTGGAGGTGTTCGCAAGGTCGGGGCATATTATATCTTTAATTTACCTTAAGTTCAAAACATTCAACCCTCTATGTGTGTGTGTGTGTTTAAAATTAATATCATAAATAAAATAAATATGCAACTATGGTTTATAATGGCTCACCCGCAGAGACGGATCCAAGGAGGGGCACCTAGGGGCTCTAGCCCCTCCCCCGTCATGCTTTTTTGTTAATAATTAATTGGTATATACAACATTGACTTTTTATTCTTAAGCATTTGCATAATACAATAAACATTTGCTAATTTAATTTTAAAATTTAAAAAGAAAGAAAAAAAGAAATAAATGTCTATATTATTGAAAAAAAGAAAGAAAGTAAAAAAAGGCTTTCTTTCTACTGTTGGGAAGAAAATGAAAGGAGAGATAATATTATTGATAAAATATCTATATTGTCTTTTTCTTATCACTTTTAATTTTTATTTGGTGATATTTTTGTATATCTCATTTTTATATATTTTTTGCCTTTTACACAACTAACCAAAAAGAAATAACAATTTTAATTTTTTTTCCTTTTATTTTTCTATCAAATAAGTAGAAAAATATTAGTTTTTATTTTTTTTCTAATTTTTATGGAAATATTAATATGGACAAAACTTAAGTAAAGTTTCTTAGATGCTCTCTGTGGTTCCTCTCACAAAATAGATAATTTTTTTTTCTCTGTCCACACCTTTTTTTTTATAAGCAAAAAATTTATTAAAAACGGGAGTACAAGGGGTACTCCAAACCCAAATATACAGATGCATAAGGAAGGAGGTGCCTCATTAAAACCTCTCAAGGCCCAAAACCCAGTGGAAAAAAGACCAAGAGAGGAAAAAGAGTACAACCACCGACCTCATACTGTGATATAAGCATCCACCAAACTAACAGGGACTAATTCCGAACTGCCTACAAATTAATAGCAGTCATTAGTAACTAACCCCACGTATCATCAAACCATATGCCCCAACCCATCCCAATCCAGAAATAATGTATAGTACTGGAGTTTATGACCACACCTCAAGCAACCAATCCCATTAAACAAATGAACAAATAAACCAACGCCCTTTTCCACTTGAAGCATCGCACAAAAAACTCTCCCAAGACCAAGGCCATCCGCTGCAAGCCAAAACCTTGTTTCCTATTTTCTCATAACTACTATTATTTTATCTATTTTGCGAGAAGAACCATACCAACAACACTCAAAAAACTTTACCTAAATTTTCTCCAACTAATATTATCAATTAAGTAGAAGATATTAATTTTTTTTCTATTTTTTTCTCAAAACCAAAGAGTGCAAAACCGGATCTAGATTACATGCCGTTACTTGTTCCTATCTCTCTATTCAAGTGTTTTTCTTTTTCATATTTTTTTATTGTTGGTATTTCATTTACTGCAACAAATATTCACCGCACTCAATCCCAATCCTGCAAAGTCCACCTTGCACTCCAAGTGTTTGCACGATTTTTAGGCCATTTTATTTGTCGGGGATTGTACGAAATCATCCACGTGTCTCGGCTCTCGTACGGACGAATCCATTTTTTTACTACCATTGCATTTGCAGTTTTGCACTCATTTGTTACCATTGTCTGCAAATAACTGGCAACCGACAGGATTGTTTGCTGTTTACAATTGCAACATGGGGCGTGTTCGCATAAACGTTACCGGAAGCATGGGTTGTCGGTGTCAACACCTACGTGTCGCCAAGATACACGATTGCACCAAAGTTTTGTGCCTCCAGGATTCACGTGCGTCGGGAGCATTTATTCCGAGTTTTCTTAATTAGGGAATGGTCTACATTATTTGGGGGGCTTACCCTAAAAAGAAAAAGAACAGGATTCGGTTCTTTTCTGTTTACCTACCCTAGCGTCTTTTTTTAGTAGCAATTTTGTCCCGGATATATTCTCAGCTATAAGTAGACTACCAGGTATAATTAGTGCTAAAAACAAAAAAAAAAACTCTCCCCTTAACAAAATAAAAGCAAAAAAAATACATATATTTGATACAAATTTTGACCAAATACATATTTTTTTTACTTATAGAGTATATAACTACTGAGTATGAATATAACTATTTCTTTTATTTTTTCCACAGAAAATATAACTATTTCAAGGAAAATATAAATATTTTAAAACATAGCAAAACATTATAAAAAGTACTAGTACAAAACTAATTTAAATATATATAAATATTTTTAAAAATAATGTTAGCGTAAATTAACAAAGTAAACATATATAAAAAAACAAAGTAAACAGTAAAAATTAGGTATTGATTTGAAAAAAAAATTAACATAAAAATTTAAAAGAGTCAATGATATAGAATCTTTAAAATAAGAAAAAAAATTGACAACAACAATGATAATAATAATTTTAAAAAAACATTGTTATCCACAAAATTTAAAACTTTATTTTATTCTTGTACATAAATTTACATGTACACACACATGTATTAGGTGTATGAGAAAAAAATAAAATTGATTTTATTATAAAATAAGTAAAATGTACTGCCTCTGGATTTGAATATAAGTAAAAAAATCACACTAATTAAGAATAATAGTTAATCTCATTTAATTTTTTTGTGTAATAAAAAAATAATTATATTTTTCAAAATATCATTTATGAAAATTTGTTTCATCGAAATATAGAAATATAAAAGGTTATTGAAAAACGAAATCAAAATTAACTGAATTTTTTTTTGCTTCTCGAAACTGGAGGGAGTAATCTTAGGCTATGTTTGTTTAAATGGAAAGAATATAGGGGAAATGAAAGATTTTTGAAAAATATAAAAAGTGTACATAGATAAGTGTGACAAACTAATCATAGTGTGACGCATTAACAATTTTACACTTCAATCAATAAACTTTGTTTTTCCCCATTTTATATCCTCCTACTTTCTTGGCTGCCAAACATAGCCTTATACAAACCCACATGATATAGTTATTAAGTACAATAAAAATATTTAAAATAAATTTATCAATCTATTATCTGTTTAAAAAACTTTACTACTGGATAAAGTCCATTCACTCATTTTCTAAAAAAAACTATTTCTTCTATCCCATTATGAGTGTCATATTTGTAAAAAAAATTAGTCCCAAAATGAGTGTTATATTAGTCTCATTAATTAATTTTTTTCAGTTTTACCCCCGATATCTCTTTTAATGTTATGTTGTTAGACCGTGTCATTTTCTAGAAATTTTTAAATAATAAGACTAATTTGATAAAATAGTTGTTCTCTCTATGATGAGAGGAGATTCTCTCCGGTGAGAAACTCTCATGTTTTCTCCTGTCTCTAAATCCCAACCCTTAAAACACTTAATCACTCTTGTTTTTTTATTTTTTAACTCTCTCTCTCCATTTTGCCACTGCAGGCATTTCTCACGGGAGAGAATCCCCTCCCCTTTTTGATTTATTATTTCTCTTTAATCTGTCTGAAATCTTCTAACGTGACATTCAAAATGGGATAGAGGGAGTATTTTTTTTTAAAAAAAAAGGTAATTACGTTGTCACCCTGGGTCTCGTAATCAATAAAACGGGTAAAATGTAGTCTCCTGCAATAATATATAACCTAAAAAATACTCCCTACCAGTAGCAAGGTTATATAGGTGGGACTGCAGTCAACTTGTCATTCATCCTCCTCCCTCTTTCTCCTCTTTTTCTCATTTCAGGGAAAAAAATTTGCTAGGGTTTCTGTGATTAATTGAAACCTGCAGTTACTTCCTTGAGATAACAAAAGATTCCATTCTTTGCTTCCCGGCCCAGATTAAATTTTGACAGGTTTGATTTACTTTCAGTACTCACTTTCTATTTTTGGAAAACAACACATAGCCTTTGCTCACTTGTATGTTAACTAGATCTCATTTTCTGTTTGTTTCAGTTCAGATCTTCTTTCATATCTCGTTGGGTGCTGAGGATCATTCGTCAGAATGGTGAGGGGGAAAACTCAAATGAAGCGCATCGAAAATGAGGCAAACAGGCAAGTAACCTTCTCGAAGAGAAGAAATGGGTTGCTTAAAAAGGCCTTTGAGCTCTCAGTGTTGTGTGATGCTGAAGTCGCACTCATCATCTTCTCTACCAGAGGGAAGCTCTATGAGTTCTCCAGTTCAAGGTATGTTATGTTGTTATTCACTAACTAAACCCCAACCAGTTCTTCAGTATATAATTAAACTCTTTGTTGCCACTCACACTTGAGAATAAGAAGAAAAGGGTAAAAATGCCCTCAGCTTCACAGTTGTCATCATGGAGCTAGCCTCTAGAAAGTACAGTTATAATTAGTGCTCAAAAAGCTTTGGGTATCAGAGTAATTTTTTTGGTTAATCAGAGTAATTTGATTGTAGGATTTCTTTTAATATAATTCACAACCAACTTGGAATTAATCTTAAGATGAACATCAAAATCCAGTAAAAATAAATAAATTAATTAAGATGAACATCAAAATAAGAGCCGGTCCTTGATTTACCAAGAATTAGTACTATATTAATACTATAATATGCATGTTTCTCTTTTTTAATTACATCTTAAAAGAATTGTTTCTCTTTCTTCAGCACGAGCATAACCTGTTGGTAAAAGTTATTCTTGTTATGTAAATACATTTTTATGGTTTGCAAAGTCTTGTTTTTGCATTCTCTCAATTAAAATATATTCAAATCTTGGGATTATGTATTGAAAACCTTTTTGCCAATATACTGGGGGCTTTTCCTTTTGTATTTTTGTAAACCAATTGTTGAGGTGTGAACTGTATTATAAGTTGCAGAAGCCAAAGGCAAGATCTTGTGCAGTGAATGACTTATCTCTGAAGTCTGAACTTATGGTCACTTCACCGCCAATGCGTTATACTAGAAACACCTCCAATATATATGTTCAATTAGCTGTATAGTTTGCTTGTCTTTCCAAGAACCTTAACATACTTTTGATAGTATGGTTGATTCTTTAAGATATCATTACATAGTATAGTTGATTCTTGAACAATGTTTTTGTTATACATGATTGGGAAAATGGTGCAATATTTTTATAATGGTTTTATGTATGTTGATATAAACTTTTTTTTTTTCCTAAGATGTAACTTTTCACTATTAGTATAGTGCAAAAATTGCAACTTGTAGATAGAAGTTTTTTATAGGAACAAGAGAATGTTATTTTATAAAATACAAAAATGTATTTTATTTTATTACCGTAAATGAATTGACTGTACACCATTTCAATAATGTCCTGATGCACAAAATTGAATTTAAACTCCCCAATAACTTCAGAATTTTTAACACCAATGGATACTACTTTCTTGTGAAATGTGCTTCACTACGTTTGTTTTATAAGTAAATATATTATTAGGGAGTACAAGGTACTCCAACCCTTACATCATTTCATCCTCTTTAAGCATATAATTGGGTTACTCCACCAATCATTTCATGCTTCACTACGTTAATACTACTGTCATGCTTTGACAAATAAGTTAATTAAATCATTGCTATATTCCAAACCTTGTCATAAGTAAAAATGACTTGGTCATATAAAATCAGTCTTGTCTAAGAAACTTTTGTTGCTCTTGTTTATGGAGATGCTTCAGTATAACTAAAACAGTGGAACGCTATCAAAGGAAAGTCAAGGACTTGCCTCTCAGGACCAAAGGAATCCAAGAAAACACACAGGTTAGTCCTTCATATATAAATCCAAAGTGATACTGTTGGGACGATGGTGCTATTATGCTTGTGAACCGGATCCTCAAGAAATTAAGTAGTGGTGTCAAGAAATATCTAAAATTCTATCCATTGAGTTGTGTCTGCCAAATGCAGCAACCAATGACCGCTTCTACGATGGACCACCTATATGAAGGTCTAAGGTGGACCGGTATTTTAAAAACGTTTAAACTCCAATGATGACTGACACTGTTTCCCGGTAGTAGAAGCACACGGTTCTTCTCGTCCTTACGGTTGAAACGGTGACCTGATTGGTGCCAGTTCGACAAAAGCACAAGAGGAAACAAACATGAGTTGCATTTTGAGGTCCTCATATTGGTTTTCTTTATTTTTTTCCGAATTGATGTCGATTAGGTCTTCGTCTCAGCTGTGAGGATAAGGAGGATTTTGATCTTCTATTTCCAGGAGACAACATCACTCATCGTTGGAGTTTCAGATGGCTTTCAAGTACCAGTGTATTGTGGACCACCTATCAAAGTGGCTCACCATAGAATTTGCCGCAACTAGTATATATTTTACACTTATGGACATTGCTATATCTTTGGGACTCAGTTTCTGATGCATGTGTTCCTTGTTTGCTATACATTGTATTTAGTTGTTTCTGTCATGAAACATCTTAAGTGAAGCCGGCTAATATTTCTTATAAGTAGGTTCTAGGGTGGACGTGGACTAGTACTCGAAAAATTGTTTGAAACTCTGATGACGAGTGACGTCTCATGGAAGTAGAAGCTCACGGTCCTCCTTATTTTCTCGGCTGAGATAGTGACCTAATCGGTGCCGGATTCACAAAAGCGAGAAAACAAATATGAGTGCCTCAAAACTCAACTTATATTCGCTCTCTCTTGTTTTTATCAAAACGACACCGATCAAGTCATCATCTCAGCCGTGAGAACATAAAGGACCGTGAGCTTCTGCTTTCGAGGTAGGCATTGGTCGTCGTCAGAATTTCAGACGATTTTTCAAGTATCGGTTCATGTTGACCACCTATCAAGGTGGTTAGGGATGGCAATGGGTTGGTTTGCCTATTTGGAGGTTGTGTATAGGCATGGCAACGAAACCCGAACCCGCGGGGACCCACCCGAACCCGTCCCGATTTTGACGGGGAAAACCCGGTTTGACTGGGTTCGGGTTCGGGTTCGGTTTTTCCCCGCTTCACAAAGTCGGGGTCGGGGGCGGGGGCGGGGATGTTAATACCCGTCCCGAGCCCGAGCCCGAACCCGGCCCGCTAGTGTACAATTACCAAAATACCCCTTATATATATATTAGTAAATAATGAAATTACAGTTTTCGAAAAAAAAACAAATTAAAATGGTTTTTTGTCAAAAAAAAAAACAAATTAAAATGATTTTATAATTTTTTTTAATATTTATATTATAATTTGTGACGGCGGGTCGGAAACCCAGTCGGGCGAGATGGGACCAGTTTTGAACCGTGGGCGAAGCGGGTTTGGGCTTTCGGCGGGGCGGGGCGGGAATGCAAAACCGCCCCTACGCCGTTGTCTCCTAGTTGTGTACTCTTTGGTGTGGTTGGTTCTTTGGAAAAATCGCCGGAAGAAGTGGCGGCAGAACAATTTGGAGCTAAAAAACGAGCGAAAACACAGGCTAGAATGGCAGTGGAAAATTAGCGTGATGTGCAATGAAACAGAGGCACAGTGGACAGAAAGACAAGAACAGAAGCAGTGAACGGATGCGGAAGCATGCTGGAAAAGTATTGACATTTGCAGAAAACTTTTCCGGTGGAGGCCACCAGCGGCAGTTGGAGGCTGCCGACGGCAGCGATGAACCTTGCTGGTCATAGAATTAGAACGTTCTTTGATAACATGTAAAGAAAGTTGAGGAGGAATGTTGTGTGTCTTGTGACCACACATGAGTTCTATTTATAATTGCACAATGATTACAAAATGTATCTCTTAATAATTACGCAAAATCATCTAATTACTCGACGTTTACTATGCGTCTAGTCAGCATCTATTAATTACACATTAAACACATGTTAAATGTGTTATTCTAGTATAATTTACTCATAAAACATTACAAATAAAAGTATTTAACTAAATAAAACATTGAAAACATAAAAAACGAGTAAATATCACAACACAAAAAGTATAGATGCTGCTATGTTTAGAATATTTAGATTAATTCTGTTTTTAAAAATTTGTTTCATAGTTAAAACTATATATTATTGGTAATATAAATAAATAAATAATAATTATAATTATATATGTATATATGCAGGTATGGGGAAGGTACCATAGTACTCGTACCCATACCCATTCAAATTTGCGGGTAGTTACCCATACGCGCACCCGTATTCATTGTGCGGGTAATTACCCTACCCATCGTGGGTAATTTTTGTGGGTACCCAGTGGATAAGGCGCAAATTGTCGTCCCTAAAAGTGGTCAACCTTAAAATTTGCCTTCTTATAAATTAAGCAAAACAAATGTACTCTAGAAAACAATAGTTGAATAGGTAAAACCTACTAATCTGTCGAATACAAAAAAAAACCTACAAATCTGTTTGGCTTTTGGAAAATATTTTTTTTGTTTTCATTTTCTCATTTCATTTTTAATTGCAAAAATGACACTATCTTTACTTTATTTTTTTTATTTTGAAGATTTTATAGGAAAAAATAAAATTTGTTTATCATCTTCACCATTTTTATACAAATTTGAATGGAGAGAATAAAATGAAAATAAATAATATTTCTGTAATTGAAAGTAAAACAAACTGAAAACAAAAAATGACTGCCCTGAAATTTCTAATGCACATTACTACCAATGCCAACTTAAATCAAGCACATCAATTATATTCGAAGTAGTTTACCAGCATATAAGGCCAACCACAGCGCTGGTGTTTTATGCGCGGAGCTTTACTGACACCAACAGCGTTTCAAAATTTTTCTGTGTCACTCTCTCTTCATGGTGGACCCTTCAACTTCACTGTTGCGTGTTTTAGCAGCGTTGCCAATATGAGCTTCCACACACAAAACAAAAGAACGGTGCAGTAAAACGTGGCTTTCAGCTGGACATTTGGGTGCTCTAAAATTTTAAGTTCTCAGCGCTAAAGATGCCCTAAGGAGCGCATTTTGCCAAGATGCTAACTAGTTCTCAAGTCCTTGTGTGAAAGATAAGTATGGATAAAAAAACAAGTATAAACTAGAAAAGAAGCCATATCAAAATTTACAAATAAGTTTTGTCTTATTTTAAAAATTCTATGGTCACGCCTGGTATGTTATACCAATTATAGACTTTTTGTAGGTCTGACTTGACTTTCTTGAAAGTCTGACTTGACTTTCTTAAAAGTCCGATCTGACTTATTGGCTTATTTAGAGACTTATTTCACACTAGACCCTTTAAATAGATCATGTAACTGTTAATCACATAACTAAATGCACTATCAACAATATAAACAATACTAGAGCATCATTGACCGTTATATTAGTTATGTCTTCACCTATGGTTTCTTTTTTTTTTTTCCCATTTATATTTGTCCTTGCTCTCCTTTTTCAAAATTTGATAATGCCTCTGATTATGCTCATTCTTACCACAATGGTGGCACTAGACATTTTTATACTTATTTCTGGAATTGTTTATGCTTAGATCTTTATTGCTTGAACTTTGGCTCCGCTCCCTTGGCTAAGTAACCAATATCTCTAACTTTGAAATATTTCTCTTAACATCTCCCATCTCATATCTCATTCAAAATATTGCTCTTAACAAGTTCCATTTACAACATTGAATTTCTTCTTCAAATTTGAAAGTCATAGTAGAGCGCTAATTCACAATTCTTTTTTTCTTTTTTGGGGGTCAAAATTGCAACATTTCACTCATATGGGCAAAGCCTCAAAACATTACACCAAGTGTAAGCAAACAACCCTCTAATGGGGCACAGTACAGGATTACTGCAATTTCAAAGATACTTCCTTAAGCAGGTGAGTTGGTCCTGACTACTAAGGACAAAGCCTAGGACATTAAACAAACTACTAGGCCCAATAGCCCAAACACCAACTAAGAGAAACTAGAAAACCAAATTCCAACTATATTCCAACGGGGGCCCTAACCATAAACCAAACAGATATTCAAGGTGGGCCTGGCCCATTAGGGTTTCCAGGGACCACTTGCAAAGTTACCATTTGCCCCTTCACCTCTTCTCCCCCTAGCTTGGCTCCTGAACAACGAATTTTCTTGCTGCTGACCCAAAGCTTAATGTCGGCCTCCAGAACTGGGCAAAATAGAGAGAGGGAGGAAGACGGAAATTTCAAAGCTTCCTGTGAGAAGGATGGCCAAATGACCTTGGTGGCAAAACCTCTTTTTTCTGGATCTGCTTCACTGAGAAAGGAAGGGGCAACCCGAGGATAAGTTAGAGAGGTAGAGTTTCTGGGAAGTTGTCGGCTACCACGAGTTGGTGTCTGGATGGTGGAGAAGGGGGCGATTTTGTGGTGACAGCTGGAGGAGACTCGAATATGAACCCAGACATGCAGGTTAGGGGGTTTAGGTGGAGTTCGGGAAGGATCTGGGTCGGAAGGGGGTGGTGGGACTCCGTCTTGTGGCTCAGGTGGAGGGCGGTTGTCCACCGGCAGTGCTGATGGTGGTGGTTCACCACCACCTCGTGAGAGAGGAAGAGATTGGGGAGAAAACGAAGATCTGGCGGATAGGGGACCTAGGTGGAGACTCTCGTCGCATCTGGGGGGAACGAAGTAGGAGAGGATGGGGTGAGGACTGCGATTGTGCCGGAACACCGAAGGAGCGCCGCCTGGTGCGGCGACCAAACCCTAGCTAGTTTAGGGACCTAACCCTAGCAGAGTGCTACTGGGGACCTTGAGCAATGTTTCTGAAGGGTTAATTCACAATTCTTTGGAAAATATTAAAATGGGGTGTATATAAGTCTTGGTATGTGAGTCCAAAATGTCCGAACATTTTTGAACAAAATAACACTTATGGGCTTGGACACTAACAATGAATCCGCACTACATTAGGCCTGTACAAAAAATCTACAACTACACATTTATTTACACGGATTCTCTTTACATTCGTTTATAAGTTGCCTAATGAAATTTTGAGTCCCAATATAACTTTTTTTTTTTCCTGAATGTTTTTGGAGTGTTTGAAATTTACGTATACCTCAAATTATGCACTACTTACTATATACTCCTATCTCTTCCCCTGTAAGTTTATGCTTGTGCAGTTTTTGGATCTTTAACATGACATGACACTGCCGCATGAATATAATTATCCAGCAGGAACTCAACAAATTTTACTCGGGCTTTTTTTCATCAAAGAAAAATATTTAGACACAATGAAATAGAAGAAAGTAACACTATAAATCACATTTAGTTCATTCATGAACGTATAATTTGATGGCTTATTCGTGAGTGATTGTGCGGGAAATCATATTTGTTATGTCCTTTTTTTTTTTTTTCCTTTGTTTACGTGCAGCATCAAAAGGAATGTGATATCAGCATGGCAAAGAAGATCGAGCAACTAGAACTTTCCATAAGGTTTTCGGATCCTACTTTCTTAATTTGGTTTCATTCTGATTTGTATTGTGAGAAAAACCGTGAATCACTATTCTCAGCGTTGGGGATTATTATCATGTAATGTAGGAAGCTGTTGGGAGATGAACTGGATACGTGCGCTATTGACGAGTTACAGCAGATTGAAAACCAGCTCGAACGCAGCTTAACCAAAATTAGGGCAAGAAAGGTACTCTTTAATAACCTATTTAAATTAATGATGGAAAAGATATTTTTTATAAAGCAAGAATTTATTAAAATTAAAGTACAGTCTTCTTTGCATTTACATCAATATTTGCATTTGTTTCCGAATAACATATCATAAGCGGTAAAAGATTTACCAACATTACATTGGTCCAAGTAAAAATAGACTCGGATCCGATGGAAAAAAATGTGGTTGAGAGGTGAGACTCAATTGAATGTGGTAAGCCACATTTCCTCGTGGAGATTAGTTATCAGCAAAACTGGTAAATACTTCGCACCTATGTCATCTAAATAACAACAAAAAGTGATAAATTAACTAAGAGATCAAAGAAGATATATATATATATATATATATATATATAGAGAGAGAGAGAGAGAGAGAGAGAGTTCAACCACACCATAATTTGACATTGAAATACTTTAGAATTTTGCTCTTATGCATAACCAAGTCCTAGCCTTGGTAAGTTCCATCAACTCTTCAAGAATCACCTGTGAAGAATTAAGAGAGATTTGGTCTCTATGTAATCAAATTGACCAAATGATAGAAAGCGCCATAATAGCTTCTATATTTTACTGACTTCCTTTCTTTGTGCCGTTGCTTTGTACATCCAAAATCAGTTTTCCCTGAAATCAATTCTTTAATAACAAGCAGAGCATTTACCTAATTATGATAGTTTTGCTGAGTATTAATGAATAACCAAGACACCTAATTGAAGATCTTGGTGCTGCCTGTGCACAGAGTCAATTGTTCAGGGAGCGAATTGAGAAGCTAAAAGAAGAGGTAATGTTACTATAACGATTGCACACTTATCTTTCAGTCAATTTATTTTAGCTAGATTGCTTATTAGAATTCTCGCATCCTTTCAGGAAAGGTCCCTACTTGCAGAAAATAAACGCTTACGCGAGCTGGTTAGTCTCTTTGTTCGTACATCACATCACATCACATTCCTAATTAAACTCGATTATGTTCCTCCCTTTATTTCATCTCATCTCATTAGTGACCAATTAATTCGTTTAACTTCTGAAGTTTCATTAAGTATCAAATGAAAAATATTTCTGTCAAGGATCTATTATCACATGCCACAAAATCTAAATAATTAGAAGGTTAATTTCCCTTTTTTTTTTTGCTCACCTTTATTAGAAGCTAATTAATTACCAACATCATTTCATTGTTGCAGTGTGGGATGGAACAAGATCGCTCTTTAAGTAAACAAGATGTGGAACTTATCACAGAGAGGCAGGATGAGGAGGTGGAGACGGAGTTGTTCATAGGGCGACCAAAGAGACGAATGTCTCGAGAGTTGAAACCTTAATGCTCATATATACATGTACGTAAGGCAGCATAATCGATACATTTAAATGATGTACATATAAACGCTCACCTACAACCTGTTGTGGATGTCTGATCAAGATACGTGTAACTGATCTTGTGGTACCTCAACAATCACAACCGTGGTTGTGGACTGTCTACTCAAATAATTTCTTTCATGGTCGTATTCCAAAGTTGTTTCTCGGATTATATCAATTTTGGATTTTTGTTTAGTTCATAAGCCTTTGTTAGCCTTGAGCTTACATATAATCCAAGAAGCTCCGGCTTACGGAGTATAAGCTTTCTCAAAATCCACCTTGAAAATAAGACACTCATTACGAGTCTTCTTGATATGGTATACCACTTCATTTACTACCGCAACTCCATTAGCAAGGTGCCTTCCCCGAACAAAAGTAGATTGCTTGGGAAAGATAACCAAATTCATAACTTTCCTAAGTCGAGAAATCAACGTCTTAGCCACAATCTTAGATAAGCAACCCAAAATCCTCAAGAGAGAAGAGGCGGTCAATCTTTGGCACCACAGTAAGAAAGTAGGAGGTAAAGCACTTTGGGAGCATGACATTCCTATATAATTCCTTAAAGAGCACCCTCTTCTCCTCTTTGATAAGTGTCCAAAAGGACTTGATGAATATGAAATTAAGGACGTCTGAACCTAGACTTTCATTGACATTACAAGACTTTACCACATCTTCAATTTCTCGGATGGAGAAAGGAGTAGAAAAAGACTCATTATCCGCGGTCGACACCGGGGGAAGTCCACCCCATCAAGATTAGAAAGTTATTAGAAAAATACATCTTCACTTGTATCCACACCTTCCACCCACCTCCAATCTACAAGCAAGGCAGAAATATAATTCCTTTTATCCCGAGATTTGACACAAACATGAAAATACCCAGAATTTGTATCACCTTCCTTCGGCCATCTCGATCTAGACCTTTGGAATAATAGGCTCTGTTCCGAGTATGGAACGTGAATCTGGCCGGAGTCGCTGAGACCGTCGTGAGCTGGTGGAGGTGACGACGGAGAACAGAGATAGGTACCTGCAAAAGGCACTCTGACGCTCAAGTCAGTTACTCTCTCAGATGAGGTAAGTATGATGTAATGAATGCGTACCTTGTTTGTTGTGGGCCCCCTTTTATATGATTCATTTTAGGGTTCGAAGTACGTTGACGGCGACGGAGCCACTATGTCACATGTAGCTTGTTATGGTCCGTTGATCTAATCGACGATTCCAGTTCGGTGGCATCAAGGCTACGCGAATTAGGAACCGTTGATGAAGTAGACGGTTCAGATCAGAAGGCTTTCATCGGCCATGATCCGGTAGTGGAGTTGGGCCGTTGAGGGTCTATTCTTGACGGACTGGGCGGAACAGACTCTCTTTCCTCTTCAATAATTGCCAAAGTACAAAAGTTTTACAAAAAAAAAATACTTAGGGTGAATATGAATTGCTCTTCAATAATTAAATGTTGCATAATTCCTTGGGGGATTACTGAATCCGAATTGCAAAAAAAGAAAAGTTCGGCGAGTCCATTCCACAGTAGTGTTGTTGGGCTCCAATCCAATCACGAGCCTTGATACTCTTGAGACCATGCGATTGAGCTCATCGGGGTAAAGGGTACAATTTTCTTGACATGGTCGTGGCATATTGCCTTCGTTACTTGGAGGACCACACTTACTACCCTTCTCACGGGACCCACTTGATGTTGATGATGCACGCGCATCCTTCAGTGGACCCCAACAATCTACCTTGTTGAATTCTGAAAGGCCTTTGTTATTACCCCTCACCCATAAATTTTCTCACCTCCCCTCCCCATTTAATTTCCAATTTTACCCCTGTCATCTCTCTCTCAGATCTCTCGGCTCTCTCTCAGATCTCTCACCTCCTATCTCTCTCTCAGATCTCTCAGCTCGATCTCTCTCTCTCGGTCTTGACCCACGCCGCCACCACCTCCTCGCCGCTGCTCGCGGCCACGCCGGAACCATGGAGGTTCCGGCTCCCTCCTCCTCCCCCAACCACGCGACAAAAGCAGAAGAAAAAAAAAGAAAGAAATAGAGGATGAAAGGGAAAGAAGAAAAGGAAGGAAGAAAGGGAGAACAGAAGAGGGAACGCGATGGAGGAAGAAGAGAGGGGGCGAGCGCCACTGCATGTACAAGCGCCGGAGGAGAACAGAGGACGAGGCCGAGAAAGAGGCACTGAATGAGAGAGAGAGTTAGCGAACGAGAGAGAGAGAGAGAGACTGAGAAACAGGGAGACAGAGAGAGGCATTATCTTTTTTTTTCCTCTCTACTGGCGTCAACAAGGTGACGACTCAATTGAAAAAATTACTACTGGCGTCAACTTATTGACGCGTTCCCGCGTCAATTTGTTGACGCCATTTAACACGCTCGTCAACAAATTAACGAGGGTTTTCGTCAACTTGCCGAAAACCCTCGTCAATTTGTTGACGAGCGTGTTAAATACGAGACTACTACCATTGACACATGCATCAACTTGTTGACGAGCCTTTTCGACAACAAGTTGAGGTGAAGTTCAAATTTCCAGAAGGAAAAAAAAGCGAGGACGATGGGTTAGGAAAATTAAGTAGGGGTAAAATTGTCTTTTTATAGGGGAGGGGAGGTGGGAATAACAAAGCCCATTCTGAAATGTTTGAGTGAAAGTAAACCCAAGCCATGCTTCCTGCAATTCTGGGTAGTTGTTGAGCAGATCTTTATCGCCGTGAATGAAGGCCTTCAATACCTATTTACATGCAGTGATATAGTTTTAACTTTCAATCTTGGAATTTGTCAATTTGATGAGTGTGAGAGATTATTCAAACAAATTCATGATGAGAAAACACTCACATACCACTGGAAGCTGTGTCATAGGCTAGCACATATATCTAGCAGAAAATGACCTCCACTGATATGGCAGTGAACATGGAGAGACATCTTTCCCTTAATCTTCCGCCACTGTGCTACCACTTCATCCCTTTGCAATCTGTTGTACCGCCCCTGCAACTGAAATCAAATTCCCACGCCTATTATTATTATTATTATTATATAAAACTAATTCAGACCACTTAGAGCCTGTTTGGTTTAGATTAAAACCAATGCAAACTGCAAAATTCAGATTCGCAAGGTGGTTTTTTTCCGTTTTCCAACAGCAAGTGTGAGACTCCTTTTGGCAAACGGAGTTTACTGTTACAGTTGCGTTGACAAGTAGTTAATACAAACAGACCTTTAATTAATATGTAATAAATCTATTAATACTATCCGGTCGGACAATCATTGGAAAAGGGTGTTGAGATTTTAAGATCCAGATTTACTAAAGTCGAATGTGAGCCGTACGATCTTGTACTATGATCTCCCTAAATGTGTGAATGCCTGAATTTTCAACCGTAGAAAATCCTGATCCGTGATAATTTGTGTGATTAAACATTTTAGTGATTTTCCAACACTTTTTTTTTTGGTATTTGATATCCCAACACTTTGCCACCTAAAAATGAATTTTCACATGAGGATTGTAAAATGCCCTGTTTTGCTCTGTCATTTTTACGAGGGTGACCTGAATATGTGGCATCCATCCATTTCTCTCTCTTAAAAGAAAAAGAAAGATTTATTTTATTGAGTGGAGAAGATCTGTATAGTTAAGAGGAGAAGGCTGGCCGAGGAAGTTTTATTCCAAAACTGAGGTGAAAGATTTTAGTTAAAATCAATTGTAAAAACCAAACCCGTTTACTTCTGAGTAAGAGGTAATATTAGGAATAGAAAGATGAGAGAAATTCATGTTGTGAATCTGTAATTCTATTGCAAAAGAATTTCTTACATTGAACGATACTGTAGCTTTGCTTATATACAAGATGGTGATCGTAACTACCTTGCCAGGCTGGCATTTCCAGACTGGCATAAGTCTAACTAATCACAAACAGAAGGCTAACAATATTTCCAGCTGGCATTTCCAGGTTGATGCCTAACTAACTAATTACAAACTTGCTTAACCTCTATTACTCCCCCTACAAGGTCAAGGGGGTTGAGCAGCAACAACCTTGAGCTTGGTCCGCAAATCTTGAAACTGATTAGTTGACAATGGTTTGGTAAGAGTGTCGGCTATTTGGGCAGCAGCGGGAACATGCTGAATTTGCAGAGTTTTGGCCACAGCCCTCTCTCGAACAAAGTGAATATCTAGCTCGATGTGTTTTGTGCGAGCATGCAAAATTGGGTTGTGAGCTAACAGCACTGCACTCATATTGTCACATAACAGCGTTGGTGGAAGAAAGGGAATATGCAGTTCGGTTAGTAAAGATTCCAGCCATAACAACTCAGAGGTGGCATGAGCCATACCACGGTATTCGGCCTCGGCACTAGACCGGGCCACAAGAGGTTGTTTCTTTGAGCTCCAAGCAACCAAGTTAGGTCCAAAATAGATACAAGCACCGGAAGTAGACCTGCGATCATCAGGATCACTAGCCCAATCTGAATCGGAGTAAGCCCTTAGAGAAAACCTGTTGTCAGCAGAGGCAGGCTGAAGCAAGAGCCCGTGAGTTGAAGTACCACTCAAATACCTTAGTATGCATTTTACAGCCTTCCAATGGCTTTGAAGAGGAGAAGACATAAATTGGCAAGCCTTGTTCACACTAAATGCAATATCCGGTCTTGTTAGGGTGGCATATTGAAGAACACCCACTATAGAACGGTAGTGATGAGGGTCTGGCAAGAAATCAGTGCCATGCTTGCTTAGTTTACAATGACTAAACATTGGAGTTGAGACACCTTTTGCTTCAGCCATTTTAGCTCTGACAAGGAGGTCCCTTATATACTTGGACTGAGTTAAAATCATAGAACCATTGGGTCGGTTTCTGACTTCTATACCCAGAAAATATTCTGGTTTACCCAATTTCTTCAAGGCAAACTTCTCATGCAATTTGTTGATAAGATCATGAATCAATTTAGTAGATGAACCGGTAATGAGGATATCATCCACATATACTAGAGCATAGAGAGTAACTCCTTGAGATTTGTAGATGAAGAGGGAATGATCACATCTACTTGGAGAAAATCCGAACTGCAAAAGAGCTTGAGTGAGGCGCTCATACCAAGCCCGAGGGGCCTGTTTGAGCCCATATAATTCCCTGTTCAGCTTGCATACAAGTCCTTTGTTGGATGATTCAAACCCTGGAGGTTGGTACATATAGACCTCTTCTTGTAACAAACCATTTAGAAAAGCATTATTGATGTCAATTTGTTGAACATCCCATTTGTAGGTCAAGGCTAGAGTTAGAATAACTCTAATGGTGGTAGGTTTAACCACAGGTGAGAAGGTCTCACTAAAATCACACCCAGCTTGTTGATGGAATCCTTTAGCAACTAGGCGTGCCTTATATTTGTTTATGCTACCATCAGAATTTTCTTTGACTTTAAAGACCCACTTGCACCCTATAGCTTTCCTATGAGAGGGTAGGGATGTAAGAGTCCATGTGTTATTGGCTAGTAAGGCATTGTATTCTTGTTGCATAGCTTCAAGCCATTTTGGTTCAGCCAAAGCTTGTTTAACCGAGCTAGGTTCAGTGTGAGCAATAAATGCTTTTGGCTTGGAATGACCAGTTTTAGCTCTTGTGAGCATGGGATGCTGGTTAGCTAATAAAGAAGGCTCGATAATATTACCAGAATTGCTATTGCAACCAGTATCAGTATGTACAGGAACAGAATTGACAGTGGTTTCAGGGACAGAACCAGCATTAACTGGTGATACTGTGATAACAGCAGGTTCAATAGAGACAGGGGAGGGTGCAGAACTGGGTGGTGCAGAAGAGTCAGAAACAGCAGGCTCAGAAGTGGACTGGTTTAAGGAAGAGACAGATTTAGACAGGCTAGGATTAGAACCAAAAACCAGTAACTTAGAGGACAGACCTGACTGAACTGAGCTTGACTCAGGAGATTGAAACATGCTTGGGTAAGGGAATTGGAACTCATTGAACAACACATCTTTAGATATATAAATTTTCCCTTCACTACTAAGGCATTTGTACCCTTTGTGTTGTGGTGAGACACCCAAAAATACACATTCAGAGCTTCTGAACTGAAACTTATTTTGATTATATGGTCGAAGGAGTGGAAAACAAGCACAACCAAAAGTCTTGATGGACTTATAGTGAGGTAATGAATTATGCAAAGCATGATAGGGTGAGGAAAATTGTTTGAGGGCAGAGGAGGGAAGTCTATTTATGAGGTAGACTGAGGTGGTGAAGCTATGGTCCCAAAAGGTAAGAGGAATTGAAGAATAAGCAAGTAAGGTTAATCCAATGTCTACAATTTGCCTATGCTTCCTTTCTACTGTCCCATTTTGATGAGAAGTATGAGGACAAGTAAGTCTATGGGAGATACCTAATTCATTGAGATACTTAGTAAAAGGCCTAAACTCTCCTCCAAAATCAGATTGGACAGCTTTGACATTAGCATTGAATTGAGTTTTAACAAGAGCATGGAAGAGTTTAAAGGCATTTAATGTGTCAGATTTCTGTTTTAAGAAATATATCCAAGTATATTTTGTATAGGCATCCACAAAGGCAACATAATAGAGATAACCATTGCTAGAAGGACATGGGGAAGGACCCCACAAATCTGTATGTATTACTTCAAATGGAGAGGAATACACAGTAGGGGATGGGGGGCATGTAGCCTATGTGACTTCCCTAAACAACAAGATTTACAAAATTCAGAAGTGTTTTTATTTGGTAAATGGATATTACAAAGAGTAAGCACACTTTTGATGGCATTAGAGTGAGCATGACCTAAGCGATAATGCCATATTGAAACAACACTTTGTGTATCGAGCTAAAGCGAGGCTGGGTAGTAGCGATGAAGGTGGTCCTGGCTGGGGAAGAACTATGTTGTTTGTGAAGAGCATGACTTGAGGATTCCAAAGGAATGTGCTGGAACCGATAGAGGCCACTGGCATCAAGGGAACCCTCAAGAAGCACATGTTTAGATGCCTGAGATTTAACCAAACAGTAAGTGGGATGAAATTCAAAGAAAACTTTGTTATCTTTTGCAAATTTTGACACAGATAGTAAGTTTCGAGTTATGGCAGGCACATGTAGCATATTTCTGAGAGACAGCTCAACATTAGGTATAATATTAGAAGGAAATATTGAGGAACCTACTGACTGTATTTGTAAACCCTGACCATTCCCTACACGAACTTTATCTATCCCTACATATGGAACACTATGGTGCAAGTGAGAACTATTAGAGGTAAGGTGATGAAAAGCACATGAGTCAGCAAACCAGGCCTGAGAATCAAGACCTGAGGGAATGGCAAGATCCTGAGTATAGGCAGCAGGCTGAAGATGAGTTGCCAAGAGAGCATTAGGTTGTCCATTTTGATCAGAGGAAGCATTAGCATCTTGCTTAGTTGATGTTGCAGATTGTGGAGCTGAACCTTGTTGAGTGGAACTCAAATGTGACTGAGCCGTTTGAGATGAAGGCACAAAGGACTCATCATACCTGTACCAGCAATTTACCACAGAGTGACCATACTTGCCACAGAGTTGGCAAGTAGGTCGAGTTCCATCATTATTAGAGCGACCTCTGCTACTACCTCTGCCACGGAAATTACGACCTCTGCCGCGAAAACCACCACAGAAATTAGAGGAACCATGACCTTGATGAGAACTCGTGTGAGCAACATTTGCACTAGCATTTGGAACAGAGAGTTCCTGCTTGAACTTATCGAGTTGAACCTCTTGGACATAGAGAAGAGCCTATATGTCATACAAGGCAGGAGAATCAGAACGACCGTAGATCATCATTACGAAGCTGCTATACTCCTCAGGTAGGCCGTCAAGCACCGCATCGACCTGATCTTGTTCAGAAATTGGATCGCCAATCGCTAACAGTGAATCTGCGATGGCTTTGATACGAAGAACATACTATGAGATAGATCGGTTACCTTTCTTGGTGGATTTCAACTCCGATCTGAGTTGTCTTGCACGTGCTTTCAACGTCGCATAGAAGTGCTTATGAATTCGATCCCAAACTTTGCAGGCATGGCGACACGAAAGGACCCTAGGAAGGACCGCCTCAGATAGCGTTGAGAGGAGCCATGTGAAGAGCGACTGGTCTTGCACAAGCCAGGTTTCATACTCCTCAGAAATGACGTTAGCTAGCCGATCTTCTTCAGACTTATACTTCATCGGAATCTATAGATTTGCTACAAGACGATGCATCTTGTGCGTGGCGATGACGCCTTCCGCCTGTTGATTCCAGAGCAAGAAGTTGTTCTCTTGCAGTTTAAATGAAAGTTTCAGACCAAATGTATTGTTGCTGACGCCATTACCAGCGTGAATCTGACTCGTTTGAGTCACAGGCGGCGTTTGTACTAAGATCCCCAGTGATTGCTCTGGCGACGACGACACCATTGTTGTAGAGAGAATGCGCGGAAGAAGACAAAATCACAGTGATATCACGAAAGCGTTTGAGGTGCCAGGATTGGATTTGGCGATTGATACCATATTAGGAATAGAAAGATGAGAGAAATTCATGTTGTGAATCTGTAATTCTATTGCAAAAGAATTTCTTACATTGAACGATACTGTAGCTTTGCTTATATACAAGATGGTGATCGTAACTACCTTGCCAGGCTGGCATTTCCAGACTGGCATAAGCCTAACCAATCACAAACAGAAGGCTAACAATATTTCTAGCTGGCATTTCCAGGCTGGTGCCTAACTAACTAATTACAAACTTGCTTAACCTCTATTAGGTAAGATCACAATGGGTTAGCGTGTAAGTTCTTGGAAGATCCCCCGGGTGTTTATTTTCGTCCACTCCTCCTAAGAATAAAACCTTCAGCTTCGAAGCTTCACTAGTGCAAAAACCACTTTTAATCGCGGTTTTTTTGGACTTTTAACGTCGGTTTTCAATCCGACGTGTAATCTATTGACGTTGTAAGTGTGAACATTTAACGCCGGTTTATAAACCGGCGTTAAAAGTCACTTTTAATCGCGGTTTTTATCAAAACCGGCGTTAAAACCCGACGGGAAAGGAACAAAAAATTTTGGAAAAAAAAAACGAAAAAAAGGTTTTAACCGCGGTTTTATGAAAAACCGGCGCCGTATGTGAGTTTTAACCGCCGTTTTGTGGAAAATCGGCGCCGTATGTGAGTTTTAACCGCGGTTTTATGGAAACCGATGCCATAGGTGAGTTTTAACCGTGGTTTTATAGAAAACCGGCACCATATGTATGTTTTAACCGTTGTTTTATGGAAAACCGGCGCCATAAGTATTGTTTATTTTTTTTAAATTTTCTTCTTTTAAAAATTTCTTTACCCGCATATAAACAATAGCAGAACACCACAAACATCACTACCATGCAGAGTATATAAAACCACAACAAAAGTTTCTTTCCACACAATATATAAAACCGTGGATAGTAAATTATGAGCATCACATAGATGTTATTATGTTATACCAATCTGGCCTGTTCCCCAGTAATTGCCTATAGTTTGATCCAAAACATCAATAGTAATAGTCAAGCACTAACCACATAACAAAGGGAACAAGGGAGAAAAGAGTTCCAACTTCCAAGCATTAATAATTAAGCAAATACCTCAAGCGAATGACTTTGCAAATGTTACAACAAGTAAGAAAATACCTCAAGGAAGAAATAAAGGAAGGTATAAAGATAGAGGGAGAGAGTTGCCTATATAAGCGTAATCCACATCTGATTCATACCTCGGCTGGACAAGATTGTCATATACAAACTAAAAATTAGGGAAAATTTTCTGAATCAAGTAACATTAAGTTGATCAAAAGATTACAGAAAAATCTTAATATAGTGTGAAACAAAACAACTAACGTGAAAAATAAGATTTAAAAGTACAAGTGCAACCAAATTGATTTGGCATAGTTATAGTTGCATTATGGTTTTTCAAAACAAGAAAAACTCTACCTTCTGTCCAGGAAAGTGGACAAACCTCTGCTTCGTTCCACTGCACATCAAAATGACAAATAATCTAGTAGTTAAAGGTAGCAAAATAATGAAAAAGGAGTTAAGAGTCCAAAGTAATGCAAATAAAAAATATAAATTCAAAATCATGGTAATTAATATACCTAGGAACAAGACAAAAGAAAGGAACCCTGCTTAAATCTTCCTCTCTAGAATTCATAGTCCAAAACAAAAACAAAAAAATACATATATAAGATATAGATATAAGATAAAGGAAAAGGAAAAGGAAAAGGAGAACTAGCGTTTCAAATAGTAACAAATCAGAATACATTTGAAGCAAGGAAATGATCTTATATTAATCAACCTTTTCTAGAGCAATTGAAGCTGTTAACCCTGATGTAAGCATGGCAACAACTTCTGGATCTGGTCGAGGCACTGGAAGGGCATGCTTTGCAGGAATCTAACCCAATAACAAGACATCATCATCAACAACTTCATAATAAGCATCACCCCAGTATTGTCAATCAAAACTCTCCAATTTAATAAATAAGTCGTAGGTGGAAACACCAATGATTATGTCATTGTATCAAACTTTGGATTCTTCTCAAAACATCTATTGACCGACTTTGTCAGTATAACAATCATCTGCATGTGTATCAACAACAGGAATGTATCACATAACTGTCACAAGGTTACTAGTCCATTTGAATGATTAAAAAGATGACACAATATTAAATTGAGAAACACAGAAGCTGAAAAAAAAAAAAGGAACAGTGAGCAAGCAAATGACTCCAGATTTTTCTTTGGGTATACAAGCATCCAACTCAATATACCTGGCCATAAATAAGATCCAACTGCCCACTTAAAGACTCATAAGGCTCTTCTATGCAGCTGATGCAGACTAAGTAAATTGGTTCTTTCACAAGAAAAACCACTTGCACCTAGGGGTGGCAAAATGGATGGATTGGATAAATCCATCCATGGATCTTAATGGATGGATGGGAAAAATCTATTTATCCATTTACCATCCACTAAAATTTCATCAAAAAAATCCAATCCATCCATCATCCATTAAAAAAAAACCATCCAATCCATCCATTAACAACTTTTTATGGATGGATATCCAATCCATCCAAAAAAAATTATTTTTAATCACAAAAAATTATTTTTAATCATAAAATATATTTTTAATCATAAAAAATATTTTAATTACAAAAAAATTATTTTAATTACAAAAAATTATTTTTAATCATAAAAAATATTTTAATTACAAAAAAATATTTTTAACTATTAAAAATATATATATATATACACACATATATCTCTCTCTCCCCCATATCTCTCTCCTCCTTTCTCTCCCTATCTCCCTCCCTCTCTCCTCTCTCTCCTTCTCTTCTCTCTCCTCTCTCTCTCCCCCTCTCTCCTCTCTCTTTCATCTCTCCCCTATCTCTCTCTCTCTCTCCCTCCTCTCCCCTATCTCTCTCTCTCCTATCTTTTTCTCTCTCCTATCTTTTTCTCTCTCCTCTCTCTCCTCCCTCCCCCTCTCCTTTCTCTCTTATACAGGTTTGTCGTTTGATAAGTGCTGCCTGAGAATAGAGTCGTAATGTCATAAAATGGCTTCAAAACTACAAAACTTTCCTAATAGATGGATTGGAAAAATCCATTTATCCATTTACCATCCACTAAAATTTCATCAAGAAAATCCAATCTATCCATCATCCATTTAAAAAAAAAAACCATCCAATCCATCCAGTAACAATTTTTTTATGGATAGATATCCAATCCATCCATAAAAGTTATTTTTAATCACAAAAAATATTTTTAATCACAAAAAATTATTTTTAATCATAAAATATATTTTTAATTACAAAAAAATATTTTAATTACAAAAAAATTATTTTAATTACAAAAAAATTATTTTTAATCATAAAAAATATTTTAATTACAAAAAAATATTTTTAACTATTAAAAATATATATATATATACACACATATATCTCTCTCTCCCCCATATCTCTCTCCCTCCTTTCTCTCCTATCTCCTCCCTCTCTCTCTCTCTCTCCTTCTCTTCTCTCTCTCTCTCTCTCCTCTCTCTCCTCTCTCTCTTTCATCTCTCCTATCTCTCTCCCTATCTCTCTCTCTCTCTCCTCCTCTCCCTATCTCTCTCTCTCCTATCTTTTCTCTCTCCTCTCTCTCCTCCCTCCCTCTCCTTTCTCTCTCTTATCTGAGGTTTGTCGTTTGATAAGTCTTTGCTGAGAATAGAGTCGTAATGTCATAAAATGGCTTCAAAACTACAAAACTTTCCTAATAGATGGATTGGAAAAATCCATTTATCCATTTACCATCCACTAAAATTTCATCAAGAAAATCCAATCCATCCATCATCCATTTAAAAAAAAAAACCATCCAATCCATCCAGTAACAATTTTTTTATGGATAGATATCCAATCCATCCATAAAAGTTATTTTTAATCACAAAAAATATTTTTAATCACAAAAAATTATTTTTAATCATAAAATATATTTTTAATTACAAAAAAATATTTTTAATCATAAAAATATATTTTTAATCATAAAAAAAATTTTAATTAGAAAAAAAATTATTTTTAATCATAAAAAAATATATCACTCCCCTCTCTCCCCTATCTCTCTCCCTTCCCTGTCTCTCTCCTCTCTCTCCCCCTCTCTCCCTCTCTCTTCTATCTCTCCCCCTTTTTCTCTCCCCTCTCTCCCCTGTCTCCCCTATCTTTCTCTCCTCTCTCCCCTCTCCCCTTTCTCTCCCTCTTTCACAAGAATCACACTTCTAGAACAAAATCATATATTTTTTCCCAAAAACAGTTTGGTTATTGTCAATCGTTTTTGTTGATGCTGAGAATGGTAGAGCTCTCCTCCTCCTTGGGGTTGAGTACTCCCTCTTCCAGAGTCCAAAAAAGGGGGATGGTACCTGCGAAGACACTCCGATGCCTAAGTTAGATAGGGCTTTGGGGGAGAAGGAGAACAGAGTAAATTAGGGTTTAGAGTAAGTAGTGAATATCCAACCTGGGGGGTCAAGCCCCCTTTATATAGTGGAGTCACGTCGAGGGAGGGTAACCACCGATCTGGAATCTGCGCGCAGTAACTCCTCCCTCACGCTTCAAGGATCAGCTAATCTCTTCCCGACATCTCGCACCTGCCAAGTCTGTCACGCACTGGCTACGTGATCCTCAATCTTCGGAGTGGCAACGGCTCCAAACATCGTCTCCCGGTGTATCCCTTTCTAGAAGGTTCGAGGGTCACGAGTCAGCTCGCCCCTGACCTGCTAGGCGTTATCACTGGGGCGATCATACCGGGGGACCGGTTTGGCGCCTCCGGGGTCGGATGTAGCTCACTGAGGTCGAAGAAGGTCGGAACCGAGCCGGGCCGGCTCAGTTTGGTGGACGGTGGAACTCGCCTCGAGACCGGTCCGTAACAGTTTTATAAATGGTTTCAAAACTGTTAAACCAATCAAAACTGGTCCCGGTCACATTTCCGTGGATTCAATCACGTTTTCCATTACCACTGACTGCTCTCCCATGTCGGTCGTCGGTATAGCCCCATCAAGAAAATTAATTACAAACTGGAATTTTCAAAATTTGAAATTGAATAATGTGTTGCTTTTTTTACGGAAGAATAATGTGTTGCTGCTAACTATATCTTAGCATAATAATAATAATAATAACAATCAATTTTTATTCCCAATTGGAAAAAAAAGCTGGGAGTTTTTTAGTACCCTTATCAAAGACTGGACTAATAAAAAAAGACTGGCCAAAAAATAAATAGCTATATTAAACTGAATCAGTTTATTTATAAAAAAACTAGTTAAAATTGTCTTCTTTTTTTAGAAGACGAATATTGATTAGACATGAATTAGTTAAAACGCGGCGTTTGATTGTCGGATGCAAATTGAGCGTTCAAGCGTGAGTTTGAGTGGGAAACATGAAAATAAATGTACCAGCGGGAGACTGGGTGAGACGGAGGGGAGAAGGGAGAGAGAGGGGAGAGGGAAGGAAGAAAGAAGAGAGAGATCGAGGGGAGAGAAGGGAGAGAGGAGAAAGAGATGATAGATAGAGGGGAGGGAGTGAGATGAAGAGAGAGAGAGAGAGAGGAAAGATGAGAGAGAGGAGAGAGATGATAGATAGAAGGGAGGGAGGCAGGAGGAAGAGAGAGATGAGAGAGAGGGAGATAGGGGAGAAAGATGAGAGGAAGGGAGAAAGAGAGACAAGAGAGGAGAGATGAGAGATAGGAGAGAGAGGGAGGAGAGAAGGGAGAGAGATGAGAGATAGAGGAGGGGAGTGAGATGAGAGAGGAGAGAGAGAGAGAGGAAAGGCGAGAGAGAGAGAGAGAGAGATAGAGGAGGGAGAGAGAGAGAAATGAGAGATGAGAAAGAGGGAGATAGGGGAGAGAGATGAGAAAAAGGGGAGAGAGGGACAAGAGAGGGAGAGAGGGAGAGATAAGAGAGAGGGAGAGAGGGGAGAGGAGAGGAGAGGGAGTGAGATGAGAGAGAGGGGAGAGAGGGGAGAGATAGAGGAAAAATGAGAGAGAGGGAGAGAGATGAGAGAGAGGGAAAGAGATGAGAGATAGAGGGAGGGGAGAGGCGGAGAGAGAGAGAGAAGAGAGAGAGAGAGAGAGAGAGAGAGGAGATAGGGAGAGAGATGAGAGGAAGGGAAAAAGAGACAAGAGAGGGAGAGATGAGAGAGAGAGAGAGAGGGGAGGGAGAGAAGGGAGATGAGAGATAGAGGGGAGGGGAGTGAGATGAGAGAGGGAGAGAGGAAAGATGAGAGAGAGGGAGAGACATGAGAGATAGAGGGAGGGAGAGAGAAATGAGAGATGAGAGAGGGAGATAGGGAAAGATAAGAGAGAGGGAGAGAGGGGAGGGAGAGAGGAGAGATAGAAGGGAGGGAGTGAGATGAGAGAGAGAGAGAGAGAGGAAAGATGAGAGGGAGAGGGAGAGAGATGAGAGATAGAGGGAGGGAGAGAGATGGATAGAGAGAGAGGGAGAGAGAGATGAGAGAGGGAGAGGGAGATAGGGGAGAGAGATGAGAGGCAGGGGAGAGAGAGACAAGAGAGGGGAAGAGGGGAGAGATGAGAGAGAGGAGTGAGGGGAGAGAGATGAGAGAAAGAGATGAGAGATGAGAGAGAGAAATAGGGGAGAGAGATGAAAGAAAGGGGAGAGATAGACAAGAGAGGGGAGAGATGAGAGAGAGGGAGAGAGGGGAGAGAGATGAGAGAGAGAGGTGGGAGAGAGAGATTAGAGAGAGGGGAAAGATTGGAGAGAGAATGGAGAGAGAAAAATATTTTTAATTAAAATATTTTTTATGATTAAAAATATTTTTTATTAAAATATTTTTTTATAATTAAAAATATTTTTTGTATTGAAAATATTTTTTATGATTAAAAATATTTTTTATGAACAATTCAAAAAATTATCCATTCCATCCATTTGCCACCCCTAGTGTAATCCAATGGATTTAAAAAAATAGTGGATGGATGACTAACCATCCATTAAATTAAATGGATGGATTGGATCCAATCCATTTAGTTTTTTTGTTTGTAATGGATGGATTGGATGAATTTCTTTATGGATGGATTGGATGGATGATGGATAAATGGATCGTTTTGACACCCCTACTTGCACCATAACTTCAAACTGAGATTTCACAACACCAAAGCATTGTATTGCTTCAGAAAGTCCTAATAGATAAAATCATCTTTCCCTTAAAAACACTACTAAGCATAATATGAGCAGCTCAGCCCATTTATGTATCGGTAGACGAGTATATATAGGAAGATATCTTGAAGATGACGGTGGTGATGGTGGTGCCGGAATCGCGTCGTGGTGGTGGCAATCAGCCCATTTATGTATCGGTACAAAAAAAAATGGTTGTGTACCTTAAGTGAACCCTATTTGCTTTTAAATTTACGTAAAATTTAAATTAAAAATATATAAAATTAATTTAAATAAATAAACAAATAAATAGATTTGAATAAAAATTTAATTTTAACAAAATCATTCCATAAAAAATAAAATAAAATAAAATCATAAAAACTTACAAAAATAACCTGAGAGTGTACGTTTTCCTTAAAAAGATCTCAAAAGTAAGTATAGAGTAAAGTAAGTAATATTAACCATTAATGAGAAAATTAAGGATGGTTCGATATGTATGTACATGTAATATTAACCATTGATTTTCTCATCAATGGTTGAGATTATTTATTTTATACTCTAAAGTGAATTGCTCACTTTAGAAGAGCCGGGTCCAGCACAATATGCACCCCTCCGGTGTTATTGGCATCCCTATTTATAAATAGATTTAATTACATTTTAGGTCTCCCAACTTTATCAATTTGGCGATTTTAGTCCCCATACTTTTTAATTACACTTTTAGTCCCTCAAAATCATGGATTTTTTTTGCACTTTTAGTCCCAAAAATTCTTGGATTTTGGGAAAGTAGTGGACTAAAAGTGCACAATCCATGATTTTTAGGGGACCTAAAAGTGTAATTAAAAAAACATAGGGACCAAAATCGTCAAATTGAGGAAGTTAGGGAATCAAAATCGCAAAAAATAAAATAGGGGACTAAAATCGTCAAATTGAGAAAGTTAGAGACTAAAAGTGCAATTAAGCCTTATAAATAAAATAATTATTGGTTAGGAGACTAGGAGTGGGAGTTATAATAATGAGACACATACTTTTAAGAAAAAAATTACATCTAATATTGTTTATTGGTAGCCCTTAATATGGACCATATTTTAGGGGGTCTAAAGGTGGTTCCGTGTTAAAACTAGATATATCTGATTTTAGTTTAATTTTTTTAAAATTTTATTTGGGTAAACCATTAAAAATCTAGTCTTAAGGTATTTAAAATTAAACAAATTACCATTAAAAATTTGGTAAAATAGAGCGGTTTACCATTGGATCGGGTTATTATTAACTAAACTTTTTAATATTTTTTTTGAATGGAAAAATATGAACAAAACAAATTAATAATATTTTTTTTCGAAATAAAGACCGACCCAGAATACAGCACGTTTATAGGGAGGCCAATGTTTTTTTTGCTAATTATTATTTGGCAAAGGGATGTGTTAACCAAGCTAGCTAGGGCCAGTATGCATCATGCACCGCTGTCCCTCAGCGTAGTCTTGGTTTTCTCTCTGTTTGTTTTTATCTTCCATCTGTACCAAAATATATAAAATAAAATAAAAAAGTAGACACGTTTTCCTGATGTTATACGCATGTGGTATGTAGCTTCGCTCCCATTCCATGCCCTTAATTGGAGAAATTTGTATATCCTGTATAGTGGTGGCCCTTAGGTGCAACCGCACATGGCCTTATTTTTAAGGGTACAAACAATTTTTTTTTACTTAGGATGTTATCACATATTCGGGTCGATAGATACACATACAACTACTTTTGTTATAATTTTATTATAATTTGTTGGTTTAGTTTAAACTTTTTAATGTTGCAGTAATTTTTAACTTTTTTTTGGAATATTTTATTTCCTTGAGTTTGTATTAAAATAATTAACGGCTATCTTTCTGTAACAAAATATATAAAATAAAATAAAAAAGTACACACGTTACGCATGTGGTATGTAGCTTCGCTTCCATTCCATGCTCTTTCAATTAATTGGAGAAATTTGTATATCCTGTATAGTGGTGGCCTTTAGGGTATACGACCGCACAGGGCCTTAATTTTAGGAGGTATCAACAATTTTTTTTTACTTAGGGATATTATTACATATTCGGGTTGATAGATACACATACAACTACTTTTGTTATAATTCTATTGTAATTTGCTGGTTTGGTTTAAACTTTTTAATGTTGTAGTAATCTTTAACTTTTCTTCTGAAATATTTTATTTCCTTGAGTTTGTATTAAAATAATTAACGACTAGCTTTTTGCACCTCTTGTGTGCTGAAGGCTACATGCTTTTGATATTCAACGTATATATTTGACTTATAAAAAATTGAACACTGATTTCTCAGATTGCACAGGGCACTTAAAATGTCAAGGACGGCCCTGATCCTCTATAGCACTGCACTATGTTGAATAGCAAGCCTGTAACTAGGGATGTCAATTTGTACTTGTGTATATGTATTTCATATATTTTGTCTTTTTATTCTATTTTAAAAAAATTACATAATTACTAACTCAGTACTCAGATCATATATATCTCTCTGCTATTTTCAAATTAAAAGTTTGAGGATTGAAAAGTGGAACCCTAGTCACCTCACATGCGTCACATATCATCGTGGGACGTCCCACAACCTTTGCGCCACCATTTGCGTTTGCAGTAATCCATCTTTGATCCTCGACTTCGTTCGCGTTGCTCAGTGTTCTGTCTCTACTCCACAACGGATCATTTGTAAACAACTCTATTCATGTTTACCGCAGCTCATTGTCGGTCGTCCGACAACCTCTGCACTGTCTATTATCGTCGTTCGTGTCAAAGCCTCCATCGTCATTCATCTCAAATCCTCCATCGCCATTCTTCTGCAATCGATGTGTCCCATTCTTCTACGTTTTTATGCGTTCGGTCACCTCAAAATCTAGTGTGAAGCTGTTCTATTAGGCAATAATACTGCCTTCATGCCTGTTTTGATTACTGCTATTTTGAAATTGTTCTATTAGGAAACATTATTGTCTTCGTGTTTTTGTTTTATTACTCCTGTTACTTAGGAATTTGCTACTATTTTGATTAGGTTTTGATAAGGTTTTGATATAGTTTTGTCAACTGCGATTTTGATTAAGGAACAAATTACAAATATAAATTTTGCAAATTTTTTATGCTAATGGGGTCCCTGCGGGGACCGGTGGATCCGCGGGGATAGGGGAGAAAAACTCCCCATGGCGGGGAACAGGGACGGGGATGGGGAAGGAGGGAGTACTCTCCGCTCCCGCCCCGCCCCGCCCCGTTGACATCCCTACATGTAACATTATTTTACAACCCGTTGATTAAAAAAGATGAACAAAAAATAATTGGATCCAGCTATTTTATTTGATTGAAAATCAATGATTCAGTGGGGTTATCGGTTTGGATAATAAGAAAGACAAAATTATACTGGAAGTCTTTTATTTTAATTTAAAAGTTCGCATTGTCTTTTATCTTTTTTGTTTTTTCAAATTGGTCATTTAAGTTTCCAAACATCAACATTATTGACCTTTTTTTTAGTTCCCGTTAACCCCGTTTCAAAAAAGGTTGATGTGGTCGTTGACGTCCAAATGACGTCCAAATCAGCATCATTACGGCCATAACAACTTTTTTTTTAAACGGAGGTTAACGGGAACTAAAAAAGTTCAACGATATTAACATTTTGAAACTTAAAAATCCAACTTGGGAAAAAAATAAAAGACAAATGTGAACTTTTAAATTAAGATAAAAGACACTTGGTATAATTTTGTCTAAAAAAATTAAGATCAAATGCATTTTACTTCCTATTTTTTTTAAAAAAATTTACTCCCTAATTTATAGGTTGCACTTTCCACCCTAATCTATCAAGTTAAGCATTTTCCACACTGATTTAACACTAGTTGTTGTAATTTTCTCCTTTAAACTTAAAGTTAACATAAAAAAGTTAGTAAGTTATGTACCCAAAAAAAAAAAAATTAGTAAGTTGTCCAATGTAAGTGAAATGACTACATTATCCTAACCTAATTAGGAAAACTGGAGACCAAAAGTGTAATTAAACCAAACTAATATGGAAAATATTTATAATTTTTAAACCATAAAGTAGTAAAATTTTAAATTTAATAATACATAAATGTATTCCGTCAAAATAATAATAATAATAATAATAATAATAATAATAATAATAATAATAAATGTGTGTGTACATATATAGAGATAGATATCAAATTACACCGGTGTAATACTTAGGCATCGTTATACCGTTCAATAACTTTGTACTCGATACATGTATTACAAAACTCACTATTGGATTGGAAGATACTATCATATAAATCATATCTATGAAAAAATTCATTAATCTAAGATCATTTTATCAAGATTAACGTCTTAAACACTTTTATTAAACGACGTTAATTTTGATGCATCTCAATGACACATCAAATGATCTTTAGATTAATGAAAATTCAGCATCTGTACTGTTGAATAAATATTGATGCTTTTGTTCGCAGTGTGTTTTTGATGGGGATTGTTGTGCAATTTTGTACTTTCATTATATTTTACATAAAGGTACCCTTTTGCAAATTCAAAAAATATTCCTAATCTACTATAGCAGGTAAAAAAAAACTGGTGTAGCGCATGTATCAGACATTATTTTACTCGGCATGTGTTTTAAACTTTTAATCCACAATCTAAGCGCCTAGCTTAGGAACTGCAGAAGTGGAATTTGAAGGGTGTGAACGTTTCCAAGTTGGACGTAGGTTAGGTTGGGCTCGACACTGCCAGATTGAGAATAGAAACGCTGGCACTTCATACGATGATGGCTTTAAGATCCTTCTCCAAGTCTTCTAAAGCAAACTTTTGAAGTAGGAGTGAGATAGATACAAGAGGTCTTCCATGTGCAGGACGCACACATTATAAATACTAATAGCCAAATATCCTATTAAATACTAATGCATAAAGGTGCTTTAAAAAAAAATCAATTTCTCATTACTGTTGTTAACCAATAACATTGGTAGAGTATCCAGACACCATTTTAGTTTAGGTGCGAGGTAGAAAGCTCCACACGTCTGATCCTGTTCAAAAAAGCAAATTTTCTTCTCAACTCATATATACCTTTGCATTGGTAACAGGCCATAGGTTGAGAGCACAGAATCGATCCCATGATTTCAAAGAAACTTTATTACACATTCAGAAGTAATAGCGTTAGGGAGGAAAGAAAAAGCATTGACATAAAGAAAGTATTGATACCACTCCTAAGAAAGAATAATTATATACACGTACAATGGCTATTACAAGCTCGCTAAGGATATTTTGTCTGTTGACTCATCTTAGATATATATAATGCACGAGATCGAAAAGAACCAAAAAAGAGAAAGTAAGAGGGACAAAAAAACTTGGCTACAACTCCATGAATACATGTATAAGTCCAAGACAACAAATGACCCATTTGTTTTTTCTTTCTTTTAAATATGAAATTAGATTACACATGAATCGCATGAATATCTATTATCGGCAGCCATATCAAAACTTTTATAGCTCCCTGCAAGGCTCTCCAATTGGTAAAGCATACCATTGTGATGGTGTTTTTTACATTCAAAGTTTCCCCCCTATGGTGCTCTCTTCTTTGTAATTTCGTTCTGCACAGCAACCCAATTTTAGAAATATGCCACATGATTGGATTGAAATGCCCGGCGCGATCACCTAATAGTAGTTCTTCCAAGAGATGATGCTCCGATTTCACTGTCAGTATTCTGCATCGATGGTCATATCCACTTGTCAATCATTAACATATAAACAATGAAATAAACCAGAATATCATAATCACTTACATAACGTATATCTCTACATATTTGAATAATGTTATTTGCATACATAGCAATTGCCCCACATACCTCACATGCGTGAGAGTAACCAACTATCATACCGATTTAATCACTTACCTGCTTTACTGAGGTTGGTAGGGGTAGTTAGTTGATTAACCATCTATAAAACATATATATCCAAAGTAAAACTGATGAATTTGGACAGCCATGAAATTTGTCATTTAAATTTGAGGTTATATAGGTATATTATTGGTTAATCTCACGTATACGAGATGTGTAAGGCAAATTTTATGTGCAAAAAATAATACTTCTCTTGTATACTCGGTCTCTTTCATGACACTAGCATAAAATAAATAAAAAAATAAAAAAATAAAGCAAGGAATGGTACCAATCACCACACTCCAGTCATGTTTAAAGGAATAGGAGCACGGTTCCAGGAATGACAAACTAAAATATTCACAAATGTAAATAGGCAGAACACGGGAGGTGATGGGATGGATTTTTCTCCATCTTTTAATGAGTAATTTACCTGTGATTTAGGAGAAGGGAATACATTCCAGAACCTAAGTGTTTCATCTCCAGCTCCAGTTACAATAGTCTGAAACAGTGGAACTCATCACAACCAGAAATACAGCATAGATTATAAAAATTAAAATAAAAAAAAAATCTTTGTAATAGATACTCGGTAATATAGAATAGGGAACAGGTGAAAGGAGAACTGAAATACCTGTCCATCTGGAGATATGGCCAGATAAAGAACCCTATAAGTATGGCCCGTAAGAGTGGCCAACTGCATCAAAGGACAAAAAAAGATGGTAAAACTTGTTCAACTTAAGTGAAAATAAAAGAGAGACACTTTATCACAGAAGATACTTTGTACCTTTGACATGGTGGGGTATCTCCAAACAATTATTTGGTTCTGGGAATAGCCATGTGTGCTTACGAGTTCATTGACATTTTTGGACCAGACAAGATTGCAAACCTGCCAAATATATTGGTAGAACGTCATTTGATTTGTGTTGAGAAAGAGAAAAAGCAGAGCAGTAAGACCCTTCTATCCTTCTCTCAATATGTGAAGGCAAATGCCACAAATTCTGAAAATTTATAAACTGAAAAAGAAACCTAAAGAATCTAACTTTTGCAGTTATGAATGTTCATTAACTAGAATTAACATTTGCTAGTTTTATTAAGGAATTTTTTGACACCCTTATAACATTGTGAGAAACACTAGACTGAAGCTATTTTCCCTGTAATGTCTAACTAACTTTCTATACATGATAAGAAAATAAAGATTTCATAACATCACATGAATTGGATGTCTAAGTGAGAGGTGAACTGTCTCCATGTGAGAGGGGAAGGGGGCGAGGGGTAATATTCCGTCAGCTTGCCTTCGCTCATTCCTCCATGCCTGCAGACTGCAGAGTTGTAATAATAACCACGGTAATCAAGCCCTATTCCACTAGGTAAGTGATGGGCCACTAAGTTGTATCGTGTATTAATGGGCCACTAAGTGGTATCATGTAGGAAAGGTGAAAGGGTGGGTGCAAGTTGTAACTGAAATAGACAGGTGGCACTTGGGGAAATGAGGAGAGGTGGTTATAAAGGGAGTGAAAGGGGAAACGTGGGGGTATGGAATTATTTGGAAAAGGTCTGGGCAAGCATTGAGCTTGAGGGAGGAGTTCATCTACTATTTTCTTCTAACAGTCTATGCATATTTTCTGTTCTTTTACACTTGTTTACATTTCTGTCTTCTGATTGTAAGGAGTAGAGCTCCATATTTTCTATTTCCCGTATCAATATATTTTGGTTCCTATCAATAAGTTCCCAGGGTTATGGTATAATAAGATGCTATAAAACCATACATAATCCCTCGCCTAATAGCTTAAGCTTTCAACTTCAAGAGAGTTGGTTTTTGACATATTAGCAAAGCCTTCTTGACTAAGTGGCCAGGGGTTCAATCACTGTAGCCCCCGTTCTTCTAAATAAATGTAGAATTTCATCAAATGGTAAAAATGGGTTGTGCAATGTACACATTCTAAGGTAAAAGATCATTGGCATGTTAGAGATGTAAAAAAGTCATTCATAAGCTTACATATAACAGTTAAGAGAGTTGGTCCATCACAAATAGTGAATGTTAAACTGGCCATTACCTATCCACAGAAAATGATGAAATATCTCATTGTAAAGTCCAGATTACTCGACTGCCATGACTTATTAATACATACCACCCCCCACCCCACCCCCCCAAAAAAAAAAAACAAATATAAAAAATTGGAAAGGAAAACAGTTTTGCGAGGTAGTATCAAGTGTTATCTTTCGACAAGATCTACCCAAAAAAAGGAAAAAGAAAACAGGCAAGGAAGCATTGAATTTTATCTCTCAAAAAAACCATGGCAATCACACAGGCATAGAGCTTGTCAGTCTTGAGGTCCAATGCTCTACCATGGATTTTTCTAATCCTTTCTTAAACCCCTTTATCATTTTCAACAATGTATTTTGAATTAATTTAAAGTTCTAATTTATTGTTTTCATTTTCCATTTCGTAGATTTTGGTTCAGCAGTTTATAGTTATTTCAGGCTTTATATGAGTAATTGAAATTACCCTTCATCAAAGGCAACTTCTAGCAACTAATCAACAACTTTGTAGGGCCAACCAATAACCAACACCAATTACAGCAAATATTAAAATGCAGTGCATTTGATATGAAAGTATAAACAGATTGAGATGCACTTTACCTGACTTCCAGTGTCCATACAGCTTAAGTGTGAGTTTGTGGTTGTATTCCAGAAACGAATACATCGATCTGCAGTTCCTCCCCCAGATGCAAGAAGTCCATGAAGATGAGGAGACCATGCAATAGCTTTAACAGCTGCTGTGTGCTCACAGTACTTCAGGACAGGCTGGGTTGAGTGTTGATTCCAAACAAACAACTGCAAAGATATGAACTATGAGTACCAATCCAGGAGAAGTAAAGATTAACAAGGCAGTTGGGTAGTTCAAAATAAATGATTAAGCTTGCAATTGCATACTCTGTTGTCATTTCCTCCAGATGCCAACTCACGGTTATCATACGACCACTTCAGTCCACAAACCTTTGGAAAACCAAAAAGGAAAATAAAAAATCAAAATCATACTGGATAGCAAGTACCGTAGATCGGTTTGCCTAGAAGAAGCTGGAGGAAATAAAAACAAATCTAACCTCTGATTTATGCCCTGACAGTTTACTGACAAAATCTTCTTGTGTGCGTATATCTCGTTGATAAATATTCTTATCCCGGCCACCAGAAGACAAAAGAGATGAACTCCAGGCCAAGGCCCCAACACGTAAACGATGACCCTCCATAGATCTTATCTTCTTGCATCGTGATGCATCCCAAATCTACATGGATAATAGTTAAAAGCCAGGTTTAGGTTAACACGTGGATTAGAAACAGAGAATATAAAGGTATATGAAAGAAAGAATCAAGTGAACTTAGCAAATTCCAAAGATGCGATGGGGAAAGAAACATAACTTGATGCCACAAAACAGTTAAGCATAGGTCAACCAAACAACTTTTCCTGGGGAAGTCAGTCTAAAGGAAAACGTTTAAGGTAGAAGTGATGCACTCGCTATCTAACTTAAGGGAAAGCTGGGTAAGCCTATACACACTTTTAAGGGAAAATGGGTATGGATAAGATTCAAGCAAGCAAGCAAATTAATTGTTCTATGTTAAAAGTCAAATATATGGCATGCCTATAGACTATGGGGGCATTTGGATGTACAACTTAATTGAGCGTTTATTCAATAATCATTTATCGTATAAGAGCTTATATATAAGTTGTTTGTAAAAGCCGAAAACAACTTATGACAATAAGCGATCTGGAAGAGCTTATGATAATAAGACACAACACGACACGATAGGACACATCATGACACGACAAACAGACAACGCGACATCAGAATTCGAAATCCTCAGAGTTGTATATCATGACAGAACAAGAAAAAAGTGATTTACAGCATCCAAGAACGTAAAGCACAACACGACAGGACACATCACGACAAACAGACAATTAAAATAGACATAAGGCACGACACAACACGTAACGCCACAGACACAACAACATGACAAGATCTAAACAAGGTATTAAAAGTTATATTTTATCAACATACATAATTGCATACCCAAACATGAAAACATCATTAAATGCGTTAAAATATACCCAAATATGCCTAATGTGTGTTAAAACATATTTAGATGGTATCTAACTGCCTATGTTTCATGAAAATAAAGCAAAGAGAGGATGTGTTCCCCAAGGGAGGATTTTCACTAAACCCCTTCCCCACAAAAGTGAGTGATAAGAAGGGGGACAAAAAGGATATTATTGAAATTTTCTAATCTTCTGATTTCATACATCTTCAACAAAAATCAAATAAACTAAATTGTTAAAATGGTAAAGTTTATACAGAGAATCCTTAATTATAATTCTAGCTAATACCGAACAAACATATCTTTACTTTTTTTTCCCCCCCTAAGATGAACTATCCTATCAAAGAAAAGATCATCAGAATATTTTCCATTATATCTTTAATGACTTTTAAAATCATTTCCATTCCATTTGGTATAATCTAGATGAATAAACTGTGAGTAACTTGCAATTTGATACTTGTTTCCTTCTTAAAATTAAGAGTCTGCCCAGGAAGCTCCCTGCCCCCAGGAAAGCTCAGGTCACTTACAGGACATCTAGCAACTTACTGACCACTCTTTGTAGCAATCTCCCATCGTTTCCCATCAATTGCAGCAAGTTCTTGTTAATTCCTTGCAATTATTTTTCTCTCTCCAACCTAAATGAAGGACTGCATCATCATCATCTTTACACTTTACCTCAATGCAGCCTTCTTTATGCTGTTTTTCTTACTTCTTCTTTGCAGATGGTGTGTTTACCATATAAATTGGGGTTTCAGGATCTGTAAAAGCTGCTAATCTACCACATTTAGAATGCTAAAAATGGTTATAGTGCTTGTTCAGAATCAGAATGCAATATATCACAATTATTATCAATCCTATGCTGAGTCCTTCTCTATGGGGGAAAAGGATGCCTTTGCTTATCTGAGAAATAAAAGAGTAGCATACGGAAGCAAAACAAAATTCACAAGGAAAACTCCGGAAGAAGATCAAAGCAAATAATAAAAACAAAGTATGGCACCCTCCAATCGCCAAGAGTACCCATCAAATACACTCCTTTGGAAGCCCTACGCTATGAACTGATAAAAGTGCCTGAGATGTGTGATCAGCATTCAGCATATAAACTCTTACCTGAACTTTACCATTGCTAGTTCCAACAGCAAGATGTGTACCACGTTGAGCCCAGCCAACAGAACAAACACAGTCGTCAATCCCCAAGTCACATAACTTGGTTACCTGCACACAGCATATCAACATGGAATTAATTTAAAAAAAAAAAATCAAGTTACAATCTTCATAATCGAACACCAGCTAGCTCACAACCACAGAAAAATTAAAGTTCCAAAATTGAGGACACAAATCATATCCAAAAAACTCACCTTGCTGCTACAAGCATTCCAGAGATAAACACAGTTACCCAGACCAACAGCCAACACATTATGTGAAGACCAATCCACCAGATTCAGATAAAAATCATCTTGCAGCGCAGGTGCATCCAGAACCTATCAACAACACCACAAAATCACATCTCCATAAACCTCAAAAAACCTAAATCATAACAGCATTCAAAGAACAAATAAAAAATAATAATAAAATTATATTAAATAAAAAAAATTCACCTTGTAAGGCGATCGAGGAACCTTCCTCGGAGCCTTGACCGGGCTGTGATTGACGCCGGGAACGGCATCGTCGGACATAAACGGGGAAAGCGAGTGCATGGACTGCCGAGTCTCCATCTTGTACCGGAAAATGTTCCTGCTAGGAAGAGTCATCGCCGGCGAGGTCCTCTTCTCCGGCGTGACGGGAGGCGGCACACCGGCGGCGTCGGGTCCGAACAAGGCGGTGCGGAGGAGGGTGGTGTAGGCACTGGAACTGTCCTCGCGTCCCTCCGGAGGCGTGGAGATGTCGAAGAGAGCGAATTTGGAGGCAGATCTACAGGGAATGAACCTGTCGGAGTAGATTGTTCTAGAAGGTGATGTGTAGTGATTGGAGTTGATCATGCGGTCCACGTGACGGAGGCTGTCCGGGGAGGGAGAAGGCGGAGGAGACATGGCGGTGGGAGGTGGATTCCGGTTACCGGATGATTCATCCATGGCGGAAGCTGTTAATTTTCCCGGGAAAACGCAGTAAAGATTGCAGGTTCTCTTTTTATGTTGGTTTTATTTTATTTTTAATTTAATGTGTCTCGATTTCTGTGTTAAAAGGGTCCAGTCTTCACTGTATCCGAATCGTGGACCCCTCTCTTTCCTCACTCCTGGCTCCACCACCGAACCTGGCCTTGGCTTCCATCCCTCTTTCTCCTCTTATACACCTTTTTTTTATTCATTCATCACTCATACCAGCAACCGCAAGGAAGGAATATTAAACTCACCCGATTTGCTAGATTTCTCTTTTATTTACTTTTTCTCTAGTAGTATTACCATTTTATAACGTGTCGCTCATGGCTGCATCTAAAATTAAGATCTCATTATTGCCAATTTCTATACAAGATTGTGCATAATTATTTTTTAGCATGTGAATATCTCCTTTTTGTTAAAAATAAAGTTTTATTTCCATTCACCATCAGATTACCAGATTTAGCATGAGTACACTTTTTTTTTTTTTTTGATAACAGCATGAGTATACTTTATTGACCGACTAATTAACAATCCAAATTTTATTTTTATAATAATTTATTATTTATGTTTTGTAAAAAAAATATTATTTATGTGTGTATATTTGATTACGATATTATTGGTTAACTTTTCAATCAATTATTATCTTTATTCTTTCAAAGTATATCATATTAATTTTAATTTTAATGTGTATTTTATGTGAGAGAGAGAGTAATTTAGGAGAAAAATAGAGAAAAAGTCACGGTGACTTTCTCGCCATAAAAGTAGAGAATTTGTGTCAACATCTTTCTTTAATATGAATTTAATAAATTCAATTATTGAATCATGTGATACTAGTATAATAATCATGCAATTTTATAGTTGTTATTCATATTTTTGTAATATTATAGTCTCTATCTGCTTATATTTTAAAAAAATATGGATTGATTGTGTTTTTAGTCCCCAATTATAGGAAATATTCGATTTTAGTCCTTAAAGTTTAAAAAGTATCTTTTTTATCCTCAATGTCTTCAAATGTGCTACAATTGGTACTCGTTATTTTGTTTTAGTCCACACTCACACAATATTTGATTTATGTTCAATTAGTCCCTGTGTAATAGGGATTAGAGGGCTGAAATGAGAGAAAAAGTTATAGGTTTAATTTCTAAATAGTCAATGAACTAAAAAAATTAATTGGGTCATTGAACTTGTCAACATTTTTAGGTTCCTGCATCGAGAGACTCGATTACAAACTATTTAAAAATTTAAGGACATAATTACAAATTATTTAAAAGTTCAGGAATTTCAGTACATGCGTGTTGACCACGCATGTACTGGAATCCCATAAAATAC
The DNA here is from genome assembly GCA_037113605.1 of Calophaca sinica. Lineage (NCBI taxonomy): Eukaryota > Viridiplantae > Streptophyta > Magnoliopsida > Fabales > Fabaceae > Calophaca > Calophaca sinica. Next base: position 31,682,453 of record CM073731.1, read on the forward strand.
ATAATATTGCAGGCAGGGACCTAATTAAGAGTTTAGGAACCTAATTACAAACTATTTAAAAGTTTAGGAACATAATTACAAATGATCATATTCAAGATTTTAGGGGATTGTGGCAGGGTGACCATCTTGCCCCTTTTTTATTCCTCATTTCATCTGAAGGCTTGGCGGGTCTGGTTAATAAAGCGGACGTGTTGGGACGTCTCAAAGAATATAAGGCATACCCCGACATGTCATTCCCAATCTTACAGTATGCTGACGATACAATCTTGATGTGTGAGCCTTCTCGGAACTTGTGTCTGGCCTTCGAGTTAATTTCCATGAGAGTAGCTTGTTTGGGATCAACCTAGAAGATCAATTCCTTTCAGCAGCTGCTAGTTTCTTGTCTTGCCGGGTGGGTAAACTCCCTTCAGATTCCTTGGAGTTCCTATTGGTGCAAATCCTAGGAAATGCTCAACTTGGAAGCCTGTTGTGGAGCTTATGCAAAAGAGATTATCCTCTTGGAAGCAATCTCATTTGTCTATTAGGGGGCGTATTACTTTGATTAATTCGGTATTAACTAGTTCACCAGTATATTTTTCTCCTTCAATAAAACGCCAAAAAAGGTACTTCACTCCCCCATTAGTATACAACGATAGTTTCTTTGGGGTGGTGTCTCTGAGCACCAAAAAACTTGTTGGGTTAGTTGGGACAATGTGTGCAAGCCAAAAGAATTGGGTGGTTAGGTGTGAAAAAATCTGGAAACTTTTAACGGCAGTCTGTTGTCTAAGTGGAAGTGGCGATGTCTTCATGATACTGGGGTTGTCTGGCACAGGCCTTTGTCACAGAAATATGGTCCCTTAGCTAACTGCATATTGGATGGGATTACTGACGGCAGACTTTGTTCTATTTGGTGGAAAGATCTAATGTCTTTGCCTTCTAATTGATTTTCTGTTGTTGTCACAATCAAATTAGGGAAAGGAGACCTAGCCAGATTTTGGGAGGACAAATGGATTGGCCATTATGCATTCAAGGCAATGTTTCTGAGGCTGTATCAGCTTGCCATTGACAAGGAGGGCACGGTTGGGGAGTATAGTGAGTGGGAAGATGGTCAGTGGCATTGGAAATGGAGGTGGCGAAGAAATCTCTTTGCGTGGGAAGAAGAGTCATTGGCCGAATTGCAACTGCTCCTTGCAGACGTGGACCCTGTGTTGGAGGTGCCATACCAGTGGATCTGGAAACTTCATTCATCTCATGTATTTTCTGTCAAGTCTGCTTACTTGCATCTGCTATCACAGGGTCGAACTGATGGTGTTGGCCATGACTTGGGCAAGGCTTTTGGGGGGTTTGGAAGCTGTTTATACCCTCAAAGATTGCAATGTTTATCTTGCGCATTCTACTGGATTGATTGCTTACCAGATCTACACTCTATCAGCACAGTATTTTATCTGGTTTACATAATTCCAGTTGTGTTTTCTGTTTTAATCATGTTGAGACTGTCAGCCATCTATTATGTTCCTGCCCCTTCTCTTATTCTATCTGGTGTACAATTTATGGATGTGTAATACCCCGCCGAGACATGGCGTCATTTTATCTTAACCTCAGCATCAACACATTTTCAATCCAATATCAGAGTACGCAACAGGACACACTAGCCGTGATGCAACACTGTTTCCCAGGCTCTAAGTACTTGATTTTCTTGTCCATCTGTTATTTATCATCATATAATATAGAAAACACAGAAAACGAAGAGGTAAGACACTCATCAATCGCTATCAAACAGGAAAAACAGCATAGCAGATAGACTGTCACCATGCACATCATAAACATATCAACACAGACATAACAATCGTCATCCTGAACATCATAATCATCAATACATTGTTACCACGCTCAGACTTTTGAGCACACGGTCACAGACCTGACCATACTGATACGTCATACTGACACCCGACCACATGGTCACAGATCACATCATACTCTGATACCACAGACTGACACATGTCACCAGTCTTTTAGGCTCAATTACCAGCCCTACAGACCCAGACTATCGCTGAATACTGTGGGCCATTATCGCCCTACTCCCTAGACCAATCACCAGTCTCAGGGCACCGAGTAAGATAAGTTAGTTGTCTCCGAAACATATCCTGATATGCTACCATCTCTGATTACAGGTTATGGCATCCCATACTACCATATCTAATTACCAGAGTAAGGTATCGTCCCGTGCACAAGGACATCATTCCCTTATAAGGAATGGCCAAGATTGCCCGCCTGTCAGACGTGGAGTCTTGGAGACTCGTCCGGATGACCGAGTACACACCCTCGAGGTCACCGACTATCTCCAAACTACTCCGTACTTCGGTACCACGGACATGGAGAGCCTCGTTGGAAAGACCGAGTACAAACCCTCAAGGCCATCGACTAATCTCACTACCATCCTGTCAATACCTCAGTACTCCAACATCGGGTACACCGACCCGGCTATCACCACAAACAGAGCATTAACGATAATACTTCCTACTACCGTCTAGGGATTCGCAAACCTCTATCTAGGGGGCGGAACCCTTGACTCATTCATCAGACCCACATATATCATATACAACCAGTACATAAATATCAGCATGTTAATCAGATTATCAACCATCTTTAATCAACATAAAGATCAACCCTAGTGTCGCTCAGGCGACCTACTATTGACATGTTATCAATCAGCACATCAACAGTCACACAATCATAAAGTAATCATATCAAAACATCACATCAATCAGCATCCATTCATAGATTTCAATAAATCATTCTTATGGTCGACAGACCACTGACAACTGTCCTCAGCTATCACAGGTCGCAACCCCTCTCCTGAGGTGCTGCTGATATCAACCCCTAGTAGGGTTAAGGTCCTATACACATGCTAATAGTACTACTCTACTACTATTTTCTCTAGTGATTAAGGTATCTTCCCCCTTACCTGGCTTAAAAGACTGTTGTCGCTCGCGTCCCTGTCGCACCTCCCAAGCTCCTCCACAATCTCCCAAAGGATCCTTTGGAAGAAGTGAGGATAATAGAGGGTGAAGGATGGTATTTATAACCATTTTGGGTCCATCGCGTCGCGATGTGGTACACGTGTCAACAATCCCACGCTTTGATCCACCGACTTAACTCATCGACTTACGTCGCGTCGCGACTAGATTTGTACTAGTCTCATCGCGTCGCGATCGAGACTGACTAGAAATATCTCATTTTGACGTTCTAGAAGATTCTCAAGTGTTCTACGCCTTTCTAGGGCATTCTAGATGATTCTAAGGACTTCTAGACTATTCTGATAATTTCTTATCTCTTATCTAGGATTTTGGGGTCTCATTTAAGCCCATTTTATCCCTTAATTAAGGTTTTTAACTCCCATTTATCACTTAATTATTTTCCTAATATTGTTTTAAAAATCAGGATGTCACAGGGTGGATTGGTATTCATGGTGCATGGCACAGTAACAGTGTGGACAGCTTTCTTCACCACGACTCTTTGATAAGAGGAAGGAAGGGGAAAAGGGCAAGGTACCTAACTTGGTGTGCATTTGTATGGTGTATCTGGCTATTGCATAACCAAATTATTTTCCATGGAGGAGTTGCGGAGCATACTGCCTTAGTGGCACAGATTAAGACTACCACCTAGACTTGGTTTATCTTTAAAGCAGGTAGGAAGCTGGACTTTACTTATTCAAATTGGTGTATTAACCCGCTTGGGTGTCTTGAATCTCTTCGTTGAACTTGTACCATTGTCTGTACGAGTTAGAGTACCCCTTGTACTCTCATTTTTAATGAATTTCTTTGCTTATAAAAAAAAGGATAAATGATAAAAACATATGTATATGTAAATATGTAATAAAAAAAACTAATTTATCGTTAGAATTTTATCTGACTAAACTTTTTTGAATTAAAAAAATAAAGAAGTAAATAAAAAATAAAATAAAAATTAGTTGGTTTCAAAACAATTATGATATCAGTTTTACGGATTTTAAAATGTTTGATTGGTTCCTTATCAGTTCTCACTAATTTATTGAGTAAAACGGTCTGAATATATAATCGAAAACTATAACGTAGTTTTTAAAACTTTTTACTCATTTTATTAATGGTTAGTAGTATTTATCTAATAATTAACTCCTTTGAGCATCTCCAATGGGGATTGCTTGTTGAGCTCTTAAATCTAGTGTAACTAAGTAACCATTTGCTTAAATTTTTTTTCCTCATTTGAGTTGACATATGGGGGAATGTGAGTTGCTTAAAATAAGATATTATTATTTATATAAGGAACAACAAGGATGAATTGTGTAACGCCCGCACTTCAACGTAAATTGAAATACACAACAATTACATTAAAGTACAGGAATTACTAAAAATTTAAAACTTGCTTACAGTAATTCAAGTCGTAAATTTCAAACCTAAGTCATAAATCTCATAATTAGTTTACAATATTTCCAAATTATACATAACTTAGAATATAGAATTACAATAAATCTTACATGACTGCAAGGTTGTAGATAGAACTACAACTTCAATAGAAACCCTAACTAAGAGCACTAAGCCTTGAGCTTCACCTGATCTTGTGAACACATGCCTTGACAGGATGATTTTGATGATTGATAAAAGAGAGTTACGCAAATAGTCAACTATGCAAAAAGCGGAAAAGTATGCCAAGACACACACCAAGGATTGGAGGACTTCAACTCTTTGGGTTTTGGGTATATACTTATTTATTAGGACTATTTGTAAGTAGTAATAAAAAACTCTCAATTAAAATTAAATCACACACTCACAATGTTTTATCTAAAATTAATTTTATGATATTTTTTCTAAATTATTTTAGTCACAAAATATTTTGAAAAATGTTTTAATAGTGTCCAAAAATACCTATCCTTTATCTTGGGAAAATATTTTATTTTTGGCACTTATTTTGGATGACAAACAGAATGCTCATAATCGATTAGAGCACTCACTATAATCGTTTATGTGTTTCTTTTGTCCTCACACTGCTAAATGTTGTACTTGCTTCTTTGAGTTATGCTCCGGCGCTTACTCCAATGCACCTATGTCTCTATGCACGTTGACAAATTTTGAAGAGACACCTCCATGTGCATTAAAACCTTATTTTATAATTGTATCTCATCTGTTCAATATAATCGATTATACACTTTATAATAATCGATTATTTTATATTGATAGCATCTCCGTGTTTTTGATTTCAAACATAATCGATTACATATCTTCCATAATCGATTATATGAAAGTCTGATTTCAGAATTGAGCGCAATGAACAAATTGTTTTTAACGCTACAACGGTCAAATATTTTAATTGCACACGCTTCGTCTTGCCTATATAAAGAGCAGCAGTGTGTGCATTTTGATACAACACTGTTACTTATTTTTGTGCCAAAACTCTGTCAAAATATTTTATCACTTACACTTATTTGAGCACAATATTTTATTTGAGAGGCTTTTATACTACATAGCTTAATTGTATTTTTCTGAGCTTCAATTTGTTATATCTGCACTTTTGAGTGTATCTCCTTCATATCACTTTTTATTTGTAAAATTATTTTTTTGGCGGGAATCCCAAGTGGTTCATAGAGAGATGATATCTTTTGAACTAGTTGCTCTTGTTTAGAGCTGTAAAGGTGTGGTTCATAGAGAGGTGATATCTCTTGAACTAAGTACTATGGTTTAGAGTTGTAAAGGTTTCTAGCTAAACCTGATTTAAAAGCTAGTGTTTTAGTGAAACCCCTTAGTGCTTTGCTTTGGGGGACAGGACATAGGCCACAGGGGTGTTAGGTGGCCGGACCTGTATAAATTGTTGCGTGCTCTGCTTTGCTCTCTATCTCTTTATTGTTCAAGCATTTACTTTTCAGTTCTTTATTTTAGTGCCTTTATTTTTTTCAGTCATTTATATTTCAACAATTTAATTTCTGTCATTTATTTTATTGCAAGTTAATTTCTGTAATTTACATTTCAAGTTATTTATTTTACTGCAGTTAATTTCTTGCAAGTTATATTCAAGCATTTTATTTGCAATTTTTTTTAAAAAGCACCGCTCACACAATTCACCCCCCGCTTGTGTTTGGAGTCACTTGGCAACAGATCTGCTTCCGGTACCTGCTTATCTGAAAAACAACAATGAAAGGGTGAGATAAAATCTCAGTGAGTCATTCCCGGACTCCTCACTACCCCTCATCGAATCATACTATTATAATAAATATAACTGAGACATTTTAAAGCCTAAGCATTTTTCATATACAAAGTCAAAAAGTATTTCTTTTGAAAACATAATACTTGATAGGCACCCTAAGCGTGAATGCCCTAGGATGCACTAACCTGAACTTAAAACTTAGTATATTAATGGGCAAGTTTATCTCGGTCCAATATACACTTAGACAACTTAGTATATTGCCGGGTGTGATAATCCACGACCCAATATACGTTTAGACAACTTAGTATATTGTCGGGCGTGATAATCTACGGTCCAATATACCTTTCATATCACTACCTATCTTACATGCGTGTTTACAATGGAAGTAAATAGGCAATCAAGGAATCTTACTCTTGTGCATCAATCACTAATACCAACTATCGCCAATAAAACTTAACTAGATCACAAGCTTAAGCTTGGAAGTTAAATGAACACCATATTCTTAATCATAAACGTATGCATTATCAATGCATTCACATAAGGAAATGAATAAACATTTATAATTCACTCATTTTTTGGTATTAAGCACGACTTAATCTTAAATATAACAACATCTGTGCATTCAAGACAGGACATGAATATGTAAGTAAAATACTTAATCATAGACAACAAGAACTTGTTCAACCACAACTCCTTTTCCATCCAAGTAATCTTCTATGAGAATAAAACTAACATCAAGGGTTCAAGCATTACAAGTAGAATACTCAACCCTCATGTAATCAAACGTCCTAAAGCTCATTGGACTCTATCAACATTTAGAATACTCAACCCTTATTCTTAGAAATCACTCAATGAATATATCACAACTCATCATAATAACTAACTATTTACAATGAATTAGATAGGCAAATAGGCCCCTTAGTCTCATGCATCATCTACTCGTTCAAACTATCATCAATGAAGTCTAACAAAATCACAGATTTAAGTCTAACAAGCAAAAGTGCATCATATACTTGAAACTTACATCATTGATAATACCATGATTAAAACATCAACAAACTTCATTCGAAATCATAATCATCTCATTGATATAACTTCTTCTCATTCCTGAACATTTCCCATCAATTGAAAACTCAACATCAAGGTTAACAACATAATGCATTGGACATCAATTCCTTTAGTATTTGAAACTTAAGCATATTCATGATAAGGGTCATAAAATGCATCATGCTATCATCATCTAATCCAATTCATAATCAATTTATACTAAATTTCTTCATATCATGTGAATCCCCTTTCATCCTCAAATCAACCTCATTTACATTGTAACTTAGACACCAACTCAAGCATCAAAATAATAGCATTGGAACATCAAGTCACTTAGCATGAAAAATCATGAACAACTCATTCAGTACATGAATCTCATATAGAAATCATCAACACTCTTGAATCTAATTACTCATGGACCAAACTTATCCCCTTGGAGCTCTGTGGAGCTGACAAAGGGGCAAAACATCATACATACATTTGTGGGGAGTTGGGAGGCAGCCATCCAACCCTTAACCAAACCCACTAATTTATCACAACAATCCTAATATCAAAGCTCTATTTCAAAGGATATTCAAACCCTAGATTTGAACTAAGTATTTAAATGCTATTTAAGGAAAGAAAATCCTAATGTGAGACTTATGGTTGCCCAATACCTAAGGGAAGGAAGAACTCACAAATTACTTCCAAGACCTTGAGCTATGGAGTTTGAAGCTTGGTCTCCTTCCTTTTCTCCTCTTCAAGTTTGTGTTCCTCTTTTCCTCCACCTAGGGCAACTTCAATCTTGCCCCAAATACCAAAATCTCAGTTCCAATATTCTTCCCACTCTTCTTCTTCCTCCTCTGGTTTGACCCTCTCTCTCTCTCTCGCTATCTTTCTCTCTCTCTCTCTCTCTCTCACGGTCTCTCTTTCTCTCTCTGTTTCCTCTCTCTCGTTGCCCTGTTCACTGAAAAAGGGTGGTGCGCCGCCACCTTGCCTTCGCCACCGTGCTCGCAGGACGCCGGAGCCGCCGTGGCTCCGCCTCCCTTCTCCTCTTCCCTTCCGATCGCGCCCTTCTTCTTTCTCTCCTCTCCTTCTCTTTTCTTTCTTCTTTTCTTTCCTTTCTTTTTTTTCTTCTTTCTTTTTCTGCTTCTGTAGCGTGTGTGTGTAAATGAAGAGAATGAGGGGTACTTAGGTGGGTGAGAGTGAAATGGGGTGCATGGTGGGGCATAGGGCATGATTTGTTTAAAAATTAACTAACAAATACTAGTTTAATTTCATAATTAACCCTTTGGTCCTTAATTCAACATTAGGTAAATTAATCAATTAAATACTATTCACGAATACGTAGTCACACATTTCCTTAATTATTGGGTAGAATTACTATTTTACCTCTAAGTTCTAACTTTACGTTAAAACACTAGATTAAAGGGTATTAATCTCATTAATCCTTAGGGATTAGATCCCTCTTTCACTTAGGGTCTCTAATTGCCAAGCTTAGGAAAAGTTAGAGTGTTACAAATTGCTTATGAATTAATATTTTAAATTAAATGTAAATAAAACATCATTAAATTATGAGTTGCTTAAATTGGTACACGGACTAAAAGTATTAAATATAATATAATATAACACAGTGTGGGTATCAAAAGTTGTTGTCAAAAAATCATTTTTGTTAAAGATGCCTTTAGCCGACGAAATTTAGGTTGCCATCACTCGTCCACTTCTCCTTTACTATTGCAAACAAAAGAAAAAAAATTAATAATAACAAATGAAAATTAATAATGTAGAATTAGAAGAAAAATATAATCTGGAACATATAACTTACTATTTTCTTTTGTCAAAAAAATAACTTATGTCCATAGTGGTTTTTTTTAACTCAAAATGGTAATGTCCATAATGGTTAAACAACGTTATTCTCATGAACTGCTACTAGGACTTGATTGAAGTTTTGTTTTTTTGTCCATTTCTTTTAAGAAATGGAGATTTTTTTTACTAAAATTTTTGGTGTATAAATGTACATATTTTTAAAATTGTGACATAAATTATGTATTTATACACAAAAGATTTTAGTAAAAGAGATCTCCATTTTTTTTTTGAGAAATGAAGAAGATCTCAACTCGGGTTGGGGGAGGGAGGGAGAGAGAGTAAAGTATTACAACACCATGCGAAAATAAAGTGCTCCCGGATAATTACTTTATCTATTGATAATTTAGTGTCGGATACCGGAGCATTTTAGTTTTAATACATTCTTTTTTATGTAAAAACTTTATAAATACTATTAATTAACTGGTTCACTCTGCGGGCAGCTACATAAATAAAGATTTTTTATAGTAAAGAGAGAATCGATCGTTAGCTGAATAATTGTTTAATATGGTAAAATATCATATGAATCAAGGAAAATAGAATAAATATATAATGAAAAAAGAAACAGTGTTTATAATAATAATACCGTTAATAATAATAATAATAATAATAATAATAATAATAATAATAATAATAATAATAATTCAATCAAAACAACAACAACAATAACAATAATAACAATAATAATAAAAGAACTGTTATAAAAGTGATATGGTTTGTTTACTTTTTTTCATACTCAACCAGCATAGCAAAATTTGTTAGTAATACTTGTACACCTGTAATGCAATATGCGCAAAACTCAATTAACGAATATTAAATTCGTCCTTACATACTCTTTCGGATTGAAATATAACAAAAAAAGTCTCTAAAATATAAGCAAAAAGTCTATAAATACATAGACTTTTTACTTATATTTTAGAGTTTTTTCGTAGAATTCATACACATTGGATTCATTAAAGAATAAAGATTGCTATAAAATTAGTGAAGATGTCCACCTATTTAAGGAGAAACTATAGCAGAATAAGAAATGGATTGAAACAGATGGTGAGAAATATGCAATATGTTTCATCAAAAAAAAAAATGCAATATGCAATAAACAACAAAACCCACGGCAGAGTATGGCATTTCAAGTGACGATACGGCACATATAGTAAGCTTTTTGTCTTTTCCTTTCTTTTTTTCAGGTTGGAGGTTGGTGACTATTGTATTGTTCTAACCGCTACCTTAATTTTTCTAGTATTCTTTTTATATTGTTTATAAGAAAGCTTTCAAAAGTGTGTCCAAATTTCAAAAGAAAAAAAATGCGACGGTTCAAATTGCCGTAAGCTCTAACATTAATAGCATTCTATTTGAAAAGTATATTCAATTATTTTTTTTATATATAAAAGTTTAGGTGAGTTGGGTGACGAGGGCTCACCAGGTCAAAGAAAGTCTTAAGATTCTTTGAGAGAAAAAGATATGAGTCTGAATCTTTACCAACTTGATCATTTTTCATTGGTTGTATTCAATTATCTATTATATAATATAAAATAAAAATAAGTTATTTATTTAATGTAAAATAATCTTGTTACTTTTGTGTATAGTAGCCACATAGCTAGCATCTGGTAGAAAACACAACCGGTTAAATAAAAAAATCTTGTCCTCCAATTTTTTAAACGTTATTTGTTGTAGATGTTGTATTTGATAAAAATAGTGTATTTTAATTTCTAGTTAAGGATTAAATACGCATGAATTTTTTAAAAAAATTATTAAACTTTAAATAATAATTAATTATAAAAACATCATATTTTTAAGAGTTTTTTAAAAGTCAAAAAATATTTAAACCAAACATAAAGTATAAAATATAAGACAATCAAATTTTGTCCTGATTCGGAGGAAACAACCATGGCTGAAGTCCAGCCCATTCTGATTATGCCCGGCAAGAAAACAGATGAGTCCAGCCTACGTTCCGAGATTCCAAATACCCTGTCAACCAACGTTGATCAAGAATGAATATGAGTATGAATATGAGTTCGAATCTGGCTGTGTATGTGAGGACCTTGTTGGTGGTTGATACGTAAGTACCCTGTAAGCACTATTTAAGACTTGAGACTTTTCTTAACTTGGTGAACTCTCGAGACCCAACTCACCTAAATTTTACCTTATAAAAAAAAAACATTCTTCAAAAATATATCAGATTTTGATCTTATAACTGTTATAGCTTATAAGTAACACGTAGTTTTGTTAAAAAAAAACAAAGTGACACGGTAATAAGATGTTATATAGTTATATTATTGTAAGACCAAATTATTATGCCTTTCAATAAGTCTTTCATCGTTAACAATATTTTTGTCTTACACAAAAAATTTAGTGGATTAAATCTTTTTTTAAACACAAATTACATTTGTTTAATCGACCTTACAGAGTTGAACGCACTACAACATTTTGAACCTACGGCAACGCCTAACTTTGCAACGCCTAAACAACGGTTCTCTTATATTATAATAGGCAACAGTTTTGTGAATCCATTAGTATGCTAGACAAACTTTTATATTTTTTATATACAACATTAAAAAACCGTTCACAAAAAGTTAATGACAACGGTTTTTTTAAATTTTTTCCACAACATTTTAAAACCGTTCTTTATTAAAATAAAAATGGCGCTCACTATTTCCTTTAGGTGCTAAACCCTTTTTCTTCACCCGCCTATTTCTAGTTTTCTATTTGCTAAAACTTTGTCTCTCTCCAAAGTTTTCTTCACTGGCACAAAAGAGCTCTCCTAAGTCCTAACTCTCACATCCCTCTCTCAGTTCTGATGAAGCTGATTCCTAAAATCATGAAGCCCTAGCGTCCCTCGCATCCCTCTCTCAGTTTTGCATCCCTTTCCAAAGGCACATCCACCGCATCGGCTCCGGCGCATCCCTTCCCTGTAACGTCCAGACTCTAATCAGAGCGTTACTTACGAAATTTAGGATTAATTAAGTAAAGATTAATCAAAACCATCCTGATTATTAATTAAAACGGGATAAACCAAAACATGTTTAACAAAATTCCTGTAAACTTAAAAGAGTGTGCATTTCCAAGAAAAATACATTAATTACAAATCTTCCCCGAAGGGCTTTTCAAAAAATAATTACAATAAAATTAAAAGAACTAGACTACGACTCTATTGGTGATCCGGTACTGAGACATCAGAGAGTCTCACGTAACTATAATGTCGAGCGTCCAAAAGGGCTCTCTAATTCTTCCGGCAATGAGTACCTAAAATCAACGCCCCAAACATAGTGAGTTATAACAACTCAGTAACATTGACTTTAACTAAAAACCTTTTACTGTTGTTTTCAGCTAGACGTGGTGTGCTACGTATAGAAAACTCCTCCCACAAAGCACAATCGCAAATATCATATCAGACCATAATATCCCATTAATGTAACTTACACGAAACCATAAACGTAAACACGTGCAAACCATAAGCATCACACTTTGAACGAACAAACATCATAATTACATATAAAAGAAATTCATAATGCCAACACAGTCGCACAATATCACACTAAAACTTAACTATCAAAATGGCCAATCAATAACGAAATGAATTCCATGGACGTATAAAATTGACTTCCGTTGGAAATTCATTAACTAATCTGCCGTACCTTATGACAGCACGGACCGAATTTACACCCCAGCTACACAGTGCAGCCGCTTTAGGGCCCACTGAAATGCTGAGCGTGCTCACAAACAAGTATTCATTTAGCTTACATAGTCACACAACCTTCCATGTGAGTATAATACTACACATTGAGAAAGTATCAAAATGCACATAATTAATTCATGAGCAAAACAATTTCGAATGTCACAAATCATTAAATTGTGAACAGCCAATACAATTCAAATCAAATCCATTTCAGTGGCATTTATCAAGAAACCAAGTGATTTAGCACACGATATTGACACGTATTTAAATCAATTGTTTCAGCATTCATTTTAGAATAATTTAACACATCGAACATAATCATTTCCAACCACACTTTCAAGAACTCAAAGAAAACATAAGATCATATACCAAATGATGAAAGGAAATGAGAACCAATTTGAGGGTCTTATGATTACCCTTCACATAACGGAAGAACTCACAAATGACACATTGAGATTCAATCCATTCTCAGCAATAACTATTTATTCCCATTGGAGCTCAGTAGAACTCAAAATTGAGCAAACATCACACAATATTTAGGGGGTTTGGGGATAGAATCCAACCCTATTTCAGCCAGGCCCCATATCATTTCAGAAGAATACATATACAATGACTATCTACTTCTAGAATTAAACAATAATTCCTAGCACACCCTAATTGGGAGTTTGAGAGGCGAATATATGTTACCTTTGAGCTCCCAAATGCTTTGGGGTAAAAACCCCCCAATTTGAAACCCTAGGTTTGCCTTCAACCTCCATTGAAGCTTGAACCCAAGCTTCCTCTTCAACCAATCTTCTCTTTTGAGCCTTGAATCCTCCAATTTCTTCCATTTTTGAGCCCCTTTCTCCCTGATTCGATCTCCACCTCCACCTCTCTCTCTTTCTCGGCCAAGCTCTCTCCCTCTCTCGGCCTTGAGCCATCCACACGGTGGTGCACCGCTGTGAGCTGCCACAGCTGTGGCCGTCGCGGCCACCACCCCTCTTCTCTCCATCGATCGTGCCTCATTTCTCTCTTTCTCCTTCCTTTCTTTTCTTTCTTCTTCTTTTCTTCTTCTCCTCTTTTCTTTTCTTTTTCTGAAACAGGGGGGTCACGATGGGAGAGGGAAAATGAGGAGATGAGAGTGTGTTAGGGTGGGTGAGGGTTAAGTGAGGTGTATGGTGGGGGTTAAGTCATTTATTTATAAAAAAAATAAACCAATTAACCCTATATAAATGTCTTAATTTATTCTTTGGTCCCTATTGAAACTTCAAATAAATTAATCAATTTAAATACTACTCATAATTATGTAGTCCCACACTTCCTTAATTATTAGGTAAAATTACCATTTTACCCCTAATTCCCGAATTTACTTTAAATTACTAAATTAAAGAAAATTTGGGATGTTACACTCCCTCTCTCAGTTCTGCCGCTTTTTTTGATCCCGTGATGTTTGCCGCGAAGAGGCTTCGCTCCGCCTACCTCGATTTCTGACGCATCGTCTTTCCCTAACTCGATTTTTTAGCGTTTCTGGTTCGATTCTTCCCTAACTTGATCACCGTCTTTCCCTAACTCTACCCGCTCTCGGTCATTAACACACTATCAACAAGAGCTACAGTGATTCCCTCGTTTCATCCAACGGCTCCGATAGCACGCTTTCTCCTCACGGTAGTCCCATCTTTGACCGTGGTACGATTTCTTTCCTTCATTTATGTCTTAATTAGTGATTAGTGGTTAATTTGGATTAAGCTCTATTTTTTTTTGGAAGGGGATAGTCCACAGACGGTGAAGACTAGGCTGAGGCAGTGGGGACCTTGGATACTTCTTAAGCACCTAGGTACGTGATGCTTAGTACTTGGGTGCCCCACGTTTCTACTCTGCCTAATGATTTCTATTTTTGTTATAAGGTAATTAAGAATAATTAAGGAGACATAATGGAGCTTGATTATGAGTTGAAACTTTATGTTGCCTGTCATGATGCTGATGGTGATTATGAATTGGTGTGTGTGATCATTGTTGATTAGAATTGTAGAATGTGACATCCTAATTTTCAATAATATTAGAAGGATAATTAGGTCAGTAATTAAATAATAAACATGAGTTAAAAGCCTTAATTAGGGATAAAATGGGCTTAAATGAGACCCAGAAACCCTAGAAAGGAGATATAAGTCCTTAGAATCGTCTAGAATGCCCTAGAAAGGCGTAGAACACTTGAGAATCTTCTAGAACGTCAAAAATGAGATATTTTTGGTAAGCCTCGATCGCGACGCGATGAGACTAGTACAAAGTTGGTCGCGACGCGACCAGAGTTAGTGAGTTAAGTCGGTGGATCAGAGCATGGGATTGCCGACACTTGTACCACGTCGCGACGCGACGGGATTTATGCTTGAGGACCATCGTGACATGATGGACCCAAAATGGCTATAAATACCACCCTTCACTCTCCATTCTCCTCAACTTCTTCCAAGGTCTTCTTAGGAGCGCGTAGAGGAGCTTGGGAGGCGCGACAGGGACGCGGGGATAGGACGCGAACGACAGCAGTCTTCTAAGCCAGGTAAGGGGGAAGATACCTTAATCACTAGGGAAAATAGGTAGTAGAGTAGTACTGTTAGTATGTGTATGGGACCTTAACCCTACTAGGGGTTTGTTATACCCCAATTTTGTCCGCTCATATTTTCATTTTTTTATTGTGTCTTTTTTTTTGAAGCAGACTAATTTTAATAATACTTGGGCTCAATTATTATTATTATTTCTTTTTTTTTGTTAATTATTTTGGGCCAATTTTAGCCCAATTGCAAGAATTGTCCATTACAAGAGTCCATTACAAGCGTTCTAGAACCGAAAAAAAACCAAAATCCAAAATTGAAAATCAAAGTCAGATTTCCACACTCTTATCTTCACCCTTCACAAAGTCATCTGCATATCTTCACCAAAGTCCTCTGCATATCTCCTCAGCCACTCTACAAACTATGTCTTACAGTTATATGTCCCCCATAGGCCTCTTGCTTTTTCTTCATCTGCCAACCAAGTTTGATAAACAATGCAATTTAATCAAAAAAGGGGGAGCACCGTTGTTGAAGTCACGGCTGATTGCAATATTTTTTTAAACCATTGATACCATCTCAGACTTTGCACATGTTACCATCTCCTCAGCATCATTTTAGCACACACTTAGCATACAAGTTGCAACCTCAAGTTGACAAACTGAACCTTTTTTTTTTATAAATAGTAGAGCAAGAAGAGAGAACAGGGGGAAGAAAAATTTCACTTAATTTCAGAATTGGATATCTCATTCTTGGTACCAATTATACACAACAATTTGAGAGAAAATTGAGAGAAAAAAGAGAAGAACTAGAAAGAAAAAAAAAACAGAAGCAAAAAAAAAACGCAGAAGAAGCAAACAGAAGAAAGAAGAAGCAGAAGGAAGAAAAAAAGGTTTCTCTTCTTCCTCCCTCTCCCACCACTCTCTCTCACTTTCTCTCTCTCTCCTTCCTCCTACTTTGCCTCCCTCTCCCTCCTCTTGCCTCCCCTCCTCCTCCTTGCGCCTCCCCCTCCTCCCCTTCTTCTTACAGCCACGCCTCCATCTCTCTCCCTTTCTCTCTCACTTTCCTCTCCTCTTCACGATCTTCCCCATCGTCCCTCTCCCTTCTTCTCGGCCTTCACATGCGTGTGGCTGGCCGTGGCCGCGTCCTCCCTCTTCCCTTTTCTCTTCTTCCTCGCCATCTCTCCATCTCTCTCTCTCTCTCTCCCTCCTTCCCTCTCGTCCCTCCTTCTCTGTTTGCAGGCTGCTGCCTTTTTCTTTGGGTGTGTTTATGTGTGTGTGTGTGTTTAGGGTTTAGTTCCCCCCCCCCTTATTTTATGTTCTGCTGATTTTTTTTTATGTTGTTTCATTTTTTTGTTTTTTTTCTATTTAACTGGGCTTTCAGCCCATCCTCCCCTCTTTCTTTACACCCTCATTCTTTTTAATTCCCCAATCCTCTCCTTTCTTTAGTTCCCACGCCCTGCTTCTTTCTTTTTTACTTTTTTATTCATTTTATTTGTTTCTTTTTTTAGTGGGCTCAGCCCATTCCCTTTTTTTTAGTCTTTGGGTTTTAGCCCACTTAACTCCTCTCTTTTTATGTTTATTTGTCAAACCCCTTTTTTATCATTTATTTAATAAACATGAACATTTTTTTTACTAGTCAAACTAATACAATTTCATTCAACTAAATTTCATATACACGTTTTGAAACCCTATCTTTCTAGAAAATCACATGATAAAAATCATGAAAATTAATTTACTAGTGATGATTACTCGAGATTGCTTCCCGTTTAGTCATTACAAATATCTTAATTTTCTAAATAAAAAGGGGTTATTAGTGAGGACCACTCTTGATTGCTTCTTGTTTGGTCTCCATGAAAACCTATCCTCTTCATAAAAATAAAAATTAAGTTTTTCTACTAATAATGATCACTCGAGATTGCTTCCCGTTTGATCATTACGAACACCGTTAATTTTATAAACAAAAAAAATTGTTAGCAAGGGCCACTCTTGATTGCTTCTTGTTTGGTTCCTACAAAACTTACCTTTTTTCCATCAAAAATATACAATTAAAATCAACCAACACGCAACCATTTTCTACCCAAGAACTACGTAGCCTTTGATTTCTCCACTGCACCCGGAGATACGTAGGAGCAGGAGTCCACTCCTGTCAAGCGCAAAAATAAACGACTTTTATCAAGTCCTTTTTTTATCTTGGTTATTTTTTATTTTAAATAAAAGGGAAAATAAATATTTTTTTTAGAAGTTAATAAATTTTGCACAATTAGTTAGAGGTAACCTTTTTCGAAAGGATGTCGTGGGGTGCTAATACCTTCCCTACGCATAATCGACTCCCGAACCCAAATCCGGTCTTAAGGACCACTTTTCTTCAAAAAAGGTTTTTTCCAATATTTTTCCTTCGAAAATAAATTATTGGTGGCGGCTCCATTAAACTCGAATAAATCCCTCCGGATTTTTCGGTCGCTACAGCTGGCGACTCCACTGGGGACACTTTAGAGAGTCAAGCCTAAATAACTGATTATGCTAAATAGTTAACTCTTATGTTTAATTTCCCTTGTTTTTATTTATTTATTTATTGTTCTTTTGTGAATATTTGTTGTGAATATTATGCATATATTGAACCTTAGGATAGAAGACCATATTTTGTATATTTCATTTGTTTTGCAGCTTGGGTAGTGTTAGGGTGTTGCCCCTCTCACACACCGCACCTACATGTTCGCACACACATGTGAGTAAGGCCCTATACCCGGGTCAGAGCAAAGCTTAAGTTGAGTGGAGGTTCGGTGATAGTCAATTGGAATTTGCTTTCCTTCTGACTATTGCGAGAACTTCATCTAGAGTGTGCTCCCTCTGGGTATTCCGCACCGGATAGTTATCTATCGTTGTGGTTAATATTCAGGAGGAGACTTTAGCTCTAGAGGCCTTTGGTGAGAATGTGACTAGAGCCACCATGAGATCTATCACTCAATACAAGACTATAGACCCCTTAGGCTAGAAAATCTCTAATTTTAGGTTTAACCCATTTAAGACACAAGGGGCATCATATCATTTTTGTTCTTCCACCAAAAATCTGTTATATCACGTCCATGCATAAAAAGGGTCTACTAAATCGCGTATCTTTGTGCATGCTACATGAATAGTCATCATCATCACTCAACATTATATCTTCATGCATTCATACTTCCAAAAAAAAAAACATGTTGAATTTTTTTAAAAAAAAATGTCATTCATTCTCATTTCATTTTAGGTCGCCAGAGAAGCATAAGAACTCAAAGTTTGGCTGCAAGTATTTTGTGAGATAATATGGGATCAAGCGGCGAAACTGTCCCCTTAAAGAAGCACATACATCCGAGGATAAAAAAGCCTGAAATAGAAAGCCTGAAGAAGTGTGCCAATTTAATGACGACGAGCATTCAGCGTATAACCTTCATTGGAAAGTATGGGAATATTCTCAAGTTGCTAGAGGGGGATGTGCAAGTAAATGTCATTTCTGCACTTATCCAATTCTATGATTCTCCCATGAGGTGCTTCACTTTCAAGAATTTCCAAATGGTTCCCACACTGGAAGAATTTGCTTGGATTTTAGGATACTCGACCGAAAACATGAAGCCTTACCAACGCACTCGAGATTTTAATCTCCTGCAAGAGGTTGCTATAATTCTGAAAGACAAGGAGGATGAATTAAAGAAAAGAAAGTTAAACCGGAATGGTGTTGAAGGGTTTCCGCTAGAGTATTTTGAAGAAAAGATGAGGCATTTGGCTAGTGTTCAAGATTGGGCGTCTTTCATGGAAGTGTTGGCTCTTACAATTTTTGGCATTATGTTATTTCCACGCATTGATGGTTATATAGACTTGGCCTCGATTGATGTGTTCCTCGCCTTTAAAAAAGGGAAAGAGATCCCAGTGTCAGCCATTCTTGCGGATACTTATTGTGCCCTCACTCATTGTCATGAAAAAAAAGGGAAGAAACTATCATGCTGCTTATCCACTCTCTATGTATGGCTTGTCACCCACGTATTCGGAAATAGGAAAATGTCATGTCCTTTTGCAGACTTCAACACATGTGATGTAGGGGTCAGAGATGGAGATCGGTGGGCTGTGTCTCTGGCAGATCTTGATGAAAAGACAGTCCGATGGTACCCAGGGTGGTTGGATATACATGAAGTGATCTATCAGTGCGGGAATTTCCCTAATGTTCCACTTATAGGAACAAGAGGATGTATTAACTATAATCCTTCTCTGTTGCTAAGACAACTTGGTTATTCTATGATGAATCCACCGTCAGATCAGATGACGAACCCCTTTGTGGTATTTGAGTTCGATCAAGGAAATAGCGGAATGCTTAGAAAGGTTCGACATGCTTGGGACCAAGTCACTCGGAAAGGGAAAGTTCTCGGAAAAAGAAGCATTAGTGCTACGGATAGTTACCACCAATGGATCGAAAGTAGGGTTCGAGAAATCAAATTGCCGTTCCATGGTACACCCCCACCGGAACCAGAAGTACCAAAATCTATCCCTATTACGAGTAAAGAGATGGAAGAGCTTAAAATAGCTTTGTCAAAAGCTAATGAGGAAAAGGAAGAATTACAAGCAAGGTTAGAAAAGGCACTTCAAGAGAACAAGTACTTGCAGTCGGAAAATATCCTAAAAGGGAAGTTCATTGAGAGAAGCAACAAAAGGGCAAAAGTAGAGGAAAAGAGTAAGCATGATGTGCAACTTTGTCTGAGAGGAGCAAATGAAGAGCTAGAGCTGCGTAATCAAGAAAGGGACAAGGCTATAGAAAATGCCTATATATGGAAAGGATTATGGAAAAAGTCATCGGTTACCGAAAATAACTTGCAAGAGGAGCTTGAAGGTTTAAAGCGACATCTTGAGAAGGTAGTAGCTGGGTATGAGAACCGAGCCCAAAAGGAGCAGCAATACAAGGAAGAAATAGAAGAAATGCTT
Source organism: Calophaca sinica (assembly GCA_037113605.1). Classification (NCBI taxonomy): domain Eukaryota; kingdom Viridiplantae; phylum Streptophyta; class Magnoliopsida; order Fabales; family Fabaceae; genus Calophaca; species Calophaca sinica. The sequence goes on from CM073731.1 coordinate 31,702,633, forward strand.
GTGAAATATCAAGATGCGCTGAAAAAAGAACAAGAGGATGCAAATGAGTTGCGGGACTATATTGAATATCAAGAGAAGATCTATGACGACCTAAAAAATGAAAGCACGTATTGGGAGAATCGTTTTACAAAACTGGTCACCGATAGAAAATCAAGCACTCTTTAATGGCGAGGAACGAAGGCATGCATTGGAGGAATTTGTTTCGAAGTTGGCAAGTTTGGCCAATCAAGCAATCATAGATATCCCAAGGCGTCTAGAGGAGGCTGATGCGGCGATGCACCCACTGAATACTCCAGTCAATGTTTACAAGTTTATTGAATTTTGTAAAAGTTTGATAGAAGAATTGAGAGAAAAGGCTGGTTGTCCTATTAAGAAGAAAAAAAGGGACAGCTAATTGCTGAGGCTTTAGTTTGAGTGAATTGTACTATTTGTGTTTCTCATCAACAAAGGATTTGTCATTTTGCTTATTGATCCCATTTTATTCTCCAAATTACTTCACGCTTTTAAAAAAAATAAAATAAATAAATGGATAATTACAACAAAGCAATGAGGCCTACGGTTCCCTGGTACAAAATGAATAGACTTATACATCCACATCCATTCATTCATTTTTTTTTCTTTTTCTTTCTTACATACTCATATCATTTTTTTTAATCACTCAGAAAATAATCAAACAAACTGGTTCCTCGACACCCTTATCGAATTTGCTCTCAATCAAAGATCATGGATGACCAAGAGGTGAAAGAGGACGTCAACCAGCTGAAGGAACAGATGAGCAAAGTTTTGGAGCTTCTGCAATCCCTAAACAAAGACAAGGCTGCAGATGAGGCTTCTCCAGCAGTGAATGATGAAAGTCAAGCTACACCTTCCCACCCACCTGGCTTTGGTCCTATGCAGTTGCAATATGGTCTCAATACTCAAGGGATGATGGTACCTTTTGCAATTTACCCGCAGGGTCCTACACACTCACCAGTTAGCAACCCTCAGAATCAAGTACCACAGTTCCCACTTTATGGACTCCCGCCTGGTTACACGCCACCTATGGCCAATGATGACACTACAAACCATAACCCCCAAGGCCCACAGGCACAACAGTTCTCACAATTTGGTCTCCCGCCCGGTTACACACCGCCAGGTGCTAACAATAACTCTGCAGAAACTGATTCCCAAGCACTTGTTGTGCAAGATGTGGCTCAAGGATCCGGCTCCGGTACTGAAACCACACCAGTTCAAAGCTCAACTCCTGGCTTCATGACATACACCTTTCCACCTGGTTATGCACCATCTCATGTCGGGAATACTCAAGGAGTCGATGCCCAGAAGTGGCCCCCCGTGGTGAATCCTCACCATTTGGTTACCCCTATTATATTCAAGGAAATCCGCTGAATCCCCAGACTAACCGCATTGTCTGGTCTCCGGCTATGGGGGGACCTAATCTGAGCGTCCCAGTTGGGAATCAGTGGTCTGATACGAAGTTGCAAATCCTCGAAGATAGGCTAAGAGCTGTAGAAGGAATAAGCTATCTCGGTTCAAGTATCGCTCAGATCTTTGTCTCGCATCTGGGATGTGGTTGTACCACCGAAGTTCAAGGTGCCGGATTCGACAAGTATAAAGGGACAACTTGCCCGAAAGCCACTTGACCATGTACTGTAGGAAGATGGCGTCCTATGCACATGATGACAAACTTCTGATTCATTTCTTCCAGGATAGTTTAACAGGGGCAGCGTCGAGTTGGTATACACACCTTGAGCGATCTCACATTCGCTGTTGGAAAGATTTGGTGGATGCCTTCTTGAAGCAGTATAAGTATAACATTGATATGGCTCCTGATAGAATGCAGTTGCAAAACATGGCAAAAAGAGACAATGAGACCTTCAAGGAATATGCCCAACGATGGAGAGGACTGGCAGCCCAAGTGGAACCGCCTCTGATTGAAAAAGAAATGGTGGCCATGTTCATGGATACTCTTCAATCACCCTTCTATGACAAAATGATCGGAAGTGTATCCTCAAACTTTTCAGATATGGTCATCGTAGGGGAAAGAGTTGAAGGAGGAATGAGAAATGGAAAGATTGCCCAAAGTTTTGCTGGAACTAGTAATATCAAGAGACCCCCAACAAACTTCGTAAAGAAGAAAGAAGGGGAAACCAATGCTGTGATGACGAGCCCGGGAGGACAAACACAAGGAAAACCACCCAATTCTTTACCAATTTCCCACATCCTTTTCCATACCCCTACTACCCACCTCCATACATTGCCGCCGCCTCTCATAATCCTACCCCCCGGCCAAACCAACCAATGATGCCCTTTCGACCACCTTCTCCCATTCAAACACAAGCACCGGCTGTTCCCACCCAACCGAACCAAAACGAAACAACCAAATGACCAAGAAAAGAAAGCGCCCAATTTGATCCTATTCCCATGACCTATACGGATTTGTTCCAAAGACCTAATCAAGAACTCCTTGATCTCTCCACGCTCAATGAAACCACTCCAACCTCCGCTTCCCAAGAGGATATGACCCAAATGCCAAGTGTGAGTTTCATGCAGGCGATGGTCACACAACCGAAAATTACAAAGCTTTGAAGCACGTGGTTCAAGATCGATCAATGCCAAATGGTTGAGTTTTAAGGAGGATGGACCTAATGTGGGTAATAATCCCTTCCAGGTCATGGAGGTTCAAAGATCAACGCCATTATTGAAGAGTTTAGGGATCACCGATAATGAAAGTAGAGGATGTCCGTACTCCCTTGAAGATCATTTATGCCAAACTCTGCGAGTTCGGTATAATTGAGATGAAATACGATGAGAGGACTTATGTAGCTTGCATCCCGATGACGATCATTGCATAGAGGAATGCGAGGAATTCGTGCAAATTCTCCAAGAATTGTTAAGCAGACACTTGATTTGGTAGGTTGTGTGAAGAAAGATGAAAACATATTGACCCTTCAGTCAAGTGAAGATAAAAACACGACCTTCCCAAAACCATGGGAGATTTGTTACAACAAGCCAGTCCGAGGCGTGCCTAAACCGATAACTATTCATGTACCAACTCCTTTCCCTTTCAAGAACGCTAATTCAGTGCCATGTGATTACAGTATGAAGGTCTTTGTGGACAATTTAGGGGATGACCAGTTAAAGGCGGCATCTGGATCTGGCAATCCTGCTATCACTAACATCTCGGGAATCGGTGGGATGACCCGAAGCGGACGAATTTATACCCCTATTAGACCCATGGACAAAGCTCGCAAGGGAAAAGATAAAGAAGAAGAATTCATTGATAAAGATATGGGTAATAAGGCAAAGAAAGCAGAAGAAAACAAGAAAGCAGTATCTGAAGAAGAGGTTTGTGAATTCCTGAAATTTATGAAGCAGAGTGAATACAAGGTGGTGGATCAGTTGAATCATACTCCTGCAAAAATATCCGTGTTATCGCTTTCTTTGGTCGAGCGCCATAGGGAATCGTTGATGAAAGTGCTAAATGAAGCTCATGTCACCCATGACATCACGGTGAACCAATTCGACGGAATTGTGGGTAATATTGTTGCTAGTAATTACCTTACCTTCACTGATGAAGAAATTCCAGTTGAAGGAACAGGGCATAACAAAGCATTGCACATATCTGTGAAGTGTGGAGACTATATCCTTGCTAGGGTACTCGTCGATAATGGGTCATCTCTAAATGTTATTCCAAAATCTACCTTGGCAAAGTTGTCTGTTGACGGATCATATATGAAGCCCAGCACCATGGTGGTAAGAGCCTTCGATGGGTCTAGAAGAGAGGTTATTGGAGAAATCGAGCTACCTATACAAGTCGGCCCTCGCACATTTGAGGTAGTCTTTCAGGTGATGGAAATCGTACCAGTATACAGCTGCCTCCTTGGAAGACCATGGATCCATTCAGCTGGAGTTGTGCCTTCAACTTTACACCAAAAGCTGAAATTTTCAATGGATAATAAGTTAGTGACTGTCTCTGGTGAAGAAGAGATACTAGTAAGCAAGCCGTCCTCCACGCGCTATATTGAGGCTGCAGAAGAAGCTCTTGAGACGTCTTTTCAAACGTTAGAGATTGCGAATGCCACTTTCGCAGGAGAAGGAGTCCTAATGAAGAAACCAAAATTGTCTGAAACCTCCACGATGATCGCTAAAGTTATGATGAAAGGAGGGTATCAGGCCGGATGTGGATTGGGAAGATATGAACAAGGGATCGTGATCTTTGTTAGAACTTCCAGATAATGTAAATGATATTGGTTGGGATACGAACCTAACAGATTTGACAAAAAGAGAATTGCCAAAGAAAGAAAAGAAAAAAGGATAGCTAGACTGGAAGGCAGGGAGCCAAAAGATGAGAATATTCCCATCTGTGACATCAGGCAAAGCTTTCGGAGTGCAGGAATATTGGATCCGAATCAAATAGCAGCTATCAAGGATGATCGCGATCTGAAAAACGACAATGTCAACCTTGTCCACCCTTGCTCATGAATGAAGAACTTGGAAATCGGGAGATCGTTGAGTTTCCGTGATCTTTGATTCAAAGTAATTATGTAATGCAAATTCTATTGCTCGCCAAGGCCTTAGAATAATTTATTGTCAAAGAGCGCACATGTTTCATTTCAGTACCATTATCAATAAAATGCACTTTGAATTTTCCAATCATTTCTCTTTTCTTTCCTTTTCCATCTTTTCCATCTCTCTTCATCTTTTTCCGCTTTTTCATTTCGTTATTTTTAACTAATGCAGATCCAAAAACATTGTCTTTGAAAATAACGATGCCAGTAACTCATACTATAATTTTGAATACCCCATTAATCATACTGAGGAAGATAATGAGGACAATTGGGATACCCCTCCTGAATTAATGAAGTTGGTGGAACAAGAAGCTAAAGTGATTCAACCCCACGAGGAAGAAACTGAAACAATCAATCTGGGCACTGAAAATGACAAGAAAGAAGTTAAGATTGGAACCACAATGAAAAGCAGTGAGCGAGAAAAATTGGTTAAACTCCTATTTGAATATGCGGATGTTTTCGCATGGACATACCGAGATATGCCTGGATTAGATAATAGCATAGTCGAGCACAAATTACCATTAAAACCCGAGTGCCCACCGGTCAAGCAGAAGCTGAGAAGGATGAAGCCGGAGATGTCACTCAAGATTAGAGATGAGGTAAAAAAAGCGATTCGACGCCGGTTTTACGGAGTAGCAAAATACCCTCAATGGGTGGCTAATATTGTTCGATCCCCAAAGAAAGACGGAAAGGTCCGAATGTGTGTTGACTATAGAGATCTAAACAGGGCCAGCCCTAAGGATGACTTCCCTTTGCCACATATTGATGTCTTGGTAGATAGCACAGCTCAACACTCTGTCTTCTCTTTCATGGATGGATATTCTGGCTATAATTAAATCAAGATGGCTCCCGAAGATATGGAAAAAACCACATTTATCACTTTATGGGGAACTTTCTGTTACAAAGTAATGCCGTTTGGATTAAGAAATGCTGGGGCAACATACCAAAGAGCAATGGTGGCTTTGTTCCATGACATGATTTACAAAGAGATAGAGGTCTATGTGGATGACACGATTGTAAAATCCAAAACAAAGGAAGGTCATACCATTAACCTACAAAAACTTTTTGAGCGACTGAGGAAGTATAAACTCCGGTTAAACCCAGCTAAGTGTAGTTTTGGTGTAAGGTCAGGCAAGCTGCTAGGGTTTATAGTTAGCCAGAAGGGAATAGAAGTTGATCCGGCCAAAGTAAAAGCAATCCTCGAAATGCCGACTCGCGACCAAAAAGAAGTTCGTGGATTCTTGGGAAGATCGAACTACATCGCCAGGTTTATATCCCACTAATCGCTACTTGTGAGCCAATTTTCAAGTTGTTGTAAGAATCAGAAACCAAATGGAACGACAATTGCCGTAAAGCTTTTGAGAAAATCAAACAAGACTTACAAGATCCACGGTTTGGTACCCCTGTGCCAGGGAGACCCCTCATCATGTACTTAACAGTATTGGACGAATCAATGGGTTGTGTGCTAGGACAACATGATGAATCTGGTAAGAAGGAGCATGCCATTTACTACTTGAGCAAGAAATTCACTAGCTGCGAGATGAGGTATTCATTGTTAGAACGAACGTGTTGCGCATTAACCTGGGGCGCACATCGTTTGAGACAATATATGCTATCCCATACAACCTGTTTGGTGTCCAAAATGGATCCGATCAAGTATATTTTTGAAAAGCCTGCTCTCACAGGAAGAATTGCTCGTTGGCAAATGTTGTTATCTGAGTATGATATTGTGTATATCACCCAAAAGGTAATTAAAGGCAGTACCTTAGCTGAATACTTGGCTCATCAACCTGTGGAAGACTATCAGTCAATGCAGTGTGATTTCCCAGACGAAGACATAATGGCTCTATTTGAAGGAAAAGAAACCCCTGATGGTGAAAAATGGATCTTGTTGTTTGTGGTGCCTCTAATGCATTGGGACATGGGATTGGGTGTCTTTGATTTCCCAGAAAATCATTTCATTCCATTCTTCGCAAGATTGTGTTTTGATTGTACAAACAATATGGCAGTATGAGGCATGTTCCATGGGCATTCAGGCGGCCATTGAATCAAAGGTCAAGATTCTCGAAGTATATGGAGACTCGGCTTTGGTTATCCATCAGTTAAAAGGCGAATGGGAAACGAGGGATTCCAAATTAGTTCCTTACCACGATTACATCAAAGAATTGATGGAACAGTTTGATGAAGTCACCTTCCATCACATTCCGCGTGAAGATAATCAGCTAGCGGACGCCTTAGCTACTCTATCATCAATGTTCAAAATCAGTAACAGGGAGAGCCTACCGCTCATAAAAATACAGAATCACGACCGGCCAGCACACTGCCTAGCAATAGAAGGAGAGCCTGATGGCAAACCCTGGTATTACGACATCAAACGATACATCACGAATAGAGAATATCCTCCTAATGTCTCAGAGAATGATAAAAGAGCATTAAGGCGTTTGGCAATGGGATTCTTTCTAAACGGCGAAGTGCTCTACAAGAGAAACCATGACATGGTACTTCTTAGGTGTGTTGATAAGACCGAGGCGGAAAAGATTATGCAAGAGGTTCATGAAGGTTCCTTTGGGACTCACGCAAATGGGCACGCAATGGCAAGAAAAATCTTGAGGGCTGGCTATTATCGGTTGTCTATGGAGACTGATTGTTTCGGTTATGTGAAGAAATGCCACAAATGTCAGATTTACGCCGATAATATCCATGTGCCACCAGTCTCTTTGAACATCTTGACAGCACCATGGCCTTTCTCAATGTGGGGATTGGATGTCATTGGACCCATTGAACCTAAGGCATCCAATGGACACCGTTTCATTCTTGTCGCAATCGACTATTTCACTAAATGGGTTGAAGCGGCTTCATATGTGAGTGTGACAAAAAATGTGGTTGTCAAATTCATCAAGAGAGATTTGATCTGTCGCTATGGTTTGCCAAACAAGATTATCACTGATAATGGGACTAATTTGAACAACAAGATGATGAAGGAGCTGTGTAATGACTTCAAGATCCAACATCATAATTCCTCACCATACCGCCCAAAGATGAATAGGGCAGTTGAAGCCGCAAATAAGAACATCAAGAAGATTGTCCAAAAGATGGTGGCAACATTTAGAGACTGGCACGAAATGCTCCCTTTTGCCTTGCACGGTTATCGAACTTCGGTTCGCACCTCAATAGGGGCAACCCCTTTCTCGCTTGTGTATGGAATGGAAGCAGTGCTCCCCATTGAAGTCGAGATCCCTTCGTTAAGGGTATTGATGGAGACAAAACTAGAAGAAGCAGAATGGGTTCAGGATCGGATGGATCAATTGAACCTCATTGAAGAAAAGAGGGTGATGGCCTTATGTCATGGACAGCTATATCAGCACAGGATGAAGAGGGCTTACGAAAAGAAAGTTCACCCTCAGGAATTTCAAGAAGGGGACCTAGTATTCAAGAAGATTTTGCCCATCCAAAAGGATTCTCGCGGAAAATGGACTCCGAATTATGAAGGCCCGTATGTTGTGAAAAAGTTTTTACGGAGGAGCCTTATTCCTCACAAGGATGGACGGTGACCACCTCCCACTCCCAGTGAACTCTGATGCAGTCAAAAAATATTATTCCTAAAAAAAAAACGTATAAAAACCAAGCAAAGGTGAGCTCGCTAGGTTGAAAACCTGAAAGGCGACCTAGGCAAAAATCGAGCGACCGTTGGATTGAAGACTTGAAAGAGCAATCCGCGAAGTTAGGGTCTGAAATCGGTCATTGAAGAAGGTGATGCATTAAGGGCTCTTACCCAACCGAGCGATTTTATATATTTTCAGAAGTAGAGTAATGGGTAATCAAAGTTATGGATATGGGAAGCTGACATTTGTTCCTACAAAGACACAAGCTATAAAATATCTGCTTAGTTATTGTCTTTCTTTGTTTTTTTCTTCTTCCTGCATTTTTCTTGATGTATTTTCAAGTCTGTGTAACTTCAGTCCTTGTACACATAACTCTTCTTTTGAATACCAAACACCTCCGTTCTTGTATTTCAAAATGTTGTTTTATGATAATAAACCTTTGCATTGTGAAGCATGTGATGATATGGGAAAGCATTACGGTTATTATATACATCTTAAGAATCACGAGGAAACACCAAATCTCAACAAATAAGTTTCAAAAAGGGCAAAGGGATTACCTTTAAAAAAGTAACTAGTGCTGCATTGATAACTCGCGCTCTCTCCCAATCGAAGCATAGCATGACTAAATCCGATGAATCTCAGTCCGTCCGATATCTTTAAGCACTAGAGATCATACGGGACGAGGAATCAGTAAAAATAATAATCACATTGCATACATGCACCACATATCATCTATTCATGCATCATCTTCATATCACCACCTTTTAGCCGTTTTGTTACACCTGGTCCGTGCACCAAATTTTGATCCTTCATTCTCGGTTACAAACAATGCGCCTAGCATTGGTCCTTTATTTTGCTTTCTAAGCGACACGCCAAGTATCGCTCACTCTTTATTGCTTTCCGATCACTGCGTCAGTACCCGACCTGGCGGAGATCCTTCTTTATAGTTTTCTGATAAATGCGCCGAGCATCACCCCTTTTTATTGCTTTAAGATTACCGCGTCAGTACCCGACCTGGCGGTAGTCCCTCATTATTGCTTTTTGACCAACATATCAGTTCCGGACCTGATGTTGATCCTTCTTTATTGCTTTCCATCGACGCGTCAATACCCTACTTGGCGTCGAACCTTCCGATCACCGTGTCAGTACCCGACCTGGCGGCGATCCTTCTTTATTGCTTCCCATCGACGCGTCAATACCTTATTTGACGTCGAACCCTCGTTATTGCTTTCCAATCACCGCGTCAGTACCCGACCTGGCGGTGACCCTTCTTTATAGTTTTCTGATAAACGCGCCAAGCGTTAATCACTCATTACTGTTTTTTCGATCACCGCGTCAGTACCCGACCTGGCAGAGATCCTTCTTTATAAGTTTTCTGATGAACGCACTGAGCGTTAATCCCTCTTTATTGCTTTTAGATTACCTCGTCAGTACCCGACCTGGCCGTAATCCTTCCTTATCACTTTCCGATTAAACGCATCAAGCGTTGATCCCTCATTGTCATTCCTCACGTCAAGTTCAAGACAAAATTAGTGTATTTATCTTTAGCTCTATTTTATGACAAAAATATAACAACCATTGTTGTTTGCATTTTCTAATAAAATATAACTAAAGAGGGGCAGCTGTTATACCCCAATTTTGTCCGCTCATATTTTCATTTTTTTATTGTGTCTTTTTTTTTTTGAAGCAGACTAATTTTAATAATACTTGGGCTCAATTATTATTATTATTTCTTTTTTTTTGTTAATTATTTTGGGCCAATTTTAGCCCAATTGCAAGAATTGTCCATTACAAGAGTCCATTACAAGCGTTCTAGAACCGAAAAAAAACCAAAATCCAAAACTGAAAATCAAAGTCAGATTTCCACACTCTTATCTTCACCCTTCACAAAGTCATCTGCATATCTTCACCAAAGTCCTCTGCATATCTCCTCAGCCACTCTACAAACTATGTCTTACAGCTATATGTCCCCCATAGGCCTCTTGCTTTTTCTTCATCTGCCAACCAAGTTTGATAAACAATGCAATTTAATCAAAAAAGGGGGAGCACCGTTGTTGAAGTCACGGATGATTGCAATATTTTTTCAAACCATTGATACCATCTCAGACTTTGCACATGTTACCATCTCCTCAGCATCATTTTAGCACACACTTAGCATACAAGTTGCAACCTCAAGTTGACAAACTGAACCTCTTTTTTATAAATAGTAGAGCAAGAAGAGAGAACAGGGGGAAGAAAAATTTCACTTAATTTCAGAATTGGATATCTCATTCTTGGTACCAATTATACACAACAATTTGAGAGAAAATTGAGAGAAAAAAGAGAAGAACTAGAAAGAAAAAAAAAAGAAACAGAAGCAAAAAAAAAACGCAGAAGAAGCAAACAGAAGAAAGAAGAAGCAGAAGGAAGAAAAAAAAGGTTTCTCTTCTTCCTCCCTCTCCCACCACTCTCTCTCACTTTCTCTCTCTCTCCTTCCTCCCTCTCCCCTCGCCTGCCTCCCTCTCCCTCCTCGCCGCGCCTCCCCCTCCTCCTCGCCGCGCCTCCCCCTCCTCCCCTTCTTCTTCTGGCCACGCCTCCCATCTCTCTCCCTTTCTCTCTCACTTTCCCTCTCCTCTTCACGATCTTCCCCATCGTCCCTCTCCCTTCTTCTCGGCCACACAGGCTGATATGGCGCATGGCGGCCGTGATCCCTCCCCTCTTCCCTTTTCTCTTCTTCCTCGCCATCTCTCTCTCTCTCTTTCCCTCCTTCCTCTCGTCCCTCCTTCTCTCGCTTGCAGCGGCTGCTGCCTTTTTCTTTTTGGGTGTGTTTATGTGTGTGTGTGTGTTTAGGGTTTAGTTCCCCCCTTATTTTATGTTCTGCTGATTTTTTTTATGTTGTTTCATTTTTTTGTTTTTTTTTCTATTTAACTGGGCTTTCAGCCCATCCTCCCCTCTTTCTTTACACCCTCATTCTTTTTAATTCCCCAATCCTCTCCTTTCTTTAGTTCCCACGCCCTGCTTCTTTCTTTTTTACTTTTTTATTCATTTTATTTGTTTCTTTTTTTAGTGGGCTCAGCCCATTCCCTTTTTTTTAGTCTTTGGGTTTTAGCCCACTTAACTCCTCTCTTTTTATGTTTATTTGTCAAACCCCTTTTTTATCATTTATTTAATAAACATGAATATTTTTTTTACTAGTCAAACTAGTACAATTTCATTCAACTAAATTTCATATACACATTTTGAAACCCTATCTTTCTAGAAAATCACATGATAAAAATCATGAAAATTAATTTACTAGTGATGATTACTCGAGATTGCTTCCCGTTTAGTCATTACAAATATCTTAATTTTCTAAATAAAAAGGGGTTATTAGTGAGGACCACTCTTGATTGCTTCTTGTTTGGTCTCCATGAAAACCTATCCTCTTCATAAAAATAAAAATTAAGTTTTTCTACTAGTAATGATCACTCGAGATTGCTTTCCGTTTGATCATTACGAACACCGTTAATTTTATAAACAAAAAAAATTGTTAGCAAGGGCCACTTTTGATTGCTTCTTGTTTGGTCCCTACAAAACTTACCTTTTTTCCATAAAAAATATACAATTAAAATCAACCAACACGCAACCATTTTCTACCCAAGAACTACGTAGCCTTTGATTTCTCCACTGCACCCGGAGATACGTAGGAGCAGGAGTCCACTCCTGTCAAGCGCAAAAATAAACGACTTTTATCAAGTCCTTTTTTTATCTTGGTTATTTTTTATTTTAAATAAAAGGGAAAATAAATATTTTTTTTAGAAGTTAATAAATTTTGCACAATTAGTTAGAGGTAACCTTTTTCGAAAGGATGTCGTGGGGTGCTAATACATTCCCTACGCATAATCGACTCCCGAACCCAAATCCGGTCTTAAGGACCACTTTTCTTCAAAAAAGGTTTTTTCCAATATTTTTCCTTCGAAAATAAATTATTGGTGGCGGCTCCATTAAACTCGAATAAATCCCTCCGGATTTTTCGGTCGCTACAGGGTTGATAACAGCAGCACCTCATAAGAAGGGCTGTGACCTGTGATAGATGAGGACAGTTGTCAGAGGTCTGTTAACCATATGAATAATTTATTGAAATCTATGGATGGATGTTGATTGATGTGATGCTTATTGATATGAGTGCTTTATGATTGTGTGACTATTGATGTGTTAATTGATAAAATGTCAGTAGTAGGTCGCCTGAACGACACTAGGGTTGATCCTTATGTTGATTAAGGATGGTTGGTAATGTGATTAACATGCTGATATTTATTGTACTGGTTGTATATGATATATGTGTGTATGAGTCAAGGGTGTCATCCTCTAGATAGATGTTTGCGAATCCCTATGTGGTAATAGCAAGTATTACCATCGATGCTATGTTTGTGGTGATAGCCGGGTCAGTGTACCCGAGGTTGGTGTACCTGAGGAATCGATGGGATGGTAATGAGATAAGTCGGTGGCCTTGAGGGGTATGTACTCGGCCAAGACCTTGAGGGGTATGTACTCGGTCTTTCCGACGAGGCTCTCCATATCCGTGATACTAAAAGGTACGAAGTAGTTTAGGGATAGTCGGTGACCTCGAGGGTATATGCTCGGTCATTCGGATGAGTCTCTAGGACTCCACGTCTGACAGGCGGACAATCTTGGCCATTCTCTGTATAGTGAATTTCGTCCTTGCGCGCAGGACGGTACCTTACTCTGATAATTGGATATGGTAGTATGTGATGCCATAACCGGTAATCGGAGATGGTAGCGTATCAGGATATGTTACAAGGACAACCAACTTAAGTTTCGTTCTGTGCCCTGAGACTGGTGATCAGTCTAGGGAGTAGGGCATTAATGGCCCGCAACGTTCAGCGATGGTCTGGGTCTGTAGGGTCGGTGATCAGCTGAATGTCCAGTGGTTTGGGTCTGTAGGCCGGTGATCAGCCAAAAGAACAGTGACACATGTCAGTCGTGATATCAGAGTATGATGTGACCTGTGACCAAGTGGTCAGGTTGTCAGTATGACGTATCAGTATGGTTTGGTCTGTGACCGTATACTCAAGACTTTGAGTGTGTATTTGTGGTAACAGTTATGTTAATGATTGTTGTGATATGCTGATGTGCATGGTGACAGTCTATCTACTATGATGTTTTCCTTCTTGATGATGATTGATGAGTGTCTTACCCCTTCGTTTTCGTATTTTCTATTATATGATGGGGAATAGCAGATGAATAAGAAGATTAAGCACTTAAAGCTTGGAAAGCAGTATTGCGTCACGACTAGTGTGTCCTGTTGCGTACTCTGATATTGGATTGAAAATGTGTTGTTGCTAAGGTCAGGATAAAGTGACACCATGTCTCGGTGGGGTGTTACATAGAACCAACTGGACTATTATAGAATTCTGCAACTTAGTTTTCATGTTTGTTGATATCTTCACTAAGCCCTTGAAATAATGCATACTTCTCTGCCTTATAAGAAGACAAATGAGGATGCTTTAATCCACTTGACCTCTGAAATTGAATATACATGCTTTACTTAGTTTTCCCTCTGCTCTTATTATTGCCATCTTAAGAGTTTCAAATTAATTTTTGATTGTAGTAAATTAACTAACTTAAGCACTGAAATTCTCCAAGTGTTGTAATGCTAGTTCTGATACAAAGTTGAATGGCCAAGATGAAACCAATAATTTTAGTCCAATCTTTATTTAATCTTTCTTCTGTTGGATATCTACAACATATCATCTCTTTATTTTTCAAGTTGATGATGGTTAAAATGTCTTTAAGATTCACTGATGCCATGTTTAAAACACTTCTATTTTTTTGAGCTGTAAGAAACTAAGAATCACTACTTTCCCTTTTTATTCAACTAGTCAATACCGAGTTTTGCTTACTGATTACTGATATTTCCTTTTCTTGATTATTTTAACACGGTCACTTTGTTGTGTTCACTATTCAATAGTATTACCGAATTTCTTGGACAAAAGTAAAAATTTTCCAAGAACATGGTTGTTCCGTAACTAACTCTTTCTTGGATCCAGTTTGTTGCTGGAGTTCCAAGTGTTGTTTGTTTAAGTTGTTTCTTCAGTTGCAAAAATCTTGCTTTCTTGCTTTTTAATTTTTTTCATTTTCTCCCAAAGTGGGTTGCAATTGCCCATATTTCACTTCCACGCCTCACCAATTGTTGTGTCTGTTTATATTCTGTTCATTCATAATGGATTGACTATTTTCTTTTGTTGTTTGTCAAAATAGATTGGGTTGGTACCCGCAAGTTTCTCTCTTCACTTCTGACTTTAACTTGTCGTAACCGTTGTTCTATAATTCTTCTTCCGTAACAGGTCAAAGAGGTAATATTTAAGTGTTTTTTTATCATAGTTTGAGTTGGGTTGTCACCATTGTATGTTTCCTATTTTATCATTATTGTAACAACATAGAAAGAGAACATATGCAACCTTAACTGTTTAATTTTTAAATGTAATTAGAATTTATACTTAGATGAATTCACTGCATTACAATACTTCAAAATTAAATTCGTTTAGCTAATATTTAACTTGCTTACCTTGATGATCTTCCAATTGTAGTCAATTCATATTTCTGGCTTGTTTGTTTAGATAAGGAGAACTTGTGCCTTTATGGACATTCAAATGAAAACTGGGAAGTAACTTTGCCAGCAGAGGAAGTTCCACCAGAGCTCCCTGAGCCAGCTCTTGGAATCAATTTGTTAGAGATGGCATGAACTGCAGGGACCAGCTTTCTCTGGTTGCTGTGCACAGTGATTTGTGGTTGCTTTCTGTGTCCTTTTATCTTGGAGCTCGTCATAACCGCAATGAAAGGTACAATCTATCTAGCTTTGGCGGAGTTGCATGCATATGGTCATAATTGAAGTTCATTGTGGCTCTCTATTACTTCCTTATGCACCTTTTTAATGTTAAAAACTATGGTTTACAATTGGAGTTGGTGGCAATGGTTCAAATTTGTCTGTGGTTTGTTGATATGCGATACTTGATAGATTTATATATGCATTCCTTGTATTGTAGTAAAAAGTGTCTCAAATAAACACATTCTTGTATTATGAGAAACATCAGCAGAGGTTGGCGTCCATCAAATTAACAATTTTAAAAAAGTGTGAATTTTAGATTAGCAATGGGAGTAACCATGTTGATTGATCCAATAGCCTCCGTGAAATTTCACCTCTGTAATCAACCATAAAATAAAATGTGTTGACATTGGAAATTTGAATTTTCCTTTTGATGCAGCATGCAACATGAAAGTTATAACTTTGATGGTGGGTTTGTTCAAGTATATGAATCCATGGTTATTTTCAGCAAATAAGTAAAACAAATGTTAGGAAGTTTTAGTAATTTAGTAGATAACAATTATGCGGGGATTTGATTTAATGATGTTTCTCAAAGTGAAATTTCAAATCTCTTTTGAAATGCCTTGTCTCATTCATGCTTTTATTTTTCCTTCCTTTTCATACGATTAAGTATGGCATTAAGGGGATTCTTGATGGAAATGTATGCAATTCAGTTTGACTTATCATGATTTATTTGTATTATTGAGTGTGTTTACATTGTTGACAGTCAATAGCATGTGATAGTAGCTTTATCATGTTGGAGCGGCCCCAGGCCACACCAAGTGCTTCCTAATGTTTTGTTTTTGTATAGTGTGGATTCTGGCTGTCGTAGCCACTTTCTGCCCAAAGTTCTCCTTAGAACTGATTTCAGGGCTAGAAACCTTTCCTTTGACATAACCCTTGCATAAATGCGACATATGACTATATGAGAGAAGCCAATTAGCAAATAAAATGAAAGCACTGGGCATTGTTTGCGGACTTATTACTCTTTTGTTGGCGCCAAAAAGTGATGTTGATGTTGGGTGGGAAGGGGAGTCTATTTTTGTCATGTTGTCACTGATTTTCTTATAAGATTACTTCCCATTTTAACTGTAGTTTATATCGTGATGTATGGGTTTGGGTTCTGTTTCTGATCATAACTGTAGTATATATAATTTTGGTTCTGTTTTGAATTTGCTTTGGTTCTGCTTTTGTATGCAGAACTCTTGTTTATTGTAAAACACTTTCCTGCTGAACCTTGGCAATGCTTACTTGGGTTTCTCATTCTCTTAATGCAATATTCTTTGCGTATTAAAAAGAAGCCACAAGAGTGGACTAGTGCTAAAGGACTTTTTATTTTGCTTGGGGTCTAAAGAATATTTTATTCTATGTTTCTCTAATTTTCGTTTTCTAGTATAATTTGTTTTCATATTTGCATGTTAATTAACTCCTTGGTGCAAACATTGTTGCTTCTTCCCTGGTTACACATGCGAATGATTTTCTACTTGACAAGGATGACTCAATAGTAGCTATTGCATAATTTATACTAGTATCATTACAAAATAGATTACAGACTTAATATAAGGACTTGCACATTTTCAATTGTCATTTCATAATCTTAACAAAACATCCACCTGCTGGTATAGGTGATAACAACAGGCACCAACCTGTCTTGAGTATTTTCATTAGTATCTTGTTGTCTAGAGCACACACTTTTGTATATGCATTTGTTTGCACTATCTTCTTTATTTGACTTTTCCATTCTTATTATTCTTATTCAACTCACATCCCTTTATTAATAATATTGTTTTAATTTTATAGGAACCCAATGATGGTATGGATGATGGTCAATTGCTTGATGACATGGATGTAGAAGAAGATGAAGACATGTCTTGATGATTGACTAGTATTATGTAGTTTTACTTTGGGTTATGAACGTTTTTTGGTACATAATGAGGAATGAATATTATCGTACTTACGACTTTTGAAATACATTAAATACTCAACCTTAATTACCTTGACTTTTATTTTATGATTGCAATGTTATTTTGGTAAAGAATGATGGGATGATTAATGAAATTTCTTGTCATTACTTAGTTGATGTTAGTGATTATAATGTTATCTTAATAAGTGGTTCCTTTGATAAATAAAATTATTATATTTTTATATTAAGTAGTGAAACTCTTGTTTTTCTAGAAAAAAAAGTTCTTTGTGTATATTAAAAGTGTTGCGTTATAAAAAAAATGTTCTCTATACTATTCGAAAAAACGTTGCTTTATGCAAAAACCGTTGTCTATTTTCTCACACAAAACCGTTGTGGAAAGTGAAACACAAAAGCAAACGGTTTTATTATGTACTTTATGACATCTAAAGGGCAACGGTTTTACATTGTTGCCATTGACTACAATACTGTAAAACCGTTGTCCTAGAGAAAACAAAAAACCATTGTCTATACACTATCAAAGGCTACGGTTTTTTGTTGTCGTTGCCTTTATTCCAAAAAACCGTTGCCTATTAGAATAGGCAACGCCCGAGAACACAACGGTTGTAAAACCGTTGCCTTAAGAAACGGAAACGGTTTTTTTACTTTACGCAACACTTTTCACGCGTAGTCTATGACTGAAAATGTTGTAGTGACACCAAAATAGCATCAAATGACTTTACACAAAAGAACCTTCCAATAAGATCAGAAAGAACCAAGACAACGCATTTTTTTGGGGGGGGGGGGATTTAAGCTTTGTAAAACTAACAAAAAGCAGTGCTTCAATGGAAATTGACAGCGGTGGAATAAGTTAATCCTGCGCCCCAGTTGGAAGGAGCAACATTCCATGCTATGATAGTTTCTTTGGCAGTGTAGGAAGTAATCTTGAAAGAAAGAGGTTGGCCGCTTAGTGTTGCAAATGCTTGGTAAGAAGCACCCCAATTGTGACTCATGCTAATCCATCCTGTTCTGCTTCCTTTCACCCACATGTTGGCAATATCACCTCCACCCCCTACATTCATCACGTACACCAATAACCAATACCCATTTCCTTGGAATGAGAATCGAAGCCCTCCAACCCTCACGCACGGTACTCTAATAAATTTAATTTATTAGCAAATCGCACTGTCAGGGTGATATAACACACACCAATCTCATGAAATTAAGAATAATTAAAGGAATTTTATTCAACAAAAAAAAAGGAATTTGATATTTACAACCACTTTTGTAGTGTTAAGTTAAAAATTTAACTACTATACACTGGAAATATATATAAAAAAAAAGGTTGTTCGGACATCCCATTTAATCTCAACATCTTTAGAGGAGATGTATTAGTAAGTATATAATAAAGTAAGATCATGGAAAAATATGATTAAACATCCATGTAAAAAAAAAAATTATTGCCGTTGAATAATGATTAAATTATTAATCTAACTATGAGATGGGACATGTGCTCGGCACGATTACGAGAAAATCAATGAGAAATAACTTCATCTTTATTAGAGAAAACAAACTCTTTTGTTGGCCACGTGGCAACATTTGGGGTTTGTTAACTCCCGCTCCTCGTGCTGTTGCTCTAACTTTTTTTTTTCTTCCAAATTTCTACTCCTGCGCGTATTAAGTCCAACTTTTTTTTTCTAAATTCCTGCTAACTGGCGCTGCAGCTCACTTTGATTTCTTTTTTTTTTCTTTCTCAAATAAGTTCATTAAGTTTTTAAGTTGGGCCAAATAGATACTATAAGTTTTTAAGTTGAGCCAAATAGGTCCTTTAAGTTTTTAAGTTGGGTCAAATAATTCCTTTAAATTTTTAAGTTGCACCAAATAGTCTTTTAAGTTTTTAAGTTGGGTCAAATAATTTTTCTTTTTTTTTTCCTTTCAAATTCCTGCTCCCTCGCGCTGCTGCTCCAATTTTTTTTTTCAAATTCCTGCTCACTGGCGTTGCAACTCACTTTGATTTTTTTTCTTTTTCAAATAAGTCCATTAAGTTTTTAAGTTAGGCCAAATAGGTCCTATAAGTTTTTAAATTAGGACAAATAAGTTCTTTAAATTTTTAAGTTGTGCCAAATAGTCCTTTAAGTTTTTAAGTTGGGTCAAATAGGTCCTATAAGTTTTTAAGTTTGGCCAAATACGTCCATCAAGTTTTTAAGTTGGGCCAAATAGGTCCTTTAAGTTTTTAAGGTAGACCAAATAAGTCTTTTTTACTTATACATGATTATTTTACTTTTGATTCTCGATAAGAAAATATTACATCATCGATATAAATGATTACTTTTCTTTTGCGTACCGACAGGAAAGCATTACAGGTTGCTGGTATAATATCATCATCTTTGAGTATATATCAAATTTCATAAGTATTTTGTTATTTATAAATTATTGTTTCCTTTTGAGTCCCGAAAATTTTTTAGTTTTCAATTTTTCTATTTATCTTATATTTATATTTTTTTTTTTTGCTTTTTCTTAATTTTTTTATTTCTTTATTTTTAATTTTTAGTTTTTATCTTTTATTATTTATAAATGATAAATGATAAATGATTATCTTACTTTTAAGTCTCACCGGAAAAACATTACATGTTATAATTTTATTGTCTTTGATCACGTATCAAAATTTTATAAATATCTTTATTATTTATTTTATTCTTGAATCTAGACAAGGAAATATTACATGTTAGCAGTATAATTTCATTGTTTTTTTCATCACATAACAATTTTATAACTATCATTATTATTTGTAAATGATTATTTTACTCTTAAGTCCTGACGGAGAAACATTACATGTTGCTTACTCTTACTTTTCAATTTTTTATAACTAAAACAACAAATTATATTTGTCGAAATGTATAACTTTAATTTTGTAAAAAAATATATTTTAAAAATACGTAAATTTCTTCATGTATATTTTTTTAATCTCGCCCCTTCTCCTTTAAATTCCTTCTCTCTCCTCTTTTATGCTATCTATTATTATTATTTTAAATGATTATTTTGATTTTAAGTTGGGTCAAATAGGTCCTTTAAGTTTTTAAGTTGGGCCAAACATGGCCTATAAGTTTTTAAGTTGGGCCAAACAAGTCCTATAAGTTTTTAAGTCGTCCCAAAAAATAGTTAAAGGATCAAATTGAACCTCAAAAATAAGTTAAGATACCAAAATGATATTTAACAATTTTCTTTTCATTTTTACTTAATGTTTTTTTATTTCTTTAGTTTTTAAATTTTTATTTTTTTAATTTCATTGTCTTTGAGCACATATCAAATTTCATAAGTATTTTATTATTTATAAATGATTATTTACTTTTGAGTCCTGAAATTTTTTTACTTTTTAATTTTTCTATTTTTCTTATAGTTATATTTTTTATTTTTTTGCTTTTGGTTAAAAAACCCAACCGCAGTATCAGTTGGACTAATGCTTAGTTGGTTCTCTCTTTTTGCTCTCTTCTTCATTTTTTTGTTTTTTCCCGTCTTTTTATTTTCTCTCTTCATTAAACCACAAGACAACAACTTTGGTGAAATCTTCATTTTAATTTTCTACGGGAAAACATTAAATATCTGTAAAAGTGATTACTTTTCTTTTACGTCCCGACGGGAAGCATTACATGTTGTTAGTATAATTTCATCGTATTTGATCATATATCAAAATCTATAAATGATTACTTTTACGTTTAAGTCCTAATGGGAAAACATTAGATGTTGTCGCACGGGTCTATATAACTGTTCGTGTCGACTTAACGATTTTTTCCTTTAGTTTTTTGATATTTTTTTATATTCAATATTTATAATTTTTTTTATTTATAGATGATAAATGATTATTTTTTTAAGTCATAGAAGGAAATTTTTACATGTTCTTAATATAATTTCATCATCTTAATTTTGATTCTTGATAGAAATACATTACATGTTAGTATAAATGATTACTTTTCTTTTGCCTCCCAACGAGAAAATATTATATGTTCTGGACATAGTTTTATCTTTTTTGAATGTAACAAATTTTAGAAATATTTTATTATTTATAAGTGATTATTTTTCTCTTTAACCCTGACGGATTCACCTGTGCGTATGCACGAGTACTGAGTTAGTTTTATATATAAAAGATAGAGATATTGTCACGTGGCGCAACGTAGATAACCAAACTAAGTGTACAAATACACAGTGCAACATGGATAAACAAACTACGTGTAGTTAGTTTTCTTAAATAGATAGAGACAATGTGGATAACAAAACGTTAAAAAATTAATTACACTAAGGACATGTATCAAAAGCGTATTTATCTATTATCCTGTAAAAAAATTTAACTATACATTGTAGATTCTGTTTTTTTTTTTTTTCATCCGTGCTGAGCATGGGTTCTCTCCACCAGTAGATAGATAATCGATAGATTAGCAATCTTCATAAAAGAAAAATGATAAAACAAAATATGCGAGAAAGAATGTACCTTTTATGTTATTAATCTATTCTATATGTGTGGGGTGAATATTAAATAAAGTTTTCTTAATTACCTGCGGTACATAACAGGGACGATGCCAGCCTTCCACTGAGCAATTTTCATGAAGGCAGGCTTGGACATGTCAAAATGTGCACGTGGTGGGTTGCACCATCCACCATTATCGGAGGCCTCGGCCCAATTAGGAGGGCAAAGGTTTGTGGCAGTCACTGTGGTGTAGGGCACATTGGTGTTACATGCACTCGATTGAACACATTTTATTTGAAAACAAGTCCCGCATGCATACCCATTGTTGAACAATGTCGAGCTCAATGCTACTGTGTCTGTCCCGTAACCGTTCAAGAACAAATTTCCGTACCCACATGCTCCTCCTTTAATTTAATTTAACAAACATCGGTTTAAGTAAGAATAAGATAAGATGCTAATTAAGTAACATGAATTTTGGCTTTTTTTTACATCAATTGTTGAAATAGTTTAGCTGGTAATAATAATTAAGGAATTGAGATAACATACCCATGGTGGCAGAAGCAGTGTCATCACCGTAAAATGTGGCATGTGCAAGAGTCCATTGACTGGGTTGAAATGTGCCCGCTACTACCGTTGGCTTTCCGATGATTGTGAACATCCATGCAATTGTAATCAACAAGCTACAAGATCGATGAATTGCAGCAGCCATTGTTTAGATTCTGGCTAGGAGAAGGAATGTAACAACGGGATGATTATTGACATGCAGGTACAGGCATTCTTATTCTTATATATATAACTTCCAGTTGCAGCACCACGTCGTTAATTGAAAGAAATTGCCTTCGTGATCCCCACGAAGATTACGTCTCTAATCTCTCCAAGTCAACAATATTACTCTTTAATATTGCCTGCCAAAGATGTAGCTATTTGTCTTAAAGTGAGTGAAAATAACGTGCGAACATGTTTCTTTTAAGACCTCGTCCTTCATATCATCCACAGAACCGACCAGCGATTACAAGATTCATTCATTTTCATCTTCATCTTAATAATAATAACTCCTTCACCTCTTCTGATGTAGGCAGTATTCAGATTGGTGTAGTAATCCAATTGGATGTATTAGAGATTAAGTGTTCTGCTGATGGCTCTATTTAGGTGCTGAAATTCTGTATGGCGGGATGTATATCTTAGGATGGAGCATTCTTATAAATTTGTACTCTATGGTTGTTGTACTTTTTTTCCTCCCTTTATTTTTTTCTTAATGGGTTTTGGCTTAGGGAGGTTTAATGAGACACTTCCATATCGTTACGGGTTGGAGTACCCCCGTACTCCCTTAATAAAAAATTTATTTGCTTATAAAAAAAAAATAATTCCTTCACCTCTTCAGGTTGTTAGTATAAATAAACATTTTCAATATAGCTGAATTGCATATTCAAAAACTACACAGAAGCCAATGAGATTGAGCTTACCGTAAGGAGTTCTGGTAATCATTGTTCTAAAAAAAAAAAAAGGAAAAAAAAATAGTTATAGGTTATCCAACAAGTCCACACTTTGGACTAAGCCCGTAATAAACAAATGTTTGGCGTTAGACAATGGTTCACACAATAACAATAAGGATACGTACGATTTTTTTTTAAAAAAAATTATTAAATAAACAGCACATTTTTGTAGTGGCTGTTAGCCTCCTTCGCAGCAAAAAATAAAAAATAAACAGAGATTTTATTCATGGGAAGTGGCAAAGACTTTTAAGTTTTTTTTTTTCCTTCTTTTTGAAATTGTTTCTCGTAACTGACGTGCATAGTTGCAACAAAATTATTCTAGAGTAATACAATTTCTACACCCAAATCTCTAGATGGTATATTACCTCACTTTCCTTTTCTTCGTTCCTTTATTTTTTATTTTTTAAAATATTAAGCATAAGGAAAGTTAATGAATTTTAACTATGTTATTGATTATTCAATCTTCTTTGATTTAAAAAAGTTTAAATTTATCTCACTTTACCTTTTTCAATTCTTTTTTTTATAAAAAAATAAGTATAAGGAAGTGTATAAAATTTTAATATAGGTTGATTATACAATTGAACTATGAATACCAGAGTTCTTCATTACCAAAAAAAATGAATACCAGAGTTCTTAGCTAGTCAAAATGTTGATCCAGTGTTCGTTTTGTCTGTTAGTTAGTATGAGACGCAATATTGGTCACGCAATTCGGCTAATCTTTGCCTACGTCTGCGACTACAGAGTAGCTGTAGTTCCGTTTTATTGATTGTCTGTATATCCTTGAGTACAAACACTAATGAGTTTAAATAGGCTATTCTATGCGTAAACCTAACGGGCCTGGGCCGAATACATATATAAATTAATCAACTATTTACAAACTTCCTTATTCACATCCCCCCTCAAATTGATGCGGATCATCAAGGAGCATCAATTTGCCAACAAGAAACTGATGGCGTGGACGAGGAACACTTTTGGTCAAAATATCTGCAACTTGAAATTGAGTATTGATATGAGGGATGGATATAACATGATTATCATAGGCTTCACGAATAGCATGACAATCAACTTCAATATGCTTAGTACGCTCATGAAAAACCGGATTTGCAACAATCTGAATGGCACTTGTATTGTCAGCATAGAGAGATGTCGGTTCGGTTTGAGGAAATCCAAGTTCACCCAAAAGACCACGAAGCCAAAGTATTTCGGAGCATGCCGTAGACATAGCACGATACTCCGATTCAGTTGAGGACTTAGAGACTCTTGCTTGCTTCTTACTTTTCCATGAGATCAACGAAGAACCAAGAAACATGCACCAACCAAGGATGTGAGCGGCGAGTGTCGGGACACCCACCAATCGGCATCACTGTAGGCAATCAACTTAAGAGGGGTCCCACTAGGAAAGAATAAGCCCCGTTGAGAGGTACCTTTCAAGTAGCGAATTATACGACGAACCGCTGCCAAGTGAAGATGACGAGGAGAATGCATGAACTGACTTACTTGCTGAACAGCAAACAAAATGTCGGGTCGAGTAATGGTCAAGTAGTTAAGACTACCCACGAGCTGTCGATACAGTAAAGGATCGGTCAAAAGTTCACCCTCGTCACGATGGTATTTAACATTAACTTCAAGAGGAGTATCCACAGGATTAGCGGATTGGAGGCCAGCCATAGCAATAAGGTCTGTGGCATACTTATGCTGATGAAGAAATATACCCTTAGAGGTAGAATGAACCTCGAGTCCCAGAAAATAATGTAAAAGACCAAGGTCTTTCATTTGAAATGAGGCTTGAAGCTTTTGTTTAACTTCCTGTATAGATGCTGCATCAGAACCAGTAATGATTATATCATCAACATAAAGAAGGAGCAGAACAATGTCCGTAGATGTGCGGTGAATGAACAAAGACGAATCATACTAACTTTGAGTAAAAGAGAACCCAAGTAAAGTGGAACGGAATTTCTCATACCATGCTCTAGGCGCCTGTTTCAAACCATATAGAGAGCGTTTGAGCTTGCACACCCCCGTAAATGAAGAGAATAGGCCCTGAGGGGGAGTCATATAAATATCTTCAGTCAGGTGGCCATGAAGAAATGCATTCTTCACGTCCATTTAGTGGAGAGACCACCCATGAGAAGCAGCTATAGAGAGCACAATTCTAACAGTAGTCATTTTAGCAACTGGTGCAAATGTCTCATCGTAATCAATGCCATATTCCTGCTTGTTGCCTAAAGCAACCAATCGAGCCTTGTACCGATTGAGAGATCCATCAGAATTTAGTTTCACAGAATACACCCATTCTGACCTATGGGTTTGATATCGGGAGGCAAGGAACAATATCCCAAGTAAAATTGTCCTGAAGGGCTGGAGTTCCTCATTCATAGCATTTACCCAACACACATCTTTAACGACTGCGAGTAACAAGTAGGAATAGATATGCGGATAGAGAAACTTGATTAAAGCGGTATGTGAGGAATCAAACCTGTCTGGTGAATATATATCAGTGCTCGAGGCGTTCTACTAGAGCAGCGTGGTGCAACCTGCCAGAGATCGAGGATCGGTGGCGGGTCAACATCGGAAGCGGCAAGTGGGAACTCGTTTATCGCGTTGTCTGGCATATACAAGACCTGGTTTGAAACGTTCTATAGATGGAGACAAAGTAGAAAAATGGGGAAGTATAGCAATATCAGTCAGACCAGGAGTAGGGCAAGGAAA
This sequence comes from Calophaca sinica, assembly GCA_037113605.1. Classification (NCBI taxonomy): domain Eukaryota; kingdom Viridiplantae; phylum Streptophyta; class Magnoliopsida; order Fabales; family Fabaceae; genus Calophaca; species Calophaca sinica. Next base: position 31,728,208 of record CM073731.1, read on the forward strand.
CATAAACTGATGATCAAAAAATGTCACATTCCTAGAAATGCGAAAACGATGGTTAGAGACATCATAACACACAAAACCCTTATGAGAATGACTATACCCCATAAATGCACATTGAACAGATTGTGCCCCAAGCTTATGTCTTTCAGTGGATGGTAGGTGAACAAAACAAACACACCCAAAAGTATGTAAACTACTATAATCAGACTGAGTTTTAAAAAGACGAAAATAAGGAGAATCAAACTCAATCACCGTGGAAGGAAGACGGTTGATCAAAAAAACAGCTGTGGAAAGAGCCTCCACCCAAAATCTGGATGGAACAGAAGCCTGGAGAAGTAAGGTACGTGTTACATCCAACAAGTGACGATTCTTACGTTCGGCAACACCATTTTGCTGAGGGGTATTGGGACAAGATCGTTGAGACAATACACCTTTTTGCTGTAAGAACTCCTGAAACTCATGAGACATATATTCACCACTAGAATCAGACCGAAGAATTTTAATACTGGTTTGAAATTGATTTTCAACATACATCAGAAATTTCTTAAACATAGAAAACACTTCAGATTTAGATTTAAGAAAATAAATCCAAGTAAAACGACTATAATCATCGACAAAGGTGACAAAATATTTATAGTGAGCATGAGAAGCTACAGGTGAGATTCCCCAAACATCACTATGAATTATCTCAAAACAAGTAGAAGCACGATGAGCACCAGACGGAAAAGGAAGTGTTTTGCTTTTAGCTAATTTGCAAACAGAACATGAAATACAGGCACTAGAATCCATAGGTTTAGTACCTAACAAACCAGTCTTAAATAAGTGAGACAAAACAACAGAGTTTGGATGGCCCAATTTCCTATGCCAATCCTCACATGAATTCAAAACAGTATTACACGCAAGAGATAAATGACTAGAAATAGACTAGAGCGGAAACAATCTTCCCACTTTAGGCCCCTTCACGATCACCTTCCCCGACACCTGTTCCTGCACAAAACAACCAGCACGAGAAAGATTAACATCACAACCGTCATCCACTAATTGTCCAGCAGACAATAAATTGGAAGCAAGTCCAGGTGCTACAAGCACATTTCGAAACTTAGAGTTGATGTCACCAACATGAGTTATAGGAATGGTACACCGTCAGCAATTTGAATTTTATGATTGCCATTATAAGGATTTAAATTGTGCAAGTGTTCAGGAGAACCCGTCATGTGATTCGATGCACCAGAGTCAAGTAACCATGGACGAGAAATGAAAGAGGACTTACCAGTAATGCCCAAAGCTGAAAGAGCAGAAAGTACCATTTGTTGAATCAATTCAGGCTGAAGAGCACCACCATCAGATGCACCACTGGTGGAAGGACCAGCTGCAGAGCTAGTAGTGGCATGAAATGCCTGCACCGGACGCTTAGTCAGTCGTGGAGGACGCGTAGGATAGGCAGATATGATATGACCCTGCTGCTTGCAGTAATTGCAAAATTTCTTGGGACAACTACGAGCAACATGTCCAAATTGTTTGCAAGAGAAGCATTGAGTCTGTCGCATATCACGGCCTTGGCCTCTATTTTCTTGCGGCATATGCAGCAAATCACGGGTTGAAAGGGCGGGATCATGAGACATGGTTCCTCGAGTATGGAGACGTTGTTCTTCCCTGAGCGGTTCACCAACACAGATATCCAAGGAAGGAACAAGGTTCCTATTCGCCACTCACCGCTGAATCGCCTCAAACTCCGCGAAGTTTCATGAGAAATTGATCTCGTTTACTAGTATCATAAACATCTTTGGCGGTAAAGTAGCGGTTTGGGAGCAAAGACATATATAATACCAGTGTTACGTCCACAAATTGAAAACGAGAATAATATTCTTGAATGGACAAATGACCTTGTTTGTAAGTAGCAATTTCCAGTTCCAATTGGAAACGCTTCGCCGTATTGGCCTGGTGGTAAATACTGTTGCAAGTAATTCCACATTTCTTGGCTGATTGAAAAAGATCGCAAATTGTTGATCATCTGAGGATCAATAGTACTAAGGATCCAAGAAATAATTTGAGCATCTTTCACTTCCCACGCATCTAAGGCAGTTTTATCTTCCGGTGCCTTAGAAACCCCATCAAGGTGACTCCATAATCCTTTCCCTTTGACATACATCTTGAACTGAAATTCCCAGGCAGCATAATTTTTACCAGTAAAACGAACACAAAAAATATCCCTTTCTTTCTCTGAAGCCATTTAAAAAATTATTAAAGGTATCAATGGGACCAACAGCAACAAAAGCAACGAGGGAAATCAACGAGACTTAACGCGATAAATCACGTTGCCACGAATAACAAGCCACGATCAACACATTGCCCCGATCAGGACCAACAACCACGAATAGCCTATGATAATCAAGAAGAGACGATGATCCAGGAAAGCGCAACCACGAAACCCACGGAACCACGCAACCACGAACCAGGAAATCGCAACCACGCAACCACGAAACCAACAAATCGCAACCGAACCAACAACCACGAGAGGTCGCAAACCAGAACGAGGAAGACCAAATCAAACGAATCACGAATCACGTCTCAAAACAGAGACGAAATCACGTCTCAAGCAGAGAACCAGAGGAGAAGCCGAGATCGAGAACGAAGGGAAACCGAGAATCACGTCGCAAGGAGAGAACAGAGACGCGAGCAGAGATCGAGAGTTAGGTCGCGAGCAGAGCAAAGATCGAATCCAGAGGAGAAGCCGAGGAGCAGAACTAGGTCACGAACGCCAGGCCAAGAACATAGAAGCAGAATCCCAGGTAACTAGTCTGATACCATGTTAGTTAGTATGAGACGCAATATTGGTCACGCAGTTCGGCTAATCTTTGCCTACGTCTGCGACTACAGAGTAGCTGTAGTTCCGTTTTATTGATTGTCTGTATATCCTTGAGTACAAACACTAATGAGTTTAAATAGGCTATTCTATGCGTAAACCTAACGGGCCTGGGCCGAATACATATATAAATTAATCAACTATTTACAAACTTCCTTATTCACATTGTCATACATAGTAAATCCATTGCTGAGAAAGCAAATGGCCGAAATTTTTATTTTTATTACCTCTAGTAGACAACCTCGTTCAACTTCAAGCCTTCCAATTAATTGTCAACTAGCTTTAATTATATGAATATATCGTCAATTTTCCTTATTGACTATTGATGTTTCCTGCAGGGGATGTAAAGTTTCTGGCTTGTAAACAGGAAGGAAAATTCTGCAAAAGCGTGTAACAAAAATCCTTACACGCGTTATTTTAGGTTAGACTCACGGATGGTGTGAAGCACCCTCATACTCTTCCGGTGAACAATCCAGTGTGTGCTATACAGAGTCCATATTACTTACAAGTATACAAATCCCATATACTTACAAGTAGAGGATAGTGGCACATTCAAATGGTTGAGATCACACACATTATGTGTGACAGTGATTACATGACATCATAACTACTTGTGGACGAACATGACGCGTTGCTAATTGATAAATCAGTCACTTTCACAAAAGCTCCTATTAATGAGCTCCCATTGCTGGAACAATGAATACGGTTCCAGGCATACCTGTATGCAGACACAATATATTATGAAGATTGGCACTTGGCTACCATTGGAGATAGAACGGATTTAATACTAAAAGTTGCAATAAAACTCACTTAAGCATTACTTAAGAGATGGACATACCTTCAACTCAGTTTGTGCACAAACATATGCTTGTCAGGTAAATTTTGTGAGTAAATAAAATAACGTGGGAAATCTATACGTCTGGTTATATGAGTGTTTTTAAAAAACAGACTTATAATCTTTTAGAATGTTCACCAAGTACTAGCATTTAGAGTTGTTCCGACAACAAAACATTAAAAGGTAGTTTTTGATAGACATGTTAGAACAAGAAACATAAGTTTTGTTCTATATTTTGTGCATATTAAAAGTATATCAAAAAAAAAAAAAAGAATAGGACATATGGTAAAAAAGAAAAAAAGTGGTACATTTTATTCCACCGGAAAGGATGGAAACAAAGAAAACAGAACAAAACATGCTAGCTCGTTCTGTTTTTTTTTCATGTCACACTTACTAAGGTATGATTAGTAGGAACAGTAGGAGCTAAAATTCAAGGCGAGAAATAAAAGATTGAAAATTGACAAGGATTGTGGACTCAGTAGAAGTCTACATGCAACCTTTGTTTTTAAATATTTTATTGCAACCCTAACACACTCTTAACTCTCAAGACAATTTAAGCGATATGGACAATGGAGAGTAAGTTGAATCATAGAGGAAAATGTAAATATAATGAAAGAAAAGGTCACTATACCATTACCATCTTCAAAGTAACAGATCTTTTGTAAAGTTCACTTCTAGTGGATTTATAACTAGATAGAAAACAAAATCAAATACTATATTGCAACATATGCAAAACATACACGCTTCAATAGATTGGGCAGAGAGATTTTAGAGTATACTAGGAATGTACCTCCACTTAAGCGTTACTTCCTTCTGGCAATGTAATCAATCTTGTAGTTGAATCATACACCATTTCAGTTCCACAGCTGAGTCAAATGTTACTTTCGATTGTTAAATTAATGTTATACCATAAATCAGTTTGAGGATAAAATACGAATCACATGAAATCACAATGGTTAGTTAAACAGCGGTACTTTTGTACTTACTCAGAGCATTTGACTTTGTTGGTGGAACCACCACTTGATATTGACAGTATAGTCCCAAAGAAGGAGGTATTTTCAGCTCCACAATTTGGACAAGGACCCTTCAAAAATTAATAATCAGTATATGTAGCATTTCAATATAACCTACAAGAGACAGTGCTAGAAAAATCATACCTTTAAAATCACAAAATCTTTTATAATGGCACTTGTTAGTGACTGAGCTAGCCACACAATAAGGGGAACGGCAGCAAACCAAGTGAAAATGAAACTAAAAGGCTCCGGCAGCTGCACTCAACAATCCATAACAACTGTTATAATAGCATAATTGTAATAAAAAATTTTAATATCTCAGAAATTAATTCATTTATGTAACTTGAAGAATCTATCTCATTATCCAAGCTTTGGTTTTTAGTGACCCTTCTTCATCCCTGATTTCTCGTAGATACAACTTGCTTTATATTCAACCCAAATTTCATACTAATTATGCTGGAGTAAACCACTAATTTCGTCCATGAACTTACTCATTTCTCCTACTTCGTCCCTCAAGTAAATGAAAATAATAGGTAGTCCCCAACATTTTGTCACACTCATCCCTTAGTCCCTATTGTTATATATTGACAAAACGTTAGGGACTTACAGGACAAATTTGTCAAAATATTAGGGACTAACGGGACATATATGACAAACGCTAGCGACTACTTATTATTTTTATTTACTTGAGAGATGAAGTAGGAGAGAGTGTGTGGGTTCAAAGACGAAATTGGTGGTTTATTCAATTATGCTGACTTCGTCGGGGTTTGTGGCCACTTGCCAGGCCCTTGGTACTTCGAAAGAGGAATATGGTCAATTGGTAATCATTTACTACAACAAAATCCAGCCAATAAGCTACAATTTACTTCTTGAGATCGTAGCTAATCTCTTTTGTTTGACTACAAGGGGGTTCAGATCCTCTAAATTGCACCACTTTAGAGTGCAAGAGGTAACTATTGATGTGATAATTGGGTGAGTTTTGCAACTCTATGGACTGTTATCTTGTTACTTGTACTTAATAATAAAATATAAACCACTGATTTTTTTTATTTTTTATTTTTTCATCAAATGGTGATCCATTTGCATTTTTCTCTCTGAAGTTTACCCTGCTAAAAACTCCAATAATGAACAGATAAATTGCTTCCTGAGATTAAGAAGGCAATAGAATGTAAGAAAGGAAAAGACCATAAAAATGCAACTACTGCCGGATGCTACGACATTCTGGAATCAAATTACATCCAAATGACCATTTTGCAATTTTAGGTACAAGGAAAATGAGAACATACCTCTAGCAAATAAGTGATCTCAAATCCTGTCAGATCATCAAGGAAGAAGAACCTAGTAGATTACAAGGGGGGAAAATAAAAACCAAAGGCAAAAAGTTCAAGACCTAAGTGCAAACGTTAAATTTCATGTCAGTTAGTTGGGCTTACATTAAAATCAAATCAAGAAAGATGTACTTTAACCCATTTTTGGGATGAAACCTTTGATCTAAGAAAGACAACTAATAAAAATTGAAAAAGTGGATACTGATATGAAAATTGTAAAGTATGCAAGAGCATATAGAATATGATTGCAGGTAGATGAATGGATGTGTAAAAAAAACAGTATATTTACCATTAGTTACATTCATTTCCATCCCCTAAATCATATTCATAATGAGTAAGACATTATTTAATCCTTGGAAATAGAAATATATGAAAGAAAGATAAATACTTTGTTCATATCAAATATGCAGAAAGTGCACATATGGGCATTACAACATTTTTTCAGAACTTTCAGCTTCACCTTATGTTATGTGTTTCCAAGAGACCAATTACATTTTGGCATTAGCGCAAATCAAAATTTTAACAAAATACATCATGAACCCACTAAGTGAATAATAAATTATAGAGAGGAAGAGAGGAGGAAAGCTACTTACAATCCTAGTGCAATCACAGTGGCTGGGACATTCAACAGGAACATCTTTAAATAGTCAACAGACAGATCACTGTAAACCTGTAAACAGACTGTAATTAGAAAAGAATAAAGATTAAACACAGCCAAGTACTCATGAATTCCAAATGATAGGATAAAACCCTGAAGCTGAATTCTAGTAAATAAAGAAGCGTTTGATTTGACATGTTAAATTTCTTGTCAATACTTAAAATATATGATCTTAGTAGCTTATAACCGAATTCAAAACAAATCTCTTAGTTAGTCTTAGTAATGAAACAAGAAAATTACTCCTGTATTCATTACTTGACATTGCAAGAATGATTTAATCAAAGAAAAGAACTACCATATATAACTACAACCGACTACCAAAACTGAAATAAGAGAATAGATTACAGATCAACACTTACCTTTTTACTACGAAGACTGCACCTTGGACCCTCAACCACAATTTCACTCCCTTCCCTCTGGAAAACAACTATAAAATCAGTAAATTATACCTGAAGGAAGGAAATGTACAGCTAATAAAGCAATTCCAACTTTATTTCCACAATTTTTGTGATCAATATAGCAATTAGAACTAATATTTAATATCGTAAAGTTCCCAAAATGAAACCCATAGAAAAAAAATAAAATGTTTCATGAACTGCAGCGGTTGTGCTTTTATTTTCCTTCAATTATCATTTATCAGTGAGACAATGATCAATTCACACCAGGTCTTAAAAAGCACAACACCTACTACAATACCGACTTCTCATGAATGAATCGAAAATAGCAAATTAACCTTTAGCCTCATTTTCAACTCATCATACTCCTTGTCATTCAAAATTGGCTTTCCAGATACATAAGCCATAGAAGCTTCCAGAAATTTCTGCTCATCCGAACCTGCACGATAAACCAATAAAGACTTATTTTTAAGATAAAGTTACGTTTTAAAACCAATTCATTAATCATAATATTAAGAGCTACATCTAGCTTCAGCCATAAGTTACTCCATACTTAGCATGACAACGCTGCTTCCTTCCCACATGAGTTCTTCCTTTAGATTATCAAATTCCTCATTTGACATGATAGCCTTGCCCTCATAATAGAATGACTGTTGAATAAAACAAAACCCAACCACAAATTTTAATCCACATACACAAAAACTTAATTTATGTTTCCTATAAGATCATCATTCATCACGCATGCATAACTAATACAACATCAAATTTAAGGGAAAGAAGAAAGGAAAAAAAAAAAAAAAAAAAACTGTTTTGGGTGCATACTTGGAGCGCTTGAAGAAATTCTTGTTCAAGTTCACCAACCGATTTCTTCTCCTTTTTATCTATGTTACAATATGGGAGGACATTGCTATCAACTACAGCATCTCCTTCAAATTCTTCAACCTTCCCTAAAAGAAAATAATAAGTATAAGCAAAGTGGGGGAGCTGTTTGTTAGAAGATGACCAACCAAGTATAATGATACATATATAATTATAGATATATTAATTAAAGAGAGATTATGTTAATTAAGACCTTGTTGATCAGCGGTGGCCTTAGGGGAAAGTAGAAATAGCCTGCGGCGAAGGCACAAGTGGCGGCCATTGAACTGAATGAGTTGAGCCCGAGAAACAGAGGAAGAGTTTGGAATGAAAGGTGTTGGGGTAGGCGCAGTGCATGGACGAGGGGATGTTAATGTGAAGGCTAATTTGCTAGCCGTGAACATCGTGAATTGATGATTACTGCGAATTTGCAAAAGTGGTGGTGGCAGTGTAACTGAGAAATTTTTTGAGAGTAGTGGTGGTTTAATTTGGAGGGTAAAAAAAAGAAAGAATGCGAAGATCGGAGACTACTAACTCGGAGATAAGGCAACTAGAACGTGTGGAGGGAATTGCAACGGCTTATTTTCCTTTCGTCGTTTCGTTTTATATCTTTTCCTATTTGTTTCTTACGTGTCTCTGATGATGGGTCCATAAAAAATCTGCCGTGGCCTTTAGATGTGGGCACCCTGGTGTGTTGCGTTGGCTTTACGCTTGCCATGGTTTTCTGTCACGTAGGCAAACGTGGGTCCCACATAAAATTCAAAAAATAAATTTTGCTATTTGGGTTTTTTTTTTTTTTAACAAAAGCAAATCATTTCATTTAAAAAAATTAATAGGAGCAATGCAACGGAGAATATGATAAAACAATTGGGGACTAGATTTAAATGGGCCTCCCTAACTAAAATCTACTACACAGTGATGTGAAAAAGATAAAAGCTGTGTGTCTTAGGATAGTACCTAGTTCAGAGAAACCTAGCTTAGGTCTCTTAATATGATCCATGATGACTTTGCAATCATACTAAAAACTGTGAAGCCCAAATCTCTAACCCATTGGATGACTTGCAGTAGCGCAAATGCCTCGCCTTCGGTGCTTTGAATGTAAGGAGAAAACCACGTTGACATTGTGACACCAGAAGTTGACGAGGATGGAGAGTGATCGCCGGTGCATGAGGCGCAGACAATAAGCGGCTCTTGGCAGGCTTCTAGGTAAAGAGACACATGTATGAACCGAATTCACATCGGAATGATAGGGATCATGAGACTGTACAGGTATGAGAATATATAGTTGAGTGAAGAGTTATAAGAATCGATTGATACTATCTATAACAATAAGATGTGTATTCATTTCGGAGCCCAGAACATAAAACTTCATAATTAAACGTGCTTGACTTGGAGAACTTATAGAATGGGTGACTTTGTGAGAAGGTTCTCAAACAACGAGTAAGTGAAGATAAAACATGCTGAAAAGACATGTGTTGGCTTTTGGGGATAATCAACAATCTTAAAAGCAGTCTGAGCCATTACAGACATAGCCAAAGTTTTTTAAAAATGATAATCGACAATTCTAAAAGTAAACCTCAAACACATGATTGGAATTTATGGTATTGCATGAAGTAAATGTAGAATCGGATGATGCCCTGTAGGGGGTGAATAGAGTTGTTCAAAGTTTTCAAAAGCGATATCCCATTTTTATTCAAGTTGAAGATAGGCGAAGATATTACTAAAGTGAGGTTGAAAGGGAATCTTGGTTGTGTTGCTAAGTTCTTCTAACATATTGGCTCAACCTCTAATAACACGATATGAAAATATATAAACTCCAGAAGTGAATTCGAACACAAAAAACACAATTGATCAATTGAAACAATTCAGTAAAACATGCTATTTCACAACACATATTTATAGCAAATTGTATTAACAATCAATCAAACAATTATGCATTTAAGCAATTAATTACTCAATGATAATATTCTATCCAATATAAAATTTCAATAGCTATATGAAATCTAATATTTTGTAAAAAAATAAAATAAAATAAAATATGCTAAGTAAACATTATTACAAAGCACAATTAACAAATAATTTCAATATAACACGTATTAGCACTCAATGAAAATATATGTGCATGCAAGAGATCAATTATTCAAGAACAAAATATAATATGACCATATAAGTTCCAGAGGCGTGAATGTCATCAAATAATCACGAGAATGCATGCAAACACATATACCATCGTATAAGCCAAAAATACACAATTAAGCACAATTACAATTTTTATTCCAATTAATACAAGAAAATTACCACTTGTTAGGTCAAATTCAACTTTATAATATAAATTCCAGAGACTAAAAATGTTTATAACAAGATTGTATCAAAGGGAACTATGAATCAAAAGTTAATAAAAGGAGATTTTGGTGTATATTTTTTTGAATGAGGTTATTGGATTACTTAAATTTTAGGCTAAAATATACTTTTGGTCCCTTAAGTTTATTTTAGTTTTCATTTTAGTGCGTAACTTCGTAACTTAAGGGACGTAAATGAAAAGTAGAATAGTTAGGGACGAAAGTGGAGTAATTTCGTAACTTAAGAGATCAAAATAAAAGTTTAATTAATTAGAGTACCAAAATAAAAACTAAAATAAAGTTAAGAGATGAAAAATATATTTTAGCCTAAATTTTTTATCACAACTAGCAGTGCCCGGCTTTCCGCATTTTTATTCTGTTACAGTATTTTGTATTATTATTTTTTTATTGTCCACAACACATTTGTCGTGTGTGAGAAAGAGGAGCAGTTACAATTATTAGTGTTGGTTTCTTTGAAATGAAAGTGCAGCAGTTTAAAAAAAATTATTTTTTAAATATACAAAATAATTAATTAAAAAATAAAAATAAAAACCAAATTAGTACACCAAAAATATGGTTATTATGGGATAGGTTTTAGACGAGGGACTATTTTGTCAAAGACGTTTTTAAAGAATTATTAGATATTGAAACTGAGGGGTTTGACGGGTTGCAGAGAAGGAAGGAGAAGAAACACAGATCAGTTTGTGTGTTGCGACGGGGGAATGTGAGTGATGGGAAGCAGTGGAGAAGGAGAAGTAGTTGGCAAAGAAGAGGTCATCGCAAAACTCAAGGACGATGGCGACTTCGACAGGCTTCGTTTGAAAATCATTCGTAAGCTCAAAGACAACGTACGCTTCCCTCCAAATTCCCTATTTGTCAATTCCCCTCCCCCCCCCCTCTTCTCTTTTTAGGGTTTATATCAGATTTCGAATTTGTGCTTTTTCTGACTGAATTCAATATTCTAACCAAGCTATGACAATATACTCAATCAGTAACATTGTCATGAGTTTTCATAGCTTCTTTTAATGGGCCATGTGGTTTACGAGCTTGGTGTTTTCTAATTTAAAAATCTACTATAAGAGATCATGGCAGTAATTCTGAATCCCAAAATTTATGACAGGAAGAGTTGCGACAACATATTACCTCAATTGTGAAGCAGTCCGAGGCCCTAAATCGCACCGGAGCAGAAAATATGAAACCTAGACAACTGTCTGATGTCATATATGAAGAAGTTGGGTAAGTTTTGCCCTGCCCAGTGCTCCGTAAATTGCATTTTCACGGTTGTACTCTTTCCCTACCTAGTGACTATGTGTGTACATTCCTTTAGAACTAGTTGGGTCAATTGAGTTTATGTGTGAACTGTTTTTTTATTTTGCTTCTTTTTCTTATTTGTTACTAGCGAGAAAGTAATGAGCCACATATCCGATAGTTTATGGCAAATAATTAGATCAAATGACGATGGCATGAAAGGTGAAATCATGGAAACAGTGCAATCTGTCTATGACAAACTGGCAAACCCAAAAGGGAAAGATGAGGTTATGTTATCCACATCTGATGCAATGCCAGCTCAGAGACAAGGTGAAACAGCTTCAGCTACTGAGAACGATGATACTTTGCATGAAAATGAGCCCCAAGAGCCGCCAGGTTTCACTCTCTTACATAATCATAATCATATGAATAATAACAGTCACGAGGACCAAGATAAAGAGAAGGCGCAACAGGTTCAAAGGCAAGGATCCACTGCAGGGTGGGAGGAAGACTCCCACCTGTCACGGGATACACTTGGTGAAGATGATCATGGCAATGCGCCTCCTGGGTTTTCAAAAGACATGGGGCACAATCCACCATCTGTTTGTAGTGATGAAGACCCTGATGTACCACCTGGTTTTGGTTGATGAATTGGAAGGTGTGTTCATTTTTCTTCTGTTCTGAGCGTCTCTTCACGCCCCAATCTAACTTAGGATGCATTATTTTTTGATTGGCACGAGGTCAACAATTACCTGTAATTTTTTGTAGGAACTCATCCCAAATTTTTCTGAAATGGATGCTGAATTTTGATAATGAATTATGTTATAAGCAACAATAGAAGCCCTTTTCAATCAAGAGTTTCTAGTTTTCTATATATATTTATCATCATTTTCTTGTTTAGGTACAAAGAGGTTGAAATAAACCTGTTAAGTTACATGAGTGTTTCAGTATTTGTTGGAGTTCCTTAAGATATATAAAGAATGTGTTTCCGTGAGCAGTTTCTATTTCTGATCCACTATTTTCATGCTCTTCCCGTGTTGCTGTGTTCTAATCAGTATCCTGTACATTTTGCTAAATCTTTCTTTTCACTCAGCTGAATGGAGATGTTGTTAATCTAACGAGCATTTAATCATTTTTAAAATTGATGGTTTTACAAATATATTAAGTAGTCTTGTATATTGGGCTATCTTGGAAGTTTTTATTGAACTAAGCCGAAGTGTATATCTGGTATCTACCAATATTCTCGGTTAAGCATGATTACCATAAGCATTTAATACCCATGTAATTTTTTCTTGGCTTAAATATGAAATTGGTCCCCCAAAAATTTACAAAGTTCATTTTTAGTCCCCCAAAAAAATTTGAAGGTTTTTAGTCCCATCAAATTTGAAAATAGTTTTCCGTTGGTCCCTGTCGCTGACGCCGTTTTATGGCACGTACGTGGCGCTTATGTGGCGGGGACTAAAAACGAACTTTTAGAATTTTGGGGGACTAAAAACGAATTTTTAGAATTTTTGAGGGACTAAAATCGTAACAGCGTCAGGGTGAGGGACGAACGGAAAAACATTTTGAAATTTTGGGGACTAAAAACATTCCATTTTTTTTTTTGGGGACTAAAAACGAACTTTGCGAATTTTTTGGGGACCAATTTCATATTTAAGCCTTTTTTTTATTGATGTTGTAGCTAGTAGGGCAATTTTCTGACCATTACACTTCTTATCTGGTAGTACAAGTTGCTGCTTGGTTACATTCCTATGCAAATTTGACCAAGATAGGGCTCCTGACAGTGTGTTTCGCAGAGATCCATTTTAGAAACCCTTGGGCATATTCCACTGTCTTATTACCCAACCCCATACGGCTGAATGTCACTGAATATGTCATTTTCTGGTTCACATCTGAAAAGTCAAGCTTATTTGGCTGGACCTTCACATCAACCCCTTCTGGTGCTGTAACTATGGCAACATAAGATGAATGGGCCTCACCAACATTTGTCACAGTCCTTGTGAATGTCTGTGAGGAACCAAGCACAACAGAAAATGAGGGGTAGTTGAGCTCTCCTTCCGGAATGCTTGAAGTCTCGGAGCACTTAATTGTTCTATGTGCAATGATCCCAACTTCCCTATCACTGTAGCCTAAACCACACAGATAAGGTATATAATCATCAGGTTGGATATCATAAACTAGTCCAGGATCATTTGCTCTTGTTGGATTCACGTGGCCAGAACCTGTGGCAAAGATATTTGCGGGCTGAAGTGTTTCATCAATAATGGGTTTGCTTTCTAAATTTAGTGTGTCTGCAGAAGTCATTATGGCAGATTTTATGGCAGCTGGTGACCAATGAGAATGAGAGCTTTTGAGCAAAGCAGCAATGCCACTGAGATGAGGGCATGACATTGATGTGCCAGACATAATGTTGAAAGTGAGTCCTGAATTGGTGCTGTTATTCAGGGGGAATGGCCATGCGGCTAGGATGTTCACGCCTGGTCCTATGATATCTGGTTTCAATATACCAGGACTTGGCAAGTTGGGACCTCTTGAAGAGAAGGATGCAACGGCTGGTGATAGGGAGTTTCCGATGATCGTTCCCTTAAATAAAATAGTTGCTGTAGGTGTTGCAGTGGAATTTATATAGGCCTTAATCTTTAGTCCAGCAGCATAGCTTACGTGCATTGCAGGTAGGACATGTACATCAGCTGAGAGACTGAAGCCATTGAGTTCATCATTCATGAGAATCATGGCGGCACCACCTGCTCGTTTTACTTCCTCTCCTTTGGCAATTCTTGCTATACTGCCTCCCCTCTCACACAAAACAACCTTGCCTTGGAAATCGATGTTATTCAGGGATCCATTAGCACAAAATGCAGATTCTTGTTTGCCATTCAATCCTGCATATGCTAAGGGCAACAATGTTGGAGAAAAATTGGAAGGCTGGAAAACAGATTCACCATCAAATTCCTGCCCATTTCCAAGCTTTGCTGTTGCTACAATGCTTCTGTCAATAGTGCTTGCTCCAACTGTGAGGATCCATGGAGCTCCGTTGACTAGGGAGCCATTGAAAGGGCCAAAGTTTCCTGCTGAACAACTTACAAAGATTCCCTTTTGAATTGCTGCAAAAGCACCTATTGCAGTGCTATCATTGAAAAATGGAGGTGGCTCGCTTAGACCAAGGGATATTGATATTACATCCACGCCATCCTCCACGGCTGCATCTAATGCAGCTAGTATATCACTCTCAGGACAGTCTTCTCCAAAGCATACTTTGTACATTGCCAAGTGAGCATGAGGGGCCATCCCTGCTGCTGTGCCTTTGGCATTTCCTAGTACTTCTGCATGGTCCACAAAAGCACCAGCCGCTGTGCTTGCTGTGTGAGTCCCATGTCCATCCTCATCAATTGGTGGCTCAGCTTTCTCTCCTTTCATTGCCATAGCTGCGACGTTGAAGGACCTTGCTCCAATTAGTTTGTTGTTACAACCTGTCACATTAAGTTCACATCTCCCTTTCCATTTGGGTGGTGGCGGTGGTATTCCTGCATCACTAAATGAAGGATGACCAGGTGTGATTCCTGAATCCAGCACCCCAATAATAACTCCCTTTCCAAAATTTGATTCCTTCCATAACCCCATTTGTTGCTGCAACCCCAAGAACTCGGGGGTATGTGTGGTTTGACGATGTAGCATCCTTTGGAGATGTGCTGAAACAAAGCCATTTTTCTTTTCCACAGCTCTCAGTTCCTCTTGAGTGAGTCTTGCAGCAAAACCACTCAGCACGTTCCGGTATGAATAAATCATTCGTGGTTGTTCCTTAGAGCTCATAACAGTAGGCGGCATGAATGAGTGGTGCCAGCTTTCCAAATCTTCTGATTGTGTAAGCATCTTACCCTCTGGCTCCTCCACGTGAATAATGTATATTTTTGAACTGCTTGTCTCGGCACTCCCAGTGGTAGGGAGCAGTTTACTTCCTTGAGTAAAATGGATTTGGAAGCTCAACACAAAAGTGACGGCAATGAAAAGGAAATAATCCATGCTCAACAGAAACTTTGCTTTCTGCTTGATGGAAGATGAAAGAAGGGGGTTTAGTTTGGTGTACTCCGAAGATATTCACAATGACAACATATATGCAAGCAACACGTTCCAGATGGAATATGCTAACGAACTTGGCCGGCATGGTTATATATGTCGTGAATCGTGATTCTATTATTCTTAAGTCGGCAACTACCGTTTATTTTTGTTTGAAAGGTGGTTGTTGTCTTGCGGTTCCTGCCATATTCTGTTTAGCTTAATTAGTTGGAAGATTACTTCATGGAATCATGGATGAGACTTAGTCCTTTGACCTTTATTCTCTGCAGGCTGCATCTTTTGCATTTGCCATGCTGCCCAATTTGAAATTTTTCTACTGTCCCTGAAAATTGTAATGCACACAATGCATACACTACTGTCAAGGTGAACTTGAAAGAACTAAAGTCAAATTTGAATCAGCTTTTACTTTGTAAAAGTTTTTCAATTAAAATATATTTCTAGTTATTTTAAAAAAAAAGTTATTGTAAGTTTATATATATATTTCATAGAGTTTAAACTAGAGGATAATTTGATAAAAAAAAAAAAGAAAAAAAGTGATAATAAACTAATTTTATTTATATGAGAAACTATCGTAAAACTTTTTAAATAGTTTTTTATAAGTGATCATTGGCAAGTTTGTTCACTCTAAAATGATTAGCTGTGACTTGCAGTAGGCGGAGGTGTTGCTGCCGTGTTAACTACTACTTTTGAATTGAAATCTCAGGAAATTACTGATTCAGTACATAATCAAATAAAATGCTACGAATTACTCTATCCGCTCGAACCTCTGTTTTCAAACTATCCGTTGTGTTGGTCTGATTGGTATTGCGGTTGAGTTTCTTAACAAAAGGTCTCGAGTTCGAGCCTTGGGTATGGAAAAAATACCGTTGGGAGGGATTGCCTTAATAGCCAAAATCCCGGGAAGATTAGTCCTTGGCGAAGTCGGGGGATACTTTTACCAATACTATGGTAACAAAAAAAAACTATCCGCTAATATCATACAAAAATATGAAATTCCGTTTGCTATAATTGAATCTATTTTCTGGCAAACAAGAGATAAATGCAACATTTGAAGTGAAAAAGCGTAACCAGTGCAGGTGAAAAGATTAAATAAATAAAAAATAATCTAATTGGAATACAGTGTATGTTTGAATTTGTTTATGTTATGTATCAATCATTGATTACATTACATTCTTAAATTATTTGCGCATCTCACATTTCATTGTTTATTTTTGCAATGAGAGTGCTTTCAACACATTATAACACTCTTTTCTCAACACTCACTCTCTTATTAGTTGAAATTCAAAAAAGTTCTATTAACTCATGTGGGTCCCACATAAATTTGATGCGACTCATTTGAATTTCAACCAATATAAGAGAGTATGTTAAAAAGAGAGTGTTAGAGAGTGTATTGTTAACATTTCTTCTTTTGTCATTATTACTTGAAAAAATTATTTGCAAAGCAAAACTACAACCGCAAGTAAGGGATTTGGTTTATGAGGGAGTCACTTTAGAAAGGAAGGTGAGATTATAATAATTGATTATAAAGAAAATTAATTATTAATATTATAATTATATGGATGCACATATAATAATTGATTATAAAGAAAATTAATTATTAATATTATAATTATATGGATGCACATATATTATAAACTAAAAAATTATTTAAATCCCAACCATTGATTTTCTAATTTATACCAATAATAAATATGTCTTACAACTAACCATGTGTGAACTAACCATTACAATGGTAAGTTTCATGCGAGAAACGACATACAACACTAGTTTATAGTCATAAGTCCTCATTTCCCCCTATAAAGTGTCTCCTTCACTTCCACGTCGTCCAGTAACGCAAGACGATCTGGGTGAGGTAAAGTCACGACGATGACTCCATGGATATCACCACATCCACGAGAAATGAAACCTAAGAATGATTTTGAAGTCTCCAACAAATGAACATTTAGGTAAAACCCTAAAATTAAAGTAGAGGTTGACGATCCCCAAAAGCGGTGGTCGAAGTTGAAAATTCTATCTCCTAACTCATCTCGTCATCATCGTGGAAAGTGACCTCAACAGCTGCCATCACTAACCTCGCCCAAAGTACCATCCTTGACATCTACTCTCAATCCAAACATATACAAATATAACGACAAATACAATAGTGGAGGTAAGAAAAAATAAATGTAAAGCATAAAAGCAAATATAACAAGGTTCAATCATAAAGTATCACGCATAAGCAATTGACTCTATGCATGTTAGCCAAATCTATCATTTCATAATTATCACTATTACACAGACATGTGATCAAGTTAATTGTCCGGGAAACTATTCTATCTGGAATGACTAACCTAGAGTGCATTACCTCCGCAATGGAGTCCTATTTAGTCATACCAAAATCCTCCATCAGAACATGGAATCTAGGCAACAAGTCAGGATCACCAAGTCTTGCATGACATCTACGACGCAAATGGTGTTATTCTTTGGTCACTTGTAGAACTATCAGAACCAATGGTGTCCTCGTCGGTTTTCACAGTCGTTAACCATTCAAATTTCGCATTACACTCGGTACGTAACTTTTCATATAATCCACCCATATGTCAATCTAAATTGGGTCAATGCATATACCATGCCTATACTCTTTGAGCTATCTCTTGGTTTTTTATTCTGGTATCTTTAACTTAGAATTTTATCATCTTTCAATTTTATCCTCAATGCTTAAGCATGAGAGAAATCAACCCAAAAGCTTCCCAATGCTTAAACGATGTTATTGTCACTGCTTCAGCATTATCATGCAAAAATTATCAAATTTGGCTAAGTCATGAACATTCGAGCATGGCTAAACCATGGTAGTAAGGTTCGTACGATTCATGGGGATACAAACCATGAATCGATAGGAAATCTGATGTAGTTGATACATATTGCAGACTGAATAAAAAATGAAAATGAATCGATTCGAATCGTGTCTGAATCGTTGAATCACAAAACATCTGTAGAACTATTTGATTCTGTTTGCACGCGTGTTTAAGCTTTGAAATGCGTCGTGTCGGGTGACCCAATGATATCAGCTATGAATTCTGAATAACCTCTCATTTATTCATTGAAAATTGAATACAATGAATTACCTAAATTACAATGTAGAACATCTCTTTATATATAGGGAAGGAAAGGCAAGAAAAGCAAAAGAAAGTCTAAAACAGAAATCTGTTACAATGCAACAGATTCAACTATATAAACCACCTCCAACAAACTAACTAAAATAACAAATAAAACTGACTAAACTAATTAACTATTACAAAGCTAACTTGTAGCTGATTTATCACCATATAATACCCCCTCCCCGCAAGCTGAAGATTGGATATCGATCAATTTCAGCTTGGAAAGGATAGAATGAAATGGGACAGGATCAAGTGGTTTTGTGAAAATGTCGGCTAGCTAATTAGTAGTGGAAATGGGACGTAAATGGAAGAGTTTAGCTATGAGTTTCTCACTAACGATATGACAGTCTATCTCTATATGTTTTGTGCGCTCGTGGAACGTTGGGTTGGCAGCTATGTGAAGTGTTGATTGGTTGTCGCAGTAATGTTGGTTTGATGAAAAAAAGCTGAGTCTCTTGAAGTAAGTAGGTTATCCATTACAGTTCACAAACAGTAGATGCTAAGGCACGATACTCGGCCTCTGAGGATGATCGAGACACAGTTGATTGCTTTTTCGATTTCCATGAAATGAGGGACTGACCAAGAAAGATGCAATAACCAGTAATTGGTCTTCGTGTGTCAACGCAAGTGGCCCAATATGAATCAGAGAAGGCTTTTAATTGTAACTGAGAGTCAGCAGAATAAAAGAGACCATGTGCAGGACTGTTTTTGATATATCGAAGCACACGAATTGCGGCTTGTTGTTGAATGCTTGTAGGGCAGCTAATGAATTGGCTTAGCTGCTAAACTGTGAAGCTGATATCTGGACGTGTCGTGGTTAAGTATAGAAGTCGACCAATAAGTCTGCGATATGCAGAGGGATTGTCAAGGGGTGTGCCACCTTGCTGCTTCAATCGGGTGTCCTTAGTCATGGGAGTAGATGCTGGTTTGGATGCTAAGAGCCCCATATCGGATAAAATGTCAAGGGCATACTTGCGCTGGGAAATGTGGATGCCTTTCTTTGATCGAGCAATTTCAAGGCCAAGGAAATATTTCAAATTTCCAAGGTCCTTAATCCTAAATTGTTGATTCAAATAATGCTTGATGTTATTGATTTCAGAAATGTTGTTACCTGTAATGATTAAATCATCTACATAGACCAAAAGAGCAGTAAAAAAGAATGATCAGAGGAAGATTGAATAAAACCATGAGAAAGTAAGGAGGAAGAAAGCTTGGCAAACGACTGCCTACTAGATTGCTTCAGTCCATAAATTGATTTTCTGAGTCTGTAAACTTGGTTAGACTAAGTAGGTTTCATGCCTTGTGGCAAATCCATATACACTTCCTCATCTAAATTGCCATGGAGGAAGGCATTATTGACATCTAGTTGGTGAAGGTACCAACTATTAGCAGCTGCCAAGGCAAGCAGAAACCGAATTGTAGTAACTTTGGCAACAGAAGAATAGGTATCAAAGTAATCGATGCCTTCAATTTGATTGAACCCTTTTGCTATTAGCCTTGCTTTGTGCCTTTCAAGTGTGCCATCGGCTTTGTATTTGAGTTTATAAACCCATTTACAGCCAATGATCTTCTTACCATAAGACAATGACACTAAATCCCAAGTATGATTTTGATTGAGGGCATTTATTTCAGATTGCATAGCCTGGATCCAATCTGGAGATTGGACTGCTTGTTTGAAATGCTTTGGTTCAGAAACAGTAGATATATTGAGAAGATAATGTTTGTGAGTGGCAGCCAAATTTGAATAATCCAAGTGAGAAGAAAGAGGATATAAATGCTTATTATCATAATGAACAGATGTAGACATAACAATATGACAACGATAGTCTTTTAGATAAGTGGGAGCATTTCTAACTCTAGCAGATCTGCTAGGTGATGTGTGTGCATCAGGAATGTGGTCCAAAACATCATTATTATCAACAGAAATAGGTTGTTGTTCGTGTGCAGGATTGGATACATTAGTAACAGATTTAGAAGTATTAATAGTAGAGTCATTAGCAGAAACAGAAGTATCAAAATTAATGACAAAATAGCTAGGATCAAGAAACTGGTTCAACAATGTTTTTGTCAGAAATGTGAGAATCATGATAAGGAAATATGTGCTCATGGAAAACAGTGTTTCTGCTGACAAAAACAGATTTAGATTGTAAGTCAAAAAGTATAAAACCTTTGGTCCCTGTTTATACCAAGAAAAACACATTTGAGTGCCCTGCTGTCCAGCTTGGTTCTGCCTTGTGTGAGAGTAAAAGCATAAGTCAAGCAACCAAATACCTTTAAGTCAAGTAAAGTAGGAAGTTGACCATAAAGAATTTGGAAGGGACTTTTGTTGTCCAGAACATAAGTGGGTAACCTATTAATAAGAAAAATGGCATAACATACAACATAGGACCAAAAAATCTTAGGAAGATGTGAATGAAATAATAAAGTTCTTGTCATTTCCAAAATATGCCTATGTTTCCTTTCTACCTTTGAGTTTTGTTGTGGGGTTTCCACACAAGAAGTTTGATGAATTATACCATGTTCATCAAAGAAAGAAGGCATATTAAATTCTTGTCCATTATCCAATCTAATCACTTTGATTTTGCTGTTAAATTGAGTAAAAACATAATTGATAATTTTTAAGATGCTAGATCTAGTTTCACCTTTTGAATGAAGAAGATATAACCAAGTGTGTCGACTATGATCATCAACAATGGTTAAGAAATACTTATAGCCTTCAAATGAAATAACATCAGTGGGGCCCCAAATATCCATATATACAAGATCAAAAGGATTATTAGATGTAGTAGTGCTAGTAGGAAAAGAAAGCTGAGTCTGTTTGGCCATATAACAGAAATCACAAATGGCATTTTTATTTTGACATATGGGAATTCATTACAAATTTGAGTAAGAATAGACGATGAGGGATGCCCTAATCTCTAAGATGCCATAGGTCAGAATTATTATTGGAAACAGTAGTAGCATGATTTAATGCATAATCAATATGTGATACAAATTGCGCAGGGTCATTACAAACAGCATGGTGGGATCTATGTTCCATAGGAGATGATTGCTTCAAAATGTAAAGACCATTGTGGACTTTAGCAAATCCAATCATCTTCAGTGATGGAAGGTCCTGAATCATGCAATGATCATGAGTAAATATAAGCTCACAATTTGAAGAAGCAGTAAGTTTTTGAATGGAAATAAGATTGAGTTGAAAATTGGGAATATGAAACACATCATAAAGCATAACATGTTTAGAGATTTGAATGTTACCAGAATAATGTGCAAGAATTTTATTTCCATTAGGTAAATTGATGGAAATAGGTGTGATGGTTATAAGTTTGAAATAAAGATTTGTTGTAACATATATGAACTGTAGAACCAGTATCAAGAGTCCAATGTTAGGAAATTTGATCATGGTTATTATGAGGGGTATTAGAGATACCTGATTGTGTCACATGAGACACCATGTGTTTGTTTGAGGTGTCATTGTTAGTGGCATTACTCACTGAATTTGCAGAATTGGATGTGCTGGGATTAGAGTTTTGCAACAAGCTCATCACAGCAAGTTCATCAAGTGATTGTAATATGCCTGAGTCAATTGAAGTGCAGGGTCAGAATGTTGATTAGAGGAAGGTGTTGAATCTTTGGGAGCTGGTTCAGTATCAGCAGAATTGGTGGAATTCTTGGAATTCTTGGGTTTGTAACCGGGTGGAAATCCATGTTTGAAATAACAAGTCTCCACTGAGTGATAGGGCCTTCCACAAAAAGTGCATTGCTTTCCATTGGTCCTGCCTCTGCCTCGGCCGCCTTGATTGTTAGGCATTCCTCTTCCTTGGGAATTGTTGGATTTGTTGGAAGAAGAACAATTGCTTGTATTTGCAGCAGCAATATTGGTTGGCTCAGCAAGATTAGGATCATTGGTTTTTCTTTCTTGTTGAATAACAAGAGAGAAAATTTTATTCATAGATGGAAGAGGTTCCAGCAAAAGAATCTAAGTCTTGATGGTTTGATAACTATCATTAAGACCTTTAAGGAAGCATATAACATACTCGTTATCTTTGTGTTCTTTCATGCATTTTGTGAGGTTGCAGGGACATGGTGAGTCACAGTGACAGGAAGGAGTGGGGCGCAAGGATTCCAATTCTTCCCAAAGTGTCTTCAAATCAGTGAAGAATGTGGAAACACTGCGATCGCCCTGACGAATCGAGTGAAGTTCTTGGAGAATGTCAGAAACGTGAAAATGGTTACCTTTAGTATATCTATCTTGTAGATCGAGCCATAATTCCCTGACATTGTCAATATACACTGTACTTTGCGCAATGTGAGCAGAAAGAATCCTAGTGATCCAGGAAAGTACAATATTGTTGCAGCGCTCCCATTGATTATGAAGAAGGTTAGTCTTGGCAGGGCAAAGGAGAGTGCCATCAATAAACTTGTATTTGTTCTTTGTTAGAAGAGCTCTGTGCACTGGTTGACTCCAAGAATGATAATTGTCACCATTAAGTGGTGGTGACACCAAGATAGCTAATGGATTCTCACCAGGGTGCAAATAATATGGACTTGTGGGAATCAATGCGGGATTGGTAGGTTGAGTAACCACATTAGAAGTGGCCTGATGTGGAGATTCAACATCTGTATCGTGACTTGATTCAAATTCAGTCATGGTGCTGAATTGATGAGGATGGTAAAAGAAAGTAAAGAAATCGCAGAGTTGGAGATGAAGAAAAAGGAGATTGGTTCGGAAGTAATGTGTTTTAGAAATCTGATACCATAATATCAGCTATGAATTCTAAATAACCTCTCATTTATTCATTGAAAATTGAATACAATGAATTACCTAAATTACAATGTAGAACATCCCTTTATATATAGGGAAGGAAAGGCAAGAAAAGCTAAAGAAAGTCTAAAACAGAAATCTGTTATAATGCAACAGATTCAACTATAACAACCACCTCCAACTAACTAACAAAAATAACAAATAAAACTGACTAGACTAATTAACTATTACAAAGCTAACTTGTAGCTGATTTATCATCATATAATACCCAACACGTTTTTAGGCAATTTTAGCGGTTTTTTCATATTTTTAAAAATAGCGACAGAGGGCGCTAACTGACCCCGCCCAATAATTTTAAGTTGTCTTTAGTGTATTTTTTAAAAAAAATTGGGATTGAGGTGTTGATTTAACTTTCTTATACAACTCTGCCTCCATTTTTTTGTGCTCTACTTGTTCACATATTACATTGCCTTCATGTGTTTTTTTATTGCTCACGACTTTGTTTCTCCCTCATAAAGCCTTTTTCTCCATTGTTTTGGTCCCCACTTTATGTTTTATTGTTCCACTTCTCTATTTTATGTACCCCACGTGTTCTACATGTTTTCTATTATTTTATTTGATAATGGGTCAAACAAAAAAGAAAAGGGATATTGATGTCACATGGAGCCACTGTGAAAGTATTCCACCCTATAGGCTTGTGGACAAGTGCAAGTATATTGTTGGGGTGGTGTTGCAAGAATGAAGCATCAAAATTACTAGGATGAATTGGAATGTTAGTGACTATACATCAGTTTCCAATTAAATTAGAGTGGTGTTTTTGAAGCTATTAGGAGACAAAGATAAAGCCATAGAGGAAAATAGTGAAGAATGATTTGAAGAAGGGGCTCCCAAGATGAAACAAAAACTGAACTAAATTAGCAAGGTAGAAGACAATGAATGATGTGTTGAAAGATAGAGAGGTGATAGTTCAAGATAATTGCAAATGCATCTATGGAAATACTTTGTCATTTAATTTGATGAGAAGCTCCTTTTTTATTCAAATGCTAAAATCTATTAGTTGATATAAAAGGGGTCTAAAGCCTCGCAGTTATCATGAGATGATAATATCTTAATTGAAGAAAACAGTTGACAACATCCAAGCAAGTCTAGAGAAATACAAGTTTGAATGGGAAAAATGGGGTTGCAGTTCGATGTGCAATGGTTGGATGGATGGAAAAGGCAGGTCACATACCAATTTATGGTAAAGAGTCCCAGTGGGATTGTTTTCTTAAAATCGGTTGACACTACTGATGTGATTAAGGATGCTAAGCAAATATTTGATTTATTAGATTCCATGGTAGAAAAAATTGGGGAGGACAATGTCGTGCAAGTTATGATAGATGGTGCTTTTAATCTTGTGGTTGTTGAAAGAATGCCATAGGAGTAGATAACAAAATTATTTTGGTCTCCTTGTGCATCTAACTGCCTTGATTTGATCCTTAAAGACATTTGGCAGCTCCCGCTTTTTTTTAATACCATTGCTAATGAAAGAAAGTCACAACATTCATTTATAGGCACACATGGGCTAAACTTATACATAAAGCATTCCTAAGGAAGGGAATTGGCTAGACCAGTAGTCACAAGGTTTGCAACTACTTTTTCTCACTCTACAATGTATAATGAAACAAAAGAATGCTCTTCGGTCTAAGAATTCTCTTCGGTCTATGGTTGCTTCAGAGGAATGAGCTACTAGAAATTATGCTAGTAAGAATGAGGGTAAGCAAGTGGTGCACATTATTTTAAGTGATGCTAGATTTTGGAAATCCAATTAGTATTGCTTGAAATTTGTGACTCCATATGTGAAGGTTTTCAGGCTTGTGGATGAAGACTCAAAACCTGCCATGCCATATATCTATGAAACTATAGATAGTGCTAAGCAAGAAATAGCTGCAAACTTCAACAATTAAAAGTCAAGATACAAAAAGGTGTGGATGATAATCGATAACCGTTGGAATTTGCAATTACATAGGCCTCTCCATGTTGTAGCTTACTATCTTAATCCTAATTAACTAATTTTATTAGTTAAGTTTTATGGGCTACAATTATTTATTTCAAACTTTGGAGATAAAATTGTGTTATTTTGGTAGTTGAAAATTTATTAATTCTTTATTTTATTAGGTTCCATTATGACATAAAATTCAATCCGAATAGTGAAAAAAAATTTGGTTTATAAGAGACCATTGAGAGAATGGTTCCATATAGAAGGATCAGATTTACAATTGACCAACAACTTGATAGATTCAAGATAACCAATGGAATTTTTGGAAGGATCATGGTAATACACACTAGGGACATGAAACAACTTGGTGAGCTTTAATGCTTTACATTAATGTTCATAATTTTGAAAGAGCATGACTCAAAGATATAGCTTTGGTTTTTATGTTGGCTTTTGTTTTGACAGCTCGCTGGTGGGAAAGTTATGGCAGAGAGGAAAAAAGTTACAAAGGCTAAAAATGAAAACTTTGAGTCTCATGTGTAGTGTTACTGGGTGTGAAAGAAACTAGAGGATATTTGAGTAAGTCCATACTAAGAAAAGGAACTGCTTAAAGCAACAAAGATTTCGATATCATCTTTTTTAAGTATAATCTCCAACTTGAGATGAGACAGAAGTCCAGGGAGGAGAAAGAATATACTTATGACAAGTGAATTATTGAAAAAGAGGATTCTTGTTGACCGATTCATGCTTCATGGATGGATATAGATGAGTCTTTTACTCTTGAAGAAAGGGATCCAACCAAGAAACGAGAGAGAGACATTTGTTTTAACTTTAAAACTTAAAAATAATATTTAATTATAATACTATATTGTCATACTCATTGAGTTTTTTTATAGGTTCAAAAAACTTGAATGGCAAGGCGGATGAGAATGGAAAATATATCTTAATAGGAGATGAGAGTGAAATTGAATAGATAGTTCACGTCAAAAAAAAATGAATAGATAGTTGGAAATGCATAAGAAGAGGATGATGATGATGATAAACTAAGTGGAAAAACTTAAGGTTGTTCATTATGTGTTGTTTGTGTTATTCACCAATTATAACATGCTATATAGACTAAATTTTTCATTTAAATACAAATTGAAAATAATTATATTTTTACTATTGGATAATTAATTTATGTGTTTAATTGTAATTGGAGAACAGTAAAAACCACACATAAGGAATTGCACCTAAGTTTTGTTCTAAACAAAGTGACATTGATCTTGGGGATGATGGAGATGATGAATGAGACTAGAGAGTAGTTAGATTTTTTTTTTTAGGGATCGAAACATTTGTGTTTTTTATGACTTGAATTTTAAATTATTTTGAAGTTCATATATGATAATAGCGGCTCATTTTTTTTTGCTTATGTTACTTGTTTTTACTTAAAAATGTCATAATTTTATTGATCATGTATCTTACAATTCATAAAAAGATACGATACATTGATTCAAAAAATAGATCTTCCGATTCATGATACTTATCTCGATTTGATGACCATGAGACAAACTACTGAAATCATTCATGTTGCAACCCTAATGCTCAAACATCTCCATGGATAACACTCAAGGGTTCCTTGGCAAAACCAAGATTTCAGGTCTCTGGCCCATTTCCAATGTTTTCTCTATCCACTGGTCATTAAAATACATTTTCATTTGTATCCCCACTACTCTCTCTAGACTCAAATATAAGCAAAAAAATATCAAAATTTGGTGGATTAAAATATAAGCAACTTTCAACTAATTCAACTCTATTTGATGTTATCATTCAAAAAATATCCTTAAGTTAATTCAACTTTTATTTTTCAAGAGAATGTAATGCTCCCTATGATTAAGGGTAGTTTAAGAAGTATAGTTTATTTTTATATAAAATCAAAAAAAAAAATAAACTTAACTAACATTCTTAATCAATATAAAATTAAGTATTTTTGCTTTATGAGCCCGGAGGGAGTACCGGTTATTTTGAATTAACCATATATAGAAATATACTTGGCGAAAGCCAAAAGGCCAAAAAAATCATTTTCAGTTATGAGAAAACTTTCAATGGCTCCATCCTAATTAATTCTTTCTACATCCTAATTAATTCCTAAGCAAACGAAAAGCGAAAATGAGTTGAGATGACAATGGGTACCTTTGATTAGGGTACTAATTCTCATATTCGTGTTTGAAAAAATAGGTTTTTTTATAGACAAATGTTAGTTGTTAGTAATTGTTAGAAATGTTAGTTTCTCGAATTTGAACCCGGGACCTCCAACTTGCATTCCTTCAGCGTCTCTTAGCTCACCAACCGAGCTACCTACAAGACCCTAGTTAAAATTATATATATGAGTGCGAGTCAACATGAGTACCATAATACTGGTACTCACACCCATATCATTAAATTCACCGGTAATTATCTGTACCCAGACTCGTATCCATTATGCATATTCTATTCATTATGGGTAATTTTTGTGGGTACCAAATCGATAGAGTATAAATTACCATCCCTAAAAATGAGAGCACTTCCAAATCTGTACGAGTTATAACTTATAGCCTACACATATCCGATAGAAGCTACTAGAAGCACTTTCCGTCAAGAGAAGTCTAGACCCTGTTTCGTAAGTCGCCTCGGTTAACATAAAATCCGAAGAAAACACAACGCGGCGCAGTCACAGAAAATGGACCCGACGAAGCTGAAAGAATTGAAGGTTTTCATCGAACAGTGCAAGTCCGATCCTTCCTTCCTCGACGATCCTTCACTTTCCTTCTTCCGCGACTACATCGAAAGGTGAATTCAGTCGAATCCAAAGTCATATTTTTGTTTGAAACCACAGTTACATAAACTTACCAACTCTGTGCTGTGCTTTGTTGTATTGTATTTGGTTATTCTTTCCAGTCTCGGCGCCAAGCTTCCCGAATCTGCTCACTCCAAATCGGTACCCTAATGCTCTATAATTCATTGTCATTTCTTTTTATTTTTGTGTATTGAATTATTGAATATGTATTGATGCATTGTAATATGCTGCGTGTGTGTTGTGTACGATAGAAATCCGTGGAGAGCGATGAGGATGTTGAGGATGTTGCGGACGAACAAGTGAAGGTGGACGAAGTAGAGGAAGATGAAATTATTGAATCCGATGTTGAGCTCGAGGGTGAAACCGTTGAGCCTGATGATGATCCTCCGCAAAAGGTTTTTTTTTTTTTTAATATTTTAAAAATAATAATTAGTTGTGGTTGATCTATGTTAGATTTGAGCTTTCCCTTAAGGCGAATGCATGTGTCGTTTCAGATGGGAGACCCCTCTGTTGAAGTCACTGAAGAGAGTCGTGAGTCTTCGCAGTCTGCTAAAGCTAAAGCCATGGAAGCGATTTCTGAAGGTAAAATTCATTGTAAAGTGAATAATGCTAATGCATATATGTGTGGTCGTTTGATTTTATTTTCATGGTAATTGTTGGGAGGTTTGTGGATGATCCTTAAAAGGGATAAAAATTATGTCCTTAAAACTGTAAATGTATTACAATGTTTGAACGGCTGAAGTTGCAAACCCAAATCCAAATCAATGAATTACAGCCTAAGTTGCAAACTCTCACCCCTAAACTCACCCCTTAATAGTCCAATTTCAAACATCTCTCAACTGTTCTGGCAACTCTTTCTGGTGATATTCTGTCCCAATGCCCAAACATAACAATGGATTTGTAATTTGAAATCACGTGGCTTTGAAATGCAGGTAAGTTGGAAGAGGCGATTGAAAACTTGACAGAAGCAATTATTCTCAATCCTACCTCTGCCATAATGTATGCAACCAGAGGTGTGACTTTATTTGATTGTTTGCTTTTTACATTCATTCTCTAGTTCTTTTGTTCTTATCATCCAGGATGAACATTCGTTCTTATATATTTTTTAAATCATTTACAGCCAGTGTTTACATCAAAATGAAGAAACCCAATGCTGCAATCCGTGATGCAAATGCTGCTTTGGAGGTTATACTCTCTCCTCTCTGTTGCTTAGCATGGTAAACTGAATTATATACCGATAGGACACTGGGTTTGGGCCTAAGCCCAATAATTAATATGAATGGGCAGGTTAGAGAAGAGCTGCATGACGTGGCAGCGGGTGAGAATATGCGAGGGACTATATGAGGGCAGGGAGGAGAAAGTGAGGGTCATTCATGCATTTGTTGGTTAGTTGGTTAGGAGAGAAATACCTCTTTGGTCTAGGAGTTTCAGACTCTGGTGTAGGAGCTTAGGCTATGGTTAATCCTTTCTTGCATTGTAAGAGCTCTTGAGCTCCATTTCCAGTAAATAATACAGATTCTACTCTTACTTGAATTGTGGGTTCTTTCATTGGTCCGTCCTGCCGGATAACGAGACGGAGTTAGCGTAAATTGACGGTGAACGATTTGT
This sequence comes from Calophaca sinica, assembly GCA_037113605.1. NCBI lineage: Eukaryota > Viridiplantae > Streptophyta > Magnoliopsida > Fabales > Fabaceae > Calophaca > Calophaca sinica. Next base: position 31,758,116 of record CM073731.1, read on the forward strand.
CCATGCCACCAAAAATGGATGAGAGACTCGATGCGGTGGAAGCACGATTGACGGCGTTGGAGAGTTCCTTGAACCGGATATTGGAGGAGTTTCGTTGCTCCATGATGTCGGAGTTTGAGAAATTTCGTGACTGCTGCCTCCCCGAGGAGAGTTCACCAGGTCCGAGATTCAGTGAAGAGGCCGCGTCCGATTTAAAGATGGTGGGGAAGAAGCTGAAGCTGAAGGAAGAGCCAAAGCAGATCCGAGTGAAGAAGAGCTCTTCACCTGTGGTCGATACTCCACCACTGCCGTCGCGGGACTCTGCTCTGTTCATGGTGGCCATGAAAAAGACAGGAGAGGCAAGCAAAGTGGAGGAAGAGACGAAGGTGATGAGAAACGGGTCGACGAAAACTCATAGATCTGGAATTTTAAAAGACCCGAACCCGAAAAACCGTGAAACCATGGCGATCCAAAAAACAGAGCATCGGGTTGCTCCTTCACCTCCGCCGGAGCCGCTGAGCTCCGATTTACATGCGGCGGCGAAACAGCCCGATAACCAAAGCTGCCGCCGTCAGATAACCAAAACCGGAGCCGCAGAGCTTCGATTCACAGGTGGCAGAGCTTGGGCTGAGCCACCGCCGTCGCGTCCACAACCAGAGCCGCCGGACACCGTTTCTCTTGGGGCGGTCCCTCCACGATTAGAACCGTTGGCCGCCGGTCAACTTGCGATAGTTTTTTGGTCGCAGCGGTTCCCATTGGTATTCGTGTTTGCAGATCGTCTTTTGATGGAGGAGGAAGACACAGGGCCAAAATTGGCAATCTGCAAGTTGTGTATCATTTTTAACCTAATGGGCCAGGCCCAAAATCACAACAGGTCCTGTGGAACACAAAATGAAAAGAGGGGTGTCTCTAGGAGCCCAGTAGTTTTAGCCTCTTTAATTCCCCAACATCACACGCACCCCTAACGAGAACCTTCATGGTGATGCCTTTGAAACAACTCAAGGCAAAGGCCAAAGACCTCACCAGGAGGGATATGGGTCTGAAGGGGAAGCACAAGTTGTGCATTGGAGTGTTGGGTTTACCGTCAGAAGATTTGGAACAAGGGGTGTATGTCATAAGGGAGGGGCATGGGCATTTGAAGACTGAGGAGAAGAGTCATCTTTCAACTCCACTCTACGTGAGAAATGTGTTTCTATCAAGGGAACAATTATCCGAAAAAAATGCAGAGAAGGCTTTGTTATTCTTTAAAGGGTTCATGTCAGAGGTTAGCAATTTTGATTATTTCGTAAATCCTCAATCTGCAACTGTTAAAAGGAATTGGATTTTGCAGTAGATCCTATAGAGGTTGTTGTTTCTATCGGTTACGCTTTGAATATGCCAACTATGACTACATTAATAGCTAAACCAGAACCAGGAAAACAAAGAAGGGAAGTATGGTCACTTAAGGGAGCAGAGTTGTTGGTGGGGAATACTGATGAATTCTGGGATGGTATTTGCCATGGAAATGGAAGTTTGGTTTTCATAGAAAATGATTGGCAAACAACAATGCTGCCAATGTATATAAAGGTATATGATTATGAACAAGGAATGGTAAAAAATACAAGGTCAGTTCTTGGGATTCATAACATGTTTCCATCAACCTTGGATAGATATACTATTTCTATGTTTGCTTATGGTCAAATTCATTCTACAAAGACACACAGTAAGGAGGGATTGAGCTATGATGGGGGTCTCAATGCTTTGTGTTCTGAGGAGCTGTATGGTTTGGGCAATGAGGAAACAATGTCACTTCCAATTCTTTCATGGTTTTCATCAGATTGGAACAGACAATGGGACCTAGGAGGAGGCAATTTCCCGGTGGCAGTTATTGCCTATGAATACTGCTGGAGGAGCTCCCTCATATTCTATGGTTTGATCAATTTTGTATTCGATAGAGGAAAGAATTGGGAAATCCCCAACTTCAGTTCCCTTGACAAGCTCATCCCTATTTGGGTCTCAAGCAAGTTAATGTCTCTCCCAGATGCAAGAAGAGCAATAGAAACTAATTCCAACCTTGAGGACAAGGTTGTTTCACAAGGGGGTGGTAGTGATAGGACACTGGGTTTGGGCCTAAGCCCAAGAATTAATATGAATGGGCAGGTTAGAGAAGAGCTGCATGACGTGGCAGCGGGTGAGAATATGCGAGGGATTATATGAGGACAGGGAGGAGAAAGTGAGGGTCATTCACGTATTTGTTGGTTAGTTGGTTAGGAGAGAAATACCTCTCTGGTCTAGGAGTCTCAGACTTTGGTGTAGGAGCTTAGGCTCTGGTTAATCCTTTCTTGCATTGTAAGAGCTCTTGAGCTCCATTTCCAGTAAATAATACAGATTCTACACTTACTTGAATTGTGGGTTCTATCATATACTTGCTTGACTTAAAATAGATCTTTGAATGTGGCATACCTGTTTAATGTTCTTTTTGCTTTATGCTTCAAAAGGGCAATGCTTGTCTGAAGAAAGCTTATCTCGAAATGAGCAAGGCATATCCACTTTTTAATTACTTAATGGGATAAGATCTCAATGCTCTTAGGATTAGATAAAGTGTAAATATACACTTCCTTGCTCCTTTAGTGACACAACACAACGTAGGAGGAATATTTCTGCTTTGACATTCATGCTTCTGGAAAATGTAATTTTAAACATGCTTCTTGATAAGGGGCAGAGCTAGGTGGGATGTGAGTTGAGCTGTGGCATCTCAAAAACCAAATATTGCCTATGTGTTGAACATTTCTTTAGGTAGGCACTCCCATAATGGTTCAGTCCATAATAGTTCAATGGGAGTATAGCACACCCACTTATTTTTCTTTGATTCGGAGTATGACAATGTTGATGTAGAAGGACAATGGGAGTATATCAGTTTAATGAGATTTACCTGTTTCTTCAATGGTCATAATGCAAAATCCATGTTATATTTGCCAGGGACGGTACTTTTTACATGTATGTAGCTGCCATCTGATCTGGTATGCAATGATTTGTATATTGTATTGCTTTTTCCAGATTAATCCTGATTCTGCTAAAGGATACAAGTCACGCGGCATAGCACGGGCAATGCTAGGTCAGTGGGAGGAGGCTGCAAAGGATCTTCATGTGGCTTCAAATATAGACTATGATGAGGAAATAAATGCAGTACTTAAGAAGGTTTGCTTTCTTTCCCCTCGTATCATTTGAACCGAGATATTTGTGAAGCTATTGTTGACTGTGAGAATAGACGAATACACAAATAATGCTTGAGTTTGACCAGAGCCCACCTTAATGCATTTAGAATTACCTCACCTGTCAATTACAGGACACAGGTAAGACTTAATCCAGTTGTATGCATCTTTAGAAATTAAAAAGTGACATGGTAGGGGTAATGTAAATGAAATTATGAGAATGATTTGTATTTGTAATTGTAAAGACTTTAAAGAACTATTTGAATATGGAAACTATCTGAGATCTATATGAAGCAAGAAAATGTCCTTGTAGACGATGTTAGTACCAAATACGATGCCGGCATGGTATGCTTTGTCATGGATTTTAACCAAATTAATGAGAAATGAGTGAAAAGATAATGAAACACTTTAGTAGCCTTAGCCTGAAAAGGGAAAGATACGTGATAATAATAACGGGAAGTACATGTAGGGGGATGGAACTTTGAGCACATGGCTTCTTGAGAAATGAGCAAAAGTTGTGTAGTAGTGAATATATTTTCTGAGAACAATATTAGATTGAAGAAAGAGATATAAGCATAATGGAAAAATTAGCTCATCGAGTAACTTTATCTTTTTAATTGGAGATATTTTATGTTTACCCATCTAATTCTAGTTGTATTTTTCCACTTTCTGAAATCAGACACCTAAAAGGTTGTATGAGTACAATTACTCCGTAGCTAGTGTGCTTATTGATTCTTCCCTGAATATCACTTGCCTTACTTGACACCTACAACTTCCCTTAAAGTGAAATCTTGCATTTTAGGAATGCTATGTGTATATAGCTTTGTTTAACCTATATTGAGTTAAGACTCTAATTGTGGACCATCACCAACAGTCCATTTTGTTGTTTATTTACTGTATGTGATGTTATCCCTGTAAAAGTAGCTCAGCGTGGCAATGAGTTTTGTCAAATGGTTGGATTTATTTGGCATCTCGTTGTAAATTCTGGATTGTCTAGGTGGGACCAAATGCCCACAAGATTGAGGAACACCGTCGGAAGTATGATAGGCTGCGCAAGGAAAGAGAAGAGAAAAAAATTGAGCGTGAGAGGCAACGTCGCCGTGCTGAAGCTCAGGTTCTCAATTTTGATATAGATATGATAAAAACAAAGCATGCCACAAAATGTTATGCATGTAATTTACTTGTTGCTAACTTGCTTATATATTTCCCAGGCTGCATATGAGAAAGCTAAGAAGCAAGAGCAATCATCCTCCAGTAGAAATCCTGGAGGCATGCCTGGTGGATTTCCTGGAGGTATGCCTAGTGGGTTTCCTGGTGGTATGCCTGGTGGGTTTCCTGGTGCTGGTGGCATGCCAGGTGGCTTCCCTGGTGGCATGCCAGGTGGCTTCCCTGGGGCCGGGGGCATGCCAGGAGGGGTGCCTGGAAATGTTGATTTTAGCAAAATCTTGAATGTAAGTAAATTTGGACGTTGATGTTTTTTTGTGCTTTTTAACTGTTTATAAGAAAACACACACACAAAAATGGATCCTCTCTTAAATTATGTGTCTATTTCACTTTCTATAAGCATTAAATATAAATAGATAGGATTATTTCCCCTTTTCTCTCACGATCACACGCACACAAGCTCACATATTCACATGTTTGGTCTTGATGTCAAATGTTGCTTGACATGTCTCTCAGGACCCTGATCTGATGACTGCATTTAGTGATCCGGAGGTCATGGCTGCTCTCCAAGATGGTAATTATCTGTTCTAATATCTAGTCCTATTGTTTTTCTTTCTTCATTAATTTTTTTAATTCTTAATTGAAACTCCAATATAAAGTGCCATTATATTTGCCTGGTTGCTTTTGGATTTAATCTCATAACTACTTTTGCATGGAATTGGATCCTTTGTATTTGAACTCGCAAAATTCTGCTTAAAACTCTGTTCTCTCTCTCTCTCTCTCTCACTCACTCACCTACTCATGTTATCTAGTTTACCCTACCTGGGCATTAAAGGCATTATGAAATTCGATGGCCTGGTTTACAGAGTTTCCGCAAGTTATTTTGTGTACCTTGAAACTTCTCACATACTTCACACTTGGTGTGATGTCCATAGAGATCATGGGGATCAATGATGGAATCTGTACTTAGATTTGTCATAACATTCGAAAAATTGCATGTCAATACATTTGATGTAAAAGAAAAATACATTTGAAAAATATCAGATTTAACTTACTATGCCGAAGAGATCTTTTATCATGAGATTGGATTTTAGTAAAATTTAGGAAACATCAAGTTTAATAGGAAGTCGGATGATGGCCGTGTTACGTTTAAACTTGTTGCTATATATAACCGTTTAAGCTATTTTGTCCCATTAAGTTATGAAAGAAAAGAGAACCAATCTTCCCTTTTAGTTTGATAGCTGATTCCTAGGAAGAATTAATTTGTCGATTATCAATTCCAAATTTTTTTCATTTCTCCTTTTTGGTTTGAGTGCAGTTATGAAGAACCCTGCTAATTTGGCTAAGCATCAGGCAAATCCTAAGGTGGCTCCTGTAATTGCAAAAATGATGAGCAAATTTGGAGGTCCTAAGTGATCACCTCTAGATGTTTGAGATTTCAGCATTCTAGGCCTCTGCCCTTGGATATTTAATGTTAATGATATTGCATTTTTCATTTTAATGGAATCGTGAAACCTTTTACTGTTTGTAAGGCCTGTTTCTTATGTGCTTATAGCTTCTGTTCTTGTTTATTTATCAACAACATAATGTTCTCTTGATTGATTTTGAATGATAAAGTTTATGTCTCTCTGTTCTAGGGAAAGAAAAAAAATATAGTTCCTTAGCTTGCTTGCATTTAAGCCATTGCTGTAGAAGTATCGTGTTATGCCCGGGGGCAAAGGTGATAGAAAATCGGTTACGTTTCGTGTATGTTGCCTGGGGGGACTATGAGATACGGTTTTATGCTGACTTACGGTATAATACCAGTAGCAACTACCAAGTACTTTGATCTATGAATTTGTTAATATAGATAAACTTCGAACTTCCACGATATTCATTTCAATTGAATGCATGTCAGTGAAAATTAAGAACAAATCAAAGATGTCTGAATAAATTGCTGTGTTTTTTTTTTGTTACGTTGGGTAGTGAATGTTGTACCTTTTGACTACTAATATTTGTGCTATTTGATTGCCCTGTGGGTTTTATTATTGTTAGTATATTAGCATATGCTCACGATTGAAGAGTATATAATTTAATAATGATATATTGGTATTGTAAATGAATTTTATACTATGAACCATGAATGTTTAATTATATTTTGTTATCTTATTATCACAATGTAAAGATGTTTTTAAGTTATATTAAATGATGGTGAAATAATAATATATGATTAAGTGATTGTATATAACTTGTTTAATATTAGTCTAAATCGATAGAGTAGATAGATTTTAAATATATGCTTAATCTTTTTTTTTTTTAACTTTTCACAAGTGATATCATGATGTGATAAAACGGTGTATGTATAATTGGGCATATAAATATTAAACTTATTTAATATTTAACATTAGTTTAATAACATTTTTTTATAAAAGAAATTTAGGGTGAGAGGTTGGTGTTTCAGTCCAATGTAGGAAATATTTTTGGGCTCTAAGAGTACTTACAAAAGAATTTACATTTATCTCACTCTAAGGGCATTAGTAGGGATTTGAAACTGCGACTTGTTAGATACGAGATATTGTCATGTTTTACCAGGTTAACCCCTTGAGGTTAATATCACTTTAATAACTATATATTGACAGGGTAATTAATTGGATAAAGATGTAAAATGTAATTGTGTTAGTTTTTATTATCTTGTCACATTATAAATAGATTTTTAGAGAATTTTATAAAATGTTAAAATGATGACCAAAAACTAGCAAAACCGAAGACCAGCTCCATGTTAAGGGGGAAATTGTTCATAAAGAGCTTAATAATATTGTAAATCCCTCACTCTTGCTAGTGAAGACTAAAACAATGACCCTTCATTAATATCGAAAGTAGAAGGGTCAAAGGTAAAAAGTAAAAAGAACCTTGAGGCACATTGAGAGCTAGGATGATCACATCCGATGCTTCTTCAAGGCTTGAAGATGATGATACAACAACATCCCCATGGCCTTGAGGTTGATTTTGGGAATCTGAGCCTAAAGATATTGTCGCTAAAAGTGTAAAAAGACTTAGGAAGCCTAGAAAGGAGTTGAGGAGTTCAAAACTTTGAAAGGAGAAGGCGAAATGTTTTCTAGATTCAACTATTTTCTATTTATCAGGAAATAAGTTTAAATTTTCAGAAGGGAAAGGGTTGTTGATAAAACAGATAATTGTTGATCACTAGACGTTTGAAAATCAAATCCCCAACTGACAAGACTATCATATAAAGTTAAGAGGAATGATTGAGCATATAGCTCAAGAGAGATACTCCCCCCGAAATGAAATATAAGAAAAAAAAAATACATGTATCTAGTCCAATTAGACTAGTACATGTATCGAGTCCAATTAGACTAGATATATGTACTTTTTTTTCTTATATTTCATTCCGAAGGGAGTAGGATTTTTTGTTACACCACTTCAACTTCTTCTTGATGATTTAGCCGAAGGATGCATGGGAGAAATTGATAAAACCCAAATATTAATTAGTTGGTAACACAGAAATCAATTAAATATAGCAGATGTGGAAGTTCGGTTGACAGGATTAGCTAAACAAAAGTTTAGTCAATGAATGATCGACTGACAGCTAATTAGCTGAATGCTAATATTTAAAAATATGATTAGTTGGCTTACAAATATTCTTTATGGGCTAGGACGCGTTCAAATTTGAAGAAATTATGAAGATAAAGAGGAAAAAAAAATCAAAGCTTATCTCCAAGCTCTTAAAACTAGGAGAAAGTGGTCGCAAATGAAGAGCCAACGAAAAAAGAGATCTTGGAGGCTAAAATCTCACATCATGGGCATGCTTAGGTTTTAGGAGTTTGATGTTAGTTAAGTCTAAGGCTGGCGAATCAATTAGTCGATCGATCAATGTACATTTAGTTGTTACAACTGTCAGTCACTTTGTAAAAACAAGTATGCAAGGGAGAACATGACATTATGTAGCTTATGAATTAGCTCTATAAATAGGACATGTAGATGTTTTTGAGACACTGTTTAATTAATCAAACAACCTATTTTTTTTCCTACAAACACTCGATGCTCTTTGGAGAAATTAAGAAATTTATCACTGAGAAACATAGTTCATTTCTCAGTGTAATCGACTGAATTTGAGAATCGTTATTGCCATCTTAATTAGTCAAATCTGTGCGACTGAGTTTAATATGCAGCAACAATTTCATTTCGTAATCTTTTTTCTAATTTTTCTACATAATTAAATAAAAAGAGAGAAAAATTTCAATTTTCTTTTTATTTATTTTCTCTCATACCAAATAATTAAAAAAATCATCTCATTTCTACTCTTTTTTTTTCATTTCATTTTCCTTCCATCCACTTTCTATTCTCCCACCTTCCTTCTGAAACTCATCTTTTCTTTCCTTCTTTTTTTGACGCAACATCCTTTCTTTCCTCCCACTTTTATTCTGAAACCCATCATCATAGTATATATATGAGCCAACCTTCTTCCAACACCCAGGTCGGGTTTTACGGGGAAAATGATTCGTCAACCATTGGTTGTTTGCACGTATAACACTCGCAAAACTTGCGAATTAACATTGCGTAGAAAGTGATTTTCACATGAGAACAATCAGTTTGAAGCTGTCTCATCTCATGATAGCCCATAGAATATCTAGGTCAGCCGTCTAACTCAAAATATGGCTTTTCCAACGTCCCCGTTTTCTCCAAGTCTGCCAAAAAATTTAGTATTGGGGTTTTTCACCGCTTGATTACTTCAGCAATTTAATTACTATTATAAGCACATGAAGACCATTGTGATGTAGACGTATCATTCGTTGGATTCTAACTTATGATTGAACTTTGAAAGCATTTAAATAATGTGGCTCTCGTTTACCACCGAATTCCAAGTGTACGTATAGAAAGAATCTCAACTGCATTTAACTCGTACTTAATTTGTAGCCTGTTCTTAAATTTTTCTTCCAAATTAAAATTAGCCTTGTTACAAAATTCCTTGTGTCATGAATGCCTTCTTCTGGAATTTCCCTCGTCGTCTAACCACCAATTACGCTTTGAAATTTTTGGAGTTTTGGTCTGAACTCTAATCGAAAGCTAAGTCTTTCAATGAGTTGAAAAAGTGTAAAACCTTCTCAAGCGTTCATATGTAGTTAATTAGTACTATTGCATAGTGTTTCTCTTAATTAGTGACGACCGCATTACTCATTAATTACGCAGTTACCGTCTCAAAATGATACACTATTACTTTCAGATGTAAGCTTAAACATATATATAAGAATATTCTTCGATAAGTAAGTAACATTAATCATTATTCTCTCATTATCTATGCTAGAATTAATGACCATAGAATGTGCTTAGTAGGTTGTAAGCCACTACCAAGCACTATTATTTCGTGGAATTCTCCTCGTTTATAGGAATTCTTAAGAAATCAAATAACTCAGTGGAGAAATTAACCTTGTTAGATATAAGGTATATATGTTAATGAGTGTCTTTAGACTATATTCTCGTCGTGGAGGTGTATCTGATAATGAACTCACGACTGCTACAGTAATATTGTTTCGGATAGTTCCAACTTGCAAGCAATGCCACCCTTAGTTAATTAGCTTATACATCATTGCTACATGTCACTCTACTTCGTGTACCTAACTCCTATATTGATAGTACTCAATGATAATCCGTGTGACTGAATGTTTTCATAAATTTAATTAATTTGCGTCCCTTGGCTATACCAATTGTTTAAGTTTGGAACTTTTATGTTTTTTTAATTTATTGATTTAATCAGTTCAACAAGCTATGTCGGTTGATCATGATTCATGAGGGTACGCAATGGAGTATGAAATAGTTTACTTTGTAGATTGTACAACATTGTTTGACGACGTTTAAATTAATCGTCTTCTTCAATATGGGGAAATTATACGTGTTTGGCTCCTACGGGCTACGGATCATGAAGCAAGTCATATAAAGTGCCTTGCAAGTCAATATAGTATTTGATTTGAATACGATTTAGACACGTAGCGCTCTAAATTGGATATTTGGATAAGATTAGACCAAATTATTCAATTTTAATAACCCTTAATACCATTTTGTTCCCTTAATTTATTTTTGAGAATCAATTTAATCCTTTAATTATTTTTTGGGTTAAATAACTCCTTTAAGTTTTTAAGATGGGTCAAATAGGTCATTTTCGACCAAAAAGTTTTTAAGTTGACCAAATAGGTCCTTTAAGTTTTTAAGTTGGGCCAAATAGGTCCTATGTGGCAATGACTCATTTGGCCTAACTTAAAAACTTAAAGGACCTATTTGGCCTAACTTAAAAACTTAAAGGACTTATTTGGCCAGAAAAATAGTTAAAGGACTTATTTGGCCTAACTTAAAACTTAAAGGACTTATTTAGCCGAAAAAATAGTTAAAGGATTTATTTGGCCTAACTTAAAACATAAAGGACTTATTTAGCCCAAAAAATAGTTAACGGACCAAATTGAACTTCAAAAATAAGTTAAGAGATCAAAATGGTATTTAAGTCTTTTAATAATGATTAAATTGTGGAATTTCATATGTACCAAAAAAAATTGTGGAATTTGACTATGAGAGATTCACTGAACAGGAAAAACAGTTGATTCATAGTTATTGATTAAAAAAATTAACAAATAAGATTTTTTATTATTTTTCTTAATTTATAAAGGGAAATCGTTGGAGCTTAGCAAATTTGAAAATTAAAAAAAATAATCACAGCGAGTTATTTAAAGTCTTAATAAAACTATTGCTAATTTAAAAATAAAATAAAATAACTCTATTTTTCATAGACAAGAGAATGTATTGAAATATAAACCAAAAAACCCAAGCACAAGATGTGCCTAAATTCAACAAAATGAGGTCTTAATACAGGAATAAGTTCTGTAAACCAACCAATGCAGAAACCAGAAATTGCATCAAATTAAACAAAAGGGAAAAGACTATTGACCACCTCAATACACAATCAAAAACAGGTCCAAGGTTTATCCGCTATAGAGATCTTTGTTATGGGTGAGATACGGAGGAGCTTTGCCTCCTCAAAGGTATTCACATTCTTAATTCTTTTGGCAATTGCCTTTTGATAGGATTCCTACCTGAATGAATTTATTTCGTAGGAGGATAATCTCCAAGGTCTCAGGAGTTACATGTATCTTTTGTGGTGCCCACCAAGACTCTGGCTTGTATTTGTTTATTACTTGTGAGTTCTCCATTTTTGTGAGTTCTCCATTTTTGTGTGGTATGATAGTTTGAGGTGGTTTGGGGTGGTAATTTGTGCTACCTCGGGATATTTTTAAGTTGTATCTTCTCTTTTGCTCATTCGGGATTGGGACGCGAGGCAAACAACTCGATCGTGGGGGCTATTTGGGAGGTGGTGGAGGGGATTCAAATTTTATCTTGGAGGTGGTTCCTGACTAGAGATAGGTTTGTGCATCTCTGTATTACGAGTGGTTTGTGGTCTTCTCAACCTATGTCTGTGTGTGCCAAAATTGGTATACAGTATACTTATATTTTCAATTACTTCTTTTATAAATTACAAATATGATAAATTCAATTATTAGATATTTATCTTAACATGTATATAATACTTTAAATAATTTAGACTTGAATATGCATGTAACCTAATATTGGATATTTACTTATTGAGTAGATCAAGTCTGCAAATTTTTATAAAATGTTTGATACTTAGTCAAATAACTTCAATTCAATATATAATATATTTTCTAAATACAAGTAAAATATCGACTATAAGATTCTATAACTATGAATATCCAATTTATCAAAAAATTTGTATGCATGATCGTTAAAATAATATGATAATATTCAATGGTAACAGTTCTACGAAGTATCAAATATTTTTAAAATTTTATAAAAATTTGCCTCGATAAAAACTTTTAATTTGACGGCTAGTTTGGTGAAATTTAATTCTCACAAAGAGTTATTAAGCAGAGTAAATTAATCTCCATCATATATATATATGAGGAAAGATCAAATTACATCAGTGTAATACTTGGAAAAACTCACTGTTGGATCGAAAGATTTTATCATGTAGATCATATTTATAAAATTTTACATTAATCTAAAATCATTCGATCGATATGTCATTAAGATATGTGAAGATTAACGTCTTATGCACTTTTACTAAACAATATTAATCTTATGCATCTCAATGACATATCAAATGAATTTAGATTAATGTAAAATTTTATAGATATATATGATCTATGTGATAGTATCTTTCAATCTAATAATGAGTTTTGTACATGGTATCCGGTACAAAGTTATTGAATAGTATAACAGTACCCAAGTACTAGTGTAATTTGATCTATCTATCCGTTGACGAAGCTGATATGAGAATAGAGCGATCTAGAATTAATAAGACGTACACGAAATATCGAAATACAACCTCCTTGTCAAAGATACTAAATCAACTTGGTGGTATAATTTACAAGGGCATGCACCCACACACACACACACATATATTTAGTCAGGATCTGTTGATATAAGGTGTCAAATTTAACATATTTACATCTTCAATAACTCTTTGAAGAATGCAAATTAAATCAATTAAGTCATTGAATCATCTTATATTATGTTGATGATCATGTATACAAACTTTCAAACAATTTTGACATTCATAGATATATGATCATTTAATAATAGATATATCTCATGTTTTTTTTTAAAGGGAGGGGGCGGAGTCGAACACACGACCCAAAGGTATCTCGCTTGGTTTGACATGCGCCAACTGCGCTACTAGCTCGGGATTTTACTCATGTTTTAAATGATATATTATACGTTAAAATAAAGTGATACGACGAAATACCAAATAATTTTAAAATTCTATGAAATCTTATAGACTTAATCTACTTGACTAGAACTTTCAATTCAACGGCTTGATTGATCTAATTTGCATTCTTTAAAGAGTTATTAAAGGTGCATACATATATATACACACGCGCGCGCGCGTGCGCGCGCGCACACACACACACACACACACACACACACACACACACACACACACACACACACATATATATGTATGGGTTAAGATCAAATGACCCTAGGTGTCAAACTTAGCATAATAACACCTCTAATAACTTTGTGTATAATGCAAATTTTGCCAATCCAACCGTTGAATTAAAAGTTCTTAGTAAGTAGATTCAACTTATTAAAATTCATAAAATTCTAAAATTATTTGATACTTCATCGGATCACTTTATTTTGACGTATAATATGATACTTAAAATATAAGTAAATGTGTACTATTAAATTACATGACTACAAATGTCCAAATTATCTAAAAATTTGTATATATGATTATCGAGTTAATATAACATGATTCAACGGTTGGATCAGGAAAATTTATATTATACACAAAGTTATTAGAGGTGTCATTATGCTAAGTTTGACACCTGATATCATTTGATCCTGGCCCTATATATGTATATATTGATTTGATGTCTTTTGGGTATTAAACATTTGATATCCAGCGCTATTCATATTTTTCTTGTGAAAATGATATGTCGAAAATATATAAAATCTAGTCCTAAATTAATAATGATTGATCCTCATATATCAAATATGTTAGTTATAAAATAATTCGTAGGCCTTTATATAATAATTTAAGCTTTAATTTTAAGAGAATCAATTTTTGAAATAATAGAGATCAAAAGATCAGGAGTGTGCCAATAATTTAGAGAGATTTTCTTGACCGTATATATATCTACTTAGCCTTTGCTCTTCTAGGAATGCTGATCATCTCTTGTGGTTCAGTATTAACAAAGTACGAAAACATATTTGATTGCTCCCTAATTTCTGTTTGTTCACATTTGTTGTTTTCCCCATATATGACTCTATGTGCCCGCTATGTGCTTTGTGATGTGAAGTAAGGATAGATGAGGCACATACAATTAAGTAGTACACTATCAAATAGTAGGTATATCTGAAAGAAAATGAGTATTGATATATGTGAGCCAAAGAAATCCTTGTTTTGTCCATTCTTTTTTATGTTGATTTTATTTATTTATTCACATATCGTTCAAGAGTTTCACAATAATTTCTAACAATATTCTAGGATAAACTCTCATGTCATTTTAAATTTTGAGCCTAAATCAACCTTACAAAATCAAGAAGATGAAAAGTGCTCAAGTTTTATAAGCACTTATTGAACGCTATCTCTAATCAACGTGAAACCTAGGTTTTTTCCGATATACCACATAACATTACCTAATTGGTTTTAACATCAATATCAATCCCTTTTAACATATCTTCATGATCTATCTTCTAAAGATCTGAATAGTAAAATCAATCTTAACCATTTATTCTTGAGCCCTTTAAGTCATCCTTCCAAATATGTTGAAGTCGTGGCTTATTGAACTGCTTATAAATACGGTCATACATGAACGTTTGTCACATAAAATTTCCACAATTCGCATTAATGATAGCCGGTTCATGGATGCAGTAAGGTACTCCCTTAGTCCTATTATAAGTGTCATATTAGTAAGTTTCACACATATTAAGGAAAAGTTATAAAAGAATGAAAGAATGTAACAATTTTGTAAAATTATCCTTATTAACTATTACTCCCTCTTTTACTTTTTATAAGCCCCTTTTAGAAAAAAAATTGTTAGCTAATTATAAACCTATTTTCAAATTACAAGATATATTAATTACTTTTTACCAAAAATACCCCTAATTAATTGCATAGTATTTAAAAATCCAAGACATGTATTAATTAATTAAAAGTATGATTGAAGGATAAATTTGGAAAAACATACACATTATAGACAATTTAATTATGCTAACTACTTTTCTTAATATGCGTTTTTTTGTCTAAATAGGCTTATAAAAAGTAATGAAGGGAGTAGGTATTAACAATTGTCATAATGCATAGTAGAGTATAATGACTTAAGAACAGTGTATTCATTATTAATTTGAGGGTAAAATTGAAAATAATAATAATTAATATTACATTAAAAACCTAATATGACACTTATTTTGGGTACTATTTTTTTTTTTACAAATGTGATAATTATAATAGAACGGAGGGAGTAGTAGTTACAATTTTTAATGTGGAAAAAAAGAAGAAAAACAAAATTGTGGGCTTTTGAATCTCCAGAGATCATTGTCCATACCCACATATTAGGAATGTAGGTAGTAATAGTTTTCTAGGAGCATCAAACAGCTATAGTTTCATCACATCAACTAGCAATCGCCCACACCGTATCATGATCCGCAGCTAATTAATGGACACACATATATACGTAGTGATGACGAAATGTTTGAGTAAGATTGAAATCAGGACAGTGGATATGTAAAGGAAAAAAAATGTTAATTAAAAGCATAATCATTTTACGCATATAATTTTATTACTTTTTAGGATACTTATTACATAAACCCCCGCCCTTCGGGTCACCCATCTTTCAGCATCACCCATTTTGTTCAGCTAGGAAACACCAGAATATCCCAATTAGTTCCCACATACCTTTCACAACCCATGGTGGAGCCCCCCAACCTTCTCCTGTTTCTCTCTGCCTCCTGAGAGTTTTATAATTTTTTAAAAATGCACATTTTTATTGTATATATAATATAATATAAATAATCTATGCCTTTATATAAAGGTGGGTGTGGGGATTTTGGGTCATTACTAGGTAGTGTTGGTGAGACTTTTTGCATTAGTTTGAGAGTCTTGCATTGGTTAGGTAGGTGATATGGGGAGACAACCTTGTTGTGACAAGTTGAATGTGAAGAAAGGACCATGGACTGCTGAGGAAGACAAGAAGCTCATCAACTTCATTCTCACCAATGGCCAGTGCTGTTGGCGTGCTTTGCCCAAACTTGCTGGCCTTAGGCGTTGTGGCAAGAGTTGTCGTCTTCGTTGGATTAATTATCTTCGACCAGACTTAAAGAGAGGACTCCTCACAGAAGCAGAGGAGCAGCTTGTTATCGATCTCCATGCCCGTCTTGGCAACAGGTTAATCATTTATTATTATATCACAAGCTCCTCAGCTTCATGCACTGCCTTATCTTTGAGCTATATATATATGCTCAACACTGAACTGTGAGCGATTTAGTCCATGGCTCTGTGATTCACAAGTCTAAACTACTAATAATGTTGAAGGTGGTGGTGGTGCATTTTATAAATTCATGTCTTAAACAAGGCTTACTTGAGACACAAGCAATTGAATACTTGTTCTGTTTACTTACTAGAATATATAAACATATTTATAAATTTGAAGATAGTAATAGGATCGATTCTTAATTCTCATCTATTCTTAACTCTGTGAGCTATAAATAAATTGTTAATAGATGCATGCCAAATGACGTATAAATTTTAAAATCAGATGTTTGTTGGCCTATCAGATATTTGTTGACAAAAAAAAAAATGTTATTAAATTGGAGCTGATATTCATGGTTGAAGAATTTAATAAATTTGTCATTCTTAATAATATTATAATTCAGTTGAAGATTTTACCAAAAGTAATTACATGGTTAATTTGATTATGAGTACATATCTTTGATACCAAGAAATATCACCACGCCAAGCTTATCTGTAAATGTTGCTACCTAACCTAAGCTAATAATGGGATTTGATATATGGTTGATTAATGTCTCAGGTGGTCCAAGATTGCTTCAAGGTTACCCGGTAGAACAGACAATGAGATTAAAAATCATTGGAACACCCACATCAAGAAAAAACTGAATAAGATGGGTATTGATCCAGTTACTCATGAACCTCTCAATAAGCAAGCTGCATCCCAGAATAGTAGTAGTAGTAGTAGCAATAGTTCATCCCCTGCCCCTGCAGAGCATTTGCCACAACCTTGCAATAACCATGATCAGGTGAAGGAAATTGATGGGGTTGTTTATAACTCTGAGGAGAATTCAATTTCAAGCACATCCCCAGCTGAAAATTCTTGTGGAGAAGAATCCCTTTTGCTAGATAGCATTTGCAGTGACGACTCTCTACTGAATAGCTTATGGTTGGATGAAACTCCACCGGTGGAAGCACTATGGGACACTACACCACCACCTATAGCAGAGAATGACATGAGGTTTGTGCCATCTTGGGAGGATAATTGTGCTTGGCTATTGGACTGTCAGGACTTTGGTATTCATGATTTTGGGTTTAAATGTTTCAATGAGATAGAGTCAAGTGCACTGCAAACTATAGGGATGAAGGAAGAGAAGCATTAGATTAGCATGAAGTACATCTGGTATTGGTAACTGGTAAGATGTCAAATTTGTACATGTCACAAAATACCATGGGGCTCAGATTTAAGCTCTCTGTGTTGAGTTTTTATCTAGCTAGTATTTTACAGAATGTTGAGTATTTTACAGAATGTTCTTGGAAGGTGGAAGGCGAACTTTTCCTCTTATTATGAGGTTCCTTGCCAACCAAATCACAAAAATGATAGCAAACCAAATATCATTGAAATGGCACAAGCATACTTTCTTCCAATTGCTGTAATTTTATGTGTACGATGGGGACAAAACAAGTGTGAAATGTCAAAGTAATAGTGGGTTCTAAAACCTATTGTACAAAGATGATTTCTTTGAAAATAATGGTAAAGTCTTGTGTGATTATAAATTTTGTTGTATTCTCTTCGTTTCCTATTTTCTGTTACATTAGAGATAGACAGACAGAGAGGTAGAGGACTTTAGAAATATTGTTTCAGTTTTATCTAGAAATAGTTTTTTCAAAAAAGAAATGCTTTCCCCAAACTGTCACAATTTTTTAATAAAAATCCAAAAACACAATCACTTGTGAGAAGAAGCCATATTGTTCCTATTTCTTGTAGCGGCTGATGTTAGAATTTTTTCTAATAAATTCTGGTGGGCTACAATCGATTGTTTTTTTCGGTTTTCCAAAAACGAACTAATTTTATGATCCATGTGATGATGCTTAGGCCCGCTAGTTAAGTGATCAATTGTTAATGGGTCTAGACACCTAATATTGATCTGTGTAGGAGACAGTGTAGACCTAACCACTTGACCCATGATGGGAGGTGTATAGGGTTAATAAATAACTTGATTAGTTGCTCGCTCTACGATTTGCCCCATTGAAAACTGAGATCCCAAAGTGTGTAAACAGGCAAAAGAAGACTTGGTTTTAATTCTTTCAGGAGCTCTACGAGAAAGAGACGATTCTCGGTAACCGTGATCATGTCTTCAACAAGTAAGAAATGAGAGCATGCAATCATTGACCCTGTACCATTGAACCAAATTGAACAGATTACAATATCCAGAAGCAGAGGAAGAGCATGCAGGAAGGGGACAAAAATTGCATAATTCATTCCAAATTATGTTCAATTTTGTAATAGCTAGTAACAGATAAATCCCCTTGCTTAAGAGAGTACAATTCAATATGTAATTGTGAAATACAAACAAAATCCCCATGAGAGAAGCGATTGCTTAATTCTTCCAAACCTGATAGGCAGTGTCAATCCATAGAACACTTGTGGCAATTTCTGTAGTCATCGAGTGATGCAGCCACGAAAGAACAAGAGTATTGCAGCGCTTCTAGACTCTAAAATGAGGATCAAAAGGCGAAGGTTTTAGAATCGAACCATCCACAAAGTCAAATTTGTTCTTCATTTGAAGAGCATTAGACATGGCTCTAACCCAACCATGATAATTGGAGGCCTCTAACAGAGGAGAAACTAGAACAAGGGGGGTTTCATTCATATGAATATAGTAGGTATCAAGAGGATCTTGAAGAGTATGATCCGATTTCAGTTGAGAAGGAGTGCGTTTACGCACTGGTGAGGAACAAGTAGAACTCGCATCAGGAGGTGAATCGACATATCTAAGGTTTTGTCGAGAAACAGAAAGAAATGAAAGAAGAAAGGCGATCAGATGCGGACAAGGAAATCGCAACAAGAAATCGTTACAGAAACGAGATGGTGAAATGCAGATGAAGAAGCATGGAAGATCTCGAAGAAAATCGCGAAACGAAGAAGAAGATTGTGAAGAACAGTGTTCGCAAGGTGACGGTTATGCAATGGTTACGCGAGAAAGCGAGAGAAAATCAGAGAAAAATTACGGAAGATGTAACTGCTAATACCATATTACAACATGTAAATGGTAAAAAGGGTTGATTGTATTGATCAATCAAGTATATACACATCTCAACATGAGATTTATACTAACAGCTAACTCAATTTAACAAACTAACTAACTAACTATAATTTACAAAAATAAACAGAGTTTATTTAATCTAATACGAGAGGTAGTAGTATTTATCTAGCTAGTATTTGTGTTGAGTTTTTATCAAGCTAGTATTTTTCAAAATATTATTGGAAGGTGGAAGATGAACCTTTCCTCTTAGGGAAATGCTTGTTGTCACGAGAAGCAACCTTCCGAGAGAATCACGAACGATGTGGCACCCAAAACGGAATTTAGCATAATAGCAGCAAATAGAGAAATGCTGGAACCCAAAACAGAGAGACCCACCATCATCACATTCCCTTTCCTCCTCTGATAATTGAAATCATGCCAGCCATATTTAGTTTCATTGTCAATTAATTCATTGGGTTTGGTTAAGGGAGTCTGTTGTTGTGGGTTTTGAGATCTTGCTATTGTTATTGCTATTGAATTCAACTTTCGGGGAGTGAACACGGGAGAAAAAGAAGGAGCCTGAAGGAAAGCTTGAGGAGAACCGGAGAAGACGAAGATCACGTTCAAGAACCTTGTGAGGTCACCAAGAAACCCAAAATAAACAATTTATTAGTTCTAGGCTTTTTCCCCCATTTTCGTTTATGTACCTTTTCTGGGATACCCAAAACCTAGGTTATTATTCTCCCCACCCTCTCTTCTTTGTTATTTTTAGTCTTTGTTCTTCATATGATTGGGTAATATGAATTCAGATTTGGGACTGTAATATGATATTTGATTCTTAATCTTCTTTTGCAAAAATTAAAAAAATTAAAAATAAATAAAAATAAATTCAACTTTCGTTTGGTTGGGGCTCAGGGAAAGGATTGAGTAGTCATGAGAATGTAGAAAAGACAAAAAGTTAGAGAGGGATGAGGAGATCGGAGCAGAGTGGCAATACCATAACCATCTTCGACTAGAAATTCAGAAAATTGAAGGTGTGGTGGTCACAGTTGTAGGTGGAAAGGAAAGAGAAACACTTGAAGGAGAGAGAAAAAGATTATCTGGCGAAGGAGGATATTTCTCAAATCTGTTAATGACGTGTCCTTTTTTTCCATTCTCAAACACGTCATTCGCGATGTTCGTGAGAAAATTAGCTCGCGACATATAGCAGCATTGTTCCTCTTATTTCCTTGCCAACCAAATCACAAAAATGATAGCAAGCCAAATATCATCGAAATGGCAAAAACATACTTTCTTTTAATTGCTGTAATTTTATGTGTATGTTAGGGATAAAACAAAAACTTGAAATTAATTTCAAAGAAACCTATTGTACAAAGATACTTTGAAAATAATGGTAAGAGATCTTATGTGATTAGAAATTCTGTTGTATTCTCTTCATTTCATGTTTTCTGTCACATTAAAAATAGATAGACAGAGAAGTAGAGAAAAAAGATAGAGGTGGAGATTAGTATTAACCATGCACTTTGATCGAGCCTGCAGGTGTGGCGCATATGCTGATGGCTAGAATTAACATTTTGACATGCAAATAAAGCACATTAGTGCTAGTGTTGATCACATGGACAATAATTCTCTTTTTCATTCGGATATTCTTTTTTCCCCTACTAAGATGACGATTCTAAGCATTATGTGAGACTACCATCTGGTGAGCGTGCACCACACACAAATAATGCGTCTAGAGTGTTATCTGCATTGCGGCATGGATAGTGTGCGCCTAAGAACACGTTATCTGAATAGTAGAGGTATGTCCACACAAACTTTATTTGAGTCTCACCTCAATAACGCTTGTGTGAGCATGAGTTACCTGAAGTTTTCATTCAGATAACGAGTGTTCAAGCAAGAATTATCTGAAGCTCATTTAGATAATGTTTGCGTACACACGTGTTATCTGAATGAGATTGGATAATGTTTTCTCAAATAAGCATAGCGTTAGCAGAGTGAGTTTTTTTAAAAGTATCTTTCAACCACGAATCTACACCTCGTTTAGTTTTTCTAATAAGATAAAATTTTAGGGTAATGGGATGGCAGTCCAAGGCAGGAAAATCTTTCGAGCTCAGTGAAGCCTTACGAAGGGAAATACATTTAATCTAAGGGACTAGTGGAGACTTTAACCCACAACATATCGGATACAAGCACTGTTATGCCCCCACTATACCAATATCTTGGGGTTAATCTAACCTGACTTTTGAATGAAAAACAATGCCATGCTAAAGGTTAATTTGGAAGTTACCATTTTTGGAAGCGAGCTTAGCAAACAAATTATATGATAATTATTTTTTAATTATTTAATCCTTAACAAATAATTAAAGGACACTTATTAAGGTTTAACACTTTAATATTTGTTTATTCACTTCGTCATCATTTTGGCAGTTGACATAAACTAAAAAAAAGAAATTAAAGCAGTGTCTCTGCACTCGGTAAACAACGAATTGCAATTCAAGTAATTTTCTGAATCATCACCAAATATGCCCCCATTCAATTTAGTGGTGCTTAATGCTCATGATAACCCTCCAAGAAGAAGACAACACGATTAGCAAACACAACCCAAAGCCTAACATCCATAAAGATTATATTTTCGTTCCACTTGGTTATCAGCAAAGAACGTTGCAAAGCTTTCGATTTCGAAAATTGAACAGTTGTGTCTTTTCTTCTGCTGAAGTGTTGTGCACTTTGAGCTGGCATATTATAATTTGCTCCTTGTCATTTTTCTCAAAGAATGGCTATTTGGCTATTATAGGCACATTAGCTATGTTTCATATGATAATATAGGTTTATGTCTTAATATAGGCTTTTCAAAAAAAAAAAAATATAGGTTTATGTCACCATGGATATTCTTGCGGTACAAGTTGGCAGATATTGCAAATCAAATTGCTCACCAAGTCAAACAGGTGGCAACACCATATAATGTCTTTTTTTTTTTTTACAAAACCATATAATGTCTTAATACATAAATAAATTAAAATTGAAAAAACTTTATTTCTTGTTACGCTTATGCATACCTTATTGCTGTAGCCTTGCTGATTTAGTGATAATTTTCGTGGTGTATTTGGATTTGCATCGGAAGAAGTCAAAATCATACTTAATAGGCAAAGGTATCTTGCTTATTGTGTCGTCATATTCGAAAAAGAAATACAACTTATTGTAGAACTTAATTCAAGCTTTACAAGAATAAACAATTAATACTTACTTTTTTTGGAATAAAATCACCTAGAGCATTTCATACCAAATTATTATTATTTTTTGACAGATCATACCAAATTAAATTTGAAAAGAGTTAAATATGTTTTTCAGTTATCTAATCAGCAAATTTATTTGTTGTATTGATCTTCATATAAAGTTTTTTCCATTTTCATCCCTCGAATATCCAAAATTATTGCATTTATTGCCAACAGACATTCGTTGCGATGTCTTACTCTTACAGGCATACAATCAAGCATCTGAATTGCACCCAATACAATGATGCATATATGGGTATTAATATATTGTTCGTCCTATAAACTACTTAATTTTAAAATTCTTATAAATTTTCTCCAATTTCATTCCTGCGTGATCTAAAATGCTCATTTATATCCCTATATATCAGCAATTTTTGGTTTTAGTTCTTATATATTTTGTATATTTCATATGACACTTCTTTTACTTTCTTCTCCCATAAAATGACTCCATGATCAATCAAAATACCAAAAATATTACTAATAAATAATAGGCTAAAATACTGTTTTAGTCCCTTATATTTATTTTAGGTTGTATTTTAATCCCTTATGTTTTATTTGTTCCGAATTGGTCCCTTACGTTATAAAAGTTATATCAAAATGGTCCTACCGTTAGTAACACCGTCAAAATGCTGAGTTGGCACGTTGGGAGACCAAATTGAAACAAACAAAAAAACATAAGGGACCAAATTGGCACCAAATTGGTCATTCTCTTATGTTTTATTTGGTGCCAATTTGGTCCCTTATATTTTTTTTTGTTTCAATTTGGTCCCCCAACGTGTCAACTCAGCTGCCAACTCAGCATTTTGACGGTGTTACTAACGGTATGACCATTTTGGTATAACTTTTGTAACATAAGGGGCCAATTCGGAACAAATAAAACATAAGGGACCAAAATAAAACCTAAAATAAATATAAGGGACTAAAACAGTATTTTAGCCTAAATAATAATACTAAATAATGAAGAATAAGGCTTATTTATTAGCTAGAGCTGGAGGGAAAAAAGATAAATATAATGATTCACTATGCTATATTTGTGGTAATATATCACTCATATTGTAGGGGCTCGACACGGAACTACTACGGTTTGAGAAAAATCTTAACAAATATTTAGTTGTGGTTCTGTCTCATGTATAGAAATTTGACTTTTAGGTAGTAGTTTCGCATATAACCGGTACTTAGAGCAACTTTAGCGGCAGAGCTAAAGTTGCGTTGCTTGCAAATAAAAAACAATAAAAAGTCAAAAAAGTATTCTGCTCAATTCAAATAAAACAAAGCACATTAGTTTGCTGACACTGGGTCCCTCAATTCCATTTTGTATGTGTCTGTCTCTCTCATGTCTCGTTTGTTACCCGTTCTTTCTGTTGTTGGCGATGACAAAAAATAGAGGACGCACAAACAGACGTGGCACTGATCCGTACGCTACGTGTAAAATAACAAACACACAAAATTTTTAAGACACGCCGTTAAAGATGCCCTTAGTGTCATGTAACCTTGGCTAATAGTTCATGGACATAATTGCTATTGTTTTCTGTAAACTTTTAGCTATTGTTGGACAAAACAACTACCTATGTGCGTTCGTCAGCGCATAGAGCATATATTCTTTTGATGTTTTAAGTGACTATACGTTCACAAAGGACACGTTATAAGTTCATAAGGGCACATTATGTTTCTAAATATTTATAAGAGTAAAATGCATTTTGCCCCCCTCATTTATATTGTTAGGTACCAGAGTAACGGAATGGTGTCACACAGCTAAAATAAGAGACGAGAAAATAAGGAAATGAACACACAAAATTTACGTGGAAAACCCTCAACAAATAAGGGAAAAACCACGGGACAAGGCCAGAAGAATTTCACTATGTGGGAAAATATTACAAGAATACCTCTCACAAAATACCTCACAAATACTCTCACAATACTCAAATTGAGTATAAGAAATAATAAAAGGAAGAAGAGAAGAAGTGATTGGGATGAATAAAAATGAAGCTTTGGGGTTGTTTTTATAACACCCAAGAACCAAGCCAAAGATAAAACCCACCGATGTGGGACTTGGCTTCAACAATTCTCCCACTTGAAGATTTTGATTGAGCCAATCATATCTTCACACCACTCTTTCTGCCTTGCCATTCCATGTAAACTACGTTTACGATAGGCCATAGGAGGATCGACACCAAATAAACTTGTCGGCATTGATCGGCCGTCATCACATCCGCTAGGTTATCTTTGGTGTGAATCTTTGCATATCCACGGTTCCTTTCTACCACTTCACGAACAAAGTGATACTGGGTATCTATATGCTTTGTCCTGGAATGAAATGGATTCCTTGCAATGTGCAAGGCACTCGTATCACAATACACAGTAATCATCATTGTTTGTGCGAGAGTTCCTCCATTAAACCTTTAATCCGGATAGCTTCCTTGTAAGCTTGGGTAGCTGCCATGTACTCGGCCTCGTAGTAGACAAAGCTACAGTGATGTAACTTAGATAACTTGACTCACGCTCCATTGCAATTGTGAATACATACCCGAGTAGATTTCCTTTTATCAAGATCACTGCAAAATCTGAATCAACATAACCCACGACAATGAATTTTGATCCTCCGTAACATAATGCAACATCGAGGTTCCTTTGATGTATCTAAGGATCCTCTTACTTGATATTCAATGCTCTCTACCTGGATTTGCCATAAACCGACAAACCGCTCCCACTGCTTGTGCAATGTCTGGTCTTGTACATATCATGGCATACATAAGGCTTCCCACCGCTGATGCATACGGTACTCGAGACATTTCCATCCTCTCCGCTTCATTGCTAGGACTCATACGTGAGGATAATTTAAAATTGACAGGAAGCGGGGTAGAAATTGGCTTACAATCTTGCATGTTGAAGCGCTGCAAGACCTTCCTTAGATAATTCGTTTGAGAAAGCCAAATCTTCCTATCATTTCTATCTCGTTGAATTTGCATCCATAAAATCTTGTTTGCGGGTCCCAAGTCCTTCATATCAAACTCCCTAGCCAACTGTGCCTTTAATTCCTGGATTCGATCTTTGTTGGGGCCTACCACCAACATGTCATCCACATACAACAGCAAAATGATGAAATCATTATCATCAAACCTCTTGTAGTACGTACAATGGTCTGAACTCAGTCTGTTGTAACCAAGGCTAATTATGAAGGAATCAAATCTCGTGTACCAACATCTGGGCGCCTGCTTTAGACCGTACAGAGATTTGGTCAACCTACAAACCAAGTTTTCTTTTCCTTGTTCTTTAAAGCCTTCTGGTTGAAGCATTCAAGCTCTCCATGAAGAAAAGCAGTCTTTACATCCAACTGTTCAAGATGTAAATCAAATGCAGCACACATTGCCAACACTACCCTGATAGTAGTAAGTCTGACAACTAGAGAAAATATCTCGTCAAAGTCTATCCCTTCTTTCTGAGCATAACCTTTGACTACAAGTCTGGCACGATACCGTTCCACTTGATCATTGCCGTCTCGTTTAATTTTGAACACCCATTTGTTCCCGATGGCTTTCCGACCCTTTGGAAGTTCAACAAGTTCCCAAGTCTTATTTCTATGTAGGGCTTCCATTTCTTCTGCATTCTTTGTCATCCATTGAGAAGCATCAATCGTTTCAACGCTTCTTGAAGAGGCGATGGTTCACCTTCTTCGGCCAAAAGGCGGTATCCATCATGGCAGCCATAACATAGTCCGAGTGTCATGATGGTGCCGTTATCGGCGTGTTGATCGTCGAACTCCTTCATCATTGACCTCATCTGGTTCTTGTTCTATGTGCTCGTTACGCCCGGAAGAATCATCTTCTTGAGTCTTTCTCTCCAACCGCACTATAGCGATCTCCTTGGAAATCTTTGTCATTTTTACGCTCACTTTGCAATTCATTTTACGCAAAGACTACATCTCTGCTAACAATAAGCTTGCGGGTAGTGGGGTCCCACAAGCGATACCCCTTGACATTGTCAAAGATAACCCAAGAATATACATTTTACGGATTTTGGATCCATTTTTGTTCTTTCTTGGGAGTTGTACATTACGTGCAGGACATCCAAACACATGTAAAGAAGAATAATCTACCGGCTTTCCTTTCCACATCTCCATTGGTGACTTCAAACCAATCATTTGTTGATGGCGATCGATTTATCACGTAATGTGCGGTTTTGATCTTCGCCAAAAAGATTTGGCGAATCCCGATGTTCTCAAAGATAGCTCTTGTTCTTTCTAGGAGAGTCCTGTTCATCCGCTCTGCTACACCATTCTGCCGAGGTGTATGTGCAGCGATGAATTGTCTCGTAATACCCTCTTGCTTGCGAGAATGATAGAAAGTTACCATCTACATATTCTCCTCCATTGTACGTCCTCAAGCACTTGATTTTCTTCCCGTTCAAGCTCTACTTGTGCTTTGAACTCCTTGAATCTGAAACACATCCGACTTCTTCTTGATTGGGTACACCCACAATCTCTGGAGTAGTCATCAATGAATGATACAAAATACTTTGCTCCCCATGGATGTTTCCGCGACTCCCACACATCAGAATGTATCAAGTCTAGTATGCGTTTGTACAGTAGCTACTTTTGCAAATTTCAATCTATCTCGCTTACTTGCCACCACGGTGCTCACGGAAGGGTAAAGTTACCGTCTTGAGCAGGGTAAGAGATTTCGTTCGCAAGAACTTTCAAGCCACGTTCGACATATGGCCTAGCTGCGATGCCACATCATCGTTGATTCTTCATGGCTCGTTGATGCAACCGATGCATCCGCCTCTTGCAACGTATCTCCCAAAAGCATGTATAGATTGCTTGTGATCTTTTTCGCTTTCATCACCACAAGGTTGCCCTTCACTACTTTCAAGACTCCACCTTCAATATGGATCTTGCACGAGGTCATCCAATTGCCCGGTGGACAATAGATTCCTTTTCAAGCCATTCACATGTCGTACCCCTTGTATCTTACTTAACGGTACCATCTTGCATCTTTATTACGACGATCGATTCCAACAATTTCTAAGATGTGATCATTTCCCATAAACACGGATCCTACCGAGACAGGCTCATAAGTACAAAACCAATCACGGTGTGAAGTCATGTGCCATGTCGCACTTTGAGTCCACTATCCAAACATCATTGAGTTTCCTTCCACCTTTAGGACTTGCTTTGCTCGCTATCTTTGGATTTCTCCATCATCCGAGGTACTTGCAACACAACCTTGAGAGGTTGATGCTCCTGAGATCTTCTCTCCATTCTTCTTGTTCCAACACTCCTTCTTCAAGTGCCCTCTCATGCCACAGTTGTAGCATTTGAGATTCTTTCTTCTTCGAGATTTTGATCTACCATGATCTTGGCTCCCACTGGGGCCACGTTCCGTTGATCTGCCTCTCGTCATCGATAAAGCTTCTGCTTGCTTCGAACTTTCTGACCTTTCCTCCTTATTCTTGCGCTTGGATTCTTCTTCAAGAATTGCACCGACAACATCATCAAAGTGAAGAGTGTCAGCAACATTATTGTTTGTAATGTTGATGATGAGTTGATCATACGAATCTGGTAAACTCTGAAGTAAAAGTTCTGCACGTTCATTTTCTGCTATTTTGAAATCTGATGCTGTGAGCTGAGCAAATAGCGTGTTCAGGGTGTTAATGTGATCCGTCACCAATGTGGATTCACTCATTCGAAGAGTGTAGAGTTTCCTCTTCAAGAATATTCTTGTGTGAAGTGACTTAACCTCGTACAATTTGTTAAGTACATCCCAAATCTCCTTTGCAGTCTTCTTTTCTGCAACACTTGACAAAATTGAATCCGCCATTGCTAGGTGCAAATTGGCAACAGCATTGCCATCCTTCTCTTTCCACTTTTCATCACCATATCTGCAGTGCGCCTTGATTGCTTCAAGCAATTATCCTTCCTCAAAGCGCCACCTTCAATTTCCACAGGAGAAGTTACTCCCGTTGAACTTCTCTATCTCAAATTTCTTTGCCATGGTTGTACGAGCGAACCGGATTACACTATTTCACCGTGAATAGTACGATATCGTGAAACGATATTATGCGTATCCGTATACGAGAACAAATCCAAAGATATGTTAACAATTCGTAAAAGTATACAACCACACGTGTGAATAGTAACCGTGTCCGTGAATAGTACTATATACCGAAAAAGTGACCGTAGTAACTTTGTAAAGAGTGCACCAAGTAAGTTCCCAGGAAAGAGAGGTGTCGCTAAGTGTACTTAAAAACCTTGTCTTTCCTTAGCGTAACTTTACTAGACATACACTTTTACACTACCACACTATTTAGGTAACAATTCTTTTACGATGTGGCAGATCGGACAATGCCGCAACCACAGAGCATACTAAGAACCAACACCTTCCTAAAGTGACTTGTGGAATAGTATCACCAACCTTGGAGCTCTGATACCACTGTTAGGTACCAGAGTAACGGAATGGTGTCACACAGCTAAAATAAGAGACGAGAAAATAAGGAAATGAACACACAAAATTTACGTGGAAAACCCTCAACAAATAAGGGAAAAACCACGGGACAAGGCCAGAAGAATTTCACTATGTGGGAAAATATTACAAGAATACCTCTCACAAAATACCTCACAAATACTCTCACAATACTCAAATTGAGTATAAGAAATAATAAAAGGAAGAAGAGAAGAAGTGATTGGGATGAATAAAAATGAAGCTTTGGGGTTGTTTTTATAACACCCAAGAACCAAGCCAAAGATAAAACTCACCGATGTGGGACTTGGCTTCAACATATATACATAGTTGCACTTTCCATTCTGATTTTCTTAATTAGACATTTTACACCCCAATTTATTAATACTTATTGTATGATCCACCTTAACATAATTTTAGTGTTATCTTTAACTGAAAAAGTTAAATAAATCATCTGAAAACACCAAATTATCGAAAAAAAATAATTAACCACCATTGTTAACACAGAGTAGGAGAAGTTGTGTTGAAGAAGATCAAGACTTCTTGTTTCCATGCTAGTCGTGGCCGTGTCTCGGTGGGAAGACACTTCAAAAGTTAAAAAATGGAGCTAGACATCACAAGGACATGTGTCTGGTCATGTTGTTCTGGTGTCGAAAAACGTGTCTAATACCGGTACGCGAGCTTTTCAACGTATCCCCACCTCTGTATCCATGTACCCTTTGGCTCACACATCATGTGATTATACTTTTAAGTTAAAAAAATAGAAACTATTTTTAAGATAGATAGAAATATGCATCTCTTTCCTTCTATCTTAACTTACAAATTAAATTGAACATTCAAAGATGGAAGAATGTTATGGAAGATTAATGCTCAGTCATAAAACGAGAGTGATTTGTAACTCCAAGAACAACATGACAGTTAGAATAGATTGACTTTCAGCATCCCAAGTAGGAACTGATATTTAGCACGTTATAAATTAAGGCAGTAAAGAACCATAGAGCCAGGAATCACGATTTGAAAGAGCCAAGAAAATGAATCACCATTCAAAAATTTTGGAATTACGATTCACTGGATAAATAAAAAGAGAGGGTGTATGAGAAGCTAACTATAACAACTAACTCTAAGACCAGAATGAACTCGTAGCATCACCGTTTACCGACACAAGCAACAGAGCTCTCATGTCTTACATTGATAATCATGTGTTTCGTGAATATTTTTGGATGATTTGGTATTTTCAAATAATTTATTTAACTTTCTCCGTCAAAGATAACACTGAAATTATCTTAGGGAGGATCTTACAATAAATAATAATAAATCAGGGTGTTAAACAACTAATTAAGAAAATCAGGATGGAAAGTGCAACTATGTATATAAATGAGGGGCAAAATGCATTTAACCCTATTTATGTTGGAATTAAGTCCCACATCGGTGGGAACTTAATTTGGGTGCTCCCTTGGAGCCTATATAAAGAGGCCCAAGTGAAATTTTTATATCATCCCAAATCTTCTTCTCTTCTCATCTTTTATTATTTCTTATACTCAACAAGAGTATTGTGAGAGTATTTGTGAGGTATTTTGTGAGAGGTATTCTTGTAATATTTTCTCACATAGTGAAATTCTTCTGGTCTTGCCCCGTGGTTTTTCCCTTATTTGTTGAGGGTTTTTCACGTAAATTTTGTGTGTTCATTTCCTTATTTTCTCGTCTCTTATTTTAGTTGTGTGACACCATTCCGATACTCTGGTACCTAACAGTGGTATCAGAGCTCCAAGGTTGGTGATACTATTCCGCTGCGTCACTTTAGGAAGGTGTTGGTTCTTAGTATGCTCTGTGGTTGCAGCATTGTCTGATCTGCCACATCAGAAAAGAATTGTTACCGGAAATAGTGTGGTAGTGTAAAAGTGTATGTCTAGTAAAGTTCTGCCTAAGGAAAGACAAGGTTTTTAAGTACGCTTAGCGACACCTCTCTTTTCTAGGAACTTACTTGGTGCACTCTTTACGAGCTACAGTCACTTTCTCGGTATATAGTACTATTCACAGACACGGTTACTATTCACACGTGTGGTTGTATACTTTTACAGTAATTGTTAACATATACTGGATTTGTTCTGGTATACGGGATAATGCAATCATTTCACGATCTTTGTGCTATTCACGGTGAAATAGTGTAATCCGGTTCGGTTCGTGTACAACTATGGCAGCAAAATTTGAGATAGAGAAGTTCAATGGGAGTAATTTCTCCCTGTGGAAATTGAAGGTAGCGGCAGTTCTGAGGAAGGATAATTGCTTTGAAGCAATTGAAGGCAGACCCACAGATATGACTGATGAAAAGTGGAAAGAGAAGGATGACAATGTTGTTGCCAATTTGCACCTAGCAATGGCGGATTCAGTTTTGTCAAGTGTTGCAGAAAAGAAGACTGCAAAGGAGATTTGGGATGTACGAGGTTAAGTCACTTCACACAAGAATATTCTTGAAGAGGAAACTCTACACTCTTCGAATGAGTGAATCCACATTAATGACAGATCACATTAACACCCTGAACACGCTATTGGCTCAGCTCACAGCATCTGATTTCAAAATAGCAGAAAATGAACGTGCAGAACTTTTACTTCAGAGTTTACCAGATTCGTATGATCAACTCATCATCAACATTACAAACAACAATGTTGCTGGCACTCTTCACTTTGATGATGTTGCCGGTGCAATCCTTGAAGAAGAATCCAGGCGCAAGAATAAGGAGGAAAGATCAGAAAGTTCGAAGCAAGCAGAAGCTTTAACGATGATGAGAGGCAGATCGACAGAACGTGGCCCCAGTGGGAGCCAAGATCGTGGTAGATCAAAATCTCGAAGAAGAAAGAATCTCAAATGCTACAACTGTGGCATGAGAGGGCACTTGAAGAAGGAGTGTTGGAACAAGAAGAATGGAGAGAAGACCTCAGAAGCATCAACCTCGCAAGGTTGTGTTGCAAGTACCTCAGATGATGGAGAAATCCTGTATAGCGGAGCAACAAATTCTAAAGGTGGAAGGAAGCTCAATGATGTCTGGATAGTGGATTCAGGTGCGACATGGCACATGACTTCACACCGAGATTGGTTTTGTACTTATGAGCCTGTCTCGGTAGGATCCGTGTTTATGGGAAATGATCACGCCTTAGAAATCGTTGGAATCGGTACTGTCAGAATAAAGATGCAAGATGGTACTGTTCGCAAGATACAAAGTGCGACATGTGAAGGGCTTGAAAAGGAATCTATTGTCCACTGGGCAATTGGATGACCTCGGGTGCAAGATCCATATTGAAGGTGGAATCTTAAAAGTAGTGAAGGGCAATCTTGTGGTGATGAAAGCAGAAAAGATCACAAGCAATCTATACATGCTTTTGGGAGATACGTTACAAGAGGCGGATGCATCAGTTGCATCAGCGAGCCATGAAGAATCAACGATGATGTGGCATCGCAGGCCAGGCCATATGTCAGAGCGTGGCTTAAAAGTCCTTACAGAACGCAGTCTCTTACCCGGGCTCAAGACGGTAACTTTACCCTTCTGTGAGTACTGTGTGACAAGTAAGCAGCATAGATTGAAATTTGCAAAAGTAACTACCAGAAGCAAACACATACTAGACTTGATACATTCTGATGTATGGGAGTCGCCGGAAACATCCATGGGGGGAGCAAAGTATTTTGTATCATTCATTGATGACTACTCCAGGAGATTGTGGGCGTACCCGATCAAAAAGAAGTCAGATGTGTTTCCAGTATTCAAGGAGTTCAAAGCACAAGTAGAGCTTGAAACTGGGAAGAAAATCAAGTGCTTGAGGACAGACAATGGAGGAGAATATGTAGATGGTAACTTTCTATCATTCTGCAAGCAAGAGGGTATTACGAGACAATTCACTGTTGCACATACACCTCAGCAGAATGGTGTAGCAGAACGGATGAACAGGACTCTCCTAGAAAGAACAAGAGCTATGCTGAGAACAGCAGGATTGGCCAAATCTTTTTGGGCAGAAGCAATCAAAACTGCCTGTTACGTGATAAATCGATCGCCATCAACAGCGATTGGTTTGAAGTCACCAATGGAGATGTGGAAAGGAAAGCCGGTAGATTATTCTTCTTTACATGTGTTCGGATGTCCTGCGTACGTAATGTACAACTCCCAAGAAAGAACAAAGTTGGATCCAAAATCCAGAAAATGTATATTCTTGGGTTATGCTGACAATGTCAAGGGTATCGCTTGTGGGACCCCACGCCCGCAAGCTTGTTGTTAGCAGAGATGTAGTCTTTGTAGAAAATGAATTACAAATTGAGCGAGAAAAATGACAAAGACTTCTAAAGAGATCGCTATACTACGGTTGGAGAGAAAGACTCAAGAAGATGATTCTTCCAAATGTAACCGAACACATAGAACAAGAACCGGATGAGGTCAATGATGAAGAAGTTCGACGATCAACACGCCGATAACGGCACCATCGTGGCACTCGGACTATGTTATGGCTCGCCATGATGCATCTTGTCTTTTGACCGAAGAAGGTGAACCATCGCCTTTTCAAGAAGCGTTGAGCGATTCAGATGCTTCTCAATGGATGACAAAGAATGCAGGAAGAAATGGAAGCCCTGCATAGAAATAAGACTTGGGAACTTGTTGAACTTCCAAAGGGTCGGAAAGCCATCTGGAACAAATGGGTGTTCAAAATCAAACGAGACGGCAATGATCAAGTGGGACGGTATCGTGCCAGACTTGTAGTCAAAGGTTACGCTCAGAAAGAAGGGATAGATTTTGACGAGATATTTTCTCCAGTTGTCAGACTTACTACTATCAGGGTAGTGTTGGCAATGTGTGCTGCATTTGATTTACATCTTGAACAGTTGGATGTAAAGACTGCTTTTCTTCATGGAGAGCTTGAATGCTTCAACCAGAAGGCTTTAAAGAACAAGGAAAAGAAAACTTGGTTTGTAGGTTGACCAAATCTCTGTACGGTCTAAAGCAGGCGCCCAGATGTTGGTACACGAGATTTGATTCCTTCATAATTAGCCTTGGTTACAACGGTGAGTTCGAGACCATTGTACGTGCATTACAAGAGGTTTGATGATAATGATTTCATCATTTCTTTGTTGTATGTGGATAACATGTTGGTGGTAGGCCCCAACAAAGATCGAATCCAGGAATTAAAGGCACAGTTGGCTAGGGAGTTTGATATGAAGGACTTGGGACCCACAAACAAGATTTTAGGGATGCAAATTCACCGAGACAGAAATGATAGGAAGATTTGGCTTTCTCAAAAGAATTATCTAAGGAAGGTCTTGCGGCGCTTCAACATGCAAGACTGTAAGCCAATTTCTACCCCGCTTCCTGTCAATTTTAAATTATCCTCAGGTATGAGTCCTAGCAATGAAGCGGAGAGGATGGAAATGTCTCGAGTACCGTATGCATCAGCGGTGAGAAGCCTTATGTATGCCATGATATGTACAAGACCAGACATTGCACAAGCAGTGGGAGCGGTGTGTCGGTTTATGGCAAATCCAGGTAGAGAGCATTGGAATACTGTTAAGAGGATCCTTAGATACATCAAAGGAACCTCAGATGTTGCATTATGTTACGGAGGATCAGAATTCATTGTCAGGGGTTATGTTGATTCCGATTTTGCAGGTGATTTTGATAAAAGGAAATCCACTACTGGGTATGTATTCACAATTGCAGGGGGAGCGGTGAGCTGGTTATCTAAGTTACAGACTGTTGTAGCTTTGTCTACTACAGAGGCTGAGTACATGGCAGCCACCCAGGCTTGCAAGGAAGCTATCTGGATTAAAGGTTTAATGGAGGAACTCGGGCACAAGCAACAAATGATTACTGTGTATTGTGACAGTCAGAGTGCCTTGCACATTGCAAGGAATCCAACTTTTCATTCCAGGACAAAGCATATAGATACCCAGTATCACTTTGTTCGTGAAGTGGTAGAGAAAGGAACCGTGAATATGCAAAAGATTCACACCAAAGATAACCTAGCAGATGTGATGACGAAGCCGATCAATGCTGACAAGTTTATTTGGTGTCGATCTTCCTATTGCCTATCAGAAACGTAAGCGACATGGAAGGGCAAGGCAGAAAGAATGGTGTGAAGATATGATTGACTCAATCAAATCTTCAAGTGGGAGAATTGTTGGAATTAAGTCCCACATCGGTGGGAACTTAATTTGGGTGCTCCCTTGGAGCCTATATAAGGAGACCCAAGTGAAATTTTTATATCATCTCAAATCTTTTTCTCTTCTCATCTTTTATTATTTCTTATACTCAACAAGAGTATTGTGAGAGTATTTGTGAGGTATTTTGTGAGAGGTATTCTTGTAATATTTTCTCACATAGTGAAATTCTTCTGGTCTTGCCCCGTGGTTTTTCCCTTATTTGTTGAGGGTTTTCCACATAAATTTTGTGTGTTCATTTCCTTATTTTCTCGTCTCTTATTTTAGTTGTGTGACATCATTCCGATACTCTGGTACCTAACAATTTATAATACACTCTATTTAGTTTAGAGTTCACTCTCATTCTATCACACACCTATCTCTCGCTCTCTCTACGAGCCCTGGCTCTCCCTATGCTTTTCTATGGTTCTCGCTTTCTTTATGAACACTTGTACTGTGACTTATGCAGCTCTATTTTGAAGCTCTCAATTGTTGTATGTGTCGTTATGTTTGTATTTCTATTATGTTCTTTGTTTCCCTTTTACTCAAATTTGATTCTTCGTTCAAGACTTCAAGTTTGTGTTTCTTTTAAGTTCTTTGTTTCTCTTAAACCCTAAAACTACTGGTTTCTGTCAAGTTCTTTGTTTTTTGTGAAACCCTAATTTTTTTGCTAGGGTTAGATGATTTGAAAATGAAGGATGATACTTCTTAGAGTTTTTAGTACGTGTTTCCACAAGAACATAATCCAACCTCACAATTTGTCTATACAATTCCCATATTTCCTCTCTAAAGACTCAAATATACCTTTTGTAGAAAGGCCCTGAGAGGTTAATAGACGAAAATATTGCAAAAGATGTGGAGGGTTTGAGAATATTTTCACATGTAGTTTAGCCTATACCAAAGGAAACTTGAATCAAACAAGAAGGATTCTCTGTAATTTTTTAATATTTTATGTTGTATCTATATCAACCAAGCCACTTTTCTTCATCTGTATGTATATATGCCCCGTGATTATATAATTTATGTTTAAACAACTTATTATAATTTGTCTAATTAAGTTTTATGCCGTGTGTTTGTACAAATAGTTCAAATAAAAATTTCTTTGTACACGCACATCGTGTAGGCTATTCTCGTAGCATGTTGTATCTAGATTTGCAAGACTTGTTAGGCAAGGCCTTACAGATTTGGGTGGAACATGCTACCCAACTATAGCTGCACCATGTTCTTGAATAAATAAATATTTTTGCTAACATATATTTGTACAAGCTTAGAGCAAAAGATTTTGGTAAATTATAAAAAGCTATTTTATAAAATAAATAAAAAAACGTGTGTAGCTTCTAGTATGAAATTGTTGTGTTTTGATGCCTAGTGCCTTTTGTAGTAGCAGTTTTGAAAGCTAAATTGCTACTCTAGGTGGCATACTAGTAGCAGTTTGAGCACATAATCACTAAACAAAAGGAGATTGGTTAGCGATTTTGAACCACTTTTCAATATATCTCCTTTTTGTTTCATTGGCCTACTTGCAAGTTTTTTTTTATAGGCAAATATTAGTATTAGTTGTTAGTTTAGTTTTTTCTCTTTCAGCAGGATTTGAATCCTGCACCTTTAACTCAGTGTTGACACAATACCGTAAAACAAGGATTTTTCTGGGCTAGTTATTCAAGTTGTCATGTTCCGAAAAACGTAATTTCGGAACAAAGCTATATTCTGGAATTACGTTTCCAAAACACAACAAACATAATTCTGCAATTTAACTTCTAGAACCTTTACAATATGCTACAACATACATTCAAGAATTTAATTTTTGAAAGTCATTCAAAAATATTCTGAAAATTAAATTCCAGAAAGTACATAAACAAGACATTGAAAATAATAAGTGGTCATTGGAGAAGAAGATCCACTTGCCGGAGAAAATAGAACCACTCGCGGGAACAAAGATAATGGAGGTAGGGAGTGGGGTTGTAGAATCACAATATAGAGTGGTGTGGGATAAGGTTTTCCGAAAAGGAAAGAACTTATATCAAGTTCCAATTGTCAAGTTCATCATGTTCTAGACACAAAGTGGCAATTATTTTTATTTAAAAGATGCAACCAATCAGTTTTATAATATATTTGTTGAGACAGTTCACAAACAGTTATAGTGTTCTTTTTGTGGGAAACTAGACCAACTTGACATAAGGAAATTGACCTAAGTTTTATCCTTCTGAAAATGATTAGGAATGTGAAAAGCAAAAGTTGGGGTATTAAAAGTAATACCCATCTTTTACTAAATATGTATTTGAGGCCCAAGTAACAGTAAGCCCTAAGTGGCCCAGGCTAACGTGAGAGGAGAGTTTGTTGAGAGCTCTTCCTGCTGGCAAATGTGTGCGTGAGAGGTGATTGCTTCAGCCACCGTCTTGGCCCGTCGTGTTTGCTCTTGCAATCATGCAACTTGCCATCATTGTCTGAGGCCACACAATATCGTGATTCCTCCTCAGCGTCGTCGTGCAATAACTTGCGAAATCCAAAATTCTCGTTAGTATCGTGCGATTCGGTACGTTATTCCTCTTCCGTGTTCAAATGTTCAGATGCGTTCAAACCTGAATTTTTCGAACATTGTTTTTTGGTTTTTTTCCCAATCTGTTAATTGGTCTAGCTGTTGTTCTAGGTGATTATTTTTGTCAAATCACTTCAGTTGAGTTCGGATATTCAGACTGATTGCTAGGGTTTGTCACATTTATCTTCTGATTGTGCATTGTATGTTCCAATTCTAGATCAACTGAAAAATATTGTTTTTGAGATTGCGTATTTCAATTGCATCAATTATTTAATGGTTGACTAAAAGAATTTGCAATCCAGTTAGGTAGTAGGGAAAAGTTTGGCTTTGGGGGGGAAAAGGGGGGGGGTGGAACGACTCTGTGAATGGTATTTAGCCTGGAATATTATCCTCCTGTTGTATAGACCTTGAAAACTTGGATAAAACACATGTCACAGACACAGCTTCAGATCTTGCTACTGAGTATTGACAATAATATGTGATGCCACATTTTTTTCACTTAGTTAATTCATTTCTGCTTTTAAAGAACTACTTCTGAGAATGTATCATCATATCATGTAGTTCAATGTGTTTTTATGTTGGCCAATGGCAGGCACATAGACATGCAAGATTTTTAATAACTGTAACTACTAATATTCACTGCAGCAGATTTCTGAAGTCTGAATGCTTAATTAGGTGTAATGAATAAAGGGCTTAAGCATGAGTGGTGGGGGTCAAGTCCAATGTTATCGATTGCGGATGGCGGAAAATAGCAGCCAACCTAAAAACCGCTATATAAATATGGCGGACGGCGTTGCGAGATATGGCGGAAACATGACAGACTAAATAAAAATATAATACATATACACACATATATATACATAAAAAATATTGTAGAAATAATCGTTCCTTTATTATTACTTAAAAGAACTAACAATGGGGAAGTTCCCGCCCAATTTGTCCGCCCAAATTGAGGGCATATTGGTAAAAAACTTACGAATTAGGGTTAACCAAAATTTGAAACTTCCCATTAGCATATTCCCAATGTATTTTTTATTGCTGCAGTTTCAAGAAAGCAATTGAATTGTTCCTGCCCCATTGAATGACATTGCAATCGCCTATGGATAATAAATGTTGCACCGCTTCCCAGATAATGAACTTGATCATAATTGTAGTGGATTTGTTTTAATTACTTTTGTGATTCACATAGCGCACAACTTTGGCATCAACAAATTGTTTCTTCATTATTTCTCGAAAATTGTCTTCAATTAATTAGCCAAATGGTTAGTGGGCTGGAAGAAGTGTATTGGGTAACTGCAAATGCAGATAACGTGTGACTTCAGTTGTTTTTTCGTTTGGCTTTTTGAAAGCTCAATAGACACACCATTTCAATAACAGGACATGCGAAATGTTGAGATGAGAAATTGGGAATGCATCTCCATAAAGAGTGCCTATTATGTTCCTCGGCCCTGCGAAGGCATACTCTAAGGGTGCTTCCCTACTAACAAGGTAGTCATGGTGGATCTTTGAATGTTGCTCTGTTTTACCGTTTTCAAATGTAATTTTTTTTATTGCTTCCAAATACTTAATCTTTTCCCTTATTTTCATTTCTTTTACAGTTGAACGAATAAAAAATTTGGGTTCGGGGTCGTTGTTTCGTTGATGAATAGTGATCCAATTATATAGCTGTTACTTTGAATTTGTTGGTTACCTGTTATTATTTTTGTTTATACAGTTTAAAAAGGGGTTTTCAAAACCAAATTTTCGAGGTTTTTTTTTTTTTTTTTGCTTTCTTTTACAATTTTAGGGAGCCAATATCTTGATTGGGGTTCACCATTCAAAAGAAAAAGCAACATCAAGACGGGGGTCATGCATTATTCGGTTGTTTGGTAGCAGGTTTGGTGCTTCCGGTCACCGGTGGAGGAACGGTTTAGCACTTCGATTCTACCATTCGACCCAATCAAAGCAAATCAGAGCCAGTTTGGTAGGCCACTCCGATTTAACACATTCTGATTTTATTGTTTTTAGTTTTTCTTTTTGATGTGTTTTTTCGGACTATATATATTTTTTTGTTTAGTGCATTGATCCCTTTTGGTTTTTTGCAACACTCTGGCTTCTGCAATAACAAGTTGGAGCTATTTTTTTGTTTGTTTGGTTTTCCACAGGATCACATCTTCCTCATCCCTGCCATTTATACCAACAGAGGGGCCGTGGTGTTCTTTTTGAGGTTTCTCCTTCACTGCGAGAACTAATTGCAAATTTTTTAAGAGAAAAAAAAAATCATATCTTGAGTTAGTCTTTCAGATGTTTGAGTTTTTTCTCTTTTTTTTTTTAAATAAAGTGTTTTTCATTCTTGAAGTTGAATAATTCTTATTGGGCTATTAAGTTGACAAAAATCATTTTTTGGTATGCAGCTGATTTGGATCGTGTTTCTTCTGCATTCTCAATGAATTGGAAGCATGTTATTATAGTTATGGCATAAAATGAGATGTTTACAACCTGTCCATACTTGAGAAGTTTGTTGAAAATTTATGCGAATTAAATTTGATAAAGTTTTCTTCCACTTAATTTTCAATAGTAGAGAAGGCATGGTTACTGATTTTTTTACTAATCAGGGATAAGGTGTATTTTTTCTGTTGATTCATTGTTTTTAGGATGAGCACAACAAGTTAAAAAGTGGACTTGACATGTAGGATGATCCAAATTCGAAAATGGGTTGTTTTGAATTAGGTACATAGTTTGTTTCCTACTGAAAATCTGCACTACCCTTGGTGCAAGTATAAGTATTTCTTCATTTGAATTTCCTTTGAGTTTCTTTTGAAGACTAATCAGAAAATAAGTAGACAGTTTAGAAAATATCAGACAATACAAGTAGACAATGAATAGACACTTTAGCAATATCAGACAATATATTTAAGTAGATGTTAGCAGAAGTAATCAGACAACTATTCTATATATTTTTTTGCCAAGATCTCAAACTAACTTGTTAAAATTATTATGACAAGTTAATATGCACAATACCTTTGTTATCTGGATTCTCTCTACTGCCATATTTCTCCCTTTAACATCATGAATAGGATTGATGGAGTCAAGCAAATGGTATTTCTTTATGGACAATTCCATGTTGTGATAGCCAGAGTTGCATCACGTCAAGGACTCATTTTCTGCTCCACTTCGAATGTGGTTTATCAAGAAGTATCTAGCAACTTAAAATAGTTAAGTTATGAAAAATATAGTCTTCTTTCCCCTTAATAGAATGTGTTGTAGTTCGACTAAATAACTCTTTTTCCAAAAAAATTCAGGTTTCATCTTGGAAAAAACACTGCCTGAATGTGTTTTATTTTCTGTGGGAATGTGTTTTATTTTCTGTGGGAAAAAACACTGCCTGAATGCCTGAAAAAAATTCAGGTTTTATTTGCTGCCATATATTCCTCTTCCGCATTCTTCTAACTACATCCATGTTAACAGTTTCGCTTGTAGTTTTCTCTGTCCAGGCAGAAGATGGTAGTGCACTCTGACAAAGCTACAACTGCTAATGTATATAGGTTGCATGAACAGTGCTGATCCCGTGACACAAAATTGCAGTATTTTTTTTTTTTTTTGGTTTAAACCAAATTGCAATATTAGCACAAAATAATTTGTGAATATAGAAGTTGGTTCCAATTAAACTTCATGTGTATATTAACCAAACGCTTATGTCTATATTGCTGATGACAAGAATTAAATTATTAAGCAGCTGAGATTATTTCAATTCTTCAAATGGTACACGTGAGGAAAAATGGAAGAGAAAATGATGATGTCCAAAGTTGTCGGCGACTCTCAAGTTATATTTATGGGATGAGATGATGGATTCATCTAAAGAGCCTTGAATAACATTTGATTATTTTTTTTTTCAAGCTTTCTGTTGCATTGTCATGTTTCATGCCTAAAGATTGGCCAGATGCATCTTTTAAATTCTCAGTTATTTTGCTTCTTTCATTGTTAACTTTTTGTAACTTGGTTTAAATTATCTAATGATACCGGCTTTGTCATTTTCAGCTGATAACTTGGCCATATTTTGGAATGCAGTATCCGACATATATTTTCCCAACCATCATAAGCCATGAAGCTTTCTTACTGCTCACAAAACACTGGTGTCTACCAATTTTTTTTTTGTTTTCCCTTTTAATTATTTACAAAAATTGTTTTCACCAAATGCCAAAAATTGTTTTATATAACACTTTATCCAATCATAAATTAGACGATTATTTTACTTATTTGGTAGATTTTATTAGGCTTCAGGTCAAGTTTTCGATACTGTATCTTTGTATTTAAACATTTTTCATAATAGATTTATGCATGTAATTAATTTAATATATGAGGAAATTTATTTACGTTAAGTTGTTGTAAAATAAATAAAGCAATCGTTTAAATAAAAAAATCTGACAATTTTATTTTATGGGTTTTAAAATAAGTTTTTTACTTTTCAAAATTTAATCTAAAGAAATTAGACTAATATACAATTATTGTTTTCTTTTTTCAATTTTTGACTGCACTTTGACTCCTTTATGTTTACTTTTAATATTTTCATATTAATATTTATATATTTGAATTTGAAATTCATCAACACTTTTCATTTCTTTAATGAAATCTATATTCAAATCTTTTTGTACTAATATTATGAAGTTTAGTTCTTTCGGTAAACATCACAGGATATCGTGCTGATCATGGACGAACATCATACTGTCAGCATATTTAGAGTGTGTTTTTAGATTATTTTATATCCATTTTAAAAAACTAGTAAATAGACTATGACTTAACCGCTTTTCGATTTTTCTAATGCGTGCAACTTTGCACGCGTTAAGGTGCATTAAATATCTAAATTTGTAATTAATTAATGTAGTATAGTTAATTAATTATTACTCTTTCAAAAATATGATTATATCTCTTATATTAATTTTGTGAATTTTTCTCCCCTATAATA
The DNA here is from genome assembly GCA_037113605.1 of Calophaca sinica. NCBI lineage: Eukaryota > Viridiplantae > Streptophyta > Magnoliopsida > Fabales > Fabaceae > Calophaca > Calophaca sinica. Next base: position 31,800,869 of record CM073731.1, read on the forward strand.
TCTTTATTTCTATCAAAATATAATAACTATTTGATTCTTATTTTTTTATTGTCTGCACTCTTTCTCTCTCTTTCAAGACCTCTCTTTCTTTTTCATGTTTTTTTAATTTCTTACTTAGAGATCTCTACTTAAACATGTTTATGAAAAAATTTCCACCATCATTAAAAACACGTAGGTAATCAATCGGCCTTATTATTATTATTATTATTATTATTATTATTATTATTATTATTATTATTATTTACTTTCGATATTAGTCTTCTTTTTTTAGTCGCTTTTTTCTGGAATTAATACCTTTTTTTTTGTTGCTTTTAGGCTATTTTTGTTTTATTTAATCGTTTCATGGATCTTGCTTCCACAGTGTCCTGTTCATTGTTTTTGTTTGTTTTATTGTTTTGACACTGCCATCCATTTTTTTCACTATAGTATCTTTTTCAGTTGATAATTGGTTCAACCCAAAATGTTCGATGTGCTACAAAATCAAGAAAGCAAGCTATTAGAAAGTGGCATTTTTGCTATGAAAGTCAGCATTCCAGTATTTCTTACCTCTAACATAAAACAATATAGTATTATTTTCATAAAAATAAAAAAAATATAGAAGAAGGGAAAAAAATATAGAAAAACCATGAAAAAGAAAGAGGGGTCTTGAGAGAGAGAGAGAGAGTGCAGACAATAAAAAATAATAATCAAATAGTTATTATATTTTGGTAGAAATAGAGATATTATAGGGGAGAAAAATCCACAAAATTAATATAAGAGATATAATCATATTTTTGAAAGAGTAATAATTAATTAACTATACTACATTAATTACAAATTTAGATATTTAATGCACCTTAACGCGTGCAAGGTTGCATGCGTTAGAAAAATCGACAACCTATTTATATAAGTGAATATAAATAGATATTATTTTCAATACTTGCTTCAATGATAACGAAAATAATAAATTATAAATACCAAAAGAATAATGAATTGTAAATAATTGTATTTTGTCATTATTTTCATGTTTTAATTATAATTTATCTATTAGAATATAACCCAATATATTACCTCACAAATATTATTTGCCTCGTGTATCCCACGGGTATATGCATTAGTTTTCTATTACAAAAAAATTTTATAACTCAAAATATATTACTGGTGTAACAAGATATATAGTTAAATTACACTTAATAATAATAATAATAATAATAATAATAATAATAATAATAATAATAATAATAATAATAATAACAGCAACAACAACAACAATAATAATAATAATAATAATAATAATAATAATAATAATAGTAATAATAACACTAATTATTATTATTATTATTATTATTATTATTTGGGGGTCGAACTAGTTCCCAGGGTTACAACATTTATGCGCTTCCACCTTGATAACTATTTATAACAATTGTTGTTGTGTCTTAATAAATTGTATGATCAATTCATACTAATGAATTGCATGATCACACAATTGTTAAATACATAAATATTGTATGAGTTAAATTGTATTCAAATTGCATGATCATATATACAATACATAAATATTGTATGATCGTAAATATAAAATTATAGTATATACAATACATAAATATTGTATGATCACAAATATAAAATTATAGTATGACCATAAATATGTAATTGAGTTGTATAATCATGAATGTTTAATACTTGAAAAAAAAATGTGTCTTATAATTATTTTAAAGATAACTTTTTAAACAGTAAATAACACTTTGTATTGTCATTAGTCAACTTTAGTAAATGACACTTAATTTAATATTTGAAAATAATATTTTAGTATTGTCAATTGAAGATGAAAATGTTGGAGTTTATTACTTATGTTTAAATTAAAAAAGTAGCTATATAAGAAATGATATGATGAAATTAAAATTAAACAATAATAACAATAAATGAAAAGTTGTGACTGATAAATTAAAATAAATTTGTATTTAATGTCAAGTTCAAGTCTCTTTTACTTATATATATGTGTGTGTGTAATAGATACACATATAAACTTATACATTGTATAAAATAACATAATTATGGAAAATAATACTTTTAAATCACAGTTTAAATACTTAATTAATCTTAAATTTATAGGCATATATGTGATAAGATGTGTATGACTTTATTTGTTGACTTTTATATATGTTTTTTTTTTAAAGTTTATTCTTATTTTAATATTGAGTTTATTAGTCTTTTTTGGACACATCTATATATATATATATATATATATATATATATATATATAAAGGAATGTTGTCTATGGGGCAATATTCGAAATTTTCTTTGTCCATTTATTGGTTAATTGATAATCTTACAATTTAATTAATAGTTTTAGAATAAAAGAAATAGTCTTATTTTTAATTAGTGTCTTCAATTAGTTTTTATTGCATTAAATAGTTTTAAACAATTTATGTAATAAGTGTTTAAAGGAAAAAAATTATAAATGATTGTGCAAAAAATCTTTATATGATAAAGTTAATTTATTTATATTATTATATAAACCTAATGCTTATTTATATTTTTTATTGCATCAAAATATTAATATTTTTTTTACAAAATGTATGTTTATATCATATGCTATGTCAAAAAACATTTTTAAAATTTTTAAAACAATATTTTAGTTTAATATAACAATATAACATTTTTTAAAACATTTTTACTTTTTATTTGTTTTATTCTTTTATTTCAAATTCATAAATCAAAAAAATATTTAAACACAAAACTGAAGTCCAAGTATTAGCTGAAGATGTTAGTTATACCAATTTCTACAAAAAAAATTATATGTAAATAATAAGATAAAAATGGCTAAATTATGTTTTTGGTCCCTTATCTTTATTTTAGGTTTCAGTTTGGTCCCATATCTATTAAAAGTTCCGAATTAATCCCTTATCTTTATTCTAGGTTTCAGTTTGGTCCCTTATATATTAAAAAAGTTCCAAATTGGTCCCTTATATTACGAATATTATACCAATGTGGTCTATTTTTTTTTTGCATAAAAAAGGGACCACATTGGTACAATATTTGTAACATAAGGGGTCAATTCGAACAAAAAAAACAAGAGGGATCATATTTTACACATAAGGGACCATGTCGAAACTTTTAATACAAAAGGGATCAAATCGAAACCTAAAATAAACATATGAGACCAAAAGCATAATTTAGCCAATAAAAACCTATTGGCAGTTTAATTTGTTTCATTTTCTATAACGGTTTTCTATTTAATTACTTTTACTGTATATAAAGTAAATTATTATAATTTGTTAATCTCATAAACAAAATGTAACTAGTGAAGTGGGAAAAGAAAAAGGCATTGAAATATGTAGTTATAAAAGGAAGATAACGCATAAGAGAAAGAGCAACAATACTATCACCAATTTAAAAGAAGTTGAAGAAATGAGAGTATGCAAATTACAACACAGAGAGAGATTTTGAGTAGAAATGAAAACATGGATAACTAAACTAAAAGAAGAATCAACACAAAAAAACAATTAGACTATCTCCCTCAAACCACCCCTCACCAGTGGCTAACTTCCAGAACCCACCCATGATCATCTCTTCAATCACTCGCCAACCGGAATACTGATCACTCCTGTGAATTTCCCCACATTGAAACCACTATTAAATTATGTAAATAGAGGAAGAAATACATAGAGCCCATTTACAGTGAGTTTCCAACAAACCACTCAGTTTTTTTGCCTAAAATGAAAAAGAATGGTGAAGAAACATGAAGCTCGACCCAAATACAATACCAAGATATAGGCGTGAAAGACCACCCAAATTTAAGGTTACTTTTCTTTTTGGTATTGTTCTGTCCCAGTCTTGGGGACACGCTCTCGAGATGAAACATTACAATTAGTATTTCTTATTGCATTTGTATAGACTGTGATGTATTGTTCCATAAATTATCATTTATCTGTTCTTATTTTTTATTCTATTTATTTTTAATTTCTTTTCTTTATTTTGAGTACGCGAATTGGTTGATTGTAATACTGTGATAGTGTATATTTTTGTGTAACATGTAATACACATCATTTTACTATTTTTTTTGTTCGCACGTGGTGAAGAGACAAAGCTTTGTTATTGAGTGAATACACGTGCAATTAAGCGACAAGTCCCTATATGAGGAGTAACAGATTGTGTTGGTTATTAATAAGGAAATTCATTGTTCTTATGTTTATATTCAAATATGAGTATTATAACATGATTTGCAAGACTATTTTATTCGTAAAAGTATAAAGTTTGATCGTCTTACAATTTACGTGTAATATCGCATTGTGATTATGTCCATTTGGTACGTGATTATCTTTTTTTTGCTAAAGTGGAATGTGACTATCTTTTGGATGAGAAGATTCACTTTTTATATTTTTATAGTTTAGTTCAACAAAAAAATGAAATTTGTTTTGAATTAAAGAAATAATAAGTTCCGCGTTGATTCTATTTTATAATAAAAATCATAGAAAACAAAATTATTTTTTTATTTCAATCAAGATTATTTTCTTTTAAGTAAACAAAAAATCAAATACCATTTTAAACAATGGTTTATGTAAATAAAAGACTGAGATATTTTTAAAATCAAGGTCAAATATTTTTAATCTACGTCATATTTTGTTTTCTAAAATTGAAAATAGTTAGGTTGTTAGCAATGACTATTTTGGATCTACTTCATATGTTGTCATTACAAACACTTTTTAATTTTAAGATTAAAATTTAGTTATTAAGGATAACAATTTTAGATCTTCCCGTTTGATTACCATGAACAATTTCTAAAATTTAACTTAATTAAAACAAGTTGTTAGAATAGCCATTTTGACCAAAAAAATAGGCACTTCTAGATCCTGTTTGGTTTTCACGAACAACTTTTAAAAGTATATAAATTGAATATTTATAGTCATTTATGCATAAATAACTCTAAATTAAGACAAAAACAAAGTTTGAATCAAATTTACATGTAGTTTTCGACTTTACAATAAATATAAAAATTAGATAATAAAGAGGATTATCATTCGTCGGTCCCATCGCGACGTGGTTACGATAATGACAATAAGTCTTTTTATAAATTATTTATTCAATAGATGGTTGTCCTTATCATTGAATTTCTAAAATAATTTTCTAATTCGACTTTTACTTGATTTTAACAACTTTGTAGCTATTAATTTATAAAATAATCATAATCTATTCTTTTCTAATTTATAAATTTAAAATAGTTTTGTATTTTATAATTTGATGTACTGAATTTATTTTTGATAATTAATGTACTAAATTTATATTATATCTTTTAGAATTAATATTAATCTACCATTATTTGTTTTGTTTTTTTTTAACTCTCATTTCATAAATATTTAATTCAAATATGAGTATTTTCTTAAAATTATAGATATTTGTCCTTATGATTTAATTTATTTAAAATTTTCTTATTCAATAATGTATCTTACGAAAAAATATTCTTAATTCAATAGTTATTTGAATTTTATCAACAAACTAACTATTTATTTATTAATAAACATAATTTATATACGTTTATCTTTTTATTATATTATTATGTGGTATAACTCAAAGAAATAAGTCAACTAATCATCAAAAACATGTATTTTCAATATACTTCCATTTATATATTACAAAAAAAAAGTTTTAATTTTTTTTTCCAAACTTACATCTAACAAATATTATCACTTCTAAGAAATGATCAAACAACACATCTATCATATTTACACTTCAACCAAATAATTTTATACTAACATTTATTATCAACTAGTGACACGCCTCTAAAATTCTTTTTACATAAAAAATCACTTTCAGTCGACAAAATATCTTTTTAAATTCCTTTAAATTATATTAGTATATTCAACCACATCTCAAAAAAAGACCAAAAACATGTGCATCGCACGGGTCACGTTCTAGTTTTATTTATATTTCAGTAAATATTTTATAAAATACTATGTAATTAAAAATTGTTAAACAAATTTTTTGATTATTTTTAAAATATTTGTATAACTCTCTTAATTTAAAAATAAAAAATTAATTTTACTATACTCTAAAACATGAAAATTATAGGTTCATATATATATTTTAAAAATATTTTATCTAGTCAAATTGGTGTAGAATAAAAAAATTATGTAAGATAAAAAGAATACTACAATTTTTCTTTTTCTAAAATTGATTTTTGAAGAGAAAAAAAGTAATATTTTAACGCATCGATCGAATACTAGAGTGGCCCAGATCACGATTAACTGCATTCACAGTCCCTACATTCAACTGCAATCATATTGTGCAATCTTAGATTAGAATTAGAAATATATAAACATTAGAAATTATATTCAAGCTAAGAAATTATAGTCAGCACCACATGAACCATTTTTAAATTCTTTGATCTCCTTTAAAATTGAAAATAAACACCTAAACCACCCCATTTGAATAATGTATGAGTGCCAAATATCCAAAATAATTTCTAAACATAATCTTTTGACTAAATTATACTTTTAGTCTCTTATGTTTATTTTGTGTTTTAGTTTGGTCTATTATATATGATTTGAATTGGTCTCTTATGTATAAATGTTACATCAATGTGGTTCTTTTTTTTTCCTTCGAAGTTGTCCCCTGTGTTACAAAAAAAAAATCAATATGGTCCATTTTTTGTTCCGTAATTTTCAAAAAAAAATAGACTACATTAATATACTTTTTATAATATAAAGGATCACTTCGAAACATAAAAAAAAAACAAGAGAGACCACATTGATATAACATTTACACATAAGGTACTAATTCAGAAAAAATAATACATAAAAAGATCATACTAAAGCCTAAAATAAACATAAGTTGTAAAAGTATAATTTAGCCAAACCTTTTCTACGAAGTGCATATCAGATTTACATTTTTATTTGATTGCTGGAAGAATAAAAATGTAAGATTCTATTTATTTATTGTGCTAAATGATGAATCTCACGAGACTTTCCATCTCTAATAGAACGCGACCATTTTTTATTGGTTAGTCAAACATTGACCATCATGTGTATTACACTAAACACTGAAGTATAGCAGTTTTACGAGTAAATACCAAAATTGGTCCATAACAAAAATTACATAAACCAATTTAGTTCCTAAGAAATAAAAAATACTAATTTAGTCTTTAAGAATTTTAAATGTGGGTCAAATTAGTTTTATAGACTAAAATGTCCCCAAAAATTATTATAAAAAAACTAATTTGACAAACATTTTAGTTTTTTAATAACCAAATTAATATTTTTATTTCTCATGACTAAATTGTTACTCACAATTTTTTCTAGAACTAATTTAAATATTTACTCATTTTAAAAAAAATCACGTCAAGACTCGTGAAATTTTATGAATAGTGTTTTCGAGATGTATCAGGAGGGCATGTTCAATCACTTGTGATTGGAGAGCCGTGTTGAATAATAATAATCAGCATAGAAATGCTGTGCTGGCCGCACATGGTTTTCTTTGTTTGGTTGAATAGATGATGTGGCATATTATGGATGGTTGGATGCATCCAATGGTACATGTTATTATGTCTGCAGGTGACTGTTGGGTCAAATGACTGTAGGTAATCGCGATCCGAGTGGCCCTGCCTAGGGTTTTCCATCTCCGTCTTGGCTGGAAGGCATTCACGCTTGCTTCTCTTCTCTTTCTTCAGTGAATTCTACCAGCACCACCCTCCTTGAAGCACAAGAACGAGCGACAACCGGCATCCACACAGCAGATCCACCTGCTTCTCCGTCTGCGGATTTTGCTCCCCGCTTCTCGATTTTGGCCGGGTTCGTTCGTGTCACCCAAACTCTCTCTGTTTTTTACTGTTTTTTTTTTCTTCTTCTAAAACTCTCTGCGTCTTTCCGCCATGGCGCTTGTATCCGCCATTACCGCGACAGGGTTTGCGGCCGCCATGGCCTGCTTTCCAAAACCCGTGCCGCTACCCGCCATAAAATGACGGTCAGTCAAAATCCTGCCACCGCAAACCGCCATACCGCCGCTATAACCGCTTTTTTATAACACTGGTCAAGTCGGAATTCTAGGCTCGGTTCTGGCAACTTTACAAGTATTATCGTAGAAAGAAGAATACCCCCCCCCCCAAAAAAACAAAACAAAATCATACATATATCTTTTTATGTGCAAATCACTCTATGGAATTTTGGCCTCATGCTCAAAACCAAATTTTAAGCAAATTATATTTTAAAGCTAGTTCAATTTTATGTCAATTTAAGTACTCTGTTTCAATTCAAACAATAAAATCTAGTTTCTACTTCACCAAACACCCCTTTTAAGTATTTCGTGAGGGCTAAGAGAAACTTACTGGACCTGAAGTGATGAGTCGCACTGCATAATGTCTCCCCCTTTCCAGGGTAAACCTTTTAATAAAGTGGCATGATTTTGTTTGTCTCCATTAGAGATTCTCTCAGCATGTGAAATTTATGTTAATTGTTATGCAATTTCAATCTAATTCTCTATTTTTAGGAGCCTAATGGAGGAATTAGTTACTAATTCACAGAGTGTAGAGATAATCTGTATCTTTTATGTAAAGCAAATAGTCTAGATAGGTTTCTACCAAGTAATAGAGGTTTGAAAGAAGAAAGAACCAAACAGCCTCTGGCTGGTTATTCTCTTGACTATTGGCTTCAATATTCAAGTAAAGGATCTGCCTCTAATGGCTAAGTTTTAGATTTCATGTTAAAAGGCTAAGACCTTTCAAATTACATGACCTCTAACCTTACAGTTATTAACTATAGCTTCCTTGACACAATCCACCAGAAATCTAATTACAAGAAAACAACTCCCAAAACATAATGTTTGACTCTCATCACTAACCCTATCCCATCAAGAGTTCATGGGCCATACAAATTAGACACTTAATTAATTATCATTATATCTGACGTAAAATGGTACCCATAAACAAAGTCGCGAAGTGTAACTGGAATATCTATAACAAACCCCTGTCTTGATTACTTTCTTCTTTACTGTCCTACACCAACCTTTTGCTAGCATTATCTTTTTTGATGATATCTTTCTGGTAAATTTTGCAGGAGTTATTGATATCTTTGTAGCACTATGGGTGAATTCTCAATTCAGATTAGCAATGACCTTGTTGATAAGCTTGTTGATGATGCGGTGACAAAGAAGAAAACCCGAAGGACTAGACGTAAGGTGGCAAGAGAGACTGAAAAGCCCCAATCTAATGTAGCTGGAAATCCCGAAAGTGCAGCTGCTCCTGTGTGGCCAGTGCAGCCCCCTTTGTTTTTACCTGCAACATTGCCTGTACAACCTGCCCATTCAGAGTTAGAAGGCATTCGGTCTGCGCTTCAGGAAAGTGAGAAGGTTTTGGAAAGATTGCAGAAGCAAGAGGAGAACATGTTGCAGGAAGTAACCCAAAAGGCAAAGGATCTCCATGATAAAGAGTATAAGCTTCCAAACCCAAAGCCTGAGCCTTGCATGGCTGAGAGGCTTGCTTCGTTAGCATGTTACAAGGAACATATCAAGGACCCTTTGAAGTGTGCTGGTATTGTTACCAATTTTGCAGATTGCTTACGTAGGCTTGGTCGTTTACGTGACAAATAAGTTATACTGAGAAGTCGATTAGAAGGAAATTCGTGTGAACGAAATGCAAATAAACTAGTAAACTACATCTGACATTCATTTTGTTGCTGCCAATTTTGTGTAACATTTTGTTCTCAGATCAAGTGACGTCCTCTGTTTGGAACTTTGAACATTCAGTTATTTTTGCATTGTCCACATGCTGCTTATTTCTCCAAGCCATGTTATAAAGGTTTCAAGTTGGTGACTAATATGTATGGATGGGGATTCATTTACTCCAAGAATAACTTTTGTCCTTGTTATTTTGCCTAATATTTTATTATTGATATTGAATTTTACCAATCTAATTGTTGATAAAGTTTGGCACCTTTCATAGTCTTCACAACTCTTACCTTAATTATTCATGCCTCCCTTCGAGGGTGAATATTACATTCTTTAATTCTTTATGACTCCCTTTGAAGGTTAATATTACACACGATCAAATGGTGCATTCATCTTAACAAATCACCACAATAAGCCATCGAGGTTGGAAACCTCAAGGGTTAGGCCTCAACCGATCTACCGATCAGGTAAGGGGAAAGACAACTGATTAGATAATTATATATCCTATAAAGACGGTGTAGAGTAAACGCAAACGTTGGCCCATTAGTGGATTCAATCTTGTTTGCCTTTCATTTTCAATTGTTAGAGTAATCTTGATCCTATTGAGCCTTTGAAACAAATAGACGTGTCCCATGCTGAATACACAATGGAATGAGAGGAATCTAGAGACTGTACAAGTATAAGACTACATAGTTGAAGACGACTTAAAGGTATTGATTAGCACCACTTATATCAATAAGATGAATATTCTTTTAGGGAGCAAAAAACATAAGAATTTCATAGTTAATGGTGTATGACGTGGAACACTTGTGGGATGAGTGAGCTCTTTGGAAGTTTCCTAAGAAGCATACGAGTGAGGACAAAACACATTGAAAAGACCTGTGTTGGTTTGCGGGTGCACTAATCGATCCTGCAAGCAATCCCGAGACGTTACAAATGGTATCAGAGCGGGACCTCTTTCAGTACGATATGGTTCGGATACGAACCTGACATAATTCGGTGGGCATGTGACACTCGGGACTGACCAGAGCAAAATATAATTGTTGGTGCATAAGGCACATTAAAGGAATTACTCCTGTCGAGCTTCCAGCGAAGGGACACATGAATAAACTGGATACAGACCAAAATGATAGGGATCTAGAAACCATACAAGTATGACAGTGCTTAGTTGTGACCAAGGTTCTAAATAGCGGTCGCGGTCACGATAAAGATTTTGTGATTTTAGCTATTGTGGATGCTGCGTTGCGAATTGCAGTCGTCGCGGTGTGAATTAATCACAATATTGCACAAATTATATTAAAACTATTTGTATTATCATATAAACTTAAATTAATGTTTTTTTAATTATTATAAGATATCTAAAATAAAATAAAATTAAAAATTAAAATTAAAATATGAATAAAAAATAGTAATATTTTTTGTCTTGAAATAAAAAAGAAGACGACAAAAAATGAATAAAGAGAAAAAAGGAAAAAGAAAAGAATAAAAGAAAGGAGAGGAAAAAAAAAGAATAAAGGGAGGGGTATATCAACACGGGGGTGCTAACAGCAGCGCCTTACTTCACACTCCCCCATTCCTTTTAACCACACCCCTGCGCGCCTCACTCCCAATGATATGCTATGCGCACCCCCTTTTCCTGCATCTGCCCCCTGGCCCTTCAGCCCACACGCGGCCCAGCCCAGCATCTCCTAACCCTTCCTGCTAACCTAAAGAAAACCTCACTCTTCCTCACTTCATCACTCCCACGGCGCCCCCTACCCATTCTCACTCTCTCATTCTCTCCCACATATCTCTGTCTATCCCTCTTTTCTCTCTTCTATTCTCAAACCCATCCTAAAAAAACCTAAACCGCCACCCTCTCCTTTTTCGGCCTCTTCCTAGTTTCTCTCACTCAATCTTAATTCCTTTCCTTTTCCATGAAACCCAGCCAAATCTCTTATGATTCGGTCATCAGAACCAAGATCTCCAGAGAAGAACAAATAAACATGCAGATTTGGGGCGTAAATCCAGGAGTATCAGTATCCTTCCTTCCCATTTCTTTGTTTTTTATTTTCGTTTTTGGTTCTTCTGAGTTCTGACTTTTGAAATGGGTTTCTGGGCAAAAAAAAAGCTCTATCGTGGTTATTACGGCCGCAACACTGTTTCATCGCAACTATTTCACGTGATTTTGGATCGCTCCGTGATTGCGGAGGAAAACGGTTTCGGCCACTGCCAATACCGTTTTGTCACGGCCGCTACACATGTAACGGAACGATTTTTAAAACCTTAGTTGTGATGACCTATAGGAATTGACTAGCACCACCTATATCAACAAAATGCACTTTTTTGGGAACCGAAGACATAAAAGCTCCATGGTTAAGCATATTTGATGTGAAATACTTGTGAAAATGATGACCTTCTGAGAAGTTTTCTAAAAAACGTGTGAGTGAGGACAAAACACGTTGAAAAAATCGATGTTGAATCTATTATATATCTATCTATTCTATTATATATCTATTTATATTATATAACTAATCAAGCAATATGCTAGCAAAATTCTAATTTTAGACATCTTATATAAATGACAAATGTACTTTTTAGGGACAAAAATGTCAATCTAAATAAAAATTAATCAAAACAAAAATTTTATTCACATAAAAAAATATTTTTTTACCCACTTTTTGTTTTTTCTCTCTCACTTTTTACTTTTTCTCTCTCTTTCTCTTTCTTTTCTCTCTCTCTCTTTCTGACACATCGCACGTCAATCTGATCATTTTTTTTAATCTTACTTTTTTTATATTTTTTTAAGTTATTTATAAATTATTATTTTGCTTTTGAGTCATGATGGGAGATATTACCTGTCGGTATATTTATTTTTTTATTAAATATATTTAATTTTTATAAATGATTATTTTGTTTTTGAGTTCCGACGAGAAAACACTACTCAAGTATAATGTTGTCGACGGGAATAAAATTATTAAGTCACGACGGGAAAAACATTACATGTTGTCGGTATAGTTTTAATTTTATTTTTTTATTAACATTTTTTTATATTTTTTTAAGTTATTTATAAATTATTATTTTGCTTTTGAGTCATGACGGGAGACATTAAATGTCGGTATAATTATTTTTTATTTTTGTTATAAAAATATTTATTTTTTACAAACAAATAATTTTGTTTTTGAGTTCTGACAGGAAAACACTACTTAAGTACAATATTGTCGACGAGACAAAAATTATTAAGTCTCGACTGGAGAAACGTTACAAGTTGTCGGTATAATTTTATTTTTATTTTTTTATTAACATTTATTTTATATTTTTTAAGTTATTTATAAATTATCATTTTGCTTTTGAGTAGTGACGGAAGACATTACATGTCGGTATAATTTTTTTTTCTAAATGTATTTAATTTTTAAAAACAAATAATTTTGTTTTTGAGTTCTGACCGGAAAACACTAATTAAGTACAATGTTATGAATGATTATTTTGATTTTGAGTCCCGACGGGAGAAAATAACATGTTGTCGCTATAATTTCGTTATCTTTGAGCACTTATCAGTTTTGGTAAATATTTTTATTATTTTTAATTGATTATTTTACTTTGAAGTCTCGACGGGGGAAATATTACATGTCATCGGTATAATTTTATCATCTTTGACATAGATTAATTTTATAAATGTTTAAGTTATTTATAAATGATTATCTAACTTTTAAGTCCCAACAGAGTTTTGTTATATATTTTACTATTTATATTTATATATTTGATTATAAATATATTTATTATATTTTATTTAAATATAGATAATTATTTTACTTTTTATTCTTAACGAGAGGAAATATTGTATACTATCATCAATTATTTTGCTTTTGATTCTAGACGGTAAAACATAGTATGTTGTTATTAACATATCTCGTCATACATACATGTAAATATATGTGTGTTTTTTTGTTAGAATATACTCCCTCTGCCCCTTAATATAATATCCTTTTGTAATTTTTTTTCCTTAATATAAGACCATTTTTAAAGATCAAGGTATATTAATTTTTTTACAAAATTACCCAATATACCAAGGTGCATTAGTTCTCTCTCTCTCTCTCTCTTAATAGTCTTGAAAGATGAGAAGGGTAACTTGGGAAAAATAACACATATTTTGTACAAATTTAATGTTATTAGCTAATAAAACTCACTTTTTTAAAGGGCGCGAAGTGATCAAAGGAGTTTTATATTAAGTGACAGAAGGAATATGTGTGTATTGCAGCTGAATACTTCGCGACAATCCCTCACAAACTGGCAAACCTTAGGCCCCGTTCGGGGTGGTTGCGAGTTTTTAGTTTTTGGTTTTTAAATGCAATTTTCAAAACAAAACGTGTTTGACTAAAATGGAGTTGAAATGGTTTTTTACTCAATTTCAAAACACTTTTATATTCATTTTCAAAACCAAGAAAAAAGGCTTTGTAAATTTGGTTATTGGTTTAAAAAAAAAACACATTGTCACTATATTTGACAATAGTTCTTTCCGTTGTCACTATAACCACCATTGACATCGCCACCAGCGTACCGCCACCACCACCATCGTTGCCGTCGCTACTACCACCACCATCATCGGCACAACGACCACCACCGCCGATAGTATCGTTGCCACCATCACTTAACACCACCACCACCGACACCGCCATCACCATCAGCATTGTCGCCACCACCAACAACATTGACACCGCTACCACCACCACCACCATTAACATCGCCATCCCCACCACCACCACCACTGCTACCACCACCACTGACACTGCCACCACAACCAACACTAATAACGAGGGGCAAATTGGGCTAGGCCTGTTGGGCCAACCCACTAGCCCTTTTAAAATTGGCAGGCTGGGCTAAGTTTTACCAACCAACTAACTCGTCTAGTCCAACTCGTTTAGCCCGCCAACCCATTGGGTTGCGGGCCACTAGTGGGTCGAGCCGAGCCGAGCTAACCTGTTGGGCCAACACATAATTTTTTATTTTTTTTTCTATTTTTAAATGATACTTTCTTTAGTTTTTTTACATATTTATGGCGGGCCAGCCCACCAGCCCGCTATTGTGGCCCATTTTGGCCTATTTTGGGCGGGTTGGCCCATTTTGGCTCGTTTTAATCGATTTTTTTTTTTGCTTTTTATTTATTTTTTGTTTTGTTTTTGTTATTTTTGTTTTTGATGAGACATACCAACCCGCCCAATCCGTGGAGGGCCGGGCTGAGTTCAACATCACAACCCATAACCCTTCTATGGGCCAGAACGAGCCGATCGAGTTGGGCCGAGCTGACCCATTTTGCTCATGCTTTATATCGGGTCAATTGGCTCGAGCCCATTTCTATAGCTCTATTTATTCGTGTATTCATGACTTCTCACCCTAACCCTACTCTCTCCCTCTCAAGTCTTCATCATCAACCAGGAAGATTGAAGGATTCTATCATCCTTCTTCTCGACAGACAAAGGCGCTGGACGCATCTTAGTTTATCTATTATTATTATTAAATTTAAAATTTAATACTACTATTATTATTACTATTATAATTATTATAGTTATTGTTATTTATATTATTATTATTATTATTATTATTATTATTATTATTATTATTATTTATTTACAGTTATTAGTATTTTCTAGAAGAATTGTTATTGTTAATGATTTTTAAGGGAGAAATTATAATGTCGATAACAACTTTTTAAAACTGAAAACAACAAAAAACTAAAACTCAAAACTAAAAACTGAATCTAGTTTTGGTTTTTTGAAATTTGCAAAACTTAAAACTAAAAACCACTCCGAACGGGGCCTTCATTTCACAAGAAAACAACGTATTGCTTTTCAGATGGAATTTACCTCTTTTGGTCGCCTAAGGGTATCTCCAATGGGGGTACCTATTGGGTACCTACCCAATAGGTACCCCATTGTGGAAAAAAATTGGGTACCTATTGGATATCTATTTGGTTTGAGTATCTATAGAGGTACCCACTCCCTCTCCTCACACGCGAGCCCCACACGTCAATTTAAAATAAAAAGCTGAAATAACTTATAGTGACAGTCACCAGCCGTAGGTATAAGCCTTCAAATATATTAAAAAAAAAATTTGCGTTTACGTCGCGTAGTATGTCAGTTTTTTTTTTAAAACATTAATCTATAGTGACGATTGGTGACTGCAGGTAGATGTTAAAACATTAAAAAAAATCGTATTAAAAAAATAAATTTCGTATTGTTAATAATTTAATATTTAATATATCAGATAATTATTAAATAAATTTTTGTTGATATTTGATGATATGGAGTTATTGGTGGGACCTATTTAGTAATTTTTTTAGAGGTGCTGGATTGGAGGGATTGGATACCTAATAGGTACCCAAAATAAAAAAGTAAAAATGAGTGATGTAGATGAATGAGACCCATTTAGGTACCCATTTTTTGGGTGCTCCATTGAAGATGACCTAACTAGTTCTTTCCACCAAAATAAGGCTGCATGATTGCGTTTGTTTGGCAAATCTCATATATTAGCTTTTGATAATCTTGAAACTTATTGTCAAAAAAAAAAAATCTAGATACGGGTACTTAATAAATTCTTAAAAAACACTTATTTTCAAAAAAA
This sequence comes from Calophaca sinica, assembly GCA_037113605.1. Lineage (NCBI taxonomy): Eukaryota > Viridiplantae > Streptophyta > Magnoliopsida > Fabales > Fabaceae > Calophaca > Calophaca sinica. The sequence goes on from CM073731.1 coordinate 31,817,102, forward strand.
AATATTTTTTACCTAGATTTCTAGACAAAGTTTCAAATGAGAATTTACAAAAGACCACCTCATGCTCCTAAATTAAAAAGTTTATGAAAATTACAACCAAATATCCATAAAATTTAAGTAATTACATATATCACAGAATGCATGAGCGGGTAGTATGATACTTCGCCCGTTTATACTGTGAGTAATAAATATCCGCCGTTACATCTGGTTCTTGTCAGTTTAAAATCCGTGACGGGTTTTACCCGCGGATACCCACGGGTATGGGTTTTTTTGCCATCCCTAGTCATGACCCTGGTAGTATGGTCCGTTGCGAGATAAACAACGACCGCTTTGACAGATATGTCGAGTGTATCATACTCAGATCTGCAAATTGAAACTATTACTTTACTAACAAATAAGGCCACACGCAAGAGATAATTTTTCAATCTTGCAAGGGGGGGGGGGGGTTGGGAAATCATTCGAAAAATCATCACATCAGGTATGAATAAAGTCATCAATACATTGACGCTATTGATTACGACAATACATTGAAAACGACATTAAAAAGCAATTGTTGGATATTTTATTCAATTTCAACTCCAGCTGTATGCATAGAAATAAAATTCAGTATAGATAGAGCAATTGAAAGTTGAAATTGGGGGAATGTAGCCCAAATTAACGTAAAAATAAAATGGAGAAAACAAGAAAAAGAGAAGCAGCAAAGGGTGAGGGGAACATAAGAGAGTGGGGAAAATAGATCTGATTTGTGAGTTGTGGAGGAGGAGGAGAATGATAGAAAGACTTACAAGGGTGTGGCAGAATTGTAGACGACGTGGGGGCCAAAGGTGAGAATCGCACAGTATGGACTGTGTGATACCATTTGGGATTATGATGGAGATGATTAGGGTAATGACATCGCCTATTTTGATGAAATGGCACCAAAATGTGTCACACAGTCAGATGTCAGCTAAGTTTAATGAGAGTCATGTCATTGATTTTGGATGAGAACTTAACAGATGTACTAAATGTCTAAATTTTTTAAAAATAGGGGGACTGAATGTCTAAATTTAGAAATGAAGGGACTAAAATCTAAAATTGGTCAAAATAGGGGGACCAAAATTGTAATTTATCCAAATAATTATAATTATTTGAAAAAATTATTTTTCAAATGGTCACATCCAACAATTTTTATTTTCAGGAATTATTTTAGAATTTCGTTAATTGCATGAACCAAATTGTTAAAACCCTACAATTTCAAGGATTGAACCGGTGATTCACTCATTTTTTTTCATGAAGAAAAATAAACAATCTCAATAACTGTGGATTGACCTTAAAATCATGTTGCTATTTATTACTATATCACAAATCTATTTCTACTTTTTTTTATGTACTTTTAAAAGGACAAAACTTACCTACAATACCATAGATGATGTAGGTGTTGTTCTTCATTAAAAATATCTATAACTACCCATAACTCCTTAAAGTCTATAAGTGTCTCAAAGCCTTTTATGTCCACGTGTACACTTTTTAGTGGAGAACAACTACAACTCCTATAACACTGTAGGTAAGTCTCCTCCCCTTGAAAAAACTTTTCACGCTTTATATAAATTTAATATTTATAATTATTTAGATTGTGAGATATAGAAGTAGTAGTGGACCTACGTACTGGTTCGACGTGCGGTCATGAATGAGCAGGTACAAGCTTCCTGGGGAGGATTGCGACTTAGGTCTTAGCTAGCTTTTACAACACCAAAATTGCAGAAGAGATGACAGTCAGCGTTTGTGGAAAAATGTCATTTTCGTAATAATAAAATTATCTAACGGAGATTAGTTAAAAGTTAACATAAAATTATAAAATTGATCAAAATAATTATATTTTCATCTTATAAGGGAGAGGAGTCTGTGTTTTAAAATAAGAAGGGAGAGGAGTATAATATCCCCCATCTTTTGAGGGAGGGGAATGTATTTTATTCATTTTTGTATTGTGTCCAATATATCTAGTTTTAAATTTGGTATGATTTTAACATTTATGTTTTTATGATATTATTAATTATATCTTTTTGAAATAAATTGTCCACATTGACTCAGGGTCATGGATTTACTTAAGTGTGTGTGTGTATATATATATATATATATATATATATATATATATATCAACAAAAACTATAATATTTGTCTTTCCAATACATTTTAGTTCCTATTTTTTATGTCAAATAATATAATAAACATTGTTTAGTCCCGCACTGCCTAGCGCAGTGGTTGTTTGGGACGTGTGGTGTGTGTTGGGACGTGGGTTCGATCCCACAATGTCCCTCTCCCCATCCCCTGTGTGTGTGTGTGATAGCCACTAGGCCCAATGTAACCCAATAATAAACATTGTTTAGTTTATTATTACTATTAAAAACAATGAATGCACTATGATATTATTACAAATATGCATTTCACAATATCACTTTAATAATGTGTTTTTTTTTTAATTTAATTTTAAGAGAAACATCTTTTTAGTATAGTCAAAATATTATTTTACAACAAATATATAAATTTTTCTCCTAAGTTAGTCATAATTTATTGCTAACCAATTTTTTTTTAATAGTGGACAATAGTAAATAGTAAATTAAAATTTTGGATACTTTGTACGACATTTTTTTTCAACCATTTTTTCGTAGAATCTTTTACATATCAATTATCTTATACAAATATTGAGAAGTCAACATATGTCACAGGTAGTAATGAGGGGAAGGGGAATAGGATAGTGGACTTTATATAATAGTAATTAACTAATTAATTAAGTAATTTAACTAATTATCTAATTCATATAAATAAACATAAAACAATTACTTATTAACAAATTATTCGAAATAAAATTGTATAATAGTTTTTTAAATTAGTTCAAGGAAATTTTTTTCCGTTTAAAAATAATATCGTTTCTCTTTTCTTATTTTTTGTCGAACCAAACAAAGGGAGAGAGACAAACACATTTCTTACTCTTATATTTCTCTCTTCTTTCTCTTATATCAATACATTTAATCTATTTTATTTTCCAACTCTTTCTCTCTTCTCACACTATTTCTCAGCTCTTTATCAATTATCACTTTGTTCTTAGAACTAGTTTGCTAAAAACATTTTTAACGCAAATTTCAAATCAATTCTTTAATTTCTTAATACATATATTTAGAAAACATTTTAAATTAAAAAAAATTATTGATTTTATATGAATTTTTAAAAGCTACTATATACCCGTGCAAGGCACGGATTATACACACTAGTTGTTCTATATACTACTTTAGGTTGAGTTTGATCTTATAGCTTATAACGTATATTTTTTTTCCTTATTTATATTCTTACTATTTTAATTAAATTCATCATCTGTCCTTTGCTAAATAACACAAAAGTATTAACTCCTGAAATAATATTATACAAAAATCATATGAGCATATCATATCATTTATATTATTTCATTTCATTTAATAAAAATATTTAAAAATAAGAGAAAAATAAAAAAATTATATTTTATTTTCAATATGATAACTAATTTAAATAAATTAAACTATTAAAATAATAATATATAATATATCCAATAATACAATTTTTGAAAAAATAAATATATTCTTTTATGCTATTTTATATTATATAGTTTAATCACTAAATTTACCTAATACTTCAAATTTAATTAACTAATTTATTCGTTATGAATTATAAATTTATCCGCTATCAACTAGTTTATCAATTTATCTCTAGTTAACTAATTTTTTATCCGGCAAAACCTATATAAGGCCAATCATGGATAATAACTTCACAAGTCACAAAAACCAACATCATATGTTGACTATACTAATGTTTTTAAAAATCAGACCTACCGGTTCAACCGGTTAAACCAATAATCAATCATATTTGCAGTTTGGTTCGATTCATTGAACTGTTGGTCTGATTGAACCGTTAAAATATCGTTTGAACCGAGTTGTACTGCACAAAACTAAATTGAATTGGGATCCAAAATCAGGTTTACCTGAAAAATAAATATTTGTTTCTTTTACTTTGTTACATTTTTATATTTATTTATTATTTATTAGTTGTCTGATTCAACTATGGGTTATAAACCATGACCAGAAGTCTCACTAGTTTATTTTACCTGATTCTTTTTTTGAAACATTAGACCAAACCTAATATTTATCTATACAATGACCGAAACCGGAACGTATACACCACTAGGAAACTTTGCCGACTGCATTTAAATATCCATAATTAAGGGCATGTTCGTTACGGAATAAAAAAAATGATTTTGACACTTAATAATTTAGAGATTATTTTTTAGAGATTTTTAAGAAAAGCAGAAACTGTTTTGTGTCTGTTTACAATAATAAAAATCACTTTTTTAAAAAAATGATTTTTAACTTGTTTGGATACAATATTGTAAAAGTACTTTTTTTTCCTACACAATTACCATAAAGAACATAAAACAATCATTTTCAAGAAAACTATTTGTTGAAAAAATTACATTTTTTATGTATATTTGAATACAATTAGTTTTATTGATAGTTCTTAAATATATTTCACATGTGACTTTTATTAATTTCCTATCTATATATATATATAATTATACTTGAAATAAATAAATATACATATATAAATAGTAGCAAAAAACTAAAATAAAAACCACATAGAAGCACCAGTAAGAAAAACGTATAAAAGCAATTGAATCAAAACAAATGAGAGGCAGTGGAAAAGAAAAAAAATACAGGCAAACAAACAACAATAATTGCAAGAAGAAAAAGAATGACATGTAAAACAAAATAAAAAAGTGCTAACCTTTTACAACAATCGTCTACGAATAAGAAGCCAACAACACACAAAATGGGCTGAGGGAAGTTGACTGTGCACAGTGAAAACGAGATAGAAGCGGGAAGACACTACAGAGCAACCAGGGGCACTATTTGTTATATTAAAAATTGTAGAAGGATATTTTTGGCCAAAACCAGTTCCACATTTTTTTATTTTATATTGAATTTATATTTAAAATAATTAAATGAAAAAAAAATTCATTTTTTATTGATACTAAATTAAAATTAAAATGCATTATCAATTAAATTAATAATAAATAAATGGTTAAATTATAGTTTTAGTTTCTTATGTTTATTTTAGGTTTCATTTCGGTCCTTATATATTAAGAGTTTCGAATTGGTCCCTTACGTGTAAAAGTTATACCAATATGGTCCCTCTTGTTTTTTTTTTGTTCTAAATGTTGAACGTGACAAAAACACAAGAAATGGGGGTTTGAATTGGGTTTTAGAAATTTTTTCGCAAAACTTGTGTATTTTTGAAAATCTTTTCAAAACAACTATTTAACAAAATAGTAATGAAAACAAGTAAAGAGAAGAGAAGAGAATGACACCGTGATTTATACTAGTTCACTTCACCTAATAGCTACGTCTAGTCCCTTCACACATTTGAAGGATTTCTCCACTATAATCAACCTGATTACACTTGAGAGTATACTGTTGTCAAACTGACTATACTCACAACTTCTTAGAACAACTTAGTACAATTAAACCTCTAAGGAATGCAGCCACTACTGGGCTAAATACAGTGTTCAAAAGTAGTTTGAAACAATATCAAATAACTCTCAGCAGAGAGGATATACAATGAAAAACTCAAGCACAAAGAATAACTTTCAAACTGAAAGAATAAAGCGTTTAAGTGCTTATTCAATGTGATCTCAGAGACTTGGAATGAATCTTGGTTGCTCACTGTGTTTCACTGCGTTCCCAATCGTTAACCTACTTCAGTGAATGAAGTAAGATATATATAGCTAGGGTTGTGAATAGTGCTGTTGTGACCTAACAACTCTTTTCACCAATGGACAAAACTTCAGATCCCCTTTTTGTGGCTTTTAGCAAGTCACATCGCTTTTCACTCTGCTCTTGCACACTGACACGGCAGACTTTTGCAGGATCTTGTCCCTTATGATCTTTTGAAAATAAGACATTTCTTGAGCAAGTTTTCTGATGATTATATCCGTTGACATTCCATTTGACCTTTGATTCCTCGTACAATAAAATACTCATCAATGGGGTCTCTTTAATACATGAAGTAGCCTTTAATGAACACTCAGTCTGATTTTCAATCAGAGCATCTGTCAAACAGATGATGCTTGTTACTGAGATGCTCTGTTCACTTGAGTGAGCTTGAAACAGAGGCAAGTTCTTCAGTACAGAATTTGTTGGTCTTTCATATAACAGAGTCTTGTAGAAACAGACGAAGGCTTCCACTGAGTAGTCTATTCATAGTCTGTTGAGCGTTGACCAAAAACAGAGCATTGACCAAGACAGAGCATGGTCTCACCAGAGCATGGTCTATCAGAGCATTGACTGATAACAGAGCATTGACCAAGACAGAGTAAGGCTATCAGACAGTGATGTTATCAATTATAAGAGGATTAATGCCAGACTCATATTTATGAAATTGAGAGTGAAATACACATTTTCACTTAGTCTTCTAAGATAATTCCTTCTTATAAATAGTGACTTCTGCACACTAACAGACACATCAGAGGATAAATTGTTCTATTAACTATTTGTTATCATCAAAACAATTAAGGGTCATTGTTTCTGAATCCACTTGATTCCAACAAATGTTAACAAACATACAAATCATATGGAGAGAAGGAAGAAGAGTAAGAGAAGGAGAAAAGGGGAAGAGCTCCCTTAGGATTCCAATATGACAAACATAACAAAGTCTTAACAATACAAAGATAAAAGGAAAATATATAGTAGAATACTAAAAGACTATACTACCCTTATAAGCTAATATTATCTAATATCCCTCCTTAAACTCACGATGCATTAACAGAAAGCTTGAAAGTTTGTCAGTCAAAAATGAAAACGCTTAATAGAATGAGATTTGGTGAACAAGTCAACAATCTCCATGGAGGAAGAGACAAAAGGTAAAGAAATGGTGTCATGTCGAAGATGATGGCAAGTGAGGTGACAATCAATCTCAATATGCTTGGTGCTTTGATTAAAAACCGAGTTGTGGCCAATTTGAATAACACTCTTATTATCACAGTACATAGGAGTTGGTCCAAAAAAAGATACACCCATATCAGAAATCAACCAACGTAACCAAACTATTTCTGAAGTGTTGTCTACCATAGCACGATACTCGGCTTCTGTAGAGGAGCGGGAAACAACTTCTTGCTTCTTGCTCCTCCAAGAAATAAGAGAATCTCCTAGAAAGATGCAAAATCTTGTGGTAGACTTGCGATCAGTGGGGTCACCAGCCCAATCAGTATCAGAGTAAGCACACAACTCTAAAGAGGAAGATGAGAGAAATAGAAGACTTTGAAACTGAGTGCTCCGGAGATAACGAAGAATGTGAAGAACAACTGCCTAGCGCACTGTAGTAGGAGAAACAACAAACTGACTTACAATATGCACTGCATAAGCAATATCCAGTCTAGTAATAGTAAGGCACACCAAGCTACCAACTAGTGTGCGATACATCGTGGGATCTGGTAGAAGAACACCATCAGATAAGACATATTTAGCATTAAGCTCAATAGGAGTCACTACAAGAAATCGCGGGATTACCGACGGCCAAAAGCCGTCGGTAATAAAAAAATTCCGACGGATTACCGACGGGCTAATATCCGTCGGTAAAATGCGCGTCGCAAATACGTACCGACGGCTTTGGCCCGTCGGTATAATCGTTAGGTCACTTCCGACGGTTTTAGCCCGTCGGTAAATTTCCGACGGCATTCTCCGACGGTTTTAACCCGTCGATAAATCCGATGACATTTCCGACGGCCATGACCGTCGGTAAAGCCGAACTTTAAATTTTTTTTTGAATTGAAAATTGTTTAAATTTTTATTTAAAAATTATTTAATTTTTTAAATTATTTAATTTTAATTTCTGTAATCAATTTAATTTATTTATCCATTTAATTAACGATTACTAGTTATCACATTTAATTATTAATTTATTCCTGTATTTAAAAATGCAATGCGATAACATAACTATAAAACAAATTAAAAAAAAACGTAACAAATAAATAAAAAAATTCGACGAACAAAACAGTAATAAAAAATATCCGAAAATATAAAAAAATATCGATACAAACATACTTAATTATTAATTTATTCCTGTATTTAAAAATGCAATGCTATAACATAACTATAAAACAAATTAAAAAAAAGAAACGTAACAAATAAATAAAAAAATTCGACGAACAAAACAGTAATAAAAAATATCCGAAAATATAAAAAATATCGATACAAACATAACTAATAGTCCTGATAATCATGATCATGATCACCATCTGCATCATCGACATGATCACCAGTACTATGAGGCGGAGGTGGTGGAGGAGGCGGCTGGCGAGCTAGCAAATGGTACAGATCCTCCTGTCGCTGCAGCACCTGAGCCAACATGGCAGCCGTCCGGCAGGCCTTCTCCTACTGCTGGGCCGCGATCCGCTGCTGCTCGGCCGCCAATCGCTGCTGCTCGGCCATGGCTCGCTTCAACTCTGCTATCTCCCGCTCATCCGCGGCAACACATTCTTTGGGCGACTCTCGGAGAGAAGCGTGGGCTCGCTCTTGTAGTTCTTTGGCAAGGTCGCCAAAGACCGTATAAGCGACCCTTCTTCTTGCCGCCAACAACATTCGCCCAAACCATCGGCGATGCTTTGGATCCTTCGGGCTCGAGGCGGGAACATGAGGATGTTTGAGATCTAACCTGAGACATCCTCGCCTCAAACTCCTCCTGTCAAACATAAACAAATTAGTCAATTTTTATTGTAATAAAACAATATAAACATTGTTAAAAAACTATTCATTATGTTTTATAATTACCTGGGTCCGCCTCGACCGCTCATCGACAAAATCACCGGTACCTTTCCTAATATGAGTTGCACGATGGAGCTCGTGCAACTGAACCTCCCTTTTCAACCGCTGAGACTGTAATTATTTAATAAAAAAAGCTTAACTAAATAATAATAATAATAATAATAATAATAATAATAATAATATAAAACGTACAAGTCGAGCTGCGTGCTGCGCCTGACTGACCGAACCTCCAGTATGCAAGCTCCCACCCTTTTCAGAGGCTCTATTCTTCTTCGCCTTCTCGCTTACCGCCTTGAACTCAGGGGAGTTCCAGTGCGCTTGTAGCTGCTGCCAGATCTCATCTCCTATCCAAGTGGGCTGCCCATTGAGGCGGGCATCTCTAAGCATATCAGATAGGCGGTGGGAAGCCTTCATATGGAAGTTCTTCTTGATCTGCTCCTCCTGCTCTTCCTTCCAAGAAACCCTCTCCTGTATGAATATAATACGTTATTAAAAATAATTGAGATTCATGAAATAAGAATAATACGCAACAAAAAAATAAACAACTTACTCTGAAAGAATTGAACATGTGCCTCCGCTCATCCACCGTCGGCATCCCCCAGGTGGGCCAATAGGGGTGGTAATTTTGCTCAATTACTTAGTGATAGCCTTCGCGGTGGCTTTGTGGAAGGAACCTAAACAATAACAACATACCAAACAAGTTAAAAATATAGGTTAAAACTGTAATTTTCGTCCCTTATCCTTTTTTTTTAGTTTTCATTTAAGTCCATTAAGTTACAAAAATTACTTCAATTTCGTCCTTTCTTTTTAATTATTCTTTTTTTTGTCTTAGACGAAATACCATCTTACACGTGGCAGTTTGTTTTATTTTATTTTTCTGCCACGTGTCAGATGGTGATTCGTCTAAGAAAATATGAATAAATAAACACAAAAGATGAAATTGATGTGATTTTTGAAGTTTAAGGGACTTAAATGAAAACTAAAAAAAGATAAGGGACGAAATTGAAAACTAAAAAAAAGATAAGGGGCAAAAATGTGTATTCAACCTACATACTCACCCTCTACCAGCTGGCCTGATGGCAACTCGGCCATCATGCAGCATCTGAATATCATCAACGACCTCCTGCTCATCCTGCTGCTGCTCAACCTCCTCGTCCTGCTGAACCCCGGTCTGATCAGGTGCCTGGCCCACACTATACTCCTGATCGGACACATGAGTGTCGGGCACCGTCTCAGACACAAAATGAGAGGAAGAAGCGGCAAGTGTCTGCTGGAACCCTGGGGTGGGCATCATGTAAATGGGTGTCGATGCAGAAGGTCCTGCATGCTGTGTAGGTGCCGAATGTGACGTAGGCTGCGTAGGCGTAGATGTATGCGGACGCTGTGTGGATGACAACATCGCATAGCCAGCATCATCAATCCTAATAATGTTCGGCCTCCGACGACGAGGGGGGTCGACAGCGATGCCCTTCCCCTTCCGTTGACCACTACTGGGTGGTCGGGGGGGTCGGAGCCTGAACCTCCTGATGCCATATATGTCTATAGAGCAATTTAATAATAACAGTCATGAAATATTATATTTAAACATAACAATATTAAAAATGAATTCCAAAAAATAAACAAGTTATATGAAAATAACTGACAAAATAAAATATGTTGTTAGACATTAAATTCTCTAATTGTAAAAAGTTAAACAAATTTATTCTGCCCATTCTGCCCACTCTGCTTCGGCATCGTCTTCAGATCTTGATGGTTCTGCCACTTCTTCATTTAATTCCTCATCTCCATTTACATCTTCATATGTGATTGGATCGTCACGTAGTCGAGAAATGGGTTCAATTTCGTTTACTACGTTGACATGAGACATCTCATCCACCTGATAAGCCACTACTTCCTGTGGATCATCTGCTTCAATGCGACCCCTTGGTTTTGTCTTTATTGCAACACACCAACCTTGTTTGTCCCTTCGAGTTGACGGATAAGGGACATAATACACCTGTCTTACATGTTGTGCCATGATAAACGGATCAAACATTTGATATCTTCTGCTCATGCATATGTCAACAGTATTATATTTGTGATCCATTCTTGTGCCTCTACTTGACGGATCAAACCAATTACAATAAAATAGCACTATTCTTTTAGTATAGTCTAAAGTATTGTACGCCAGCTCATATATATGTTGAATCACGCCGTAGAAGTCGTCTTCACCTCCCTCTGTGGCACCTTTTACATAAACTCCGCTGTTAATCGCTTTTTCCCCTCTGCTTTTGGTGAGTTTGAAATTTGTAAATCCATTTAAATACGTGTGCCATTCTTTTACACGTGATTTAGGACCATGAGATAAATTTCTCAAGTGTTCGATTATGGGCGATTCTGACTCGCTATACACCTGCGTATACACATGCACAAGTGATTTAGGGTTCATTTTTGCAAACAATCTTTTGTATTTTCAAACAACAAATAGTTGAAATAGGACTAAAAATACATACATGGCTCATAAACCACGTTGGGAAATATTCATGAATATAGGCAGAAGAGTCTTGTTCGCTTGTGGGCTTAGTTAACAAGAATGCCCTAAACAAGTCATTATCAAACAAATGATCATGAATAGTTATGGACTAAAGAAAATGAAAGTGGTCAAAAGTATACATACGTAAGATATGGTGATACTTGACACGATTGATCAACACGTGAACGCAGTCCGACTTCCAATCTTCTCCCGTTAACCAGGTCTTGACTCCTTTCCAAAGATGACGACCGGGAAGGCAAAACACCGATAAGGCCAATGGTGTCTTTCACTTTCAATTTCTATTTCATTCATATTATTTGTTGGTGTCGGCATGAAGTTCGTAAAATAATGGGAGCAGAAATGAATTGTCTCACGGTAAGTAAGTTGCACAAATAGATCCTTCAACCTGGCCTTATTTTTCACCGACCGTTTTGAGTCACCCATAAATCTACAGAATAACAAGGTTGGTGATCAACATTTCAACATTTAACCCGAGGCGTTGAATAATTATGTTAAAGAATATTTGATTATATTACCTTTCGAATGGATACATCCATGTATTGAACCGGTCCACCAAGCCTAGCTTCATGTGCAAGATGCCTCGGAGATGTTCCATAGAGTCAAAGAAACCAGGGGGAAATATTCTCTCCAACTTACAAAGAATGACTGGTATGTTCTGCTCCATCTTGATAAGATCATCATCTCTCAATGTTGTAGAACACAAATCTTTAAAAAATTGGCTGAGTTCTGTAAGTGGATTTAAAATATTTGACGGCAGGGAACTAAATGCAATAGGAAATAAACACTCCATGAATACATGACAATCATGGCTTTTCATCCCAATCATTGTTCCTTTGTTCACATCAGCACATCTTGCCAAATTATAAGAATAACCGTCTGGCATTCGAAGTTCTTTTATCCACCGACAGACTGACCTAGCTTCCTCAACAGTTAAAGAGTAACAGGCTTTGGGTTTCAGGGTTTTCCCATTCGACTGAGTCGTCAAATGCAAGTCCTTTCGCTTACAGTAAAGTGGTAAGTCCAGTCTGGCCTTATCATTGTCTTTCGTTCTTCCTCTAACGTTCATCACTGTGAGAAAAACATTGTCAAAAAAGTTCGTCTCAATGTGCATAACATCAAGGTTGTGTCTCAATAAATTATCTTTTCAATACGGCAAATCCCAAAAAATACTTCTTTTAGTCCAATTGTGCCATTGTCCATATCCTTCAAATCGATCCAATTCACCAAAATCTGTGATTTTTGGCAGATCCATAACTCTGGTAAAAATCTGTTCGGATGTCAACCTCGGGGGCGGGCTATGTAATTCAACTTCCCCCTTCTTGAAGGCGTTCTTATTCCGTCTAAATGGATGATCTGCTGGTAAAAACCTGCGATGTGAGTCAAACCAAGAACTTTTCCCCCCAAATTTCAAGGTAAAGGCCTTTGTATGCTCCATGCAATGGGGACATGCCATTTTACCATGAGTACCCCAACCAGACAACATGCCATATGCAGGGAAGTCATGAATGGTCCACATAAGAGCTGCCCTCATTGTAAAGTTCTTCTTTCGTGCAATATCATAAGTCATAATGCCATTCCACAACCTTTTGAGATCGTCAATGAGAGGCTGTAAGTAGATGTCAATACCATCTGTTGGATTATCTGGACACGGTATAATACAAGTCAAGAACATATAGGGCTTAGACATGCACATATCAGGAGGAAGATTGTATGGGGTAACAATAACTGGCCAGCAAGAATAAGGTTTCGCCGTTGATTGAACATATGGGGTAAAACCATCAGAGCATAAGCCAAGTCATACATTACGTGGATCTGCTGCAAATTCAGGATTCACACGATCAAAGTGCTTCCAAGCTTCACCATCACATGGATGTCGCAATATACCTGAAGTGCTTTTATTCTCATAGTGCCAAGTCATTTTGTCTGCGATGCGTGTTGGCCGACGCAAACATTCTCTCGCACCTTGGAATAATTGGCAAATAAAACATTGCCTTAGTGGAACCGGTTTTTGTCTACCCTTCCCATTATCGATGTGACATATACCTTGGCTCACCACAAAATTTGCATTCAACCAGCGCGTTATCGTTTTTACCAAATTCATTGTTGTAATATAACATACACCCTCTCACACAACAATCAATCCTTTTAGATTCCAACCCCAATTTGGACACTAAGCTTTTAGCCTCGTAATAACTTTTTGGCAAACCATCTCTGATAGGTGACGAGTCCAACATCATCTTCGTTACGAGATCCAAGCACACATTCGTAGCACCACAGTTGGACTTGAGAGCTAAAAGTCTCACACACATTGATAACTTAGAGTCGGCAGACCCTTCAAACAACGGCTTATTTGTTTCTAACAAGAGATTATAAAATCTTTGTGCAGTCTCATTTGGAAGTTCATCTGTGTCATCATACTGTGGCTCCTCGAATGATACGTTGACCCCCAAGGCATCAAAAACCATATCTTGCATCAATTCAATCTGCTCACCATATCCCGTATCTACGCAATTGCTTGAAGCACCTGTGCAATTATCACCAATCCCTAATCCAACCCGAGGTAACTCTTCACCATGTCTAGTCCAAATCCAGTAATTAGGCATAAATCCAACTCTCTGCAAGTGCAGCATGACCTCACCTGGGCTCTTGATCTTTCTGCAATCGCATTTAAGGCACGGACATCTAATCCCTCCATTAATTTCAAAATCTTCGTGTGCCATTGCGACTTGAACGAAGTGATCAATCCCATCGCAAAAAGATTGTTTCAAACCCCCTCTTCCCGGATACAACCTATCGTACATCCAACTACGATTCGAAGGAAAAAATTCCATCTTCTGCATGTAAAAAAAAATGACAATTTCAGCAGCACGACATTCTTACAACCGCTCTCTTTCTTTAAATGGTATGACCCTATCCCATTTGAGGAAAAACTTTTTCAGAACTCGTATAATAGTCATTCCTTAATTCTCATATCTTATACTTGACAAAATTTCGGCAGCATTTCCCATTGGTCTCTGAGTACACAAAATGATCGCAGTTAGGAACAAGACAATCAAGTATGCACCCAGAGAACAAAAGGAAATGAATCTAACCGAAATTTCATCAAATATCAAGATACGAGAATCAAGCAACAACTATTATACAAGTAAAGGAAAAAAAAATTCCCAAACTGTCCGACTTGGACAATTCAAGGTTCAATATACAATGAACACGTGGTATCTAAAAGAGTACACGCACTCAATAATATATTGAACCTCAAACAGAAAGTTAAGGCTTTTCTCCGATACTAATAACAACAATCAAACATCCATTTCATCAATAATTAAAAAGTAACATGTTGAAAGTTGACATCCTCTTAAAAGATAGAATTAAACAAGCAGAAGTGGCAAGGGAAGCATAAATCCAATACCAAGGTATAACTAACAATTATATATATTACACTGTCATTTGATGTTTGATTATTTAATCTCGAATCAAATTGTTCTTATATACTTATTGATCATAATATCAGTTCTAGAATCAAGGTTGTGAAGATATGTAAATCCAATTTGATTAGAATATACATATTGATCCTTTTTTGGTTACAGCTCACTTAGTGATTGAATTTCGCTAACAACAAATACTGAGTAATGATTCCATGTCAGCTAGATCAATTGATTTTTGTTGATAATGAGAACAAATTTTTTATCTCTTTGCAATTAATTTCCCATTCTCTGACTAAGAAGAATATTGAAAACACCTTCTGGTTACCCTTTACACACACAAGACTCCCACAACTCTCATCATCTTTCTGTTTCTTTGGAACTACTTTCAAAACTACTTTGGAAATCAATGATGAACAAGTTGGAAAAATGGAGCAGAGCACTTACACGATGAAATTATCATGTTGTTGACATTTTTTGTGTGCTTTTTACATGATCATGTGTTAACACTTAAATGCTAAAGTCTTAAAAGATTATCTCTGAAAGGTTATAAAATCATTGATAGGCAACATAACTCAAAGGATGCAATAACTGATGCACGTTTAAAACGAAAAATGATTAAAAAGGGAAAACATGTCTACAGTTCGAGCAATAGAAGTGAAAATCAACAAATTCTTCGACCATTTCATTTTGGTAATACCTAAGAAGGAATTTTAAATGACTCTAATTAGTTTTTGTGCAAACGTATTTCACACAAATCTGTTTTATCATGTTCATGACACAGCAAATCAGTTACCCAACACTGCCATGTGTTTGGATATTATGTGTAGTGAAGGAGGGCCTCGGTGAAAGAAATGGATCTTCAATAATGAAGGAGATGCTTCTGTCCATATTTGACCGTAACAGAGACAATTTCTATTTTTAGACTAGTATGCCGTTATAATTCTGTGTGTGCTGGTGCTTCATGAGAAGCTGATGTGAAAGATAGGGGTTTGTTTTTAATTTTCAGAAAAGTCATAATATGACTTACTACCTATTAAATCTGAATCGTTAAATTATTTATTAATATATCTAATGGCTAATACTAATGGTTCACCGGTGAACAACCTATTTAATGGTTCACCGTAGGTGCCACCTAGTTTTTAAACATTTAAAAAAGTGATATAAAAATATTAATATATTATTTATATTTGCTTAATTAATCCAGTCAGTTAGGCCTAACAAATTTTTTTACATTGCCTAAAACCTTTATATTTTTAGCTAAATACTTCTAAAAAAGACTTGATCTAGTTTATTTAATAAATAATTATGTGCTGACTTAGAACTAATATAGCCTATGCCTTAGCCTTAGGCCAATAATCACGATGAAGTTGATTGTAATAAGAACATTGCAGTTGTGAGAGAGGTTCTTAAATTTTGTGTGACTCGAGCAAAAGATTTTTGCATCGAAGAACCATAAGAACTTTACTTTCTAATTATAAATATATCTGTTTCTTTACTTTCTAACATAAAACATACATCAGACAAAATTCCCTCTGTGGAGAGAACTATACATCACTTCAACATAATAACTTTCTGGTAGCAAAAAAACACACATCACTTCAAAATTCCCTCTGTGGAGAGAACTATGAAGCAAAACAAAGAAATATGTCGGTGTGGGAGTCAACAACCAACCCTTTTCCACCCAATGAGTTAACCGACATTTCATTAGAATGCATACCTCGATCACACAGTAGTGGTAGGGGCACGAGCGGTGGTGGCAGCTGTGGACGTGGTGGCACGTCGAAGTGGTGGAGGTGGCGGGCTCAGAGGCCTATGAAACAAAGCTTCTTCTGTTAGCAGAAACTAATAAGCTATAAACAAGAATATCAAAACCACACCAGAAGAACTACAGAAGAACAATAAAAGCAACTAGAAATAGAAAAACAAAATCATTACCCAAACGGTGCAGTGCCGGCGGGAATCTCAAATCGAAGAGGGAGCTAAGAACCGATCGCTTACTAAAGCTTAGACTGTACAGACAAGATTGGAAAATCAAATTAAACTCATAACTACATAAGAACAACAAGGGTTTACATGCAAAAGATGATAATAACCTCCTAAACATTATAGCTACTCCATTAATCAGCAACCAATATCATTCATAGCTAAAAATACATCAAATTCATCCCACTCTCGTGCAATGATCGCAACCCCATTGTTAAACTACCAAAAACAACAATATGAACATGATTTTTACAAAACTACCCTACACATGATTTTTACAAAAATGTGATTACAATCCTGTGTAGGAGAGGGAACACATATGCAGCCTTTCAGATATTATATGAAATGACAGTCAATGGATTTACTCCAGATTCTTATACTTACTCATCTTTGATAAGAGGATTGTGTAGGGAAGGAATGCTAGATGAGGCTCTTGAGGTATTTGGGATTTTGGAGGAAAATGACTATCTGCCTCATATTGACAACTACAATGCACTTATACTTGGATTTTGCAAATCTCAAAGAATAGACATGTCAATAGAGATATTTCAGATGATGGTCAACAAAGGATGTATGCCTAATGAGATAACCTAAGAATAGACATCTCTATAATGTTTAGAGATGATTAATGAAAAGGTTCAAAGCAGAGAAATTGATGCTGTCTGCGTTATTAAATTTTTTTTAATAACTTGTATTATCCATTTGTCGATTGGTTTATTTGCTTTTTGGAACACAAATTTCTTATCTGGATGCCAATCTCATTTCCCTATGAACATATGATTAACCTCTCAAACAATGCAGCCAGTGATTCAACAACTATCTCTAGCACCATAGATGAATCTGCCTCAACTTGCACTAATCTCTCCCTCACTCCCTCTTCAGCTAAACTAACGCCTAAACCTTTTGATCATCACGGATCGATCTTGAATCACCAAGGCCATGGATCACAAATGGGTATGCTTGATCCTCTCCCATTGACAAATAATGAAAAAAGATAAGTTCATTAATAAATGAAGAAGAGTGGCTAACATATATTTGCATAACCTGAAAAACTAAGAAACAACAAAATGGACCCTAAATAGTTGTAGAAGAAACAAGTATAATCAATCATGAATTGTTGGAGAACTCATACATCTCCCAAAAATGGAGGATAAAAACTTACATGGACTTTATTTTGATTTTTGAAGAAACTGAGAAGGACACAAAGAAGAACCAGACAAGCAAGAAAAGAAGAAACAAAGAAGACGAGAACATTACGATGCGTCGTGGAGATCAACACTGCCAAGAAGCAGAGAAGAACATCAAGCAATGCAGCAAAACACCGCCCAACAGAGAAGAAAAGAACTGGCAAAGAATGGAGAAGAAGAAGAAGAAGAACGGCGCAGCAGCGACAATGCCGGAGTGGACGTGGTGGCGTCAGTGTGGTGGCCGGAGTGAACGCTCCACAGAGAGAGAAAGAGATGAAAGAGGGGTTTCAGAAAAATGAAGGAGAGGATCGTTTTCTGGTCCATAAACACAACATATCGACGGCTTTTTTTTAACTTACCGAAGGTCTAAGCCCGTCGTAAAACTGAGCGGATGTTCCGACGGCCAAATTTCAAATACTGACGGACAATCCGTCAGAAATGGAAAAAAGCGGGAATCTGGCTTGTTGTCGCGCCTTTACCGACGGCATATTACCGACGGCCATACCCGTCGGTAATATACCGTCGGTAAAGGCGTGATTTCTTGTAGTGAGTGTCTGTTGCTCGAGTATCAATGAGACAGACTTGTTCAAGAATGTTGCCAATATACTTAGATTGGGAGAGAAAATAGCCTCTAGAAGAGTATGCAACTTCAATCCCCAAGTAATAGCAAAGATGACCTAAATCCTTCATCTTAAACTACTTGGCCCATTGTAATTTCAACTCAAAAATACCATCAACATCATTCCCTGTAACAATCATGTCATCGACATATAAAGAGAGTATAACACGACCATGAGAAGTAGACTTGAGAAACAAAGCAGAATCATGATCACTAGAATGGAAGCTGAGAGAGGCAATCACAGTGGAGAAATTTTCAAACCAAGCTCTAGGAGCTTGTTTAAGACCATAGAGAGCATTCTTTAACTTGCAAACTTCCCCCTGATTATGAAAAACACCTGGTGGAGGAACCATGTAAACCTCTTCTTGAAAATCACCATTTAGGAATGCTTTTTTAATATCTAACTGAGAAATATGTCGTTGGCGAACAGATGCAACTGCAATAAGAGTACGAATAGTAGTCATTTTGGCTACAGGAGCAAAAGTTTCTTCATAATCCATGTCATATTCTTGAGAGAATCCTTTAGCAACAAGACAAGCTTTGTAATGCTCAACTAACCATCAAACTTGGTTTTGATCTTGTATACCCAACAAGACCCAATAACACGTTTTCTTGGGGGAAGATGTACTAAGTCCCAAGTATTTGTCTTGTGTAAAGCAGAAAGTTCCTTTACCATAGCTTGCTACAAAAGGGGATCAAGACTAGCCTCTTTATAGGAAGAAGGCTCAAACAAACAATGAATAATGGTTAGGAAAGAAGCAAAAGAATTGGAATAAGTGGAGTAAACATAATCTGGTAATTTAGTGGACTTACGATCACGTAGAGGATACTGAGAGGGGGAAGAGGAGGAGGAGTAGCTGCTGCAGGATCAACAACCAATGGAGGTTCTTCAGGGGCCGTGGGAACGGAGGGAACGCCTGGAGCTGTAGAAGTACTAGTGTCATCAACCCTACAATTCTCAAAATCAGAGTCATCAACATCCAGGGAAAAGGGATCAATACGTATGAAATCAGACCTAGCGAGACCATGGGAGTTAGGAGAAATAGAGTAAAATGGTATGTGCTCAAGGAATACAACATGACGGGAAACATATAGTTTTTGACTTGAAGGGTCATAGCAACGATAACCCTTCTGGCCATCCATATAACCAAGGAAAACAAATATCGTAGAACGAGAAGTCAATTTACTACGTTCTACACGAGGGCGAAGGACAAAACAAGTGGAATCAAAGACTCTCAAGGACGAGTAATCAGGAACACAACCATATAATTTTTCAAAAGGAGACAAACCTGAGGTGACAGAGGATGAAATTCTATTAATGGCATGAACAGCAGTAAGAACAGCCTCACCCTAAAACTCACTTGGAGCAGAGGCAGACAAAAGAAGAGACTGAGCAGTTTCAACAATATGGCGATGTTTTATTTCAGCAACTTCATTTTGTTCCGGGATATCAGTATAAGAAGTTTGGTGCAAGGTCCCATCAGAAGCAAGTAATGCAAAGAATTTATTAGAGGTATACTCACCACCGAAAACACTTTATAACAACATTATGTTGAGTTTTAATCAGAGGCGGAGGGAAGGGGGACCTTTGGTTGCCATGGTCTCCCCACATTTTCCAAAAATAAAATAAAATTATATACCCAAGCTGCTCTCAGTTGTTCATTACACGATGATTTTGTCTTACTTTGATCATATATGGCCCCACCCTTTCACAGCAATTGCATAATAAAGGAGTTTATAGGAGTCAGATCAGCCATTCCAATTCTTGAGGAATGAGTGGAGCTTATAGCAAGAAGAAAACTTTAGGTTGTAAGAGACCATGGTGCTTCGTCATAGGATTCTTGTCTTGTAACATTTAGGGGTTGTTTCTTCTGATCATGGCTTGTCTGAAAGTGGCTTTGACCTTCTTTCCTAGTTTTAGTCTTCTTTGTTCTGGTGTTCCTGGGTGTGGTAAGCGTTAGGAGGTTTTTTTGGTGTTTTCCTAATAGTAGCTAGGTTCAATTAGGTGTAAGGCCTTGGTGTGAGTTGTATCACTTTCCTAGGACAGCTGGAACCCATTGCTTTCAGGCTCAGGTTGGTGTAAGTGGGTTCTTTTTTATGTTGTACCTTGTTTATCCTATCAATATAGCTTTTAACTATCGAAAAAAAATTGCGTGTGTATGTATTTATGATTAATCTGGAGTATATATTATATACTATGTATTTAAGTTTTACCATGGTCCCCCTTTAATTTAATTCCTGCCTCCGCCCCTGGTTTTAACCAAAGCACGAAACATATGATAAATACAAAAACTCATAACGATGCTTCATAAGATAAACCCAACAATAACAAGTGCAATCATCAATGAAAGATACATAATATCTAGATCCACCCTTGGTAGGAACCAGAGAGGGACCCCATACATCAGAATGAACTAAATAAAAAGGTGCATTAGAAACTGAAACACTTTTTCTAAAGAGCAAAGTAGAAAATTTAGCAAGTTTACAACCACAACAATCAGAAATATCATTTGTTTGCAACTTTCCTAAGGCACTAGTAGAAGCTAAGTATTTCAAACGAGAAGAGGAAACATGTCCAAGATGAGAGTGCCACAAATAAAAACTAGAAGAAGATGAACTCATCCGAAAAGATGACAAGTCAACAGTAGAAGCTGCAACATCTAGTACTTTTAGCTCATCCAGAAAGTAAAGTCCCCCTGCCTACAGCCTGACCCAATCAGCCTCCTGGATCGCTAATCCTGCACATAACAATGAGTGGGAGAAAACAAAACTAAATTTCCAGAATCACATAGTTGACCAACAGAGGCAAGACTCAATGTGAGATTGGGAATGTAATATACATTTGAAAGAGACAAGTTAGCTGTGGAAACAGACCCAGTGCCTGCTAATGGCATGGGAGTGCCATCAACAGTCATGACAGACATAGGCAAAACAGGGTTTAAAGACACAAAATAATTAAAATCATACGACATATGGTGTGCAGCTCCAGAATCAAGTATCCATAAGGGTGAAGATATACTTGATGGGCTAGGGGAAGACAAACCTTTAAAGGAGGAGGCAGACATGGCATGTGGCTGAGTGGCAATAAACTTTTGGAACTGCTCAGCAAAATCAGATACTTGAGGAGTGGTTTCAGAAGAGGATACATGTCCAATACCAAGAGCATCTGGGGGAGGAGCAGCAGCAACAACATTTGATGAAGGGGCCTTGAAATTTCTTTGATTTGACTGATTTGAAGGAGGGCGCCATTGAGAGGACTGTTGTGATTTCCTTAATTTTAGACATTGTGCCTTCCAATGACCCTTCTCCTTACAATAGCTACAATAATCAAAACCAACCTTCCCATGAGGCTTGCCTTTGTTAAAAGGAGCAGCAAAGACAGATGGAGTGGGAGTGGAGAGAATGCCTTTTTCAGAATGAGAATGAGACTTGAGTCGAATTTCTTCAGCCAACAATTCATTAACCACTGAATCAACACTTGGGAGAGGATTACGGTGTAAGATAGTCCCACGAAGGCCTTCAAAAGCATCCCTAAGAGCCATCAGAAACAGAACCAAATGCTGCTCTTCCCTTCGATTAGTATAAGGTGCGAAGGCTTGCAATTCAGCAGATTCAGTAAGAGTTAATTGAACCCACATATTTGACATAGCAGAATAAAATTCCTGAATGCTCATATTGTTTTACTGAAGAGCCCGAATATCAATCTCTAACTGATATTGTTTAGTAAAATTAGACTGTACATACAGTCGTGTCAAGTGATCCCAAACAGCCTTAGCGGCGTCAAATTTTGCAAGTTGCATGCCTATTGACTGTGAAACTGAGTTATTAATCCAAGTAATGATCTTCGAATTGTTAACTTCCCAATTTTCTAACTTCTTTTCATATTTAGCTGCATCTTTTTCTTTATCTTTATCTGTGGGCTTAAGAGATGTGCCATCAACATAGCTCCACATTCTTTTTCCTTTCAAAAATTTTTTCATCACATAGCTCCAATAGGAAAAATTTTGTCCAGTCAATTGCACACTAATGGATTGAAGAGAATCATCTTTTTCAGTTGCCATCTCTACAAATAGCAAATGCCCAAGAAACCAACACAACAAAAGCACAAATACCAGACCAAATACCAGACAACACAAGAAAAATCGAGTAAAAGGGAGAATAACAAATACCAGACCACCAAAGAATAGATGCTCACCAGAAGAGAAGATTCACGCAGGAATAGAACCGCACCGGGAAAAAAAAATCGCTCCTGATTACCCAGAAATCACAACCGGAGAACCCAGAAACTGGCCAAACAGAACCGCGTCGGCCCTAACCGAAACCGGGATGGAGAGCGGGTCGCAAATCGGGTCGAACAGAAAAAAATTTTGGGGCGCGCAAAAGCTGTGGATCACGCTAACGTTCTTCCCAAAATCTTACTAGCTCTTTGATACCATGTTAACAAACATACAAATCATATGGAGAGAAGGAAGAAGAGGAAGAGAATGAGAAAAGGGGAAGCGCTCCTTTAGGGTTCCAATATGACAAACATAACAAAGTCTTAACAATACAAAGATAAAATAAGAATATATAGTAGAATACTAAAAGATTATACTACCCTTATAAGCTAATATTATCTAATACCGAAGAGGTCCCTTATGTTACAAAAATTATATCAATATGGTCCTTTTTTTTGCAAAATGAGGGACAAAAAAAGAACCATGTTGATTTAATTTTTGTAACATTAGGAATCGGGTCGAAACAAAAAAAAAACAAAAGGGACTATATTGGTATAACTTTTACAAATAAGGGACCCATTCTAAACTTTTAATACATAAGAGACCAAATTGAAACCTAAAATAAACTTAAGGGACCAAAAGTATAATTTAACCTTTTTTTTAAAGCAAAAGAAAGGAAAGGAGCCTCGTTAAAACCTTCTGATGCAAAACCCTCCTTAGGAAAAAAATATCTAGAAGGAAAAAGAGTACTCCCCCTAAATTTTATTAATAAAAAAGAGAAAAAAGTTAAACAAATAAACATGGGGGACTAGGCCAAAACCCATGAACAAAAACAATATTGAAACTAATAGGAAGGAAAACCAAACCTATAATAAAGAAACTAGATCTGAGAAAAGCAATAATGGCACGAAAAAATCACTATAATGACTTTCATCCCAACTATGTTGGCACCAAAGACATTATCAATCATTTGTAGCACACCAAAATCAAAAATCAAAGAGAAAACAAAGAGAAACCAACACTGTGAAAATACACCAACCCCATGGAAAAATCAACTAAACCTATAACTAGGCAGACCTAGCCTATTCCTGAAAAAATCCTCAGCAATAAAGCTAGGGATTAGGTCCCACCAAACAAAACCATTGATGCTAGTTCCATGTCCAGCAAGCTTATCAGCGCAAGCATTACCCTCTCTATAAATGTAAGTGCAAATGAAAGTCATCTATCTAGTCAAATAGAGACAATTATTCTATCCATTTCTAAGCTTCCAAAGAACTACCTTGCAATTCTTGAAAGCAGAAACCACTAACTGAGAATCACACTCCAGCCACAAAAACTTTCAACCTTTATCAAAAGCAATTTCTATAGCCGACATGGCCCCAATTAGTTCAGCATGAAGTGCATAGCTGATGCTAATGTAAGCAGAAAAACAACCAAGAATAGCAGCACTTTTGTCTCTAAAAATGCCACCACAAGCGGCTAGGCCAGGACAACCTTTAGCAGCCCCATCAGTATTGCACTTAACCATATAAGAAGCTGGAGGAATCCAAGTAACCTATTTGATATTCGGGTAATTACCAGTGACATTGAAAGCCTTTATAATCATAAAATCAACAATAGAGGAGGACATTAAAGAGTTAGAAGCATTACCTACTAAAGTCACATTGGACAAAATTAAGTTAATAATCGAGTGTAAGGGGACACCTTTATTATCAAATCTAGCCTTATTCCTGCAATGGCTAATAGCCCAATAAGCAAACAATAACAACAGAGACAATATCACACAACTAAGGGCTCCAACCATGAGAATGCAAGGCTAAAATGTTCTGAAAAGATGACCTATCAATAGAAATGTTCAGAATACCTCCAAGCCAATTCCAAATATATTTAGCAAAAGAGCAGTCAAGGAAAAGGTGTTGAGAAGACTCTGAAGCACTACCACAAAGACTATAAACAGAAACAACAGTGCAACCTCTATTCCAAAGTTGATCATCAGTTGGCATCTTATTATGAAGAATCCTCCAAAGAACAAAGGATTTAGAAGGCAGAATAAAATTCTTCCAAACTATTTTGGTCCAAGGAACCACCTGACCCACAGGGTTATGGAAGAGGAAAGCATCTTCAAAAGTCAACTCCCCTGAAACAAAATTATACCACATCAACTGATCATCCACCGAAATAGTAGGTATAACTACTTCCTGGATTTCAGAGTGAAGCTGAGGGAAATGAATGATAAGATCAGCAGGGATGGACCATCTACCATTAACAATAAAATCGCTCAGATTAGCTTTAAAATCCCTGTGCAAATTAGAAGCTATCAATAATGCTGGAATGTTAAAGCTTGGGTGGAATTTCATTTCTTCTGAGTTACAATGGGCTCTTTTAATGAAAGCAAGAGTTTATAGAAATAATAATTCTGTGAATTATCAAGTCTCCTCTTCTATTTGGCCTGAGATTAAATCTTGCATTTCTGTGGTTTTGGAGCACTCTATTTGAAAGCTTGGTAATGATGTCAATATTAATTTCTAGACTGATACTTGGCTTTCTAAGCCAATTGTGGATATTATTGGTATACCTTCTAATTAGCCTAAATAAATCATAAAACAAAATGAACAGCAAAACAAAACAAAAAAAATAGACCAAGACTAGCTAAAATCACGGTCCCCACAGTCCACTACAGTCAAGGGGATGAGAGCCATTAGATGTGTTTTTCCTACAATCTCCACTCTTGATTTGTTTTGTCTTTAAAAAATAGGAAAAAATAGATTTAGAAAGAGACAGACACAATAAAATGCAGGGAATCTGCATCCGACTTTATCTGTGTTTATTTATGGTTCGGTGGACACTCGATTGTCTTCACTCGCGCTCGTCGCTCGGGTTGCACTAATTGCATTGGGTATTAGTACTACTAGTATTTCTTGGAGATTCCGTTTTTTCAGTCTCATCCACCGTTCTTGCAATCCCAAATTTGTCGTTTTCGCAAATTTTCACTGGCTCTCTGGTTATTTTATTCGTCTCCTCATCTTGAGTTGCCTAACGTCCTTCAACTATTTCCTTTCTGAAATCACAATACAATAATAGCAATAGCAATATCACCATGATTTTACTCCCAATTTCGTTTCAAAATCCAAACTTTAAGGATTGGTACGGTGACAGCACAACACTAGTCGTAGCACTCTTGGTCGTTTCCGCGGTTACATGGTACATATGTCTCTACTTCTTTAAATCCAACAACCAAAGGTTTCCACCGGGCCCATCGGGCCTCCCGATCTTCGGGAACCTTTTATCCCTGGACCCAGAACTTCACGCTTACTTCGCTGGGCTGGCCCGGGCCCACGGCCCGATTTTCAAGCTCTGTCTCGGGAGCAAGCTTGGCATCGTGTTGACTTCACCTTCCACGGCTCGTGAGGTTCTCAGGGACCACGACACCGTTTTCGCCAACCGTGACGTGCCCGCCGCCGGCAGGGTAGCCACCTACGGCGGCTCTGACATAGTATGGACCCCGTACGGACCGGAGTGGCGGATGCTGAGGAAAGTGTGCGTGCTCAAGATGCTCAGCAACAACACACTAGATTCCGTCTACGATCTACGCCGCGCGGAGGTCCGGAAAACGGTCGGGTATCTTTACAATCGGGTCAGTTCTCCGGTAAACGTGGGGGAGCAGGTGTTCCTGACGGTGCTGAACGTGATCACGAACATGATGTGGGGCGCGGCGGTGGAAGGGGCGGAGAGGGAAAGTCTTGGGGCGGAGTTCAGGGAGGCGGTGGCGGAGATGACGGAGCTTCTGGGGAAACCGAACTTGTCTGATTTCTTTCCCGGGTTGGCCCGATTTGATTTGCAAGGTGTTGAGAAACAGATGAAAGCGTTGGTCCCTCGTTTCGATAAAATATTCGAAAAAATGATTGGTAAACGGGTGAAGATGGAAGAAGCGGAGGGAAAAGAGAATCAAAGGAAGGATTTTCTGCAGTTTTTGTTGAATTTGAAGGAGGAAGGTGATTCCAAGACCCCACTCACCAGCACCCATGTTAAGGCCCTTCTCATGGTAAGTTCCTCAACACTTCCAATTTAGTTTCGTGTCACTTTTTTTGTTGTTGCCATATATGCCTAATACAAGATTAATTTAGTTAAAGTTAAAATTATGTTTGATGTAATCAAAAATTTTAAGTTAATTACTTTTAGTTTGAATAAAGTTTTTGGGAGAAAGTTTGAATAAAGTTAAGAACTAAAATTAATTTTGATCCAAAATAATCAAATATTTAAATTTTTATTAAAATCATGTTTGATATGAAACAAAGGCAGCAGTAGACCGGTACTTGACGTACTTGAAAATCATCGGCACCGCCCGGAAGTAGAAGCTCACAGTTCCTTTCATTCTCACTACTGAGATAGTGACCTGATTAGTATCGGTTTAATAAAAACAAAGGGAAACAAATACGATTTGAGTTCTTATTGAGGCACTCATATTTATTTACCCTTGTTTTTGCTGAATGACACTAATTAGGCCACCGCCTCAGTAGTGAGGACGAGCTTATGCTACTCAGGCGGTGTCGGTCATCGTTAGAGTTTCGGACGATTTTCAAGTATTAATCCACCATTAATCACCTATCAAAGTAGTCCAACTTAGAATTTGTCTTGAAAGAAAATATAAACACTAAGTTGTGCAAAGTTTTAAAATTTCAAAATCTTAGGGACATTGAATTTTGTGACTAATATTGTGGAAGTTTTTTATGAGCACAAACAGGACATGGTAGTGGGTGGATCAGACACATCCTCCAATACAATTGAGTTTGCGATGGCTGAAATGATGCACAAGCCGGAAGTAATGAAGAGAGTTCAAGAAGAACTAGAAACTGTGGTTGGGAAAGATAACTTGGTAGAAGAGTCTCATATTCATAAGCTGCCCTACTTGCATGCTGTGATGAAAGAAACCCTTCGGTTGCACCCTGTACTTCCACTTTTAGTCCCTCACTGCCCCACTGAAACGACCACCGTGGGAGGCTACACGATTCCAAAGGGGTCTCGGGTGTTTGTGAACGTATGGGCTATTCATAGAGACCCTACCGTTTGGGAAAACCCACTAGAATTTGACCCGACAAGGTTCTTGGATGGTAAATGGGATTACAGTGGGAATGACTTCAGTTATTTTCCCTTTGGCTCTGGAAGAAGGATCTGTGCTGGAATAGCAATGGCTGAGAGGACGGTTTTGTACTTTCTTGCCACCCTTGTGCACTTATTTGATTGGACAATACCCCAAGGAGAAAAGTTGGAGGTATCAGAGAAATTTGGTATTGTTCTCAAAAAGAAGATACCTCTGCTTGCTATTCCCGCCCCACGACTGTCCAATTCAGATCTTTATAAATAATTGAACACAATATACTGATCAAGGGAATCTGGATTCACTACTTAATGCTATAATCATTTGCAGTTTATGTATCAAGTATTTTTTTTCCCAGCATATAGTAAGCATACTCATTTTCTTTCATATGTTTTAAATAAAAGAATTTATTTCAGTTGTGTTTTAATGAATTGAGACATCTTTTTGCTTTTGGGTGCATCGAAAAGGTGGCGCCAACACAAACCAAACATGCTCTTATTCTTAAATCCTTTATTTGGCTACAAGCCTACGATAAATAATAAAGAAAAAGTGGAAGAGAATGATTTTAATTTTCTAAATAATTTGAAGATAAGCAAATTACAACTAGAAGGTTGTAAAGTAGAATACACAATTCAACTAGGGTGTGTACCTTACACAAGATTTTTGCACCGTTAGATATTTGCGGTTATTAGATCTACAATAAACCTTCTACACCAGATTATACCTCACCCACTCCCAATAGAGATCTCCATCGTCACCTACTACCATCCCTTCTGCCCACCCTTTGCCCCCATCCTTCTCCCCTACCGCCCCTTCCCCCCACTCCTTCTACAATGACACTTCCCCACTCCCCACTCCTCCTCCCGTTTCCTCTACAGCTCAGATCTCGCTAAGCAGCAAATATGGCAGGTTTCTAAAATACTCCCATGGGATAGCTTTTTGCATGAAGTGGCCATTAACCTTGCAAAAACTTTATTTTGGTGGGAGTAAATTATTCCAGATCGTTGATATTATGCCTGAAAAATGTGTGTGGTCCATGATTTCGTGGTATTATTATGAGGTGGCTCTCCGTTAAATTATTCTGGGGATCTTTGTTAGAAATCTAAAATATGATTGTTTGCAACGGTTTTCCGACAACCCACAGACACTCCACCGGCGAACTAACCACCACATTGATGCTCTTGTTCTCCTTTACCAAAAGCCTCCACCTTTTTCGCGAAGACGAACAGATCTAAAACCGGTAGCCACCACCAGATTCGTCACACTATCGAATTGCAGTCCGAGAAACGAAAACGAGAGAGAGAAGGGAAGAGAAGAGTGGGAGACTGAGAGAAAAAGGAGAAAAGATTTAGTGTGAATGGTCCACCATAAGATTTTGTGAGACTTCTTAATCCAATGGTATAGAAAGATTTACAAAACTTGTGTGCACTACACCACCTAATCACTTGTGTTTGCTGGTCAACGCCTTGGTAGCAAATAAAACTTTCTTCCATGTCCTTCCAGCAAGGAGTATTATCACGAGATGAAACTTTGACGAGGCAAAAGTCAACACTTCTGATGTTGACACACTTCTTTGCCATACATCTTCTGTCTCGTGAATTCACAGTAATGAAAATTGAGTACGTTCTTTCTGACATACCATTTAAAATTCAGAAAGATAACTCGATCTAACTTAGATTAGAAAGCAAGATATCTCCTTTACTTCCTATGTGCAGACAGGAAATATTGCCCCCTTTCCAAGTCTTGTACCTTAGAGCATCCACAGCGCTAGGAGCTTGTGGAGTGCCTTGTCTACGTGGAAGAGGAGTTTGTTTTCTTTGGCGTTGGAGATTGTCTACGTGGGAAGCTCGGCGTCTTCAATTTTCGATCCAGCATCTATGTTGACATACCGTGTTTTATTCTTAAAAAATTGTTGTTTCTCTCTCCTCAACAACACAAAACAACGATCAACAACACAAAACAACATCAACAACACAGATTCAACAAGAAAGAGGTGGGGAAAAAACGGAAAATACCAGAATCTCAACATCCACAGATTTGTTCAAGAACAAAAATTAAAAAAAAAAAACCGAAATGGAAGAGGGAGATCATACTCATTTGGTACAGAACATTGCAGAAAATTACAACAAAAATTGAAATTACAGAACAACCATGAAACCTAGCAGTGCCGTGACTGGAGGCGCCGGAACTCGCCGCACCGCACCGCACCGTAGATGCCGTGGCTCGGTGAGCCGTGCCGGAGAATAAGAGCAGAAGAACGAGACACGCACGCACGGAAGCACAGAACAGGGAAGAGAAGAACGGAGGTGAGGCGAGGGAGATGAGAGGGTCAGTGGCAAGGGAGAGGAGATGATGGTGCTGGTGTAAACAGTTGGTTCTGGAGAGGGCGAGGAAATGAGATGATGAGATGATGAGAGGGCGAAGTCGAAGGTTCTGGAGAGGGCGAGGAAGTGAGACGATGAGAGGGCGAGGTCGAAGGTTCTGGAGAGGGCAAGGAAATGAGAGAATGGGATGGGTTTTGTCTGTTGTGTCTTGGTCACGTTTGGGCTTGACCCAAATTGAAATTGTGACCGTTCATAAAAAAAAAAAAAATAACAAAAAGAAATAACAAATTGTGACCCAAATGGAAATTGTGATCGTTAATGAATGTTACCGTTTGAAATGTTACCGTTTTCACTTTGATGTTACCGTTGGCAATAGTTGGCCTATAAATATTGTTCTCCTAATTTAATTTAATGTTACCAAACCACCTCCTTGTGTGTTTTTTTTTGGTCAAATGAATCCCAATCAATGGGGTTATGAGTCTTATATAAATCTTTTACAAAACAAATCACCCCCACTCAATGGCCCTACCGGTGATAGTTCTCAAAATCCTAATTAC
The DNA here is from genome assembly GCA_037113605.1 of Calophaca sinica. NCBI lineage: Eukaryota > Viridiplantae > Streptophyta > Magnoliopsida > Fabales > Fabaceae > Calophaca > Calophaca sinica. Next base: position 31,847,861 of record CM073731.1, read on the forward strand.
ATGATGTATCCACCACATCCATACATTGGCCATAGTGGTGTTAGTTCTCAAAATCCTAATTTTTTTATGCATCCAACCAATCCCAATATGTGGTTTAGGCCTCCTCCAATAGGTAACACCAACCATGTAGAGTCCCCTAACGATGTGTCTCAAATGCCACAATTCTCAACTCAAGGTGGCCTAGACACGATTGCCGTTAATGAAGAAGGAGGCCCTCCCACTCCCACGATGGAAAAAAATCGCAACGGATTCACAATGGAAGAAGATATACTTCTTATTCAGTCATGGCTAAACGTCTCAAAGGATGTAATCGTTGGAGTTGACCAAAGTGCAGAAGGCTTTTGGTCTAGAATCAGAGAGAACTACAATAGCTATCGCGGGAAATATCCTGAGAGGAGATTTAATGCACTTAAATCTCGATGGTTTCGGATGAATGGTGCGGTTCAAAAGTTTGTTGGTTGCTACAATGATGTTGCTCGTCTTAAGAGAAGCGGTCACTCAGAGAACGACATCATGATTGATGCGCTTGCCATGTATGCTCAAGATAATAAGAATAAAAAATTCAAATTTGAGCATGCATGGCGGTTGTTGAAAGAAGAACCAAAGTGGAAGGGTGAAGCAATGCCAAGCTATTCAAGGAGATCAGGGGGTTCTACTACTGAAGCGCACACACCATCGTCTAACCCGGGGACGCCAATTGATTGTTCAGTGTATGATTCAGCACAACCCTCTGCCCGCCCAATGGGATAAAAGGCGGCTAAAAGAAAGGCCAGTTCAAAAGAAGGTGAATCGTCTTCTAACAACGTCCATCTGTCTGCCATGGAAACCTATCTGAAGGAAAAAAATGCTATAATAGCACAAGTAGCCGAGGCAAAGAAGAGGGAGACCAACGTCCAGTTTTATGAAATCCTTATGAAGGACACATCTGAGATGTCCGAGGAACAAAAAGCAAATCATTTGTGATTATATTAAGCGTCAATTGTACTAATTTCCATTATGTAATAGCTTAGTATTTTAATATTATCATTATGTACCATCTCAATGTTGCAATATTATTATAATATGTCATTATGTACTAGTTGTTAAAAAATAGTTATTATTTTAAAAAACTAGCCGTTGTAAAAAAAGAGTCGTTGTAAAAAAACTAGCCGTTGTAAAAAAAGAGTCGTTGTAAAAAACTAGCCGTTGTAAAAGTAGTCGTTATAAAAAGAGCCGTTGTAAAAAAACTAGCCGTTATAAAAAGAGCCATTGTAATCTTCTATATATACTTGACTCCTCTCAATCTCTCATTGTGAAATCTTCTTTCATTCTCTCATCTTATCATATAATTGTGCTATCTTCTCTCATTCTCTCACTTTGAATCCTCCCTATAATGGATCCAAACAATTTACCCGACTTTGATACAATTTGGGACGAAATCGTAGATGAACTACATAATGACCCCATTGAAGAAGAATACATGAGGTTAGTAATTGAAGGGCAACAACAAGCTGACAACACCACTGGGCGCATTTAAGAAGAATACCATAGATCGATCTCGTGAAGAAGGGGCATAACCGATTGCTTGGTGACTACTTCTCACGAAAACCCGGTATACCACGTAAGCTCGGTTTGACGAAGGTTCCGAATGAGAAAACATGTGTTCCATCGAATTGTAGAAGCTCTTGGCAATCATGATGAGTACTTCCAGATGAGGGTTGATGCAGTTCGTAGAAGGGGCCTTTCACCATTACAGAAGTGCACTGCCGCTATTCGTATATTGGCATACGGATCACCTGCTGATAGTGTGGATGACTATGTTCGAATTGGAGAAAGCACTGCATTGGAGTGCTTAGAGAGATTTGTAACAGTGTGTGCGCAATATTTGGTCGAGTACTTGAGAAGGCCAAACAACGAAGACATTGCACGCCATCGCAAATGGGGAGACACGCGGTTTTCCAGGTATGTTGGGTTCCATTGATTGTATGCATTGGGAATGGAAAAATTGTCCAGTTGCGTGGAAAGACCAATTTTCTCGAGGTGATCATACCAAACCTACAATCATGCTTGAAGCAGTGGCGTGACAAGATTTGTGGATTTGGCATGCATTTTTCGGTATTGCAGGTTCTAACAATGACATTAATATGTTAAACCAATCGGATGTGTTTACCGACGTTTTGAACAGAGAAGCTCCCACAGTGCAATACACAGTGAATAGAATCCCATATCATATGGGGTACTATCTAGCAGATGGTATTTATCCCGAGTGGGCTATATTTGTCAAGACCATCTCAATGCCTCAAGGAGAAAAGAGAAAATTATTTGCCAAACGACAAGAATCAGCAAGAAATGATGTGGAACGGGCATTTGGAGTGCTCCAATCTCGATTCGCGATAGTACGTGGCCAGGCACGCGCTTGGCATGTGAATACAATGAAGCATATAATGTATGCATGCATCATTTTGCATAACATGATTGTTGAAGATGAGCGAGACACATACAGGGGTAATTTTGATTACGATCAGGTAGATAATGATGTCTCCACATCTGAAGTACATAACGGTGCTCTTCCCAATTTTACAAATTTCTTTGAAAGAAGAGCACATGTTCGTCAAAGACCAATCCATCGCCAACTTCAAGCAGACTTAGTGGAGCACATTTGGGAGCGTTTCGGGCATGAGAATAATGAAAATTAATTATGAGTCTTACATTATGTATTTCAGTTAAAATGTATTGTTATTTACTTCTCTATCGTTATGTATTTCCTATCGTTTTTAATTATATAATATAATGTTATGTTTTTTTATTATTCTTTTTAATTTATTATGTTAAATATTATTTTTAAAAAATTCTACATTTTTTAAATATTTAATAATTTTATATATATTAATTAAAATAATTGATTTAATATTTAAATTTAAATCAAAATTGGGTTCAAATAAAATAATATAAATATGTGGGGTCCATTGTGGGACCCAACAAAAAAATAAGATACCACCATTGGAGCAAAAACTAGAAGAATGTCTTATGGATGTCTTAAATCCTACGTGACATTTTGGACCCACAAAATAGTGTTAAGATGCTCAAGTTAAGCTCCTCCCATTGTGGATGCTCTTAGTAGAGTCCAACATAATTAGAGGCTAAAGCAAAAAGTAAAAAATGTCTCCAACAATTAGAATGTTTTCTTCATGGGCCTTTTTTATAATCGAGTTCCCCTTTCATGTTTTCTCCGCGGGCCTTTCCCATAAGCAAGAGGAGGAGTCTGCTAGGTAATTTTAATTTTTTTTGTTTTGAAAAAATGAAAGGGAAATACGAGGTGCACGAATCATTGTCCTGCATTTTTACCATTTGTGACTACACTCTCAACCTTAAAAATGTCTTCAAAACAAGCTCACTCATCTTTCGAAGCCAAATAGGTATCATTGATCATACTCCAAATCATAACAGCAACCTCATATTTCCCCAATTGGAAGAAACCCTTGTTGGAATTAATTCATTATTAATAACAACAACAAGAACAAGCATGCTCAAATCTCATAGAAGAAAAAAAACATTAGGCGGAAGCTATAAAGACATACAAGCATGCTCAATAAGAACAACATGTTCTCTACCCTTAGGATCTACGACATGTTGGATTATCAAGGATTAGAAGAATACCTGGATCCATAGCAATCAATCACCTGAAGCGGAATACCAAAGGAATGATCACGAACAACCAACGAGCAACTGAATCCATTGCAACGAACAACGAGCATGTTAGCGATGGCTTTATGGCTCTTCCTCAACCGAATCTTCTTGAGCTCTCTCACGAGACTTTAGGTTCTCTTCATATGGGGAGAAGAGAATGAATGACGGCGATTCGGTGTATTGGGGACTATAGCCTTCTTTATAGTGTGTTAAACCTAACAGGGTGCCTATTATCCCCTTATTGAGCCACACTTATATCTACTCATATAAGGTCCATATCAATTAAATTAGGAGTCCAATGAGCTTACCTTATTTTAACTTTATATGATCACATAAAATATAGCTCCTTTATGATAAATAGCTAATATAATTATTAATGATATCAGCCCATATTAATTATTGGAATATAAAATTCCAACAATCTCCCACTTGGGCTATATATCATAATAATTATATCAGAATTCCTTAGTGCGCATATCTGAATGCTATTTATCTTTAGACTTCCTCCTTACAATCTGGTCCACCTCATGTATCAATAATGAAACCACCGCGGCTTTTGTCACTTCTGTAAATTGCGACTAAACCCCGACGATCACCACATCAACACACTTGATGACATAGATCAATATGGATGAGTAGCATGGAAATTACATGGAATATGATCTCAATCATGTCTATTTCCAAATGGTCCTACTTAAATCTTTGGTGAGATCAATTTTGCAAAATTTAATTCTGCAAAACAAAATCCTTAATGTGCAAATTAATTTTGCACACAAGATACAAATATGTATATAATGTATTCATAAACATAATCTTTATTTCTGCAGAAAATCCGAAATAACATAAAATTTGTATCTTAAACATAAAACACAAATAAAGACTCTCACTAAGCTAAGGCAACCTTAGTGACAACACACCCATATAAGCAACATGCTCATGAAAAACCTTAGGTGTCAAGCCCTTAGTCAGTGGATAGCTAGCATGGAATTAGCCTCTATGTGCTCTATAGAAATTCTTTTATCCTGAATTCATTATTTCAACAACGAACACCTTTATGTCAATAGACATTGTATCATTCTTTATTGTTGTTGAAGTATAATACAACTAACTTATCTGTCACACTGTAACTTAAGTGGTATTTTAATACCTTTCACTATATGCAACCTAGTGACATAGATATTTCAGTCATATCCCATAATTTGATGTTTATATTATTAGCATCCTGAATATTAGGGTCAGAGTTCTTAATGATCTCTAATCTTTCAGATCTCTGAATGTGGGCATATATAGACTTTTGTTCTCCTTAATGATTCTTATGGTTGCATTTTGTAATAATTCAAACTAGAATTGCTCAAGTATCTGTCACATGATCCCACGATGTATGTCGTTTCCTGATGTGTACAGATAAGATCATGCATCAGACTTCCCATAGCTAGAGCATAGGGAACTCCCAGTATTTCCTAAATTTCCAGATTTTCTTTCGGGCAAAAATTGAGACTAAAATTGTCTCCCTTAGTAACTGTGGTATCCCCTGGTTTACTATATTTCATGTCGAAATTATTTAAACTTTGTCGATATAGCTCTTTTGTGATAATCCCAGAATACCCCAAGAGATCTCTCTCAGAATTTTGGATTCCAAATACAAAAGAGACGTCCCCAAGATCCTTCATCTCTAAATTTTCGTTATAGATTTCTCGGTTTCGCTCAACCAGACTATATCGCTATTGACTAGATAAAATATCATCGACATATAGTAGCAGTAATATAAACTTACTCCCACTGACCTTGTAATACCCATAAGTCGTCCACAATTCTCATCTCTAGATCAAATGAGACAATTACCTGATGAGACTTTGCAGTATCACTAATGAGACAACTTCTTTAGCTAATGGGTGGATTACGTCAGTTCGCAAATCATCTTTGGGTCTATCAACACAAGGTATATCGATTTCACCATATACATTTGTTTCATCAATGTTGCCATTAAGAAACACTATCTTGGCATCCATCTTATGTAGCTCCAAAGTTATAATGAGCAATGAGCGATGTGATTGTCCGAAAAAGAGTCTTTCAATAAAACCAAATAGAATGACTCTTTACGGTCAATCCTTTCTTTATGGCTCCCTATGCTCTAGTTCTTGAGGGTGTTGTGTTTGATCTTCATGAATAATTTCTTTAACTTGATTGGGAGGAAGAACAATAATGTCCTCACGAGGATCCAAATTTGCTACACCAATAGCAACTGTATGAATTGGTTCAATAATTAGGACCGATTCTTCCTCACTCAATTTTGTTCTCTAACCTTATCTCTCCCCCAAACTCAATATCCTTAAAGAACTATATATGCAGTTCCCGTCTCAAAAAAAAATCTTTAACTTGGGACCAAAGTTTATACCTCTCAGACCTTTTATAGATTGTCACAAGTCACAGCTCAATTGACTCCAATAGTATTTGAATTTAAAAGACAAATTGAATCCATTGTTTAAAAAAATAAACCCAAAATCATCTTAATTTGTTCAAAGAGAAACAAAAAACCAAAATTTATCCCAAAATTTGATTCAACCAAATTGTCTTTTAATTTCAAATATAAGCCAATAACAACAATCTAAAATGCCTAGAGTCTCAATCTTCACCGACTTTGCCAAATTCTATATGGATGCATTTTTCAGCGTCACTTGGCCTTTGTCAGTTAAGACAACCTTAGTTGTTTCTTTTGAGAGAGACCATTAACAGTTTCATCCTTAGTTTTCTTTATTTGCCATTATCCTTTGGGGTATTTGCCAAATGAGCACTATTTTATTTTTCTCTTGCTTCACCATTTATTTTCTTGCACACCTTATGAAATAATCTTATTAAAGATTATTTCCTCCTTTGACAGTTGTAGACTGATTTAATCTGATCTAATTGTGCAAGAAAGAATACAAATGCTAAATGTTTGAGCAAGTCGTTAGACTACTCAAGTTTTAACACCTTAAGTTTGAAGACAAGATCTGAATATTTTCATAATGTGCTCCTCATATTCCCTTTACTTTCATACTTAATGAAAATTAAGCTCTCCAACGAGTGCTTATTTTCGCCTCATTGCCTTTTGCAAGCACTTTTAATTTCAGCAAGAAAGTTTACGACATAAATTATGTCATTGAAAATAACACCCCTAAAGGTCTCTGAAATATTGTACTTTATGACCATTAAACTTATGCTACCGAGCGATCCTACTTCTCATACTTGATTCTCACTTCATAGATACCGAATTGAGCGAGAGAAAGTGGGTTTCTCCATTCTTATGCTAGGTCTAGATCCAAAAATTTCTTTACTGTTCTGTCTTTAATCCTAAAACTCTAAACTTTTAAGGATTAAATTGAACTCAAAACAGCAGATACACAAACTATTATAGTTCAAAAAAAGAACAAAAGTACTAAAATATACTTATCAAAATATCCGATGCAACATTAATACCAAGTCTTTGGACTATGATATTAATTGCTATTGGTATTTTGTTGTAATGATCAAACACTGTCGATAAGTCCTGTCAAACAATGGTTGTCTTTGGACATCTCATTGCTCACATGGAGAAATTATCCTTATAATCGCCACAGGTTTACCATTACAGGTGTGAATGCAATCCGGCCAAATATTAACCTTCCTTTGGGCCGATTAATATTCGCATGGACACGCACCCACACAATATCAATTGTCACGTCAAATTAAAATAGTTAATAAGACATGTTCAATTATTCTTTATCTGTAAATTAAAGACCCAAACAAGATATCAAGCGCACCATTAATCCCCAATCTTTGGATTGTAAGGACTAACTGCAAACAGTACTCTCAACGCAACGATCAAACATTGACGATAAGTCCTGTCAAGCAATGGTTGCCTTTGGGCATCCCAATTGCTCACATGGATAAATTGTCTTTATAATCACCACACATTTATCATCGCAGGTATGGAATTATGCGGCCAATTTGCGCCTTCCTTTGGGCCGACAACAACTCGCATGAATAACTCCACACTACATCTTTTGTAAATTTAATTGAATTAATATACGCAACAGAGGTTACTTTGGCAACATGTTGTTTCAATCAACCCAATTAAAGATACTAGACAATTCACAACAAGAATTTTCGTCATTACCGACGGCCAATTTCCGTCGGTAACGCAAGAAAGCCGTCGGTAAATCGTGATTACCGACGGATTACCGACGGCCTCGGGGCCCTTGGAAAATCGTTCGTTGGAAATTTTTTACCGACGGCCAATTAAATCCGTCGGTATTACCGACGGCTTAGCCTTCGGTAAATTATATAAAGCCGTCGCTATTTCGTTGGTTTTTTTTTAACTTTTCGTGAGATTTACCGACGGAAAAGCCGTCGGTAATGCGCCACCGCGATGGCTTTTCCGTCGGTAAATCTCACGAATTAAAACAGTTTTTCCATTGGCAAATATGAAAATTTCTTTGAATTTGCGACGGCTAAGCCGTCTGTAATTTACCGACGGCTAAGCCGTCTGTAATTTACCGATGGCTCAGAAAAAGGAAAAAAATAAATAAATAAATAAATAAAGAATTAGATGTGTCAGTTTTTCACATATGAGCTCCCAAATAACATACGTGAGACAATAAACTAGAACATTCCAGGAAACAACTAATACTGAACTGAAAGCAGTAGAAAATTTAAAAGGAAAATAAAACATAAATTGAAGGAATTCTACTTGGGCAAACCACAAATAAAATGGGAGAACAAAAGAAGGCAAATCTCAAGCCTGTATTTTCCAGGAATAAAATCTGAAAACAGAACACTGGGATAATGGACCATGTTCTAATTCAAAGTACTTGAAAAAATTAAAACTCGAAGATGGATTTCTGATATATATTAATAAAAAGAACTTCGATAACCAAATTTTTAATAACTAAAGAGTAATATGAATATTACCAAGCGGAAGGCCCAATATACCTGGATGATTTGCATCAAATTCCTCCATAGCAGACAACCTCGCAATCAGACACATACCCTTACATCATTCGGAAACCAAAGAAAAATCACCATACATATATGAATCACAATCTCTAGTGTCTTGTTACCTAATAGATACAATTTTAAGTATTGTAACTTAAAGCAATACATTACTTGATTAACTAAAGAATTCTAAAGATCAAAAAGAAAATTCATTTACAAATTATCATTAAATTCACTCTTATTCAGTAGAATAAGAGATCAGGTTGTACCAAAGAATAAGAGATTTGGATTGATTCATGAGACCTCATTTTACTTGACTGGTTGATTCTCATATTAAGACTGTCCAAATTCCACATGTCAATATCTTTCTTTACTCAACTTACTTGATAAGTAGACATGAATCTGAAAGTTTGCAAATCATTTATAGATTTATTTCTTTTTCTTAGGATGAAAGGTTGGAAAGAGTGAAAGAGAAGGTCGAAGCTTTCACTAAAGAATAAAACATGTGGTTAAGATTAAAAATTTATATAACACAAGGTGACAGAGACACCTAGAATAGAGACCCAAGGAAATATTTTTACTCAATTGAACCATTACACTGTTAAGCAATGCCTTTAAATATGCGACTCAAGTTTTGAACCTAACTAATCAAATTCTAATCGTTCTTAAATTACAAATACAATAAGAAAAGAACAAAAAGAGGAGACAATTCCAAGGAATAGCAAAGAAGACAAATTACCAATAAACTTATTTCAATCGACCGTATAAAGCATAAACAAATATTACTAAAAGAAACATGGGAGAGAGTGAGTAAACAACACAAACACGTAATGATTACCCGCTCAAGTATGAATAAATCTAAAATGGAGGCAACCCCTAATCTAGCATCATTGCAAAGGAAAAATCTAACCGAAAAATAAAAAATTTCGTCATTACCCGTTCAAGTATGATTGGAAGGGTACTACCAACCTCTCTGAAATCATAGACATCGTTGTCAGGGGCGGGGGGTTTCCTTATGAAGAAATCGCAGTCTAACAAGCTAATCTTGTGAAACTTCGTCTTCGTTGATTCTCAGAATCAACGACGGTCTCGAGGTCGACCACTTTGTGGACACGAAGCTCTTGCTCTGCTCGATGTCGAGGTCGCCGCCGTCGGGCTCGTACTCGATGTCGAAGTCCTTCTTGTTGTCGACCTCCTCCATTTCGTCGTCGTCCATCTCGTAGTCGTCGAGGCCGGCGGAGTCGACGTCTCCGTCGTCGGCGCGGGTCAGGAATTGGTTGTGCCTGGACCTAGACCTTGACGGAGGTTGGAGGATGAGAGTGGTGTTGAACAAGGGTTTGAGTTTGAGAGTAGAGACTCAAATAGAATTCCTCAACCCTGTAAAATAAAATTCATCGCAAACCCTAAAATGAATGCTAGACAATTACAGGTGGAAAGAAAATGATCCGAAATGGAAATAAAAGGGAAGAAAAATAAGGAGGAGGGGGAGGAGGAAGGGAACCTGGTAAGTGACGAGGACGAGTAAGGCAATAAGGAGGAAGAAGGAGATAAGCCACGCAAATAGATCGGCCATGCTCTCTCTTCCTCTTCCTCTTCCTCTCCCTCTCCCTCTCAAGCCCCTCTGCCTCTCTATCTGCCCCTTCCTTTTCCAAATTCACCGCCGCAATGTCGAGGTCGCCGCCGTCGGGCTCGTACTCGATGTCGAAGTCCTTCTTGTTGTCGACCTCCTCCATTTCGTCGTCGTCCATCTCGTAGTCGTCGAACAAGAGAAGGGGATTAGGAGCGATGATGCTATTGTGGTTGGAACAGGTTTCAGAGAATTTGAGGAGAGCAAAGGAAGAAGACGATGGCGCTGTTTCAGAGAAGGGTGAGGAAGTAGGCGAGAGAAGGAGGGAGTTGATGCGTCTATCACATTGCTTTGTGGTTCACATTGCTTTGTGGTCAACAAATTTTGTCTGAATATTACCGACGGCTTAGCCGTCGGTAAAGCTAACCGTCGGTACTTCGTCCACCGTCCGCCAATTAAACGCGGGACAACAAAAATTTTTACCGCCAACATAATTTTGTACCGACGGCTTAGCCGTCGATAATTACAGACGGCCCAAAAGCCGTCCGAAATTACCGACGGCTTAGCCACAAGAATTTAGGAAAAAATCAGTTTTATATTTCGGCGTTTCGACGGCTAAGCCGTCGGTAATGTCGGGAAAAAATAATTTCGCAAGTCATATTTTTCCGGCGCCTTAGCGACGGCTTAGCCGTCGGTAATAAAAATATTACCGACGGAGTCGGGGCCGTCGGTAAAATTCCGTCGGTAACGAGCTGTTTTCTTGTAGTGATTATTAATTAAAAAATGGGAGGGCCTTAGTTTACATAAATTCAACACTTAGGTGTAGGAATATCTATAACTGTATGTTTACAACACCAACATCAGTCAAAAGACCACTTAGCAGTCCTAAAGCGAGAGAAGTGTCTCACACATCACTGCCTAGTGGTGTTGTTGGCCGCTCGATGGCTCAAATACGACAAGATGATGAACCGAGACCACCGCCCAGTGGCCTGCTGAAATCGGCACCACTGCTGAGGGGTGCCCTTCATTGCCCAGCAATTGGGAGGCGAAGTTCTAACTGCGACGTTTAGCATGCATAACATACATAGCATACAAGCATACATGCATACACTTCATACATCACATGCATAATTCATAAGAGTTATCGTGGTATGGTTATGGCCTCCTAAACAGAAAAGAAATAAATAACTATTTATTACAATTCTTTAACCCAAAAGCCAGTCGCTCCAAACCGGCGTCCATATGGTGTCGTCCCCTCTTTCGTCTTTTTTAATCATTTATTATATTTAAAAAAATAAAATAAACTAAAATAAAGATAAAGTCACGACATGCAGGTCATATTTGAATTAATCACGACACATAGGTCGTATTTAAAATAAATAAACAACATCCAAAAATTCTAAGGCCATAACCATACACCTCAAATTTGAATTATAATAATATTTCATTAATTATTATTAAATTCAAAATCCAAATCTTAAAATAATATCACGGTAATAATTTTATTTGATTCATTCTCAATATAGACAAAAACATGAAATATGTAATAATCAAAGACAATCAAATCTTATTATCACAATAAAGAGATATTCAACCAAAGATTTGTATGCCTTCTTTCACGATGGTCAAAATCAACAATATATATACCAAATATAATTGAAGATTCACCGCAAATGAACTTAATGCAAAGGCCAAAAAATCGTGAAATTCTTATGGCACAAATCACATATAATATCTCGCTCAAATATTTTGTCCAAATCAAACGTATAGAATCATAACTTTAATAATTCCCAAAACAAATCAGAAAATGACAAAACTTTCTTGGTTTCCTTTTTATGCAATATAAAAAAAACCAAATCTTTATTTTCCTTATTCCAAAAAAAATTTCATGTACAAAATTTCCAAAAATCAATTTCAATTTCAAATATATGAAATCAATTGCCCTCCAAAACTCGATTACGATAATTTCAACAAAAAATTGAAATATTTTGAGTTCGAAATTAACGCACAACGCTAAACAATTCTCAATCAAATCCATATTTTCAATTTCAAATAATATGAAGTCATATCATAATTTATGATAATATTTGAAATCAAACTAAATTGAAAGCAATTAGCATCGTGGCCTTTGAAAAAGAAATAAGTCAAAAGCTATAATTATTGACCTTTGCATACGGAATTATCAAGGAAGGCAAAAAAAACAACTTTTCACATACAACACTTGATTGCAAATTCCAAATTTCCAATCATTAAAAAATTGCCAACAATCATTCATGAATATTAAATAATATTCAAATCAAAACAAAACTCTCTTACAAAAAATCTTTCACACCGAGAGATAAAAAAACTTTATTGTGCAAATTTATATTCAATTTCGATCAATTACCGAAATTCGAAAGGCACACCACTTTTTTTTTTCTTCGGTATTTTGAAAGATCCGCATACAAAAATAAAAGCCATAAATTCTGTAATTTTGAGTTCACGCAAAATTGAGGAATAACATAAAACTCATTCAAGAGCAAAACCGCATCATAAATCAATCCTAATAAACCAACATAGAAGACCGCTCTGATACCACTTGTTGGAATTAATTCATTATTAATAACAACAACAAGAACAAGCATGCTCAAATCTCATAGAAGAAAAAAAAACATTAGGCGGAAGCTATAAAGACATACAAGCATGCTCAATAAGAACAACATGTTCTCTACCCTTAGGATCTACGACATGTTGGATTATCAAGGATTAGAAGAATACCTGGATCCATAGCAATCAATCACCTGAAGCGGAATACCAAAGGAATGATCACGAATAACCAACGAGCAACTGAATCCATAGCAACGAACAACGAGCATGTTAGCGATGGCTTTATGGCTCTTCCTCAACCGAATCTTCTTGAGCTCTCTCACGAGACTTTAGGTTCTCTTCATATGCGGAGAAGAGAATGGATGACGGCGATTCGGTGTATTGGGGACTATAGCCTTCTTTATAGTGTGTTAAACCTAACAGGGTACCCATTATCCCCTTATTGAGCCACACTTATATCTACTCATATAAGGTCCATATCAATTAAATTAGGAGTCCAATGAGCTTACCTTATTTTAACTTTATATGATCACATAAAATATAGCTCCTTTATGATAAATAGCTAATATAATTATTAATGATATCAGCTCATATTAATTATTGGAATATAAAATTCCAACAACCCTTTGCAGAAAACTCAAAAAAAAAAACCCTATCCAATTTAGTCTTATATCTTATTATTTGGTTTCAATTAGACTCGGCTGCTAGATAATCACTTACCGGTCACATAAGTTAACATTAACGTCGTCTGTAACGAAATGATCACTTTGATATAACGTTTATGATGTAAGAGACCAATTCAAAACAAATAATAAATGATGGGTCAAACTAAAACCTAAAATAATGATAAGAGATTAAAAATATAATTTAGTTTTTGAGCTTCACTAATGGATGGCAAAAGTTTAGGGGTATGTTGGCTTGATTCGAGACAATATTGATTAGAGGCATTAAGGCCCAGTTATACTGTACTCTCTCAGTCTCATTATAAGAGTCACATTTGCAAAAAAAAAAATAGTCCCAAAATAAGTGTCATGTTAGGTTTTCAATGTAGTATTAATTAATTTTTTCCAGTTTTACCCCTGGAAAAAATTGGGCAAAAAAAATATTTTACTAAATTAACCTTATTAACATGTCCGTACGATGCGTGATTCTTGCCCTTGATCTAGCCCTGGTTGACTGTGTGTTTGGTTAAGACCAATCCATAATTGAATAAAAAAATATCATCGCAAAATAAACCGGTAATATAAATTTTTATAATAATAATATATGAAAAATTGGTGACATTATCATTTTCATTTTTTTTTATGGAATACAAACTACTTCATTTCATTGGAAATAATAGAAGTAATACAAAATGGTACTTCCTCAAAACTATGGTGGCTAGGCATATTAGGGGCCACCTTTGCTAGGCAATGAGCAGCTCCATTGGCTTGCCTCATAATAAAATTTACACTAAAGTTTGTTGATAAAGAAATAAGGCTATTACAATCCTCAATAATAGAGCCTAACTCCGAAACATCATACTTAGGACTATTAATACCATCTGCAACAAGTTTTTTATCCGTCTCAAATATGACATTATCAAGGTCTAAACTCCGAATCCACTGCAGAGCAAAATAAAGCCCAAGAGCCTCCCCTTCAGAAACATGAAGACAAGGAGCACTCCAGATAGTTTTAGCAGCCAAGAATATTCCTTGTTCATCTCTAAGACACATACCCCACCCTGTAACTCCATTGTGACATCAGAACGATGCATCAACATTACACTTTAACATACCTATAGGTGGTGGTGACCATTCCAAGGCATGTTGAGTGTGAGTGACTTCATTATCCTGCACTAAGCGTGCTTGGTTCTAATCCGTTAAGAATGAGGCAGCACGAGAACAAGTAGCATGAGCATCATGAGTTTCATTATCCCACATCTTTAAATTTCTAGATTGCCAGATACTCCACATCGTTACTACAAATAGCGCTCTCCGATCAGCACTTAAGTTGTCTAGGACACCTAAGCACCAATCTTTAAATGAGTTTGCCATAGCCATAGCACTGGAAACCTGAGATTGAAAATCTAGTTGTTGCCAACAATTGATACTATGCGGACATAAAATGAAAGTGTGCCAATTATCTTCTAAAACTCCATCACAAAGGACACAATTACTGGTGCAATTTACTCCCCTACGTTGCAGTTGCTGTCTATTTGGAAGAGTATTGCGACAAGCACGCCAAAGATGGAACTTCACACATTCAGGAACTTTCAGCGACCAAATAAGGGACTAATTGCCACTGGAGTGCAAATGTGTAGCATCTATCATATGATTCATGGCCACATAATAACCACTTTTCACTGAATAAATGCCACTGGAATTAAAAGATCAAATGCACTTATCTTGTTGGACTGAGAAGAATAAGGGAGTATTTAAAATCAATGCAGCTTGCTCACCTGGGAAAAAATGCTTAATAAGATTTCCGTTCCACTTTTTTTGGTTTGGCAGCCAGAATTCTCTCACTTTGACATTATCAACACCTGCACTTATTTGTTGTAAAGTGATTGTGTCTCCATTATTTCAGATCCAAGGCATTCCAAAGACAGTAACGTGATCACCATTTCCTATGACCCATCGCGTGCCCTCCCTTAATAACGCTTGACTTGACCGTAAGCTCTTCCATGAGTAAGATGGGTTACTACCCAATGATGCATTAAAAAGTCACTCTGAGGGAAATAACGAGCTTTGAAAACTCGTGTTACAAGACCATCCGGGTTATGAATAAATTTCCAAACTTGCTTAGCAAACATCGCCAAGTTAAATGCATAAATATTTCAGAATCCCATTCCACCATGTTTCTTAGAGACTGAAAGTTTATCCCAATCTAGCCAATTGATGCCTCTGTTTTCTCTTTGACTTGCCCCCCAAAAAAAAGCATTAATCATACGTTGTATGTCATCACCAAGGGAAGAAGGAATGATGTATATACTCATACAATAAGAAGGTATGGCCTGAATCACTGATTTAATAAGCACTTCTTTACCCGCCATAGATAGAGTCTTGCTCTTCCAAGAATTAATTTTCTGCCACACTCTATCTTTGATAAAATTAAAAGTTGACCTGTGATTCCTTCCTACAAGAGATGGTAGACCAAGATATTTTCCCGTACCTAACCGCTGAGACACTCCCAAAATATTAGCCAAAGCCACTCGGGATTCTTGGGATACATTGGAGCTAAAAACCACTTCAGATTTTTGTAGATTGATTGATTGACCAAAGGCTCACTCATAAATAGCAAGAATATTTTTCATATTGAAAAATTCTCTCTCTGTTGCCCGCATGAAAAGGAAACTATCATCTGCAAAAAGGATATGAGAAATAATAGGTGCCCTTATACACACATGAACACCATGAATATTACCTATAGCTTTTGCCCTTTTATCAGAGAAGTTAAGCCTTCAACACATAAAATAAACAAGTATGGGGATAGAGGGTCACCTTGACGAAGACCTCTTCCAGGTTAAAGGACCCACCTCAGCATCATTTACTTGGATAGTATACTGGACAGAGTTGACACACATCATAATCCATTCCACCCATTGTTGACCGAACCCCATTTTAATCATCATGGAGTGAAGGTACTCCCAGTTTACCCTATCATAGGCTTGCTGATATCAATCTTTAACGCTGCCTCTCCCAATTGACTACCTCTTTTACACTTAAGGTAATGAACAATTTCTGATGCAATTAAAGCGTTATCCAAAATTGATCTACCTGGAACAAAAGCAGATTGTTCCTCAGAAATACATTTAGAGATAACCTTTGCTAACCTGTTTGCAAGAGTCTTTGATAGAATCTTATAAGCCACATTGCAAAGAGAAATTGGCCCACGATCTTTCATAGACTTTGGTTGGTCACATTTTGGAATAAAAACAATACGAGTATCATTCATAGAATTTGGTACGCGTCCTTCAGCTAGCCAAGAGCGGTAAGCACTAATAACATCCCTACCACATGTACTCAAAAAGTGTCTGTAAAAACCCGGGTTCAACCCATCAGGACCAGAAGCCTTATCCGGGTGCACATGAAACGCAGCTGCCTTGAACTCATCATCCGTGAAGGGAGCAAGAAGCATCAGATTATTCTCCATATCAATCCGGGGAGAGACTAGATTCACAATATGGGAAGCATCTGCATTATTATGGATCAACACTGTTGTCATTTTCTGCCATTGGACTATTGTTTTCTACATCGCCTGTATCACGTCTGCGACTTTTTTTTTGCTTAGCCTGACCACTTCCTTCACTTGCCATGCCATGCTGGAAAATGGCCATGGCCCCACTATCATTTGATTGTCCATTATTGTGGGTCGACCATTGGAAATGATTGCTTGCTCCAGTACCCGTTGCATTGCCTTTAATTACACTTGATTGTCCATTATTGTCGGTTCTATTAGAAGAAAAACCAATAGCAAACTCATTAACTGTTGGATGATTAATGTGTGCAATGTGTGGAATGATATTCATTGCTGCAACGTGTGTGCTTGATTGAGCATTAAAGCCATTAAATTCTTGTCTCCTAGCGCCGTTACAGATGGGAGTCTCTGTAGCGCCTCCCCCAGTAGGGTTCAGCCGAGTCATCTTTTCATCCCTCAGCCACCTACATCCACCGCCGCCACCCTGTCTCCTCGGCTCTGCCTTCAATTCAGTATTCCATTCCCGGACTCCATCGTCACTTTCCTTGGCAAATACCACTTCACACTTCTTCTCTGTGTGTCCAAGGCAACCACAGACAAAACAAAAATTACGTAGCTTCTCATATTTAAACTTCACAATGCACCGGTCACCCCCAGCTTTACGAATCTTCCATTCCTTCTTCAAAGGTAACCTGACATCTATACGAACCCGGATGCGCATGTAACTACGCCAGAAACCGGATGCATTAGACGCATCATATTCTAAAAATTCACCAATGAAATCTCCCATGTGTTTCCCTACTACTTCCTTCATAAACCCAATTGGTAAATTATGAATCTGAACCCAAAAATCAACAGAATTTAAGGGTAAAGTATGGAGAGGAACTCCAACTTGCATCTTTCCCAATATAAGTAAATGATTATCGAATGTCCATGGGCCTCCTCGAACAACAGCTTCCATATCTTTTGTATGGAAGAACTGAAAAAGAAAGATTCCTAATTCAGCCTCCTTGGTCAATACTCCTCTCACAGATGTCCATATACTTGCCATTCTTTCCTTCATAATATTTGATCGAATAGGTCTATCCGCAAGAAACCTACCCACCAAACACAGTTGTAAATCAGGTGCATTCTCCACTTCTTCCTCCACATGAAAACTCAACCACTCAACCCATCTTCATCTTCCTCAACCAAAGATAATCCTCCAATGTTAATTATCGACATTGTAGAGTGTGTAACTTACTCATAACGTCTCAAAAATGAGAGAAAACTCAACACGTCTCACAAAGAGAGAGAGAACTCAACACGTTTCACTATATCAATTTTGTTGTACATATATCATAAAAGATTCATTCCCATGCGGTAAAATAATTGAACTGGCCGGCTTGATGGTGATTTTAAATCTTTTACAACTTCTCTTCGCCTGGAATTGGAAGGCAGGGCTAAGTTAATTATGTTACATCCATTCATTTTGGTCATTGTATTTTTTTTATTTTTTATTTTTTAAAAAGAAGTGGAATGACGATATACATAAGGCATTAGTTGTTGACTTGATATATTAAAAAGGTGGTTACTTGACTCATGGACTCTGAAGTTATTATTTACGGGAAATAAGCAGATAAAAAAATGGTTACTTGACTCATGTACTAAGCGTAAAAGATTCTCACACACTGTAACAATTGTTATTTACTGATTATACTTAGGCTTGTTCATAGTTCAATTAAGCTAATAAAACTGAACCCAACCAAACTGAACTAAGAAACAGTCCGGTTAAATAAACTCGAACTACTTATCATTCCTTTTGAACTGGACTGGTTGTGGGTTCAGTGCATTGTCAGTTTACGAACCAGATCCAGGACTGTAACAGCAAGCTACAAACCACACGTTTTCTCTCTTCCAGCGGAGGGATCTTTACGACACGTCTTCTCTCTACCAATAGAAAAACTTTCAGTATTGCTTTGTCTGCGGGCTTCACCCACAAGCCTCATCCCACCATCCGTTTCCTCCATCAATCCATCAATTTTGTATTGCAGCTCCATCCCAATGCCAATTTGTTTCCTGCTTTCAATGATTTGTACATAAAAATTTCAAAACAAAAAAATGTTTTTCATGTTTTCTGAACAAATGTTTAAAAACAGGAAAAAAAAATTGAAAACAATATAGTGTTAGAATTATTTCTGATAATCCTTGTGGGCTACAATCAATTATGTCTTTTGGCATTTACAAAACGGGCTAATATTGTGATCCAATTGATGATGCTCAAAGCCGCAAATATGTGATTGATTGTATTGGGCCTTTGGACACTTGATTTAGATTTATATGGAAGACAGTGTAGGCCCAATCACTAGGCCCATGATGGGTGGTCCTAGGGTTGTGAAATAAATAGGCTAGGTCCCCTTTGTCGTCATACGACAGATTGTGCTCGTCTACGGTTTGCCCCATTGAAAACCTAGAATTGGAGTGTGTGACCAGGCAAAGGAAGATTTGGCCGTTCGTGCTGCGGTGCTCTACGAGACAACGACAACTTCAATCATGTCTTCAACAAGTAAGTAATCAAAATACTCGGTGTTCTAAATTCATGTAATCGATCTTGATAATATTACATGTGGCATCAGAGCCAGTCGTTACGTGATTTAGAACCCATATTTTCAATTACTTTTCCTAATTTTTTCAACTTCCGATCGGTTTATACCATTTAAATCAAAAACAAAAATTTCACCTTTTGATAGTTTTAGAACTCCAAACCATAGGATTGTTGTAGATTACGTTAATACGAATCCCATGGCATAATTTTTGTAAATTTTCGAACACTGAAAACGTTGAACTCGAGCCAAAACCGATTGGATTTTTTTTTTTTGGGTTTATAGATTCTGATTTTCGCCTTGTTAAACTCCGACTTGTTGCGTTAAAATGATCAAGAATTAATTACTGAATCAAAAACCCACCAACAATCACGTGGAATCCGAGCCGTGCGGTGCTCTATTTGATGAACAAATCGCGACCCACAGAGGGAAGTTTTTTCACGAACAACTCTCGATTTAGGCACTGATAATTCAAGATTTTAAGTTCAAATGATTGGAAATTTGATTCTGAACAAAACCCAACAAAAATCGCGTGAAACGGATAAGAAACGAGTGAGAAAAGCCTTCCGACCCGAACGCCCGCGTCGCGACCCGGTTCGGGACCCGCGTGACCCACCAGAAGGTAGGGGACGATGAATAGTACCATTTCACGAAGCCCAGTCGCGGCTTCAGCGCGTGTAGGGCCTTCAGGGACCCGTTTTTGACGCCGTTTTTTGTGTTGCGCTCTAAATTTAATGCTTGTATTTGTTATATTTTTTCGAGAATTTTTCCGTTGCGTTAGATATTTTTTTATAAAATATAATGCATTAAATTATTTTTTGATTATTTTTCTGACTGAAATTAAACTGAAATGTTTGTTAGGAAAATAATGTGATGTATTTTGGATTTAATTGTGATAATCACTCTCCCTATAAATTTGTGCATAATTGCGTGCTATTATTTTTATATACATGCTCTCGTTAGGCTAGTCTATCACGCTGTATATTGCAAAACAGTTTGGAATGCTACTGACTTTGTTACATGACCAGTAAAGGTGCTCATTTAAATGATGTACTTGCCTGTTGATTGTCGTATGTATAGACAAGAGAAAATTGATTCCTATGCAAGAGTTTCATGCGTTGTTATGAGCCGTTACCACCAAAGTGGGACCGTTTGTATTAATTCATGAGAATTTCTTTGTAGTTTGAGGGATGCTTTTGGTCATTGCATGTGATTGCCTGCCCAAAGGGGTTGTTATGTGTAGTGATTGAAAGTTGATTGAAGATGGAGTTATTGGAGAATGCATTGGGCTAAGGGACTTGTCTACCCAAAGGGACAATTTTACGAACTCAGTGTATGCTCATGGATTAACCCATCCGAGGTTTTGACCGAGGTTGTGACCTTGGTATGTGCATTACGCCCAAAGGGAATGTGCTATTATCGGCCTCACGATGATAGCTTATTTCGTTATTGAGCTATATCTTGTCTTGTGATATGATCTGATGCATTCATGTTTTGTTTTAACTGTGACTTTCTCTATGAATAATTCTTACCTTCCATTGAGATCTTGACCGGATCGAACTTTAAGAAATGGAAGCAAGACTTGGAGTTTTCTAGGAATTCTTGATCTAGATTCAGCCTTGCGCGAGAATAAGCCTGTGATCACTGCGGAGAGCACACCTGAACAGAAAGAACTTTTGGCTAAGTGGGAGAGGTCTGATAGATTGGGTCTGATTTCTATCAATAGAACTGTCTCTGAACACCTTCTCGATGAGTACGCTCGACAAAGGGACAGCAAAGGAGTTCCTCACTGCTCTAGAACAGAGGTACAAGGTATCTGACAATGCTGAGTCTGGATGTCTAATGAAAGAGTTAATGGACATGAAGTATGACAATATTGGGGGTGTAAGGGAATTTATTCTGAAGATAGTTCACATCCAAACCAAGCTGAAATCCCACAAAATTGAGCTGAATGAAAAATTTATTGTCGGTCATGCCTTGAATTGCTTGCTTTCTAATTTCACACAAATTAAAACTGCCCACAATACCATTGGTGAGAATTGGAGTGTGAATGATCTTATTACCAAGTGTGTTACCGAGGAAGAGAAACTCAAGAATGAAAAGAGTGATGTTGCTTTACTGTCTGTCCATACCAAACCCCATTCTGGGAAGGGCAATTGGAAACACAGGAATACTCCTAATGCTTCTCACAAGAATCAGGAATTAAGGAAACCAGGTAAGGGTCAACGTCATCCTGTAGGAGGTCCTAGGCCAGATGCTTTTAAGAGAACTATTTGGTGCTTCTGGTGTAAGGAAAAGGGCATAAGAAACCTGATTGTGCAAAGTTCAAAGCTTGGCTAGAGAACAAGCGTAAATTTGGAGGTAATAACTTAGCTTTTGTTTGTTTTGAGTCTAATCTAGTTGATGTCCCAATTGATTCTTGGTGGCTTGATAGTGGTTCCACAACCCATATTCTTTGTGTCCTTACAGGGTTCAAACTGAGGGATCGATCTGAGGGAAGGCAAGCTAAGGGTAGGAAATGTTTTTGAAGTAGCTGTGGAGTCAGTGGGAGACGTCAGCATAATTTTAGGATCTGGTTTTGAACTTATTTTGAAGAATACTTTTTATGTACCTTCTTTTAGGAGGAATTTAATTTCGATTTCTTTATTGGATAAACTTGGTTTCAGTTTTACTTTTGGTAATGGTGAAATGAGTCTGATGTTGAACTCCTGAATTGTTGGTTATGGATTTTTGGTTGATGGTTTATATAAATTGTCTTTAGCTTCCAATGATGTTGCTTCATCCTTAGTTGTTGAGAGTTCTGTTGCTAAGAGATCCAAAGTTGAAGAAAAATCTTTTATGCTATGGCACAAGCGCTTAGGTCACATTTCTAGGGAAAGGGTTGAGAGATTGACAAAGGCAAATATTCTACCTTCCTTGAATTTTAATGATCTGGGTACTTGTGTGGACTGCATCAGGGGAAAATTCACGAAGACCAAAAGGAAAGGTGCAACTAGAAGTTCTGATCTTTTAGAGATTATTCACACAGATATCAGTGGGCCTCTTACTTCTACAATCTGCGGTAACAGGTTTTTCATTACTTTCATTGATGACTTTTCACGATTTGGGTATCTTTATTTGATTAAAGAAAATCAAGCACTTGAAAAATTTAAAGTGTTTAAAGCGAAGTTGAGAAGCGATTAGCAAAAGTGATCAAGGTTGTGAGGTCCGACCGTGGTGGAGAGTATTATGGTAAATATGGTGCCACAGACAACATATGGGACCATTTGCTTTATACTTGCAGGATTGCGGAATAGTTCCGCAATACACTATGCCTGGGACTCCTGAACAAAATGGTGTAGCCGAAAGACGTAATAGGACTCTTAAGGAGATGATGAGAAGCATGAAGAGTAGATGTAAGTTGCCGTAATATACGTGGGGTGAAGCCTTGAAAACAGCTCTATACATTCTTAACAGAGTTCCTAGTAAATCTGTTCCCAAAACTCCTTTTGAACTCTGGACAGGAAGAAAACCCAGCCTGAACCATCTTCGAGTCTGGGGTTGCTCGGCTGAAGTAAAAATTTATAATCCCTTGCAGAAGAAAACAGACCCCAAGACTAGTCGTTGTTTTTTCATTGGATATCCAGAACGTGCTAAAGGATACAGGTTCTTCTGTCCCGGAAGAGGGGAAAGGAGAGTAGAGTCCATAAATGCCAAATTCTTGGAACTTGATGTAGCAGACCCTATTGCTCCATCCGATGAGACCGACATGCTTTCACCTGAGACTGTTGCTTTACCTTTACCTGTTTCCATTGTCAGTGTTCGGTCAGTTGCTCCGGTTGGGATGGTTGCTCCGACTGAGGATGTAGTCGTTCCTCAGACCGATGATGTTGTTGATCCTCCGGCTGTGGTTGAGGTTGCACAACCTACAGAGCCTGAGGCACAGATTCCTTTGAGAAGATCATCTAGAGAAAAGAAATCTGCTATTGGTGATGATTTCATCGTCTATCCCAGTGAGGATGCATATGACATTGGAGACATTTTGATCCAAAGAGCTATCAGGAAGCTATCACTTGCTCTCAGTCTGATAAGTGGAGGCATGCGATGGATGAAGAGATGCAATCTATGTCAGTTAATGGTGTATGGGAGCTTGTTGAGTTGCCTGTCAATTGTAAGGCAATTGGTTGTAAATGGGTCTTTAAGACAAAGAAGGATGCCAAGGGCAACATTGAGAGGTTCAAGGCTAGACTAGTGGCAAAAGGTTTTACACAAAAGGAGGGTATTGACTTTAATGAGACCTTTTTGCCAGTTTCAACAAAGGATTCCTTTAGGATCATTATGGCTCTAGTGGCTCACTTTGATTTGGAGCTGCATCAAATGGATGTGAAGACAACTTTTCTAAATGGTGATTTGAGTGAGGAAGTATACATGCATCAACCTGAAGGTTTCCATGTTGGTGATAGTAAGAACTTGTTTTGTAGGCTGAAGAGATCGATTTATGGCCTGAAACAAGCTTCTAGACAGTGGTATTTGAAATTTGATGAAGTGGTGACTTCTATGGGGTTCGAGGAAAATAAAGTTGACCAATGTATATACCTCAAGGTCAGTGGGAGCAAATTTATCTTCCTTGTGTTGTACGTCGATGACATATTATTAGCTTCTAATGACCTTGGTGTGCTGCATGAGACGAAAAGGATGCTGACTAGATTCTTTGACATGAAAGATATTGGTGAGGCTTCTTTTGTGTTGGGAATCGAGATTCATAGAGACAGATCACATCACATACTCGGATTATCTCAGAAGGCTTACATTGATAGAGTCTTGGAGAGATTTAATATGCAGAATTGTAAATCCGGTGATGTTCCAGTTGTTAAAGGTGACAAATTCAACAAAGATCAATGTCCTAAGAATGAGGTTGAGTGAGCAGCGATGAATGATAAACCATTTGCGAGTGCCTTGGGTAGTCTCATGTATGCCCAAGTATGCACTAGGCCTGACATCACTTTCGTGGTTGGCGTTCTAGGTAGATACCAGTCAAACCCTGGGAATGATCACTGGATGGCCGCCAAGAAGGTGATGAGGTACTTGAAAAGGACTAAAGAGTATATGCTTGCATTCAGAAGGGTGGACAACTTGGAGATCGTGGGGTACACAGATTCAGATCTTGGCGGGTGCCCTGATGACAGGAAGTCGACTTCTGGATACATTTTTATGTTGGCTGGAGGTGCGATATCTTGGAAGAGTAAGAAACAAACTCTTGTTGCCTCTTCTACTATGCAGCAGAGTTCATTACTGTTTCTTCTTTGCCACTCATGCTGTTTGGTTGAGGAATCTGGTGACAAGACTTCGCATTGTGGACTCCATTGCCAGGCCACTGCGAATTTTCTGTGATAATAGTGCGGCAATGTTTTATACGAAAAATAATAAGACTTCTAGTGGATCCAAACATTTGAAGTTGAAGTACCTAACCGTTAGAGACCTTGTGAAAGAGGGTGCTATAATGGTAGAACATATTGGCACAGATTCCATGTTAGCTGATCCCTTAACCAAAGGACTCAGGCCCGTTGTTTTCAATAGACATGTTGAGAACATGGGCATTGCGGGTTCTTTTGATGTGTTTGGTTAGTGGGAGCTCAAGGTTTTATGTTGGTTTATGTCATTGAACATTTTATTTCAAATTATTTACTTTTAGCATATTGATGTAAACTTTGCATTTGATTTTATGATTAATGATGAGATGAATTTTATTATAATTAATTTTGTATGTGTATGTCAAATGCGAAAGTATTGGAGCTCGGTATCTTTAGGACCACTATGCCGGTGGTCGATGCCATATTGGAGCTGAGGCATAAGTGCTAAAATATTAGAGCTCGGGGTCAATGGGATCACTATGCCGGTGATCGACGCCATATTGGAGCTGAGGCATAATGGTTTCACATAAACCATACAATTTCTCTGGCTTTAATGCATTTGAGAGAAATTGAGGACTGACAAAGAAAATGACAGTATGGCTATTAGATCACATTGGCATGTCATTTTCTTGCTACACTCCACATAAATGACTAGTCGACGGAGTTGGTGGTATTTGTAACCATGGAAGGTGTTATGTCGACATAAGATATGACTACCGCCATGATTTGGTATCACTTAGCTTTTGTTGGATGGAGTCTTAATTAGGTGTTGCATCTTGGGATCATGTGTTTAGTGGCCACGTTAGGAAATAGTTTATTAGCCCGAGAGTCGTTTTCAAAATGTTTTCTACAAATTAAAATTACATAATTGATTTTGCCCAAGTGGGAGAATGTTAGAATTATTTCTGATAATCCTTGTGGGCTACAATCAATTATGTCTTTGGCTTTACAAAGCGGGCTAATGTTGTGATCCAATTGATGATGCTCGCGCAAATATGTGATTGATTGTATTGGGCCTTTGGACACCTGATTTAGATTTATGTGGAAGACAGTGTAGGCCCAATCACTAGGCCCATGATGGGTGGTCCTAGGGTTGTGAAATAAATAGGCTAGGTCCCCTTTGCCGTCATACGACAGATTGTGCTCGTCTACGGTTTGCCCTATTGAAAACCTAAAATTGGAGTGTGTGACCAGGCAAATGAAAATTTGGTCGTTCGTGCTGCGGTGCTCTACGAGACAACGACAACTTCAATCATGTCTTTAACAAGTAAGTAATCAAAATACTCAGTGTTCTAAATTCATGTAATCGATCCTGATAATATTACATATAGTAGTAATTTTGTAATTAAAAATAAAAATAGTTTATGAAAGCAGGAAAACTTTTTTCTCAAAATAAACACCCCTAAGATTTAGGCCCGATCCAATTCACCTTGCAATCATACAATCTCGTGTGTGGATTTCCTAAAACAACCAACTCAATTTCCCAATATAAATTTTTGTTAATGTTGATGGCTAAATGCAAAGTTGCAAACGGCAAATATCTTTATTGATACGATGGATAACAGCATTAACCTCGTTGGCAAGTAGTAGTAGTTAGTAGTGATTTAGGCCCTTTTTATGCAAAGCAGTGAATGTATCAAATCGCGACTTACTTTAATAAAAACATCTACCATGTGCGTATTACGGAAGCATCGAATTATCCCAGTCCCACCACGGAAAACGGGGTATATATATAAGACACGTCCCCAAGGGGAGTTTAGCGGTGGCAGGGTATACTGAAAGGAAGGAAGGAAGGAAGGAGAGGGTTTAGAGGCAGAAAGAGTGAATGAAATGTTGCAGAAGGTGGTGAATGAGGAAACACCCTCCACGCCAGGGAAGTTGAAGCCTGAAAAATCTCATTACATTCACCATCGCTTCAGAATTCACTCTTCACATTCCAGGCTCACACTCTGTTCCTCTCTCTTCCTCGCTTTTATTCTCCTCCTCTTTTTCTTCACCCTCTCTCCTACTCCTCCGCCGTCCGCCGCTCCCCGCCGCGTCCTCGGCGACTCCTGGGGAGGCTCCCAGTGGGAAAAGCGCGTCGCGAAATCCGCTCGCCGAAACTCCGCCTCCGGCCTCACCGTCCTCGTCACCGGCGCCGCCGGCTTCGTCGGCACACACGTCTCCCTCGCCCTGAAGCGCCGCGGCGATGGCGTCCTCGGCCTCGACAACTTCAACCGCTACTACGACCCCAACCTCAAGCTCGCCCGCCAGCGGATCCTCGAACGCGCCGGCGTCTTCGTCGTCTCCGGCGACATCAACGACGCCGCGCTCCTCAAGAAGCTCTTCGATGTGGTTCCATTCACCCACGTGATGCACCTCGCGGCGCAGGCCGGTGTCCGCTACGCTATGCAGAACCCTGGTTCCTACGTCCACAGCAACGTCGCCGGGTTCGTGAACCTTCTAGAAGCGTGCAAGTCGGCGAACCCTCAACCCGCCGTCGTTTGGGCCTCGTCGAGCTCCGTTTACGGACTGAACTCTAAAGTGCCGTTTTCGGAGAAAGACCGAACGGACCAACCGGCGAGCCTCTACGCGGCGACGAAGAAAGCCGGCGAAGAAATTGCTCACAGCTATAACCATATCTACGGTCTTTCGATCACCGCGTTGCGGTTCTTCACGGTTTATGGGCCTTGGGGTAGACCTGACATGGCGTATTTCTTCTTCACGAAGGACATTCTGAAAGGGAAGCAGATAACGATTTTTGAATCGCCCGATGGTGGAACTGTGGCTAGGGATTTTACCTACATTGATGATGTTGTTAAGGGGTGTTTGGGGGCTTTGGATACGGCGAAGAAGAGTACTGGTAGTGGGGGAAAGAAGAAGGGTCCTGCACAGTTTAGGGTTTTCAATTTGGGGAACACTTCTCCTGTGCCTGTGAGTGAACTTGTTACCATATTGGAGAGGCTTTTGAAGGTCAAGGCCAAGAAGAAAGTGCGTCCCATGCCCAGAAATGGTGATGTTAAGTTTACTCATGCTAATATTAGTTTGGCGCATAGGGACCTTGGTTACAGGCCTACCACTGATTTGGAGACAGGGCTTAGGAAGTTTGTGAAGTGGTACCTAGAGTTTTATTCTTCTGGGTCTAATAAGAAGGTTGCTTGGTGATTCTTTTGCTTTGCTGCACATGTCATTGCTCCCTTTCCTACCCTTCCCTTTTTCTTTTACAAAGGACATTTTAGTTTCTCTTTTCTCTTTTTTGTAATTTTGCTTTATTTTCATCATCTATTGTATGCCTGCCTTCTAGGTTAGTCATTGTACATTCTTTAATTGAGATTTGGGAGATTAAATTGAAATTGGTACTACTATCTGTGCATGCTCTCTTTTCTTGTATGTTTTGAATTCAAACCATTACCTAGTAATCTGAAACTGCACTTCAGGCGTGTTTAGATAAAAAAAAACAAAAAACTTAATTAATTATTCAATAAAACTATCTTTGGATGCTTAGTAAAGCACTTATTCATAAATTATTCCTAGGAATTTATTGAAATAAGTTGTATATAGCTTGTGCACATGTCAAGTGTACTCAAATATTAATTTAAGTGTTTATCAAGGATTTAGACCGTAGTTGCGTCTACGGTTGTGTCGCTGCGATCTTTAACCTTGATATTACATAGAATCACAGTCAAATATAGCTGAAGTGGCCCCAATAACAGCTGTGTTATAGTTGCAAAGACATCAAAAACCATTATGTCGATGCCACAATCACCATTGCAGACCGTTTTTTTAAAACCATGGTGCTTATATCATGAGATAAGTTGCACGTAGTTAACTCTTCAAACACCCTCTTGATTCAGTAGTTGTTCTGGTTTGTTTTTGGTTTAAACTAGCTTGTCAGTTGGTAGCAAATTGCCTGCTTCGTGGATATAATGCTGGTATTGTTGCTAAGGTGATTTTGTTTCTCTTGGATTCTGATGTTAAATGAGATTGCTACAGCTTACCAATGTGCAGGTACAGACAAGTGACTCATGAGTCAAGTGATGGCACTTAGTGTAAATTAGTTTCTGTCATTCAGAATGCTGTTTAGTTTGAGTGTCCTTTAGCCTAGTCTATTTGGTTTTACATATTTATGCCGTTTGCTAGCAGCAACTTTGGGTTGGTGACTGAGTAATGGACAAGTTACCGTTGCTATGAATTGTATTTGAACAGTAGTCATGTGGGTTGCGGTGATATTCAAGGAAGTTTGGTGACGATTAACTTGAACCAAACACTTACTAGAAATTTATGTTTCTTTCAGATTTTATGGGGAGTTTGGTCTTTTTCTGAACAATCAAGAGTGGTTTAAGCAGTGAACGCATTTACATCGCTACTGTGTGAATTAGAGCCTCTCATGGTCAACTTTTGTCATAGATTTTTTATTTTTATTTTTTATATGCAGGTATGAATTTTAAATAGGCATAAAGTGCAGCTCACAGATTTCCAAATTTTACTTGAAGACAGCTTAACTGTCACACACAGCTTTTGTTAAGTGCATGTGCTAGTAACTTGACAGGGCCATTGTTACAGCCTTTATATGGATTAGTAAAGTAGGCGGTGGGGTCACAATCCTTTGCAGGACAAAATTCTTGCATTCAGAAGAAGCATTTGGTTAAATCTTAACTGTAGTACTATTTTTTTTTTTTTTAATTATTAGTAGTTCAAAGTAAGTAGAACTTCATTTGTCAGGTACAGATCGATTGGTGACCGGCGACCTTGCTGCAACTCTTGCATCGCTGCCAGATAGCGATTGAAGAAGCTTCATACCAGCTGAAGTTGGTCCTGTCAAGTTTTAGGCAACAATTTTGATGCTCAAAAGACAAAACAGAAGTTCCCTATTTTACACCCACAAAAGCTCATTAGAGCTGAATTATATTGTGGAGTGAACCCTTTATTATCACTGTTGGACTCGTTACTCTTTGAACGGTCCAACTCGACGAATGAAATATTCTGTGGCTCACTTGATTTTGATCTCAATTTGCAAATCCGAGTCAATCCACCCATTCATAAGTTTGGGAGTGAAGAAAAAAGACGTGAAGTAACAGTTGCAGGTCTCAGTAATGACTCATTCTTTATAGGATCATATGGCTTATTGTTGGAAGTAACGCAATAAGCCGAACATTTAAAATCTCAGCCGTTAATGTATCAAACTTATGATACCTGAAATTCAATTCATTTAAGAAATGAGTCGAAATTTGTAGCTCAAGCTTTGTTCACTCGTTAGCTACCTCATTCGATGGCTTGATTTCAAAACACATTTTGTATATGCAATTATGCACAGGCAAATCATTGAAGTAGTAGATGGCAAGCTTTCAGTTTTTCTAACTAATTATGGTCCTTTTGTAATAGAACAATCCTAATGGCCTTTCTGCGACGCGGTAAATAACGAAATTTAAGACAGTTGGAAATGGAAAATATAGGAGTCAAGACAGGATGAGTTTTATGCTGTGTAATGCCAAATTGCCAACTAGCAAACATTTGAAGACAAAGAATATTCGGTGGATAACCACCGCAATTAATTATGAGAAAAATAAAAAATTCCAGTATGATAAATTATAAAAAGGATAAATTACTCCCCCCGTCCCTTAATATAAGACTCTGTTGACCATTTCACGTCCCTTAAAAAAGTAGTTATCAGTATTAAATTTGTACAAATTGTGTAGTATTTTACCCAAATTACCCTTACAGATAATGATACACATCTTCTCACTCTTTTTTTTAAATTATGCACGTTTAATGTTTTAACTTTGTAGCAGATGAATGTTGGAGCAAATAACCGTAAAAGAACTTATCTTCATTTTATACGGAGAAGCAAGTCATACGAAAAGGCAAATTTCATTATAGCCAACTGTCCTTCTCATTTTCCAAAAGTTACAGAGAGAGAGAGATAAATTGTGTCTTTTAATTCCCTTTATTAATTTAGGTGTAATTTTATATAAAAAAAAATTAATACACTTTGATATCTTAAAAAAGTCTTATATAATGGGACTTTTTTTTTACAAGGAAGTCATATATTAAGGAACGTATAGAGTATTATTAAGCACACTATCCTCAACCTTCACTTAAATGAATTCGTGCAATGAAAAATTTTCACGGGACACATGTACTTTTTTTTCCCTCCTAGTACATATAGTTAGCAGGGATAGGGGAAATTAGAGGGGAGGAGGAAGTGAAGTGGTAGGGTTCGAATCTTGTTCCCAGCGTTTACACAGCTTTTACACGTGTGTTTACCACCAGACTATGCTCTCTGGACACAAGAATAGGGGTGTTCGCGATGAGATTTGGTTCGGTTTTGAAGCAAAAAGTCATCCGATCCAAAGATTAAAACAACATGCGGTTCGGTTTGGTTTGAATGGTTTCCTTAAGTTAGTTATATTTCAGTTTGGTAAATATTTAAAGAGTAAATTTGAAGAGTGGATTTACTTCAAATTCTTTTTTAATTTACTTTTTAATAATATGCGGTTTGGTTTGGATTGACTTGGTTCTAGGTAAGTCAACTGCAAACCGAACCGAATCACGTTGTTGATAAAAAAAAAGGGTCTAAACAAATTCAAAAAATATCAATTTTTTGCGATTTTTAATTTTTTTGGATTGATTTAAGATTTTTTTTTATTTGGATTTGAACACCATATACAGGACACATGTAGTATTTGGTTTTGGCTGGTAATAAACGCATGTAATGTCCGAAAAAGTCAATTAAAAACTAAAAATAAAAATGATTGAGAAAAAAAATTAAAAAAAACAGTGAATGTAAAAATAAATATTTTTGTCTGTAGGTGGCGAAACTGTAAACTAAAGAACGGCATTTAATTTTCACAGGGGTGATTGGATTGGATCATATGGCATGTGGGCGTGCGATCCTAATAATGCAAATTATGCATCGGCGTGTTGTGTGTGTGCTGAATCGCTGGAATTGAAGGATCGGTGAGGAGAGAGATGGATTCGATGGCATAGGCCGGAGGAGAAGGACAGTCACCCATCCCAACGAATCAGAGTAGCGTAGCCATGAAAGGCGTCTTTTCGGCGCCCGGTGATTACATTCACTTCAAGTCCCAAGTCCCTCTTCACAAAATCCCTGTATGTTCTCTACTCCTTGTTTAATTCTCGTCTTCTTACCCGTTCCTTTGTTTTTTCTCCAGATTGCGTGCTTCTATTCTAGGTTTTGCACCTATGCTTTTCTTACTTCATTCTGAATCCCACGTTCTTCATTAGCATAGCGTCGATACATTCCAATATGCGTATGTTAAAATTGAATGAGGTTGGTTGGTTGCCTGTTAGAACTAATGTGATAAAATGTAGCCATGCGAATTGCGATTGATTGGACATAGTCACACATGGCTGTTTCTACATTCATGATTAGATTCAACTTGCTATCGAATAATTTGACTGCCTTGGTGGCTTTTTCCATAGTTGATACCTGGTTTCCGTTAGGCTATTTCATCATCGTATTTTTTAACTTTTAGATTGGCACCAAGCAGTGGCGATATTATGACTTCGGTCCAAAAGTTGTACCTCCACTTATATGTCTTCCTGGAACAGCTGGAACCGCAGATGTATACTACAAACAGATTATGTCATTATCCATGAAGGTACTGCATGTTGCGACGGCCTCTATCACATTCAATTTATTTTCCACTAATCACTATCAAGTGAGAGCACCTTATTGTGGGAGTTGAAAGGATCTAATAAACATGTCATCTTATATGGATAGTCAAGATTAGAAGTTACTTAAAGATCATGTGCCTACTTAAAAAAGTTACATAACTTCATCTTCAAATTTTGGGTATACATCCATGATCCAATGGTTTAAGATTTGAGGGCATTTGGAAGAGCTTTTTGAGCTTATCTTATGACATAAGCACTTGTGTTGGTGTTTGTAATAGTTATGAAAATAACGTGATATGTTCATAAGCTGCTTTTAGTTTATTTTCATAACCTCCGCAGGATGGCTTATGGAAACAACATATATAGAGCTTATGCAAAGTTGATCCTCATTTTCCTTTCGATCATAAAAACATCTCATACACAAGCTCTTATATAACAAGTGTTTATTGAATAAGAATAAGTGGTTAAACTATTTACTCAAACGCCCCCTTCATCCCTCCACTCTCGCACTAGGGTCATTTTGGTTTGACAAAACCTTTTTCTTTTTCATTTCTTGTTTCATTTACAATTACAAAAGTGTCACATTGTTTTCATGTTGTTTCATGTTTTCAAAGATTTGTAAAGAAACAGTGAAAACAACATTCTTATACAAATTTTTTAAAACAAAAATAAACTGAAAACGAGGTAATATTTTTTTGAAGCTATTAGTGAATACAAGAAATGAAAATAAAAAATATTTTCTTAAATCAAGCATGCTCTAAGCTTCTCCTTCATATGAGCGTATTAAGTGGGAGCATGTTGTCATGAGAAAAATAAATCTTGACCATACAGCATAAAGAATGGTTAAGATTTGATTTGAGTAAATGGTCAAGATTAAAACATAAAGTCATCCGTATATGGTTGTATGGTTAAGTTTTACTCTGTTCACTCTCATATAAAAATAGCTTTCTCACTTGATACCATATATATTGATATAGACAATACATGGCTAACTTCGAAAATGCTCTTTTCCAGTTCTGACTGCTGCGGAACAGGAGAGAAAAATAACTGATAAAATCAGTTCACTGCATGATGATGTGTTAATGGTTAAGATTGTTTTGGCTAATTAATTGGTCTACTAGGTATCTCTTTCCATTATAAATTGTAAGAAAGATTAGTGCTTAATATTATGAATTGAATTTCACAAATGCATGTATGAAAGATATTGTGATATATAGTTACTTTTAAAATGTGCACCCCATCTTTGTAATTGAGATTTCCTACATTTATGGAAAAAAAGGGTGATTTTGCATTAGTAATACAGTTTGTATAACATCTTCCGTGATAAATACTTAAATAGCACTATGCAACAAAATATTCTTGTAATATACTGCCTGTTAACATAAATTTACTACAGTTTTAGTTTATATGTTGGTTGTATACCTGTATATTATTTCAATAATTTTCATGTATTACAGTTCTAAGTTTCTGTTCATTTTATGCAGGGTTACCGTGTCATATCTGTTGATATACCTCGCGTATGGCATCTTACAGAGTGGATTCAGGCATTTGAAAAGTTCTTGGATGCAATTGATGTACACCATGTATGATCTCCACAAACTTTCGTTGTGCTTTCTACTACCAACCTTTTACTTATCAAACTGGTATTTTGCATTATCTGAGGTCTTTCATCTATGAATTTTTATAAAATATTTTCTCGCGTAGATGCTAAATATATAAATTGTTTCCTTTTGAAGCCACTTGTGCTTAATTTGGTATCAAACACTTTGATTCCTTTACTTTATGTTGGAGAAATTGATCATTACAATTAATGGAAAGGCCTTGTATTACACTTTGATACCTTCACTCTTTGCTGGAGAAATTGATCATTGCAATTAAT
The DNA here is from genome assembly GCA_037113605.1 of Calophaca sinica. Lineage (NCBI taxonomy): Eukaryota > Viridiplantae > Streptophyta > Magnoliopsida > Fabales > Fabaceae > Calophaca > Calophaca sinica. Next base: position 31,882,280 of record CM073731.1, read on the forward strand.
GGAAAAGCCTTGTATTGCTAGTTCGCAGCTAATTTAAAGATTTATTTAAACATATCTTGAGCTTCTTATAATTTTTCTGCTTTGTACATCCTCTGATCATATATTAGAAGGAAAAAAATCGCTGTGCACCATCATCATTTTGTTAGGAGCCGTGACATGATATGACTCTGGATATTGTGTGGGATGTCTATATACCTTCACCTTGTGAAGGGAATGACTCCTAGACATTTTTAAGATTTTGGCAACATGCTACAGAATTTGAGTAGGCCAAACAACCCAAGCCCAAGTGAAAGTCTAACCTTAATCTACTGACTATCTCGGACTTAATCTACTGACTATCTTGGAGCATTAGCCCAAGTATGGAACTGTACACTGAAATAGGGTTTAAGGTTCAGTTTTAAGAGCCTCTTTGATCCTGCTAACTTAAAATTGCCATTTTAAATGAACTGATTGTTTATAATAAATTAAATTGACGTGTTATTCCTCTCCTGATTTTTGAAGCCAAGTCCTCCTGTATTAGATTTCAAGACACAGCATGTGAGCCTAAATATATTCCAATCCTTTCTAATTGCAGGCTAGCCTACTTAGTGTTGAAGTTTTTCATGGTTATTCGATCTACTTGTCACTTATAACGTCTTGCGTGATTTGTAGTTAAAATCTTTGGTCTGTATTGGTGAAGTTTAAAATATTCCTACTTCCTATGCCAAGTGTTTCGGTGAGAATATAGTTTGTTGCTGGAAATGTGTTTTATTTGGTTAAGACTTACTGGTCCTTTAATTGCATTATTCATCAGTGGTATCTAGTAAGGTTAATCACTTCTTGGAATTAATTCTATCAATGATAGGAAATTTCGTATAAAATTTAAGTGTTGGCTAATCGAACATCTGAATGTTTTGTTCATTTGACTGTTGAGTAATAAATGTGCTCTACTTGGTACTGCTTTTAATAGTTTAACAACAAACTTCTCCTCTGTCCGATCATTTAGTAAACTATTTTATCTCTGTCCCAGATACATCTTTATGGAACATCACTCGGTGGCTTCCTAGCACAACTCTTTGCTCAGCATCGGCCAAGACGAGTTCGGTCGTTGGTTTTATCAAATTCATTTTTGGAGACACGAAGTTTCTCTGCAACGATGCCATGGGCACCCATGTACTTCTCTCAGATTCCGTTGTAGAGAGTAATGATAGATATGGGCTAGAAATGAGCAAATTGCCTGTGATTTGTGTCTTTTTCATTTATGAAAGATAAACTACTAGCGAACAAATTTTTCAATGATTGTGTTGCCTACACAAATAGAGTTGTATAACTTGTATGCATTGTGAAGAAATTGTTATAGGTACAATCATATTAATCACAAGGAAATTAGAATGATATATTTAAAATGATGGATTTATTTGTGTGACAGAAGATAAATTACTCTTAAATATTCCATTAACTCAGCATCATCCATAATTACTATTGTGAGCCCTTGGTGATATATATGGTATGCCTTACCTTGGAATGAGGCAGTTTGCCCTCCACCTAAACTTTTTTTGTACAAAAAAAACTGCATAATCTGTTTCCTCGAGAATTTCTCATTTTATTTTCTGATAGTTCTTCATTAGATCTATTCTGTCCTCCATCTATTAACTGATCCAGTTTAACCGTGAATTTACAGTGTTAGTTGGACTCCTTCTTTTTTGTTGAAGCGGTATGTCTTAACAGGAATTCGTGATGGTCCCCATGAACCATTTATTGCGGATTCAGTGGACTTTGTTGTTTCTCAGGTACTCTCTGTCTTACATAATCTGACGCTTATTAGCAGTCTGCTACTGTTGCCTTTCTGTATGCTAGAAGTTTTCTCGCTTTTAGAATTGAGACAACAAAAGGAGTTTACATATGGGGACTGGCCAACTTTTCTCAGGCATTGTACATTCTTTGAAATGCAAATCCATATTCTGTTTTTGATGAACTAGTTTATTTTTGTACTATTTGTCTTAAATGACTTGTTTGATTTTCTTCATTCTGTAATACATGACTTTTTCAGGTGGAAACCCTCTCTAGAGAAGACTTGGCCTCCAGATTGTCGCTGACAACAGATGATGCTTCAGTGGGACCCCTTCTTCTTTCAGATTCATTTATCACTATAATGGATGTATGTCATCTTGGTCTTAATTTGCTTATTTCTTTATCATGCAGATCATTCCGTTCTGAAAAGAATTGCCTTTTTCCATGTTATTATTCAATCTTAAAGTTATTCAGTGTTTAGATTAATTTGTTACCTTATTGTCTTGGCATGCCTAGTACGAGCTCTTTATTCTGCAATACCACCTCCCTCTAGCTGATCTGCTAAATTCTACTGGCAGCTGCTTCTAAAATTTGCCAGAAAAATATATACATTTTGATTGTGTCTTCGCAATGAAAATGTCTAATGTTGTTGACTTGTTATTATTATGTATGACTATTTTCTGGTTTGCCATTCAATTATGACACGATCACACAACTAATTATATGGTGTAAGATATTTTATAACTCTACTTTCATCTTTTCTACCTTGTCTTGCATGTTTCTTGAAGACAAATGACTACTGCGCAATTCCTCAACAACTTAAAGATCAATTGAGCGAAAGGTATCCTGAGGCAAGGCGCGCATATTTGAAAACAGGTGGAGATTTTCCTTTCCTTTCACGATCAGATGAAGTCAACTTACATCTTCAGGTATATGCGGTATCCGATTTTTCTTACCTGGGATTTGTTGTGTTGTGCTCATGGATGTATGCTTTAACTTTTGTCTATATCATGGCAGTTGCACCTTAGGCGTGTTGGTGTTGAAGCTCGGCAAGATTTGGTTCAAAGTATTCCTAAAGGTGATCTTGGAGGAAGTCCTAGCAATCCTAGCAAAGAAAATGATGGTGAAGACTCTGACAAGTCACGTAAGGATGACATGGGAGGATCGGAAAATCCATCTGCTGAGAGTGATATGCATCCTACCCCAGAAAGCTCAGAATCCCATAATTTTGACAACCAACCAGTTGAAAGTTCAGAATGTTGCCATTTGGATCATGAGATCACCTTGCATGTCTTTCCTGGTAGATTCGCGAAGGAAAAGCACGTTGTGCCTCCAAAAACACCTGTACATTTCGTGTTGGAATATATTGTTCTTTTTAATGTTCTTCGTTACATTAGTTCACTGTACATTATCTGGAACTACTGTTTGGAATTTAGGCAAGTTGCGTAAGTTGGAGTTCTTTTGGATATACTTTGTATCATGAGAACCGAGTGCGTGAAAGAATGTTCCTATGGTCGACCCTATAGTGGACTGGATTTCTGAGTTCCTTTGGTTAGGTTAATAATTTGAAATTTGGAGGTACGATGTAAATTTCAAATTAAACTGTTAAACCATCAAGTTTTATATTTTCATGTTTTAAGCTTTTACTTGTTGCTTGACCTGGAAATGGTTTACAAAATTTCGTGGTCTCTCTTGTTTTGGACTTGGAAGCGAACAAGCGTTGTTAAAATACCTAATTCTCATTTATTTATTTGTTTGTTTTGACTTAAAACAAATGCGATTATTGAAAACACAAACGAATAATGACAGGGAAGGATGATTCAAAATGATAATGGACCACTGAAATGTATTCTTAAGTTGTAAATTTTGTAAATTCTACCGAGTGGAGGCTCTAACTTTCTAGGGCCAACAGGCTATTGTAAAATTCAGACAAATAGTATCCCAGGATGAAAATCTTCTATCTCATTTTTCTGTTACATTCTCTGTCTTTCACCAATGACAATTTGTCACGTTATAAAATAAAATAATAATTTATTAACACGTATGCATATCTCTAGTTTTTGATTGGTGGGAGATAGAGACACTATTTTTTCGGACATGAGATGTTTATTCAGTATCCCAATGCTCAACCAAGTTGGCAACAATCAAATAGGAACTTGAAAATGCATGAAGAAATATGCTCCCTCGGGTCCTTTTAATAAGGAACAAGAGTCCTTTTTTTGTCCTTATTATAAGAAACATCAGTTTTTTAATGCATTAATTGCTAATTTTCATTTTTACCAGAGACTTATATTAATAATGCACATATTTCCTATACAATTAAGATGATTCATCAATTATTACATCATTTCATAAAAGGGGTAATTTTGAAAACAAACTCAATCTTTAAGAATATTAATTAACAATACATATTTTAATACAATTCATTGTTTTGTATAAGTTAAGGTTTTGTTCTTTATAACAATGACCAGAGAGAGTAGCTTGTCTTGTCAAATGTTGACCTTAACCCGATCTAATTTTTTGATCGATTGTTCCCCCTAAATAGGTCTTAAATTCTTCCATAACTCCATGCATCTCTATACTCGTAACAACAATAAACCTACTTCATGATTGTTTAGCTTGAATGAACAATGCTAGCATACTGTAAACTTTTCGACTGAGTTATGACAATGTTGATGTTAATACGCTTTACTGGGTTCTCAGCCAACTGCAAGGATCTACATTTTATTTTACTGTCACAAAAGGAATCAAATTATTACTGCAGTTACCAGGTGTTATAAAATTTCCGTCATAGTAGAGTCGGGGAAAAATGGGATCCATTATTTGTGGCTATACAGTGTAGACAATATTACCTGGCGTATGCAATATATAGATAAAAAACTGATTAACCGAACCATAATCTACTACTGACATGGCGTAACAACTCCAAGTGTTAAAACAATACTCTCCTTCGTTTACAATACATAACTTTGACCAGGCAATTTCTTTTGAAATATTTATAAAATTTATAAAATAGCAAGTTATGATTCATGCAACAATTCTCAAATCACAATCACATTCTGCATAAAATTATGTTGTCATGTGTAAACTACATTAAGATGAGGGGAACTGTTTAAATTGAGGAGTATCATATTTCTCTAATCGTTGATTATGTTTTATGTAAATACAATACTAAAAATATATAATTTACTAGACATACAAATTGGGAAATGATTTATTTATTCGCTCTAGAATCCACCTTGAAGCTGGGTAACACGAAACCATGACACCAACTTACGACTTTTTTTTGGATATACATTTTTTTTTTGGAGACATCACCAGCTTGTGATTTGACAATCGGTAACTTCAATAAAAAGCCTCTATTTCTTTTTTTCAAGGAAAAAACATGTCAAGTCTTCCTGCGGCTATCATATAGTATTCAGGGTTGCCAATCGTTGCAGTGTAAACGGAACTGTGCAGGCCTATGTGATCCATTAATCGGGCAATACTTGGGTAATTTACTTCAATAACAGATTGTCCCAAATCAATTATTCTACTTTCAAATTTGCATATAACCTAAAAAAAAGCCAATCAATCTCGCAAGGAATGGGGGAAAAAAGAAAAACACTAGCAAATCATATGCCCGGACAAATCACGCCTGTCCATCGATTATCTATTGACAGCTTCCACTATTTCACGTTTGGGAGGAAAAGCTTCTATATCTATTCGAGCAGCAAAACAAAATCGTTGGAAGATAGTAAAACATCTTATAATATCTTGATATTTGTTATCAAATCATAATCATCAATCATATGAAACCACGTCTTAATGCTTTCAAGAATATTCCAAAAACTATGTTAAAGGGATGTAAATTTTAATTTAGTTTCATTTGTCCATATCCAATAAATTAGTCTAGAGCCCAACGGCAACATAAAAAATAGACCCGCTTATCCTTCAGAAACGGAATGCATAAATGTATCCTACAAATGCAGTAAAATATGAGATTCTTCAAAACCTTTCAACATATATTACTAGAAATTAAAACCAAAAACTGCAGTCAGCCATGTCTTCTAATGACACCAGCTCATTCTTCTCAACAGTTTAAAGAAGATAAACAAAACATGAATAAATTAACTAGTTCAAGTATTTTTCTTGGTCTAACCATAGGTTCTTAGCAAAACTAAGGTACCACATCACCTATCTAGACTCCAAAAAACCTCAAGTAATATAACAAATTGCAAGTCCAGCAGCAACTGCAAAGCAGCATAACACATGAAAGTCGATATATTCTCTAAGCAACCAGAGTGCTGGCAGTTGTTGATTCGCTGCAGAAAGTTGCAAGTCATTAATAGCATGATATACTTGAATTGCACCAAATAAAAAGGGAAGATTGGCATTCAAATTACAAAAGCACCTAGGCTTAGAAAGCATCATGCAGATGTGTGCACTCATATAAAAATGTATAACAAGCATTGAACACAAACAGAACTCCAATTAAAACTAACAGCAAAGCACCATATGTAACATCATAATATAATCAAGTATCGCCTAATGAAAATAATTTATGTAGCAATCCAAGGAAGCAAAAAAAAAAAACACAAAATGCATTTCAAAAAAAAAATGTCTTAATGACAATTGCTAAAGTGTATACACTAACACTATTAAGCTTATAATGCATTTAAAAAAAAACACGTCTTAATGACAATGTGCTAAAGTGTATACACCAACACTATTAAGCTTATTCCTTGGCTCTTTCGACATACCATACAGACAGGTGACATAATTGACAAGTAAAAGAAAAACAATGAAGTTTGGAATCTCGATTAACATATACTACAAGAGGCAAGCAAACCAACACAGTGAAGAGCAATGACAATAAAACCAATAGGTATGGGTGGTAAGGTACTTACTACTTCCAGACTGGTGGGAGCTTCTTAGTCTTCTTGTAATAGCGAGCAAGACGGTGGATTCTGCTCTCCACGAGAATCAACCTGAACTTGGAGTCCTTATCCTTTCTGTTCCTCTCCAGATGCTTCCTAATTGAAACTGCCTTCTTGATCAAGTGGTACAGATCCTCAGGAATTTCAGGTGCAAGTCCTGTAATGAACCCCAAAACATTCTCAATTTTTGCATAATCTCAAATGAGACCAAATTCCAAACGCAATTGCAAACGGTAAAAAGACAAACCGTGAGCTTTGAGGATACGAAGGATTTTGTTGCCAGTGACGCTCTTGACCTGAGCGATTCCGTGAGAGTCTCGAAGAATGACACCGATCTGCGATGGCGTCAAACCCTTCTTCGCAAACTTGCAGATGCTATCCGCCACCTAAAAATCAAGCAGAAAAAACACAGCTTTTAAATTTAACAATGGGGAAAAATAGGGTATGAGAATAACAAACAAACAAAAAAAAATCTTAGTGAGAGAGAGAGAGAGGGTTACATCTTGTGAAGAAATCTTGAGCCAACTTGGAGGTGTCCTCTTGTATGGTAGAGCAGAAGAGGAAATACCCTTACTGAAACCAAAAAAATTAATAAAAACAAAACAAAAATGATGGTTGTAGAAGGGAGAGAACAAATATGATGGTAGAAGAAGAGTGAGATTGGAAGAATCGATACGAACCCGCGGCTGTGCATACGACCCATGGTTGGTTGTTGGAGACTGGAGCTGCGCGCCTTCTGATTAGGGTTCGGCCGAGACGATGATTTTCTGAAACCCTAGACCATCACCACTTGTGCGTGCTAGTTTAGCACTTTATAAATGAAACAGGCGTCTACCCTCGTACTACGTCGTTTTACAAAAAAACGAAAAGTTAAATAAATAAATAGGCCCATAGGTTTTTTTTAAATGTTTTTTATGAGTTTTTTCATGGCTATTTTTTTCTTTTTTTATCCTTCAGCTATCTCAATTTGGTAATTTTAGCCTCTTATTTTATTTTTTACAATTTTAATCCTTAATTTTTTCAATTTAGCGATTTTGGTTTTTATATGTTTTTAATTACACTTTTGGTCACTCAAAAATCGTAAATTGTGCACTTTTGGTCTCACTTTTCCAAAATTGAAGATTTTTTTAGACAAAAAATGCAAAAAAAATTCATGATTTCGAGGGACAAAAAATGTAATTAAAAAGTATTAAGAACAAAAATCGCCAAATTGAAAAAGTTGAGAGGCCAAAAATAAAATAGATAGATCAAAATCGTCAAATTAAAAAAATTGAGGACAAAAAATGCAATTAAACCTTTTTTTTTCACGGACTCAATTCTTGATACTATATAAACGTCTCGATTAATAACATAAATTTATATATTACTTAGTGAAAAGCTTGCAAATTTTATTTATAATTTCATTATTTTTAAAATAATTTATCTAATTTGTAATCGACATGGTATCTTGCACATGTAGTGGTCTTTTTCTCTGTTGTCCAATTTCCTCTAATTTAAGAATGCTCAATGGACGGAATAAAACGAGTTATGTTTGATCAATTAATGAGTCAGTCTCTTTCATCGGTATGTTAATAGGCTTGTTGTGATTAAAGGTTTCTTCCGAAAAGATTGATCTTTGATAATTCAACACACTCTAGACAGAAGTGTAGATAGAAGTGACTTTTTGGCAAAAATTGGAGATATGTAGATCCTATTGTTTTTCATGATAGTGCACTTATTGGCCTAAGTCCTCTTTTTAGGGTTTTTCATGGTTTTTTTCTTTTCTTACCCCGATGTAACCCAAAAAAAAAAAAAGTTATGGTTGTCTTTTATTTCGTTCTAAATTTTTCTGAGACAAAATTACTCTGTAGGTCTCTTAACTTATTTTTTGATAATAAATCAGTCATTTATTTTTTTTTTTTCGAATAGGTCCTTTATCTTTTTTTTTGAACTGGTCCTTCAAGTTTTTAATATGTTTCAAAAAGGTCCTTCAAGTTTTTAGTATATTTCAAAAAGGTCCTTTAATGAATGGACACGTAGGACTGTTTTTAGTATGTTTTTCAAACCTAAAGAACCTATTTGGGAAAAAAGAAAGATAAATGACTGATTCGAAAATATTTTAAAATATAAATGACCTATTCGAGAAAAAAAAAAACTTATTCGTTATCGAAAAATAAGTTAAAAAACCTACAAAGCAATTTTGCCTAGGTCAAATTTTTATACCCAAACCTTTTTATATCCAAAAATCTCAGTATTATGATTTAGACTAAGTATGTTGAAACATGAATTATATAGAATTATAGGATAATCATATATTAATGTTCAAAAGAAAAAAGTGCATGCAAATGTATTATATACATTAGAATTTCTCTCAGCATAGACAATATCATTTTACTCTATTATAATGATGTTGTTGAAAAAACAATAATATATGACTACATATGTACAATATATTTTAAAATAATGAAAATATAAAATAATTTTAAAACTAAAAGTCACACATGAGCAGTGGCGGATCTAGAACCCTGAATCAGTGGGGGCATAATATAAAATTAGGATTTTTTTTTGTAATAACAGGGAAAGAAAATAAAAAACAAACAAAACTATGCCCTACTGAAAGTAATTCCCATGGCATCTGCCAACAATAAAGGGTGGAGACCCACAGGAACACTATCTAGGATAACAAAAGCAATATCATCTCCTGCTCCAATTTTGGCTAGGAAATCAGCACATTGTTTCTCCTCTCTGAGCGTATAAAGAATACTCAGATTCCACTCCTTATTCATTAGATGGTGAATAACTGCAAGCTCGTTCGCGAAGCGATGAAACAGACTAACTCCCTCGTTAAGCAACTGCACTATGACTAGGGAATCTGTGTAACAAGTAATGCACTGCCACCCCTTTTCCCAACAAAGCTGAAGCCCTTGATAGATGGCCATGATTTCCACATGGATAACACTAGAGAGGCCCACACTTCCATGAAACCCTGTTAGGAACCTGCCTTCATGATCACACACTAACCCCCCGAACCGAGCCTTCCATGGGTTTGATAAAGCACTACCATCAACGTTAAGAACGACATGCCCATCTCAGGACACACCCATGCTACTTCTCTGATAGGCCGGATTGAAACTGGCGCGTTCAAACCGAAAGCTTCTGCAGAATATTTAGCCAAAGAGATGGCTTGCAACTTCATTGTGGTAACCGTCACTGCCACACCACCGAAAACCTTCTTATTTCTAGCTAACCACAACACCCAAATGACGAAAGGGATTAAATTGAAAAGCTGAACATGATCTCTCAACCACTCATGAACCTGCGCATCAGAATTGGGGGATGAGAAGTGAGCCAACTCGCAGCTATTCCAAAGCAACCTGGCCTGTGAACAAATAAACAAGCAGTGAACAATTGTCTCTTGCTAAGCATTGCACATGGGCACGTATCATCTGTAGCAATTCCTCTACGTTTTAGGACCGCCCGTGAAGGAATCGCCGCATGACAGGCTTGCCACAAAAAGAATTGGACATTCGCTGGAATCTTCAATTTCCAAAGCCACCGCCACCATGTGTCATTCTAGATTTGGATACCCCTCTGAAGGAGCCATCTATAGCCGCTCCGAGCAGAGTATTCTCTTGAAGTGCTAGCATTCCAGACCCACATATCTACTAAGTCCTCGACGAGCGGGTGCAAATATATAAAAATAGAGGAAATAAAATTTAAAAATTTGATATATTACTTGTAAATTTTCTATAATTTAATAAATTACTTGTAATTTTTTTGGATTCGTGGGTGCACTTGCCTGGTGTTACAAACCAGATGGTTACAAACTAGATCTGCCTATGCACATGAGACACGTCAGTAATTCAAGTATTGCTAGGATTTATCAGATTAAATGCGATTTTCAAATACTGTTCATAAAAAAGGTTGCGTCATTAACAAATTATTTATTAAAATATTTTGATGTATATGAAATTGGGGAGTTTATCCTTATAAACAAAAATGGATTTGAATTTTCTTAGTGGTCGTTATGTTTTCTGACGTCAATTCTTAATCACATCGAGAATGGTGGCGAGATTACGAGTAGTGGCACGACTTGTTTAGTTGCAACTGGAGCTGTTCAAAATAAGTCCAACCCGACGGGTTGGCCCAGCCCGTCCGATAAAAAAGGTGGGCTGGGCCAGTAAAACTTTAGCCCGAAAAATTCTAGCCCAACCCAGCCCGATCCGAAAATTTATTGGCCCATCATGGGCTGACCCGTGATGGGCTGGGCCAACCCGTTGACCTGAATTACTTTTGAATTTTTTCCTAATTACATTTTTTAATTTTGTTACGTGAACCGAAGATTGTGAACAGACTGGCCCATTATGTGTGAAATTATTTATCCATGGATTCTATATAGCTGTTAAACTGTATTAACATATCAATGTTATTTTTTTTCCTCAATATTTTGAATTTTTAATAAAAATCACAAAGACACGCAAAAACGATCTGTACAAAATGTCTTGGCTCTAAATTCTTTTGATTCAATAGAGGTGGCACATTTCTTTTTGACAAGAACAGAGGCTGCACATTTCATTCACGCGTGGAATTGGAAGCTATGGTTTAACATTTCTCTGCGAGAGTACGAGGCGAGATCGGTAGTTTATCGTGCACAATTAAATATAAATGTTCAAAATTAATTTGCTTGAAAGACAAATTCTTGGCCCATGAGCCATTATTTAAGTATATATAGAAATTTGGGTTGAAGCTATTAAAATAAGTGAATTAATTTTTACCAACCCAACCCAACCCGAAATTGTCTTTGGCCCGAATGGGCCGGACCGGCCCGAATTGACAGCTATAGTTGCAACTCCTATGCCTATTTCAACGGAAACAGACAAAAACAAAAAGGAAAGACCGCTATTACTCTTTTTCGTACCACTAGCAAAAGTATTTCCTATAAGCAAGCATATTGATAGATAATGCAGAAATGGTGTTTGGTAAAGTGGAGAGCATTGAAAAGGATGATCACACATGACAATACCGCGTCCCCCTGACTTTTTGCGTTTCAAAAAATTTACAAAATTATTCCATTATGTCCTAACTCCAATGGAATGTGAGAGTTGTAAGGAAAAAAAATATATATAAAAATATAAAAAGAAAATTAAATATATAAAAATACTATAAGAGAAATCAAGTGTGAGGAAACTGGTATCGAAAAGAATTAGTGATCCCAAAGTATACGTTCTAAAGGGCCATCATTTGAGACTTTTGAGTTGAGGTTCAGTGATTCACACGGTGGTCCTTTTTCACACACACATAAGTATAACCAATCTTACTAAGAGAAAACACTATAGCATTACAATTTTTTTATAGCAAATTGAGAGGTTGAAAACCACGTAATCAAACTGAGTTGGTCCATATTTATTCTTCATTTAATTTATTTTTCCATAGAAAATAAACCAATGGCAGCCATCCTAGCCGACTATCATCTCCCATAGGAGACGCAATGTGAACCAACCTTGTCTGTCAGCAACTCATAAAGCTAATTAATTAATTACCTATGCTACCTATTTGAATATGCTTCTCCTCCTTCCACCCTTCTTTTTTTATTCTCTATGCAGAAACACAGTGTCAAATTCAAAAGCTTACAAAAAAAATCCATACATAAACATTGACAAACAAACGTGTTCAGTGTTCCAGTAGTCAGCAAAATCCCAAACCAAAACCAAGATCAAAGTTAGAATCTTTATGACAAAAGCTCAAATGGGTGTCTATCTTTCGGCTCAGTTTTAGAGAATTTTCACTCCAAATTCAGAAATGAATTCTCTTCATCTTCTCCTTCATCTGTTTCTGTTGGTTATTGCACTTCCAAGTCCGCAGCTAGTTCTTGGAAATGCAGAGCTGAGAGCTCTCATGGACTTGAAATCCTCTATGGACCCAGAAAACAAGCTCCTTCGGTCGTGGACAAGTGGTGGTGATCCATGCAGTGGTTCATTCTTGGGGGTTGCGTGTAATGAGCACTACAAAGTGGCCAATATATCATTACCAGGAAGAGGTCTTTCTGGCCAGCTTTCTCCATCGGTGGCTGAACTCAGATGCTTATCTGGTTTATACCTGCATTACAACCATCTCTCTGGGGAGATTCCAAGAGAGATTTCAAATCTCAATGAATTGGTCGAACTCTATCTCGACTTCAATAATCTATCTGGAACCATTCCTCAAGATATTGGCAAAATGTCTAGCCTCCAAGGTTAGTATTGTTGTGATAGTATATCCTTAAGTTTGGCATATCAAGTTACCTATTTTTGTTTTGGTTTTACCAAAAAAAAAAAAAAAAAAGCTTTCATGGATTTACAATAATGTGGAGGAAGAATTAATGTAGATGGAGAATATACTCAAGATTGAAATTGACAAAAAAAATAAAATAAAATAAAAAAATAAGGTGCAGAAGCTTCTTGACTTAATATTCTTTAACTCCATGTGGAATATTTAGATGACTACTATTATTTTTTAATATACTTGAAAGTACATATTCTGTATAATTAAGTAATGATCATGGTTTTAAATTGCGGTCGCGTTGCAATCTTTGATATTGTGGAGAGTCGCGATCAAATACGGCTGATGCGGTTTTAATCGCGGTTGCAGAGACATAAAATACCATAATGTTGCGGCCCAAATCGCAATTGCAGCGCAAATCGCAGTTGCGAAACTTTTTTAGAACATTGGTAATGATAATTGGAAATCTTAGCCATCCTTCATGGAATGAACCCAATTAATTAATCCTCTCGTGATTGATTTTCATTGAGCCTACTTGGTGTCAAGTACTAAAAAATGAGGGGTTTTAGTTTGAGTTCTGTATGTTAATTCAAATTCCCTTGTGTTTTTTATACTTTTAGTGCTGCAGTTAGGCTATAATCAGCTAGTGGGGAACATACCTCAGCAGATGGGTTTGTTAAAGCAGCTTAATACTCTTGCTTTGCAACATAACAAATTAGCTGGTCAAATTCCTCTGAGTTTGGGGAATTTGGAGATGCTGAGGAGGCTAAATTTGAGCTCTAACAACTTCAATGGCACAATCCCTGCAACAATAGCTCATATTGCACACTTGGAAGTTCTAGATGTTCAAAACAATTCTCTTTCAGGAATTGTTCCTCCTGGTATGTCTCTATCCTTCTTTCATTGCAACAAAATTCACCTGTTTTCAAGCTCCCCAATGCTAAAACTTTTCTTCTTTTTGCTCTTTGTGCATTTGGAAGTTTACTGATTAATGTTTTAAATGAAATTGAAGAATTGAACAGATTAAGGGAAGGATTCCAAGGTGCAAACAACCCAGGTCTTTGTGGAGTGTTTTCTACTTTGAATGGTTGCCAATATTATGTTAGCCAGATTGATACCTCAAATGGATCCACAAACATTAATCCTCCACACGATTTCCCACAAGGTGCTAATACCCAGTTGCATTGTAACCAGACACACTGCTCAAGATCAACAAGGTTTCATCGTAATATCATTGCAGCAAGTGTTGTAACTATCACTATCACATCCATAGCTGCTGGATTATTCATATTTGTCAGATATCGCCGCCAAAGGCAGAGGATTAGGAATACATCAGACCCTTCAGAAGGCCAACTCAGTCCTAATCAGCCTAAAGAATTTTACAGTAGAAGTCCATCTCCACTGGTTAATCTTGAGTATTATCATAATGGATGGGGTTCATTGGTTAGTACGTTGTCCAATGAATATTTAAACCATTTCAGGTTTAATGTTGATGAGGTTGAATCAGCAACACATTATTTTTCTGAGGCCAATTTGTTGGGTAAGAGCAAATTCTCAGCAGTCTATAAAGGAGTTCTCAGAGATGGTTCTCTTGTGGCTATTAGAAGCATTAGTGGGACATGCTGCAAAATTGAGGAAGATGAATTTGTAGAAGGGTTGAGCCTATTAACCTCATTGAGACATGATAATATTGTTAAGATGAGAGGTTTCTGTTGCTCAAGGAGTAGAGGTGAATGCTTTCTTATCTATGACTTCGCCACTAGGGGTAAACTGTCTCAATATCTTGACAAGGAAGATGGAAGTGACCATGTGCATGTGCTTGAGTGGTCCAAGAGGGTTTCTATCATCAAAGGCATTGCAAATGGTCAGTTCCTCCCCACTCCCAAAATTCTCTCAGCAGCATATCGTAACTCCATTGATAATCATTGAATTTAATGACTATTCATTGACAGTATAAAATAGTTTTACATAGTCATTCAATCATATCTCACATGTAGATAATTGTGGAGATATTTTAGAAAGTAATATAACAAAGTGACATTATAGTAAACTGTGATTGGACGTCTGTGTTAAACTTTTTAACACCGTATGTGTATAGTCATTAAACTCATAATCATTATGGAGAATGGACATTGTTTGAAATTAAGAATTATACAAGATAGCCACATCATTAAGAAGCTATAGGTTAAACTATTACGAAAGATTTAGAAACAAATTATCTATCTATGGATGATAAGACTATATGACATCGACTGATTCATGTAGCCGATATCACCTAGTGGGAAAAAAGTTCGTTTATTATCGTTGTTGTTGTTATAAGATAGTCAGTCCAACATATAAGACTGTCTTATAATTTTTAAGCTCAGGAAAACTGAACGATCTGAACCAAATGCTACTTAACATTATAGTTATTTCTTCTTTCTGTTTGATGTTGACTATTCCTTTATGACCAGGAATTGGATATCTGCACAACAATGAAGCAAACAAACCTACAATAGTACACCAGAATATATCAGTTGAAAAAGTCATTCTAGACCATCAATTTAACCCATTAATCATGGATGCTGGCCTCCCTAAGCTTCTTGCAGATGATGTTGTTTTCTCAGCTCTGAAAACAAGTGCTGCCATGGGTTACCTGGCACCTGAATACATTACTACTGGACGCTTCACTGAGAAGAGTGACATGTATGCATTTGGGGTCATTGTTCTTCAAGTTCTATCTGGGAAAACAACAATAGGTGGTTCAATCAAGAAGGCAGTTGAATCTTTCAGATTTGAAGATTTTATGGACACTAATCTGAATGGAGTATGCTCTAAATCTGAAGCAGCAATTCTTTCAAAGCTTGCAGTGTTGTGCACCAATGAGCTTCCTGATCAAAGGCCAACCATTGTGGAGGTGATTCGGGAGTTGACAATGTTTACTGCTCATTCTTCATGATCTATCACTTTCTAACTTAGATAATGAATAACTTGTTGACAATCTTGGCATAAGTCATGATTTATTGTTGAATACTTCGAAAAACATTATTTTATTATTCTGCCTGCAACTTTTTTTTTTGGTTGTAAATAGACTATTTACCACACAATGGCACTGTATTGATAATAGGATGTTCATGAACCGATTCAATCTAATATAAATGTAAAAAAAGAACTGAAAAAAATGAGAATTAGAATAAATTTGAAAACATAAAATGAAATTTTTTATTAGATTGGATTAGTTTTTTTTTTTGGATCCAATCTTTAAAACTATCCAATCTAATCCAAACAGAACTTAAATTTAGATGTGTGTGTGTGTGTGTATATATATATATAGTTTTGTATAGTTTTGTTTATAAAATAATAATTATAAACCTATATTTGTTTAAAAATATATTTATCAAATCACTCATTTATTTTTTATAGTTTTATTATCTAACTTTACATATTCTTATTTTTGTGGGTAAAAAGCTTTACATCTTATTTTAATATATCTAGAAGTATATCAATTTTAGATTAGTTTTAATTTTACTTTCATTTCATGTCTTATGTACCAATGTTTTTCCCTTTATTAATAAACATAGGGAGGAGTACTCTTTTTCCTTCTAGATGTTTTTTTTCCTAAGGAGAGTTTTGCATCAGAAAGTTTTAACGAGGCTCCTTTCCTTTAATTAAAAAAAAATCTTTCACGCCTTATGTTCTCTTTTTTATTATATAGTTTATGTATTTTATATGAACAATTATGTTTCTACAAAAATGTGTAACAAAGAAAAAATAATACAAATATTATTAATAAAATAACAAAATAAAACACAATACAAGTAAATAAGTAATTGATCATTACTTAAAAATGACAGATGTGATGTTATGCAAGTTTTATTTTAATCTAAAATAAACTATAGTTTAATATTTACTTAGAAATTTTAAGTTTGTAAGAATTGATTTATAAGATGAGATATTTGAGACTTTAACTTAATTTTTTAATGTATTATATTATATATGCTATGATTTATTAATTGACTCAAAAGAATAAAATAAAAACTAAAAACAGATTCAATTCAAACTTTTTTTTTATTTTTTGACGTGGAAACCAGAAATTTTATTCCACTGAAGATGGTAAGACATCAAAAGCAATAATGTTTGAGATACAAGATGAAATTTCCTCTATCCAAAAACTATCCTGGTTACCTAAGGCATATTTAGCCAAGACATAAGCCACTTGATTGGCATTCCTTTTAGTATGATAGCATGTGAAACTAGAGAAACGAGCACTCATACGCTTGCAATCTTCAATAACTATCCCCAGGTAAGTTGAGGTATTGGATGAAGCATTGAAAGCGTCAACAACACAAGAAGCATCAGATACCGCATGAATATCAAAGAGCGTGAGATCAATTGCAAATTGCATACCCAATTTTAAATCCATAGCTTCTGCAACTGTAGCATCAGGCACGCAAGGAATGTTCCATGTTCCAGCTCCCATAACCTCTCCTTCATGATTTCTAATGATAGCACCTATTCCCCATTTCCCATCTATAGGTCCAGCAGCATCCACATTCAACTTGTAAGAACCGAAAGAGGGGGCGGGGGGTAGTCCAACTGATGATATTATTATCCACTGTCACAAGGCGCTGATGATGAGGAATATGAGTTTTGAAATCAGAAACCACCATCCAGGATTTGTCAATAACCATCTGAATAGGGATATCAATATTCTCAAAGCAAAACTTATTTCTAGCAAACCAAATCCCATAACAGATTGATAGAACATGAGAAGAAACCTCAGCATCATTATTAAGAAGAATTCCTACCAACCAATCTTTAAAATCATCAGACAGTGCCTCAAAATTAACTCCCAGAGGACATGAGAACCAAACCTGTTTTGACCACCACCAGCATTCTTTAAAAACATGAGATATTGTCTCCATCGACTCATTGCCCCGTGGGCATAAAGGGGAGATGCGAACACCTCGTTTGAAAAGCTGACCACGAACTGGCAATCTATCATGGATAATTCGCCAAGCTAGATGGATGTGGCGAGGTATAGTGTTGAGCTTCCAGAGTTTTTGCCAAATTGGATTTGGAGAATCTTCATTAGAACATTGATCCTGCTGCGTGGAATAGTTAAGACAGATAGCACGGTAGGTAGATTTCACTGTAAATTCACCTTTATTGTTCTGACCCCAGATGAGCCTGTCATGATATTGAAGAGAGGAAAGCGGAATTTGTAGGATCTGGTTAGCTTCAAAGGGCATGAATAGTGAGGAAACAAGTTGAGAATTCCAGCACCCCTGCTCGTGGTTTATTAGCTCAGACACAAGAGACAGTGAAATATTAGAGGGTTTTGGAGACCAAACCTTATACCCATTTTGAAAAGGTAGCCAATTGTCCCCCCAAATCTGAATAGAGGTACCTAACCCAACCCTCCAAATGCAACCTTTTTCCAGCACCCATTTTGCATGATGGATACTCCTCCAAGTGTAGCTTGGAAGATAATTCACTGTAGATTTCAAAAAGCCTTGTCTAGGAAAGTATCTCGCTTTCAAACACTGTGATAACAAAGAGTCTGGATTTTAAGATGCGCCATCCCTGTTTTGCCAAGAGGGACACATTGAAAAAATGGAAATTTCTGAATCTCAACCCTCCTTTCTTCTTTTCTCTGCAAAGAGTATTCCATTTAATCCAATGAATTTTTTTTCTCCTTCTTTGCTCCCCCACCATAAACGACTAGTCATGCTTTCCATATGATCACACGGGCTAGTAGGAAGAAGAAAATAGCTCATAACATATGTGGGAACGGCCTGAACCACCGCATTTATAAGAACATCTCTTGCAACAATTGATAGAAACTTCTCTTTCTAACCCTTCAGCTTTTTCTACACCCTATTTTGGACAAAGTTAAATACCTGTTGTTTGGATCTTCCCTCAAAGGTAGGAAGTTCCAGATATTTAGAATGACATTCAACAGCCTTAATTTACATCCATCCCTGGAATTGGTTTTTTTTCTGTCTGTATGCACACTTCGACTAAAAGTGATTTCAAATTTATCCAAGTTGATAAGTTGGCCTGAAGCTGACTGATATAAATCAAGAATATTTTTGATAGTCTGAGCTTCCTGTTGAGAGTCTCTACAAAATATAAGACTATCATATGCAAACAGAAGGTGAGAAATCATAGGGGCACCCCTGGCAATTTGAATTCCATGAAGACTTTTTTCCTCTTGAGCTTTGCTAATGAGCCCTGAAATACTTCAGCACATAAAATAAAAAGGTAGGGAGATAAAGGATCACCCTGTCTAAGGCCTCTTTCAGGCACAAACCTTCTGCAAGGACTCCCATTAGACAACATAGAAAAAGAAACTGTAGAAACACAATTATGAATTAAAGAGACCCATTTATGAGAGAATCTCATAGAATCCAAAACTGCATCAAGAAAACTCCACTCAATACGGTCATAAGCCTTAGACATATCCAATTTGAGACCAACGTGACCCTTTTTTCCAAGTTTCTTTTTTCTCATATAATGAAAAGATTCAAAAGCTATCAGAGCATTATCAGTAATAAGTCTCCCCGAAACAAAAGCACTGTGGTACTTTTCAATAAGATTTGGAAGGATTAATTTCAGACGATTTGCAATATTCTTTGTAACAATTTTAAAAATAAAATAACGTTGCAAAGAGAGATTGGTCTGAAATCACCTGTGTGTTTTGGCTTTTTTTTCTTTGGAATGAGACCTATGAAGGTGTGATTTATGCTGGAAGGAGACAGACCATTATTTAGTATGTCAAGAGCCAAACTATTTTAGATTGAATTGGATTGCATTGATCTATATTTAATTTTAATTTAAAATCAAATTGATTGAATGATCAAGTAAACAAAACTATATGTGATTTTTTTTTTTTGAAAACCCGTCCACTTCAATTCGGAGACATCCTAGTAGACAAGGCCCGTTAATATTTCAACCATAGAGGAGTTGTACTGAGCCCAATAAGCGTAGCAGGATTACTTTCGGGTTGAGATCAGGTCCGCCAAATCGCTTATGAATTAATTTGGCCAGATTTCCCTTGTCTAGATGTCAAGGTGAATATGAGTTATTCACCCACTAGAACACCTTAAGTGAATTAGAAGTGAAGTCCTAAAATTGATTTATTTCTCACTGCCATCAAATATCATTGAATACTTATATTAGTGGGTATTTAGGAAAATATAGCATACACAGATATGAAGGGCCCGTTTGATGGCCAGAATAAGGAAGATATGATAGAATAAGCTATTATATCATGCCTTAATCCGGTGTTTGATGAACCAATAGGATAAGATAAGTCAATCATGTCACTCTATCATATTCTGTCTTTCTAGTGTAAATCTTATCCTAGGGTAAGAGCAGAGTTAGAAGCCAACATTATAGGATAAGAATTCCTAATTTACCATTGAAAACATAATTTAAAATAGGGTTAAATATGTTTTTGGTCATCGTAAAATGAGTGAATTTTAGTTTTGGTCCTTGAAAGATTTTTCTTTGGTTTTTATCCCTCTAAAATATAAAAGTATTATTTTTTGTCCTTGCCGTCATGCTACGTCTGTTAACTACTTATGTGTCTTACGAAAGGTTACGTAAGCATCCCAGGTGACATCAATGACGTATGTGATGCTATGTTATCATGTAATAATTTTTTCCTTAACCCTAAAATGAATTTTGTTTATCTGCCCTAAAATGAATACTAGGGACCAAAAACAATGATTTCATGTTTTAAAAGGATGAAAATCAAAGGAAATACATTTTATGGGAACCAAAATCAAAATTTTCCCATTTTACAAAGATCAAAAATAATAATTTTAAATTTTAGAGGAATGAAAATAAAATAAAAAAAATTACAGCGACCAAAACCAAAATTTACCCATTTTATAGGGACCAAAAACATATTTAACCCATTAAAATATAACAAAACATAAAATTATTGAAAATAAAAAAGGGAAAAAATATTAATATTATAAATTATAAAAAAATAAATTTAAATTTTAAAAATTAAAAAAAGATATTTAACATAAAAACTAAAAGTATAGATATAAAATGAATTTTAATTAATAATTAATTTTAAAAATTATGTGCAATTTTTCACAAGGTTAATTTTGTCATTTTATATTATTTTTAAAAAACTAACAAATATAAAATTATAATACTTTAAAAATATTTAAAATAAAAACTAATATTAAGAACTATAATATTAATTAGTTTAAATTAAAAATTATTTAAAAATATTATATGTAATTTTGTGACAAGGCTAATTTTGTCATCATATATGATTTAAAAAATTTTAAAAATTAGAAATTAAAAAAATCTAATAAAATATAAGAATATGTAAAATATAAACTAAAATTTAAATATTCATATTAAAAATTATAAAATTAATAAAAAATATCATAAATTAATTTTAAAATTTATATATAACTTTGTCACATGTGTAATTTTGTTATTTTATATATTTTATATCATATCATACTATTATATGGTTCATCTCAAACAGATAATATGATAACACAATATTATCTAGTTTTTTATTAGGTACGCATCAAACACATGATAGGATATGAACTTATTATGTCCATATCATATTCTTTCCTTATCTAAATCTCTTATCCTATCCAAAAAAGTATTAAGATTATAGATAAATACTCTTCACATGAGAACGAAAATTTTATACAAATGAACATTTATGGCTAAGTCATAGAATTAAGTTAATAACGATAAATAATGATAACCTAAGATTAAAAGTATACCAAATTACATGAACGAATATTTTATATGAAATCACGTTAAAACATGACTTTTTTTTGTTCTTACCTAATTTTTTTACTGGTTTGTTTTTACATGTTACACACATCTTTTGATATTGTTTTTTATGGGAAGCATTAAGTTGTAAATCAAAAATTGGAACAATTTTTTTAATTTTTTTTATTAGTGTGGACACACTTGCAGATAGCTTAGTTATGCTTTCTTTATCGATGTTCAATTATGCATTAAAATATTGAACTCTGAAATCAAAATTGGGGAGATATATAGGAAAGAAAAAAGTACAAGAATGAAAATCCAAGAAAAATGAATTTTTTATTATCCTTGATGGAATTGAATAACGATCACTACAAGAATGAGGATTATAAGTGATGAATAAAAATAAAAATTAAATGGTCTTAAATCTTACTTGATGAGGAGTATAAGTTATTTATTTTTAATTTCTATTTTAATAAAGTTTAGTTTTATTCAATAAATGGTGATAGAAACTATAAGGACAAATTTATTATCCTTCTCCCTGGTTATAATGAAGTGCTTTTCTTCTAGCTTATTTTGGATATATTCTGTAAAATTTAGAATTTTTTTTTCTTATATAAATATTCTCTTATTTTAATGTTTAAATGATTTTCAATGATATAATAAAGATCATAGAATGCATGTATTTCAAGAAATTTAGAATTTTTTTCTTTTTGGTAATGCAAAATAATGAAACATCATCTTATATTAATTGTGTTTGTACCTTAAATGAATATTACTATTTTTTATTATATTTATATATAAAATTCACCTTTATTTTTTAAAATTTAGATTAGAAAAGTTTTTTGAATTTTTTATCCTACATGACTTAGTAATTAACAAAATACACATGTATGAACACCCGTGCATGTGTTATATAGCTAGCATCTTTAAAAAAAACAGTGTCACAGTGTATCCTAATCTTCACCTATTTTATATACTAAATGAAACTTGTAAACTGCTGGTGCTTATAATTTTGGTGGCTCACAGTCGGAAAGTGACCCACTATATTTTGTTTCAGACGCACGACATTAATCCAGTATGGCTTACCTATTTGTATAGCCAGAAAACAAGGAAAAATTATTTGATTACAGTTGTTATGCATGTTAATTGAAAATTTAAATCATATATGGTTACAAGTTTAACTTGTTAAAAGATTCTGTGGGTACCCAAGTGGTCCAGATGCGGTGAATTGAGCGTGCAAATGGGCAATAAAAAGGAGAGGGGGATGAATTTGATTACAGTTGTTATGCATGTTAATTGAAAATTTAAATCATATATGGTTACAAGTTTAACTTGTTAAAAGATTCTGTGGGTACCCAAGTGGTCCAGATGCGGTGAATTGAGCGTGCAAATGGGCAATAAAAAGGAGAGGGGGATGAGAACCAAAGCCCGTGTTTGGAATGCTCTCTCACCGCGGAAGCTAACGTGTAGCTTAATTAATACTACCTCTGTTTCTAATTATAAGCTCTTAGGATAAAAAAATTTGTCTCTTTTATAAGCCTCTTTTTAATTTATAAGATAAATTAATTATTTTTTTACAATACTACCCCTAATTAATACAATTAATATAATACTTTCTCTCTCTTAATAGACTTTTTGGGATATGACAAACCACTAATAAATAAAGGGTAAATTTGAAAAAATATACACATTATTGACAATTAACTATTTTTCTTAATTTGCGTGTTTTTCTCCTAAGGTGCTTATAATTAGAGACGGGGGTAGTACACAATAAGCTTAATTAACAGATGGATTGTGACATGGGAATTGTGATGTTGCTGTCTTTGTGGAGTTATTGTGAGCAAGTTTAGTTTAAAATGAAGAGAAATGTTACGGTCAGTCACGCTGACACTCGCTCTCTGACACTCGCTCACATATTAGCACACGTCACCGTTTTTATAAACACATTACTTGTTTACTGGATGTACAAGTTTGGAATTTTTTAACACTTTTAATTTTTTTAATTATTGGATTTTTTACATCACCGTAACACACCAAGTCCTTAAGCAGCACCGCCATGACCATTCTTCTTCACCACTGTTCATCTATGTGCAAAGACAAAACACGCTTGTTCTATCCGTGTTTTGGTAACAAACCAATTTTAGTAACACTGTCTTGAAGCATTCCCACACCCATCCCAGACTAATGTGCCTGAAGACAAAGAATATTGAGACTCAATTAAAACAGGGGATATAAAGTGAGACTAAGGAGGAAAAAAAGGGGATTCATGAAATAAAACACACAGGAAGCCTCAATTATTACAAGAGAGAAAATTACAAAAAGCATCATAGAAAATACAGAAGAAAAATCAAATATTCCACGATCACACACAGAGGCAGAGGAAATGAGGGTTTCAAATCTTTTTCCTTAAAAACCGGAAACACACCTAACATCTGCATCATGATCTCCCCAATACTCGCACCGTGAACTCACCCTTTGAGCAACCGTCAAGACCACCCATCCCTCGCCATTCGCTGCCACTCCAAATGGCATCTTGCTGTCTCGTCTAGGCTCCCCGCAGCCACTACGAATGAGACATCGAACCCATCGCAGAGATCTTCCCTTTTCGGTGAGCACACCACTGTCGTCAACAAACCTCTGCACTAGTTAGCCTCTCTGTCCACCTTGTCATCGTCTGCACACAACGCTGTGAAGCCCCAACCACCATGAAAGCACTCCAAATAATTAAAAAAAGAGAAATGCTACGGTTAGTCACGCTGACACTCGCTCTTTGACACTCGCTCACATATTAGCACACGTCACCCTTTTTTTAAACACATTACTTGTTTACCGGATGTACAAGTTTGGAATTTTTTAACACTTTTAATTTTTTTAATTATTGGATTTTTTACATCACTGTGACACCCCAAGTCCTTAAGCAGCACTGCCATGACCATTCTTCTTCGCCACTGTTCATCTCTGTGCAAAGACAAACACGCTTGTTCTATCCATGTTTTGGTAACAAACCAATTTTAGTAACACTGTCTTGAAGCATTCCCACACCCATCCCAGACTAATGTGCCTGAAGACAAAGAATATTGGGACTCAATTGAAAGAGGGGATATAAAGTGAGACTAAGGAGGAAAAAAAGGGGATTCATGAAATAAGACACACAGTAAGCCTCAGCTATCGCAAGAGAGAAAATTACAGAGAGCATCATAGAAAATACACAAGAAAAATCAAATATTCCATGATCACACACAGAGGCAGAGGAAATGAGGGTTTCAGATCTTTTTCCTTAAAAACCAGAAACACACCTAACATCTGCATCATGATCTCCCCAATACACCCACTGTGAACTCACCCTCTGAGCAACCATCGAGACCACCCATCCCTCGCCATTCGCCGCGACTCCAAACTACATCTTGTCGTCGCGTCTAGGCTCCCCGCAACCACTACGAACGAGACATCGAACCCGTCGCAGTCTTCCCTCTTCGGTGAGCACCATCATCGTCAACAAACCTCTGCGCTAGTTAGCCTCTCTGTACACCTTGTCATCGTCTGCACACAACGCTGTGAAGCCCCAACCACCACGAAAGCACTCCAAGTAATTAAAAAACTGAAAGTGTTTAAAAACTCTTATACGTGGAGAGCCGGTAACCAAGAAACGAGTTAAAAAAAATAATGACGTGGCTTAGTAAACGAGTGAGTGTCAAAGAGAGAGTTTCTAAGCGACTGACCATAGCATTCCTCTAAAATGAAATCAGGATCAGGTAAGTATCTGAACACATCAGCAACTTGTCAGCAAATACACTTGCTCCAAAGAGCTACGTGGATTTGAATTGGATTCGGATCCAATCCACATATTCATATTGTTATAGACGCGGTGACCATCAACCCCTACGACAAATATTTCCCTCTGGAACTAATCCTATACTTTTTCTTTCTTTATTTTCTAAAAGGATTAAAGAATATGGGTCTTGCTAACGAGTGTTCTAAGGGCATTGGTTAAACAATCCATAAAAGAAAAGTTTGTCTTGAAAATACAAGTTAAACACTTTTTGATGTAATAAATACACCATTTTCTCTTACAAACTTACTTCTTTTGATTCCTTAACCAATGCCCTAAGGCACCAGGGTCGTCCTTGACATTTTCGGGTGCCCTGTGCCAACTAAGAAATTGATGCCCTATTTAATCACATGGGTTTGCTTTTGAACACTTGATAGGTTGGATACGTGTAAAATTTGGACGGATGTAACCTTGACTAATATATATTTATTGACCGCGTTTTGAATTCAAAGAATTTCTCTTTTACAAAAGTTTTTTTAGACAGTTGCAAAGTTGAGGTAATCATACTTAATGGATTTATATTCAACTAACTCGATTGATCTTTTGTTTCTTATAAAAACCAATCTGATATAGTAACAATAATAGCTTATGTCTGAACATGTTATCTGGTTATTTCATATCATAGTCGATTAGTCTGTAACTAATTATTCTTTCTTAATAACCATAGTCCCGCTATATCAAATACGTATGATTAAATACTGTTAAAGTATTTTAGTGCATAATTTGTTAGTTCTTGTTTAATATCCTATAGTCCTAACGAACCAGGTGATGGCGATGGTACTTACGGGTAAGGAAGGCTTGTTAAGATTGATAATCTTTGGATCATCGTGCTGTTCACACTATGTCTTTTTATTCTGATTATTCCGATGATGATACTTCTTTTTGTTCTTATAGTTCTTCTCGATGTTCTTCTCAATCTTATCAATCCTTAACCACCCAATCTACCTTGTCTAGTACAAGCCAAATATTTAACCATAGGTCTTATGATCCTTTCAATTCCACTGAAGAAAACCTCCGGGTTGCCAAAGCTCTTCTCAAACACAATCGCCAATCTCTTCTTAAGAAGAAAAATTCTGATAATGAGATTCTTAGATCCATTAGATCTATTGAAAATTCCATATCTGTTCCTAGATCCCAGACTCCTCAAAATCCTGTTAAAGATAACAACGTCAATTCTCTTAATTTTGTCATTGACAAAGAGCAATTTAAAAGGGATTTTTATTCTGAAAATTGGACACATAACAGAGAATGGTTTCTTAATAAATTTCCTAGAAATCAAAGGCTAATTATTTATGAAAAATTTCATCAATTTATTAAGAAAATCCAATTCAATATGTTATTTTTCCACTGGTTTAATACTTGTGCTATTGAAAGTAGATTTAATTATCCTTTCAGTAGTCAGTCTTTACACCAAGAGACTCTTGAAATAATTTCTCAAAAATACCCAAAGCATTTTGAAAAGAAAAAAGATAGGGCTTTATCTTATCCATATGAGAAAGATACGTCTTCATCTTTTTTTCATGATAAAAACAATTTTTCAACTAATAGTAGTAGAACTACTACTATTGCCTTGTCTTCTTTTCGTGATAAAGACAATTTTGAAAAAGACAAATTTGAGAAAACTTTGTCTGACAATTTTCAAACTAATAATAGTAAAGAGACAGCTGTTGCCGACACTCTTACTATTAACTCCACTAGCAGTAATGATATGATTGTGACTTCTGTCCTTCCCACTACTCCTAGTCATACTAACAATAGTGCCAGGTTAGTTGATCCCAACTCATCTGTTACTATTAACCCTATCAAATCCATGGATATTAGTAAGGATGTCGTAGTTTTTACCACTACCGACGCTAGTACTCCAACCAATTCTGATATTCATTTGGATTTTAGTAAGCTTAAGATTCCCAAGATTTTAACTACTAATCCTTTTGCCAATATCCTCAGCAGTAGCCCGGAAAATGATTCCAGCGCTATGAATCATCTTAACCAACTTTCCATTATGACTATTAGGAACAACAGTCTTCCTACTAATAGTCTCAATCCTTGCCACAATGATGTTTGTTCCAATTGCAAACAGAGTGGTCACAAAAAATACTACTGTCATTTTGACAGGAGAATTTGCAAGGAGATCAACAATAGAGTCAACAATCTTTTGGCGGAATACTTCTGGGAAAACTGCCATGATAACAATTTCTTTATTCAGGACAATGACTCCGGTTTCAGAAATCAACTTGGAGTTCTTAATTCCTCTACCTCTGACCCTTTTAATAATGATATTATTATTCAAAATCTCCGTTTTCAGATTAAAAACCTTAAAACCAAAATACGGGATTTAAAACAAACTCAAACTATTAAAAGTTTAGCCGACAGAATTATCTCTCGTCTCAAAGCGATGAAGAGAGCCAAAGCTTCTAAGGCTAAAAGGAAACTTTTAGTCTCTGAAGACAAGTCTGGATCTATACCTAGATCTAGATCTAAATCTATTCACATAAGTGAAAAGATTCAATCTGCCAATCTTAATTCTGAGTTAGGTAGTGAAACCACTAGGATTACTTCTGATAATCTAGTTAAGGCTAGCTAGTTAGAATCCTCTAGTTTACCTACTGATACTTTGCAATCTGAAGAACATATAGAAGAGTTTCTAGAACTAGTTTTAGTTCCCCAAAAACCTTCTATAATAGAAACTCCAGTAGAAGCCTTAATAGGTTCTCAAGAGTTATCTTTAGTTTCTTCAAACAATCTTCAATCAGGCGATAACCCTAAGGATGTTCCCATAGAACTCCCTAGTGCCATCCAATTAACATTACCTCCCTCTCCTACCCAGGATGATAGGTTATGTTGTCATGATTTTATCCCAGTTAGGATAGAATCCAATTTTCAAAACACTAGTATGCTAGGTCAACCTTGGATAGGTCATCTTTGGTCTGACCCTAGTCAAAAATCGCTTATCAATCTTAGGCTTGATCCTCTTTCGGTGGAAATAGAAGCCAACCTTAAGTTTGATAACAATCAATTAGGTTTAACCTGTGCTAAAAGGCCCAGATCCAAACCTAAGTCAAAATACAATTACTACCCTTCTAGGCCCAAACCTCAGTATAGGAAGAAATGTATTTCTAACCTTGAGGCCCAGTCCGTTAAGGAGAATAGTAATCAATCCAAGCCTAATAGTATCTGTCTAGATTGTGGTAAGTCCAACCATAAGACTAGGTACTGTTGGCAAGCCAAGAATAACCTCAAACAGTCTGTGATTAAGATTAATAATCTTATTCTTGAAAATCTTTGGGAAAAGGAATGTTTTTCTGAGAACCCTAATTTTCAGCACAGTCAAAAGGTTTTTAGCCAATTTAGCCAAAATGAAGATTCTGGTGAATCTTTCAATCAAATCAATTTTTTAGAACAAGAATCTGAGAATATCAATTTAATTGATATTCAAAATCTTCGTTCTGAAGTCAAAACTTTAAAATCTGAATTAAAGGTTTTAAAGCAATCATCCAATCTGCAGAATGATCATAGTTCTTCTGAAATTATTAACAATGTTAATAGGATTCAAAAGTTCTATATCAATATCAAGATAATCATAAATGATTTTATTCTTGAAACACCGGCTCTTTTTGACACTGATGCTAATTCAAATTGTATTTTGGAAGGGTTAATTCCTACCAAATACTTTGAGAAAATTTCAGAACAGCTCAGTACAGCCAGTGGCTCCAAGCTTAAGATTAATTATAAATTATCTTCTGCTTCAATCGTCAATCAAACCTTTAGGATTGATACATCTTTCTTATTGGTTAAATACTTAAAAGAATAAAGTAATCCTTGGTACTCCGTTTATCAGGATGCTTTTCCCTTTTCAAACTACTGATGATGGTATTATTACTCAGCATCTGGGTAAGCCAATTGTTTTAAGACAAAAGATCTTTGATCTCCAAAATCAATTTAAAAATCGTTCTATTACAGAACAAGAATCTGATTCAGAAGTCTCTGACTCAGTCAAAAGTATTGATCCTAATGACCTTGAATTCTTAGGATCTGCCAATTTTTCAAATAAATTTTATATCAATATTAGGATTGTCATTGATGATTTTATTATTGATACCATAACTCTTTTTGATACCGGAGCTGATTCTAATTGTATTTTGGAAGATCTAATTCCTTCAAAATATTTTGAAAAAACTTCAGAACATCTTAGCACTGCTAACGGTTCTGTTTTAAAAATAAATTTCAAATTATCTTCTGTTACAATTGAAAACCAGAATCTAAGAATTAATACTTCTTTTTTACTGGTCAAAAATTTAAAGAATAAAGTAATCTTGGGAACTCCGTTCATTAAATTACTTTTTCCTTTCCAAATAACTGATGAAGGTATTATTACCCAATACCTTAATCAATCAATCATTTTCAAATTTCTGAAAATACCAATTTTACAAAATATTTCAATTAACCCCATTAATCATTATAATCCTCTCAAAGAAGATCAAGACTCTGATTCACAAGAACCTTATCAAATAATGAGGTTTAATAATATTAAACTTCCAATGTTCTCTGAGAAGCAATTCTATCCTCAGCCTAAAACTGAGTTGGATCAAACTCAACAATGTCTTATTGATAATCTTTGGTTATCAACAGACTTAAAAGAAAAGCTCAATTGCGTAAATGCTCTTGCAGCTTATTTTTCAAAATTAAATGAGGACTTCAAAGATTTCCAAAAAACAAAATTGCTTTGTGAAATTAATTTTCATAAACTCAAACTCAAGGAAAAGATCATCTATCTTCCTGAGGAAAATAAATCCAATTTCAAAGGAAAGGATGAGTGCGAGAGTTCCGAGAGAATTCAACCACAAACCTATAATCAAACACTGTCCTGTAAGGTTGAGTGTTTAACTAAATTCAATTATGAAGAACTGAAGAAAAGGTTTGTTTTACAGACCTCTCTAATTATCGGACAATTAACTAATCATGTGGATTTTGAAACTTGTTTCTTAATCCAAAATAAATTATC
The DNA here is from genome assembly GCA_037113605.1 of Calophaca sinica. Taxonomy (NCBI): domain Eukaryota; kingdom Viridiplantae; phylum Streptophyta; class Magnoliopsida; order Fabales; family Fabaceae; genus Calophaca; species Calophaca sinica. Next base: position 31,912,782 of record CM073731.1, read on the forward strand.
CGATTCAATTTTCCAAGAATATGTTCAAGCCCAGGAATGTCTTTGGGAGATTTCTGTAAGAAACATCCAAACTCAAGGAATCTATGTCTGCCAACCCATGGCTTACTTTAGCTTTCCTTCCAATCTCTGTGAAGACGGTGAAGGTATTCAACGTCCATATACTGGAATTTTAAAGGCTAGAATAAGCCTTCCACAATTTCAGCCAATTCATTTCAAAGGAAAAGATTATACTATCTGGACATTTCTTGATCTGGGTATGTTAGATTCTTTTTGGACTAATGAATCTTCTGATTTGGTTTTTGGTCCGCAAAAATTATATCTGCTTGCTGCAGCAATTATTTCAAGAAAATGGAGAGTTACTTTCAGAGTAAAGTCATCTCTACCAACAAGCAACAGGTTATATATGGTTCCTGCACAACACCATTTTATAGCCAGCCTTGCTATGTTTAACCCCTTTATCAACTGGCCAGTCCAATCAAAGGAGTTCATCAATTCGTTCTGGTTAAGGCACGAGTTAATCAGGCAAGAATTCACTCCTCCAACTGGATGGATCAATCTCAAGAAGATAGGAGAAACCCCTATCTACAATCTGTGGGTAACCCCAAACTGTCTTCCAACAAAGATATCATTGCCCTTTTTCAACAACTATTCTTCAATGTTTGAAGAAATCAATAGTCCACAATCTTCCGGAGAAATCTCGAGCAACGATGATGACCCCGATGACGTGGAACACCACAACTTGGACAACAGAATGGAACCCTAAGATTCATTTCTGATCTCCGCAATTTACGCAGGAAACAAAGATACCTGACAAAGCACTCAAATAGTCAGAAGACTCAATTATTTTACTATTTGGTTACTATTGCAACTTTTACTGTAGCAAATAAGTATCAAACAGTTTAGGTTTTTTACCGAAACTATTCCAAATAGTTATTTTCAATTTTCTTTATAAGCCCAACGTTTGCTCATTGTTAAGTACGCTTTGGCTACGCTTTGGTTTACAATTCTAGAGTGAGAAACTTGAGAGCTCTGAGTGAGTCTCTTCCCCTTCTTCCTTTTTCTCAATTCAATTGATATAACTCATAGATAGTTACTGAAATCAAAAGTTCAATTTCAATTACAGTTTTCTTTTATTTTTCTGCAATCATCTCCGCCTCTATGGCTGGTTAACTGCTTGCATAACATTTGCATGGTTACAAAACTTTACGTTTTCCGTTTTCTTTTAAGTTCTTCTCCATTTCTGGGGTTTGTTCCCCATTTTGAACTTATGCTGAGTCCGTCTCAGGCCTACTTCCTACTGTAGTTCCTTTCCGCTCTTCCAACTGTGCTTCCGACCCCCTCTTGGTGTATATATATATATATATATATATCAAAAGCAGGTAGACTTCAACATAAAAAAAGTGTAAAAAACTAGTCATTAATTGTTTTAATACAATCTCGAGGAAATTTAATGTTGCAAGTTAAAAATTATTGCAACATTGAAAAGTTCAAACCAAACCAGCAAATTAGAATAGAATTATAGCAAAAGTAGTTATATGTGTAACTATCAACCCGAACATGTAGCAACATCCCTAAGGCTATGTTTGGTATGTAAGAAAGTGGGGGGAAAGAAAATTTATTGGTTAAAGTGTAAAATTGATGATGTGTCACATTATTATTGGTCTGTCACATTTATCTATGCATATATTTCACGCTTTACAAATTTTTTTCCATCATCTCTACTTTCTTTCCCCCATCCAAACATAGCTCAAGGCTCTGCTTGGCAAAAATTAGCGGATAACGAATAAGCTAGCGGATAACAGATGAGCTTATAGCGGATAACAGATAAGCTAGTGAATAGTAGATGAGCTTATAGCGGATAGCGGATAAACTAGCAGATTAAATTTAAAGTGTTTGGTAAAATTAGCGGTTGAACTAATCGATAAATGTAAAATGACATAAAAGAAATTAATGTCTCAATTATTATTAGTATTTAATAGAGGATAGATAAGAAATATATTTAACCCAATGAGGGTAAAAATGGGAAAAAAAAGTAATACGCTATAAGTTACAAGCTTAAACATTACTTGAAGTAGCGTCTGAAAAAATGTTATAAATTACTAGAAAAACGCTATAAGCAACTGATTACCAAACAGTTCTATTATTTTAAAATAAGTTATCTGCTAGTCAAATCCGCTATAAGCTAACGGATTGGATTTACCAAACAGAGTCTAAGTAAAAAATTTATTTTGGTACCCCATAAAATATGGGATCATATGCAGTCACATACTCCACACATTTTCAGGACCACCACTAAAGGGCACTTATTAACATATTTCAAAGAATATAAACTCGTTCATTTAACCGTTTCTACTTGTCCGCTTCTCCTTTTTTTATCAGGTCATGGTCATGATTCACAATCACATGACTTCTAAAGAACCGATATTTTTTCAGTTTCTGTTCTCTTTTTTCACTACTTTTATATTTAAATATATTTTTTGTTCTTATATTAAATTTTTTAAATTTATTCATTCTAAGTTCTATATAATTTTTCACTTTTTTTTTGTTGCTCCTCGGGGCTTGCCCCCTTGTGCTCACGAATTTTGTTTTTTTGTTTTTAACCGAAAACTAGAAAGCAATTTTTTTTTTCATTTTCAAGGACTAAAAATAAATAATTTAAATAGAAAAAATTCAAAATTTGTCAATTTTATAAAGATGAAAAAACCACTTTTATATATAAAGAATTAGTAAACATTTTTATATTGCAAGAACATAAAATATTTACAAAATAAAAAATGCATGTTTGAAATTTTTATTTTAAAAATTAGTTTAATTGATAAAGTTTTTTTACTGGAATTGATAAAGATTAGTTTAATGATAACTTAAAATATTATAAAAATTTTAAATAGGTCTTTAATCACCAATAGTTATTAATTTTTACTAAATTATATAATCTTACAAAGATTAGTTCAATAATGTCATCTTTCAATATATCATCGTGGGTAAAAAAAGTTGTTAAATTCATATGTTTCTATAATTTAACAAAAAAGTTAATGAAATACTAAAATGACATATTTTAAAATTTTAAAAAGATAAGAATTTCATTATTTTTTAAATTATAATAATTTATTTAAAAATTAATAAAATTATGAAGAACTAACCAGCCATTGTTGGATTAATATAGCGGTGGGTTTGAGCATTCTCCTTTGAGACGAAAAAATTTAATTTGTCGCATACTTACTTGTATTTTTTATTCTATGACGCATATTTTACGAGTTTACATATTAAATTAAATTAATATTTTCACTTTATTTGGTTAATTAATTACATGATATTTTAAACTTTCCTTTACCTAGTTCTTAATTTTTTTCAATAAATCTTAACATAATGAGATATTTATAAATTATTATAAAATATTTTTGCTATTAATTAAATTAACTATTATTTTTTTTAAAAAGTCAATTTTTTTTATCTTTTCATAGTTATGTTAATTTTTTATTAATAAACAATTTTTTCAAATAAACGTGTAATATTTGCAGGTATTATATTTTAGCCTTATTTTAAAAAAATTCCGGGGAGTTGCAGCCGTTTTCCAAACTTAATTACATAGAAGCCATCAGCAATTCCTGTAGAGCAAACTGGTCCCTTTCCGGGAATGATCCTGCACAAGAAGAGTTTGTCTTATCATATCAGTATGATCTTAAACTAGTCATACATTAACCTCAAGCTATTTTTTAAGTTTTGAAGATATTTTCATTTAAAATAATGATTCATAAAATTTAAAATAATGACTAGCTATATGCATTATTTTTTTAGTACTTAATATTACTGTTCTACAAAATAATAAAAACATCATATGTATCAGAATAATAAATAGAGAATTCTTGAGATAATCCTTGTAATATTACTGTTCTATGTAATGTTATCCTCTTATCCAACTAATCGATTCAACTGATACGCTAACCGGCTGCTACCTAGATATGGTTCCAAAGATGATAACACACGCCATAACATGTACAATGACAAAAAATGACCATGCAGCGCTTTGATATATGCTGCTGACAGTTTGTTATTTTGACAAACTTCATGTCAGTTCAAACTTATGAGTCCATACATTTAATTATTGACTGAGATTATTGTCAGAGTCTACATATATTTGGCCACCTTTCTACCACCATTAATTAATGTGTACCACAATAGACTTTATCTGCTGAAATTTTTATGTGAAAAATAAACATTTGTTATAATATACAACTATTATGTATACAATTATTTTCTGTTTTAAGATACCATGTTCAATTTTATATATAAGTCTGTTTAAAACGTGTATATCAGTATATATAAATTATCGTACAATTACATAACTGGTTCATATATTAAACAAGGCACTCGAATTAATCAAAAATAAATAAACAAACAAGGCACTCGCGTGCGTAGATGTTGCTTAAAATATAAAATAGTGATGGTAAACATCACAAAGTTTTCTTTCAAGAATTTCGAGAATGCTGACGTGACAGTATTTTAAAAGAAATACCAAAACTTATCTTCCATATTTGGTGGAAATTAGGATAGGCGTAACTGTTAAATACCGAGCCACATCATTTTGTGATCCGATTATGACGCTATGTTTTGCGATAATTAGCATTTCTGAATATAAAATTCTAAACTGTTATGCTACCATGTGATACTTTTGTGACGGAACAGAATCTTTTGAAGATATTAATTTATGAAATAAATAAGTAAAATTCTTATATCATTCAGCAAAATAAAATGAAATAAATCAATATTTATTTTATTTTAAAAATAAATTCATCGGAGAATTGCTAGTTTCTATTAGGACATTATTGGTGGCCAATATATATCCAAGACGGCCATGGGCAATGCATATGGTTGGATGTTATTTTCAGTAGCGTCGGCCTAAAAAGTCTATCATATAACGGGTCTGGCTTGCGTGCAGTCACGCATTTAATCGATCTCGGTCGTTCGATCTCCATCAAACGGTTCAAAAAAAATACATGTTTTTTATTTTTCTAAAAATATAAGAGTCTGCTTACTTTGTGAAAACATTTTCTGTTTTTATTTTCTAAAACTTGCATTCAATTTAACTTGTCAACAAGAAGATGAGATGTTCTTGAAGTGAGTCATTGTCATGGAGAGAAGATAAAATGTGGGATAAAGAGGATGCATTTCCAGAAATAGTGAAAATAGTTTTTTGACATTTTTATTGTTTCTAGAAATATAAACAATTGTTCACTCAAAGAGTCTCATGTCTTCTTATTAGCAAGTTAAAATTAACATTGATTTTAGAAAATGAAAACAAAAAATGTTTTTACTAAGTAAACAAGCCCTAAAATACCGAGCTTAAATCTAGATCATCCGATTGAGATCAGAGCTGACTGCGTGACAGCACACAAGAGGCTAGCTAGGACAAGTGGGGAAGGAGCGGACAACCGTGAACTGCCGCCACGCCACCAGAATTGAAACCAAAACCAATGGCAGCAACAAGAGCAGTATGAATGAAATGAAAAGAAAAGTTTGGTAATTGGTGGTTTGCCACGAATGCAATTTATGTCTCTACGAGGGGTATTTATGTCCGCCCCTGTGAATGTTAGTTTGCCTGACTATGAGAGAGAGAGAGAGAGAAAATCAGGTTAGGGTGACAGCAATGCTAGTCGTAATAGACAGAGAAACACTTGAACTAAACAAAAGAAAAAAAGAAAAAAAGCGGAGTTATCCAAATCTCACCAACACGTTGGATTGGCGCGGAATAAATGTCAACTGTTCTTCCTGTTCTATTCTGCTCTCTCTAGAAACTAGAAACTAAAAAAGCTACCCGGTCAATTCATCCTTCTCTTTCTCTCTCCACTGCCCCACCCCACCCCGCGTTAATTAACGCTTCTTGCCTTCTTATATAAACACTCTTAACTTATCAATTCCTCCCAAAATTCTCAATCAAACCAAACATACCTCAATTTTCACTTTCAGACCCCCACAACGCAACATAACCAAAAGCAAAAAACATCATCGGAGGAAAATGAAACTAGTCTGGTCCCCGGAGACAGCATCCAAAGCATACATCGAGACAGTACAATCTGTAAGCACTTATGCAATGAATTAATTAATTCTTGAAGTTGTTGTTTCAATTTTCATTCACCTCGATCGCTGACTAACCCTAATTTTAATTTCTTCGATCGGTGTTGATCGCAGTGTCAGGTCTTGCACGAATCAGGCGTGGCGGAGCTTGTTTCAGCGATGGCGGCAGGGTGGAACGCGCAACTGATAGTGGAGACGTGGTCGGAGGGAGGAGTGATAGCAACGAGCTTAGGGTTGGCCATAGCGAGGGGACACACGGGTGGGCGACACGTGTGCGTAGTCCCTGACGAGAGATCAAGGTTGGAGTACGGAGAGAGGATGGGAGAGACAGGGACGTCGACGGAAATCATGGTGGGAGAAGCGGAGGAGGTTATGGCAGGTTTAGTAGGGATAGATATAGATTTCATGGTGGTGGATTGTAAGGGAAAAGAGTTCTCGAGAGTTCTGAGGGTGGCCAAGCTCAGCGCCAAGGGGGCAGTTCTGGTGTGCAAGAATGCAAACTCAAGGAATGCTCCCGGTTTTAAATGGAGGAATGTTCTAGATGAAGAGGGATCACTTCGTCTTGTTCGTTCGGTGTTTCTTCCGGTAGGGAAGGGACTTGACATAGCACATGTGTCCGCCGTCGGGGCTAATAACGTTTCCGCACTTAAAAATGGTCATGGTCATGGTCAAGGTCGTCGTAGAAGATGGATTAAACATGTTGATCAACGGTCTGGGGAGATGCACGTTATTAGACGATGAATTACTCCGTGTCGCGTGTTTGTGCCGTGATGTCTGGCTCTATCAGGATTCGACAAAGCGGAACTAATTTTATTTACTTTTTTTTTTGTAGCGTATTTTGCCAAAATACACTAGTTAGCTTTTTCTTTTCCTTTTGTAAATACACCGACAGATTATGTTTGTTGTATTGTATATCTCAAACCATTCATTTGTTGTTGACCAAAACAAAACCATTCATTTGTTTTTTTTTTTTATTGTTATAAACGTAGCACGTTAATACTTGTTTGTAGTTTAATAAACATGACTATAAATGAACTTGATTAAGTGAAGTAATACCTAGGATCTGGTTCGGGGGTGTAAAAATTTTTAAAATTATATGGTATTATTGTTAACAAATTTCTAATAACAAATTGTTGCTAAAAAATTAAGGGACTACTGACAGCGGTAATGAAAAGTAAAATGATAAGAACATTCCTAAATGATTAAGCTATGCAAAATTGCATTAGATTACAAATTTGCGTTGTGTATCTTGAAAAACAAATCTTTCATTTATATTACTTATATATCCTTATAATTATTTATATTATATATTATATAAGGTTATTTAAGTCATTTTATTTTAAATGATTTAAGCTTCCCTCCATTTCCTTCCAAAAAAACCCCAACATTAGATAAGAGCAAAAATTGAGTTAGGAGAAATTTTGCTCTCATCCCTCCTAAAAATTGAATTAAACATAAAAAATTTAAAATAACCCCTCCCCTCCCCTCCATTCATCTCCAACCAAACACTATTTGAGTGAGAGGGTTGAGAGATAAAAGTGTATGGGTCAGGGTGTGTAAAAATTTAAATTGAGTGGGGATAAAAAAAAATTATATAAAGGTGCAAGTGTAATTTTTAAAATTTGAGGGTGCAAACCCTCGACTATGAATAGGTCCGCCCCGGGAAGTAATCTATGTTTAAATGTTTATACTCCAAAAATAAAAGTTTAACATAAAACTCAGCGTAATTTTTTTAACCTGACGTTAAAACTACTTTTTATTTCTGATCAAAGCGAGATTTGGAGATAAAATCAAATCAATTTTGTCTGACATTAATTAAACATTTGCATTTTTACTAGAAATCACGAAGTCAAAATTAATTCTGGTTGCACCATATGTGTATTTCAAAAAGCGTTTGATAAATATGATTTTAAATAAAGTTGATTTTATACAGTTGTTTTAGTTACAGTTAAGATTAAAGCGAAGCCTTTAGTATAATTTTTTCAACCCAATACAAAAACTACTTATCACTTTTTTTTTAATAAATTAAAGTCTAGGTGAGTTGGATCTCAAAAACTTACTAGGTTCTCACATCAACAACATAATTCGAACTCACATCCTTTTATCATTTTTTAATGACAATAACCAAACATCTATATTGCTATCAACTAAGGTCTGTGATGGCTAAAGTAAATTCAATGTGAAACAAAGTCCCTGATACCCCGTATCTGTAATCTTTCCAACCAAGTCTCTGATGGCATTTTCTCCAACTCTTGTGGTTTATTTTTATGACATGATTACTTCCTTCCTTTTTTTAATTTTCCAGTCCTAAGTCTTAAGCAAGACGGCTTTTACCAGCTGGGATTTTGGGAAGGGATGAGGGGAGGGACTTTTAAAGGAGGGGAAGGAGGAAAGCGTGATGTAATACGAGCTTAAGATATCAGTCCGTTGCCCTAGACCGCGGAGATGCATTTTTGTTACAACATTCTCAATATTAGCTTATAGTACCACAATGAGGTTTGGCTCAAAGTAGAATAAAAAGGCATGAGATGTCTATTATGTGTTAGAGCAATGAATTCCTAAACCATTTTTAAATGGAATGTAATACAAATGGCATTGTTCTTAATAAAATTTAAAAATTCTATCATGGAAATGAATCCATACGGATCTACCAAGGACCCAACCTTCCCAACTACCAAAATGACAAAAATCCCTGGTACGAGCAACTGCATTCTGTATCAACATATTTTTAAGTTGAAGCACGTTCCCCACTCCCCAGGGTTGTTGACCTTCAATGTCTATGTAGATTATCACTCAGGACACGTGCCAAAGGCCCATAATAGCCAGATCCCAAGAAAAGTGGCTTAAGGTGACAAAGAAAACAGTATAGATTCAAGCAACATACGGAATTTCTATTTGAAAAGATCCTATAGCATTAAATCGAAGCTACATCACAATTTTGGCTAACTACCAACAATATGCAGCCACAAATCACTTTTGAGATCCTCCCAGCAGGCTGGCTGACTGTTGGGCTAATGTTGTTCGAATTCTTGGTTATTTTTACCCATTCATCTAATGTGTATGTATCCGATTATGGTAGTATCGTGGTAGTATCAGAGGATTGTGCTTTGGTGCCCTGCAGCCCAGAGATTCAGAAAGCGCATCAATTGAGAACAGACATAATGAAATAGGCAATAGCAGGTAATAGTATGATAAATGAATCTCAAGTTGCCAATAATGATGAACTCACTAAAAGATAAATAGTTCCAAGATTCTGGAAAACAATGTGTTAGTCCCAACTACTTTTACTTCTTCTAGATGCCTTCTTATCTGATTGCACCTTCTTGCTTTTAAGGCGTTTATGCTCTCCTATGGCAGCCCTTCAAAAGTGCACATTTGATTAACAGTTGTCAGTTACACGCCCTTCACAATCAGGCGATTCTCATGTAATAAATTCCCCAAGCAAAATGATAACCAAAATAAGAAAATGTATTTAATCTCAAGAATAAAAAACGTATAAAAGAGAAGTGCTCTTACAACTTTGCAATTTTCTTCTTTTGCTCTTCTGAGGGAGGTGGCGGGACATATGATGCTGCATCAATGATTTCCTATTTTTTCCCATTAAATAAACAGAAAAACACCATTGTTACATTTTTTGGGAACAAGAAGAAGTGAACATACTGAAGTCTATCAATGTCGTTGACAGGGGGAAGGGGAAGAAAGGTCAGATAATTGAAGTCTAACATCCAAAATGGCACATCATATCCTAGATGACACTAACCAGTAGGGGTGCCAATAATATTTTCTAAGAAAATAATTGGAATGCTTATAAGATTTCTCATATATTACATCTCAGATATAACACGGTAAAGTTGAGACAGGGACGGACCTAAGTGATAGAGACTGGGGGTAAATGCCCCCACTAAAATTTTCATAAACTCAATATTATATGTAAATTATTATATATTAGCTGCCAAAACCTATACTATATGTTGTATATTATATGTGCATTGCCCCTACAACTTAAAATTTCTGGGTCCGCGTTACGTACCCCAATCACAGAATAGAGATTAACAGGAAAATAAATGACAAGGGATTGAGAATCACTGTATTATTGATGGAAAATGAAAGATAACAAGTAGAGGAATGAATATCCCTACTACCCCACAGAGCACAGCTCCTCTCAGAGAATTGCTAATTCTCTGCCTAACTGAAAAGGATTCTCTTCGATACCCTCTCTCACTCCCTACACTTTTCCTTATAACAGAATGATGCTCACACACCTCATGCTTCTCCCACTCTCTCCTCTCTCTCTGCCACCTCATCATTCTCCCTCGATTTCCTATTCCTCCTCACATACACCCTCCAAATCTTGGGCCTACCTGGCTGATGACCAGACAAGTCATCACAGCCCATTTCCTCACCTAAGGCCCTATCAGTCCGTCACTGAGCCGAGACAATAGTCACCACTCCACAACAAACCACACCTCATTTTTCTTCTCATTAATCCTTGGCTGGAGCCAAAACAAGTACACCAGCGAATTTGTTATAAGGAGGACATGGCAATCAACCGACTCAACAACAACAGGAATAGACAACCAATATATACTAAAGAAAACAAAAAAGAACCAATTAACAAAGTCCTTCTCCAAGAAATATTCAATTTCTCAATCAGGATATTATTATAACTCCTAGTTTTCAGAGAATCACAAAAACAGTCAGTACCAAAACTCTTAGAATTTGACTTACCATGACCAAAATACCCAAGAATGCAGAAAATGAGTGAGAACTGAGATGTGTCTATCACCAAGTCACTATCCTAAGCTACATTCTCCCTTTGGTTTGTTCACTATCAAGACACGGGGTCATTTACAAACACAGCATTTCAGTAAACGAACTCCTCCAAACCCCACCACCAGCAGAGAATAATAAGTAATATAATCCAAAACTACCAGAAAGTAAAAGCTTGTCTTATATAGCTGACATGACTCCACAGATACTGTCTTCCACACCGGAAATTTCTATTTTAAGATGCCAGTATTTTTTTTTTTTTGAAAGAATGAAGTCTCTGGTAGGAGATTAAGACTCGAGAGCTATAGAAACATAATCATGTCCAAACCTACCAAGCAATGATAACTGTCATAAAACCCATTCTTAGGTCTCTACTAAAGAATTGAAGCTATTAGGAGATATGTTCTTTTTTGTCAGAAAAAAAGGAGCTATGTTCTTTAGCAATGACATCTGATACTAAAGCACGCTATTAAACAATTTTACTAAAAGAAATTTTATATACCTGAAGCTTTGCCAAAGCATCCTCGATGTTACCCCTGAAGAAAAATGGTAGAATAAGGCCAACCAATCTTACTTACAGCATACAAGGAAAACAGACAACAAAATACAACAGAAGGGAAGAAACAAACTTCTGCGTTCTAGTTTTGGTTGAAGAAATCACAAGCTCCCCGTCCTTATTAATACGGTTTTTCTCCTGCTCAGGACCAACACAATTCAATACTAAAAGATAAGGTAGACGATCAGTGAATGCAATCCGCAATTTAAGCCCAACTAGATATACATATATGATATAACCAAATATATAACAATATTACGTGCTTTCTAGAAACAATGACAACCATACTGTAAACGGTGTCATGAACCAATTATGGCCCAGCTTTGGATTAGTTTCTAGCTTATAGAAACTTTTCAAAGAAAACAAGTTTATGATTCTGTACTTATGGAAAAGTCCAATACCATATCATGAAACATTTCAAAAGCTTAAATTGTTAGATGAAAGCTTGTGAATGTTTTGATATCTAACAAACAAACAGTTAATCATATGATTTGGTAAAGACGAGTGAAAAAAAATTAGCTGTGACAAACCATTTGCAAAATCTTCTCCCTGACCCTGTCACTTAGCCAATATGCATTTCTAACGTTGAAGCGCATGTCGACCTTGGTGTTCACTGTCCAATCAGCAGGTATTACAATAAAAGCAGAACCATACTAATTAGCCCCAACGTCTCACAAAGGGATATAAAATGAAATGGGAACAAACAAACAAACAAAAAAATAACCTTTATTAACATTCTGACCCCCAGGTCCTCCACTTCTGGCAAAGTTCACAGTAACATGATCTGAAACCAATTAAAAAAAAAGTCTTGAGTTTTGTTTTCTTTTTGCCCTATTTATTGAGGAATGAGAAAATTGATGAAGAAATAACGGACCTAAGGTGATTTTAGGAGTAGGGCCGTTGTTATCGGCGGAGAGAGCTCGGTGTTCGGCTTCTTGGAGAAGCTGCTGGACCTGTGATAGCCGAGACGATACTTTGTTCCCACCATCCGAACCTGACGAAGCGCATCGAATTACAGTCACAGGGTGCGAGCGCCGTAATTGAAGAGCTCCATTCCCGTAAGGTGAGAAAAGCAAAGGGCGAGAAAGCCCTCCAGTAATACGAAGGAAAGAAAAGGGAAGTGTGGGAGAGAGGTGCAAGTGCAAGTGCAACATCCCCTTCACCATCCTAGTGGTGGTTGTAGCCATACCATACATCAGAGTTTAAACGACGTCCACAAGCCCAACCCTGTCCGTTTTGTTTTGGCCTCTCAGCAGCGCTTTGGTTGATTTCGATTCCCTTTTCATGATCATTGTTTTTCTTTTTTCATTTTTTCTTTTTCCTTTTTTTTTCCCCTGGGGTTTCATTCACAACAATTTGCTTTTGAAGTCGATTAATCTTACGGATATCGGTGTCCATTATTTTTAGGAGTAACCGCATTTTGGTTTTCCTGTGGAATTTTGGTTTCATACAAATAAGATTTTTTAATCAAAAATTGCCATTTAACTCTTAATGAAAATAAATGTCTGAGTCAAAAAAGAAAAAGAAAATAAATGTTGTGTCACGTAATATACAATATACTATTACTTTTTTTGGGTCTTATGGCGTGACCTCTTCTGTATTTCTAAAGACTGAAAGAGGCGTAGCGGAGTTCAACCTTGAAGTGTCAGCAAATACTTTCCAACAGTTGTCTAAGACTGTGGACATCTGATATACTATTGTTTAAATGGTCATCTAAGAGACTTGTATGTGATGTATAGAATGAAAATGAAATAATAAACTCTCTATAAATTTTTATAATTTTATTAAGTTTTTATAATTATAATTTTTTTAATTAAATCTTTACAGTTTTAAAATTTTATAACTGATTTTTTGAAAATTAGTACCATTAAATGTTGATTTTTTTTTAAATTTAAATAATTATGTCATGTGGATTAGCATTAATCAATAATTAATATATACTTTAAATAATTAATATATCAGTTATGAAATTCTGATTTATGATAATGCAATTGGTCAATTAATGAATATTGTAATTGAGTTTCGTTTTATGAGTGGCTCATGATGGGTTGGGTCACAGGAAAAAGAATTCAAACACCATTACCTGGATTCGGATGAAAGAATACGACCATTATTAAATGCACCCCCCCTTTTTGAGTACATCCTCCCAAAGATGTGAAATTTCCCAAAATATCCCTACACAAAACATCAAAATCTCAACTTTTTATTTTTTTCATTCACACTTTCCGAAAATTCCAAATTTCTAAATTTCTGGTATACAAATTGTATTCCGGAAATTGTGAATTTCTGGGGGTTTTCATTTTTACGTTTTTTTTACCGGAAATTCACAATTTCCTGAACATAATTATGTTCCGGAAATTGTGAATTTTCGGTATATGTAAAAAAAAATGTGTACCAGAAATTCACAATTTCCGAAACATATATGTTCTAGAAATTATGAATTTTCGGTACACATTTTATTTATTTGTTTAAATTTATTACTAATTATTTGAGTTTTTTTATGGTTTCAGATATGCCTAGGTCGAGAGGAGGGAGAGGAAGAACTTCCACTGCTGACAGTGCACCACCTCGTAGACAGCGACAGCCTCTGACTGTCTCTGAGCGTAAGAGGTTCATTGCTTGCAAACAGCCTCACGACGAAGAGCCACTGCACGAGGAAACACATGAGCATTACGTTGCTCCAGAGGGTGTAGCTGGAGACCAAGATCTCTATATTGCAGACGAGGCTCCAGGGGATGTAGCTGGAGACTAGGATGTAGCTGGATACCAAGATCCCTTTCCTAGAGGACCTTATGATAGGTCGTTGCTTACAGACTTTCAGCATCACGTTGCCTATCAGATATGGCAGGGGCAGGTATATATCCGGTTGTTATTTGATCAAATGTTTATTTTTTTATATGATAAATGATGTTTATTTGTGTGCAGGAGTGCGATGCGCTTAAGGTGGCCTCCCACGGCTTGAAGTTGCAAAAATGACTGTAGGGAAGAGTACCAGTGCCTCGTCAGGTAGATGACCATGTCGTGACGGCCGGCCTAAACTCCTTGGTATACTGCAGCTTCAGGATGGTTGACAAAGCCTTAGTGTTCGCCTTTGCAGAGAGGTGGCACCGGGAGACGAGCAGCTTCCATCTGCCCTTTGGAGAGATGACCGTCATGCTTGATGATGTGTCTTGCCTCCTAGGCCTTAAAGTCAGCGGCTCTTTCTATGTAGCCCCAGTGATGGATGTGAACATTGCCATATCTTATTTACGAGCATTACTGGGGTGTACATATGACGAGGCACGCACGGAGACTAGGAAAATGAGGGGTGCTCATATGAGTATTGACCTTTTGATGGCGACATATGACAAGCGCAGGGACGAAGAAGAGTGGGACTATGCAGCCAGGGCCTTGATAATGTTGTTTCTGGCCTGTACCATTTTGGCAGACAAGAGCCATATATACATTGACGTCAAGTACCTGGACCTGGTACGTGACTTACAGGCGGTTGGTAGTGTGTCATGGGCTAGTGCTGCACTATCCGTCTTGTACAGATATCTGGGCGACGCTAGCCTGCATGACACTAAGCAGATTTGCGGATATATGACACTTCTTCAGGTACGTAGCCTATTTTTGTAAACAACTATTTATTTAAAATATTGGTATGGCGTGTTGATTCGTTATTGTTGTCACATATATGGATATATGAGTATTTCCCTACTATCTGCGATAGGAAGGATCTTGTCATCACCCCGCGCATGGCACGAGCCATGAGGTGGTCGCCTGTTAAGGGTCGCGGCCAGATGGAGCCCTTTAGGAGAGCACTGGATGCATTGACACCTGATGATGTTGTTTGGACACCGTGGGCTGGCCACAGGACGCATTGTCATCCCGCGTGCCAGTTTTCGGGGTACATTCGGCGCAGGGTGGGACAGAGGTATCCACATCCGGGACGAAGCGTCGACATAGGAGATGCTAGGACGATCATATTTGTTATGTTAACTTGTTATATTTGCACATCTTTCATTGTTATATTTTCATTTTGTTATATTTGCGCTTGTTTTTTGTGTTTAATCGTGGTTTAAGTTCCACATATTCATTGTTATATTTATTTTAAAAAACCCTACATAAAAACCCAATTTTGTTTTTTGCTATTTTTTCTAAAAATAAAAAAAGAAAACGACTTTTGAATTTTCGAAGTGCCTTTCTTTCTCCCACGCCACAACACAGTTACCTTCTGAGAAAAGTGTGTTGGTACTACTTAAAAGGCTACTCGCTCGTTCTTTTTTGATCCGCGTAATCACGTGCTGATTTTATTTTTCACATATTCGTTGTTATATTTATTTTAAAAAACCTACATAAAAAATATATATATTATAAAAAAAATTTGTATACCTGAAATTCATAATTTCCGGTGTAAAATAAAAAAAATTCATACCGAAATTTCATAATTTTTGGAATGTAAAAAAAATTGTTAGTACCAGAAATTACAATTTCCGATATACAAATTGTGTACCGGAAATTGAAATTTCCGGTATAAAAAGTTTTAAAAACAATTTACCGGAAATTACAATTTCCGGTATACAAATTGTATACCAAAAAATTGAATTTTCGGTATACAATTTGTATACCGAAAGTTGCAATTTCAGGTACTATGTTCAGAACGCAAAAAAATAGAATGAGTTTTTGTTGTTTTGTGTAGGGGTATTTTGGAGAATTCGCATCTTTGGGGGTGTACTGAAAAGGTGAGGGGTGCATTTAATAATGGCCAAGAATACGTTCTTGCAAAATAGATTGGAATCCTTTCATGGACAACTTCTACCATGCCCAAGCCTAATAGGTGGGGCACGATACAAAAACCTATTTTGGCAAATTTAAGAAAACTAGAGAACTACTATTATGGCGTGTGGCCAACAACAAGGGAACACGACATCATTTACGAAAGTCCTCTACCCTCCTTCGTTTGTTCCTCTACCTTAAACATCGTGGCATCCTCTCTCTCTCTCTCTCTCTCACACACACACACACACACACACACACACACATCATCAGTTTTACATTTGTGGCGCAAGCTCAAGATTCCTCCTTTCTCAAACCCTAGGCTTCCATCTTCAAACCCGATTTTGACCACCATGGCTACGGGTCGGGTTAGATCCGTTTTGACCAAACCCGGTGCCCGAACCAATCAATTTTTCTCGGTTTAGATTGGGTAAAAAACTCGTAGTTTTCTTATCAAACCTGAACCAACTCAATCCGGTGATGAGCGGGTTGGTTTGGATTGGGTTCGCGAGTCATAAGACAAAAAAAATAGCTTTTAAAATTCTAAAAAAAGAGTGTCATTAAACACTTAAAATTCCACAAAATTTCCAGCAACACTTAAACTAAATTCCACAATTTTTAAAACGGAATTCTATTTCACAAAATTTTCACAAAATAGAAAGAAACTCTAATTTCTAAGTGAGCAAGTAGTGTCTTATCTCTCATAAATCATGACCGTGTGATATAAGATATATAATAAAAATAAATTTCATGTCATCGGGTTGGGCTCGTGGGTTCACGAATTTGAAATCATAAATTCATTATTCCAAGCAAACCACTTCGGGTTTGAACGGGTTGGTTTAGGCTCGACCCAAACTACCAAAAAAAACCGAACCAAATGCTTTGGGTGGGTAGGATCGTCGGGTTGATTGGGTCGGCCCAGATCCCGTGTACACCCCTAACCATGGATGATATTTCAGAAATCCAAATCCGACATCATCTCCCTTTCTTCATCATCTATCAATATCAATTTTTGGATTGGAGACCGATGAGATGTAGGTTGCTCTTACACTCCAAATCCAAATAGTTTGTAGTGTCATGCATGCAGAACGAGAGATATGGGCCGTAGAAAATGGTAGTAATGCGATGTGCGACACCACGATGGTATCGTAGACGAAGAAAGTCATTGAGATTGAAGCATGTTCAAAGTTTAGTAGATTTAACAAAACTGTGCTTCGGAGCAGATTTGATCGAGGATGATGGCAAAGGCGACATAGATGAATAAAGTCATGGAGTGGAGATTGAGGCATGTTCCAAGTTGTGGAGATGGTTGGAGGGAGTTGTTCCATCTGGGTCAAAGACTCAAAGGGTAGGGGGTGATTGGGTCCTATGAAGAGTTCCACGGACTACGGGCTCTCTAGAGCTGGGCTTTGGTGATTCATTCAGGGATGCGAATAAGAGAGAGAAAAGGGGAATCCCGAGCAAAAATGGGTTTAATAATAAATATAATATATTTAAAAAGACTTGTGTAGCGTGCACAAAACTGATGTGGTTGTGCATGTTAGAATTTGCCTCCTTTCAAGATGTTGTGCGTTGTTTTTAGTTCTCGGAGGTTGGAGTTTGGCTTTTCTTTTCCGAATTCAAGCCTAAAGTTCTTAATAGTTTGGAGATGTGTCAAATCAGCTTCACCCAAATACTTGGACTTTTGTACAATGTATTTAGATGTTTTGCCCTGGACTCACCACTTATTGGCATACTCCCTCCTGTCTCAAATATAAACAAAAGTCAAAATGTATTTGATCCAAATTTAATCCAAATACATTTTGACTTTTGCTTATATTTGACCAGATGGAGTATGCTTTTTCTAACTTCGTAAATTTTTGTTTTTTTGCTATGAGCCACAAGATATTATTATAGCATATCAATTGAATTAATGATATATATAGCAATTAAAGTTTAGTTTATTTTGAATAAAGGTAATATAAAAATAACAAAATTATAATTCATACCATTGCATCCAATTTTCAAACAGGGAACACAAACTTCATTCCATTCTACCATATCATATCCAAACTTCATTTCATCTAATAAGCGCTTCTCATATAAAAAAAAACTATTTATTTGGTCCAAATTTGCTTATAATAAAAAACAGGGGGAGTTTAGTACCAAAGCGAGATCTAAAAAATCAATATGATCAAAAGTCAAGACCAGCTGAAGGAGAAGTACAATCCCTCATGATAGCTTTCCCGTGCAAGCGCCATTTTTATCAGAGAATCCATCAACGAAATGGGGCATAGCATAGAAGTTGCACAGTACAAGATAAACATCTCATGCACGGAAGAACACAACTAAACAACCTCAAGCAGCATGAATGACAGTAAATACAAACCACCAAACATAAGCAGTTCATATAAGAAATAGTACAGGTCTCAGACCCCAGCATCACCATTCTAATTTCAAAGGTTGAATCCCTCCTACCAAGGCATAAAAACTACAGCCAAAAGCATCATATATCTATGGGGAAATGAAAAAAGCAGCACCCCAACAGCTCATAACATGAAAGAGCATCACCCTCAGCTGTTGCTGAGGTGAAGGGGCTCTTTAACAACTTGACGGCAATGGGAAATTAATTTCGGCCCTGCCTTCCCTCGTGGTACGCAGTCGCACCCTTATTTGTATCTGCCCTACCCCTTTCCTGCAGGCGAGAAGCGCCCACTTCACTTTTAAATTCAGACGTTCCCACAGGATGATTATGCTCTGAAAAAGGGAGCAGCCTACCTCCCTGCCTGGTCTGCTCAGCTTGTCCGCTATTGCTAGCTCCTAAAAACACCAGCGAGCACAGATTAAAGATGACACACAAATGACATACTGCTTCTTTGAAGTGAAAAAGATCATTCACTAGGCACAGTATTTTTGCACAAAAATAAAGATAGTGAGTCATTAGTACTATATTTGACTTATGCACCGCACTTTGAATTTTACTGTGGTTTTGCTTCTTTTTTTAGGTAAAAACATGAACAACAATCGAGACAGTAAATTTGAAACCAAGTAGATAAACAAAATCTTACAAGCATAAGGAGCTTACCCATAACATATATGTTATTATTCACTAATCATACTTTATCATTTAACATACAATTAACTGCACAAAGAACAGGCACACTAAGCCATCCTCTCCACGGTCCACACCATCGAATGCATGGGACATCTCCAGCACTGTCCCCTTCTCACTAATAAAGAGCATGAGCTACGAATATGACTTGTGAACTTGGTAGTTTTTTATACTCCCTCCGGACACATTTATAAGCAAAATTAACCAACTCCACACAGATTAAGAAGTTAGTTAAATTAGTTTAATTGCCTTGATTTTATATAAAATATGAGTTATAGTTCCTAAAATGCCCTTACTTTGAATACTCATCACATTTAAATTTGCAAAATTTGCATTGGAAAGAGGTAGTGATATTCACGTGCACAAAAAACTCATCCTGACAGCATCACTATTGCTTCAATATTATTGGCCATTCTCTATTCCTTGCAGCTGCCAAGCACGTCTGCATCACTTTATTTTTTTATTTTTATTTTTTTGTTTTGTACAACATCACTTATTGTTAAAGTTGAAAAATGAGTTTTAATGTTTTATTCTTATTGGCCAGAAGTTAAGCGTGCTTCTCCTTTAGCGCAATCCTTCTCGGCAGTGTAAGCTGATACTGAACATAGATGAGGAATTAATAAAGGGTAGTTTTGGAACACTAATAATAAATAGAGTTGAATTGAGTGACTTTTGCTTATAAATAAGTCCAGCACAATATGGTATTTTTTTCTTTAAATGTGTCCAGAGGGAGTACATTAGAAAGTCAATAAAAAAATATTTCCAATAACATGAGAAAGCCGTTTAACTTCAGACACACAACATGTGGGCACACGCTATTGTGAGTGCATGTTAAAAATAACTTATTCAATAGGTGTGTGAAAGTATCTGGCAGTTGAAGAAAAATGCGACCGAGAGGAACTGAAAAGGAAGAGAGTTGAAAAGGACCAAAACTCCAAAATGTACATACAGCATAGTGTCATACGCTAAGCACACAACAAGTGTTACGAATGTGTTCAAGAATAAGCTAGCCATGTAATAAGGATTTCTTTGGTTGACTGAAAAAATTGCAAAACTGCATGCAATTTCACCTCTACTGATTTAACAATTTTGGTGAAATATAGCATCATTCTATGCAATTATTTTATTTCCTTGTATTTTTAAGTATTCGGGTAAATCAACATTTATCGTCCAATGAATTTATTACAATATTTAGCAACAAGTATGCTAATAACGCAATCGCTTTATGGAAACTTTCGAGAGAGTATATAAATATAATTGTCAATAGTCTTTAATAAATTGTAAAGATATCTTATAAAAATTAATCATCAATATCCTCAGTCCTCAAGTAATCAGTTACTTACCAATATTCCCGCTCCATCCAGGCAAATACTTTTGACCCTTTCCTTTCCATTGTTCTTCAAAGCCAGCAAGTTCATCTACAAAAAAAAAAAAAAAAACCCAAAACGTTGAGTAATGTTTGCATACAATGGTAAAGAACTGCTATAGTAGTTGTCATATCACATAACAGAAAAAATGAAGTATAAGCTAACAAACCTTCATTTATGTTGTGCAAAGTCTGCATAGTATCCACCTTACCATCTGGATTAAGTTTTCTCGAAAGAGTATGCCCCTGTAAATACCAGATGAAAGTAAAATAAATAAAATCAGAAAGGGACATAGTTAAAAACCAGTAAAGAAACACAGTGGAAGTTATCCCGAGACAAAACCAACTAAATACAATATTGCTACCAAAGAGGATGGTATGTGAATACCTTCTCATGCAGGCCTCTAGAAATTCTGTGAGAAGCTTGCCTTTTGGAGGTATCAGCCTCTTTGCTCTCCTCAAATGTCACCTAACACAATGAAGATGGAATCAGAAAATAGCGTTAAACAAATCCTGGACTGAATCTTGCTTTAAATCAGCATAAAAGCTTACTCCGTCACTCCCGCTCCTCCTTGTCTTTGATGAAGTGTAATACGTTCCATTTGGACCACCATAGCTGACTGCTGAGCTTTGGAAGCAGAAGCTGCGAGCTTGAGGCTGAGGCTCAGTTGCATTGAATCTGTTGTACTCATTTACACCCTGCAACTGTCTGCTCTTCTTCCCTATAACATGACATCCCCCGCCCCCCCCAAAAAAAAAATCAGCCTATACAAAACCAAGCTACCACTTCAAAGACAGATAGAGCAAAAGCACCTACTGGTTAACGCAAAACACACATTACCTTCAAGTTCATCGTCCGGATGTTCTACAGATGGTTCATTGTTTGACCTTCTATGCTTTCTTGGATTTTCTTTCTTCTCTTCCGTTGCATCCTCGTTTTCATCATCAGAGTTCAATTCCTGAATGATCGGGCCCCTTCTACTACTAGGCTCTGGAGCAGGAGCTTGATGCTCAAGAAACCCTAACGGATGCATATCCGGATTGAAAGGAAACCCAGACGGCTGCATGTCAGGGGGAAAAGGAAACCCAGATGGACCACCAAAAAGACTAGACTGGAACATCCCTCCACCAAAAGGACGGGTGAAGAAAGGGTCATCAAATGGGTCCCTTCCCCCAAAAACACCTGAGATTAAACTTCTGGGAGGTCCAAAGGAACCAAAGCCTCCAAAACCACCAAATGGGTCACCAAAGTCAAAGAAAGGATCCCTACCACCACCACCACCACCGCGTCCTTGCATTCTGCCGCTCAAACTCTAAGTGCAGTATCACTAGAGGTACAGGATGCATTCAGGATAATTAAAATCGCAACGGCAAATAATGTATAAGCCATACAAATAGTAATAAAGGATTCAATAAAATTTTTAAGAATAATTTATAATTCTACATCAACAAACCCTTCGTATAATCTTCCACATTAGTTTATTTTTTTGTTAAGATTTTTTAAGTATTAGCTTTTAAATTTCGGAAGTGAAATGCTCGTTTCAAACAACAGTGGCATCATCATAATTCGTAGAAGGATCTCAGCAAAGCAAAACAAAAAACATATACCAATTATCACATACAGAATCAATAAACCAAAATTCAATGAAACGAGTTGAGTTAACACGAAGATCGACAAAATGATACGAAACAAATATTATCTGCGATTGAAAAACCAGCAAGCACAAAACGAAACGAGATCTTCGTAATCAAAATTCAGAGCCCTAAAACGAAAACAATTGAGAAAGGGTGAGTACCTGAGAGGCAATTGGAGAGAACGGAAAGGATCCTCGAAGTCTGATCGATCAATCAATCAATTATTTAGAACGAAAATAATTGCGGTACCTATTTATGCAGATTCCCTTTCACAATTCGTAATTCTTTCTCAGGAATGGAACTTTCTAGTATAGCCAAGAAACACGATTATCATCCACCAATCCATGCACGATACATATATAACATGAAATATTGATGGGCTTCGTTTCCAAATGGGCCCAATCATACACCGCCTCAGAGTATCAGAGTATAAAAATTCTACCTTATCTTTTTTTTTTGTTGATAATATAAAACTTCTACTTTATCAGTTGTTAGGGGATTAAATTAAATCATTAAATAGAGTTTAGTTTTGAAGATAAAAATTTTCCAATTTTTATCATCAAATAGTTTAGATTTAAATATAAATATAATCCGGTGTAATTTAATTTAATTCAAAGTGATTTAGATTACATTTTATTTTCAATTTCATTCATAAGTTATAGTATAATTAACTCTAGTAAAATTATCTAATTATATATATTGAAAAAGTATCTATACCATGCCATATTTTATTTGTGCCAATTCAAATTAATAAAAATATACAGCTTAACAAATTTTACCTATCTGTATTCTCTTAAAGTAATGCTGCTCTAATTTTTTGTTAAAAAATTGTCTTTACTCAAATATACTTTTATAAATGAGTATAAATTATATGATAACTTTATAAATATATAAAATAGTAAATATATAAGTATAAATGGTATGTTAAATTCATAAATTATATACATGTACACAAATTTAGATTTAATTTGAATTAGATTCAATCAATTTTAAAAATCAAATAAAAATAAATTTTGCAGTTTGGGTTTTATTCTATTTTAGGTTTGAGATATTTTTTTAGTAAATTAGATCAGTCTATGAAGATCCTGATTTTAGATTTTTATTCTGAACTCGCGTTTCAACGAAAAGAAAAAAATTAACTTTTAAAAAGTTGTCCCAAACCATAAGTTTTTTATACAACAAAAAAAATGTGAAAAAAACATTTTTTCAAAGAAAGAAAAGTTATTTCATTTCTTCGTAAGGAACGATACAATCATCATTGAACTAACATAAAAAGCGCACGGACTAACATCCGATATGGATATTCTAGTTAAAAAATGAGCGATCATGTTTACTTGTCTCTTAACAAACTCAATTTTATAGTTTGAGTGAAGGCCCATAAAACGTCTACACTTTGAAATGATAACTTCAAAATCAAATTTATCACATGTTTTCTCATAGATAGCATATGTGGCCCATTTATAATCCGTCGCAAAAGTCACCCTTTCCATTACTAATTCTTGAATCCACTCAAAAGCGCATAATAGGTCTGCAACTTCTCCTTTGCGGATTTCCATCAAGGAGGGGAACCATTGAGTGCAAGCGAGTACTCCCCCGTTACTTTTTATAAGCCTATTTAGACAAAAAAACGCATGTTAAGAAAAATAGTTAGTATAATTAAATTGTCTATAATGTATATGTTATTCCAAATTTATCCTTCAATCATACTATTAATTAATTAATATATGTCTTGGATTTTTAAATACTATGCAATTAATTAGGGGTACTTTTGGGAAAAAAACAATTAATGTATCTTATAATTTGAAAATGGACTTATAATTAGTTAACAATTTTTTCTAAAAGGGGCTTATAAAAAGTAACGGAGGGAGTACAAAGGAGTCCTAATGATTAAGAAGTATTTATTAACTTATACATGTTGCAAATATCCACATGTTTTAGGAGTAACTCTTGTTATAATATCTTTATTTATTAAATGTTTATTTGACATTAAATGTAATCAAATCAAATGTTGAATTATCATATTACCTTAATAATATACACAAATAGTCTAATATGTTTAATATTGATTAAAAAAGGTTAAATATTAATTAACTTTTTTGATCAGTAGTTAAACATTAATTAATGAAATTAAATAAATAATTCTTTATTCATTTAAAAATAATTAAAAATAAAATTTATTTATTTAATTTAATATAAAAACTCAAAAGACTTTCGCAACATATGCAAAAATTATCCCAACCTCAGTAATAAAATTTTGAATTTATTGTACAAGAGAAAAATGGGAGGAAAATAATGTTGAGATTAAACAGAGGGATAACATTTCCACTTGTATAATTATAATTTCTACAAATTTAAGAACATTATCGGCATTTTGCAATTGTCTACACCTAAGAAATTTACTTATTGATTTCATGTAAATAGCATACTTGAAGTTGTTATTCTGCTATCAAGTAATGAGTTTCATCAAACCTCCTTTGCCATCCCTTTTTTGCAAATCTTTACCATTTAAAATTATTTTTAAAAGCTTTATCTATAAAACATTCTTAGGGCTTTAACGGTTCTAAAAAAACTAACGAAAAGTTAAAACTTATTAATCTAGGCTTAATATATCCTTTAGTTCGGTTAGCCTACAGTCCTAGTAAAATTTTTTTTTCCTACAAACGCTTCATATACAGGAGAACTCATAAATGCTTGATTCTAATATTCAAATGTCAACATATGCTTAAATTAATTCCATATTCAATAGTAGAGGTTGAATAATGGCATCCAAAACTAAATCACTGAATGGCCATCTTAGTGCATGTTTGGTTTGACGTTTGAAAGGTTTGGAACTTCCAAATGCTAAACCAAACATACTCACACTTCGTGTTCATCGTAATGAATGTTCACCTAGTTAGTTGATTTACAAGTAACAACATTTAGCCAACAACAATATCTTTATCCCACATTGCTAGTATATTGTTGTTATAATTGTTGGAGGGCTTCCACATCAGGCACTATTGGATACTCAAGACCGTGTAATGCTGGAATTCGCCTTAAATCATCCTCTGAGTATGCAGGAATGAACCAGTACCTTTTATCAGTGCCAAATACCTGAGAAAAATATATAAACCACCATGAGCAAAAGATACCTTTAAACTTGGTTTCTAACTAATGCATCAAATTTAGTGAAACCTATATGAATTTCATCCAATAGTAAAGAATGTGTTACTAGTATCTCTTAACTGACCAATAATTAATGAAACTACTTCATGCACATTGTGGTTGCACATTATATATATCTAATATTTGGCACATCATTGAGCACCCATTATAGAAAATATTTTATTATTTAATTTTAAACCAATCTACCAATGTTCTTTTTGGGGGTGGGGGTGCAAGTACTAACAAATTATTTATAACAAATAAACGGCTGAAATAAGCATTAGTTTGTTTTCTCCTTTGGATACATGGACTATGATGGATATATAAAAGCACTATCAAATCTATAACTTTCATGTTTCTTTTCAAATAGGAAAAAGGAAAAGAATCTTTAGCATAGTCAAGAGACATGGGGAGAGAAAGATAGACAATGTGATCAAAATCATAGCCTGAGAGGACTGGTCTTTGCTTAAGACAAGACTAGGGAATGTAGGAAAAAATTAGTCACTAAGGAGGGTGGATTATAAAACCCCTCATACCTTACGACCATCAAAATCTCCATAAATATAATTAAAGTAAGAATGTTACAGTAGCATAATCATTACTAGCATTATTATCATCAATGCAGAAAACTTTATTGTGGTTCAAAATTCTACAACTAAACTCCATAAAATTAGCCAAACCATACATAATGTGAACTTAGCCCTTGGTGCATGTGAATAAACTCCCAATATAGTTTGTTTGGTAAGTTCAAAGAGTTGAGTTGTTGAGATTTGAACCGCAAAAGGGTTTCCTATGACTGACCAATAGTTGAAAAGGATTCCTGACATTTTAGCCTAAATATAATAATCACGACCACTTCATCCGAATCAAATTGGAGGATGCATAGGGAAATATCAAAGTCAAAACCTAATAATACATCTCCTAAAAGATAGGATGCATGACCATTTTGGGCTAAGCCTTTGAGATCATGAAATGTTAAATTCTACTAAAAGTGCATGCATATAGTCACCAAACTCGACATTTACTATTATTTGATGAACTTAGGCTAATTTAGAAAGAGCATATCCCATTTTAGGTAAAAGTTCATATCTCAATCATGCTACCACTATGGTAAGTTTAACATATTAAGGTTTAAAGCTCATTTTAACACAACATTAGGCTCTTAGTGCAAGTGGGATCACTAGTCAGCATGGTGACTTTTAATGCTCCAAAACCATCTACTACATTTTTGTAATCACATTGCACAAGGGAAAATACATCACCTGCTCGTAATTTTTCCTCCAACCTATGTCATAATGCCACTCGGGAGTCATCTTTATCTCATATGCCTGATAAATTCCATACTTCAAAATTTCAAAATCATACTATATAAGACATCAGAGGTACAACTAATGAAGTGAAAGTAAAAATCAAATTTGAAGAAATAAAGTCACCTCAATTGTGGTAGTATTAGCGGCCACTAACCAAATATGCATAATCATAAAGCCCAAAATACATAATGTGAAAATCAAGTTCAAAACTGCATGCATGGAACAATAAAGATTATGAATCAGATGAAACTACCAACAATAAATTGATTAGAAAATTAAATCTCAAAAAACTCACCAAATGCAATAAAAGATACTGCAAGGGTTGTTGACGATCCAAAAATCTCCTCATCAGTAAAGAATGCCATAAAATATGGCAACAATGATAACGTGACAAGAGTTGTCTCAAGAAATGTATAAAACTGTAGCAAAAATACATAGTGAAGGTGATATTTTACTCTTAGTCTCTTCCAATAATATAATTGTCTCTTTCTTTCATTTACCCCCTAGTGATTACATTACAAGGAAATAAGGTAACTAGATGTGACAACACAAACAAACTTCTAAATACTTAGTAAAAAAGCAATGTTGAAAAGGTTATTAAGGCACTCTTCTCGAGTATCCCCACCGTCTGCCTCTAAAAGCAGGTATGCCTCCAATACTACAGAGACAAGACAAAAACAAGGAGATGGTTTGAATGTTGTGATAACAACAATACTTTCTTTTCATTTGGGTTGGTTTTATCCCTCATTACTAAGGTTTCTTAGGAAGTTTGAAACCACAAAGAAGCTGAGCCATGAAAAAGAAGTATCAACAAGACTGGAAAAATCACTCCATATGGTATATGATCTATCATATATTTACATAAAATAATGGAACTGGATTGCTTGTCTACAACTCAGCTTCATTTTTATTTATAACCAAATCCTTCATACTTGATCTTTTATTTATTTTTTATAGAAAATATAAACCCCAGCATCACAAAACAAGTAGATGTAGAAAACAATGAGTTGCTAAAGCTAGACACCATTAAAACACACACAAACCACTTCAAATATATCAATTAAAACAAGCTTATTTCTTTATAAAAGCGTGATTGCTTTCAATTAAGTTACAGTTACATACCAAAAAAAGAAGAAAATTCTTGTAGTTTAACGCGCCCACGCAATTTACAACCCAAATGCAATGATGGTCCATTTTCAAAACACATCTGCCACCTAAAAAAACCAATGTTGTTGTTAGTTAACGTTCACAGTTCACACCTTCAACTAGAAATACGAGCAAACACATAAATTTCAGTAACTCACAGACAGAACAGTGATGGCAACGAGGAGGTTTAAACTGGTTACACTTTCGACAGTACCGTATTCTCCGATATTCCGGTTCCACATTCGGGTGTGAACCTGAAGAATCCACCAGTGGATCCGCATCACTTATCCCCTCGTAAATTTTAGGCCTCCAAATCAAAGGCACACGCCCAGGATCCGTAAAAACAACAGAAAAGTAGCTCCATAATAGCATTACCAGCTACACAGGCAATGAACTTACTGAAATTATATGTCATGGTTTAGTTAACTCAATACCAATAAGTATAACATCAACATTATCCTACCCTAGCCTTGTGATTTATTTCTCTCTATATATAGAAGAGAATAATAGTTGCATTATGGAAAAAGAATTGCGATGCTATTACGAACCAGGGCGTGGAAAGGGAGGAGGATGAGGAGAGCGGTTAAGGAAGAAAGGCCACCATGGAAGAGAGCGGGTCCGTAAACAGCGAGGACGACGGTGTAATAGGTGAAGGCTACGAGACTGAGGACGATAACGATCATCACGGAACCGAGGCAGCGCAGACTCGTACAAAACTTGAAAATGTTCCATGCCATCACTCCTCCTCCTCCTCCTCTAGATCTGTCCATCGGGATCCATCAGTGAAAATCAAACAAAATCAATTGTAGTTTTCATGTCGGGTTGTGGTTTTTCCCAAAGTTTTGTCCCAATACATGTTTTGCGCTGCCCGCAACGGAGATAAAATAAAATAAATTAAAAAAATAGGATTATCCATATTTGTAGAATAACTGCTACTATTTCTAAATAATGTTTTTAGTTCAACACCTTCCGTTACGTGCATTTGAACTTACATCCTAATGAATTGCCTTAACAACAATTATCACTAGGATAAGGAATGATAGTAACTATTTCTTAATTTATTCTCATTATTTTTTATTATTTTATATATATATATTTAAATAATTTGTTGTGTAAATTTAATAAATCATGAACTTTACAATTATTGATGACAATATTTTTGTATAATTATATATTTAAATTTATACATTTAAACAATTTCGTCCCATACATATCTGTATTCTAAAAAACATTTTACAAATACACACAAATTAATAATAGTCTTTGTTACAACGTAACTTGAGAGGACGATCGAGAGAAAAGCGGCGGCGTTATAGCAGACGGCGATGGTGTGCGGTGGTGGTGTACCTGCAAACACTCCGATGCTCAAGTCAGCGTGTGTAAGAGGTGAGTGAAGAGTTGGAAAATGAATGATTACCTGGATCGTTTGAGGTGATCCTCCTTTTATACGAGTCGAGGACGGTTATTGAGGAATAACCGCTTCCGTGGGATCCGGGGCACCGTCAGATCGTTGCCACTGTGATGGTGGGGTGAAATCGAGGTCGTTGGATCGACCACGTAGACATGGTCTCGAGGCGAGGCGGAGGGAGCTGAACGCGGAAATGGGCCTGAAGTGTGAATAGTCAGATTGGGCCTCGGCCCAGTCCAGAACAGTTGCCCCCCAAGTCGCTAGCTCGAATGTCGAGGTGGTGACTTGTTGTCGAGGTTCGTTGATGTCGACGTCTGACGTCCTTGTTCATAAGGAAGTGCAAAAAGTCGTCGGCTGCTTTGCGAAAAGAGAGTTGAGACGTTCTCGAACCCTAGGCGCGTGAGGGTTAATTTCAAATTTCAAAAATGTTCCGTCAGCCGCCTTTGGGATTCGGGGAGGCGCATTGTTTCGAGGCGTGATGATTGCTTCCTTAGTAAGAGTGCTACGTGTCGTTGATTAACGGCATGGGGAGAGGGAAAGTCACATCATCCGGATCAGATCAACGGCGGGGAAGAGGAAAGGTCAGGTCGCTCCAACCAGAGCTAGGGCTATAAATATTCATTACGTCCTTCCCTTTGGTTTCTTTCGTTTCTGCGATATCTTTCCTGATTCTTGAGAAGTGTTTGTCTTCTTTCCTCTTCCTTCTCCGGCGATCTTCGAGTGTCTGGTTGGTGGACTTTCTCCGGTGGTTCGTATCTGAACGTTCGTTGTTGTTCGCGTTTCATTCCCAGGGAATTTCTCCGCAAATTTCATTGTTTCAGGTAAATTCCCTACCTTCTTATCTGTTTCCGCTTTCGTAATTTCCAGAATGGGTAGCAATACTAGGGCTGTTTTGAGGGATTCCTCCTCGTCTTCTTCCATGTCTGGTTTTTCTAGTTCGTCTTCTTCGAATGGCCCTTCTGGGGGACCAAATGACAGTGATGCCGGAAACGGTTTCTCATCACCGGAAGGTAGTGTTGTTTCGGTGAATTCTGGGGAGGAAAGTTCTTCCCCTGTAGTCTATTTCCCGGGGCTCTTCGTAGGAGATTATGAAGGTAAGAAAGTGTCCTCTGTAGACCCGGTCGAACTCGAAAATCTTTCTGTAAACTTAGAGAAGACGTTCGGACGGGCCTTCACGGAGAGGGAGGTAGAAAGGTGGTTAGTAGAGATAGATAAATATCGACCTTTTTTTCATGACAGTGCTTTGTCGAGGTCGAAGATGGGGAAGAAATTACTTCAAAGGGACGACCTCATCATGCCCTCAACTGCAGATGATTTCCAATGGGTGGCATTGGATGCTCTCGACACTCGTTCTGTTTTCTCATCGAAACAAAATTTTTCTTTAATGTTGGATTCCATGGACATCGCGGATGGAGTCCGCAAGTTCGAGAACTGGAAAATACGTTGTCCTCACATCGATGATCGAATTTGTTCGCAATCGGACCTGATAGTGATGTTTATGTATGAGGTTCTTTTTAAAGAAATGGGTTTCCGGTTGCCCTTTTCGGATTTCGAAGTTTCGGTTTTGCAACATCTGGAGCTTGCCCCCTCACAACTTCATCCAAACGCGTGGGCGTTTATCAGAGGTTTCCAAATTGTGTGTGCTTATCTTGGTGTCGACCTCCTCCTCGAAACCTTTTTCACGATCTTCTCTCCGTTGTGGACGAACGCTGACCCCCAGAAACGTCAAGGATGGGTCTCCTTGAAGCAGAATGGGAAAGTGTTCGAGCTGTTCGCGGAGTCTCATCGCGGATTCAAGTCGAAGTATTTCCTCATTGAGGCCATCAGTTCAGCTGCTCTGGAGAACGTCTGTGTGCCAGTGGAAGTACTCGACAAAAAGGGGCAGGTAGTGACCGACTGGCACGAAAGATTCTCATTGTGCTGGAACGACAAGCATTTTCAATATGAGAAGAGTGGATTCTCGTTTAAAGTTGAGGATCTCGAGGACAATGCTCGCTATAGTCTCAGGCAAATTCATAAATTTGTGGCCGGACTCAAAAAGCGGCAGTATACGAATAAAAAGGGGGAACTAGTCACTGAAACAGGCTACGTCGACACTCAGCGTCTTCTCAAATGCAATTCTCGAGAGGCTGCCAACGCGTGTTTACGTAACTTTGCACGAGAAGCTACTCGATTACAGTTCCCTTTTATCATTCTAACTCATTGTTTTTGTTGCAGATTCGATGGCCACCTCTACATTCCTGTCGAGCATGAGGAAAAAGATGCAAGCGGGGAAGACTCCTTCTCCGGTAGTTGGAGAGGGTTCGAGCCAGTCTGCTCCAATTCAAATTCTTCCTCCAGCTTCCGCTGTTTAGGGTGTCGGCCCCGAGGTCGCGTCGAGTCGAGCACAAGGAGTTCCCGCCAAGATCCAAACCAAGGAAGTTGAAGGAGCATCTCAGGGGAGTAAGCGACCTTCAGTTCAGATCCAGGGGGAACCTGCTGCTAAGAAATCGAGGAAGCCTCCTTCTCCGCCCAAGACATCGGCTCCCTCGCTAACAATCAAAGTGGGTGGGAAACCGAGCAAGGGTAAGGAGGTCGTGGAGTCTCCTAGCGAGGTTCCACCAGTATGGTCCAGTACCCAAGTGTTGGATGCGGACCAAGTCAGCAGATTGGTTCCACCTTCTGATGAAGCTTTCTTCAACGAGCTCTCAGAGAGCGTCAAGGCGGACAAATTTTATGAGACCCTGACATCCATGATGCGTCACGTGGTGATCTCAAAGTGGATGTTCGAAAAGAACAGACACCTGGAGGTCGAGCTTGCCAACATTCGCCAGAATACGTCGAAGTTCGAGCAAATGGAGGCCGAGCTCGCCACACTTCGCAAAAGTAAGTCTGAGTTTGACGAGAAGATTCGGTCTTTTGAGACGAAGGTCAAATCTCTCGAAGATCAATTGAAGTCAGCCCAGACAGAGACCCTCAACGTCAAAGGCGAAGTGAAAAGGCTGTCTGAGCAGGTCAAGATTCTCTCCTCTGAGAAGAATAAGTTGGTCGAGGAGCGTGCCCAGCTCTCACAAAAGATTCAGGACTTCCAGAAACTGGAAGAAAGTATGAAGCTGGAGGTTCTCGAGTATCAACGCAAGGTTGAAGGGTTGAGCTCGGAGGTCGAGCTCCTGACTAAAGACAATCAACAGCTCCCTTCGCTGACTGAGAAGGTTACAAAGTTGGAGGAGGAGAAGAAATCGATTGTGGAGATGTTCTTGAAGGCTGGCGACGATTTGTTTGCCAACGTTGTTGCTCAGATTCGATTTCTTAACCCTGGTCTTGTATTCAACCTGCGCAGAATGAACCCCGTCTTTGTCGTCGAGGCGACAAGCTCGTGGATGCTGAGACCAAAGAGGTTCTCCTCAGTGGGCCCGGTCCGTCTTCGGAGACGGTCATTCCTCATACTTCTGATGTTCTTCCTCCCTCTACCTCTGTGGCGGTTTAAATCGACTTCGGGGCGTTGTGCCTCCCAAGTCTTAGGGTTTTATTTTGCTTTTTCTTTGTAACTTGTAAAAAATAATTTATTCGTAATGATAATTTCTTTTTGTTCAAGAGAATCATACTTCTTTAGCTTACTTATCGTTCGCTCGGGACCTTCGTGTTCCACCTCTGCTGAGGCAGTTCTCAACACGAGGCTTGATGTGCTTGTGCAAGGCACAAGGCTTTATCGCGAGCTCGTGCACGCGGTCTCGGCACGAGGCTCGATCAGAGGTGCTTGTGCATGACACAAGGCTTATCACGAGCTCGTGCACGCGGTCTCGGCACGAGGCTCGATATCAGGTGCTTATGCAAGGCACAAGGCTTTATCACGAGCTCGTGCACGCGGTCTCGGCACGAGGCTCGATCACAGGTGCTTATGCAAGGCACAAGGCTTTGACAGTAAATGAGTAAATGTTGGTTGTGTATTTCTTCAACCATACTTTATTGCTTCATATTTGTATGTTTCGGATACATCTGTTTCAACTATAATATTTCTTCATCTTTGCTGCGTTCCAAGTTCTTGGAATTTGCTGTCCTTGTAGTGTCTCGAGGGTGTAGGCACCGGTACCAGTCTTTACGGCGATTCTGTACGGGCATTCCCAATTGGGTGCAAGTTTCCCTTGTGGGGCGTTCTTCAGGCCAACATCAGCTCGTCGAAGAACGATATCCCCAGGCATGAATTCCCTGGGCACAACACTTCGGTTGTATATCGCTGCGATTTTCTGTTTCACTGCGACCTCGCTGAGTGCTGCAAGCTCTCTGCATTCGTCAAGGAGGTCGAGTTCTTCTCGTAGGCTCTGACAGTTGTCAATGCTACTCTGGGGATGCGAAGTTCTCCAACTAAGTTCCCTAATCTCGACAGGAACAACGGCTTCAGTCCCGTATGTGAGACGAAAAGGGGATTCTCCTGTCGTTGAATGTGGGGTAGTCCGTCGCCCAGTACTCGGGAAGTTCTTCTGCCCAGCTGCCCTTGGCCTCATCTAATCTTCGTTTCAAACCTCGTAAAATAACCCTGTTTGCGGCCTCAGCTTGACCGTTTGTCTGGGGGTGCTCTACAGAGGTGAAGTGCTGTTTGATGTCGAGGTCTTCCAAGGTCTTTCGGAATCCACGATCTGCGAATTGTGTTCCGTTGTCAGTGACGACCACCTTGGGAATCCCGAACCCTGTCAGAATATATCTTTTGAAGAACTTAATCAAGTTCTTTGCAGTCATCTTTGCTAGGGGCTCTGCCTCAATCCACTTGGTAAAGTAATCCACTGCGACTGCCAGGTACTTCACCTGTCCGGGAGCCATTGGAAAAGGACCAAGTATATCAATCCCCCACCAGGCGAAGGGCCATGGCGATGTCAGGGATGTTAACTCCGTAGGAGGAGCCAAATGCAGATCGCCATGTCTCTGGCATTTGTCGCATTTCTTCACGAACGACCTCGCGTCCGCGTTCAGAGTTGGCCAATAATATCCTGCGCGAAGGATTTTCTTTGCCAAGGAATGTCCTCCAAGGTGTTGCCCACATATGCCTTCATGCACTTCAGCAAGTACATATTGCGCTCGGGCATCGTCGAGGCATTTCAACAGGGGGGTGGAGAACCCTCTTCGGTACAAGATACCGTCGATCATGGAGTACGAAGACGCTTTCTTTCGGATTTTGGCTGCCTCCTTTTCATCATCAGGGAGTTGGCCAAGTTGAATAAACTCTTGAATCGGTGTCATCCAACTGTTGGGCTCACTGGGCAAATCATCGACACTTGCTTGGGAAATTGCAAAGCAGAATTTCGGAAGTTTTCTCAGTATTTTGTCGTGAGTGGTATCAACCACTGAAGTAATGCTAGGCTTGGCTAGCGTTTCTTGTATCACCGATCTATTGTTCCCAGAGCTTCTCGTGCTGGCAAGCTTGGACAGAATGTCAGCTCTGGCGTTTTGTTCTCTCGGAACGTGTACGATCTCAACTGAGGAGAAATCGCTCATTTTCTTCCTAACCAGGGCGAGGTATTTTTGAAGAAGTGGATCTTTAGCCTGGTACTCTCCACTAATCTGGGAAACAACTAGCTGAGAATCAGTTCTGAGTTTTACCTCTTCAGCACCGAAGTCTCGAGCTAGTGTGAGGCCAGCTAAGCATGCTTCGTATTCTGCCTGGTTGTTGGAGGTGGGAAAGGAGAATCCCAATGAAAACTCGACGATCAGTCCGTCGTCGTTCTCGAGCAACAACCCAGTGCCGCTGCCCTTGGAGTTCGACGATCCGTCGACATGGACCGTCCATCAGGAACAAGGTTCTGTAGCCCCAGGAGTCATCTCGGCAATGAAATCTGCCAAGCACTGGGCTTTGATAGCTTGTCTCACCTCGAAAGTAACTCCAAATTCGGACAACTCAACCGACCACTTGATCATACGCCCGGCCAGGTCAGGCCTGTGTAGGATCTGTTTGATTGGTTGGTCAGTTCGAACCACTATGGGATGTGCCAAGAAGTATTGTCTCAAGCGTCATTGCGACTATCGTATGGCGAGCATGACTTTCTCGATTTTCTGGTATCTCAGCTCTGGGCCTTGAAATGCTTTGCTTACAAAGTAGACCGGTTTCTGGCCCTCATCTGTTTCGCGAATGAGGACGGCACTCAGAGCTTCGTTCGACACTGCCAAGTAGAGATAAAGGACCTCCCTCGGGGCCGGTCTCGTCAAGACTGGCGGTTGAGACAGTATGCGTTTTACCTGTGTTAAGGCTTCTTCGCACTCGGGGGACCATTCGAACTGAATTCCTTTCTTGAGCAAGCGGAAGAAAGGCAACGCATGTTCTGCAGACTTTGAGATAAACCTCGTCAGGGAGGCGAGCATTCCAGTGAGTTGCTGAATGTTTTTCTTTGATGATGGCTGCTGCATCTCTGTGACAGCACGACATTTGTCGGGGTTGGCCTCGATTCCCCTCTCGGTTAGGTAAAAACCTAGAAATTTCCCAGCTCGTACTCCGAAAGTGCATTTTTCGGGATTGAGCCTCATATTATGTCTTCGCATTTCAAAGAAAGACTTCTCTGAGATCGACGACGTGGTCGACTTCTTTCGTTGTTTTTACTATCATATCATCCATATATACCTCCAGCATTCTACCGATCTGGTTGGCAAAGACTTTATTCATCATGCGCTGATATGTCGCTCCAGCGTTCTTGAGGCCAAAAGGCATTACGTTATAGCAGTAATTGCCTTTGTCCGTCATGAACGCGGTTTTTTCTTGATCAGCAGGGTGCATCGGAATCTGGTTGTAACCAGAGTATGCATCCATGAAAGACAACAAATTGAAAACCGGAGGAATTATCGACGAGTTTGTCGATATTAGGGAGGGGGTAGGCGTCTTTGGGACACGCATTGTTAAGATCAGTGTAATCAACACACATGCGCCACTTTCCATTAGATTTCTTAACCAATACAACATTAGAAAGCCAAGTAGTATATTTGACCTCCCTAATGAATTCAGCCTTAATCAGGTCTTCGACAGCTTTGGCAGCGGCTTCAGCTTTTTCAGGAGCTTGCTTACGGCGTCTCTGAGCCACCCAGCGAGCCTTGGGGTCGAGAGCGAGTTGGTGGCAAGCAATGTCAGGGGAGATACCTGGCATGTCAGCAGCAGTCCACGCGAAGAGGTCTGCATTGGACTTCAGGCACTCTGTCAGTTGTAATCTGAGCTGTTCAGGAAGGTCAGCACCAAGCTTCACTGTCTTCCCAGGGTCTTCTCCTAGCTGAACTCGGATGAATTCTCCATCAGGTACTGGTCTTTTAATCTTTTGCTGGAGCTCGCGGGCTAGGGGGTCGTCCTCCTGTATCTCATCTTCGAACTCAATCCTGGCGTCAAAATCGGTGAGATTGACATCTGCAGCAGCCTTTGCATGATCAAGTTTCTTAGTTGATGGAGGTTGCTTCTCCTCTCTTGGTTCTTCGGCCTTCAAAGATAAGAGATAGCATCTCCTCGCAGCCTCTTGGTCGGCTTCGATGGTGACGACTTTGTCTTCGTCATCATGAAAGCGCATTTTCAGGTGAACTGTCGAGGTCACAGCTCCGAGCTCACCCAGCGTCGGGCGTCCGACTATGCAGTTGTAAACAGACTTGCATGGTAATACGATAAATTGGACCTTCACAGTTTTTGAGATTGGTTGTTCTCCAAAAGTCACCATCAATTCCACATAGCCCAGTGGCTTTGTTTTCGAACCATTGAAACCAGTCAGATCAGACCCCGGGTACGGTACGAGATCTTTTTCTGGCAGTTTCAAGGTTTTAAACAACTCGTGGAACATGATATCCGCCGAGCTCCCCTGGTCTATCAAGATTCTTCTGACATCAAAGTTAGCCATATAGGCTTTAACCAACAGGGGAATCAAGTAATTCGACCTTCCATTCACCAAGTCTTCGTCAGAAAAGGTTAGGGGTGGTCTTCCCTTGTGCCTACTTGATGAAGGAAAAACAGTAGAGACGGTCATCGTTTCTCTCAACTTCCGTTTTGCTGAATTGATGCTCGCCCCTCCCTTATCAGAAAACCTTCCGGAAATGACCAAGGCGACTGGAGGAGGACGAGATTGCTCCTTGGATGCACGAGTTACTCCTTCGTGCTGCGTCACAGAAGCTGATTCTTTCTTTTGAGGTCGAGGTGATCTAGGCCTAGACCTTCTATCTCTGGATTTTGGTTTTCCTTTCACGTATTTGGTCAACTTCCCCTTCTGGATCAGCTGTTCTATGATGTCCTTCAGGTGAAAACATTCATCGGTCTCATGCCCTACACACTTGTGGAAGTGGCAGTACTTCAACTTATCAGCATTCGGCTTCTCTTTCCCCTTCTGGGGAAATTTGATTCCGGCATCACAGAATTCGGTGTTCGCGCACTCATTCAAAGGGGTGTATTCGTCATACCTCTTTGCTGGACCATGGCTTT
Source organism: Calophaca sinica (assembly GCA_037113605.1). NCBI lineage: Eukaryota > Viridiplantae > Streptophyta > Magnoliopsida > Fabales > Fabaceae > Calophaca > Calophaca sinica. The sequence goes on from CM073731.1 coordinate 31,950,442, forward strand.
CCTTCTCCCTACGCGATTTGTCCTCGCGTTGTCCACCAGCTTTCTCCTGGGTTTTACCTTTGGCCTTTGATGCCATCAACTTTTCTTCGTAATTCATAAATTTCTGAGCTCGCTTCAGGAACTCGTTCAGGGTCTTCGGTTTGTCGACGCCAATGTCGACGCTGAATAAACTTCCTTCGATCAGGCCTTGCTCTAGCAAGTATAGCTTCATCTCGTCAGAGCATTTCTTTACCAGAATGGCTTCTTTGTTGAAACGCTCGACGTAGTCTCTGATAGACTCATCTCTCTTCTGCTGAATTGCGGCCAGTGCCGCTGTCGACTTGGGTTGGACTTTAGACGCAGTGAAATGCGCGGAGAACTGGTCGACGAACTCAGTCCACGAACCAATGGAATTTTTCTTAAGAGTCTGGAACCAAGACAATGCTGCCTTCTTCAGCGTGAGGGGAAAGATTCTGCACTTCACCGGCCCCTGGGCGCCTCGATAGTCCATGACAGTATCAAAGCCGCCAACATGCTCGTCGGGGTCGGTGGTTCCGTCGTATGAGTCCAAAGCGGGTGGTTTCTGAAGATGCTTCGGAATTGGGAATTTCATGATCTTGGAAGTGAAAGGACCAAAGGCCTCTCACGTGTCACCCGTGTCATCGCTCTGAGAAGGAGTTGATGAAACAGAATGAGCACGGCGGCGATGAGAAGTGCGCCTAGGAGATTTGACTCGCCGCCTAGAGGCTGAGGCGGCTCTTCTGGGAGGAGTGTCACTACTTGCGGTCGCACCTTCACGACGAGATGCGTGCGCCGGGGAGCGGCGACGGCGCGGCGGAGAGTGTGACGAATCAGGCTTAGAAGAAAGACTTCTGGAAGAATTTCTTCCGCGGTGTGTTTTCTCATTTCTTCTTCCGCTTTGAAGCAAACGGATCTCAAATCTGTGGCGGCGAGGTGGACTACGATCCACAGAACGGTTACGGCGGTGTGCATTGCGCACAGAGCGGTGTGGAGTTATGCCACGGTGGCGGTGATGAACAGATCTGAGATTTTCAGATTCCTTCGATCTCTGAGGAGAATGAGAAATTTGATCTACTCTGTTTTCGATCTGTGTGGCAACGCGAACGAAGATTTCCTTCTGTTGATTCTCCATTCGATCAAGGCGTTGATTCTGAGCGTGCATCACTTCGGCATGACTCCGAATGAATTCACGGAACTCATGGATGAGGAAGGTGGCGGTCGCTGCTCCTGTAGCGGTTTGAGCGGCAATGATCGGAGCGACTTCGTACTGAGGCGGAGGCGGAATGTTACTCCTCTGTCTCTCATATTCAACGGTGAAATTAACAGGTTCATTGTGAGGTGGTTCCGCCAGGGCTATCGGCGGATTCGGTAGTTCGAGATCTGCGTTCGCACGGTTGGAACTGCGAGTCACGATTTGACGCTTCGATCCAGTCATCATCGAGCGAAGAAGGAAAACTTCGACAAAGAAAGATGAAATCAGAAACGATTCCCACAGACGGCGCCAATGTTCTGAACAGAACTTCAGAGGACGACTAGAGAGAAGCAGCACGGCAGCGTTCGCAACGGACGGCGATGATGTGCGGTGGTGGTGTACCTGCAAACACTCCGACGCTCAAGTCAGGGTTTGTAAGAGGTGAGTGAAGAGTTGGAAAATGAATGATTACCTGGATCATTTGAGGTGATCCTCCTTTTATACGAGTCGAGGACTGTTATTGAGGAATAACCGCTTTCGTGGGATCCGGGGCACCGTCAGATCGTTGCCAGCCTGTGATGAGCTGGGGTGAAATGCTGAGGGCCGTTGGATCGACCACGTCGACATGGTCTCGAGGCGAGGCGGAGGGAGCTGAACGCGGAAATGGGCCTGAAGTGTGAATAGTCGGATTGGGCCTCGGCCCAGTCCGGAACAGTCTTCAAGCTCCTCTCGTCGGTTTCTCATCCACGAGCATTGTATAATATAATTAATGAGTATTCATTGACACAAAGACATGTTATCATATTTTACGATGATGCTATTTTGTTATAGTATTTTATAAAATATCTCTAGAAATATCTAAAATATTTTAGTATCTTTCCATGGTGAGATATGATTGAACGTACGTGTAAAACTTTTTACATTGCTAGTACATTGTCACTAATTTCTATAACAATACAAATGATAAAAAGATAGAATATAAAAGAAGAGTTTTTTTCCTTGTATTCAAGAGGGGATTAACCCCAAAACAAAAGTACAAGCAACCTCTGGCAAAGAAGGCACCCATAAAATCTTTCACAAAAAGAAGGACCACGACAAGTGGGAGGGGAATACTAAAACTGCAACCCAAAAGTTGGAGAAATAGCAAATTTCACAAGGCTATTAGCTAGGACACTGTCCTCTCTCAAAACATACAGTGGAAACATCTCATTCCTTAGTCATCCAGGCTTGGACCCATTGGACCATCCTCTAGTAAGGGTGACTAGGGATACGATAATCCTTGGAGATCCAGAACGGAATATAAGACAACACGGGTATGGATTTTGTCACTAGGATAATAATATTTCTTAGAAAGAACGATTCGGATCGGATAATCATAGAAAGTTGGAGTGGCGAGTACATTTCTTCCTAAACGATGATTTTCCCTCTTAAGAGAAGGTATGGTTGGACGTTGAGAAGGGAAATAGGCCTTTCATAATATCCCCAATCTTTTGCTAAGGATTTGCACATAATCCTCCATCGGGAGTTATAAGTGAAACACTCTTTAGTTGTAGTAATAATTGACCCTCATTTCACCACGTGCATAATTTTGAGGACACAATTATTTTTAGGGAGTGGAGTTGTAACACCCGGTTTTCATAGCCTCTATTAGTACATTCCTATTTGATTAGGTGTGTGAGATTAGAGGCCTAAAATCAAATTTAGGACCTATAATATATTAGGAAGTAGTGATTTGATTTCACTACAAGAATAAGGCATATTGCCTGCAAAATTTTACCGACGGATTATGATCCGTAGGTAATTACCAACGGAATAAACCGTAGAAAATAATTACCGATGAAATTATCCGTCGGAATACGTTACCGACGGAATTTTTCGTCAGAAACATTTGGTGGGAAATTTCGCGCTTGAATTTCAAAATTTCCTACGGAAATATCTATAGGTAAAAAATTTACTTTATTACCGACGGATTTTTCCGTCGGTAAACTATAATCCTGGGTACTTACCTACGGATTTTTTCGTAGGTATTTTACCTACGGATTTTTCCGTCGGTAAATTTGCGACGGAATATTACCTATGGATTTTTTCGTAGGTAATATTCTATATCTGCACGATTTTCATTTTCTCCCATTCACTTATTCATTTTCCCTCTGCTACTCTCTACTCTCTGCTCCCCCTCTTCCACCCTCATTCCCTTCTCTTCTCTTCAGCAAATTTCTCCACCCTCCTCCCTTGTAGTGTATCAATCCATTGCATTTTCTCCTCCTTATACTAGTTCACCATCACAGTAAGTGTCCCTCCCTCACTGTCTTGTCTCTCTCATTTCTCTGTGTGTTATTCACTAACATGAAAAACATTTTTTTTTGGAAGTTCTTCGCCGGAGTTGTCACGTGAGTGCCGTCGATAGACTCTACTCGACACCAGGTTAGTAATAAATATTTTTTTATTTTGTAATTATTTTTTAATTTATTAATGATACGTTTAGTATAATTTTATATGTTAATTTGGTTGAGAGAAAATACATGTTAGGATAATATTTATGATATATGTAGAATATTATTTTTATGAATATTATACTTTTGTATGTGCTTTTGTATTATATATATTTTTTAAAAATAATTTTTTTTCTTGGGAATAGGAAAATTGTGTATTAGAATAGTTTTGTATTTATTTTTAAGTGTTGTTATGTTTTCTCACAAAAAAAATGATGTTGTGGTAAGGGAGCTGTTGTAAGGCCAATATGTTGTTGAAATTATCGTGTATACAATTTTCAATATGTGTCTTGTAATATACAGAAAATGGATCGTAGTTGGATGTATGATAGGACTCATGCTGGAAGAAGGGGTCTGAAACGAGCTTTTTTAAAAGGGGTTGATCAGTTTATTCGTGTTGCAAAACGTCAACGTAGTGTTCGCATTGAAGGGGGGATTAGATGTCCGTGCGAGATATGCAAGTGTCAAGCGGTTAAGACAGAAGATGAAGTCATACTTGACTTGTATCATTATGGGTTCAAGCCTGATTATTGGATCTGGACTAGTCATGGGGAAGTTGATCCCACTGCTAATTTACAGGTTGAAGATAATTGCACAGATGCTTCAAGTAGTGGCCCACCGAATATGAGATATCAATATTATGAGCAGTTTGATGTGATGCAGGGGATGATTTCTGATGCTCTCGGGGTGAATGTGTCGTTCGAGGAGCAGCAACATGATGAAACGGAGGAGCTTCCGAATGAGGAAGCACAACGCTTTTATAATCTTTTGACAGAGACAAATAAGCCATTGTATGAGGGGTCTGAAGACTCTAAATTATCAATGTGTGTAAGGCTTTTAGGCCTCAAGTCAACCTTTAACGTTGCCGAGCAGTGCATGGATTATATGACCAAAATGATGCTGGACGCAACACCTGTTAAAGCTGGTTTGCCACAAAGTTATTATGATGCTAAAAGGTTGGTGTCGAAGCTGGGATTAGGTGTTAAGAGGATCGATTGTTGTGTGAGAGGTTGCATGTTGTACTACGACAATGAATTTGGCACAAATGACGGTGCGTTGACTGAATGTAAATTTTGTTAAGAGCCAAGGTATCGTCTATGCAAAACTGGGACAACTAGGAGTAAGCCAGTTCCAAGGAAGGCAATGTTTTATCTGCCTATCATATCAAGGCTGCAAAGAATGTTTGCATCGATGCAGACTGCAGGTAAAATGACGTGGCACTATGACAATAGAAGAACTTCAGGTGATTTGCGTCATCCGTCTGATGGTGAGGCATGGAAGCACTTTGATCGAGTACATCCTGATTTTGCCATAGATCCACGCAATGTTCGACTTGGGTTATGCGTTGATGGATTTACACCGTATATTCAGGCAACGACTAAAGCATATTCTTGCTGGCCAGTTATTGTCACCCCGTACAATCTTCCTCCTGATATATGCATGTCTAAACCCTACATGTTCTTAGCTTGTGTAATTCCAGGCCCAGATTCACCGACAGCTGGTATTGATATATATTTGCAACCTTTGATTGATGATTTGAAGAGGCTGTGGACTGGTGTTATGACGTATGACATTTCTCGAAAGAAAAACTTTATAATGAGAGCAGCCCTGATGTGGACCATTAATGACTTTCCTGCTTATGGCATGTTATCTGGGTGGGGGACTCATGGTAAATTAGCATGTCCGATATGCATGGAGGACACGAAGGCATTTACCTTGTAGCACGGGGGTAAGGCTTCTTGGTTTGACTCGCACCATAGGTTCTTACCAAGCGATCATCCATTTAGGACGAATAAGAATGCCTTCGCTGGCGGGGTAGTTGAAAATGAAGACCCACCACGCAGGTTGACATGGAGAGAGGTATGGAGAAGAGTTAAGGATCTGCCAAAAGTAAAAGTTATAAATGGTGTTACTGAACGACCGGAGGCTTATGGAGAGTGGCATAATTGGACAAAAAAAAGTATTTTTTGGGATCTCGAGTATTGGAAAGATAATTTATTGAGACACAATCTCGATGTTATGCACATTGAGAAGAATTTTTTTGACAACATATTTAAGACTGTGATGAATGTGAAGGGCAAAACCAAGGACAACGAAAAAGCTAGGAGGGACTTGGCTATTTACTGCAGACGAAAAGACTTGTTGTTGGTGGATCAGGCTAATGGGAAGACCTTAAAACCCAAAGCCAATTACACTTTGTCCGCCGAAGAAGCTAAATCAGTTTACCAGTGGATTACTGAACTCAAGATGCCGGATGGTTATTGTTCCAATTTAGCAAGATGTGCTGATATTGATAACAGAAAGATGCAAGGGATGAAGAGTCATGACTGTCATATATTCATGGAATGTTTATTTCCTATTGCCTTTAGTAAGTTGCCAGCACACGTCTTAAACCCCCTAATTGAAGTGAGTCAATTTTTTAAGAATTTGTGTTCCACAACATTGAGATCAGATGACCTTATTCAAATGGAGCAAAACATTCCATTGATTCTATGTAAGTTGGAGAGGATATTTCCCCCTGGTTTCTTTGATTCTATGAAACATCTCCCAGTGCATCCTGCATATGAAGCTAGACTTGGTGGGCCTGTTCAATATAGGTGGATGTATCCATTTGAAAGGTATATAACATTTTTTATCTAAATTTTTAATATAACTATCCATTTGGAGTAAAAATACCAATTTCATTAAATTTTTTTTATTTAGGTTCATGGGTGATTCAAAACGTTCAGTGAAAAATAAGGCTAAGGTTGAAGGATCAATCTGTTCGTCCTATTTACATCGCGAAACAACACATTTTTGTTCATATTATTTCAACAACACAATGTTGTCACCGCGAAATAGAAGGAATGAAGTGGTTGCTGAATGTGAAAGACATCCATTAGCGTTATCAGTCTTTTGTCTACCCGGTCGTCATGCTGGGAAAGAATCGATTCACTGGTTAACAGATGAAGAGTTCAAATCAGCACATGTTCATGTACTGATTAATTGCACGGAAGTCAAACCTTATCTAGAGTATGTACAATATCAAAATAATTATACATATTTTCTTATCCAAACACCCTATCTAATCCAATTTCATCAGGGCATTCTTATCATCCGAGCAAATAGGTGAACAAGAAGCTTTCGCTCATATACATGCAAATTTTCCACAATGGTTTGGGCAACAGGTATATACGTCTTCAGAATATTTGAAGTACTAATATTATTGTCTGTAACTCAATTATAACTAGTTCATTTGCATGCATAGGTGTATCGACATCCATCAACTCCTCTCAAACAACACTTGCAGAACTTATCCGATGGTCCTCGTACATGTGTCAATGAATGACACACATTCTTTGTAAACGGGTACAAGTTTCAGACTCAGTCGTGGACGGAGGGCAAAGAAACAATAAATAGTGGAGTTTACATAAAAGGTAACACAAGTGAAGGTGAAAATGACTTCTACGGCGTGATTCAACACATATACGAACTGGTTTACACTCCTCTAGACTATCATAAAAAAGTGGTGCTATTTTATTGTAACTGGTTTGATCCATCTGATAGAGGCACCAAATTTAATCCAAAATCTAATACAGTTGACATTCAAATGAACAGAAGATATCCAATGTTTGATCCGTTCGTGATGGCACAAAATGTGAGACAGGTGTATTATGTCCCATATCCATCAACACGAACGGATAAACGAGGTTGGTGTGTTGCAATTAAGACGAAACCAAGGAGTCGTCTTGAAGCAGATGATCTAGAGGATGAAGTTCCTTATCAAGTGGAAGAAATGTCCAATATAAATGAAGTCATTGAAATTGAACGTTTTAGCCGCCTATGTGATGACTTGCCAAACACTGGTGAAGAAGTGGATGGAGAAGATGATTTCGATGAAGAAGTCAGGGATAATGGGATTGAATCCGAAAATGATTTCGAAGAAGAATGGGATGAATGATAATTTGTGTACTGAATATTTGACAACATTTAAAAATATGAGTTTGTATGTGCAACATCTTAATTTTTATAAATAGGATTGTTATATTATTATATAAATATTTGCATTTGACTATATAATGAGTTATAATTTTTAAATTCCATTTTTACCCCTGACATAAACCTAAGAAAGAAATTGTGCAAATTATAGTTTTCTCAAATAATTACCACAATGCACTAAAAAAAAGTTTGTATGAAAGTTATTCCTGTCAAAAAAAAATTTAACATAGTTATTAATTAATTAATTAATTAATTATAATTAAAATAAGATATTATGGTTGAAGCCCAGGGAAAACCCAAAATCCAAAGCCTCCCTCCCACAGTCCTGCGCTCTCATCCGCTTCGTTCCTCTCATCCTTCCCTCCCATAATCCTTCGCTCTGCCGTTCGCAGATTCTTTCCCACAGTCCTTCGTTCCCACAGATTCTTTCCTCATCTCTCATCTCTCTCCCATTAGGGTTCCGCAGCGCACAATCTCTCCTCTGCCATCTTGCAATCCCTCCTCCGCTGCCGCATCCACATCAGCCTTCGCGCTCTCGCTCAAACAAACAAGTCGTCGCACTTTCCCTCTTCCCTTTCAGATGGTAATGTTTCATCGTCTCTCATTTCATGCTTCCAGTTCCTGTTCCTGCTTCTTCAATGGCTTTTTTTTTTTCAATTGTTATATTCTGTTTTTTCCTGCTTGTTCCATGGTTTAGGGTTCGTGCTTCCTCTTTTCTCCCCCAAATTTCAGTAAACCCTAGTTTCTATGTGCTTGTTATGGCTATGGCTTCATGGTTTTTTATGCCCTCTGTTTCTATCAAATGCTTCTTTTGTGGGTGGCCTTTGTAATTGAATTAACATGGTTATTGATATATATGCCCTGGCATGAGCGATTGTTCCTAGTATTTTGAGTTTTTACCTATATATTTTACAATTCAATGCTACATGCATGTGCCTGATTGGTAATTTCATCTTGCAGCATACCTCTGTTAAGCATTTTACATATCAAATGCTTCTTTTGTGGGTGCCTTTGTATTTGAATTAACATGGTTGTTGATATATAAGCCCTGGCCTGAGGGATTGTTTCTAGTATTTTGAGTTTTTACCTATATATTTTACAATTCAATGCTCCATATGCCTGATTGGTAATTTCATTATGCAGCATACCTCTCGTGAAAATTAAGGAAGCAGAAAAGAAAGCCAAGGGTGGGATTTTACTGCCATCAACTCAAAGCAAGCCTCAAGGGGGTGAGGTGGTTGCTGTTGGAGAAAGGAAGCCAGTTGGGAAGAACAAAGTGGACATTAGTGAACGTGAACACAATAAGGGGGGGTTGAATTGTGTTTACAAACTTTTCGTAAACTTTAAGTTAGAAACACTATAGAACACAAGTTTTTCAAAATTGTTTGTTTATCGGATGCTGGGTATAACCGGACGCTGGAAAAAGCAGTTTGATAAAACTTGTTTTTAACGCAGCAAGATAAAAATGAATAGAAAGCAGTAAAGCAGGAGACACAGAAATTTATACTAGTTCACTACCAAACTGATAGCTACGTCTAGTCCCTTCGTTCCTGAAGGATTTTCACTATAATCAATCTGATTACAATTTCCTCAAGAGTATTCTACTGTCACAACTTGACAATACTCTCAACTTCTCAAAACGACTCAGTACAGTCGAGCCTTTGAGGATACAGCCTTAACTAGGCCAAAACAACTTTTACAAAAGAGTTGAAGTACAGTTAAAAATAACTCTCACAGAGAGGATAAAAGATTAAGCTCAACTATAGAAAAACTTTCTTAAAGAAAGGGTCGGACCGAGTTGATTACGTAGTCCAGAGCTTAGCACGAGACTTGGTTGCTCACAGAAGCAGTGCTTGTTCTCAATAAATATTTCAGCAGAATTTCAGCAAGCTTTTTCACAGTATGTTCGTTCCTTCTTCAATGGATACCATGAGGTATATATAGGAGTTCCAAGGATATAACCGTTAAGGTAAAAATGGCTCCTTACCATTGAGTAAGGTAAATTCAAAATGCTGTCTCTTTCTTGCTTTGCAGAGAATATCCCAGTAGTACATGTTACCGTTTTTGTACTACCTTGCTAGTACGATTTTTGTCTTGTAGTTAAAGGTTTCACCTTTGATACCTCGTACAACCATTTTAGCGCTCAAGATCAATTTTGAAATCCGTTCCAGAAACTTCTGACAGGTAGAGCAAAGAACGTGACTAACACGTGATTAGAAGTGAGGTTCAGAAGCTCGCTCAGAATCGGAAGTTCGGACGCTCGTTCAGAATCGGAAGTTCGGACGCTCGTTTAGAATCGGAAGTTCGGACGCTTGTAGCAATTGGATAAGCATAGAGTATAAAGAGGAAATTCCAGACGCTCACAAGGATGAGCCGGATGCTGACACATAGAATGAATCCTTCTCTTGAGAATTACTTTTTTCTTGCTTGAGTGGCTTAGAATATACGTATTATTAGTATCTACACACTTCAAGAAATGTTAGAACATAAATTGTTCTCTTGTGAATACTTTGTTATCATCAAAATTAATGAGGGTCTAAACATCTCAATCGTTTAGGTTCCAACAATCTCCCCCTTTTTTATGATGACAAACATCTAAGGTAGATGAACAATTTAGTTTCAAAAAGACATTAAGGGTCTCCCCCTGAATTTAACAGTTTAGATATATATGAACAAATCAGGTTTTAAGGCAATTTTTGGTAAGCAAATTCATCTAAGTGATTACGAAAAATCAGTAAATGTATCAGAGCATGTATTTAATAAAGTGAGATCGGATGCTGATTATATACCAAATAGATTGATTTAATCAAATATATTTCTTTGTACCGAAAATTTATTAAACATTATCATAGTATTAGATCAAAGAATATTAGCGCACAAAAATGATATGTATGAAATGATATGCATGATGCTTTAGTTCCAGTGTATCCATCGGATGGTGGATAATCGGATTCTCACGTGTTCAATATACCTTTCTTTCGTGTTCATCATACCTTTCTTTTACTCCCCCTTTTGTCATCAGACAAAAAGAGTGTAAAAACACATCATAGTCAAAATAAGACTTAGAAAAATTTGAACAAAAGACAGATAATTAGATCAAACATATTTATATATATATATAATTGTATCAACCAAATAGATTTTACATCACACACAAGTAAAAAAAATCAAGGGTTTGGAAGAGGTGGAGGTGGGATATTGAGACATTCGTAGAGTAGCTTCAGTGCAGTCTCTAGCTGAGTAACCTTCAAGTTTGTAGCCTTCATTTCTTCAAATTCTGCTTTGGGAATGGTGACCATTTCCATTGCAGAAGAAGAAGCAGAAGGTCCACTTAGTGCAGATGCAGAGACTTCATCTTCGATGCTCTGCTAGCACCCGGTTGGATAACTTGGTCTCAAATCCTTCTTCCTTTGAGCTCTCAAGAAGAATGCATCATTTGGTATGACCCATTTGATGAAGTTTCCAAGTCTTCGAGCTCGATTCATGCGAATACGCCATTGATGCTTCACATCTTCTGGATAAAGCAAATGCAAGAAGATGGTTTCCCTATGAAGAACAACATCAGCTGTGTAAGAGTCAAACCTATTCCCAGCGTCTTCTCCCCATAAATTTATGATAAAGACACTTAAAGCTTCACAGGTGAAGGAGAGTGCTTCATTTTCTACCAGGTAGATTCTTCTCAAATTTTCCCTGTCATATTCTTCTAGCACTAGGGGGTCGAGGCATGGTAATATGGCTTTGGCTTTCCATGATTCAGACCATTGACTCCAAGTGAAACCAATGTCGAAATGCTTGGTTACAGCAGCCCATTGATCATAAATCTTCATGCAGTCCAAGGGTCTGATTACTGAGCATCTGAACATATCATCGAAGTACATTGTTCTAAGGTTGATGTCAGTAACTCTGCTGATTTTCCCAACAGTTGAAATAGTAGCCTTCTCAGCATCACAGCAGTTTGAGGAGCCAGTTCTCCATTCATCTTTCTTCAGAGAAGTCAGGTAAAACCTTCTGGCGTGATCCTCAGAGATCTTGGCAATCGGAAGCTGAGAGAAATCCTTAATATTGTACTTGGTAGGTGCCTTCTCATATTCCTTTAGCCCGATCTTCTTTGAAGGTCGCTTCCCTGAGGCGGGTTCCTTCCTTTTCAGGAATAGACCAAGGTAGCCACCTTTGTCTATCTGGTACTATCTTGACAGAGACAGATGATGGGTCTCGATATTGCCTTATAACTTCAAGCCTTTTCTGCTCAAGGCAATGTGCCATGAAGGCAGCTTCATCATATGTGATCCACCTTCCACATTCTTCCAATGTGAGTGGTTCAGACTGAGGAAGGGATAGAGGAAGATCAACAGAGAAGGGAATTGCTCTGCTTCCTGAAGCTGGTCTCAACCTTCCTTTGAAAGACATTTGGACTTGATCATCTCCATCCTTGAAGGTTGCACTTATAGGATCGGCAATCTCCAATCTGGCAGCTCCAGAAGTGAAGGTTTTTAAATGCCAGGTTGAAGGACGGTTGTAGATGCTGTTATATATCTCATACTTTACAAACCGAGGTTTGTATGAGATATTTTTCTTTTCACCAGCGTCTTTTGGTTTTATGGTAAGGGTAAGTAAGGTGGGAGTGGCTTTGGTGATTTTGTAGGCTTTTGGTGAGTGGGGTTTGAAGGGATTTATGGGGGGTGTTTTGAAAAGTAGGTTAAAAGGATGAGAATGAAGCTTGGAAATGTATGTAGTGAGTGAAGTGTTTGGGGAAATTTGTGGTAGGTTAAGATTGAGTGTAGTGGATGATGGTTGGATAGGTTGTTTAGTGGACAATGGAGGTTTTTACGTGTAAGGGTTTGATGTTGTGGTGGTTGAGCAAAGGATAGTGGTGGAGCAGTAATGGTATCAGATGCAACAACAGATACAGATTCATCAGGAGAATTCAGTACCTTTGGTTCAGGTTCAGATTGCCTTACCGATCTTTTGAGCTTCTGTCTGGGGGCAGATGCTGGAGGCGTATGCTGAATATCCTTCTTGTGTTGTCCGGATGTCGAGGCGGCTTCACCGACCTGGCTTGCTCCTCTTCTCGTAACCTGGTGATGGGAACTCGGTCCTCATCTTACGGTTCTTCAACAAGAGTGCAGGAGCCACCTTCTTTTTGTTCTTCTGGTCTCTCTCGAAGGAGACTCAAGCAGATCTTTTCTCACCAGGCTTTGAGCTTGGTGGTTTTCTTTCCGCTTCCTCTTCCTGTTGTTCAACTTTCACCTTCTTCATCATGGACCCGATAAGCAATTTCATTCTTACCAGCCGTTGACTCCAAAAGTGTCGGGAATCACAATATTATCAAGACCAAAATACTTTGCCTTCTCCTCGATCCGTAAAGCGATCACTTGTTTATGACCAGATTCTTGTCCATCATTTTGGTGAGCAAGACACCATACGGAATGAACTTGTAGGTATTCTTCTTGTCAGCAACACCTTTTCTTGAGTTGACTAGAGCATTGAGCAGGTTATTGTGGATTAACCTTGGCAGGTTCACCTTGTTTCCAGCCATGAAATGTCTCATGATGAACTTCTGCTCGTAGTTGACAATGTCACTAGAGCCAGCCTTCAACAGGACGCTCTTGGTGATTATCTTATGAAGAACTCTGAAATGACTTTTCAGATTCTTGGCAGTAGGTGTTTCACCAGATTCTTTCAGCTGCTGGTAGTTCTCAAACAGATCATTGTTGACCTTCTCAATCCCATGAAATGCGTCAGCCCATTCTGAATAGAAGACGATGCCTTCACACGGACACCCAGTGACTTCAGAAATATTTTTGATGGAAAAAATTAAACTTGAAACCTTTCACTGTTCCTTCAAAGATGCCACCTTTTTGTAACCGAACGTTACCCCAAAGTTCTTTAATCGCAGTCACCAGAACCTCAACCGGGTTCCAGAAGAAATACTGTTCCCAGCCCATTGCCTTGAACCCATTGAAGAAGTCGAAGCCATAGAGCTTGAAGTTTTCCAAATCAACTCGATTTTCTAACAGGACTTTTCCTTCAGTCATGGTGTTATAGATAGCTGTATATTCAGATGTTGTTACTCCAGCCATGGTTGCAGTTGAGAGATGGAGGCGATGGAGGTTTTAGGGTTTTAAACACACACACACAGAGAAAGAGAGAAAAAGAAACCGAGTACAGTTTTGCAGAAAACACAGAGTGGAGCGAAAAATGTGGAGTAGTGGGAAAGTTAAAGGAGAATGGTACAGTTATTTTTCAAAATATCGCTTCGTATTCTCTTATAAAAATAAATCAAAAAGAAAAGAAAATAAAGATTCGCTTTTTCATTAAATGCGGACGCCAAAATAAAAGTAAAAGATTTTATTGAAAACGTAAATAATCATGACTCAGTAGATATGATGAGACGCTTGAGTCCTTAACACGTGTGACACGTGTGGGTGTGCTCGGACGCACGCAACCGACTTACTGGATGATGAGTTATGATGCATATGATGATAAGATCTTGATGCACATACATGCTTATGTCATATCGAGATCTTTGAGATTTAGTTTATCATCGACGCCGAGATTAATCATTCTTTTATAAGATGAAAGTTTAAATTTCTTCTTGTAACATTGAATCTATCTTGAGCAAGGGGTTTTGTAAATATGTCAGCCCACTGATGATCAGTGTCTACAAATTTTATTTCTAAAATACCCTTCTGAACATAGTCTCTTATAAAATGATGCTTAATCTCAATGTGCTTTGCTCTAGAATGCAATATAGGATTTTTAGTAAGACATATGACAGATGTATTATCACAGAAGATAGGAATGTTACTCTCTTTTATCAAGTAGTCTTCAAGTTGATACTTCATCCACAGAAGTTGAGAACTGCAACTTCTCACGAGATGTATTCAAACCTGCCGTTGAGAGTGCTATTGTGCTTTGCCTTTGCTTGACCAAGACACAAGATTAGCTCCAAGGAATTGGCGGCCTCCACTTGTGCTCTTTCTTTCAATTCGATCTCCAGCAAAGTCAGCATCACACAAACCTGCTAATTTGTAATCTTTTGATTTCTTATAAAGCAAACCAAGATTAGTAGTTCCTTGCAAATATCTAAATATTCTTTTAACAAAGACTTAGGTGTGATTCTCTAGGATCCGATTGAAACCTAGCACACAGCAGACGAACATAATATCGAGTCTTGAAGCCGTAAGATAAAGTAGAGATCCAATCATGCCTCTGTATAGCTTCCGATCTACCTTCTTACCAATTTCATCTTTACTCGAGAGAGCGGTAGGATGCATAGGCGTGCTCATCGACTTGCAATCCAAAGATCTTGAATTTCTTCAATAATTCTTTGATGTATTTGCTTTGATGAATATAAATACCATCAACTGCATTACTTGATTTGTATTCCAAGGAAGAACTTCAATTCTCCCATCATGCTCATCTCAAATTCAGCTGCATAAGCTTAGAAAATTCTTTGCAAAGATTTTCATTAGTGGCTCAAAAATAATATCATCAACATATATTTGAACAAGTATGAAATGCTTGTTTGAGGTTTTTCTGAAAAGAGTAGTGTCAACTAAACCTCTTGTAAATCCATTTTCCATTAAAAAGGAACTTAGTCTATCATACCATGCTCTGGGAGCTTGCTTAAGACCATATAGTGCCTTTTAAGTTTAAAAACATGTTCAGAAATTCAATATCTTCAAAACCAGGAGGTTGTTTAACATAAACTTCTTGATTATAAAACCATTTAGAAAAGCACTTTTCACATCCATTTGATATAAAGTTATCTCATGATGTCCGCAAATGATAGTAAAATACGAATAGCTTCTAATCTTGCAACAGGTGCAAAGTTTCATGAAATCAATACCTTCTTCTTGTGAGTAGCCTTGAGCAACTAACCTTGCCTTATTTCTCACAACTTTACCGTCTTCATCAAGCTTATTTACGAATACCCATTTAGTACCAATAGCTTGCTTATCTTACAGTAGAGTGACTAGCTTCCAGACATCATTCCTTTGGAACTGATTTAACTCATCTTGCATAGCTAGAATACACCCTTCATCTTCCAAAGCTTGATCAATCGTCTTAGGTTCCATCTCAGAGAGAAGTGCAAAATCAGCATGCTCCTTGAAGGAGGATCTGGTTCGTACTTTGTCACTAGGTTCTCCTATGATTTGATCTTTTGGATGATTGGTTTTGTACTTCCAGCTTTTTCTTGCTTCAGCTTCCGCTTGAGTCGAATTCTTCGTCTTGTCACCACCGGATGATGAAGATGTATATTCACCGTCTGGCTTGTCACCGAGGTTTAAATCTGAAAATAACTTATCTAGCTCTGACATTGCAGTGTCAGGCTTCTTATCATCAAACTTGACATGAATGGACTCTTCAACTGTCAAAGTTTCTTTGTTGTATATTCTAAAAGCTTTAGATCTTTCAGAATATCCCAAAAAGATTCCTTTGTCAGCCTTGAAATCAAACTTACCAAGCTGATCTTTAGTATTCAGGATATAACAAATACAACCAAAAGGATGAAAGTAAGAAATGTTTGGTTTTCTTCCTTTCCACAATTCATAAGGAGTCTTATTCAAAATAGGTCTTATATAAATTCTATTTTGAATATAACAAGCTGTGTTTACTGCTTCTGCCCAAAAATGTTTTGCAATATCAGCTTCATTGATCATGGTCCTGGCCATTTCCTGGAGGGACCTATTTTTCCTTTCTACAACACCATTTTGTTGAGGTGTTCTAGGAGAGGAGAAATTGTGGGAGATGCCATTTTCTTCACAAAATTTTTGAAAGTTCTCATTTTCAAATTCTCCCCTATGATCACTTCTAATAGAGGAAATACAAATGGCTTTTTCATTTTGAACTGATTTGCAGAAAACAGTAAATACCTTATAAGACTCATCCTTGTGGGCAAGGAATTTAACCCATGTCCATCTAGTAAAATCATCCACAATGACTAAACCATATTTCTTTCCAGTTAAGGAGGCTGTCCTTGTGGGACCAAAAAGATCAAGATGTAAAAGTTCAAGTGGTCTAGAAGTTGAAACAACATTTTTTAAATGAAAGGAAGTTTTAACTTGTTTTCCTTTTTGACAAGCTTCACAAAGGGCATCAGATTTGTACTTAAGATTTGCCTTTAACAAGATTGTGCTTGTTTAATTTTGAGATTAATCTCAAGTTGGCATGACCCAATCTTTTGTGCCAAATCCATTGCTCATCTTCAACAGATATAAGACACTTGACATCTTGTTTTTCAAGTTCAGAAAGATCAACTTTATAAACATTTTGTTTCCTCTTTGCTGTAAAGAATATAGGTCCATCGTTTTTGCTTTTTACTAAACATCCAGTTTCTGTAAAGATGACTTCATAACCATTGTCACATAATTGACTTATGCTCAATAGAGTATGTTTCAGTCCTTCAACATATAAAACATTATCAATAGAAGGAAGAGAGCCTTTACCTATGCGACCAATTCCAACTATTTTACCTTTCTGGTTTCCTCCGAAACCAATGAATCCAGCTTCTCTAGGTCTTAGTTCTTGGAATATATGCTTTTCTCCCGTCATGTGACGCGAGCATCCACTGTCTAAGTACCAAGACTGGTGTGTTGACTTTGTTGCTAAGCATGTCTGCAACATAGACTATTTTATCTTTAGGTACCCATATCTTTTTGGGTCCTTTCTTGTTAGTTCTTGAAGGAGGCTTATCCTTCTTAGTTTTAAAAACATTACATGCACTTTTCAAATGACCAGATTTATTACAATAAGTACAATGTAAGCATTTACTATGGCTATGGGATTTATCAGATGCTGAATTATTTTCCAAAAGGGTTTCATCTGGTATATAGCCAAGACCATGAGTTGTCGTTTTACTGACACCCCAGATCATCGAAGCTTGCTTTCTTCGAGTTACACTCTCTGCAAGAAACTTTTGAAATGCTTGTTCATAGTCATTTGATTTGCGATTAGAATTACTGTAACTCTGAACTCTTAGCTTGAGAGCTCTCACCACGGTGGCTTGTTAGCTTCCAGACGCTGGTTATCAACCAGATGCTGATTTTCAGTTTTCAGCTTCTGGTTCTCTTCACTGAGTACAGAGTTTTCATTACGTAAGGAATGAAAATCTTGTGATAGTTTTAAAAATTTCTTTTTCAAGTTCTTATACTCAGTAGAGAGAGTGGCAGAGTCCTTAAGAAGATCATCAAAAGCAAGTTGAAGTTCAGAGTAGGAATCATATACTATTACCTCTTCAACATCTTCTTCTGACTCAATGTCAGTGTCTGCCATGAGGGCAATGTGAGCTTCTTCTTTATCTTCCTCAGAGGAGGATAAGTCAAGATCTTCCCATGTTGCCATGAGACCTTTCATCTTTTTCTTGAAGGAGCTTCTTGTGGGCTTTTCTTTAAGATTAGGACACTCGGATTTGAAATGTCCAGGCTTCTTACATTCATAGCAAATGACTTGGGCTTTGTGCTTGTCTTTGCTCTCCTTCTTGTCCTTTGAATCTTTCTTCTGAAACTTCCTTCTAAAGTTTCTTTTCTTCCACATTCTCTGGATCTTCTTAGATATGAATGCAAGCTCATCATCTGATCCATCAGAGTCTCCTTCTGAAGCTTCATCATCTGATTCTTCTTCTTCAACCTGAAAAGTCTTCTTGGTAGGTTCTTCTTCATTTAGCTCAAGTTCATGATCTTTTAGGGAACTCATAAGATCTTCAAGCCGAAGAACATTCAGATCTTTTGCTTCTTGAATAGCAGTGACTTTGGGTCTCCACTGCCTTGTCAAGCTTCTCAAAATCTTTCTCACATGATCAGGTGTGGTATAACTTTTTCCAAGGGCTTGCAACCCATGAACAAGTGTTTGGAATCTTCCAAACATAGTTTCAATGTTTTCTCCATCTTCCATTTTGAATAGTTCATATTGGCGAACCATCATGCTAGCCTTTGTTTCTCTTACTTGGGCAGAACCCTCATAAGACAACACAAGAGAATCTCAGATTTCTTTGGCAGTATCAAACTTGCCACATTTATCATATTCTCTTTCTGTCATAGCATAGATGAGAATAAATCTGGCCCTCTGGTTGGTTTGATATCTCTTTTTCTGATCATCAGACCAGTTTTCCCTTGATATTGCAACGCCAAGGGCATTAGCGGGAAGAATGTATCCGCTTTCAACTATATCCCACAAATCAAGACTTTGTGCCCCAAGGAATGCTTTCATCTTATCCTTCCAGTAATCAAATTTTTCTCCATTGAATAGAGGAGGACGGTTCATATGACCACCTTCAGTAGACATGTTCACAATATAGAATCTTTTCTCTTGACCTTTGTTAAGTGCTCAACCAAGAGGCCGAGCTCTGGTACCAACCGAACGTGAACACAAGAAGGGGTTGAATTGTGTTTACAAACTTTTCGTAAACTTTAAGTTAGAAACACTATAGAACACAAGTTTTTCAAAATTGTTTGTTTATCGGATCTTTGGGTATAACCTATTTGAAAAAGCAGTTTGATAAAACTTGTTTTTAACGTGACAAGATAAAAATGAATAGAAAGCGAAAGCAGAGACACATAAATTTATACTAGTTCACTACCAAACTGATAGCTACGTCTAGTCCCTTCGTTCCTCAAGGATTTTCACTATAATCAATCGATTACAATTTCCTCAAGAGTATTCTCTTTGTCACAACTTGACAATACTCTCAACTTCTCAAACGACTCAAGACAATCGAGCCTTTGAGGATCTGACCTTAACTAGGCCAAAATAACTTTTACAAAAGAGTTGAAATACGATTAAAAATAACTCTCACAGAGAAGATAAAAGATTAAGCTCAACTATAGAAAAACTTTCTTAAAGAAAGTGGCCTGACTGAGTTGATTCAGTAGTCCAGAGACTTAGCACGAGACTTGGTTGCTCACAGAAGCAGTGCTTGTTCTCAATAAATATTTCAGCAGAATTTCAGCAAGCTTTTTCACAGTATGTTCGTTCCTTCTTCAATAGATACCATGAGGTATATATAGGAGTTCCAAGGATATAACCGTTAAGGTAAAAATGGCTCCTTACCATTGAGTAAGGTAAATTCAAAATGCTGTCTCTTTCTTGCTTTGCAGAGAATATCCCAAAGAGTACATGTTACCGTTTTTGTACTACCTTGCTTGTACGATTTTTGTCTTGTAGTTAAAGGTTTCACCTTTGATACCTCGTACAACCATTTTAGCGCTCAAGATCAATTTTGAAATCCGTTCCAGAAACTTCTGAGAGGTAGAGCAGCAACGTGACTAACACGTGATTAGAAGTGAGGTTCAGAAGCTCGCTCAGAATCGGAAGTTCGGACGCTCGTTCAGAATCGGAAGTTCGGACGCTCGTTCAGAATCGGAAGTTCGGACGCTTGTAGCAATTGGATAAGCATAGAGTATAAAAAGGAAATTCCAGACGCTCACAAGGATGAGCCGGATGCTGACACATAGAATGAATCCTTCTCTTGAGAATTACTTTCTTCTTGCTTGAGTGGCTTAGAATATACGTATTATTAGTATCTGCACACTTCAAGAAATGTTAGAACATAAATTGTTCTCTTGTGAATACTTTGTTATCATCAAAATTAATGAGGGTCTAAACATCTCAATCGTTTAGGTTCCAACAATTAGTGTGAAGGTAATATCACTAGCTTAGGAAATCATTAACTCTTAAATTGTCTGATGTTTTGTTGCCTGCTGTTTTGCTACTGCCTCTACTGTTGCTCTTTGACACTAAATGCTAGTTTTGTTGCTGTTGTTGTGTTGCTTAGTTTAAAAATGCTGCTTGATTTTAATTTAATAGTGTTGTAAAGTGTTGCTTAGAAGTAAGTGTAGACCTTCTTGGATTTTATTTTATATGCGATCAGATTTTCTTTTTTGTTTAGAATTTAACTTTGTTTAGAATTTCTTTGTCAAACCTTCCGAAAATATACTGGTTTGAGATGGACCAGTGAGCTCAACTATATTGATTCACCAAACAAGAAAGAAGCATGTATTGCCTGAAACACACAACACTTAACCCTAACACAAATCAAGCACTAAGACCCAAACTTGATAAGAACTTGGCTGAAATCTGTGGCAAGTTTGAGGAGTTTGAGTGGTGACATTACTTGAGCCTTTGATCATCTTGTATAGTAATGAAGTTTGCCTTTCCAAAAAAATAAAAAAATAAAAAAAGTTTGAGTGGTGACATGCATACTCAATTTGATCCTATGTAAGATTGGGAGGGGGATTTTGTCTAATAATAACCGTTTGTGTATCTGTTTTGTAAATGGTCCTATCACCTCTGGTTCTTATTGCTAGTATCTATGTTCTTTAGGGAATAAATTTTGGTTAAAAAAAGAGAATGGTATGGAGAAGAAAAACCAACAAGATACAACCTTTTTTGTCAAAAAAAAATAAAGGATACAACCTTAAAACACTCACTTTAACAATAACATTTCTCAATTAGCTAAAGGAAATAAATTATAAGTTTTTTTTTTTAGCCGAAGTAAATTCTAAGTCAATTCATCAAAATATTAAATCTGAAACAAATCATATATGTAAAATCTACAAAAATCTAAAATCAATTGAAGGTTCTTATATTAGTAATCTAGGTATTCTTAAATAATTCTATCATAATTTAACTTTTACTAATGTTGTTGAACTATCAAGATAAGAACACTCACTTTTGCTTGCAATTCTTTGCCTTTCTTTTCAGCAAGCATTCCTGAAACAATAAACAATCAAAATGACATGTAAAATAGTAATGAGAAATATTGAACTTTCAAAGTAAGGATACTCACTTAAGTTGATATTTCATTTTCCTCATTAACAAGCATTTTCCAAAATTTTTGGTAAAGCATAAAACAACATATTGAAGAATAAATTAAAAATGCTTAACATTTGTAATTTTCAAAGTAAGCATACTCTTGTACTCATGGCCCATAAAATACTAGAGTCTAAAATCTCTAGAGTTCCCATCCAACCAAAGGAGTGATCGTTTATGTGCAATTTGTTTGTTGGAAATGCATTGGCCAGTAAAGAGAAGGGTTTGGAGGAGATGTAATAGAAGAATAGAAACGACTCATGGACCAGAAAATGAAACAAGTTAAATATAAAATGTACTGGAGGTTGACATGTCAGCATTTAAACTGAATTGGCAAACATGAAAGATATGTGTGTGAACATATCTTACATATGAATGAGTGATAGATTGATAGCGAAATACCAGTTTGTATGAAAGTTATTCCTGTTAGAATTTAATTTTGTTTAGAATTTAACACTGTTGCTTGATTTTTTTTGTTTAGACCTTCTTACCAAATAGAATTGAAGAGTGCTATTCTGCCTTGTCACTTTTGTTACTTGCTTTTCTCTGTGTATTCCACAAATAGAATTGAAGCCAATTTTGAGCATTAAAGTTCAGGTGGGTTGGGTGGGTAAATGCCTAGATGAAGTTATTTTATTCTATCTGATTTGATAAACTATCTTTTGGTATTTAAATTGTCTATGATATTGCTTAGTTTATTATATTTGTACTATTAATTTATAGCTTCATATTGATGTATTTTTCCATGTCCAAAGGAAATTCTTTTGATGTAATCTGCTGTGAAGAAAGTTCTTTTCATATTTGTGATGACTTTGGAGGAGGATTCTCTTGTAATTCGTTGGTTGATGAAGTTGGAGCTGCTCATGATATTTATTTTGCTGATTGTGATTCTGTTTATGACAATCATTTTTTCCTGTTGACCTCCTAAAACTGTGGGCTCTTGGAGGATTTTTAGGTGATTACTTTAGTTCTTTTGCTTTCAATTCTTGTATTGTTGAAGATGATCTTGTTGATGATTATTTAGTAGTAAAAGTTTGAGCAAGTTCTACTTCTTTCAATTCTTGTATCTGTGTGTGAATTTATTGTTTGGCTGGAAGCCTAAAAACTTTACTTAGTTCATTGACAATTTCACATGTTGTGAGGATTTTTTTACTTCTTTAGATGTAAAAAAGAAAGTTTAATTTGAGGCTTTTTGCAAGTCCCAAGTCAGTGTAATATGAAAAGCTTGAACATCAAATATGAAAAGCTTATATACACCTTGCTTACTAATCAGTTCATGTGTTTCCTTTAGTCTTACTAGAGTCATCCACCCATTTTGGTTGAATAAGTTTGGTTAATAGGGGTTCCTTGTTTAATGACATTTTTGATTGATAGAAGGAGTTCCATGTTTGAAAGTCAGGGTACCTTGATGCTTGAATAAGGATATAGTATAGACACATATATGTATTTATTTATATATACACTTTGTTTAATTATATTGCATGTGCTATGTATATAGATACATATATAGACATGTCATCAGGAGGACAAGACCCATCACCACCCACTGGTGATAAAGGGAAGCAACAAGTTATTAGTACTAATCGTCGTCGCAAGCCAAGGCCTCGCATCAATACATGCGATGATAATTATGTGCCTATACCGTGTACCCAGAGTGATCTACCTATTCAAACCACTGACACTTGTGTGCCTATAGCGTCTACCCAAAGTGATCCACCTATTCAACCCACTGGCACTAGTACCTTTGCCCCTGGTACTAGTAGTTCTGCTATCCCTGAGACGATACGCCCCACACTACTGACCCAATTTCAGGAGGTAATACCACTCGTTCAACTTCACTGTCAGATGGAGAGGATAGCATCGACATTGATGAGTTGCAGGATGATTACGTTGAGGAGGAATGTTTGCGTGACGGTCGAGTCATTATCAGACCCGTTGGGGACTCGTAAGTATTAATTACTTTTATTAATTATTTGAATTTATTAATTTTCATTGATTAACATGTTTTTATCTGTTAAGGTTTCTTCCTTCAAAACCGGCTTCTAAGGCAATCACCGCTGTTATCAAGGAGAAGTATCAACAACCCTGGACCACATGGAAGGAAATTAAAAGTGACAAGAATGATAAAGCCATGATGTTTAATGCTTTCAAAGTAAGTTGCAAATTATTATTTCATGCATATGTATTATTTCATTCATATGTTATTTTAAATTTTAATTATGCTTATTTATTAACCAATTTATTTTTGTTATATGATACAGGGCAAATGTACTTGGGATAAAGAGCACGAGGCACATGTGGAGAGAAACTTTCATCGTAGAGCTGGAGCCCGCCTCGCTGACATGTTTAGGGACGCCCGCCAAAAGGGCAAACGTCCTAAATGGATAGGAGTTAATATTTGGGAGGTGTTGTGTCAGCATTGGAGGGGCGACAAATGGCAGAAAACTTCGGAGGTGGCAAAGAAAAATAGGGCATCTGAGAAAGGTGGTAGTCTACACACAGGAGGATCTATCAATACCGCACAGATACGGGAGCGCATGGTACACACACGAGTTACTTTTATATAATTTAAACTTAATTCGTTACCATTGATTTTAATTACATGTTACTACTATGTCTCCTTAATATTGTAGGAGAGGTCCTTAAAGCGACCAGTGGCATTACACGAGTTGCATCGCCATGTCCATATTCGGAAGTTTGATAATGACTTTGTTGATGAGCGGTCGAGGATGACTCATGTAATAATTTTATATTTACCTATTTAGTTTAATTCTCATGTTTTTGTAATTAATTTTGATTTATTTATTTATTATGCATATCAGGAGAAGTTTGAGAACCAGATGACTTAGTATCGGTCTCAGACTCAGTCTATTACCCCAGAGGAGGAGAGTCGTGTTCAGCTAAGTAAATGGGTGGATGTTGTTGGTGGAAAGTACAAGGGTCGAGTGTATGGTGCTGGGGTCCTTTCTTCGTGCTACAAGGAAGGGGCCTCTCACCTCGATGCTACCACTTCTTCTAACACCAGTACTGGACGCTCTCACACTGATGATCTGGTGTGGAGGGTGGCTACTGCAGAGCGTGAGGCACTTGAGGCTAAAAAGGTGCAGGTGGAATTGCAGTCAAATGTTGATCAGATGGCTGAGCAGCAGAGTCAGTTGCAGAGACAGTTGTTAGCATTAGTGCAGCAGGCTAGGCCACCGCCACCTCCCCAACAACACTATTACATGCCATCGCAGCCTCAGTACTATCAATCCCAGATAATGGCATCAACACCTCAGTACTACCGGCCTTAGCCGCCTATGCCTATGCCTCAGCCGCCTATGCCTCAGCCACAGCCAGGCCAGCAGGACATCGGGCCAGATGATATGGCTTTTTTTCAAGGCATGATGAAAAATTTATAGCCATACGGTCAACAGCCACGAGATAGTGATGGTGGTGGTCACGAGGACAATGATTATTATGATGGGTCACCATGATGATTATATATGATGTATGTATTGAATATTATTTGCGGATTTTATGTATGTTTTTATCGGATTTATTTGAGGAGTTTATTTATATTTTTATCGAATTATTATGTATCTTTTATTATATATATTAATAACAAATTAATAATAATTATAAAATTATAATTAGAATTATCAATATAATTAATATTAAATAATTATATATAAAAAAATATAACCAGAATGCCACATATTTTTATCGAATTATTATGTATCTTTTATTATATATATTAATAACAAATTAATAATAATTACAAAATTATGATTATAATTATCAATATAATTAATATTAAATAATTATATATAAAAAAATATAACCAGAATGCCACAGAATGAGGAACAAAAAAAATGGAAATTACCTACGGATTTTTCCGTCGGTAATTTGGTAATTTACCTACGGACTTTGCCGTCGATAACTTACCTACGGAATTTTCCGTCGGTAACAGTTACCGACTGGGGATTAACCGGCGGAAATGTGTCCGTCGGAAATCCATCGGAAATAACATATTTCCTATGGATTTTCGCTCCTTACCTACGGATTTTGACCGTAGGTAATCTATGAATTTCTTGTAATGTTTGAGTCTCAAATTCAGAAAAAGCCTAGTCTGCATCCAGACCAGCAATGTAGAATTACACCAGTTAGAGATACTCTGGAGAGACCCATGAGTGAGAATCTAGGGTTTAATAATGTCCTAGAGAGTTTTGAAGTCTTTGGAAGTGTAGTTATATAATTTTAGAACACCGGGATAAAATATTATTATATTATTTGATACCGTCTTTTCCTATACGAGGAGTAACGTGGGCGAACCCCTAGACTAGTTAGAACCGAGAACCCTATTTTTGACCTTAAGACTCAACTAAATAAGTCAATAGTCTCCTAGGAGTCTGAAGTGAACAGAAGATTTGACAAAAAACCAGAATCGCAATATGTCAAATAGTGTAAGACCTACACCAACTCCTACAATGTTTCAACCTCAAGAAACATTTCAATTAAATATGATTAGTGGTTTGGAGTCATACTTAGTCACTTGGAAAAGTTTGGTGAAATCCTGGCATTATTTAGACTTGAGTGCACGCTATTCAAGATAGAGCGTAGACGCCCGGGCACCTAGATCTTGGGCCAGGTGGAGCATACTTAGGATAAGATCATGGACTTCAAAATTTTGTCCAAATCCATTAAGTTGTAGTTTTGTCCTATATGCCATAAAGTAACATTCACTAAAACAACACAAACTTTCTCTTACACCATTTGTTCTTTCTATGCATGTCTAAATTTAGGTACGAATAAGTCAAGTCATTTCTCCCCTTTTTTTACCCCTTGGCAACTAAAATTAAGCTTGAAGAACAACTTGGAAGTTCAAAATTTTCTAAACCTAATTCTAAGCCTATAAATACCATATTTAGCACTTCATTTTCGCACTTTGTGTGCTTGGATTCAAGAGCTTCATTTACTCTCTTCTTCTTTTCCTCCTCTTGGCCGAAACCTCTCCCCCTCTTTACACTCTCTATTTATCTTCCAAATCTTGAAGAGAAATAGTGTATCTAACCTATTTTAATACTTCATTCTCCTTAAAGACTCAAGTTGTGACACTAGCTTTTCTCCTCCTAATTTTTGCAAGAATTAAAAAGTAAGTGAAGGAACCATTTTTCATCTTCCTTTATCATCTTAAAGCCCACAGTTTGAGCCATTATTACAGTTAGGAGAACACACTTTTGATTCTTTCTTGCGGGTACTTTTGTGCCTTGAGTAGAATATTGAAGTTATTAGCTTTACTTGTGATTAAGAAAAGAGACATCTTGGAAGCTTGGTGAAGGGATTTTTCGTGAGTCTTCAAGAGGTAAGGGGTGACTTCTCTAATGAGTTTGATGGTCCATAAGTTGTTTGTTGTGGTGGATGAAACTTTTTGTGAGTTTGATCATTTTGTGATGTGAAAATATAACTTTTGTTGATTATGTTTGTCTTAAACTTTGTTTGAGCATAAACTTTATATTTTGAGCTATGAAAATATATACATATTTTACGTATGATGATGTTGTGTTGATGAATGTGCTTATGTATTGGATTGATTTATGTTTTATACAAGCATGAATTATTTTTGACGTTGAGAAAGATACTACAGGTTTGATGATTTGGTGTTTCAAATTGTAATCAAGAATAAAATATGCTTAAGATACTAGAGACGTAGCCTTTTGAGTTTTGAAAAAGGTTTGGGACTAAAAGAGATATTTTTATAAGTTAAGCATTTTGAATAATGCTTTATAAAACTTAGGCTAGTGAGTGAATATGAGGAAAAATTGTGGAAGTTCAAAAAGTGTTGGTTCTAGCTTTCTAAAAAGGGAACGAGATTTTAGAAATTTTGATTCTTCAAAGAAAAGACATTTTTGCAAAAGTTTTAACTTGAGTTTGTACTCTTTTTGTAACATCCCGTCTAATTTAATTATTTAGGACAATTAATTTAGGTTTTATTATATTCTAAATTGATGGTAGATTAATTAAATTAGGTGTTATAGATAATTAAAGGGGTGTGAAAAGAAATGACAAAGTGATAATTTAGGCAAAAGGAAGGGTATATAGGTAAACTTACATTAAGAATTAAGGACAAGAAAGAAAAAGAAGAGAAAAAGGGATTAGGATCTACCATTGTTCTCCCTCATTCCTCTAAACTCCCTCACGAGTTGTTCCCTCTCTCACTCTCCCTCTCTTTTATTTTCTGGTTCGAAGGAAAGGGGAAGAAAAAGGGGGCTTAGGGTTTCATGAAATTTTAGAGAGAAAGAGTGAAATTTGTGAGGGTTTTCTTCGATCCTTGACTTGAGAAGAACATTGGGGCTGAGTTTGGGACATTTGAGTGATGATTTGAAGAACCCTAAGTGGAGGAGAAGAGGAATCCGAATTTGAAGAAGAAGGGAAGGAGAAGACCAAGGTCTCACACCTCATAGCTCAAGCTCTTGGGAGTATTGTGAGTTCTTCATCCCTTAGGTGGTAGACAACCATAAGACCCCCATTAGGGTTTTTCTTTCTCCTTACTTGCATGTTTTTATGATGCTTAGTTGAGGGATTGATGATGGTCATATGATGGGAAATGGTTTGTGAATCAGTGATTATGGTTTGATAAGTTCGTGATGTTTGAAGCATGTTTGTATTCATGATTCTCATGTTAGATTATTTGATTCTTCAATGTTACCATGTTTGATGCTTGATTTAGTGTCATAATATGATTAGTAATGGTTTGGATGAGTAGAAATTGCGATATTTTAGTGGGATTAGTTAAGGGTTGGGTGTTGTCCCCATCTCCCCACAAACGTATGTGTGACGTTTTGCCCATTGTGTGCTCTACAGAGCTCCAATTAGG
Source organism: Calophaca sinica (assembly GCA_037113605.1). Lineage (NCBI taxonomy): Eukaryota > Viridiplantae > Streptophyta > Magnoliopsida > Fabales > Fabaceae > Calophaca > Calophaca sinica. The sequence continues at coordinate 31,978,772 of CM073731.1, forward strand.
ATGAGGTTTTGTTCATGATAAACTAGACTCAAAGTGCTTCACAATGAGCATAAGAATCACTTAAAAAGGTTAAAAATTGAGTTAGATATTGAAGTTACAAGTTGAGGGACAATCGTTGTTCCGTTTTTTGACATCAGTGTGTTGTTTTGTAAAAATGCACTAATTGGAGGATTAAGTTCTAAAATAAAAATTAGATTCAGAAACTATACATCCTAAGCTTTCCAATGGGTGGTCATTTGCCCAATTCTGACTTCGTTTGGTATTTTAATAAAATTCCCGAAGTTGGCATTCTTCTGCAGAATTCTGCAGGTGTGAGCGTGAAGCACACCCCAAGCGCATCCCAAGCGCACAGAAACAGAACCACACGGTTCTGGTGCACGCGTAAAGCACATCCCAAGCGCGCCAGTTTATACAAAAATGTGTTTTTCACATTTTAAGGGCTTCTAAGGCCATGAATACTTGACTTTAGGTGTTCTAAAACCTATAGAAATAAGGTTGCCTATGCATGCTTAAGTATGATTAATGGTTGCTTATGTATGACTAAGATTATATGAATTGAGGGTCGAGAAATATGCATTTATGCAGAAAATTTTGCACATGCTCACGGGGCAGGATGCTGTAGTATCGCAGCAGAGCATTCTGTGCTCCCTCCAGGATGTTGCAGCATTGCAGTGAAGCATTCTCTGCTCCATCGTCGGGCGCTTCACTGAGCGAGCTGCTGCTGTTTCTTTTTTTTTTCTCTTCTAATTCATTTCTATGGATTTGAATACTCATTATATCTTACATAAGTATGATTGATCTGTGACTAAGTTTGATTATGAATGGGGTGCTATTACTTGCATATTTATGACTTTGCTTCGATGCATTGTTTATGTAAAGAGTTATGATGCGACATCAAATGAAAGTGAATGGCTTTATGTTTGATGCAATTGGAATTGCTTTATGTTTGATGAAAGTGAATGGCTTTATGTTCGATGCAATTGGAATTGCTTTATGTTTGATGAAAGTGAATGACTTTATGTTTGATGCAATTGGAATTGCTTATTGTTTTTGGGATGTTTGTCGGTCCGGTATTTCACGACCGGCGAAAAACCTACCGTACAATGTCTGAATTGCAATTCGGCGACGGGGGCCTTCTTGGTAGTATGCATTACTCTCAATGGGTCTCAATTTCAATTAGGCCAAGTGGGTACATCCATGGATTCATTGATGCCTGTATTGTGATTAATGCTTTGTGTTTAACTGTGGTTATCCGTAAGTGTACTTAGCCCAAAGGAAACTAAGGCGTCAGTCCCTCTTGCGATCTTAACTCAGTTGCAATTGAGCCAATGGGGTACTTCTGAGGATTTCTTAAGAATTATGTTTGTATTGTAAGCAATATTTTATGATCAACCTATGATATCATTTGTTTAAGGTTGGCGGTGTAGACTTTCTTGGTAGTTCTCATTACTCTATATGGGACCCAATTTCAATTGAGCCAAGAGGGTATATTATGGATTTTGCTTTAAATCATTACGATTATGCTTATCAAGGAATTGTTTGGAAATGGATATAGCTTGCTTGATTTGTTTTGATTTCTATTACCAGTATTACGTTCAGGATTATCATGGATTCTGTAAGGGGTCATTATGAGTTATAATTGTTTAATAAGTAAAGCTCTATGTTGAATTACGATATTATGTTATTGGGAATAGCGTTCGTGAGGGGTCCGAGGAGGACTCACTGAGATTTTATCTTACCCCGTTTCTTTTATTTTTAGTGGCAAGTACTTGTTGAAGATGGTGTAACGTTATTGGGACGCTTCACTTTTGGTCAGTGACAGAAGATGTCAAATCATGGTATAGCTGGATCATGAGTCGAGTCTTTATTTAATTGGTCTTAAATATTTAGGTTAAGTCCAAATGATGTTTGGGAATACGATATAATAATTGCTTTAGTTTTATTTTCTTAATGTAAAGGGTTGTATTAATTAAAAGTAAGTTACGCATCTTTAAAACTCTGATATAGGTAAGCTAAATTCAGTTGTATTAAAATGTATAGTTGATAAATGTATTTGGTATCAAATTTGTTATGATATCTTATATATTCAAAGATTCTTATTTTCCAAGTTATTGTATTTCAAAGGATTTGTTTTCTATTGTTTCTTTCGAAAAGCGAAATTTTTTCCATGTTTTACTTTAATTCTACTTGATCAGTAAGTAATTCCCGGATTAGAGTCGGGGCGTTACACTTTTATACTTGTTTTCAAGATGAAAGCTTTTCTTACATGTTTTAAAAGTACAAATCTTTTAAAAATGTTTAAAAAAAATGTATTTTTGGAAATGATTTTCAAGGTCGGATTTTGAATGAAATGTTTTTATTTTAAGAAATTTTGTAAGGTGCTTTTGAAAAATGACTTCCCTTAAGATACTTTTAGAAAATGATTTTGATACGAAAACCCTAAAGGACAACATTTGTATCTTATGTGCCTTAGAGAAGTGGGACATCAAGAATAGACAACTTGATGGAGACGAAAGATGTGGGCTTTATGTCCTAAACTCGAAATTGGCTACATGTTTTTTGATGGAATGGGATGAGGGGACATTACGTCCTAAATGTTGAGTCTGGCTTTATGCCTTGAATAAACTAAAAGAAAACATAAACGATTGTGTTGCATATTGCATTGGCTATGCCATGTAAAGAGCAAAACAACCCATTCTGGGTTGAGAATAGGTCCAGTTAGGCCATGAGGCCTTCAGGGGGTTTGTGTGTTTCAAACTCCTATTCATGGCCACTAGGCAGTAGGTAGCACCTCTGAGTCGGGGAAATCATATTCCCGACATGATGAACCTAACTGTGTTGGGCTATTTAGAATACGGTGGATCAGACGAGCTTTAATAGTTGGAGTTTGAACCTAAATTAAGAGGTTGACACATTATAGACAACTATGTTATAGTGCTGCCACAACCTTACGCTCATTGAAGGGAAGTTAGGAATCTCCATGGAGTAAGAGTTAGAAAGGTATTTTGAAGTCTCATGCATCTATGGTATGTATTGAAAATGTTAGGGGTGTGATTATGGCGTTGTGCTTCATGTCTTCATTTTCTCTATGGATACTTAAATGTTATATTTGTATTAAATATTCAAATAGTATTTATTATTTTGGTCGCGCTTGTGCGACCGTCGTGATAAAACTTACATGACAATATTTCTCACCCTTTCTCTATCTATTTCTTCTTCTTATGTACTTCGTATGGGATATGTGGATTAGTTAGACGACTGTTTAGTCGACCTATGAGTTCCTTTGGGATTTTCTACGTTGAGCCAGACAAATGGACTGTGAACCTTAGAGACAGAATCATCACTTAATATGTAGACCTTGTCATGGTCACCCGCCATGGAGACACCTATACTTTCTCATATACGATACCAACTAGTTAACCTTCGATTTCTCAAAGGCGTGACATGTTCTACCACTCAGGATTAGACATCATTCTTACAAACGGGATGAAGGAGATATCTGCACTGCATCTAGATGTTGATTGTCGGTTGGGAGTTTTCATGGTCCAGGCTGAGGACATAAAGTAGTAGGTATTATGTCTAGTATGCGCTAACTCAACTCATTGACATGACACATCTTTTACTTGTCACATCCTACAAGTTATGTACTAAATGCCTATTGGTACAAGTAGTAATGAACTTGATTTTCCTTAACCAAGATATGAAATTCGAGTCTTATGAATGGAAAAAATAACTACCAGACGAACTTTACCTTCTTGTATGGGTTCACTCATTTCAAATTACACCGACATCTAAAAAAACTACAAGTTATGCATGTTGATGAGAAATTAATGGCTAAATTATACTTTTAATCTCTTATTTTTATTTTAGGTTTCAGTTTTATTCCTCATTTATTGTTTGTTCCGAATTGGTTCCTTACATTGCAAGCGTTATACCAACATAGTCCTTTTGTTACTCACGTCGTTAATGTTAGCTTACTTGTTAACTGATGATCTGACAACTAAGTCAACACATAGGAGGACCAAGTTGAAACCAAATAATAAGATAAATGACCAAATCGAGTTCTTTATTCTTTTTATCCAAATTGATGATCCATGTTTTTTGGTTTTTTTTGGCAAGGGTCTTCTTCCTTGAATCGGTATTCAGTTTCATATCTAAGCTCTTTGTATTTTCATTATTTAATTGGAACAAGAAGTTGGAATAGTGGATTCACATCTTTTGTCGATGTCTGTTCTACATCTACACAATCTTTGGATATCAATGCAAAAAACCCAAAAGGGGAGGAACTCTCCGTTAGAGGTGGTTGTGTTGGCCACCATTGGTGGCGCACGAAAGGGGAGATGGGGCGACCTCTTGCCACGAGAGAGGGACGAGAAGGACAAAGGCGAGAAAGCAGGAGAGAGAGAGAGAGAGAAAGATGGAGTCTGAGAGATGGAGAGAAGGAAGGGTTGATTGAGAAACGGTCATCGGCAACAAAGTTGACAGAGGCCGCAATTACGACGACAATGGTCTCTAGTTGTGGTGGCAACGAGGCTTCCTACCACCTATTTTAGCTCTTTTGTTTTCCCCCTTCTTGTCTCCTTTTTATTCTTTCATCTATTCTCTATTTTGCTGATGCTTTTTTGTTCTTACTAGGTGTTCCATTTTTTCGCTAGTACCGATTTTGTTTTGTTTTTATTTTGTTGATGCCTTTTGCTATGAGATTGCTGATATTTAATTTGTTTTGTCTTGCTATAGTTTGTTGGTTCTTTTGTCTTGCTATAGTTTGTTGGTTCTTGAGAAAGGGGGAACAAACTTTAGTATTGGTAGTGGAAGATGGTTAGAAGCACTTGAAGACTGGGCAAAGATAGTCTGAGGTCATTATAATTGTAAAAACATATAAATCTTAGGTCATCTATTTGGGGAAGAATGAGAAAGAACTCAATGTGGTCTTTTATCTTGTTATTTGGTTTCAATTTGGTCCTCACATGTTGACTCACCTCCAGATAACCATTTAACGGTCACGTAAGCTAACATTAACAGCGTTAGTAGTGGCAAGACCACTTTGTTATAACGTTTGTAACGCAAATAACTAGTTCAGAACAAATAATAAATGAAAGAACAAAATGAAACTTTTTATTTTTGTGAAAGAAAGGGGCTAAGGCCCCAAGAACACACAGCTTAAACCCACGAGTTCTCACCCATCAGCAAACAAAACAAGAGATGGGGAATGGGGAATAACATCATAGATTTTACGAGGAGTGGAAATCAAAGAGCTCTCCATAGCCAATATGTTCGTTGGTTGATTAACTTCTCGAATACCATGCTTCCAACGAATTTTCGTCGGAAGGATAACCATACTCTGGATACAAATTGAAACTTAAAATAAAGATAAAAGTATGATTTAACTAAAATTAATATATACAACTTCGTGAATTGATTCATTTAATTCGTCCTTTTTTAAGCATTAAGTTTTGCGAAAAAACGTTTTATTGAATTTTCGTCATCGTATGTATTCCAGTGTTATTAAATCGGCTTGGACCAGCCGGTCGAACCGGTCCGACCGGGAACCGGCTATGTGGCCAGTCCTAGCATCACGTCGGATCGGTTATGCATCCTGCCCGGTACAAGCCGGTATAACTAGGCTGAGTTTTTAAAAAATCGGTGACCCGAACACATGTTAAACCGGCCGAGTCATATGCGTTTTTAAGAAGAAGAGAAAAATTAGAGAAGATCGGAGAAGAAGCAATCACGCACATCAGTATTCAAGTGAAAAAACGATAGATCTGAAACAAAGAATGGCAAAAATGTGACAAAATACTCTAGTGAGGAGTTCTATGATGTTCATATACAGAGGTTAAAGAGAGAAGAAAGACAAGATAAAAGAATAGAAGGAAAGAATTCTGACCCCAAAAAAAAAAGAATAGAAGGGAAGAAGGGATGTTCAGTGGAGGAAGAGAATGAGAAAGATGAGCGCCACAACTTTTCTTCTAAGGAGGGAAACAAATAACATATTGCTTTAGGGTTTCTTTGTGTTGACATAATGGGCTTGTGTTAGCCCAATACAAGTTGGGTTTTTATTATTAAAAGAAAGAAGCAGTAATAATAGCTTATAAACAATGTCCTCTCATAAAAGTTGTCACGCCACTAATGTATGATATTTTATATTTTTTGAAATACAAAATTTATATATTTCATAAATTTTTTTGTATTTTTTAATGGTGAATAGGTCATGCGGTTCAACTAATAATCTACCGATCTGACCAGTAATTTATTGACCCACCGAATCGATGATCGGTTCGGGTTTAATAACATTGATGTATTCACGGATTCAATTAGTTTTGCGAAAAACACGTTTTATTGAATTTTCGTCATTGTATGTACAACTGTACTACCATTGGAAAAATAATTATTTTTTTAGTTTGAAATGTTAAACGAGGATAAGCAGCCATAATTTGTTTAAATTAAATAGTAAATAAATTTCCCAATTGGATAAAACGTAAAACGAATACAACGATAACAAGGGGGAAAAGGTAGAAGGTAGTTGTACAGAGACGCAGGCAGGATGCGTTGGCGTTAGGGGGTGGAGCCCACTGGCGGTTCAGCAACATGCGGTGCCGGCTCAGGACCTCGTCCTCAATCGGTCCACTACGCTTCTGGGAAATTTCTTCGCCTCTCACCCCGACCTTTTGGAGCTCTTTCAATCTTTGTACCTTTCAACACGTCATGCTATTGCTTCTTACAACTATCGGTAATTTTCTCCTCCTCTTTAAAACTAACTTCTCCTTTCCCTATTTTATTTTTCCTTACCGTAATCTCAGCATTTGGCTTCACTAACATTTTAAGTAATTGAAAATTTAAGAAACCGTTTCCATTTCCTTTCTGTTTTGTTCACAGCCTGATTAGGTCTCCGATCATCGGCGATCTCCTTCTGCTTCTCGTCTCGCGATCGATCACCGGGTGTGGTTTAGGGCACCGCTTTCACCATGTCCATGTCGGATTCCGATTCCTCTTCTTATGGCGGCGAATACAAAAACCTCAAACAAGTTAGCCGTGAGCGTAAGTCCCTTTCCCTTTTATTATTCTCATTATTGAACCTTTTTCTGTTTACTTCTCTTTTTCGCTTCCTGTTGTTAGTGAATGCTAAATAGTGTTTGCTCATGGTTGGTTTCCAAATTCTGCCGTTTTCTTCACTCTGTCATTCGTTACACATTGGTTCTGATCTCAGTGAGCACAAATATAATTTGTGTTTGACGCGTTATTTTTTGTTCGGGTTCGGAGTTTTGTCAGCTAAACGACAAAGCACGTGAAAGCGAGTTATATGCTAGTGTCTTGAAATGCGAAGCTTGCCGGCAGTGGCACTGTCGGCGGTAATGCTAAACGACGGATTCAATTGCTTTAAGGAGAACTATGCAAAAATTTTACGTGATGGGAATTCGAATCTTCTAGTCCCGGATCAAAGGAATATGTGAGATTGAGTATTTTCCGTTTTCTAGTTTGGGGATTAAAAATTGCTCCCTTTTTCCACCGATGAATTGTCTCCTGACCCAATTTGCAAGAAGTGAGGTTAATTCTAGTCTGTTGGATACGATGTTCTGCTTTGCTGATTGGAGAAATTGTCGGAGGATATTGCAATCGATATGTTTAAGAATTAGACAGTGCGTTAGACTATTAGTAGGTCCCTGGAAATATGGCCGATACTTTTAACAGAAATGATCTCTGAGATTTCTGCTGTTATGATGTTAAATATGGGAACCGTTTGCAGATTGTATATTTGAGGAATTTTACCATCTTTTTGAAGCTCCAATTTTTCGGAAACCTTATTGGCTGCATGATCCTGGATTGCTTTGCTTGACTCTATTATTTGCCCATATTCCTCAGTGGAATTAGAATTTGGACTTTAGATTCCTTTGGGTTGTACACTTGGAAGCACAATCCTGGATCATAAGTCTATTGCCCACTTTCTTTATTCGTGTTATTGTTAGTCTCCTTCGGAAGTCCAACCCCTCACCCACCCCAATGAAGGTTTTTCGTTTGGACTTCACAACTTAATATGTTTAATACTAAAAAATGTTTAGTTGGACTTGGATCTGTTGATTGAGTTCGGAGCACTTCCTGAAATGAAAAAAGGCTGTAAACACAACTAACAAGGCGTTTTGTGTAGTTCATGTGTCTTTCAAAGTTGGATCTTCTTTTTGAGCATCTCACTTTTGTTATCCTCTAACGGTATTTCTACTTTTGTCTTCCACAAAGAAAGAAGGAAATTTACAATATGAATGAAATCACTCCAAATAATTTTCATAGTTCTTCAAAGAGTCGAGAGGCCATTCATTACTGTATATGCCGCATGATTTCTTTTTTTCAACTGATTTAAGCATGTTTTGAATAGTTGAAGTGGATAATTCCTTCACAAGGTTTACTTCTTTTTGCATTCTACTTTTCTTCCTTTTAACATTTTAATACTGAATTGCTTAGCCATAACCAATTGCGTCCTGATCTGATAATCTCATTTAACTTCGTATTTTGAAATTTTCTCCAGGATTATTACATGAAATGCTTAGGTCAGCGAAAACAGGGGATTCGAAATCTACATGGAAGGTATAAGATGCCATTTGTTGAATGAGTTTTGCCTCATTTATTTGAGCTTCTCCATAAATACAGATGGATCTACCCTTCTGTCCTAGCTTCAGTTTGTAGTTTCATTCTAGGAATCTTTAGAAAAAAAATATCATTTTGTGGTGATGATGATTGGACATAGGACAGATTTAGCAAATCTTTTCAATATTCTCCTTTTCAGTAAAATAGTCAATTGGCTGAATCACGTGTCTGAAATCTATATTTTTATTATTGGATCTATGGATGCAATGCGCTGCAGGTCACAGGTAGTCAGCAACTAGGCATAGTTCCAAATGGGATCATTGTGGAAAATTTATCAGTTTTCTCTATATGTCCGTACTAAGATAAACTATTAAGCCGACAAAGTTTGTTGCATATGTTTCTGACTTTTTAAACCTTGCAAAAGGGATAAATGAGAGAGATTACTAATATTAACCTTTGTGAATCTTGTTTTAAACAATTTAAGAAGTATAGTATGGCATTGGGTAATTTATGTGGATGAACTCTTTTATTTTCTTCATTGCTTCTATGGAGTAAAAAAATAAATTCCTTTTTGGTACAACCAAATAGCCTAGAGTTCAATCCTTGTTGTCCCCATTCTTCTAATAGAGGGTGGGCCTGTGCATTGTCTATGCTTCAAGCCCTGAGGGCTCTTGTATGATGGGATATGTTAGATATAAAAACGATTCACCAGTCTTCACCTAACTGCTTACGCTTTTGGAATTGCTTGGTTCTTGACAAAGAGGATGCTTTTTACTCCATACACACATACATTCATTTCTTTTTCAAGAAACCTGCTTAGTCTTGGAAAACTATTAAAGGCATGATACTTCGATTGTTTATCATCTTGTATTGGTGCATGGGTTGCTTGCCTGCAGGTACTAATAATGGACAAACTTACTGTAAAGATAATGTCTCACTCTTGCAAGATGGCAGATATCACTGATGAGGGTGTTTCATGTAAGAATCACAAGATGGATTTTCAAGTAGTCATTTTTCTTCTATCCACATCCAGTAAAAGACTTTCCATTATTTTTCTTTGATTTGGGTTTTATGCCATGCTTATTGACTTCTTCTCTGATATTCAAACGTAAAAGGGAACTAATTTATACTCCAAGAATTGCAATCTGAATATACACTACTCAAGATGTTTAAAGCCTGTCAAGTGTGCTCAATTTTGTACGTGTTAATTCATTGTTTAATTCATTGTTTCTAAAACTGTTAAAAATAAACAAACTAAAATTAAGTACCCTCCTTTTGTCTTCCCTTTACCACAACTAAAAATTAAAAGAAAAAATCTACCCAATAAAAATGTTGAGAAAAATGAAAAATCTTGTTTCTGTTGATATGTTCTAGCTTGATGCAGCTGAAGGATTTTTAGTGGAGTAATTTTGGTGAGAAAGGTGGTGAAGTAGTCAATACTAATAGATAAGAAGGTGATTAGATGTTCTTGCATCTGCCTTGAGAAAAAATAGTCTTACAAATGAACGAAGGCGATTTCATTTTACTCTGTTTGACTTTGCATACTATCAATCCTACTTATATGGCATTTGAACTCTGGGAGAATTCTGGCTTCTCACTAAAAGGGCAACTTGGTGTTGTAAAGCTCCTACCGTGACGGGTCCAGAGAAGAGTTGGATCCATTGTGTGTCTATTATAGGCTATTATAGACAATCTTACCTTGCATTTGTAAGAAGATGATTTCAATACTCGAATCTGTGACCTTTTAGTCACATGGTGGCAATACTAACTGTTGCGCCAAGGCTCCCCTTCTGATTCTCTCTTACTAATTGCTTATATAGTTATATTGACATTCATAACTTAGAAGTCTTGGATTGATAGAACGTAACTCAGAACTTGGACTAATAATTATCCTCACACTATTGTCTTTAAGTAACAACCAATTGTACCGTAAATTCTAGGGATTTGGCTCCTCTAAAGCGAGTAGAGGGTAAAGTGAGAAAATCAAGGGTTGTTATTTTAACAAACCCATGATTTGTTATGATATACCTGTAATATCAACCATTAATTTATTCATCAATGGTTGATATTACTTACTTTAGACTCTAAAATAAGCTACTCACTTTAAAGGAGCCAGATCCAAATTCTAGAGAACTGGTTTCTTTTCTTTTTTTCTTTTTTTTTTTGTTTTTAAATTTATTGGAAGGGGGACTTGGTGCAACAGTTAGAGTTGTTGTCGTGTGACTAAAAGGTCATAGGTTAAGTCATGAAATCAGTCTTTTATAAATGCATGGTAAGACAGATAGATCCACAATGGATTCAACCCTTCCCTAGACTGCACATGGGGAGAGCTTTGTGGTACTAGGTTGCTATGTTGGAATTATTAGTGAGAATGTAATAGAAATGAAAGACGTGAAATAAAATGGAAAGGAAATAAATGGAATTTGAAAAGATTTGCCATCCCTATGTTTAGATCATTACTGATTAACCTTAATTAGACAAGAAAGGAGAAAGTAAAGAGTTGTAATTGCGAAGCTTCTATATAACCCTTATTAAACATGGAATTAACTATATTTACAGGGTAGTGAATGCCAATTTTTAAGATAAAAGCAAGGCCATTCCCGGCATTACACCCCAACTTAGAGGGCAACAAAAAGTGAAGTTTGATATATTCTCTATTTCCATTCCCCATCATAAATATTTTAACTTCAAAGAAGGGGAATATTCCCTCACATCCTTTCTTCTTCCGTCTGGCGTTAGCTGCCAGCTAATTTTAAGATTTGATGCTAGTTTTGAGCCTTTATAAATTCAATCGTAACTTTGATCTTTCTCATACTTGTTAAACTTATAACTTTTATGCTTTACTCACACATTCTTGTCAAGGCATTAGTTTTAATATCTGATCATTCAATATCAAAAAACTTTTCTGATTTTCCAATATTGGATTTAATTAATATGAGTACAGAAGAAAATTATGCATGGGACGCTTGTATTTTGCACCACTAGTACTATTTCTTGTATGGTATGAGATTTTGTTTTTCTTTTTGTAGTGGTTGAAGACATATACAAGCGAAGGCAGCCACTGCCCACCATGGATGCTATATACTTCATCCAGCCAACCAGAGAGAAGTACATATCCTCTCTCTTATGTTTGTAGCATATTTAATGAATTACCTTAAATTAACTTGAGAGTGCTCGTAGACTGTAAAGACAGTAGTATATGCTGATTTTATGTCGGTCTGTCATGGTTGCTTTTGCATGTTTTCTGTCGTTAGCAAAAAATATTTGTGGTGAGAAAGACTAAGATTGCTGTTGCTGACCAGGAAAGTAAAATTAAGAAATTGTATTGTTGATAATTTTCAGTTCTATCATTATTCATTTGGAACTGTTCAAAGAATTTACTTTCATTGTTCGTGACTCTTCCTTTTACGTATGTTTGGATGTATCGTTTAGATAGATTAAGGACAACTTTTCTGCTAATTAGTTAGTCCCATTAGTTAGATTAGTTAGTTAAGGGATTAGAAGGGGGTTGGTCAGATAAATAAGGGAAAATCAAATTAGGGGATTTATTCAGTACATTTGATAGTTTGTAGGCGAAAGGAGAGATACTTTGTGAAGGGAAACCCTTGGGAGAATTCAATTTTCTAATTTTTTTTCTTTTCAATTTTCAGTAACATGCTTCTATTCTTTTGATTCATTCTATCTTCCTTTCATTTCAATTTCTTTGGGTTCCTAATAAATTGGTCCGACTTGCCGGATCTGATTGTCGATGACCTTGGAATTGTGGAGTAAAGCTTCGGAGTAGTCTGTGGAATTCCTCAAGAATGTGGCCAGCTAGTAGCATTCACAACTCCCCCTACCTTAGGAAGTGTGTATTGATGACAGACGATATCAAGTAGCTCCTTGTGCACTATACACGAAATCAAGGTCTCGTGCGGAAGCCAACGGAGAAATATGCATAGAACAGCAGGTCGAAGGAGGGGAGCAAAGAGATTTGACCTTGGGTGAAAACTGAAAAGGATCAAACACCTACCTTTGCAAGCAGCAACCCTTTGGCATGGATAGCACAAGTGGAGAAGTTCTTTGAAGTACAACAAATTAAGATGGCAGAGAAAGTGCAGTTGGCATTTATCAGTATGGAGGGCATCGCGGTACACTGGTTCAAATTTTGGAGACAAAAGAGTGTCGATCAATCTTGGGAGAGTTTTGCACTGCTCAGGAGATTTGGGGGTAGAAAATTGGGGAATGGGTTCAAGCATTGAGGACCTTGGGACAGTTTGGATCAGTGTAAGAAAGTAAGAGTATATTCAAGAATTTGAGATGTTAGTGGTGCAGATATAGAGAGTTTTAAAGGAGCAATTGCTTGGCTATTTCTTGGGAGGGTTGCGACAAAAGGTATGATGCAGAATCAAAGTTCACAATCCCCAAGACAAAAATATGGCGATGAATTTGGTGAGGGCGGTAGAAGAAGAGTTACAAATGGGGAAAAAGGAGTTGATTGGGGAAGTGCAATCTCGACCCTCGAGGACAGGAACTCGATTCAGAGTGGAGGGAGCATTATGTTGCTGGTGGGAACCCATCCAGTGAGCTTGCATAGCCCATTCAGCTACAGTCATTTGGGCTAGTCAAAAAGCACTTCAGGCCCGACTTACAATTCAAGGAGGGCAGTGAAAAAGGAGAAGGGAGCTGCTGCTCCATCTGCCTCAAAATCCAGCACTGCTAACATTGTCCCACTGAGAAACAAAAGAGCTTGACAACTGCTTGGTCCCATGCATAAATGTCCAGAAAAAAGTCTAAGGGTGACGATCTTGCAGATGATGAACAAATAGCGAAGGATGGGGAGATTGTCCAGTTTCAAGGGGCAGAGGCATGGTGCAGGGATGATCAGTGGGAATACCCACCTTGAGGGCAAGGTGGATTTTGAGGGGTGGAGGTATTGTTAGGATGTATCATTAGGATATAATAAGGACTACTGTTCTGTTAGTTGGTTAGTCCATTGGTTAGATTTGTTAGTTGGTTAGAAGGGATTAACACGGGGTTTCGTCAGATAAATAAGGGGAATTCGGATTAGGGGGATTTCATTCAGTACATTTGATAGTTGGCAAGTGAAAGGAGAGACCTTTTGCGAAGGGAAACCCTTAAGGAGAATTCTATTCTCCATTTTCTGCTCAGTTTTCAACAATACACTTATATTCTTTTGATTCATTTTATCTTTCTTTCATTTGAATTTCTCTGGGTTCCTAACAACAACAACTGCTTGTTCGGTGTGTAAATTTTGAAGTTTGTTGTAAAGTATGTCGACAATGTCCATAGACATGCAATTTATAAATCATTTTGGGACATTGGGAGTATAACTCCCATTCTCTTGGTTGAAAAAGAATCGTGCAGTTGTAGTTGGATTTTGAATTTGAGATTTATAATTTCTTTTAACTTTTGTTCTTTAATCTCTTACTGGTAATTTATTTCCTTTTTATTTTATCTTTTATGAATCTGATTCTTTGTTTAATTTCCTTCTTCATGTTTACTCCTTAATTTGTCATGAATTATAACATTTTTATTTTATTTTAGTTTTTCCTTCTCTTATCTACAAAATGTGTCAATAAACATCACTATGGTTTTGCTATTCTCTCTGTCACTTTCTGTGTCTTCTAATAATGCATATATGATATATCTTGTAAATTGTTGAATTTGAATATTCTAAACTTGTTATCTTTGAAAGAGGTTTTAATTATCTATGCCACTGGGCTTTATAGAATTGTTACATTTTGATTTTTCCCTCTTCTTTTTTGTTGGCAGTGTTATAATGTTTTTGTCAGACATGTCTGGAAGGACACCCTTATACAGGAAGTACGTGTTCTTTATATCATCTCTTGTCTCCGCAATTTCATCTTGACTTCCATTTATTGGTTTTCAAGCCTGTAATATTCTGTGTTATTGTAGGGCATTTGTTTTCTTTAGTTCATCTATTTCCAGAGATTTGGTAATGGAAATTAAGAAAGATACACTGGTTTTGCCTCGCATAGGTGCCTTAAGAGAGGTGAAGATTCTATTTGTTTATTTAGGAACTATATCCTCCAAAACAATTCCACATTTTGCTTATCGCAATTTTTGCTTCTCACTTGCCACTATAGATGAATTTGGAGTATTTTGCCATCGACAGTCAGGTACGTGTTATGTGGTTGTACTTCATTTCTCTTGCCGTTCATTATATACATTTTTGCTCATATGAATGTAATTACTTTTCTTCCCTTTCAGTAGTTAATAGTCAGTATTAGTGAGTTTCAAAACTTCTTACATTTAGAACTGCACCTTATGTTTTTCCAGTTCCACATAGCCATTAATGTGGATCAAGATAAGGATCATGAAGTTCTTCCTGTTAAACTAACTTGTTAGAATCTGTTAGCTGTTGAATAAAACCTCCAGATACAACGAAAGTTCATTCTTCAGAATACTGAATAAATTGAACAAACAATTATGCCTATAACTGGCTCTGCAAAAGTAGAGGCTTGGTGAGGCCTAAAAATGAAGTATTTTCCAAGTGAAAAATGGAACAACTATGAAATATGCGGATTCAACATCTGATTATTTGTGCAAATTGGCAATTTTAATCATTCATAGATATTCCATTTACGATATCTCTCCAAAAAAATAATAATATAGCCACATCTTTTGAGTTCAAAATTCATGAAGTCTGCTCGTTGAGGTTCTTTTTCTTGAGGAAAATTTATCAACCTTCAAATGTACTCATTAGGATTAGGAAGTCTTTTTTAGTTTCTAATCTCATTCTTATCACCATCTCATTACTTAGTGTCCTCATTTTTGTAATGTGTCATTTTTGTCTTGTTATAATGCAGGGTTTCATTACAAACAATGAGAGAGCTTTAGAGGAGCTATTTGGGGAAGAGGAGAATAATAGTAAAGCTGTTGCATGTTTGAATGTGATGGCTACTCGGATTGCTACAGTTTTTGCTTCATTAAGAGTATGTAGTCAATGTTCTTTGACTCTTTGCTGTAGGAATTAGAAAATTGCAACAATGTCCTATAATTTTTCAAACATGTTAATGTTCTGAATCATGTAAGTATTTCTCTAGGAATTTCCTTTTGTTCGCTTTCGTGCTGCCAGGTCCCTAGATGCAACCACAATGACTACTTTCCATGATCTTGTTCCTACAAAGCTTGCTGCCGGTGTCTGGGACTGTCTTATGAAATATAAAAAAACGATACCTAATTTTCCTCAGACGGAAACATGCGAGTTGCTCATCATTGATAGAACTATTGATCAGGTTCCTTATCTCCATATGTTGGTCATGAGCTTGTCAAATTATTTCAATAGACTATCATATTGCTTACAATGACGATTCTATTCTGGATGTTATAGATTGCTCCTGTGATACATGAATGGACTTATGATGCCATGTGCCATGATTTGTTGAATATGGAGGGAAATAAATATGTTCACGAGGTATTCTACAATTTCTCTTTTTTCCCTCTCTAAATATTGTCCACTTGGTATGAACACAAATCTGCTGTTCTTAAGGTTCCTGGCAAGAATGGTGGTGGACCTGAGAGAAAAGAGGTTCTGTTGGAAGATCATGATCCTATATGGCTTGAACTTCGTCATGCACATATTGCCGATGTATGTCCCGGTCTTTCTATTTAGTATTTATTGTTTAGGCTTTAGAATCTACTTTATAGAGTCATCTCTACTTTTAATATTTAAGCAAAATGAACACCTTATGATTTGATGGCCTTGCCAGGCTAGTGAACGGTTGCATGAGAAGATGACCAATTTCATTTCAAAGAACAAGGCTGCACAAATCCAACATGGTTCGAGGTGAGTCATAATTTTGTGGGTGTTTTTCATCAATGACATTGTGATGTAAGAGGATATTGATTCTGAACTCATTGTAGTAATGATTTAATCAATATTGAAAAATAAAACTTTTGCCTAGCTTTTTAAGGCTTTTATGACTTGAGAAATCATAAAAGTTTTTTAGTTTTTGATGCTCAAATTAGTGTTTAGGGAAAGAAACACTTTTCCTGTGTGCGTGCACACGGGTGCATGGTGTGCTAATGGGGTTGTTTATTTGCTTTCATCAAATATTTTGGCCACACCTCCAATAACCAACCAAGGCTGTGGAAATGGTATATCCGGATATTGTTTTAAAATAATGTTTGTACTGTGTGAATGTGTAATTCGACCAGTTTGAACCTGTTTGTCTGCCCTCCAAAAGTAATGTTGGGCTCCTTCAGGAACTGAAGTTCCTGGAGAATTACCTTTGTCACTTCCTAAGTATCATTTAGACATTCATCCTGGGGGTGATTTTATAATATTGCTCTAAAAAAGGGTAATCTGGTGCTATAAAGCTTTCACCATGGTAGGGTCCAGGGAAGGGTTGGATCCATTGTGGGTCCGTTGTAAGCAGTCTCACCTTGTCTTTGCAAGAAGCGGATTCCACGACTTGAACCTGTGACCTTTTAGTCACACAACAACATTTCCTAAGTAGTTTTAAAATTGCTCCCTTTAGAATATCTTAAAATTTTTATTTTACTTTTTTGGTTAATTTCAGACTCAAAAATAGTTTTATCTAACGTTACGGATATGTATTAAAACTCTATTTCGTTTATTGAATTGTTTTAACACCAATGCTATTTAGTACTAAACTTTTGTACAGAAGTTATGAGTGCCTCATAATTAATAGTGAAAAAGCGAAGTTAAAAAGTAAATAGGCCAATGATTAAATGCAACAAACTTAGTTTTTTTCTCTCCAGTTTTGACTCATTTCATGAAAACATGTGTGCACTGTTTAGCATTTTTCTTTATGTTAAACTGTCAAAACCAATTCTCTTAAAAGCTTTAAGTTGTTGGGTGAGTGTACAAGGTTGGTTTTATATCTATTAATGCATCTCCTCATGCCAAAACTATCTGGGCTAATAGTGTGGACAATGTAACCAATCTCTCTTGTATTGAAAGTCAACTTATTATTTAGAAGACTGGGGACGGCAGGATTGAACTCTTGATCACTCGGTCACAGAGGTTTTGATCCCTTGTCAAGGACCCATTCTCCTAAAAGCTTAAGTTGTTTCATGAAGGTACAAGATTGGTTTTATATATCTAACACAAACCTCTATTGTTCTGTAAAATCAAGTCCTTGATTGGAAAATAAATCAGAGGCATGCTTATTTTCTTATTGATATAGGTTGGCCTTTTTAAAATTTAATCCTAGATAGGTAATTGATGGAAATGTTCATTCATTCATCTAGTTACTATCATCATAAACTTCACACAGCTGTGTTCCATTATAGGGGTAGTGGTGAAATGTCAACAAGGGACTTACAGAAGATGGTTCAAGCACTTCCACAATACAGTGAACAAATCGACAAACTCTCCCTCCATGTAGAGGTTAGTTCTTGTATCATGCAATCTTGATGCCCAAAAAAAAAAAATGTATTTGTTGTATGATATTTAAAAAAATGTTCTATCTTCACTTGGAAGCAGACCTCCTACAGTGTTGTTGAAGTTACAGGGTTTTAGATAAAAAGGAAAGAGAAAGAATACAAACTTTCAGTTATGAGTATGGTTTGATATGGTTGATGGTTATGATTTTGTACAAAAAGATTAAACACTAACTCTTGTTTATACTCTTACAAGACTTCAAATCCTAATTAAATAGGAAAACAAATCATGATAATAACTAAGAAATATGGAAGCTAAACTTAATAGATATTCTAAGATACTCTAAGATTTGAAACTGATTGTTAGATACTGGATTTGGGCCTAAGCCCAACAAATGGGCTGAGTAGGGAAGTTAGGAATGAAGGGTGATGTGGCAGTTATTTGAGAAAGGAAAACCGATTATATGGGGGGAAATGGGAGGGGATTAGGCATTCAGAACATTTCCAGTTAGAATCTTTGAGGTCTGGGCAGAGAGAGAAATGTCTCTCCTCTGAGGAGTTTTTGCTCTGGGGTTACAGGGGTTCTACTTCTGTAATACATCTATCGTTTCAGTAAATAATACAATTTCTGCTTGTTTTTCAATTCTGGTTCCTATTAATTGGTCCAATCTGCCGGATCTATCGAGGGAGAGCCAGTGATAGAGAAGACGATCCCAATTTTTGATGGAACGGGAGAAGCTTACTGGTGGCTGATCCAGTTGGATCGATATTTTGAAGCCAACAGTTGGCTCAATGAAGGAATGAAGGTGGGATGGGTGTCTCTGTTTGCATTGAGAGGAGAAGCCTTCAAATGGTGGTCTTCTTGGAAGCAAGACAATCTGAACGCAGCATGGAAAGATTTTGAAAAGGGCTTCATTAAGGAATTCATCCCAGATTTGTGGGATATGATCAAAGCGGCAGAAGAGGCGGAGCAAGAGAACTACGATCAAGTTCTGAATGAGACGGCCAGGAGTGAGGAAGAGTCGAAGGATGGTGCTGAAGGATCTGATTCTGGGTCTATATCACTGGAAGGATGAAGTACAAGAGTCAAAAGCCATCAGAGAGAGTCACCTGAGCCGACGAAGTACCCTCCGCCATTAGAACCAAACGCGAGTCCAACGAAGCTCGCAGGGGTTGAAAGGAGACGAAGTACGGGAGAGCTCCAAGGAACACAGGACCCGATTGCCCCTATACCTCCGCCGGACACAAGTTCGTTCGCGGTGACCTTTCAATGGCCAAAACCGCCACCCAAACCGCCGGACTCAGGTTTACGGGCTAAGGCCCTTTCCAAGCCAGAACCACCGGTTCTCGGCGCTCCCTTGTGTGAGGAAGGCGTTTTTGACCAAGCTGCCACCAGATCCGCCTGAACCGCCGCTGTATTCACCTGCGACGATATTTCCTGAGCCCAAACCGCCATATCTGGACGTGGTTGGGTCATTTGAAACGATCGCCCATTGTCGAATCGCGGAGTTACCACCGAACCATCGCTGGTGCGGCCGGCGTCGCTATAAGCAAAAGGAATTGGCCACATTTGAGGGAGCAGCCATGGGTGAAGGATGAAGAGACAGGAGTGGTTCTTCCGTCGCATATGGGCTGCTCGATGATGAAGATGGGAGAAGGAACAGGGTGGAAACCGGGTCAATGTTTTGACCTAATGGGCCAAGCCCAATTGAAATTCAACTGGTTGGATGAGGAATTTAGTTGGGCTGAAGCAATGTTATTGGGTCTGTTTCTTTTTAATGAGGGCATCTGGGTTCCGGGTTTGATTTCATTGGGCTCAGTTCAAAAAACACTTCAATGGGTATCCTTCAAGTTGGGTCCAATTCTAAATTTAATGGGCATGGGCCTGGCTCAAAGGGCTGATAATGGTTGGAACCAGGGGAAAGGATCCAGCGTGAAATCCCAATGGGAACACGCTCTGTTGCTAAACTTTACCGCATGTGAGTCGTTCCCTCTGCGAGCTCCTCCAGTGCACACGACGTCTCCTTTTCCACGCAGGGTGAGAGCTCTGTTTCTATCATCTGTTATGTCACCATTCCAGTGCTCTGTCTGGAGAGATGTGGAATTGTTACACAATGTTTGGCTTTCCCTTAGAGATATTATAGCTATATTGAGGTATGGTACCACTAGTGATTCATCAAGAAGTTTTGCTCTGGTTCATGGAATTTCAATTGATGGTACTGACTTCTCAACTCTTGCTTTAGATAATGTGATGGGTTCTTCTCAAGCAAAATACTTTTGGGGTTATTATATAGAGAAGAGTAGCAAGAGTATATCATTGGTTATAAGGATAGTAGCTGGACCAGATAAATTTTTGTGCCTTCCATTGGTAATGAGATGGGTTATGCTTACAGTAATTGTTGTCAAGAAACACTTGGGGAAATATAGGAACCACTTGTTATTTTTGAGGACTGTAAGTGCGCCTATTTTGGAACCAATAGAAATGTCAATGGCTTCAACAACAAAGAGTGGGTGTGGGTTGGACTCCAAACAAGAGTTGTGTGGCGGTGGGTATTTCTCTAAGCTATCATCTGCCGAAGTATTGCCGAGTCGCGAAGCATTGTGCTTGGAAGATAAGGGATTTTCAAGTGATGGAGGTGTGCCTCTTGTCCTAGATTTAATGTTCTCTCACATACTGTGTGCATTCATTACCATTAGATGCTTGGAAATTTTTGAGAAGCTTTTTTCTGATGATGGTGGAATTGATTTCTTTATTGATGGAGACTGGAAGCAACTTGAGTTAGATGACATTATCACCAAATTGCTAGCTTTGCAGCAGCTTCCTAACTCAGTTCACTACTTCTACAAGCCTACATTATGTGATTTTCTTGACAATTGCAAGTGCGAGGCAAGATTGGTTCTTGAGTTATTATCTGTTAACAAAATTAGCCTTTTGCACCATTGTTGGCTGATGAAGTCCGGAATTGGAGAAAAAGCAATGCTTTTAGGCAGTTTTAATATCGCAGCCATGACACGTTGTTTTCTGGCCAAAAATGACACTGAAAGCAGAACATTTGACCCAGGAGGAAGAAGTTCTTTAGTAACACACTTAGCTTGGTCATTATACTTTAAACTATGGGACCCAGCAGAACTCAATTTTACTATGGTAGCTACAGGTTGCGGTTGGAGTGGTTTCCTCATTTGTCATGGACTGTTCAACTTTGTATTTGACAGAGGCAAGTTGTGGTGCGATGGACAGGTTTGGCAGCTGGTTATGCAAATTTCAGCCTTGAAGACAAGGCTGTTTTTCAAGCGGTGGGTAGTGTTAGATACTGGATTTGGGCCTAAGCCCAACAAATGGGCTGAGTAGGGAAGCTAGGAATGAAGGGTGATGTGGCAGTTATTTGAGAAAGGAAAGCCGATTATATGAGAGAGGAAAAACATTCTTCATTCCCTAAAGGCTTATTATGACAACGGCAGCTTCCTTACTTTAGAAGTTATAGCAATTCCTAATTACAGATTATAATCAAATTAACAGTTGCTTTTGTACTACTCTGTATCTGAGCATCCTAGAAGAAAGAGTAAGCCTGGCATTATTTAAAACAGATAATTCATTTGTATTTTGTAATTATGTGAATTATTGCCTAAATTAGAACTGTAAGTGTGAACATTTTAATATTTACAGTATTATTTTTAAAACATTTATGGCTTTTCAAATTTTTTGTTTTTAATTGAATAGCACAGAACTTTTGGATATCATCTGTTATCCTGCAGATAATAGACGAAGCAATAATACTATGCAGGATACGGGTTTTTTTTCCTTCTTTTTTAATCTTTGACCAGGGCATCTCCATGGGCATTGAGACTAACCCCTTGAGCAGCATTGTCACGACAGGGATCAATGACCAGTCGTGATAGTCTTTTTTAATCTTATTCTCTCATCAATGCCTATGTGGATACCTTGCTCAGAGGCCAACAAGAAACTGTTATCCAGCATAATATTGTTGCTTTTATCATGATTCTAGCTAGTGGATGACAGAATAAACGCCAACAAATAAACTGTTATCCAGCGTAATACTGTTGCGTTTATCATGATTCTAGCTAGTGGATGACGGAATAAACAAACTTCTGTTGTTAAGTTCACTAGATACTTCTGAAGGTTCTTTCTTCAGCAGTTGATTGATTAATATGTTAATTAAATTTATTAGGATAGTGGTGCTGATTATTTATGATCATGTGCTTCATATATATTAATGACGAGCTTCTGTGTCTAGATTGCAGGAAAAGTTAACAAAATCATTAGGGAGTCAGGACTTCGGGAAATTGGGCAGCTGGAGCAAGATCTTGTTTTTGGAGATGCAGGAATGAAAGATGTAATCAAATTTCTTTCTACGAAAGAAGTAAGTAATTCTGAGATGGGAAATGAAAAAGGTGTACCTTACACCTAGTTATTTGACAAAATAAGAGTTTTTTATTACACGAAATGGGTTGTGAAAGTAGAACCAAAACCATTGCATTTTCATAAGTTAAATTTCATTCACCTATTTTATGCAGGACACATCTCGTGAAAATAAGTTGCGCTTATTAATGATCCTTGCAGCCATATATCCTGAGAAATTTGAGGGTGAAAAGGGTCTGAATTTGATGAAGGTGTAGTTCCTTTCGGCTTGATGCTGACTAAATTATATTTTGCCGTTCATTACTTCATTTAATATGTTAAAGATTAGATATACTATTATTGATCCGTTTCCTAACACTCGCAATGGTGCTATTCAAACTTTTTCACCTTTCAAATGCCTGTAGGTGGCGAAATTGACAAATGATGATGCAATTGCCATAAATAATTTGAGAATGCTTGGGGGAGAACCTAATGCCAAAAAAACTTCAACCAGTGCCTTCGCTCTTAAGTTTGATATGCACAAGGTAGAGGTAATTTATAGTTCAAATATATGATTTTTGTGTTAATGTTATATCTGACAAGTGCTTCTCTAAATTATCAGAAAAAGCGTGCACTAAGGAAAGATCGTTCAGGTGAAGAAGAGACATGGCAGCTATCACGCTTTTATCCCATAATTGAGGTACAAATTAAGTTAATACAATTTTGCACATAAAATATGTATTACTTTTATGAAAATTTTCATGGGGAGGATAGCATGGATAAGGCTACTGTTGAACAATACTTTTGTCTTTCCTTATTTAATTATGAATTTTGCATAATAGATGCACTTATTGTTTTTTTCTAATGTCTAAAGAACCAGAGGTAGTTGGTTGTTTGAAGATTCCAACTAGAATTCATGCTGTTTAACAAAGTGTAATAGGGCACTCGGCTTGAGGTTATCTGCTATTATGTCATTTAATCTCATTGTAATATTAAGAAAATAAGAGGACTTCATATTTCCATATCATGACATTTTAAATTCATAATAGTATCAGATTCAGTTACGATGATTTGATTGGTTGCTTATAAAGCTTTTAGAGCCTCATATGATGATTCGATGGTCCATCACCAGGAACTCATTGAAAAAGTAAGCAAAAATGAACTATCGAAGGAAGACTATCCATGTCTAAATGATCCAAGTCCATCTTTCCACGGTACACCATATGCTGGATCCGTAATTCAAAATCCTCCTGCTGCTCATTCAATGAGATCAAGGCGCACACCAACTTGGGCTCGACCTCGAGGCTCTGATGATGGATATTCAAGGTTTTACTTTCTTTTCTTCCCGATACAAGTCGGTATAAATATGATAAATGCTACTAATGATATCAGTTTATATTTTCCACTTCATTCATAAACCCTGTTCTCTTCCCTCTTCGCCACGATCTTATTATTCCTCGTAACTTCTGAGATGCGTTGCTTGCATAAGCTTGCTATTATGTAGATAATTTGTAGGGGGACTACCAAGTATCTTTTGGAATTGCCATCTAGGACCTGCCATTGCAAAACCTTCTCACATTTAATTTTTCATCTTTTGATGCTGGCATATAGCGATTCGGTGCTTAAACATTCATCCAGTGATTTCAAGAAGACGGGGCGACGGATATTTATATTCATTGTTGGTGGAGCGACTAGATCCGAGGTTTGACTAATATTTTCATAAAAAGAGATTATCATATTTAATCTTTTACTTCCAGCTTTTCTGGTCTGATACGTTGCTGGTCTGATACGTTGTTTTGATCACCAGCTTAGGACTTGCCACAAGCTTACTGGTAAGCTGAAGAGGGAAGTTATTCTGGGCTCGTCAAGTCTCGATGATCCTGCACAATTTATTACGGTATTGAAGTGTTGCCTTTTCAAAGTCGAAGTGTTTCCTTAGATTGCAATTTGCCATAACCATCCTTGCATACTATTTTCTTGTGTAGAAATTGAAGATGCTAACAACAGCTCAGGAACTTTCATTGGACGATCTCCACATATGATGTTACGGACTCGGAAACTGGAAGATGATCTTCTGCTTGTCAAATATATGTTGTAATCATATAGATTATTCATCTGAATATAACAAATTCTTTGGACATTTATACTGTGGTTCAGCCGGGCCACTGAATATCAGATTGTGCATATGCTAGGAATTCTTCATTGGTTAGAGAGACTAACCTTTCTGAAAAAAATTGTGGTAAATGGGATTCGGTAAAATAACACTTTTTGTTGCAAGGGAAAAAATGGTACTGCTGAACACCTCCCGGCCAACAAAAAAAAAACTTTTACATTCTTTAAAAGCTGCTTGACAAGAATTTGTACCGAAATAGATCGCACAAAATGAGCTGGGTACCAAATAATCTTCTGTGATTTATTTTTAGCGAGACTTGGTAGCATAATCTATTGAAAGGGAGTCTTGGCGCAATGATTAGTTTTTTGTGTGTGTGTGTGTGTGATTAGAACTTCATAGGTTTAAGTGGAATTAACTTTTTGGAAAAACCAGGGAAGACTGGAATTAGTCTCTTGTAAATACAAGGTAAGTCATGATAGAAATGGGTCTGATTAGTTCCAGGTGGTTTTTATTTCTAAGCTTAATATATTGAAAAGGAATATTAAAGCTAGGGATCCCGCAGTAACTAGTTATGCTCTATACTCGAGACATTGATTAATTGTTCAAGTATTTGAGCTCGACTTTTTTAAAATGAACGGCACCCAATGTAACTAATGTTTTATGCTCGATACATTGGTTGATTGTTCAGGTATTTGAGCTTGAATTATTTAAAATTAACATCGAGTTGAAGCGTTTACACTACAAATAGCTTAGGAGTAAGAGACACAACAGCATTTGGCTCTATTTGGCAAAAGTAGCTTATAAGCTAGTTGAGATGATAACTTATAATTGAAAGGTTATAGATGTAAAATTAGTTGATTAACATTTGAAATGTTGTTTGGTAAAAATGACTTTTGAACTAATTGATAAATATTAACGACATTTTTTTTTGAGAAGTTAAATATAAATATAAATGACATAAGGGCATGTTTATATACTAGTTTTTTTTCTCTCTATAAGTTCTATTTTTATATATAGTTATTATAAAATAGTTATTACTTTTAATATTTTAATTTATTTCAAATTCTTTACCATCTTAAAAAGTTTAAATTTTTTTATTTATTTATTTCTCATTTTAAATATTTTTATCAAATCAAGTCAGATAATATGAATAAAATGACATGTCTATATATTATAAATATTATTTTTGTTTATTAATAAAAATATATTATGCATTATATATATAATATATTTTCAAACGTGATCTCAATAAAAAAGTTAGATGTTTGATTATTTTGAATCAAAATTAATTTTACCATCAAATCTCAGATTCATTAAAAGTGATATATTTTTTTTTGACAGCAATGCTATATGTTACGAAGGGACACCCTCACGAAAATCACGATTTCAAAAGCGGTCAATGAAAACGTTTAAGGGTCCGTTTGGTTTAGATTGTGGTAGAATAGATTGTGTAGAATCTTGTTTAGAAAATTGAGTTTTAAAAAATAGAGTTTAAAAAAATGATTTGTGTTTGGTAAAAATATTTTAAAACTGAGTTTAGAAGAATTGATTTGTATTTGGTTGACAAAGTAGAATTACTTTTGAAGTGTTAAAATACCCAAACGGAGTTTTGCAAACGGAAAAACAACATCACACCTCCGTTTGCAAAACGACGTTTCACAAACAGAAAAGGAAAACTGAAAAGTTAACAAACACCAAAATTAAAAAGCAAACCACGTTATACCAATGCCACCGAGAAAATGTCATCAAACGGCCGTTTGCGTTGGGAAACAAACATGCACTAAAATGATACCCCGGGTAACTGACAGAAATTAATAAGCATGTAGTACCAATTATTGCCACCTACGCATTCGTGATTTTCGTGATGGATACTCTTCGCGCTATTCGACATTTCCTGTTTTTTTATGTCATGTAAAATGTTTGGTTTTATATCAAACTTATTTTTCGAGTAAAAAAATTTAAACATGAATTACTTTACTTAAAAATTAACCAAAAAAATTTATACAATCAAATTAATTCAAAAACAAATTTTAACTGAAATCATTCAAACACACACAACATAATGAAGGAAACACATAAGGTAAAAAAAACATGATACGGTAAAAGGGACGGAGGGATAATAAAAGGTCAAATTAAAAGTTATTTTTTCACAAGTTAATTCCAATCTGTTGAAGGGGCCGTCATTTGATTTATTTCATACTGTTTTGCAGGGAAATATTCATATTAGCTAGTTGCTGCTATGAGCCTGAAAACACTAGCTAGAAAGGGTTAAAAGGAACAATAATTAATTCTGAGTTTCTGGCTAGTTACTGTAGACTTTGAAAACGTATTATAATCTAATATTACGTATATGTACATGAGCGCATAGGGAAAGGACCACAGACAAATATATAGATTATCATAACAAAGGAAAATTAGCCAAGTTGAGCTTAGGGCTTAATGTAGCTGGTGGAAAATACATAAAGTGCAGAGACTTTTTGGAGTTGCGTTTAAGAGATCTAGAGAAATAATAATAATGTACAATAAATTAATGTACCACCATACAGCATGTGACACAACAGTGAAAACAAATAGTTTAAACCGTATCTTTCTGTTCAAAAAAGGCAAGCATTTTTATTTAAGGTTATAAATGTATGCCCAGTTTTTGACTAGGAACGGAAAAGGCCTAGTAAAGGGTAAACTCTAGGGTGGTCCATTATGTACTTCATGCATTGTTTTGGTCTTGAAGATGGAAGAAGCTAGCATTTTCAATTCATATATAGGACTCACAATTTTATTGAGACAACGAGCTTTTAAAAGAGGTGAGTAATTGTCCAATGACTTTTTGATTTATAATATGTTCGCTATTCAATCCAGTCAAAGCACCTATTTTGCATGCCTTTTGTGATTTCTCTCGCTAGATTATAAATGAAATTTATACATAAAGCAAGAAATCTACATGAAGCCGCAATAATTGGTGAAAAAAAAATCCTCATCCTTTTTAGCTTGAAAATTAACAAATCTTAATTAGTTTAAGGTCACTAATTTTGACACAAACCTCAAAACTTACGATCTCTCTTGCATGCAACAATCAACTACATCAAACTACCGAGTTTTTTAGCACTTGATTATTTTTTTAAAAATAAGTTGACATGTGAAGATGGTCCGTGAACATCATTTTCGTACTTGTTACCATGTCTAGTAAAAGGATATATATGCTGGCTGCTAAATTTGTTCAGTATTCCTAATATTCAAACTTCAAAGTCAGCAATTAGTAGTTGGACGCATAATTTGAACAACTGAAAGAGAAAAGGAATTAGAAAAAGAGGTGCGACAGAGTTTGAAATTAGGGATGTCCTTAAATTTTGTGAAAATAACAAACAAAGCCAGCAGTGTAATGATTACCAAAGATTAAAACAAAAGAGTAGTGGAATGAGTACTCGTACTCGTGTGGGTACCCATCTTGATGCACAAGTCACAACGACATTCTTCTTTCTGTCAAGCATCAATGCCTTAATAAAAATGTTATTTATAAATAAAATGGGATAATTTTTTGGAACACTATTTGACAATTAGTCGATGCAATTCAAAATTGTAGTTAAAAACGTGTTAAAACTTGGTTAATTTGAGTACACATTTAGTAAAATGAGTAATTTATTAACTACCACTTAACTATATTAACCATCCACTGTTGTACTAATTAATGGTTAATACAGTTCAATGGATGAATAATGAGTTACCAATTTACTACATGTTTACTATTAGCTAAGTTTAACACTTCATTAACTACAATTTTAAATTTTATCAACCATTAACGAATTGTTTTCCCAAAATTGTCACATTATATTATACAAATAACACAATTGATGCCTTGTGTCCCAAGCAGGCAGTTCGAAGTTGGTGAGATGATAGATGCTTAAGAAGTTGAACTAGGATATCTACGTTCAAACCCCGAAAACTTACATATATTGGAGTACCAAAAAAAACACAAATATTGATGCATTAATGTGCTATTTCGAGAAGAAAAGGACATGCAAATGAAGTCAGCTAACAACTAGGGAGGGAAAGATTTAAAAAAAAAAAAGGTACTACTACAAAATTAGAGCATTGGAACAGGAGAAGATTCTTTGTATAAAGAGAGTGTCGTCCAATACTAATCATTATATTTCCTTTCCCTTGAAACGGCCCCACAAATATTGTAGAGAGAGAGTGATGAGAGAATGAAACTTTTAGTTGGCAAGCAGTAAGCTTTGGTAAGGCTTTGCCGACAATGATCTCTGTATCTGTCCACTGAATGAGTGATTAGAAGACCCAACGAGAGGGTGATAATAATACTAATAATTTTACAATACTGAATTGAATTCTTCATTCTACTTTTCTACTCATTTCAATTCATTAGCCTAAAGATAAAGACTGCACCACTTTATAAGTTTAATCTAGCTTATTCATCTTTTCACTGTTTGCATTGCAGTGGTGGGTGTGTGAATGTGAAAACCATCAATGAAAAGAGAGATTCGTATTTCAAACAGCTACGTGGACATATATATATTAATTATGACTATAATGACAATAGATCATAGTCTCATAGAGTGTCAGGTTTCTGTTCCCATTTATTCCTTTATATATATACTAATTATTTTTATTGGGGATAGAAGTATAAGAATTTTTCTGTTAAAAATGGAGTGTAATAGAACAGTGGCAGCTTTTCCATAATGGGTAACTGCTTTGGTCACGAGGGTAAATGATAAATAACTTAAATCCACTCACTCAAAAGAGAAGAGGGTCCATCCCTTATTGCCATTATCAATGGCAGCATAATTGATTGCCACATATGAGCTTAATAAGTACACTATCAATTAGCCTTCGTTTTTCACTGTTAAGGAAAACATACAAAAGGCCATTATATAGAAACTAATTATTGCAAAAATTAATGTTTTATATCATGTTTTGTGGCACTAATTAGAAGCAATCAAGTGCATGAGAGGGGAAAAAAGTAAAATAAAAAAAAAACCTGAAAAGCATTATTAATTAACTCCCTTAATTTTTGAAGAAAATAATGGATTGGAATTCAGAGTTCCAGTGTTTTCAGCTGCTATTGAAAGATTAGCTAATCAGAATATTTGCTACAGTCAGATACTTTGATTTGTCGCAACTATGCAGGTATTGTGCAAGCTGTGGCCAAGGTAGACAAGAGCGAGATTCTACGTAAGAGCGGGGAGGGGTCATAGGAGCGTAAAACGTGGGTTCGTAGCACGGTTCGTAAGTTTCTACTAAAAATATTAAAATACATTTTAATATAAATATATGAAAATATACATAAATAATTTCTATTATATAAACAATACATGTTTATACTAGTTTAAACATATAAATTAAATGAATTTTATATAGTTAAAAGTTAAAACACATATATTGGTGTTAAAAAAAAAAGAACCTCTGCCTATTACTATTGGGCCTATTTGAAGGCCCAATACCAAACCCTAATCCATGTAAGTCGCCGCTTCTACTTCTTCCTCCCTCGCTAATGCTTATTCCTCCTCATCATCCGTTCGTTACTTCTTCTTCCTCCTCATCCTGCTTCTTCTCGAACCGTCGCGCCCAGCTGGAGGGGGCACCATCGCAGACGCAAGGAGAGGGCGAACGTGAAAGGGAGAGGGAAAGCTCAGAGTTGCGCTCGATCGCAGGGAGAGGGAGAGCTGTGCGAGATTTAGGGTCCCCCCCCAAATCTGAGTTTTATAAGAAGCCGGGTCGTGAACCCGACCAGTTAATGCCAAAAGCTGCGATTTCGGGATTTTGCAGGATCGCGATCTCGTCCGCTCCTGCACGCCGGTTCGTTGCTCCCGCCCGCGTCCCTGCAAATCACGATCCTGCGTAGGTGCGAGATCGTTGAGGGGTAGTAGGAGCGTAGGATCGTCCGCTCCTACGCCCCGAATCGCGATCTTGTCTACCATGGCTGCGACTACAAAGCTTGATAGGTTACATGTGTCTCCTTCTCTTGCAGAGGCTTTAGCTATGAAGCACGGACACATCTAGTTTTAGGCGTGTTCCGTGTCCGACACGTTTCAGACACCAACACCGGTACGACACATCTCCGACACCTCATTTAGGTGTCTAATTAAAAAAATATATTTTTTCGTTGTGACACCTCTCTGACACGGATGAGAAACCCTTTATATGGGAAGGGAACCTGCATAAGCAAATTTTCTCACATACACAAGCCAAAACGTATGTTCAACTTCTTCGTTCACGGTAGACATCTCCCTCTCTATCAATGCTTCGTCCGCAGTGACATCTTCGCTCCATCTCGTCGATGTCTCCGCTCCCATCGTAACGAAGTCAGCTCTTGGTTCTCCGCTCCGGTCTCTACTTCATCCTTGATTATCAATTTAGATCTTTTATAAATGATACTCATTTTATTTTACATTATATATATACATATATATATATATATATATATATATATATATATATATATATATATATATATGTATATGTATCGGTGTCGGTGTCCTATACTTTGGACATTAGCGGTGTCTATGTGTCCGTGTCCGTGTCCGTGTCGTGTCCGGTGTCCATGTCTGTGTCCGTGCTTCATAGGGCTTTAGGTCTGAGATGGTGCCTTCAATGGTCTAAGGAGCAGCAGCTAAAAAACCTGATTATTGAATGTGATGCTGAGTCTGTTGTTAAATGCTTGAATGGTGTTTACATTTTACAAATTAGCTGAATTAGATAGTACAATTTTGGACTGTATTGATCTTCTCAGTCATTTAGAAAACACTCATGTTGTTAGTATCAAAAGGGGAAAAAATGCTGTGGCACATGAGCTTGTTGGTGTAGCTAAGAACTTTGGTTGTAGATTTTGGTTTGGCTCTGTTCCTGACCAAGTCTATTCCACCTATTGTAATGAGCTTGTTTTAATCTAATGAATATAGATTTGCTGTCAAAAAAAAAAAAAGTTGGATTAGTTGTGCTTGGGCCCCTCTGCCAAAATTTGAATGGAGTATGGATTGAGTTTAACTAGGTGTGGTACGTTACAATATTGGAATCTAGTTTAACTTAGTTTCAAACTTGAAAGTAGAAAAGAAATAAACTTAATTATATCAAATCTGAGCTTAAGTTTCTTGTTCAAATCAAAACGTCATTCGTGCTTTATATTTGAAGTTTTGTAATTTGTATGAAATCTAACTATTATAATCTATGAATTCACTTGATTATGCTAGATTCCACCCCTAGTCTAAGACGTAGCTGCTAAGCTAAAAATTTCATTGACCATATCCATCTGTTACGATGCTATTTTGTTATATTTCAAAAGAATGAACAACCATGCTGTCGTTTAAATTTGATATATAATAAGTTATATATTATATTATAAATCAGTGCTTCCCTTTTAATTTACAATAAACTGTAACGAGCACCTTTGCCATCTCCTTATCAACAAACAGTTCTAGGAAGCAGTTTAAGACTTTGAGGTATGGGACTTTAGCAAACAAATCAATTTAATAAAATTGTTTTTAGCCCCACAACCATATGAAAAGTGGGGATAAGCTAGCATTTGATTAAAAGGAAAAGGGAAAGAGAAAACCAAAAAAGAAAGAAGTTTGTTAAAATTCGTTGTTGAAGAATCGTTCTCCCCAGCATCTTCTGTGCTGCTTCATGCCGACAATCTTCCTTTGCTTTGGGTCCTCTTATAAACCTTTCTCACAATAATCATGGGATTGGGAAGCATCATCCAGTGGCTCTGAATGACCTTTGACATGTGTAAAAAAGAAGTTAACCAAAAAAAACAGATGATTAATTTGACTTAAGAAAACTCTGCTATCTAATATGTAACAACCAATGCTATGAAAAAGACTTCCACGTTAACTTGTGAGAAACTCTAGAATACTATTGAAACAGCAATGAATAAAATGTTTCAAGATCTTCACCGTTAATTTTACTAGTTTGTTATCATGAACACGTGATTTTTTTTTTCTCCTTCATGGTGGGTTCAGAGTGGAGACCACAACAAGAGCGAGTATACAAAGTTCATGCAGCTTTTTTTTTGTTTTTTGACAGAAGTTCATGCAGCTTTGTTAAGAGCACAGTATTTATAAAACATTAAAATTTTAAAAAACACCAGCCCTCAAGAACGGATGGAGATTAGATGCAGTCAGTCATGCATCTGTATCTCTCTTTTCCAATATTTTTATTTTCTTTTTTTAAACAAAATAAGTTAAGGGCTAAGATTGAATCCAAAATAGATCCAAGGGTGATGGATTAGGTGATTGCATGGAGATCATGACTGCACCTAATCCAGGTCCCTCAAGAACCTGTGTTTAACATGAGTGATAAAGAAAAACAGAATCTACAGTGTAGTTAAGTTTTCTGTAAAAAAATAATTTTTGACAGGAAAATGGATGAATGAGCTTTTGCTTCGTATTCTTAGAGTAATTAATTTTCTTATATAAATAATAAATTAAAATAATAATAAAAAGCTAAATAGTGCGAATGCTAAATGCATGAAAAGCGACGAATGAATTTGGTCCATTGGATTACAGTTTAGTTTTAATTTGTTTTGACTTTTATTCAACTGAAAAACGTAAAACCGGTGTATCCCTTTATTCGTATAAATTTGCATGGTACATCCTTCCTACTGACCAGCAATTCTCTAAAATAATTTTAGTAAATTATTATTTTTTAATTAAATTTTATATAAAATTGTAATTAATTGAGCTATATTTTCAAGCAAAAATGAGTAGAGTAGAATTGAAGTCAATTTCTTTCTTGGATACTTTCGGCTAACTCCTTTTGATAATGGCCCAATAAGTTGTACCAACAACCAACAATCTCACCCACAACTGTCTCTCCACTGTTTTCAACATCTAAACAGTATAAAGTTCTTGACATGTACAAGCTCTATTTTTGCTTGCTGGGTAACGCTATTGTGCCCCTTGGTGGTACCCATGAATCCGGCGGTTATATAACTGGTACTATAACAACCACAACATCAGTGACAGCAGAATCATCCCTCCATGTTTAATGTTTTGCTACTTTCTTTACGACCTCAACTGTAAAAGGCGCCTTTTTAATAAATGAATGAATATATGATTGAGTTCAAAAAATTCACACTAGCAAACGTCACATTTTGAATTTCTGAGAAATCCTTTTGAGCTAATTAAAATTAACCATAGATATCGTTTTGATGAGAAGACTTTTTGCCAGCGGAAATTGAAGTTAATTTGTTGCGACTGACAGATTTAATTAGTGCGTGTATGTTTTTAGGTTTGCAACCACTTATACCCAAGTTTGTTCATCAGCAATAAAAATATGGACACAGGGTACGTGTTTAAGGAATCAACATGGTGACTGATTAACTGGCCAAAAAGTTACATGATTGACGTGAGTTGAGGACCAAGTTAGGAGGATCCATACTACACTCTCCTCTTTGACTTGGAGACAGAAAGCTGATTGCCTTTGAATTAGACAGACTACTACAATTGAGGGTGTGATTGAAAGCGAAGCACCTTTCCAGATTTTACAAATTGTCATTTTGAAGTTTCTATACACAAATGCAAGATTGAAAGATCGATAATTCACATTCCATTAAGATGATTTCTTATGCTAAAGGCTACCTAAAACTAAATATGCATTCATAGACCAAAGAAGTGAAAGGAACCAGAAGAACACTGTTTTCGCATTAATTCGACCCCCCAAAAAATGCATGCATGATTGCTTCTGAATTTGCAAAAGTGGTGTGAAAAAGAGTCTTAAAATCAAAGGAGAATTGGAAAAAAAACTTCCCCTTTACAAATTTATTTATCTCAAATTACTAGAGGAATAATAGAATTTCTACACGTGTGCTTGGAAACACGGCGACATCATGTTAAACGCACGGTCAAGCTACAAACCGGAGCTTTTGCGGTGAGAGGTAAGCCACCGTGGTTCCAAACAATCATTACAAAGTCCTTCCCGTTATGTAATTGGTAGTGCACTTTTCACTAGTATTACAATCTCTCCAGCTTTCACAGTGGTATTTAACATCTTGAAAATCATGCTGGGTGAAACGTGGGGAAGTTGCTCAAATCAAGAGACTTTTTCTCTAAAGTCCTTCCGGTAAGTGTTCAAATGCAAAAAAAGAGTTTAAAAGAGAGGAGCGAAGAAGACAAGGAAAAGAAAAGGGTAGTGGAAAGAATTCAATAAATCCTAAAAAATTAAAATTCCTAAACTGATGAACCCAAAAAAGAAAAGAGTAAAAAAAAATTGTTACACTGAGGAAGTATCAACAAGAACATCATTTAACACATCATCCTCACCACCATTTACCAAAGTGAACAGCTCTGCATCTTTCTCTTCATCACTTGAAAAATCCCTTCTCTCCAATTTAGAATGAGCTGCAATAAATATCAACTTCTGAACCTTATCCAGTGAAGTCCTGGAGGAGTGGCCATGAGCACAAACCCATTTCCACAAAGACCAATTACATTTAAACCCACAAGAGGTTGCATGAAGGAATATTAGCCTCACAGCAACTTTCCCTAAGGACTTGAATTCAGTTAAATAAGTTTCCCACACAAGTCTACTACTTTGTGGATTGGCAATCCTCATCTTTCCGGTAACCGGATCCCTCTCCTTCATCTGCACAGCTTGTGCGTAAACCGGATCAAGCCCTTCTGTTCTCCATTTCATGAGCTCCATTAGAACAATATGTGCTTCATCCCTTGAAACAAGCCTTGTTATGAGCCTATCCACATCTTTCTCTTGCTCTGATGTCAAGTGCTTAAAGGGTGGAAGGTACTTGCCACTAGTGTCCCTCACTAAATAAACCGGGTCAAGAATGTAAGCAGCAGCCCAAGCTGGGTGGTAGTTCTTCCTAAACCTTTTTTCAATCAACTTTTCCACTGCTCCTTCTGCAATGTGGAATTTAGAACACCAATCCTTCACTTTAGTTCTCAACTCATTCCAAAGGAGAAGGCATTGTCCAACCAGTGGCCTCTCTGTCTCAATCTCCCTAGCCATGTCCTTCACCAATTTAACCAACGTGTGCACTGCTTCCAAGTCATTCCAAAACCCTCCATCCCGAATCATGTCCCCAACTTCCCGAGCACTCCGGTCTTCCATGGATACCATCTTGAACGATTCATCCAACAGAATTAACTGCAAAGCGCGAACCGAACTCAACGTATCCTCAATCATTGCATATACAGGTCCAAAGTTAAAATCCTCAAACTCTCGCATTGGCACTCTAAGCAACCAAGTGTGGCCGTACTCCTGAAATTGGTACTTGTGAAAAGTGTTCCTAACCTGAGAGTTGTAATTGACAAAATTTGCCAGCTTGAGACAATTCTCAGTGACGGTTCTGAACAAGGGAAGTTCCTTGGTGAAGTCTTTGATTAAAGTATTGAAACCCTGATACTGACAAGAGAGATTAACCATCCAATGATTCTGATTCTCCAAGTTTCTCAAAGCCTTGGACTTGAACTTGTCCGCAACTATCCCAACACATTGCTGCGAAAGATTCCCGCAAATGCCAGTGATTGTCTCCCACAAAACCTCTTCTGCATAGTTGGAAGGAGCAGAACCTGTAACAAACACAGCCCTTCTGTACAAACTGGTCCCATTGGGAAGATTCACAGTTAAATTCACCAAATTCTGATCATCCCCATGAGCAGCATAATCCTTTACCTTCCATCCATCGGTTGCAATTTGAAAGAACATGGCATCTCTAATCCTTGCTTCTGATTCAGCCTTGGCTTCCTCAAACTTTGAATCTAACCTAGTGCCAGTGAACTCTCTAGGAAAAACAGTTGGCAAACCAACCTGCGTAAGAAAAGCTCTGAACTTTGGGTGCTCCAAACTCGAAAAAGACACAGAACCACAAGATTCGTAAACCCAATCAGCAAGATAATCAAGGGCAGTATCAACTTGGGTTTTGTTAAGAGCTGGCCCAGGTGAAGTTTTAGGACTCTTGAGCTTCTTCACACTGTCTTCCAACATAGCCAAAGCTCCCAAATCTTCCTTCCCACCCGACAACATCAAATGCTGCTGATGCTGTGGAAAGAGACCCGACCCGACCCGGGTCGGATCCACCAAATTGTGAGAAGAACACGAAGGCGAACTCCTCTTATGGTGATGGTTATGGTGCACCGAAGAAGAAGGAAGCGGCAGCGGCAGCGTCGGCGGAGACGACACGACAGCAACGGCACTCGCCGGCGAAATAGAGGAAATAGGTTTGGCGGCGGAGTTGAAATTGGGGCAAGTTCCGCGCTTTAAATGTTCGGAGGCGGTGCGGGAAGGGTTTGAGGCGGAGAAAACGGCGTCGCAGAGGAAGCAACGAAGCTTAACGGCTTTAGGGAGACCCGTTTCGGTGTTGTGAACGAGTAAGGGTTCAAGGTGTGCCCAATACCAAGCACCTTTTCCTTTTATGGCTTTGTTTCGAACAGTCACTAACCCTTCGTAGCGTTTGTGTACAGCTTTTGCAGCTGCTTCCTCCGCGGAAGCCGAGTCCACAGACGGCGCCGTATTAGTGCCCGCCATTGCAACCTCTCACCGTTACCGTTACCGTTAACTTTAACGTGATGAAACGGTTATCTTTTTTCACGAACGGTTGGGTTGGATCACACATTTTCTTTCATCTTCATCGTCGTCATCGTTCTGGGACTCTATAGTGAGACGACATCCGATTCGGTGCATTTAGACGCCGATAAGGGGTGGTGGTGGTGGCCGGAATTTGACGTTCCGGTGGGTTTCCATAGAACTTAAATGGGGAAGAGGGTTGTGTTGTAGTTTTGATTCAGAGCATGTTAAAGGAAAAGGGAAGGAAGGAAGGAAGGAAGGAGAAGGGGATGGAAGAGAGAGGGAGTGTGTGTGTGTGTGTGTGTGTGAGAGACCGAAATAGCAAAGCGAATGAGAGTGAAGATACTCTTCAGTTTTTCACGCGGTCACTGTGCGCGCGTGGCGAACATCTCTTTCGGGATGTTGATGGCAACTGGTGCGATTCAAGTGCAACGAGGTTACGCTGGAACAGGGGAACCCAAGTGCCACGTGCGAAACTCAGACCTGATGATTTGGAAGTGGACTGCACGCACCACTATGTCTCTTGTTTCTGCGTTTCTTTCTCTGTTTTCTTTTTTTCTTTTTCGGGTTTTTTGGTGGGTCTTACTTTGTCCTTGTCTCTTTCTTTTCTCTTTCTACATTCTATACTTTTTTTTCCCATACTGTTGTTGTTCTTGTACTACCGTTGTTTATCAAAAAATAAAAATTATCATCTTGATTTTATTTTTAATTTAATTGGTTTCGTATTGAAGTCTGAAATCTTTTACTGAGAAATTTAACAAATAACTTCTCTGTTCCAATAATTTTCTCAATTATTTAAGGAAGAAACGAAGAGTAAAGAATAGGCAAAATTGTTTCGGAGGTTATTTATCTTAATTTAAATTTTTAAATTAGTCTTTTATTTTTTTTTTCAATTTTTAGTCCCACATATTTTAAAACATTAATTTTAAGGTAAATTATTGGCTGATCTACAACGAAAAATGCATGTGTATTATAAGGATAATATGCCCTATCAATTAGGTCACAAATCAGAATCCAAAAGGCTGTTGTAAAAAACCAAAAACAGACCAATTCGGCCAATATTGTTAATATTTTAGAACATATGAGACTAAACTGAAACTAAAATTAACTTTAAGGGACTAACTTGACAAAAAAAAAGATAAAGGACTAAAGTGAAACTTTAAATTAAGATAAAAACCTCTGGTGTAATTTTGCCTAAAGAATACTATGCTAATATGTGTTTGTAATTACGGGTGTAAATGAGTCGAGTCAACTCGAGCACTTCAAGTTTGAGCTTAACTTGTAAAAAAAAAAATAGTTTGCTCAAGCTTGAGTCATTAAAAAAAAGTAAAGTTTTTTGATGTGTTTAGCTCATTTATAACTTTATTATTTTTTTATTTATAAAAATTATTCCTAAATAACTTTAAGTGTACCACTTTAGTTAATGAAATTTAAAATTTTTAGACTATTACATTTTCATAATCCAGTAAATAAAAAATTCACAACTTCTTAATCGCTACAAAATAGAAACTTCAAAATTAATTTCAACACCAATAAAGGTCTATATATTTCTATATTATAAATAACAATGGCCAATAAATCTAAATTGGAGAGTGCAGAATTCAGATGGTTCTAGCAAGCTTTCTTTCTCATACTTGCTAGAAAATCGTGTGACATGGGTCATACTTTTTTCATGTTAAGAAATAAAATGGAAATGCCTTATCAATGGGTGGGAGAGTGAAAAATTGAGAAAAAGGCAAAACTTTGTACGAATCGGGTGGGGGATGACTTACGAATTGGGGGGAAAGATTTGACGAAGGAAGAGGCATACCTCATGCCCAATTAGCAAATATATAGTTGACAAAAATTCCTTGAACAATGATGTCGGAAAGGATTTAAAAATGTTGTGTAGTGTACACATAAAGTCAAAAGTCGAAACGTGCCTCTTCAGCCTTCATGATACTAGGGAAAAATGTTTGATCTAAATGCAGCAGTCAACAGACAACACATCTTTCAATGAATTAAAAAAACGTAATACGTAAAATAAAATATATATTGAAAAAGATAGTTATAGCTTAAGTAGATAGTTGAACTATTCACGAGCCATTAATGTTTCAGGTTTGGGCTTGGCTCATTGAAATAATCATGATAAATCTCAAGTTTAGGTTTGTTTATTAATTTAATTAAACAAACGAGCTTCGCCGAATATTTAGCTAGTCGAACTCGAATAGTTCACAAATAACTCAACTTATTTACACCCTCTTTGTAATGTTTCAAAGAGTTTTTAAGTTAATTTTGGTTTTTTGAAATAATTAAAAATATTGTTTAACTTTTCTTGTGTAAATCATCACTTTGATCCCAAAAACTGGCAGACAGTATCAAGTTGGTCCTGAAATTAACAAAAATAAAAAAATTCTTGAAAGTGGCTTCCATTACTTTAGTCCAAAACGTTAACTCCGTCGACTAAGTTTTCGCTGAATTGACACGTTAGGTGGCTGTGTGGCACCGACGTGTGGACTCAAATGTACTGTCTGTCAATAGTGGGAGTGAAAACATTTTACTTTCTTAACCTCCAAGTTTCTCAAGCCTTCACTACTCTTGCCACTAGCCATGGATGTCATCCGTAACTATTGCCACCACCTAAACCCTCTGCCATCGTGGTGGTGCCACCATCTGTTTCTTCGTGGGATCTGACCGAAAAAGTAGATGCTTATGAGGTGCATGACCGGGGCAAGGGTGGTGAAGGTCAACTTTGTGTTAACGGAGATAGAAACTATACATAGAGAAAGTAGGAGAAAAAGAGAAAAAGAGAAAGAAAAAATGATGTCGTTAGAATTCCAATAACATAACAATGTAAATTCTTAGGATTATAAGAAAATAAGAGAAATATATATAAAAATATAAAAAGACTAAACTATTTTTACATATAATACTATCTAACACTTTGGAGGTTGAAGAAAGTAAAATGTCTTTATTTTAGTCCTTGAAAAATTCAAATTGGTCCTCGCTAATGAGGCAGTAAAGTTGTGGGCACACATGAGTGCCACGTAGTCATTTAACTTACCAACTCAGTGAAAATTTTAATCCTCGCTATGAGGCAGTAAAGTTGTGGGCATACGTGAGTGCCACGTTGTCATTTAACTTATCAGCTCAGTGAAAATTTTAATGCTAGCTGATGAGAACGTTTTGAACTAAAGTGACGGACAAAAATCACTTAGTTTTATTAATTATATGGACTAAATTGAGGGTGTCAACCCCTTTCAAGAACCAAAAATAGGGTGTATTCAACTTTTCTTATTATATTTATTTGGGTATTGCTAACCCTTGAGAATATTGGTTAAGGAATTCATAAAATAAAAATTTGTTTTGAGAATACAATTTAAATACTTTTTGATATAATAAATACATTATTTTTCATATAAACTTAATTTTTTGATTTCTTAACTAATGTTCCAAGGACACTTGTTAACATTTTTTATTTATTTTTATAATTTTTAAATTTTGTTATGGCATAAGCTTTTTCTCTTGTGATGTTTGCAATTGGATGTATTCAGAACGTGGACATTGTGGAATTTATTGAATTCCAAACTCCAATGGAGGCACCGTGCACTCAGACATTTAGCAGGGATGGCAGTTAAAAAGTTCAACATGTGACGTCGGGATTTTTAGATTAAAAAAATACTTCTTTCAGACCTAATTTTAAAAAAATGTTTATATTTAGTGGTAAATTTTAACTAACTTATTCATATTTAATATTGATTGTTTAAAAATTATTTTTAAGTTAGTTCAACTTTTGTTTTTTAAGAAAAGTTAATAAGAACTATTATGATTAAGAGTAATTTATTAAATACAATTCCTATTTTATATGGAATCAACAAAATTAAATGCACTTAACTACTGTCTTTCATTAATAGTATAAAATTATGTATTTTCGCTTATAAATGAGTCTGGATAGAGTAGTATTCTCCAAGGAAAAAAAATTACTGTGCCCTTAAATGGTTAACCAGTTGTTTTGGTCATTAAATGGGTGAGAAGTTATTAATTTATTATAGTTCCTGGTATTTATCAAAATTACATAAACATTTTAAGTGTGTATTCTGTTATTAATTTTAGGGACTAAATTGACTAATAAAAGACATATTTGATAATTAAATTGACTAACGAAAGACACTTTCGAGGACCAAACTGACTGATGAAAGACACATTTGAGGATGTTTTTATAATTTTGATACATTCAAATACTATAGTGACAATGTCTCACACATTCAGGGACCAATTTTAAATCCAAAATGATCCTAATTTTATTATTAGATAGTTAATCCTTGCGTTAAATTGTGATCGAAAACGGTAAAAATTGTACCCCAAGAAACTGCAAATAAGTTTTGTCAACGGTCAAAATATAATTATTTATTTTCTTTTTTACTTTTATTTATTACTCCCCCATCCCTTAATATATGACCTTTTGTTAAAGTTTTTTGTCCCATTTTATAAGATCCATTTCAAATTACTATTTTGCATTAAATATTTTGTTAACAAAATTTCCTTAGCCTATGTTTGGTATGGGTGAAATAGGGGAGAGAGAGGTTGCAGAGAAATGTCATACTTTAAAGTGGAAAGAGAGAGATAATGAGTGTCATTAATTAAGTAAGTGGAAAGTGGAAAGAATGGAATTAATGAAAGGGTAATTTGAGAAAAACAATACAAATTGTGTACAAATTTAATGTGTTCTTTAACTAAATAAACCAAATATCTTAATGGATGTGATTTAGTTAAAATGATCATATATTAAGGGACGAAAGGTGTGGCATCGCCACCTCTGGCCTTTGCCCTAGATGTGCGACCTCTGATGAATCGGTCCTGCATCTATCTCGTGACTGCTCTTTCAGTTCACAAGTGTGGCTTAGCATTGCAAAAAATAATCTTCCCCCTAATTTCTGGTGTGACGACCTTCACGTTTGGGTCTCTGAAAATCTCTCTTCCTCTGTTTCGCTCCGGGGTGGGTCTTGGAGCTTGTTTTTTGTTGTCACTTTGCACACCATCTGGGTGGGAAGAAATGATTATGTGTTCAATGATAGAAGGGAAACCGTGGTTGATCTGACATTCCGCATCTGACACATCTGCGATAGTATTTTGCAGAGTTGGGTCGAGAATGGGTTAGTTAAGGTCGCGTCGTCTCCAAGAGTCTCACCGCGTTCTATGAGATGGAATCCAGACCATGGATGGTTGAAGCTCAATTGCAACGGTGCAATGACTAACCACGGTGGCCTGGCTTCGGCTGGCGGTGTTCTTAGGAACCATAGTGGAGCGTTTATTATGGGCTTTGCTTCTCATATGGTCATTTGCTCTATTACTGAAGCTGAACTTTGGGCTATTTATATGGGCCTAAAGTTGGGAACTATCAAGGGGTATGAGAATATTATCATTGAATATGATTCAATGGCAGCAGTTAAATTTATTCAGTCTGAGTGCTCTTCACAACACCCTCTTTTCAGCCTTGTAATGGATATTCAAAGTCTTTGGAGGTCCATTGGTGAGGTTGAGCTCCTCCGCATTCCCCAAGAAGCTAACCAAGTGGCAGATGACCTTGCTAAGTTTGGGCTCAGATTAGTTTCATGTAGTAGATTTTTTTATTGTGCTCCTGGTTTTGTTTTAGATGCCCTTCGGGCAGACTGTGCGGGAACCTTCTTCCCTAGAGGTTTCTAGTTTTATTTTTCCAGGGGGCTTAGCCCTTTGGTATCCACATAAAAAAGGGACGAAAAAAGTATATGTTTAGAAATAATTTAACTTTAATAATAACTTCTTTTTAAAAATTTAAGAGATTTTTTATCTTGATAAAGAGTTATCACCCGCACTAATTCAATATTTTTTTTTTCAGTCGAGAGATAAGTAAAGTCTAACACAAAGTTATTCTATCGAAAAAAATCGAACTCGGGTACTACTTAAACCCATTTCAGTGCATTCACCACTCACATCCTACTTGGGTCTAATCCACTTGGAGTTGGTGTGTTTATAGATTGAAATATAACTTATCTTTTTCTATTTCAATGTGGTGGTCTAATCCACTACAAAGCCTAAACAATTTGTAACCTCAATGTTGTTTGGGTTTGAGCACCTCTAGTGCTCCATCAATGAAATTCTTGCTTAACAAAAAAAAAAATCCTACTTGGGTTTATTGTTTCTATGCATTACAATTAGATTTCTGATCTCTGTGTTTTTTTATTTTTTTAATTTACATTTAGTTTATTGATTTCCCAATGCACAATTCACGGTGTGATAAAATGTCAGAGCAATGTTGTTTATAAAAAAAATAAAAAATGCCAGAAAAATATTTGAACAATGACATAAAATTTTTTTGTTCAGAAGCATTGAATAATTTATGAAAAAAGCATTAGAAAGATAGAATTAACAAAACGTGTTAGAACCTGTTGCGAACAGTAATGTAATGATCCAACACGTGCACGAATTAAATTTTGGTTTAATTGTATTTTTAGATCTCTAAACTTTTTCAATTTAGCGATTTTGATTCCGCTATTTTATTTTTTACGATTTTGGTCTCCATATTTTTAATTACACTTTTGGTCCTCAAAATAATAAATTTTTTGCACTTTTGATCCCAAAAATATTGGATTTTGGAAAAGTGGGCGAACAAAAGTGCACAATCACTACAAGAATGTTTGTCATTTCCTAGGGCCAAAAGCCCTGGGAAATGCCAAAAAATAGCAGGAAATGCCAAAATTTTCGAGGGTCCACCGAGGGCTACGTCGTTGTAGGTTATTCGCTGGTAAGAAACGGTTTCCGATGGCTAAATTTGAAAAACCCTAGGAAATTTTTAAGGGCTCTGAGCCCTAGGAAATTACCTGCAGCTAAAATCCCTAGGTAATTTTCTAGGGCTCAGAGCCCTCGAAAATTTCCTAGGGCTTTACACCCTAGGTAAATGCAGCAGGTTTATAAAAAAAAATTAATCAGAAACAAGATTAATTTAATTATTTTATTAAATTACAATAATTATATAACAGAATTAAAATTTACAAATTAAATTAAATCCTAATTGATATTTAAAATAAAATTACATAATCATAATTTACAAAAGAAAATTACAAATTACAGAATTGAAGTTCAAAATTAAAATTACAAAAAAATACAAAGAATTACAAACAGAAAACAAAAAATACAACAAAAATTACAAAATTTTTGTTCTTGATATCTCCATACCTAATAAAAATACAAAATACAGAATCAAAATAAGAAAATACAAAAAAAAATACAGACAAAAATACCAAAAATACCAAAACAGTGTAACATATGAACAAAAAAAAGTTGAGATCCTCATCCTTTTCTTCTTCATATCTCCATACCTACGAAAAAAATTGCAAAACGTAAATTATCGCAAAGAGGAAAAGAAGAATTTATCTGTATACCAGATCCAATTCGGGTTATACAGCCCATCAAAAGAACAGAGGCAAAAATAACAAACGGAGAAGTAGCAGAAGAAAAAAACCTAGGCTTTTTCGATTCTGAACCCACAAATTACAAAGAAGTAAAAAGAACTTAGAAGAAGGAAAAAAAACCTAAAACTTATGTGTTTGTTTTTTTCTCTTTTTTGTTGACCTCACTATGGCCTTCTCAGCCGCGACCTTGCTCTTGCTTCTGCTT
This sequence comes from Calophaca sinica, assembly GCA_037113605.1. Classification (NCBI taxonomy): domain Eukaryota; kingdom Viridiplantae; phylum Streptophyta; class Magnoliopsida; order Fabales; family Fabaceae; genus Calophaca; species Calophaca sinica. The sequence goes on from CM073731.1 coordinate 32,023,357, forward strand.
CTCTTCAGATCCAAAAATAAACTATCCACATTTTCCCCGTGCGTGTGCGTGGTTTTTATAGCCCAAGTATATGCGAAAAATCAGATCTAAGTTAGTACGAAATCAAATCAAATTATAAATAAAAATAAATAAAAATAATAAAAGAAACAAAACGAAAAATCTCCCTTTTTGTCTCCAGATCCGCGATTTTGGGGAAGATCTGTGGAAATTTGTTGAAGATCCGATTTGAATGGGGGGTCACGACCGCTTTAGGCTCCATTTGGGAGTTAGGAGGGGAGGGAAGGGAAGGGCTTTGAGGGGAGAGAAGGAGAGGAAAAGATAGAGAAATCCTCCACCTTATTTGAGAGAGTGTTTTTGTAGAGGAGGAGAAGAGAATGCTTATGACTAATATATTTTTAATTTTGAGAGTATTATAAAAAAATGGAAAGGATTTGAAGAATTTTTCTAAGCTCTCCAAAGCCCTTCAAAATCCTCCTCCAATACATTTTTTGAGTTCCCCTAAATTAGGGGTTTTAGTATTATGAAGAAAAATAAACTACTCATTCAATGTGGGAGACTATCCATCCTTCCCCTTCCCTTTCCTCCTTCCCTTTTCCCCAAGCCCTCCCCTCCCCTCCCTTTCTAAACTCCCAAACGGAGCCTTAGGGTTTTAGAGAGGAAAATGATGAAAGGGAGAACAATGAGGAAAGGGTACTGCGAAAGAGGGAGAGAAATGAGAAGAATTAGGGTTAGGTTTGGAGGAAAGAGGGAGAGATAGAGAGGAGAGGGCACCGCGACCATGGGAGAAAAATGAGGGAGGAGGGGTTTAGGGTTTGAAGAGGATTAGGGTTTGGAGGAAGGAAGGAAAGGAGAAGAAGAGAGGGTGAGGGAGTAGTGCAACGACCTCATCAAATGAGAAGAGGGAAGGAATCTTAGGTTTTTATTATTAGGGTTTAAAATAGGCAGGGGAGGATTGGGTCGTGTGGGAATGTGCTGGTGCTCAGGGGATGTATGAGGAGGAATCGGGGGTGTGCGAAGCAGGGCGCCGTGGTGAGCGCCTGGGAGGCGCTGTTAGAACAAAATGGGGTGTGCATGGTAAAATAAAAAATGGGGGAGGCGCATGGCCTGCTGTGCTGTGACCAGCCCTTTGGGCCATTGCTCTCGACACCCCTCATTTTGCTATTTATGTCCCCTTTCATTTATTTTTCTCTTCCTTTCTTTTTCTTTCTTCTTTCTTTCTTCACTCATTATTATTATTATTTTTTGCTTTATTGTTTTGAAACCAAAAAATAGAATAGTTGATGGGGTGATAATTTCTCCTATAATAGAATAAAATAGTTAGTGTATTTTCTAATAATATAATATAACAAAGTGACTATATCTAAAATAATAATAATAAGCATAATAATTTGTGCCGACAACTTCATTAGACATAATTTGTGCCCGTCCATGGGATAAACTCATCCTAGTCTTCGTTCCGTGGAGGAGGAATTGCAAATTCGCGTGCTGTTACCATTGCTATGAAAGTGAGAAATTATTTGATTAATAATTAATTTCTAATTGACATAAATATTTTATTTTTTTATTCAATAATTTTTTTATTTATATGTAATAAATTTTAATAATATAAAATATAATAGAAAAAATAGTTTAAGCATTTTGATATTATTATAATATGCATAATAATATACCTATTTAGGGTATTTTCAAAGTGACATTTTGTTACAAATTGGGTGACAATGTCTCTTATAATAGAATAAAATAGTTAAAGTATATTGCACCAAAAAAAAATATAGTTAAAGTATGATAAATCTTCATCACATGTAGATTTATAGTGCTTAATTAGATATTTGTTTTGTGAATGAAGAGAATTGAAAGTGATTTTATGCTTAAATTGTATGATTTAATGTATTCACTTGATCCCGTTCTAACATTTGTGCATTAATGTTTTCTATGATTTTTTATCTCTAAGTGCACAGGAATGAGAGCATAGCCAAATGATTGACTTGGAAGCGCCCCTGGAAGCACTGTTTCCTGACAAAGAAGATTCCAAAAACTATATGTTGAGTCACACTAATCCGAATGAGATGATCTTGGTCTTGTTGGAAAGATAGAAGAATTATCTTCAATTTTGATGAAGAAATCGAGACCTAAATCAATCTCTAAGTTGGGGTAATTTGTGCGACACGTTGATAAGGTGATGTTGTCCTAGCCTGACACCTGTTCGATGTTTTAATCATATCTGGAGTTTTAGGTGTCCAAATGAGATGAAACTGGTGCCATTGGAAAGATAAGACCCATAGCTTCAACTTTCATGAAGACACCTTGAGCTAATTCAAATTTTACAGAAGTGGAAAATGCAACACAACATGGAAGAACGGGTGCAGGAGGGCACCCTACTGCTTGTCTGCGCGCGAAGCGCGCCCGAAGCGCTCCTGGAGCACGAAATCTACTGTCTTGCTTTTTTTTTTTGCACGCAGAGTGTGCGCGGGGCGCGCGCAAAGCGTACTGGTTGCGCTGATTCACTTAAAAACTGGTATTTTCACGATTTGAAGATATTCTTGACCATTCCAAAGACCTAGAACGCCGTGGGGCTCGTCAACGGGTGTTAGGGTTTCACTTTCATCCATCTCCAAAGGGGATTCAAGCTTAGGAATAAGGATTTGAGTTTTCAATGGAGTGGTTTTCTATCCTTTATTCATTTTTCTGGTTTGGTTCCTTGTTCTCTATGAGTAACTAAACTCTTTTAGACTAGGGTAAGATGAATCTTATTTGAAACTCTTATGTAGTTAATTCTATTTCATTAATGCAAGTTTATTTCTTTTCAATTAAGCTTCTAATCTCTACGCTTAATGCTTTTCAATACTTGGACGCTATTGAATTGATTTGGGGTTTTACATGATGATTGAGAAATTGGGTGAATGACTTGAACTAAGGTTGGTAGTCGTAATCATGATGAGTATAGGAATATAACTTTGTGATTATGTGTTCTTATGAATCACTATTCTTATTGCTAAACCTAACTATAAATCACCTAAGGGATTAGGGCTTTTAGTTAGCGTAAAGGGTTTATGAGGTAAGGATTGTCCTTAAACTAATTTAGTTGATTCGAACTTCAAATTGTATGAAATTGCTTGAGTTGATGTTGAACTAATTGCATGAGAGTGGATACAAGAGGATTCAACACCTAGTCGTTTTCAATCCATCGAATTCAAATAGTTTGTTATTGTTTTTGTATTTTCACAAATATCCTCAATTCCAATTACCAAGAATTTGTTCTAGTCCAAAATAAATACAAATTTTGTTAAGTTTACTAATCGATCACAATCCCCGTGGAGACGATACTCTATTTTTACTTTATTACTTGTACGATTCGGTACATGATAACTCTTAGAAATAAGAGTTATTTATGCTTTTATGACTATGAATCATGTGAGTTTAAGAGTAATTTAGATCCTTTAATTATTAGATTTATGTAAATAATGTGATTTCCCTTGCTTGGAGCTGTTTAAGGCACTTTGGTGCTTTTGTGAGCATTTTGATGTGTTTTGACATTGTGCAGGATTTTATTGAGAAATACTCCGTGCCAAATCTAGTGCCATGGCACCGCACTCAGAAGTTACAGCCTCTGTCCTTACTGCAGCAACGTTTTTAATTCATTAGACACTAGTGCGAAATACATCTAAAAAATAGACTTATAACGCCGGTTTTGGAGATAACCGGCGTAACTTAAAATGGGGTGACATTTTTGAAATTAATGCGTAACTTTTAACGCCGGTTTTCTAAAAAACCGGCATTATAAGTGTAAAGTGTAAAGGTAAATTCGGCCAAAAGTGAGTGAAGTTACGACGCCGGTTTTTTGATACAACCGCGGTTAAAACATATGGCGCCGGTTTTTTAGAAAACCGGAGTTAGATCTTAAAAAACTTTTAACGTCGGTTATTTTGAAAACCGGCGTTATAAGTGAACAGATTAAAAAACTTAAAAAAGCTGAAACTTATAACGCCGGTTTTCTCGTAAAACCGCGATTAAAACCAAAATCAATTTAAAATTTATAAACGTTAAACACTAAACCTATAATGCAGGTTTTTAACTTTAAACCACGATTAAAAATGAAAATTAATTCCCTCTCAAATAACATCACCAGCAGCGCCGTAACTCTCTCATTTGCGAACTCAAGCTTAACCTGAGAACTCAAGCTTCATCTCCTCTCCTTCGCGCCGTAACCGTCCCTCTCACCACCATCATCACCAGCGCGCCGTCCCTCTCCTCGCATCGTACCGTCCCTCTCCCTCTGCTTCGTCCCTCTCTCCTCGCACCGCCACTCTCCTCGCACCGTCCCTCTCCATGCGGACGCCAGAGAATCTGTAAGTTTCTTCCCTCTCTCACTTTTTGGGGTACATGAAGGGTTTAATGTTGTTGAAGGGTTTAGTGTTGAAGGGTTTCTTCCCTCTCTCTCTGTTTCATGATTTGTGAGGCGTTTTTCTTTATAAAAAAAAAAATACAACTGGAAGGGACTAATCATATGTTTTGTTCTATGATATAACCCAGTTCTTCACTTATGCATATGTGCAGGAAGTATACTATTGGACTAGGACAAGATTGTATGGCGTTTTGTACAGAGTTAGAAGATGTCATCTCAATGAGGTTTCTACTTTGAATTTGATATACTCTATAATTATTCAAGCAGTAATAGATACCACCATGTTAGGACTTGCCATTGCATGAAGTTATTAGCAGAGCCACAAACTTAGTGTGAGGGGAGACTAAAAAAGACATATAAACATGAAGAGAAATTATTTTCCTTTTAATTTCTTTTGAACCTTTTTATTTGGTATGGGTAAATGTTGTATGGTAGTAAAGATTATATCATTTGCACAAAATTTTCCAATAACTTTTAAGGGGTTATGGTGAATTTAAACTCATTTTACTAGGGACATCAACTAAATATAAAGGAGTATATAAAAACAAAATTTTTAAAGTCGGGGAACCTTGGCATACCTATTTTGCCTCCTCCCTCTGCCTCTTCTTGCTTCTCAGTTAGCTTTATATATTATTTATTTGCACAGAGTATCATGACTCATAAAGTTATGCAAATGCTAAAGTAACTTTCTTAACTTACAAGCTTGACTTGCAATGTTATAGTCTAGACAAGTAAAATGCGAAAGTGCTAATGCATGCTGAGTTTGGCTCAGGATTATTGTTGTGATAAACCAATTTTTGGCCTTCTATGTTGTATTATAATGGGGTAAATGTTATTTTCCTGTGAGGGTATTCTGTATAGTTTGAATTGAACTTTGAAATTTGTTGGCACTTTTTTCAATGAATACATGAGTTATTTACTTTTACGTTGTTGTATCCTCCACCAAAGTTATGTTTTTGGCATGAGTTGTTCATGAGTTGTATCACTTTCTTCTACTTTTCTTTTCTTAATTTCAGTTTCAATTTCTATTATCTACATATTATAGGGTTCAGGACTAAAATAACCTTCAATTTCACTTTATAGCTTTACCATCAACACTGGCATAAAACATATTTTTCAAAGGGTACATGTGTTTAGAAAGAACGTAATTGTCTAAATGATAGTGAAGATTCTGTCGTGATCATATACTATACCTTTTGCTTCTTTTTCATAGAAAATATTTTGTTTTGCTTCTCTTAACTTATTCACTTGACTTTTAGTTTTTATGATTCGAATTTGTGTTGCTATTGGTATCATTCTTCAGACTGACGATAGTAAGTAAAAAGGTCCCCTAAACTGAATTGCTTTTGTAATAGCTCCTAACGATAGCGCTTCTTTTTGGAAGTTTTATAAATGATGGAATCCGAGATAAGGACTTGAGTGCCTCGTGGGAAGCGGTAAACAGTGTGTATGTGTGAACATGTCTCTATTATTGGGGTTTTGTGTTGTTGATGGTATGCAACTTGATTTTTTTTAATGTTTTTTAAGTTCAATTTTTTAATACCCTTGTTGTGTATTGTGAATTATGATGTGGGAAGTGTTGCTTTTGCTCTGATGAACTGATCAATGAGAAATTATTTCAATTGGAAATTTTGTTTTTGTGATGTGGGTTGGGTTTGTGGGATGGATTGGTTTTTGTTCTTTGTAAGTGATGGTTTTGATTGTGTGCAGTCTAATGTATTGAACAATGAGAGTCTTTGCTTGGCGGGTTGCTAATCCTGTGGTGGCGTGTGCTTACATTTACGATTCTGGTTTTCCCGGTAATTTTGTTCTTGACCCTTTTCATTTTATTCAGGTAAATTCTTCTTGTAACCCTTTGTTCGTTCATATATCTGGTGTTTTAGATTCTATGAAATTGTTTTAGTTCTTTTCTTTCGGATAAACTCCTTTTTATTTTTACTTTTTCTGTTTTGCTCTATTCTTTGCTTCCTCTGCTAAGGTTTCATGCTTTTGTGTACATAGTGTTGCCAAATAAGATCCCAATTTGATCCCTTTTTAATTACCTAATTTTGAGGCGTGCATACATCTTTCTATTAATTGTTCTAACAACATGTCAATGTTAGTTAAATATCTAAGCATAAAAGTATGTGTATATTATTTCGAACTGATTATGGATCGTAGTTGGATGCAAAAACATCGCTTAGGTGATGAGTATAAGAACGGAGTCGAAGACTTCTTACTATTTTCCCAAGCAAAACTTCCTAATCAAACAACTTTCTATTGTCCTTGTGTTAAGTGTTTGAATGGGCCAACACTAAAAGTTGAGGAGATACGGAATCATCTTCGTGTTTTTGGGATTTGGCAAAGATATACGACATGGACCTGGCATGGTGAAGTGTTAAACAAGCCAAGTGTGTCCACAAGAGAGGAAGTTGATGTATATATGGACGATCGACTAGAGGACATGATTCATGATATTGGACAAGAGTCTTTTCTGCGGGCACATGTGTATGAAACTCTATGCGGCGACAAGGAAAAACCTTTGTATCCGGGCTGCAAAAATTTCACACGGTTGTCAGCGGTGTTGAAATTGTTCAATCTGAAGGCGATAAATGGGTGGACTGATAAGAGCTTCACTGAATTGCTTAAACTGTTGAATGACATGCTTCCGGAAGGTAACACATTGCCAAACAGTAATTATGAAGCGAAGAAGATATTATGTCCGATTGAGAAGAATGTAATGACACACAGAAGGAAAGCCTTGCAGGAAGAGGCTGGAGATGAAGCCTTAGAATCTCCTCCAAAACCAAACCGGTATGAGCTATGGACTATGGCTCGAACAAAACCATCAGGATCCTATACATCTGATGATGTGGCATCAGTTGCTTCTAAAATTGTAAGTGTATCTACCTTATTTAATATTATGTGATTTGTAACCAATTTAGGTCGACTGACCAAAAACCTCTTTGATTGAATTTGGTTGTAGGAGTCATTGGTTGAAGATGAAACTCAGGGTACTTTCATTCCAACTGGACGTCAAGATATCTTGACTACTGCCCTTGGAACACCCGAGCACTATGGTCGTGTCCGCACTGCTGGTCGAGGTGTGGGCTTCAAGAAATACTTCGGAGGAACTTCACGCAGTCAGTCAAAGCAAATGGACATGGATGCCATGAGACATCAGATCATACAGGAGGTTAGTCAAATGTTTGAAGCTAAGTTTGAAGCTTACAAATCTCAGCTCAAGTCAGATGTGGAAGCCCAACTAAGCCAGCAGATAATGTCTTCTCCTAAAGCCCGCTGCGCATGTCGGCCAGGGGGATAGTTGTTCGCGAGAAAATGAGGAGGATCCTAAAGGCGATATTTTAAAATGCATTGGTCACATGGCTTTTGATCTTCCGGTGGACAAGTTGGGATTACCTTGGAGCACGACAATCTTCAAATTTTTACATTTTTGCGAAGGAAGGACTTAACGGACTGTCGCTTCGGTGATGAGTTACGGCTTGCCAATCAACACTTGCAATTATGGTGCGTAAGTATTAATTAACATATTTGTATATTTTTATCTCCTTTGTATCAATTATATATAATTAACATTATTTTGTTTTAACTCCTAGGTATACGCATCGTATCGGTATTGAACAACAGTGATGTATATGGATTCTTGGATCCAACGTTGATGGTTGTCAAGCCCAACCCAAAAGAGTCTAATGAATCTGTTCAAGCTTACATACTGGAAAAGCTAATTAGCAGGACAAAGATGTTTTCTTAGGACCGTACTGGCACAGGTGAATACATTTTTATTCATAGCATACTTTTTCTCTCTGTGTTTCTAATATACCTTTATTATTGTTACCTAGTAATCATTGGCAGTTGATTGTCGTTTATCCTAAGCATAATCTTATAGTCTGGATATGCTCACTTCATCAAAGGCCAAACCTACAGATTAAGCGTGTACTTGAGGGGTAAACTTTTAATTTACTTGTCATACTTGTGATGTCATATATGTATTTATCTTATATCTATAACTTATATTATTTTATCAGAACTATGATGGACTATAATAGTAAGAAAGGTCTGGGAAAAGGAAAGAGGCCTAATTGGAACATACTTGCGGTAAGTAGTTTGTCTTTATATGATATTTACATATTGAAAGCCGTATTAGTTATGTGTATATATAATTTGTACTAATTTATATTGTCATTTGTAGGGGCCTTACCAAGACAACTCATGGGCGTGTGGTTATTATGTCATGAAAACCATGTTATCCATTGTCACGATGAGGATTACCTTTGGATGGGATTTGGTAATAAAATATTTCATAACTTGTTATTTGATCTTTTTGATACCTTACACTATTTGTAGTTAGTTAATTACATATGTTTTGAATTGAACTTGTAGTTATTTGATGGTCGTGGCACAAACTCATACAATCATGAAGAAATTGTCGAGATTCGGAAAACATGGGCACGTTTTTTTGTGACTAAGATTGAAGAGCAAAATCTAAACCTAGAACCACCAAGACGCCGAGCAAGAAAAGCAACACAACAAAAATGAGAAGGTTTGAAGAGAAGAAAAAAAGGGATAACAGAATTGTGTAACTAATAATTCGTAGCATTTAGGAGTTGTCTGAATGTTAATTAGAGGATAATTGAAGTTTTGTTTTTTTGACGATAGAGTATAATTGAAGTTGTAACAATTATTTTGTTGAGTGAATTAGGACAACTACCAGAACAAAGTTATCATTACCACTCCCAAGAATAATGTAGGATGTGTTTTCTTCTTGTGTGAGTTTTGGAGTTCATGATGATTAATACATGAATGGATTTGTATGCAGTGGTTTGTTGTATGTATTGGCAGTTCTGGAAATGGAAATTTCAAAAATATAGTATTAAAAAAATTGATACATCTATGGCGTCGGTTTTCCTTAAAACCGCGGTTAAAAGTGATATATGGCGCCGGTTTTCCTTAAAACCGCGGTTAAAGGTGACTTATGGCGCCGGTTTTCTGAAAACCGCGGTTAAAGGTAACATACGGCGCCGGTTTTCAGAAAACCGCGGTTAAATATCACATACGGCGCCGGTTTTACTAAAAAACCGCGGTTAAAACTTTTTTTCCAAAATTTTTTGTCCCATTACTGTAGGATCTAGTGCCGGTTTTATTTTAAACCGTGGTTAAAACTTTTTTGTGTGTGTCCTTTACATCATGATTTAACCCCGGTTTTATAAAAAACCGCGATTAAAACTTACTTTTAACTGCGGTTTATAAACTGGCGTTAAATATTTACACTTGCAACGTCGGAAGAAAAGACGCCGGATTGAAAACCGACGTTAAAAGTCTAAAAAAATCGCGATTAAAGTTGGTTTTTGCACTAGTGAGAGCTGAAGGAAAAGACTCTGTCCTTTAGTGCAAGGCTACAACGTGTATTTCTGATGGTCCCCACTGTTCTGCAGTGTTTTCTCTCTCTGCTAAAGGACAAAAGCCTTTATTTATGGGCCAAAAGAATTAACTTTCATTGGGTTTACCATTGGACAGCCCATTTGAGGAGAGGCTATAATAGCAAAATGACCTAATCAAGGAGAAGAGGCTGGTGCAGGGGCTGTGCCCTAGATTAGAATTCGTTTTTGTTCCTCTGGACAGCAGCTGCCATCCTCAACATCACCTTCATCCATCATTCTCCATTTCCATATCCCTTCCATACACCATTTTTATGAGAAAAACATGCTGAAAAACATGGATGCTGAACTAATCTCAGACATAGCAAGAAAATGCAGCAACAAGACATTATTGCAGTGAAGTGTTCTCTCATCTTGACAGATTTGAAGGCCTCCATGTGCTGTTTTCTTCTTCTGTTTGTAGACATTTTTGCACTGCAGATTTCTGGTGCCATGGCATCGGTTTTTGGCACCAGTTTCTGCTATTCTATGTTTTTGTTTATTATGAGCTAAATACTTTATGCTAGGATGATGTGATTTTGTATTGAATCCTTGTTGGTGAATGTCTATCAGTCTTTGCCTTTGAACCTTTAACTCATGCGCATTTATTTACAATATGCTTGACCTAAGTCTGACCAACTTTTGTTGGGTACATGTATGTTAGGTGCTGAAAGGTGGTAACATGTTGAATTCATGAGTTAATATGAGGGGTATTAATTAAGGGACACTTTAATTAATTTTGATTAAACTAGACATAAGAAATCTGTCTCATAGGGTGTTCTAGGTCACACTTAGAAGACAATGGGAAACATAATGGGGGCTTAGACATAAGATACCCTTTACTTAACCCTGGTGAAAGTACTGAAAGGTACACACATTAGTGCCCTGCGCCCAGTGCTAAATGGCAGTGAAACCAACTTGGTGAAAATATGAATGAACTTCAATCCTAGCTGTTTTTCTCAGATTTTTATCACATCTTTTTAAGTTATTTTTAAATTACTGTCATCATCACCTTAAATTAATGTGTTACTTGTTATTTTGTTTCCTCACTAATTAGATTAACGAAACTGGGAATTTGTGGAATTAACTGTAATCAATCCTCGTGGGAACGATCTCTCTTACTCTTTATTACTTGTTCACGACTGTGTATACTTGCACAGCTGTTATTTCACACAACAAGTTTTTGGCGCCGTTGCCAGGGATTGAAAGTGTTGATTTCTATGAGTTTTCAATTGAGTGAATTTGGTTTAGTTGAGATTCTTAGATTTTAGTGTGCTTCTTTTTAGCAGTAAAATTTTCTGTTTTGTGTTGTTTTTGTGTTGGTGGTGTTGCCTTTGTTGTTCTTAGCATTGCTCATCTTGTTTGTTGTTTGTGAAAAAGAAAAACCCACTCCTAGCCATGGAACAATATCATTTTGACTCTATGCAAGCAAGGAATGCTCAACCACAATATTTCAACCATGAATTTTATGGAGGTGAATGTGAAAGGGGCAGTCATGAGACAAATTTCATGTCCATGACAATGACGAATATTGATTATGGCATGGAAAATTTAATTTGGGAGCAAGAGTATTATCCTCAAGCTCAATTTGAAGGATCCCATGAAAGCATCTCCAACCTCAAAGATGTCTTAGCTCAATCCATTGAGGATACCAAGGTGTATAATGAAGACTTTCAAGTCTCATGCAAGAATATGGAGGCTCACCTTAAGACAATTATGGAGTTTCTAAAAGAGGAGAATTGCATTGAAGAAGTAGTTGAACAAGAAGAAAAGTGTGTGGAGTTGAAAATTGAACATGATCTTGTGGAAGTAGTGGAAGAAAAACAAAAAAAGTGTAGTAGAAGTAGTGGAAGTAGTGGAAGAAAAACAAAAAAAGAGTGTAGTATTAGTAGAAGAAGAAAAAGAAAAATAGTAACATGGAAGAGAAACCAAGGGAGAGCTATGAAGAGAGCTATGTGACAATTGAGATTCAACCTTTGGTGATTGAAGGGAAGAGTAAAAATCAGAAGTCAGAATCTGATGTGCAGGAATCATCTGAACATACTGCTGCCCAGAAAATTATGCAAAAAAGTTATGCAGAACCAGAAGTAGGTGCCATCCCAGCACCTATTTTGGCACCTGTTACAGCATCTGCACCAGAATTTTTTTTTCCCAAAGTTTGTTCCTAAGAGTCTCCCACAAGAAGAGTTTTTTGAGCTTTATGAGATGAGGAGTACATATCCCAAATGCCTAGTTGTTGGGGCATGGGAACACTTGTTTCCCTATGCAAAGTACATGGGATTTCTCTCTAAGAAAAGGCAGAAGAAGGATGACATTTTCTTCTTGTCATATTATCCCCCCTAACTTGGGTGTTGAAGAGAAAAAAGTCAGGCTGAGGACTTCTGCAAACCAAGCGCTACTGGGAGGCAACCCAGATTCTAATAAATTGCTTATGTTTTCGTTTGTTTATTTTCTTATTTTTATTTTATTTTCATTTCAGGTGGCAAAATGAAGATGAGATGGTGATGAGTGTTGTGATGTGTGCTGTGAAATCGTATGGCACCTGGAGTTTAAAGTCAAGCAACAAAAAGCCAAAGGGTGGAGAGGAGGAAATGATCTCTATATCAAAAATATTCTAATTCTGACAAGGAAGAAGCTGCCAGCAGGAAGCAAGCAGATTCATGGTACAGGACTATTGGTGTTGCACAGTTTGCAAAAAAAAAAAAAAAAAGAGTTTCTGGTGCCATGGCACCAGGGTTTGGCACTGATACACCTGCAAAAACACCACCACATTAGGAGGCTCAACCTGAAGCAAGGCCAATGCAGTCAATTTAGAAGGACTAGTGCGCAGTTTGAAGCAGGGATTTTCTCACCCTAGCTCTTTTACTGTTTTTTAGTAGTAAATATTTTTAGTATGTTTGTTTGTTTGTGTTTGTTGAATTTTGTTCTAGTTTGTTTGTAGGTTGCATAATTAGTTTGTTTGTGTCAACCCTTTCTCTAGCATAGAGTATTTACAGTGGGGACACTGTAAGGAATTATGTTGGGGCAGGGACAGTTTAGGATTGTGTTATGTTGCATTTGTAGCTTGATCTTTGTTCGGGTTCTATCTTTGTTAAAAAAATGATTTTGGTTGACACATTGGCTAAGCTTAATGAGGAATTTGTGCTTGAATGTGTTGGAACTTTGTGCTGATTGTCAATTGATAGGAACACTGACCTTTGACACAAAACCCTTAGCTTAAGATGAAAGAATAGGTAGCTTGTTAACTAGTTGAAGTTGAACCCCTTTTGTGTACTGAACCTTGTTGCCAAATTTGACCTATAAGGGGGTATAGGCAATTAGATAATTTTGGGAGTATGCTCATTGTAAATATCTAAAGAATCGGCCAATGCACACACTCTATTATATAGAAAAAGCCAAAAATATAAAAAAAAGAGAAGAAAATGGAATGAACCTCTTTGTTGAGTAACTAGGTAACTTCATTATAATTGTTGTTATTCGCGTCAAAAGGCAAAGAGGCAAGTTCTACTAAAAGGCAAAAAAAAAAATAGTAAAAATTGAATAAGCGTGCATTGTGCCTTGATCATTCAAGTTATGTTTGTATATTCTGATCTTATGCAGCCCCTAGTACCCAAATTGTAAGCCTATTCCCTTTTATTGATTAGGAGGTGCAAATTAGGGACACTTTAGGGGGGGAGCTGAGATGACATTTATAGGACTATACTAGCTTTCTAATTAAGCATAAGGGGTGCACACACACACACACTTGAGGTTAGTGGAACAAACTAAGAAAGCATGATGCACAAAGGGATTGCTTGCAAAGTGTTAGTCTGAAAGTGAAACCATGTGAAAACCACCCAATAAAAAGTTTGCTGTTTGAATTCACTTGTTCAGTGCTGCTGCATTTGTGACAATTTTTCTGTTTTCTGCTGTTGTTCATGTGTCATTAGTACACTTGCCAAAATCCTTAATAAAGTATTTTCTAATAATATAATATAACAAAGTGACTATATCTAAACTAATAATAATAAGCATAATAATTTGTGCCGATAACTTCATTAGACATAATCATTCTTTTATTTTTACATTCAACTTTTGTTTTATTTAAATTAAATCTAAACTAATATAATAATAATAACAACAACAACAACAATGACGACGACGACAACAACAACAACAATAATAATTAAATTCATGACAAACAGGTGTTCGCATATAGTTATTAAATAGAAGGGTTACAAACATAACTGTGAGAATGAACATGTTCGGTGAATATGAAAACACATATTCTAAACACCATATGCACCATCGGCGTAATAATCATCGTGGGGACATGAAATCAGGCTAGCAAAATCACCGGCTATATCATCTGCGGGTGTGGTGCCCTGACCTGGCTGTGTCGTCTGCTGGGACATGACCGGCTTGGGCGGTAGGGCTGCTGTGTCATAAGTGGTGGTGGCGCTGGTTGCTATTGTGAGTCTGGGACTGATGACTGAAGGTCGTAAGGGAATGCCGCTGTCTGTGGCTGCTGGCCGGGCAGTGACCCTAGTAATATTACTGACCATGTGGTGGCAGTGGCGAAGAAAACCCATGCTGCTGTGATGGCGATGGCCCACCCTGCTAATGTGAATCGACAGGCCATGTCGTGGCTCATGGCAAAATCTACATTATGTTAACGCGACGTCATTTGTGTCAAATTCGTTGTCATGATACAACATGCAACTAGTGACACAACAATCGATCCTCTTAACACCTAATCACAGCTTCGACATCAATGTTTTAGCATCATAATAACTCTGTGGCAAACCATCTTTAACATGTGTTGCATCCAGCATCATTCTGGTCATAGCATCCATGCACTGTTCCACAACATTATAGGTTGACTTAATACCTAAAAGCCTCACACACATTGATAATTTAGAGTATTGAGACCCTTCGTACAATGGCTTATTTGTCTCTGTCAAAAGATTATAAAATCTTTGTGCTGCCTCATTCGGAAGTTCTTCCATGTCTTCATGTTGCTGCTCCTCGAACGACACATTCACGCCGAAAGCATCAGAAATCATCCCCTGTATTACATCAAACTGCTCATAACGTTGTTATCCCGTATCCGGTGGGCCACTGCTCGAAGCACCTGGGCAGTTCTCTTCAACCGGTCGTAAATTGATATTGGGAGCAACTTCACCATGACTAGTCCCAATCCAATAATTAGGCATGAACCCGTACTTATACAAGTCATGTTAGACCTCACTTGGAGTCTTAACGGGTACGCACTCGCATTTCTCGCATGGACATCTCATCCCACCTTCAATTCTAAAACTTTCCTGATGCCTTCCGTGGCGACCAAAGGCTTACAAAATCTTCTTTCAAACCTCTTCTTCCAAGAAACAAACTAGCATACATCCAACTACGATCCATTTTCTGCATATTAGAAAGACACAGATCGATATAGGTAAACACGATACATTGGCCTTACATACAACTGGTCCCTTTCTTTAAATGGTATACACTTATCCTATTCAAGAAAAAACTTTTTCAAAACTCGTAAAATTGTTACTTCTTATTTTCTCATTGAACCTTAAATAGGAATTAATAATAAGATTTCTCTCCGATATTTATAAAATAAAGCTAATAAATTGTGGTTTCCGATAGGCTCACCCGTTGGTATACTATGCTAATATACAATACAAACAGTTATAACAATAAAAAATATTGTTATAATTAAGTAATCTAATATTATAACTTAATATACATTTTTCCCAACATAAAATTTGCAATTATCCTAATATATAGCAATTAACAATTATCATGATTAAAATTTAATTTATTAAACTATTAAACACATATATAAAATTATGTTAATAAATAATTCCGTTAAAAAAAATCTCTATTACAACTAATTGTTAACATATATTAATTCACATATATTATAACAAAATCAACATATTTTATTTACTACAATTAATCTACATTTTCATAACATGTATTTTTCATAATCATAGCATAATAATAATAATGAAAATTAAATATAATATACTAAACCTTAAAAGTAACATATATTCATTAAAAATATATATAATAAACAGTTAAACACATATACAAGATTATTCTAAACTATATTTATTTAATCCAAAATTAATAAAATTTATTTCTGAAAAAATGCAACTATATAACAAAAATACAACATATATTAACATATTACTAAAAATATAATAATATATTAATAAAAAATTCAGAATATAAAAAATGAAGAAAAAATTATTAGATTATGTCAAAAATATTATATATATATATATATATATATATATATATCACTGTGTGTGTAAATATATATTTATATAATTAAACATTCACAAAAAATATAAAATAACTAATTTGATAAAAAAATTTAGTTACCACTAACCTGTGAGTGAGTGGTTCCGGTAGTGGTGAGACTGCCAACGTGACTCCGGATCTGTTACAGAAAATTTCGTGAATCAGTGAATTTTTTTAAGACATAGAGAACTGAAAGATATAGAGACAAAAATAGTAAGAATAAGAGAAACAAGAAGGACCGAGTTTATTAGTAAGAATGGTAAACTGGTAAGAAGGTAAATCTGAACTTACATGACAAAAATAGAGACTGAAATGGAAGAGGAGGAGCTGGGAGGAGGAAGAAGATGATGAAGATGAACAAAGAAAGAAGGAAAATAAGAGAAAGAAGAAGGGAGGATGAGAACATATATATAATTCCCCCCACCCCCCAACGTTCAGATTTTTTAATTCCCCCCCCCCCACGTTCGGATTTTGTAAATTAAAAAAAAATAAAAAAATAAAATGGAAATCGAGGGGCATGCCCCTCGTAAATGCGCACCATAAACAAACAAAAAAAATACCTATCAGCTTTTGGCCATTCCTGAGGGCTCTACCCCTCGGTTTGGGCCGATTTTAAAAAAAAAACCGGTCTGACAGCTTCCCACGGTCTACCCCTTCGGTTTGGGCCAACTTTTTTTTTTTAAAAAAAAATTCTGCAATTTTCCGATGGTTTTTAATAAATGGTTGTGGGTAATTAACATACGGGTATTTTCCTACTGCTTTGGCTCGGGCCAGTGGCCCTAGGAAAAATTTGTAGGTAATAGGCTTAATTCATGTAGTGAATCCATAATTTTTGGGAACCAAAAGTGTAATTAAAATAACATAGGGACCAAAATTACCAAATTGAGAAAGTTAGGGGACCAAAATCGTAAAAAGTAAAATAGGGGAGCAAAATCGCTAAATTGAGAAAACTGAGTGACCAAAAATACAATTAAGCCTTAAATTTTTTTAGTGATACGCCATTGCTTATAATCCATATTTCCTTTTTTTCCCCTAAATATTTATTTATTTGCAATATTTCTTCTATAGTTTAACAACAACATATCATTGTCTTAAATTGCTAATAACAATACAATTATAAATATTATTATTAATTTAATATATCTTTTTCAATTACCACTACTAATTACTTATTTAAACATTTTTAAGATATATATATATATATATATATATATAAATGATAAAAATATAAATAATTTATAATTAATTTAAGAATTAAAATACGTACAAATCTATAAAGATAAAACTTTATTATTGTATTATAATTAATTTCAATCGCGCAAAGTTCTTACTTTACTCTTACAAATAATAATTAACTATTCATTTAAAGGCTTAAGGTCAAATATACAAAATAAAATTATAAATACATGGTACACTCACTTAATGATTTAAAGATGAAAATAAAATATATAATGTCTTTAATATTTTTCTCTATTTTATATAAAACAAAAAATCTTAATAGAAACAATATAAAACAAAATAGTCTCCTTTTTCTCTCCATTTTCCTCTTCTTTTCCTGTATCATTTTTCCTCTAAACCAAACGTATAACAAAGTAGGTAGCTGCATGTGAAAAAAAAAATATAAACTTAATTTTTTGATAGAGTCGTGTGTGCATGTAAATGTGTTATCTAAAAATTGTTATACCATGGGCAAAAGAAAAACTTGTTATACTCTTGTATTTTGGATTCGATCTTTTAGTTGAGTCCTCTAATAACATAATTGCTTTGAAATACAGATTATGCTTGCAATTGTTTTTTGGGTATACACAAGGTATTCTCCGCGCGCAATTGGGTAGATTAATCTCTTGAGTCGAGTAATGCCACATAGGCGGTAAAATTCTCCCTCAAGAATTTTAACGACTTCATTCTCATTTTTTCTTATTGTTAAAATGTTTGTACCATCATAATTCATAAACGGTAACATTGTCTATGATGGAGTGTTGAAGATATAATAGCCGCTAGATTTGTTTCATAGGCGACCAGGCTCAGTCTCTCGGCTGAACACTTGATCTCATACCTATTCAAACAAGCCAAGCAAATTAAAGTATTTATTAGGGCTGACAATGAGTAGCGGGCCCTATGGGTACCCGCAAAATTATCGACGACATGTAGGGTAATTACTGGCTTAATGGGTATGGGTGTAGGTATAGACAATTACCCGCAAAATGCAATGGGTATGGGTGTGCGTACTGTTATCACAGCAATTTGTCTACTTTTATAGGGCTTTTTTAGTACTCAAATATATCATTTTGCACTATTTAAAGCGCAAAGGTACTCATTTATGTCCTATTTTGCATAAATATCATAAAGACACCACTCAGAGCAAAAGATGCGAGAATGGACCAAAAACTGGAAAGTTTTGGAGAGTTTTAGCACTACTGGACGAGCGGTACGGCTGTACCTAAGTCAGAGATTCAGTATGGGTGTACCCCCTTGGTCAGTACCACCTGGCGCCGATGAAAAAGTCCAGTACGGTCGTACACAGATGATGTCAAAGAGTGCAATACACACAAGTACGGGCCAACGTCGCAAGCAAAGTTCGGTACGATAATGTATAAATTCGGTATGGCCGTACCATGTCCCAAAATGTGTAGATTTGAAAGCCAGATGACCTAATCCATATCCCACTCTATAAATAGGCCCTTTTAGCCTATGCTGAAGACCTTTTGACGGATTTCTGAGTTTTAGCCCTCCTTTTTAGAGTTCTTCACAAACACCTCGATATTGGAGTGAGTCTTGAATCATCGAAGCTTCCTGTCAATTTCGTATTGCTGCTGGAGTTCGTGAGGACATGGGGAACAAACGAGAGGATCACCGTCATACGGAAAGGGTGTCCCGGTTCTATTTAATCATGTCTTTTAGGATTTTATGTTTGGATTTATTCTATTCTATTTTGTTGAAAATTAGCATGAGTAGCTAATTCCATCACTAAGGGTGATGGGAGATCTTTTACAATGACTTTGATATCTATCTAATTGCTTTTATGAATTCTATATTATCCTTATGAATGTGTTGTTCCTAGCATGCTTAATCTCATAGAAAGTAGCTAATCCTTAATGAATTAGTTAGTTGTGGTCACATGATCACAATTAGTTAATGGAACTTTAGGATTAACAGAACTCGCTTTATATGCCGGATAGGTTATTGCTTATTTCCAATCGGTTATTAGATTAACAAACTTACCTGCTCTTAACCCTCTCTCCTTTAATTATCTTCTTAGACCAAACAGAGTAATTATTTAAGAAGAAGACTATTAACTAGGTAGTTCTTAGTAATTTAGAGTAAGTGATTGGCTTTCAATAAGGAAACATAATTTGTAATAGCAAGGAAATAGATTCAGGATCTAGTATTAGTGAACCTGATTTCTGTTAACACACCAATTTGTCTATATTTATAGGGCATTTTTAGTATCTAATTACACTATTTTGCACTGATTAATGCACAAAGGTACTCATTTATGTCTTATTATGCAGAAATATCATGAAGACACCACTTGGAGCAAAAGATACGAAAAAGGACAAAAAATTGGCTAGTTTTGGAGAGTTTTAGCACTACTGGACAAGCAGTATGGCCTGAGCTACCAACATTTATGTCTTATTATGCAGAAATATCATGAAGACACCACTTGGAGCAAAAGATGCGAAAAAGGACAAAAAACTGACTAGTTTTGGAGAGTTTTAGCACTACTGGACAAACGATACGACCTGACCTACCAACGGTACGGCCGTACCTAGAGCAGAATCCTAGTAAGGGCGTACTCCCTTAGTTTGTACCACCTGACGCCGATAAAATAGTCTAGTACGTCCGTGCTAAAGGCAGTACGGCCGTACACAAGTGATGTTAGGGCAACAACACGAACGGGTATAGGTCAACATCATCTACGAACTCGGTACGACCATGTATATACTCTGTACGGCCATACCCCGTCCCTGATCAGTGTAGATTTGAATCCAGAAAACCTAATTCGCAGCCTAGTCTATAAATAAGGGCTCTTTACATGTTACAAAGACCTTTTAACGAATTTCTGAGTCAAGAGCCCCCAATTGAGATCTGATAGCAAACCCTTGCCCATTCCAAAGAATTCCTGTCTCCTTGAAGCTTGGTGCCATCTCGATTCACTACCGGAGCTTGTAAGGATGCGAAGAACGTGCTTAAGGACCGTCGTCATACCGAAAGGGTGTCCCGATTTAAAATTTATTCTCTTGTTATGGATTGTTTTGAATTCATATATTTGTTTATGTTATTATCATTAGTAATGAGTAGCTAAACCCATCACTAGGGGTGATGGGGGATCCTTTACAATACTCTTGATGTTTTGTTCTTTAATTATATGAGTTTCTATTGATTGTTTGAGTATTTTATTCCTATTGTGCTTATTCCAATAAGGCCTGATCACCCTTTATTTAGTTGGCTTAATTGTGGTAACAGGATCATGATTAGTTAACGGAACCATAGGATAAAAGAACTCGCGCTATACGCCGGATAGGTTAGGGCTTGTTTCTAACCAGTTATTAAGTTAGCAAACCCACCTGAACTTAATGCTCTTTCCCTTAGTTATTTCCTGGACCAAACAGAGTAATTAGTTGGGAGGAAGGCTATTGTACGCAAGGACAGCCTCTCGTAATTTAGAGTGGGTGGTTAGTGCTCTTACAAGATAGATAACTCATATCAATTGATTAATAAACTTAAGGGTAGATTATTGGTGAACCCGTTTATCCCTAGGTCCCCCATAACATAGTTAAACCGTTCTAACATTTAATCTGTTTACTGCTTCAATTCCAATTACTTTCAGCACTTTCTTAATCATAATCTTTGCTCGCCTAATAGAATAGAATCACAGTAATTCATTGGTACTCGCTCATTTTCTGTGGGTTCGACATTCGGAGTCCTAATTATACTCTACTTTTATTACGGGTTACGATCAGGTGCACTTGCCTTAGCTGCAACAAGTTTTTAGCGCCGTTGCCAGAGAATGATTGCGATATTAATCGAATTCTAGATTTTATTCGCATTAGGCATAATTTTATTTAATTATTTAATTTTCTGTTATTTTTGTTTAATTCTAAGACATTCTAATTTGGTCTTCTTTGGTGTATGCAGACAAGGTCTCAATATCCTGAATTGATTTTTGATCCTGAAATTGAAAGAACACTCAGATTGTTGAGAAGACAGCAGTTAGTAATGGCTGAAGAACTAACATTGATGACTACTTCACACCAATTACAGATGTGGCAGATAGTGTTAACTATCCGGCAATAGAGGCAAATAGTTTCGAACTGAAGCCAGTACTGATCTCTATGGTATTTACAGTGCAATTCTCTGGCTTATCTTCTGAAGACCTAAATGCCCATCTTAAGAGATTTCAGAAGGTTGCTAATACTGTCAAATGTGAAAGAGTATCACCGGAGGCAACCAAGTTAAGACTGTTCTCTTTCTCACTGCAAGGGAAAGCACAACTATGGTTGGATTCATTCCCACCTAACTCTATTACTACTTGGGAGGACCTTAAAACTAAGTTTTTAAACAAGTACTTTCCTCCCGCAAAATCTGCAAAGCTGAGAGCTGATATGTCTGGATTCACCCAGAATGAAGGAGAATCAATGCATGAGGCATGGGAAAGATTTCAAGATTTATTGAGAAGTTGTCCTCATCATGATTTCACTAAGTGGCAGCAACTTCAAATTTTATATAATGGGTTCAATATGCAAAATAGAGGAGCTATTGACGCTGCTTATGGAGGATCTTTCGGAAAGAAAACACCCACTGAGGCTTTTAATATTATAACTGAAATAGCTCAGAACAATTCTCAGTGGTCAGCTAATGATAGGTAGCCCGGAAAGAAGAACCAGCAAGTAGGTATCTACAAAGTTGAAGCCAACATAGCTCTAGAAGCAAAATTGGAGGCAATGGCTAAGAAGTTAGAGACTTTGATGGCAGCGCAAACCCAGTCTAATCCTAAAAGTGATTGGAGTTGTATGACAATTGAAGGACAAATAGAAGAAGTCAATGCTATAGGACAGAAAGATTTTGACCCAAAATTGGGGATGCAAGAGGCTATGTTAAAATATATGCAAAGACACGGACATCCGTGTATGAGAGTTTTTGCCGGTTTTATGGAGAAGACTGAAGAGAGATTAAAGGCTATAGAAAATAAGACAGTTAAGGCATCTTGCAATTTCTGTGGAGTTACAACTCATGATTCAAAGGACTGCACTTAGGAGGTAAATTTTATTGGGCATAAGCAAAACGACCCATACTCAAGCACCTACAACCCCGGTTGGAGGTATCACCCAAACTTTTCATGGAAAGATCAACAGAGATCCCAGGGCCAAAATCAGAATACTAATAAGCCCCCACATATGCAAAATCATGGCCAGAATGATAAAAGTCCCGGAGAGAATGATATTAGCCATGTTATGGGACAGATGAATGAGAGGTGTAGCAACTTGGACAAAATAGTCACTGAGCAAGCAGCATGCGAGAAAACATTGAGTGAACAAATGGCACTTGTGTTAGAGAAAAATGAGCACTCCCAAGTCAAGTGGAGCCAAATCCCAATGCAAAATGCAATGCAATCTTCATGGAAAAAGAGGAACCAAAAGAGGAAAAGACTCAACCCGAGTCTCGGCAGGTAAGTAACTCTTCCAAAGGTTCTAAAAATTCTTGTTAAGATAGGCAAGATAAGAGGTTACTAGAAAAACTTAGAAAATTGTCTGTTAATATCCCTTTGACTAAAATTGTCTCTGAAGTCCCTAAATATGTTAAATTTTTGAAAGAAATAATTTCTAACAAAAATAGGATAGAAGATGAGACTGTTAGGTTGAATGAGGATTGCTCTATGATTCTTTTTGAAGAAATTACCACGTAAGCTTAAAGATCCATTTGGTAATAATACATTTAAGGCACTATATGATTTAGGATCAAGTATAAATTTAATGCCTTTGTCTGTTTGGAAGAAACTGAATTTGCAGGAACCACAACCTACTTACATATCTCTACAGTTAGCTGATATAACTCTTGTTTACTCAAGAGAAATAATAGAAGACATGCTAGTTAAGGTAGGAAAATTTATTTTCCCTGTGGATTTTGTAATTTTGGATATAGAGGAAGACAAAGACGTTCCTATTGTTTTAGGAAGGCCATTCTTGGCAACAGGAGATGCTACCATCCAAGTGAAGAAAGTGAACGTGAACACAAGAAGGGGGGTTGAATTGTGTTAAAAACTTTTCGCAAACTTTAAGTTAGAAACACTTTAGAACACAAGTTTTTCAAAACTGTTTGCTTATCGGATGCTGGAAATAATCGGACGCTGGAAAAAGCAGTTTGATAAAACTTGTTTTTAACACAGCAAGATAGAAATGAATAGAAAGCAGTAAAGCAAGAGACACAGAAATTTATACTAGTTCACTACCAAACTGGTAGCTACGTCTAGTCCCTTCGTTCCTGAAGGATTTTCCACTATAATCAATCTGATTACAATTTCCTCAAGAGTATTCTCTTTGTCACAACTTGACAATACTCTCAACTTCTCAAAACGACTCGATCTGGTCGAGCCTTTGAGGATCTGACCTTAACTAGGCCAAAATAAACTTTTACAAGTGAGTTGAAATACAGTTAAAAATAACTCTCACAGAGAGGATAAAAGATTAAGCTCAACTATAGAAAAACTTTCTTAAAGAAAGGGTCGGACGCTGAGTTCAGTTCTGTAGTCCAGAGACTTAGCACGAGACTTGGTTGCTCACAGAAGCAGTGCTTGTTCTCAGTAAATATTTCAGCAGAATTTCAGCAAGCTTTTTCACAGTATGTTCGTTGCTTCTTCAATGGATACCATGAGGTATATATATGAATTCCAAGGATATTACCGTTGAGGTAAAAATGGCTCCTTTCCATTGAGTGAGGTAAATTCAAAACGCTGTCTCTTTCTTGCTTTGCAGAGAATATCCTAGTAGTACATATTACCGTTTTTGTACTACCTTGCTTGTACGATTTTTGTCTTGTAGCTAAAGGTTTCACCTTTGATACCTCGTACAACAATTTTAGCACTTAGAATCAATTTTGAAATCCGTTCCAGAAACTTCTGAGAGGTAGAGCAGCAACGTGACTAACACGTGATTTGAAATGAAGTTGACGCCTTCGCTCGAGGTGGAAGTTCGGACGCTCGTAGCAATTGTGTAAGCCGTGTCATAAAGATAAAATTCCAGACGCTCACAAAGATGAGCCGGATGCTGACACATGGAATGAATCATTCTCTTGAGAATTACTTTCTTCTTGCTTGAGTGGCTTAGAATATGTGTATTATTAGTATCTGCACACTTCAAGAAATGTTAGAACATAAATTGTTCTCTTGTGAATACTTTGTTATCATCAAAATTAATGAGGGTCTAAACTTCTCAATCGTTTAGGTTCCAACAATCTCCCCCTTTTTGATGATGACAAATATCTAAGGTTGATGAACAATTTAGTTTCAAAAAGACATTAAGGGTCTCCCCCTGAATTTAACAGTTTAGATATATATGAACAATTCAGGTATTCAGGCAATTGTTGGTAAACAAATTCATTTAAGTGATTACGAAAAAATCCGTAAATGTATCGGAGCATGTATTTAATAAAGTGAGATCGGATGCTGATTATATACCAAATAGATTGATTTAATCAAATACATTTTATTGTACCGAAAATTTATTAAACATTATCGTAGCACTAGATCAATGAATATTAGCGCACAAAAATGCTATGTATGAAATGATATGCATGATACTTTAGTTCCAGTGTATCCATCGGATGGTGGATAATCGGATTCTCACGTGTTCAATATACCTTTCTTTCGTGTTCATCATACCTTTCTTTTACTCCCCCTTTTGTCATGAGACAAAAAGAGTGTAAAAACACATCATAGTCAGAATAAGACTTAGAAAAATTTGAACAAAAGGCAGATAATTAGATCAAACATATTTATATATATATATAATTGTATCAGCCAAATAGATTTTATATCACACACAAGTAAAAACAATCAAGGGTTTGGAAGAGGTGGAGGTGGGATATTGAGACGTTCATAGAGTAGCTTCAGTGCAGTCTCCAGCTGAGTAACCTTCAAGTTTGTAGCCTTCATTTCTTCACCGCTTTGGGAATGGTGACCATTTCCATTGCGGAAGAAAAGCGAAGGTCCACTCCTGCAGATCTGGACTTCATCTTCTGATGCTCTGCTAGCACCCAGTTGGATAACTTCAGTCTCAAATCCTTCTTCCTTTGAGCTCTCAAGAAGAATGCATCATTTGGTATAACCCATTTGATGAAATTTCCGAGTCTTCTGAGCGCTGATTCTGTCTGAATCTTCCATTGATGCTTCACATCTTCTGGATATAGCAAATGCAAGAAGATGGTTTCTCGATGAAGAACAACATCAGCTGTGTAAGAGTCAAACCTATTCCCAGCGTCTTCTCCCCATAAATTTCGGATAAAGACACTCAAAGCTTCACAGGTGAAGGAGAGTGCTTCATCTTCTGCCGGGTAAATTCTTCTCAGATTTTCCCTGTCATATTCTTCTAGCATTAGGGGGTCGAGGCATGGTAATATGGCTTTGTCTTTCCAAGACTCAGACCATTAACTCCAAGTGAAACCAATGTCGAAGTGCTTGGTCACAGCAGCCCATTGATCATAAATCTTCATGCAATCCAAGTGCGATTCTGACATCGAGCATCTGAACATATCATCGAAGAATACTGTTCTGAGGTTGATGTCAGTAACTCTGCTGATTGTCCCAATAGTTTGAATAGTAGCCTTCTCAGCATCACAGCAGTTTGAGGAGCCAGTTCTCCATTCATCTTTCTTCAGAGAAGTCAGGTAAAACCTTCTGGCATGATCCTTAGAGATCTTGGCAATCGGAAGCTGAGGGAATTCCTTAATATTATACTTTGCAGGTGCCTTCTCATACTCCTTTAGCCCGATCTTGCTGAAAGGCTGCTTGCCCGGAGCAGGTTCCTTCCTTTTCCCAGGAATAGACCAAGGTAGCCACCTTTGTCTATCTGGTACTATCTTGACTGAAACAGATGATGGGTCTCGATATTGACTTATGACTTCAAGCCTTTTCTGTTCAAGACAGTGTGCCATGAAGGCAGCTTCTTCATCTGTGATCCACCTTCCACATTCTTCCAATGTGAGTGGTTCAGACTGAGGTAGGGATCTCAGAAGATCAACAGAGAAGGGAATTGCTCTGCTTCCGGAAGCTGGTCTCAACCTTCCTTTGAAAGACATTTGGAAGTGATCTTCCCCATCCTTGAAGGTTGCACTTATTGGAGCGGCAATTTCCAATCTGGCAGCTCCAGAGGTGAAGGTTTTTAAATGCCAGGTGGATGGACGATCGTAGATACTATGATATATCTCATACTTTACAAACTGAGGTTTGTATGAGATATTCTTCTTTCGCCAGACGTCTGGGTTTAATGGTTTGGGTAAGTAAGGTGGGTGTGGCTTTGGTGATTTTGTAGGCTTTTGGTGAGTAGGGTTTGAAGGGATTAATGGGAGGTATTTTGAACAGGAGGTTAAAAGGATGAGAATGAAGCTTGGAAATGTATGAAGTGAGGGAGTTATATGTGGAGGTTTGAGGTGATGAGATGGTGAGTGTATTGGTTAGTGTTTGGGTAAGGTGTTTGGGAGTTATGGAGGTTTTCTGTACATGAGTTTGAGTGTTTGGTGATGGTGCAAAAGGTATTGGTGGAGCAGGAATAGTATCAACAGATGCAAAAACAGACACAGATTCATCAGGAGAATTCAGTACCTTTGGTTCAGGTTCAGAATGCCTGACCGATCTCTTCACATGCAGGGGCGATTCTTTGAGGCGGATGCTGAATATCCTTCGTCTGTTGACCGGACAGCGGTTTTTCAGTGCTCCTTTCTCGAGAACCTGACTGATGGGAATTCGGTCCTCATCTTCTGGTTCTTCAACAGTAGGTGCAGGAGCCACCTTCTGTTTTGTTCTTCTGGTCTCTCTCGAAGGAGACTCAACAGTTCTTTTCACACCAGGCTTTGAGCTTCTGGTGGTTTTCTTTTCAGCTTCCTCTTCCTGTTGCTCAACTTTCACCTTCTTGATCATGGACCCAGTGAGCAATTTCATTCTTACCAGGCTGTTGACTCCAAAAGTGTCAGGAATCACAATATTATCAGCCCCAAAATACTTTGCCTTCTCTTGATCTGGTAAAGCAGTCAGCTTGTTTACAACCAGATTCTTGATCATCATTTTGGTGAGCAGGACACCATAAGGAATGAACTTGTATGTGTTCTTCTTGTCAGCAACACCTTTTCTTGAGTTAACCAGTGCATTAAGCAGGTTGTTGTGAATCAACCTTGGCAGGTTCACCTTGTTTCCAGCCATGAAGTGTCTCATGATGAATTTCTGTTCGTAGTTGACAATGTCACTTGAGCCAGCCTTCAACAAGACGCTCTTGGTGATTATCTTATGAAGAACTCTGAAATGACTTTTCAGATTCTTGGCAGTAGGTGTTTCACCAGATTCTTTCAGCTGCTTGTAGTTCTCAAACAGATCATCATTGACCTTCTCAATCCCATGAAATGCGTCAGCCCAATCTGTATAGAAGACGATGCCTTCAGACGGACACCCAGTAACTTCAGAAATATTTTTGATGGAAAAAACAAACTTGAATCCTTTCACTGTTCCTTCAAAGATGCCACCTTTGTGTAACCGAACATTACCCCAAAATTCTTTAATCGCAGTCACCAGAACCTCAACCGGGTTCCAGAAGAAATACTGTTCCCAGCCCATTGCCTTGAACCCATTGTAGAAGTCGAAGCCATAGAGCTTGAAGTTTTCCAAATCAACTCGATTTTCTAACAAGACTTTTCCTTCAGTCATGGTGTCGTAGATAACTGTATATTCAGAAGTTGTTACTCCAGCCATGGTTGCAGTTGAGAGATGGAGGCGATGGAGGTTTTAGGGTTTAAACACACACACACAGAGATAGAGAGAAAAAGAAAACGAGTACAGTTTTGCAGAAAACACAGAGTGGAGCGAAAAATGTGAAGTAGTGGGAAAGTTAAAGGAGAATGGTACAGTTATTTTTCAAAATATCGCTTCGTATACTCTTATAAAAAATAAATCAATAAGAAAAGAAAATAAAGATTCGCTTTTTCATTAAATGCGGACGCCAAAATAAAAGTAAAAGATTTTATTGAAAACGTAAATAATCATGACTCAGTAGATATGATGAGACGCTTGAATCCTTAACACGTGTGACACGTGTGGGTGTGCTCGGACGCACGCAACCGACTTACCGGATGATGAGTTATGATGCATATGACAAATAAAATGCTGATGCACATACATGCTTATGTCATATCAGATGCTGAGATTTAGATTATTATCAGACGCTGAGATTAATCATTCTTTTATAAGATGAAAGTTTAAATTTCTTCTTATAAAATTGAATCTATCTTCAAAGAAGGGGTTTTGTAAATATGTCACCCCACCGATGGTCGTGTCTACAAATTTTATTTCTAAAATACCCACGAACATAGTCTCTTATAAAATGATGCTTAATCTCAATGTGCTTTGCTCTAGAATGCAATATAGGATTTTTAGTAAGACATATGGCAGATGTATTATCACAGAAGATAGGAATGTTACTCTCTTTTATCAAGTAGTCTTCAAGTTGATACTTCATCCACAGAAGTTGAGAACTGCAACTTGCTGCTGAGATGTATTCAGCTTTTGCTGTTGAGAGTGCAATTGTGCTTTGCCTTTTGCTTGACCAAGACACAAGATTAGCTCCAAGGAATTGGCAGCCTCCACTTGTGCTTTTTCTTTCAATTCGATCTCCAGCAAAGTCAGCATCACAGAAACCTACTAATTTGTAATCTTTTGATTTCTTATAAAGCAAACCAAGATTAGTAGTTCCTTGCAAATATCTAAATATTCTTTTAACAGCACTTAGGTGTGATTCTCTAGGATCTGATTGAAACCTAGCACACAGGCAGACGCTGAACATAATATCAGGTCTTGAAGCCGTAAGATAAAGTAGAGATCCAATCATACCTCTGTATAGTTTCTGATCTACCTTCTTACCAATTTCATCTTTACTAAGAGTGCAGGTAGGATGCATAGGTGTACACATCGGCTTGCAATCCAGCATCTTGAATTTCTTCAATAATTCTTTGATGTATTTGATTTGATGAATATAAATACCATCACTGCATTGCTTGATTTGTATTCCAAGGAAGAACTTTAATTCTCCCATCATGCTCATCTCAAATTCAGCCTGCATAAGCTTAGAAAACTCTTTGCAAAGACTTTCATTAGTGGCTCCAAAAATAATATCATCAACATATATTTGAACAAGTATGAAATGCTTGTTTGAGGTTTTTCTGAAAAGAGTAGTGTCAACTAAACCTCTTGTAAATCCATTTTCCATTAAAAAGGAACTTAGTCTATCATACCATGTTCTGGGAGCTTGTTTAAGACCATATAGTGCCTTTTTAAGTTTAAAAACATGTTCAGGAAATTCAATATCTTCAAAACCAGGAGGTTGTTTAACATAAACTTCTTCAGTTATAAAACCGTTTAGAAAAGCACTTTTCACATCCATTTGATATAAAGTTATCTCATGATGTCTTTGCAAATGAAAGTAAAATGCTAATTGCTTCTAATCTTGCAACAGTGCAAAAGTTTGATGAAATCAATACCTTCTTCTTGTGAGTAGCCTTGAGCAACTAACCTTGCTTTATTTCTCACAACTTTACCGTCTTCATCAAGCTTATTTCTAAATACCCATTTAGTACCAATAGCTTGCTTATCTTCTGGTAGAGTGACTAGCTTCCATACGTCATTCCTTTGGAACTGATTTAATTCATCTTGCATTGCTAGAATCCACCATTCATCTTCCAAGGCTTGATCAATCGTCTTAGGTTCCATCTCAGAGAGAAGTGCAAAGTCAGCATGCTCCTTGAAGGAGGATCTGTTCGTACTTTGTCACCCGGTTCTCCTATGATTTGATCTCTTGGATGATTGGTTTTGTACTTCCAGCTTTTTCTTGCTTCAGCTTCCGCTTGAGTAGAATTCTTCGTCTTGTCACCACCGGATGATGAAGATATATATTCACCGTCTGGCTTGTCACCGAGGTTTAAATCTGAAAATAACTCATCTAGCTCTGACATTGCAGTGTCAGGCTTCTTATCATCAAACTTGACATGAATGGACTCTTCAACTGTCAAAGTTTCTTTGTTGTATATTCTAAAAGCTTTAGATCTTTCAGAATATCCCAAAAAGATTCCTTTGTCAGCCTTGGAATCAAACTTACCAAGCTGATCTTTAGTATTCAGGATATAACAAATACAACCAAAAGGATGAAAGTAAGAAATGTTTGGTTTTCTTCCTTTCCACAATTCATAAGGAGTCTTGTTCAAAATAGGTCTTATATAAATTCTATTTTGAATATAACACGCTGTGTTTACTGCTTCTGCCCAAAAGTGTTTTGCAATATCAGCTTCATTGATCATGGTCCGGGCCATTTCCTGGAGGGACCTATTTTTCCTTTCTACAACACCATTTTGTTGAGGTGTTCTAGGAGAGGAGAAATTGTGGGAGATGCCATTTTCTTCACAAAATTTTTGAAAGTTCTCATTTTCAAATTCTCCCCCATGATCACTTCTAATAGAAGAAATACAAATGCCTTTTTCATTTTGAACTGATTTGCAGAAGACAGTAAATACTTTAAAAGACTCATCCTTGTGGGCAAGGAATTTAACCCATGTCCATCTAGTAAAATCATCAACAATGACTAAACCATATTTCTTTCCAGTTAAAGAGGCTGTCCTTGTGGGACCAAAAAGATCAAGATGTAGAAGTTCAAGTGGTCTAGAAGTTGAAACAACATTTTTTAAATGAAAGGAAGTTTTAACTTGTTTTCCTTTTTGACAAGCTTCACAAAGGGCATCAGATTTGTACTTAAGATTTGGTAAGCCTTTAACAAGATTGTGCTTGTTTAATTTTGAGATTAACCTCAAGTTGGCATGACCTAATCTTTTGTGCCAAATCCATTGCTCATCTTCAACAGATATAAGACACTTGACATCTTGTTTTTCAAGTTCAGAAAGATCAACTTTATAAACATTTTGTTTCCTCTTTGCTGTAAAGAATATAGATCCATCGTTTTGGTTTTTTACTAAACATCCAGTTTCTGTAAAGATAACATTATAACCACTGTCACATAATTGACTTATGCTCAGTAGATTATGTTTCAGTCCTTCAACATATAAAACATTATCAATAGAAGGAAGAGAGCCTTTACCTATGCGACCAATTCCAACTATTTTACCTTTCTGGTTTCCTCCGAAACCAACGAACCCAGCTTCTCTAGGTCTTAGTTCTTGGAACATATGCTTTTCTCCCGTCATGTGATGCGAGCATCCACTGTCTAAGTACCAAGACTGGTGTGTTGACTTTGTTGCTAAGCATGTCTGCAACATAGACTATTTTATCTTTAGGTACCCATATCTTTTTGGGTCCTTTCTTGTTAGTTCTTGAAGGAGGTTTATCCTTCTTAGTTCTAAAAACATTACATGAACTTTTCAAATGACCAGATTTATTGCAGTAAGTACAATGTAAGCATTTACTATGACTATGGGATTTATCAGATGCTGAATTATTTTCCAAAAGGGTTTCATCTGGTATATAGCCAAGACCATGAGTTGTCGTTTTACTGACACCCCAGATCATTGAAGCTTGCTTGCTTCGAGTTACACTCTCTGCAAGAAACTTTTGAAATGCTTGTTCATAGTCATTTGATTTGCAGTTAGGAGTGCCTGTAACTACAAAACTCTTAGCTTGAGAGATCTCAGCTTCTGGTTGCTTGTTAGCTTCCAGACGCTGGTTATCAACCAGACGCTGATTTTCAGTTTTCAGCTTCTGGTTCTCTTCACTGAGTACAGAGTTTTCATTACGTAAAGAATGAAAATCTTGTGATAGTTTTAAAAATTTCTTTTTCAAGTTCTTATACTCGATGAGAGAGTGGCAGAGTCCTTAAGAAGATCATCAAAAGCAAGTTGAAGTTCAGAGTAGGAATCATATACTATTACCTC
The DNA here is from genome assembly GCA_037113605.1 of Calophaca sinica. Taxonomy (NCBI): domain Eukaryota; kingdom Viridiplantae; phylum Streptophyta; class Magnoliopsida; order Fabales; family Fabaceae; genus Calophaca; species Calophaca sinica. The sequence goes on from CM073731.1 coordinate 32,055,595, forward strand.
TTCAACATCTTCTTGACTCGATGTCGATGTATGCGCCATGAGGGCAATGTGAGCTTCTTCTTCTTTATCTTCCTCAGAGGAGGATAAGTCAAGATCTTCCCATGTTGCCATGAGACCTTTCTTCTTTTTCTTGAAGGAGCTTCTTGTGGGCTTCTCTTTAAGATTAGGACACTCGGATTTGAAATGTCCAGGCTTCTTACATTCATAGCAAATGACTTGGGCTTTGTCCTTGTCTTTGCTCTCCTTCTTGTCCTTTGAATCTTTCTTCTGAAACTTCCTTCTGAAGTTTCTTTTCTTCCACATTCTTTGGATCTTCTTAGATATGAATGCTAGCTCATCATCTGATCCATCAGAGTCTCCTTCTGAAGCTTCATCATCTGATTCTTCTTCTTCAGCCTGAAAAGCTTTAGAAGTACTAGGTTTATATTGATTAACTTTTAAAGCAATAGACTTACTCTTCTTGGTAGGTTCTTCTTCATTTAGCTCAAGTTCATGAGCTTTTAGGGAACTCATAAGATCTTTAAGCCGAAGAACATTTAGATCTTTTGCTTCTTGAATAGCAGTGACTTTAGGTCTCCACTGCTTAGTCAAGCTTCTCAAAATCTTTCTCACATGATCAGGTGTGGTATAACTTTTTCCAAGGGCCTGCAACCCATGAACAGGTGTTTGGAATCTTCCAAACATAGTTTCAATGTTTTCTCCGTCTTCCATTTTGAATAGTTCATATTGACGAACCATCATGCTAGCCTTTGTTTCTCTTACTTGGGCAGAACCCTCATAAGATAACACAAGAGAATCCCAGATTTCTTTGGCAGTATCAAACTTGCCACATTTATCATATTCTCTTTCTGTCATAGCACAGATGAGAATAAATCTGGCCTTTTGATTGGTTTGATATCTCTTTTTCTGATCATCATTCCAGTTTGCCCTAGGTATTACAACACCAAGAGCAGTAGCGGGAGAAATGTATCCACTTTCAACTATATCCCATAAATCAAGATTTTGTGCCTCAAGGAATGCTTTCATCTTGTCTTTCCAGTAATCAAATTTTTCTCCATTAAATAGAGGAGGACGGTTCATATGACCACCTTCAGTAGACATGTTCACAATATAGAGTCTTTTCTCTTGACACTGTTAAGTGCTCAACCAAGAGGCCGAGCTCTGGTACCAACTGAACGTGAACACAAGAAGGGGGGTTGAATTGTGTTAAAAACTTTTATAAACTTTAAGTTAGAAACACTTTAGAACACAAGTTTTTCAAAACTGTTTGCTTATCGGATCTTTGGAAATAATCGGATATTTGGAAAAAGCGGTTTGATAAAACTTGTTTTTAACACACAAGATAGAAATGAATAGAAAGCGATAAAGCAAGAGACACGTAAATTTATACTAGTTCACTACCAAACTGGTAGCTACGTCTAGTCCCTTCGTTCAGAAGGATTTTCCACTATAATCAATCGATTACAATTTCCTCAAGAGTATTCTCATGTCACAACTTGACAATACTCTCAACTTCTCAAACGACTCGATCTGATCGAGCCTTTGAGGATCTGACCTTAACTAGGCCAAAACAAACTTTTACAAGTGAGTTGAAATCTGATTAAAAATAACTCTCACAGAGAGGATAAAAGATTAAGCTCAACTATAGAAAAACTTTCTTAAAGAAAGGGTCGGACGCCGAGTTGATTACGTAGTCCAGAGACTTAGCACGAGACTTGGTTGCTCACAGAAGCAGTGCTTGTTCTCAGTAAATATTTCAGCAGAATTTCAGCAAGCTTTTTCACAGTATGTTCGTTGCTTCTTCAATGGATACCATGAGGTATATATATGAATTCCAAGGATATTACCGTTGAGGTAAAAATGGCTCATTTCCATTGAGTGAGGTAAATTCAAAACGCTGTCTCTTTCTTGCTTTGCAGAGAATATCCCAGTAGTACATATTACCGTTTTTGTACTACCTTGCTTGTACGATTTTTGTCTTGTAGCTAAAGGTTTCACCTTTGATACCTCGTACAACAATTTTAGCGCTTAGAATCAATTTTGAAATCCGTTCCAGAAACTTCTGAGAGGTAGAGCAGCAACGTGACTAACACGTGATTTGAAATGAAGTTCAGACGCTCGCTCAGAATTGGAAGTTCGGACGCTCGTAGCAATTGTGTAAGCCGTGTCATAAAGATAAAATTCCAGACGCTCACAAGGATGAGCCGGATGCTGACATATGGAATGAATCATTCTCTTGAGAATTACTTTCTTCTTGCTTGAGTGGCTTAGAATATGTGTATTATTAGTATCTGCACACTTCAAGAAATGTTAAAACATAAATTGTTCTCTTGTGAATACTTTGTTATCATCAAAATTAATGAGGGTCTAAACTTCTCAATCGTTTAGGTTCCAACAGAAAGGAACTATGACTCTAAGAGTTGAGGATGAGGAAAAAGTATTTAATATATATAATTCTAACAAAATTTCTCCCTCTAGTGCTTCTTGTTGTTTATTGCAGGATATAAAAGTTGAAAAAGGTAAAGAAGTGCAAGTTGCAGAACAAGATAGTGATTCTTTAGAGCAGGATAAAGACATAACCCCCTCTTTGATTTTGGATGCACTATGTATTCCTAAATTTAAAGGACTTGATATTGATGAACCTTCTTGTCAATTATTAAACTTTTATGGCTTGGAAAATCTAACAATCTTGCAGGAGCCAAAGCTGAAAGAATAAAGCTCAAATTATTTCCTCTTTCTCTAGGAGGAATAACAAAAGAATGGTTCTCAATATACCCCAAGCACCACTTTTCAAGTTGGGAAGAATTAAAAGAAGAATTCTTAAGAGTTTTCAAGTCCATACCAGAAGAAAGAATGGACCTGCTCCAATTTTTTAGAGGATCCAAGAAAGACGCTCAAGAGGAATTTACAGGTTTTAAATTAGACCCATCTTTAATCTCGGAAGTGTCAATTTTGCAATTCAAGGGAACCACAGGACAAGATCCTGTTAAGCATATGAGACAGTTTTGCAAGAAGATGAGGAATGCAAAGTTTAAAGGCTTATCTCCAGATGAAGCAAAACTAATGACTTTCCCATTCTCATTAGATGAGGAAGTCAAGATTTGGCTTTATCTCCTACCAGTTGAGGAAGTAAAAACATGGAAAAACTTGGTGAAGAAATTCATTAAGACCTTTGCACCCAACTTAGAAAAGCCAATTTACATCTGTGCAGACTGTGGATACACAATGAACCCACAAAAAAAGTGCTCAGGACCTGCTTGGATGGACCAAAGATAATGTCAAGGACGTGCCATTGCCCGCTGAGGACTAATTTCTAAGTCCTCTGACCCGTCAAGCTCGGGACGTTAAACAACCGCTTACCAGGAGGCAACCTCGGTTACTAACATTTTTTATTTTCTGTCTGTTTGTTTTATTGTTATTATTATTTTACTCTATTTTTATTCATTTTAGGAATTTAAAAAAAAAGTAAATTATAAAATTCAAAAAACAAAGTTTTTTTTCCCAGAAAACCAGTAGGTACCGGCGCACCTTGCACCATATACGCCCGTACCACACGACTCCATCTACAAAAACGCGGAGAACAGACAGGTATGGCCGCTCATAAACCAGGTACGGCCGTACCCCGTGTCCAAAGGCTGAATAAAAGGTAAACAGTGAGAGGTAAGGGCGTACCTCCACATTGTACGCCCAAAACCTCTCCATTCGAGCACTATCTTCTCTCATTCTCTTCGCATGTCCACTCACTAGATCATTCAGGGACTGATTCTAAACTTAATTTATGGATTGATTGGTTGTTTTAATGGTTATTTTAAGTTTTTAGTTAGTTTAGGTTTTTGGTTTTGTTTAATTCTAACTTTAGGTGATTAGGAGTAGTTTTTGCTTGGTTTTGGATGCTTAAAGACCCTAGGAATGATTAGAGAGTTATAATCTAGGCTTAAAAATGAGAAAATCTGATCATAGGGTAGATTTTTCACAAAACCGTAGCGCAGTACGGTTGTACCTATCAAGAACAGGCCGTACTGGCGGCCTTAGGGTTGAAGACCGACCATAGGTACATGCATATCTATGACAGAGTACAGCCGAACACAGACCTTAAGTCAGGCCGTACTTACCCATTAACCAGGCGTATGCATTTAGAGCATTAGTATGTAGTACCTAAGCACTACTGTACCTAACACAGGTTTTACTTAAAATTAATTTTTTTTCTATTTTATTTTGCAGGAAAATGCCTAAGTACCAAAAGATCGACAGTTCTTCTTCTTCTTCTTCTGCTGCATGCCAAATTATATACCAGAGCAGTTTAGAGACATATATAGGTAGCTACGGGATTTCCACACCATCACACTTAGAGATATCTAGATTTTGATGCCCTTCAGCAGGTTGGCCTGTGGGAGGAGGTGGAGACCCTGCTGCGAGGGATAGGATGGCTCCAGGCTGCCTCTGTCAGACAGCCCTTCTACGTGGAGGCGGTGATAGATTTCTTAGCCACTTGTAGCTATCATATGAGGGACAGAGAGCCTCAGCGTGCAGACAGAGAGGAGGAGCCGGAGCAGGAGATCGTGGTTACATTTTGGATATGTGGGACTTACCACGAGATCACGTTGGCCGAGTTCAACATTGGACTTGGATTCGAGACGGCACAGTCAGTTCAGATGCCGGAGTATATGGAGGCACTTCTGGAGATCCCAAAAGGATGGCAGGATTCAGAGAGTTGGAGAGCTCTCACTGGGGATGGTCACTACATTCCCAGCCGCGCTAAGGCTAGAAGGATCAGAGACCCAGCTGTGCATACAGTGCACAAATGGATTTCCCGTTCCATTAACGGGAGAGCCTTGAGCGACGGCACGGTGACGAGGCTGTACTTGTTTTTGCTTTGGGCTATGACCACAGGACGCTGCTGCGACGCCGGGATGTTTTTCCTATGGACGTGCACCCAGTTGGGCGTTCATCTTCAGATCCAGAACACCGGGCACATTGTCTTGGGTTCTTTCATCTCCCGTCTAGCCCAACACCTCGGAGTTCGCACCGGAGCTGGAGCTATGATGATTGAGATGGAGCCCATTGGACTTTAGACCCTTCTCAACATCGGTGTTCTGCGGAGATTGGGGCGCGAGGACTATGCAGTCATCAGACCGGAGGAGTAGCAGCAGCAGCAGCAGCAGGACGAGGCTGCAAATTTTGTCCCACTAGCAGACGAATATCCACCACCACCACCGCCACAGCATCAGCCAGCAGCATAGGGCCACTCCTATGAGGATGTCATGATGCGTCTTGACCAGATGCACTCCAGCTTTGTGGAGCTTAGGACACATGTGGACCAGCAACTGACATTTATTTTGGAGCACCTTTAGCGCATCCAGCCTTTCTCTCCTGCCGAGTGATGCAGGACCATTCTTTATTTTCTCTTTTAATACTTAGGCTTTGCTTTTGTATTAAAAAGAGATGTACATATTTTGGCACACTCGCGGGATACACATTTTATTTTATTGCATTGTTTTTATTTTATTTTATTTGATTAGTATATTTTTCTTTTATTATGATCTAAACTTCTTAGTATTGTGTTGCACAGCTCTTCCGCCGCTTACCAGCTCTATCGGTATTGCGACAAGAAAACGGAATATTTTGCCAATATCCCCATCCAATTTGCTCGTGATATTTTTCAGAGGGGAGTCTCTTTCCACATTCTTTTATAGCACTTACTTTTAAATTTTTATCTTATATTGTTGTGCTTGCTTTAAAATAGTCGCAGTGGGGACATTGCTAGAATTAAGTGTGGGGAGGGAGTTTTACATTATACTTATTACTTGGTTGTGCTTATAATTGCTTACAATTATAAAAGAACTTTAAATTTTTGTTGATTTAGGGGCTATACAATTTTTTTTATGATAACTTTTGATTGAATCAATTCGTTGCTAGTTATTGAATTTGCTGAAAATTAGCATTGAAGTTCTATGAGTTTGACTTTCTGTGTAAGCTATTAAATGTGAGTTTTGAGCCTGAAATAAGAGGCAACATCATGCTTTTGTCTCTCTTCTTTGTTGAGTGATATTTTTCATGGAATGTGCATTCTAGAACTTATACCGAGACTATTACGAAGCAAATATGAATTTATTTGCATGTAAATTTGGAAAGGGCAATTTTTAGGAATTCTTCAGGCCACTACCATTTGAATATATTATCGCACTAGTTGCCCACTTTTGAGCCTAAAAGTATTATATTTAATTTCTTTGGTACCCTTCTTGTTTTTATTGATTATCTTCTGTGAAGTCAACCTTGAAAATTTTTTATTTTAGAGCAATTAGTGGCAAAAATTTATTGAATAATGTTGCAAAGTCCCTTTTATTTGTTTACAAAAAGAGAAGGCTTATGAATTTGTTCCCCTCTTAATTCTTAAATGATTGATTGCTGCATAATTGCATGAAAGGAGGAAAGAAAAAAGAAAAAAGAAACGAAAAAAGAAAGAGCATTTAAAAAGAAAAATAATTTTTTTTTGGTGATAATGCTCATGCATTCATAAGTTGCAAAAAGAAAATATTTTGGTTGAAAAATTGGGATTATTGCCTGCTCTTGAAAGTGAAAAAGAATTACGTTGCTTGTTTTAGTTGATTTGTTTCTGACCCTTTGCATGACATTTTCTTTCTTTTATCATACCAAACATTATTACTTTGGCCCCGTTACAACCAATGAAAGACCCTTAATCCTCTTTTGCATGTCTTTTAAATTCTAATAGTAGAGTTTTTGGTCAATGTACAAGCCTATGGTAATGCCTTTTCATTTGAAAAATCTGAGTGTTAATGACTATGCCTACAAACACTTTGAGATTGGTGCGAGTGTGACTTAAAAATCACATATTGTTAGCTTACTTGAACTTACACCTCTAATTGGGCACTCTATTGACTGACATGTTTTGTGACATCATATTGTTGTCTCACTTCTTTTTCCGCCCCTATTCAGTAGAATTAGTTTTTCTTACTATAATTAACCAATTAGTTTGCTTGAGGGCAAGCAAATTTCAAGTGTGGGGATGTATTAACACACCAATTTGTCCATATTTATATGGCATTTTTAGTATCTAATTACACCATTTTTCACTGATTAATGCACAAAGGTACTCATTTATGTCTTATTATGTAGAAATACCATGAAGACGCCACTTGGAGCAAAAGATGCGAAAAAGGACAAAAAACTGGCTAGTTTTGAAGAGTTTTAGCACTACTGGACAAGCGGTACGGCCTGACCTACCAACGGTATGGCCGTACCTAGAGCAGAATCCCGATGAGGCGTACCCCTCAACTGCACCACCTAACGCCGATAAAATAGTGCGATGCGGCCGCCAAAGCGAAGACGACCGTACACAAGTGATGTCAGGGCAACAGCACGAACGAGTACGGGTCAACGTCATCTACGAAGCTCGGTACGACCGTGTATATACTCTGTACGGTCGTACCCCGTCCCTGATCAGTGCAGATTTGAAGCCAGAAAACCTAATTCGCAGCCTAGTCTATAAATAGGGGCTCTTAACATGTTACAAGGACCTTTTGACGAATTTCTGAGTCAAAAGCCCCCAATTGAGATCTGATAGCAAACCCTTGCCCATTCCAAAGAATTTCTGTCTCCTTGAAGCTTGGTGCCATCTCAAATTGCTACCAGAGCTTGTGAGGACGCGAAGAACGTGCTTAAGGACCGTCATTATACCAAAAGGGTGTCCCGATTTAGAATTTATTCTTTTGTTATGGATTGTTCTGAATTCATATATTTGTTTATGTTATTATCATTAGTAATGAGTAGCTAAACCCATCACTAGGGGTGATGGGGGATCCTTTACAATACTCTTGATGTTTTGTTCTTTAATTATATGAGTTTCAATTGATTGTTTAAGTATTTTATTCCTATTGTGATTATTCCAATAAGGCCTGATTACCCTTTATTTAGTTGGCTTAATTGTGGTAACAGGATCATGATTAGTTAACGAAACCATAGGATAAAAGAACTCGCGCTATACGCCGGATAGGTTAGGGCTTGTTTCTAACCAGTTATTAAGTTAGCAAACCCACCTGGACTTAATGCTCTTTCCCTTAGTTATTTCCTGGACCAAACGGAGTAATTAGTTGGGAGGAAGACTATTGTACGCAAAGACAGCCTCTAGTAATTTAGAATGGGTGGTTAGTGCTCTTACATGATAGATAACTCATATCAATTGATTAATAAACTCAAGGGTAGAGTATTGGTGAACCCGGTTATCCCTAGGTCCCCCATAACATAGTTAAACCGTTCTAACATTTAATCTGTTTACTGCTTTAATTTCAATTACTTTCAGTACTTTCTTAATCATAATCTTTACTCGCCTAATTGAATAGAATCACAGTAATTCGCTGGTACTCGCTCATTCTCTGTGGGTTCGACATTCGGAGTCCTAATTATACTCCACTTTTATTATAAGTTACGATCAGGTGCACTTGCCTGGGCTGCAACAATTTCCCTAGGCTTTTCCTATTCAATCTTACTTTTGTTCTTGTGACTTAGTTTTACTCTAATTTTCCTTAGTTCATATGTTAATCCCAATCTATTAAATCTGATAGCTTAAAGAATTTAAGACCTTTATTACGTTGGTATTTGCATATTCCCTGTGAGTTCAACATTCGGAGTCTTAAAAATACTCCACTATTATTACGAGTTACAATCAGGTGCACTTACCTGAGCCGCAACAAGTTTTTGGCGCCATTGCTGGGGAATGTTCTAGCAATATTGACTTAACGTGATCTTAATTTCTTTAAGTATTTTACTATATTATGTTTATTCTTTTATAGTTATTTTACTTTTAATATATAATATATATATATATATATATATATATATATATATATATATATAGTTGATTTTCTTGTACTCAGGCACCACATAAACCAAGCACAATGGAAGAAGAGCTCACCCTCGAAGAATACTTTTCTCCTGTGGTCAACACTCAGGATAGCATAAACAGCCCAGTCATTAGATGGCGTAACTTTGAATTCAATCCTGCCTTAATCTCGTTGGTGTCCACAGTGCAATTTTCGGAGCTACCTTCGGAGGACCCACACACCCATCTCAAGAACTTCTGAAGAATACTTAGTACTGTTAAGTATAATGGAGTCCCAGCGGAAGCAATTAAACTAACGTTGTTTCCATTCTCATTGCAAGGAAAGGCTCAAACTTGGCTAGACTCTGTAGCTCCAAACTCAATCACCACTTGGGAAGATCTGAAAAGCAAGTTTCTCCACAAATATCTCTCTCTAGCTAAATTTGCAGAGCTAAGAGCTAAAATAATTAGCTTCAATCATTTGAGTTAGAGCCAATGCATGAAGCTTGGGAACGCTTTCAAGAACTACTCAGAAGCTTGCCACACAAGGAATTTGCCACATGGCAACTAGTTCACATAGCCTATAATGGGTTCAATGCACAAAGCAGGGCTGCTATAGATGCTGCATGTGGAGGATCTTTGGGAATAAGAACACCATCTGAGACTCTAGAAATAATTGAAGGGATGGCTCAAAATAATGCTCAATGGTCATCAGAAAAGACCATTTGAGAGGAGGATTCGTTTTGGAACTTGGAATGTTGGCACTCTTACAGGTAAATCTATGGAAATAGTTGACACTATGATCAGAAGGAGGATCAATTTCATGTGCCTTCAGGAGACTAAATGGGTGGGAGAAAAGGCAAAGGAATTAGACACCTCGGGTTTCAAGCTTTGGTATACTGGAAAAACTAAATCTAGAAATGGTGTGGGCATAATTGTTGACATGATCTGGAAGAAGGACATTATGGATGTTAAAAGGATAGGAGATCGGATCCTAGCTCTAAAGTTTGTTGTGGAACAGGATACCTTTAATGTGATCAGTGCATACGCACCTCAAGTTGGGTTAGAAGAGCACATCAAGGTAAAATTTTGGGAGGATTTAGAAGGTCTGATTCAGGATATACCACTAGGAGAGAAGATTTTCCTAGGGGGATCTAAATGGTCTCGTTGGGAGGACGTCTGAAGGCTATGAGAGTGTGCATGGAGGTTTTGGCATAGGGGAGGTAAATGCTGAAGGTAAATCTATCCTTGATTTTTCGGCAGCATTTGATCTCACTATAACCAATACATGTTTTAAGAAACGAGAAGAGCATCTCATCACGTACAAAAGTGGGGCAACACACTCTCAGATTGATTTCTTCCTTATTAGGAAAGCGGATAAAAAGATTTGTATGGACTGTAAGGTTATACCTGGCGAGAGCTTGACTACCCAACATAGAGTCTTGGTTATGGATGTACGAGTTAAGGGGAGAGTGAAGAGAAGATGCCACGATAAGGTTCCAAGGATCAGATGGTGGCGAATGAAGGGTGAAAAACATATGATCTTCCAACGTAAGGTCTTGGAAGGAGGTTTCTGTGGAACAAGATGGCCGAGGGGCTCAGGAGATGGCAAAAGAGACCTTTGGGGAATCAAGAGGTTTTGGTCATGGGGATAAAGAATCCTGGTGGTGGAATGATAGTGTGCAAGAGAAAGTTAAGGTCAAAAGGGAATGTTTTAAGGCTTGGTCGTTGTGCAAAAATGCGGAAAACTGGGATAATTACAAGGAAGCTAAGAAGGAGACCAAGAAGGTAGTGAGTGAAGCGAAATTTAAAGCTTATGAAGGGTTTTATCAATCCTTACGCACCTGTAGCAACCACCCTAAAATTTAAATGGAGCCGCCACCAATATTTTATTTTTATAGGAAAACATTGGAAAACCTATTTTTTTTTTGAATATTTTTGAATTTAATGAAAAAAGGAAGGTCTTTGAACCAGTTTTGAGCTCGGGAGTTGGTTACGTATAGGGAAGGTATTAGCACCCCTAAAACGCCCATAAAAATTGTACCTTTAATTGTTTAAAAATCGATGTTTGCCTTTAACGAATTATTTCCAAAAGTGGGCATTTTTTATGTATAAAAGGGGACTAATTTATTTAAAAAAAAACAAAAAAACACCTTAGTATCCAAGAAGAGTTCATTATTAATAATTAGAATCCGGAAATTCGTTTTTGACTTAATTATATTTTTTTACACAAGACGGAAATAAAAGATATAATATTTAGGAAATAAAAATTTGATCTAAAAATAAGATAAAAAAAATTACTTATTCATTTAAATATACATATATACATACCTAAACTTCTGCTTAAAGGTCCTAGTTTACTTCTCTTATTTTATTTTTGCTCATACATTGAAACAAAGATAAATTGCTAAATGGTCCTTTGTCTGGATTTGGTCCCTTTGAAAGGCCAAATCCTAACCCTAATTTAACCAACTTGCAACATGAATGAAAAAAGAAATCTGTACACTTATAAACTCATCAAATTTGCAAATTAATCCCTATTTAGGATTTGGCCCCATTGGAAGGCCAAACCCTAAACCTAATTCCAATCTAAACCGTGGGACCGTGGGTCTGAATCTTAAACCACCAACAACACAACGATGAGAATAACAACAACTGTAACAACAACAACAGCAGTAACAAACCAAACAATCACAAGAAATGATAGAACAGAAATAAGGAAACTGCAACGAAATTTTTTGATTTAAGTTTATGTTTACAAAGGCATATTCAGAAGAGAAACAAAAGGGAGGAAGATGAAACCTGGGTGTTTAGCCCTTTCCAGAAAGTTTACAAACAGGGGATGGAAGGAAAAAAACCTAGAACTAAGAAGTGTTTAAATTTGGTTTGGGTGGCCTCACGAGTCTTTTCTCCTTCTTCTTGACTCTGCTTCTCCTGCTCCTTGTGCTATTTCTGGATTCGGTTCCCTCTGGTTCCTCTTCTTTTTCTCTCTCGTTTTTCTCCTCCTTTTGCGTGGTCTCGAGCTTGGCTTTTATAGCCTCATGATCCCTGTCACAAAAATAAAATTAAATCAGAATAATAATGAAAATTAAAAGAAAAGAAAGGGGGTAGAAACTTCCCTGATTCGTCAAATCTACACGCTTTCCTCATGCACATCTTGAATTCGGACCGAATCGTGGATAGGATTTGATTCGATTTTGTGGAAATAGAGAAGAAAAAATCGTGGATAGGTTACGGCCGCGGCTTAGGGTTGAGAGAGTGAGGGAAAAATTAGGGTTAGGTTTTGAAACGTGGATGGAAGAGGAAGAAGAAGAAGAAGAAGAAGAAGAAGAGTGAGGCGAGGGAAAGGAGAGCACGCCGCGAGAGGAATTAGGGTTTTGGGAAGGGAAAGACAGACTGGAAGGGGAGAGAGGGAGTAGTGCTGCGGCTACGGTTAGGAATTTGGTGGAAGAATGAAGGGAGAAAGGAAGGGGAGATGTGGACGCCGTGGCTTGGAAGCTAGGGTTAGGGTTGGAAGAGTGAGGATAGAAGGGAGAGCGTGGGTGAAGGAAGAAATGAAAGATGAAGGTGGAGGCGCCGCGGATGGAAGTGGGGGTGAGTGGGAGTTGGTTGGCCGCGGCGCAGCTTAGGGTTGGAAGAAGGGAGAACGAGTGAGAAGAAGAGTGACGAATGAGGGTGAGAATCAGGTTTTTAGGGTTAGAGAGATTTGGGTTGAGTTTTGGGCTGAAGGAAAAGATGGGCTGCGTAGGGTGTGCTTGGTGGGCTAGGGGGTGCGAATGGAGGACGGGGTGCGGGAAGCAAGCAGGGTGCAAGGAGGTGCAGGAGGTGTGACAAAAAATAAAAAAAGGGGTGTGCGAGGGAAGAAGGAAATGGGCGCTGGCATCTGGGTTGGGCCACCTAACCTTTGACTGGTTGCTATTAGCACCCATTAATTTTACTTCATGCAACCCCTTTCCCTTCTTCTCTTCTTTTTTCATTTTCTCTCTTTTCTTCTATTTCTATTTCTTTTCTTTTCTTTTATTCATTTTTTCCTTTTATTCTGAGACCAAATATATATTTTTTCATTATTACTACTACTAATAAATAATGAAATAAAAATAAAATAAAAATAAAAAGGCCGGACAAAATTAGGGTACTACAGCACCAAAGCTGGAGAAAAATCTATTTACAGGCTCGCCAAAGGTAGGGAAAGGAAGACGAGAGATTTGGATCAGGTGAAATATATTAAGGACGATGAGGGTAAAGTATTGGTTATGGAGCGGGATATCAAAGATAGATGGAAGAAGTATTTTCACAGTTTATTCAACGAGGGCCATGGAACTTCTTCATACTCTAATGTGCTATGCACTAGAGAGGAGGACCAAAACTATACCTTTTATCGGAGAATTCAAGAGCGTGAAGTTAAAGAGGCTTTAAGAAGGATGGATAATGGCAAGGCAGTCAGACCAGACAATATTCCGATTGAGGTTTGGAAGAGCCTGGGAGATACAGGTATTCATTGGCTCACCAAGTTGTTTAATGAGATTTTGCGGTCAAAGAAAATGCCGGATGAATGGAGGAGAAGCACTTTAATCCCGATTTATAAGAACAAGGGAGACATACAAAATTGTGCTAATTATAGAGGGATTAAACTCATGAGTCATACTATGAAGCTATGGGAAAGAGTGATTGAGAAGAGGTTGAGAAAGGAAACTTACATTACGGAGAATCAATTTGGTTTTATGTCTGGGAGATCGACTATGGAGGCAATCTACTTATTGCGTCGGCTCATGGAGCGATACCGGGAGGATAAAAAAGACTTGCACATGGTTTTTATTGACTTGGAGAAGACGTATGATAGAGTGCCTAGAGAGATCTTGTGGAAAGCTTTAGAAAAGAAAGGGGTTTGCGTGGCCTATATCCGAGCCATCAAGGATATGTATGATGATGCCACTACTAATGTGAGGACTCAAAGCAGATCCACAGAAGATTTTCCGATCACTATAGGGCTGCATCAAGGGTCGGCTTTAAGCCCCTATCTGTTTACATTGGTCTTAGATGTGCTCACGGAACACGTACAAGAGCCAGCACTGCGGTGCATGCTGTTTGCAGATGATATTGTCCTAGTCGGGGAATCAAGAGAGGAGATAAATGAGAAGATTGAGACTTGGAGACAAGCTTTGGAGACACACCGATTCCACTTGAGTAGGAGTAAGACGGAGTATATGGAATGCAAGTTTAGTAGAATGCAAAACCCCCCAAGCATAGAGGTGAAAGTTGGGGACCATATCATACCACAAGTTACTAAGTTTAAATACCTGGGGTCCATCATACAAAACAACGAAGAAATAAAGGGTGATGTGAACCATCGAATTCAAGCGGGGTGGTTGAAATGGAGGAAGGCATCAGGTGTTTTATGTGATAACAAGGTCCCACTCAAGTTAAAAGGTAAGTTTTATCGGACAGCGGTTAGACCTGCGATGTTGTATGAGACTGAATGTTGGGCGGCGAAAGGTCAACACGAGACTAAGCTAAAGGTGATAGAGATGAGGATGTTGCGATGGATGAGTGGCAAGACTAGACGGGACAAGATCTGAAATGATAGTATCAGAGAAGGAGTGGGGGTGGCACCTATTATAGAAAAGATGGTTGAATCTCGGTTGAGGTGGTTTGGGCATGTTTGGAGGAGACCGGTAGATTTAGCAGTAAGGAGAGTTGATCAGATGGAGGTCAACCCAGTTGCTAGAGGAAGAGGAAGATCACGAAAAACTATAAGTGAAACTATCAAGAAGGACTTTGAAGTGAATGGCTTCACTATTGATATAATTCGTGATAGACCACTATGGCGTCGTTTGATCCATGTAGCCGACCCCACCTAGTGGGAAAAGGCTTTGTTGTTATTGTTGTTGCTGGTCATCAGACATGGGATGCAAACTTGCACATCATTAGAAGCCAAAGTAGACGCACTTACTGAAAAACTTGAAGCTTTGCTAGCATCAAGTACTCACAAAAATGTTGCAAAGAAAACTCTCGAGCAGAAGCCTACAATAACTGAAGGCCCAATTGCAAAAGTTAATTTTATAGGCACCGAGAATCGAAGTAGTCCCTCTTCAAGCAACAATAACCCGATGTGGAGAAACCAAGGAGATTCATATTTACAGATTCAAGCTCAAGGAAGAGGAAGTCCTAGCTTATTCAAAGCAATGCAAGGATGCATGAAGGTATTTGATGAGAGATTTAAGTGCCTAGAAAAAATGGTAATGACCACTGCAGAAAGTCAGAAACAGTTGAGGGAGCAGTTAAACAACCTGATAGACTATTTGCCCAAGTCAGAAGAGAAAACATCTACCCAAGAAGTACAATCTAATTTGATAACCACAAGGAGAGGAACAGTACTCGCAGGACCATCTGAGAAAAGAAAAGGAAAGGCTACATCAACGCCACCCCAAGAAAAACCACTTGCTCAGACTGAAGAAAGAGACACAGGAAGCAAGGAACCTGAAAAGGAGCAATTGGTAGCATCCATGAATCTTCCTGACACAACTCCCCCCATTCCCATGGAGGTTAAAGAATGATTTGTAGGACCCCTAATTTTTCAAATTTTTAGAAGTCCTGAAGCAGCTGACTATCAATATACCGTTCGTGGAAGCTATTTTTCAGATGCCCAAATATGCCAAATTCTTGAAGGATATCCTGGCCAACAAAAAAAGTTAGAGGAATTATCCACAATTAAATTAAGCGAGAAATGCTCAGCCATAATCTTAAAGAAGTTACCTCCTAAAATGAAGGATCCAGGAAGCTTTACAATACCATGCACCATTGGAAATTCTTATTTCGAAAAAGCTCTTTGTGACCTCGGCTTTAGCATAAACTTGATGCCTTTGTCTATTTTTCAGCGGCTTGGTTTAAAAGAGGCCAGACCCACAAAACTTCAATTACAACTAGCAGATAGGTCCGTGGTGCACCCAAAGGGAATAATCGATGATGTCTTGGTGAAAGTAGAAAAGTTTATTTTTCTAGCTGACTTCGTAGTTCTAGACATGGAAAAAGATAAGGAGGTCCCACTTTTGTTGGGAAGACAATTTTTAGCAACCGAAAAAACAATTATTGATGTCCACCAAAGGAAGCTCACATTGAGGCTTGACGACGAAGAAGTTGTCTTCAGCGTGTTTGATTCTTTAAAAACACCTTCTAGTTCCCAATCCTGCAATTTTATAGATACTCTAGAAGAACCTGTACTAACATCTTCTGAATTGCAGGTACACTTACTTCAGACCCTCTAGAAAGAATTCTGACTTGCAGCAAAGAAATTATCTCAGATGAAAAAGAAATTAAGGAGGAAGTTCTAGCGCTGGATGCAGGCATGGTACCGAGGCCATGGAACGGGGTGCAACGATTTGAAAGATTAGAAAAACCCAAAAATCCTGAAATAAAATCATCTCTAGAAGAACCACCAGTGTTGGAATTAAAGCCATTGCCTACTAACCTTAAATACGTAATTTTACATCCACCATCGTCCTTACCAGTTATAATTTCATCTTCTTTAACAGGTACAATTGAGGAAAAACTTTTAAGAGTTCTGCAGGAGAACAAGGAGGCATTTAGGTGGAGCATTCATGACATAAAAGGAATCAACCCCACAATTTGCTCCCATAGAATTTATATGGAGACAGATCATAAACCAAAAGTGCAGCCTCAACGAAGACTCAACCCAAATATGAAGGAAGTTGTAAAACAGGAGGTTATAAAATTACTTGATGCTAATATTATCTATCTTATTTCTGATAGTCCTTAGGTGAGTCCTGTGCAGGTAGTTCCAAAAAAAGGAGGAACCACAGTGATGGAAAATGAGCAAAAAGAATTAATTGCAGTAAGGAAAGTGACTGGTTGGCGTATGTGTATCGATTACTGAAAATTTAATGAGGCAGCCAGGAAAGATCACTTTCCTCTTCCTTTTATTGATCAAATACTTGAAAAATTATCTAGCCATGAATATTACTGTTGTCTAGATGGCTATTCTGGTTATATGCAAATCCCTGTGGCTATGGAAGATCAAGAAAAAACTATTTTTACTTGCCCCTATGGAACATTTGCATATAGGAGAATGCCATTTGGTCTATGCAATGCCCCTGCCACATTTCAAAGATGCATGATGGCTATTTTTTCTGATATTTTAGAGAATTGTATCGAAATATTTATGGATGATTTTTCTGTGTATGGATCCACTTTTGATGTCTGCCTGCATAATTTAAATCTTGTGCTAAAAAGATGCATAGAAAATAATTTAGTTCTAAATTGGAAAAATGTCAGTTTATGATTTCGGAATGCATAGTCTTAGGACACAAGATTTCACAAAAAGATATTGAAGTTGACCCAGCTAAAATTGAAGTTGTCTCAAAACTGCCACCCCTAACTCAGTTAGAAGTGATTATAGAAGTAAAGGAAGTCGTGGGAAGTCACGAGGAAGATCCAAGTCTCGCCCCAGAAGTTTGACATGTTTCTATTGTGGAAAAGATGGCCACAAGAAGCCAGAGTGCAGATTCTTGAAGAGAGATCAGAAGGCCGGAACAGTCCATCCTGATGTGATAGATCCCAAAAAGAAGTTGGAAGAGAAAACCACAACAGCAGTTGCCTCAGGCAGCGAGCGTGTTCCTTATTGGTGAGGTAAATTATCTAAATGTTGCTTTTGATGATTGCACTTGGTTAGTTGTTAGTGGAGCATCTTTTCATGTTACTCCTCATGAAGGATTCTTCTCATCTTATCAAAAAGGAGATTTTGGAACAGTGAAGATGGGCAATCATGTCACAAGCAATATTGTGGGCATTGGAGAAGTGTCTCTGATGACAGAAAATGGAAACAAACTCGTGCTAAAGGAGGTAAGACACGTACCTGAGATGCGTCTAAACCTTCTATCAGCAGGTAAGCTAGATGATGCTGGAATGAACAACCAGTTTGGTGGTGGAAAATGGAAACTTAGCCGAGGAAGCATGATTGTTGCTCGAGGTAAGAAGGAAGGCTCTCTGTACATCATGCAGGGAAAGATATGCAAAGGGGAGACAAATGTTGCTCAAGAAGAAAGTAAGGAGCTGTGGCATAAAAGATTGGGCCACATGAGTGAGAAGGGTTTAGAGATCCTTGCGAAAGATCATCTCCAAAGCATAAAAGGACAACCACTTCAATTATGTGAAGATTGCTTAGCAGGTAAGCAGCGCAGAGTATCCTTCCATAGATCTGATAGTGGAAGAAGAAGAAAACATATTCTAGATCTTGAGCATTCAGATGTGTGTTCAACATCGGAAAGATCCCTTGGTGGTGCTCAATATTTTGTTACCTTCATTGACGACCACTCTAGAAAGTTGTGGGTATATCCATTGAAGAGAAAAGATGAAGTCCTTCGAGCCTTCAAGGAGTTTCACGCTTCAGTAGAACGAGAAACTGGTAAAAAGTTGAAATGTTTGAGAAGTGATAACGGTGGAGAGTACAGAGGTCCGTTCGAGCACTATTGTAAGACTCACGGGATCAGACATGAGAAGGTACCTCCAAAGACACCTCAAATGAATGGTGTAGCTGAAAGGTTCAATAGAACTATTTCCGAGAAGGTTAGAAGCATGTTGTCTCATGCGAAACTTCCTAAGTCATTCTGGGGGGAGGCAGTGGCTACTGCAGCTGATTTGATTAACTTATCACCCTCAAGACCTTTAAATGGAAAGATACTAGAAGAAGTATGGACTGGTAAGAAAGCCTCATATCATAACTTGAGAGTATTTGGATGTAAGGCATCTGTTCACGTTCCAAAAGATGAAAGGGCAAAGCTTGACGCTAAGGCGAAAGAATGTGTATACCTTGGTTCTCCAAGAGATGAACTTGGTTTCCGATTATGGGATCCTACAAACAAGAAGATTGTTCGAAGTAGAGATGTGGTGTTCTTTAAAGATCAGACAATCCAAGACATCAAGAAAATGGAAAAACCAACACTCAAGGTGAGTTATGATCAAAGTCCTCTTGTGGTGAACAATACAGGGGAGAGACTCCTCAAACAGAGCCAGATCAACAAATACAACTTGATGAGATGACTGAAGAACCTCATCCGACAGAATAACTTGACCAGGCACTAGAAGATCAAGCTAGTGAGAATGTTCAACAGGAACCCCAATTGAGGCGATCAACCAGGGAGAGGCAATCGTCAAAAAGGTACTTCTCAGATGAATATGTCAATCTTACTGATGAAGGTGAACCTCAAAGTTTTGTAAAAGCCATTGAGATGGAAGATAAGGACAAATGGTTGCAAGCCATGGAAGAAGAGATTCAGTCCTTAAAGGAGAATCAAACGTATGATCTGGTAGAATTGCCAAGTGGAAGAAAGGCGTTACGAAACAAATGGGTATTCAAGCTCAAGAATGAAGAGAACAACCCAAACCCAAGGTACAAGGCAAGAATTGTCGTGAAGGGGTGCAACCAAAAGAAAGGAATAGTCATTGATGAAATATTCTCACCAGTGGTAAAGATGACATCTATTAGAGCAATTCTCGGCCTGGCAGCAAAACTAGACTTGGAGATTGAACAACTGGATGTCAAAACAGCATTCTTACATGGAGACCTAGAGGAGGAAATTTACATGGAGCAGCCAGAGGGTTTTGAAGAACCAGGAAAAGAACACTTGGTGTGCCGTCTGAAGAAAAGTCTCTATGGTCTGAAGCAAGCTCCAAGGAAATGGTACAAGAAGTTTGACTCCTTTATGTCCCAACATAATTTTAAGAAGACCTCAGCAGACCATTGTGTGTTTGTGAAGAACTATGAAAATGGTGAGTCCATCATATTTCTCTTGTATGTTGATGATATGTTAATTGTGGGGAAAGATAAGGTAAAAATAGCTGCTCTCAAGAAAGCATTGAGTAAGTCTTTTGCTATGAAAGATCTGGGTGCAGTGAAAAAGATTCTTGGAATGAAAATTTCTAGAAATCGTTCCAAAAGAATGTTGTGGGTATCTCAAGAAGACTACATTGAGAAGATTCTCAGAAAGTTCAACATGCACAATGCCAAACCTTCGCGTGTTCCTATTGCTGGGCATTTCAAACTCAGCAAATCTCAATGTCCAAAGAATGAAGAGGAAAAAGAAGAAATGAACAAGGTGCCTTATTCTTCTGCTGTGGGTAGCCTTATGTATGCAATGGTTTGTACAAGACCAGATATTGGATATGCCGTGGGAGTTGTGAGCAGATTCCTATCAAACCCAGGAAAGGAGCATTGAGAAGCTGTTAAATGGATACTAAGGTATCTAAGAGGAACTGCCAAAAGAAGCTTGTGCTTTGGCAATGGGAATCTAATGCTCATTGGATATTCAGACTCAGATATGCAGGTGATGTGGATTCAAGGAAGTCAACATCAGGTTACCTGATTACTTTGCGAGGGAGCTGTTTCTTGGCAATCAAAACTTCAAAAATGTGTGACATTATCTACCGCTGAAGCAGAGTATGTAGCAGTCACTGAAGCCTCCAAGGAGATGTTATGGATGAAGAACTTTCTAAGAGAGTTAGGACATGATCAAGATGATTATGTGGTGAATTGTGATAATCAAAGTACCATCCATCTGGCCAAGAACCCCATGTTCCATTCTCGCTCGAAACACATTGATATCCGGTATCATTGAATACGAGAAGCGTTGGATGAGAAGAAATTGAAGATAGAGAAAATCCATACAGATTTGAATTGGTCTGATATGATGACTAAGTCAATGCCAATCAAGAAGGTTGAAGATTGCTGCCAAGGCGCTAGTGTAGTGGTGCCCCCCAATTGAGTCAGGAAGGGGGAGATTTGTTGGAATTCCCTCCTTCAATTGTGGTGCACAAGTCACAATGCATGGGAAAAGGGGATGAATATTCCAAGGTCTTGGAATTTATCTCTTTGACCTTGAGACATGCACATTCAACTTTGAAGAATGTATTTTGAAGTTTCTAGACCTCATTGGAATTGTGGAGATTTATTAGCCTCCATTAATAACTTTTTTTGGAGAAGCCACATTCCTCTCCTATAAATAGGAGAACTTGTGAAGAGTTGGAGAATCACATCCAAAGTGAAGAAATCCTAAGAGAGTTAGAGAGCTTTTGTATTCCTCTTTGAGAGAAAGAGAGAGTTCCATAGAGATAAATTTGTATACCATCCGAGAGGGTGAGATTCATAGAGAGATCCTCAGAGATTGAGAGAAACACTTTGTAATCCTACTTTTATAGTGGAAGTATTTTATCTGGACTAGGTCCCGTGGTTTTTCCTGAAAGGGTTTTTTGACGTAAAAATTCTGGTGTTCTTCTTCTTCTCTACTCCTTTTATTTTTACGCTTCCGCATAGTGCCCATTTTGCGTTCACAGAGGGGGGAATAGGTACCGCGATTACCCAACATTTTTAACTTATTTTCTCTGAAGTGTAAACAAACAGATGGACAAGACAAGACCAAGGCAAAAAAATCAATTCTTCAAGTCCATCATATTAAACCCCAAAAGAAGCCAATTCAAACATCAAAGACCACCTATTTGGAAGGTAAGCAAATGGTCTAACTTGAAATATGCCAAACCGGTTACAAATAGTGTGAAAATTACCAGAAAAACGTGAATTTAGTTGTTGGCAGTATCGTTCTAAAAGCAAGAGCAAAACCAAATTCACTGTGAAATCTACAACCAGCAAAAGCCATGTACCCAAAATGCCAAATTCAGAAAACCGACATTCAAAATTGAAAGTTGAGGGTGAAGTTACATGTGTATTACCATGTCGAAGAAGATGAAGTCTTCTAATCTTCTCATCCTGCAGCCATATTTCAAGCAAAAAGTATTTTAATAAGGATTTACATGTAGCAACATGTTCATCTAACCACATCCATGCAAAAATAAAGGGTAAACCATCAAATTTATCCCTCAAATATTTGGCAATGGATATATTTGTCCCTAAGTAATCAAATCCCCATCTATTATCCCTAAGAAACTACAGATGTCGGCCACTTTAGTCCTTCTCAGGGATTAATGTGTCATGTGTCTGTGGCCAAATGCAGCCAAGATTTATGGTTCCTTAAATTCTCTTAATGAGTCTGCCATCAAATTTCTCAGGACAAATTTGGGAGTTTCATTGAAAAAAGTAAGAAAAGTGCCTCCGGAATAGCTTCTTGCCATCTCCCACAGTTGCAAAGGCAACATGCTAGCTCATAATACGCACTGGCTGTTCCCATAACTCCTCTTCTTTCCATGTCCCTGACAGCTTTCACAGCTTCATCAACTTTACCTTCCTTCCAAAAAGTTCTCACCAACACTAAGGAAGAGAGATAAAGTATACATCAGACCATCAGCTGCCAAATATCAGTTGCAAATTATATGAAAGAAGTAAAAAAACTACCTTTATATGTAAGGGCTTCTGGAACTTCCCCACTTCTCCTCATCTTTCGAAATAACTCATGGACAAGGTCGTAGTTGCCGATTGCAGCATTACCTTATAACAATCATCACCTATAAGACTTGAATACAAACATGCTTCAAAGGTAATAACATCTGGGGTAAAAACCTTTTCTTCATCAACCAATTTTCCCATCTAGACAAAGACTCTCAAATAGAATATAACTTAAAAAGAAGCTTGTTAATTTTTGAATAAAATGAAAAATCTGAGTCACCATACCATGCTACCTGACACTGTATATAATGCAACCATAGAGGGCAGATAGCACTGATCACATTTTCAGAAACTAGTTACCTTAATAAATCAGTCAAATAGATCTTTAGAGAACAGTTTTCCCAAAAACAGCTGATATTGTACCATTACCACCTTTTATTTTTTGTTAGTTACATAACAAGCAAAAGATCATAGCACAAGAACTACCAACTCAGAATCACTTTTCAATTTAATAATGCTTGTAAAGAAAAGTAAAAAGAATCAAGTTATATAGGATCTCCCTTTTCTCCCAGATTACAGCGTACACATTTGATAAATTACTTGGTGCCAAATACTGTAATTCTGCAATTACCTCTATTCACTACAAGAAAAAGCGGACATACTGACGGCCTATTACCGACTGTCACCACGTTGCCAAAAAACCGCCTTATCCGATGGTTTTAGCCGTCGGTAAATGTAACCCGTCGTACGCTAAACGTTACTGACGAGAGAGGCCGTCGGTGTGCCCAAGACTGTATTTTCCCACCGCCTACGTTCGTCAGTAAATTTACCACGTTTTAGGCTCCCGCTAATTTTTCAAATACCAACGGGCTAGACTGTCGGTATTTGAAACTTGGTTGTCGGTAATGCTGCGTCAGACCGTTGACTTTACTGACGGGTTTAAGCCGCCGGTAACGTAAATGAGGTCGTCGGTAACCTCCGAATACAACCAGAGGATGACCCTTCTCCCTCATTCACTGTTTTACGTTCTGTCTTCTCTCCTCTCTCTCTTTCGTCCTCTCTCTCCCCTTCAGTACAAGAAAACTCGGGATTACCGACGGCCAAAAGCCGTCGGTAACACCAAAAAGCCGTCGGTAATGCGATTTCTCCTACGGATTACCAACGGCCACAAGCTCGTCGGTAAAACGGGCGTCACAAATACTTACCGACGGGTTTTTTTTTACCGTCAGTGCAGATTCGTCGGAAATCGTCGGTAGATTTCGATGGGTTAGACCCTTCGGTAGAGTTCTGAAGGCCATGCCTGTCGGTAAAGCTGCAATTTTTTTCCCGACGGTTCAGCCCGTCGGTAAACCCAAATTTATTTTTTTAAATAATTAAATTAATTGATTAATTTTTATATTTAATTTTAATTAATTAATTTCTATAAATAATTTAATTAATTAATTAAATTATTAACTATTAAATTTATTTATTTATTTATTTATTTATTTATTAAAAATAATTTATTCCCATATTAAAAAATATTTATTTATTAATTTAATTAACTATTACTAGTAATTTAATTTAATTTAATTTAATTTAATTGATTAATTTTAATTATTAATTTATTCCCATATTTAAAAATGTAATAATGTAAACTAAAAAACAAATTAAAAAAAAGAAATGTAATAAATAAATAAATAAATTCGACGAACAAAGATCAGTAACTAAAAAGATATCCGAAAATATGAAAAAATATAAGTATAAACAGAACTAATAGTCCTGGTAGTCCTGATCATGATCGAGATGCTCTACACCATCTGCATCATCGGCATGATCATCAGTACTAGAAGGCGGAGGCGGTGAAGGAGGCTGCTGGCCAGCTAGCAACTGGTACATCTGCTCTTGTCGCGCTTGCACCTGAGCCAAAATGGCACTCGTCCGACGGGACTCCTCCTGCTGTTGGGCCACGACCCGCTTCAGCTCGGCTATCTTCTGCTCATCCGCGGTAGAGCGACCGGTGGCAGCACCACTACTCGACGACTCTCCGATGTGGGGGCAGCGGGTCCCTTTCTTGTAGTTGCTGGCAAGGTCACCAGCACCGTATAGGCGACCCTTCTTCTTGTCGCCAACAACATCTGCCCATACTCTGAGCGGTGCAGATAGATCGGAGGGGGAACATGATGATGTCTGAGACAGCTTCGCCTCAAACTCCTCCTGTCAAACAAACAAATAAGTCAATTTTTTTTTGTAATAAAACAATAAAAACATTATTAAAAAACTATTCATTATATTTTATAATTACCTAGGTCCGCCTCGACCGCTCATCGACGAAATCACTGGTACTCCTCCTAAATGAGTTGCACGATGGAGCTCGTGCAACTGTACATCTCTACCCAACCGCTTCGACTGTAATTATTTAATAAAAAACTTTAACTAAATAATAAATAATAAATAGTAACTAATAATAATAATATAAAACATACAAGTCGAGCTGCGTGCTACGCCTGACTGACCGAACCTCCGGTGTGCAAGCTCCCACCTTTCTCAGAGGCTCTATTCTTCTTCGCCTTCTCGCTTACCGCCTTGAACTCAGGGGAGTTCCAGTGCGCTTGCAGCTGCTGCTAGAGCTAATCCCCTATCCAGTGAGGCTGTCCATTGAGGCGGGCATCTCTACGCATATCAGAGAGGCAGTGGGAGGCCTTCATATGGAAATTCGTCTCGATCCGCTCCTCATCCTCTTCCTTCCAAGAAACCCTCTCTTGTATGAATATAATACATTATTAAACATAATTGAATTTTATGAAATAAAAAAAAATATGCAACAAAATAAAAATTACAACTTACTTTGAAAGATTTGAACATATGATTCTGCTCTCCTTCCTTCAACATCCCCCAGGTGGGCCAAAACGTGTGGTAATTATCCTCAATTACTGCTGTGATAGCCGTCGCAGCTGGCTTTGAGGGAAGGAACCTGAACAATAACAAGATGTCAAACAAATTAAAAATATATATAATATATATATATATACATGTAAATTATTAATAAATCGAAAAAAAATGTAAATATTTACCCTTTACCAGCCGGCCTGATAGCAACTCGGCCATCATGCAGCATCTGAATATCCTCAACGACCTCCTGCTCAACCCCGGTCTGATTAGGTGTATGGCCAGCACTATACTCATGATCGGACAGATGAGTATTGGACTCCGTCTCAGGCACAAAATGGGAGGAAGAAGCGCCAAGTGTCTGCTGGAACCCCGGGGTGGGGACCATATAAATGGGAGGCAAATCGGGTGTCGGTGTAGTAGGTGATGGATGTTGTGTATGTGCCAAACGCACTGGAGGCTGTGTAGAGGCCGAACGCGCTGGAGCCTGTGTAGGCGTAGATGTATGCGGACGCTGTGTGGATGACAAAGTCGCATAACCAGCATCGTCAATCCTAATAATGTTCGGCCTCCGACGACGAGGGGAGTCGATGGCGATGCCCTTCCCCCCTCGTTTACCACCAGTGGGTACTCTAGGGGTCGGATCCTGGACCTCCTGATGCCATATATGTCTATAGAGCAATTCAACAATAACAGTCATGAAATATTATATTTAAGCATAACAATATTAAAAATGAATTCCATAAAAATAAACAAGTTATATGAAAATAACTGACAAATTAAAATATATTGTTAGACATTAATTTCTCTAATTGTAAAAAGTTAAACAATTCCATTATGCCCATTCTGCCCACTCTATTTCGGCATCGTCTTCAGATCTTGATGGTTCTGCCACTTCTTCATTTAATTCCTCATCTCCATCTATATCTTCATATGTGATTGGATCGTCACGTAGTCGAAAAATGGGTTCCACTTCATTTACTACGTTGACATGAGACATCTCATCCACTTGATAAGCCACTTCTTCTTATGGATCATCTGCTTCAATGTGACCCCTTGGTTTTGTCTTTATTGCAACACACCAACCTTGTTTGTCCCTTCGAGTTGATGGATAAGGGACATAATACACTTGTCCTACATGTTGTTTCATGATAAACGGATCAAACATTTGGTATCTTCTGCTCATGCATATGTCAACAGTATTATATTTTCGATCCACTCTTGTGCCTCTACTTGACGGATCAAACCAATTACAATAAAATAACACTATTCTTTTAGTATAGTCTAAAGTATTGTTTGTCAGTTCATATATATGTTGAATCACGCCGTAGAAATCGTCTTCACCTCCATCTGTGGCACCTTTTACATAAACTCCGCTGTTAACTGTTTTTTTTCCCTCTGTTTTTGACTGGGTTTGAAATTTGTATCTGTTTACGAAAAACGTGTGCCATTCTTTTACACGTGATTTAGGACCATGAGATAAATTTCTCAAGTGTTTGATTTTAGGCGATTCTGACTCACTGTACACCTGCGTATACACTGCACAAGTGATTTATGGTTCCTTTTTTCAAACAATCTTTTTTATTTTCAAACAATAAATAGTTAAAATAGGACTAAAAATACATACCTGGTTCATAAACCACGTTAGGAAATATTCATGAATATAGGCAGAATAGTCTTGTTCGCTTGTGGGCTTAGTTAACAAGAATGCCCCGATCAAGTCATTATCAAACAAATGATCATGAGTAGTTGTGGATAAAAGAAATTGAAAGTGGTCAAAATGATACATACGTAAGATATGGTGATACTTCGGCACAGTTGATCAACACGTGAACGTGGGCTGACTTCCACTCTTCTCCCGTTAACCAGTAAGTCAGCTCCTTTCCAGCATGACGACCGGGAAGGCAAAATACTGATAAGGCTAGCGGGTGTCTTTCACTTTCAATTTCTATTTCATTCCTATTATTTGTTGGTGTCAGTATGAAGTTCGTAAAATAATGGGAACAAAAATGGATTGTCTCACGGTGTAAGTAAGTTGCACAAATAGATCCTTCAATCCTGGCCTTATTTTTCACTGACCGTTTTGAGTCACCCATAAATCTACAAAATAACAAGGTTGATGATAAAAATTGATACATTTAACCCTTCAAGTGAATATTTATTTTAAAGAATATTTTATTACATTACCTTTCGAATGGATACATCCATATGTATTGAACTGGTCCACTAAGCCTAGCTTCATGTGCAAGATGCATTAGGAGATGCTCCATAGAGTCAAAGAAACCAGGGGGAAATATTCTCTCCAACTTACAAAGAATGACTGGTATATTATGCTCCATCTTTATAAGATCATCCTCTCTCAATGTCGCAAAACACAAATCTTTAAAAAATTGGCTGAGTTCAGTAAGTGGATTTAAAACATTTGACGGCAATGAACTAAATGCAATAGGAAGCAAACACTCCATGAATACATGACAATCATGACTTTTCATCCCAATCATGGTTCCTTTGTTCACATCGGCACATCTTGCCAAATTAGAAGAATAACTATCTGGCATTCAAAGTTCTTTTATCCACTGACAGACAGACCTTGCTTCCTCAGCAGTTAAAGAGTAACAGGCTTTGGGTTTCAGGGTTTTCCCATCCGACCGAGTCGCCAAATGCAAGTCCTTTCGCCTATAGTAAAGTGGTAAGTCCAGTCTGGCCTTGTCGTTGTCTTTCGTTCTTCCTCTAACGTTCATCACTGTGAGAAAAATATTGTCAAAAAAGTTCTTCTCAATGTGCATAACATCAAGGTTGTGTCTCAATAAATTATCTTTTCAACATGGCAGATCCCAGAAAATACTTCTTTTAGTCCAATTATGTCATTGTCCATATCCTTCAAATCGACCCAATTCACCAAAATCTGTGATTTTTGGCAGATCCATAACTCTGCTCCAAATCTGTTCGGATGTCAACCTTGGGGGCGGGCCATCTAATTCAACTTCCCCCTTCTTGAAGGCTCTTATTCCGTCTAAATGGATGATCACCTGGTAAAAACCTGCTATGTGAGTCAAACCAAGAACTCTTCCCCCCTGAATTTCAAGGTAAAGGCCTTTGTATGCTCCATGCAACGGGGACATGCCATTTTCCATGAGTACCCCAACCAGACAACATGTCATATGCAGGGAAGTCATTAATGGTCTACATAAGAGCTGCCCTCATTGTAAAGTTCTTCTTTCGTGCAATATCATAAGTCAAAACACCATTCCACAACCTTTTGAGATCGTCAATGAGATGTTGTAAGTAGATGTCAATACCATCTGTTGGATTATCTGGACCCGGTATAATACAAGTCAAGAACATATAAGGCTTAGACATGCACATTTCGGGAGGAAGATTGTATGGGGTAACAATAACTGGCCAGCAAGAATAAGGTTTCGCCGTTGATTGAACATACGGGGTAAACCCATCAGAGCATAAGCCAAGTCGTACATTACGTGGATCTGCTGCAAATTCGGGATGCACACGACCAAAGTGCTTCCAAGCTTCACCATCACATGGGTGGCGCAACATACCTGAAGTGCTTCTATTCTCATAGTGCCACATCATTTTGTCTGCAGTCTGTGTTGATGCAAACATTCTCTGGAGCCTTGGAATAATTGGCAAATAAAACATTGTCTTTCGTGGAACTAGTTTTTGTCTACCCTTCCCATTATCAGTGTGTGAAATATACCTTGGCTCACCACAAAATTTGCATTCAACCAGCGCGCCATCGTTTTTACCGAATTCGTTGTCGTAATATAACATACACCTTCTCACACAACAATCAATCCTTTTAGATTCCATATCCAACTTGGACACTAAGCTTTTAGCCTCGTAATAACTTTTTGGCAAACCATTTCTAATAGGTGACGAGTCCAACATCATCTTCATTACGAGATCCAAGCACACATCCATAGCACCACAGTTGGACTTAGAGCTAAAAGCCTCACATACATTGATAACTTAGAGTCAGCAGACCCTTCAAACAATGGCTTATTTATTTCTAACAAGAGATTATAAAATTTTTGTGCTGTCTCATTTGGAAGTTCATGTGTGTCATCATACTGTTGTTACTCGAATGATACGTTGACCCCCAAGGCATCACAAACCATATCTTGCATCAATTCAATTTGCTCACCATATCCCGTATCTCACGAATCGTCAAGCACTGCGTGCAATTATCGCCAACCCCTAAATCAACCTGAGGTAACTCTTCACCATGTCTAGTCCAAATCCAGTAATTAGGCCTAAATCCAACTCTCTGCAGGTGATATATGACGTCACCTGAGCTCTTGATCCTTCTGCAATCGCAACTAAGGCACGGACATCTAATCCCTCCATTAATTTCGAAATCTTCATGTGCCATTGCGGCTTGGACAAAGTGATCAACCCTATCGTAAAAAGATTGTTTCAAACCCCCTCTCCCCGGATACAACCTATCGTACATCCAACTACGACTCGAAGGGAAAAGTTCCATCTTCTGCATGTTAAAAAAATGACAATTTCAGCAACATGACGTTCTTACAACCGCTCTCTTTCTTTAAATGGTATGGTCTTATCACATTCGAGGAAAAACTTTTTCAGAACTCGTATAATAGTTATTCCTTAATTCTCATATCTTATACTTGACAAAATTTCGGCAGTATTTCCCATTGGTCTCTGAGTACACTAAATGATCGCAGTTATGAATACCGCGATCAAGTATGCACCCAGAGAACAAAAGGAAATGAATCGATCCAAAATTTCATCAAATATAAAGATACGAGAATTAAGCAACAACTATTATACGAATAAAGAAAAAGTTTTTTTCCCAAACTGTCCGACTTGGACAATTCAAGGTTCAATATACGATGAGCACGTGGTACCCTAAAAAAGTGCATGCACTCAATAATATATTGAACCTCAAACGGGAAGTTAAGGCTTTTCTCCGATACTAATAACAATAATCAAACATCCACTTCATCAATAATTAACATAACAATTAGACAAGCAGAAGTGGTAAGGGTAGAATTAGAAAATCGACTTGGTCATTTGAAAAGAAACAGGTTAGAAGTTGACATCCTCTTAAAGGATAGAATTAGACAAGCTGAAGTGGCTTATAGGTTCTGTTTTAATTCTTTTCTTTTATTTTTTGGTCAATTGTTTGCACTCATTCTATAGAAATACCGTCGGTACTTGAAAAACCCACGTAGGATAGTATTTTTCTGGCATTCATGTGGGCCTCAACTCATAGCCTTTTAGTGGGGGAGCGGAGGTTCTATGTCAGAGTTGCAAAGGGGTTAGAGAGATCTTTTGAGCCAATATACTTTTCTAGTTTTCTTTTGTAATATTTCTTTTGCATTTACTTGTATCATTAAAATAGTAATGTACTCTTAATCAAATGTTTATTTCCTATTAATTCTATTAGTTCCTTACACTATCTTAAAAATATGCATTTACAAATATTTTTAATTTTAGGTTTGAAAAGGTAAATATAGATACCTCTGTTTACTTATTCCTTTGTTTTCAACATTTTCTTTGCTTAAACATTTATATTTGACAAATATAAAATTTTTGTATCTTGATTTTTTAGTTTGTTTTGCTTTTTGCTTCTTATTTGGTTGCCTTTGTAAAAAGTTTCATTTTTATCTTGAAAAGAGACTTCAACTTTTGTGTCATGGACATTTTATCAATAACTTATAATTTGTCCTCGTGAGCTAGGTCTTGCTATGATCTCATTCAATTCAGCTTTTCAGCAAAGGACTTGATTGATAAAACTAAATGATAATATAAGTGTTTTACTATGCACTATTTATTTTTCTTTTGCCGATTTGTGTTTGTTCTTATGTTATGGAGGATTTGCCATCCTTTCAAGTCTTTAAATTATTTTCCTTAACTTCTTTATATAGATTGATTTTGTGATATGCAGATCCACAAATGGGAGAGCGAATACTAGACATGTGTGCTACACCTGGAGGAAAAACAACCGCAGTTGCAATACTGACGAAGGATAAAGGAGAGGTCATTGCAACTGATAGATCTCATAACAAGGTGGAGATTCCAAACTCTTGTAAAATGCTAATCATTCCAATTTTCTTGTTTGAACATGAGTAGATTACCGTGACTGGATGTCATGCAATTACATGCATTAAATTTCTTTTCCTAAAGACCTCCCTTTTATGGATCCATTTTTACAAAGACGGGCACGGGAAAGAAGTACATAGAGATGTGCAAAGCAAATTGCAGCCAAGGATAGAATTAGATCTATTTTTTCTGTTTCTCTACTTTCTAATTCTTCTATTTTTTATTCTGTTCTAATTTTAATTCAAGATCACTTCATCAAAAGAGATAGATAGCATTCTTCACAAGCATGTTAGATAGAAGCAGACGATCATGAATAATAAGTCGGTGTGGGGGTCAACATCCAACCCTTTTCCACAAAAAAAGAACCAACATTTCAAGCATCAAAACACGATAGAAAAATATTTAATAATACTATTTAAAGCACGAAATCACTAACAACAAAATAATCTTATAACATACATCACTTCAAAATTCCCTCTGTGGAGAGAACTATGAAGGAAATCAAATAAAAAATATCGGTGTGGGGGGTCAACAGACAACCCTTTTCCACCCAATGAGTCAACCGATATTTCGTTAGAGTGCATATCTCGATCGCAAAGTAGTGGCATGAGCAGTGCTGCGAAAGAAGCTTCTCCTCAAATGTTAACTTCGAACTGGTAGTCACGAGACAAACCTAGCCTACTGCGATGGAGAACTTGCTCGAACACCTGTTTTGAACAGAACCCCCAAAATAAAACTTACAAAGAACATAATACACTTGATTTTTTAGTCATTAAACTATAGATAAGGAGAGGAAAACTACACAAGTTCCAAAACAAGTTCCTTGTGTTTTTTACTTCCTAAACATAAGCAAACAATATTTTTCCCAGCTTTTAATTTATAAATGTTACTATGATCAAATCAGAAGCCTAAACAATAGGAACACCAGCAAGTATACATACCATAAGCAGAAAGAACATTTAAAAAGCATTTACTATAATTTGTGGTTCCAAATACATAACAACAATGTGTATGGTACATCAATTACAAAAGGCAAAAACAATGTTTCTAAAACAAGGTAAACCAATGTTTCTAAAATAAAGGCATGAGAGTGTCAAATACCCAGCACTATTAAGTTCCAATTTCACAGTTAAATTTCCAGATGAAACAATAATTGTATCCAATGAAACAATTGAAACAAACTAGAATAATTCAGAGTAATAGAATACAAATTATACATACCAAAATCATCAGGTCAAGATGCCAAATTTCTATATTGTAAACAGCTTTAAAGAATCAATACATACACACCCGATTCACTTAGTTGGTATAAAGTTCAACTAACAAATTTCATTAAAAAGCAGTATCCATAAAAGATTACACCATTATTGATATAAGACTTACCCAGAACCACGATTAAGAATGGCAGGTCCTCTAGCTCGACCGCCTCTAGGCCTACAACACACCAAACATCAGCACATAATCTGAAGTAGTATTTATCTTTTTCCACAAAAAAAAGACCAGTGATGAAAGACTTTAACAGAACTTTGAAATATTAGAGGAAAAGGACATTTCCCACGAGCTGCCTATTTTGATCATGTAGTGAGTATGGACATCAATTTTCAGAAATCAAAAATAGATATGTACTAATTACACAGCACATGCATAGGCATTACAATATGGAACAATATATAAAGCTACATTCCCTTTTACCTGTATTCAAATTCTTGGTTTTCTAATTTATTAACATAAGCCATTGTCAACCTCTAACCTAAGGATTTAATAAAAACCATAAGTTCCTTACATGAATTTGTATGCACTCAAAATACATTCTAAAGCCTTCTACTTTCACACATAATTTATTTTATCTAATTTTTTAATTTTTCCCACTATCAAGCCCTAACATAAAAGTTTCAACAATCAAAAGACAGTAAGTTCAGTCCAAACACAAAAGTTTCAATAAGAACGATTTTAGGATTTCATGAATATCAAATAAGATAAAATAAGTTAGAGTAAGAACTTGCAATGCTCAGATGAAGGCTTTTTCTGGCAAGGTAGGGCAGCAGTGCTACGTATGAAGCTGCAGCGACAGTGCTCAGACAAGGCTGTGGCAGAAACCCAACGAGAAGGGAGATAGAGGAGTTAATCAAAATAGCCATGTGAGAATTGAAAAGTGAGAAACAAATAGCGAGAATTGAAACTCATTGCGAGGAAGATGTTACCTGAGATTTCTCAGACCCACAAAGAGGACAACGAAGGAGAGTGGCAGCGCTGGGTTGCAATGAGAAGGAGAGTGGCAGCGTTGATTGCAATGAGAGGGAATGAGAGTAGGGTTTCAGAAATTAACGAGGGAATGGTTGGGAGGGAATGGTTTCAGAAATTAAAGAGGGAGAGTAGGGCGCGGTGGTGGAAGGGGAGAGGCGCGGTGGTGGCGGTTGAATAAGGTGGTGGTGCGGTGGTGGATAGGGAGAGGAAGAAAGGGAACCGGAAAAGAAGAAGAAGAAAGGGAATAGAGAAGTGCAGAAAAAGAAGAAGAAGAAGAAGAAGAAGAAGAAGAAGAAGAAGAAGAAGAAGAAGAAGAAGAAGAAAGGGAAAAGGGTTCGGTTCTGCAACAAAATGTCGCATACCGACGACCTTTTTAATGTTACCGACTGCCTAATGTCGTCGATACCAAAAACACGGCATTACCGACGGGCACCGCCGTCTGTATGTGTATAGACGGGTAGTGCCGTCGGAAATTGCAAACGCTTACCGACGGGCACGGCCATCGGTATTTGAAAACTAGGAGTGAATCCAACGGCGGGAACGAAAGGTCGGACTTGGTATGGGAATATCGACGACCTCCACCGTCGGTAACTTTACCGACGGCTAAAGCCATCGGAAAAGGCGCATTTTTTGCGACGGGCATAGGCCGTCGGTATCCGTGTGTTTTCTTGTGGTGCTTGAAGTGCCTCCACCACCACCACGCCTGCCTCCGTCCTCCATCGCGTCGTCCGCCACCACCACGCCTTCCTCCCTCTCCCCTTGCAGCGAGTGCCAAATCACCATCTCCCAAAGCACCTGACTCCCCTGCGCCACCGCTGCCACCACCACGCCCTTCACCGCATTTTCGACGTCCTCCACCGCGTCTTTGTCTCAGGGCAAAAAGATCTCCGATTCAGCGATTGCCAAATCTGTTGAACCATCAGGTCCTCCTCATCCACAATGACACTTGTGGAGGCTTGGACCATTTCTGGGTTTGTGGTTGTGACTTTTTTTTTGGTTTACTATTGTTGTTGGATTTTGATTTTGTTCTCTAACAACATGATTTTGTTCTCTAATATAATGATTTTGTTGTAGGTTTAGCGTGGTTGGTGCTTGGAGGCTGAAGCAAATAAGGGGCAAGGAAGGAGGAACTTGTGAGTTGTAAATGTAATACTTGAATCTGTTTCTAATATTTATTATTGTTTATGTTTTTACTGAATGTGTTTGATAATTTCTGATCATATTTATGTGTATATTGATACATGCATGCTTATATCACTACAACAGAAAACACAATCAACAATGCTTATTTTTTGTTTTTGCCAGCGCTTAAAAACGCTACTTAATCACCCGCTAATGATTGTGTTTCGAAAAAACAGCGCTTGAGAAGCGCTGTCTATTATAGCGCTCCCTCAAAAAAACACTGCTGAAATGCGCTGCCGAAAGTAGGACTTTCGCAGCGCTTCCTCCTGTCTATTCCCCTTGTTTTGAAAAAAAAAATAATTGATTTTTCAAATTTCCTTTTTTATTCACCCTTCAAAAAACTCTGTTTTTAGTACAAAAAAATCAATAAAAAATGTTTTTAGTATAAAAAAATAAAATAACCACAATGATTAAATTAGCTTTTATAGGCCTTAGCATGTGTTAGACTTTGTTCAAAAAATGGATAAAGATTATCCTAAACAAAAAAATCTGCAATCCATATATTATAATAGCCACAACAATAAACAAAATATGCAATGTACACGCGTGCGTAGAAACACAAATGCCCTCTAAAGACTTAATATTAGAAACACAACAAACAAGTAATGAAAATTCAAGAACAAAGAGGGAGACTGAGCCAATCACATAATCATGATACACAAACGAATACTGATATAATTCAAGAACGGAGCATACATTCCAACAGCCCTTTCTCTATAGAGCACTGTTTTTTCAATGGCTACAATTGGCTGAACAGTTTGACAGTTGTTAATTCCAACAAAAATAACAGCAGCATACATTGCTCCTATAATCATTGCCAGGTCGGTTGAGCTCTCCCTAAACAAAGATAATAAGAAACAAATTAGCTAAAAATCCAGAACTAATAATGGTCGAAGAGTAAAGTCAGATTTCATCAAAGGAAGATTTTCTCACTTGTTTTTGCCAATTCTCCAAAACACAGTCCCTATCATGAGGGCACAAGCCAAGGTGAAAAAATATCTGACCAAGTTGTAATCTGGACTCCTCCAGTATGTCAACCACTGCTTCCATAGACAAGATTTGAATTGTCCCAATGTGGATTGAGAGTACTTGGTGGGGAAATTCAAATCACTAGTTCCTGGTGGGGGTGTGCTTAACTCCTGTACAAGAGCTTTGTTCCTCCTGCTCAATAAGCAAATGTGTTAGCTTAAACAAACAAAAAAACATTCAAATTCAGTTGAAAATATAGATATTCTAATTGTTTGTTGACTTACTGAAACAAAGCTGATGACTTATAGTATTCAGCAAAGTCCATTCCAAGCCTAACTTCGGCTGCTATGGAGCTAACTTCTAGCATCCATGTTGCAGGGTTGTACATATCCTTGATTTTTGGGACCCCTGGAATTGCCTGTTATGTCACCAAAGAGAAAACATGATATTAACTTGATGTTGAACTTGAACCCTTTGTTAAAGCACATGATGAAAAAATATATATAATCAATCAGTTGTAATACCTCAAAGCATTCTATAATCTTGTGTGAATTCCGACCTAAAGGTCCTGAGTAGATCACTTTCCCTCCTCTTTTCAGCAACAACAGCTGGCGCAAAAGGAAATGTTTTATTTAAGTACCAAAGAAACACATGACAAAAAGGTTTATAGACTGGTTAGTATATATTATATACCTCATCAAAGGCTTCAAACATATCAATGCTGGAATGTATGCTACAAAAGGTACCTGAAAAAGGGGTAGACTTATTTGAAGTTGTTTGAGTGCTTATTCCATCTATTTCACAGAGCAAGTTGAATCCATTGCTGGAACAAAGACATATGAAAATGCATATTTGAGAGTCACTGTTGTAACAAGTGAGATCAACCCTGAAGAAGAAAGTTACCATAGTGAAAGGAAGGAGGCAGCAGGTTCCAGAACAGCCCTATACATTTCAACAAATAAATAACAAAAAAAAAAAAAAAAAAAAACCAAGTTAACAAAAGCATCTAAAACTTTTACAGGGAACCAATAAAAACCCAATAACAACAAAGCCTTCTCATAATAGAGTTTGAGACCAAAGGAAAAGCCTTCAATATGAATGGCAACAAATAACTTGATGTGTTAAGAATGTTTAAAAAGAGTAAGGTTTATTTTCTAAATCTAGGCCATCAAGGCTATGTATTGACCTTTTTTAAGACTGACCCATCGTTTGGGATATGCTAATAACCAAAGAAATTATATAACAGGATTGATCACATTAATTTATGCAAAATATTGTGGCCTAGCTAACTCAAAGGATTAAAGGACACAAAGAGATGCTATATATGAATAATCTAAAGATTTCTTTCATTCCTAAATCTTGCTATATGTGATATGGGTAACAGATAATATGTTACATATCAACCGATTACTCAAAAAAGCTGCAGTTTTGAGTTTAGCACCTAACACAAAATAGTAGAGTTTAGCACCTAATAGAAAATAGGTAATGAACTAAATGCATTGCTCAGTCCATAAGATTGAAAGCAAGTGAGGTCCTCAAAGCCTAAGCATAAAAAAGAGAAGTCACTACATTCTTTATCTTGGTTGTAATATCACCGACTTTAACATTAGCAAGTTTCAAGAAGTGCATGATAACCCACTAAAAGATTCCCTGCCCCCTGCAGCCTTTTGAATGGCTGCAAATAATTTATCTTTAGAGCCCCATATTTACCAGTTTCAAGGTCAAGACTCGAGCATTATGCACACTGCTATAAGGTCAAGACTCACTTAAGTGTAAATTAATTTAAACATTTTGAAACAAAAGGGACTCAAAGAAATGATATTAGAACTAAAAGTGAAAGTGACATACCTTTTCTCCACTAGTAGCATCATCAATCACACAGTTGTGACTTACCTCCGAAGTCTTATCTAATTCATTTTTCGCAAAACCTGAAGGTGAATTAAGTAAAGAAGAGTATACATCAGGAAACCCATCCTTATACATAACAATAGCCAACAAGCAAAGAAGCCCAAACATCCTTATTACTTATACATAGCAATTAGATGAAAAATCAAGCATGAACTGATTTTCTCAGTTGACATGCACTACTCAGTATTTAACTAACAAACTTAAATTATATGGTATTCCTATACTTGTGTAGCAGAAGAATCATATTTATTTCGTCCATAATTACCATGTTGCTGTCATTTGATAGCATTTGTATGACTACGATGCAAGCCCTATCAGCGCAACAAAAAAATTGAAAAAAAAAATCATGCGCTGTGTAGTTCTAATCTAGTAGCCATAAATTCGTAAAACGATTATGTTGATGGAAATACGAAAAAGCGAAAGTAAGAATGAGATGATATACTTCCGTCTGCCTCTTCCTTTTCCGGAAACCCTAACTTGTTCGCCAATGGGTTTAGGTGGCGATTCCTCTTATTCACTCGACGCTTCCTCTTCCTCCTCATCCTCCTCTTCCTTGTCTTTCGACTTCCTCTTTATTTTCTTGTCATCCTCCTTCCCATTCTCGTTCAACTCCTCTTCGTCGTCTTCTTCCTCTTGGAGCTTCAACCTCTTCCTAGTGCGCTGCCTCGAACGGTTCTCTACGAGCCAACCCAACAACAAACCCTCACCAGGCTGCGGTTCAACTTGGGAGGCATAAGGGGGAAAACTAATCGGTCAGATCTTTCACACAAGAAAGGTGGAAATGAAAAATAGTTAGGGCAGATCTCTAAAACAAAACCAAAAACGCGTAATCGAAACGAATCAACGGGAACGATGTGGTGGTGGTTTTAGGTTACGGAGTGGTGGTGCGAGGAAGAGAGAAATGAAGCAAGAGGGAAAAAAATGAAGGTTACGGTGTGGTGGTGCGAGAGCTCGACGGCGGTGAGAGAAAAAGAGAGAGATGAACGCGTGAGAGAGTGAGCAAGAGAGAGAGAGCTCGACGCTTGAGAGAGGGAGAGAGAGAAACAGAGTGAGCAAAAGAGTGAGTAAAAGAGACGTATGCGGGTTTATAATTTTGTAATAGACAGCGCTTTTTTAGGAAGCGCTGCCGAAAGACACTGTTCAATGAAGGAAGTGTTGACTATTATGCGATATTAAATATCGCTTATTATGGAAAGCGTTGGCTATTCTCGAAAGGCATAATTAGCAGCATTTAATGAAGGAAGCGTTGGTTATTATGTGACATTCACCAGCGCTTTCTTAAGTAAACGCTGACTATGATGTTAAGCATTTTTTTAGCCAGTGCTTTAGTGAAAAGCGCTGTTTAAATTGGCGTCACTTTTCAACAATTATGGCGTAGTGTATGTATATTTATGCTCAATATGCTTATAAATTAGTATGCTCACTTGATGCTTATATTGTTATTGTTGTTGTGTTGATTAAACTGCTAATGTGTATACTTGAATATGTTTCTCATATTTATTATCGTTTCTATTTTTACTGAATGTTGATACATGCATGCTTATATGTATGCTTATATTGTTTCTTTTTTTTTATTAAATTTATGCTTATATGCATGCTTATATGTATGCTTATACTGTTTCTAATATGTATTACAAATCAATATGCTTATAAATCAATATGCCCCCTTGTTGTGTTGCTGCTGTTGTAAAGTGTTGTTGCTACTGCTGCTTGTGTTCGTGCTCCTTCGCCACTTCGCCGCGCCACCATAGCTGCCACCACCGCCCGTGCCTCTATCACTACTCTGCGACCGTGGTTGGTTCGTTATAAGTTTTTATAGTGCGGGTAATTTTGTATGGTAATTTTGTATGATTAGGAACCGTAGTTTAATTGAAATTTTGTATGATTAGAGACCATATTAGATATCGTAGTTTAGTTGAAATTTGTATGATTAGGGATTTTAATTATGATTAGAGACTGTATAATTTGTGACTATTATGTAATTTTGTATATTTGGGACTGTAATTGTAATTAGAGACTGTATAATTTGGGTAAATGTGAATTACTTTTGTTTTGCATAATTGAGGAATGATATAAACTGTCGTAGCCGTAATATTGCCGTGCTAGAACCTTGGGAAAGATGAGTAACCAAGTTATATAGTTTTCTATACAAGTTGTATAGTTTTCTAAAAACCATAGAAAAGTCTAGGAACCTTGATTTTGTTGAAACTTGATCATAACATGTTTAACGAACTAAAAGAAACTTAGGAGTAGTTATAAATGTGTTTATGGTGTGGTATCAGAGGGTACAATCTGCTAGCCCAAACAATGTCTGGGAGAAAAACCGTTGTTAAATAATATATTAAATGTTAATATCGGAGAAAAATCGATATTAAATT
Organism: Calophaca sinica; assembly: GCA_037113605.1. NCBI lineage: Eukaryota > Viridiplantae > Streptophyta > Magnoliopsida > Fabales > Fabaceae > Calophaca > Calophaca sinica. Next base: position 32,095,412 of record CM073731.1, read on the forward strand.
TTATTAAATATATTTTAATTAGCTTATTGTTTTATTTCTATGCTTGTTATTAGTATCGGAGAAAAGCATTAGCTTTCCGTTTGAGATTCAATATATTATTGAGTGCATGTACTCTTTTAGGGTACCACGTGTTCATTGTATATTGAACCTTGAATTGTCCAAGTCGGACAGTTTCGGAAAAAACTTTTTCTTTACTTGTATAATAGTTGTTGCTTAATTCTCATATCTTTATATTTGATGAAATTTCGGTTCGATTTATTTCCTTTTGTTCTCTGGATGCATACTTGATCGCGGTATTCATAACTGCGATCATTTAGTATACTCAGAGACTATTGGGAAATGCTGCTGAAAATTCGTCAAGTATAAGATATGAGAAATAAGAAAAGACTATTATACAAGTTCTGAAAAAGTTTTTTCTCGAATGGGATAGTGTCATACCATTTAAAGAAAGAGAGTGGTTCTAAGAAAGAACGTCGTGCTGCTGAAATTGTCATTTTTTAACATGCAGAAGATGGAATTTTTTCCTTCGAGTCGTAGTTGGATGTACGATAGGTTGTATCCAGGGAGAAGCGATTTGAAACAATCTTTTTGCGATGGGGTTGATCACTTTGTCCAAGCTGCAATGGCACATGAAGATTTCATAACTAATGGAGGGATTAGATGTCCGTGCCTTAATTACGATTGCAGAAGGATTAAGAGCCCAGGTGAGGTCATGCATCACTTGTATTCAGTTGGATTTAGGCCTAATTACTGGATTTGGACTAGACATGGTGAAGAGTTACCTCGGGTTGATTTAGGGGTTGACAATAATTGCACAGGTGCTTCAAGCAATTGCGTAGATACGGGATTTGGTGAGCAGATTGAATTGATGCAAGATATGGCTTGTGATATCTTGGGGGCCAGCGTATCATTCGAGTTGCAACAGTATGATGACACATATGAACTTCCAAATGAGACAACGCAAAAATTTTATAATCTCTTATTAGAAACAAATACGTCATTGTTTGAAGGGTCTGCAGACTCTAAATTATCAATGTGTGTGAGGCTTTTAGCTCTTAAGTCCAACTGTGGTGCTACCGATGTGTGCTTGGATCTCGTAACAAAAATGATGTTGGACTTATCACCTATCAGAGATGGTCTGCCAAAAAGTTATTATGAGGCTAAAAGCTTAGTGTCCAAGTTGGGGTTGGAAGCTAAAAGGATTGATTGTTGTGTGAAAGGGTGTATGTTGTATTACGACAATGAATTCGGTAAAAACGATGTCGCGCTTGTTGAATGCAAATTTTGTGGGGAGCCAAGGTATATTTCACACACTGATAATGGAAAGAGTAGACAAAAACCAGTTCCAGTGAAGGCAATGTTTTATTTGCCAATTATTCCAAGGCTGTAGAGAATGTTTGCATCAACACAGACTGCAGGCAAAATGACGTGGCACTATGAGAATAGAAGCACTTCAAGTATGTTGCGCCACCTGTAACACCTGAGGACGAGATCGACATCGTATTAGGACGACGTATCGAGACCTCGACCAAGACCTTGTGTCGAGATCCCGTGACTAGATCGTTTGCCGAGATCTATTGTCGAGTTGATGAGACCACGTGCACTATTTCTTTGGTGAGGAGGTCGGGTGTCGAGTTGATGAAGTCGCTGCATCGAGCCGATGAGACGCAAGTCGGTGAGAGACCGCGTTCACGAACTCGTGTTAGAACTTTATGCGTTTGCACGAGCACCCTTGTCGACATCGTGTCGAGATGATACCTCGTATTATTTGAGCGTTATTGACGTTATTATTATATTGTTTGTAATTATTACATTGTCGGCTTGTCGTTGACCGACAGAGTAGAGGGTAATCATGAGAGGAACGAGTTAACGGGTAGATGATTGATGGGATTGGCATCTTATAGCTGGAGTTACGTTTATACCCCTATCTCGCCAGCTGTATACCACGACCGATTCCCTCACACTCATTTCTCTTTTCTTCTTCTTCCTTCCTTCTGCTCTGTGTTTCGTTGTTTTCTTTAAAAATCTTCATCGACGAAACCGTGAGTTCCAGCGAGATTCTGCACAAGCTTTCTTCATCAATTTTGTTCATCATCAACTTCTCGACCCATATCTCGTCTGATCGACCATCACCGTTGAGGTATGAAGAACAGATTTTCTTTCATCTGTGCTACTGTTTAGCGCTAATTCTTCTTCCATTTTTAACCAGTTTTATGCTTCCAAATCATGTCAAATTGATGGGTTTTCTTCTTCACAATATTACCTATCTTTTTAACCGATTAATTGGGCTTGTAAAACAAATTTCTTCCTCTGTTTTTCTGCAATCGGCAGTGCCCAGAAACCTCCATTTTTGGTTCATTTCGATTTTCTTGTTTTTCATTTGTTGTTCTGGTTAATGTTGTTGTCGATCTTTCTGTTGAAGCATCAGATAACTTTTCATGAAATTTTGATCGAAATCCCTAACTTTGTGTTAGAGGAAAAATATATTTCAGTTCTTGAGTTTTATATTTTTCTGGGTTGTGGTTGAGTTTGGGGAAGAGAGAGCTAGATGTATTAGAACCATAGATCGATCTAAGTTGTGTTTGTTTTAGGAAGTCTGATTCCCGAGATCGAGTGATTTCCGAATCGAGTGCGGAAAGCGAATCCAAGGACGCCAAAGCAGAGATCGAGCGAGGGTATGCGTGTCGAGGTCGACTGAGAAGCGTACGTGTCGAAGTCGTTGTCGAGTTCGTTGAAGACAGCCGTGTCGAGATCGAGTAAGAGAAATCGTTGTCGAGCTCTTAGAAGACAGTTGTGTCGAGGTCGTTGTCGAGCAGCATTAACTTGGAGTTCGGTAAGGGCGCTTCACATTTATACTTGTTATAGTATGTAAGGGCAACTTCTAGATATCTCTAAGGCTTTATTTTATAAGTCCTTAAATAAGGGCATTTCATATTCTACGTGGTTATGTTATTGTGTATGGATTTTTCCTGATTTGTGTCGAGCTGAAATGTTGTGATATGATTGAGTTTTTCATGTATTTAATATGTGATTGAATATATGTCGTGAAGTGTGTATTGCATGTTGAATTGCGTTTCTTCATGTCGAGCTTGCTCTTTTATTTGACATGCGGTTGAATATCTTGTGTTTAACTCTTTGAATATCGTATGCGGCGAATTGTTCATCGAGTGAGCGAGCTAGGTGAGTCGTATGACGTTTTTGAGCCGTGACCGGATAGCGAGGGTGCTAGGTCCCCTTTTTGTACTGGAGATTGACTAGGCGTCGCCACGCCACGGGACTGAGTTCGGCCCTAGGGAGAGCGAGGATCCCAAGGCTGGCTGGACTTTCCGACATCTGATGCAGCGTGTGCATTCGGAAAATTGTCGAGTCGAGAGAAAATGGATTTGTGAGTTGTGTCGAGTTTAGAGTGAGATGGTCGAGTCACGTCGGTGAATGTTATACTTTCTTTGTTTGCTTATATTTTTATGTCGAGCTTATCTTGAATTGTTGAGAAGTTGACCACTTTCCGTGGTGCCTTCAATCCATGGCGGTTACCCAGGCGATGTCGAGGCGCAGTAACTTCGGCGATGAAGCGATGCCGAGGAGGAGCTCGGCGAGGACCCGAGTGACGACCTCTATCTGTCGTGATTGTTTATTTGTTGGATGTTTGTTTTTCTGAGGACTGTACTTGTTTTTCTTTTGTGTTCGAGGTCGTGACCAGTTTGTGCTGTGGTGTGTTGTTGCTCTGAGGTAGACTGGTGGTCTTACTTTTGAGCGACCCTGCGTGGGAGTCTGTAGGAGTACCCCAGGGTATGATGGCTCTTTTGAAGTTGTCGTACCTTAGGTGTATTTTCTTTGCACATTTGCTACTCTATATTTTGTATACATTATTATTTCGAGTGATATATATATGTGTATGTTATGCATGTATGTTTTATTTGAATTTAAGTCTTGTGTCTTAGTTGCACCATGTTTCGAAAAGCTGTAATTACTCTGATGTGCACGAGTTGGTTTTATGAAAAAAAAAACATATCGTATTTTAAAAAGGCACAAGAGTTTTGTTTTTAAAACACATCTCATATAGGTTTATGTTGAGCTTGGTGTGTTGAGCTCGGTAACTCGAGCTCGGTATATTGAGCTCGGTAGCGGTCCGGAAACGGGTCGTTACACCACCCATCTGATGGTGAAGCTTGGAAGCACTTTGATTGTGTGCATCCCGATTTTGCAGCAAATCCACGTAATGTACGACTTGACGGCAAATCCACGGCAAAACCTTATTCTTGTTGGCCAGTTATTGTTACCCCATACAATCTTCCTCTCGAAATGTGCATGTCTAAACCTTATATGTTCTTGACTTGTATTATACCGGGTCCAGATAATCCAAAAGATGGTATTGACATCTATTTATAGCCTCTCATTGACGATCTCAAAAGGTTATGGATTGGTGTTTTGACGTACGATATTGCACGAAAGAAGAATTTTACAATGAGGGCAGCTCTGATGTGGACCATTAATGACTTCCCTGCATATGACATGTTGTCTGGTTGGGGTACTCATGGTAAAATGGCATGTCCGCATTGCATGGAGCATACAAAGGCCCTTACCTTGAAATTCGGGGGGAAGAGTTCTTGGTTTGACTCACATCGCAGGTTTTTACCAGGTGATCATCTATTTAGACGGAATAAGAACGCCTTCAAGAAGGGGGAAGTTGAATTAGATGGCCCGCTCCCAAGGTTGACATCAGAACAGAGTTATGAAACTGCCAAAAATCACAGATTATGGTAAATTGGATCTATTTGAAGGATATAGACAATGGCATAATTGGACAAAAAGAAGTGTTTTTTGGGATCTACCATATTGGAAAGATAATTTATTGAGACACAATCTTGATGTTATGCACATTGAAAAGAATTTTTTTGACAATATTTTTCTCACAGTGATGAATGTCAGAGGAAAAACGAAAGACAATGATAAGGCCAGACTAGACTTACCACTTTACTGCAGACGAAATGACTTGCATTTGACGACTTAGTTGGATGGGAAAACCCTGAAACCCAAAGCCTGTTACTCTTTAACTGCTGAGGAAGTGTGAACACACCAATTTGTCTATATTAATAGGGCATTTTTAGTATCTAATTACACCATTTTGCACAGATTAATGCACAAAGGTACTCATTTATGTCTTATTATGCAGAAATATCATGAAGACACCACTTGGAGCAAAAGATGCAAAAAAGGACCAAAAACTGGCAAGTTTTGAAGAGTTTTAGCACTACTGGACAAGCGGTATGGCCTGACCTACCAACGGTACGGCCGTAGCTAGAGCAAAATCCCAGTAAGGGCGTACCACCTCAGTCTGTACCACCTGACGTCGATAAAATAGTCCAGTACGGCCATGCCAAAGGCGATCTGGTAGTGCACAAGTGATGTCGAGAACAAAGACGAATGGAGTGCGGTCAACGTCATCTACGAAGCTCGATACGGCCATGTATATACTCTGTACGGTCATACCCTGTCCCTGATCAGTGCAGATTTGAAGCCAGAAAACCTAATTCGTAGCCTAGTCTATAAATAGGGGCTCTTCACATGTTACAAAGACCTTTTGACGAATTTCTGAATCAAGAGTCCCTAATTGAGATCTGATAGCAAACCCTTGCCCATTCCAAAGAATTTTTGTCTCCTTAAAGCTTGGTGCCATCTCGAATCACTATCGAAGCTTGTGAGGACGCGAAGAATATGCTTAAGGACCGTCATCATACCGAAAGGGTGTCCCGGTTTAGAATTTATTCGCTTGTTATGAATTGTTCTGAATTCATATATTTGTTTATGTTATTATCATTAGTAATGAGTAGCTAAACCCATCACTAGGGGTGATGGGGGATCCTTTACAATACTCTTGATGTTTTGTTCTTTAATTATATGAGTTTCTATTGATTGTTTGAGTATTTTATTCCTATTGTGCTTATTCCAATAAGACCTGATCACCCTTTATTTAGTTGGCTTAATTGTGGTAACAGGATCATGATTAGTTAACGGAACCATAGGATAAAAGAACTCACGCTATACGTCGGATAGGTTAGGGCTTGTTTCTAACCAGTTATTGAGTTAGCAAACCCACCTGAACTTAATGCACTTTCCCTTAGTTATTTCCTAGACCAAACGGAGTAATTAGTTAGGAGGAAGACTATTGTACGCAAGAACAGCCTCTAGTAATTTAGAGTGGGTGGTTAGTGCTCTTACATGATAGATAACTCATATCAATTGATTAATAAACTCAACGTTAGAGTATTGGTGAACCCGGTTATCCCTAGGTCCCCCATAATATAGTTAAACCGTTCTAGCATTTAATCTGTTTACTGCTTTAATTCCAATTACTTTCAGTACTTTCTTAATCATAATCTTTGCTCGCCTAATAGAATAGAATCACAGTAATTCGTTGTTACTCGTTCATTCTCTGTGGGTTCGACATTCGGAGTCCTAATTATACTCCACTTTTATTACGAGTTACGATCAGGTGCACTTGCCTGAGCCGCAACAAGTTTTTGGCACCGTTGCCGGGGAATGATTGCGATATTAATCGAATTCTAGATTTTTTTCGCATTAGGCATAATTTTATTTAATTATCTGTTATTTTTGTTTAATTCTAAGACATTCTAATTTGGTCTTCTTTGGTATATGCAGACAAGGTCTCAACATCCTGAATTGATTTTTGATCCTGAAATTGAAATAACACTCAGATTGTTGAGAAGACAACAGTTAGTAATGGCTGAAGAACTAACATTAAACGAGTACTTCGAACTGAAGCCAACACTAATCTTTATGGTATCTGCAGTACAATTCTCTGGCTTATCTTCTGAAGGCCCAAATGCCCATCTTAAGAGATTTCAGAAGGTTGCTAATACTATCAAATGTGAAGGAGTATCATCGGAGGCAATCAAGTTAAGACTGTTCTATTTCTCACTGCAAGGAAAAGCACAGCTATAGTTGGAATCATTCCCACCTAACTTTATTATGACTTGGGAGGACCTAAAAACTAAGTATTTAAACAAGTACTTTCCTCCCGCAAAATCTGCAAAGCTGAGAGCTGGTATATCTGGATTCACCTAGAATGAAGGAGAATCAATACATGAGGCATGGAAAAGATTTCAAGATTTATTGAGAAGCTGTCCTCATCATGGTTTCACTAAGTGGCAGCAGCTTCAGATTTTATATAATGGGTTCAATGTGCAAACTAGAGGAGCTATTGACGCTGCTTGTGGAGGATCTTTCGGAAAGAAAACACCCACTGAGGCTCTTGATATTATAATTGAAATGGCCCAGAACAATACTCAGTGGTCAGCTAATGATAGGTAGCCCGGAAAGAAGAACCAGCAAGCAGGTATCTACAAAGTTGAAGCCAACACAACTCTAGAAGCAAAATTGGAGGCAATGACTAAAAAGTTAGAGACTTTGATGGCAACGCAAACCTAGTCTAATCTTAAAAATGATTGGGGTTATATGGCAATTCAAGGACAAATAGAAAAAGTCAACGCTATAGGCCACAAAGATTTTGACCCAAAATTAGGGATGCAAGAGGCTATGTTAAAATATATGCAAAGACACGGGCATCCGTGTAAGAGAGTTTTAGCCGGTTTTATGGAGAAGACTGAAGAGAGATTAAAGGCTATAGAAAATAAGATAGTTAAGGCATCTTGCAATTTCTATGGAGTTACAACTCATGATTCAAAGGACTGCACTGAGGAGGTGAATTTTATTAGGCATAAGCAAAACGACCCATACTCAAGCACCTACAACCCCGGTTGGAGGTATCACCCAAACTTTTCATGGAAAGATCAATAGAGATCCCAGGGCCAAAATCAGAATACTTATAAGCCCCCACATATGCAAAATCGTGGCCAGAGTGATAAAAGTCCCGGAGAGAATGATATTAGCCATGTTATGGGACAGATGAATGAGAGGTGTAGCAACTTGGAGAAAATAGTCACTGAGCAAGCAGCAGGCTAGAAAACATTGAGTGAACAAATGGCACTTGTGTTGAAAGCAGTGACTCAAAGAGAAAAAAGGAGCACTCCCAAGTCAAGTGGAGCCAAATCCCAATGCAAAATGCAATGCAATCTTCATGGAAAAAGAGGAATCAAAAGAGGAAAATACTCAACCCGAGTCTCAGTAGGTAAGTAACTCTTCCAAAGGTTCTAAAAATTCTTGTAAAGATACGCAAGATAAGAAGTTACTAGAAAAACTTAGAAAATTGCTTGTTAATATCTCTTCGACTAAAATTGTCTCTGAAGTCCCTAAATATGTTAAATTTTTTAAAGAAATAATTTCTAACAAAAATAGGATAGAAGATGAGACTGTTAGGTTGAATGAGGATTGCTCTGCGATTCTTTTGAAAAAATTACCACCTAAGCTTAAAGATCTAGGAACTTTTGCTATTTCTTGCTCAATTGGTAATAATACATTTAAGGCATTATGTGATTTAGGATTAAGTATGAATTTAATGCCTTTGTCTGTTCGGAAGAAACTGAATTTGTAGGAACCACAACCTACTTACATGTCTCTGCAGTTAGCTGATAGAACTCTTGTTTACCGAAGAGGAATAATAGAAAACATGCTAGTTAAGGTAGGAAAATTTATTTTCCCTGTGGATTTTGTAGTTTTGGATATGGAGGAAGACAAAGACGTTCCTATTATTTTAGGAAGGCCATTCTTGGCAACAGGAGATGCTACCATCCAAGTGAAGAAAAGAACCATGACTCTAAGAATTGAGGATGAGGAAGAAGTATTTAATATATATAATTCTAACAAAATTTCTCCCTCTAGTGCTTCTTGTTGTTTCTTGCAGGATATAAAAGTTGAAAAAGATAAAGAAGTACAAGTTGCAGAACAAAATAGTGATTCTTTAGAGCAGGATAAAGACATAACCCCCTCTTTGATTTTGAATGCACTATGTATTCCTAAATTTAAAGGACTTGATATTGATGAACCTTCTTGTCATTTATTAAACTTTTATGGCTTGGAAAAATCTAACAATCTTGCAGGAGCCAAAGCTGAAAGAATAAAGCTCAAATTATTTCCTCTTTCTCTAGGAGGAATATCAAAAGAATGGTTCTCAATATACCCCAAGCACCACTTTTCAAGTTGGGAAGAATTAAAAGAAGAATTCTTAAGAGTTTTCAAGTCTACACCAGAAGAAAGAATGGACCTATTCGAATTTTTCAGAGGATCCAAGAAAGGCGCTCAAGAAGAATTTACAGGTTTTAAATTAGACCCATCTTTAATCTCGAAAGTGTCAATTCTGCAATTCAAGGGAACCACAGGACAAGATCATGTTGAGCACATGAGACAGTTTTGCAAGAAGATGAGGAATGCAAAGTTTAAAGGCTTATCTCCAGATGAAGCAAAACTAATGACTTTCCCATTCTCATTAGATGAGGAAGTCAAGATTTGGCTTTATCTCCTACCAATTGAGGAAGTAAAAACATGGAACAACTTGGTGAAGAAATTCATTAAGACCTTTGCACCCAACTTAGAAAAGCCAATTTATATCTGTGCAGACTGTGGATACACAATGGACCCACCAAAAAATTGCTCAGGACTTGCTTGGATGGACCACTCAGAAAAAGGTGACTACTTTGATGTGTTCCCCAATGGTGAGAATACCAAAGTAATGTCAAGGACGGGCTATTGCCCGCTGAGGACTAATTTCTAAGTCCTCTGACCCATCAGGCTCGGGGCGTTAAACAAGCGCTTACCAGGAGGCAACCTCGGTTACTAACATTTTTTATTTTCTGTCTGTTTGTTTTATTGTTATTATTATTTTAATCTATTTTTTATTCATTTTAGGAATTTTAAAAAAAAATACAAAAAAAAATTATTATAAAATTCAAAAATCATTTTTTTTTCCAGAAAACCAGTAGGTACGGGCACACCTTGCACCGTGTACGCCCGTACTACATGACTCCATCTTCAAAAACACGGAGAACAGACAGGTAAGACCGCTCAAAAACCAGGTACGACCGTACCTCATGTCCAGAGGCTGAATAAAAGGTAAACAGTGAGAGGTAAGGGCGTATCTCCACAATGTACGCCCAAAACCTCTGTATTCGAGCACTCTCTTCTTTCATTCTCTTCACATTTTCGCTCACAAGATCATCCAGATACTGATTCTAAACTCAATTTGTGGATTGATTGGTTGTTTTACTGGTTATTTTAAGTTTTTAGTTAGTTTAGGTTTTTGGTTTTGTTTAATTCTAATTTAGATGATTAGGAGTAGTTTTTTCTTGGTTTTGCATGCTTAGAGACCCTAGGAATGATCAGAGACCCTGCTGTGCGTACAGTGCACAGATGGATTGCCAGTTCCAATAACGGGAGAGCCTTGAGTGACGGCACGGTGACGAGGCCGGACTTGTTTTTGCTTTGGGCTATGACCACAGGACGCCGTTGCGATGGCGGGATGTTTTTCCTATGGACGTGCACCCAGTTGGGCGTTCATCTTCAGATCCAGAACATCGGGCACATCGTCTTGGGTTCTTTCATCTCCCGTCTAGCCCAGCACCTTGGAGTTCGCACCGGAGCTGGAGCTACGATAATTGAGATGGAGCCCATTGGATTTGAGACCCTTCTCAACATCGGTGTTCTGCGGAGATTGGGGCACGAGGACTATGCGGTCATCAGACCGGAGGAGCAGCATCAGCAAGACGAGGCTGCAGATTTTTGTCCCCCTAGCAGAGGAGCATCCACCACCACCGCCACAGCCTTAGCCAGCAGCACATGGCCACTCCTATAAGGATGTCATGATGCGTCTTGACCAGATCCACTCCAGCTTTGTGGAGCATAGGACACATGTGGACAAGTAGCTGGTACTTATTTTGGGGCACCTTCAGCGCATCCAGCCTTTTCCTCCTACCGAGTGATGCGAGACCTTTCTTTATTTTCTCTTTTAGTACTTAGGCTTTGCTTTTGTATTAAAATGAGATGTATATATTTTGGCACACTCGCGGGATACACATTTTATTTTATTACATTGCTTTTATTTTATTTTATTTTATTTTATTAGTATTTTTTTTTCTTTTATTATGATCTAGACTTCTTAGTTTTGTGTTGCACAGTTCTTCCACCGCTTACCAGCTCCATCGGTATTGCGACAAGGAAACGGAATATTTTGCCAATATCCCCATCCAATTTGCTCGTGATATTTTTCAGAGGAGAGTCTCTTTCCACATTCTTTTATAACATTTACTTTTAAATATTTATCTTATATTGTTGTGCTTGCTTTAAAATAGTCGCAGGGGGACACTGCTAGAAATAAGTGTGGGGAGGGAGTTTTACATTATACTTATTACTTGGCTATGCTTATAACTGCTTATAATTATAGAAGAACTTTAAATTTTTGCTGATTTAGGGGCTATACAATTTTTTATGACAACTTTTGATTGAATCAATTCGTTGCTAGTTGTGGAATTTGCTGAAAATTAGCATTGAAGTTCTGTGAGTTTGACTTTCTGTGTAAGCTATAAAATGTGAGTTTTGAGTCTGAAATAAGAGGCAGCATCATGCTTTTGTCTCTCTTCTTTGTTGAGTGATATTTGTCATGGAATGTGCATTCTAGAACTTGTATCGAGACCATTACGAAGCGAATATGAATTTATTTGCATGGGAATTTGAAAAAGGCAATTTTTAGGAATTCTTCAGGCCACTACCATTTGAATATATTATCCCACTAGTTGCCCACTTTTGAGCCTAAAAGTATTATATTTAATTTCTTTGGTACCCTTCTTGTTTTTATTGATTATCTTCTGTGAAGTCAACCTTGGGAAAATTTTGTTTGAGAGCAATTAGTGGCAAAAAATTATTGAATAATGTTACAAAGTCCCTTTTATTTATTTACAAAAAGAGAAAGCTTATGAATTTGTTCCCCTCCTAATTCTTAAAAATGATTGATTGCTGCATAATTGCATGAAAGGAGAAGAGGAAAAAGAAAAGAAAAACGAAAAAAGAAAGAGCATTGAAAAAGAAAAAGAAAAAAAATTGTGATAATGCTCATGCCTTCATAAGTTGCAAAAAGAAAATATTTTGATTGAAAAATTGGGATTATTATCTGCTCTTGAAAGTGAAAAAGAATTAGGTTGCTTGTTTTGGTTGATTTGTTTCTGACTCTTTGCATGACCTTTTCTTTCTTTTATCATACCAAACATTATTACCTTGGCCCCATTACAACCAACGAAAGATCCTTATTTCTTTTTGGCATGTCTTATAGATTCTAATAGTAGAGTTTTTTTGTCAATGTACAAGCCTATGGTAATGCCTTTTCATTTGAAAAATCTGAGTGTTAATGACTATGCCTACAAACACCTTGAGATTGGTGAGAGCGTGACTTAAAAATCACAGATTGTTAGCTTACTTGAACTTACACCTCTAATTGGACACTCTATTGACTGACATGTTTTGTGATATCATATTGTTGTCTCACTTCTTTTTCTGCCTCTATTCAGTAGAATTAGTTTTTCTTACTATAATTAACCAAGTAGTTTGCTTGAGGGCAAGCAAAGTTCAAGTGTGGGGATGTGTTAACACACCAATTTGTCTATATTTATAGGGCATTTTTAGTATCTAATTACACCATTTTGCACTGATTAATGCACAAAGGTACTCATTTATGTCTTATTATGCAGAAATATCATGAAGACACCACTTGGAGCAAAAGATGCGAAAAAGGACAAAAAATTGGCTAGTTTTGGAGAGTTTTAGCACTACTGGACAAGTGGTACGGCGTGACCTACCAATGGTACGGTCGTACCTAGAGCAGAATCCCAGTAAGGGCGTACCCCCTCAGTCTGTACCACCTAACGCCGATAAAATAGTCCAGTACGGTCGTGCCAAAGGCAGTACGGCCGTACACAAGTGATGTCAGGGCAACAGCACGAACAGGTACGGGTCAATGTCATCTACGAAGCTCGGTACGACCATTTATATGCTCTATACGACCGTACCCCATCCCTGATCAGTGCAAATTTGAAGCCAGAAAACCTAATTCGCAGCCTAGTCTATAAATAGGGGCTCTTAACATGTTACAAAGACCTTTTGACGAATTTCTGAGTCAAAAGCCCCAATTGAGATCTGATAGCAAACCCTTGCCCATTCCAAAGAATTCTTGTCTCCTTAAAGCTTGGTGCCATCTCGAATCGCTACCGGAGCTTGTGAGGACCCGAAGAACGTGCTTAAGGACCATCGTCATACCGAAAGGGTGTCCTGGTTTAAAATTTCTTCTCTTGTTATGGATTGTTCTGAATTCATATATTTGTTTATGTTATTATCATTAGTAATGAGTAGCTAAACCCATCACTAGGGTTGATGAGGGATCCTTTACAATACTCTTGATGTTTTGTTCTTTAATTATATGAGTTTCTATTGATTATTTGAGTATTTTATTCCTATTGTGCTTATTCCAATAAGACCTGATCACCCTTTATTTAGTTGGCTTAATTGTGGTAACAGGATCATGATTAGTTAACGGAACCATAGGATAAAAGAACTCACGCTATACACCGGATAGGTTAGGGCTTGTTTCTAACCAGTTATTAAGTTAGCAAACCCACCTGAACTTAATGCTCTTTCTCTTATTTATTTCGTGGATCAAATAGAATAATTAGTTGGGAGGAAGGCTATTATACGCAAGGACAACCTCTAGGAATTTAGAGTGGGTGGTTAGTGCTCTTACATGATAAATAACTCATATCAATTGATTAATAAACTCAAGGGTAAAGTATTGGTGAACCCGGTTCTCCCTAGGTACCCCATAACATAGTTAAACCATTCTAGCATTTAATCTGTTTACTGCTTTAATTCCAATTACTTTCAGTACTTTCTTAATCATAATCTTTGCTCGCCTAATAGAATAGAATCACAGTAATTCGCTGATACTCGCTCATTCTCTGTGGGTTCGACATTCGGAGTCCTAATTATACTCCACTTTTATTATGAGTTACGATCAGGTGCACTTGCCTGAGCCGCAATAGGAAGCTAGGTCAGTTTGTCGGTGGATAAAAGAACTTTGGATGCCAGATGGCAATTCTTCTAATTTGGCAAGATGTGCCGATATGAACAAAGGAACCATGATTGGGATGAAAAGCCATGATTGTCATGTATTCATGGCGTGTTTACTTCCTATTGCATTTAGTTCCTTGCTGTCAAATGTTTTAAATCCACTTACTGAACTCAGCCAATTTTTTAAAGATTTGTGTTCTGCAACATTGAGAGGGGATGATCTTATAAAGATGGAGCAGAACATACCAGTCATTCTTTGTAAGTTGGAGAGAATGTTTCCCCCTGCTTTCTTTGATTCTATGGAGCTTTTCCCAGCGCATCTTGCACTTGAAACTAGGCTCGGTGGACCGGTTCAATATAGATGGATGTATCCATTCGAAAGGTAATATAATAAAATATTCTTTAATATAAATATTTATTTGAAGGGTTAAATGTATCAATTTTGATCAACCTTGTTATTTTATAGATTTTTGGGCCACTCAAAACGATCGGTGAAAAATAAGGCCAGGGTTGAAGGATCTATTTGTGCAACTTACTTACACCGTGAAACAATCCATTTTTGTTACCATTATTTTACAACTTCATGTTGACACCAACAAATAATATGAATGAAATAGAAATTGAATGTGAAAGACACTCGCTAGCCTTATCAATATTTGGCCTTCCCGGTCGTTATGCTGGAAAGGAGTTGACTCACTGGTTAACGGGAGAAGAGTTCAAGTCAGCCAACATTCACGTGTTAATCAATTGTACCGAAGTATCACCATAGGCTGTGTATGAGGTCAGGTGCCTGAGTGCGGGCACGATACGTAGAGTGCAACACATGTCGGTCCTTGGGGATAGTCTGGGTCCGACGAGGCTCCTAGGTGACCAGTTGTTTGGTCGCCACTGTGTCGGGACGATTGGGTAGCTCAATTATCCTGACGGGGTACTGTCGTATCATTGTCCTTTGTGCCGATCCCGAGTGCCGCCCCGACACCTGTTCCTAACGTCGAAATTAGGGAACAGGGATGCACTCTTAGGGGTACGATGAGCGGGATAGGGGGATGGACAACTAACTTAACCTATCCACATGTCAGTGGGAGGAAAACATAAGGCTAAGGTGGGGCCGTTGTTATGGAAAGTAGTTGAGTGGCCACATAATTGAGAATATTTGAGATAAACAGATATGGGTAGTTAGGTTATGATCCAAACAGTTGATTGGGATATGTGTGGACTATTCTTCACATATTCTATTCTACTACTTTCCCTTTTGTTTGGTGTATAGTGTTCTTATCTCCCATCTTTTGTTTATTGTTTTCTTTGTTGTACTGTATATACTTAGACTTTGAAGATTCTCAAGAACATGAAGATGTCCCACTACTTTCACCCAGCGATGTAGTAGGATCCCAGCATCCCAGTTTGGGGTGATTTCGAAGTCTATTACCATGATATGGACGGTGATAGTTGGGAGATAGACTATAACCGTCACATAGTTATCTATACCGGGCTTGTTAGTATTTTCTTTCGTTTATTAGGGTCGTCGAGGGCCTCTTTCGTAGGGGATTTTAGGATTGCCCAGAGGTTACCATTTTATCATATATGGCGGGAGCCTAGAAGACACTATTCTGCACCCTCATCATCAGGGTCTTTTAGTGTGTTTAAAGATAGTGTTGGGGTCAGAGGAATGCATCATTCAGAGTCGACCGTTCCTTCATCCACTAGGTTCTAGGGGCATCCTCACACAGGGGATTCTCGTCTACCGCCACGATTTCTTATCAGGATCCCGAGACCGGACCACTTGTAGGAGGTTCCTTGGTGGATGGTTTGACTTTTGACTTGTTGACTTTTTGGTTTTAGAGACATTTTTATACCCTTAGGGTTTTTGGCAGGTGTACCCTTAGGGTTGATGACATAGTTGTATTTTATTTTTGGAGGTTCCGAGGTCGGAACTTTGTATATACAAACTGATGTATAATATTAATATAATGAGAGTTTTCCTTTCTTGTATTTTTTTGTTTAATTATTACTATGTACGAGTAATTATGGGATAATATTATAAATAGATAAATAAATAAATAAATAAATAAATAAATAAGAGCATTACATTTTTTGTATCAGAGCAGTTTGGTCCTAATCGGACTGTGAGTTATGGGGTCTGACCAATATCCTAGTTGGAATTCCCACCGAACACCAACTCTAAGGGGGAGAGAGTGAGAGATCGATTGGCAATTATCTTATCTGAGTGAGTAGATATAGATGATTTCCAATAGCTATTCATAAGACTTATCTTATGAATGAACTTCAGATTTTTAGAAAGAATCATGGTGGGAACTAGAAATATGAATGGAGGATCTGTTGAATCCACTAACTCTGGACCAGCTACAAGGCAAGGGCAAGGAAATCCGGAAGTTAGGGCTTTCCAAGATCTAGCTACAGCTATGCTACAACAGACCCAACAGAATGCGAAATTAATTCGACTTGCATCACGACCACAAAGGGACAATGACATTGATAAAGGGTTGGTGATCTTTCTAAAAGGGAACCCTCACCAGTTTAAAAGAGATTATGATCCCGAAGGTGCTGAGAAATGGATACAAGAGATGGAAAAGATCTTTGCAGCGATGAGGTGCAGGGAAGAGCGAAAAGAGGATTATGCCACATTTCAATTGACTGGGGAAACAAAGAGTTGGTGGTAGAGCAAGAGAATAGTATTGGAAGCTGAGAGTAGAGCTATCACTTGGGAAGTATTTCGAGATTGTTTTCTCGAGAAATATTTTTCAAGTACAATACGACAACAGAAGGATCGAGAGTTTAGTTTGTTAACCCAAGGGAATAAGACAGTAGGAGAGTATGTTACTAGATTTGAAATATTCTGAGTACTACTAACTCAACCCTAGTGAAGAATGGATGTGTCGACGATTTGTTGATGGGCTTAGGATGGATCATCGTAAGTCCATCTTACCTTTGAAATTGAGGAGATTTTCGGATGTAGTTGAAAGGAGTATGGAGTTGGAAAGTGTGGAGCCAAGGAAGGAACAATCAAAGAGTGGAGGACCATTCCGAAATAATAATAAAGGATGAGGAAATAGGAATAATCCATATGTACGACCTGGGAGAAATTCAACTGAATTCAAGAGGACTTGTTTTCGATGTGGAGGAGATCATCTGATAAAAGATTGCCAACAAATTGAACAAAGAAGTTGTTTTAGGTGTGGGAAACCGGGACATGTTGCTAGGGACTACAGAATAAATCCTCTACCGGTGCCTACGGGAACAACCAATGAGATAGGAACAAATCAGAATCAAGAAAGGCAAGTGGCAGGAAGAACCATAGGAAGTAGGCCGTCTAGGGGACAATCTGATAAGTCAGCTATTGGTAAGGTGTTCATAGTGCAAGGAGCAGAGTCGACCGACATGATTCAAGGTATGTGCCTCGTATCTGGATATCTTTTGTCTGTACTCTTTGACTCAGGAGCTACACACTCCATTATTTCATATGATTGTGTGAAACATCTAAAATTACCTGTGTCAACTTTACCGCGAACTCTAATAGTTTTAACCCCCCCCAACCAATGTCTCTTTTCGTACTACTACCGTGTGTCGTCAATGCCCCATTAGAGTTGAGAATCATGATTTTCTGGTAGACCTAGTCTGCTTACCTTTACAAGAACTAGACATAATTCTGGGAATGGATTGGCTTTCTGCCAACCATGTTATCTTAGATTGTGCTCGAAAAACTTTAACCTTTTTGAAGGAGTCTGCCAATGTTGGGACTAGGAAAGAAAAAGAAAATTCTCATATATGCATGATGTTATGTTCATTGCAAGGAAAAGAGACTCCAGCTTTAGAAAACATACCTATAGTAAATGAATTTCCTGAAGTATTCCCTAATGATATACCTGGATTACCACCCGAGAGAGAGATATAATTCACTATTGACCTTATTCCAAGAACAGGACCCATTTCTATAGCTCCTTATAGGATGTCACCTTTGGAATTAACTGAACTCAAGAAACAATTAGACGAGTTGTTAGGAAAGGGATTTATTCGTCCTAGTGTATCGCCATGGGGTGCACCGGTACTAAACGTAAAGAAGAAATATGGAACCTCTAGGTTGTGTGCAGATTATAGGCAGTTAAATAAAGTAACCATTAAGAATAGATATCCATTACCTAGAACAGATGATCTGATGGAGCAATTAAAAGGAGCTTCTGTCTTTTCTAAGATAGATTTAAGATCAGGTTACCATCAGATTAGAGTTAAAAAAGACGATATTCCTAAAACTGCGTTTAGGACAAGATATGGACATTATGAATACTTAGTCATGCCATTTGGAGTTACCAATGCTCCAGCGGTCTTTATGGATTATATGAATATGATATTTACGCCCTATTTGGATAAGTTTATCGTTGTCTTTATAGATGATATATTAATTTATTCACGAACTCGAGAAGAACATGTAGAACATATACGGGTAATATTATGAATTCTTAAGAATAGGCAATTATATGCTAAGTTATCTAAATGTGAGTTTTGGTTAGAGGAAGTTCAATTTTTAGGACATGTTATAAATAAAGAAGGGATAGCAGTAGATCCAGCCAAAGTTCAAGCAGTATTGCAATGGGATAGACCTACCACAGTTAGTGAAATAAGAAGTTTCCTAGGATTAGCTGGATATTATCGAAGGTTTATAGAAGGGTTTTCTAAGATAGCCTTACCCTTAACCCAGTTAACTAGGAAGGGATCTACTTTTGAATGGACAGATAAATGTGAAAGGAGTTTTCAGGAATTAAAGGATAAATTAACCACTTCTCCAGTGTTAGTATTACCTGACCCTTCAAAGGAATTTGAAGTTTATTGTGATGCTTCTTATTAAGGGTTAGAGTGTGTATTGATGCAAGAAGGAAGAGTAGCTGCCTATGCCTCTAGACAATTATGGATTCATGAGAGGAATTATCCTACCCATGACTTAGAATTAGTAGCCATAGTATTTGCTTTGAAGATTTGGAGACATTACTTGTATGGAGCAAAATTTTGTGTTTTATAGTGTTCATAAAAGTTTGAAATATTTGTTTGATCAGAAGGAATTAAACATGCGACAAAGGAGACGGATGGAGTTTATAAAAGATTATGAGTTTGATCTACGTTACCATCTAGGGAAGGCAAATGTATTAGTAGATGTACTTAGTAGAAAATCTTTACATGTATCTTCTATGATGATTAGAGAGTTAGATTTGATAGAACAATTTAGAGATTTAAGTCTTGGAATAGATGTACAACCAGAAAGATTATATCTAGGAAAGGTTACTATTACTAATGATTTTATAAAACTTATTAAGGAGAAACAAGTAGCAGATGAATACCTTAGAAAGATAAGAACATTAGTTGAACAAGGGAAAAACTTAGAACTTAATATAGGGACAGATGGAGCATTGAGATTTCAAAATAGAATACGTGTTCCAGAAGATTTAGAAATTAGAAGAACAATCTTAGATGAAGGACATAGAGGTAGATTAAGTATTCATCCTGAAACTACCAAAATGTATCAAGATCTTAAGAAATTATTTTGGTGGTCTGGAATGAAGAAAGAAATAGCGAATTATGTCTTATCCTGTTTATCCTGTCAAAAGGCTAAGTATGAGCATAAGAAGCCTGTAGGGATCCTCCAGTCTTTGACAGTACCTGAGTGGAAATGGGATAGTATAGCTATGGATTTTGTAGTAGGATTACCTAGGACTCAAAAGAGATATGATACTATCTGGGTTATTATAGATAGATTAACCAAGAGTGCTCATTTCCTACCTATTAATGTGAGTTATTCATTAGAAAAGTTAACTCAACTTTATATTCATGAAATAGTTAGACTACATGGTGTTCCTACTACCATTATATCTGATAGAGACCCTAAATTTGCCTCGAGACTTTGGAGAAAAGTACACCAAGCTATGGGTACCAAATTAAGTATGAGTTTAGCATATCACCCTCTTCTCTTCTCAGAGCTTTAATTTCTTGGAGAGCCTTTGATTTCTTCTTCTCCCTACTTCTCTGTGTTCGTGGTTCTTCTTCTTCAATACTTAAGGTATGTTCTTCCCCTTCGCTGGTTTATTATTTGCCACTGCTTCTGGGTATGGCCATCGCGGTGGCTGGCCGGATTCCCTCTTCCCCAAGGGGACCCTTAGATCTGCCTGGGTTTCTCATTATGTTGCCTCGTTTCACTCTTTTTACGAGTTTTTCGGCGTTAACTATGAGTTTCCCGGTGAGGCTATGAGTTTTCTGGTGAGGATTGAGTTTTCCGATGAGAGTTATGAGTTTCCCGATGAGGCTACGAGTTTTTCGGCGAGGGTGTACAGTGAAGATTTTCTGGGTTTTTGTGTTGGTTAGGGAGTTCGGTGTTTAAACGATCCTTTCTTTGAGCAGGTCAAAGATACGCAAAATCAAAGACCTCCAAAGTAAAAGGGGATATTACATTCCCCCCCAATGCAACAAATACTCGTGGGTTGCCGAGGACGTTCTTTACGCAAGGTCGATCTACAGCAACGAAGGGACCCTCGCTGCGTTTTTACCGTACCTAGACGTCGGTAAGGGCAAAGGGGTGCTCGGAGACTGGGAAATAATTTCACCTGGCGCAAACGATCGGATCTGCTCGAGACTGACTGAGGAAGAGGATTTCTTTCTTCCTATGCATAAGATGTATTCCACCGAACTGGGTGTTCGGCTCCCATTCTCGAAGTTCGAGATCGGAGTGCTCAACCATTTGAGAGTAGCCCCATCCCAACTTCACCCGAACTCATGGGCGTTCATAAGGTGCTTCGAGCTTGTGTGTTCTCACTTATGTGACACCCTAATTAACTATTGCTTATTCTATTATAAACTAATATGATTTCAAAGTACTCTGTAAAAATAATCGGGTTTTTTTTTTTTTAAACTAAGTATTTTAGGAGTAAAGATTAAAATACTTCTTTCAATAAAATAACTAAGTTCATAAATCATTTCATAAATAACGTGACACGTGCGAGAATCATTTTTGTGATAAAATCCGAAATTACTAAACTCTATTCATTTATCTAAGTCCAAACCTTAAACGTTAAAACCATTATCGATTAGGGAATCTGGTCTCATAAAACATTTTCTAGAACGTACACATTGAAAATGATTTCACGTCGATCCAAAACTCATACGATTATTACACAAATGTTGCAACTTAATCTAAAATATATTTATAAACTTGATACAAAGAATTCTTTATTACAAATACTCTTTTAAACATCCAAATTCAATTTAAAAGCCATCTTCAGTTCTCCAAGCCAAATAACTGAAAAAAATGAATGGAATGGAATGAGATAAAAATCTCAGCGAGTGTTCCCACACACACGCACGACGATTAACAAGCAACGCATGCAAAAGAGGCAAGTATTCAAGCAAAGAAGCATAATGAAACTATAAAACAACTTGAGTCATTTAGCACATAAACCAAACCACATTAAATCCAATAGCATAAAGTTTCCATTTATACAAGCACGAGGTCAAGAAGGTCAATTCATTTCGAGAACACTTAAACACAAGTACAAAGTCAATCAATCTCAGTAATACAGAAGCTCATACTCAAAGCATGACTATGCAGTACTCATAATACTCTACCCCATGCGTATGGTCGACGGTACATAGATTCATCATCAATGTAGGACTATGCAAATCCTAGTACTCTACTCCGTATGAATGCAGTACTATCTACTTATCCTCAGAACTCCACCAGTGTGAATCAATCCATGATGGCCCATATGGCTAGGATTGTCACAAGGTAATTGCCACTCGTCGCTGGACTTGTCATGGCCACACGCGAGTGGACTTGTCTAAAGTTCATAATGACCCGTACTCCATGATGGCTACTTATAGCTAGGAGAAAATGGTTCAAATCAATCCATGATGGCCCATATGGCTGGGATTGTCACGAAGTCATTGCCACTCATAAGTGGACTTGCATAAAGTAATCACAAGGTCACAAAGTAGTCATAAGATAGTCTCAAGTCTAATTAAATTCTAAATGACTCAAACGAAAGACCTATTAGTCTATATTACTCAAACCCACCAGGAATATATAAAATACCATCTTTGATCCTTTAACTTAAGCATCCTAGGTGACATATTTTATGACGATGAATTCTTACGCTAAATCCTTTTCTAATTCAATGAACCCCGAAACAACCACGACACAAATCCTAAAGCTTTGGAAATTACTAACGATCTCTCTAGCTTATCAATTCATTCCCATAACCATTCAAGGTCTTCAATTTCATGATCACAACAAGTCATATATGCACAAGGTACCATCTCAATGTCAAGGCATACTTACACAACCAATCACCTAAGAATTCAATGAGTATTAACCAATAATTTATTTCATTAATTTAATCAAGCAAACAAGCATCTCGTAACCAATAGTTTGTTCACGTAATGTACATTATCAAGAACACAATTATCACTTCATTATATTGAAGCAGAGCTAAAATTATAATAAATTTGGCATGTTAATTTAAACGTAATTACGCAAATCACTTCATACAATTATTTTCATTGCTCCTACAATGAAAAACACACCATGAATCACGTCACAACACATAATCATACCATTGCTCATACAATGGTAACGACACAAACCACATAAAGACGTTTAGGGTCACCGGGTACCCCAAACAAGGGAAACACTCACCTTTATAGATCCAGCAATTATTTCAATCATTCTTTTCCTCTGATCATGACTCCAAGTAAGCCAATAACTGCTACACAGCTCCCGTGAAACGATCTCTACTCTTTGTTCTTGTCAGAAATCACCGTCAAGTGCTCACCGACATCCAAACATTGCAGGCAACCCAAATACGTACACAAAACAGGGGTCAATTTTTGAAGTGTTTCTGTTTGTGATTCTGACTAGACAGGGTGGAAGGAAACATGGCGATGAATCCAAAACAAGTCTCGGTTCGTTGGTACGATCACCGGAGTGTCCAGAATTGAGACCCGAAGTGGCAGCTCTAGGCAAAACAGGTACTTTGTCAACCTTTTCGTAACAACGAACTATATACCAAACCAGAAAGCTCTCATGACGAGGATCGCAGATATGGTCTCCGTTTTCTCCGACGACGCTCGTGGTGGCCGGAGTCGAACTTCAAAGGTGGCGGTCCTCATGACGGAGTTTTCGCTCGGACACCGTTTTCGTGAAACAAGGGGTGCTTCGTGTAGCCCAAGCGACGAGGACTCCGGCTATGGTGTTGGTTTTGCGAAACGCTGCACGTGGAGATCAGAACTCGAGGTCAAAGTTTCAGCCATGGAGGTTTTAGAGAGAGAGCACGTGAGAGAAGGATGCATCGGGCGGTAGTTCCTGGCATGCACGCGTTCTTGGTGAGTTGGGGTGGTTGATCGTTGGAAAAGCGGCGCTGAAAGGCTGCCAGGAATCACGTTGCGGTGGTGGTGGCGATGTGTGTATAGAGAGATAGAGAGATCCAAAGCGAGGAGAAGAAGAGAGGCTGCGGCCGTGGTGCAGCGCGTCATGGTGGTCCAGGGTGGCGCTGGTAGAGGCTGCGTCTACTTGATTCTAGGTGGTGTAGGAAGTAGAAGTTGTAGGTGCAATAGAAGAAAGGAGGGTACGCATAGCAATCAGCATAAAAGTCATATTTATATAAACTTAAACATTTCAACTCCACAAACTCATTTTAATACCTCTTTTATACAAAGTAAAATCCCAAAAATACTAATATTTCAAGTACCAATATTTTATAAAAATAAAATAAATGAATAATATATCACTAATATTTATTAAGAATACACATAAATACCAAGTAAACACTTGTCAATAATTCAAACACACTTAAGGGATCAAAAATCCCTAAATCTATAAATCATAACAATTAATGAAACGAACACATATTTAAATAAACAAATCACGCATTAACATATCAAAATCCTATTTAAATATAATCATGTATCATCATGCACATTATTTTATATTAGTATTCTAGAACTCATACTCACATATTAATATAATTAATCACATATCTATATAAATAAAATCACATATTAATACAAGACGTAGTAGTAGTAATAATAATAATAATAATAACAAGAAATTCGGGGTGTTACAACTTAGACATCCCGCCCCTAGTTAAGATATTTTTTCACTTGTTTAGCCCCATCCGCTCAGCAGATAAAAGCAGCTCTCCACGAGGTTGGTTATCGTTGAAACCAAAAGTTAGGCTCATCGAGGCGTACATCAATTCTGTTCGAGGTTTCAAGAAGGAATACATCTACCTCAAACCTCGGAGTGAAGAAGCGAAAAAGTGTTTAATCAGGGACCGAGGGGGGTGCTCCGAAGAGTTCTTCCAACTCTACTGGAGTCAGGATCCCTACCTTATCGAGCGCAAGGAGTTCAGTTTTTCGGAAGATGCCTTGAGCGTCCAAGACATGGGATATGTCACCGGCTAAAAGAATACATCGGAGGATTTCAAGCCGAAGAGAGGCAGACTCCGGAAGGTGTAAAATATATTACCCGATTCGTGAGCTGCCGGATGCTGTTTAGTTGCTCTTCGGCGGGCGAAGCCAAAGAGTGTTTAGGGATATATATATATATATATATATATATATATATAACCAAGTTTGTTTTTCTTGTGCATGATTGCTGATCTACCTGTTTTGCTTTGTTTCAGGCGCAATGGCGGATATCGAAGCTCTGAACGCGTTTCTCAACAAGAAGAAAAAGGCTATGTCGGGAAGTACCTCATCGGCAGGACCTTTGGGCAATTCTTCGGCGGGTTCGCCTTCACCGGTTGTAGCCGTTTCCCCTTCTCCTGCTTTTCACCGCGCCCCCACTCTAACCTCAGATCACGCCGAAGATCTGGACGTTGAAGAAATTCGGGATCCTGCTTCCCAAGGTGAAAAAGGGGCGGATGTCGGCGCTGAACAGGGTGTCTGCCCTTTGAAACGGCAAAGAAAGGACACTGGGAAGAGGCAAAACCGCTTGGAGCAGGTCACTGGAAGTGGCGACTTTTCCAAAAGCGACGGTCCCTCGGTGTGGACGCACAATAATGCCCTATCTTCTGAAGAGCTGCGCCATTACACGTCGGCCACAGATAAAGTTTATCTATTGAACTTATCCAGTTCAGCATGTGAAGACTCGGTGCTGGAGTGTTCCAGCTGGATGGTCCGGAGCCTAAGCCTCCTGGTGCACACTACCGAGCGCAATGGCGCGCTGGAAAGGGAGAATACAAAGTTCAAGAGTGTGTTGGATAAGTTAGAAACTCGTGCTGAAGAACTGCAACTTAGGGAGGCCAAGATGACCAATCTTGAGAATGACCTCCAAGACAAGACGGATAAGTTGGATAACGCGAGGAACGAGGTTGCGGCGCTGAACCAGAGGGTCCTCGACCTCACAAAGGAACGTGACAGACTCCTCTCCGAAAAGAAAACCCTTCAGACCAAGAAGGTTGAAGAAAAGGAGAAGTTTGAGAAGGCCTTGGAAGAGGCTAAGGCAGCTCTTGCCTCGGCCAATGTAGAGACAGAAAAGTGGATGAAGATTGTCGGCGAGTTCGGGAGTCAACAGTTCAAAAATGTTGTCGATCAAGTCAAATTGATGTACCTGACTATCTATGTTGATGTCTCGCGGCTGTTCCCGAAGGGTGTTATCAACAAAAATTTGATTGTCGACCCCAAGACCACCAAGACCATGGAAGTTTTTTATGAAGGGGCGCCTACAGCAAAAAAGGAGGTGGCGCCTACATTGGAGACCATGGAGAAGACTGTCGAGGAGCTGGCGCGAAGACCTGGGATGCCAGGTACTTTGTAATTTGTATAAATTTTTTGAACAATTTATGACTTGGACCTCTTCGGAGGCCTATTTTGTAACGGATAATAGTTTATTTTTGTTATTCCATGCTAAGTTTTCTTGCAATAAGTCGCAGTTCTTTATGCATATTTATCAGAGTTGGTTCCGACCTCATTTTATCGGAGTCGATTTCGATTTTTGTTTTCAAAGTTGGATCCGACTTGGACTTCCTCGGAGCTATATCCAATTTGGTTTCCTCAGAGTTGGATCCGATTTGGTTTCTCAGAGGGTCCATTCCGGCCAAGGAATGGTCCCCCTCTGCCCCGATCTTAGGGAGTTTAATCCTTAAGACGGGTGAATGCTATTTTGGCGTGACCTGCCCTGGAAAAACTGGCTAGGTCGATCAGGTGGTCTACCGCGTGTTCCTTGGATGCCACTTGCGAGGATCTTCAGGAGTGTCGTTTACTTCCTGAATTCCTTCGAAGCGTGTACTGGGAGTTGAGAACTTTGGCGTCGTTTGCCAGAAAAGGTGTTGTCGATGACACTTGGGGTGCAGTGTAAACTTCCCAGAAATCTTTCGATGCGTGTGTCGAGGTGTAGAGTTCGGCGTTTGTCGGTGTACTAACCGGCCATTATATCTCTTTCCCTAACACAAATAACATTAGAAGTGTAAACTTACGTAACGTGCACTAGAATGTGTACTATCTCAGCTTGAACGAACTGGCTCATCAGGGTTTTGACTTGGGTGAGGTATCTCTGTAGCAAGAGATCCTTAGCTTGGTAAATGTCATTGACTTGTGAGACTACGAGCTATGAGTCAGAATGAACGACAACGCGTGCCGCACCAAGTTCGGGAGCAAATGCCAGTCCGGCAATGCATGCCTCGTATTCGGTCTGGTTGTTTGACGTCGGAAAGGCAAATGCTAGTGAGTATTCGACAACCAGGCCATCCTCGTTCTCCAGGATCAAACCGGCTCCACTTCCTTTAGGGTTAGAAGACCCATCGACGAAAATTATCCACTTGCTTTCTGGGGACGAAGATGAATTCAGAGTGAGTTCTGCTACAAAGTCCGCGAGTGGATGGGCTTTAATCGCCTTCCTTGGTTCGTAGCTAATGTCGAATTCGGAAAGTTCGATCGACCACTTACTCATCCGACCTGCTAGATCTGGTCGGAATAAGATATGCTTTATTGGCTAATCAATTCTGACTACGATGCAGTGAGAAAGGAAATACTGGAGAAGTCTTCGTGCGGAAACGACGAGAGCTAAAGCCATCTTCTCGACTCGCTGATATCGCGGTTCGGGCCCCTGAAGTACTTTGCTGATCAAGTATATCGGTTTCAGTCCGGCAATGTCTTCTCTCACCAGCAAGGTGCTCAGAGCCTCTTTGGTCACGGACAAATAAAGGTATAAGGTATCCCCTTTTTGAGATCGACTCAACACTGGCAGAGTAGAAAGAATTTCTTTCAACTGGGCGAAAGCCTCTTGGCATTCGGGAGTCCACTGGAAAGGGACCTCCTTTTTGAGCAACTTGAAGAATGGGAGTGCACGCTGAGCAGAAGTTGATATGAACCTGGTCAGTGCTGCCATCAGCCCGGTTAATCGTTGTATTTCCTTCTTTGAGGTCGGTTGCTTCATATCAGCGATTGCTCGACACTTGTCCGGATTGGCCTCGATTCATCTCTCGGTTAGGTAAAACCCGAGGAACTTCCTCGCCCTCACACCGAAAGTACACTGAATAGCAGCGAGGGTTGCTTCCGACTTGGGCTGAGGTCGAGAAGTAGTGAAATGGTAGGTGAACTTCCTGTTGAGTTCGCCCCACGATCCAATGGAGTTTGGTTTCAGCCCCTGAAACCAAGCCAGAGCTATCTTCGATAGAGTCAAAGGGAACAACTTGTATTTAACTGGTCCCTTAGCGTTCCGATATCTCATAATGGTATCGAAACGTCTGATATGCTCATCGAGATCCCCTGTTCCGTCGTACAGCTTGAAGGTCTGAGGCTTTTCGAGTGAATGAGGAATTGGGAACAATGTGATCTCCTCGGTGAATGGTCCAGCCTGGAGTAGGTCATCGCTATCGTTGTTGTACCTCCTCGTGCGATGAGGTGACGCGCTTTCGTTGGAGGCTGACGACGCGTGCGGTGAGCGACACGAAGGCGATCTCCTATGAGAGTGCGGTGAGGTGTTATGCCTTCTGGTCGGTGACCGTTCTGTGGTTCTACCGGTCCGAGACGATTGGTGGTGCGTCTCCCTCCTCGGGGGAGATCATTCACCTGACTGCCTGTGGCGCGGCGACCCAACGGTGCGGTGTCCTTCGGTGGTGGATCGGTGGAATTCTCCGGATCTAGGGTTCTCACGACGGTTCTGGATTCCCCAGATCTGGATGGTGACCTAGATCTGCGACGAGATCAGGATGGTGACCTAGACCTGTGACGAGATTTGGATGGTGACCTAGACCTGCGATGAGATCCTGGTTGCGCGACAGTGAGCGCAGCGGCTTGCTGAGTTTCTATTACGGCAATCCTACAGTTTTGGTCTTCGATCATCTGAGTCGGTCTCTGGATGATTGAAATGATGTTCTCCAGGAGAGATGGTTAAACATCGGTGATTGGTGGGGCCGCTATAGCAGTTAGCAAAATTTCACCGTGTGGAAGTGGTGACGAGGGAACTTCTTCCACAGTTACTGGGAACATGACGGGTTCCGGTGTGACGGAGACCAGCTGTCCGTTGACCTGTGACGATGGAGGATGAGATCCAGGGTTGTTCCTCTGGGACCGGCGAACTGGTTGAGCTTGCTGCGACGGTCCAACCATAGGGTAATCGGTGAGATCTGTTCAATGTAGAACAAATCTCCCACTGTGGTTGCCAATGTTTCGAGCAAGGAACGTAGAGCTGGACAGAGTCGCTAAGGTCACCGTGTGCGGTGGTGGTGACGACAGAGAACGGTGGTGGGGTACCTGCAAAAGGCACTCTGACGCTCAAGTCAGTATAGTTCTGATGATGTCATATGATGTAATGAAAACGTACCTTGTTTCTTCGTGGGCCCACCTTATATATGACTTTATTTAGGGTTTTGAATGAACGAACGGTGATATGGCGGCTAAGTCCTTGGAGATGTGCTTCAGACCGTTGATTAGATCGACGGTCCTAGTTCGGTGGCGTAGAACCAACGTGAATCAGGGGACCGTTGATGTAATGGACGCACCTGGTTTTGGGAGGAGTGGGTCTTGGCCCAGTCCGGAACAATTTGCATAGGGGATTCCAGCAACATTTTTCTCTGTCATTTGCCATTACATTAATTGGTTGAAATTGATGTACAAGATGAAGTCAGTTAATTTAATTACCCATCTTAGCATTTCTCCAACCTTCTTTTATTGTAATTGATGTAAACTGGTTTTAGTGTTTAGTTTTATTGCATGTCCCACACTGATGGTTGAGTTGCTTTGTTATGTTAGAAGTGAAACTAGGAATCAAATTGTAAAATTATTAATACTTATTTCCACCATAACATAAGCCTGCAAATTCACCTTTAAATAATGCTAGCTGGTCTTCCAATGTAGCAGAGATTGGGTGTAGAGATAGTTTGTGATGTCTAGTGTAATGATATCAATTGATTCCAACAAGGCCTTCTAGCTGAGTGTAGGCATTGGAATGGTTCCAACAGATCAACAATAATGGTCACTTGTAGTGTTGACGGTTTGATTGGTCTTCGAGAAATACGTTATCTCTCTAACTTTGTAGTGACTTGTTGCTTTATTATTATCTTTTCCTTTGATTTTGTAAAACAAATTTCGTGATAGTGATACACATATGATATCTCTATCTATATTATATACAAATACGAATAAAATAAAAACGGAAAGAACACAAATGGCATCACGATATAAAAAGTTTATAGCCACGTCAATTAAAAAAATCTTACATGGCAAATCTGAGTCACAAATATAGAAAAATTAAAAAAAGAAAATAAAAATAAAAGAAATAAATATAATATTTAATGATCACATTTAAAAAGAAAACAAATCAATGTATATACATTAAAAATAATCAACGTATACAATAAACAAATTGAGACAAATTAATTACAATTCGAAATTTCCTTTTCAAAAGACAACAAAAATGTCAGCGTATCCGAATCGGTGAACGTCCGATTTTAATATAATTGAAACATTAATTATCGTCATTATAATTATATTGGTGATACAAATAGAGATATAATCCTAATTAATACCATCGATATTTAAATTAAATGCTATTACAATACCAAATGTTAGTGAATCCCATTTTGACCAAAAAGAATTGAGGCTGTATTGATATTGGGCTATTTTTTTGCTCAATAACATTAAATATGGAATGATTTTAACGTAAATTATTCTAGAATTAAACAAATAAGATATTTTTTTGGTATACGAACTCAATGACAATTAATAAATGGGAATTATTTCGTCCATTTCCATACCATTACAGTTTGTCACTCTAATTCTATTTAAAGTCCTATGTAGGTCATCAAGTCCATGTGCATCCAGACCTGAATTTGTCTAATCGTATCAATTGTCAAATTTTGCAAATTGCAATTTTTCTGAAAAGGCTGCAAACAATGGCAATGCCAATGAACGTGACATTGTTGTCTGTTGTCAATGCGAGTCACGAAGATCGGAGCATCATGGTCAGAGTTATTAATATAATAAACAATGAGCTGTGTGAAATTTATATTATACTACTATTAATTTCTCTTTCTCTTTTTTTACCTGTGGCGGGGTTGGTCATTTGTTGGGTTATTTCGTTTGTACCTACAGAGGTTATATTTGGGGCTCTTTTGTATGTCAAGGATAATTTCAAGTTAATTTAAAAAGTGCCCCTCACCGTACATGAAATTATTTTTTTCTATTACATCTAACAACAGAACACACATCATATTTTTTTCTTCTCATTTTCAGACTTATGGCAGATCACGATGCATGCAGAGAGATGTCAGAAATATTCATAATTCCCATGTTCTGTTGACCAAATATTTGACTCCACTGAATGCCTCCTCCATCTGAAGTTGGGGAAGGAAGACCTATGAGAAATTAAGGACAACAGGTATAATGGGATTGTTATGGTTATGCTTCATTGTCATGTCTTGAGGGTTACCATTGAGTTTATATGTAGGTATGTATACTAAAGGGAATAGTGCAGTAATACAAAAGATCAAATAAAAAACTTAAGTACAAAACGTCTCCCTGCATGCTTTGTTTTATCCTTGAATAAACTAACAGTAACAAGAAAATGTAAAGCTAATTCTATTTCTACATACCTCGAGAGCATGATGCAATAAAATTATGTTTATTTGTGTATACTATTATGTTTATTCAAGAATACAAGCAATTTTTAATAGAGTCACAAGATAACAAGCCAACTCTTCTACATGTTATCATTACTTTGAATTTGGTTTTAAATGTATCAAAACGGGATCCAGTTCTCCGGTATAGTGCCTGTTGCATGAATTCACAAGGCATAGCATCTATTCTTTAAATTCCAAATGCCACTAGAAAAAGTGATGCATTGATACTGGAGTACATTCCGCTGAGTTAGTGGTAGGCTGGTGGCTTCAATGTTTGGTTCACTTGAAATTAAAGGGATACTTTGTATTTTAATATAAAAGCATCATAGGGGCAACAGAGGAGTCTACGGAACAACAACACAATAAGGATAGACAAGCTATTAGATTGTTCTTTTTTGGGGCAATAGGCTCATATTTGAAAGCAAGTGGATAGCTAAATAGAGAAGCAAAGATAGCAGAGTTTAGCTCGACATTACCCTCTGCTAGGGTTTCGGTCCTAGTTCTCTAACTAGGTTTGGCTACCGCATCTGGTGTCGTACGGCTGGTGGTTACCAGTAGCGCTTTCCTCTTTGTTGAGTTTCTTCCTTCCTTCGTTCCTCCTTCCTCCATGGCTTTCACAAAGATCCCGTGGAACCTTCGGTTCCCCTCCCTCCATGGCCTCCCTCTTCTCCACATACCCAAATCCATTTCTCGCTTGTCACCCTATGCTTCCCTTTCCGTCAGAGGTGGTGACCTCTTTCTCCCTCCCTGCCACCTGAGTGAGGTGGTCGCTGACTTTGTATTTCCCCCACCCAACTACAGAGACCCTCCAATCCCACCACCAAAACCACCAGATGGCCTATTACTCTGCCTCAATCTAGCAGTGCTCTCTGAATCTGTGTCTCGTCGATACGGTGTGGTGGGCTGCTGCAACGGTGCGGTGGGACACGGTGAAGATTCCCCTACATCGCCCCCGGTACAGATGTTGGGAAAGAACTGTGGAAGTGTTGGGCCGAGTCGCCACCACAACGTTTTCATCTCCCTCCCAAGAACCTTTTCCTTTCATCCTACCACCGCTTGTCGCCATTCATAGAGCTGATTTGCCCTCTTTCCACAACAAAACCACTGATTCCCCCTTCATTCTAGACCAGCTGTTCCCCAACATGTTTCTCAACAGGGAATCAGATCTGCATCCCCCCACCCCTTTTACAAGCACCTTTTCTCCAATAACTATCCCTCCACCTTAACTGGGGTCCAAGCCTGCAAGACAAAACATATCATTTGGGTTGGTAAAGCTGAAGTCAGTGCTGCCTCTATTTTGACTCGGCCTAACACGGAGGTGATTGCAAGTGATGGGTTGATGACTCCTACTTTTAGCGCCTTGATTACTAGGGGTAAGGGTTTTTTCTCCCAATTACTTTATTATCCTCCCATGATCAATTCTTTGAATGAAACAGTGCTTGACGGTAAATTAATTAATATCTTTGAATTGTGGAGCCGTCAAGCCTTGAGGCTGACATTATTTGTTGTGTTCAGTGCTTCCTGTATGTGCTTGGTCTGTTGGTTTAACCTGTTTTTTACTCAAACGTGTATTGGGTTAGTTGATGATCCAGAGGATCTCAACTATCATGGTAAGAATCAAATGCAAACGGAAATACACATCAACATATGCTCACTTGTGAGCCTCATGCCTTCTATCTTATCCCTCCTTGGTGCACAAAGCGGCATCTGTAAGTCTGGTATACAACCTAAGAGGGGGGGTGAATTAGGTTGAACGATTTTCGAGTGACTTTTAGAGATTTTTCGTTCTTTTGTTTTATGGATAGATAGATGGAGTTTGATTGATAAACAAAAGTAAAAAGATAAGGAAGAAGATTGAGACACAAGAATTTATACTGGTTCCCCTAACCACTTGGGTACATCCAGTTCTTCTGACACCTGCAGAGCAATTCACTATGATAGAAGTTCTTGTTACAAGCAAGCCTCACTCCAAGGCTCCCTAACAATCTCTATACAACAAGATAGCACCCCACTATCTTTTCAAACCAAAACCCAACACAAGGATGAGTTTAATAATTGTGAAGAATGGTAAAGCATATGGTCAGTATCAGATCAATATCACTTTGTAACTATACAACTTAGTGCTCAAGAACTTTTTCAGGATATGAAAGTAGTATCTAAGGTCTAGGCAAAAAGTTTTGAAGGTTTAGAACTTGTAAAATGATATTGAACTCTTATGATTGAAAGAATGAAAGTTCTATATATTACGATGTAAAAGAAAGGTATATATATAACCATCGATCATATCTCAAGCAAGGTGATCGTTTGGTAACTTTCCAGGGCCAAAACACACCATTTGAAATCATAACGTTTCAGAAAATTTGATTTTGAAAGCGGTAATCGATTACGTCGTTGTGGTAATCGATTACATGTGTACGCTGAAAATCAGATATTCAAAATTTAGTTGATGTAATCGATTACACATTTTAGGCAATCGATTACATCCACATCACCGAGACTTTAGGTAATCGATTCATGACTTTGGGGTAATCGACATCGCAATGAAAAAGTGTTTTCTTGAGATTTCAAAAGGATTGCTTCAACACTTAACTTTGAAAATAACTTAGATTAAGTTTTAAACTTAAGGAATGATTTGTTTGAGCACATCTAAGTTATTTAATCACGACTTGTAATATGTCAAAGATACAAACCATACTTACAGAGAATTGACAATACATAATTAAAGTCTCAGTAGAATGATTTCTTTGACTTGATCTAATCTGAGGCTTTTCTTCTTTTTGATCAAGAATCTTGTCATCATCTAAACTCAGCCAAGTTTAAGAAGGAAATCTTCTTCACAATCTCCCCCTTTTTGATGATGACAAACACCAATCTTGTTAACGGTTTGCGAACGGAAAAGCTCCCCCTGACTTGTATATCTCCCCCTTTGTATTGGAGTTGGGAAACCTGAAAAGTTAGTAAAATACAAGATATACAGATAATATCTCCTTTTCTCCCCCTTTTGACATCATCAAAAAGAAGAAAAAGTAGCATAAATACAATATAGCGCATATATTTACCAAGCTCATTCAAACACAACCTAAATACTTAATATTAAACATCCATACAAACTTTGCAAAGGTCCTACTTAGTAAAGTCCAAATAAATAAAAAAATCAAAGTAAAATTAAAGAAATAATACATAACTAGATTTGGAAAGCCAACATAAACAAATATGACATAATGATAATATGATGCATGCATGATGAAGCAAATCAAGCTACTCTTCATCCTCCTCATTGTCATTTCTAAAAACTTCAAGGCGGTCCATGCGAGCAGACAATTGATCAAACCTCTCAGCCATGTAGCCACGGACACTCCTAAGCTCATCCAAAATCATTTGATTTGTGACCTCACCATCTTGAGGTTCTTCATCTTCTTGTGCAGGAGGGTGTAGCAGATCGCTCGATGCTGTAGACTCGTGCAAAGAAAGATCCCGCTTTATACCCATCTTTGGTAAAATATCCATATGGATTTCATTTTCAGCAGGTGTCATTTCCAGAGAAACCTCATTGTTGGTGTCTACATTGCAGCACTCCAACAATCGGGAGATTTGTCTAGCATAAGGCAAACTTGTAGTTCGCTGCTTCAGTGACAACATGTGATTCACAACCAAATAGGCCCAGTTGATAGGTTTATTATTCTTGATAGCATACATGATTTGCATTTCAAAATCATTGATTTGAGAGTAGTTGGAGGCCTTAGGTACTAAGACATAGCAGAGAACATAATGAAGAAGTCTATCATCAACGTTCAAGTGTCCTACAGAGAGAATATTTCTAGCAGAGGAGGCTGCACCAGACCGTTGTCTTTTGTTGGCAATTTCAGTCTCATCATATCGACACATGGATAAATAGAATTCTCTCTTGTCATACTCCTCCCAATCACATGAGAAATCAGTATGAATCCTTTCTCCCTCAAATGGAATATCAAGAAACTCTCCAACTTGCTTCAAGGATAATTTAATAGGGACCCCTTTCACCCAAGAAACCAGACCACTACCCTTGGCCTCAAAATTGCAATAGAACACTCTAACAAGATCAGGGTAATAGGTTCCAAAATCAATAGCAAGTGGTGTCACTTCCTGACTTTCAAGCAATGAAGGAAAATTGAATCTAGCAAAGGCAAGAAGACTCACATACTTTGGAGTGATGAGTTTCCTACCAATGAACTGTTGGAAGCGAGTTCTTTGATCAGTGTTAGCCAACAGCCTTGATAAGTCCAGAGGATTGGGATTCGCTCTCCTTGCATCAGTCACAGAAGGATTCTTGCTTCTGAACTTCCTTGAATGTTCCATGGTGATGATAGTGTGGAAAGAGAGTTAGGGTTCAAAATTTTGGGGAGAAAACCAGAAGAGGGCCACCAAAGGGAATAGGATTAGGGATTAGAAGTGAAGGATTTGAGCAACAATGGTAGAAATGAGGATTGGAAGGTGGGTGGTTGAGAGAGGATGAGAGATAACCGATTGCAAGAATGAGAGAAATGTTTTTAGAAACTGATTTTATGCAGAAAAACTGCTGGGCTGCAGAATTTTCGGATGTAATCGATTACACCCAAGTGGTAACCGAATACACGACAGTGTCAAAGAAAACTGAACTTTTGAACATGTAATCGACACCCGACATCAGAATCGATTACACATGGTAAATTATTGATAAAACATGCAATGTATGAGTATCTATTCTATGTTTAACATACATATCACATAGATTTATGATTAAAAACACATACATACACTAGAATGGCACAATAAAAACATATAGGTTAAATGAAAGAACCTGTCACCAAATGTGTTGGTCTCATATATCCTTTTCATCCAAAATGCCAAGTTCTCTTCTTATTTTGAAGAAGGGTTCTTTGGCTAATGGTTTTGTGAAGATGTCTCGCTAATTGAGCATGAGTATCAACAAATGTAATCTCCACGCCTCCTTTTAGAACATGATCTCGTGAGAAAATGATGTCGAATGTCTATATGCTTGGTACGAGAGTGCATAACAGATTCTTTGAAATATTTATAGCACTTGTATTGTCACACCTTATAGGAATGCATCCATGATTGATTCCATAATCACATAGTTGTTGTTTTAGCCAAAGACTTTGAGCACAACAACTCCCAAATTGCAATATATTCTCGCTTGGCGGTCTTGAGAGCAACGCTTGCTTGTTTCTTGCAAGACCATGATATTAAGGCATTTCCAAGGATATGGCATGTGCCACTAGTACTTTTTCGATCGCTTTGCATCTGCATAATCGTAACTGAGTAGCCAACTAAAGAACAGATACTACCTTTGGGATACCATAGGCCAACATTTGTTGTCCCTTTTAGATACTTCATGATCCTCTTTACGTAAGAAAGATGAGATTCTTTTGGATTGACTTGAAATCGAGCACGAGACATACGCTAAACATAATGTCGGGACGATCGCGCTTAAGTATAATAAGGAACCAATCATACCTCGATATTTCTTGATGTCTAATGATAAACCTCGACTCATCTTGATCAATATAAGTACCAGATCCCATAGGAGTTGCAATCTCTTTGCGATTATCCATGTCAAATCTTTTAACAGATCTTTACGATTTTGATTGATTTAGGAAGATACCATTCTTAGTTTGCTGGATTTGAAGTCCAAGAAAGTAATTGACTTTCCCATCATGGACATTTCAAATTCGCCTTGCATTACCATTGAGAACTCTTCACACAAATCTTTATTGGTTGATCCGAAAATGATGTCATCAACATAAATTTGGACCAAGAGAGTGTGATCCTTAATTCTCTTGATGAACAGAGTAGTATCTACCTTACCCTTTTCAAATCCTTTTTCACTTAAGAATTGACTAAGTCTGTCATACCAAGCCCTAGGGGCTTGTTTTAATTCATAAAGAGCTTTCTTCAATTTGAATACATGTGAGGGGTTTTTGAAATCTTCAAACCCAGGAGGTTGTTTGACATAAACTTCCTCATTTATGTATCCATTCAAGAAGGCACTTTTGACATCCATTTGAAATAATTGAAAATCTAAAGAGCAAGCATAACCAAGTAATAAACGTATAGCTTCTAACCTTGCAACAGGAGCGAATGTCTCTTCAAAATCAATTCCTTCCTCTTGATTATAGCCTTGAGCAACCAACCTTGCCTTGTTTCGAATAATTATCCCATTTTCATCAAGTTTGTTCTTAAACACCCATTTTGTAACAATGATGTGTTTGTCTTGTGGTCTAGGGACAAGTTCCCAAACTTGATTCCTTTCAAATTGGTTTAACTCTTCTTGCATGGCAAGAATCCATTGATCGTCTTCAAGAGCTTCATTTATCTTTGAAGGTTCTATTTGAGAGACAAAAGCCATGTATTGGCAAGCTTCCTTCAGATTTAATCTTGTTTTTACTCCTGATTCAATATCACCAAATACTTTGTCAAGAGGATGATCCCGATGAATTCTCCATTCACGAGGTAGATCAGATGATTCTCGCTCTTGTTGAAGATTATCGCCTTGGTGATTGATTGAATTAATTTGTTTTTCTTTGTCGAGTCTTCCTTAGGCAATTCGACTCAAAGATCCTTAGTAGTGTCTTTTGTAGATGCTTCCATTATATCATCATCATCGTCACAAGAAACTTTCTCTGATTGGGTTAGTTTCATCAAAGGAAACATGCATAGATTCTTCTATAACTAAGGTTCTTTTATTATAAATTCTATAGGCTTTACTTGAAAGAGAATAGCCAAGAAATATACCTTCACGATTTCTCATCGAACTTACCTAGGCTGTCTTTGTCATTGTTGAGTACAAAGCATTTGCATCCAAAGACATGAAGATGTGAGATGTTTGGCTTTCTTCCTTTATATAGTTCATAAGGAGTCTTTTTCAAGATCGGCCTTATATTGACTCGAGTTGTAACATGGCAAGTCAGCATTTCATCGTGATCCGCCTGTAAGTACTTTGGTAGACTTGAATCACTGAGCATTGTTCTAGCCAGTTCAATTAGAGATCGATTCTTTCTTTCTGCCACGCCATTTTGTTGAGGAGTCCTTGGTGCTGAGAAGTAGTGAATGATACCAAGTTCTTCACAGAATTCCTCAAAAAGAGCATTTTGGAACTCCCCACCATGATCACTTCTAATTGATACAATCTTCATAGATTTTTCATTTTGCACTTGTTTTGCATATTTCTTGAACGCCTTAAATGCATCACCTTTTTGTGCTAAAAATAGAGTCCAAGAATATCTAGAGAAATCATCAACAATAACTAAAGCATAAACATTACCTCCAAAGCTTCTAGTTCTTGAGGGACCAAAAGATCCATGTGAATCAATCAAGTGGTCTTGTAGTTGATACCACATTCTTTGGTTTGAAAGAGGATTTTGTTTGTTTCCCCTTTTGGCATGCGTCACATAATCTATCTTTGACAAATTTCATTTTGGGTAGTCCAATAACAAGATCATGTTTGACAAGCTTATTCAAATGTTCCATGTGAATATGTGCTATTCTTTTGTGCCAAAGCCATGCATCATTATTGTTTACCACTAGACATTTAATCTTCAAAGATAAATCATCTAGACATACCTTATAGGAATTGTCGATTCTATTTCCCACTAACTTCTCTTCAGGAGAAGCTTCATTTTCAATGATACATTTTTCCTTGATGAAGTTTACTCTGAATCCTTTATCGCAGAGTTGACTTATGCTAATCAAATTGTGCTTCAAACCTTCAACATATAGGACATCATCAATAGTTGTGAAGGGAGAAGCTCCAATCTTTCCAATCCCAAGAATCTTTCCTCTATTGTTATCTCCATATGTGACATATCCTTTAGATTTCAGCTCAGAGATGTAAACTTTGTACGATCATCAGTCATGTGCCTAGAACACCACTATCAAGATACCATGTGTTCTTTGGTCTTTGTTGCATTTCTACAAAACAGATTTAATGTGCGTTAGGTACCCAAAGTGATTTGGGTCCTGATGGGTTAATGCCTTTCCTTACCCATATGAATTCTCCATAAGGAACTCCAAAGTTTCTTATGTAGCAAGCATCGGGGGTATGGCCTTTTGACATACAGTAATCACAATTCTTATAAATATGACTAGTGATAGAACTACTAGGCTTGTCTCTTTTTACATTTCTAGAAATTGAATGATTTCCATTCTTAACCTCATTTCTAGAGTTTGCTTTAGAAGAGTTTCCAATACGCAATTTAGATGATTACGAGTTGTTGGTAGTTGTGCTTGCTTTGACAAATATAGTTTTGTTAGGACTTGGTGTTTGAAAATTTGAAAAACCAAGACCATGTTTGTTGTTTGAATACCTTTGTCTACTAAGCACTTCTTCTAAACCAATTTGACCTTTTTCATATCTTTTGATCACTTGGTTTAGACCAACAATCTTAGATTCATATCTTAAACATTTATTACATACGTAATTTTTGACATTTTCGACTCCACACATGTGTCATTAGAACTTCTTTCTAGTTCTAAAATTAATTTCTTTTGTTTCGAAATTGTTCTAGAAAGTATCAAACATTCTTCATGTAACTCATGAAATGCATTCTGTAA
This sequence comes from Calophaca sinica, assembly GCA_037113605.1. Classification (NCBI taxonomy): domain Eukaryota; kingdom Viridiplantae; phylum Streptophyta; class Magnoliopsida; order Fabales; family Fabaceae; genus Calophaca; species Calophaca sinica. The sequence goes on from CM073731.1 coordinate 32,135,137, forward strand.
TTCTATATAAGATGGTTTTTCATTAGACATAGAAGAACTAACCTCTTGTTCATCATCTGAGTGATGTGATGCCATTAGTGCTTTGACTGATTCTCCACTATCTGAATCGGAGGATGTACTTACTTCATTGTCATTCCATGCAATGTAGGCCTTTTGGATTTGAATTCCTTTTTCCCTTTGAAGTACTTCTTCTTTGTCGATTAGGACATTCGCTTTCATATGTCCTTCATTACCGCATTCAAAACATGTGAAGTTCGATTTGAAGTGGATGTATCCCTTTTCTTGAAAAATTTCTTTTTGTTATCAAATTTAATATTTTGGTCTTTCTTAAGAAATTTTCCAAACCTTTTACCAGGAGGGTGATGTTCTCATCTTCATCGTGCTTTCTTCTTCATGTTGTTTTCTGGTTTCAACCTTTAAGGCAATGCTTTTGTTCTTCTTCTCTTTGACTTGAGTCTCTTCCAATCTTCCAAGTTCCAATTCATGTTCTTGGAGTTTTCCAAATAATGCCGCAGGTCATTTTTGATGACTTTTCTTTTCAGAAATTGTCAGAACCTTTGGTTGCCATTGCCGAGTCAATGATCGAAGAATTTTAAGATTCAACTCATCATTGGTAAAGGTCTTTCCAAGAGCCATTAAGTGATTTGTCAAATGAGAGAATCTCTTTTGCAAATCAAGTATTGATTCATCGGGCTGCATTCTAAACATTTCATACTCTTGTGATAAAGTATTCAGTTTAGATCTCTTTACTTCTACTGTTCCTTCATGGGTTACTTCTAGAGTATCCCAAATCTCTTTAGCAGTTTTACAATGTGAGATACGAAAGAATTCATCCATACCTAATGCTGACTGTAGATGTTCTTAGCCTTTTTGTCGTAGAGTACTCTCTTCTTATCATCATCCGTCCATGATGTTTTGACTTTGTCTTGCACTTCATTGTTGATGACTGTTGTAGGCACATAAGGACCATTCTCTACAGCATCCCATATTTCTTCTCCTTGTGCTTCAAGATAGGATTGCATGCGAATCTTCCAGAAGTCATAGTGTTCTCCAACGAAACATGGAGGCTTGTTGTTACTGCCACCATCTCTAAAAGTAGGATTGTTGCTTGCGGAAGCCATGGATCGAAGGAGCAGGTTACCTTAACCTGCTCTGATACCAAATGTATATACAACCTAAGAGGGGGGTGAATTAGGTTGAATGATTTTCGAGTGACTTTTAGAGATTTTTCGTTCTTTTGTTTTATGGATAGATAGATGGAGTTTGATTGATAAACAAAAGTAAAAAGATAAGGAAGAAGATTGAGACACAAGAATTTATACTGGTTCCCCTAACCACTTGGGTACATCCAGTTCTTCTGACACCTGCAGAGCAATTCACTATGATAGAAGTTCTTGTTACAAGCAAGCCTCACCCCAAGGCTCCCTAACAATCTCTATACAACAAGATAGCACCCCACTATCTTTTCAAACCAAAACCCAACACAAGGATGAGTTTAATAATTGTGAAGAATGGTAAAGCATATGGCTGTATCAGATCAATATCACTTTGTAACTATACAACTTAGTGCTCAAGAACTTTTTCAGGATATGAAAGTAGTATCTAAGTTCTAGGCAAAAAAGTTTTGAAGGTTTAGAACTTGTAAAATGATATTGAACTCTTATGATTGAAAGAATGAAAGTTCTATATATTCTGATGTAAAAGAAAGGTATATATATAACCATCAGATCATATCTGAAGCAAGGTGATCGTTTGGCAACTTTCCAGGGGCCAAAACACACCATTTGAAATCATAACGTTTCAGAAAATTTGATTTTGAAACAGTGGTAATCGATTACGTCGTTGTGGTAATCGATTACATGTGTACGTTGAAAATCAGATATTCAAAAATTTAGTTGATGTAATCGATTACACATTTTAGGCAATCGATTACATCCACATCACCGAGACTTTAGGTAATCGATTACAGCTTTGGGGTAATCGACATCGCAATGAAAAAGTGTTTTCTTGAGATTTCAAAAGGATTGCTTCAACACTTAACTTTGAAAATAACTTAGATTAAGTTTTAAACTTAAGGAATGATTTGTTTGAGCACATCTAAGTTATATAATCACAGCTTGTAATATGTCAAAGATACAAACCATACTTACAGAGAATTGACAATACATAATTAAAGTCTCTGTAGAATGATTTCTTTGACTTGATCTAACGGAGGCTTTTCTTCTTTTTGATCAGTAATCTTGTCATCATCTAAACCCAGCCAAGTTTAAGAAGGAAATCTTCTTCACAGCATCGATGAAATAAGATGCACAGGGAGCAATTTGTCAAAGGTATTAATGAGTGGAAAAACTTAACTAGAAGGAAATGGTAACACTTTTGTTGTGGGTTCTAATCCAATGATTGATGTGATAAATGCCAAAGTTGAACAAGGAGGACCTTACTCATATGCACATGCTGAGAGGCACGAGGTAATCTTGGTGCTGGGTCAGACAATCCGTCCACCAGCAAAACCACCTGATCGACGTATGATTGCTATGTTGGCTTTGGAAAGCTATAAAGGATTAGTAGTTTCAATGAATGAGTTTAGTATCTGAGTAAGTTACTATGTAGTCAGGAGCAGCTCATGCGGTTAAATTCCTATCATAGAGCTTGCATTAAGTCCTATATTGTTCCCCATTAGTGGGTTAATGATTGCATCTAATGTAAACATGTTGGTGGCCTTGCCCCGTATGAATGAAATGTTTAACACTTGACCCCCAAAAAAAAAAGATAGCAGAGTTTGGTTAGTTAAGGATGGAATTTTTTTGCAGAAAACATGCATTGAAGGCATGGGAAGAATCAACATTAATTTATTTTTTATTGTTTATTGTTATATATATTAAAATAATTCTATAAGAATGGTAAATTTTGTTCAATGAGAAATTTGTCAAAATTCTATGAATATGGTATCTACAAAACTTACTACACTATTGTGATATATGTCCCTTATTTAAATTGGATCCATGCTACTATCTATGACGATTTAGTCCAAAGTACATTATTTAGATTAATATATAAATTAAATTAGCTAATTTACTTTCAAACATAAATTACATGTAGTTCTCCAAAGACTAGCTGTAAAAATATAACAAAAGAAAATTTTAAGTTTTTTATAAAAGACCGTTAATATCTAAATTATTAGGAGTAAAAATATAATAGAAATTACACATTAATATATTTTTTTCAATATAAAATTTATAATTTTTAATATAAATCATGCACGGGCCATCATACTATAAATATGTTTTTACTAATATTTTTTTTTTGTTTTTCGACTGGTCTCCTCCACCAAAGGCATTTCTGTTCGAGGCGTTATTAGACACTAAATGTGAGCACTTCTTTTAGCTAATAGTTGATGTAATATAAATGAATCATTTGATGTAATATAGATGATTGAATAAGACTTTTATATAAATTGTATTTAAATTTTCTTTAAATTTTCTTCTTATTTCCTACTAGAGTTTTTACTTTTCCAATTTATGAAATGAATCACAACCATTAGTCAATATTTATATTAGTGAGTATTTATATTTCATAAAAATGGAAACTATATAAGAAAATTTATTGATATATAGATCACAAGATGTAAATATATTTTACACAGAGATGGAGTATTTAAATGAAAACGTATTCAGATATAAAGATAAATACTTATATCACATGTGCTATAAATATTTACATCAAACACATCAATATAATAAAAATAATTATAAATAAAAATATGATAAAGTGGGATAAATATACCACAGAAAGATAAACATTTTAGACGAAAGCATATCATCATCTACACGAATACCTAATATTATTTAAATTACAGAGTAAAAATATATAATAAGAAGATTGCATATTTTAAATGAAAGAACATTAATATAAACATTATTATACACGAGCATTTTAATAGAAATAATCTTCTATTAATATATATTTTAATAGATTAAATTTACATTGGAAAATATTAAGTGAATATTTATATACCATTAAAATAGAAACCATATAAGAAAACTTATTAATTTATGGATCACAAGAGGTAAATATATCTTACATAATATGAAAAATTTACTTGAAAACATATATATTGAGATTAAGATGTAAATATTTACATCATATGGAAATAAAAAATTTACAAGAAGACAAATTACTGTATAGGACATAAAAGTATATACAATTGAGAACTAACCTCAAAGGAACAAGATACATGTGACAACACCAAAAGAAGTTCTAATATGAATAAGTAACAAGTGGCAGACTATATTTAATTCCCTCAAAAAAAGATGATAAGAATTAGGTTATTTACACCTATATATATGATCTTATATGCCAATATTTGTCTTTTATTTCTTATGGCATGCAATTATTTAGCAAACCATTATTTAACTTCCTTTTTACATGATATGATAATATCAAATATTGTTACATTCCAATAATATATACTTCATATACATTTGTTATTTATACATTAAAATGAATTTAAATATATATTCGAAATATATATATATATATATATATATATATATATATATATTGTTTTTAATGAATGTATAATATAGCATTAACCCATAAATTACACATTTCTATTCTTTTATTTTCATCAATTTAATAAAGTATTTTTTATCTAATTCAATTCATTTGTATCACCATCAGATTGTTTGTGTTGTATGCAAATCAGTTAATATTAATTTGTTTACGTATTATATTAGGTTCCTTATAACATTACTAAGATTTAATAATTATTACCATAATTATTTATTATATTTCATTGTTGAAACAAAATATTTTATGAAGACCATTTATAAAAATGTTCTCGTGCATGGCACGGGTTACATACTAGTATTTTATACATAAATTAAGAATATAAATAACAATATCCAAATATTGTGATAATCCAAAATTATATTAAATGGGGAAAAATAATTAATAATAAATATTGAATAATATCAACTTTTTATTAAATAATTTATGTCATTCTTTGTGTTATTTTACATTTATTATTTTTATCCTTTTTCTTTTTTTTATAAATAAAAATTTAAGGTGAGAGAATGACGACCTAGTCCAAGACAGAGAAAACTTTCGGACTCAGTGAGCACTTACGAAGAGAATTATATTTACCTCACCCTAAGAGAACTAGTGGGGACTTGAACCCTCAACATGTCAGACTTCTCATGTTCCATTAGGTCAACCCCTTGGGGTCTTTTTTTTTCCTTTTCTTTTAAATTTTAAAATTATAGTGGCAAATATTTCATGTAATACATAGTCAAATACTTGAATATGAAAAGTCAATATTGTATATACTAATTAATTATTAACAAAAAGGCATGAGTAGTGAGGAGGGGCTAGAGCCCCTAGGTGCCCCTTCTCGGATCCGTCTCTGAATAGTGATACACATAGGATATATTTCGTGTGTGTTTGGTTTTACAACAGTGAAAATTGATTTTGATTAAAAATGAGTTAAAAGTAAAATTTATGCAAGAATACATTCACGTAAAAATGAATTGAACAGTAAATTTATTATATTATATAAAATAGAGTTTTGTCACGTAGACCCATGCCACGTGGTAGCTCCACATTCATTCTTTTCTCTCCAAAATGCAAAAATATTTTTTTATTTTTAAATTCATAATATTTCAATAATCTCTATTATATACAAATACAAATACAAATATAAATGGAAACAATACAAATGGTATCATGATATAAAAAATTCAGAGTCACGTCAATTAAAAAAGCTTGCATGGCATATCTGAGTCACAAATAAAAGAAAATTAAATAATTAAAAAAGAAATAAATATCATTCGCAATTAATAAACACATTTAATAACTGGCCTAAATATAGTAATGACTTATAAAATGGAATTACAACAATGCAGAAATAAATACGATGTACAAACAATAATTGTGACAATAATAGAAAATTAAATAATAATATTCGGCCTAAATACATGTGTATTGTTATTCTAATTCTTCAGTTTCTAAGAGAGAGATTTTTTATACTAATTATATATGTTGTTTGTTGCATCAGCTGTATTTGGAATGAGACATGGCTGGCAGGTTTCTTTTATAAGCCATGCAATTATGAACTTTTTGTGAAGCAATCGCTCAATATGGAGATGGATATTGTTATGGCAAGGATATGGCAAATTGTTTTATTGCACAAATTCTTATTTTATTAGTTTTTTAATATTATTATGGTTTTGTGCTTAATTTGGATGATAACACAATGCTTTGCTTATTGTAACAACAGGATGCTGGTATGGACTGGAATCATCGTCTTGATACAGATGAATTAATACACCAGGCTGGTGCTCGAGAGTATTCTTTAAGACAGTTGCTTCTTGATGTTCCGGGAAATGTTGATATGGTCAGCTTTCCTAACTATGTGAGTAGGATCTGCAAATTCTTTTTGATTGGATGATATTCATTTATAACTCGTGAAACTGGAAGAGAAATGAATATATTGTTAGCTTCAGTTTTGTAACTAATGCTATCAGTCTTGGCTTTTAAGGAGAGAAGTGCTGAGCGAGATGATATCAAAGAACCTTTTAGTGAGGTAAGTCCTGAAAGCTATACACCGTCCTTTCCAAAAGTGTGAAACTTATTAAGTTACAGAGAACCCAAAATAAACAATTTGTCATTCATATAATTATACCAGGCTCATTAATTATATACACGTAAATATCTTTAAAATGGTTTTTTTTTATCTATAATTTGATTTTAGGTTTTACTGTTTTTTTTTGTTAAAGCTTAAGTTTGTAGAATTACGAAAGGAGTTATGACATTTGGAATTCTTCTTTTAGTTTCTTGACTATAAAGTTTAAAATCTCTATTATCTATACGGTTATAATAATATTAAAGGAAAGTCAACACAAAATTAAATAATAATATTTGGTCATAAAAAAATAAAACGGTTTCCTAATATTATTCCTATTACCCTTCATCATATTATTTATTGTCTGATTCAAGTTGATCACATTTATGTCAATATTCCTATACTGAACAAATAAAATAGGAAACACGTTTTTTTCCATAAATATATGAATCAGTCATATCTCTAAATTGAAAAACGCTTTTAATATTGATAAACCAATATGGTATTTTGTTATCTTAATTGTTAATCGTAATGGAATCTTCCATTACCCTATAATGTAATCATAATTATTTTAATTACATATAAGAAAGCAATGCATTTATGTTAAATTAAAGCTAAAAAGGAAGTCATTCAAATACATGGCAACAAAAATATTTTTTTAAGCATAACCGATTCAATTGGACTAAATTTAAGAATTTTTTTAATTGTGATTGCATGTAATAAATTTTGAGTACAAATTATTTAACACCTTCCAAATTCTTTTCCAATTAGTACAACTAAAAAAATCGAAGACAATCGATTAAAAATCGGTACATCTTCAATCACACTATTCTCTGAAAAATAATTGCCATTAATTATTAATAAATTAATTATTTCCTATTTCAATTCAAATCATCATAAATTGACTAGGCCTTTAGGGCAATAAATGTTAAGCAATTAAATATTTCCTATTTCAATCCAAGTCAATATAAATTGCTTATTTCCGTTAAAAAATATATATATATAATATAAATTGCATACAATTTCAATTACACCTTCTACTTAGGACATACATTGTTTCCTTTCCCTCTATTACAATTTGTTTTTCCTCTCTCACAAGAAGGTTCTTCCTTCTCTCTTCCACTTTCTTGCACAATATTATATGATCTTTAAACCAGGATGTTGATTTGATTATGCTCACCTTAGCTACACATGAGGTTCACTTCTTAGTATTGAGAGAGGTTAGTTTCCAATTTATAATTGTCCTAATGATTTTATTAGTTGATTGACCTCATTGGATAGTATCAAATGATTAATTCACTGATGGACTGATAATTACTTTACCTGGGCAATAAAAAAGTGATTTTTTTGCGTGGCTAAGTTGGAGTGGATTCCTACTGTTGATAGCCCAAATAAAAAGAAAAATTATTAGGTTGGAGGATTGGAATCTAGCATGCTGATTTGAATCTTCATTTTTCTTTTTAATTCATTTTTAATTCTAAACTAATTCATTGTGTTCACAGTTTCTTAATCTGGGTACTGCATTAATATTTGCAATATGAATCGGAGATTCGTAACCCTCCTTTTAAGAGTGACTTCGAACAAGTTTAACAAGAATGTGATTCAACACAAGTATAGACATGCACTAGAAGGAGATTAGCTCAGTAATGATGGTAGATGGAACATAGATTCTAGAAAAGGTAACGAAGAGGTGTGGAGAGATCATTGAAGAAGAAAACATACAATTCATGTGGAAGAAAAATGATGTTTTTCTTAGCTTACTGAACATGCTTTTCTTCATGTAGAAGATCTTTTTTATGGCCAAAACAAGCAAGCCCAAATATGACAGCAAGCTTTAGGGAATGAATGATTTAGAATATACAGTTATCAGAATTTGCTAGAGTGAATCCCAAGATGCTATTTAACAAAACACCATTTGGTGACTCTATAAATATATTGGCTTATTGAGGAAATAACAACAAGAAGAATATGAAAAAAAGTTTAGAAAGTTAGTTTTCTCTTTAACATTTTCATTTTATTTCTTTTGTTAACGTATGTAGTTTTTCAAGATCATTACATTGGTGCTTTCATTGCCATGGCCTCACCTCCCCATCTTTCTGCTAACATTCAATCCCTTCTCCATCAAATTTTAAAGAGCCAACAGACCTTCCAGCACATACTCTCGGTTTTTGCTGCTGAAGTTTCCGACCTCACTCACACTGCCACCGCCTTTCCACAGATTTCTCAGATTTCCCACCACCAACAACCGATCCCCAATACGTTTCCATGGCTCTCTCGGATTTCTTCCTTCAACCAACAACCACCAATTTCCAAACCCACAGACCTGACACATCACAACCCCTACCATCAGCCAATTTCTCACCTAGAGTTCCCATCGCTCATTACTCACCCACCAGATCTCTTTCTCGACAATGCCTCTAATTCTACTCCACTGCTCTTCAAACCAACAGAGAAAGGTGAAGAAAAAATAGCAAAATCACATGAACTCATAGCTGATGACAACAATTTTCCCATCGCAGATCCAATCGTTGAGGAACAGAAGGCCATTTTCCCTGAGGTCCTCATGAACCAGGATTCGCTGAGTCTGGTGTGGTTGTCCCTTCGGGCTTCAAAAAGCAGAACGACACCGTCCTTGCACAACCGTCATTCGATGCCGTCAGGATCTCTGGTTCGAAGCTCTGTTTTAATTTCTTCTTCCTTGTACTAGATCTGACCCGTTCTTCATGTTTGGAGCTCGAGACGTTTGTTTGGGAAACCACCGTGCCATCGTTGGCAAAGACGACTATGAAAACCATATCCACAACGCCGCCAGAACACTGCATTTTGGTGTTTGATCCTGGCGAATCTAATGTCTTGAACGCGAAGAAGAAGCTTAAGCGCGTCGTCACCATTTTTGTCTTCGAAACAGGGAAGACGGTGGTGAACACCATCTCAACAACACCTCCAGACTGCTCCACTTTTGTTTTTGATCCCAGTGGTAACTCGACGACCACCGTGTGCCACTGCAAGCAGTTTCTTTCAACACCACTGCTGCGAGCTACTCTGTGCATTCGAGTTCAGACTTGGGGACACAAGTTGTGTTTCACGCTTTGATTGGCATAGAAACGTGGTTAGGGTTTGAATTTGGCATTCGACCTCTGTTGCAACTAGCATCATTTCACATTAGGTTTCCTTTCTTATTGGGCCCAGCCCGTTTCAAGGAATGGAGTTGCATGGGTCTGTCATTTCCAAATCAATCCCACGTTAGATTTTTCACTCTTTTCTATTTTGCTCATTACGTTGCGGCATTCCCTTTTGGATTTGGACTACTAAATTGTTATGGATCATTTTTCTTCTCTGGAGTAAATTTTGGAGCTGCAGCATATTATTCCTTTCAAATGTTGTTTTGGGATGCAACATATGGTTTTGGAATTTTGGACTTCCATACACCTTGAGGACAAGGTGTTTCTGCAAGACCAGTGGAATGTTATAGCCCAAACAAGCAAGCCTAAATATGACAACAAGCTTTAGGGAATGAATGATCTAGAATATGCTGAGTTATTGTAATTCTGTTAGGAGGAATCTAAGCATGTGCTGAGCAAAGCACCATTTGGTGACTCTATAAATATATTGGCTTATTGAGGAAATAACAATAAGAAGAATATGAAAGAAAGTTTAGAAAGTTAGTTTTCTCTTTAGCATTTTTATTTTGTTTTTTTAGTTAGCGACTGCAGTTTTTCAAGATCATTACAATCTTCCCTTCACTATCTCTCGGTTTTTGAAATTCGATTGCTTTAGAGTTGATATATTGACCGCCATCTTATATGTGTATTAGGCTGTGAGCTGTTCTAAAATTATTAAAGATTCCATGTTGGAGACCGCTTCAAAGACGTTTAACCCAAATTTACATTCTCGTAGTTATGCTGAAATTGGACCACGAGGATCTATGGATGAGCATACCAAAAAGTGGGGGTAGGGGGATCAACAGAGGATCTCATTTTGTCAACTAAATCATGGTGAATCTCTCCTTAAAAAGTGTCATTTTGTCATTTTTTAAAATTGTGAATCATTATTTTCAAAACTGGATCTGTTTATGAAAAGTATAAAGGGTGTTGTGAAAAACCAAGGTTCATTCCCTTCTGTCACTTTATATGAGGGTACATGTGGAGAATATTATTTGTTGCTGCAACTTTTTGGTTCCCAGTAAATAGAAAAGCTAATCGATGAGATGGCTGTTAATTGACAAAGCTAAAGGTATTACACAACAAATCAAAGCTTCAGCAGTCACATATTTGCCAGAAATAGATGCCAGCTGCTTCCATGATCCATTCATTCTCAGATGTCTGCAGACTCATTGATCTCCCGCAAATCAGCAAAACATGATTGTAAGCAAGATACCAAAAGTGAAAACTGGGAAAAAGTTTGATCAATCAAGAGGAAGTTCATGTGTCTAGCAATAGCTGAATGTGATGCAGTGATATGTTAGTTTTATTACCAGTTAATAGAGTATAAATATATAATACAGCTTTATTTCAAAATCGATTAGTGATAAATAATTTCTAATTGGGACCTACCTTTGTGGTATTCACTACTTAAGTGATGTAAACATGATCTTAATCACAACGAGCTAATTCTATGACTGTCCATTCCAAAGCTTTTTCTCTAAAGGAAATGAATTAAACACAAATAACGTAGTATTGTCTGCGATGTATAATCCATGTTGATTTTCCTATTTATATTTTTCAAAGAAATTGTTTTGTTTTTAAATAAAGGTACATACACTCTGTAAAATTTAACAGGTAGAATTTTTTTTAATGCGTGCTCATTTTTTTTTTCGTGCGAGACATACTCCCTTGATGCAGTTTCAGCAATCAATGCTAGAGACCATCGGCTTTTTCATCCCTATGTAGCTATTATTAACCAAATAGTGCAAGTGCTAAAAAAGGAGCACTTTATTACCATTTCCCATGTTTTTTGAGTCCTTGTTTTTTAAGGTGAGAGAAATTATAAAGGGAGAGAGTAAAAATAAACCATGATGGGTTGCGGGCAGATAAGAGAATGAAAAAAGATAATAATAGAGCGCCTTATTTCTGTTTTCCTCTCAGATGTGACTTTGAAAGTATCAAACTACACTGAATTCGCTAGCAGTAAAAAAAAAGGAATTCAATGTTTGCGATTAGAAATCCACATCTAAAAAGCCTAAAGTTGGTCTACTTAATTAATATCTAAACTCATTTTTAATTTACATAAATATTAAAATTTGTAATCTATGATCATAGCTTTGGCCCATGGAATAGAAATTGATTTTTTATACTTTCTGATGTAATTTTTTATCTTAAAACATATAAAGTATTTTATACTTATAAAATTATGAAATGTTGACTTGAGAAATTTGAAGCTGACGTGGTACCCCTAATTGTTTTTTATTGGCTCCACCACTGATGCTACCCATTATTTATTTATTATTATTTAATATAAAAATACACTCCATGCATTTTGCTACTATTATTAACCTAATATTTGGTTAAAAAACATACAAAATATAAATTATATAAATTATTTTATGATCATTTTCAAAAACATATATATACCAGTGCATGGCTCCAAAGAAGACTCACGTATTGATTTGCTAAACATGCAATGTTTATTTATATATTTACAATAATAAATTATAAATTGATATGTGTGTGTATATAAATAAATATATATATATGTATTATAATTACAATGTTTGTATTTTATATGTATACTATTCTAAATTCTAATAGCCACACACGTTTTGGCCAATCTCTTCAAAACCAAACCAACTCTATTGGGAATGGATTATCTCCGGTTACTGAAGAGTCCAGTTTAATCTTTGCTACAAAAAATAAAGAGGGGTAGGAGTTTTAAAAATAAAAAATGGGAGAGATATTCATTTAAGGGTGGAGATTGTGCAACATGAAAAAACATGAGAGAAATGGACATGAGAGAATTCGTTCCCAACTCTATTTGATTATAGTCAAAATACCAATTGTCCAATGTTGAAGTTGTTTGATTTTAAATTAAATAAAATAAGATATGTTTATTTCTTAGAAAATATATATTGATATATTGATTTAATTTTTTAGTTAATTAATTATATCCAATTTACTATAAACCTCCATCCATTAAGTAACAAAACTAGATCTATAACCAAAAAATAAGTGGATCTTATATTTTATTTCACAATATTTTATTTTAAATAAATAAATAATTTGTCTATTTAACACTTTCTAAAATAGATACATTTTGCTTATATTTTTTTTAGTGCTAAAATTTTTTACCTGATATATATTATAACATAATATCAAATATTGTTACTTTCCAATAATATATACTTCATATATATTTGTTATTTATACATTAAATATGTATTTAAATATATATTCCAAATACATTAATATAAATATATATATATATATATATATATTCAAATTATAAGAAAATTTTATTCTATTAACCCATAAATTACATATTGCTATTCTTTTATTTTCATCAATTTAATAAAGTATTTTTTTATCTAATTCAGTTCTATGCACCATCAGATTATTTGTGTCGGATGCAACTCAATTAATTTAAGTTTGTTTACGTATCGTACGTTATGTTCCTATTTATAAAAATGTTCCTGTGCATGGCACAAGTTACATACTAGTTAAGACATATATCAATCAATTAATGCTCATATCTTGACTTTAACCATTCAATTAAATTTGAATTAAATCAAGTTCAAATTCAAAATGTAATAAATTAAAGTATATCAATCAATTAATTCTCATATCTGGACATTTGTCATTCAATCAAAATACTATCTAAGTCATGTGACAACATAATAGTCATTAATTTTTTTGCCTAAATCAATTTTATTTTCTTTTGTTTTTTAGTTATTGTTTTAATTATAACAATCATTATTACACCATGTTAAACAATAATTTCTCAATGTAAATCATTAATATATTCTCTTAAATGGTTTATCTATTTTTATTTATTAATTATATCAATTATCAGAAATTATTCATCATTTTTTTTGACAAATACTATTCATCATTATTTTACCATACAAATTTGGTTACTTTTAATTTTATAACTTTTAATGAATGATTAATTTTACTATGCATATTATAATATTTAATTTAAAAATCATAACTATATATAAGGTTAAATTTAATTTTTATCTTTTTCCATAATTTGTATTTTTTATCTCTTACACATTATTAAAATTTAAAAATTTTCAGCATTGCATCATTCACATCATTGTTTATGTTTAATTATGATAAATGCTAAAGAAATATGTATTTTTATTTTTCCTTCTTAGAGCTCCGATATTATACACGAGAAAAATCAGAGTTTATTCTAGGATTAATTTGTTGTCCAGTATAGATAATTGATTATCTCTTTTTCATTTAACTTATTTTGAATTTATCTTACAATAATTTAGATAAATAATTCAATTGTGTGTTGTATATTTTGTTTTAAACTCATAGTTGAAAAACCATCTCTAATCATAAATAAAAATAGAACCGATATTTTCTATTTTATTTTCTATATTTCAAAAAAAAATTGAAGTATATATATATATAGACACACATATATTCTCTACTTCATAATGAATTATCTGTATAAAAGTTTTTCAATAATTTAAATCTCTTAATAATTTAAAAAGAAAACTTCAAATTTATTTTTACACGTTGGATATATTTACAACTCATACAGTTAACTCGTGCGAGCATGGGTAAATACACTGGTTTGATACTAAAAATCACTGTCGGATGTATGTTATTTGGTCATGTACTGAAGTCGGGTCATATAATTAGCCGGTGATTCTTACCCACGTGTATGGAAAATATGGAGAAGCAGATATACCTTGAAAAAGAAGGGCACAAAAAGTAAGAAAATTTGAGAAAGAAGATTTGCAATTTCACTGGCTTTATAAAAAGTGGCGGAAGAAAAGGAAAGAATGGGCCAACAAATGTTGATAAACTTTTAAAGACGAAACTTTCCATGGGATTAGAAAACAGCTGGCCACATAACCACGTGATTGTCGACCCCAGTAATCGGTGACATTCCGGTGTGTTTCTGGCTCTCTGCTTCCACTTGAAGAACACCTACATTAGCTAGAAGCTACGTGAGATAATAAGTTTTTTTTTTTTTGACGAAATGTGAGATAATAAATTTGTTTTTTTGAGGAAACGTGAGATAATAAGTTGTGTACCAAAAAAAACGTGAGATAATAAGTTGATCATGCTAAATGCCAAATCCAATACATAATTTTCATTTTCTTCATGAGATTTTAATCCAAGGAATCTATTCTATTATACTACCTCCAGTCCTATATATAAGAGATAAATGTACTTTCTAGGTTCATTGAATAACTGATATATCTGGTCTATGAACCTAAAAAGTGCATTTGTCTCTTATATATGAGACCGGAGGTAGTATATTATAAAAGAAGGATTTTAAATTTCAAATATAGAGAGTCAATTTTTTTTTAATAAATGATAATTTATTTCAAATTTTTAATTTTAAAAATCTAATTTTGAAATCTATTATCTATTATGTTATATAAATTTTAAAATATTAATTTTTAAAATATCTATCTGTTTCTATTCTATCTATTTATTATCTACATAAAAAAAAGTTTTGTTTTCCCAGATAAATCATTTCTACATTTTAAATTTTAAAATTTCAGGTATTATTTATTTTATCTACTATGTATAATATTTTTAATACCACATGTCACCACCTAAATCATTCACAATAATTTTAAATAAATATATTTTGATTTTTAGATATATTTTAAATTAAATTAAATTTAAATTATAGACCATTATCCAAAATATAAATATCAAGTAAAAGAAATTTAAAATTTAATTTCGATTTTTATTCAATACTATTTATTTCAAATTTCAAATCTAGAAATAAGAAATTAAAATTTCAATTAAACCTCACTTATTTCAAATTTTTAAATTTTTAAAATCTAATTTTGAAATCAATTATATGATATAAATTTTAAAATTTTAATTTTCAGAATATAATTAATATAAATTCGAGATTACTATCCAAAATATAATCATCATTTAACAAAGACTTCAAATTTAATTTCAAAATTTTATGCTATATAATTTGTATATTTTATTTCAAGTTTTCTTTTTTTTTTGGGTACAAATTTCAAGTTTCAAATCTAGAAAACTTCATCTTATGAATTAAATCTAGAAAATTTTATTTAGACTTTTAGCTAATTATAATTTATTTCAAATATCAAAATTTTTAAAAATTAATTAGAAACTATATTTTATTATATATTATATTTAAAATATAATGTTATTAATTATAATATATTTCACATTTCAAATATAGAAAACTTAATTTACAGTTATAATTTAAGATAGTTTATTTCAAATTTTGAATTTTAAAAAATTAATTTCAAAATCTGTTATATTATTATATATTATGTTTATATAGTTTTGTTTTCCTGCCTAAACCATTTCTACACTTTAAATTTTAAGATCTCAGATATTGTTTATTTTTACGACTATATGTGATTTTTTTCTTGCCACGTTTAACTACCTAAATCATTCACAATAATTTTAATGAAAAAAATTTGATTTTTAGATATATTTCAAATTATAATTAATTTAAATTATAGATTATTATTCAAAGCAAAATGCATAATAGTACGAAAAAAAGTTTTTCATATACACACGAAAACGGTTTTCTGAAAATTCTTATTCAATCACTTATCAAATTTCAACCCATTCTTTATGGGAGTTATTATCCACTTTGAGCTCTTGGCTCTGCTCCACGGTCTACAACTGGATAGAGAAAGTGGCTTTCCCAACGTGGATTGTAGATTAGATGCCCTTTGGAGTGATCTTGTAGCACGCAACTGCCGGTGTTCATGTCCAGAGCCTTCATCCCTGGCACGGTAATTACCGGATCCGTGAGGAACGTTGCCGGAAAAGCTTCCAACGTAGAAATCGTCGTTCGGGATAATCCTCTCCACCACGGATCCGCCGTCGGAAACCACTGTGAGGCTTGTCGGCATCACTCTTCGGTTTCCGCCTTGTGACCGGCTTCTCCCGGCGATTACCACCGGCGGCGTCGGCCTGTCTTCCTTTTCCGGCTCCGGCATTTCTTCTTCGTGGTTGAGGCACCGTCGTCGAGGTTGCTCAGTGAGAAACTCGCCTGCACATTACTTTACTCCGCTGTGATTTGCGTCTGTAGAAGCTTTCAGAGGACGTTGACGAGTTCGGTGATGACCTTGATGCGGTTATAGATGTTCGTGCTCAGATAACTCCCTCTTGCGCCCAGGAGCTGATTCCGTGTGCGAATTTTCTGAATTCCACCAACCCACCTAGTTCTTGCTGCGACCCACTCAAAAAAACCGTTGAAAACGAACTCACCTGTCTCTGCAACCTCTTCAATTCTCCTGGTTTGCTTCAGAGTTTTAATATCAGTATCAATTAGGCTCTCCAACTCAGTCGCCGCTGTGGTGTCACCAGCGATCTCAGCGCCTGCAATCGCGCTGGGTCAGCTCCACCTCCGTCTACCGGGGCTCCTCCGGGTAAGAAGCTTCTCCGCATTTTCCCTTCATTAACTTCATTTCCGCAGGATGTTTGTCTACATTAGAAAACCATGAGAGAGAGTGTGTGGAGAGAGAATAGAGGGGAGAGAGGGTTGGAGGGATGTGAGGAGGCGTTGGGGAGAGAGGGAGTGGGAGCTTGGACGGTCGTTAGGAGGAAGAAACAGTTTGCGAGGAAGGGGAAAACTGATGTGGCGAAGAGTTCCGGTCACGTAGAGAAGCATGGGCACGTTGAGAAGCATGGGGAGGTATCATATTTCTTCACCAATATACCCGATAACTTCTTGGCAAAAGATATGTATAAGGTCTTTGAGAAATGGGGGAGTGTGGTGGAAGTCATTATCCCTGCCAAAAGAGACAAGTTGGGAAAAAGGTTCGGTTTCGCTAGATTCGTGGACGTTGGGGACGTTGAGCTCTTTGCTGTCAAACTAGATAACATCATCATTGGCAACACAAAAATTTTTGTCAATCCTCCAAGATTTGACCGTGGTTTCAAGGGCACCAAAGTTTCACCGCGTACTGGTCCACCAATAAAACAGTGTAATGTTGTTCCAAAGAAATATCACCAGAATCTGCGCAGACAAGACCTTTCGTATGCTGAGGCTGTTAATATTAATAGATATGGCGGCAAGCCACTGCATCGGAAGCAGGCGGCTCAACATTTTAAGAGAAAGGAAAATAAAGCCAACTTGGTGTTTCAGATTGATGATGAAACGGTGAAATCTCTAGGAAATGCCTACATTGGGGAGGTTAGCATTCCTGGGACGGCTTATTGTATCCCGAATGAATTCATCAAACATGGTTATTTTTCGATTAAGGTGACCCCAATGGGTGCAAACCTTGTGCTGCTGGAATCTAACGATGTTGGCGATATCTCGTCCTTGGTAACTGATGGTAGGGATTGGCTTCTTAAATGGTTTGATTCAGTTCGGCCATGGCACCCGAGGGAGATAGATAATGAGAGGCTGACATGGGTCAGATGTTATGGTATACCCGCTCATGCCTGGTCTGATGAGTTTTTTAAATTTCTCGTGTTGCCATTTGGTACTTATGTGGATGTGGATGACAACACTAGAAATAGAAAAAATATGGATGTGGCTAGGATACTCTACAGGACTACAGTTCACGACATTATCAACAAGACTGTCCCGGTACAAATAAATGATCTGGTTTTTTCCATTAAAATTGTAGAGGATTGGTATGGCCCTCTACAATGGATTTCAATCGAAGCCCGGGCGTCGTCGGAGAGTGTTTTAGATGATGATTCCGGTGAGAGTGACTTCAGCTTTCCAAGCACTGGAATCGGAGGTGACTTTTCAGATGAGGACGATAACAATTATGATGCCATCAATGCTACAATGATTGGTGGGGCGGATTCTTTGGGGAAGGATGAAGCTATTGAAAATCACATTGGGAAGGTTTGTGAAGCTGGGCCGCAAAGCTCAATTGGTGGAAAGATTGGAGGAAATGCTAATAACGTATTAATACTGGAATCAAAAGGGCACAATGATATGGGTGTGGCCAATAATGTTTCGATGACTCTGTTGGACCAAGTGAGGAACTCACCTAATGGGCCTAATATCGTGATGCCTTCTGTGAATCATATTGGGCCTGTAGAAGCTCATAATTATCCTCCTTCTCCTGTTGTTGATTTGTTGGGCCCAAATAGCGCGGCCCAGATCATTGCCACCGTCCCTCGTAATTCAGGATCCAATGAGGCCGCAAGTTGCGATTCATCAAGAACGGTCAGCGCCTGTCTTGTTACCGCACGCACCGCGCACAGAAAACGCAGGATGCTTAGTAAGGCGCCCTCTAATTCTGCAACCTTGAGCGACTGTGCTGGTCCTTCTCTTTCCGTGGAGAGAGCTAGCTCAATGGATCATGTTGCATCATCTAGTAATGGTGGATGGCGCTGCTTTTCAGCAACTGCAGAGGAGAAATTATGGTTACAGGATTGTGCTTTAGGGATTTCGGGGGAGGAGGAAGATGAAGTGTATATTGCCGCAATTAAAACAATGGAGGACAATGAAAGGGGTGCCAAGGCGCAGAGGGAGTCCCGTAGAAGGTCCACATGAAGATTGTTTCACTCAATGTCAGAGGGATTGGTGACCGTTCCAAGAGAAGCAGAGTTCGGTCACTGGTGAATTCAGGTACTTTCGATTTATGTTGTCTTCAGGAAACAAAATGTTCAATTATGGAGGATAGATGTGTTTTTAGTTTATGGGGTGGTGATGATGTAGAATGGGTTGTGAAGAATTCTGTTGGACAATCCGGGGGTCTGTTAATGATGTGGAGACGAGGGTTTTTCAATGTTAATGCACAGTTTGAGGGTGTTGGGTATGTGGGAATTTCGGTTGATTATGGGAGTCTTGGGAAACCTTTGTATCTGATTAACATCTATTCGTAGTGTTCTATGGAAGGCAAAAGCCTCTTGTGGAATGATCTGGTAAACCGAAAGGGTACTCTTCCACCGGGGGAGTGGTGTTTAGTGGGTGATTTTAATGCTGTTTTGTGTTCTAATCAGCGTATGGGGAGAAATAATACTGACAATTCTCATGAACTGATGGAGTTTAGACAATTTATTGATGATATGCAGTTGTCTGATGTTCCTATACTTGGTAAGAAATTCACGTGGTTCAGTGCTGATGGTTCTGCTATGAGTAGATTGGACAGATTTCTGTTATCCGAAGATGTAATAAAAGAATGGAAGGTGGTGGCACAGTGGGTGGGTAGTAGAGATATATCCGATCACTGTCCGATTTGGCTTAAACGGGATGAGCAAGATTGGGGTCCTAAGCCGTTCCGTTTCAATAATTGTTGGATCGAGCATAAGGACTTTTTGGTTTTTGCTAAGGACTGTTGGCAGAGTTTTCAAGTTGATGGTTGGAAGGGGCATGTGCTAAAAGAAAAACTTAAATTGTTGAAGCAACATCTAAGAGTGTGGAATAAAGAGGTGTTTGGTATTCTGGATTTAAATATAGACAACACTGTGGCTGAACTGAATGTGTTAGAGAATGTGATGGCCGAAGGGGGTGTGGTGGATTTGGTATCTAGGAGAATTCTTTCTGGGCAATTTTGGCAACAACTCCGCTTTAGAGAAAGCCTTTTACTACAAAAGTCGAGAGCACGATGGATTTTACATGGTGATGCAAACACTCGGTATTTTCATGCGTGTATTAGAGGGAGAAGAAGGAAAAATCAACTTGCAGCTTTAAAAGTGAATGAAAAGTGGTTAGAGTCGGTATCTGATATCAAGGAGGAGGTGAGGCGGCATTTTCAAAATCATTTTTCTAGTACCTGCAATTTCAGAAGGCCTAAACTTGATGGTATTTGTTTTGGAAAGATCAGTCAAGATGATAACACTTTTCTCTCGGCTTTGGTTTCGGCTGAGGAGTTGAAAGAGGTGGTGTGGGATTGTGATGGTAATAAGAGCCCGGGCCCAGATGGGTTTAACTTTACTTTTTTCAGAGTTTGTTGGGAGTTCTTAAAGGATGAATTGTTGGCTTTTATTCATGAGTTTCAAGCAAACGCTCAACTTCCAAAAGCTATTACTGCGGCCTTCTTGGCTTTAATACCTAAGACTGAGAACCCTCAATCTTTACATGAGTATAGGCCTATTTCTCTAATCAGCAGCTTGTATAAGATAATTGCAAAACTTTTAGCTGGCAGGTTGAAGAAGGTCCTCAGCAAAATTATTTCTCCTTGCCAAACGGCGTTTCTGGTTGGCCGGCAAATTCTGGATGGTGTTTTAACAGTGAATGAGGTGGTCGATTTGGCGAAAAGAAGAAAAGATAGTTGCTTGTTATTTAAAGTGGACTTTGAAAAAGCTTATGATTCAGTTGACTGGGACTATTTGGACTACATGATGGGGAGAATGGGGTTCGCTTTTAATTGGCGTAGGTGGATTCGTGCGTGTATCAGATCTAGCTCTATGTCGGTTTTGGTGAATGGAAGTCCCACAACTGACTTTATGGTTCAGAGGGGACTTCGCCAAGGTGATCCCTTGGCTCCTTTTCTGTTCCTTATTGCTGCTGAGGGGTTGACAGGCTTAGTTCAAAAGGCTTCGGCAGATGGATATCTTTGTCCATACAAAGTTTCTGACGATGTGTCGTTCCCATTGTTACAATATGCTGACGATACAATTTTCTTATGTGAGCCGTCATGGGACAACCTATGGTGCCTCAAGGCCGTACTGCGTGGGTTCGAATTAGTCTCTGGCTTACGGGTTAATTTCCATAAAAGTCACCTTTTTGGAATTCAGGTGGAAGATGCTTTCTGCGATCACCGCTTGCTTCCTCAATTGTGGCATTGGGAACATCCCATTCAAATTCTTGGGTTTGCCGGTTGGTGAAAATCCTAGGAGATGCGCAACTTGGAGACCTATTGTGGAGATTATGCAACGTCGGCTCTCAAAGTGGAGAAGATCTCAATTATCCTTCGGTGCAAGAGTTACTTTGATTAATTCCGTCCTAACAAGCTTAACGGTATACTACTTTTCCTTTTTCAAGGCGCCTAAGAAGATCATCAATACTCTAATTAGAATTCAGCGAAATTTTCTTTGGGGCGTTGATCAGGAAGCGGAAAATTTGTTGGGTCGAGTTGTGAGAATGTTTGCAAGCCAAAGCACTTGGGTGGACTGGGCATAAAACATCTGGAGGTATTTAACTCTAGCCTGCTAAGTAAATGGAAATGGAGATGTCTAAATGATCATAGCGCAATCTGGTATAAGCTTCTGTGTTATAAATACGGGCATTTAGAAGGTAAAATCATCGATGGTGGACCGGTAACTCGTTATAATTCTATTTGGTGGCGTGACATTGTTCTGTTAAAACCAGATTGGTTCAGAGAGAACATTTCTTTGCGTGTGGGTCAAGGTAAGGTGGTGCGATTTTGGGAAGACCATTGGGGTGGTGCAGGCGCTCTGCGAGACCGATTCCCAGTTTTATATCAACTCGCAGCAAACAAACATTTAGTCATTGATGATGCGGGCGAGTGGATTGAGGAGGTTTGGTGTTGGAAGTGGCATTGGAAAAGAAATTTAACTAGGAGGGAAGCTGACATGTTAGTAGAATTGAATGGTCACTTGGTAGAGTTTGTGCCTTCTAGAGATACACCAGATACATGGGTGTGGAAGGCGTGCAAAACGAACTGTTTTTGTTGCAAATCAGCATACCTTAGTTTGATGCAATTAGACACCGTGGAGATGACTACGAACCTGTCCTGTGCTCTTAATAGGTTTTGGCACACGTCAATCCCTTCTAAAGTGGGGGTTTTCGTGTGGAGACTCTTGCAACATCGTATTCCTACACGAGTGGCCTTAATTCATCGAGGTATCATACCTACTACCATTAATGAAACTTGTGTTCTGTTTTGTCAACATCCTGAAAATGTAGATCATTTATTTTTGATGTGTGACATGTCTTATAATGTTTGGTGTGCTATTTATGCTTGGATTGGTTTGTCGGGGGTTTGGAACAATAGTATAGTGGAGAATTTTCTGGCTTTTCACGTACCAATTAAGGGTAGAGCGGGACGGAAAGTTCGGTATATTATTTGGTGTGCGGTGGTTTGGGTTATATGGACTTCAAGGAATCAACGCTTATTTCAAGATTTTTCGGTGGATCTTTGTACTTTGGTTGCTAAAATTAAATTGTTCTCTTGGAGATGGTTCATTTCAAGAGAAGGTAGACATTCGGATTGGAAATACTCTAATTGGTGTTTGAATCCTATGGCTTGCTGTAATTCATTATAATTATTGGGTTGTGTTTTATGTCTGGGATCATATTATTGGAATCTGTTTTATGCATTAGGTGTGTGAAGGAGGATGCAGGTATGATTTTATTATTGGGTGAAGTTATGCTTTTTTCTGCAGGCTAATTTTGGTCTTGGTTGGATGGGTTCATTCAAAGTGGTTGAATTTTTTGGTCTTGGTCAAAATTGCTATTTGATGATGGAGGCACAGGGAGCACATTTTGCAATTGGTAGTGGATATGTCTTTTGTTTCAATCTGGGTTCATTATGGTCATGACAGGAGGATCTTGTATTTCTTGTTGGCTGTTTGTTGGATGGGTTTTATTGTCTGTGGTGGTTCTTTGGGTGGATTTTTTATATAGCGTTGCAGTTCTTGTGTTTTGGTAGTTTTTTCTTTTTGGTTGTATTCTACTGGTTGTAACCTTGTACTGTGATGGTTGTGTACTCTTTTTCCTCTCATAGTCTTTTTCCCATTGGGTTTTGGCTTTGGGAGGTTTTAACGAGGCACTTCCATCCTGTTGGAGTACTCCTTGTACTCCCCTAATAAAGTTTTCTTTGCTTATCAAAAAAAAACCCATTCTTTATGGTCAACTAGGCTATGACGGGTCCACATCATTCGCAAGTGTCTTCATATCATACCAAATAGCATTGTTGTTATTCAAAATATAAGTATCAATGAATAGATTTTTTTTTTTTGACTGAATCAATAAATAGAATTTTAAAAGTCGATTTCAAATTTTTTATTCAATATTATTTATTTCAAATTTCAAATATTAAATGTTGAATTTAGAATTTTAATCAAATATAATTTATTTCAAATTTTAAAAATATAATTTTGAAATCTATTATATTACATAAATTTTATCATAAAAATATAGTTAATATAAATTAAGGATTACTATTCAAAATATAATTGTCATTTAAGGATCACTATTAATAATTACTATTCAAAATATATTAGAAATTTAATTTTAAAATTTTATGCAATATAATTTATGTAATTTATTTAAAATATTCTTATTTTAAATGATTTTATATATAACCCGTGTATACATATCCCATGTGGGTTGCATAAATCCTACATACTACATCGTAAAAATATAAATAAAACATGTAATCTAAGAGAAAATATAAAAGAATGGCTATCTAAGAAAAAATATATCATGCAGGAATAAACATTTTACCTGAAGACATATTAATATCTCTATGAAAATATTATAAGGAAATTGGATATTTGGGTAAAAATATATTTCATAAGATGATATAATATTTTTCATGAAAGAGCATTCGCATCTGACCATAAAAAAAATTAACATCTTTTTCTTTGACAAAAAAAAATCACATCTAAACTACTATGGCTAAATATTTTAAAAGACATTACTAATTAATATGAATTTGTTTTGATAAAATTTGCATTTCTTTTACTATATCGTGCGTGGAGCACAAGCCATTATACTATTGATATATTGTTTAAGAACTTCTATATGAGTTGTATTTTAATTTTAATTCTTATTCTTATTTCCTATTAGAGATGGGCTTTTCCAATGAGTTGAATAAACGTAACTATTAGTGAATATTTCTTTTGGTGAATATTGATATCTCATAGAGTCATAGCGATTGAAACAATCTAAAAAAGTCATTAATATATAAATTAGAAGTGATAAATATATATTTAAAAAAATGAAATATTTTCATGAAAGCGTTAGGCGTATTAAGATTTAAATGTAGGTAGTACATCACATAATAATGAACATTTTAAGATAAATTACTTACATCATATATTTTCACATAGAAATGAATATTGTACACGAAATCACATTATATCCATATATAAAAACTGTGGCATCCCGATTTTCAAAACAGTATTAGAAAATAATTAGATCAGTAATTAAGCGATAAACAGAAGTTAGAAACTTTAATTAAGGAAAAATGGGTTTAAGAAAGGTCTAGAACGCCCTAGAAAGGCGTGGAACACTTGAGAATATTCTAGAACACTGCAAATAAGATATTTCTGGTTAGCCTCCATCGCGACGCGACGAGACCAGTGTAAGTTGGGTCGCGACGCGATATAAGTCGGTGGGTAAGTCGGTGGATCAGAGCGTGAGATTGCTGACACGTGTCCCTCATCACGACACGATGGACTTTGTGCCTGAAGACCATCATGACGCGATCGACCCAAATTGGCTATAGATACCACCACCCTTCACCCTCCATTCTCCTTACCTTCTTCCAAGGCATTCTTGGGAGCGCGTGGGGGAGATTCTGGAGGCACGACGGGACGCGGGGACGGGACACGGGCAGCGGCTGTCTTCTAAGCCAGGTAAGGGGGAAGATATCTTAATCACTAGAGAAAATAGGCAGTAGAGTAGTACTATTAGCATGTATAGGGGTCCTTAACCCTACTAGGAGTTGATAACAGCAGCACCTTAGGAGAGGGGCTGTGACCTGTGATAGCTGAGGACAGTTGTCAGAGGTCTGTCAACCATAAGAATGATATACTAAAATCTATGGATGGATGTTGATTGATGTGATGCTGATTTATATGAATACTTTATGATTGTGTGACTGTTGATGTGTTGATTGATAACATGTCAGTAGTAGGTCGCCTGAGTGACACTGGGGTTGATCCTTATATTGATTAAGGATGGTTGATAATCCGATTAACATGATGATATATATGTACTGGCTGTATATGATATATGTGGGTCCGATGTATGAGTCAAGGGTGCCGCACTCTAGTTAGAGATTTGCAAATCCCTAGATGGTAATAGTGAGTATTACCACCAAAAACTATGTGATAGTGGTGATAGCCGGGTCGATGTACCTGAGGTTGGTGTACTTGAGGTATCGATGGGATGGTAAAGAGATCAGTCGGTGGCCTTGAGGGGTATGTACTCGGCCAAGACCTTGAGGGGTATGTACTCAGTTTTTCTGGCGAGGCTCTCCATGTCCGTGGTACCAAAGGTACGGAGTGGTTTGGAGATAGTCGGTGACCTTGAAGGGTATGTACTCGGTCATCCGGACGAATCTCGAAGAATCCACGTCTGACGGGTGGACAATCTTGGCCATTCTCTGTATAGGAAATTTCGTCCTTGTGCAGAGGACGGTACCTTACTTTGGTAATTGGATATGGTAGTATAGGATGCCATAACCGATAATCAGATATGGTAGCGTATCAGGATATGTTATCGGGACAACCAACTTATTTGATTTAGTGCCCTGAGGCTGCTGATCTGTCTAGGGAGTAAGACGTTAATGGCCCACAGTATTCGGCGATAGTATGGGTCAATAGGGTTGGTAATGAGCCTGAAATCTCTGGGACAGTAGGGCTGGTAATTGAGCCTGAAACGTCCGGTGGTCTGGGTCTGTAGGGCTGGTAATTGAGCCTGAAAGACTGGTGACATGTGTCAATCTGTGGTATCAGAGTATGATGTGGCCTGTGACCGTGTGCTCAAAAGTCTGAGCGTGGTAACAGTCATGTTGATAGTTGTGATATCCATGGTGATGATTATTGTAGCTGTGCTGATATATGATTGTGTTGTGCATGATAACAGTCACTCTGCTATGCTGTTTTCCTGCTTGTTGGTTATTGATGAGTGTCTTACCCTTTTATTTTCTGTGTTTTCTATATTATACTATGATGAGTAGCAGATAAACTAGATGATCATGTACTTAGAACGTGAGAAGTAGGACCTAGCGGAGGTGACCGCTGTGGAGAAACTGACTAGGAGCAACGTTACATCACGGTCAGTGTGTCCTTTTGCGCACTCTGATGATAAGTCAAATGTGTATTTGCTTTGGAACATCTGTGTTAGTATTTAGGTGATGCCCTGTCTCGGCGGGGTGTTACATAAACTATTAATATTTAAATTATAAAGTACAAAATATGTCATAAGGAGATCAAATATTAGCATGAAAGAACATTCATAAATAAATTACTATTGATGAACATTATAATAAAAATTAAATATTAGTATGTATTTGTTTGACAATTTTAGTATTCATTTATTTATTTTAATATGTACCATGCGTGACATGGATTATCGTATTATAGATAAGTTTTGTTTGGAAATTATAAACAAGTTTTTTATAGAATTTTTAGGAGATATTTTCAATTTTAGTTCTTATTGTTATTTTCTATTAGAGTTTGACTTTGCCAATCAATAGAGTAAATTTTTAATATCAAATAATATTTATCTCATGACACACACATATATATTTTTCCTTTTTCTTTTGGAAATATTGTTTGTTATACCGTGCACAAAACATAAATTGACAACCCTAAATCTCACTCGTGTATTGCACGAGTCAAATACGCTAGTATTATCTAGATCAGGGCCAGCCCAAAGGGATTGCAACTAAAGTAACCGCTTTAGACCTCAAATTTTTTTAGGTCTCAATTTTTTTTAGGCCCCAAATTTATTTTTTTAATTTAACTAATAGTATTAATTTAATTAGTATTTATTTTTTAGGCCCATAATATTAATTTTACTCACTATTTTTGCTACTAAATAATTCAGCAACAAAATTAATCAATCATGTGAATGCATTTAATATTTATTTTGTATTGTTTAATAGTGCAAAAATTAATTAGACCTAAAAAGACTTATAATTTTTCTGTTGTTAGTTTTTAAAATGTCTCACTTTAAATTTCGGTTTAAGCCTATATATATATTGGCCAAGCCCTGATGTAGACTTAGCAGCATAAATGCATAATGGCAATGAGTACTATGATGTACAGATATGAGAGATAGAAGAATACAAGGAGCTAGCACCAGAAAAAAGAATACAAGGAGCTTATGCACAATTGCACACCATATGCGAATATTCCTCTGCCTTGACATTTAAAAATAATAATAATAATAATAATAATAATAATAATAATAATAATAAACCTCTGCTTCTCTGTATTATGTTTATATAGGCAATGAGAATGCAAACCAGTCCGAAGGAAAACTACATTTCATGATTCACCAATGTCTTGGATAGTTCATAAAAAAAAAGGAATTGTCAAGGGCACCCGCATTTTGCTGGGCACCCGCTATTTTCCAAAATGCCCTTATAAAAAATTAAGCATTTTTTTATCATTCATGTCCCTCACAAAGACCAATTTGCGAGTAATATCGTATTTGTGAGTAACAAAAATACTCGTAAATATGATATTTAGGAGTGTAAAAAAAAATTCACTCATAAATTGTAATTTACGAATGTACAAAAATTTTATACACCATAAATATGATATTTACAAGTATACAAAATTTTTGTACGCTTGCAATTTGCGACTACAACCTTATTTTTTTTTTCCTTTTGCTGACCGGAACTCACGCGTTTTTTTTGTGAAAATTTGCTTTTGCTGCACAGTCATTTGCTTTTGCTGAATTCCAATTTGGAATTTGAGATAGAAGCAACAAACAGCACACGTGCAGCTTTGACCCACGCGTTATTTTTTTTGACCCAAAGAAAGTGTTGTGCAGCTTTGACCCAAAAACAAATTTGTTGTGTAGCCTTCCGTGTCTTTCACCACTCGGAAATTCCAATTTTTCACTCGCAATTTGTTACCTCGCAAATTTGTTTTGCGAGAGAGAAATACGTTGTTTGCAGGTGGTTTTGTAAAAAAAGTTTTCACGCAACAATGAAATTTACGAGGGAACAAAATTAAAACTTTTGTTCGCTCGCAAATTTTATTTTTGCCAAGAATACAAAAAAATAAGGGGTATAATGGTCAACACAATCCAATATAGGGTGTACCCAGCAAAATGCTGAGTGCCTTTAGCAATTCCCAAAAATAAAATGTCTTGGATAGTTTTGGCCCTTTGGGCCCAAAATGTAAATTGGACATGACCTAATACATTCCAAATGAATTAGTGGGCCTATCATAAAAATTAGTAAATAAAAAGAAAACGCCCACCGTGGGGCTCGAACCCACGACCACAAGGTTAAGAGCCTTGCGCTCTACCAACTGAGCTAGACGGGCATCTGACAATTGGTTTCTATTGTTACCATTAGTATACTTAACCGATTCAAATAATTGATGCTCACGGCTCAATATACTTATTTTTTATCAACACGGCTCAATACTTTTTTTTTTTTTTTGATAAAACACGGCTCAGTACTCTATACTAGCATCCCGAGACTTTTGTCTATTCTTCATTAAAAAGTAGCATGGAAGAAATATCAAATACTAGATGTAGAATCATGTCTCGTTTCGCGTAGGTTTAGTCGTAGGTCTCTCTTTCTCTCTTCGACTTTTCTTTTTCTCCTTTTTCATCCACCACTAGAGGGGGTAGTTTTTGGCCTAAAATCACCCCTTTATACCGTTTTCTTTTTTCTTTTTATTTAAATAAGTGGTTTTCCACATAGATCTGGTTTTTTTTGTGTTTTTCTTTGATTTAGTCGTCTTGGTGCGGCGTTGTGTTGATCGTCATCTTGGTGCGGCTTTGTTTTGTTTTCTCGTCTTGTTACGGTGTTCATTTGGTTCAGATTGGCAGATCAGCTTCGAACCATTACAGATCTAATGAAACTTGGGCGTCAACATTGCAGAGCCAGAGACATGGGTATTCTGGTCATTATGATTTTGTCAATATTATAGGCAATTTTCCGTTTTGTGCTTTTAACCTGGGTGCTGTGAGTTTGTTCGCAGATTCATCCTTTTCGGTTTTTAGCGATATTGAATTTGTAATGTATTCGATGTATTTACCAATTTGAATGAATGAATATCTTTTTTAGTAAAAAAAAATAATATCAAATATGTATTCTGAAGGTTAGTGAGTAAATTACACAATCAACTTACTTGTTCATTTTGGATAAATCTTAAGGATCTTGCTAATGAGTGCCCTTAGCCCTTAGGGCACTTGTTAAGGAATGAAAAAATATAAATTTTGTATTGAAAACAACAACTTTTAAACTTTCAAAGAATTGAATACACCAATTACAAGATAATTTTTCTATATTTGATTCCTTAAAAAGTGCTCTTAGGACACTTGTTAGCATTTGTCAAATATTAAACATGTATTTGATATTTCAGTATAGGTAAATTATATTGGGATATAGTTGCCTCCCTAGCCTAAATGGCTAGGTGGAATAACAAGCAAAATTGTATTAAACGAATAACCTTTATTTTGGTGAAAACTTTTGGCCCAAATTACAACATATTGCCTCCCATGGGGTACGCAGACTTCAACATATCATGAAGCAGTAACTAGACAATCCCATGGGTGGATTGTCTATCACATCCATACCAATTACCAGTCGACTTATCTAAGCACCAAGATGCTAACTAATTGGCACATCTATTCCCCTCCCTTAAAATATGAACGAACTCAATGTCCCACTTTCTCTTCTTATCAAAGAACCGACTACGAGCCTTGTGAGAGGTTACTTTATTAACCAACGAGATAATTGCTTCATTATCTGATTCTACAATGATTTGTCTCTTCCCCGCTTGCCAAAGCAACTAAAGACCATGGATAAAACCTCATAGCTCTGCAACATATGATGACCTACCTGTGGCCTATATAGCTTCAATAACCAATTACCGTGCACATCTCGAATAAGGCCTCTACTCTACACCCTGCATCTCCCGGATAGTCCTTTGAGGCACCATCAATATTAAGCTTACACCAACCTTGCCTTGGTCTCGCTCAGTCTAGTACGCTTGACACCAACGAAAATCTTCTCATTCCTAGCTAACTGCAGCTTCAATCTGAAGCGATTTATCCCTTATGAGACTATGATGTTAACTCGAATAATGGAAATCTCCATCGTAAATTTGTTGATTGCGCCATATCCAGAGCCAGTAATAAGCCCCTAAACATATGTTACTCCATTGCTCAACTCCCCCCTAAACCAAAAGAACAAGACAAATTTGATTCATTCCATTCCATCAAATCCAGCGAATAGAAAACATCAAGCTTGTCCCTTCTGATCAGAGGGATCCAAAGATGACTTCCATACAACAATCCTTTAATACTTGAAGGCTTGACTCAGCCACACCATTGCACCAAAGGCAATCTGGTGAGGATGAGATCCAAGAGTTGCACAGCTTATTAGTAGGCAACCTATTATGACAAGCCTTCCACACATGGATTCGCATCCTTCTAGGCCCTTCCATAGCCTCTTCCAGAGTCTTTCTCTGGGGTTACTCACAGCAGGACTCAACAAATTATAAGCACTATTCACCGTAAAATTGTCATCTACTGGGCCTTTCCTAGCCAACTGGTCACTAGAATCAGAGTTATTGGAAGGCAGACAAGCCATGACCTTCTTCACAACCCCAACTAGTAGAAGTACATTCATCTTAGCCATATCCTATCCTATCCCCCAACAAAGGACATTTTTTAATTTAACTAAACGTTTTTTATTTTCAGTTTTTACTTTTAAGTACACAAAAATCACCTTACCCTGTTTTTTATTTTTTTGAACAAATTTATGAAAAATATAAATGAAAATAATACAAAAATTTTGTATTCCACAAAAATTATTTTTCCAATCTAAATATACTCTTACAATTATAAAAATATTATTTTGAGTTTACTTTATTTTCTATCTTTAAATATTTATATATTTTCGTTATTTTTCAAATAAAACTTTGAAATAAAAAACGAGATTAAGATAAGTTTTTATTTTTATTTTTTATAATTGTTATTAATAAAAAAAACAAAACTTAAAATAACTTAGGCCAAATAAGCTTAAGGTAAGAGCAGTTTCGAAACTGTTAGGTAAACAAGTAGCGGGTTGTGCAGAAAGATGAACACAAATACACAATCGCTTTACAGATGGCTTAGATGTTAAACGTCGAGTTGTTCACTTCTAGGTTCCTGACCCAACCCTTCAAGACTTCCACGTGTTTGGAAACTGCATGGGGACATTTCCTTGCTAGCTAGTTCATAAAACAGAACTTCCAAATTTTATTCTGCTTTTAAAACTACATGCCGAAGGAGGAAACCTGTTTCATATTTCAGAATTTACAACGCACAGGGGAAGGATCATTCTGACATCAGTGACATAGACATAAAGCAAAACCAAATGTTCGAATTCCAAAACATAACAGAAGAAATTCTTCCCCCGCCCCCTCTTGTAAAACAAAATCACAATTCGTAAAGCCCTGTTCTACCGGTCTCCACCCTGAAGCTAACCAAAGACATCTATTTTACCAACAGGAGTTCTACATTCTACTAGTCTCCAGCTTGAAGCTAACCAAAGACATCTATCTTACCAACAGGAGTTACATGTCTACAAGAAGTTTGGTTGTTTCAAAGGGCCAACATGCAACACACACTGAAACCACCTACGATGCTTCAGTCTCTCATTCAGATTTATAATTCTGTGTCTTGTATGATCCTCCATTCTGCTCAGCGCCATTTGTCAAGTCTTCCTTTAACTAAATCAATTCACAAAGCCACAATGAAGTTCCGAAAAAAAAGTCAATCATTGCACATTGTGTACTAAACAAAAAGAAGGATGTCAAAAGAATTTGAGCAAAATAAAAATGTTCTTAAGCTAACTACAGCCACAACAGGAAATCAAATTTCTCAATGGCAAAGCTTAATAAGCTTACCTTTCGAAGTATCTTCTTCTGATACTTAAAACCCTGTCACATAAACAAAGTAGAATGTTGCAAATCAATTTGACATGTAGAGAAAACTACGCATATATTTATGTAGAGCAAAAGAATTCCAGAATCATGATCAAACCTTGTCAGTTCCATATATGTAATCACAGTATGTGAAAACTGACGCAAAATTGCTTTGGCTTTGTCCTCCAACATAATGATGGTAATCGTGATGCTCAGCACCACCATAAAATGGAATATATTTTGTGGGATTCCAGGGGAAGTCATACCTGACATATGATAAGGTAAGCAATCAAATACAAAGTCGAGTACCGAAAAATTCAATGCAGAAACTAGAGAAGAACGATGAGTAAATTACTAATAAGGAGGGGGTTCAATTATGGTAATGTTTATCAATGGCGAAAAGAGTCACCACAGCTAAATTCCTACAGGCAAGACCCGCAATTATTCAGAAATGCAAGTTGCAAGCACAACCAGGATACTCCATCTCAGCAAGACTAATCATCAACTTGATATAATAGAGCCTTTGTATTAAAAAAATATACTTTTGTAGCATCGATATTGGGCCTATAACAATTAACTGCAGAAGTGATTTACAGAAATCAGTTTAACTCTCAGTTTTGCATTCACCTGTATATTTCTATATTGTTGAGACGGCAAACGTCATAAAGATTTATTTCTCAGCATAGTTAAGAACATTTTAAACATTAGTCTATTAGAGCAAAAACTTGTAAAGGTTTCTCCTAGACAAATTTAAGTTGACTTCTATACTATTGAGACAGCATACACCAGAAAGAATTATTTCTTGGCGTAGTTAAGGACATTATATGTATTAGAGCAAAAATTATCAAAGGTTTGTCCAGGAAAAATTTCAATTGGACTTCTGGTTACTTCCTAGATTAATCACAACATACAAAGTGTTCAGTATAATAGTGACCTTCAAGAAAACTTTGCTTCCTGATAAACTACAGAGGTCGCAAAAGTTCATAGGCAAGTTTCTTCTTCAGCACCAAACTTTAAACCTAATGTAATAATTTTACATTGTTAAACAATGACTATCAGAAAATTTAATGCGCCCCAACCTTCTACCAGACTTGTCTTGTGTTGAAATTGGAAACATACAAATGAATCACCACGTTTAAGCCACACTATCATTTTAATTGTACCTCTACTCTCCTCACTCTAGCCAACTCGTGAAGATCTTCATTTACTATCCTTTAGGGGCATCAAGCTAAAATGCAGCAGCATAAATGAATGTTGTAAAGAAGGACAGAACAGAAGTAAGAGTAAACAAAGTAAACCACTTAAAGACAAAAATCATCCTCAAACTTGCACTTAATCCCTGATCTACATTTTGATTAGCTAAAAGTATGAATTTAAAATTGCAGTCCACAACCACAATTGATGACCTACGCCTCATTTGTCCACAATTTTCCAATGTATCTAAGATGCGACATAAGCAACAGCTACCAGAGTTTAAAACACTGGCTAAAAGATCTCCAATACTCGCCAACCATTTTATTAGCAGAAAATTTCTTCAAACGTAAAGAAAGAAAAAAAAATTGAGAAGAATTTTCATCATGAAGGTTTTGAAAGGGAAAAAAAACACAAAAAATAAAAGGAGTAAAAAGGTGTGTGAAACAGATCACAGGCCCCATCAAAGAAAAAAGCAATACACTATTAGAGATCCTTGAAATCCAAAGTACTTTACAAAGAACTTTTACTAAGATTTGGTGGGAAAAAAAATCTACGAAAAAAAAAAGATGGGAAAACTGAAAAGGACAGAAAGCGTTACCCGCTGTGCGTGTCAATGGCCTCAATCTGGCGCAATGTTATCCACAACCAAAACGTAATCATGTGACCAGGAACCATTGCTGGACCAAGAAAAGAGGGAATCCCAAGGATCAAGATCTCTGCCCAGTGAGCGTACGGCGCCGCAAACCCAATCGGAGCCTGGTATTCATGGTGAACACGGTGAATCTTCTCGTAACCCCACTTGTTGTGCAGAAACCTGTGGATCCAGTAATTGGTATAATCCTCCACAAGGAAATACACCAGCAATTGCGATAGGATCTCCCACCCTGACGGCAACGACAACCCCGTCCTAATTCCAATCATCTGAAAAGTGAAAACCAACAATCATTGACATGTAACAGAATGAAACGGTAATTGTAACTGCAACAGTAACCGTAACGGTAACTGTAACTGTGACTGTGATAGTAAGTGTGAGTGAGAGGGACCTTGACGGCAGGGTAGGAAACGAGCTGAAGCGGACCCACGACGAGGAAGAACATGCGCATGACGTCTTTGTAGCAATTGAACATCTCGTGGAGGGACAAGCGAACCTTGGGTTGGATCTTGTAGGAGTCAAAGGGGTAGAGGCGTTTGATTTCGAGGAAAACGAGTGGGAGAGGGACGAGGGAGAAGATGAGGAAGAGGAAGAGAATGTTGTGGCAAAAGAGGAAGTAATCGGACTTAGTGGCGGAGTAGTTGAACCAGAGGGTCTCGGCGAAGGTGATGTTGCGGCCGAGAGCGGCCTCGGCTTCGTGTAGAGAATGGTAGGGAAGCATCGCCGTCGCTGAAACGAAACCCTAGGTAGGTAGTAGTGCCGGCGGCGATAGGATGGGGTTGGGGGACAGCAGATGTGGTAAGAGTGGTGGATGCTGCGCTGGATGTTTGTCTGTTACAAGGTATTTTGCGGGAATTTTCAAAATGCCAAACACGTCATATTTATAGACCCTCGTCTTTTTCGCTCACTACCTTTTTTGGGAAGAGCATTTTTATTTTTCTTTTGGGTTGGGAGGGACGAAGGGACAGCAACGATTCAGTGCCTGCAAAAATCACCCAAGAGTAACAGAGTAATTGCAGTACCTGTTAAATAAAGTACGAGTTTGAATATAAATATAAATAATAAATAAATATCACAAAAATGTACTATGAAAATAGGAATGAGTATGGGCGTTGTAATATTCTACTTATATTCGTGCACATGTACATATATAAGTAGTTAATTAATTAAATTATTAGATTTAAAGATAATATATACCTTTTTCGGTCTTTTAGCTAAGATAAAAAAAAATTTAATACTTGTACTCTTTTCTTTTGTCTTTCTTTTACGGGCTTATGTCTTAATGAAGTATTTTTTTGGTGAAGTATAATCATTATAAATTGTATTTAATTTTCTGATTATATTGTATTTTAATTTAGTCAAATATTTGTACTTTTAATCTTTTATGATTATAATTTACATGGTGTTAGAATTGATATTCAACCGAGTAATATGTCATAGCTTAATTGATTTTTTTGTTGATTTAGTGGCTTTTAAAGGATAATACTCATATTATAATTAGGATAGAAATAGGACGAGTCGAACACGACTTTGCTAACATAAGTCTAGCTTGTTTAAAAAATTCAAGACTCAAGTTTGACATATTATTTATCACGTATTTTTAGGCTTTGTTTGACCTTTTTGAAAGTCTGATATAGTCTATTAGCCTACTTAAAGGTATGTTGCATATTAAGACCTTTAAATAAGTCGTCGGACTTATCTCTAAATAGGTTAATGAGCTACTAACGAGGACAAGTTCTATCTATAATAAACTATAAAATATAAAAATTAAAATATTACTACTCAGAGATATGAGACATAGGGATACAATCGCAGATAACCTAGCAAGGCAAGGCCCAAGGTAATGACAAACCAACCCAGTTAAGGCAAGGTAGCGAAACCTAACTTAGCAAATTTCAAGATCAACTCAGATATACCTTCCTCAACTACATAGTTGTCACATTTGTTGACCATAAAGAGCTTGCAAAACGATTGGTGGGACAGTCGCACACGACCTCTTAAAATTTCCCAATAGGAGAGACTTCACTTGTGGTGAACAGTCTCGCCTTTAGGAATCATTTTTTTTGCTATCTTTTTAAGAGAACCCCCTAAAGTTTCAAATAAAAAGGTGAAATGGTTTTTCATTATCTCAATTGAAGCAATGAGCCTCTAATATCGTAATATTTGGGCTCATTACTCCAACTAGTCCCCTTGTTCTTCGAATGGATCTCGTAGTTGTTGAGAGGGTTGGCCAAAAGCAGTATATAAGGCATACCTAGTAAAACTTACAATTAAACCAGATATAGAGATGGCAATTAGGGTTTCTGTTTCCATTATTATGTAATATCAAGACCACAATGGATCTGGATCTATAGGGTAAGATCCTTTATTTACAGCGGAATGGTATACAAAGTCAACGGATCTCAATGAATAAAAAATATGATTTATGGCTACATAAACCGTTGAGGGTAGTTCTAGATCTGGTCCAAGACGAACTGTTGTAGGGGATTTATTAAAACCATTGAATTCAGAATATGGTAAAGTGTAGCTCCGGGATGGGGAACTACTCCTTTGATGGGTGTTGTAATTCAAAGAGCTCCTTCTCTGTGCGCATTCTATTCATATTAATTTTCTATTCAATCAACCTCCCCCATCTTGCTTCCTAGAAAATCATTATTGCATTCAGAATTCCTTGAATACTAAAGATCTCGGCATCTTTACCTTCTTTAGGAAAGTCGTGAATTTGTCCAATCCTCATCAACGTCCCCCCGTAGTGAAGGCCACTCAGGTGGTGGACCAAAGAGGATTTCCAATGAGAAATATCACTTTTCGCATCCATCGAATGACTTACGACCACAATTAAGTAGAAGAGAGAGAAATTCAAAATAGGAAGAGGTGAAGGTTTCCTAACGTGACATCTTGGAATGGAGGAAAACGACGTGAAGAAGAAGGCATAGCTTCAGCAGCAGGAAGAGTGTAAAATAAGTGTAAAAAAAGAATGACAAAAACCATTTTATAGGAAGAATACATGAGCAAATGTGTAAAATCATTATAGGCCATTATGACACGATGTGAATTGATGCAATTCGATACAACATAAAATGAAATAGATAGCACTTATTTTTTTGCCTTTGCTAGCGCTTATAAGCGCTACCTATTTACCTGCTAGTGATCCTGGTTCGAAAAGATAACGTTTTAAAAGCGCTAGTGAAAACTAGAATCGCTAGCGCTTCCTTGAGAAAGCGTTATCTATTCACAGAAATATTTCTGAGAATAAATAGTGTTTTCTCAAGGAAGCGCTGGCTATTCTCCTTTTTTTTACAGTTACAGTTATTGATATTTCTCAAGTGCTGAATATAGGAATGGAGCAAATAATAATAATAGCATATTAATTCACAAAAGTTATCACAAAATGGAATTACAATATTGTAGAGAATTATATTTGAAAGATATTTGTACCAAAATTTTGGCAGAATCTCCCTTAAAACATGGACATTCCAAAATAAAACAAGTAGCTGTATAATTACAACAAATAATGCCAACCAAAATAATGTCTCACATGGGCCAACAACATACATCTAACTACTATTATAATGTGTATACACAATGATCATAGTTTTAAAACAAACTTCTCAGCCACATAACGACACCAATATTCCTTGAGTTGAGCAATTTGAACATCAAAATATGAATCGTATTTACATTCAGGAAGATACTGCAAAATGATAAATAAAATCATATTAAAGTTTAAGTACGCAAATTGTCAAATGAAATAATAATAATTTTATATAAATTAGAACAAAAATTGCATATCTCCTTTGGGATTTGTATTTGGTTATGAACAACAATATCCTTCATAACGTAATAGCCACAATCATTGAAGTTTGGTTGGCGGGGGTACTAAAAAACCAAAAATATTATAAATAATTTTTTTTAAAATTTTTTAAACTAAATAATTGCATAACAATTTTGATAATACTTCTATAGTTATCCACTTAGTTGTCGTGGATGATTTATAAAATCGGGACTTGTTTAGTGCTCGATGTCCTTGATGAATTGCCAAAGCCCTGAGATCATAACATACAATTAGATATATTAATTAGTGCAGAAATTTTCAACCTCAATTTCACATTCAAAACTCGTTCCAATACATACATATATATGCTTACTTATTGAACGTATCCTTCATTTCTTTGCGGTTGCTCAAACTTGAACGCAAAGGATCTAAATAGTACACCGTGTCTTCCCGAGGATTGATCGCTAACAATACCCAAGGGCCCAAAAAAAATATTGAATAAGGAAATCCTAATTAGCAGGTAATCACATTTCACAAAATTTAGTATCGTTAATTAAGTCATGTGTCTATATATATATATATATGATATATGATTAAATTAAATAAATGACTCACCTTAGGTTGCAAGGTGACAAAAACAAGGTGTCAAGCGTTCAAAGATATATATATATATATATATTGTCATTTTCCCAGATTGAAATTGAAAATTTGTTTTCTCTAGGCATAAGAACACAAACCTATCGGTCCGTTCTTCTGGGATCAGTATCTCAGTATACAAGTACCTTGAATTAAAATTTACACAAATTAATGGATTAATAATAACTTTAATATTTAGGTGAAAGAATAAAAAAAACGTATACTTTAAAGTTGGATGTTGTACCTGATATATACACTAATTACAGTTTGATTGATCCACGCGCCATGAGTAAAAACTTCTGTCAGTTCATCCTTAGCACCGAGCAATAATGCAGATTCATAACCGAATTTTTTTTATCCATTGGTATTTTGATTTGTTCTCTGGTCAATGTCATCCTTGTTTCAGCATGAACTTTAAGATAATTAAAGAATTTTGCTTCAAGAGGTGTCGGAGGGGAATGCTGAGATTTGTCCACAGGCTTTACCGGGGATGTTCAAAACCCAACTGTTTGCTGCTTCTCCACTCCAGCCGTGAGTTCATGCAGTTCGCCTTTGCCCTTACCCTTTCCCTTATCCTTGTCATTGGTTTTGGATTTTATGGATACCTACATATTTTGCATTAGTTAGTGACCACGTAATTTTATAAATATATTATGATAATGAATCATGTTTATTAAAAAATAGCCTGTCACTTGCAACGAGTTTTAATGACCATGCCACATAAGTACCTATTGCTTGTCCCACTGTCATGATAACTGCCTCCTCAAGTGGTACAAGCAATGGTACATCCTCTTCAGTTGCAAAGTCAATTCTAACATTGTAATGATGGATAGGTAATGGAAGATTGTGCAATGTGGCACTTTAAATCGGTGTAGCAAATCCCCTTACCAACCATTCAAGACGGGCCTGACAAATATAACGTACACTCTTTGATATCCTAAACCAATGATAAACAAAATATTAATATAATAAACCTTTGATGCAGTACATACAAGTAAACCATTGAGGCAATACATATAAGTAACAACAATTTCAAATAATTTATTACCTCAGGTGACTTAAGAGTGCATCCGTCCATGGATAAACTAAGCTCGTGCACCTCCACCGGTTCCATTACCTCCTCCGGTTCCTTAAGTAATCAAGATCCATAATAATATTAAATTAGAATATTTGAATACTTCAATTTGAATTTCTAACAAAATTTTGGGAGAGTCTCCCCTAAAATATGGACATTCCAAAATTTATCTAATACCTATAACAACAAAAAATACCATATATCAGCCAGTACAAGTCACTATACAAGTCTACCTAGTATGCAACATAGCCACTAAACAAGTAAACTTAGTTACCAATTCACAAATACTAATTAATCTACCAAACTCTGCCTTTGAAGTAATTTGATTTATTATCTTGTGTGACTTTAGAGTGCAACTATCTTTGGTGCTACCATCCTGATGCACCTCTACCGGTCCCTTGTCCTGATGATGCACCTTTTTCAATTCCTGGACCTCCTGATAGAGTTTGGCTACCATCCGCTTCAAGTCTTCGTTTTCATCTTTTCTTGCGCGCTTTGGTGCACCGAAGATAGCTTTCTGTGAGATACCAAATCTCACACCCCTTACACGTCCTGGATACTCTTTAATGGGGATGGCTTGGGAAAGGATGTCTATGTCAACCCCCTGTGACATAGATTCCTGTGATAGGGCATCCCGAGACACAAATATTATTCACAAAGATTGTTAAGTATTATCACTTTCATAAGAAAATTGCAAATGAAAATGTTATTTAATCTATCATACTTACAATTCTTTCATACACTTCCACAGTGGGGGGTGTTCAATCTCACAGTCCTTGTTTCGGTGGGCTTCTATCCACAAGACATGGCGATCGATTGATTGTGAGGATACATATTCTCCTGCTTGCTTCAACTATACATATTAAAAAAGAAATCGAAATTCATCAGTGTTAATTAGGTTACTCTACAAACATGCTCAAATTCACCAGTTGTACATATAATTTAAGGTTACTCTGCATACCAGATCTTGCTCAATGCCCGGATACCCTTAACCCCTCCTCTGTATGGGTAAGGAAGATTTGATGCTCTCTGCCGATTTGCGTCACTTATTCTCTAAATAGACAAACATATAAATGTGCTTAGGAACGACAACAATTAAATATACAAGTGTAGACATACATATACATGTATACAAGTAGGGACATATATAAGTATACTAGAAATTCATTATCTGTAGTGTGTTTTGCTACAAAATCTCTCCAGACATCCACTCATATGACTGATGCATACAATGGTATAGGATTAGGTCTAATATTCCCTTTTTTATCTTTTAGCCACTTAGACAACCATGCTCGAAATGTCCGATGAGATTTTTCGGCAAGCTCCAGTATCATGTCCTTATGGATGTCGTCAACATCAAATGTTTACTGCATATACATTATAAACAAAATGGTAGGGTAAGTATATTTACACAACTGAGAAGAAATACAAATAATCGATGTTAATTAATTTATATACCTGTATCTCAGCCCAAAACTCGTCTTTGCATCTATCCAAAACTACATTATCTTTCTCCTTCCAATGACTAAACGTAATTGTAACCGTCATTCGCACTTGAGATCCAATGAAACTTATCAAATCTTTGCCACTTTTGCCTATGGGTTGACCTTTAGCATTCCATGAAACCTAAAAAAAAATTAAGTGTACAACATCAGATAATAAATAGATAAAAACAACTAATTATATTAATTAGTAAGATACTTACCAATTGTATCTCTCCTTTACTCCTAGCTCGAATGATATTCTTCTTGTATGTCGGTCCACGGGGACGACGCTTCACATTTTGGGCCGCTGCAGCATCACTATCATGAGCATCACTATCATGTCCAGAAGAAGTCATCTATCTATCTGCAAAAAAATTAGACACAAGTAATTAGACACACAAGTAATTTAACAAGTACATAATTCATAATCATTTAACAAGTACATAATTCATAGTCATTTAACTAAAAAAACAAAATCTACCTTTCCTTTTGCTTTTCCTCCGACTGATCCAAAGCCCCTCTTTATGATCATGTCTAATATATGTATCAACCTTTCTTGATGTATTTTCCTCACCAAATAGTGATTGTATCACAAAGAACGGGTCATCTTCAATATCAGCATCTTCATTTGCTTGATCATCAATCCCATTAACAACTTTTTCGTTAGTCAACAAAACAACGGACCAATTCATATCAGATGGATCAGTGACATAAAACACTTATCGAGCTTGCGATGCTAAAATATGAGAGTCATCTTTATATCCCAACTTATTGAAATTCACCCGTATGAACCCCAACTTATCAGTTTCTACACCGTAATTATTGTCACCCCATTTACATTG
This sequence comes from Calophaca sinica, assembly GCA_037113605.1. Classification (NCBI taxonomy): domain Eukaryota; kingdom Viridiplantae; phylum Streptophyta; class Magnoliopsida; order Fabales; family Fabaceae; genus Calophaca; species Calophaca sinica. The sequence goes on from CM073731.1 coordinate 32,177,321, forward strand.
GAACACAGGCACCCGAAACATCACATAATCCAACTCCCATATGTGTTCAATGACCCCAAAGTACATATTCGCATAAATGGGATTTCTGTCTTTGGCACTTGAGATATGCATAACTTGAGCAACAAGAGTGACCCCACTATTTTGCATTTTACACTGATCATCATGTTCTTTTGTATAGAATGTGTACCCGTTCATCAAATAACCGATGTAAGAGATAACATGTATACTTAGACCCCTTGCTAACCATCCGAGTTTTTCTGAAACTGAGGTAGGTTTAACAATAAGCTCTGCAGAAATATGATCTCTTAGCCACATTATAAAACACCGATTGTGTTCTCTTGTTAACCAATTTTGATTCTTATTTGGGTACATACTCTTGAGCATTTCATTGTGTTTCACAACATAAGACTCAACCTCATCGGCGTTGTGTAAAACATATAAGTGTGCTTGCTCCATCTGTTGCCTTGATATAGTCAATATTTTACACCCAGTAATCTCTTTCCTTTCGCTTCCTCCTGTGTGATGAGATTTTGACATCCCTATGGAATATCCAACGTTAGATAGGTAGTCGAAACAGAATTCAACAGCTTCTTCGACTTTGTACCGCTCAACAATACAACCCTCTGGCAATGATCGATTTTTCAGATACCCTTTTAATATTTTCATGTAACGCTCAAATGGGTACATCCATCTCATGTAAGCTGGTCCACACAATTGTGTCTCCCTAACCAGATGAACTGTCATATGTCAAAGAATGAAGGTGAGAAATACATCTCAAGCTCACACAAAATCAAAACAGTTTCTATTTGCAATGCTGGCAACTTTCCTGGGTCAATCACTCTGCTGCAGATTGCCTTGAAGAAGAAAAAAAGTTTAGTTAAGGTTTTCCATACTTTGATGGGCAAAATGGATCGTATACCAATGGGTAGCAAATTCTCCATGAGAACATGGCAATCATGGGACTTTAGACCCTTTAACTTGAGATCTCTCATTGATACGAGGTTCATAATGTTTGAAGAGTACCCCTCTGGAACCTTAACTCCATGAAGAAACTTACAAAGAACCGTTTTCTCTTTTTTAGACAAAGTATGAGCGGCTGGAGATAGATATGTACGTAGTTTCCCCTTCTTTACTAGTCCCAATTCTCGTCTCAATCCCATACTAACCAAGTCCCGCCTTGCATTGATGCCATGTTTACTCTTCCCAGGCATATTGAGTAAGGTACCAACGACACTATCAAAGACATTTTTTTCAACATGCATCACATCAATGAAATGTCTCACGTACAATGACTTCCAATATGACAACTCAAAGAAAATCAACCTTTTCTTCCACCCTCGTGTGACAAGCTCTCCCGCAAAAAGTTTCCCGAATTCAATACTCAAATCTTTTACCTTTTCAAACAGTTGTGCACCCGTCAAAGGCAAAAGAGTTCTACATTCTTAAGTATTCCCATCAAATGCTTTCCTCCACGACCGATAATGATGCTTTTGACGCAAAAATCTATGATGCCCAAGGAAGACATTCTTTTTACCATGTTCCAATCGCATCCAATCAGTACCATCTTCACATATAAGGCATGCACACTGGCCTTTGGTACTGTATCCAGACAAATTACCGTATGCCGGAAAATCATTAATTATGCCGAAGATCATAGTCCTCAAGGTGAAACTTTCTTCTCTATACCCATCGTACACATTTATACCCGTTTCCCACATTTGCTTCAAGTTTTCAATTAAAGGAGCCAATAATATGTCTATATCATTTCCTGGTTGTTTGGGCCCAAAAATTAACATAGACAACATCATATATTTGTGCTTCATGTTTAGCAATGGAGGTAGGTTATAAATCACCAAAATCACAGGCCATGTACTATGAGAGCTACTCTGAACACCATGCGGGTTAAATCCATCAATAGACAATGCAAGTCTTAGGTTTCTTGGTTCTTTCCCAAAATCAGGATACTCAATATCAATTTTTTTTCCATTGAGAAAAATCTGTCGGGTGCCGCAGCATGTCATCCTTAATCCTTTCATCCTCATGCTATGTCAAGTGTTTTGCATTTTCTAAACTACGGTACATGAGCCTAAATCTGTGAATTGTGAGGAAATACCACATAACTTTCTCTGGAGCCGATTCCGATTCCTTCTTCTTATACCGTGAGACTTTACATTTAGGACACGACTTTAACGATGCATATTCATTTCTAAATAAAATGCAATAGTTAGAACAAGCGTGTATCCTCTCATAGCCCATACCAATAGAGCGTAACATTTGTTTAGCCTCATATGTCCGACCAGGAAGCACATTATCATCCAGCAACATATCTTTCAATAAGGTGAGTAAGTCCGTAAAGCTTTTTATTAGTCCATCCATTGCCCGATTTCAAGTTATACAACTTTAACATTGCCGATAATCTCGTGAATTTAGTACAATCCTCATACAACGACTTCTATGCATCACTTATCAACTTCTCAAACATTTGAGGACAATCACAGATATCTTCTTCAACTGCATTTGCCATCTCTTCATAACGGTCGCTATAATATGTATTTGTACCGGTGTCAACTAACGCATATCTCCCACTATTCCCCATATTAGAAGATTCACCTCTTTTCTCACTGTGTTTTGTCCAACAGGTATAACTCTGATCAATTTCATTGCTCACTAAATGTCATTCCAATTCCTGAACATTAACTCGGCCTACATAACAACAACTCAAACAAGGACATACGATTTTACTTAGGTCTAGATCTTTTTCATGCTGAACTACAAGCCTAATAAAATCTTGCACTCAATCCTTATATTCCTTCGACAAACGATTGGTAGACATCCACTTCTGATCCATTCTAACTTCAACCTTTAAAAAACTAAGTTAGTCCTTGATTAATATAACATCATATTAAACGTATTTGTATTCTCAATATTTTACCACTAAACATAGCCAAAACTTGATAATCTAACGCATCGGGCTATAGCTAATGCTATGCCGTCAATCCACAACTCACAGTTCGTATTCAATTCACAGTTTGAATTTTTAACAAAAATTTGGCAAAGTCTCCCCTAAAATATAAACATTCCAAAATATATCCAATTCAATCAAACATAAAACACTTCAAAGTTCAAACTTTCACCAATTAGAGACACAACATGATAATAGCTAATAAGGTCTTAAATCTTAATTAAAAGATTCAACTTTAAAGAGCAATGAGAAATACTACATGTTGATGACTTAACAACACTATTTCCTATCAAGCAATGTCAAAGGAAGCAACAACTCATTTCATTTATTTCTATATTAAACCCAGGTTGAATCTTGAGTATGGAAATAGTAATGAAGCAAGCATAAGAGTCCATGTTAGCAGAAATTGCTAGATATTTCAGAAATTACCAAATATGACCTAATACTTGAAACATAAATTGAATGAAACAAAAGTCATCATTATTACTGGAGCCAAGATAGAATAAAGTATAGCCAGTAGAAGATGTCAAATAAACCATATGTCAAGAATGAACTGTACTATGCTATTTCAATTACTGGGAAAGACACTGAAACTTCTCTATTTCAATTAATGGACAATCAATTACAACTTGGAGTTTTGTAATTCTCCTTTGAGTTCTAGAAACAGCATGATACATTCATATATTGCAATATAGCTACACCAAATAAAGAGAGAATCACATTTTCAGTACAAATATGCACATGAATCAGACCCATGAATCACAAAAAGGGACAAACATGAAGAGCTTCCTTCTAAGAATCAGACCCATGAATCACATTTTCAGCACAAATATACGAGAGAAAGGGAGTAGGAATCAGAGATGGAACATTTACATAAGATACATTATTCCACAAAAACCCACAACCCCACAGATAATTAAGATCCTTAAACAAATCAAAAACCCAAAGCATAGAGAGAAAGGGAGTACCTAAGAAGTCAGAATCCAAAAAAATCACACACGGTATCAAGCACAAAGCAGTTTCCAGTATCCAACTGTTGGAACCTAAACGATTGAGAAGTTTAGACCCTCAATAATTTTGATGATAACAAAGTATGTAAAAGAGAACAATTTAAACTTTTGATAAGTCTTGAAGTGTGTAGATATTAAAATATCTCATATTTTATAACTCACTCAAGCAAGAAGAAGAAAGTCACAAGAAGATGAATACTTTCACAAGTGTCTGCTTCCGTTTTACTCGAGCATCTGGTATATGCACTTCTAGCGAGCGTCTGGTATAGCATTTCTTATGACACGTGGAATACGTATTTGCAGCAAACGTCTTATGAATTCTGAGCGAGCTTTCGGTTGTTTAATAAAACACGTGCTAGTCATGTTTATTCTTTCTGCTCTTTACCTCAGCATTCTGGAACAAAATTCAAATTTGATTTTGTGAGCTCAATTCTATGTACGATGAATCAAAGGTGACACCTTTGGGATAAGACAAAATTTGTAAAGTGCAAATGATTGAAAGCAAATAGTACAAAACGGTAAAGTGTACTATTCTGAAATTCTCTGAAAAGGAAGATAAGGACGTATTTCAAATTTCATCACTCAATGATTTGGAGTTGTGTATTCCTGCAACGGTAATATTCTCAAGGACCTCTATAAATACTCCAAGCTCTCCATTGAAGAAGGTTGCTAGAAACCACATACTACAAAAGTTATTACTTAAGTGAGCAACCAAGTTTCTGTGCCAAGTTTCTGGGAACCAGAATTGAACTTCAGCGTCTTATTCTTTCTTTTAGAAAGCTAATTGTTTTAAGCTTAAGTTTTTCATCCTCTCTTGTTGAGAGTTATTTGATTATAATCAAAACTTCTTCGTGTAACTTGTATTGCCTAGTAACAAACTTGTTTTCTCAAAGGCTCGAACGTACTGAGTTGTTTTCAGAAGTTAAGAGTATTGTCAAGTTTGTGACAGTAGAATACTCTTAAGGAATTTGTAATCAATGTGACTATGGTGAAAATCCTTTAGGAACGAAGGGACTAGACGTAGCTACCAGTTTGGTGGTGAACTGGTATAAATCTCTGTGTTTTATTCTTTACTGCTTTACTTCTACTTTTGTCTTGCTAAGAAAAACAAGTTTTCATAAACTTCATTTCAGCGTCAGGTCTTTCTTCAACATCCGGTAACAAACAATTTCTTAACAAACGTGTTTTAAAGTGTTTTTAACTAAAAGTTTGTGAAAAGTTTTCAACACAATTCAACCCCCTTCTTGTGTTCACGTTCATTACCACTGAATCAGCTGAAAGCATCGTCGTTTTCCGGCACCAGCATCGTCTCGTCATCATTTCGTTCTCAGAGAGAGAGAGGGAAACGTGAAATCGTCAAGGAAGGAGAGGAGGACAGCAGTGACAGAGGGGGATTGACACATGAATAGGAAGAGGGGCGATGGTGGAGAGGAGGACGAAGCTCAAGGAAGGAGAGGAGGACGACAGTGGTGGTTTTTTGTGGTGGTTTTTGTGCGACGAAGAAGGAAAGAGAGTGAGATTTAAAGACTGGCAGAGTTTGCGCACAAAGAATGAGAGGTTTTGCATTCGTCTTTTGGGTTTTAATCAGGTATGGATATTAGCTAGCGCTTCCTTGGAGAAGCGCTAGTGAAGGGCAGGCAACAGAATCTTAGATAGCGCTTCACCAGGGAAGCGCTAGTGAAGTTCAGAATATAGATAGTGCTTAATGGAGGAAGCACTAGCGAAGGCCTTACGTGTCTTTTTAACAGCGCTTAACTGAAGAAGCACTATCTATTTGTTTCTTTTAACTAGCGCTTACTCTAAAAAGCGCTAGTAAAGGCCAACATGTATTTTTAACTAGCACTTTTAAAATGAAGCGCTGTTTAAGATGCCGCCATTTTTTAAAAAAATCTGTTATAGTGAGAATCTAAAAGTAAGCAAAAGTTGTAAAGTGATGAAGGCGTGACAACTATTCAACTGCTCATGGTAAAAAAAATTCTATGCTGCTCAGGTAAAAGTGTAAGTCACATTACCCATTATCCGAGGTAGGATGACAAGCAATTCCTATTAACTCGGAGATATTTGGATTAAACCCACAATGATTACAGAGGATTTATTCTTGAAGTTCAAAACGAGATATTGCAAGTCAAAAATGAAATAAAGAATATTATGAAAAAGAAAAACTTCACAACAAAGAAATAAAGGTAAAGTATACTTTTCATTTTCGAAAATATTATAGTAGGCGGGAAAGCAACTACAAGAAAAGTTGACATACAAAAGAAGAGTTGAGATATAGATCTGCTGTGAGCCTTGGAATTGAGTTGGGGTCCCGTCAACATTGTTGGTCGAGCCAATGCTTTATATCCACCTCCCCCAAAGGAGGGAAAGGGATGTATCAGGACCACTTGTTGGGATCTCGTCAACCAACACAGAACCGAGGTACACGCGCCTACAGATGTTGTCCACTGTCTCTAGTTTCGGAGTTTACCTCGAACATCATGTGCACCCATCAGTGACCCAAGAAGGTTGGCGTCCTCCTGAAAATTGACCGATTCGAACCACAACCAGAGAAAAGCCTCTAAAACAACTAGTAGGTCGTTCTACTCCATGCTCATCCTAGACACACGAGGGCAACAACTTCTAGTGTAGTAGAAGGATGCTCCATCCACAAAGGATCTCATGTTGTAGGCTGGGGAAGGAGTTTGAATCCTAGGGTAACCCAAGTTTAAGGGGCTGGTGACCCCCCAAAAAGCCTATCACACTTTTTTTTACACCTCATTTTCCTTATTAAACACCAAGCGAACCTACCAACCCAAGGGAGTGAAGCCATTAGGTTGCCTTGAACAGTCAACAAAGAAGAAAGAGCATATCGAGAACACATAATAGAACCTTAGGAGGAAGAGAGAGCAGCTATAAAGAGAATGGATAGACCCCAACACCTTTTTGAGATGCAAGGGACTGAAAAACGTCTGGAAAGGGTTCACTAACCGTCGAAAGAATTAAATTTCATTGATTCACACATTTACGAATGCCAAGGCATCAACCAATCAGGAGTAAGGTGATCATTTTTGTAGAATGCACCCTGTCGTCCCTATTATAGCAAATCGTATGACCGAACCGTCTTAATTATCCCCACAACAAAGGTCTTGAGCCTCAACCCTGACATTAACGTCGATGCCAGGATGAGGGACATCTAATCTGGGGTAAACTGATCTCGGACTGAGCTATAGACTTGTCACTGGCCCAACTCTAAGTGGGTCGAGATCCTCATCTTCCTCAGGCCCACAACCCGTCTTCCCTTCCAAAACCTTCATACCTCCCCTATTGTTATCTATGTGTGTACAATTCAGCATCATTTTCCCTAAAAGGATCTTCCCTAATCATCATCTCACCATCCTGACCGTACACTAGGAAAATTACGTTCTCGTCCAACAGTCTTTCAGGGACCTACCCAAGTGGTGGAGGACGCGTCTGGGAAGTTTGAAGAAGTGGTGGAGCACGCGTCCTGCACAATCCCCCATGCATTGTAATCTCCAACCAAATATTTAGGAGAAATGTTTGTCACCGTCAGCTATGTGCACCGTCCATCTCTCTACCATGTCATTAACCTACTAAATTGAGCGTGGAAGTACCTTTGCAGGTAGTCATCCTGTCGTTTCCACAATCCACAGTGGACCAAATGACCAATCTGTCATAGGAGAGAAAGTTGGGCCTCCGTCAAATCTCACGAGTGCAAATTCCAAGAAAAATTATATTGCAAAAATGTAAAAAAGATATGATTAACACTTTTATAATTAAAAAATTGTAAATATTCCGTGATAACATCCTGATGCTTTATGGCTTTTCAATTAATTGTCCATTTTATATTATGATAAATTTAAAAGTAAAGCTAATTACTAGTAATTCAAATCCATTGGTTAATAGATCGTCTTTGCTCAGTGTCTCCCCTTTTGTTTTTTTATAGGTTTTTGTTTTCGATAAGTATCTTTCACTTTAGGCAATCATGTTCGAGACATAGTCAGAAAATAAATATAGGCACTCTCTCAAGAAGAATTTGAATTAAAAAAAAAGGAGAGGAATTCGAATGGATAGTTTGCCATATTGTGAGACAAAATCTCATTGGTATATTTTTCCTTTAACTATCCATAGTTGCCCATTGGATTTGGAGCAAGAGATAAAAGAAATTCCTGACAAGTTTATTTATAGTTTGTCTTTGGTCAATATTTTTTCCTGAGGTTCACGTGCTTACGTCTTATAATAGGACAAAAATATAATTTAAGAAATATATTGAGCTAGTAGGCTTTACAATCAATTGCCAATTGGCTATGTACTTTTATTTCTTGCAAATTTGTTCCGACATATTGATTAATAAATTGCCTTTGGTCAATATTTTTCCCCCAAGTTCACGTGCTTACGATTGATAATAGGAGCAATATCATTAGTAAAGACATATATTGACCTATTAGCTTAATTTGTTCCATAATTATTAATATTTAAAATTAGTATACTAGTTGTACCCAAAAAAATGAGTATACTAGTACATAGATAAAAAATGATTAATTGATGTAAAATTTAATATAAAAACCCTATAAAAGTCAAAAGTTATCAATATACTACAATCTTCTTTATTTTATTTACAATAATTTTTCATATAATTATTAAATAATTTAAAATATTAAATTTCTAAAACATCCACAGTTTTTTTTAACATCCACGGTTTTGAAACAAATAAAAGGTTAAAATATCAATAGTTACGATATAGGGAAGCAATATATCTTAATAACAAGTTAGGTATTAATTTTTTATATGTAATTATTTCATGAAAATTTTGTTAACGTCCATTTTTAAAATTGGGTTCAAAATATAAAATTAATTTTTTTTATTATGTTGAAAATAAAAAAGTAATAAATATTTTTAAAAACAAAAATTTCCATTTTATATTCTTAACATATGTTAAAAATAATTTGTATTAATAAAAAATGTCAAATTTTATTTTTTTACGTAGCCTTTCATAAAAAGTTATGAGTAAATCTCAATGAATAAACTAAAAGAGAGGAAGAAAGGCAAATCAGTGTACCGTGAAATATTCAAAAAACTAATAAGTTTATTTGTATATATTGTACAATTTATTTAAACATAAATTACAAATAATTAAAATATAAATATAAATTATAAATACAATATGAATGATTGACTTGCGTAAAAATATTAAAAACTTATGCAAAGATAAAATTAACAATGATATTTACTATAAAAATGTATATAATTCATTTTTATAAAATGAATATTTTAAAAAACATATGTCATTTTATAGGATATGTTCAACTAGGAACAACAAGATGAGATACGTCGCAAGATACATCGAATAGGGAGAAGGAGAGGATGACAGGGTACAAGTTCTTGATGTATCGTTGATGGATGTCCACAAAATCAAAGGATGGTGGCCGCCTGAAAAGATTCTCTAACGCTCAAGTTAGAGTATGCTTTTGATGATCATATAATATTGATTGAATGGGTACCTGGATTTCTCATTGAGTTTGACTTATAGAGGAGAAATATGATATGGTTAAGTTTGTTATTCAATTATCTGTTATCCGAGTGGATAACGCCGGTTGTTACGAGACTATCAGGGGCTTGCTATCGAATCATGGGCCGAAGGACCTCGAAGTTGAGCATAAGGTCTGCCTGGTTGGGTCTATCATTTAGGAGTCATGTACTCAAGATATAGGTTCAGAATAGTTGCGTCCAAGTAGGCTTTATACGATATCGTGTATGGTCAACTTGTTTTGTTTTGGATTTCATGTGTTGGTTTCGTAGTTGATCACCTATGTCAGGTACTGTTGGACCTTGGGTTTTTTAGGCTCGTGACCTATTGTGACCTTGGTATAGAAGTAACAATAATATCGTTAATAAATGTTTCCTTTCAAATCCACTATTGGTTACAGTGCGAAATCATTTGTGGCTTCCTTGCCAAGTTTCTCTCTTATGTGCTCGAATACTCTCAATCTTGTAGCTTCGTGCAGTACAAAAAATGCTAAATTGGGACAGTTTTTTGTGGGGTTTTTCAAACCCCCCAAATTAATTAAAAAAAGACATTTTCTCATTTCACTGTGAAAAAATTTCTGTTGAATTGAAGGGGGGTTAAAAACCCCTCTAATTGAACATTATTTTCCCTCTCCCTTTCTTCCTATTTTTTCCTCGATGATTCCCTCCCCTAATTGAACTTAGTGCTTCCCTTTTCCCCCAAAACCCTGTCCCCTGTTGCTTTGTGAAGAACCAAAGCTTCTTCCCCCACAGTGCCGGCCTGCCACTCACCCCTCTCTCTCTCTCTCTCTCTCTCCCTCCCTCCCCCTTCTCTCTCTCCCCCCTCTTCCTTGGAAGCGCAAGCAAGAACCACCGTCCTTAAACCGGTTCCTGGACTCTCGCTGTGACAGTCATTCTCCGCCGAAAGAAGAACGAATTAATCTTGCAAATTAATTCCTTGGAAGAGCAAGTAAGTTCCTTATGACCTTCTCTGTTCTTCCTCCTTCAAAAATTAATCTTGTAGAATCTATGTACAACTCTTCGGGTTGGAGCTCCGTTTGAGTGGGGTAGAGATCCGGTTTGTTGACGTTGTTGAGGGGGAGTTAGAGCTTTATGGTGAGTGAGTTGACTCGGGCTGAATCACGGGCGAGTCGGGCCAAGACGAGGTTTTTGCAGTCGTGGTGATGTTCGTTGAGGAGGGTCTCTCTTGGGTGTAACTGAACAGAGAAGGAAGAAGATGAAGTGGGGTTGAGTTGGGTTTCTTGTTGGTTAGAAGGTTCTAGAAGATCAGGGTTGAAGGAGAGGACTTGGTGGGTTTGGTGGAGGGAGGAAGAGATGTCGAGAATAGAAGCATGTGAAGGGGTGGTGCGAGAAGAAGTGGGAGGTGGAAGAAGAAAGAGTGTTGTGATGCAGAGTGCTAAGGTGAGTGCTAGGGATGGTTGGTTCAGATCCATTTTTCAAGGTTCTGCCAAAAGAGAGTGAGTGAGGAAATGGAGTGTGGAGTTGAGTTGGAACTAGTTAGGCTGATCATGTTAGAAACATGTTATTTTGGTTGTCTTTGAATTGGAACTAGTTTTTGACCATATGAATTTAACCCCTAATGTAATATCTATTGACTGATATTTGATTATGCTGACAGATTCTGATTTGGGGTGTCTACAAAACTCAAAGAAGTTGGTTTTATGTTATCTAATGACTTTTTCTTATAGGAATGATTTTCTGAGATATGGTGTTGCAAAAAAGGTTGAACTATGGTTTTAGTGGCTATGAGGTGCCTTCCATTCCTAGAGCTTCAAGATCTCCAAGGGTAATCAAATTATTTTCTTTTCCAACATTCCCTAATCACTTGTATTATGAATAGAGTTTCAACATTCTTATAATTCCAATAAATGGTTTAGGGGAGGGGCACAATCAAGAAGAAGCCTGACAGCAATCAGATACAGGCTTTTGATATTTTGGCTAGTGTAGCTGACAACTTTTTGCAGGAGAATGAGAGTTCTATTCCTGATAATGCTTCTTCTGCGAAAGATCCTCGTGCTTTTTCCGGTGTTAACATAAAGGACAAACAAGAGGATGAAGCAGAATCATTTAAGGAGCATAAATTTGAGCATGGAACTTGCAGTGAAATTGTCTCGGCCTATGTCCCTAGTTTGGAAGGGAAACATGATAACCAAAGGTAAATGTTGAATGTCCATTTGTTTGCCAATGAAAAAAAAAGTTAGTTCAGTGATAAGCTTAATGCCTTTGGAAACTTCTCATCACTCAGATATATTATGTTCTATGAAGCTTTCACCAGAGTCATGGGTGATTCATCTTTACTCGGCAATCATCATGAAGGGCAAGGACATAATGTCCTTGAGAGGGAAGATGAACGGATCAAAGGGATAAGTGTAAACACGAAAATCATCCACATTAAAGGAAAATCTGATGGATTAATAGAACCAGGCCACAGAGCATGAAAATTATGTGGAGAAGAAACCTTCGTTGGAGGGCCGCAAGCATCTTGATTCTTTACACAATGGTTCCACTACTAGGAAATTAGTTAATAGAGATGATGACGAAAACTTTGTTAGGTGAACTCAACTGAGCTCCAAGAATAAGATATCTGCCCCCCCACCAGATATGCTAAAATTAAAGGATGCAAGTCCTTTTGTGAATGGTATGTTTCTGAACTATAGCTCCTCTGCCATTATGTTATGGTTGTAGTCTGGTTTGTGACAGAATTGTAAGTTGTTTGGTTTTATTTGATTGATGATATATCTCAATATCCATTACTGATCTACACACTTACAGTTTGGTTTATTTTAACTAAGTATTTTTTTTCTTTGGTTATTTCAGCAACAGATGCTACAAGTGAGCCTAGTTCGCTTTTGAAAGCAAGAGGATCGTCTTGTGCTAGCAACGTTTGAAGATGTTTTAGTTCCTTTGTATTAGATTTTTTTTTGGAGTTCTATAAAACTTTTTTTAGGTTCTTTTAGTACTATTTTTGAGGTGTATTATCACATTTGATGTTTGAACTACAAATGTTTGGAGTACATTTATGTTACCATGGTTATATTTTTAATGCATTTTATGAGTACTGTTATAAAATTTATTTCATGTTTTACAATTGCTATAAATTATTTCTTTTTTATTAGAACAAAGTATTAGAAAATAGATATGTTTAGTAACAAAATTATTCAGATAGCAAGGTATATAATATAGAGATGCTAATAATAAAATCACCAATCAACTCAACAACCTGATTACAAATGACAATATATAAGGGGAGCTTTAGAACCAAAGACTGGCAATTAGAGGAGGTTTAAAACCCCCCACAAAATAACGTTGACTGTGGAGGTTATCAACCTTCGCAATAAAACCGTCGCAATATAAGGGGCATACCAGTGGTTCCTAAAACCCCTTGCAAATAGATTGCGGCGAACGTAACTGGGGCATTTTTAGAAACCCCCGCAAATAATTTAACAGAGGTCGAAAACTCCCGCAAATTGGAAAAAAATTGCCACTATTTAGCGCATTTTTTGTAGTGGTGCTTTCACCCTTGCTCCGCCTTATCGTTTCTTAGTTTGTCAAAAGGTAACATCGTTGTTCCATTTTGTTTTGCATTCGATATGGAGAATTCTTGAGTGAAAACTAACCAGGTCATGGATAAAGTACATAGTGGTTTTGGAGGACACTTCATCTTCTGAATCAGAAGGACTCAAGCTGCGGTGATCGTCTGTTCTGTCTCTGACTGGTTTGTCTTTTGTGGTTGATGGTGCGACACTTGGGGTTGTGCCTCTCAGGTACACCTCTGCGTCTTAAGGGGATGATTTCCCCAATGAGCACATAGCAACTATTGCAGCAAGGTTGCACCATTGCTCTTATCGACATGTCTATTGCAAAAAAGTGGGTTGGTTCATGACACTGGAGAGGGATTGTCCTCTGCCACATTATTCCTCCTCTAATGTAAGCTATGACGATCTATTCATTGTCTATCATTGTCACACGTTCAGGATAAGTAGGTGTCAAGTTTTCAATTCAGTTGAGGAGGATCTCACTCTTCCACCCAATGTGATCAAATTTCCTTGGCTGGATTTCGAGGTCCTGAATGCTCAGAGTACTTTGGACTTGGTCGAAGAGGCTAGTAGGATTAACAGGGAGGTGACTCTTCATAACATGCACACACACACATAGGAAGGGGATGTTGGGTGGAGGATAGACCTTGCTAGTGAAGATAGGAGGATTTATTATTGAGGGTGAGATCATCACCATTTCTCGTTGATATATGAAGCACTTTTTATGGAGCTCTATCTTCGACTATCATTATCCTAGTTTGCAGTCGCAATGCAACATCATTTGTGTGTTTGTGTTTCTCAAATTCATCCCAACGAATGGGGTTTTATTCGTTCCATCGAGCTCTTTTATTAGAAAGATAGTAATTTATATGTATTTATTACATTTGTTTTTTTTTTAACATCGAAAGGAATATATTAAAAAAGAGTACGAGGGGTACTCCAACCCACTTATAAAGAAAGATTAAAACAACCGAGACTCGGAAGGGACAAACCCCAAAGAGCAAGTCTCCCATTTAATTAATGTTGGTTCCACTACAAGAAAAAGCGCAGTAATTAACGGCGGCTTACCGACCGTCTTACCCGTCGCAAAAATCGGGCTTTCCGACTTTACAGCCGCTTGCAGAATGCCACCATCGCGAATGTTTCCACTTTTTATTTTCCTCCGTTAAATACCGACTAAACCCGGTAAGAAGATCCTACCCGCTGCAGAAGATCATTCGCTGACGCTTTTTCCGCTTGCAGTGAGATGACAACAGACATTGATTAGAAGCGACGCAGACCGCCGCTTCAGATGTAAATGACTGGCTTGCAGAAGACTTTAGTTACCGACTACTTTAAACCATTCCAGATAATTAAATGGTCGCTTGATGCATCGCTTAGTCAGTATAACCCGACCCTTCCCCGCTTTCCTTTTCTTCTTCTTTCTTCTTCTTCTCCAATCCATTTCACCCTTTTCTCGCTTCTCCATGACGCCTACCTAATTTCTCCACCCTTTCTTCTTCTCCACACGATTTCACGACCCCTTTCTTCGCTCTCCCTCGTCAGACAGAAAGTCATCGCTAAACTGAATATTTTGCTCGGGGTGAGAGATTCCGAACGAGTAGCTATGGCACCACACTTGGACATCACCACCGCTACACCTTCACCAACACACCATCACACATTCCACGCCATCGCCTATCGTGAGTCTCAATCGGTTAACTCTCTCTACTACCTAGTTTAATTTCCTAATTTCTCTAAAACCCTAATTCAAAATCTCATCTCTTAGGCTCCTTCCGCATTCCATATCACTAAGGCTTCAATCTGATTTCTAATACGAGGCATTTTAGGTTGGTTCCTTCAGGCCCCCTGCTTGTTCATTTGGCATTTCACTGCCTTTGTTTTTGAATTTTGGCATTCGGGCATTTTGAGGTTTCGCGTTTGTTCCTTTTTGTCTTTGATAGTCATTGAATTACTAGTGAATTTCTGAAATTTTGATATCTGAATTGCTACTGCCATTTCCGAGCTTAGATTCCTCAACCACGCTCAAGTTATCTTTGTGCATTGGAATTGATAAAGTTGATTGTTTTCTGCCTTGAATGCCTTTAGAGGTCAGAGTGGGAATTATACATCTTTCTTCAGGGACGTTTGTTAAAAATAAACAAAGTGAATTGCATTTTACATGTTTTTGCTCACTGCTTTTTGTCATTGATTTGTGGTTTGGTCCCAATGCTTTTGCTCATTGGCATCAAGTTTAGGCTTGGCTACTATAATGATTATATAAATCCGCTGCTAAGAATTGTTTAGATTGAACAATGTTGATTTTTTTTTTCTCCATAGATATTTATCAGTATGGACATTCAAATATATATCTTGATATGTTGGATGTTCATTTTGGTATTTGAACATCTTTGCTTGCTGGCTTTAAGTATTCTATTTATCCGCTATTACATATATCTCAGGTATTGGTTGTTGTTATCAAGCTGTTTTGGGGTCAAGATTGTCAAAATTTGAATGATCTAATCTTTCAATTGCATCACAATATTTTTTTTTTTGAAATTTGATTGTGATTTATTGGATTCTTTCTTTTTGATACCTTAGTTTTACATGCCCAAATGCATAGGTTTCCCAACATGTGTGAGAAAGGTGTTTTGAATTTGCGCTTTAATAATTTTATAACCTATAGTAAGTAATATTATGAATTTGATGACAATCTTGAGTTTTTGCTACATGTAGATTCTCAGATAGTTTTATGCTCATAAGAAGTGTTGAATTGTCCAAAGAAGCATATTCCTGCATTTCTAATATGGACGCGAATGTACAAGTATTGTAAGACCATAAAACATTGGAAGTGAGTAGACTATAAAAATCATTGTAAATTGAAAACATAGTATTATATGCCTAGGGGCTGATAGTACAAATTTGAACTATTGCTTTCATGACCACATTGATTTCCCGCTCAGATTCGCCAAACAACTTGACATTGTAATAGAGCATCGCTTTTATTTAGTTTCTTTGTTTTAATTTTTCCCTACTCCCATGGTCGATTTACTATCAAGTTATTATTTTCTATTTGGTATTTCTTGCTGATTTTGTTTCAATATGGTTTGGTCTTTTTCCAAAGGGGGTTAATAGTTTTTGTTTGTTTTAAAGTCTTTAATTAATCAGCGTGTTTGTGGATCGTTAAAGGCATATTTGTCCTAAGTGACTGATCAAATAATTTTGTCTTAAAGTCTTTACTGCTTACGTGATTCTTAATAAATATCAAGGTGTTTGTAAAGGCTTTTCTCGAAGAAATTCGTGAAATGATTTGTATAAAGTTGTAGAAGGGTTTGGGCGTATGTTGTTGGGCGGCAAGCAAGAAGGTCGCTTATACTTGCAGCGACCTTGTCAAAGAACTACAAGAGCGGCCCGCCGCTTCCCCATCGAGAGTCGCCCAGCCAGTGGTGCAGGCCGCCGATGAGCAGGAGATAGCAGACCGAAGCGCCATGGCCGAGCAAAGAATGCATGGCGCCGAGCAGAATGATCCCACCAAAGAGCAGAGGAGGTTCACGGGGACTACCGCCATGTTGGCTCAGTGTTGCAAAATGGCTGCGAGGATCTGCACCATTTGCCAGCTCGCGAGCCGCCTCCTCCACCGCCTTCCACCTCATAGTACCGGGTGATCATGCCGATGATGCGATGGTGATCATCAGACTATCGTGACTATTAGTTATGTTTGTATCGATATTTTTTTATATTTCCGCATATCTTTTTTATTACTGCTTTTTTCGTGGAATTTTTTTATTTATTTGTTACGCTTTTTTTAATTTGTTTTATAGTTTACGTTATCGCATCCCATTTTTAAATACAGAATAAATTAATAATTAAATGTAAGAACTAGTAATCGTTAATTAAATGGATAAATAAATTAAATTGATTACATAAATTAAAATTAAATAATTTAAAAAAATAAATAATTTTTTTAATAAAAATTTAAACAATTTTCAATTCAAAAATTAAAGTTCCGCTTTTACCGATAGTCATGACCGCTCTGAAATGTCAATTGTTGTAGACTCTCAGATTACCGACGTTAAAGCCGTTGAACTTATCAACGATTATACTGACGCGCAACGCCGCGAGACGATTTGGCGACGCTGCTTACCGATTTCACAATATTAGCCCATCGGTAACTGGTCGGAATTTTTGGATTATCGACGACATTTAGATTTCGACGCTTTTGGCCGTTTAGAATCCCATGATTTCTTGTAGTGTTCGCAAGCAATTAGGAAAGTAAGATTCACCTGCACACAAACCAAACCACAATCAGCAAAGGGCACAACAAGAAAATGCAAAAAAATAACAAAACTAATGTAGTAGTTTTCGCAAAAACCAGAAAAAATGGCATCGGTAAAATAACAAAGAAAATAGGGAGAAGAAGAAGCACACACATAGATCTACGTGGTTCGGTCAATGTGACCTACATCCAAGGGAGAGATCAACTCTGCTAGTGATCAAAGAATATAGTTCAAGATACAATTTGCCTCTCTATGTTCAAGATGAACATCACCCAAGAACCCAAGCTTTCTCTATATTTTACAAACCCCTTGATCTCCGTCACTCTTGGATTTTATATTTTCTATATCTATAATGTACATGGTGATCAAAATGAATCATATGCATAAATGCTCTCACACCCTAATACCAAGAGGAAAAAATTGTATAACAGATCCAAAACAACTCGTAACAGAACAACAGACTGTGTGGGATCAATTCACATGATTAGGGAATCGATTCCCCTAAAACAAGCTCCCTCTGAACCGCAACTGGGAATAAATTCTCCTAAAACAGGATTTCTGTGAATCACAAGTTGCTTCAGTTCTCCTGACTGAAGAATCAATTCCCATGATAGCTAAAAACAATCTAAATGTTGTCGAACGTTGTAGAGAGTGGTCTTCAATGGTTTCAAGGCACTTTCTACACCTAATCGCATACCGAGTAAACTATATGTGAATGCACTAGGATTTGCAAACTCTTTGTAAAACCACAAACCATTTTCGAGATCTAACCTTAATTAAATCGATTGTTATTCCAAAATCTGGTGGTGACTGGTTGCTCATCAACTTAATTATATGAATAAAGACTCATTTTGGTCTCTGAGAAAAACCATATGCGACCTATTTTGGTCCCTAAAAAAGTAAGTCCAAAAAATAGTTCTTGAAAATTTCAAAACAGAGACATGTTAGTCCCTCCATCTTTATCCATTCAAAATGTTAATTAACATGCTGGCGTGTATCATTAAATGCTGATGTGGCCTGTTAAGTATTTCCACTGTGTAATTTCGTGAACATGTGGCTTTATTTTGGAAAATTTTAGTCCCTATTTCAAATCCCTTGATACAGAAACCATTTTGGGCCATTTTAATTAGTCTCTGTCTGTTTGGGACATATTAGCTCATGACCTGCATCTTTAAGTTTGAGTCATTTTCAACCTCCAAACCTTAACCTCCATTGGAGCACCTTCTCTCAATTCGTGTGTGATGTTGCAGTTTTTACATAACCGAACAGGTTGTTCAGTGGGATACTATAGAAAACTACAAAATTGTGTTTGTCATCTGTGTTTGATAAGTACCAACGCTTTGTTTAGTGGGATACTAGAGAAAACTACAAAACTCTTGTCATCTACCAAAGCAAAAGTTTCAGATAAGAGGTACGAAGAGTTCATTTAAAAAAATGATGGTTTAGAATTGTTTGAAATTTCCGACATGAAGCATTTGCCCTACCATATTCATGTTTGAACAGGTAACAGATCAAGTTATGATGAATTGGATTTCCTTTCTTTAGCTTGTGAAAGTGAACCCTTAAGTTCTACCTTGAAATAAATAGGAAAAGGTGATGAACTCCTTCAATACATTGCAGCAGCAAAAGGAATAATTCTTCTTCTCCCATTTTTCACAAATGAATTGGGAAAAATGTGCTCCAATGAAGGTTAGGGTTTGGAGATTCAAGATGATCCAAACTTAAAGATGGAGGTAAGAGACTAATATGTCACAAACGAGACAGGGACCAAGATTCAAAATAGTTTCTGTATCAAGGGATTTGAAACAGGGACTAAAATGACCCAAAATAATGCTACGTGATCACAAAATTACACGGTGAAAATACTTAACGAGACACATCAGCATTTAACATTAATTGCACATTTTTTATGGATATAGACGGAGGGACTATGAGGTCCCTATTTTGAAATTATCAAAGACTATTTCTGAATTTTTTTTTTCAGGGACCAAAATGTGTAGCGCATTTTTTTCTCAGAGACCAAAATGGGTGTTTGTTCTATTCTAATTATATTATATATATTTGAAACTAAAGGGTCAAAATCAACTCTAGTATTCTCTGTCAACTGCTTATCATACAAGTTTGTGTGTTCCAACCCTAACCTAATGAAAGCAACTGCGCAGCTGGTAAAATTAAACCATGAACTCATACTCACACCAAGCGAAGTGAGGTCACCCCACTCCCCGGGGGCTCCATGCATCCAAATCATAAAGTACAATCGCATTTTGCATCCTTTTGACTCTTGGCTCTTCCCACATGGGACGTATGAAATATCATCAAAGATAAAGGTCAAAAGGCCGGTCCCTGCTGCTAGCTGGTCATCGTTTGAAAAGTTAAAAACGATTGTTTTTTCCTTCGTGCCTATCCAAAACGCTGGACGTACGTGTCATTTATATACCTACACATGAATTTTGAAAATATGTTTGACAAACCGCAGATCACTGCAGGTGTGATGATTTTTGTCATGGAATAAAAGGAGCTAGGTGTGGCTAGTCCTGATCGGATCGGAGAGCAAAAGACGTTGGAGCATGATTCAGTAGTAGCATATGATTAACTTGGCCTGCATATTGGCTTTGCAACCCTCTCTTTTAATCATTTGTTCCCTTCACGCTCTAATTAGTTAAATGTCCTTCTGGTCATGAGCTTATTCTCATAATCACATAGCGATGCAATCGATACTAACTAACTCTCTGATTATGAGTCATGTATTATACTTAGACTCTGACCTTTATCATAAGCGTAAATATATATATATATATATATATATGTTTACACCTAAAAAATGTTCTTTAGAATTAGTAGAAATTGACCCTGGTAGAAGTGGATCAAATAGTCGATTGAAGTTAGCCAGAATTACCTGTGACACCGAATTTGCATGACTAATAAAGCCAGAAACGAGAAACCAAAGAGCTAGGCAATGGCCTTAGAAGCTTAGTGGATTAATATGAAGATATTGGGCACCTATTGGGCTGGCGTGAAGTCATTCAACCGTTGGTCTTGAATTGCTCAGTGAGTCGAAAGTTATGGAGATTAATTTTGAATTAATTTAAATTCAAAATTAATCAAATTAATTATCTCCAAGTTTTAGGGGTGAAGCGAGGGACAGGAAGGATAAGATCCATCTTTGCAGACATTGGTGAGGCGTGACCATAATGTGAAGTGGCGCCTGGATTTTAGGATCGTGGTTGGTAAATATGACACTACTCGGTGAATAGCGTAAACTAAGAGTTTATCAATGTTAGCGGTGAGCGTGGCATATGTGGTAGTTAGTTGTTACTATAAATACGGTTGTAAATAAGTTTGGGGCAATCAATCGATCAAACAACTTATATTTTCGCCAGCTTTTATTCGCATTTATGTTTACCTTTATGTCCCGGTTTTATCTTGGTTCATCGACTTAAACGCTTTACGGAGTGAGTTAAAGGGACCCGTAGCTAAGGCGAGTTCCTTCCTTGGGCGTAATCGCTTGAAGAAGAAATCACCGTTTTGGAAGTTAGCGGAGTTGCGGCTAATTGATATTCAAGACAACAAAATTAGCGCCCGGTGGGACCAAAGGTGAGCGATCAACACGTTGAATCCCAGTCGGGATTACCATTGGCGTATGCACTTTGCGTTCGGGCAAAAGTTTGAACAATATGACTGCAAAAAGCAATCCCGAGGTTGAAGGAAGCCCGTCAGTGGAAGCGATGTTCCACCGGCGAGCAAATACAAGTGGAGATAGGGAACTTCGAAACCCAATGAGCCCAATGAGACCGGTGGTGATGACCACTTCGTTTATACGCCAACAACTTCGATTTGGGAATCAATGATATCATGTACCAAGTGTCACAACAATTGGCAGATATTGTGAAACCGGTAATTTACATAACGAAGTGCGGCCGAAGCCAGGAGATAGAGGCCAAGAGGGCTCGCGCAAGTGAAGGCTCTATCATCGGTCGCTATCCCAGCGCAAAGTGGGTACCTACCCAGGCGGACTCATCATCCGGTAGAGTGCGGCTCGGCGGGACGGTCGAGTTGACCACGTGACTCGAGCGGTGCGGCAAGTTCAGCCTACCGTGGTAGGACCTCTCGGTGCGGCCAGAACATAGAGACAGTACCTTTTAATCCAATTAATTCCCGGCGTGGTGCTTGTGCCCACGTTGAACTGGAGGTCAACGGTGGCGAATAACAACCAGGCTAATCTTCATTTTGGACAGTGCAGAGATGGCTAGCAGGCCGGGATCTGATGGGACCAATTGGTATGCGAAGGATTATGCCATGTACTCATCCTTATGGTTTCTTTGTGCGGTGACTAACCCTGACATATTGGGGGCAAACTCTTGCCCGAGAATGGGTGGTGCAAGACCAAGCGGGATATCAGTCGTGATCATGGAACAATGTTCCACACTGTCAGCTAACCTTCCATTCTATCCATCCCACCTGAAGGATCTGAGCATTCAAATGGGGTCAACTCCTCGAGGGCACGGGTTGATGGCGGAGCGATTATGGGGGCAGATCCCACTCTACCATTTAACACTGAGTGTTCCTGGAACTCAATACAGGCACCTGGTGAGGAACATGGAGCGACCATGGGGGGTTTACCCACCTCCATCGTTTAATCAACCAGGCTACCCCGATCCTCGAAACAAATTTCCCAGGCACATCCCCGACTTGGAGGCAGTGACCACCGGCTTGGTTGCTCTAACTGGCAGGAGAAGGAGCCAGGGGGTTCACGGTTGCTAGACCTAGCCATCATTGCGCACACCATCAAGAAATACTTTGGTGTGCGATAAGCCTTTGGATCGTCATCTATAGGAAACCATATCCTGAGTGGGTGGATAGATTGGTACCTCGCCGAGTGGTATAAGACTCAGTTTCGCCAGCTTTCTTTCTCCAGGAAGGATCAGCGAATCGACTATGGAGCATGTGGCGAGTTTCTTGCCCGATGTGGTGAAGAGCGAATGAATATCACAAGTTGCGGTACGTTCCCCTTGTCAACCTACAGGAATGACTTTTACATGGTATTCTCTTTACCACTAATTCTATACAAACATGGTGAGATATGGAGAGATCTTTCATGATAGATTCTCTGGCTGAACCTCAAGTCAGTAACGGTACGATCTGCATGAACTGAGACAACGAGGTAGATGAATCATTGCTGATTTTGTGGAAAGGTTAGGAAAATGGTGAAATGTTCAATATAATTCCACGAGGCGAGAATATCGCGACCATGGTATTAGCGGCATGTATTCTCAACTTCGAGGAAGCTAGTAGCACTTGCGACCTAAGCCAGTTGGTCTCAGGGCTATCGCATTGAAGCGATTTATCGAGAGAAGGAAAAGAAGCGAGCGATGAGGAAGAGGTCCTCGGTTGGTGTCCATTGTAGAAGCGAAGACTCAGATGATGATTGTAGATTCAGACATCATGGCGTGAAATAGTGAAGGGTAAAGGCTATACACCTTACCTTGAAAGCGCGAGAAAGGAACTAAGTTCGGAGAGCGAGCGAATACTCCTTCATATCTCCAAGCGGACCAGGATCTTTGACTACTTGTTAAGGATAGCGGTCAATTCACTGTTGGATGGGCACAAGATCCCTGGCGAAGAGTTAAAAGATAAGAAATCGCAAATGGCACAACTCTTATAATCACACGACTCTAAATTGCGTGGTTTCGGAAGGCCATTGAAGGGGATAAAAGAGGAGGTTCAAGCTTGCGGACAAAGAATCTTTGAAATGAGCGAGATCTTGATCCATTCCACTGCCTCAGGATAAAGCATGGTATCATTCTCGAGGATTCGATGTGAAGGGACCCTGACCGTAAGCACATGATATCTGTCTGACAAGTGCGGAGACCAAAGAGGATCGGTAGGCTCGACCCATATTGCCGACGATTGAAACCTCAGGTGCCGGGATTACATCTTTAACGAGGTTGGGAAAACCCCAGCCAGAGGTAGACATGGCGGGGGCAGAAGCCACCTAAGCCAGGGTAGGCTCACCCGGGAATTAGTGAAACAATTACATCACAGCATGGCGGTCCACTAATAGGGAAGCTTGAGGAGAAGGGTGAGCACTCATTGCTAAAGCGGGGGGCAAGATCGGCTAACTCGAGAAAGTGGTAGGCTATCCTTGCCCAAGGTGGATGAGGAACTTGTCCCCGAGGATAAGAAGGGTAGGCGAGTTCCTTTGTAGAAGGGGAATGTCTTCCTTGAGGATATGATGAGAATGACGAGAAGTTGAGGACTCATAGAATGTTAAAACCCCGTGCGTCAAGAAGGGCGGTTCTTGAATAAGTATGCCAAAGACAAAAAGCGTGCAGTAGTGTTGCAAGAACCCAAAAGAGGAGGATGCAAAGAATAAGGTCTGCTCGGAAGATGAAACAAACTCTGAGATGATAGCGATGTAAAGAAAGCAGTGAAAAGAGCAAGATCCACTTAGAAACCATGAGTGAAGCCTTTGGATAAGGCTTTCCTGGAGTGAGAAGGCTGGGAAAGAGGAAGTGCGAAAATATAGAATTATGGAGCAGGAACACATTCTGAGCGAGTCTCATCGCCTCGATCGTAGCGAAGCGATCACTATAGAGGGTTCAGCGATCCCAGAGAAGTATTGGGAGCAGGACGATATCATGGAAGATTCTTATGAAGAGTCTGATGGCCTAATGGATGAGATAGAGGCTATTAGCTTATTCCCAGAAGAGTTTTGGGCAAACAACTCACAACCAGGAGGTTTGGAGGGAGACGTGTTTCTTTGAGGAGCGAGAATGGGCGTTAAGCCGAAATACCGGTGATGAGGTTACCAAGGTAGTGTTTGAGAAACCTCTGAGAAGAAATGGTGAAGCATCCAAGCCGCTTTATATCAAGGCCTATATCAGCGGAAGATTTTTGGAAGAGTCTTCGTGGATGGAGAGTGTGCTAAATGTCTGTGCGGACGACCATGAGAAACTTGGGAAAAGTCTTGAGGACTAGTCCTACCAACATGAACATGTCCAATTTCCTGGGAACCTTCAGAGCACTTGGAGTCTTGATGGCGAGATTCACGGTGAAGCCCCAAAACCATCAAGGCCAGTTTTCTTTGTGGTGGATGCCAAACCTTCCTATACAGTAATCTTGGGGAGGGATTGGATCCACACAAGTCAGTGTGTCCCTTCCACACTTCATCAGAAGATTATGTTTTGGGTTGGAGACAGCGTTGAGGCAATGAGGCGGACAAGAATCCTTTTTAATTTGAAGTGAAGATACTAGAAGCCTTGTTACATTCCCTCACACCTAGGACCTATTGCCATCCCAGGAAGATTATGAAGAGGCGCCGAAAGCATGCAACCTTACTAATGAAGGATTCAAGCTAAGATCTGGTAGCCACCGCCAATCTGCGAGGTAATTAATGAATAGGGCATCTCGGTACTCAAAGACCTTTTGGTCGGCTAGAAATCTTTAAGGCGAGTCCAAAGCGATGGATGCCATGATGGAAGATTATGACCTTTGAAGAGGAAGAGGAGGTACTACTCTCCAAGGAGGAAGGTCAGCGGCACGATAAAGGCGTGTGCGAGCCGGCCTATGGAATTCCTCTCTTCAAAGAGCAGGTTCCCCGCTTTTGAGGCGGAGGATCCTTTAATTGAGATCAATTTAGATGCGCGAGAACAACCCAAAATCGTGAAGGTGAGTGGGTTGCTTGAGGAAGACAAGCGGGGAGTAAGATAGTCGAATTAATCCGGTAGTACAAAGATTGCTTTGCCTGGAATTACTTGAAATGCCAGTTTGGCGAGGAAGTTGGTGGAACATAGGTTGCCTATCGCGAGGATACAAACCTTTCGAGCGGCGCATGCCAGGTTCAATCCCAAGCGATGCCTCAAATTAAAGTGAAATTGAATGGCTATCTAATATAGTCCACAGTGCGTCGAAGAATGCCCCGGATAAGAGTATGTATTGACTACGAAACTTGAACCAACGCTCGAAAGGATGAGTGCGCTATGCACGTGGATGACATGTTAGTCGATCGGCGACCACACATGGTATTCTCACCTTTATGGATGGATACCAGGTATAACCAGATCTTCTAGCGAAGAAGATACTCGTAAGGCGATGCCTTCAGGTGCCCAGGAGCATTGGGGATCTATGAATGGGTGGTCATGCCTTCGGGCTCAAGAACGAGAGCCACTTATCAAAGGGGCCATGAACTCCATTTTTCATGACTTGATCGGCAAAAACCATGGAAGTGTACATAGATGGCGTGGTTGTCAAGTCGAGGGTTTTGAAAGCCACTGGTCGATCACAGAAGCGAGGCCCTAAAGGATGCGAGCCCATGGGCTGAAAATGAATCCGCCAAATGTGCTTTTGGAGTGGCGGTGGCAATTTCCTAGGATTTTTGGTCCACCATCAAGGAATAAAGTAGAACAAGAACAAGATGAAAGCTATCCTGGAGGCCAGGACCTTTCACAGGAACAGAAGAGCAAAGTTTGATTGGCAAGATCAATTTCTAAGGAGGTTCATAGCTAATTCGATTTGGGAAGATGAAGAGTTTTTTCCTTTGCTTTGAAATTAAAGGATACGAGGATATGGTATGGGGAAGAGAGCAACAACAGCCTTTGATCAAATTAAGCAAGGTTGGCCAAACCTCTGTGCTAACACCTCCGGTGTCGGAAGGCCACTCAAATTGTATATAGCTGAGAAGAAGAGTCAATCAGTACTGCCGTCATGCAGGATCTTGAGGATGGGACTGAAAAGAGTCGTATACTATCTCACCCATATCTTGAATGATGCCGAAACCAGATATACCCCTATCGAGAAATTATGTTTATCATTGTTCTATGCTTGTACAAAACTTGAATATTATTTGTTGCCTAAAGAAGTGTTGGTTTTGTGCAAAATTGATATCATTAGATATTTACTTAATAGGCTTGTTCTACAGGGTCGACTAATGAAATGGGCCATTAAGTTAAATGCTTTTGCATTGAAATACGTTCCATTAAGAGTAATGAAAGGTCAGGCAGTAGCCGATTTCTTGGCTCAACACCCTTGTGTTGAAGTCAATGACCCATTAGCCGAACATGTTGCATGTATTAACTTGAAACCTTGGGTGTTGGCGTTTGTGGTCAAGAACGCAGTGGTAGGTCTTGGCATCACCATTACGGACCCGAGGAAAAGTTGGAAATTCATGTGTCAATTTGGATCTTGGGAATTCTAATCAGGCGAATACCACTGATTTTGGGGCTCTAAGATCTTGCGCGACCATGAAAGCAAATTATGTTTAAGTCAGGGGAGATTCACGATTGGTGATAAAGCTTATTGGCGGGGAATATAGATGTAATAACCTTAACTTGAAGAGTCATATGAAGCGGCTAGCTGCTATTGCGCTTGTTTGGCGATGCACGATGATCGACATTCCTAAGGGGGAGAGAATAGAAGAGGCTAATGATTTGGCCCAAGCGCCTCGGTACAAAGACATAATAGTCAGTAAGCGGGAAGAATACCCAACCTGGGAGTGTGCCATAAAGACGATCGACTCACAGGCGAGTTAATCGGTATCTTAAAGATCCTTCAAGCGATATTGATTTTAAGCTGGCGAAGGCACTTAAATATGTATTGGTAGACAATGAAGTCTGGGAGAACCATCAGCGGTATTACTTAAGTGTATTGACAAAGAGAGTCCATGAAGCGTCATGGGAGAAGTACATGAAGGAATCTGTGGATCTCATGGTGGACCCACCATGAAATGGTGATATACAAACATGGATATTATTGGCCTACCATTACGGTGATTGTTATCAATATGCCAGAGGATGTGGCGTGTCACCGGTTTGCATGGTCCAATTGAAAGGGTTCCGGTAGAAAACCTCCACCCAAATGATAAAGCCTTGGCCATTCAGGGATGGGCCATGGATTTAATAGGCAAGATCTATCCACGCCCGTCGAGAGGCATGTGTTTATCATAGTTGATCGACTACTTTACCAAATGGGCAGAGGCCCATCCAATGGTGAATGTGACTCGGGATGAGGTGATTAGGGTTTATACAATGCCAAATCATCTATAGATTTGGAATACACGAAACCATCACCTGATCAAGATACTATGTTCAGAGGAGAGAGTGGTGGCCTTAGTATAGACAATTTGGGATTAAGTTAATTCATCGTCCCATCCCCATTATGCTCAAGCCAGCCGATGGGCGGCAGAGGCAACCAACAAAGTTCTTATTGATATAATCAAGAAGAACGTGAGGATGTGAAGGAAAGAGAGTCCTGAATCTCGAGCGAGGGAGATTGAAGGCGAGTCGAGGAGCCTCGTGGGGTGAGGGGCGGTCAAGGTTCCACGGAGGAGGAGGAAGAAGGCGTTAGCTATCGTGTGCATAAGATTGGTTTGAGAATCGAAGCGAGAAGACATGAGTGGGCCTGGTTTGTAGGTGAAAGAGCGAGGTTGGAGGGACGGTGAAAGCTCTGAGTTTAGAATTTGGTAGTAGCGTGAGAGGTAATTCGGCTAGTGAGTATTTAAAGAGATGGAAGAATCAGCGATAGTGGGATTTAAAGGCGCTTAAATCGGATGGATAAGGCGGACCATTGCCTTTGTTTAAAAATTTGTTGCAAATGGATTACCTTGCATTTATGATAAAGGAGTGATTTGACTTGAATCATTCTGCCGCCTCGCTGCCTAAATTTAAAGATTCTGGCTAAAGGCAGTAGGGCATGTGTTTACACCTAAAAATGTTCTTTAGAATTAGAAATGACCACAATGAGTGGATCAAATAGCGGAATTGGCGTTAGCCAGAGTACTGCAATAATTTGCGACTAATAAAGCCAAGAACAGAAACCAAGAGCTAAGCGAGGGCCTTAGGCTTAGTGGATTAATATGAAGATATTAGTCTATTGGGCTAGCGTGAAGTCATTCAACTGGGTCAGATTCTTGAATTGCTCCATGAGTCGAAAGTTATGGAAATTAATTTTGAATTAATTTAAATTCAAAATTAATCAAATTCGAATTATCTCCAAGTTTTTAGGAGTGAGCAAGGGACGAAGGATAAGATCCATCTTTGAAAACGGTATTGGTGAGGCGTGGCCCGTGATGTGAAGTGGCGCCTAGATTTTAGGATCGTGGTTAGTGGAATATGGCCTTCTACAGTAGAATAATCAGCTATGAGTTTATCGAATGTTAGCAATTGAGCGTGGCATATAGGGGTAGTTAACTTAGTTGTTCTTATAAATACCCAGAAGTTGTAAATAAGTTTGAGGCAATCAATCAATCAAACAACTTATATTTTCGCTCAAGCTTTTATTCGCATTTATGTTTACCTTTATGTCCCGAGTTTTTATCTTGGTTAAATCGACTTAAACCTTCTAAGCGAAGTGAGTTAAGGGCCCATAACTTGAGACAGAGTTCCTTCTCAATATCGGCGAAGAAAAATCGTAGTTTTGGAAGTTAGCCGATCTGCGGCTAATTGATATTCAAGACAACAAAATATATATATATATATATATATATATATATATATATATATATATATACACACACACTTAGCCATAGTAATTCAAGGTTATTAATTACTTTTGTCAATCATATTGCAATTTGCATGCATCACCAAAGATTGTTACCCTACTTATCTTACATTATCAGTGGCAGTGATAATTAATCGAAGCCCTTAGCTAATTAGCTAATTAATTACTCTAAACGTACTCTTACCCCTATGATCTGCCATATATCAAATTTCTCTCTCTTCTCTTCTGTCTTCCATCTTTTTCCTCTTCCTTCTTCTTTATTTGATAGTAAATTATTACTAACGATCAATTCCCCTCCGCTCCCCTTTACTGCTAAGTTTTGGCGAACTCCAAAGCGAAAGCAACGTCATCTTCATCAGGACTGATCAACAGGTTATCAATATTTCAACCCCACTTTTAATTATGAGAAGATCCAGAAGTGCCATAATTATAGTCGATCCCCACAACCACAACTGCATTGTGCGTTGTTTTGAAATTAAACTTCATTGTGCGCACGTCATATGTACAATTGATAATAATTAACACATGAATATGGTTTATGAATAACTACAAACAAACTAGTAATTCAGAGATTTAATTCATTAAGATTTATTAAATGTTGCTTCCAGATATATTCGAAAAGAAAACTATACATTTTTGCTTTCAGTGGAAGAAATATGATCTCTACATGAAAATTATTTACGCCACCTCTGGAGTTGTAGTTATACTACTAGGTAGCGGTAGGAACAGTTCTTAATAGCCTATTATCTCTCCAGAAAAGACGGGGTGGGTCTGGGTCAAGGGGGGTGGGAATGGGATACTTTGAGGCTGAGATGATTGATGGGCTCACCTACTCATGGATTAGATGAGTGGTCTATGCGGTGACAGTGATGTGATGGGTGTAAATGATTTGGTGCGTGGACTAAAATGACCACCGCTCAAAAAGATTAATTCTCCAACTGTGGCATGTTTGTGTGCTTTTGTAGATGTAAAATATTGATCATAAAATATATATAGCATCACATAGGATCTGCAATGTAGTGCGAAGGAACTGATTTATTTGCATGCGGATCGGGTTGAAGCATGCATCGAGCTGTATCATGCATGTGTGTGGCCTATAAATGTGTACAGAGCAATCGTGGGTGACTGTTAATGGTCATGCTGGCGCTTTCACAAAAAGGAGCTTTAAACGATGGCGGATCCATTCATTAAAATCTACAATGCGGGTCATCTTTTGCTCATTTGCATGTACGGTGTCTCTTTTTGAATTTGTCCTCAGTTTTACCATTTTTTAATGGCAAATGCTAGTGAGTTTGTATTTCTCTTTGTTAGTGGGGTGAATATGGTTCGAATCTCGATCTTTTTAATAGTTTTTTCCTTAAATATTCCCAATCCACTGCCCCAACTTGGACGAATCTTACCATTTGAAACGTGTTATGAACTTTTATTTTTTGACCAAGTTGTACACCCACTATTCATTCTTTGTTTTTTTTTCTTTACTGACCCAGGTTAATAATTGTAATCGATTCATTTACTTGCAATTTACCTCATAAAGAGAATGTACTATAAGCATAACGAGAGCCTCTAACTACTACTACATTCATATCCTTGACCACAACGAATCAATGATATTAAAAACATAATTTTTTTTATGTAAATATTCCCAATTAAAAACATAAATATTCCCAATCCACTGCCCCCACTTGGACAAATCTTACCATTTGAAACGTGTTATGAGCTTTTATTTTTTGACCAAGTTGTACACCCACTATTCATTCTTTGTTTTTTTTTTTCCTTTACTGACCCAGTTTAATAATTGTAATCGATTCATTTACTTGCCATTTACCTCATAAAGAGAATGTACTATAAGCATAACGACCTCTAACTACATTCATATCCTTGACCACAACGAATCAATGATATTAAAAACATAACATTTTTTTTATGTAAACATAAATATTCCCAATTAAAAACATAAATCTTCCCAATCCACTGCCCCTACTTGGACGAATCTTACCATTTGAAACGTGTCATGAGCTTTTATTTTTTGACCATGTTGTACACCCACTATTCATTCTTTGTTTTTTTTCTTTACTGACCCAGTTTTTTTTATAGGTAAATATTAGTGGTTAGTTTGTTAGAGGGAAGGGGGATTTTGTTGGTGGCAAGGATCTGAGCCCTGCAACTCCTTTATGTCCCATGTTAATAATTGTAATTGATTCATTTACTTGTCATTCACCTCATAAAGAGAATGTACTATAAGCATAACGACCTCTAACTACATTCATATCCTTGCCCACAACGAATCAATGATATTAAAAACATAACATTTTTTTTTATGTAAATATTACATAACATTACCATTACAAGTGACAGACGCAAAAATGTTAAGTTTGGGATACACATAAATATGTAGTACTATTGTCAAAAAAAAAATGTAGTACTAAAAATAAAATAGACTACTAAAAACTTAACATTACCATTAAATGATTTTATCATTTTCAAAAAACAAGAGTAGTGATGAAGTGAAAGATTTGTTGTAATAAGATACTAGAGCATGTTAGTTTAAGAATTAAAAAGTGATTTTTATATAAAATAATTTACTTAAAACATAAAAAAGCCTTGGGTGACGGTTACATGTCCACAATAAGTAGTGGTTGAACCTCTAAATAGGTCAGCAAAATAAAATAAGGGGATATATTTAGTAGTGTTTCTAGATTGAGCATTGCTATTCATCGCGAGAAAAATGCAGTGCGAACTTCCCGAAGCTCTAAATGTCGGCTTATAAAAATAAAAATAAAAATACTAAAATTGGTCCCAATAAAAATTACATAGACCAATTTAGTTTCTGAAAAAATGAAAAATATCAAATGTGAGTCAAAGTAAGCCCTGATAGAGATTAAAATGTCTCAAAAAATTATCTTAAAAATGACTAATTTGACCTGTATTTGAAGTTTTTAAGGACTAAATTAGTATTTTTTATTTTTTTGGGACTAAATTGGTTTTTGTAATTTTTGTCGGGGACTAATTTGAGTATTTACTCTAAAAAAGGAAAAATGTTTGTTGACTTTTGGCCAAAATCACATTTGGTTGGCCTTTCGTGATGCTTCACCATGTAATGTTTCGCGATATTAATCATTTCCGTTCTAAAATCTCTACCGGTACGGTACCTAAAGTAGCGATTTGCTTTTGAAACTGCTATTATAAAGGGCACTTGGAAACATATTGTAATGATTCCAAATAAGAAATTATTATCCTAAGCGTTTTTTTCTCTTAAAACCAGTTTACTATAATTTACTCAATTAAACTTTATATCTGGTGTTTGTATAAACAAATCTTTGGAGAAAGATCTATTTGTATAAGCATATCGTGTACATTATTAGTATGTATATCATTTCCACCAAGATTTGTAAGACATCCACGAGATTTACTTATAACATTCATATTCTAAAATTAGGAATTTCTCTCCCGGGGGAGGGAAAATAATTAAATCATTTAGATAGTCTTGCCCATCAATGACATATTCCAAGAACGACCACATTGGAAGACATCAAGATGAGCTGGAGATCTTTTTCCAGTTAACATTCATGTCTTCTAAGGAGATTTTTGGATCTTTCAAAAGTGGTAAGTCTTAGAACAACATCGTTAGACAATGTCATTACCAGATGTTTGAGTCATTTGTCACCCTTGACAAAAAAAAATTGGTTTCAGATAAAGCCTAACAAAGTTACCACCACAAATCTTGAAAATCTTGGTGCAACATGTTGCGCCAATTGTTTACACCATGTAACTGTATAAATAAATCTTTCTAAAAAGATTTAGTTATGCAAACACAAGCTATAAAGTTTAGTTGGGTTTAAATTATATGAAGTTGTTTAACATAAATTGTACAATCACATGAAAACTACTAAAAATTTGCAATTTAGTGACCGATTTAGAGACCGAAAATTTTCGGTCTCTACATCGGTCGTTAAATCAATCTCTACTTCGGTTAGCGACCGATTTAGAGACCAATTTGAATAAGTCGCTAAACCACTAGTCACTAATGTTTAGCGACCGATTTAGTGATCGAATTGAAAAGTCGTCAAACTACTGGTCGCTAACATATAGCGTGCTATATACATATAAGTGAAGAAAAATGGCTTGAATGATAGAGACATTGTTATAGAGCTAAGAAAAAAAGATACTAAAAATAAATTTAAAAAGGCTAAATTATATTTTTGGTCCCCCTATTTTGACCAATTTTGGATTCTAGTCCCTCCATTTCTAAATTCATATATTTAGTCCCCCTATTTTTAAAAAGTTTGACATTTAGTACATCTGTTAAGTTGTCATCTAAAATCTAACAGAGTTAGTGATGTGGCTCTCATTAATCCTAGCTAGTATGTGACTGGGTGCCATGTCATCAAAGCACGCCATCTCACTAATTTAGAAAATAAAAAAAAACCTAAAATCTGAAAATCTCTCAAATTAAAAAAAAACCCTAAAATCTCAAATCCTTTCTGAATATAATAATAAGGTCAAAATCAAGACATAAGGCAAAAGAGATAATTAGACAGATGAAATTACAATGGTCGAAATACCTTGTTAACATTAAGATTAGGAGGCCAGGCGTGAAGGAAACTGTAGAAGTAATCGAAGAATTCCAAGGAAGAATCAAAAGTTTTGAAACTCAAATTTACTGGACCTGATGATTTCTTCTCTTCTTCTTCTTCCTCCTCTTCTTCTTCTTCTTCACCCACCTTCTGCTTCTTGGAAACACCCTATTTTTCGTCCTCCTCTCTGGTCCGTTTCTTGCAATTTGACTGTCTAATTATCTCTTCCGCTTCGTCATTTCCCTTCTGATGTTGCTAGTTCTGCTTCATCGTCTTCTAGTTCTGAAGCACATGCTAGGACCTTTTGTTATTGCTGGTTTCTGCTTCGTCGTTGACACTTCACCAGGCGACGAGATCTGCACCTGCTTCCGTTTCAAGATCTGCATTTGCTTCGTCGTTCAAGATCTCCTTTGGATCTGGACAAACAGGTCAAATTTGAAGATTTGAAGATCTATAACAAAACGGGTCACCGACGAACGAGACGATTTCCCCCACTCTTGATTTTTTTGATTTAGGGGTTTGTGATTTTTGTGATTTAGGGATATGATTCACACATTCGGTTTGGTGTTAAATTTATTTTTCTGATTTTATTTTATTGATTTCTAGGTTTGATTTGTATTTGATCTGTGTTCTTTTGGAATGAGTGATGATCTTCTTCTTGCTTTCTGTTAATTTCCCTCTCTAAATGGTTGATGATCTTGCTTTCTTCTTGCTTTCTGTTAATTTCCCTCTCTCAATAACAAAACCGCGATTGGGTGAAAACAAAATGTCTTTTCTTCTTCTGTGCTCATTCATTACACCATTCGGTGATACATGTAGCACTAGAACAATCTACGGAGCACAACAGAAAATAGAAATGAGCAACAAAATGAAAACAAAATTGCCACCAAAAGGTGAGTACTCAACATAGCAGAATCATAACTAGAAATGATTATAGACCCTTCTATTGCTAAATGCATTTAGTCACCACTTAAGGCAGCTCATAGTTTGACCCAAAAAAAAAAGGCAGCTCATGGTTCGATCTTGAACTATTTGGGCTTGGGCCTGTTTCTCTTGGTCCTGGTTTGCAGAATGGCTCTTGAGCAGAGTTAGTGAATTGAATGGATGCACAAGCCACGACTAATCGTTCAATGATGCAGCGATGCAGTAGTAAAATTGCCCAACAAGAGAAAACTCAATGTACAAGAAATGGTGGCATATTGTAAAAAGGCTAAAGATAAAAGAACTTTATAATTAAAAAAATTCATGGACCATAGAAAACTTGATGTCAAACAAGAGATGTCCTCTATACTTTTTAATTTTTAAATGGCTAAATCTCATTAATTTAGAAAATAAAAAATAAAACCCTAAAATCCCTCAAATTAAAAAAAACCCTAAAATCCCAAATCATTTGATGATCCTAAATCATTCAGATACCTAGAATATTCTTCTGTGCTCATTCATTACACCATTCGGTGATACATGTAGCACTAGAACAATCTACGGAGCACATTGATGTAATGAATGAGCACAGAAGAATATTCGTAAGTGTCTTTTCTTTGTTATTTCAAAGAGGTTACTCCCCTCCAAATTCTTTCCCTGTCTTTCTCGTGCTTTCCTTTCTATTCACAGCACATTACACAAATCATTTAGTAGTTGGTATATTAGCTCTATGATTACAATATTCGTTGTACTGGATGCAACAATGTATTAACCAAAAAATAATAATTGGATCTCTTAGATTACACATTTTAAAATCAGTTTTCTGTTTTTAAAAATTTAATAAAAATAAAAAAAAAATATTATTTTTCAAAACAGAAAAATTGTTTTTAAAAAATGTATCAAAGAGGCCCCAAGTGTTCCAGTGCTTGATCTTACGTCATTTTTGGATTTTTTTTTTTGTGGGGTTTAACCTTTGAATTGGGCTTCTGTGTCAGGCTCTCGTAACAACAATTGTGAATCCTCTCTACTTCTTGGAAAATAACCGATTAGACTCGTCTAAAGTGAGCAACTCATAGTAAAAAGTAAATAATCTTAACTATTATTGAGAAAATCAATAGTAACAAATCATTGATGTGTTAGAAACATATCTCATTAATGGTTATGATTACTTATATTATTCTCTACCCACTTTAAAAGAAGTCAAATCTTGATTAACCATGTTTTTCGTAGATCACCTTCCGGAATTTGAACCACTGTTTTCACTTATTTTGTGTATCTCTTAAATATGCAATTTTAATTTCAATCTCTTATATATGATTATCTTGTATATGAGAATCGATACGTGGTACTCCATCGTTTCAAAATAAGTGACGTTTTTAGTAAAATAAAAAATTCAAAAGAAGTGTTGTTTTATTTTTTCAATACAATATTAATTATTTTATTCCAATTTGATCCCTAAATTAATATTGTGTGCATTACTCTAAGTCATTATACTCTCTCGATATCTATGACAATAGTTAATAATGATAATTTTGTAAAATATTACACTGATCAACTTATTTATTATTTTTTCTGAAAAACTTTTTAAACATCACTTAATACGGAACAAATGCTGCACATATTAAAGATAAATTTTAGTAGACAGCAAAATCAAGTAATCATTAAACGATCTAATAAACAATAAAACTTAATTTATTTAGAAGAAAATGGCACTCCTTGTATTCAACCTATATAAAGCCCCAAAATAATAAACGAACTTGGAAGAGGTTATTATGTTTCCTACAAGTACTCTGAAACCAACTAAAATTTTGCAAGACAATTCTCGACTGTTATAAAGAAAGGCCGAGGGCATTTAAGAGAGGAACAGAAGCATTAGGCATTAGACAGCAATGATATGATTGCTTTAGCGGGGAAAGAGGTACAACAATGTTTAGGCCTCTGAGGAACAAAGTTGGCAGCTATTATTGATATACTGAAACAGGAAAGAGGAAGCACAGACCTGCTTCTTTATCCTTTTCTCCTTTTTCTATTTATTCACGAATTTGGAGGGTACACAATTCTATAGTTGAAGAAAAGTGGCGGTTAGAAAAGGCACTCCATGAGTACCAAAAAAAAAAAAAAGAAAAGGCACTCCATGACGCCAATAACATATTGGAGCTATCATCAGAGGCCTAATGATATGGCCCAAAACAAATTGCACATGGGTTATAAGCCTCACTGGACTTTTTTTTTTCCCCAACCTTCATGGTCTTTATTAACCCTGTTATTTTCACCATGTCCTTTACCTGCAGAAAATATTTGTGTTGGTACCAGCCTTGGGAAGACTTGTTGCACTGTTTTATTTTATTGGGCTAAACCATTTTATTTTTTGGGTTTTGAACTTCAATACACCTTGAGGACAAAGTGTTTTCTGCATGATCAAGTGAATGTTATGGCCCAAAACAAATGGCTCAAAGGTTATAAGCTCCCTTAACTAATTACAGCAAGGATTAGAGAGGGCATTATTTGGAAGGCAATATGTACCCCGGGAATAGATGAAATAATAAGAGAAAATATTCAGAAAGTTCAGCTTGTTAGTATAGCTGAGGACAACTTCCTTCTGAAGTTGTAATTTTTGTCACTTTCTTTCTCCCAAATCAAATACCTTACACCTAACCCAAAAGATTATTACTATAGTCCCTGGGCACATGGTGGGGAGAATGTAAGAGGCAAAATGTACTATTAAGAAAATGAAGCTGAACTTGTACTGTTTTATTGCTTTTAACAGAGAAATCAACTGCCAATATTGGAAGGAATAGTACAATTGTTTCAGCTCAAGTACAGGAATCGAAAGATAGAAGGAATTTCAGAAAAGGAATCACATAGAGAGAGAGAATTCTGATGTCACACATTCCATGCCTCTCTCACTAGCCACTAATGCCTATTTATACTCACACCAAGTCTGTGAGCCTCTTGCTTGGCACCCTGACACGCTTACTTCTCCTCAATTCTTCATTTGCTGCCCCACTCGCATGATTCTGCTCCGGTGGCACCGCCCATGTGATTACATTATTTTGGCCTTTGTGACTCAAATTCCTTCTTTGCCCTCTTATAATGCCTACCCTTTAAAAACAACCTTGTCCTCAAGGTTGAAGGATGGGAAATTGGCTTGCATCTACGATTTGTCTTCCCAAGTTGCTTACGCGTATTGCAATTTGCCCATTTAACCAAAACTTGTGGAACTTGACTTAAACCCTTCAGCAGAACTCGTGTCTCTAGCACTGCCTCAGGCTCTAGGATTGGTACAGACTCATTAATTGATAAGGGTAAAGGCATATAAGATTCCTTATCATTGCCTCTGAATAGTTTGAGCTGAGAGATGTGGAATACCGGATGAATTCTTGCAGATGTAGGCAACTGCAGTTTGTAGGTCACTGCTCCAATCCTAGCTGTAATAGGAAATGGACTAAAATACTTCATTCCCAACTTCTGGTTGCGTCTCAGAGCAGCAGAGACTTGCCTATAAGGTTGGAGTTTTACCAATACTAAATCACCCACCTCCAAGCTAACATCTCTTCTCTTTTTGTCAGCTTGATTCTTCATTGCTTGTTGTGCCCTGAGCAAGTTCTCTTTCAATTGAGACAAGATATTATCCCTGTCTCTAAGCTGTTCCTGCACTTCAACAGGTTCAACACCAGCAGAATTATATCGAATAAGGGTAGGTGGTTCCCTCCCATATAGAGCTTTAAAGGGAGTCATGCCAATACTTTTGTGGAAAGCAGTATTGTACCAAAATTCTGCCCATGGCAAGAATTTAAACCAGCTCTTGGGATTGTTAAAAGTAAAGCAACGAAGGTACATTTCCAAGCATTTATTGAGAGCCTCTGTTTGTCCATCTGATTGAGGGTGGTATGCTGAAGACATAGCCAATTTGGTACCCTGTAATTTGAAAAGATGTTGCCAAAAGTGGCTTGTGAACACCTTGTCCCTATCAGAGACAATTGATTTGGGAATCCCATGGAGCTTGACTACATTTAGCATAAAAGCTTCAGCAACTTGCTTTGCTGAGTAATCGGATTTAAGTGCTATAAAGTGTCCATATTTAGATAATCTATCAACTACCACCATGATGACAGTAAACCCAAAGGACAAAGGTAAACCTGTGATAAAATCCATTGCTATGTCTTCCCACACTTGGTTTGGTATTGGAAGAGGTTGCAGCAACCCTGCTGGGGTTGTGGTCATCACCTTTGCTTGCTGACATATAGAACATTCTTGCACAAACTGTCTTATCTCAGCTTGCATATTCTGCCAATGAAACTGAGCAGTAATCCTAGCAATCGTTCTGGCCATTCCTGCATGTCCTCCAATTGTGGAGCCATGGTACTCCATCAACACTTGTTGAATTAGGGTGCTGGAACTTGGCAAGACCAGTCTGCCTTTCCAAAACAATAATCCTTCTCTCACAAAGATAATCTGTATGCAGCAGGATTTTCTTGGCATTGCTGCACAATGTGTTTTAACTCCTCATTTTGTATCAATTCCAGCCTTAATTGCTGCAGGAATTTACTCTGAGGTTCTGACCAAGCCATCATAAATTCTCTGGACAAGGCATCTGCAGCCATATTTTCTTTCCCGCTTGTATTCTATAACAAAGTCATAGCCAATAAACTTGTGTAAACCCGTCATTGTTACGGTGTGGTCGAGCCTGATCCAATAAACTCTTTAAACTTTTATGATCGGTTCTGATAATGAATTTGTGGCCTAACAAGTAGTGTCTAAACTTAGACAAGGCATCAGTGATGGCAGCAAACTCTCTATTGTATGCTGATTGTTTCTGCATTCTTGGTGGCAATTTTTTTGAGAAGAATGCAATGGGATGTCCTCCTTGGCTGAGAACAACTCCTATTCCCGAACCAGAAGCATCAGTCTCCAACACAAATGGTTGTTTGAAATCAGGCAAGGCTAGAACTGGTGCTGAAGTGATGGCCTCTTTAAGTTTTTTAAAAGCTTCTTCAGCAGTCATGTTCCACAGAAACGATTCTTTCTTCAGCAAATTAGTTAATGGAGCTGCAATGCAAACATATGATTTGATAAACCTTCGATAATACCCTGTGAGTCCCAGAAAACCTCTTAACTGTTTGACATTGTTAGGAGTAGGCCACTCCAACACAGCCACGATTTTGTTCTTATCCATTGCCACACCTTTACCAGAAACTGTATGGCCTAGATAATCAACCTCCAACAGTCCAAAAGCACACTTAGACAACTTAACAAACAAGACATGCTGCTGCAGTGTGTTTAGAACAGATTCAAGGTGCTGCAAGTGCTCTAACCACGATGGGCTATAGATCAAAATGTCATCAAAGAAGACCAATACATACCTTCTTAACACAGATTGAAAAATTTGGTTCATAAGACATTGAAACGTGGCTGGGGCATTTGTTAAACCAAATGGCATTACTAACCATTCGTAATGACCTTGATGTGTCCTGAATGCTGTTTTGAACCTATCCTCCGGATGCACCAATATCTGATGGTAACCGGACCTTAAGTCCAGTTTAGAGAAATACTTTGCTCCATATAACTCATCCAACAATTCATCAACTGTAGGCATTGGAAAACTATCCTTGACAGTTATTGCATTCAATGCTCTATAGTCCGTGCAAAATCTCCATGACCCGTCTTTCTTTTTAACCAAGAGAATTGGTGAAGAAAAAGGACTATTGTTTGGCCTAATAATCCCTTGATCTAACATTTCCTGTACCATGACTTCAATTTGCTCTTTTTGACTATGAGGGTACCTATAGGGTTTCACCTTCACTGGTTTAGACCCCTCAGTCAAAGGAATGCAGTGATCTTGCACTCTAGGAGGTGGTAGTGCTGTAGGTTTTTGAAAAACAGTTCTATAGGTATGCAGTAATGTGGCCAGCTCTGGTTCAATATCATCAGGGAGTTCTTTGAAAATGTCTTGGGCTACCTCCGGATTTTGCAACTGAATGGTGAACATTTCTGATATGGAATTTGTGTGCTGCAGTCTTTTAATATGGTGAAATTGAGCTTGAGTAGGTAAATTGGACTTGTCACCATGCAAAGTAATAAACTGGCCATTGACATAAAATTTGAGGGTTAGGGAAGCATAGTCAGCTACATGAGGACCAAGAGTTGCTAACCAAGATGCTCCCAAAACCAAATCTGCCCCAGCTACTGGCAGTAAGTAAACTGGCAATGTCAACTTATGTCCTTGCACCTCGACCTCTAGATTTGGCACAACACCCTCAGCAATCATTGTGTTACCATTCCCTACCAAAACCTTGAACATAGGGGCTGGTTCTATTGGCAATTTGAGGCAATTAGCTATTCTTGGTTGTAGGAAATTATCAGAGCTTCCCCCATCAACAAGAATCTGCACAGAAACTTGGCCAATTTGACCGGTAAACTTAATTGTGCCAATGCCATTTGATCCTTTAAGTGCATTTAAGGATAAATGGTGCTCAGTTGGGCTGCTCTCTTGGGTTGATTGGGTGTAATCAGGTGGTTCAGGGTCGGGTTCAGTTTGTTCCTCAGTTTCTACTTTTAAAATCATCAAATGCTTGTTAGGACATTTATGATTGAAAGACCACTTCTCCTCACAAGTGTAACATAGGCCCTTATCTCTTCTTACCTGCATTTCAGCAGAGCTAATACTTTTAATGTTATTTTGGTGGGTTGGTTTGGTTTCTGGTGTGGTTAACAATGGGGGTGAATGTGTTTTGGTTTGGAAATTTGGTGGAGGGTATTTGTTTGGTTGGCTTGTGTTTGAGTTGGTGTATGGTTTGGTGTATGGTTTAGTGTTTGGTTTGTGTTTAGGTTCAAATAGTTTTGCGAGAGCTACAGCCTTTAAAATTGATTCAGGGCTACGAGACATCACTTCCCTGCGCAATTCTTCCTGCAAACCACTAAGAAAACAAATTAAAGATAGCGTCATTGCTCAACCCATAAACCCGGCTAGACAATGCAGTGAATTCTACATAATAATCATTAACAGGCCCTGATTGAGATAACTTGAACAAAGTTGCTCTAGGACAATCATACACAGAAGGACCAAAATCCAGTTCTAAGGACCTGGTAAACGCTTGCCAAGATTGAACCGGTCGGTTTCTCTGCATCATTTGAAACCATGGCACTACATCTTTATCTAAGTGCACAGCAGCAATGGTTAATCTGTCCTTATCAGGGGTCTCATAGTATTCAAAGAAGTGTTCAGCTTTAAATATCCATTCTAAGACATTCTTTCCATCAAACCTAGGAAATTCGAGCTTAACATTTCTCACCTGGAATGGTTGTTTGCCTGAGTCCTTGTATGAGTTCGATACACCATGGGGAGTCTCCTTTTGTGCATTTGAACGAATCAACAATTCCTCAAAGGTTGACTCAATTCTACTGTTTGCTATATCAGATTTCTCAAAACGAATCGAGTACTCTTGGTGACGGGCTTCCATCGTATCCATGACTCGTTTCAGATCTGCTTGGAGGTCCTTTAGTCGTGTGTTCTCTGCCATGATGTCAATGAAAAGCACCAAATTGTAAGAGGCAAAATGTACTATTAAGAAAATGAAGCTGAACTTGTACTGTTTTATTGCTTTTAACAGAGAAATCAACTGCCAATATTGGAAGGAATAATACAATTGTTTCAGCTCAAGTACAGGAATCGAAAGATAAAAGGAATTTCATAAAAGGAATCACAGAGAGAGAGAGAGAATTCTGATGTCACACATTCCATGCCTCTCTCACTAGCCACTAATGCCTATTTATACTCACACCAAGTCTGTGAGCCTCTTGCTTGGCACCCTGACACGCTTACTTCTCCTCAATTCTTCATTTGCTGCCTCACTCGCATGATTCTGCTCCAGCTGGCAGCCCTGCCCATGTGATTCTGTTATTTTGGCCTTTTGTGACTCAAATTCCTTCTTTGCCCTTCTTACAGAGAATTGCCCATCAAAAGGGGTTTTAGTGACATTAGGGGGATTTAAACCCTCAACCATAAAAAGAGTAAGAGCACAACTTCTAATCCTTAACCAATTGTGCAAACCATGAGCAAATTAACCGTACACAACTTTTACCATGTGAGGTTGTTCACGAATATATCTATGCAAGAAACATTATACATCCATGTAAACTATTATTTTTAAATTAATACATTTTTCCTTGTTAATTCTTCGCAAAAATCAAAAGGAATAATCTCTATGAACAAAAGTTAAAAGTCCACCACTTTCCAAGGAAATCGCTCAAACAAAAGTTAAAACCCCGCCACTTTCCGAGAAGCTTCCCCTGCCAAACAAACCTTAATTATCGTTCTATTAGTTTCGCTTCTCAAACTGGAAGAACATAAACTCGAAGCCTTGACTGCAATACGTGCTAAGCCATCTCTAAACAAAACAAGAGAAAAAAAAAGAAAAGCAAAAATACTTATCCTAATAAGCATGACTTCTCCGACGTCACCGGGTCATCGGAGAAAATTCTCCGGTGAGTCCCCATTGAGTTCTGGCCGTAAACTCCATAACTTACTGCCAAAGAAACACTCCGGCATCGTTCGCAGATTCGTCTCACCTCCTTTATTGCCTAAGATGCAAACCAGTGACCCACTTCCTCGGCCATCGAAACTGCTACTGAAGGTGACTATCGAGAACAGCTTGGGCGCCATACAGGTGCTGATTTCGCCTGAGGACACCGTCGGCGATTTGATAAAAGCAGCGTTGGTGTTTTACGAGAGGGAAAAGAGAAGGCCCATTTTGAAGAACACTGATCCAAGGCGTTACGACCTTCACTACTCCCAATTCACTTTCCAAAGTAATGACCTCTCTTATCTTCCCATTCTCTGTTATTTTGAGTTCTCCTTTTCCTTCATGCACGGCTTCTTTT
The DNA here is from genome assembly GCA_037113605.1 of Calophaca sinica. Classification (NCBI taxonomy): domain Eukaryota; kingdom Viridiplantae; phylum Streptophyta; class Magnoliopsida; order Fabales; family Fabaceae; genus Calophaca; species Calophaca sinica. The sequence goes on from CM073731.1 coordinate 32,220,476, forward strand.
CTCCTTTTTTCCTCTTCTTCTTGTTTTCTTCATTCAGACCTTGAAGACATCGATCATACAATATAACAAATAGTACTTTTTTTTTTTTTGGTGGTGCAGGTTTGAAGCAAGACGAGAAGATAATGGACTTGGGGTCAAGGAATTTCTTCCTCTGCTCAAAGCCCCCCGTTTCTTCACGCACCGAGAAAGAGAATATTGCAATCAATTCTGCATTTCCTTGGATGATTTTCGTCCATCTCCTACTATAGACTCAGACCTTACGCATGTCACTTTTGCAGTTTTGCTATGTAGGTGATGTTATGTTATGGGAGTACTCATATATAAATATCTCATACTAGCTATAGCATATGCGAAATTAAAATTAATCACTCTACCACTTTCTAATATTCTGCACGAAATTTTACATTGTAAGTCTACTTTTTTTTAATGACAAATGTTAGTGTTAATGTTAACATTTTGTTAATGGTCTCTTCTCCTTATCACTTATCACTTTTCACTCCTTAACTCCTATACTCCAACCACCAAGCGAAGCTTATAACTTCTTGCATATGAATGTCTAGTATGTAAGGAAAACTTTTATATAACATTATTACTCTTTGAAGTTAATCAAATATATGATTTAATTTGTGGTACTTAATCTCTTCTTAAATTTGTTTATAATCTTTTGAAGTTATCCGTCCTTATGATTTCAATCATTTTAGATCTAACGACTCTCTACGTCGCTGCACTGTACAGCGGCGGCAGAGGATCCAAATCCGTTTATGTGTAGTATGTCTTAAAAAATGTGTATTTGGTTGTCTAAAAGTCAATTGCTTCTTATTATAAAATTTTATTGCAAAAAAAAAAAAAATTTAAAAGTTGCACCGTGCCAATTACATAAATAATGAATTATTTCATATCGGTATATATTTTTCCAAAAAAAGGCTTAAATATGTTTTTGCTCATTATAAAATGAGCGAATTTTGATTTTGGTCCCTGTAAATTTTTTTCTTTAGTTTTCATCCCTCTAAAATATAAAAGTATTGTTTTGGTCTTTGTCGTCATGTTACGTCTGTCAACTACTTATATGTCTTACGAAAGGTCACGTGGTCATCCCAAGTGACACCCAATGACGTATGTGATGCTATGTAATTAGCATGTAACACCAACAAAATTTTTCCGTGACCCCTAAAATGAATTTTGTTTATCTGCCCTAAAATGAATATTAGGGACCAAAAACAGTGATTTCAGGTTTTAGAAGGATGAAAATCAAATAAAAACATTTTCCAGGGATTAAAATCAAAATTCGCCCAATTTATAATGACCAAAAACAATTTTTTTTAATTTTTGAGGGATAAAAACTAAATAAAAAGTTTTACAGGGACTAAAATCAAAATTTATCCATTTTATAGGGAACAAAAACATATTTAACCCCAAAAATATGTATTGCATTTTTTTTGATAAAAATTACATTATACGCCATTTTAAAAAAAAATCTTCATTATAGATATATCTTTTCGTCGTAAAATATTTTAAAAAATTTAGTTGCATACCATTTTGTCAAAAGAAGTATTGCTCCTCGTTGTGTATTTATTAATTTTCATTACATAAAAAATTAAAATTCCTGAAAATGTGTTGTTCTTCATTTTATATATATTTTACATAAATAATTTTTTTTAAAAACTTAAGTTTTCCATTTATCAAAAAATTGAATTACTTTTTGAATAAAATAAAAAATAATAATTTATTCATAAAACAAAAAATTATATCACATACCATTATATTCATAAAATAAAAATTTACTCCTCATTGTGCATTTACTTTTGCATAAAAAAAAGTTATGTTGCATATCCGTTGAAATTATGAGCTTTAGATAAAATGAGAAGATTGATAATCACTTAATAATAACTTGATACAAAAGATTACAGACTAACCCCTATTTGAAGTTGTGACATTTTCAGTTAAGATTTCAGCGGTCGGAGTGAGCGTTGGCATGCCATTTTTTTTGTTTGAAGTTGCGACACCTTTCAATTAAAGCTTCAGCTCTCGCAGTGACTGAGTGAGCGCTGACCCAATATCGTTGCGGTTTGGTTTCACTTCTGGTTTGTTTGTGACTTCCCTTACAACATGTGGTACTATTTGGGCATTGCTTCAGACTCTCGGTTTCAGTTCAGACTCCTCTTTGAAGATAGTTTTAAGTTTTTTGGTTTACTGTTTGCTTCTATCTTGAGTGATTAAACCTCATGTGTTTTAGCTTCTGCTCTTGATAGTTAAGCTTTGGTAGATTATGTCTTGTGTGGTGGTTAAGCTTTTTTTTGTTGCTTTTGTTAAGTGGTTAAGTCCCGAGTTGTGGTTTCTGTTTGATTTAAGCTTTTCTTGCCTAATTTGGCGTTTGATGGTTGCACCCGATATTGGGGTTTTTGATTCTTTTGGAGTGAATGTCATGGTCGCGCTGGAAGAATATCGAAGGTAGAAGACTTCAAGGAACTATGTATCTCACGTCATTGTCTTGGTTGTAACATTTTCTCTTTTAATGGAATATTTGTAACAAGCTTAAAGCTTGGTAAGTTTTAACTTGAAGGAAAATGTTATAATATTAGAAAGTATCTTATAGTATCTTGATACTATTGTAGTTTATTTCGTACGCAGGGTCGACCCAATACCTATGTAGGTATAAACTAAACTTTAAGGTGAGGCCTAATCTTGAATTTGAAACTGTTAAGTGTGGGGCTTTGTTTTCGTTTTTCTCCAAGCAAAATCAACAATTAATTGTAGCCACCCCACATTGAAATACATGTAAATACAATAGCTGTCAAATTCAGTGAAGTTAAATTTATTTGATTATCGAGTGCAGCGAAAAAAATTTGGAGCCCAAGTGCATGCCTAAAGCATATAAACATATAATTTCAGTGGAGAACTAAAGTATACAAGGCAAATAAGTATTTTTGAGTGAGGCATAAAGCCCTTACTTTAGAACCTCACCCTTGGGCCGACATTGCTCATAAGATTACTTTATAATCTTACAGTATCTTAGATTATCTCTTAGGATTAATTTTTATATTACTTAGCTATTATCGTGATTTGTTTGCTGATTTTCCTAATCCCTATCGAATTGTTTCTTATTGTATTTTTTCTCGAATAAAAAACTTTAAAAAAATTGTATTGCATTCATTTGTAAAGAAAACTAAATTCTTTTTTTATTGTATACTTTTTCCTGCATAAATTTTTTAAAAATAAAATGTTATTACGCATCATTGGTGTATATATAGGGTAAGTTACTCTCCCCTTCACTGAGAGAAGCTTGAACTCCCCTTGTAACACCCCGCCTAATTCAATTATTTAATTAAATTAATTTAGGCTTTGAAATGCTTTAAATTGATTGTTAAGTAATTGAAATAGGGGACAGCATTTAGAAATATTGGGGGTGTGAGTAGCAAGGTGTAGTGTAGTTAAGTGATTGAAGGAAGGGTAATTTGGTCAAGCCACATTTTCCTTCTCCCTTTCCTCTCCTCACCCACGACATTCAGCCCTATTTTCTACTCTCTCTCTCAATTTTTCTGAACAAGGAAAGAAGAGGAAGAAGGTGGAGAGCTAGGGTTTTGGTTTTGGGGGGGAGGAGAAGAGGAGAATTGGTGCTTCCTTCATCCTTTCTTGCTTTCAAGCATTTGGAACTGAGTATTTGGAACTACATTAAAGATTTGGAGCTGCTCTAGACCATTGGGAGAGAAGCTCGAATTTGAAGAAGAAGAGGAGGAGAGGATCTCAAGTCTTCAAGCTTCCTAGCTCATCTCTTTGAGCCAAATGTGAGTTCTTCACACTTAGAGGTTGGGCAACCCATAAGACCCACCACTTAGGGTTTTCCTTTTTAGCCTCATTTGTGTATCTTCTTGATTTCTAAGTTGGAAATGGTTGAAATACATGAATGGGTTTGGGTAAGAAGGAATATGCTTAAGTTGATGCTTTGATGTATATGATATGTTGAAGTATGATGGATTGTGTTTTATGTGTTATAGGTTGTTTTTAATCTTATAGATCAGTCATATGCTTGTTTTTAAGTCTTAAGCTTGATTGTTGTTGGTTGGGATTGAGGAGAAAGTGAGTTGGAAGTTAGAAATATGCAGAAAAACACATTTCTGCATAATCCTGCACGTTTGCGCGTGGCGCGCCTCACAAGTGCGCGCGACGCGCAGCGTTACAGAGCCAAAATAGAAAAATGTGCGTGACGCGCAGTACAAGTGCGCGCGACGCGCAGCGTTACAGAGCCAAAATAGAAAAATGCGCATGACGCGCAGTACAAGTGCGCGCGACGCGCAGCGTTACAGGGCCAAAATAGAAAAATGCGCGTGACGCGCAGTACAAGTGCGCGCGATGAGCATAGAGACAGAGGCAGCTCGCAAAAATGCGTGTGATGCGCTACTATTCGCGCGCGGTGCGCAACTCTGCAGTACGTCAACTTCGGGGATTTTATTAAAATATCAAACGAAGTCGGAATTGAGCATATGACCACTCGTTGGAAAGCTTAGGATGTCTAGTTTCCAAATCTGATTTTTAATTTAGGAAATATCCAACCAATTAGTGTAGTTTTGAGCTACAAGCTAGGGGGTTCAGTAAACTGAACACCAACTGTCCCCCAATTTGTAACATAAATGTGTATTTTCACTTCTAAGTTCATGAACCCTGGTTTCTAAGTGTTTTAAACCCTTAATGTGCGTAAACCTTATGATGTGTTATGAACTCATTGTGTATTGTTTATTGAAGAGCTCCATGAAAAGTAATTGCAATACTTTCTTGGACTCATTGTGTAATGTTTATTGAGGAGCTCCATAGAAAGTCACTGCTATACTTTCTTGGACTCATTGTGTATTATTTATTGAGGAAGTCCACTGAGAGTTTATTTTATACTCCTTTGGATTCATTGTGCAATCTTGATTGCTTATTAGATTGTGATGATATTGTGAATTTCCTCTATAACGTTGTATTGGGAATTGATGTGGTGAGGGGTTCATGGGGGAGAACTCACTGAGATTTTTATCTCACTCTTTTCTATTGTATTTTTCAGATTCCCAGGATCCGAAAAGTGATCAAGCGAAATAGAGGCTTGATTTTCATTTAGTTATATTGTGTAGTTTGGAAGGGTATAGACTCCTCTATCATTTTGGGAGAAGAACCTTGTTATTGTATTTTGTGTTTCCAAGTATTTAACGATCTCAAAGTTGTAATCTAACTATTACATTATTGACTATGCGTGGAGTTTGAACTTGTAATTTAATTACCAAGTTTAACGTATTGTCAACTTTGAGCCATTTATGTAAATCTTCGTTATTTCGAGTAAAATTGAATTACGGGTGTTACACCCCTCCTCTCCCCTTTTATGTTAAAATCCACGCTCCCCTCCTCTCTTATGTTAAAATCCATGCTCTCTCCCCTGAGAAGTAAACATATAGAGTAAATTATACTCTTCTCATTTAAGAGAAGTTTGAATTACACTACCCTCCTTTAAGAAGCAAATATGCGTTACACTTTAATCCATTTAAACATAAACGAATATTTTAATAGTACAAATAATTTTAACCATCATATACAAAAAAAAATTCCTTTTGTATTACTTTTAATTTCAATGATAATTAATTTTGAACTTGTTAATTTTATGACTTTAAAAAATAAATTAAAATTCAGTTTTAAATAGTCTTTTATCAGCTTTTGTAATTTGTCCAAGATTTTTATTTTATCTTTTATTGTTCCATAGTTGATAATACAGTTTAAAACTATATGTTAATAATACTGTGAATCAAAAATAGATAAAAAAATATGCATAAGAAATTTGATTATATTAAAATAGACTAAAGCGTAATACATATTTACTTCTCAAGGGATGAATATATATATTTCAACAACTGAGGAGAGAATTTTAATTCAAACATCTTTTAGGGGATGAGGTGTAATGTTCTCTAATATGTATTGCATAAGAGGGGAGGAAAATGTATATTTTGATATAAGAGAGGAAAAATGTGTAATTTAATCATCTCTTAGGAGAGAGTGTGTAATTTTCTATAATATGTATTGCATGGGGAGGGGAATATATATATATATATATAAAAGAAAGCTGTCTAGAGGCATATTTGGTAATTTTCCTGTTTAATTAAGGGAAAAATATGTGAATGTATAGTTATCCTATTTGTAGGCTTTTTAATTAGGGTCACTAATCAGTGGGTTTTTAATTGATATTACAATGTTTAGATTTTTAATATAAATAAATAATAATTAATATTGCAATCAAAACAGTAATATTAAAAGGGTAAGGTAATATAATAATTAAAAATTACTTGATATTAATCATAATTATTAATTAAATTTTTTAAATGATAATTTTCAATGTTAATTTTTCAATGATAATTATTAATTGCATATATAAAAAATGTTGAAGAAAAATAGATTACGATATATATTATTAAATATAATAGTTTTATAAATTATAAATCTTTATATATATATATAAGTTTTGAGTGTTAATTATTTTTAATATGCAATTTTAATTTTATTTATCTTTATTTTTCAATTTCAATTTTGAAATCTTTATTTCCTTTTACGTTCATTTTTTATTTTAATTTCAAAATTGAAATTTTAAAACTTTATTTGATTTTTATGTTCATTTTTTATTTTTATTTTAATCTTAATCTCATTTTTATTTTTAGTTTCAATCTTTAAATTTAACTGTATTTTTAGATTTAAGCTTTGATTTCCATCTATGTATTTAGTTAATTCATTTTCGTCCATTCTTTTTTTCAAATTATTATATAAAAAATTTTAAAATAAATAAAATGTTAGAGTTAATTTTACTTCTCATTAAGTTTTCAGATTTTTTTTGTCAAATTAAGTTTTCAGATTGAAAAAATATATAAGTGGGTGTCAAATGTTTAATACAAATTTTTGGCTCAAATAAAGAACATACATGTTTCCAAAAAATATATATATACATAATAGAAAATAAATAAAAAAGATATTTGTCCTTTGAAATTATTTCTTAAATAATATTATGCATTTAAAGGGAAAGATTTCATATTAATAACAATAAATTATCCTAATTGCCAATAAAATCCTAAGTTAATGGAGAATCAAACAGTTACAGAAAAGCAAAAGTCATAAGTTATTTATAAAAAGTAACTATAGTCTGTAGACAATAGGGAGGGGATTTAGTTTTAGAAAAAGTGAGAGTGCAAGAGAGGAGAGGAGAGAAAGAAGGTAAAACCAACAAAAAGTAGAGGAGAGCTACTAATGAAAAGATAAGAGACATGAAACGCTGGGAAATACAATCAGGAAAAGGAAAGAGAATTGGTTCTCAGAGATTACCGATTTTTTCCCTTGCCAAGTTTCTAATTTTTTTTCAAAGTACATTTGTTCATGTTCATGTTATAGAATATTGTGTATTCTTTGTGTCAAATTTTGAATTAGATTTTGTGGGGCATGAGATCTCTTTTGTTAGGTGTATTCTTAATCTGATTTTGTTGTCCTCTCTCATCGATATTTGCTACTGGATTAATTTTGGATTTTAATTTCTGATTGTTATTGCAGTTAAATCTAAACTTTGTATGGGTGTGTTCTCAATGTTTTCACGAGGTCCATTTGGTCTTAAAACAAACAAGTTTATTTTGGAGGTCTATTTTCCTATTAACGAGACTTTTGATTATTTGCACGTTAATGAATATTAACATACCTGCCTATAGATATATGTTCAATGGTTTCATAACATATTTTGTATAACTTCATCAAAGGAATGTGTAAATAGATAATAAAAAAGTTAATCAATGAATCTAATGAAAAAGCAAACAGGAACATGATGCTCCGGGATAATTATAGATGGCTGTGAGACTCCTACAACAAAAAAGGTAGTTTATGCAAAAATTGTGTTCGTTTAAAGAATATGAAAAAAGTTTAATTCATCTTGATTTAGATTTGTTTTTATTATAATAAGGTTAATATTTAAAATTCTAAAAAATTTAATTTTTACTTTTAGCATTAGGTTTTAAAAAAATAAATAAATAACAAAATTTGATTTAATTTCTTTCTCCGTTCTTCGGGTATCAAGACAAAAACACAAAAGTATGATAAATAAAACTAAAAAAGGATAAAAAGTATGGGATATGTAAGAATAGAGTTTATAAATTGTCTCTTAATTCAAAAAATTAAATTCATTCATTAAAATGCAAAAGAAAAAATATTACCATCAATATATGAAACTGCAATTAACGTTTTGGTTTAATAATGTCATATCATTTTAATTAGTTTTTTTCACTCTACATTGCTTATTTACTTTACAAAAATACAAAAAAAATTAAATAAAAAATAACCTTACAAATTTTCTAAGATTTGACTTTTTTTTGGGTACATTCTAAGATTTAACTTTAACTATAAATTTTATATTTATTATATTTACAATTAAAAGTGTCACTATGTTTTAAGATTATGCTACTTATATATGTTAGTTTAAAATTTTGTCCTCTTCATATTCATATTTCATAAAACTAAATTTACAAACTTTTTAAATTGTTATATCGATGCATATTTGTGCTTTCATATGATATGTTTAGGCATGGAGAATTATTCATTAAAGAAATCATTGATTGAAGAATTAGTCATTGAAACGGGAACATAAACATAGGAAACTTGCACAAACTCTTAAAAAAGACGAAATATTAGCTAAAGACAAAGTTTGTCAAAAAAAAAAGCTAAACACATAGTATTAGCAAGTGTGAACTATTACTTTTTCTACCATGTCCCTATGTGTTTTTCTTACCATATATAGCATGTATTAATTATTAATTTTCTAACTATAACATGTATCAACTATTATTTTTAGGAGGAAAGGTGAGTTCAAGAAATAATATTAGTAAAAATATTTATATTTCTAGATTGTCATTGACTCCATAAGATATTAGAATTCTTTTTAAATTCCAATGCATACAATTTTTTATTGTTGTATCTTTTGCATTGACATTTAACAAAAGTTAGAGACAATCACTTAAACAAGTCTAAGTCTGTCTTCCACAACCAGTCTTTTCTCATGGCCAATTGTATGTTGCAATGTCAAGATTAACTTCCTATAGCAAATTGAATATACATATTTGTTACAACGACAGCCAAATCACAAACATCACCGTAAAAGTGGATTTATAAGAAACTGTTTAAAAAATTAAGATAAGTAAAACCCAAAAAATACATTGTTTATATAATCTTATTTTCCCACATTTGTAACAATTATTAATTTCATGTATTTTTTGCACAACATAGACCAATTATGAACAACTATTTACCAATTTTCTACAACCTCTGAGATGCAATGCAAAGGAAAACAACTACTACCTCCATTCTTTTTTAGATTAATGTAATCTTAAACTTCGATAATGACAAGTAATTAGAAACAAAATTTATCTAAAAAACTGACATGTAAAAAAGAACGGAGGGAGTAATAAGCATGGACATGTGTTTAAATGTATTTTCTATGGTATTCAATTGTAACCTATGTTAAAAAAAATCTAATTTATTTACCATGAAATACATTTTTTATAAACAACTATTAACAACTTCTAACATCAACTTTCTAAAAGTAAAATACAACAATTGTCTCCCAAAATACATTTTAAGTATATTTCATTACAAAAGCAAAAAAAACAAAAAACAAATACATGTGCGATCACGTTCTAGTTGTGATATAAGAAGAGAGGGGTGTGTAATTTAAGCATCTCCCGTAGGGATGACAGCGTAATTTTCTCATAAAAAAATAACGCTAAAATATGATTTTGGTCCCTGTAAAATGGGACATTTTTGTTTTTCGTCCCTGCAAAATTATTTTTTTGATTTTCGTCCTTGTAATTTGCTCCGTTTTCTTTTTCATCCCTCATCTTAATCTGCCGTTACGAACCAGATGACGTGGATTAACGGGGCGCTGACGTGGCTGACTGTGCAGCACAATGGCACTGCTACATCAGTTATTAATATTTATATTTGTTTTTAACGTTGCCAATTGAGATATTGTGCTGACTGTGTAAATGGCTGGCTTCCTCACTCTTCTACTCAAAAAACAGAAACAGAGGGAAGGTTAAAAAACTTAGAAGAAAATCATCGCTGAGAATGAATAACAATAAATAAGTCCTAAACCTAATTCATCTGTACAGATCCCACGAGGGAATCAAGGGAACCAAAGCCCCTATCCTGAGTGCAATACAACAGCAATGATAAAATAAATAACAATAAACAAGAAAAATGAAAATAACAGAGGTGAAGAGAAAATAAGGAGGGTTACGGATGACGTTCCACTAGGGTTGCCGTCGTCATGCCGGAGTTGCCGTGGAGCTGTTTAGCTCCGCCGTCCTCTACAGCTTCTCCTATCATGCATTCGACCACTTCTACTCTTCAAGGTGCTGCCAATTCCTCCGCCATTGACCCGGGTCCCAAGCGATTATCATTCTCACAGGTTGTGCATGCTAATGCCAATGTGTGTGATATGGCTCCTCACCTTCTTCCCAAACCGTGCCACAAAGGAGATGAAATCTCTATTAAGATTCCTGAGGATGAATACAGATTGGGATTAGAAGGTTGCAAGAACAATCTTCATGGGCGAATAATCTTGATGAAAGGTGATAAACCTCCTAAGTTTCAAGACTTGCGTTCCACGTTATCAAAGCTTTGGAAACCTTCTGGTAAGTGGGGCATGATTTCACTTAGTAAAGGGTTTTATGAATTTTCTTTCACCAATGTGGAGGATCTTCTTGCCATAAGAGCTGTGGCTTCTTAGAATTTGAAGCCGGGATCTTTGCGCTTATTTTCTTGGACTCCAGACTTTAATCCTCACAAGCAGCAACAATCTCATGCGCAATGTTGGATCAGGCTATTTGGCATTGCCCAAGAGTATTGGAGGCCAAAAATAATTTTCTCTATTGCTTGCAGTCTTGGAACCCCGATCTGTCTTGATGAAGCTACGAGTAAGTGCATGGTGGATAGGTCTTTTGGCCACTTTGCACGAGTTCTTGTGGATGTTGATCTAAAAGGCAAGTTCTTGCAACAAATCTTGGTTGAAAGGGACAATTTTAATTTCTATGCTGGTGTTGAATATGAAAAGATTCCAGATTTTTGCACTTCTTGCAACATAATTGGACATTCTCTCTCTAATTGTAGAAGGAATCAACGTGCTAATGACTTAACTTTGCAGCATGGTTTCTCTCGGGCCTTAGGGAAACCTGATCTTCGAAAGAATTCCTCTCTTCATGTCTCTAAGCAATCTGGTATTGTCATAGCCGATAGGAGGGAGGATCATAGAAACATCAAGGGAGGAACCACCAATGAAACAGTGCTAGCTTCTAAAGGCAAAGAACATATGGTAACTGTTGAAAAGGTTAGCGACCTCTCAAGGTTTAAAGGGGTTAATAATGAACCTTTTGTTGGAGCTAGTTCAAGTGTTGATTTCAATCCTCTGCTAGGATATCATCAAGATCTGTCTCTTCACGATCCAGCCCCTAGTGTCACTCATGCCTCTGGGAGCACAATTTTGTTGCCTGCAGCTTCTGCTCCTCCAGTGAGACCGAACAATTCTGACTCTGCTGCTAATGAGGATGCTGCCAATTCAATAGATATCAGTGAAATTGTTAATGTTTGCGATAACAATACCACTTGTGGTTCAGACAACGCTTTGGATAATCAAAGCCTGGTTATCTATAAAGTGATTCCTAATGCTCCAGGCACTAATGATGGTAGTGCAGTGAATGTTTGTGACACCTCTGAGACCTGTTATGCTGATAACGCTTTGGTGACTCAAAGCTTAATCCTTTGTGAGATGCCTACTAATGCAGACAACACAAATCCTGGATCTGGAGTGTTTAACTCCAACCAGAGAGCGATAAAAGATATGGCTCCTAATGCCCCTGCGAACTGTGATGCTGATAAAGCTTTGGTGAATCAAAGCTTGGTCAGTTGTGAGTTGCCTACTCCTGCAAAATGCACGATTCCTGGGTCTGGTGTACTTAATTCCAATCCTAGAGTGATAAAAGAGATGACTATTGTTGGTAAACTTTGGGGAGATGCTGCTGATTCAGAGGTTGAGGATGAGGTTGAGCTGCAAGTTCAATCTGAACCTTTGCCCGATGGTAATTACTTGGAGAGTCCAGAGCTTCAGTCTGCATTTACTCCTGTGATTTCCAAACACAAAATGAAGAAGCTTAAAAAGCAAGCCAAGAAGAAATTGGTTGTGCAGACCAGCAGCTACAGAACCCGATCCAGGGCAGCAAATTCATCCAATTCTCAATGAAGGTATTGTATTGGAATGCTAGGGGAGTAGCCAACCCTGATACTAGACTAGTCATCAAGAGATTGTTGATTGTTAATAAACCTGATTTCTTTTTGCTTTCTGAACCTTGGATCAGTTTTGCTAGATTTCCTAAGAGGTTTTGGGCTAAGCTTGGCTTGAAACTCTTTGCTAAGACTGACAGAAACAATTTGCTTCCTAATTTGTGGTGCTTTTGTGATTGCTCTCTCAATCCTAATGTTATTTTAGCTTCTTCTCAGCATGTTTCTTTCTCTGTTAATTGGAACAATCAGGTTCTTTTTTTATCTGCTATCTATGCTTCCACTAACTACATTTCTAGAAGGCAGCTGTGGCATGAATTGGCTCAGTTGCAGCAAAATCATGGTGGAGCTTGGTGTTATATAGGTGATTATAATGTTGTGTTAGGTGCTCATGAACAACGAGGGCATGGTCTTCCTGCCAGAATTCCTTGTCAAGATTTTAATGATTGGACTGCTGATTGCAACATCACTCATATTAGCACGAAAGGAGCTTCTTTTACTTGGGATAATGGTAGAAAAGGGGCTGCTATGACTGAGAAAAGGCTAGACAGGGCTTGTTGCAACGATGCTTGGCTTGACTTTTGGACTAATGTCACTTGTCGTACTCTGACCAGAAGTAAGTCTGATCACTTTCCTATTTTATTAACTCTGAAAAAAGATGATGCGCAATATATCTCTTCTTTCAAATTCCTTCGGATGTGGGCTAGCCATGTTGATTGTAGGAGCATTGTTGATGATGTCTGGCATCAAAATATCATAGGATGTCCTATGTTTATTCTTTCCCAGAAATTAAAGCTTCTTAAAACTCGCTTAAAGGACTGGAACAAGGATCATTTTGGTGATGTGCATCAAAAAGTGGAGCAAGCTAATCAGATGGTCGACTCCATTCAAGCTCAAATAAACTTGTTAGGTTATTCTGATGATCTTATTGTGCAGGAGCAGACTGCCCAAACTGTTCTTCATCAAGTGTTACATTTTCAAGAGGAGTATTGGCAAGAGAAATCTCGGATTGATTGGCATTTATCCGGAGATCGGAACACTTCTTTTTTCCATAAAGTTACTAAGATTCGCAACAAAACCAAGAAAATGACTGCTTTGAGGAATAATGATTTAATTTTGGATACCACTGCGGACATAGAAGCCCATGTTTTAGATTTTTACACTTCTTTATTTGCCTCTGAGAATTCTTGCTCTCAAAATGATTTAATTGATGAGGTTATTACTGCTTCGGTTAGCAGAGAAGACAATCTTATGCTTACTAATTTGCCTTCTCGAGAGGAAGTCAAGAATGCTGTTTTCGCTATGAATGCCAATGGTTCTCCAGGTCCTGACGAGTTTGGTGGTTATTTCTATCAGCAATATTGGGATGTGGTTGGCAATGATGTTTTTAATGCAGTGTTGCAGTTCTTTCAACAGGGGTGGTTGTTACCAAACATGAATTCCAATTTGGTAGTTTTGGTTCCCAAATTTCCTGAAGCTGATTCGATTGGCCAATATAGACCTATTGCTCTTGCTAATTACAAATTCAAAATTATTACGAAAGTCTTAGCTGACAGGTTGGCTCAAATTGCTCCAAAAGTGATTTCTAAGCAGCAGAGAGGTTTTATCCAGGGCAGGCATATTGAGGACTGTATTGGTGTTGCCTCAGAAGCAGTTAACTTACTGGATAAAAAATCCTTTGGCGGCAACATTGCCCTCAAAATTGATATTAAAAAAGCTTTTGATACTATGGACTGGAATTTTCTTTTGCAGGTCCTTCATAAGTTTAGCTTTGATGCTGTTTTTTGCAACTCGGTGAAAGTGATTACGAGTCTGCTAACCTTTCCATTTCTATTAATGGAAAGCCTTGTGGTTTCTTCACTTGCAAGAGAGGGGTCAGGCAAGGTGATCCATTATCTCCGCTGCTGTTCTGCTTAGCCGAAGATGTGCTGAGTAGGGGCATCTCTAAGCTTGTGGAGCAGAAAAAGCTGCTTCCCATGTCTAGCCCTAGAGATTTCCAAGTTCCAGTCATGTGCTTTATCTTTGATGACATCCTTATTTTCTGTAGAGGTTCAAGAAAATCTGGATAATCTGAAGAGCTTGTTTGATAAATATAGTGCAAATGGTCAAATTATTAGTCATGGAGAAATCTAAATTTTATGCAGGTGCTATCCCCACTAATAGACTGTCCAGAATTACCAGTAATTTGGGTTTCAGTGCTGGTCAATTGCCGTTTATATACTTAGGTGTTCCTTTGTTCAAAGGTAAGCCTAAGAAGTGCCATCTTCAGCCGATTGCAGACAGGATTAAATCTAAGCTTTCTTCTTGGAAAGGCAGCCTGTTTTCTATTATGGGGAGAGTTCAATTAGTCAATTCCGTTATTCAGGGTATGCTCTTATACTCTTTTCGTATTTATTCTTGGCCCGTCTCTTTGCTTAATACTATTGACAATTGGGTGAGGAACTTTATTTGGTCTGGTGATACTGAAGCTAGGAAAATTGTCACGGTAGCCTGGCACAAAGTGTGTACTGTAACACCTGAGGACGAGATCGACATCGTATTAGGACGACGTATCGAGACCTCGACCAAGACCTTGTGTCGAGATCCCGTGCCAAGATCGTTTGCCGAGATCATTTGCCGAGCTGATGAGACCACGTGCACGAGCCGAGCCGAGGAGGCTCGGGTGTTTCGAGTTGATGGAAGTCGCTGCATCGAGGTGAGGCCGTGTTCACGAACTCGTGTTAGAGCCTTGCGTTTGCACGAGCACCTCTAGTCGACATCGTGTCGAGATGATACCTCGTATTCTTTCTCGAACGTTATTCGGCTATTATTATATTGTTTGTAATAATTATATTACGACCGCTTCGTCCGTCAGACCGCTGACCACAAGTAGAGAGGGTAATTATGAGAGGAACGATTAAGCGGGTAGATGATTGATGGGATTGACATCTTATACCTGAAGTTACGATTATACCCCTTTCTCACCGTACCGTATACCACGATCGATTCCCTCAAACACTCATTCTTTCTTTCTTCTTTCTTCTTCCTTCCTTACGCTCGTGTTCGTTATTTTCTTCAAGAACTTCCATCGACTAAAAGCGGATTCCATCGAGATTCGCATGCTTTCATCAATCTTGTTCATCATCATCTTCTCGACCCATATCTCGCCTGCTTCGACCATCACCGCTTGAGGTATGAAGAACAGATTTTTCTTTTCATCCGTACTCTTAGCGCTATTTCTTCTTCCATTTTTAGCCGCTTTTATGCTTCAAATCATGTCAAATTGATGGGTTTTCTTCTTCACAATATTACTTATCTTTCTAACCAGATTAATTGGGCTTGTAAAACAAATTTCTTTCTCTCGATTTTAAGATCTGCAGCGTCGAAACTCTTCATTTTCGGCCTATTTTCGATTTCTTGTTTTTCGCTTGCCGCTTCGTTGTTGTTGTTGTCGATCTATCCGCTGAAGCATCGATAACTTTTTCATGAACTTTTGATCGAAATCCCTAACTTTGTGTTAGAGGGAAAAATATATTCTTGAGTTTTACATTTTCTGGTCAGGTTAAGTTTGGGATGAGAGCTAGATGTATTAGAACCATAGATCGATCTGAAGTTGTGTTTGTTTTAGGAAGTCCTGCCCCAGAGATCGGGTGATTTTAATCGAGGTGGTGAAAGCGAATCCAAGGACGTGGAAGCAATAATCCAGGTCGACTAAAATTATGCGGTCGAAGTCGTCGAAGCCTGCTGAAGACAACCGTGTCGAGCGGCAGATCGAAAGTAAGTGAAAGCTTTCGGGCTCTTTGAAGGCAATGGTGTCGGTGTCGACAAATTAAAGAGTTAACTTGAGTTCTATAGGCGTCACATTAATACTTTCGTAGTATGCTAGCCGTATGTAGGGCATTTCATATTCTACGTGGTTATGTTATTGTGTATGGATTTCCGACTGTGTCGAGCTTGGAAATGTTGTGATATGATTGAGTTTTTGCATGTATTTAATATGTGATTGAATATATGTCGAATTGTGTATTGCATGTTGAATTATGCGTTTTCTTCATGTCGAGCTTGCTCTTTTTATTTGACATGCGGTTGAATATCTGTGTTTAACTCTTTGAATATCGTGATGCTAATTGTTCATCGAAAGTGAGCGTAGGTGAGTCGTATGACGTTTTGGAGCCGTGACCCTGATAATCGAGGTGCTAGGTCCCCTTTTGTTTACTGGGAGATTGACTAAGACGTCGCCACGCTACGGGACCTCGAGTTGGCCCAGGGAGAGCGAGGATCCCAAGGCTTCTGGACTTTCGACATACTGGCACGCTGTGTGCATTCGGAAAAATTGTCTAGTCGAGAGAAAATGGATTTGCGAGTCAGTGTCGAGTTAGAGTGAGACGGTCAAGTCACGTGTGGTGATTGAGATATATTATTGCTATTTGCTTATATCCTTTATGTCGAGCTTATCTTGAATTGTTGAGAAGTTGACCCTTTCCGTGGTGCCTTCAATCCATGATTACCCAGCGATGTCGAGGGCGCAGTGAACTCGACAAGGAGATGATGCCGAGGAGGAGCTCGACGAGGACCTCGAGTGGCGACTCCTCTATCTGTCGTGATTGTTTGTTTGTTGGATGTTTGTTTTCGAGGACCAGACTTCGCTTTTTCTTTGTGTTCGAGGTCGTGGACCAGTGCGTGTGTTTTGTTGTTTCGTAGACTGGTGGTCTTACTTTTTGGAGCACCTCATTGAGTCTGTGGAAGTACCCTCAGTGGTATGATTGCTCTTTTCAAGTCGCCATTACCTTAGGTGTATTTTCTTTAGACTTTGCTACCCAAAGATTTTGTATACATTATTATTTGAGTGATATATATATGTATGTTATGCATGTATGTTTTATTTGAATTTAAGTCTTGTGTCTTAGTTGCACCATGTTTCGTGTCGTAATTACCTACGATGTGCACGAGTTGGTTTTATAAAAAAATATATATATATCGTATTTTTAAAAGGCACAAAGAGTTTTGTTTTAAAACACATCTCATATAGGTTTATGTTGAGCTCGGTGTGTTGAGCTCGGTAACTCGAGCTCGGATATCGAGCTCAGAGCGGTCCGAAACGGTCGTTACATTGTTAAGACGAGCATTCGGCTCGACCGAGCTATGCATAGAATTTGGACTGGTCAATGCGGTCGGGTTATGTGTTGGGTACCTAGTTGTATTATGTTGATTGTCGCTTGATTAAGTGAAGCACTTATTGCTTGAGAAATTGTTTGAACTATTTCTTGATTGAAGCAAGGTGTTTTAACACATCCTTGTTCTGAGATTCGTGGTTTTGAACTTTGTGGAATCTAATGCCACCTGTGAGGAATACGACATCCGCAACCGAGAACGCCGACATGGAACGCAGGCTATTCAAGTATGGCCGAGATGCTCGCAGCCATGGCTCAACAATCACCGGCTGCAACTCAACAGTTAACGCGATGGCTCAACAGACCGGCTGACGTTAACTCAAGAGAACTTGCAAAGCAACAAAGAACGAGCGTAACGAATCTTTGAAGCTAGAGGATTGGCGCCGACTTCGGGAAGCATGATCCACCGAGTTCTACGATGAGCCAAATCCGGATAAAGCTGATTCGATGCAAGAGATCGAGAAGATCTTGAGGCACTTCATCGCCTGACAACGCGTGAAGGTCGACTATGCCACCTACTTACTGCTAGGAGACGCAGAGTATTGGTGGAGAGGAGTGAAGCAAACGTTTATAGCAGAACATCGCGAGATGACCTGGGAGCTTTTTCGTGAAAGGTTCTTGGACAAGTACTTCCCAGATACTGCACGAGCCGAGAAGGAGCAAGAATTTCTTCAATTACAGCAAGGCAGTTCGACAGTGTCCGAGTATGCGGCCAAGTTCGAGTCGTTGGCGAGGTATTTCAGTCCATTTCGTGATCGAGTTGACCAGAGATGGTTGAGTGAGAGATTCCAACGGGGATTGAGATTCGACATTCAGAAGTCAGTGGTGTCGTTGAGGATTCGAAATCTCCAAGAGCTGATTGATCGATGTGTCGAGGTAGAAGGAGTGAGGAGCCACAAAAAGAAGACGTAGGCGGGACGGTGAGACCCCAGAGGCGGGGCGCAGATTTGCACGAAAGGAAAACAACCGCAAGAAGCCGTGACGATCGACCTCGGGAACGACAACGAGGGATGATCGTCCAGATGACCCAGGGAGCGAGGAGTGGAGGTCGGTGACGGTGTCGAGGTGACTTGCTATCGATGTGGAAAGCCGGGACATTACGCGAGTAATCAGATACTTGAAGGAGGAGGTGTGTTACAACCGCGCAAGAAGCCAGGGCATTTTGCCAAGGATTGTCCTACACCTAAAGTCAACCGACTATGCTTCTTGCAAGAGCCAAAGGGAAAGTCAAGTGGCTAAAGGCGTAGTTTTCTGCATGATGTACAGGAAGGCTGAACGAGCGATGATCTTATCCAAGGTGAATGTGAGATCGAGGGTAAATCCTTATCCGTTTCTTTTTGATTCGGGTGCAACCCATTCCTTTATTTCTTCCGATTGTGCAGAACCATTTGAACTTGACGATCACATGGTTTAAATTAGTAGTTACAACCCCACCGCTAAAAACCTTAGTCACAAACACGCATGTCTTAATTGTGTAGTGGTTATTCAGAGTAGAAAGTTTGTGGTCAATTTGGTTTGTTTGCCTCTTAAGGGCTTAGATGTCATTCTCGGATGGATTGGTTGTCACACCACCATGTCCTTTTGACTGTGCCCGTGAACCGTAATTTTTCCAGACTCGGAGTCTCCAATTATCTTTCTCACGAACGTATTGGAGTTTCTTTGAAAGAAGGAACTAGTGGAATACATGTATCCGCTAGTTCGGAAGTTTTCCAGCATCGACGTGAAGAAGAATGTTCGGTGGTGTGTGACTTTGAGGGCCATTTTTCAAGACGTGCCAGGGTTACCACGATGACGAGGTCGAAGCCTCCATCGACCCGATTCCAGGAACATGTGACCGATTTCCAAAGCGCCATACAGATGTCTCTCACGAGATGAAAGAGTGAAGTCCCGGATCGAACACTCGAGTCGAAGCAATTCATACGACCGAGCGTGTCACCGCGGGGAGCTCGGTGTTGCTTGGTTAAGAAGAAGGATGGGCGATCAAGGCGTGCGAGATTACCGCGAACTCAACAAGGTTACCGTGAAGAACCGTTATCCGTTACCACGCATTGACGACTTGATGGATCAACCGTGAGCTACGATCTTTCCAAGATAGACTGAAGCTCCGCTACCATCGAGTTCAAGGCGTGAAGGAGGAAGATGTCGCCAAAACAGCCTTTCAGGACTAGATACTGCCACTTCGAGTACTTGGTGATGCCGCTTGAGGACGAATCGCGCCAAACCGTGTTTATGGACTACATGAACAGGATTTTCCATTCGTTTTTGGATCGGGCCACAGTGTTCATCGACGGCATATATTGATTTACTCGAGGAACCGAGAAGAACATCGCAGAACACCTATGCGTTCAGTCAATTTGCGGATATTACGAGATAAGCAACTACGCCAACCTGGCGAAGTGAATTTTGGCTTGAAGAGGTGAATTTTCTTGGTCACGTGATTTCCAAAGAAGGGATAGCCGTGGATCCAACTAAGATTTGGCGGTGTATAGCATGGGAACACCAAGACTTACCGAGATCAGATCGAGTTTTGTCGCCAGCTGTGCTATTACCGAAGATTCATCAAGGTTTCTCGAAGATCGCGCCTCTTACACGATCGACGCAGGAAGGACCAACCTTTGCCTGGACCGAGGAGTGTGAAGCCGCTTTCAACGATCAAGGAGCTTTTGGCCGGCGCTGTGTTGATTTTGCCTCAACCGTAAGAGCCTTACGAGGTGTATCGTGATCGCCACACCAGTGATTGGGATGCGCGTCGATGCAACATCTGGGCGTGGTCGCGTATGCTTCAAGACACTTTAAGATTCACGGAGAGAACTACCCTACTCGACTTCCGGGTAGCAGAGTTTTGCGTTGAAGATATGGAGACACTACCTTTACGGGAGCACTCCCATTGTTTTCAACGATCACAAGAGCAAGTACCTGGTCGAGAAAGAACTCAACATGCGTCGGAAGATGGACAGTAATTTCTCAAGGACTACGACTTACGCTGGAATACCATCCCTGGTAAGGCTAATGTAGTAGCGGTCGCTGAGCGTGAAGAGCGTTTTAACTCCGGTATTGATGATCAAGAGTCGGGAGATGCTCGAGAAGTTCCGGAGACTTGAAGTCGAGTGTCGAAGTTTCACCGGGAAGCCGAGATTTGCATGCTTACCATTTTCAATGCATTGTTGGACGAGATCCGAGACCAGCAAGTTCATGACGAAGCTTCGCAAGAGAAGATTCGATTGATAAGCGCAAGGGAAGCGACGAGATTCAACGCCTGAGCTGACGACATCTTGAGTGCAACGGCCGAGTGCGCGACTCAACGATCCGAATGAGGAAGTTGATTCTCGACTTTAAGCATAAGAGCAACTTTAGTATTCATCCAGTTACGAAGATGTATCAAGACTTGAAGAAGCATTTTTGGTGGTCCGAATGAAGAAGCAAAGTCGGCAGTCGTAACCGTGTTTAACGTGTCGGAAGCCGGGCGCGAGCACCAACGACCTGCGGAATGCTACAATCGCTTGACGTGCGATATGGAATGGGACTGATATTTCCATGGATTTCAGGTTTGCCAAGCCTTGAGAAGAAGAATGATTCGATTTGGGTGATCAATCGACCAACCGCCATTTCTTGCCAAGGAGGTCGACATACAACGTGGAAAAGCCGACCGAGATCTACATTGCGAGATAGTACGACTTCATGGAATACCTCTTCGATCGTGTCGACCCGAGATCCGAAGTTCACGTCTCATTTTGAGGGGAATTGCAAGGAGCGATGGGAACCGAGCTCGTGCCAATTTCGGCATATCATCCACAGGCTGACGGTCAGGCCGAGAGAAACGGTCCAATCGCTTGAAGATTTGTTGCGAGCTTGCACGTTAGATCACCCAGGAAGTTGGGACGACGCCTTACCATTAGTGGAGTTCACCTACAATAGCCTACGCGAGTATTGAATGGCACCTTTTGAAGCGTCAGATGGACGAAATGTCGACGCTTTGTTGGGTACCAGGACGCGGCTGAGCTATCGTAGGACCAGATATGATCCAATAGACCACCGAGAAGATCCGTTTGATCAGAGATCTGATGCGAACATCTCAAAGTCCATGTAAGAGTTACGCAGACTAACGACGTCGACCACTCGAGTTCGAGGAAGGAGAACATGTATTTCTTAGAGTCACCCCCACTCACGGAGTTGGTCGAGCGATCAAATCCAGGAAACTTACCTAAATTTACTGGACCTTACCGCATTCTTCGTCAGACGGTCGGTGGCATATCAGATTGCCTTGCCACCATTCTTGTTAACATCCACGACGCCTTCCACGCCTCACAATGCGGAAGTATGTTTCAGGCCCTCTCATGTCATCGAACCGGATGTGATTCAATCAAGGGACGACTTATCTTTTGGCGCTGCTACGACAAGGATCGTTGATCGGATCTAAAACCAAACCTATGAACAGAGATTCAACTTGTCAAAGATTGTGTGGATCAGAAAGGCTGGGAGATGCGACTTGGGAGAGCTGGAGGAGAAGATGAAGACTCAAGACTCGAACTTTTCCCGAGGTAAGAATCTTATTTACAATTTCGAGGACTAAATTTTAGAGGGAGATCAGAACACCTGAGACGAGATCGACATCGTATTAGACGACGTCGACGACCTCGACTCAAGACCTTGTGTCAAGATCCCGTACAAGATCGTTTGCCGAGATCATTTGGCCGAAATGATGAGACCACGCGGCACTAGCCGAAATGAGGAGTGGTGCGTCGAGTTGATGAAGTCGCGTACCGAGCTGAGGAGGCCATGTTCACGAACTCGTGTTAGAGCCTTGTGCATTTGCACGAGCACCCTAGTCGACATCGTGTCGAGATGATACCTCGTATTCTTTCAACGCTATTCGCTATTATTATATTGTTTGTAATAATTATATCGCTCGGCCGACTCGCCGGCGTGTCTAGACATCCGACAAGAGTAGAGGGTAATTATGAGAGGAACGATTAAACGGGTAGATGATTGATGGGATTGGCATCTTATAGCTGGGTTACGATTATACCCTTTCTCACCAAATTGTATACCACGACCGATTCCCTCAAACACTCATTCTTTCTCTTTTCTTCTTTCTTCTTCCTTCCTTCGCTTCGTGTTTCAAGTTATTTTCAAGAACTTCCATCGACGTAAACCGTGAGTTCCATCGAGATCTCTGCAAGCTTTCTTCATCAATCTTGTTCATCATCATCTTCTCGACCTATATCTCACTGCTCGACCATCACCGCTGAGGTATGAAGAATGTATTTTCTTTTCATCCGCGGCTACTCTTTGCTTAGCGTATTTCTTCTTCCATTTTTAGCCGCTTTATGCTTCAAATCATGTCAAATTGATGGGTTTTCTTCACAATATTACTTATCTTTCTAACCGATTAATCGGGCTTGTAAAACAAATTTCTTTCTCTGATTTCGCAATCGCAAAGTGCCTGTAAACTCTTCATTTTCGATCTATTTCGATTTCTTGTTTTTAGTTTGTTTCCGGTTGTTGTTGTTGTCGATCTATCCGCTTGAAGCATCGATAACTTTTTCATGAACTTTTGATCGAAATCCCTAACTTTGTGTTAGAGGAAAATATATTCAGTTCCTGAGTTTTACATTTTCTGGTTGTCAGGTTAAGTTTGGGATGAGAGCTAGATGTATTAGAACCCATAGATCGATCTGAGTCAGTGTTTGCTTTAGGAAGTCCGCTTTCCGAGATCGGTGATTTCAATCGAGGTGTACGGAAAGCGAATCCAAGGACGTGGGAAGCAAATAATCCAGGTCGACTAAGGTGCGTGTCGAAGTCGGTTGGTCGAGCTCGTTGAAGACAACCGTGTCGAGATCGAAAAGAGAAGTCGCTGTCGAGCTCTTTGAAGACAATGGTCGAGGTCGTTGTCGAGCAAAGACATTAACTTGGAGTTCGGTAAGGGCGCTTCACATTAATACTTTCGTAGTATGCTAGCCGTGGCGGCATTTCATATTCTACGTGGTTATGTTATTGTGTATGGATTTCGATTTGTGTCGAGCTTGAAATGTTGTGATATGATTGAGTTTTTGCATGTATTTAATATGTGATTGAATATATATCGTCGAATTGTGTATCGCATGTTGAATTATGCTTTCTTCATGTCGAGCTTGCTTTTATTTGACATGCGTTGAATATCTTGTGTTTAACTCTTTGAATATCGTATGCTAATTGTTCATCGAGCGAGCGAGCTAGGTGAGTCGTATGACGCTTTTGAGCCGCGGACCGGATAATCGAGGGTGCTAGGTCCCCTTTGTTTACTGGAGATCGATCAGACGCCGCCACGCCATGGGACTGAAGCCGATCCTAGGGAGAATGAGGATCCCAAGGCTTCTACCGACTTTGACACGCAGACGACGTGTGCATTCAAAAAATTGTCGAGTCGAGAGAAAATGGATTCAGTTGTGTCGAGTTAGAGTGAGATGGTCAAGTCAATGCGCGGTGATCGAGATATATTATTGCTTTGTTTGCTTATATCCTTTATGTCGAGCTTATCTTGAATTGTTGAGAAGTTGACCCTTCTCCGTGGTGCCTTCAATCCATGACTACCCAGGCGATGTCGAGGGCGCAGGAACTCGGCGGTAGATGATGCCGGTGGGAGGAGCTCGACGAGACCAGGACGACGCACTTATCTGCCGTGGATTGTTTGCTTTGTTGGATGTTTGTTTTCTCGAGGACTGCATTTCGCTTTTCTTTGTGTTCGAGGTCGTGACCCAGTTTGGGCGGTGTGTTGTTGTTTCAGTGGCATCGTGGTCTTACTTTGAGCACTGCGTGGAGTTCCGGAAGTACCCTCAGGGTATGATTGCTTTTGAAGTCGTCGTACCTCTAGTGTGTATTTTCTTTAGACTTTGCTACCCAAGATTTTTGTATACATTATTATTTCGAGTGATATATATGTGTATGTTATGCATGTATGTTTTATTTGAATTTAAGTCTTGTGTCTTAGTTGCACCATGTTTCGAAAAGCTGGAATTACTCTGATGTGCACGAGGTGGTTTTATAAAAAAATATATATCGTATTTTTAAAAGGCACAAGAGTTTTGTTTTTAAAACACATCTCATATAGGTTTATGTTGAGCTCTGGTGTGTCGAGCTCAGAACTCGAGCTCGGTGATATCGAGCTTCTGGCGGTCCGGAACAGTCGTTACATGTACCAATCGCCATGAAGGTGGGCTAGACCTTAGACCTCTGAGAGCTATCAATAAAGCGGCTATGACTAAACTTTGTTGGGAGTTCCTCTCCTCTGACAAAGATTGGGCTTTGCTTCTTAGAGCTCGAGCTTTCAGAAATAAGACTCCTATTACTCATCATTTGGCCTCTTCGCTTTGGGCTGGGATTAAAGAGCATGTTCACACTGTTTTAGAGAACACCAGATGGTTGTTAGGGGATGGCACTTCCATTAATTTTTGGCGTGACAAATGGCTCTCTGAGCCCATTGTTGATTTGTTGAACATTCCCCTGCATTTTCATGGTCAATTGTCAGCTTCGGTAAATGACTTTTTCCAGGATGGGCTTTGGCAAATTCCGGATATGATTGGTCGCAGGTTTCCTGGTGTTGTTGCTGAAATTAATAAGGTCATCATCCCTTCTGTTGCCTCTCCAGATAGGCTAATTTGGGAGGTTTGTGACTCAGGTAATTTGTCCCTGAAGGAGGCTTTCAATTTTATTAAGCAGCCTACTACTACCTACTCTTGGGGAAAAATTATTTGGAGACCCTCTATACCTCCTTCTAAATCTTTTTTGGTTTGGAGACTCATTCATGATAAAATGCCCACTGATGATCAGCTTTGGAGGCGTGGTTGCAACATTGTCTCTATGTGTAGTCATTGCGGCTTGCACTATGAGACCACCCATCATCTTTTCTTCACTTGTTCTTATGCTACAACTCTTTGGAATTGGCTAGGTGACTGTCTAAATATGTTTATTGATCCTTCTTCTATAAGCTCGGTTTTAGAAATTTGTGATAGGTCTTGGAGCTCTCAGCTGTTGGATGTTGTTGTTGCGGGTATTTGCAATATTATCTGGGCTATTTGGTTCTCTAGGAATCATCTTCGGTTTGAAGACGTTCGCATTCCGCAAGGTAAGATTATTAGCATGATTTGTGCTAACATTTCTTTGTCGTGAACCTTTCTAATGGTCACATGGCTTCTAGTTCTTGTTGAGTTGCTCATTTTGAAGAAATTTAAAATTGGTATTAAGCAATCCAAAGCTCCAGTCATAAAAGAGGTTCTTTGGGAACCTCCTATTTGTTCTGGATCAAAGTTAACACCGATGGCGCCGCTAAAGGAGCCCTGGAATGGCGGCGTGTGGTGGTATTTTTAGGGACATGAGATCTGCTGACCTTGGGTCGCTTTTGCCTTTAATATTGGTGTAGCTATGGCTCTTCATGCTGAATTAATTGGTGCTATGCTGGCTATTGAGACAGCTTTCAAGAAGGGTTGGCTCAAACTCTGGTTGGAATGTGATTCTAAGCTAGTAGTTACTGCTTTTAAGAATTTGAGCATTGTTCCGTGGCACCTTAAAAATAGGTGGTTAAATTGTTTGGAGCTTACTAAGAGGATGACCTTTATTTGTTCTCATGTTTACAGAGAAGGTAATGCTTGTGCTGATGCTTTAGCTAAGTTTGGTACTTCTACTTCTGGATTTGCTTGGTGGGATTCTATTCCTGATTTTATCAGAGAGGTTTTTTCAGGATGGAGTCTTAGGAGTTTTAGATTTTCTTGATTGCGTGGAGTGCGGTATCGCAAATAATTGTTATTGTCTTTGGTGTCAACCTCGTTGGGATGAAGGACTTTATTATGACGCCTTTGCATACCACCATTCTTTCTTTTTGTTTGGTAGTCTCTTAGCCTCAGACGCTTATCTATTGTTCTTGTTGTTTACGTTACATG
Organism: Calophaca sinica; assembly: GCA_037113605.1. Taxonomy (NCBI): domain Eukaryota; kingdom Viridiplantae; phylum Streptophyta; class Magnoliopsida; order Fabales; family Fabaceae; genus Calophaca; species Calophaca sinica. Next base: position 32,246,850 of record CM073731.1, read on the forward strand.
GGTTTTGGCCCCCCATTTTCTTTGTTATTTTTTTTTTCTTTCAATTTTTCAATAAATTTTAGGCGGGGGTACTCTTTTTCCTTCTGGATGTTTTTTCCCTAAGTATGGTTTTGCATCAGAAGGTTTTAACGAAGCCCCTCTCCTTTCTTTTGCCTAAAAAAAAAAAAGAGAAAATAATTCTACTTTTATAAACAATCAACAAAAAACTCAGAGAATGAAATACAGGGGAAGATAAGATAAGGGATCTAGATCAATAGTCCTCAAAATTGGACGACCAAAAATATACCAAAAAATATAGAAAGAATGAAACCCTAAAATCTATTTTGGGTGATTTTTCGGACTCTCTTTCTCTCTGCTTCTTTTTCCACAAGCTTTCAGTTGCTCTCTTTTCCTTTTTTCTTCTCAGATCTGAATTCGCTCTCTCAGTTTTCTTCCACTGGGTTCGCTCCCTCTTTTTTCCAGGCCTGTGAGCTCCCTTTTATAGCATCAGCTCCTGCCATGAACCGAAAAACAAATTAATGACCAATAATAATAAAAGATATGAATTTTTAAAAGAGGATATGAGAACGAAGAAAGGGATTCAAAACTTCCCTTTTTGGTGGCATCCTCTATCCGGTTTGAGAGGGGATCTTTAGGGTTTCCCTTTTTCTTCACTATTAACATACAGGTATTGCAATATCTGGAGAGATTCGAGTATGATTTTCGGTGGATTTCATGGCTACGAGATGAATGGTTTCTTAGGGTTTGAGAAGGAGATGAAGAAAAAGGAAAGTGTGGTTCGGCGTTCCTTTTGTTCTTGGTAAATCTGTAAGTAAAAGGATATTGCCCCAATAATTCTACGGCACTACGTTTCTTCTCCTTTCTCTGCGTTTCTTTCTTTCTCTGGCATTTCTTTCTTTTTCTGTTTAGGGTTTCTCTGTTTCGTTCGTGTGTGTAAATGGAGAGGGTGTCATTAACACAGTCAGCAATGTTACTGATGTGGCAGTGCCACCACGATGCCTAGTCAGCCACATATACAGGTCAATAACGGCAGATTAAGATGAGGGACGAAAAAGAAAGTAGAGCAAATTGTAGCGACGAAAATCAAAAAAATAATTTTACATGGACGAAAAACAAAAAAATCTCATTTTGCATGGACCGAAACCATATTTTAGTAAAAAAAAAATCTAAATAATGCGATAATATCATGCAAAAGACAAATGATGTGTCTTTATCAAAAAGCTGCATTCTTTATCAAAAAAAAAAAATGATGCGAAAAATATGTTTCTTCGGATTTTTTTTTAAGAAGAGGTTTACCGATGAGTTATGATAAATGGACACCACATTTCCAGCCATCGTACGCCAACACCATATGTCCGTACGGTACAAACATGTACGAAACCATACGGACATTCGTACAGATACTTTTTTTTTACAGATTTTTGTAAGTGGTTAACGTAGTTCATGTAAGTGGTTAACGCAGTCCACTGACTGGTTAATACAAACTTTTAACTGGTTAACACAGTTCATATAAATGGTTAACGCAGTTCACTATCTGGTTAATTGACACAGTAATCGTTAACCAGTTAGTGAACTGCGTTAACCACTTATGAGCTGCAAGTAACCAGCTTAAAAATCTGTATCTGTATTAACCAATTAGTGGACTACGTTAACCACTTATATGAACTGCGTTAACCAGTTAAAAAAATCTGTGTCTATTAACCGTTAGTAAACTGCGTTAACCACTTACATAAACTGTATTAACCAGTTAAAAAAATCTATTTCTATAAAAAAATCTTACAAGTCTGTACCATACGGACTGTACGAAAATACGGTGTGTAACATAGGTGTCGCAAAACAAAAGTGGTGTTGTTTATCATTTTTCTTACCGATTGGTTTCTTTTATGAAGTGGAAGTGGTTTGTTAACCTGGCATATGATTCCTAGCTTCGCCGAGTAGTACCTGCAGAATTCCGATCCTCCAAGGTTTCTTGTGCTCCTTTCCGTACTGCGCACGAGCTCTATCGTGCCAATTCTCATCGTATAATACGAATGCATTTGGCTGGCTGGAAGTACTGCAACAGAGTGAAATCCGAAGAGAGAGAGAAGGAGCATGGCCGATCTGTTTGCGTGGCTCTTCTCCTTCTTCGTCCTTATTGCCTTAATTGTTCTCATCATTTACCAGGTCAGTTCCAATTAACCCTTACTTCATGCTTATTGCTTCTTCATCTGTTTTGCCTTTTTATTTCTTTCTTTTTTGTTCTGTTAAAGTCAACTTGAAGCGCCCCATTATCTAAAGCTTAGGTTTTTAGTGCAACCATTCAACTGGGTATATATCCAATAATTCCCTATGCAACTTCTTCATTGCTATTATTTCTGGCTGAAATGGATGGGAAAAAAAATTACCTTTAATTAATTCATACTTGGAAGAAGTTCATTAAAAGAAAAATTACTTACTGACCTCAAGAGAAGACACTGCGGAGTGAAAATTAGGGGTTAGGAGTCTGTGGGTTCTCGCCTGGTGTTCTATTGGTTTAAGAGAATCTTCTGAGTGAAGGGGCTCCATTTGTGTATTTCCTCGGAAGATGTACTTCAGTAGACAGAATGCATATATATCACATAATCACAATTAAGTTGCTTATGGTGTCTATTCTAATTTTAATAATATGTCTTGATGTTGATCTATTGCATATTCCAGGAGTTGCGAGTCTCATTTGTCCCTGTGTCCATGTTATGTTACTTACCTGTTTCTGCTTCAGAGCTTTCTGAAGGTGGCTATGTTTTATTCACAATGCCACTAAAATGTGTTTTTGTGATTGGTATTTTCTCAAGGAGTGAATAATAAACTTGGTTGTGTTTTGGCTACACACAGACACATACGAATTATATAACATATGCTGACTTTGTTTGATATTTGTTGCAGTTAATGTGCCTGGCAGACCTTGAATTTGATTATATAAACCCTTATGATTCCTCATCTCGAATAAACAAAGTGGTTTTGCCTGAGTATATTACACTAGGTGTCTTGTGCTGCTTCTACCTTGTGACAGGGCATTGGATAATGTCACTGTTCTGCGCTCCTTACCTCTACTACAATGTGAGATTGTAAGTTTTCTATCAAATCTAGAAATAAGCTGAGCAAGTTTATTGTTTATGAAAGATACTGATTACGGAAACTTGTGTTTTTTAACAAACATTTAAGTGAAAATAATCATTGTGTGCACTCTGATTTGAGGATGAGTGGCTATTTGAGTTAAAAATTTGAATCTTTGCATTCTTGGGCATTATAGTAGTGTCCTATACTAGTGTGACTGCCCAAAAAAGAGTAACTTGTTGATTGTACATTTGTACATGAGATAAACCGGTTTGATAGTTATAATGTGTGTTTTGGTTTATGCTTCATGGAATTGCTAAGCATTTTCTGCTACTACTGATTACTAGATGTTTTGTTTCTAAGAAACTTCTTTATAGGGCAAGCATTCATGTCTGCACTTATTTGGGTGAGGGCAAGGGTGAGGGAATTTCGGGTCTTCGCATTACTCTGCATTTTAACTTAAGTTTAGGAGTATTGAGAGAATCAAACCAAACTGTTTAACCCAAATTTCTATAATTTGGTAGTTTTTTTTGTCACTTTGTTGTTTGGTTTAGCTTGCTTTAATTTTCAGAAAAAGGGGACGGGGTTAGTAGTGTTTTTCTTGTATGATAAAGCCATAAGGCCACAAATTGGTTTACTTTCTGTCCAAATCTCAAACTGTTTTTTTGATCTTCTATCACTCACCTAGCTATACAACTACTCAGTTTATGTAAAGGTCAAAACATTATATAATTGATTTCATTTCTGTAGGAATTTAAAAAATTGAACCAAATCAGGATCAGTGGTTCAATGCGGTGGTGAGTTTAGTATGGTCCCATAGTTTGGTCTCTAGAATTTGAGGATTAGTGAAGATTTGTTTAGTGGTTTGAGCTTCAACTGAACCAAACTCGGCCATTAACATCCCTGTTATTGTATGCCAGCAAAATGAGTGATATACCCAAGGCACATGAGACAAAAATGGAAAACCAACTCAATAGCTGTAAATGGTGTTTTGGTTTATTTATTTGCAAGGTTTTAAATTGTGGTTGTGATAGCGAGTCACGATTGCGGTTACGTCGCAATCCTTGATATTGTGATTGTTGAAAGTCCCACATCGACTAGAGATATGGCCAGAGTGGTGTTTATAAAGCTTAGGCAATCCTTACCTTACAAGCCGATTTTGTGGGAATGAGTTAGGCCTAAAGCCCAAATTCAAGATGGTATCAGAGCCTATCCTAGATCTGTTATTGGCCCATGATCTCTGTTATTCCACCCGCATTTGTCCACGCTCCAGATGTCCAGTCCTGGGCGTGATAGGGTGTGTTGAGATCCCTATTATTCCACCCGCATTAGTCCACGCTTTAGATGTCCAGTCCTGAGCGTAAGGGGGTGTGTTGAAAGTCCCACATCGACTAGAGATATAGCCTGAGTGGTGTTTATAAAGCTTAGGCAATCCTTACCTTACAAGCCGATTTTATGGGGTTGAGTTCTTAAAGCCCAAATTCAGGAGTGATAAATTGTAGGCAAATGCAGCTGATATGACTGCAATTGCGATGCCATGTGGTCATGGAAACCCCAAAAACCTTGACCTTGCAACTGTAATTGCAGTTGCAAGCTGCAATTTAAAACCATATTTGTTTGCATAATTACTATGCAGGCTACATTTTTGGATGTGTTCATTGGTTCTTAAATCTCATCGATGTTACTTGAGGGAAATATTTGATTCCTGAATTAGTAACTTTAGCTGAAAGTGATCTATGGCTGCTGCAGCAACTCTAGAGTGCTTGAGACCAAGGAAACACATACATCTCAAAATAATAGTCATCAATGTTGTCAAAAATGGCGGAAGGCAGTGGCGGGATTTCAATAAACTGCAACAATCTAGGCGGTGGCGGGGCGGGTTTTGCATGGTGGGTCATGGCGGCCGCTTTGCGTGTGGCGGCCATGGCGGAAGGCGCGCGCCATGGCGGACAGCCCAAAAAGCTAAAACCATGTTGTTTGGCTAAATACCCGACCCGGATCTGACCTGGTTCGTTTAAATAAAAACAAAACCCTAAACTCTTCTCTCTCTCCCGACCTCTTCAGTCTTCTCTCTCGGTCTCTCCCCGACTCTTCACTTCTTCAGTCTTTTCTCTCCCCGACCCTGTGCTGCTACACTGCGCCAACCTCCCCTTCTTCCTGAGAACTCTGGCGAACTCCGACGATCTCTGGCAAACGGTGAACTTCCTTTTCCTTTTTTTTTTTTTTTGTTTCTCTTTCTGTTTGTTTCTGCACTTTTTTTTCCTTCTCTGTTTTTTTTCTTCCTGTTCTGTTTTTTCTATGCTCTTTTATTTTTTCCTTCTTATTTCTTAAACAGTTTTTTTTTTTTTTTGGTTCTTTTCTGTTTTAATTTTTTCAGTTTATACTTTTCAGTTTTATTCTTTTTTTTTAATCTCTTTTTATGCTGTTTTTTAATCTTTCCTCCCTCCAATTTTTGTTCCTTCATTTGAATAGAGGTCTATTCATTCTTTTCATCAATGGCGGATGAAGGATCAAGTAGTCTATGATATTTGATGTCTTGAACTTAATGTTTATGGTCTTGGATTTGGTATTTTGCCATTTTGGTTATGAACTTATGATATTTACTATCAATTTAATTCAATTGGAGCCTTATATTTTAATTATGTAGCATTTTTTCTGCACTACAACTGTTATTCTACAATTTTTTATTTATATTTACATATCTCTGTGTGTGTGTGTGTGTATATATATATATATATATTGTATTTTATTCAGTCCGCCATTTCCAGCAACGCAATCTGCCATTTTTTTGTGGCGGATTTTTGGATGTCCGCCATGGACCGCCATCCGCCATTGATAACATTGATAGTCATATTTGTGTTGGATACGTATTCATGTTAGACACTTCACAGACCCTTTTGATACTCCTATTTGTATTTTACAATTTTATTTTGAACTTTTATACTAATACCGATGGCAATACCATCGTAATTAGATAAAAAATTTATGAAATTTTATTATGTTTACAATGACTTGTGCCTACTTCTAAAACACGGATTCTCTCTTTTGATTTAAGACTTGTGTTTTCTATTAATTATATGCTAGTTTTATACATTGTACTGTAATTGTGATGTGTCCTATTATTTTAAAATTTGTCATATCACCATGTTCATGTAGCATTGTATTTGTGTCCTGTGTTGTATCCGTACTTTCTTGCTCAAGGCAGAGTTGCGCACCTTGGTCGCACCTCATTTGTCAATTAAAGCTGCAGTTGACAGTTGTGAAATTCAGTATTAGTTTCTCATTAGCATCATCTATAATAGCTTTTGCCTTTATGTGGTGTATCACAGCTGCCATATTATTTGGTAGATGGTTTCCTATAGTCAGGAATCAAATGATTTGTTTTCTTGCTTTAAGCATCCTTGATAGCTTAATATACTGGAATGCGCTTAGTATGGTCCTGGTAATTGCATTTATTTTTTTATTTTTATTTTTTTACTTTGAACAGGTACAGACAAGGAAAACACCTGGTTGATGTTACCGAGATATTCAACATGCTCCCTCAGGAAAAGAAGCAACGGCTTTTCAAACTCTTCTATCTAATTTTTATCCTTTTCCTCTCCTTATTTTGGTATGGTGACTATTTAAAAGGCCTCGTGTTTATTCATCAAAAAGAGGTGCCATTAGCTTACTATTCTTGCATTTGCGTTTTGCTGCAGGTTGATCTACACATCATTGGATGACGATTATGATTAGTTGGTGTTGATTGCTTGTTTTGTGGAATGCTTCCTGCAAGTATCCAGTGCAGTAAATTGAACTGCCAGATATGTGCAAATGAGAGTAGCTAATTATGGACTAACGTGTACTTTAGACCCGGGTTGCTGGCTTGTTTCGATTGTTGAACAATAATACATCTGTGTCTATATATCATTACACTTAAAAGCAGTTTATTGCCTGTGCGATTTATGTTTTTTAAATGTCATTGTACCAAAAATACACGATAAAGGAGTAATGCCATTAAAACTTATATGAAGAATGTAGTTTGACACTCTAGCTAGTTTTAAGGCAGCTGTGAAAGATTATAGCTTGTATTATGGTAGGGAGATCAAATGGATAAAAAACGGTAAAGTGAGGTCAAGAGCAAAGTGCAAGAACAAGGAATGTGGATGGGAGATTTTTTGTAACAGAAGTAATGTCGACGAAAGTTATCAGTTTAAAACATTGAAAACATAGCGCAATAACTAGAAATGTTTATAAATATAATCAAGCTAATAAAGAGTGGGTAATCAAACAACTTGAAGAAAATTGAGAACTCTTGCTCATAAACTTTTCACCATGTAGACCATTCGTTGGGTTACATGGATACTTCTTAATGGAGTACTTTGGTGGGCAATTCTACTATTGGATAAGATGCTAATAAGCAAATATTTGCGGGCTTTGTTATCACCACCTCTCCCATTTAATTTTCCCACCTCCCCTCCCCCATAAAAAGACAAATATACCCCTATGAATTTTCCCTCCACCACCCAACTTTGCCTTTTTTTTTTCGAAACCAGACAAGCGCGTCAACTTGTTGACGCTTGCGTAGTAACATTGTTGTTATATATTTAACCCTTGCGTCAACTTGGTGACGTTTAGTTGCGTCAACAAGTTGATGCGTATGTTGTAATTTTAAAGTTGACAGAATTGATACATCAATCTAGATTTTTCCTGTTGGTTGTTCATAACTACATAACCATCAAAAAAGGGCAACAACAGAGGTAATGCTTCGAATGTTCCATTTTCATATTATTGATTGTTAATTATTACATAAAAAAACAGAAGCAATATTTGGAATACTCCATTTTATTTCATATCCTCATGGTCATCTTTGCATTAACGATTGCAAGAAAATGCATCGTCAACTTCTCCGTCTGAAGGAAATGCATCCTCAACTTCTTCATCAACATGACTACTGGCAGCAGAAACCGCATCATTGCGTTCATGTTCCCCAGGTAGTCCATTACCCATAGGAATCTTAAACTTGAAACGACCTGAACCAATGTATGAAAATTGCACCATAGCGCCCACCGGGAGCCTATAAAAACTTATACGATTTATTTCAATCAATAACCATGGTCGTTCCTCTATAACATTTGCGTAACACACAAAAGAGTGTCTCAAATTTATGTCTTCAATGGTCAGTCGCCCGGTGAGTTCATGTCGCCAACGATACTAAAACCACCAAGGGATTTTAATACCATACTAATAAAAATAAACAAGTTATTAGAGGAGCCACAATGTTAATTTTTAATGAACAATCAATGATACAAAATGATGTTGTTAAAATTAAAATTACCTCATTAGCATGAATTGCAGACTCGAAATGCCTTTTCGGATCCATATCAAAACCTAAATTAACCAACACACAAATATGCAACAAATTAAACAGTAACATAATCAACTAAACAAGTGATTTAGCTTTTGAAGCATGCGTCAACAAGATGACGTTTTGTGGCGTCAACAGGTTGACGCCTGTGTTAATTCCAGATAGCGCCACATCTACTTCAAGTTTTTACACACAAAACGTCATCTTGTTGACGCGTCAATCAAAAGTTAAAATAGACAACACGTGCGTCACCTTGTTGACGTAGGAATTCGTCACCAAGGTGACGTGCGATGTAAAAACACAGGAAAAAAAAGTCGTGACGTACCCGTTCCGCAACTGGTGGTGAAATAGAGATGGCGACCTTCAAGGACAAGGGGACCTTCAGAGACAGAGATGGGAGGAAGAGAGGGAGCTTCAGAGAGAGAGAGAGAGGGGAGGTGAGGATTAATAGGCTGAGGAGGATGATGATAACGATGGGGGAGGGTGTTGAAACTGAGGGGAGTGAAAAAAATGAGGGTCGGTGATAACAGGGGTTAAAATTGGAAATTAAATGGGGAGGGGAGGTGAGAAAATTAATGGAGGAAGTGGTAATAACAAGGGCCATATTTGCCATTACATATGCTATAGTGGATTTGGAGAATAAGGACAACTAAAAGTGATCTATGTTCTGTTTTTGGGGGGCTTTGGCTCCCTCTCTATCACCAAAAAAAAAAAAAAAATCTCGGCCTACACGTTTTGAGTTAATTCAATCTATCCTTAAATTTCAAACACTACCTAATAATATTTTCAATACCTTCGACAATGCACAGTTAGAAAATGATCTCCTCATTTCTTTGTACCTTAGAGGTGCATACAGGTACTCTTGTTCAGTAGCGGATCCAGAAATTTTTTTCAATAGGGACAAGAAAATACTACTTTTGAACTCAATTATAAAAAAATATATTTATTTATGTGAACTTAAATATAAGCAAATTTTAACTAATTTTGTCTCATTATATTATCATTCCTAAAATACCTGAAAAATTAAATATTCATTTTTCTTGGGCTCAGCAAATATTACATAACCTTGAAATCTAACTTTGAATCTCAGAGGTTAAATTTTACGGAGGTACGGAAGGAAGGACAATACTACTAGAAGTTAAACAATTAAACAAATAAAAAAATTATTGCTGCTAATGGGAATGTCACGTGAACATACCTGTCACAACAATTTTCAATTAAAAAAAAATCAATTATATGTGTATTTATGTAGTTATGAAGAAAACAAAAGAATTTTGGTGTACTATGTCACAGTATGTGCTCGCCATTCAATGGCAACTGGCAAGGTGTACAGTCAAAAGTTTATATCTTTGGCTTAAATTATTATTTGCTTATGTGATAGACATGATGTCACGTACGGTCGAAAGCTTTTGGAAAGACGGGACTGAGAAAATTGAAAGCGTCTGAGTCCTCTTGGGGGCAACCCTTTTTTTCTCATGGGGGCAAACAAAAATCTAGCCAAGTACCTACAAATAAAAAATAATTAGTACGTGGGGGCAATTGCCCCCAACACTCACTACAAGAAAACACGGGATTACCGACGGCCTAAAGCCGTCGATAATACATAAAAGCCGTCGGTAATTCAGTTTTACCGACGGATAATCGACGGCCAAAAACCCGTCGAAAATATGGTCGTCGCAAAGGATTATCGACGGACTGTTCTTTACCGTCGGTAATACCGACGGCTACACCCGTCGGAAAATGATGGTGGATTCCGACGGGCAAAGCCTTCGTTAAATTTTCGATGGTGTTGACCGTCGGTCAATCTGAAAAGTTTCCGACGGCTTAGGCCATCGGTAATCAGAATGTTTTTTTTCAGAAAAATAAATTGATTAATAAAATATTTACTTTAATTAATTTTATTAATAAAATTAATAAAATTATTAATTAATAACCAAATTAATTTTATTCTTTAATTAATTAATTAATTAATTAATTTAATTATTTATTTGTTTAATTATAAAAATAATTTATTCTCATATTAAAAAATATTTATTTATTAATTTACTTAAATATTACTTGTAATTTAATTTAATTTAATTATTAATTGATTTCCATATATAAAAATGTGATAACGTAAACTAAAAAGTAAATTAAAAAAAGAAAACATAATAAATAAAAAAATTTGACGAATAAAAATCAGTAACTAAAATAATATCCGAAACGGAAAAAAATGATATCCAAAAATATGAAAAATATAAGTACAAACAGAACTAATAGTCCTGGTACTCCTGATCATGATCGAGATGCTCTACATCATCTGCATCATCGACATGACCATCAGTACGAGGAGGCGAAGGCGGAGGCGGAGGCGGAGTCGATGGAGTAGGCTGCTGGCGAGCTAGCATCTGGTACATCTGCTCCTGGCGCTGCAGCACCTGAGTCAAAACCTCCTGCTGTTGGCCACGGTGCGCTTCAACTCAGCTATCTCCTGGTCATCCGCGGCAGAGCGACCAGTGGCAGCACTACTACTCGACGACGCTCCAACGTGTAGGCGGCGGGCCCCCTTTTTGTAGTTGCTGGCAAGGTCGACAGCACCATATAGGCGGCCCTTCTTCTTTCCGCCAACCACTTCCGCCCAAACCTGGTGTAGATAGATCGTCAGGGGCTCGAGATGGAGAACATGATGAGCTCGAGATCTAAGCCGAGACATCCTTGCCTCAAACTCCTCTGTTAAACAAACAAATAAGTCAAGTCTTTTTTTAACAAAACAATATAAACATTATTAAAAAATATTTATTATATTTTATAATTACACGAGTCCGCCTCGAGCGGTCATCAACGAAATCACTTGGTACTCCTCTTCATATGAGTTGCAAGATGGAGCTCGTAACTGAACTTCTCTCCCAACCTCCTCATTGTGATTGTATTAATAAAAAACTTAAATAAAGAATAATAATAATAATAATAATAATAATAATAATAATAATAATAATAATAATAATTTTATAATACGTCAAGTCTAAGCTGCGTGATCTTTGGTGTGAGAACCTCCGGTGTGCAAGCCACCCTTCTCGAGGCCACTATTCTTCTTGGCCTCGCACTAGTCGCTTTGGAACTCGGGGTGTTCGGTCTACTACTTGCAGAGCTCATCCCCTATCCAACTGTCGATCCACGATGCGGGCATCTCGAAGCATGTCGAGAAAGCGGTGGGAGGCCTTCATATGAAAATTCTTCTCCATCGGCTCCTCATCTTTTTCCTCCCAAAGCAACCCTCGCTGTATCAATATAAGACATTATTAAACATAATTGAAATTTACGAAAATAAAATAATATGCAATAAAATAAAATTGCGACTTACTCGAAAGAATTAAACATATGGTCCCGCTCAATATCCTTGGCGTCCCAGGTGGGCCAAAACTCTGGTAATTCTCCTCGATTGTTCTTGTGATAGCTAACGCAGTGGCTTTGAGGAAGAAACCTGAACAATAAAAACATGTTAAATAAAAAAAAAATATATACATGTAAATTATTAATAACTTGAAAAAATTGCAAATACTTACCCTTTACGGATGGCACGATAACAACTCGGCCATCATCAACATCTCAAGTCTCGGGCTCTGCCCTCCCCACGCTCAAGAACCTCCTCTGCTGAACCTCCTGCTCCTCCCGAGTCACCTGACATCGGTGTGATCACCTGTATGGCGTACTATAATCATGGTCGGATGATGAGCATCGGCCACCGGATCGAGCCTGCACATGGGAACTTCGAGCGCCATGTGGGCTGCTGGAACCCTGGGGTGGGGATCATGTCAATGTGAGGCAAAGGTGCGAGCGTGCCGTCTGTGTAGGTGGTGTCGAATGTGCCTGAGTGTGTAGGTGGTGCGTTTGTCTAGGTGCGGGAGGTGTATCAGCTGTCTCGTCGTAGATGTACTAGGACGGACGTGTAGATGACAACGTCCGAAAACCCAATAGGGTCACGCCTAATGATGGTCGGCCTCGGCGGCGAGGGGGTCGAGGCGATGCCCTTCCGCTTCCATTTACCACCGGGTGGTGCAGGAAGTCGGCTCTGAACCTCTGATGCCATAAAAGTCTATAGAGCAATTGAATAATAACAATCATGAAATATTATATTTAAACATAACAATATTACAAATGAATTCCATAAAAATAAACAAGTTATGAAAATAATCGACAAATTAAAATATATTGTTACACATTAATTTCTCAAATTGTAAAAAGTTAAACAATTTCAATCGCCCATTCTCGCCCACTCAATTTCGGCATCGTCTTGATGTTGATGGTTCTCGCCACTTCTTCATTTAATTCCTCATCCCCATCTACATCTTCATATGTGATTGGATTGTCACGTAGTCGAGTAATGGGTTCCACTTCATTTACTACATTGACATGAGACATCTCATCCACTTGATAAGCCACTTCTTCCTCTCAGATCATCCGCTTCAATGCGACCCGTGGTTTTATCTTTATTGCGACACACCAACCTTGTTTGTCCCTTCGAGTTGATGGATAAGGGACATAATACACTTGTCTTACATGTTGTGCCATGATAAACGGATCAAACATTTGGTATCTTCTCGCTCATGTGTATGTCAACAAGATATATATTTTCGATCCACTCTTGTGCCTCTATTTGACTGGATCAAACCAATTACAATAAAATAGCACTATTTTTAGTATAGTCTAAAGTATTATACGTCCAGTTCATATATATGTTGAATCACGCCGTAAAAGTCATCTTCACCTCCATCTGTGGCACCTTTTACATAAACCCATTGTTATTGTTTTTCCCCCTCGTTTTATTTGGGTTTGGAATTTGTATCCATTTACAAAGAATGTGTGCCATTCTTTTACACGTGATTTAGGACCATGCGATAAATTTCTCAAGTGTTGGATTTTAGGGGATTACGCCGCTATACACTGTGTACACACCATGTGCAAACAAATTATGGTTCCTATTTTCAAACAATATTTTTGTATTTTCAAACAATAAATAATAATAATATATATATGACGACTCAAAAACATACCTGGTTCCTAAACCACGTTGGGAAATATTCATGAATATAGGCGAAGAGTCTTATGCGCTTGTGGGCTTAGTTAACAAGAATGCCACGATCAAGTCATTATCAAACAAATGATCAAGAGCAATTGTGGATTAAAGAAATTGAAAGTGGTCAAAATGATACATACGTTAGATACGGTGATATACGCACGGTTGATCAACACGTGAACGTGGGCTGACTTCCACACTTCGCCCGTTATCCAGTTATCCACCTCCTTTCCACCATGACGGCTAAAAAGGCAAAATACTGATAAGGCAAGTGGGTGTCTTTCACTTTCAATTTCTACTTCATTCCTACTATTTGTTGGTGTCAACATGAAGTTCGTAAAATAATGGGAACATAAATGGATTGTCTCACGGTGTAAGTAAGTTGCACAAATAGATCCTTCAACCCTGGCCTTATTTTTCACCGACCGTTTTGAGTCACCCATAAATCTACAAAATAACAATGTTGATGATAAAAATTGATACATTTAACCCTTCAAATAAATATTTATTTTAGAGAATACTTTATTATAGTACCTTTCGAATGGATACATCCATCTGTATTGAACCAGTCCACCAAGTCTAGCTTCATGTGCAAGATGCACTGCTAGATGCTCCATAGAATCAAAGAAAGCAGGGGGAAATATTCTCTCCAACTTACAAAGAATGACTGGTATGTTCTGTTCCATCCTTATGAGATCATCCTGTCACAATGTCGCAGAACGCAAATCTTTAAAGAATTGGGTGAGTTCAGTCAGTGGATTTAAAACATTTGACTAAGGAACTAAATGCAATAGAAGTAAACACTCCATGAATACATGACAATCATGGCTTTTCATCCCAATCATGGTTCCTTTGTTCACATCGGCACATCTTGCCAAATTAGAAGAATAACCATCGGCATCCGTTCTTTTATCCACCGACAGATCGACTTGGCTTCCTCAGCTTAAAGAGTAACAGGCTTTGGGTTTCGTGGTCTTCCCATCCGACCGCGCGTCAAATGCAAGTCCTTTCGCCTCTGATGAAGTGGTAAGTCTAGTCGGCCTTCTTTGTTTTTCCTTCCGGCGTTCATCATCGTGGAGAAAAACATTGTCAAAAAGTTCTTCTCAATGTGCATAACATCAAGGTTGTGTCTCAATAAATTATCTCTCCAATATGGCAGATCCCAAAAAATACTTCTTTTTGTCCAATTATGCCATTGTCCATATCCTTCAAATCGATCCAATTTGCCAAAATCTATGATTTTGAGCAGTTCCATAACCCTTTCCCAGAGTGTCAACCTCAGGCGGGCCATCTAATTCAACTTCCCCCTTCTTGAAAGCGTTCTTATTCCGTCTAAATGCATGATCATCGGGTAAAAACCTGCGATGTGAGTCAAACCAAGAACTCTTCCCCCCAAATTTCAAGGTAAAGGCCTTTGTATGCTCCATGCAATGCGGACATGCCATTTTACCATGAGTACCCCAACCACAACATGCCATATGCAGGGAAGTCATTAATGGTCCACAACGCCTCATTGTAAAATTCCTTTCGCAACATCGCACGTCACAACACCATTCCACAACCTTTTGAGATCGCTCAATAAGAGGCTCTAAATAGATGTCAATACCATCTGTCGGATTATCCGGACATAACACAAGTCAAGAACATATAAGGCTTAGACATGCACATTTCGGGAGAAAGATTGTATGGGGTAACGATAATCGCCAACAAGAATAAGGTTTAGTGGATTGAACATACGAGGTAAAACCATCGAGCATAAGCCAAGTCGTACATTACGTGGATCTGGCTGCAAAATCGGGATGCACACGATCAAAGTGCTTCCAAGCTTCACCATCGAAGGGTGGCGCAACATACCAAAGTGCTTCTATTCTCATAGTGCCATGTCATTTTGTGCTGCGTGGTGATGCAAACATTCTCTACCTTGGAATAATTGGCAAATAAAACATTGCCTTTGGAACTAGTTTTTGTCTACCCGTCCGATTATTAGTATGTGACATATACCTAGGCTCACCACAAAATTTGCATTCAACTAGCGCACCATCGTTTTTACCAAATTCATTGTCATAATACAACATACACCCTCTCACACAACAATCAATCCTTTTAGATTCCAACTTGGACACTAAACTTTTAGCCTCGTAATAACTTTTTGGCAAACCATCTCGATAGGTGACGAGTCCAACATCATTTTGTTACGAGATCCAAGCACACCGGTAGCACCACAGCTTGGACTTAAGAGCTAAGAGCCTCACACACATTGATAACTTAGAGTCTCAGTAGACCCTTCAAACAACGGCTTGTTTGTTTCTAACAATAGATTATAAAACTTTTGTCTTTGTCTCATTTGGAAGTTCATCTGTGTCATCATATTGTTGCTCCTCAAATGACACGCTCACCCCAAGGCATCACAAACCATATCTTGCATCAATTCAATCGCCACCACAGAATCGCCAAGCACCTTCGCAATTATCACCAACCCCTAAATCAACGTGAGGCAACTTTTCACCATGTCTAGTCCAAATCTTAAGCCTAAATCCAGAATACAGGTGGTGCATGACCTCACTTGGGCTCTTAATCCTTCGCAATCGCAATTAAAGCACGGACATCTAATCCCTCCATTAGTTTTGAAATCTTTATGTGCCATTGCGACTTGGACAAATCAAAAATCTGGTTTCAAACCCCTCTCCCGGATACAACCTATCGTACATCCAACTACGACTCGAAGAAAATATTCCATCTTCTCGCATGTCAAAAAAATGACAATTTCAAAGAAGACGACGTTCTTACAACCGCTCTCTTTCTTTAAATGGTATAACCCTATCCCATTCAAGAAAAAACTTTAACTTCGTATAATAATCATTCCTTAATTCTCGTATCTTATACTTGACAAAATTTCTGAAGATTTCATTGGTCTCTCGAGTACACAAAATGAAGGCGATTATGAACACCGCAATCAAGTATGCACCCAGAGAACAAAAGGAAATGAATCGAACCGAAATTTCATCAAATATAAAGATATCGTAATTAAGCAACAACTATTATACGAGTAAAGAAAAAGTTTTTTCCCAAGACTTGGACAATTCAAGGTTCAATATACAATGAGCACATGGTACCCTAAAAGAGTATATGCACTCAATAATATATTAAACCTCAAGCGGAAGCTAAGGCTTCTCTCCAATACTAATAACAAATATCAAACATCCATTCGATCAATGATTAACATAACAATTAGACAAGCGAAGTAACAAGGGTAGAATTAGTTTTATTATTTATATATATATATATATAAATAATAAAAAATATTTTATTTTCCTTTTTCATTTAATTTTTATAGGATAATTTTTAATGTTGTTATTTTTATTTCCTTTTATTGAAATTTTTTAATTCTTCTCTTCTTGAGATCTTTTTCATTTTTGTTATATCATATTTTTTAACGATTGTTTCCTTGTTTCTCTTTTTTTAATTCGCTCATCGGTTAATTATTTTTTCAATTGTTTTTTGAATCCTTCTACTTCTTTAATTATGTTATTTTTCAATTCTATCTCATTTCGTTTTGTTATTCTCTTCTTCCTTTTTTAAAATCTGCTTTTTTATTCAATTGTTCTTAAAAATTCTGCTTTTTAATTTTTGTTTATTTTAAATCTAATTTTTAATTCTATTATTATTTGTCCTTTCCAATTCAAATCTGTCTTGTTTCTTTGAGTAATGGTCCATTTACTGTGTGTGTAGTTTTATTAATCATTTAGTTGCCACTACGCCATCCGCCATATATAATAAAAAATATTTTATTTTTCAATAACATAATAATTATTAACAATTCAATCAATATTATAATTTTAATTTATAAATTTAGTACCTTTCTTAAAACGGAAGAGCTACTTATTCATTCAGGGTTTATTTAAACTTATTTTACATTTCATTCAGGGTTTATTTAAACTTATTTTACATCACTTAAAATACATGCTGATATTAATATTCAAATATATCAACATAAAAAATATTCATATGCTCTCTTCATTTTATTTTAATAAGCCTCTAAAGTAATTTATGAATAAATAATCACTTAAGTTTCTAAAAATAGCTCATTAAATAAATATTTTATTATGTCATTTCAGATTTTGTGCTGAACGTTAAATATTATGTGTCACTTTTTAATATATAATTTTATAATTTTATTTATTTCACCCGCTATTTAGCTTACGCTATCTGCCCGCTATTTTACGCTATCTTGCCAATTTTGCGCTATTTTTCGCGATCCTAGATTAACAACATTGGAATTAGAAAATCGACTTGGTCATTTAAAGAGGATAGAATTAGACAAGGTAGTGGCAAAAAGAGAAAGAGAGATGTGCAAAGCAAATTACCAAGCAACATCACCAATATCCATATCCATGAATGAAATGGCAAGCATAAATTAAAATTGCACTCTTTACTCACAAGCATTGGACTGATGAGTGATAAGCGAGCTGGAGACAATTACACAGTCCATATCATTTAGACAATTACACAATACACTTCAAAATCCCCTCTGTGGAGAGAACTATGAGCGAAAACAAATAAATATGTCGGTTGTGGGGTCAGCAGGACAACCCTTTTCCACCCAATAAGTTAACCGACATTTCGTTAGAGTGCATACCTAGTGGTACAAGTGGCGGCGGTGGAGGTGGCGAACTCAAACGCCTATGAAACATAGATTTTTGTGTTAGCAGAAATTAATAAGATATAAACAAGAATATCAAAACCACACCAGAATCTAAATAAGGATAGAATTCAAACAAGTTCGGATGCAACATACCTAAAAAAGCGACTCTGAAGGTGAAGGCTGAGCAGATGAAAAAATCGAGAAAGAAAAGCAAAAGTGGGAATATTAGAAAATAATTTTAATCGACTAGTTGCTTGAGATATTGTGAAGCGTGCTATACTTCAAATATTATATTTTTTACAAATAAAAATATTACAACTATAGAAAATAACCTAGCATTTATCACCTTTCTATTATATTTTTTTTATGAATTTTTATATGTATGATAAAAAAAATTATTTATCCTTATCTGTGGATTATTTTAAAGAATTTACCTTTTGGTTTATATACATTTCATTCATTAGTAATAAATTGTTTGCAATTAGGTATTATTCAAATAAGTACTTTTATGAAAATATTCTACCAAACAACTTATAACTTAAAAGTAGCTTTTAAAATAAACAAAATATGAAACTTACCAAACGACTTTTACTTTATTTTTAAAGCTCATATTTTAAACTTTAATTTTAAAGTAGCTTTGAACCTAAAAACTGGCCAAGCGCTACCTAAGTATAGAACAAGAAAAAGAATCCCCACTCCACAGTCAAACAAATTAAGGCACCCAAAAATTTAATAAAACAATAAAAATTCTCTAAGCCATTATTCTTATATACTATCCACCAGTGGTACCAATCAAGAAATACTAGCCAAAAGTGAGAAAACAAAAGGGAGACTCAAACTATATATGCAAAGACAAAAATCTATAGCTTGTTTTATGACTAAGAAATACTACTCCCACCACTTATGCTTAAACCTTTACAACTTCAAAAGCATACTTTAGTCAATTATGAATTTTCTGATATGAACAATTAGAAAGACTTGAGAAACTTTGAAGGGTTGTGATACACATGAAGATGGAAGAGATAGAGTAGGACCCTAAAAACTTCACCAATCATAATAACTCTAGAACCCATTAACATAGCATCATGATTCGATCCTGAATCCATTTGGCTCAGTTCTATTCAACAAGCGAACATATTCATGATTAGTATAGATATGGGGATCATATAAGCGATACAAAGCACACGATATGGGGATCATGATCATCAACATTGTTTGATCGGTGAGGGTAAAGGAAATATATACAAATCGATTACAATCATTCCAACATCAAAATTACAACTTTTAGAAAGTGCATGTTATGCACAATTAAGATCCTGCAACCAAGAATGAACACACACACGCATAGCGAGAATAGAAGAATCGAAATACAGAGAAACTTAACAAGCAAATGTAAATAGAATTGAGACAAGCAAATAATCTAGAAGAGATTAAAGGGAAGACTAAGAACTATCCATGTCTGTGATGGGATAGCATACACCATTCATTTGATATTGGGAAGACTAAGAACTATCCATATATGGGACGGGATAGCGTACACATTTCCTTCGAGATTGGGAAGATTAAGAACTATCCCCATATGGAACGGGATAACATACACCTTTCCTTTGGGATTGGGATGATTGAGAACCACCGAAGCGATAAAGAATATCAAATTGTCACAACAATCACTTAACTCTTATTCAAAATAAACAAAATGGTAAACTTGGCTCAAAACGACCTTACAATCCTTTCCAAAATGAAACACAAGTGATAAAAGGGACTTCAGAAACACTAGAGCATATCTAAATATTAAAAATAAGATTCCCAATCGATGTCACATTGATTAGATCCATACAACCCAAAAAAAAAACAAAAGTAATTACAACGGTATAAAACTAAAGAAAACAACAACAGAGAAATTGTACTCCATCCTTTTGGACGAAGCATCCAATACTACTCATTGACATCCTTCTGAGGAACATTTGCATTCAAAAGCATAGGAGACAAACACACATAAAAGTAAGGGGATGAGTATGTCTCATCTCATGTTTTAAAATGGTACAACGATCGCATTAGATAAAAAGCACACAATCAACAAACATAACATCATACAATTCAAGCACACGATACCTCACCTTCCACACATGTCAATATAATGTTCCTTATACTCTACTCATATATCCATGTATCATATAGTACACCCAGAATGTGCTCTCTCTTTTCCCTGCAAGGTTTATTGACAAACACTAGGGGCATACAGCCTGGATTATCATAAAATTGTAAAAAAAAACATGTATGTGTGTTTGAAGGAATCAAATTGAGCTTTTTAGCACCGGATACTGGTAGTCATATTATAAAGCAAGCACGAGCAAGAAATGTTTTTATTGTATTGTAAGTTTAACTTTTAAAAGCAGGGATATATATGTAACTACAAACGATACTCTAAGCAGGTTTCAAATGGATCTAAACATGTGAATAACTATTCTAAAAATTATTTGTGCCTCTACATTCTATTATTCTAATGTCATGTTCTAATTATAAAATTTCTACATTTAATGTTTGTGTTTTATTGGATCTTTTAACTAAATTTAGGGATAGAATTCTTGTTCTTATTTTCCTGGGCAATATTTTTCTTTGACAAAGTTTGTTTATATAGTTCACATGCATCTTAACTGACTTTTGAAATTAGACTATATCAACAGCATCAGCATAATTAAGGAGATATGAATGATGACTGAAATCAATCTGACATGTTATACATTTAATGGTATTATCGATTGTAGATTCTTCTTTGTTAGAGCTGGAATGATGGGGTGGTTACTTATCAATCTATCAGTTCTTGCAAAGGGCATTCAAGATGGTACTTTGAGCATGTCAATGATTCTCTACCAGCTATTACGTGCGATAATCTCAAAAACTTGCATACTTCTTTCGTTGATTGAAAAAGCTATTATTCTGTGTGTTTGATTTTGAATTTCTACAAATTTGTTCCAGCTATCCATCTTTGACTACTTTGTACATGAAGAGTACATGACATCCACGTAAGTGAGTTGCATCTTTTCCACTAGAAGACTATTGGGTTCTTTAGATTTCATCATGGGTAACATGTCCTATTTTAAGTTTTATAATGATGACATCCATTCACATTGCTGTAAATCAAAATTCTTGCACCAATGAAAAATAAATTTGCATGATGAGTTTTGTATCATCCCACATCATGCTTATAAAATTTCATAGAATTTCAGATTCAATCAAAGATTGTTTTGCACTCCATTAAGATGTCTTAAATTTAACTTATGATATACTTTTCAAATAAACAAAATATCAACAAGTTGGCTTGAAATTGGTCGGCTTACATTTTATTTGGCGGGGGTGGGTACCTTGGGAAGGAGTATAGGTGGTGCTCTCTTGTTTTTCTTTTTTTGGAGGAGGTGGGGCTCATGCCAATTTATTTGGCTGTAAAATGCTTGTGGATTTATTAGCTACGGTCAAGTTTATAGCATGATCTATGCATTACCTTTCTGCATTAGAGTGAACGAAAATCAAGTACTAATACTACCCACTGTAGAATTCTCATGACAATAAACTGATAAATTGAATTTGTATGTCATAGCTGCATGTGGTGGATTAGTATATGTATAATCTGCACAATTTCCTGTTGGATAAGGCCAAGTTTGAATGAATCTGAATTGGAAGTTTATTTGATGGAGCCTAAGCATATGATTTTTAAAATAACTTTCAAGACATAAGGTAGTCCAAGCTAAGTCGCAAAGGTAAAGATACGATTATTGTATCCAAAATGACACAATTTGTGAAAATCTAGGATCTTGACTCAGGACAATATATATAAAATAAAGTATAAAATATATACATCAAAATCTAGGATCTTTGCATTGCATCCTAACATATACAATGTTTACAAAGTATGAGCAATTTTGATTTGATGGGTTGTCAAATCAAAATTGCTCATACTTTGTAAACATAGGCTATTGAAGAAAATGGAAAGAAACACAGACAATAAGCAACTGAACCTGTCACCGTGCTTGGGTTTGGGCGCGCGGAGGGAGGAAGCGCGGCGATGAAGAGCGACAGCGGAGATGAAGAAGCGAACAGAGATGAAGAAGCGAGCGACGGAGATGAAGAAGCGGCGAGGAGGCTGCGCGAGTGAATGAAGAAGAAGGGTTCTGTTCTGGCCAAATAAAGAGCTTACCCCATTTTAAACTTACCGACGGTTAAACCCGTCGGTAAACGACACGGGATTAGCGATGGGCTAACCCGTCGGTAAAGACGGTCAATGGGCGTCGGTATTCAAAAAAAGCGGGAATTTTCCAAAAGTCACGGTCATCGGACATTTACCGACGGCTGAGTCCGTCGCTAAAAGCGGGATTTCGACGGCTTAAACCGAATACCGTCGGTAATACCGAATCTGCAGATTCGACGGTAACACCGTCGGAAATCCCGCTTTTTTAGCGACGGACTCAAGCCGTCGGTAAATGTCCGTCGGTATCTAACCTATTTCTTGTAGTGACTGGCAACGTAGATCCGCCACTGCTCTTGTCCAATAGTAATAAAATTGAACATTACTTCCCTTATTTTCGCCACCATTGACCCTTGAATTTGCATACACACTAGTCATCATTTCAGACATTTTTTTAGGCCGTTGAAAATGGCGATTTAAGCTTTCACACCACTCATCGCCTCTCTATCACTTTTTACTAAGGATGAAATTTGTGTACCTAGAATTAAGATTGTTTATTTCATGTCCTAATTTGAGCACAGCAGAAGGAGAATAATGGTCTGTTTAATTAGACATTTTAAAAACAGTTTTTGGTTTTTAAAAGTTTAAGAAAAATAAAATTTATTTTTTATTGAATTTTATGAAACTGAAAACAGCTTTTAAAAACCAAATTAATCAAACCTTATATTTTTAGTATTTTGTTATTTTTTTTAGTCATTGACCCAAAGAGATTTCAAGTATTAGGTACATAAGTTTCAATATAACACATTAGCATTATATCAAAAAATATATATATAACACATTAGCAAATACGTTAGTAGGTTTTTGGGGAAGCAAATATGTTAATATAGTTCACCAAAAAAACGTTGTAATAATAATAAAAAAAGTTAATATCAAGTAGTAATTGGATTTGGATTAATATCAAGTAGTAATTGGATTTGGAGTTAATCTAGACACAAAATCAAGTTTGGAATTACACTTTTAAAAACCTTTCAATGAATTGTACCAAAAAAAAAAAAAAACATTTCAATGAATCGATGAATTTCTTTGTTTGATGACCCGGTCAAAATGACGCTTTACTCCTCGTTCAAGTTTTGAAACACAAAGGGACCTTCCCTATCCGCTGTCTCGTTGTTCCATCCATCGTCGTTCACCCCAACATGGCGGTGGCACCCTACACGACCGGTTCGGCACCTCGTGTTTGTCCTCCTCCTAGGTCACAATCTGCGATACACTACTTACAAATTTTACAATTGAATTTGAACTCATGCTCACTCACTGTGTTTTCTCTTTTGCCGTTACAGTGTTGCCACAAAAATCTACTCCGGATTGAAACTCCAATCTGCACGTGTGTGCCCGCTTCCCTCACTTCATTGTTGTTATTCACTTTTCATCCCTTTGTTTGCGTCGTTGGTCGCTCACCATTTTCAATTGCAGGTCCTTTCGGAGCGGCTAATCCTAACGTAAACGCTGCGTTTTACGCTAAAGTTAACAAGGTTCTCCAGTTCCGGTAATCCTATGCTCTTAGACACCCCAATCCATTTACAATTCATCTTCTTTTTCTAATGGGTTGCTGGATTTTTTTTTTATTTTTTTTTTGGGGGTTTGCCTTATTCAGAATTGGTGTTAGCAAGTTATTGATTATACGACTAGAATTATACACTTGCAAATGACATCTTTCATGGAATGAACATTCCAATTTTCTTGGATCAGCCAGTAATTTTAAACAGCAGTTGAGTTCATATCGGCCATAACATGAGATTAACTATATGATTAATTTTTTATAACAAATGTGAACTGTGAAGAGCATTTTTTTTTTTTTAAATAATCTTTGACCTAGTAAAAGTGAGGATAGAAACATGGTTTATGCCACTTGACAACAAACAATATGGTTGACTTTATAGAACGCTAGAAGAGTTTGTAATGAAAGTTGTATACCATTGCATAAACTGACTGATGCAAGGAGTATAATTTTTTCATGTTTTCAGGTATGCTAACCAGAAACCCGTAAGGGCACAAATTCAAATGATGCCCATTGGAACTCCTAGAGTCCCCTATAGGACACCTGGTGAAGGATCATGGCAATGGATTGATTTATGGAATGCCCTCGTAAGTTTTCAGATTTTGGTGTATATCATTAATCATACAGTTATCCGGAAGATGCTGGTTTACTTGGTCACATAGGCATAGATCACATGTGAACCTCAAGTTCTTTCTGATTTTCGTCTTTTTCATAGAGTTAAGTTCTACAAGAACTAATGCATTATTTGATGCAGTATCGAGAACGTGTTATCTTCATTGGACAAGATATAGATGAAGATTTTAGTAATCAAATATTGGCAACTATGCTGTATCTTGACAGTGTAGATAGCTCCAAGAAGCTCTATTTGTACATCAATGGTCCTGGTGGGGATGTAAGTAATGATTCTAGTGTTAGATGATCAATAACTGAATCCTTCTGTTTCTTGCTCCATATTCCTGTTGACTATTCACGTGTTTAACTTGCTTACGCTTGCGACATTTGCAGCTTACGCCGTGCATGTCTCTCTATGATACCATGCAGAGCTTGCAAACTCCTGTAGCCACCCATTGTGTTGGCCAGGCTTATAATCTTGCAGCATTTATTCTTGCAGCTGGAGAAAAGGTGTTGCCTTATCACACTATCTGTTAATACAACTTGTAGAAGTTAAGTTTATCATATTAAGGGCTTGTACGGTTAGAGAGTTGCATTCTCAATATAATCAAAGATGACCTATGTTGAATGGAATTTATAATTACCTACAGAAGAGATATCTCTGCCATACATTTGTACCCCCACCACTAATATGATTAAGAATCATGCTTGAAATTAGTATACATTTGAAATGACTGGCATCATAACCTTATATATAACCAAAAGAAGAAGAAAATAAGTTTTTTTTTTCTCTGCTTCTGTGGCCAAAGGTGAGTACCTGACATGTTCTATATTTATGGCACAACCTTATCTGTTGTGGATGACCACATTACCGGTAATATCAATTGTAGATTTTATGTTACAATTTAAAAGTTGGCAGGTCCTGTAGTTTGAAATTGAACTGGTATATTCCATACAAACTTGGGATCACATGGAAAGCCAAACTAAACGAAAAGAAAGAACAGTAATAAAAATTGTATTACTTTCAGTCATCAATTCCATCATAATCTGACTCCTAATCTTCCACTTTCTGCTCCGTTCTGCTGTGTTGTCACATTCATGTCTAAATTATTTTGTTTCACTTGTGCCTTGTGCTTGTTTCATTGAGTTCATTGACCTCTCTAGGGTTATGAAAAATAGTCTTGATGATCTATTAATCTTTTCATGCTGTTCTGTGTATTAAGGGCAACCGTACTTCAATGCCTCTTGCAAGAATTGCTCTCCAATCTCCAGCAGGAGCTGCTCGTGGTCGGGTATGTCTGTCTTCTCTCTGAGATTGATGTGGTCAATATTACTTCTCAGATGTAAGAATGAGCTGCTTTTACCTTTGATACTAACATCATGAAAACTCTGTCAGGCTGATGACATTCGTAATGAAGCAAATGAACTTCTTAGAATCAGAGATTACCTTTTCAATGAGTTGGCTAGCAAAACAGGCCAGCCTGTTGAGAAGGTCAGTTCACTTTACAATGAAATGCGTGGAGATAAATGAGTATCTTTAACTTTTAGTTGTATCTCATAACTGTATAATTGCTTGACGAATCAACTTGCTCACTGCAAGACAAGAGAAAATTCTTGAAAATTCAGAAGATTTTCTTTGCAGTTGAAGTCAAAATCAACTTTGACACACTGCTTCAACAAGGATATGTCTTTTCAACCTTTTGTTATCTAAACCTTTTTCAGCTTTTCTGTTTCAAATCCATTTTATGGTTATGTGTATCTTAGTTCCTGCGTTCCTGGGTTCTTATCAAAATTCGAGTGTATGAGCTATATTGGCTTGAAAACTAATTTTCTATGCATCTCTTCAGATTACCGAAGACCTGAAAAGGATAAAACGTTTTGATGCACAAGAGGCCCTTGAATATGGACTCATTGATAAAATTGTTAGGCCACAACGCATAAAGGCCGATGCACCTCGCAAGGATGCAGGCACAGGCATTGGTTAAGACCTCCTAATTTGCAACCCATATTACCAAATAATATTTGCGGAATCAGAATGTTTCACGTCGGATGCACTGAATCAACTTTTGGAATATGTATAATATTTGGATAGACATATCTTGTTGGTCATATCTTGATGCTTGTTTAGCAATGATTGAATTCCAATTCTTATTGAAAGCACTAACCCAAGGTAGCTGTAAGTTGTTGCGTAACTTTACTACACCGTCTCTTTTCTCTTGCAGTCTTTCATTTTGGATCTCTCTTGATTGTTTGTCCTATAACTTTCTTGGTCTCTTTTTCTCTAATTATTTAACTATTCTTCATTTTTTCTCCATACCTGTGCTTCTACATGTCATTTCCATACATGTCTAAATCACTCGATACGAGATGTTATCTTTTTTTTTTTTTTTTTTTTTGCAATAGAAGCTATAATGATATTTTCTAAAATGATTTCATCCAAAGTCCTATTTTATGTGTTCAGTCATCTAATGTAAGATTCTCATCTATGAAACAATGACTTTATTTTCTTAATTAACACACTATCACTTAAGATTCAGTCAGATACAATATTGTGGGTTTTATGGTCGTGCAAGAATTTTTTTTTTTCCTTTTAAGTTTGAGTGATACTTTTCTATAATAAATTCCTTTCGAAGTATTCCTTTACTTCATTCACCCTACTTGAATTTAATTGTTAACATCTTCCTTTATCTACCCATCATTTTGTATGATGGACTCAAAGTATGCAAAACAGGTGACTTGTGGTATTGTACGTTTCTCAATTTTCACATCTAAGCTATGATTTGTGCATCTTTTTACTAATTTTTCATTCCATATACTGTTATACTTCTGCTTAGACAAAAGTCATGTGTTTCTAAGACTTATCTCCATATTTCTAACTTTTCAATTAGTTCTCTCAACTTTCCGTCTAAAATTGTATCATTTACAAAAAATATGTACTTGGACATTGTCTCATATATTTAGTCAACATGTTCTCAGCCAAGATAAAAAATTAAGAGTTGAAATCTGACTTTCAGTGCACACTATAGTTATAGGGAACACACGATACCGGTATCCATCTATAGCCATTAGTTCATTGGTGTCGGGGGAGTTTGGCCCCAGCCTATTGTCCCTTTCCCCATGGGGCGGGCTCCTATGATAGGGTCTAGGGAAATCTACCTCTTTTCCTTCTTTTCGTTTTCGCTCCTTTTTCTTTTTCGTTCCTTCCTTAGGTCTGTCGCCGAACCCTTTTGTTTTTCACATTAGTCATTACTTTGATTGCTCAAATGTACACAATTTGAACTCATTTCTTGTCTAAAACCTTTTATAACACCTCTATAGGTATTCTATTGCATGTCTTTTCCAAATAAATAAAACTTATGTATAGGTCCTTTTTATTTCCTTTGATATTTCTCAATTAATCTTTGTAGCAAGTATATTAAATTATTTTCTCATCATAAATCCGATACATTTCACTTAAAGTGCCTTTGTTTTTCATCTTTGAATGCGATCATTTTATCTTAGATATGTTATCTTGACTATTCCTACATTCGGAAGTTGAACCCTTTGTTGGGTGGTCAAACTTTCTCTTGCTATAACTTTGTAGTTTATGCAAAAAATTTCTATCCAATTTCTATTTTTATTTTTAAAAGGGGTGGGGGAAGGAGATATATTATTATTTCAGTGACACTAATGGTCATATTACAACTGTCACCGAGAGAATTTGAACTATGTCCATTGGGGTTACAATGTCAAGCTACTGCCACTGAGCTAACACCCCATGGACAAAATTCGCTAGAAGGAGGGCTTGAACAACGAATAAATTCTATCCAATTTTCTTATCAGAAAGAATCAATTTGGGAGCATACCACATCCCTCTTGTGTTATAAGGTGCTCTCTTTTTTATATCATACCACTTTTTCTTTCAAATTTGGTACTATTATTATAATAAGATAAGATTCTTTTATAATGTGTTAAAATAATTTAGGGACATGACATTCAAATGTGATCCCTTTATCAGTTATTGTAAATCATTGTAATACACAACAACAAGTGTTACACTCATGTTTATAACGAAGGAAAGTGAAAGAAGGAAAATTGAGTGAAGGAAGGAAAATGAAGGAATTTTGAGGTAGGGTGTTTCGAAACACTTCTATTTAGACAAGTATCGGTGCAATCTCAACCGTTCATTTCGCCAACGCGATCTCAACTGTTAATCTACTAATGCACTAACGCATGACCAACATAATTTATTTAGTCGAAGTGATGTGATCAATTCATTTACTGGCAGGCAGGTTGGCACTGACATATTAGGAGGTGTATTAGCAAACACAACTGAATTTTAAGGGATTTACCACGTCTGAAAATATAGTTCCGGACTACAATTAGCACGTCCACAAATATATTTATGCTCAACGTTTGTAACGTGTCCATAAGTATATTTTCGGATCTTCCCAATAATTTGTTCTAAAATATATTTTCGGACATGATAAGTTGTCTGGAAATAGAACTCTGTGGTAGGCTAATTTATATGTGATCTAGATCTACATCGTCCGGAAATTAACTTCTGAGAAGGGACATTTTGTAAAAAAAAAAAAAATTGAAAAACTCAGGTGCATGTTAGAAAAAAGGGGGGTGTCTTTATTAATTCCCCTTTAAATTTACTTCTTTCCAAGATTAAACTAATCCACAGCAGTGGGGTTGGCTCAACATATCACTCTTAAACAACTTAAAAAGTTTTATTACACAAGAAAAAAGAAACTAATCCAAAGCAAGCGACGTTACCTACAAATATAATGCAAATATAAAAGAAAAGGTGTAAAAAAATATAAAAGTATGAGAAAATCAAAATTCATTTGCGTGGGACTCGCACTGACGTTACCTACAAGAAAAAGGATGGCCCTTGAGGCCTTGGCGACAAAACACCCCTAGATTCTCGGAAAAGAGCTAATCCAAAAATAAATGCAACTGCGCGAAATAGGCACATTAATGCGTACTCTAATATCAACTCCTATTTTTCTGTTAGTTTCTAAATTTGAAAGACAGCAGTTGTTAACAGGTAATTTAACGACTTGGGTTTGACAAGTTCGAGCACCTGACTGTTTAAAAGTCTTACATAGTAAACTACGGCAAGTTCTATAGTGAACAAGTGTGGTGGGTAACACCACCATGAACAAGTTTTTTCCACCATTGGATGGAAAAACTCATCAAATCTATCATAAACCAACCACACCATATCTTTCTTCCCACTCTCCCTCTATCTCAGATTCTTCTCTGACCCAATTTTTTTTGCTGTCCAACGCGGCCATGAGCTCAGTCCCTACGGCGCCGTCGGTGATGATGTCTCTGAACCACCACTCTTTGAGCATGCCGTGGTCGGAGAGAGACTTGTGGCAGTGGCGCGTGAAAATGACAAACCGCAAGGAAAGTCCGCTCCAATGGCTCCTCCATCTAAGGGATCTTCCAATCTCCCCAACGCCACTTCCCTCAACTTCGATTTCGGACCGCGATCCGCTCGTAGCTCTGATTCCCTATTCGGATCCTCCGCCGCCAGCAAGAACCGCGACACCGGCAGATTCAACGATCTGTTCATGTGTTGATTTAGGAACCGCTGTGCCAGAATCGTGATTAGAGCACCCTTCACCGGAAACCGCCGTGCCGAAAATCGCTACGCCGCGCCGGAATTTCTTGAGGGAGCATGGTGATTGAGATGGTGAGAGGTTGCTGATATGAGGGGGAAAAATTAGGTTAGAGAAGAATTAGAGAGAGAGAGGGAGAGTGGTAGGAAAGATATGTTGTCGTGGGTTTATGATAGATTTGATGAGTTTTTTCATCCAATGGTGCAAAAAACTTGTGCATGGTAATGTTACCCATTACACTTGTTCACCATAGAACTTGCCCTAAGCTAATAGTAAAACTTAAAAAAAAATAAAAATAGAAATGGTCATTCTCAAATTAGAGATATTGTCATAATGACAAGGATTAACCCATCTATCACTCCAGAGGAAAATGGATTTTCGGGAATAACTATCAACAAATGCTGAATATCACGAAAGCCAGCTCACGAAACGCTATCATTGGTTGATTTGCACCATTTTACTTCCTGATTTCCGCCAAATCAGGACGTGACTTTTTTTTGTTTGTTTGTTTATTTCAAAATCAAACACATCATGGTTCGCGAGAGAAAATTTTCATGACATATAGCATCACTCATAACTATCACATGAAAATAAATTCTTCATGACACAAGATCAATATTAAAAGCATATCTAATCAGCTAACTCAAATTCTACATTGACAAGAACCTCGTAAAAACTCTGAAAACGTGCATGCTGGTCCCAATACAGAGTCCAATAAGCTTAACACAACAACAAACAAGGGAAAGCGAACCAACAACTAAGAATCCCATTACAGCGTTGTCAGCAGCTAAATATAAATGCATAAGGGATGAAGAAGCCCTATCAAATTAGCCTCCAGGAAGTGACACGTTAATGTCAGCAGGCTTATCCTTGGCATCAGGTTGCACAGCAGACCAATTATCTCCGCGGAAGGAAGATGCTGATGATAGAATAGGTATTGGATCAAGAGTAGTGATGGGAACAACTGCTGTAGGTGTCACGGTTGATATAACCTCGTGATTCTGTTTTCTTGGCTTTTGCTCATGTTGGTTTCCTGCCAGAAAACTACCAACCACTACCTGATACATAAAATATTTGAAATTAGAATTATCAGAAATCAAATAAACTGTGTTATCATATTTGTTTTTTCCGACGGCTCATGCACCGTGTGCAGCATTGCAGAGGATCCAAAAGGAGAAGGGGAAAAATTACGAATAGAAAAGATACCTGCACTGGGCTTGCAGCTACCAACAGACCAGCTACTCCCCCACCAACGACACGTCCATCAGGACTTGCTAAAGAAACACTCATGCCGCCTGATCTGCTTCGTGTTCCTCCACTTTCATTTGGCATGAATGAACCAGATAAAGACAGAATTTCAAACAGTCCCTGTAGAAACAGAAGCAAGGAAGATGGGATTTCCACTTGTGGTAACTTCAAATATGAATGCAGAATGAAAAGACACAAAAGGTTGAGCTGGAGTTTTAACCAGGTTTAATGAAACTTTTGAAAGAGCAGTAACCAAGAGCAGCACACTGCAATTATATATCCAAAGACAAGCATGGAAAATAAAGTATATGCTAAAAAAGGCAAGAGAGGCAGCACTCTTAAACTGTGTAGATCATTAAATACATTGTGCAATAATATGAAATTTCTCATCTCACATCATCTGTTTCATGACAGCCTCAACTATTAACGAGAAAAGAATGTTCATTTTATTCTGCATCATACTAGCCTAAAATTTTTTGCGCAAATAAACACCAGAGTCAGTGATATGGCTTATTTGTTAAGCCCACGTGATTCACAGTTGAGTGGTCACAGAAGAAGCCAACTTAATCAGTTTAGGAATTCAGGTAGATCTGCCAGGCTGCATAGCGTTTTCCAATCAGAATTTTTTTTTTTTTTTATTGAAAGTAGGTTTGCTACTAGATTTTACATAATTCCATGAGAACCATTCTCGAATATGCAGTCAAAGAATTCCAGAGTCAACATATTTTCTAAGAGAATTTCAAACACCAAATTTTGACCAGTTAATTTTCAGGTTGTTATGATATGCTAAAGCATCAATGAATCCAAGAATTTCAAACAGCGACCAAAAATCAAAATCACTGTCCAGAACCATTGTGCAATTTACATGTGAATTGATATCACTGTTTTTGGGTACACAACACATTTTACAATATATCACAAAACAATACTTGGGAAAAACTCAAGTGCTAATGGTTAATTCAACCATAAATTAAAAAAACAAAAAAGTTGTCCTTGCAAAAACGAAGATGAATAAGATGAGAGAAAATAACATAAATAATACAAAAGAGGGAAATGAAAGCATCAGCAAGCATCCAGATTGATACTTTTATTAGTTATGGTATGCTTCCTATCGTCAAGAATGAAAATCAATATTAACCAAATAACTGGAGTTAAGGCGCATTGTGATAATAGGAGGAACAACATACCTGGATCTATAATCATCAGTTATGAAAGATTATGGAATTTAAAAAAAATTAAATGCTCATCCAATAATTGAGATCATAAAAGTGTGGCTGCCATGCAATTTTTGTAGACGAATACACTTAGAAACAACAGACAAATAACTACAAATAAATTCCATATTTTGTTCATTGAATTAGAGAAATTGATACTATAAATTTGCACAAATGCTTCACCTCATATGTCAATGTGCCCCCAGAAGAATCGGGCTGACGAAGTGTGACACTTTTTATGACACCATTTGCTGAAAGAATGCATATAGCTCGGGGCCCTTGCTGAGAAAATGATATTACCTTCATAGTAACATCCTAAGATAACCAAAAGAAAAATAGTTGTCAACCACAAGTTAGACTATTTCCAGTTATCACAGTTAAAAAGAAAATGGATAGTTATTACAAGAAATTAACAAGTTACTAAATGCTCTCTCTCATTGTCATTCTTTTGATAATTAATCCCTAACCTTATTATCACTTCATTCTGTGAAAGACATGCATGTAACATAGGACTTGTCTTCTCCCCATAAAAATTGTAAAAGTGGCAGGTGAGGAATTATTTGAAGGGGGAAAGAACAAAAGTTGTCATAGATGCAATGATATATTTTTGGTGGAAGTTGTGCTTCTACCAAGTGAAATATCAGATATTATCTGTCATCATCAGTAATTTTGGTAGTTCCCTGACAATGAATATCAGAAACGTTTTTTGCAATGCATAACAGGATTACAGCATAGGCAATAGATAATTTCTGACTCTTACCTCCCCAGCATTAACAGTGATGATGTGGGGCGTAAAATTAGCACCAACTGAGCATGGAACCCATTCACCTAAAAAAGGTAAAAGCTTTTAATAATTAATAATCAAATTGGAAATGTTAAACAGTCTCAGATTTTATATATATCACAAGGCATCTCTAATTTGGACCAAATAAAGAATTTGAATATTTAGACCTAAGTTACCAGCTAAAAAAGTTGAAACAAAACTAACTATGCTTTTGTCCTACGACTGATGGAACTCGGAAATACAATCAACATACTTCTAATAATATTCTAAGAGAATTATCTTTACAGTCCATCTAAACTCTTAAGATTCTCTATATCAGTTTAGTCCTGGTACGAGACAGCATGCAGTGTACACAGAACAGCAATTTGAGAGGGAAAGCGTTTTTCATCAGGAAAATAAATAACTAAATGCTACATTTATTATTTGCAAATAACTACTTTGAAACTCTGCATTAAATTTGTCAAATGAGTGGTACATGAAATTTATATTTTCTGTTAACCTTCACACCAGGGACACTAGAGCTTAGTCAGACAATATTATTATATTTAATTTCTAAATAAAATACCAAAAACTTCCTTTCCTGAATAATTTATATAATTTCTTCTGTGATGTTTGTTGGAAAAGTTATCCTTTCCTATGTAAGCCATGAACCAAGAGTTTTCATAGAAATTCAAAGCTGATGTTTATACACACATGCAAAAGCTCAAGTTTAAGAAATTCACTTCATCCCTTAGAGAAAATAGAAGCTTATCAGAATTAAAAGCTAAATAGAAAGGTAAGATCAGATTGAACAGGGAAATTAACTTAAAAAATGTATGGCAAAACAGGAATAATAATACATTAAAAACAATAATAGATTAAAAACAATAATACCACTCTATGAAAACCAATTTGTAGAAAGTCTCCAGATATTGATTATGCGTCTAATCTAATACACATTAAATAATAGATTACCATCTTATATTCCAATTTATACCTCCTGTTTTTTGGGCTATTGAATTGAAAAGTAGACTTTCCCGATTTAATATGTTTACACTTAGCAACCAAATAGTTAGTTTCCCATTTAAATCTCAAGGACAACATTAATTTCCAAGTATAAGTATCCTAACAATCCATATCAGCCCCGTTATCAAGTAAGCTGCATCAGAAAGAAGGACCACGTAACTGCAACAGCTAATTACTACTAAGTGGTAATTCATAGAGATAGAGTTGGCCAGAAAAGACCAAAAAGAGGACCTCAGGTCAACTTGGAACCAAATAACTACAAAAACGAACCCTCCAAAACAATTTAAAAAAAAAATTCAGCATTTTTATTTTCCACCTATGATCAAAACATGGTTTCTAGTCCAAGACAATTCAACATCAGTTCCAGAATTTTAGCAGGTAGTAGTACCTAACATAGTACCTAGAAAAATTTGGGTTCCCACAATCAAGATCAAGGGTTGAACTTTGAACCGCCAGACAAATAACATGCATAACGAGATTCCACCGTCCCATACATACAGACCCACAAAGCTATCTTACTTTTCAGGACTACCGCAAATCACCAAGAGCATCGAATCAATCAAAAGGTCCCACATCGTCAACGTACCTCTAATATAAGGCAAAGAGTGATTCCGAATTTCCAACACTAACAAGAGAGACCCAAACACAACACAATCCAAAACAGTAACCACTTCACACTCAATTTTTTTATTTTTTATTTTTATAAAAAAGTATAATAGAGAGATATTATTTAGTACCTATATTCTCCGACTCAAATTTTGCTTTGTTCACCGAGCTAGCTGCTGGCCTCACTTTTGCGCGCTTCTCCGACGAGAAATCGATCACCGGCGGCAGCGGAGCAGAAGAAGATATCGGCTTCGGAGACAGCGCCATCGTCACCGACCCGTCCGGTGCATACTTTCTCGGCCGACCCCTCTTCTTCTTCCCCGGCACCGTTGCTGCTGCCGGCGACGCCGCTTCCACCGCCGTGTGCGGCGGAGGCTGCGGCGGAAGAGCACTTCCTTGGGCCGCCGTTGATCCACCTGTCGGAGCTTGGTTGTCTGTCCTCGGAGCTACATGGTACTCCGACGGAGCATCTGATCCCACCACCGTAACGCCACCACTAACACCTCCACTGGCCTCCATGTTTTTTCAAACAGTTTCTTAATTTAAACATAAAAAATAAAACACGCATCAATATCTCATTATTTTCTTCAAAATCAATCACCCAAAACCTCACTGCTATGCTGGGAAATATTTTTCGACAAAAAAAAAAAAGAAACTTTTAAAAAAAAATAGATGAAAACTTTAAGCTAAAAAATAAAATTAAAAAGCTTGATAAACTGAGAATAAAACAAGCACAAGAAAATCTTCAACTGTGCACCATTTGCACAAATTTCGTCGTTAAAAGAAATAGCTGGGTTAGATGAAACAGAAGAGGGGAAAAAATCTAAAATTTTATTGTGCAAAAAATAATATTCCGTGTTTTGAGAAAATAGATGGCAAAAAATACTGTGAAGAAAGAAAGAGTGAAATTTGAATATTTTGAGTTTCCAAGGGAAATGAAAATGGCCAGATAAAATGAATCCTTGTTTTGTTGTTCAGTTAATTTAATTGGGTTCCTAACTTTCCTGAGACTGTCCAAATTGAGATTAAAAAAATAAAAGCAGAAAAGGAGATATACTGAATAGGGCATTAAAAAATTATTTTTGTGAATTAGTATTAAATGAATGAATAATATTTAATTGAAATAATTATTAGGATATGGTTGGAATCTGGTGGAGAAATATATAAAATGGTTTTAAAGTTGTTGGGAGGGCTTTCTTTATCCTTCCCCATTTTATAATATGGGCAAAATAAAAATAAAAAAAGAGAGAGAGGAAAATATCACCATACATGTTACCATGTGATATAAGATTAGACCAATGAAAAAGTAAAATAGGTTGCCAAGAAATAAAGAAATTATCCTTGAAAGGAAAAGCAGAGCATGGTAGCGAGTCTCCCAGGGCAAGCCATATATGACAATATCATAATAGCATTTCAGGGGGTTAGGGTTATGGCATGAATTGTACTAGTAGGAATAATAATAAGTATAGTGTCACAAAAATAAATACTTCCTCCGTACTTTAATATATGACTCTTTTGATTATTTCACCCTTATTAGGAAAGTGAGTTTTGTTAGTTATTAGTATTAAATTTGTACAAAATATGTGCTATTTTTCTCAAATTACCCTTCTCATCTTTCAAGACTATTAAGACAGAAAAAATTAATATATTTTGGTATTGGAGGTAATTTTATAAAAAAATTAATGTATATTAGTTTTTAAAAAATGTTTTATATTAAGGGATAAATTTTTTATAAAAGAATCTTATATTAAAAGATGTACACGCGGAAGAGTATATTTATTATAGAAAAGCAAAACGGGAAAAATAAAACGAAAAGGAACTATGACCCGTGGCCACGCTTTCGCTTTTTTTCACGCTTAAACAAACCTTTTATTTATCACTCGAATAAATTGTAAAGCAAGGCATTCATAAATTCTCTCTCCACTTACAAAGGAAAGTTAATTTGAGAGAGATGTATAAATTGTGAGAAGTGACTATAATACAAATACAGTACAGTGTTTGCTTCTTCCAATTCATCACAAACGACTTCTTTTCTATTTTCAAAGCCCTACTTTGCGTAACTGTTGACCTCATTCGAGCACTTCTTATTTCTTTCCAAATAAATAGATATTTTGTTCCTAAATATATAAAATATTGTCATTATAGTCCCTAAATATATCAAAATTTCTAAAACATTCTTGAGTATGTCTTCAACTAATAACTTTAGGGACTAAGCTGAGTAATGAAAGACATATTTAAGGATCAAAGTGACTAATAAAAGACACATTCGAGAATCAAACTGACTAACGAAAAACACATTTGTGAATGTTTTTGTAATTTTGATACATTCAGAGACTATAGTGATAATCTGACAAAAAAAAGAGACTATAGTGATAACACCTCACACATTCAGGGATCAAAATTACTTATTACTCTTTCTTTCCTTTATAAATTAAACTAGTTTCTTATAAACGAGTGTCTACATATATATATATATATATATATAGTACTTTGTTAAATAGTTTAATTGTTTAAGAAAATAAATATTAAATAAATTCTTGTATTTTAGTATAATAAATTTTTTTATTTTTTTTCAAGCAGTATATTAAAAATATTGGTTAGAGTTTTCTTTTGTTATTTATAGTTAGAGCAAATAAATCTACTAATATATTGTTTTTTTTTTTGTGAGCTCTACTAATATATTGTTATTATACCTTTTTTGGTTAGGAACTTCCATTGTCCAACTACCATTTTAAAAAAACAATTGTAGTGGACATGGTTTTTTCTCTTAATTTAATACATTTTAAATTGTAAAATGTAAAGCTAAAAATTCTTCAATGATATGATTTAAAAATAACTTCCTCATTTCGCGTAGAGATTACTCTTTAAACTTTTTACTTTTTTTATAGAAGATATTTTTACTATTTTTACTTTTTAAAACAATATCATACTCGTTAATCTGATCGTAGATATCTACACAGTACAGAGGGCTACCTCTATCTAAGGACATCATGTGCTTATATCTTAATCTTATCATATGACCATTGGTAGTTAGAGGCTGCACATGGTGGAGTATAAAACTGAGTGCCCCCTCATCTTTAATAGTGTTAATTAGTACTATCCACCTCAAAACAAAATAGTGTTAATTATCTTTTCCTAATAAAATGGTTATTTTAAGCGTATAGTGGAATCACGCCTGTCTGAATTTCGAAGGTTAGAAATAAAACATTTGAATTTGTACACCTTTACTTCAAAATCTTACAAGAAACAGCGGTGCCCAATTTTTTTTTTCAAGGGCATGCTTACTTACCATAATTTAAAAATATTATTCCATCTTAAAATAATTTTTATTTTAATTTTTTTTGGTTGATTTTTTTTTTTTTTTGCTATAATTGGTTGAAAATTTCTATATTCATGACGTTAAATTTTAATTAATTCGAGTTTAATCAAATAAATTTGTTTGATAGAGTAAAATGCTCGTATTATTTACTATTTTTCTTCATAAGATTTGAATATAAAATCTTGCTTAAAAAACAAAATTAAAATCTTAGGTGATATTCAATAAGTGTTATTTGTATTGTTTACCAATTATAACATGTTACGTGAATTATATTTTTTATTTCAATTCAAAATCAAAATGATCATTTTTTACTATTGGATAGTTAATCCATGTGTTAAACTGTGATTAAAGAACAGTAAAAACTTCACACAATAAATTGCACTTAAGTTTTGTCCTTTTAAACATTGTGATTTGATTTAAGGTATTTGTCATTTTAAAAAAAAAAGACAGAAACATAGTTACTTTTTCATAGGATGGCTAGGGTGGGGAAGTGCCTTATGTGGTCTATGGCGGATCATAATTATTCAGCGTTAGATTAACCCCATCCGAATAGAATTACAGTACACCGTCTTCACTTGATTTTTTCTCTCTTTCCTTTCCCCTCTCCCACCCTTATCTGCCCCCACCCTAGCTTCCACCACCTTCACCGTTGCTACCCCACACATAAGCCCTCTAATCTCTTGATTTATGATCGTGACATCCTCAAGCTGGCTAAAGCTACGGTTTTGTTGGCAATTCTGGGCAGTTCAGGTGAGGGCTAGTGGAGAAATGGGTAACAGGTTCGGGTGAAAGGAAGGGGGAGGTCACAACCCTTTTGGTGTCGTTCCTTACTGCCTCCAGTGTAATGGCTCAAGAGGTGGCACGACGAATCTGTGTGGTTTGTTGTGAGGGTGTTTGCGGATGGTTTCTGGTATTGGGTTTCGATGAGATGGATTCGTGTTTCATACGTAATGGGATGTAGTGATGAAGTTTAGGGGAGCCCTCTATTATCTTATTTACGATTTGAGTGATAATTTGAACTATGGTAACGGGTAACAGGTGAAGGGAATGGAGAGGCCGCTGCTTGGCCGATCGCAACATGGATGTAGGTGAGGGCGGCTTCCAACGACTGCTTGTTCTCAATGAAGGACATGGATAAGAAAAAGAGGCAGACTAAGGAAGAGACACGGGTGAGGCCAAGAGAGGGGGACCAACGTCGGCGAGAGCGAGAGAGGTGAGAGAAAGGGGCAACTGAGATATGGTGTGGAAAGACTACAGTAAAATTTGGTGGGACTATTTCATCAAACGATGAATAGTTATCGTCCATTATGGATCATGCGGGGCACTTCCCCATCCTAGCCATGACCACTTTTTCAACTTTACCATTGTTTTATAATATCTAAGATGAAAAAAAATCAATGAAGTGAGAAAGTATTACTTTTTGTGAGAAAGTATTATAATCAAACAAATTCATATTTCTATGTAATAAAAAATATTTAATAACTTTCTTAATTTATATGTCATGTTCTTCTTTTTTTTTTTTTACTGGAAAATCAATTTCACTAAGCACAAATTAATAGAATTGGATGCCAAAAAAAAAAAACAATATAGGGAGAAATTTCCTCAATCCACATGATATCAAAAGAAATCAAAGCAAACTTTACTATAAGCAACTCTCTTTACATGGGCCATCTGAAAATTTGAGATCCCGCCACCGGTAACTTTGTAGCCATAAATCCCCCTCCCAAAGTATGACTGATTATCTTAGCTAACCTTCATCGCTTGGACCACATTGAGTGAATCACTCTCAGCACAAATATCTTGGAACCTAAGATCACGAGCTAGATCTAAAGCAAGTCGCATTTACCAAAGTCTCGGCTATATCAGAATCTGGGAAACTAGTGATTTTCCCAAGTTGCAGCAGTTAAGAGAAATCTATATGCTTCCCTGGCAATAACACCAATTCTCCATTCATTGGTAGCTGCCCAGACGCAACCACATCCATTTTGTACCACAATATTGGAGAGGAATCCACCTTGGCAGATTACCATTGTTGGCTGCAGAGTTGGCAAGTTCCATCACATGAGTGTTCGTCATCAACATGTGCTATGCAATCTTCCTCCAAGCGCTATGAAGCACATTTATTGCACTTGTGAATTTTTCCTTCAAAACCGTGCTTATTGTGGGCATACC
Source organism: Calophaca sinica (assembly GCA_037113605.1). Taxonomy (NCBI): domain Eukaryota; kingdom Viridiplantae; phylum Streptophyta; class Magnoliopsida; order Fabales; family Fabaceae; genus Calophaca; species Calophaca sinica. The sequence continues at coordinate 32,287,280 of CM073731.1, forward strand.
AAATTTCATAACATATAGCCAGAATATGATCAACAACATCCATGGGTGCATGCACAATGATATTCTCCAACTAGTCTATGAAAGCCACCTCCTGATTATCAAAGTGGATACCAAAGAAACCATGTCTTTTTAGCCCAAATGGACCTATTGAAAACATGATTTAGGTCTTCCCCGGCTTCATTGAATCGCAGACTAAAAGGCACAACCGAGACATTCCTCTGAATGATTTTTTCCCTATCCGCAAGGCCATTATGCAACATTCTCCAACCCAAATGTACATGGTGATTGTTTTAAGTTTCCATGAGTTTGACCACAAACTAGAATTCTGAGTTTGCAAAGAAACTTGTGAATGTTCAGATTCTTCCTACTGCTTTACGCAATGAAAAGTGTTTTTACAGAGAAAATACCCCTCTTATTTGGGTCGCAAGTTAATTTGTCATTCTGATTGGAGGTAGATAACTGCATTTGCAAAGATTTGCATGGCCTCAAAAGGAATGAACATAGCATTAATTAAGTGAGAATTCCAAACACCAGGATCATGCAAAATTAACTCTGACGCCCAAGATATATTAGTGTGAAGAGGTTTAGCAGACCAAACTTTATCGCCATTTTGAAAAAGTTGCCAATTATCACCCCAAACGTCAATAAAATGACTTGTACCAATAGTCCAAGGGGTTTAAGGACCCACAAAGCTTCATCTATACTTTGCCATGTAAAACTCGAGGTGAAGCCTAGTCGAGACTTAAGGAGATCACCACGAGGGAAATAATGAGCTCTCAGGCATCTGGGTAAAATGGACTCTATGTGTTATCCTTCATTGGCAATAAGAGCTAGATTAAAATCTCTTAAGTTTCTAAAGCTCATCCCTCCTCTGCTTTTTGGTTGACAACAACTGTTCCAATTAATCCAATGGATTTTCTTCTTCTCCCTTTAGTTATTTCCCCACCAAAACTTTTTAATCATGCTTTCAATATGGTCACATAATCCTAATGGTAGCAAGAAACATTCCCGTGACATAGGCAAGAATGGATTAAGCTACTTCCTTAATGAGCACCTCTCTGCCAGCTGAGGAAAGAAATTTCTTCTTCCATATCCCTTGAGTTTCTTTGTACACCCTATCTTGCACAAAGTCAAAAACATGTTGCTTAGATCTACCTACAATATTTTGAATCAATATCCACTGCTTTAACTTGAATTCATCTTTGGAAACCATTTCTTGTGTTTGTTGGCACATTTTTACTAAATGAAATCTCAGATTTGTCAAGGTTTATTAGCTGTCCAGAAGCATCTTGGTACAATTGGAGAAAATCCTTAATACAAACAACATCTGGTTGGGTAGCTCTGCAAAAAATAAGACTATCATCCGCAAAAAAATAGATACAATATCACAGGTGTCCCCTTGCAATTTGAATACCATGACTAAGTTTGTGCTCTTGTTAGTAGGCCTGAGAAAACCTCAACATACTTAATAAAAAAGTAAGAGGGAGTGGGTCTCCTTGTCTAAGTCCTTTTTTAGGAACAAAAATTTGACAAGGACTACCACTTAAAAGGACTCTTTGACCATGAAGTATATCTCTATAGAAACACTCCATGAAGAATCAAATAACAAAAAAATATTTAATAAAAAAGAAACTATTTAATACAAGTAATGTTATAACACGAAAATAAGTTTTTTAAATATCTTTATGATAATCATTTTATATTTTATGAAGAAAGTATTTGATAAAAAGTAAATGCATTTAATATCTAAAAATATATAAAGTAATTAATATTTTTTTATTTTGTAATTTCGAGGATTATTAGGATCAATAAGTAGGAGAATTTAGAATTATTCATTTTAAGGGTCTCGCTAGTTAATATCTTTAAGGCATATTAGTTAAAGAATTCTTTTATAAAATATTGTTTTACTAAAATCTCAACATTTCTAGGAGGAGTATGGTTCCACCTAAAGTGAAGAATTTTATCCGTAGAGACTGCATTCCTACATGGGTGAGGCTACACAGGCAGGAATGATCAAGGGCAATTCCTTTGTGCTAGGTCCGAATGGTTGGAGCATCTGTTAATGGTGCATGAAGGTGAGGTTGTGGGCCTTCTCATTGGACCATGGACAATTGGGACTGGATCACATTAGTTTCGAGCGTGGCTCCAAAACATCAGTGGAATTACTATGAATGTTTCCTTAGCTCTATAGACCAAACTACTCCGTTGAATTTATAAGGCGTCGAGCCAACATAGAGTTACATAGTTGATCATTCGATTGTCAAGGCGGCTAATCTATGTCTTTTTTCATATTATTATTTTTTTATTATATTCCAACTTGTATTTGGATACAATTGCCACTGAAATGAAATAAGCTTATTCCATTCCAAAAAAATAATAATTCCATATTTCTATAATGTACAACTATGTCTATAAATTGTGATATCAGGGTGATCTTGCCAATCAGTTAAAGATAGTCATGTGGATCTTACCATATTCCGAAATTCTGGCAAGTGTTGCTTGTTCTTCTAAAATATTTATTATATACAGAACTTAAATGAAAGATAAAATAATCACATTTAATGTTGATATTTTTAGACGAGTTAGATAGTCATGTTGCACTTGCATCGATGTACCAAAAAAAAAATAGTCATGTTGCATCGTTAATTAAAAAAGAAAAGAAAGTCATATTGCATCAAATAAATTTAATGCACGTTTGAGTTAATTAATTTTAAAGAAATAATATTTTTTAAAAACCATAAAGCTTTTTTTTGCAAGAGAAAACTTAATTATTGCATTTCATTAGTAATTAAAATGAATCGGATCATGCAAACTTATTGCATTTCATCTCTTCAATTCGTATACAAACTCCTATTTATGTGCTATTCGTTTCTTGGAAAATGATGCATTGTGTGTTTGGTTGGGGGGTTTTGGAAGGGATGAGAAGAGTTATTTAAATTATGTTTGTTTAGTTCAATTTTTTTAAGAGAAGGGGAGCAAAATCCCTCCTAAGCCAATTTTGGCTCCCCTCCCAAAGTGGGGGTTTTGGAGGGGAGGGGAGGGGAGATTAAATTATTTAAAATAAAATTACTTAAATATCTTTATATATAATATAATATAAAAGACTATAAGGATATACTAGTAAATTAATTCATCATTTCCATTAAAATCTCTCCCCTTCCCTCCTCTCAACCAAACACAAAATCAAATTAAATCTCTCTCCTCCCTTTTCCTTTCCTCCATTAAAATCTCTCCCCTTCTTTCCCCTCGTTTGAACCAAACAGACCCATTAAGGAAACCATCTGGAGGGGGGGTGCCAAGAACTATCAGAAACAACAGGTTCCCTAATCTCAAATCCGGTCTGCAACGCCTTGGCTCGAATCCAATCATCAAGGACAGAGTCGGCAAACATCACAATCTGAGTTGAAGTGAGAAACTTCTAATTCCATAGTTCTTCATTTCGGTTCTTCCAAATGTTCCACAAAGCCTTGATAAAAGTGCTCTTTTGTGGGAATCCAACGAGGTCAGAAGCTGGAAGCATAAGCTGGTAAAGGGTTCTGCATAAGACTAGAAATATTATTCGAAAGTCCTTGTTTATCCTAGCATTCAACGCTAACTGCACATGTGAAGAAAATGTTTCTGTGGAGGGCCTTGAGAGATTGCCTTTTCTTCCAAGATTGCAATATTGAACACTATAGGTAACACATAAACAAGAACAATTGATTCCTTTTTCACCTTGGGAGGGACTTGAAACTTCCAAATTTTGTGAAAATTTTTTCCCTAACCATGAAAAAGTAATATGATAAAGATAGTAAGATGAGATAAGAACAAGCTTGATTTCAATTCAGTGTTTTTATTTTAAAAAATAAATTGAAAAAAATACTTATATAAGATGACGAGTACTGATTGCACACTACTACACGTTCTTTTATATGAATTGGCTTGTTTGTTTTCTTGTTTTTATTGGATACATTTTTCTGCGTATCATATGCCCTGGAAGTTTCAACTTATTTTATTTATGTATATAATAATAATATCTTTTATTTCGGATTGATAAATGACCTAACACATAAAAGCGATAGATGATTAAAGAATGGTATTAGTTGCTACTTGCTAGGCCGCATGAGGAAAAAATTACCGTTCCAATTTACAGGCAATTAGCTAATCATGAATGAGGATCAAGGAGGAGTAGTGCCTGGTCAGTGGAGGTCCTTGTCAGACAAAGTATGGCCGTGGAATGGGGAAAACATGAATTTTATATATAGAGTTTAATTTTGATATATTATCGTTATAATTTTATATTATTATAATATCATTAAAATTGAGGAAGGTAAATTATCATACTAACATGAGAAATTACGATTGAATAAAAAATGTAGTGAATACTTTTTTTTATAAATAAAAATGGTATGCTATGTACGAAAAGAGATTCTAATTATGTTGGCATCTCAAATCCTAACAATTATCATAATTCAATAAAAAAGAGAAAAAAGAAACAATCAGGCAGGGGGACCGAACGAAAACCTATGCCAATAAAAAAAAAACTAAAATTCGGGAGCCAAAGTCTGTTCAATTGTGAAACTTACCAAATAAGAAGGAGGGGAGAGTATCCCACCAACTAAATCATCGGGAATTAACACCAAAAGAAGTCAGTCTATCGGTGCAAGTGTTACTCTCTCTATAAATATCAATATGGGATAAAAAAAATGTGGTGAATACAATTTAAGCATGGGTCATGATAATGAGTGTCTTAAGGACATTGTTTAAAGATGTCAAACAAGATAATTATTCATTGAAAATCTAAATATATCTCTTCCCAATGTAATATATACACAATTTTCCATAAAAAACTTACTTTTTTAGACTTCATAAATAATGTCCTTAAAACACTCATTAGCATTTGTCTTTAAGTACAACTACTATTTTCTTGTTAAAAAATTGGCTAGCCTGAATTCAAAAGGGCGACCATCTTCCTATATCAGAATCTTAACAGCCTAATATTCTGACCTCAAGTCCGCTACATTATTTTTCGAGGTATTGTTCGCTTTGTCCCGCATGTGAGTCTTCACGGTTTTGTCCTTAAAATGTGACTCAATAAGTAGAGGGAAGTGAGTGTTTATAAACTACCTTTGGACTCGATTCTCAAATAATGTGAGATTTTTTGGTATACCGGAACAATATGGATTTAGCAACCAACAACTATCGGTAGATTTCCTAAGAATAAATTGACTGTAACTAGTAAGTAACCCTGTAATGCAGGGATATTTTTGGAACATATAAAAAATTCATTTAAATTTTTAAAAGAGTTAATCTAATCAATAAAAATTATCTTAATAGTTTTGAAAATAAATTTACATAAAAAGACATGTATTAAATATTTTTAATGATTATTCATAAATATCTTATTATATTTTGTAGTTTACTGAAGAAACTTAAGTGTTGATTAAAAAAATTAAAGAAAGTAAAATTTTCATCTAATTAAATAATTAATCAAAGAAACTAATATTACTTTACTTCGAAACATAATATTTGTTCTACAATGATTGTTAACATTGATTGAGTTCAAACATCAATCCAAATCCAAATACACAATAGTAAACAAAATGAAATTGAATGTTTTGAATTACGGGTCTAGCAAATAAAACACATCAAAATCAAGTGTCTTTTTTTTTTTTGACAAAATCAAAATCAAGTGTCTAGAGAGTGAAAATTTGACTATCATGGCAAAGAGTTAACGATTGAGAATTTGAGCACTGATCCTTTTAGTGTTATCAACTTATCATGGCAAAGTAGGATTCTTGGATGTAGAAAGAAGCGAAATCACTTTGGGCCCGGAGGTCAGCACATTGAACAAGTTCTAAAATACTGCATAAGATTTCTTTTGGGCAATACTGAAATTATCTGGCCATTATTAAATGCACCCCCACCTGATAGGTACACCCCCCAATTTGGGAATTTTCCAAATTACCCCCGAATAAAAACAGCAAAAAGTCTTTTTTTTTTTTTAATTCTGAACACTTTACCGGAAATTGCAATTTTCGGTATACAATTTGTATACCGAAAATTGTAATTTCCGGTAACAAATTTTACACACAATTTTACCCGAAAGAGATAATTCTCTTTTGGGGGAGAAACTGAACCCTTTGATTAAGGATCTTCACCCATACTGTCAACAATCTCTCGATGCATTCGAACTAGCTTACTTTGCATCGAGGACTAGCTTACTTATAGTCCGAATGCATCGAGAGACAATCGTTGATAAACAGATGCCAGCTTATGATGGTCAAAAGAGCTTATTTACGACAGGTCCATTCCCCTTTACATCAAAGGATTTTGTAGTCAAACACTCATTTTTTATTTTTTTGCACGTAGACTTGGTGTAAAACGCTCTCATCGTACCGGAAATACGAATTTCCGGTACGTACTTTGTTTCGTTTTGAACTTTGTTCTGGAAATTGTAATTTTCGGTGTACAAAAATAACGTACCGGACACAACTTCAATGTGTCCACCTCCTCAAAAGGTGAAGACCAAGGGAGCACCGAAAAAGGGTAAAGGTAAGGCCCCAGCAATGGATGGATATGATGTTAGGCGCGACCCATCATATTTTGAGCATGTGGACAACATGTATTCTGAGCATGTGGGCAACATGTATTCTGACGTACCATCTGGGAATACATCAAAGGCATCTAATCTACCATCTAATGTGCCTACAAGAAAAAAGAAACGATCTGATGTGCCATCTAATGTACATCAAACGCCTTACCTGAGCCAATTTCCTCCACAGTTTCATCCATATATTGAGCAAATAGTGGATGTCGAAGATGATGGAAACTGCGGATATCGTTCCATTGTAGCATTACTTGGTAAATCTGAGGACGGATGGCCTATAGTCCGGCAAGACTTGGAAAAAGATATCAGAATGCATTATGATTTATATGGCCGGCTTTTTGGAGATCAATATCAAGCATTAAGGGAGTCGTTGATAGGTGTAACTGGTACCTGCTTTCGGGACAAGTGGATGACCTTACCAGACATGGGTTACGTAATAGCAACCAAATATAAATTGGTTCTAGTCTCTTTGAATGAGTGCAGTCGAACGTGTTGGACATTTTTCCCTCTTAGGGGCATGTGTCACTCAACCCAGCCAAACAACGCCATAATTTGTATTGGGTTTGTCAACAAAAATCACTGGGTACAGGTAATTTTTTTTTACAGCAATGTGTTTTAACTTAAATTTATCTTTGTTTAAATGTAAAATTAAATAATGTGTTTAATTAATCTGCATTTTTTCAGGTATTTCTTAAGCCCGGATGTCCATTGCCTAACGTCGCTCCCAGTTGGCGTCAATATGCTTATCCGGAGGCTCACTCATGGGCAACACTGTATGCTGCTCGATTGCAAGAATGGTTTACATTATTTCCGCCGTTGCGTCATACTACACGACAGTACCCAGATGGCCATATATGATTGGACGACGATTGACTACATTGTAGTGATATGTAGTACACTTTATTATTTTTAAATGTGGGTTTGGTTTTTTTTAATGTTGAATTGGTGGCAGAGTGAATTATGTTGTTGGTTATGCAATGTAATGTAATGTGACGTTGGTTTTTTTAGTGTTGAATTTGCAGTCCAAATGTATCATTTTTTTTCTATAAACCTCGTGAAGTTGGTTCATTGTTGGGAGCGTAGGCTACGCGAATAAAAAAGAACGAGCGAGTGGCCACGATTAAACAACATCAAAAAAGAAGCGCAAATATAACAAAATGTAAATATAACAACAAAAGATGTCCAAATATAACAAAAAAACATAATAAACATAAAAAAAAACCCTATCTTCTCCGCTGTCGACGCTTCGCCCCGGATGTGGTCGCCTCCGTCCCACCCTGCGCTATCTGTAGTGCCTGGGAAATATACTCGGCAAGCAGAGAGGGGTCCATCATCTCATAGTCGGTCTCAGAGGCTATCTGGAGAATGCTGATGACTGAGGCCAGCCTCTCAGCCATATCATCACAATGTGGCTACAAATTATAACAAGACATCAGACAGACATAAGAGAAAATAAACAAACACAAAAAATAATAATGTATATCTAAACACTTACACAATCAGGAGCAGCCGCAGCCTCAGGAGCATCCGGATTGATCAGGAGTGGATGCGACATCCTGCGATACCACTCCATGTACCTGACAGTGCACTCTGCTGGATACGAGGCCAAGTATAAATCGGGGACAGTCGACATGATAGAGTGCATAGGAAACTGTATCCATGCATCTATCATCTCTGCAGCTGTGGGACGCGGTGGTGGTGGCCGGGGAATGTCCTGGATGTAGCCGAACTGCCTGACTACCCTCTCAGGCAAGTACGGCACAATAAATGAGGCACACCGGATGTACCCCGAAAACAGGCACGCCAGATGACAACCCGCCCTAATGCCCTCCCACGGTCTCCAAACAACGTCATCGACTGCCAACGCAACCAGCGCTCTCCTGAAGGGCTCCACCTGGCTGTCACCCTTAACCAGCGACCACCTCATGGCTCGTGTCATGCCCGGGGTGATGCCGTTATCCTTCCTCTTGTAGAGACGAGGGAAATATTCATATATCCATGCCTGTGACAACAATAACGAATCAACACGCCATACAATGTACTTTAAATAAATAATTGTTTACAAAAATAGGCTGCATACCTGAAGAAGTGTCATGTATCCGCCAATCTGCTTAGTGTCATGCAGGCTAGCGTCTCCCAGATATCCGTACAAGAAGGCTAGTGCAGCACTAGCCCATGACACACTACCAACCGCCCCCAAGTCACGTACCAGGTCCAGGTACTTGATGTCAATATATACATGGCTCTTGTCTGCCAAAATGGTACAGGCCAACAGCAACATTATCATGGCCCTGGCTGCACAGTCCCACTGTCCATCGTAAACGCGCTAGTCATATGTCTTCATCAAGAAGTCAATACTCATATGAGCGCCCCTCATATTTGTCGTCTCCTTGTTTGTCTCTTCATATATACACCCCAGCAATGTCTGTAAATAAGATATGAAAATGTCTGGATCCATCACTGGGGGTACATAAAAAGAGCCGCTCACTTTAAGGCCTAGGAGGACAGACACATCATCAAGCGTGACTGTCATCTCTCCAAAGGGCAGATGGAAGCTGCTCGTCTCCCGATGCCATCTTCTCGCAAAGGCCGACAAGAAGGCCCTCACAACCATCCCGCCGCAAGATAGCAAGGAGGTTAGGCGCCTCAGAGAGCGACCATTTACATGACGAGACGGTGGTACTCTTCCACTCAACCATTTTTGCAACTTCAGGCCGTGAGAGGCCACCTTAAGTGCATCACGCTCCTGCACACAAATAAACATCATTGATCATATAAAAAAAAATAAACATTTGATCAAATAACAACCAGATATATACACCTTGCCATATCGATGAGCAGCGTGATGCTGATAATCTGTAAGCAACGACCCATCGTAAGGTCCTCCAGGAAAGGGAGCCTGGTCTCCAGCTATACCATGGTCTCCTCCAACTATATCCTCTGGAGCCTCGTATACAAAATGGGGATCCTGGTGGCCAACTACATCCTCGTGCGGTAGCTGCTGTATCGCCTCGGACGCTCGAGACAGGTCGAGAGGCTGTTCATCACGTGGGTGTGCACTACCAGGAGTGGAAGCTACTCCTCTCCATCTCGACTTAGGCATATCTGAAAGATAAATAAATCAATTATATTAAAATGTAATAAAATAAATTTTGTACCGAAAATTGCAATTTCTGGTATAAAATTTGAGTTCCGGAAATTTCAATTTTCGGTATACAAATTGTAAATCACCGGAAATTGCAATTTTCGGTATGTTTAAAAAACAAAAAAAATGCGTACCGAAAATTTTCAATTTCCGGTAAGAACAGAGCGTTTTCAGTTTCAGGGATTTAGAATTTCCGGAAGCGTGAGTATGAGTGAATCGGGGTGAAGGTTGAGTTTTTGTTATGTTATTCAAGGGGGCATTATGGGAAATTCATAACTTATATACCGAAAATTGCAATTTTCGGTATACAATTTTACACACAATGTTACCGGAAATTACAATTTTCAGTATACAAATTGTATACCGGAAATTGCAATTTCCGGTAAAATGTTCAAAATTAAAAAAAAAATGAATTTTTGTTGATTTTATTCGAGGGGTATTTTGGGAAATTTGCAAAATGGGGGGGTGTACCTACCAGGTGGGGGTGCATTTAATAATGGTCAATTATCTTCTTCCCATGTAGATAATCATGGGCAACGTGTTCGTAGCCTTAATAGCCTTACTGAATCAGCTGAAAGCCGAAACTAGAGAGAAGAAGATATCATAAGCTCAAGCCCAAGCCTAATATCCGCTCCACTCCAACCAGATCAGATCACTCAGCCCCTTTGTCAAAAATAAAAAATTTTAAAATATATTTCCAGTCCCTAAATATATTACTAAAATATTATAGTTTTTGAAATAGTTTTTTTACTATTTTTTTTTTACTTTTCATTCATACATTTAACAAAAATGAATTTTTAGCTCTCATTAATTAGCGTGCTTTTAAGAAATACAGGTGTTGTTTTCATCTAAACCCTGATGGGGTGCGCATACCTAGCCTTTTAGGTCTTCCTATCTATACATCTGGTACTCCCTCCAAACTCAATTATAAGCAAAAATACATAAGTTCACACTAATTAAGAACAATAGTTAAATACATTTAATTTTTTTGATTTCATATAAAATATGAACTATATTTATTAAACTACTCTTATAATCATAATGGTCCTCACAATTTTTCTTAGAAAACAAAAGTTGAATTAAGTTAAGGGTATTTTTGTAACAATAACATTAAATATAGATATGTTAGTTGAAATTTGCTTATATTTGAGTCTACCAAACTCCCACGACTATGAAATCCACGTGAGTCTCCCACACATCCCTGTTCAAATCATGGAATACATCTCCTAGTTGTGCAGAAACCTTTGAGTACTAATTAACAAATTGAAGATGTGTTGGCTTTGATTCTACCTATGAACAAGTTCACCTTTGATTTTTGTTTCTTCTCTATTTTTACGTCTATCAGTAGTTTTACATAGACTCGTCTTAGATCAAAATACAATTATTTAATAAATAAATATCATCGTACATTTGAGGCGAATCCCGCATAGGAAAATAAAAATCTTAAGCGTGTAATGCAAATAACTAAACCAACACACGATAATCTCAAGGCTTTCATCGTCACAAAAGAACAATTGCCTGCGGAACTCAACAAATTAACTTAAAACAAACGAATGTTATGGGTTGCACGCCAGAATTTAAAAACGGATCGATGTTACTTTGATTTTAGAATAAAGACGCATTTTAGTTCCTGACAATAAATGTGCGACCCATTTTAGTCCATAAAAAAAAGCCCTGAAATAGTCCTTGATAATTTCAAAAGATGGAAACGTTAGTTCCTCTGTCCATCTTCATCAAAAAACCCTGTTAAAGTGATGATGTGAATTGTTAAGTGTTGATGAATATGAACATGTTTATGTATTTCAGAACAATTTAGTCCATGTTTCAATTTCTTTGTGACAAACCACAAATAGACCCAAAATAAGCCTTAAGAAATTCGACCCATTTTAGTCCCTCGTCCATCTTTTATCTTTGAGTCTTCTTCAATCTCCAAACTCTAACATTCCATTAGAGCACCTTCTCAATTCACTGCTAGATCCCCATTTCATCATTTTATTCTATGTATCTGTTGGTTTTTCTACAGAAATGAGTAGCCACGTTGGGTCTCAATCTTCTATGTATTAGTCTGGTTGTGAGGTGTAACCAGAAATGAGTTTGATACGAACATTTATGGTCGTGTTCATGAGATAAACACATACAATTTCTGCTGATCTTTGTTATTCTTCGAGTCAGGTGCAACATTCATCCCACGCATATGGATGACAGTACTACGATTTCATCAAAAAATTCAGATTTTGACCGAAATACATAAGCAATATGATAGGGATTTTTAATCGTGTTCAAGTCATCAACGCTTTTAGGCCTAATATCTGTGAAGGCAATGAGATCTCCAGACTCGGGTTCATGTTTTCCTACATCTTATTCCACTTGATCAGGTGTACTCTTTTTAAACAAAATCACATAGTACAAGTCTTTAAGAGATTTGAAGAGCTTGTTGTCTCTTTCAACTTCCAAGAGTTTGCAAAAAAGAACTCGAGATGGGTCTCCAGAACCAAATTGAGAATGTGCTCTAATGGAGGGTTAAAGTTTGGAGGTTGAAGAAGGCTCCAAGATAAAAGATGGATGAGGGACTAAAATAGGTCGAATTTCTTAAGGACTATTTGGGGTATGTCACAAAGAATTGAAGCAGGGACTAAATTGTCTCAAAATACATACACATGTTCATCATATTTTAGTATGCCATTATTTAACAGTCCACATCAGCACTTAACAGTCCACATCATCACTTTAAGAGACGTTTTTGGATGGAAATGGACGGAGAGAGTGACGTGTCCCTCTTATGAAATTCTCAAGGAATATTTTGTTAGATACTGGATTTAGGCCTAAGCCCAACAAATGGGCTGAATAGGGAAGTTAGGAATGAAGGGTTGTTGTGGCAGTTAGTTGGGGGATGCAAGAAGATTATAAAGGGAAACGTGAAGAGGGGAATGATCATTTAGCATTTTACAGTTAGACTTTAGAGGTTATGGCAGAGAGAGAAATGTCTCTTCTCTGAGGAGCAGTAGCTCTGGGGTTACAGGGGGTTTCCTTTCTGTAATACATTCGGTTTCCATTCAATAATACAATTCCTGTTTCTCGTGAATCTGGGTCCCTATCAATTAGTCTTACCTGCCGGATCTAACAAGGGAGAGTCAGTGATGGAGAGGACAATCCCAATTTTTGATGGAACGGGAGAAGCTTACTGGTGGTTGATCCAGTTGGATCGGTATTTTGAAGCCAATAGTTGGATCCATCAAGAGATGAAGATAATGTGGGCGTCTATGTTTGCTTTGAAAGGTGCAACAGCCAATTGGTGGTCTTCTTGGAAGCAAGACCATCAGAATGGAACCTGCAAGATTTTTGAAAGGGGCTTGATTAAGGAATTCATCCCAGATCTGTGGGATATTCTTCAGGCTGCAGAAGGTGAGGAGCAAGAAAGCCACGACCACGTTCTAAATAAGATAGCAGAGAATACGGGCCAAGATCTGAACGAGGAGGCCAAGGGTGATGAGGAGTCGAAGGATGATGATGAAGGGACTGATTTTGATTCTCTACAGATCTCAAAACCATCGGAGCCATCAAATTGGAAGTTTCAGGCCACAACCACGGCGACTCCAGTCACGGAATTTGGAACACCGAGATTTAAGGACCACAAGGAGTCGGCATTTGGGTTTGAATGGGTCATTAATGTATAGGTTGAGATTAAGATAAGAAAAACAGAAAAAGTGAGTGGGAAGAAGAATCAACTGGCACGGGTCGAGCCACCACCGCCATCAGAACCGCCGAACTCCGGCGCACATGCAACGGCCCTTCCCGAGCCGGAACCGCTTGACCCCGGCCAACACGTAGCAGTTCTTCTACAACCAGAGCCATCGTTCACCGTACCCCTCACGATAACCATGGGGTCACTGTTGGCTGAAACCAAAATAAACGGATACCACCGAACCACAGACGGATGACAGTGGTGCCTCCACGCCGGAACAACCTACGAAAGGGGTGAATATGGGTCTCGCAGAAGAAAGGAGCAGAAACATTAAACATATTCTAATTAAAAAGAGCCTGTTGATCCTCCACCGTCGCCAGAACAACCACATCCACTGGACTTACCATTTACGGTAGTCTCTCCACACCCAGAATCGCCGGCCGTCGGTCAACTTGCGCAAGCCGTTTAGTCGCGTCGTTTCTGTTTGGCGTTTCCATATGCAGATCGTGATCTGCTGGAGGAGGAAGGAAGAGGAATCGATGTGTTATTTGGTCAGTTGGGTCAATTGGTTGACCTAATGGGCCAGGCCCAAATTTATCTTGGCAATGAAATCCATCGACAAGGTCCAGAAAGGAAGAAATAAGGGCAAAAGTGAGAGTGCATAAAATAGGTCAGCCTTCCACTCTAATGGGTCCAACCCAAATTTATTTTATTAATGAGGATTATGATTATGATAAAGAGTGGGTTAGATGGTTTCGTAGTCTTCCTTGCGTTGTGGTTTCGGAAACTCATGTTCGTGATTTTTATATAGACATAACTTTTCATTTTGAAAGCTTTGTAGTTCAATTTATTGGACACATAGCCCCATCTGACACTTATAGAATATGGAAGGATGATTCTAATCTCTATGCCGGTATGACCCTTGCTAGTTTTGATGGCTTGGCTAATTACAAGGAACCCTTGCTAGATTATATATTTTTCCCACTGGGATGCCTTGGGAGTTGTGCACATAACAAGCAATCTGATCATCCTCTATATGGGTATTTCTCTAAGCTATCATCTGTAGTAGTATTGCCGAGTCGTGAAGCATTGTGCTTGGAAGATAAGGGATTTTCAAGTGATGGAGGTGTGCCTCTTGTCCTAGATTTAATGTTCTCTCACATACTGTGTGCATTCATTAGATGCTTAGAAATTTTTGAGAAGCTTTTTTATGATGATGGTGGAATTGATTTATTTATTGAGGGAGAATGGAAACAACTCGAGTTAGATGACATTATCACCAAATTGCTAGCTTTGCAGCAGCTTCCTAACTTAGTTCATTACTTCTATAACCCTACATTATGTGATTTTCTTGGCAATTGCAATTGCGAGGCAAGATTGGTTCTTGAGTTATTATTGTCTGTTAACAAAATTAGCCTTTTGCACCCTTGTTGGTTGATGAAGTCCGAAATTGGAGAAAAGGCAATGCTTTTAGGCAGTTTTAATATAGCAGCCATGACACACTGTTTTCTGACAAAAAATGACACTGAAAGCAGACCACTTGACCTAGGGGGAAGTTCTTCAATAATACACTTAGCTTGGTCATTATACTTTAAGCTATGGGACCCAGGAGAACCCAATTTTCCTATGGTAGCTACAGCTTGTGAATATTGTTGGAGTAGTTTACGCATTTTCCATGGGCTATTCAACTTTGTATTTGATAGAGGCAAGTTATTGTGCAGTGGACAGGTTTGGCAGCTGGTGATGCAAATTTCAGCTTTGAGGACAAGGCTGTTTTTCAAGCAGTGGGTAATGTTAGATACTGGATTTGGGCCTAAGCCCAACAAATGGGCTGAGTAGGGAAATTAGGAATGAAGGGTTGATGTGGCAGTTAGTTGGGGGATGCAAGATGATTATAAAGGGGAACGTGAAGGGGGGAAGGATTATTCAGCATTTTACAGTTAGACTTTAGAGGTTATGGCAGAGAGAGAAATGTCTCTTCTATGAGGAACAGTAGCTCTGGGGTTACAGGGGGTTTCCTTTCTGTAATACATTCGGTTTCCATTCAATAATACAATTTTTGTTTATCTTGAAATTGGGTTCCTATCATATTTCATGACTTATTTTTTCTGAGGGACTAAAATGGGTCGCGCATTTATTTTTAGGGACTAAAATGGGTCTTTATTCCTTGATTTTAAAATTAAGTTGAAAGGACAAAATGGATGTTATGTAACATCCTCGAACATAAAGTTGAAGAAAGAAAAGGAAAGTTAGGAATATTATTCTCTCCCTTATTTGAATATTCCCCCTCCCCCGCCCTCTTTCTGATACACGACAGAACCTTCTAATCTACCTAAACACAAATGGTGTGTTTGGTTGGCAAGAAAAATTGTGAAGAGAAAAATAGGTGAGAAAGTGTGAAAAGAGAAAAATGTGAGAAATATGGTAGATTTGGGGAATTATTTGGAATAAGAGAAAGATATGAGAAATAGAGAAGAAAGAAGTGTTGATTATTTTTGAAAAGACAAATATGACCTTAACTAGAAAAACCAATGTACATTTATTTTAATTAATTAATTAATTAATTAATATAATTAATTTTAATAATCAAATAAATACATTACTAATTTTAATTTAATTAAATTGATTATTTAATTGTTTTATTTAATTAATTTAATTTTTTAAACCCATTTTCATAATTTATTTTGTATTGCTAAAAAAACGGTTTACGTTTTACAAATAAAACAACACTGACCATGTGCCAAATAAAACAACACTGACCATGTGCCAGTGTGCCATGCCTCACCCCAGTGCGAAATTAAAAGCCCAATTGTAATTTGAGACAACTCCCACGCTCTCTGTGCTATTTCTCTGCAAGCATGAAGAGAAATGAAAAAGTAGCGAGGTCCACTAGTTTTGTTTCTCTCTCCACAACTTCTTTGCTTACCAATTAGAAAAAATTAGTTACTTCTCTTCTTTTTTTCTCTTTACAAACTCTCTCACCTTTTTCACCCAAACCAATCCCACCATCAAAAAATACAAAGTGGTACTATATTGGATTTTAGAGAGGGAAACTTCTACTTCATTTTGAGCAAAAAATAAATAGTATATGGGTTAGATCACTACACGATAACAATTTTTTTCCCCAATGAAGCCGAATTATTAAAATTTAGTCCACTCCCAGCATTGACAACAAATTGATACAATTTGAATACAAGAGCTTTTCTTTCGGTTTGCAACAGTATTGAGAAAGGGGTTTTCTCAGAATTATTATATATAAAAAAACAAGAACTTCTTACTGTATCAAACAATCAAGATCATCTCGTAAACGAAAATAATAACCACAGTAAAAAAAAAAAAAAAATCCACTCAACCCACAATTTTAGTGTTTTTTCCGCGCGCCCAAACCGGATCCTATTGGATCCGGAAGCGGCACAAAGAGGAGCAACTTAGCGTGCAGAAAAACAGTTAGTGAAGCAAATTTAAATTAAAGAATAGAGTCAACGGCTTAAATTAATAATAATAATTGAAACGTAATTATGTACACAATGCTGTATGAACCCAATTTGTTCTGTCTCTACCTAAACTTCCTTTCTGTGCCACCAAAGAATCAAATTCTATATTTCACGTTTCACAACCTACCAAGGGCTACAACCTGTTCAGCAATCCCCAATCTCAATCTCTCCTAATGCAAATCCTTCCTTTCCTCACGCAAAGCATTTAAAATGGCGGGGACCAACCCTCCAGCTGTATATATGGTCAGTTTTCACCTACCAAATCCAATCCAAGTATCCAACCAAGTGAAAAAACACACATAACCATCACCCTTTACTCCTTATGTACACAAAGCCCAAACCTGAAGCAAGGAATATGCTATAAAAGTTGCAAATTATCTTCCACACTCAAATTCCCTCTCGCCCCACCCTTTGTGCTTCAAGAACAAGATTTGATTAAACCCAAATTGTAGAGATTCCTTCTCACGAGGCTACCAAGAGTCAATAACACTGCCCCACCAACTCCAACCGAATGATCTTCCCTCTCTGCCTTCTTCTGACGACATACAAATGGCAACTCCTTTACCTTTAAATTGCTTAACCCAATTTTCTGTCGAACAGATTCAATGATTTTATGGTCAGCTGGGTATCCAATCGCATCTGTTACATAGAAAACATTAGCAGCCAATTCCCCAGTGGTAGTTATCTCGGCTCTAGTCACGTTAAGCCCATTCTCCCGGAACGTTCTCATCACCTCTGCTAGAAGCCCCTGCCTGTCTTCTGTGCATAACTCTAGCCTAACACCCTGCATTCAAAGAATTGGCAATTAATTAATCTTAGCAAGTTTTTACTTCATATCAAAGGGTCATAATTCATAACAGTTAAAAAGCAAAAGTGATAATAAAAAAATATCATACCTCAGATGCTCTTCTCTCCACAGCGGCTTGCAAGCATTGAATCACACGTTGACGCTCCGGTTCTGAACTAATTGGGGTGCCATCCTTATGCCTTATATAAAACTCCTGGAATGGCAATTTATTTATTGTTAATTACGCACATAAGCAAGCTATCGATAAAAAACAACGCATCTGATGTCTAATAATTACCAGGTAAGCTTGGTCATTCGTTGAGTTGATAGTTGCGTGGAACACAACATATTCCATGTCTGTCAAATTGCAGACAACATCAAACAATAACCTAATTCGATCCTTGCACTGAACATTAACAACCGAATAACCCCTTTCTGCCCAATTTTGGACAGTCACTGATGGGGTATCAGAAGTAAACTTGAAAATGGGATTCTTCTGGTAATCACGGTCAGCGAACATCATTTGGTGGAGCCTTCTTTCGGGGTGTATGGCAGCATCAGAGATCTTAGACTTTGCACTCCTAATGTCGTTGTCTCCTTTTAAAACATTTCTTAAACGGGCTTCTAGCGTCTTAATTTTCTGAGAGTCCTCAATAGGGGTCCCAGAATTGCAGTCTCTTACATAGATTAAGGAGGCAAACTTGCCATTGTGAGTCCAAATCTTAGCCTCCACCACATCACATTGCAGATCGGCCAGTACAGCAAACACCTCTGAAAGAAGACCAACACGGTCTGTGCCAGTTAATTCCAGGGCAGTTAGACCGTTTTTGTGATTGGTTCTCCCGTTGTGAATACTACCAAGTGACTGGATACAAATAAACAAAGAATTCGGAGTGTGAGGGTGAATCAATTATCAATAATAAATAGCATAGCACTAACGTATTGAAAATTAAATCAGAACTTCTAAAGACACAAATCACACAATTAATACCTGTTCAATATATTTTAAAACATTCTCATCTGTTAGCTTGTTTCCGTTTTGATCCGTAACATGGAAAACTGTTCATTGAACAGCCAAAGATTAGGACATATAGAATCAAAATTATAACAGCAAACAAAGAGAATGAAAAATTAGCTTACCATCCATGAACCACCTGCCATCGGAGGAAACGTAGGCCTTTTTAATTGAAAGGTTGAGATCGCTGAGCACTTGTACCGCTTCCAAAAGAATCCCATGCTTTCTGGCGCTATCAAACTGTGAATTTCATCGAAGCACAAACATTAGTAACTTATTTATCTGAATCACATGAAAACCCACAGTTTACAGGGAAAAGTTAAGGATTTTCTTGTGCCGTTACCTTGACTATTGTGGCAGTGGAGCAAACCGCATTGTCAATGACGACCCTGTTTCACGGTGAAAAGGTCAAAGTTAGTGAAATCACAAAAATTAAAAATACAAAGAATGTATGCATAGGCATTGGGAAAAAAGAAAAAGAACATTCCGCATGAAAAAGGGGATGGAGGCACAAGCACGAAAAGGGTAAAAAAAAAAAAAAAAAAGTCCGAAAATTGTTAAAATACTTTCGTCGGTGCAAATGAATTAGAAAAGTCGGTTGGAATTAGGAAAATCTACTTTTCTCGCCCTTCGAGATTATCACGACTTTTGACACTATGTTTTCCAATTTTCAAACTGAATTAGATAAAATCGAGGTTCGCAGGAAGAGTTTGGAATCGATGCCTCAGAAATCTCATGACAATGGAAATATGTAAATATAGAAACCCTTTCGAAACATGAAGCAATTCTGTGATGAATTACATCCTATTAGGGACTGGAATTACTAGCAACATTCAGAAAAGTCTAATTGCGGAACTAAGAAAACGGCAGAAAAATTTATAAGATAGAAAAAGATGAGTTAAGGACCTAAAAAAAAATGGAATGAGTTTGATGAAAATAAACTAAACTCTCAACAAAACTGTAAACTATTCCCACTTCTACAACATATAATCACTTAATCAGAAAATCGGGTAAAAAAAAGGGTTAAAAAATACAGAACAGAAATCATTGCAAAGACAAAGAATAAAGAATGAAGTTAGTAATAGACAGACCTGGGAGAGCTCATACGAAATACGAGCTTCTCGTACTCATCCGTACAGGCTGACCACTCCATATTTGCAGTTTAAAGAAACAAATAGGTCTGTAGCTTGATAAACCCAGTAAGAAAGGAATAAACCTCTGTCCAACACAGGGAATAGCTAGCGGTTTTAAAGTAACGACAGCCTCCCGAAACAACGGGCAGCAGAGGACCAAAACGACGTATCAGTAAATGCGTGTGAATCTCTGGCTCAGCAGGAAAACCTATATAGATGGAAGTTATTTAAAATTCCAAACGGTGGCTTTTAATGCTTTACCCCCCTTCGATCAAATCGCCATAAACCAGCCTTACCAAACTCTCGCATTCCCTGTCCTGTGCGTTGTGTTGTTGTGAGAGTCCGAGAGTTACTACCCTCTCTATCTTTCTTCACTCTCTTTCTTCCAAGCGCAAACCACGCCTTGATCTTAACTGTGCCTCTTTCTTAAACCGCACATAGTATCTATTTATATTTACGACATTTTATTCCTACCCCTTGTTTTTAGTATTTTTTATTATTAATTATTAATTTATTATTTTAATTAAATTAGAATCCACGCCTTAGCTGGGAGAGAAAGAGAGAAAGGGCTATTGGTTATGAAGCAGTGTGACATGGCGTGACTAACGCCTGCCCCCTTAGTCTGCCCGTGCTGACCGGGCTTACTATTTTTACTGTTCCGGGCATAGTAATAGTAGTCACCAGTCACCAGCAGGTCAACTAACCCGGACGACCCACCAATCAGGGTAGTTAACGTTCCAGCTGGGACGACACGTGGGATCTGCAGGTGTTGCTTTGCTTGCTTTGGACTCAACAGCACAGGGGCAACAAGCGAAGGGTAGTTGATTCTTCGATTAACCAGCGGGGTCAACCCACGTAGCACGCTGGGACCCTGGTAACAATTGAGTAATCTTGGTAATTAAGGTGCAATATGCCGACGCCAATTATGACATTTAAACGTGCCGAGGCCGCTCTTATGGGCTTTTTCCCTGTCGCTTTGTTTCGGCCAGTTTTGTTGTACTATTTCTCTTCTTGTATCGTGTCTTTTATTTTATTTTATTTTTTCGATCATTTTTTGTTTATTATCCCTTTTTTTCCTTCATAATCTTGTTTCATCTTTATTTTTTTATATATTGTTTCATCTATGAATTAGGTGTCATTTTTTTTGGTACAAAGGTGTGTCATTTTTTATTATAAAGGAAAGATTACAAAGAATCAGCTAACCAACCTTGGCAGCATTACACCTCTAAAATCCTCATCTACGATGATACTAAGTTGGCCGGGGAAGGGGATTATGAAACAATGTACAATTAAAAGAACCTGAATGCTCCATATTGGCAGAAAAATCTGCACATTATGTATAAATTAATTAAATGCTTATTATATAAGTATTTAGTAGTATTATATAAACACTTATGCATAAGTTAATTTCATAACCAAAGAGAAAATGTGGTTAAAGTGTTTTTATATAAGTTGTGAGATGTTTTCTTAGGCTATTGTGAAGAGTTTATTGAAATAAATTAATAAACTGAAAACAATTCATAAATATGTGATAAGCTGATTTTGTAAGGTCTTTCCAACCAATCTGACAAGAGTATATATGTTCATAAGCCAATCAAAACGTAGTTTTGTCTTGTGCTCATGACTTTTAAATTTTAATTGATTTATATAATTAATAATCTTTAACTGATTTGTCTTAGGGGTGGCAAAACGGGCTTGGCCCATCGGACACATAAAATGGGCCGGGTTGGGTTAGAGTTCATCAACCCACAAGCCCATTTAGCCCAACCCGTCTAGCCCACCAACCCTACGGGCCCCGAGCGGACCGGGTTGGGCCAACCCATCGGGCCAGTATATATATAATTTTTTATTTTTTATCCTATTTTTAAACAATTTTTCTTTCTTTCGGGAGGGCTAGCCTGCCAACCCACTATTGTGGCCCGTTTTGAGCGGACTCTTGAGGGTCGGCTCGACATATTGGCCGGGTTTGGCCGGTTTTAGTCTAAATTTTTAATTTTTATTTATTTTTTATTTTATTTTTGTTATTTTTATTTTTTGACGGGCCAGCCCACAGCCCGCTCAACCTGTCATAGATCGGACCGGGCTCAACATCTCAACCCATAATCCATTGGCGGACCGGGTTGGGCTAGCCCGTTTTTATGCGGACTCACAACAGGTCGGGCCGGGCTGGCCCATTTTGCCTACACATCATCCAAATGACATTTTTAATTAGTTTCAGACAGCTGAGATTTCTAGGTTTGAAATTAGCAAATAGAATCTTAATTGTTACTACTAATAAGATCATATGTTACCCAACCATGTTATAAAATGTACTAATTACATTAAAATTTACAACATATTTCCTCTTTTTTAACAAAATATCTTTTATTATGATAATAACGGTAAAGAATCCAAATTCTATAATTAATTCCCTCAACATCGTTTGTATTAGGTTCAAATAATCAAATCTTTTATCTTTCAAAATTATAAATAAAGAAAAAAAATACTTTACTGCTATTTTTTTTAATTTTCAAATGATTATATGTAAACTTCCCATCAATTTAAATTAACGATTCACATATATTTGGATATTATAGTGGTTAAGCCGATACGCTAATTTGCATGCCGTGTCCGATATGGACACGTATCTGACATGATACGTTAAAATACGCCTAAAATACGTATTGAAAAAGTATCCTAAAGCAACTTTTTTTTAAAAAAACGCATCGGTACGCATTCAATGCGTTGCGATGCGCAATAACTGATGTGCCGATACGTCGTAAGTGCGTCTTTTCCGCATCTCCATGATTCTTCCCCCTTTTCTACTTCGATTGCTGATTTCTAACGCAAACGTGCAATTTATAGCACCAATTTCGGACAACCATAAAAAAAATAGAGTACATTGACCTTCTCCAGTTTCCAGCAGCGGCATCGATTTCTCTTCTAAAAGTATTTGACCTTCTCCGGTTTTCGGCTCCAGGTCTCCAGAGTCCAGCGCGAGAGGTAGACCTCTTCCGATTTCTAGCTCCAAGTCAGCGCGAGAGGGGTTTTTTTCGTCAGCCTCTGTTTTCAAGTCACAAGCTCTGTTTTAACTTTTTTTCTTTATCTTGCTTTTTGTTATCTTGCTTTTTGTTTGACTGATTGACTCTTAGGCTATATTTAGGGGAAAAAAAGTGGGAGAAAAGAAAGTTTATTGATTAAAGTGTAAAATTGCTGATGTGTCACACTATGATTGGCCTGTTACACTTACTCGTGCACACTTTTTATATTTTCCAAAAACTTTCTCTTCCCCCCACTTTCTTTCCCCCATCCAAACATAGTGTTAGTGAGTCACTGGTTTTTTTATTTTTTATAATTAACCGAGTGACTAGTTTTCTACCAATTGATTATTTTATTATTCTTTAATTCTTTATTCAATTGATTATTTAATTGTTTTCTACTTAACACCCATCACCCATCGGCTACCCATCGTGATATTTACTATCAGTTGCAAGATTAATTGTTTAGTAATGTATGAAAATTATGTACTTAGTTTGGATTTTTGGAAGATAATGATTTGAAATTTCTATTTCTAATTCATATTTACTAATATTTTGTGAATTTTTTATTTTTTATATACGTATCCTAAACATATCGTATCCTATATTTTTAAAGGAACGACATATCGCCGTATCGGATACGTATCGTATTTGTGCATCATAGTGGTTAAGCTATTTTCTTATAATTAACGATTTACTTTATATACATTGAAAGTGTAAATAGCTAGGTTTTAAGCAAATTGTTTCGGCACAATACTATCACATCGGGACTCATTCATAATGACCTCACCCAAGTGCACATAATAGACCTTATGCAAAGCTCATGAACCTTGGAAAAAGGAGTATATTTCAAGGAGAGCTTCTAAGGCTAGGTAGCAGAAGTGGATCTTGCTGCACAATCAGATACACACCCTCACCCAGCAGCCTCCAAAAGCGCCCCATACAAACCAAACGCAATTTTGGGTGAAAACATACACTACAAGAATAATGGTTATTTCCTAGGCCAAAAGCCCTAGGTAAGGGCCATTTCCTAGGGCCAAAAGCCCTAGGAAATGACTGAATTTCCTAGGGCCACGTGGCAGTAGGCAAATCGCTGGTAGGAAACGGAAACCAAGGGTCTTTTAAAAAAGCCCTAGGAAATTTTTGAGGGCTCAAAACCCCCGGTATAATTACCTAGGGCAGCGTGGCCCTAGGTAATTTCCGAGGGTCAAAGCCCTAGGAAATGCCCCATACGATTTTAAAAATAAATAAATTTTATCAGTTTATTTAAACTGATAAAATTTAATTATTATTTTTGAGAAGGGGAGGGTAACAAACAACAACAAGTCTAACAAATTGTGAAATTATCCTCTCCGTCATACTTCATCAAACAAATAATGCAACAAAAACAAAGACAAAATTACTCAAATTACTCAAATTCATACACCTTAGCCAAACCCGGCCTAATCTTCTGCCAAATCCCAGAACCGTTGATGTGGTTCTCAATCTATGCTAAGAATAGTTCAAATTGACACTACAACAAAAAATGGAATAAATAACGCTTATTTTTAGCCTTAAATAGCGCTTAAAAGCGCTCCTCATTCTACTGCTACTGAATGTATTACAAAAAAGCAGCGCTTAAAAAGCGCTAGTGAAAACTGGGGATAAATAGCACTTCCTCAAGGAAGCGCTACTTATTCCCACCTTTAAACTGGAGGAAGCGCTATTTATTCCCATTTTTTTTTCTTTTTTCTGTCAGCATATACATACATAATGCATTCTCTGCATATTGTCATACTACCAAACAACTAAAATCACCAAAATATTGTCATCAACACCCATATTATTATCAATACTAAATTTACTAAAATGAAAATTAACATTACAATATAACTAAATTATCATCCTTAAAACATTAAAATGCACTATAACTAAACTACACAAGTAATGCTACATGATTACCTAAAAATTACACACTAGACTTCTTCTTCTCCTCCTCCTCCTTCTTCTTCTTCTTGTTGCCTATGAATGACACATTGATTTAAATAAAAGTACAAGAAAGGGAGGGAAAAGAGTGAGGGTTTTCCTGAAAGGCGAAGTTAAACCAGTACGAAGGCGAGAAACTTGAGAGAGATGAGAGAGAAACGCGAGAGGGATGAGAAACAGGGTTAAGTACTGTCGCGCGGGCTGAATTAAAAATATTAGAGTTGAGAATGAATAACGCTTGATATCTAAAGCGCTACTTTAGGTGAGGAGAATAAATAGCGCTTTCCTGCATGAAGCGCTTCTTATAATTTCTGTCCACTTTAAATAGCGCTTATTTCAGCAAGCGCTACTTATTCTTCTACGTCCTAAACTCTAAAGTAGCGTTTGGTTTCTCAAGCGCTATTTATTTCTTTATCCTTCAGCAGTGTTTCCTTACTTAAACGCTAGTAAAAGCTTTCTACCTAATTTTAAGTAGCACTTCCATAGTTTAGCGCTATTTAAAGTGGCGACATCTTTTAAAGAATCTGTTGTAGTGCCAGTCCCAAATTCCAGTCTAAAAATACATATGGTGTTTGAAGAATAAAAAGAAAAGGAGTAGAATTAGAAGCCTTTGTTTGTCTTCAAACCCCAACCTTGAACCACCTCCATGCTTGAATCTGCAAACCAAAAAAGAAGATCACATCATAGGAAACCAGAAATAGAAAATAGCAATAGGCAGAGAAGGAAAAAAAAGGGGGGAAAAAAGAACAGCAGGAAAGGGAAGGAGAGGAAAACAAGGAAGAAAGTGATGAACCTCAACCCAAAACCAGTGGCAAAAATGAAAAGGAATATGAGTTTAAAAAAATTACCTCTTTGACGGAACAGAGAAGCTCATGAACCTCACATTTTTTTCGCTCCATCTTCCCTGTTTTGCTTCAGCCTCCTCGTTATCTTCACTCTGACTGCCACTGCATGCAAATCGTGGTCTCCTCCGTCCACCTCGTCTCCGTCGCGCCTCATCTTCTCTCTCTCGTCTCTGTGTCTCCATCTACCTCACCGCGAACCACTTTCTTCTCCTCCCCCGTCCGCCTCTTCCTCTTCTTCTCTCCTTCTCCTTCGCTCTCCTTTCATCCATCTATGTGTTTTTCCCTTTTCCTCTGTATTACCATGTGGTGTATATGAGAGAGAGTGAAGTTTAGGAGAGAGACTCGATTGTGAGTGTGTGTGACGGTCGTGACTCGATTGTGAGTTGTGTTAAGATTAGGTTAAAGTGTGTGGATGTAAGGGGCGTGTGTTGGCTGATCCGAGGGCTTATTTCCTAGGGCCCCGTAAGATTTATAAAAAAAAATTGTCGTGGCTGATTCGAGGAGAATGACCCTAGGAGAAGCCCAATTTTTTATTTTTTTTAAAAAGGGGCTCACCGTCTCATAACCGAGGGTGATTTTTTAAAAGTCATAGGAAATGAAGATATGGTTTTTTTTTCTTACTGCTTTAACCCTGGGTAATTTCCAAGGGTCAGTGACCCTAGGATAATTTTGTAGGTAATACAATTAATTCTTGTAGTGATATCTCAGCCACATGGGCCTTTGTCCCCTACACATCCCTCTCACAGCAGAATGCTTGTCCCCGGGGTTGATTTTGGACTGGCCAAGACAAATCGAATGGAACCCAGTTCGTCTTCCCCACACCCTATATATCCCTCTTCATTACTAAATACCATTATAGCTTCCCATGGTCACTTGAACCATCTTCACCAAGACAAACATAACTCTACGAAACCCCATATTCACTAACTTAATTTTTGTGCCAGCCACCATCCCCCGTGAAACCATTTCGATAACTACGATCCATCAAATGCCTTCCATATGCTCAAACGAATCTGCCATCGAACCCTAACAAGAACAACAACTCAAGGGGAGAAAGATAGATCGAACGTGTGTGTGGTGGTTTGAAAGGTTATGTAACACCCCAATTTTTAAGAAAAATTGTTTTAACAATAAATCTCGAATACTTGAACGTAAATCCTAGAGATTGATCACCTCAATAATTTAGTAAGAGTACGAGGAATTATTTTGACTTAGTTTGAATAATTTATTTACTATAACTAATTATTATTGATGATGTCAATTCAAATTGATAGACAGCGTAGACATGCTGCTTTTAAGGTGAATTCATCAATTAAATTTTATATGAGTTTTCCGTTTGACGCGGTAACGCGTATTCTTGTTGACTAAGAAATTGATTGAATTTAATTAAGATGAAATTTAATTTAAGAATTAATATTTAGTGTTAATTCATGGTTCAAAAATCGTCGAAATATTATAACGAAGTTTCGCAGTATTTTGAATCGTCGGGTAATTTTTATCCGCATTAAAATTAAAAACGAATTCCGATTTCGATGAAAAACAAAACGTAACTTATTTTGATGATGTTTGAGCGTTTTTAATTGTTTTATTATTTATAGATAAATTATCATCACACGGCAAATTAATTTCTGAGTAAATTAATTTACGTGTTTTATCGGGGAGCAAATTAGTGTTAACGCGATTACTCGATACCGTAATTTATGACACTAAAACTCTAGGATTAGACTAGAATTAGTAAGTGAGCAAAGTTAGAGTTATGAGGTGTCTTGTTTTATTTGGGTTAGTGATAAATTATCTAATTTAGAATGCTAAGTGTCATTGTATTATGGTTCTTTTTAAAAAAAAAAAAATCTTCTTTAACTCAATTTCAGCCTAGTAAAATAAATTTATTAAGATTTTTTTTTATCCTTTTTTTTAGTTGATCTGGCCGCAGCCCCCTCACTCTTATCACTTCATTTCCTTTTCTCCTAAGTTTTCTAAATGTTGGTGTGATGAAAAAGAAAGAAAACAAAGTTCCTTTCTCCTCCCTTGCTTCCCCTGCGTGACCTCCCTCTCCTTCCCATAACCCTGTTTCATCTTAATTTTCTTCTCCTTTCTGCTTTAAGCATCAGCGAGACCCCCTCCCACTATTGCTATCTCATTTTATTCCTTCTCCAAATTACCAAGTGAAGGTAAAAAGAAAGACAAGTCTCCATTTCTTATTTAATTTTTTTTCCTGTTCCAGCGTGATTAATATCCATCCTCCCTATCATATTTTTACTTTCAATTTCTTCTCCTAATTACCACCTCCATATTAGCCTATCAAGTGAGTATAAGAGCAAGCTCTCTTCCCTTTGTTTTTTTTAGGCAAAAACCGTGGCCCTGAATGAGTATAGGAAGTGACAAATTTTGATCTTTTGCTTGATTAGTGCTTATATTATGTGTTAATTATGATTATGAGAAAAAGGATCAAGGTTTCCCAATTTTTATGAATTATAGATTAATTTTTTTCTAAGAAAAGGGGATGTGTGATTTCTCATATGAATCATGAAATTAGTTTGGGGCTTTTGCTAATTGATACTTGAAGATTGTTATTATCGTTGTTAAAATTGAATTTGATCATAGGAAAATGGTATTTTTGGGAACCCTAGGTTTGTGAAAATGTTATGAAGGCTTAGTGTTTTCTAAATTAAGGTTTGATTTTGAAGAATTGAAGTTTTATAAAAATAAGATTAGTAGTTAAAAGTTATGTTTTGGTTGATTTTGATAATTTAAAAATTTGTTTTATGTTATGAAAGGGAGAGGCCGAGAGCATTGTAATAAAGAGGGAAGGAAGAATTTTTATGTTCTAACTTATATTGTATTTAATGTGATTTAGTAATTGTTCAATGTTTTGAAAAATTTTAGAAAGGATTTTGAGTGAAATGGAAGTGATTTGGAATGTAAGGCTATGATGCATTAAGGTGCAAAGGGATTTTATAATCCTAAGACCTAGTGGAGCCTTGAATCAACTATTATTACTACTGAAATTGAATTTTAGTTATGGTTTTATGTTTTAGGTTTGAAAGAAAAAGAGTATTAGTTTTAAAGCCTTATTCTTTTAATGGTTTATTAATCTTTCAGGAGTATGTGATTCTTTAAAAACATGTATTTCAAATTAGGCATTCAAGTGTAAATGTTTAGGTTGTCTAAGAGATTTTGGGTTTTGAGAGCCTTAGGGTTAGAACTAGTTCCTAGGATTGTACTAAGCTTGTTGTGTGGTGATAGGAGTCGAGATACGAGTTCGTGCTGCGTGAGGCCGGGACGTGCGTTAACACGCGACTTGGCGATTTTGGTAAGGGCTACTTCTAGTCAAATTTAGGATTTTAATATTTTATTTTGTACATCAAGGAAGTCTGAGAACCTCAGGGTTTGAAGTGAGGGTCTCGTACCCCCTTGATTTTATCGTTTAAGCTTTATAATTGATTATTCGTAGGTTTGGTTAAAAGCGGTTGGTATTCTGAGCCCGTCCCCCCACATTTGTTTGATTACCTCTTTGCCAGTTCCACTGAGATGTAAAGGGATGAACTGTGTTATTGATGCTGTTGATTGTTTGTGATGTGGTATCGTTGGATTGTCATGTATCGTTGGATTGAAATGTATTGTGATGCGTGTATGCTTAAGTCGTGATTAAGATGTATGTTGTGGAGATGTCATTGGATAATTCAATAGTATTTAATGTTGGATAGTTAAATATGTATTGTTTATGCCTTGTTGAAATATCAAATGTGGTGATATGTTTATTGGGGTTGGCGGAGGGCATGTGTCGCGTCTGCAGTATAACTTTGATCGGAGGGCATGTGTTGCGTATAACTTCCGTAGAAGGCATGTGTTGTGTATGTAGTATAACTTCAACTTGAATCTCCTGGGTGATGGATTGCCCATGGCCGAAGGAATTCAGGAACGTCGTTAAATTTTACCATCGCAGGGAAAAGTGTCGGTCTGGTACGTACAGCCCAATATGACCTTAGCGTATGGATTTCGGAATTAAAACTGCACTGGCATATAGTTGAGTCAATAGGATTGTGTGCATCCTGATTGATTGTTCTGAATGTTGTTGACATGATTGTTTATATGTGCAGGAGTATGTGGGTTCCATGTTATATAATGTCTATGTAACATGCTTGTTGTTGTTCATGTTATCGCATTTGTATCTATCTTTTTTTTTAAAGAAGTTGACTCTTGCCCGTGGTTCTTTCAATCAATGAATGTAACCTAGATGACGAGGATTGCAGAGTGTTCGAGGTTGCTGTCAAACGTAACTGAGGATAGTCCTATCTGGCTATCTGACTTGTGTGTCAGTCTGAATTTACTAGAGGACTAGTAAAGGTTGTAACGTGTAGACCAGCTATAGGGTGTGTACTCTTTCTAATTACAATGTTGTAATAATCGTATTATGTTTTCCAGACTTGGATTGTTATGTGAGACGATTTAATAAAGTTATCTGCATGGTTGCTACTATTGATTTTGTTGTCTTTAATTATTCACCGCCTTTCGGAAATGTCGCAATACTCTGATTGCTATTTTCTTAAAGGAAGTTTTAAAAAGAAAAAAAAGGGGTCCCTATTTTTGAAACCATGCAAGCAGCGTGTTCCACTTTCAAAATGTTTATTAGAACAGTAGCGCTCCGAAAACGGGGTGTTACAGGTTACCTTCGTCCTTGATACCCAAATACTCCCTTCTGCCATGGCCACCACGTGAGGATGAGGGGAACCAGGGGCTGGTGGGGGAAAAGGGGGAAGAGGCTGAGAGGGGAAAAGGAAAAGAGGACGGTGGGTGTGGGGATGAGGGGGAACCAGGGGCGCTGGTGGAAGGCGTGGCCATCGATGCCAGAAGCAGCGGTGAGGTCGTCATGGTGGGGGTGGTGGCTAGAACAAGGGGACGGAGAATCGCAAATCATGTAGGAGAGACCATGTTTCTACTTCCTTAATTAAAATATTTTTAATTACTTGGACGCTACAACAATATTAATCTTACTTGAATGTGAGTTGGCACGTCATGTCATCAGACAATAGAGGAACTTAACTTTGAGGACCAAAAATGCTGAGGAAAATTTATGAGATACTAAAAATAGGTGAAATTTTTTACGCTGTGATTGATTGGACCAATTTATCAGCGAGAGAAGTGTCGCAGAGAGAGTAACGCGAGAGATGCTTCACTTCCACCGATTGGTTGTCCGAGAAATGGCGATGAAAGACTAAAAAGCGTGGGGTCCACCCACTTTTTACAGTCTTCGCTCTGATGCAAAGAAATAGAGAGAGTTGTAATTTTTTTCTTTTTTTATTTCTACCCCTATTCTCTCCTTATATCTCAAATCATTTAAATTTTTAGTCAAGGATATTGATGTCTTTTAAAAAATAATCAACACTTCTCTCTTCTCTATTTCTCTTAAACTAATCAATACCCCAAATCTATCATATTTCTCACATTTTTCTCTTTTCTCACATATTTTTCTCTTCTCAATTTCTTCTCGGAACCAATCAGAGGCTTAGAGAGACTAAAACCGAAATTTGATAAACACATATTTAAGCCTTTTTTTATACGTGTTTATTCTATTCCCAAAGAGCACCGATAGGTTGACAACTTGAGAGCTTACATCGTAGTCGACACTGTACTATACACACACGCACCATTTTTTTTGTTTGACTTGGTCAAAGTGAAAAAAGTAAAAAAAAAAAAAGGCAAAACTGTACTGTGTAGGTGTCAAACTTTGTTGTCAAAATATCATTTTTGATTCCCAAACGATATTAGTGTTGTACTAGTATACTCCTACATGTATAGCCTTGTTATTGGTTTTTTTTTATTTTTTTATTTTTAGCCAACTTGTTATTGTTGAAGGTATACCTTTTCTTTTGTGATAAAATAAAATGGGAAGGCCGAAGGCGAATTCATTTGCCATGATTATCTCATAATTCAATTATAATAAATGTCCGGTAGTATCGAGAATGTGCAATTGGATTGGTTAGGAACAATATACGCGCACGCATGACTCACAAGGTGGTGGAGAAGGCATCTGACATCTCCAGAATCGGATTTATTAATTATGATTGTCACGCCTTCTGTCAAACGGTGTTTTGAATTTGAAACGGGAATCTTCCAACACTTGTCAGACAATGGTGAAATTTCAAAATTTCAATTTTCCACCAATACTATAAACTATAGAGGGACTCGAGGCCACTAGGATGGTTAGTACTCTGTCATATGTCACATGCAACGGAAACACGTCATAAAAACACGTTACACGTTCCTCACGCCGTTAGCCGGCACGGAAGGATGGCTTTGCAAGAGACAAACGGCCGTTGGTTCACGGGAAAGAAAGGGAGGTTTAGAAGATGTAGCGGGAAGGGACGATGTTCCCGCCAATTCGGGACCCGGTTATCATCCACATAGATCTTGTGGACCTAAAAAGCTGTGTGGGCCCCTTCTGTTTGAAAATTGAAATGGGGAAAGAGAGAGAGGATCAGAGGATGTCGGTGAGGCAAATCAATCAAAATAGATGATTCGAAAATGGTAGCCACATTGTGAGCGCGTCTTTTGGCAGTTGGGAAAGGGCAAAGCACAACGACGAGGAGAGGCCTCGCATGAGAACCACCATTGAGTGGTGCCACGTCGTTGATTAATCAGAGGTGGCCTTTTAGGGCCCACCTTTTTCTCTCTCCTGCTGTATCGATTTTATAATTTTTTCGTAAGTCCCGCCATTTTCTTGGGTCTCCCCTCCGCTCGCGGCACTTTTTGACCGTTAAGACTCACTCTGGCGCGAAATTCGAAATATGTTAAGAAATTATCCGGTCTTATGGAGTATAAGAAAATCAATAATGGTTTGTTTGGATGAGAAGAGAAAGTACAAGGAATGAAAGTAAGAGGAAAAATTGTTGAAGAAATGAAAGTGAGTAAAAAATAAGTAGAAAGTGAGATGATTTTTGGGTTGTTTAATTGGAGTGAAAGTGAATAGAAAATGAGAGACAAAAAAGAGATATATTTAATAAATGACAAAAACATCCCTATATAAAAAAAGGTGTTTCATTTATATATATATATATATATATATATATGTTATTTTATCTCTTTAAAAAGTTAAAATGAATAAAATAGAAATAAAATGAATAAATATGTACGAGAATATTAAGTTTAAAAAGTAATTATATTCATTTTATGTAATATAAATAAATATGTAATTATATAATACAAATAAATATATAATTATATTTATAAAATAGAAATAGAAATGAATATATAATTTAATATAATATATATTATATTAAATAAATGACAACGTATGTACCCAAAAAAATGACAACGTATTGTTGTTCATAAAAAAAAGAACAGTGGAACACATAATAGAGAAGTAAATTGTGGCACTATCTCAAAAGGAAGGGTATTTTCGTCTTCTTTACCAACTGGGTCTTTCTTCCACGCTTTCCGCACAAATTGGGCATAACCAAATTCGCGTGGGACCCACTAGCAATTTTTCATTCCTCTCAGCTTTTCTGCTTTTTCCAAATGATGGAAACATTTTTGAAAAATGTGCTTCTATCCCTTATGCTTTCTTTTCACCAACTTTCCCACGTTCCAAACAATGTGTAAGGGTATGTTTGGTTGTAGAAAAGAAAGGAAGAGAAAAGAAAGTGTAAGAAAAGAAACATAGTAGAAAATGAGATGATTGTTTAGTGGTTTGGTTTGAGAGAAAATGAAAGGAAATGGTTTGGTTTGAGAGAAAATGAAAGGAAATGGTGAGAGGAAAGAAAGAAGCATATTTATAAAATGACACATATATCCCTGAGTAAAAATATTTATATAGAAATAGCATTTCATAAAAAAATAGATAAATTAAAATATTAATACAGTAAAAACATTTCTTACATCAATAAAATAACATTTACAAAATTGAATAATGTTTTAATTTATTTATAGATTAAGAATCATATAAAAAATATGTTAAAGTTAAAATAAAAATAAATTCAATTCAAATAAAACATGTATGTTATTTGCCATATATTATTTAGGGCATTATTGCCATTTTAAATAGTTTTCAACTCTGTCAGCCCTTTTCTTCCCAATTCTGGAAGACATGTTTTCAATGTGGGACCCACAGTTTTCTTTCTTTTCTCTCATGATCAACTAGGATCCAAAGGATGGAAATTATTTCGAAAAACGTGTTTTTCTTTCTTTCTTTTCCTTTCTTCTCACAATCGGGCCTTCTAAACATACCATAAGACTAAAGAGACACATTGAAATGAGAAAATTTTAATTAATGGTGATATAATTTAATTTTTTTCGCAAATATTCTTTGCATTAGATGATTCAAAGAGAGAAAAATAAGTGAATTTATTGTTAAGTGGTCTTATAATAAATAAGAGTAAATATGGAATTAAGCAATGAATATGATTAAAAATACGAGTTTGTTTTTTATATTTGGGATAAAAAAAAGTCATTTATTTATTATAAATAAGAACAGAGGTAGTAATATTATTAGAAAGGCAAATAATTTTTGGGCTCTCTCTCTCGTATGAATGGCCACGTCACTTTTGCTTCATACCGTATGAAACAAAATAGGCACAATGCATTTAGGGCCTGATTGGTTTAGGTAAGAATGGTGCGATAGAAAATGGAACGTGAGAAAACAAGGAGAAAAAAAAATTTCTCCTCATTGGAAACTGTGAGAATGAAGAGAGAGAGAGTTTAAAAAGGTTTGGGACCATAAAAAAAATTTCCTTTTCCAATTTCTACCCCTATTCTATCTTAATATCTCAAATTATTTAACTTTTCCAAAAAAAGTTATTACAATCAATAGCATGTTCTGAATTTAAGTTCAATTTCTTATTTCTTATTTTTTATGATAATTTTTTTAACAACTTGTACATGTCAATGTCATTTCATATCTCCATGTCACTAGTTTTTTACCACATCAACGATTTTACTTAATATAGATGACACATAATCATTAATTAAATATTAATTAAATTATAAATCAAATTCATATCCATTACGACCAAGATTTTGACTTTACTGGTGTACACACTTGACATTTATTATGTTTAATTCATTACCCTATATGATTGTAATAAAAATTAGACTGAAATGATCGCAAGAAAACAATAAAATATTAAAATATCACAGACATATGGTAACAATTTAATGCGTCAAATTTTTTTTTGCTAAATTAATAACAATGTAATTAGCCATTAAATAATTTACTTCCAAAATCATATTAAGGAACCGGAAAAACAATGGTTCTAAATATTGATCTTAGTACTCAATGTTAAGAAATTTTGATAAAACTATTACCAAAATATAGATTTAACATAATATAAACAAATTATTTCTTATTTATTGGTGATTTGGTTTCTTAAAATATAATTATATAACTACTTGTAGTAAGCTATAATATTTCAGATAAAAAAAAATGTTTTGTAATTAGTGGAATTGTTAAAATCCGTATATATTTGGACTAATTTAAATTGAATTAACATTCAATTGAATCTATCACAATAGGCTATTAAGAATAATTGATGAGACTGAATTGAATTTAATGAGATTGTCGTAAATAATAGGCTATTAAGAGTAACTGATTCTTATAAATAATAAGAAATATAATAATAATGTTAATACTTATATTAAAATACCGCCATATGAAGGCAATGACATAAGCACAACCAATATGTTACATTTTTTCCCTTAAATTCTATGTAGTAATCTAATTAACCAAATAGACATTCTTAACAATTATAATAGAAACTAATGTTGCATAATTTATTTAATAATATAAGGTGGCAATCAATTAATTTTAATTTGTTTAATAAATTTAAACTAAATATTTTAAGCTCTTTAACAAAAAACCATAACAAATACTAATATAGTTTTCCAAGTTATTTTAAGTTGTTTATTTGCATGGCCAAGAGTTGAATTTAAAGTCGTCATGATTAAAACCAGTTATAGAAACTCAAATTAAAAAATAACGATAATCAAAATAATATACAACGAAGTAGTAAAATTAATTAATAATTTAAAGTAATAATTCAAAATACAAAAAACAACCCTAAATTCATAAGGGAACTTAAGTAAGACAACTTATGGAATCAAAATCTAGAAATAATATAAAGAACGCGACATCAAACTTAAAACTCTTAATCAATAGCGATCATCTTGAACATGCTGATAAAACTTTCAACAATCCATCCAACTAATGTCTGATTTAGACGCCTCAAAGCCATGTTTTGGTATTCCCGATTATCTGCCATCCTGTGAAAATAAAAAAATTTAAAATATAAAAATAAATCGTTAAAAAATACTAACCAACCAAATAATTATTATCAAAACCAACTGAAAAGCAATCGGCTTGTTGGGTAAAATGAATAACATTCATTGGAAAGTTAAAATTCACCACAGATCTAATTTGTATACATAATTTGAATTCAATGGATAAAGGAAAACTTCGTGTTTCTGATGCATTAGTGCACCACATACGAAAAACTCCAACTACTAAATTCCAATTCCGACCAAAGGAAGAGTCGATGTCAGAAATTTGATCATGGTTGAGGTTCATTTCAATGAGAATAAAAAAAATAAAAAATCCAAAAACACAGACTATGGGCGATAAAAAGATACAAATCAAAGGGATCAAACACACAATGAGCATGTATGATTCTATCCACTATTTATAGACTTTGTAATTGCATAGGAAAATAAAAAGGAAATCGATTTTTATGACCGACATTAAATAATTCGGCCGGTTTAAGAATGTTACGATTTGCATTAAAAAATTTCGTATTAAGAAAATATGTCAAAAATATTTGCCATAAATCGGTTTAACCATTTTGGGATGTATCACGTTTTTATACTGGTTTTTATTGTTTAGGTAAATATTTACCATAATTACACCTTTTTTTGCCGTTTTTATTGTTCATTTTGACTATATTTAGATTCACGTTTTTTTTGTGCAAATTTACTATTCAGGTAATGTTTAATATTTATTATGTTGCCATAAAAAATTGGTCAACCGAAAAATGGAAGGTCCTGATTTTATTTTTATTTTTATCCTCTATTAATTAACATTTAAACGGTTTATGATTATTTTTTTGTGAACAACTTTGACATCTAAATTCCACTTCATATCTCCAAGTCACTTGTTTTTTAAACATATAATTGTTTTTCCTTAATTAAGATAACACATAAGCCTTATTAATTGATAATGCTCTCAGAAGATACCATTTGGAGCATAATAGATGAGATCATTCTCATTTGTATATAATAGAGATTTTACTGTTATAGTAAAAAAAAACTAATTGTATTTTCTAAACTATTATTTCTTTTTATTTAATTTTCTATGAGAACTTATTTTATGATAACATGAAATGAACAGTATTTTGAGAATGATAACATTAAATTACGTAATTTGTACGGAATGAGAATTTTTTTTGATAGAAAAATGTTAGTTGTTAGTAATTTCTTTTTTTCCTTGATCAAACAGCCTAACAAAGAGTATGAGTTGAGAGTGATAGATAGTATTTTTTCCCCTTCAGATTAGTGATTTCAAAATTTAAACTTATGAAATTATAAAATAAATTCTGTAATTCCACTGCCATTGCAACCATAAGAATACTGTTTTTTTAATAATAAGAATATTGTTTTTAAAAAAAAGTATATTTATCTTTTTCATTGTTTGTTTGGAAAGTGAACTTGATCCAGCTTGGATAATTAACTTCTCCACACTGCATGTACTGATGTACAATTGGTTTTTGCTTTATGCTGCCGATGATTACGAAGCCGCAAAGTTAAGTACTGTTAGTCGTTCATTTCTTTTCCGTTTTCGCCTATGCCCTTTGCATACGGTTTACCGAAGAAGACATGAGGTGTTAAAAAGATAACTATCTACTAAGAGGTGGAAACTACTTCAACTGAATTTCATTGATTAATTCTTTGGAATGATTTACATTGATTCACTCTTTATATAGAGTTTAGGCTTCTAGAGTAAGCTTCACAGAGATCTACGACAGTTACAACCAACTGGTAGTTAGTTACAACAAGCGAAACTATATCCTAGAAGTCACCATACAATAGTTATTATGAACCACAAGGTGTATATCTCTAATACTCCCCCACAAGCTCAACTTGGGGAGGCAGAGTACACAGCTGAGTTGGATTGTCGTGACTCGATGATACCATGTTATAAAGATAACTATCTACTAAGAGATGGAAACTACTTCAACTGAATTTCATTGATATTGATTCTTTAGAATGATTTACATTGATTCACTCTTTATATAGAGTTCAGGCTTCTAGAGTATGCTTCACAGAGAGCTACGACAGTTACAACCAACCCGTAGTTAGTTACAACAAGGGAAACTATATCCTAGAAGTCACCATACAATAGTTATTATGAACCACATGGTATATATCTCTAATATGAGGATTTAGAAACTTACAACTCCAAGGCCCACCGCGCGCCCATTACATTCATCGATCCCACATATTGGATACTGAGCTCTAATGTCATTCCCTCACTGAAAAATCACCTGCACCCACCCCCTACTTAAATAAATGACAGAATCAATTGGACGCCTAACCATCTTTCTTAATTTACAAGTTACAACTGCAGCTAGCTTTAATGAACACATCAACCTCTCCAGCTAGCTGTGGGGTTATTGAAGTTCTAGCCACTAGTATACAATTTTGCCACGTGAATTTAATTGAAATGGTATCAGTAGGTGGAGTTTAGATTTTGAGATGTTACACATATGATAGACATCATGTGTAACTAAAAACATAAAAATCAACTGATGATTTTGAGTAAGAATGGGGAAAAAAAATCAGACAAAGCATAAAGCAGAGACGTTGAGTACGTGCATTTATCAGGTGCGGGTATTATTGTAACAGAAGTCTTAAAATATACTCTTTCGTTCGAGGGGATCTATGATCTAAAGAAAGAATAGACTCACCAAAAACATATATATATATATATATATATATATATATATGTAAGATTTTCACATAATAATATAATGTTAAAATTTATTTTTATTTTGTCTGTATAAATATTTATAAATTTTGATTAACTTTTATTATTTAATATTTTACAAAAATAGATGCAAAATTTTTATATAATCCAAATATGTATAAATCTCATTTGAAGATTCATTTCCGATAACTATATGCATATAGGTTGAAATAAATCCATCATAGAGATAGCAACACCGCGTTAATCAACTTCTTTATATATTACTACAGTAACAAGCAGCAATCTTTCCATAGGGATTGGAATTTGCAAAATATATGTTCTTCTTCGATCTTATATCGGAATCCGATGCTTCAAATATAGTCTTGGCACTGAACGCTCATCAACAATCTCCCACGTATGTTGGTTTTATTATTGGAGATTGTATTAATTTTAATGATTGCTTTCATAGTTTAAATTTTTTACATGTTAAGGGTGAGGCCAATCAAGCTACTCATTATTTAGCTGAATATGCTCTTTATAATTCGGATTGTATGTGAATTGAAGAGACTTCACCTTATATTTCTGCAGTCTTGGCTTTTGATTTATTGTCATATTTTCATTAATGAAATTATCATTGACGTCAAAAAAAAAGCAGCAATCTTTCCGTTGCCCTCCTTTTTACACAATGAAAATGAAAATGAGAACTTGTCTTTAAAGTGAAATAGATAATCTTTTTTTTTAAAAAAAAATAATAGATAATTATTATGTGTTTATTATTAATTTAAAATACATCATAACTTTGAAGTGATAAAATAAAAAATAAAAGTTTTTTAACCAGTTTATTTTGAAAATAAATTTATTTTAAAGAAGGTTTCTCCGGTGAGAAATTAGAGGTGTTCCTTAAAACAGTAACATATTTTCATTTTGAAATCTACATGAACGTTATAATATATATTACCACACAAACAATGAAATAATATTTTGGTTTTTATTAGCTAGTTTGGGCTGGAAGAGATGTTCATGCTTTTATCTTTTCACGGGAAAAATTGTTCCGTGTGAATTTCCTGCAATGTTCAATAGACCAGATAAGTACTCAACATCTGGCTTTTTTCTTTCTTTCTTGGGGTTACTATTCACACGCCCCATTTTTAATAATACACTCTACTGGAGGCGCAGTTGTCCTCCAGTACGTCACTAGTCATGAGCGGAAAATGCCCCTCTCCGATTCTCTTTGTGGTAGTTTCCCTAACTAGTGGTAGAATGTACGAATACGAAATCTGCACAAACTAGTGTAGGTGCCTTTGTACATAGTCTTAGGGCTGAGTCGGACGACCTCGTTCACCATATGCTCCCCCACTGAAGGTATGCAGCATCCATCTCCTCTGGGAACGTAAACGACCGTGCAGCCTCCTGAGGATCCTACAAGATGCTCTGGACGTAGCTGAATAGGCGTAATACCCGCTCTAGAAGGTGTGGGTACATCATCCTATCGTACTTGATCCACCCTGAGTACCAGCAAATTTCCTCAAATGGACGGTGTTGGCGGTGGTCATCGTCTAGAGGCTAACACACTTCGTTGGCTAATCGGTCCAAAGTAGTCTATTTCGGTGTCGAATCTTTAGCTCCCGTGACTGGTACCCATCGATAGGTCCGAGGCAACGCCTCATCATACTTCAGGTCAAAATGTCAGGGGGTAATGTGCTGGAAGTGTTCCAAAACCAATGCATTCAACATAATCAATGTCTAAGATAAAATAATTAGTAAGTAATAATTAATAAACAATAAAAATGGTTTGTATAGTTACCTGTCGTAGGGTCAAGTTTCTCCTCATATACTTCGTCTCGTGCAACCTCGCGTCGCACTAGTGATCATATAAGTATGATAGGGCACTAGTACCCCATGCATACTATCCGCATGTCTGGAGGTTGTCGAAGGTCTCTGAGGACAACATATACACATACATGGAGCTCTTGTCCGCAAATATGGTGCAGCCCACGTAACGTAGCAAATACGCTCTCACAAACCGTGTTCGATGCTGCAACACCTCATCCACCACCCATGGTGATGTGCCTCAGCCTCGACCCCCACTCCTCATCTCGGAGGTGTATATGTCCAGAAGCCAGCTAAAGGGTAAATGTGCACCTCTTATCGCGTCGTACTCCTCCATGTCGTCCACATAGGTACAACTGAGGAGTTGCAGAAGCAGGCGCACGCTGGCTCTCTGTCGATGGAAGTTTTGGAAATTAAGTTCCAAAAATAAAGGAATTGAAAAAATACGACTTTTGGAAATAATTTTTTGAAACATATCATTATGCACTCTTACATCAAATTTTCTAAACGTATATGTATGTGTTGTGTTCCAAAAATTAAGTTCTAGGAGTCATTTAAACAAAAATGACTTCTGAGAATAAGTATTCAAAAAGAGATATTAAAAAAAAGCATGAGACATTGCGAGAGAGAGAGAGAGAGAGATGGTGTATGAGAAAAAATGGGGGGTGCGAAAAGCAACTACCCAGTCGCAGTCCAACTCGTGAGTTTGAAGAGAGGCCTTTCTCCGTCTAACAAGGCTTCAACTTCGCAGTCCAACTACTTCACGAGAAAGATATTCGTGGGGATCTAAGTTCGTCTCCGATTTTCAAATGATAGTGGAAAAATTACGAAAGCCCATATACTACATGGCATTTGGTTCGAAGGGGAATCCCAGCTGGTTACAAGATATCTTCGAAACTTCTACCCCTGGCTTTTATGATAAGAAATCTAAATTGTAATATTTTAATTTCTAAACCCGGGTTTACGGATGATTGATGTTATGCTTTTAGATGTATGAACCAAATAGTTTTGCATTAAGCATATTGAGTGCGCATGCTGATCCTGTCCTGAGATGCAATTACAGAATTGATAGATCATAGATCAATGGGGGGTTCTACCTAATGATTTAAAAATGCATTAGCCTTGTAATTTTCAAATCTAAACTTCAGTGCATTCGTTACTACAATGACAAATACCTATGTGGAATTGGATTACCTAGTGATGGAGATATATATACATGAATTTGGGTTGATAGAGATATTTGAACACCCTTTTTATACTAGTTCATTTTCATGCCCTTCGGAACGTTCATTCACATTATTACATACTAATTTTTGCGCCTTAGTAGCTTCTTCAACCCAATTTATTCTTGCAATAAATGCCAACAACAAAGTCAAGCAGGCAACGACACCAATCAAGAGTCCTACGAAGAGTCCAACAAGCCCAAGACGAAGCCTGAAGGCAAAAACCACACCCAATGGCAGTGCCAGTAAATAGAATCCACCAAGATTTGCATACATACCCAACAAGGGTCTAGCAGTCCCTCGAACTATCCCTCCACAAACCGTCACCGGAAAATTAAACACTTCCACCAAAGCCATCAACAACGTTATCTTCTTCACTCCTTTTATAATTCCCCTGTCGTGACTAAACAGCCCTCCCCAAACCCCCCTCACACCCACCATCACGAAACTTCCAAGACAACCCGATATAACAGCCACTGCCAGAGCCACACGTGCTGATTTATAAGCATGATCGGCTCTGTTCGCGCCAAGTTCGTTAGACACACGTGTGGAAACACACGTGGCAAGAGATAGCATAACCGAGTAAAGTAAATAGTCAAAGTTCAACACAATCACCAAAACACCCAAGGCTTGCTTTGCGTTTGCGAGGTGGCCAGTGAGCAAGACTAGAATCTCATAACACCACCACTCGAGACACGTGTTGAGGCAACACGACCCAGAAAGTTTCACCAACGTAACCCAATCCATGATGCTCTGATCCCACCACCCTCCTTCTTTCCACAAGCCCCTCACATTTCTCGTACATTCAAGAATCGCCACATATATGGCAAGAAGAATCAAAACTATCAAATCAGTTACCCAAACCGCAATTGAAACTCCTCTGAGCCCCATGGCTTTTGAAAGCAGTATGTTAACGGGTATGTGAAAGGCTAGTGCTATAGCTGAACTAAACATGGTAGGGAGAGTCATGCATTGTGAGCTTAAATAGGCTTTAAGAGGAGAAAGCAGTGAGGTGACCAGCAAGTCAGGTATGAGATAGTAAAGATAGGTTTTAGCCACCACTGAGATGTCTTGTTGTTGGCCTAAATGAACTAAAATCTTGTCAATATTAAGCCACAAGAAAGATATGGGAAGTGTCACCAACAACAGCAACAAGGTTGTCATGAGAAGAGTCTTGTGAAGGAGCTTAACGTTTTTAGCTCCATGTGCTTGTCCACATATGGGTTCCATGGCACCGGATAGACCGTTGAGGACAGAGAAGCCGGTGAAATTAGCAAAAGTGAAGCCGAGTGCACCGCCGGCTAAGCTTAGCTCCCCTAATCGGCCTATAAAAGCTGTTGTGATGGTTGTCTTTGCAAACCAAGCCAAGTTCATGGCTATCAGCGGAAGGACTATTTTGCTCTCAACTTTTACTTCTGCAAGTAACATCTTCACAGTATGTGAGTGATGGTGGAGGAGATGAAGGCTGTCCTTTTGCCTTATCAGTTTTATTTTATCGATATGCCTAGGTTGTTTCCTAGTTTACATGTTGGTGACATTTTTGCTGAGATGATAATTGGGATCAGGTTGTTGAGAAGCGCTCCACTTACGTAATATTCTGTCTCTATATGAGATTGGTTACGGTTGAGTAGTGCACGACTTCTTTCGTGATCATGTGGGACTTGTTTATTAATTACTGAGGAATGGATGATTGGCAGTATCAGCTTACCAGCTTGATGTTATGCCAATTGAACACGATGTTGTTGTTGTTGTTGTCTAAAGATATACCGCACTTAGCCACTTACAGTTATTTCAATTTGCAAGTATCCTGAACTGAAATTCGTCATAAATAACAAAGGTATCCTCAAGTAGAAGACCTTGTGAATTTTGGGCGCCTACCTGTTTCTAACACTTTGAGCTAAAATAAAAAATAAAATAAAAAAAATTAACCGTCACTCAGTTATGTAATCAAAGTTAAATAAAACAATAAAGGTAAACGGTACAAGTTATTATACGTGTATGGCTTTGAGTATTGTAACAAAAGAAAACTCGTAATTTCTTAATAAAAATTATATAATCACTTCAAAAAAAATAAGTGGGAGTGGGAATGTATAATTAACGCTGTCCTTAATATTTAAACTTTAACTGATCTCGCTAAGGAGTTTTTCCCAGCCAGTTAAATTTATGCACACAACTCCCACAAACCAGTTGAAAAGGGATGAAAATATTATGACTCACTTTCCTGTCACATTCTCTGTCCCCCACCAATGACAATTTACCACATAATAAAATAAAATCATAACTTATTAACACATATGCATATCCCCAGCTTTTAATTGGTGGGAAATAGAGAGACACCATTTTTTGAGACAA
The DNA here is from genome assembly GCA_037113605.1 of Calophaca sinica. NCBI lineage: Eukaryota > Viridiplantae > Streptophyta > Magnoliopsida > Fabales > Fabaceae > Calophaca > Calophaca sinica. Next base: position 32,331,309 of record CM073731.1, read on the forward strand.
CAGATGTTTGTTCGTTGAAAAGGTCATCCTCATTTCTCAAGGCTCACTGGCAGCTTTAGCATAATCCCCATGCAAGGTACGCGCGCAAAGGAAATAAAGATTTTCTCACACAACACTTAATAGGGTGTGAGACTGAGAGGTATCCAGAAGAAAGAAATAAAAAAGAAAAGAAAAGTTAATGATGACAATAGAAAAAGAAGAGAAATATAAAAAAGAGAAAGAAGATAAAAAGAGATATAAAGAAAAAAAGATATGTAAGAACATCATGATTGTATGCAATTATATATAGTCCTTGAAGAATATTTTCGAATTGATCCAGGCTGATTAATTTCACTCGGTTGATGGTGGTTACCCAGTTAGGCTGAAAGAAATATTCATTTTAATGATGTAAAGCATGGTGATGGGGATAGAAGAATACTGGTTTTGAGTACCAGGAACTCCAGAGAGAAGATTGTTTTTAATGCAATTTCTTGATTCCTTCATGGGCAAGGCCCTTCTTACATATAGAAACGTTCTAACAAACTTGAGAGAATCTAGGAAAACAGATATGCCAGCACATACACAATCACATGGCTAATCCTAAATAACAGAATTTAGAAGGTTCTAAGAATATCTTTCCCTAAAATCCCCATACAATCCCTTCCCAATTTATATGTAATCATCCAAGTATTTGGGCTTGAAGGTAGCTCTCTTAGTCTTCTGTCCATCTTCTTTGGCCCATAATTGGCGACCCATCATTCCTCCCCCCTTCAAATTTGTCCTTGTCCTCAAGGACTAAGTCAGATGAAAGTTGGCTTTTGGGGACCCATGAAGCATCCTCCAAAGGAACACCCTCCCATTGAACCAGAACTAACGGGGTAGGGGGGTCAGTAGAATCATCCAGTTTCTCAGCTAGAACTGCAACAGGTTTCAAAATAGGACCACTCTCAAAAGTGTGATCAGGTAAAACAGCCAAAGATGCAGGAAGTGGACCATGATGAGGCCGTAGAATGGAGCAGTGAAAAACAGGATGAATTTTGGAATTAGCAGGTAACTCCAAGCGGTAAGCAACTGCGCCAATGCGCTCCATGATTCGGAAAGGCCCAAAAAAACGTTTAGAGAGTTTGTGATAGTGAGGAGAACCTGAGACAGTGGTTTGCCGATAAGGACGCAAGCGCACATACACCCAAGAACCCACAACAAACTCCACATCACGCCGTTTTAAATCAGCAGCAGCCTTCATGGTGGCCTGCGCTTTGGTGAGGTTGCGCTTAAGTTTCAGCAGAATTTGATCTCGGTTTTGCAGCAAGTCATCAACAGCAACCAAGGCAGAATGACCCGGAATATAATCAGGAAGATTAGGAGGTGGACGACCATAAATTACTTCAAAAGGAGTGAACCCAGTACCCGAGTGCACAGAAGTGTCATAACTCCATTCAGCCCATGATAACAAGGCCTTCCAAGAGGCTGGTTTCTGATGAACAAAAGCACGTAAGTATTATTGTAGAGTACGGTTGACTACCTCAGTTTGGCCGTCGCTCTCCGGGTGATAAGCAGTAGACATTTTCAATTGAGTACCACAAGCCTTAAATAGTTCTTGCCAAAAACGGCTAAGAAAGATAGGGTCGCGATCAGAAATGATGCTACGAGGCATGCCATGGAGCTTAGCAACCAAGGAAATAAACAGCTGAGCAACTTTATAAGCTGTGTAGGGGTGAGGAAGGGAACCAAAATGAGCTCCTTTTGAAAAGCGATCCACCACCACGAAAATGACCAAATGCCTTTCGGAAGAAGGAAGACCACACACAAAATCCATTGAGATGTCCTCCCAAATTCGAGAAGGAAGAGGAATGGGCTGCAGAAGGCCCCCTGGCTTCTTAGAAACATACTTGGTCTGCTGACAGACCATACATTCTTTAACAAAGGCAGCAACATCAGAATGCATAGAATTCCAATAAAAATTTTCCTGCAAGCGAGCCAAAGTTTTCTTAACACCCATATGGCCTCCAACAGGGGTGTTGTGAAATTCTGTAATGAGCAAGGGACGGAAGGAAGAATCCGCCGGTAACCAAATACGATTGTTGAAGAGAATAAGGTCATGTTCCAACCTGTGATTTGGAAACTTCGAAGGCTCAGCTACCATCTGATCTCTCAATTGAATAAACTCAGCATGCTGTGACAATTCGTCACGTAATTGTTGAAGTAAAACAGGATGAGGGATTGATAACACCAAGCACTGGCCAGAAGATTCCTCCCCAACACGAGATAACGCATCGGCGACAACATTCAAAGCACCGGGTTTGTATTGAATGTCATAGTGAAAGCCCAAAAGTTTGGAAAGATAGACTTGTTGTTCCGGCGTTTGAATGTGTTGGGACATCAACTCCTTGAGAGGTTTATGATCAGTTTGAATTGTGAAGAAATGACCCAAGAGATACTGCCTCCATTTTTTAACTGCAGTAGTGATCGCGTGCAATTCCTTCAAATAAACAGAACTATGTAACATCTTAGGGGCAAATAACTTGCTAAAGAAAGCAATTGGTTTACCTCCCTGAGAAAGAACTGCTCCCATGCCAACTCCTGAGGCGTCTGTTTGGAGCAAGAAAGGCTTGCTGAAGTCAGGCAGGGCTAACATAGAAGCCTGGGTCATAGCGGATTGCAACGCACGAAAAGCTTCTTTCGCAACAGGAGACCACTGAAAAGAGTTCTTCTTAAGAAGGGCGGTAAGAGGAGAGGCAATGGTTGCATACCCCTGAATGAATTTGCGATAAAATCCTGTTAAGCCCAAGAATCCTTTCAATGCCTTCAATGTCTTGGGAACCGGCCAATCAAGCATCGTCTGAATTTTAGCAGGGTCAGGGGAGACTTCGCCAGCCTGCACAATGTGTCCCAGGTATTCAACCTGTTGCAGAGCAAACCCACATTTGTCAGGTCGTAGATAAAATTCCCCATGGCCGAGTGTAACACCTGAGGACGAGATCGACATCGTATTAGGACGACGTATCGAGACCTCGACCAAGACCTTGTGTCGAGATCCCGTGCCAAGATCGTTTGCCGAGGTCATTTGCCGAGCTGATGAGACCGCGTGCACTAGCTGCTGAGCTGAGGAGGTCGCTGTCGAGTTGATGAAGTCGCGTACCGAGCTGATGAGGACGCATGTCGAGCTGAGGAGGCCGCGTTCACGAACTCGTGTTAGAGCCTTGTGCGTTTGTACGAGCACCCTTGTCGACATCGTGTCGAGATGACACCTCGTATTCTTTCGAACGTTATTCAGCGCTATTATTATATTGTTTGTAATAATTATATTGTCGGCTTGACCGTTCTCGTCGCGTGTCTAGACCGTTGACCGACAGAGTAGAAGGTAATTATGAGAGGAACGATTAAACGGGTAGATGATTGATGGGATTGGCATCTTATAGCTGGAGTTACGTTTATACCCCTTCTCTCACCAGCTGTATTCACGATCAGTTTTCCCTCAAACACTCATTTCTTTTTTCTTCTTTCTTTCTTCTTCCTTCCTTCTGCTCTGAGTTTCGTTGTTTTTCTCCAAGAACTTCCATCGAGATTCTGCACAAATTTTCTTCATCAATTTTGTTCATCATCATCTTCTCGACCCATATCTCGCCTGCTCGATCACCATTGAGGTATGAAGAACAGATCTTTCTTTTCCTCTGTGCTACTGTTTAGCGCTATTTCTTCTTCCATTTTTAGCCAGTTTTATGCTTCCAAATCATGTCTAATTGATGGGTTTTCTTCTTCACGATATTACCTATCTTTCTAACCGATTAATTGGGCTTGTAAAACAAATTTCTTCCTCTGTTTTTCTGCAATCGGCAGTGCCCAGAAACTCTTCATTTTTGGTTTATTTCGATTTCTTGTTTTCGTTTGTTGCTTCTGGTTGATGTTGTTGTCGATCTATCTGTTGAAGCATCAGATAACTTTTTCATGAACTTTTGATCGAAATCCCTAACTTTGTGTTAGAGGAAAAATATATTCAGTTCTTGAGTTTTATATTTTCTGGGTTGTGGTTAAGTTTGGGAAGAGAGAGCTAAGTGTATTAGAACCCATAGATCGAACTGAGTTGTGTTTGTTTTAGGAAGTCTGATTCCCGAGATCGAGTGATTTCCGAACCGAGGTGTACGGGAAAGCGAATCCGAGGACGTGGAAGCAGCGGAATCCAGATCGAGAACTGTACGTGTCGAGGTCGACTGAGAAGGATACGTGTCGAAGTCATTGTCGAGCTCATTTGAAGACAGCTGTGTCGAGGTCGTTGTCGAGCAGCATTTACTTGGAGTTCGGTAAGGGCAACTCCTAGATATCTCTAAGACTTTATTTTTATTGTTATATTTATGTATGGACTCCTTGATTGGTGTCGAGATTGGAATGTTGTGATATGATTGAGTTTTTGCATGTATTTGATATGTGATTGAATATATGTTGTGAATGGTGTATTGCTGTCGAAGTGCGTTTCTTCATGCAGAATGTTTTATTGCTTAAATGTCGAGTGCGTTTTCTTCATGTTAAGCATGCTCTCTTTATTTGATATGTGATCAAGTAAGTTGTGTTACTCTTTGACATGCGGCGAGCTAATCATCAGTGAGAGAGCTAGGAGTCGTATGGCGTTTTTGAGGACCCAGATAACTGAGGGTGCTAGGTCCCCTTTTTGTTTATGGTGGATTGGCTAGGCGTCGCATTATCAGTTTGGGGTTGGACCTGCTGATTAATGCATGGTATCGGTTTGGGGTTGGACTGCCGTTACCTATTACGTCAGTTTGGGGATGGACCTGCTGACGATATTCCGGAATAAGAGTCGAGTCGAGTCGAGTCTAGAGTGAGATGGTCGAGTCACGTGTGGTGATTGAGATATATTATTGTGTTGCTTATTTCTTTATGTCGAGCTTATCTTGTATTGTTGAGAAGTTGACCCTTTCCCGTGGTGCCTTCAATCCATGACGGTTACCCAGGCGATGTCGAGGGCGCAGGGAACTCGACAGTAGATGATGCCGAGGAGGAGCTCGACGAGGACCCGAGTGACGACCTCTATCTGTCGTGATTGTTTGTTTGTTGGATGTTTGTTTTTCTGAGGACTGTACTTGTTTTTCTTTTGTGTTCGAGGTCGTGACCAGTTTGGGCAGTGTTGTTTTGTTGTTTCAGGGTAGACTGGTGGTCTTACTTTTGGAGCAGCCCCCTGCGTGGGAGTCTGCCGGAAGTACCCCCAGGGTATGATTGCTCTTTTGAAGTCGTCGTACCTTAGGTGTATTTTCTTTGCACATTTGCTACTCTGTATTTTGTATACATTATTATTTCGAGTGATATATATATGTATGTTATGCATGTATGTTTTATTAGAATTTAAGTCTTGTGTCTTAGTTGCACCATGTTTCGAAAAGCTGTAATTACTCTGATGTGCACGAGTTGGTTTTATAAAAAATATATTGTATTTTTAAAAGGCACAAGAGTTTTGTTTTTAAAACACATCTCATATAGGTTTATGTTGAGCTTGGTGTGTTGAGCTCAGAACTCGAGCTCGGTATATTGAGCTCGGTAGCGGTCGAAACGGTCGTTACATTGTTGGTATCGAGCTTCAGTTCTCGACCGAGCCGTGCATAGGAATTTGACCTGGTCACCGTGTCGGGTTATGTGTTGGGTACCTAGTTGTATTATGTTGATTCTTTGTTTGATTAAGTGAAGCACTTATTGCTTGAAAAATTGTTTGAACTGTTTCTTGATTGAAGCAGCAGGTGTTTTAACACATCCTTGTTACGAGATTCAGCGGGGTTTTGAACTTTGTGGAATCTAATGCCACCAGAGGAATACGACATCCGCAACCGAGAACGTCGACATGGAACGAGCAATTCAAGCTATGACCGAGATGGCGGCAGCCATGGCTCAACAATCACCGCTGCAACTCAACAGCTAACGCGATGGCTCAACAGACGGCGGCGTTAACTCGCCAGAACTTGCAAAGAACAAAGAACGAGCAGAACGAAATGCTGAAGCGAGAGGATTGGCAGACTTCAGGAAGCATGATCCACCGAAGTTCTACGGTGAGCCAAATCCAGATAAAGCTGATCTTTGGATGCAAGAGATCGAGAAGATCTTCGAGGCACTCCATTGCCCGGACAACGTGAAGGTCGACTATGCCACCTACTTACTGCTAGGAGACGCAGAGTATTGGTGGAGAGGAGTGAAGCAAACATTTATAGCGGAACATCGCGAGATGACCTGGGAGCTTTTTCGTGAAAGGTTCTTGGACAAGTACTTCCTGATATCGCACGAGCCGAGAAGGAGCAGGAATTTCTTCAAGCTGCAGAAGGCAACTCGACAGTGTCCGAGTATGCGGCCAAGTTCGAGTCGTTGGCGAGGTATTTCAGTCCATTTCGTGATCGAGTTGACCAGAGATGGTTGAGTGAGAGATTCCAACGGGGATTGAGATTCGACATTCAGAAGTCAGTGGTGTCGTTGAGGATTCGAAACCTCCAAGAGCTGATTGATCGATGTGTCGAGGTAGAAGGAGTAAGGAGCCACAAGAAGAAGATTATTGTGGGCGGACCAGTGAGACCCCAGAGTGCGGGGCAGAGATTTGCACAGAAAGGGAAACAACCGCAGAAGAAGCCGTACGACCGACCTCAGGGGAACGACAACAGGGGACAGTATCGTCCGATGACCCAGGTACCGAGAAGCGGAGGACAGACCAGTGTCGAGGTGACTTGTTTCCGTTGTGGAAAGACGGGACATTACGCCAATAACTGTACTCAGAAGGAGGGGGTGTGCTACAACTGCAAGAAGCCAGGGCATTTTGCCAAGGATTGTCCTACACCTAAAGCTGAACCGACTATGCTTGCGGCAAGAGCCAAAGGGAAGCGTCAAGTGGCTAAAGGCAGAGTTTTCTGCATGAGTGGCGAGGAGCGGGATCGAGCTGATGATCTTATCCAAGGTGAATGTGAGATCGAGGGTAAATCCTTATCCGTTCTTTTTGATTCGGGTGCAACCCATTCCTTTATTTCTTCTGATTGTGTGAACCATTTGAACTTGACTGTGACTGCTTTACCATTTAAATTAGTAGTTACAACCCCAGCTGCTAAAACCTTAGTCACAAACACTGCATGTCTTAATTGTGTAGTGATTATTCAGAGTAGAAAGTTTGTGGTCAATTTGGTTTGTTTGCCTCTTAAGGGCTTAGATGTCATCCTCGGGATGGATTGGTTGTCACACCACCATGTCCTTTTGACTGTGCCCGTAAAGCGTAATTTTTCCGGACCTTGGAGTCTCCAATTATCTTTACGAACGTATTGGAGTTTTGTCGCTTAGCGAGGATATTACCGAAGATTCATTGAAGGTTTCTCGAAGATTGTCGCGCCTTACACGATCGACGAGGAAGGATCAACCTTTGCCTGGACCGAGGAGTGCGGCCGATTTCAACGATCAAGGAGCTTTTGACGACAGCGCTGTCTGATTTTGCCTCAAACGAAGAGCCTTTCGAGGTGTATTGTGATGCATCACACCAGGGATTGGGATGCGTGCTGATGCAACATCGGAAGGTGGTCGCGTATGCTTCAAGACAGCTTAAGATTCACGAGAGGAACTACCCTACTCACGACTTGGAGCTGGCAGCAGTAGTTTTTGCGCTGAAGATATGGAGGCACTACCTTTATGGGAGCACTCTTACTGTTTTCAGCGATCACAAGAGTTTGAAGTACCTGTTCGACCAGAAAGAACTCAACATGCGTCAGCGTAGATGGACATAATTTCTCAAGGACCACGACTTTACGTTGGAATACCATCCCGGTAAGGCTAACGTAGTAGCAGATGCATTGAGCAGGAAGAGCGTTTTAACCTCGGTAATGATGATCAAGGAGTTGGAGATGCTCGAGAAGTTCCGAGACTTGAAGTTGAGTGTCGAAGTTTCATCGGGGAAGCTGAGATTTGGTATGCTTACTATTTCTAACAGATTGTTGGACGAGATCCGAGACCAGCAAGTTCATGACGAGCTTCTACAAGAGAAGATTCAGTTGATAGCGCAAGGGAAGGCGACAAAATTTCAGGTCGGAGCGGACGACATCTTGAGGTGCAATGGCCGAGTATGTGTACCTAACGTATCCGAGCTGAGGAAGTTGATTCTCGATGAAGCACATAAGAGCAACTTTAGTATTCATCCCGGAGTTACGAAGATGTATCAAGACTTGAAGAAGCATTTTTGGTGGTCCGGAATGAAGAAGCAAGTGGCCGAGTACGTAACCGTGTTTGGCGTGTCGAAGCGAAGGTGGAGCACCAACGACCTGCAGGAATGCTACAATCGCAGCGTGCGGTATGGAAATGGGACGGCATTTCCATGGATTTCGTTGTAGGTTTGCGAAGACGCAGAAGAAGAATGATTCGATTTGGGTGATCGTCGACCGATTGACCAAATCGCTCATTTCTTACGATGAAGGTCGACATACAACGTGGAAAAGGCGACCGAGATCTACATTGCGGAGATAGTACGACTTCATGGAATACCCTCTTCGATCGTGTCGGACCGAGATCCGAAGTTCACGTCTCATTTTGGAGGGAATTGCAAGGAGCGATGGGAACCGAGCTCAGCTTAGCAAGATATCATCCACGCATCGACGGCCGACCGAGAGAACGATCCAATCACTTGAAGATTTGTTGCGAGCTTCAGTACGTTAGATCACCGAGGAAGTTGGGACGACGTCTTACCATTGGTGGAGTTCACCTACACAACAGCTTCCATGCGAGTATTGGAATGACACCTTTGAAGCGGCGTATGGGCGTAAATGTCGACGCCTCTTTGTTGGTACCAGACGGCGAGCGAATCGTCAGAGGACCAGATATGATCCAGCAGATCACCGAGAAGATCCGTTTGATCGAGAGATCGGATGCGAACATCTCAAAGTCGATGTAAGAGTTATGCAGACCAACGACGTCGACCACTCGAGTTCGAGGAAGGAGAACATGTATTTCTTAGAGTCACCCCCACTACTGGAGTTGGTCGAGCGATCAAATCCAAGAAACTTACCCCTAAATTTATTGGACCTTACCAGATTCTTCGTCGTATCGGTCCAGTGGCATATCAGATTGCCTTACCCCCATTCTTGTCGAACATCCACGACGTCTTCCACGTCTCACAATTGCGGAAGTATGTTTCCGACCCCTCTCATGTCATCGAACCAGATGTGATTCAACTGAAGGACGACCTATCTTTTGAAGCATTACCAGCAAGGATCGTTGATCGGAAAGCCAAACAGTTGCGGAACAAAGAGATTCAACTCGTCAAAGTTGTGTGGGATCAGAAGACGGGAGATGCGACTTGGGAGCTGGAGGAGAAGATGAAGACTCAGTACCCTGAACTTTTCTGAGGTAAGAATCTTATTTGCAATTTCGAGGACGAAATTTTTTTTAGAGGGAGAGATTGTAACACCTGAGGACGAGATCGACATCGTATTAGGACGACGTATCGAGACCTCGACCAAGACCTTGTGTCGAGATCCCGTGCCAAGATCGTTTGCCGAGGTCATTTGCCGAGCTGAGGAGACCGCGTGCACTAGCTGCTGAGCTGAGGAGGTCGCGTGTCGAGTTGATGAAGTCGCGTACCGAGCTGATGAGGACGCATGTCGAGCTGAGGAGGCCGCGTTCACGAACTCGTGTTAGAGCCTTGTGCGTTTGCACGAGCACCCTTGTCGACATCGTGTCGAGATGACACCTCGTATTCTTTCGAACGTTATTCAGCGCTATTATTATATTGTTTGTAATAATTATATTGTCGGCTTGACCGTTCTCGTCGCGTGTCTAGACCGTTGACCGACAGAGTAGAAGGTAATTATGAGAGGAACGATTAAACGGGTAGATGATTGATGGGATTGGCATCTTATAGCTGGAGTTACGTTTATACCCCTTCTCTCACCAGCTGTATTCACGATCGCTTTCCTCAAACACTCATTTCTTTTTCTTCTTTCTTTCTTCTTCCTTCCTTCGCCTGAAGTTTCGTTGTTTTTCTCCAAGAACTTCCATCGAGATTCTCGCACAAATTTTCTTCATCAATTTTGTTCATCATCATCTTCTCGACCCATATCTACTTTGCTCGATCACCATTGAGGTATGAAGAAGCAGATCTTTCTTTTCCTACTGTACTCTTTGTTTAGCGCTATTTCTTCTTCCATTTTTAGCCAGTTTTATGCTTCCAAATCATGTCTAATTGATGGGTTTTCTTCTTCACGATATTACCTATCTTTCTAACCGATTAATTGGGCTTGTAAAACAAATTTCTTCCTCTCGCTTTTTACGCAATCGGCGGTGCCGTAAACTCTTCATTTTTGGTTTATTTCGATTTCTTGTTTTCGTTTGTTGCTTCTGGTTGATGTTGTTGTCGATCTATCTGTTGAAGCATCAGATAACTTTTTCATGAACTTTTGATCGAAATCCCTAACTTTGTGTTAGAGGAAAAATATATTCAGTTCTTGAGTTTTATATTTTCTGGGTTGTGGTTAAGTTTGGGAAGAGAGAGCTAAGTGTATTAGAACCCATAGATCGAACTGAGTTGTGTTTGTTTTAGGAAGTCTGATTCCCGAGATCGAGTGATTTCCGAACCGAGGTGTACGGGAAAGCGAATCCGAGGACGTGGAAGCAGCGGGATCCAGATCGAGAACTGTACGTGTCGAGGTCGACTGAGAAGGATACGTGTCGAAGTCGTTGTCGAGCTCATTTGAAGACAGCTGTGTCGAGGTCGTTGTCGAGCAGCATTTACTTGGAGTTCGGTAAGGGCAACTCCTAGATATCTCTAAGACTTTATTTTTATTGTTATATTTATGTATGGACTCCTTGATTGGTGTCGAGATTGGAATGTTGTGATATGATTGAGTTTTTGCATGTATTTGATATGTGATTGAATATATGTTGTGAATGGTGTATTGCTGTCGAAGTGCGTTTCTTCATGCAGAATGTTTTATTGCTTAAATGTCGAATTGCGTTTTCTTCATGTTAAGCATGCTCTCTTTATTTGATATGTGATCAAGTAAGTTGTGTTACTCTTTGACATGCGGCGAGCTAATCATCGAGTGAGAGAGCTAGGGAGTCGTATGACGTTTTTGAGCCGGACCCAGATAACTGAGGGTGCTAGGTCCCCTTTTTGTTTATGGTGGATTGGCTAGGCGTCGCATTATCAGTTTGGGGTTGGACCTGCTGATTAATGCATGGTATCGGTTTGGGGTTGGACCTGCCGTTTACCTATTACGTCAGTTTGGGGATGGACCTGCTGACGATATTCCGGAATAAGAGTCGAGTCGAGTCGAGTCTAGAGTGAGATGGTCGAGTCACGTGTGGTGATTGAGATATATTATTGTGTTGCTTATTTCTTTATGTCGAGCTTATCTTGTATTGTTGAGAAGTTGACCCTTTCCCGTGGTGCCTTCAATCCATGACGGTTACCCAGGCGATGTCGAGGGCGCAGGGAACTCGACAGTAGATGATGCCGAGGAGGAGCTCGACGAGGACCCGAGTGACGACCTCTATCTGTCGTGATTGTTTGTTTGTTGGATGTTTGTTTTTCTGAGGACTGTACTTCGTTTTTCTTTTGTGTTCGAGGTCGTGACCAGTTTGGCGATGTTGTTTTGTTGTTTCAGGTATTGGTGGTCTTACTTTTGGAGCAACCCTGCGTGGGAGTTCGGAAGTACCCCAGTGGTATGATTGCTCTTTTGAAGTCGTCGTACCTTAGGTGTATTTTCTTTGCACATTTGCTACTCTGTATTTTGTATACATTATTATTTCGAGTGATATATATATGTATGTTATGCATGTATGTTTTATTAGAATTTAAGTCTTGTGTCTTAGTTGCACCATGTTTCGAAAAGCTGTAATTACTCTGATGTGCACGAGTTGGTTTTATAAAAAAAAAATATATCGTATTTTTAAAAGGCACAAGAGTTTTGTTTTTAAAACACATCTCATATAGGTTTATGTTGAGCTTGGTGTGTTGAGCTCGGTAACTCGAGCTCGGTATATTGAGCTCGGTAGCGGTCCGGAAACGGGTCGTTACACCGAGCACTTGTAAAACCTGCTCCAAATGCTGTAAATGCTCTGCCCACGAAGTGCTATAGATCAGGATATCATCGAAGAAGACAATAACAAACCGACGGAGGAACGGTCTCAGCAAGTCGTTCATAGTAGCCTGAAACGTTGCCGGAGCGTTGCAGAGACCAAATGGAAGCACACGGAACTCATAATGGCCATCGTGGGTTCAAAAGGCCGTTTTATGAGTATCCTCCGGTCGCATACGGATCTGATGATATCCGCTGAGAAGATCCAGCTTGGAAAACCAACAGGCATGGCCCAATTCGTCTAAAAGCTCATCAATGGTGGGAATGGGGTAGCTATCTTTAACCGTGATAGCATTCAAGGCGCGGTAGTCGACGCAGAGTCTCCACGAACCGTCCTTTTTCTTTACAAGAAGAGCCGGTGAAGAAAAAGCACTATGGCTAGCCTGTATTTCTCCTAACTGGAGCATCTTGCTGACCTGACGTTCGATTTCCTGTTTCTGGAAATGAGGATAGCGATAGGGACGGGTCTTAACCGATTGAGCCCCAGGTACCAAGGTAATCGCATGATCGTTGGGCCGCGGAGGAGGCAGTGTGGAAGGTGAGGTGAACAACTGTGAGAATCGCGACAGAAGTGAGCGAAGTTGGGACGGCAACGCCGCAAAGGGGTCCGAAGACGGAGATGGATCGGGAGAGAGACTCAAGCTGTAAAACCCTAAGACTTGCTCAGTCGAAACCATCTTGCGAAGATGATGAAGAGAGATGGCACTGGGGGTTGGATCCGGGTCGCCCGATAAACGAATCAAGTTCCCAGCCCTAATGAACTTGAGGGTGAACTCTGAATAGTCCGATAAAATTGGGCCCAAACTCTTGAGCCATTGAATTCCCAACACTGCATCAGTACCACTAAGATCAATTAGATGAAAGTCAACAGAAAAAACATTACCTTGGATTTGTAAGTCTACCGTACGCGCCACTTGAGATCAATGTAGCGAATCCCCATTTCCAACTAGAACCGAAAGGGGCCGAGTGGGCTCAGTAATTAGGCCCAACTGTTTCGCGATCCGAGTCCGCAAGAAATTATGCGAGCTTCCGCTATCAACCAAGACTTGGAGCGGTTGGCCATCAATGTGGGCCGTAACCCGGAAAGTTTGAGGTGAATAATGGCCCGTGAGAGCATTCAAGTGTAAATGGGCCGGATCTGACTCTGGCATAGTGGAATGAGAGTCCATTGTGAGAGCCTCCTCCAACGATAACTTTGGAGGGTCGCCGTCATGGTCATCCACCATGAGCAAAAAGAAACGACTCTTGCAACGGTGTGAGGGGCCAAACTTTTCATCACAGTTATAATACAAACCCTTGTCACGGCGTTCTTGCATTTCCGTCGCCGTGAGTCGCTTGAAGGGTAGCTTGGGGGTCGAGGATGGTGTAGGTAGCAGCGAAGGAGAGGGCGACTTGGTACCTGAATTAGGGATAGCGGATGTGGCTGCGGAGCCAAAACTAGGACGAAACCTGGGTGGTGGCTTAGGGTCTAGATACTTGTCCTCTTGCAATTTGGCAAGCTCAGCTGCCTCCGTGATGGAATCGGGGCGGAGAGAGAGGACCTCCCGTTGAATGTTGGGTTTGAGACCCGAGATGAAACACTCGAGAAGGAACGGCGTAGGAACCCCAACAATACGATTTGCCAGAGATTCGAATTCGTTCAAGTAATCCAGAACGGTTCCTGTTTGCATGAGTTTGCAGAGGCGTCCTTGATTGTTACGAAAACGAGACGGCGCAAAGCGCCCTTCCACCTGGTGAACAAATTCCGACCAAGAACGGAGTTGTGTATTGCGCTCCAACCATTGAAACCAGCACAAAGTAGGTCCGTCGAGGTAGAACGAAACGATGCGCAGGCGATCAGGGTCAGCAATTTGATGGTAGTCAAAGTAACGATTGGCCGCAAATATCCAATCCATAGCGTCTGAGCCATTGAAACGAGGACAGTCCAACTTAACCTTAGGAGGTAAAGTGGAAGATGGCGATGAATTGCCATGCGAGCTAGATGTACTCCTCGGCGGTGAGGCGGCCTTCAAGGACGCAAATTCGGAGGTGAGATTGTCGAGACGAGACGTGATCGTCGCCAAGGTCTGAATAATTTGATCATTTTGGGAAGGTTTGGTCATGGTGAAAGCTCAACGAGAGCACCAAATGATGGGGATAGAAGAATACTGGTTTTGAGTACCAGGAACTCCAGAGAGAAGATTGTTTTTAATGCAATTTCTTGATTCCTTCATGGGCAAGACCCTTCTTACATATAGAAACGTTCTAACAAACTTGAGAGAATCTAGGAAAACAGATATGCCAGCACATACACAATCACATGGCTAATCCTAAATAACAGAATTTAGAAGGTTCTAAGAATATCTTTCCCTAAAATCCCCATACAATCCCTTCCCAATTTATATGTAATCATCCAAGTATTTGGGCTTGAAGGTAGCTCTCTTAGTCTTCTGTCCATCTTGCTGGCCCATAATTGGCAGCCCATCACATGGTGGCAGAATAAAGGGAAGGTAACTATAGGAAACTTAATGTTACAAAAGGAATATATATATATATATATATATATATATATATATACACACTAGTATGTTAGACTCGTACCGTAAACGGGTATATATTATCATTTGAGAATTAATGAAAAAAGTAACATACTTTATACAATAAAAAAATTCTAAGGAATCTTCGAATATATTATATATGGGTGGAATCTACTAGATGAGTATATATATATATACACACTAGTATGTTAGACTCGTACCGTAAACGGGTATATATTATCATTTGAGAATTAATGAAAAAAAGTAACATACTTTATACAATAAAAAAATTCTAAGGAATCTTCGAATATATTATATATGGGTGGAATATACTAGATGAGTATATATATATATACACACTAGTATGTTAGACTCGTACCGTAAACAGGTATATATTATCATTTGAGAATTAATGAAAAAAGTAACATACTTTATACAATAAAAAAATTCTAAGGAATCTTCGAATATATTATATATGGGTGGAATATACTAGATGAGTGTGTGTGTGTGACTTTAACAGAAAGATAGTCTAAACGAAAACCAGACCACACCTGATTGGAAAAATAATTGTAATCTACTCGTGGGCATATATAGAGTGTAAACAGAATTGGAATAACATGTGTCTATTTGATTACACTTTTTAAAAACAGTTTTCTCTTTTCAAAATTTTAAAAAGAACAAAAATTTTACTTGTTAAATTTTATAAAACAAAAAACAGTTTTTAAAAACCAAGCCAATAATTTGTTTTAAATTACATGCAATCCTCAGCGATCAGAATGACCAAACAAAAAACAAATCACGGATCAAGAGACAGATTTTTTTTTTTCGGTCAGAAGAATCAACAAATCCATATACGACTCTGTAAAGTCACTAAAGTGGATCTCTACTTATCAGTATCCGCTTGACCACTTACCAGCCCATTTATTCATATCTTTCTGAAGCCCAAAAACATTGCTTATCAAATTTATTTATTGGGCCAAACTCCAATTAATTGTTGCGCCGCCACCTACGTTGCATCCAAAGCCACCATTATTTGCACTACACTCACTGGTAACGTTACAATTAATGGAAACAGCTTCACCATTTCGGTCTTAAAAATGTTTTTTTTTTTTTGAAAATGATTTTTCTAAAAAGCCTAAAAATACACTATTAAAAAAATTAAAAATAATTTTTCTCTAAAAACAGTGATTTTGACACAAAAAAACTGTAACTAATGGGTTCCTAGAAGTTGTTGGGAGTAGTTTTTCATTTTAGAGAAAAATCATTTTTTTTTTCAGATTCTCAATATGACAAAAGGCTCAAACACATACATTCGAAACTCTTAATAATGATTTTTAACTAAAAGAAAAGTGATTTTTTCTTGAAAAAAGCTGTAACAAACGGGCTTTATGAGTCCCAATAATTTCAAGGGTATTTTTAGATAAATGATAGAAATTATTTACAAATTTAATGTCACTAACTAAATTAATCAACTTGTTGGTAGGAGTAAATTAGTTAAAGGGTTCCTATATTATGGGATGAAAGGAGTAATTCTTAAATGTTGAAAATTGTGTCTAAAGTAGAGATGACAATAGGGTGGGATGGGCGTAAGTAGTAGTATCCCATCACCTGGCCTGTCAGATAAAAAATCGCCTCATACATGCACTACAAAATAACACACTGATTAGGCACAGTTGTTCATTCACGATTAAGGTAAACGTAGCAAAATTACAGAAAGGCCCAAGTTTGCTACGTGGATTACCATGGCCAAAATGCTTTAATAGGAGGCAGAAATAATTTTTTCGACTCCCCCCAAATCAAAAAGGTGAGAAGAACACCAGCCGCGTCTCTTCTCCTTTTCTACCACCGTATAGTCACAGGCAAGCCCACTAATACCTGTCACACAAACTTGTACAAGTACGTGATGCATTTTGAGGTCGTGCAATTGGAGTGTAGGTGGAAGGGGGAGGTCACCGATTGCAATGAATCTTATGATATTAGTGGGTATCTACAGATATCCATGAATACCGATTAAACTATTTAAAATTTAAAAAACTCAACAAAATAAAAATCTATATAATAGAAGTTTTACAAGAAAAATTAGGTTGAACAATTCAAAAAGCACTAATCAAAATCATTTAATTCAATGAATTGTATATGTGTTTTGACAAAAAACACTAAACAACATAATAATTCATATATTTGTGGGTACTCGTAGGTACAAGTACTATATAATACCTGCCCCGGCCTGTTAAGAAACTGGTAGAGAAAAAACCAGTTTAACTTGTGTGTGGGTACCATTAATTAAACTAATAAAATTCAATTCGTAGCAAGTTCTACATGCAGTTATATTATATCCACAACAAAAGTATGATATTTTTTGCCATTCCCAGTCTAAAGTTTCTAAATGTGAAATGTCAATTAAATTAATTGTAATGTTATATATCACAGAGCATTTTGATCACGAAACTCACGAATTAATGCATATGTGTCGAAATTTTAGAAAAATGGGAAAGTGGTTCGGTCAATGTTTTGGTGGAAATCACATGTTTCTGGCAAATGATAAAACTCTGTGAAACGGTCCATGATAGCAAGCATTTTCCTTGAATTGATACCTATGTTACGGATCTAGAAAATTCAATCGATAAAATATACACATAAAATTTGTTTAACTGATAAATATAAACTTTTTTTAGGAATAATAAATGATAAGGGGTGTACACGGGCCGGGTTGAATCGGTTTTGACCAAATTCGATACCTGAACTATTCAGATTTTCTTGGTTTGGATTGGGTCGAAAACCCATAGTTTTTCAGTCAAACTCAAACCAAACCAATATGGTGATGAGCGGGTTGGTTCGGGTCAGGTTCGCGGGTCATGAGACAAAAAACAATTTTTCAAATTTCAAAAATAGTGTCATTCAACACTTAAAATTTCAAAAAAATTCCAGCAGCACTTAAACTAAATTTTATAGTTTTTAAAATGACATTCTATTCCACAAAATTCTAAAAAAATATAAAGAAACCATAATTTCTAAGTGAGCAAGAAGTGTCTCATCTCTCATGAGTCATGAGCGCGTGATAATAAGGTGTATAAAAAATAAAAATAAAAAAACTCCATGTTATCGGGTTGAGCTCGCGAGTTCACAGATTTGAAATTATAAATCTGTTATCCGAACTAAATCACTTCGAGTTTTAACGGGTTGGTTTAGGTTCGACTCAAACTAAAAAAAAACACAAACCAAACAATTTGGGTTAAGTTAAATCTTAATAATAAGCGTAATTTCTATCATATATATATATATATATATTCATATTCATTTTGTCCCCAAGGTGTAGCTCAAGTTGTTGAGCTGGGATATTTGAAAGAATTAGAAAAAGAGGTTCTTCAAATCCTGACTACTAACATAACTCACTAATATATATATATATATATATATATATATATATATATATATATATATATATATATATATATATATATATATATATATATACACACACACATAACTAGTCACTAAAAAATATATATATCTTCTTTAGTGACTAGTTTCACGGTTTAAAGAAAAGATGTGCAATATAAACATTTATTATGTACAACATCACAATTCCCACGCCTTTTGATAGGTTATATATTCCGGTAATCCTAAAGTTGGGTGTGAATAGTTAACACATTCCATCTAAAGGAATAAATTCGGCTAGTATCCGAGTTCAATCACTAGCGATGGAATAACTTGGGGCCATACTTTACTTGCTTCCCGACCAAACTCCGGATTAGTCAGACATTTTTCCCCTGCACACAAGAGCGGGACCTCTTACCCAAAAATATTATGTGTCTGTTTGTTTAAGATTTTAGAATCCAGTTTGGACTTCAAAATCGATTCCATCATTTTTTTAATTACTATTTATGCGTTCGTTTTAGATTTTAGCAAATTTTAGAATCCCGTTTGTACTCTAGAATCAATTCTAGTAGAAGCAACAACATCCAAGCTTTTCCGTTTGGTAGAATTGATTCTAGGTGTGGGACCCACAAATTTTTTTATATTTACATATCAACAGTGATTCTACTATCATTACCAAACACAAATCAATTCTTTTGAACTCACTTTTAAACTATCATTACCAAACACAAATCAATTTTTTTAAACTCGATTTTTTTTAAAATCAATTTTTTCAACAAGATTCTTCACAATTAATTTTACCAAAATCTAAAACAAACCGACACTATATATATATTAGCCAAAAAGGTTATGGAAGGAAAACAGTGTTTTAAATCAATTATTTACTTATTTTGAAACCAAATTTAAAGAGAATCTTAAGAGTTATCTCCATAAGTCAATGCACATTAGCTTCACACTTCACATGATCATTGTCTCCCTAACCGAGTGTTGTATTCAGGATAAGCAGGGTGGAGGAAAGCACGCGTCCATAAGGATCTTATGAACCCGACACAGTTTCGCACACATACATACATGGACAGAGAGAAAAGGGGGGGGGGTCCACCACGAGATTGGTGAAAGAGTGCTTTGGATGGAGCAGAGGAGAAAGAGGAGGGAAGACCGACAAAGAGCATCTTTGGATGCATGGGTTTTATATACGCACGAGAGTTGTTGGACTGACTTGGTTGTGAGAGCAACTGGCTTCGCTGGCATCTTGTGCGTTTTTTAATAGTAGCTAGTAGTATCAGTTTCAGTTTCAGTTTCAGCAAACTCTCCGGCGCTTGTGCAGCTAATGTGTTCGTTGCTTTCCACTGTCTTAATATAACAGTGCCCTCTTCCTGTCAGCGCCACCCACGCGTCTTTCATACTCTCTCACACATTCCAAGGCTTTAATGTGCGGTCAACCCCGTGCTCTCCACCAACCTTGCACACTGTAGATTCTGTTTCTTCATTATCCACCTATATATGCACTGCCTTCTCACAGAATTGCGCTAGTATTTCTTAAAAAGTTTCATTTCATTTTGCAGTTAACAATCAAGTGTCACATTCTTTTGGCTAGGTAGCATATGGATATATAATTCACTTAAAACTAACTTAACAAGCATTAAAAATCATGTATGTCCTAATAACAGGTTCCTATTCCACCAATTCCTGCAACTGCAACTACGGGCTTCATTAATATTCCATGCAGTCGCAGCGCACTCAATTTTGGTATTTTAATTTTCTTCAATTTTGAGTTTCAACTCAAATGAACTTGAGATTGCATCATCTAAGACACCGGTTGTCACACAGCATGGTGCATGTGGGTCACTGTGCCCCTTCTCGCAAAACAACCTTTATGGATTACTACTCCTTCCTTCCCACCAACACCAAAAACTTTGCAGCTAGCTGTTCCCCATATCTTAAATTAAATGTTTCTGTTCCTAGCTCTCGCAGGCTGATATATGCATCCCCCAAGATTAAGCTAAAACAAAAACAATATCTAAACTTGAGATATTCACCAAAGTTTATCAACAATCTCTCGAAAGATACCCATATATAAGAAAATATAACAAAAATAATTAAAACTAAGAAAGTTCATTTAATGCTATAATTTTGAAAGGTTGTTGCAAATATAACCTTTACATTAAATATTTTTCACCCACTCATACAGGGAATAGATGAATTTATAGTAAAATGAAATAACGATAGTCACTTTATCAATTAATACATCTTAAAACTTGTGATATTTTTTTATAATTATGATCAATTTTTTTTTGAACTTTTTCTTATATACAGGACTAGAGATAGTAATATATATTGGACAAAACTTATATCAAGTTCTATTAATCTATTTTGTTGTGTTCTTTGTTAAATACACACAAATACTTATGAAACAGTTTGACCTTATCCTTATTCACCCTTGAAACATGATATGGCATTAGTGACTGTTTTTTTGTTTTTCTCAATTAAAAAATGGACAAACTTTATGGTTAGAACTTGATCTTCAATAATATATTCCACTTCAGTATATATACAACGATAGTTTGAACTTTTTTACAGAGAGAGAGAGAGAGAGAGAGAAGATGCTTCATGGTCATGCTTGGCGTGATTAATACTTTGGCCGATTAATTAATTAATTAATTCAGTATAAAACTAACTAAGGAAAGTAAATATGGAACCCCACTGGATTAGGCCCGTAAGAAGCGGGGGGGAAAACCCACGTGTCATGCACTCGTGCTGTTTGCAGGTGGGCCTCAATTTTAAGGTTAGACTCTGGGATAATATTGTATTTGGAATTTGCTGCAGAGACGACCCAAATGTGCATGTGGTGGGTCATGGAAAGTCGAAGCACAAAACACTCCTTCTCTCGATGTACACTGATCCAATTGATTATATTTTTGACAGCTATTACTATTGTTATCCCTTTGGATATATTTGGTATGTAAGAAAGTGGGGAGAAAGAAAGTTTATTAGTTAAAGTGTAAAATTAATGATGTGTCACATTATTATTGGTCTGTCACATTTATCCATGCATATATTTCACGCTTTACAAATTTTTTTCCATCATTTCTACTTTCTTTCTCCCCTCCCAAACATAGCATTTGAGTACATACACCCTGTTAGGGAATACAAAAGTCAAAAGTAAAAAAAGTCATGGATGATTTGATGGGAAAAGAAAAAAAAAACATAGAGAGAAAAATAATTAAGCTATAAAAAGTGTAAGAAAAGAAAGTGTAAGATGAGAAATATTTCAAAAACAAGTATGAAATTTGGATTAGGTCAGTCAACTATCTCTATTTCTAAATTTGTATTTTTTTCTCTATTATTTTGGACAAAATAAATCAATGGTTAAGAGTGTGAGAAAAACAAATCTAATAGTTGTAAATCAGAGTGGTTGACGACAATGACTATATGAAGCAATAACGGCAATTAGGTCATAAGAGTTTTTTAGATATTTTCAGAAAAATTGATTTAAAGTTTAAAATTTCATATACTAGTATTGATGTTCTCACACTCATTTTTTCTCTCATCACTTTTACATGGAAAATGCTTCTATATATCTTTTTTTTAATGGCAAACATATATATATATATATATAGAATAATACGAAAGTACAAGGGGTACTTTGAATCCGACAATACAAACAAGTACAACCCTAGAGAGGTCGACTGTACATCACCTAGCCTGACATCGCCAACACAGTCTGGCAAGACTAAGACCTAGCTATACAACCCAGTGGATTCACAAACCACTCATAAAACAAACAGGGAGGGGCCTTACCGCGAGCTAAAAACCACCTCCAAGACAAAGATCTAGTTCGCTCCATCATATACCCTATATCTGGCACTCTCCCAGAAAAGATACACCCATTTTGGAGGTCCCAGATAACCAAAATGACTGTATGCCAAATCAATGCTAAACCCTGCCTACTCGAAGGGCTGCCATCTAAAATGCAAAACTAGGAGAAGAGAGAGGTTAAATCCGAGGGGAGCACAAAATCGAACCCCAACCAATACCGCATACCATACCGATGATGAGAAGACACATCTACTAAATAAGTGCAGAGTCGACTCCCACATGAACCACAAAAGGAACACAGAGTAGCATTAGGATCAGTAATAAGTAATAACACCTCTCCGAAACAAGTTTATCGGAGTTGAAACTCTATCCAAAAGTAACTGCTAAGAGAACGCAAAGGAGCCAGACTCTTCCAAATCTTGTCGAGAACTTCGACCTTATGCTCAGAGAGCCAGTCCACCTGAGAGGAAGACTCCAAGAGAAGCCCATATGTAGATGAAGCAGAATACATACCAGTAGGGTGCTTAGTCCAGACCCACCGGTCAGACTTGGAAGACAGGGCTGATGCTCCCAAAAAAGAAACCAACTTTGACAGCAAAGCCTCCTCCCATGCAAAGAAGCTTCTTCTCCATACTGGAAGTCCCAACTCCAAGTCTCCTCCTACCACGAACTACAACTACCAACCGACACATCTCGATCCACCGCAATAGAATACAATCTGGGGAACCTGGTGCTGAGAGATGACTCACCAATCCATACATCATTCCATAAAGAAGTCGATCTGCCATCTCCTACTCTCCTCATAATACTAATAGAAAACCAACCCGACCGATCACCCCCAAGGTCCCAACCAAACAAATATCCTTCTACCACACCAATGCCGAAGAAGGAAGTCTTAGTTCCCCAAAGTACGACAATAATGTTACCCCACGATCGTACCTCGAGACCAACACCCTACACCACAGAGGCTTAATCGCCCCTCAACAGCTTCCACCGCCACTTAACTAACAAACTAAGGTTTACCCACCTTAGATCCCTCACATCTAACCAGCCCCCTCTTAGGTTTGCAGACATCATCCCACCTCACCCACAGTATCTTTTTCACCCCCAACGACCCCCCACACAAAAACTCCCTCTGAATCCTCACCACTTGCTTCCAGACCTTCACCGGCATTCTCATAAGCAGTTCTAACTAACTGTACATGATATTTTGGATTTAGCATCATTTCCATATAAAAAACCCCTATTAATTATAACAATATTCATATCATCACAACATCACATTTCTAATCTTATTTCTATCTTTTCTTTCTTTCATTTAAACGTTATACTTTCAACTGTACCTAAACCAAATTAAGTGTGCAACGCTACATACATACATATATAGTAATTAAGCGAAGTCTTGGTTAGTAGTTTTGTGCTTAGCCAGTTAGCATAGTCTTAGTTTTCGTTTGTTTATTTGCTCAACCTAGGGCAAAACATGTGACCGCCACTCTAACTATGACAGGAATGACCACTGCTTCCCTTCTCTATCCATCACTTGTACGATGATAGATTCTCCAATCGTCGCTCATATGTCTATAATCCCTTTGTTTTCACATTCGCCTTCCCCTTTCTATATATGACTGTTTTCACCTCTCCCATAGACCCTTCGTCGTCCTCTGCCTCCACCAACACCCTTTTGTCGTTCTGTTCATTAATTGCTTGTTTGTAAACAAGTTATTAATGTTTGTGGGTAGTATATAGATGTTGTTGAAGTGTCTGTCAATCTATTATTGGCTTATTTAGAAGGAAATTTTCCTAACCATCTCGTTTAGTGCCTGTTTGGTTGAGATTGTTCTCACCTCAATAGTGCCAAATTGGGATTCCCAAGGCAAAATAGTGCCAAATTTAGCTTTCCAATGCAATTTTTACTGAAGCTCCTCTATTGCTCCTTCAGTTGAACAATGTTTATTGTAGCCGTTGCAGTGAGAACAATCATAGACAAACAGACCCTTAATGATTGCATTCGTACGATTTAAATCTTAACAATTATGTCTTTACCTTTTTCTTTTGAAATTTTTTTACCTTTTTCTTTTGAAATTTTGAATCAAGTGAGTTGTTGAATAATAAAATTACTATTGATGCTTATTAGAGCTTGAATTACTAAATAGAGTACAAGAATAGTCCCCAAGTGTAGCTCAAGTGGTTGAGCTGAGACATTTGAAGGTGTTGGAGAAGGAGATCCAGGGTTCAAATCCTGACTACTAATTTAACTCTTTAACAACTAATTTTGCCTATCAAAAAAAAGTACAAGAATAGTTTTATAATCTTCTTTTTTAGCAACAAACGAAGAAGTACATAAAAGAAGAATACAAAGGGTATCCCAACCCATATCGAAGGAACCTACATAGAGGATACATGAGAAAGATACAAAAGAAAATAGTCACACCAAAGTACCAACCAAGATAAGAACTAGCTCTATATAGATATGTCCAAAGAATTTACAAACCATTTGTAAAAAAAGGCAAGAATAAGCCTTAGATTTATCCAAGAACCACTTCCAAGACTGGACCTAAATACGTTCAACAACCACCTAGAGGCCAGACTCCTAATTAGACGAAAAATAACCATTCCTCAAGTCTCAAATAACCTAAACAATCGAATGTCAAATCAAAGTGAGACCCCTCTTACCTCTATGCCCAACCCCGACTCACAAGAATGGTTTTATAATATTCTGTTAATGTTTTTCTTAAATTAGTTTGAAGAAAACTAAAAGCTAAGAAAGGTGGATGGTGTATCCATGTGTTTTGATGGCAAATGGGTTTTTCCCATTATTTTCTCGATTTTTTTCTCGATTTTTATCAATTTTAAATAGTTTTTTTATTACACTCGATAACTCTGTGAATCAAACAGAATGCAACTGGGCAGGTTTGGTTCAGATCTATTAACAAATTTTCCAAAATTTGAGCAAACTAAAACTGAACAACTTTGATTGGTTCAAGTCCAACCTGTAACTCGAACCATCTTAACCCATACCCAACCTACACTACAAGAAAAATAACAATTAGCGTTGGCCAAAAGCCCACGTTAAAACGCAAAAACGAACGCTATAACCGTATTTAGCGTCGGCAAAGCGTCGGTCACAGGTTCGACGCTACAAAGCTCGATGCAAGACAGTTGCGTCGGCCACTTTGAAGCCGACCCTAAATAGCGTCGGCTAAGCCCACGCTACTTGGCTGCTAAAGCCATTCAAAAAGCGACCGACCCTAACTTGCTGCAAACGGGAGCCCACGCTAGTTAGCGTCGGCTGGCCCACGCTATGGACAAAAATAAAAAAAAATAAAAATCTTGCCCAAAAGTGAAGCATACTGATTGCACTACCCGTGGAATACAGAACCTCAGTGTGATGGTGAGATTACAATCTCAAACGACCCTTTAAGCTAGCAAAATATATCAATTCTTAAACTCTTCCATAACTTTAAAGGTTGCATATAAGCAGAATTATACAAGATTAAATGGCTGTATATAACTTTAACCAAAATTATGAATAACAATAAAACAAACTATGAAGTAAATTGGAATACCATTTCTATTTGTGTTAATATGAAAAGCAATAAAATACGATGTTACTGAAAGACAAGGTTTATAAGTCCTCTCTAGTATATTCTGTTCACTTCAAAATGTTTTTAAAGGCTGTGGTATGAGGCCATATTGAGCAAAAAATATTATGTTTCTCCTAAATTTTCAAGCCCAACAGGTAGAAGCAGGACAAATAGTAGTAGAGAAAAAACCAAGTACATCAACTGATAGCGGTGCTTTAATTTTCAGCCAACTAAGGTATACTAAACAATAAAAGAAGATACATAAATGGATCTAAGTAACTAGAAGTGATATAGAGGCCAAAGATTTACAAAAAGATAACATCAAATTTGTCATGCATTTATAATAATTAGTTACATCTACAGGACCCCCAAAATCAGAATTACATAAACTAATGCCTTGAGATGATATAAATTACCAAAACAAAATCAAATGCGGGGAGCAAGTCAACTTGACGAGTCATGAGTAGCACTATCTTCCCCGTAAATCCTTCCAATAAGCATTCCTGCCAAGTGTCAAAGCCATCTTTCAGTAAAGAATAATGTTGAAGATACAAATGGAGTCTGAGAAGAAAGGAAGAAGTCATTACATTTAACAAATTCGTGGCATGCAGCATGCGCATCAACATCACTAAATAGATCATCCAAGAGATATACATCAACATTCAGATAAACAGCCCGAGCAATTTGAATTCACTACTTCTGACCTCCACTCAAGTTATTTCCTCTCTCTCCCGTTTCAGTGAAATCACCTTGGGGAAACAATTCTGAGTCCTTCATCAGCAAAGATCTATGAAGTGCTTATTGATACATTCGAACATCCAAAGCTGATCCAAACAAAATATTTTTTTGTATTGTTCCCGTCTGTATCCATGTTGTTTGAGAAACATAAACAACCTTCCCATAAACTTTGATCTATAAATTATAAAAAAATCTGACAACAATTAATATTACTGATAAATAAAAGACATGCAAAATATAGTCCAGTAAGTTGACTTTATGAACTAAATGACATGGTAGAAACAAAACTAGCATTAGAGACACTACAAATAAAAAAATAGGCTTACCCAAAGAGCAATAAACCAGCACTTTATAGAAGAAACTGGAAAATACATCACATTTTTCTCAGTTATTAATTTGGAATATAAGCCTAGCAAAGAATATTAAAATGTAATCACATTATTCTGATCAGCTTCGCAGATCATTTTCGCCAACTGGACATCATCCGTGCCAAATTCTTTACAAGCTTGTTGAAGCTCATCTTCAGTGATGTAGCCACTTCCATCTTTATCAATAAATGAGAAAGATGCAAGTAATTGATCTCCCAAGCCAGATTTTCACCTAATAGAATCTATTGCATACCAGAGAAACACAACCAATGTAGATAGCATATCATAGCAAAAAATTTTCTAAGTGTAAGAAATTTGTAGTTTCTACTTTAACGATTCAAGACAGGGAAGCTTCATTGGAATTGGATCAGACTAAACCAAATTCACTTGCTTTAGATCCTAACATTCAAAAGAATATTTCACTTCATATAAAAGTAAAGGAGACACGGTATCTTGAGTTCTAGAAATAATGAAGAGCAACATTTTATGATGAAATCACATAAAAAAATTGGGAAAAGGAAACTTTTCACAATTTTCTCAAGCTGAATATAAACAATTTCAGTGGAGTAGGAAGATAAATCCCCAAATCATTACTTCAAAAGGTATAGCAAAGCAAAAGAACTCCCAAATTCCTTGGTGCAACCCTACAGAGATTGGGGCATAAGTTTTTTGCACATGCAGGAGAGTACCTAAAGTATAATCCAGTAAAAAATGCCCTGATAAAAAGAGTCTCTAGAAAAGAATGGATAGCAACTATAGATAGCAAGGAAGAAAAGATTTTGAGATATACCATTCAAACAAGACCAAACATCATTGAACAAAACGTTTTGCGACAGAGAGAGAGAGCGAGAGAGAGAGCCAAACCTACGTGAAGTCAATGCAAGAAAGAAGCTAGAGGACACTGGGGTTAGATACCCTGCATGAGTTATTTGGGCAAAAAATGAGTTAGAGAGAGATACAGAGAAAGAGAGAGAGAGAGACAATACCAATGAATTTGGGGCTTCGACACTTCAGGGATTCCAAACTTTGGGGCTTTCGGGTGACGATGGCGGAGGACACACCAACGGTGTCAGATGACAATTAGCATTGGTCGGCGATCCTTTTTTTGATTGGGGCTTTTGGTGCTTTAGGGTTTGGAAGTTCAAAGAGATGAGAATAAGAAAACACAACAAATGGGAGAAAGGAAACTTAATTCATGTTTCCCTTTTTTTTTGACGAACATGTTTTCCAGTGATTCAAGCGCACAGACAACGATGAGAGAGGGGTTAAACTCGAGAAAGGGTTTGAATGCAAGAGAGGGGCGAGATAGGTAAGGCTAGCAGAGAGAGGGAAATAAAATTTGAGGAATAGGTATAGAGGCAAAATATTCGGAGGCTATAGTCCAAAGGGGCAGACGTTAATGACATAAAAAATTATTTTTAAATAGCGTCGGCATAACCGACGCAAATGAACAAAACTAAATAAAAATACAAAAGAAAAAAATGGGCTTTTGCGTCAGCTAAACCGACACTACGTGGACGCTAGTGGCGACGGAGTCAGGGCCGACGCTAACTTCTGGAAGCTAAATAAGGCTTTTCTTGTAGTGCTAGAAAATAATGCACTCACAAATTTGGTTTAGATTGGGTTCCTTAAGTTGATTTAATTCAACCTTGTATGTGAAATATCCAACTCAACATGTAGGCAAAATTGAAAACCAAACCAAATCCCCTATCCAAATCAACACGGTGATCTGTAACTAAAAGGGCATGTATACTTCTTATGTTTCTTGTTTTCATTTCCACTGAAAATAATAGACATTTGAGAATGCATTTTGAAAGTTTTTAAAAACGTTTTTTAAAATAGATTCAGTATTTCTGGAAATTCTGAAAATGTCAAAAAAAAATATTTTTCGTGTTTTCGAAAATGTATTCTAAAAATATCTTTCATCTTGTCTCTGTCACAATTGTTTAGCACATGAATCTTTTATCTTCTCATTAGGGTTATGTACAAACCAGAATAAATTAAAAATGAAAATTGTAAATATTTCTAGAAAGCAGAACTAAGTATTACATATACCCGTGCACCTTTTTTTTTTAGTTCTACATATATCTGTGTACTTTTTTCTTGTACAATATATATATATATATATATATATATGTGTGTGTGTGTGTGTGTGTGTGTTCACTCCTATTTGCTGTGATGATTGACGAAGGATATAAAATTTTGATAGTATTAATATTAAGGTTTAATTGCACTTTCGTCCATGATGTATCGCGATTGTGCGATTTTGGTCCCCAAAGATTCAATTGCGCGAATTGGGTCTTCTGAGTATTGCGATTGTGCAATTTTAGACCCTCAGGTTCCAATTGTGCAAATTGGGTCTTCTATTTATTGCAATAGTGCGATTTTGGTCTCTTTTGTCGTTTAATTTCTAACAAAAATTATTGATGTATCACGTGTGGGTATGACTTAACACATAATTTGGTCTAGATGTCATGTTAGTTGTCTTAAGAATTAAAAAACTCGTACAACATTTTCATTTATTAATTGAATGACAATTGAACTGAGGGACAAAAATCGCACGATTGTAATACCTAAAAGACTTAATTTGCTCAATTAGAATCTTAGGGACCAAAATCACACAATTATGATACACTGAGAACTCAATTCGCTCAATTAGAACTTAAAGAATAAAATCGCAGCATCTGCGCAATTAAGCCTAACATTAAATATTCTTACATGTATGTTGTGCAACAGAGAAAGAGCTAGCTGTGGGGACCCATCCACCGCCCATAATCACGCAGTCTTGCTACAACCAAATCTATATTCGATCTGTTTTCTCAATTTAACCCTAACCCGATACTACATCCCCAATTACGAGAGAATCATCTCTCAGTCACAGCCTGCTATCCTTTTTCTTTCTTCAGTACTCGAGCAGTCTCTCCTCAAACGGAACTTCAATTTACACAGCCTCCACGATTCAAACCCCACACGCATGTTTATGGAGTGTGCAGGTTGAAAAAAAAAAAAAAAGTCAATTCAGCTCAGTTCCAACTTGGTAGCCTGGCCTAGCTAACACCGATTTCAATCTCCTATCTTCTTTTTCCTTTCGCGATCGATCACTTTCGACTTGGAAGTTGTTACTACCAGTTGGATTCATCAAACTGTCAAGATCTTCAACAAGTCAGCAAGAAGATTTAAAAAAAAAAAAATAGCTATATTGCTCATAGATACAATAATTAGTTCTTTTCAATTTGCTTCCATTTCCATCTGTATAATGGAATTGGAAAATTCATTTCTATTTTAGTTTCCAGTATCTGCATATAAAGTATTAGAGTTAAGAGATTTTTTTTACTTTACATAGATAGATATAATCATTATTACAATGGATCATATGAATTCTCTTCCACCTCCTTTCCACACAACAAGAGATCTCCATCTACATCACCAGGCACAACAACATCAATTCCACCACGCTTTACATCAAAGCACAGAAGACGAGCAAAGCGGAAGCAGCGGAGGGCTGAACCTGAAAAGGGAACGAGAAGAAACCAACAACAGTGAAGGGAAAGAGTTGGCAAGAACCGGCTCAGGCGGTGAGGCAGAGATGTCAAGAAGACCACGAGGAAGACCGGCGGGTTCAAAAAACAAACCGAAGCCACCGATCATCATCACACGTGACAGCGCAAATGCACTAAGAACGCACGTGATGGAGGTAGCAGACGGGTGTGATGTTGTTGAAAGTGTTTCCAACTTCGCGAGACGGCGTCAGAGAGGGGTTTGCATCATGAGTGGAACCGGCACCGTTACTAACGTGACTTTGAGGCAACCGGGATCTACCGGTTCCGTTGTTACTCTTCATGGAAGGTTCGAGATTTTGTCACTTGCTGGTTCGTTTCTGCCACCACCGGCTCCACCGCCTGCATCCGGTTTGACTATTTATATGGCTGGTGGTCAAGGGCAGGTTGTAGGGGGAAGTGTGGTGGGGACACTGGTTGCTTCTGGGCCTGTTGTTATTATGGCTGCTTCGTTTAGTAACGCTGCTTATGAGAGGCTTCCTTTGGAAGAAGAGGAAGGTTCGATGCCTTTGCAAGGAGATGGAAGTGGGGTTGGTCAGCAGCAGCAGCAGCAGCAACAACAACAACACTCACAGTCACAGGTTTTAGGGGATGCAAATGCAACTGCTTCGCTTTTTCATAGCTTGCCTCCTAACCTTCTTAATTCTATTCAGATGCCATCTGAGCCGTTCTGGGCAAATCCTCGCCCTCCATATTGATGTTGATGGATCGGTTAATGTTGCTGTAAGTTCCACACTTGATCAGTTTCCTGTTAGCTTTTGTGGTGGTGGTAAGAAATTCACCAAACCCTAAAGTTAGGGACGTTTAAGACTTCAAGTTTCATATGCTTCTGTTTCTTTAGAATGTATGTGTGTGTCATTTTGATGATTAGGTGATATACTCCGTTTATATGTTTTATTTTCCTGTATTCGAGACTGTAATTAAATTGATCAATAGGCTTGGTGAGTTTGATTCAGTTGATGAGGATGAAGAATAATGGGATACTTAATTGTGTGTTCGTTCGTCTCATAATTATAAGCACAATATTATATATCTATCTATCAGTTTTTAGCAATGAAACAACAATTTTTTGGTTAAGCAAACATGGTATGGTAGAGGCTTTTATTACTAGGATTATGTATGATAATATTGTTTTCTCATTTTACATTTTGGTGTAAGCAAATTGTTAGAAGATAAACATGTATGTACATTTGCAACTGGTTCACACATGCACTGTCTGATATCAAAGCTCTTTTCCGAGGTAGCTACACTCACTCTCATTAGGCAACAATAACCAAGACCCAACGTTCTCGAGCGCGCGTTGGATCTCACCTCTCTCACTCTCACATATTAAAGCTACTGAATTTAAAGCCTAAACCTGGTTTTGATTCCGTGCACCGCAATTCTAGCGCTTTTGCTATTTTTTTTAACTAAAGTTAGCTTGGTTAATCTAAATGAAGTACAATGAGATTAACTTATCCATTATCCAATGATCCTTACTGAGACTTTTTTGCATCTATATTGTATTGTTTGTACTGTATGCGTCTTGCTCTATGATCTATGTTGGTCAACTGATTCTAAAACAGCTAGCGATTGGATTCCTCGAGGAGACAGCTTGTTCCCTCAAAGTAAGAATCTCTTTGGTTTTCTCTTAATTTACTTATAATATAGTTTACTGGTAGGTTTCTCTTGCCAACCTATTCTTTCGACGAAAAAGCTTAAACATGTGAGTGTGACCTTGTTGCGTCTATAATCTCTACTTTCGATCGGGTCTTCATCCAAGCCATGTGCTCTGCTAGCTAGTTACTTTCCGAGGTAAAGAAAGAATTGCAGTTTTGTCAGAAGTCCCACATAGAAGAATGAAATGGACTGATTAGTAGTTATAATTGGGGGACAACCCTCACCCTATGAGCTAGCTTTTGGGGTTGAGTTAGGCCAAACACAAATTCTAACGAGTTTATTTCAGCCAATTTTAATATTCTTTCTGCTACTGTAGTAAACAGAGATCATAAGTCTTCCCGGTGCTAGTTAGATCGATGTTGAATTGCTACGTACGTTTCTAATTGATTGGTAACACAAAGAGTCCATTAAACTAGTCATTCTTGATGGTGATATAAGTCCTTCAAGCGACTTTGTGAAACCTCCCCCATCTATTGATCACAATCTAACAATTGTATTAAAGCTAAAACCGTTTTTGTTCAAGACCAAAATGACAGTTTTGGTAGAATTTTGCAAATATCACTGTTCACGTAACGATCTGATTAAGCAAAGCGCAGTTTAGCTGGATGTACTATAAAGAATAATAACTTGAAGAGTGTTACTTGTCATTTGTTTATTTTTTCAGTCCCAAGTAAGTTTGATATTCGCTTATATGCCAATAATGTCAAACCTATAAGTCATCACAAGTGATAAACAGCAATATAACTAATAAATAATACCAACAGATTGGCTTTTCCCGGGTCATTCGTTATGAAGAAATGAATGTTCATGGGGTCCATGTACACTTAACGAACAATTTGGTTGAAACTATCCAAATTAATTATCACTAATCAACAAATCAATTATTGTCGTCAGAATCAACGGGAAGGAACTGTTTCTAATTTTCTATTATTCATGCAAGAAATTCAAAAACTTACTTTTACTTTTTTTTTTTTAATGGCAAACATCTATATTAGCTAGGGGTACAAGGCAATATTTTTAGGTAGTGGTTTTGTTTCCAGTTTTTTTCAGGGGGCATTAAGGCAATATTTTGAGTCGTCGTTGGTAGGCTTAGATTATTGGTAGCTGCTGTTATTATTTGGTGCAGGTGCTGCGAGGTGTTGTAGCTCTTGTGTATTGTAGCGCCCGTACTTCAATAATAATTGAAAATAAGATAATTAAATATTAAGGCATAGGAGTTACAACAAATTTAAAACTTGTTAATAAAATTACAAGTCCAAACTTTGACCATAGTCAATAATCTAGAAATTAGATTACAATTTTTCCAAAATCAAAAGATAAAGTAGTAGCTATAATTCCAAAATAACCCTAAACTAGGAGCGTCAGGCCTTTAGCAACGCCTAATCATCCTTTGGTACCTGCGTATCTGAAAAATAATAAGAAAGGGGTGAGATAAAATCTCAGTGACTCCTTCACAGACTCCTCACAAACACTAAACCCAAATACAAATTTATTAAATACATAACAATAATAAAACATAAAGCTATCACTATCCTAAGGGCTAATTCTATTCTAATACTAATAACAAACAAACACAAATGCAATCCTGGATGTATCCTCTTAGGGGCCAATGCTAATTGAACTGGATCCACGCCGTCGGGTCTTATCGTTCACCGGACCGACGGGCCTGCCGCTGGGTCTTATCATCCACCGGACCGATAAATACCAAACTAATATATTCTATATGATCTAGCTACAAATGATGAATTTCATTGAAGTATAAAATTGACTTCGTTAGGAATCCATGCCGTCGGGTCTTATCGATCACCAGACCGACGCGTCTGCCGCCGGGTCTTATCGTTCACCGGACCGACAATCATCATATCATAAACATACAGACAATCATACATGTCATCAAAGCATGGCTCTTTGTTAAATGTGGATATGAGTGGAAGTTTGAAAACATAAGTGTCATTGGTTGAGAGTGCTCGATGTTGGGTTTAAAACTATGTAAAAAGTGAATATGGAAAATCCTAGAAGGTAGCCTTCATATGGGATCCAAACTGGTTTAACAAAAATATGAAATTCTGAAGAAAAAAAGGGCATGAATCGATTCACAGGTGTGTGAATCGATTCACACACTGCAGCAGAATTCAGCTCACCAAACTGTAAATCGATTTACAACTTCTGAATTCGATTCGCAGAACCCCCAGGATGGCCTGGGCGCCTCCTATGAATCGATTCATGGCTGCATGAATCGATTCATGCAGTGAAAATTGCAGAAAAACCAGATTTCACAGCAGAAAACACATTCCAACACCAACAACAACTCAATCAATTCACAACCAACACTTCCATTCATTCAAATATCAAATCCAACACCTAAAGCAACCCAAGAACAACAATGCAACATAATCAATAATATGAAATCATAAACAAAATGTTAAGAAATTCATGCTCAAACTTAGAACAAAACATATGTTCACACATTCCCAAACCCATCTCCTATATCCATAACCCCAAATTAGAAAGTCACGAAGAATACACATATGAAAGGGAAGGGGAAACCTATAGGTGGGTCTTATGGGTGCCCCACCACTAAGTAAGAAGAATTCACAAAATGCTCAAGAAATTGAGCCAAAGGTGGAGAAGCTTGATCTTCTTCTTCCTCCTATTCTTCTCCAATTTGCAGCCCCCTTTTTCTTCCACTAGGGCAACTACAAATCTTCACTCAAAGCCAAAGATTCAGCTACAATATTCTTCTTGAGGCAAGGATTGAAGAGATGACACAATCCCACTCCAATTTCTCACAAAATCACTAACCTTTTTCCCCTTCTTTCTTTCCTCCCCTTTCTTTTCTTCTACTGAGACAAAAAAATCGAGAGAGAGAAAAGTGAGGGAGCAGTAGGGCGTGAGGGAGAGGGAAAAGAAAAAGAAAAAATGGAAGTGAACCGTTATGTCCCTCCTTTAGCTTGGGTAAAGACCCAAATACCCTTCCTTTCACCCAATTTTGCATAATGTCATTTCTATTCACACCCCTAATATTTATAAATACTCCCCAGTTTAATTACTTAACAATCAAATTAGAACATAATAAAGCCTAAATTAATTTAGCTAAATAATTAAATTATGCGGGGTGTTACATGTATCTCTTTGGTGGTGTGCCTTTATTTGTACTGGATTATTTGTACTCTTGTTTCCCTGAGTAGCACATATTGTGTTACCTATTGGGAGTGCTCTTTAATAAAATCTTTTGGCTTACCAAAAATAAAGCTAGGGAGTACAAGGAGTACTCCAATCCAATACAAACCAAACAGGAGCCAAACAACTGATCCTACCACCTACACATCCAAGACCAATAGCAAGGTAAATCTATCTCCTAGTAATACAATCTAGTGGATCTACGAACTACTCATAATACAAACACGGGGGGACTTTCCCTGGGATAGAAACCATCTGTAAGACAAGGATCTAATACGATCAATCGTTTAGCCTAGATGCTTCTACCTCCCCGAAAATATTCAACCGTTCCGAAAGTCCCAAATAATGGCATGTCAAATCAGTGCTAGCCCCTACGTACACGATGACCTACCTCCTAAGAAACAAAACTGTGAGAACGAAGAGGAAAGATCCAAGGGGAACACAAAGTCATAGCCTAGTCAACTAATAATAGCATATCATAATGAAATAGAGAAATTGCATCCCGATGGATGCCACATAAGATACAAAAAACGGCAGAAAGGTCAGAAATAACACCTCTACTAAGTAAATTTGTCCGAGTTGAGACTCTATCCAAAAGCAATTGCCAAGAGAAAGCAATTGTCTTTGAATGAGCGAAACTCTTCCATAACTTGCCTAGCATTCCAACCTTCGGATCCGTAAGTGGGGCTACACGAGAAGAAGACTCCGAGAGGAAGCCATATTCAGATGAGACAGAGAACATACTACTAACATGTCTAGTCCAGACCCACTGGTCAGGCTCAGAGACCCACCGATTAGGCTCAGCGGATAGAGATATGGTCATCGGACCGGAAAGGAGCTCTGTCACCAATCCCTCCTTCCAAATGAATAAGCGTCTCCTTCGGTGAATGTCCCAGACCCACACCCCTTCTTGCCATCTACCACAACTCCAGACTTGCGCCTCTTGTTGCGCTGCAACAGAAAATAATCTGGGAAACCTGTTATTCAATGCGGTGTCTTCTACTTTTCCTGTTTCTTTTGGGGTGACCTTCCCCTTATTTCACATACAAAACTAGTTTGCATAATAATTTTAGACAGTACATTCAGTGGCCAAAGATTAGCCACGTTTAACTTAATTAAATATGCCCATTCAGTGGTCTATTAGCTATACATAAAGAAGACACTTTTGCTTGTTCAAAATTTCAGCGGGACACTGAAGAAAGCCTTCCAGATTAGATTACTTGTAAAGATTAATAATACATCCATAATATTGAAAAGGCTTCTGCACTTCTGTATCTGTGGGCACTTTAATTTCTTTAGTAATCTATCGACAAACGCCTAATTTCAGATTGGAGAGTAGGGCTGGTGTCTAGCATTCGATGTCCAAAAGTTGTGCACCTCCACTAATCATGTCTCTTGCATTTCCTTTTGTATCGCATTAAGCAAAAGTAAAAGACATTTATGATGGCATTAGAGCCTAACATAGATCTATTGTTGGGCCACTCGGGTCTCCAGATGTCCAGTCCTAAGCGTGGGGTGTGTGTTAGAAGTCTCACAAGAAAAAAAGAGATGGTCTGATTGGTGGTTATAAGTGGTGGGCAACGCTCACCCTACAAGTTAGCTTTTGAGAATCAATGAGTTAGGTCTAATCCCAAATTCTAAAAATAATAAAATGATATCTATATAATAATTGTTAAAAGTTAAAAAAATGAGGTGGTATAAAACGTTTGCCATAGTTTTATAGAATTAGGTTATTTTTTACTTTTATTAATGATTATAGAAATATCATTTTATTATTACATTTTTTTAGTTTTAACAAAAAATAAGAATATAAAAAAAAATAACTTGTAAATAAACAATGCCCTCTCTTT
This sequence comes from Calophaca sinica, assembly GCA_037113605.1. NCBI lineage: Eukaryota > Viridiplantae > Streptophyta > Magnoliopsida > Fabales > Fabaceae > Calophaca > Calophaca sinica. The sequence goes on from CM073731.1 coordinate 32,368,029, forward strand.
TAATTGATAAAAATAAAAATATTACCTCAAGACAAACATTTTAATTTTACAACTGCTCAAAAAAAAACTGCTAAAAGATTAAGAGAGACGACAATGGTAACTTAGATCAAAATGTCATAATTCGCGTGCTCTGAGAAAGAATTGTCATTCAGACAAACAAATACTGCCAACAATGAACCAAGTCCAAGATCATTATAAAAAAAAATGAACCAGTCCAAGAAAGTGGGCCAAAATAATCGCAGCCCATTACCCCTTGCGGAACGGACGACCCCCGCAGCTTCATAACTTTTGTATAGATTACTATATATTTTATTTTTATTTTTTTATGTAAAAATATGTTTCGTTCAATAATTCAGTAACAAGAAAAAGCTCATGACGGGGCGATCCCTCTCTGAGCTCTCACCTCTTTCATTCAATCATTCCTTCTCCAAGGGAACTTTGAAGAAATATATTTAGGGTGCGATTGGTTTACGAGAGAAATTGTAAAGAGAGAAAATATAAAAAGATAGTATGAAAAGAGAGAAAAATGTAAGAAATTGGGTAGATTTGAGTTATTGATTGGAATAAGAGAAAGAGAAAAGAGAAGTGTTGATTATTTTTTAAAAGACATCAATGTCCTTGACTAAAAATTTAAATAATTTGAGATATAAGGAGAGAATAGAGGTAGAAATTGGAAAAGGCAAAAAAAAAATGATGTGTCGTTGCTCGTTTTCTTCGCAGTTTAGCCGAGAAAATAAAAGGACATGAGACCCACCATTTTTTTCTCCCTCGCGTCACTGTTGAAGAGAACCAATCAGGCAAAATTCTCTTTTCTCGCCATTCTCTCTTCAGCTATTCTCTCTCACTTCATTTTCTTGGCATTTTCACGTCTGCCAATCAAACGCTTAAGAAGAATAAAAGCAATTGAGAACATGAATTACTAGCATGGCTTAGAGCATCCACAATGCTAATAGCTTGGTGGGTGTCTAACCTACGTAGCTTGAGAGCTTAATTTTCTCAGCGTTGGAGATGATCTAGTGGCAGTGAGGGAGCCATTTCTACACCCCGTATGTTACCATTAAAAAAACATTGTTTCTCTTTCTTCGACAAAGACAACAACAGAAAACACCAATCATGAATTAAGAACCAAACATCACAATGTTAAATCATGAATTACACGTTAAACGATAGATCAAGGAAGGAACTGCAAGGAATACGAAAACAAAGATGAAGATGCAATTATCATCTTTGCTAAGAAGACGGCAAATGCAACATCAATCAATTGATTTGACACTACAAATTAAAAAAAATTATTCGCTACTATTTCACTTTAAAATTATTTCACTTTATCACTTTCTCATCCATAACATAACGGTTTTTTTTTACCTACATAGTGTTATTTAAAAAACAATTACCAAATTAGCATAGGTTAAAATATAATTATTAAATTAGGATAAGTTGTATACAGTATTTATGATTTTAATTTTTCGTTGCACTAAAGTCGTATACACGATATACGACTTCATTTTTCTAATTTTTTTATTAAAATATTGAAGTCGTACATAGGGTTTGAGACCTCTGAAATTTTTTTTTTTTGACAAAGTCGTATATCCCATGTACGATTTTGCACGGGGAATTTTTTTTTATACGTAAAGTGAAAGTCGTATATGTGGTGTACGACTTTGGTTTAAAAAACTAGGGTTTCACAGAAGGAGTATACCATATATACGACTTTGCATAGGAAGTCTTACATGGTGTGTACGATTCCACCTTCAATAATTGGGTAACATAAAATTCATATATCTTGTGTACGACTTCTTTGCAAAGTTTCACATGATATGTACGACTTCACCTCTATATAATCTGTAGTTTCCAAATAACAAACGCACTGCTAACCGAAGAAGTTTCTAACCAATGCACTATCATCGATACGCATTTTCAACCGAAGAAATTCTTTTTATAGGAGGTATATTTAAGCATAGTTAATTGTTTTTTTCTCTTATTTATTATATGTTAGTATTTTTAATTAATTTTTTAACAGATGTCATCAGAACGATTTATTGATGATATATTTAAGCATTATTAATCAATGCATATTTAAGCATAGGAGGTATATTTAATCAAAAAATTCTTACAGATTTATCATCATTGTGCGTTGTAGGCTATGCTTAAATATACCACCACTAGGCTTAGGCTTTTAATGAAAAAATAAAGCATTATTAATTAATGTATATTTTGATCTTTCATTAGTGTTGCTTGTTTATGTTAGTTTATAAATCTCTAAGAGTTAACCTGGTAAAAAGAAATTAAAGCAAAGTCGTATACCACATGTACGACTTCCACTTTACGTATAAAAAAAATTCTCTCATGCAAAGTCATACCATGTATACGACTTTGCCAAAAAAAAAAATCAGAAATCTCCAACCCCATGTACGATTTCAGTATTTAAAAAAATTAGAAAAGTGAAGTCGTATACTGTATATACGACTTTAGTGTAATTGAACAATGAAATCGTGTATACTATATACGACTTACCCCGATTTGGTAATTACTTTTCAACATACACTAGTTTGGTAAAAAAAAATTCTAAATTATACTATGCAGGTAAAAAAGCCTAACATAACAAAAGGCATATGTGGTGGGTGCTAGTTTGAGTAGGGAATTAGCAAAATCCAACCATAACCTAAAACTTATCGATCTTGTCGGCCTTGATCACAGGATTGGCATTGGAAATCGCATCACGTCCGGCACCCTTGAAATCATACGAGCACTGGTGTTTCTCAGGATAACGATGGGTCCCACAAATGTGGTGTCCCACACTTGCATACGAACCCTGTTAGCCCCCATTTTCTCGTTATAATTGCCACACCGATTCGCCGCTTTCGATGCCGCATCACGGCCGAACAACGGCTCGTCGAATGAGGAAGGCTCTGTCGAATCGACGGATGGAGTGGCGGTGGTTGAAGCGGGGAGGAACATGGATTTCTCGACGGCGCCTTTGGCCAAAGCGGCACACTCCTCTTGAGTGCACAATTCCCTGTAACATTTGGAGCAAAGGTTTTGGGTTTCGGCGGTGCCGAAGAAGCCGCAGTTGTTGGCAGAGGGCTTTGGCTCCGAAGGTGGATAACATGTGTCATCGTTTTGCTGAGAACCCATGTTGGTGGTGAGGTGACTAACATAGCGTTGTGTTTTTCTCAGTTAGGGTTTTCTATTGTGAAGTTATATAAACTGTAATTACGTGATGATTAAGTCAAATTGGTAACTTTTCGTCTGGAAAATATAACACGAAATCGCGTAGATGGGCGTATAAGGAATCTTATTATACATGGAAGGAAAGAATGTCAATACTCATTCAAGTTGTTCTCCGCGCACTCAGTGAAACTTCCTTTATATTGGACATGAGAGGTGCTATTTCTTACGAAACATACACCGACGAAACAGACGAACGTGAGTCAAGCGGTGCAACTTCCCCTTTTTAAAAAAAAAAAAACTAAAACAGAAACGAATAGCAAAAACTCTCGCATAACAGTCCGAAAAGTAAGTCAAGTGAAGGGCCATGTCATTTGTAAAATTTTGTTCACCATTCCGTTCGTAAAATTCAGCATTTTCCATTGGACATTTAAATCATGTCCCTCGTGTTTTTACGATGACGTAAATTTGATGGCAATGTTAATATTCCTTTAATTACTAATAAAGAGTGTTATTGGAGACGATTTTTTTACTTAACAAGAATATTAAAATACATGGAATGCGATATTTCACTTAGATCTATTACAGTCATAAATTAAAAAATACAATTAAAATTTCTATCAAATTGAAAAAAAATATTATTTTTCTTTTCATTGACAAACAATTCATGTTATTCATTCTTTACCATGTTAAAAAATGTGATATTAATCAACACATTATGTTAACAATTGTGTGAAATATCACTCCCAAATAAGACAATTGTGTGAAATATATATCAACATCGGAGAAGACATTGTGTAGGTGTCGCGGGTGTGGGTATTGGAGCGGGTTTCAACAGATCTGAGTTTCAAAGATGCGATGGTGGTGGAGTCGGTACTGTGCGCAGCGAAAAGGGGGTTCTCAAGGGTTGTTCCAGTGACGAGCACTGTTGTTCGTGGCGGTCCTCGTGGTGGCTGGGGTGACACCATCGTGGGGATGATGAAGGTGACTTGTTTAAATATGTTCTTGTTTTTTCAATTTCTTCTTGTTTTTGTTTGTTCCCTTCTTCCTTCTCTTATAAATTTGTTCTTGTTTTTTCAGTGTGTATTCCATTCTTACTCTCATTTTGGTTGTTTCATTTTATAGGGGATGTAATGGGAGGAAGCAATACCAACGATGCTCATTGTGTGGGGTATGGTTGGTGAGTCTCAGTCTCAATGTCTCTGTTTCAATGGGAAAACAGTGGTTTGCTACTGCTTTCTTCTCCCTTTTTTTCGTGGTGGGTGGTGGTGGCTGGGGGAAGGATGGGGAGGGTAGGGGATAAGGTGGTGGCGGTTGGGTTGAGGGAGGGAGGGGACAGGGTGAGGGGTGGGGTACAATCCCTTAGGTAGTGAAATGGTGGTGGCTGGTGGTGGGACACTACTAGAATGTTTGATTTTAGCTGCCAAAACATAGCGTAGGCCATGACACCGACGCTAATAGCATCGACTTAGCGTAGAGCACGCTAATGCTAAATGCCTACTGAATTTTTAATTATTTTGTTAAATGTAGCATCCGTGTAGTGCTGGCTAAGTCGAGTTAGCGTAAGTTGGCCGAAGCTATATCTATTAGTCCCCCTTTTGTTTCACGTTTCCCCCACTTCCTTTGTTTTATTTTTTTTCCCTAATTTCTAATCAGTCAAAAAAAATGCAAACTCTCTCATCTCAGAAAACCTAAAGTCTGAAAACCCTAGCCCACCGCCACTTACGAACGGCTACAACCACCACCACCTGCGAACGTCCACCTACGAAGCCGCTACCACCATCTGCGAACGCCCACCCGCGAAAGACGAGGAACCACCACCACCACAAACTTTCTTTCTCTCTTGTTCACATCCCTCTCTCTCGCAGCGCCCAACTCTTTCTCTGCCATCTCCTCCATTAGCTTGCTACCAGACCACCACGATTTCTCACCTTCGGCTGCGCCAACTTGAAGGAATAGCATCCCTCCCTATAGTTGCATTTCCAAGTCGATTGTCATATCGTGGGTCTTTATTGTGTAATTCCTATAATGGCGTGATTTTTGTACCTTTTTTCTTTCGTTATTGTGTCTACGTCCTATGATTAACGCAAAACTTAGCTGCTGCTTGCTCAAAAAGGTCTACTTTGTGGTTGTTGAGTAATGCCTTAATTTTTCAGCTTCTCGAGAGTTAGGGTGTGTTTGATGTTGTTTTGGATAATTTCCCCCCTTTTCTTATGAAGACTTGAAAAAATGTTTTCGAAAAAAGGAAAGAAGGAGAAAACTTTTTGATTTGGAAGCTAAAAAAGAAAAGAATTATTTGGAATAATAACAATCCAGCTAGATAAGATGTATAGATCCAAAATCTCCCCCTCTCCCCATTTTATCTCTTATGTCTTGCTTAGATCTTCATTTGGTTATCTAGTGAATGAAATAGTGTAAAATGTAGAAGTCAACCTTTGTTCATGTCTCATACTTCAGTAGTAAGATGATCATAAGTTAGATGATGTTGAATAGAAACATACTATCTATAAATCTCACTTTGTTAGATTGGAATATAAAAATTTTAATTTTGGATTTGGAGACAGGTACTGTTGATCAGACCGATCGTCTCCACCACCTTCCCAGCCGACACCATCACCCGTACAGACCTCTCGGGATTCTTGGTCGTTTGGTGGCTCAGAAATGGCGACAGGTACTGTTGATCATATCTTATGATGTATGTATCTGTTGATGATAGTTGTTCATTTTGATTTTTTGTGAGCATGGAATTGGAATGGTGGGGGGGTTAGTTAGTTTCTATGCATTTGTTATTTATTAGTATTATTCAATATGATTGATTCTATGGAGATGTGTTTGTATTGAAGCAGGAATACTCGGGGTGTCAAGTTTTTGGACAAACAGTGACCAATGATCATCATGAGGAGTTGATTAAGATGGGTATTAGTCCCTCTTTGAAGTGGACAAAATTCGAGCACAAATTTCCTTATGTTATTTTCTGTGCTCCACCTTACCAATCCTCAGATTATCTCGGTGATATTAGGTGAGCAATCTTGGAGTTAATCCCTTAATTTTTTGTTGGTAGGGATTGTATTTGGTGGCAGTGGCATGCTTTTTAGTTTTGGAGTTAATCCATTAGTGTTTTGCAGGGGTGTTAGTGCAGAATGAATACTCTGTATTTGTCTAATTCTTTCAGCTGCTTGATTACCTTTCTCATGTGTTGTAGTAAAAGACTGAAACTTACTTGAAAAAAGTAAAACTGATTTGTTTGTTGTATTTTTCTTTTGAACTTATGTGTTGTGGACTGTCGAACCATTCAGGAAAGCTACATTATGCTGGAATGGTGAAGGCTTTTTCATGTTTACATCAAGTTCTGCTCCTTATGATTATAACGATAATGGTTTATGTGATGAGGTAGATCTTAAACATTCTCCGGTTGTTCTCTCTCTCTCTCATATTTCCTTATTGGGGGGGTGTGATTTAAAACTGAAGGTGTTGGTTTCTGCATGATATACTTGAAATAAGGATTTACCATAGACACTGGAAAGTAAATAATCAGCCTAAGGAACATTGTAAATGCATGCTATACGTCTATATCTAGATTGTAATTTAAAACAGAATGAGGTGCTTACTGCTTATATCATACTGCCATAGTACGTTTCAAAGTTGCTTTGCACACAAGTTTGTTCATTTGTGCCTAATTGAATTTTCTCCATTTCAGCTTTGGGGCCTTGCTAATAGCTAAAGTAGCATCTGTAGTAGTTTTAGGCTAAAAGGTTTGATTTTGTATGAGATTTATAATGTATGCTACTGTTTTTGTGGAAAAAAAAATTCATATTGTGTTGAAAATTTGGCTAAAAGTGGGTTGCCATGTTAGTTAGCACACGGCTGGGTTGTTATTGTTTTTAGAAGCATAAGGTTCCTATTTTAGAAGCATAAGGTTCCTCATATAATTTTTGTACCAAATGTTAGCTCAACAAATTTGAGATGTCAATTCAAGTATAAGGTTTGGAGGGAAGCCAATAAAGTTTACTAATTTTGGACACTCAATACACGAATTGTAGATTTAGTAAGGATGTGTGATGTTCATTTGCATCTAACTTCAATTTTGTATGGATTGAGTGAAACTATTTACATAATTGAATTTTTTAAGTGATGTTTAACATTATTAAGTATAAGGAAATCAAGAATCTTAAAGGCAAGATGCAGTAGACTTTCTCTGATTGTACAACTGGCATAAGCTATAATGTTGTTTTTTTTAAAACCAAAACTTTTAGCATCGGCCAAGCCCACGCTAATTAGCATCTGACTGTCGACACAAGTGTTTTGCGTTGGTTGATTAGCGTGGGCCAAGCCGACGCTAAATTTAGCATCGGCCATATATTTGACTTACACTAGCCTCCATTAAGCGTCTGAAAAGCCGACGCTAACTAGTGTCGGATAAAAAATGGCGAACGCAAAATATTAGTGTCTAACTGGGCCTGTCGGACCCAACGTCGACGCTAATCGTGATTTAGCGTGGGCTTTTCCCTATTAGCGTCGGCTTTTGGCCTACACTTATTAGCTGCATTCTAGTAGTGGGAGGAGGAAGGGAGAAGAAGGGATGTGTCATGTGGTGGGAGGAGGAAGGGAGGAGAATGAGTTGTGTGAGCAAGGAACAGACCAGGTGTACAAAAAATTACAAGTCACTCGTGCCACGTGGACGGATAGGTGAGGCGAGGGACTAAAAATGGGAGAATTTGAAATTACAGGGGCAGAATCTAAACAAAAATTTTAGCAGGGACTAAAACTGGATTTCCCTGATATTACAGAGACTAAAAGCAGTATTAACCCTAAATTTAATTTTTTTATTAATTAAATTAAATTAAATTTTATTAAAACCTTGTTTTTGAATAAATTAATTTTTTTTTATTAATTTTGCCGCAATTACATATGGTACAAGCCCTCGATAATGACAATATGTTACTTAGGGGCAAGGCCCTAGGAAATTTCTGAGGGCTCTGAGCCCCGAGAAATTACCTGGGGCTTTAAGCCATTCGGAAGGAAATTACCTAGGGTTTTGAGCATCTCGGAAACCGTTTCCTACTAACGAATAACCTATAGTCACGTGGTCCTTGTGGGCTCTCGGAAATTTTGTCATTTCCTACGGTTTTTTGGCATTACATAGGGCTTTTGGCCCTTGGAAATGCCAAACATTAATTGTTAGCTAACTTGAGTAAGGACTGCCTGCAATAACCAATGGTTAAGGCAAATGCTTCTCTGTTTGGTAGAAGTCAGATAATAATTAGGTGTCTATTAGCCATGGCTCATCAAGGGAGGGTACTAAAAAAGATAGAAAACGGGACTTTAGTTGACAAGAGTGTGATCTTTATACATTTTTCTTGTCTTATAGACTTGGTGGTATATAAAGTTCTCCCAGCACTTTTCCTATTTACAAGTCTCGAAATGGAGGCTTAATTCAAAGGGGACTAAGTTTCTTGCCACTTAAACCAACAAGAGTTGGTGTCTTCATAAATACTTGCACATACAGTGAACAACAAATAATTCTCTTCTCTAGTTTAACCAATTTTTAGCAGCTTATTATGCAAATTTCTATTATATCATAATTACTTACTAAAATTTGAAAAGAAAGAGTGAAGAGGTTGTATTATTAAGTTGTAGTAATCGTAATGAATAACGCTAGCCAATGAGAGGTAACTTCCTTGGATCAGGGGCTAATTCGTGAGCGAGGCTGGTTTTTGGCTTGGGATATTTTGCAAGCCAGTGCAACAGTAAGAATAGAAAGAAGGAAATAAAAACCAAGAAAAGTTGAGCTTCCATGGCATTAACGGAAAACTACCAACTCTCTAGTGTTTTTGTTTTGTTTTTTCTTCCTTGTATTCACAAAGAAAGATAGACAGGGTTCTGTATTACACTTTCATGTATTGCTATTGTGGCATTATCTATTCAACTCTCTCTCTCTTTTTTTTTTTTTTTTGGGTACAAATCTACTCAACTCTCTAATATTAGGAATCTAACTATTACACTAGCTTATTGCTTTAGTATTTGTAGAGGCCTAAAAATAAAGGTGTACTCTAATAATCAAGTATGCTCGGTTAGCGTTTCACTTTGTCCTTCAACTGAAATTGATTGAAAAAATCTGTGTTATTTTCTTTGTGAACTTGTTGCTTTCTAATTATGACACACACGTAGCTAACATGTGTTCCGCGTCTCTCTCTGTTCTATTTCAAGTTATTAATTCTGGTTTTTTTTTAATTTTAATTTTGTAGCTAAATCATGGTCACGTGGATGAAGACCACTTGGAGGAGTATGAAGATGATCACTTTGATGATTCATTAGTGTCATTAAATTTTTTTTATTACAATATTGTTTTGGTGAATACTGATAGAAGTATTGAATATTTTTTGGGAAAGGATATTGTGTTAATGTTTCTTTATCAATGTAACCAACTCTTTTTCATTTTAGATATTTCTCATTTCCTCTTTCTGTGTTGAATAAGCTCAAGTTCCTCTATTTGTTACATGACAACTTTAAATCATTAGTCTTATATTAGAAACAATATGTTAGTAAAATAATTAGCTTAACTATATCAAATAAAAATTGTCAATGTGTATTAGACAACAGTTTTAGATATGCACTTTTTGGTAATCATATGCAACGGTTTACTATGTTGCCATGAACAACAACAGTATAAAACCATTGACATAGAATAATCTAAAAATCGTTGTGTATAGCATGCTACGGCTACAGTTTTTCTTAGTGTCGTCTATGCTTAATAAAAATCGTTGCCAAAAAAATAGGCAACGACTTATACGACCACATTTCAAAAATTGTTGTCTTAAGCAAAGAGAATAGTTTTTTTATTTTATTTTAGACCACGATTTTGAGATGTTGTCGTAGATGAAATATGTATATCTTAAACCCCGAACCATTTGATAGAGATATTTGAGACTTTTGATCAATAGAATAAAATTAACATATGACCATATTTTCTTAATTTCAATAATTAATATACTTTATCAAATAAAAAAAATCAAAGAACCAAAATTAAACATAAATAAAAAACTGTAATTAACTTTTTTTATATAACTCACAAAAGGAGTCAGTTAACTTTTGATTTTGTATACTCTGTATCTTTTTATTTGATGCTTGAGAAAAAAGTTATCAAAATCTGATTAAGAAGGGTTTAAAAGTCATTAATAATTTTCCATAATGAATCAAACCAAAAAAATTTAAAATAAAATAATGTGATATAATATATATTTCTCATATATGCAATTTTATCATTACATTTATTTAACAATATTATTATTAAGACAATCATGGGTAGCTTTAGTTCAATTTTAGAAGAGGAAAGAAAATTAAACCATTCAAAATGAACTCATTCAAGTTTGAAATTCTTTTTTTTTTAACTTGAATTAAACCAACGTATCAAATCAGCCCAAGTAAGATTGGACTCATTTGGTTTAGTTAATTGGGCTGTTGCCTTCGTAACTCGATACTGGGCCAGCACATGTGCACTGTAGCACTTATACATTACCAATATTTGGGCGCTAAGGATATGAGTTTATATATAACTTTACCTGAAAATGATTTCCCTACTAATTTTTTAAATTTTTTATAAATTTTGTAAAGGGACTTTTATGATCACGAATCACACTCATTCGTAGAGATCTTGTAAACGGACTTTTTTCCGCTACGACACGTGGTTTGTCCATTTACGTTTTGTGAATTTCCAATACCAGCATGATGAAGGATCCCCCAATGGTGAAGATGCAACTACCATTGTTACACCCCAAGCTAGGGCTGAAGTCAGTAATCAGGAGATGATCAGGCATTATCTACCTCAAAATTCAATGCTTCAGGGGTTATGGTGAAGAGGTGGACATATGAGCAATAATGACTATGGGGCATGGATGGTGGTTAAAAAGGTAACTACGAAAACAAATCTTAATCTAATTACAAGTCAAAATACAAATCTATTGAGGGAGAAAATCAAGGAATATATGCTCCAGAGTAAAGAAGACAATGCACATGCTTTTTGCTTCCAATCATTAGTGGAATGTGAGGAAGGAAAGGAAGATACCAACCCTGATTATGTTAAGGTTGGTGAATTCATCAGTCAGCGTGAGAAGGGCCACTCGCTCACATACATGTGCATAACACTATGGGTGCAAAAAAAAAACTACAGAGTCAGTCACATGGGAAATTGGCTTAACCCACTAATTGTGGGCCCAAGTCTAGCACCATGGTACCAATGACGAAGGGCCCAAAGAGACTTGAAGAATCCATAGCGAGCCTGGTGTCAATGGGGAATTAGGTTGATAATAATGAGCCAAATACATTCTACGAAAAAGATAAGGCTAATGCAAATCGGGCCATGTTAGAAAGCATGAAAGTTCTGCAAAAATCTATGACCAATGGAACCGTTGGGATCTAACCCTTTAACGGGTGCAAGAAGAAAGTGCTTGGCACACTGACGAAGAAAAATTGCATTTTCTTGAGCAAAAAAATAAATAAATTGTTGTAGATCCAAAAGGTTCCACATCAAGATTTCATCATGCAAGCATCTCCTCTAACGAGATCATGATGGGCAAGCACGATGATTCAGACTGCCTAATGGTTTAGGCCACCTCAACAAACCAGTCTTAATGATTTTTTTTTTATGTTGGAAATGTCAACGATCAGCTAGCAAAGGGTTCTCAACCCTAATTAGATATCTTAAGAGGGAGTATTCCATTTCTTTGATGTTTCTCTTAGAGACACAAACAAGTGGTGTCGAGGTAGAGAAAATTATTAAGCGTTTTGGTTTTGCATAAAATTACTATGACAACTCAGAACCTCTACATTTGCCACACGACCCCTCAAATTTTCCCCGTGAAGGACTATGCATATACGAATCCTGCCATAGGAAGAAGCTTTGGGATGAGTATATCCTCCTCATCACATCGCCTCGAAAGACAGCCTCATAATGACTCTATAAGACCTAGACAAATCCTTGTAGATCCATCATTCATGACACAGTGACAGATAACCCACCCTATATAAGCTACAATAAAAGCAGAGAAATCAAAAACTCCAGTAATGAATGCTATCATTGTGGAAGGTGACATTCACAATCTCTTTTATCTGTCCTGACAGTGGAAAGCTCACGCTTCAACTAGCAGCCATCCTCTTGAAACTATAATTTTGATCCAAAAGTAGTGGTCGTGGAAGATACATATGTATAGAAACATAGGGTAAGACTACTATACGTCAAACATAGAGATTTTAAGAGTTAGAGCTAGCAGTTTAATGCATACACCCCAATTATACAGTTATATGTATCTACAAGCAATCATCCTTGAGCTAGCATTTGTTTTAAGATTGAAACTTAGACTATCACGAGTATAACTCTAAATGCATGTTGGCCAATATCAATGCATTATAGTGATCACTTACCTTACCCCGGGCCTAGGTAGACTGTCCCTCGAAGTTGGACTTGATCATAACTGATTATCTTATCCTAGGCCTAGACAATCAGAAAACGTCTCTTAGCCATCCAGGGCTAGGTGCATGACCTCTCTGAAGAAAGTATTTATGCACATGTTATGTTATGAATGCATCCATCCTCAATATTCTCTACTATAACCTATGAGTATAGTATCACGACCTCACATTCTCTTCAACAGATCTTAGATATTCATCGGGCTATATTTCACATCAATTAATCACTCTCATATGGTCAAACACTCTTACTCGCCTAAGTCATACGACATTTTATATAACATCTTACCATTCGATGGAAGCAGCTGTTATACATCACATATCAGTCAAGCATATGCTCAGATATTCTCAGGCTGACATGTTACTCATAACACCAAGTACAGAGCAAAACATGTAATTTGACCAATCAAGCACAATCATGTAAGCATGTCCGCCACAATATGTAAACCAAATAGTTAACAATAAAGACACATCAAGTCATTGTGCAGTTCAAATCAATAATAATAATTAGGAAACTCTCAATGACTAACCCTAATTGGCATCATTCAACATGAAGCGTTCCAATTTGGTTTATATGTCATAGGTTCGTCACAGGTGGCGGGTTGTGATCCTCCCGTACCACATTAAATTATAATGCCAGTCTTGCCTCCTCGACGGGATAGTCGTCTTCCCCCACTCAACAGTAATGTCAATTGTAGATCCATACGAACAACCTTGACCCACAAACGACACGATTCTCAACGCAACATCACGAGCAATCTTCCTTCCTTTCACAGGTCACGGTTATGCCCATCCTAATTGGGCCACCAAAACACGTCCATAAATTACGTCGGGCACGTCAACAAGTCCCAAAATATGTCAGCATCACAAAAACAACACAGAAATGATATCAGGGACCAAAATGAAATTAAGTATTAACTAAAACCCGTGGGAAATAGATCTGTTTCAAGGGTTTACCCACTGATTTCATGAGGGACTAGAAGCAAAGCGGCATCTTGGCATTTCCTTTGAGCGTTTGGTAATAGTACAGACATGTAGGGACTTGAAATGGTACTGTAAAGAAGTCAGGGACCAAAACAAAAATAATTTATCATTCGAAATCAAAGAAGACAACACCAATTAGAGGGTTTTACCCATTGTTTTGTAGGGACCAAAATCAACAACAACACTTCGAGTGAAGCTAGTAGTTATTCGAGGGTCGCACGAGCTCATTGAGATCTAAAATAGTACAAGAAACGAAATTAATAGCAGGATTCAAGAGGAGCTCAAACATGATATACTATCATTGGTAAGTTATCTTACAATAAACAAAATGGTAGGAACAGTTGGTAGAATCAAAGGAAGGATTAACGTGGAGTCAAATTAGGGCTGTGGTACCTTGATCGGGCAGGAAATGAATTTGAAACTCAAATGAACACAATTTCTCCCTACAAATTTGTGATTTTTATAGAAAGAATCAAGAGAAAGAGTTGGGTAAAAGTGAACTTTTGAGTATTTATAGCCAACGTCAATGCTTTAGCGTTGGGTGCCCCCATGTTTAAGCGCTGCAATGCTTTAGTGCTGGGTTATCCCATGCTTGAGTGTTGTGCTTGACATGCCCTAGTTTGCGTTTTTATAATATTTTTTTATAGATTTTTTCAAATTTATTCTTATTCATATGCATATTCTTATTGTTATTCTTATGCTTATTTTAAGATGAGATAAATTTAACTTGAGCATAAATTCCCCTATTTTATTTGTTAATAAGGGTGAATCATGTAATGAACAAATAGATTAGTTTTGTATAAACTCACCAAATTAACAGGTTCTTAATTTTACTATGCGAGATTCCTCTGGAGTCATATTAATGTCTTTCTCAATTATAGCAAAGTCTCTCTTCAGGTTAAAAAGAAGAAGTCAAAATTGCTTTCTGGTTCTTTAAGTTATTTTCAAGTTTCACATTAGTCCTTTAAGTTTTTTTTTGTGTGTCAATTAGGTCCCATAAGTTAGGTTTAGATGACAAAATAAGCCTTTTTTTACCATTCTTCCATCTCCTCTCCTATGTGTCACTGCTAAGCCTATGTGGCACGCTAATGTGTCAATAAATATAATTAAAAAATATATTATTCATTTAATTTAACTTATTTAATTAAAAAAGAAAAAAATTGTTCATCTTCAACCCCTCTCTCTCTCAGCGAACCCCCACCTTCCTTCTGGATCTCATTCTGGTCTCAAACTATTCAGATGCAGATCTTGCTTGAAAGCTTCCTCAGAAGGAACAAAAACAGTAAAAGCAAGATCTTGGGGTAACATTTCAACCATCATTTCCCCAAACTTTCCCAATTTAACATCTTGCAGGGAAACTTTTCTGGATCTGATAATTGGGTAAAACCCCATTTCATTATTCTTGGACCAACAAAAGCAAGTTCTTAACTTTTTCAGTTAATCACAATCAACAAAACCCAAAAGCAAGTTTTTAACCTTCATCTTCAACCTCCATCTTCAACTTCCAGATCTTGTTCTTTTTCAACCTTCATTTCCAGATCATCACCACCACAATGATACAAAAAACACCGATGCCATCAAAACTCAAAAGGGTGTTCAGATTCACAACAAAGATGGAATTTTTTTCACAAAATTAAAAAACCCAAAAAAAGGGGGATAATTTTTGGTGAATATGCGTAACACAACCCAGAAACAAAAAGAAGAATGCATCTTGAACCAACACCCACATCCATTAACAGAACCAAGCCTTCAAAAAACACCCCTCTAAGCAACCAACACACATGAACACCACTGTAGAAGAGCTTGAATCGGAAACAGATCCAACTCTTTTGCCTTTATTAACATCATCATCCCCATCGATTGAAGTCTTTAGTGAACAACACCCTTCTGATTCCTCCATCTTTAGAACCCTAATTTCAGATCTGGAATGGGGGTTTGAAGAGAACAGAGAAGAGAGAAAAGGGATGAGTGGAAGGAAGTGAGATGGGGTGGAGGAAGGGGTTGTAGTGGTGGCAGAGAAGTCGAGGGTGGAGGAAGGGGTTGATAGGGTGGAGGTGAAATTGGATTGGGGGCAAATGTGCTATCGGCGGCGCTGTATGGGTGGTGCTGGAGATGGCGGTGGTGGTGGGGGAGTGCTGCCAGAGGCCAAGGAGGTAGAAGAGGGTGCAGAGGAAGGTGGTGAAATCCACAACCATCTAACTTCTTTCTTTTATTTGATCTTTGATTTTCTGGGTTCATCAAATCAACAGTCCCAGAAGAAATCAACAGTCCCAGCACCTCCCTTCCTCTCTTTTCTGGGTTTCAAAGAACCCTAATTTGATTTGTTTTGTTTTTAATAAAAAATAAATGAAAAATTATGAGTCATATTTTTTTATTATAATTATTGACACATTAGCGTGCCACATAGGCTTAAGAGTGACACATAGGAGAGGAGATGGAGGAATGGTAAAAAAGGGCTTATTTTGTCATCCAAACCTAATTTATGGAGACCTAATTGACAAAAAAAAAATTAAAAGACTAATGTGAAACTGTAAAATAACTTAAATGACCTAGATAGCAATTTTGCTAAAGAAGAATCCAAATCCTGCTTGCCTTTGGGCTGGAATAAACAATGAAAGTCTTATGCGTACTCCCTCTGTGTCGTGTCATATTGCTTGTCGTTGTCGTTGTCGTTTAATGGTATCCACATTTCTTAAAAAAAAATTGATTATACTAATTTCTATGGTAAAATAATCTTTCTTGACTAAACTACTCTTATTAATTGAAGTAGTTAGTAGTAGTGAAGTGGTAGTTAGGTAGAAGAACTAACTCTCTTCGTTACTTTTTATAAGCCCTTTTTAGAAAAAAATTATAACTAATTATAAGTTTTTTTTCAAATTACAAGATATATTAATTATTTTTTTCAAAAGTACCTTTAATTAATTGCATAGTGTTTAAAAATTCAAGATATGTATTAATTAATTAAAAGTATAATTGAAGGATAAATTTGGAAAACATACACATGACAGACAAATTTAATTATGATAATTACTTTTCTTAATATGTATTTTTTTGTTTAAAAAAGCTTATAAAAAGTAACAGAAGGAGTATTGATTAGTTAAAAATACAAATGAATAAAAGTATTATTAGAAAACAAGTATTTAATATTGATATTATGTGTGTCAAAAAAAATGTTGATATTCTAACAATGAAATATTAAATAGTAAAAAGAATATAAGAGGGAAGCTGCGAAGTGGTTGCTGCCCACCTGCGCTCCAGTCGGTGCAACCTCACGACAACGTGTCAAATTTCAATTGGATACACCTCAAAACATTGCCGACATATCGTCGGATCTTGTTGTCACTTATCTTGGAGTATTAAAAATCTCGCAGAAGCTATCGACCCATCAAACATTCCAAAAATTATCGTCACCTAAAAGAAAACAAATTTAAAGGCTGCAACACAACTTAGCCGGAAGTTTAATAGTTTTATTATGTATATATTTTTGGTAAATCCAATGCGACAGTAGTTTATACTAGATTTGACTAACATAGCAAATAAGGAATTAAAAAAAATAGTACCAAAGAAATAAAAAAATATTTGGTAAACAATAAGTTATAGTGTTTTTTTTAGTAGTTTATAGTATTTTTTTCGGATGCTATTTAAATAGTATTTGAGCTTATAATATTGCATATTACTTTTCTTTTCCGATTTTACTCTTATTGTTTTAAATAATTTTCTTCAATCCCCTATTAAATAATTAAATAATAATAATAATAATTGAGACATTAATTCATTTTTTGTCATTTTATATGTATTTTATATTTACTATGAATTAGTTCAACCATTAATTTTACCAAACACTTCAAATTAAATTTGTTAACTTATCTACTATAAAATCTCATTTGATATCTACTATTTTATTTGCTATCTGCTAATTTTTGCAATGTGGAGCCCAATTTACATTAACATGTCACAATATAAAATTAATAGTACTAGTAATTAAACATAAAAAAAAATGCTGATGAGTGAGATCCACGTAGCTGTAACGGTGACGGTGAAGGCGGGACCAACCAACCACTTACGCTACGCCTCCTCACTCCAAAAGCAAACCATGCCGTTGCTACACTCGTCACTCCACAAAGCCCACCTCAACGCGCTCTTAACTTGCCGCGTGGCGTTCAAGAGCAAAACTACGTCGCTTCAAGCAAATCATTCGATTACTGTGCTTGATATCTCACCGGTGGGGTTCCCAAGCAAGAAAAACGAAACGGAAAAAAGCGCTTCCAAATTGTACGTTCTCACAATCTCGAATTACACCTTTTTCATTCCTTAATCGACGTGCTTCTCGTGTGCTTTGCTTCGCATCTCCCATCATCACCATCGTCGTTATCTTCATTCCTTAATCCGTTCTCACATTGCAGGTGGTGGTGATGGGACTGAAAGCGATTCCCCAAAACCTTATTCACCAAACATGATCAACCATTCATAAAGAAAAAAGATTTTATTTCTTTTCAGTTATTTCCGGTGGTTGCGAATTTTGGCATCGCCGAGCAATTTAGGGTTTTAATTTTTTGCATTTTCCAATGACGTATTACAACGATGACGGTGGTGGTGAGCCGAGAGAGGAGGTGGTCCCGGACCTCACTCTTACAATCGAAGCTGATGATATTAATGGGGACTATGTCAAATTAAGGCCAAGCCCCGACGAGGGTGCTCCGCCAGCTGCGGTGGAGGAGCCTTCTGCGCCGGCGAGAAGATCCGTCGTGTGGTATTGGGTTAAATTGGTGTTATTATTTTTATGCCTGGGTTTTCTGGCTGTTGTTGTGCTCAAGTGGGTCGGACCCTACTTCATGGACAAGGTTTGTGCTTTTTCCTCCACTGGCTATTATTGTATTTGGACTGTGCTGTGTGTTCTGGGGGTTGTTTTCCCTTATGAAGTTTTGATTTTGAGAATGAATATGATGCATCGCATTTGCAGATACAATTGCTGTTTAGGTTTTTTAAAATGTTCACTCGTATTGCTGCAGAATTATGTCCTCTGTGTTCTTTCTTGTTGCCTATAACTTGAATTGTTTGTTGAAATGTTTGCTTGCGGAATTTTTAGTCAGTTATCTCATGGATTCTATATGTATATTTTCAGGAGGTTATTCCAATAATAAATTGGGAAACAAAGACTTTCAGTACTCCAGTGCTTACTATTTTGCTGTTTGCATCTGTGGCACTTTTCCCAACCTTACTCTTGCCATCTACACCCTCTATGTGGGTGGCTGGAATGACATTTGGTTACGGATTTGGGTTCTTGCTAATAATATCTGCAGCAGCTGTGGGTGTATCACTCCCTTTTATCATTGGCTCAATCTTCTTACATCATAAAATTGAAGTACATGCCTTGCCTTCAATCTGGGTTGGTTTCTAGTTTCTGTATGCTGGTGTTTGCCTCACCTGTACTAATTTGGATCCAATGTTTCACGAATCTATGCAGGTATGGTTAGAGAAGTATCCAAAGAAGGCTTCTATTCTAAGATCAGCTGGTGGAGGAAGCTGGTTTCATCAGTTTCGAGCTGTTGCCTTAATCAGGATTTCTCCATTCCCTTACATGATCTACAACTATTGTGCGGTGGCAACAAATGTTAAGTACTGGCCTTACTTAGTTGGATCCTTGGTAGGAATGGTGCCAGAAATATTTGTTGCAATCTACACGTAGGGTCTCTCTCTCCCCCCCTCTCTCTCTATGTCTCTCCCCCCCCCCCCCCCAAAATGCCATTTTTTAGTTGTACTAGGAATTTGTGTTTTGCGTGGTTATCTATATACGTAGGTAGATTATTCCGTGAATATCTAATTTTTGCATTGGAAACTTGTCGTGTATACCTAAAAATATAGGTGAAGTGGCCTCTTTTTGCTGACTTTTGGATCCATGCCATATTGTGGATGTAGGTTGGTTATGTAATTGGCTTGAATAGCTGACTTCAGCTTGAGTATGTTGAGCAGAATATTGTTATTATTTTATAAAAAGACAACTGTTTACCCTATGCATTCGTATCTGGTAAAATATGCTTCAGTTAGATTTTATGGTTTTAAATTCTTAGTTACTGATGTAATTAAGACTCCTGCAGACTCTTCGTCTTGCTTTACCATGTTTTCACGTTTCCCTCTGTTGCAATATGTTGCTTTCATGATTATCTATTATGAAACAGATCTAGAAATGATTTGGTGAATTGACGAATCTTCAATATGTATGTAAATGAGAAGTACTCCTTCAAAATTTATTTCCATATTTCTGAGGTGGGTGGTTGCTTTTGCCTTAGGCAGGCTTTTTGATTTCTGGCTGTATTTAACAATATAATTTCCTTATGTATGCTTCCAATCAAACTCAAGGATTTGTTCATGATCGTCAAAGTTTGTTGATTTTACAATTTCTCCTTGCACAAGTGCAATTTTTGATGTGTGAGTAATCATATCACGTAATCTCATTTTGATCCTCCTTGAATTTGACCATTGGGAATATATTGGGTTCTAGAATTAGTAATTTATTTATGAAGTAGATTGTATTGTTTTTCTTGGAGCAGTTGGCTGTTTAGTTCACACTTATTTGTATTCTCATTTAGATCTTAATTAGGAATACTATCTATCATGTGGGCTTTGTATTACAAACTGTTCTGTGACTTTATTTAGAGCTGAGAGATTGATCTGTTTCCATGCATGGCATGTGTGGCTTGTTAAATAAATCATATACTGGCTTTTGTCCACTGTCTGGTGGCACTAATGCAAAGTGTGTGATCACACCTACAGAAGCTTCATTTCCCACCCAGTTCCACAAGCAAAGAATTTAATGCAATATTATATTTGGCTGTCCCTCTCCTCTAATACTATTTGTCACAATTTTGTTAGTTTTGATGATACCCTTACCCAAGACAGGGCAAACATCACTGCAATAACATTAATTCAGCATGCAGGGTTGGTTGTTATGAATGGTTTTGATTTTTGGTTTTATGTCTTCTTATTTCGCAAGGGTTAAAGAAAACAAAGGTAAGTACAGCATCATAGGTTGCTTGATTCTCACCAGCCAAATACTTAAGTTATGAGACTAAGTTCACTGTTAGGATAAAAAAGGTCTGGATTTGATTAATGCCTGTGGTTTTGCATTGGTAGGCATGCCATCTGTAAGTACCACTGCCGCCTTTCACCTTGAAATAGGGCAATCTTCCCTCCTCCTAAACGTAGGGCAAAATTTTTTACCTCCTTAATTTTTTTTGTTTTGAGAATGCATCTTTAGTTAATGCTGTTGCTGTCAATTTAATGTTGGACCCCTTTTTTGTTCATCGTCAATGTCTTATTCTGAAAATTTACCTTTCTATATGTTTTAAACTATTTCCAGCAAAAGCATTTTATCTAATAATAATTATGACTTTGCCATTAATTGCATGACGTGTATTTTATGTTACACCTGTAATCCATTATTTCCAGTTACCCTTCTCCAATCTTGGTTTGGTTATAAAGAAAGAAGAAACTAATGATGCAAAATATCTGGACCCTGTTGAACTGATTGTCTCCTTGGCTATTGCTGCAGGGGAATTTTGATTCGGACATTGGCTGACGCTTCAAATGAAAAGCAATCTCTATCAGCTCAGCAAATCATTCTCAATGTTTTAGGCTTCTGTATAACTGTGGCTACAACCATCATTATCACAGTTTATGCCAAGAGACGGCTCAAGGAGTTACAGGAGGAGGAGGAGGTGTTGTTGCAATAGTCCAGTAGTTTTAGTCTGGGCTTTTGATTGTTTCCGGTATGTAGTTATTACTTATTACTACTATATCATACTGGCAAGTGGTGCTTGCACTGCTAGGGGAAGGGTTGACCATCAAATGTATTATAAGTGGTGGGACGGGTTGACCAAGGATTTCGGATGAACAAGCTAACTTGACTAACACCCATTTTAGTTCAACATATCCGTTTCTTGTTTCTTTTATGGTTTACAAAAATTGTTTTCCTTGTTAGTGCTTCTATATCATTGTATATGAATTTATAGGATTGATTTGAACTCGGCAGGATTCGTTTGTGTAAATCAGATGCATCAATATTTGTTGAATTGCCCGCATGCCACAGGATTTATATTCTGTCTGCACTGTACTTGTCTCTGTCAAATTTAAGGAATCGCAAGAGTAGCTAATAGTACTACAAAAAAGGATGATAACGACCATTGACCAGCGAGTTATCTCTTCAATATCTGAGTTCATAACTAGGGCAGGCATAAATAAATGCTCCTCGCATGCAACACTTGATCAAAAATGGCATAAATGTGATGGCATCATGAAGGGAAACATCCTTTTTCTGTAGGCGCGGGACACATGGATGATATCGTAGAGGGGCTTCACTGGGAGCCCCGCAGTGGCCAAAGTGAAAAGTGGGGAATAACAAAAGGAAAATTGTGATAGATTTGTGGAAATTAAACTTACTATTTTTATGTCTTCTTTTTTTAACTGATTTGATAACACGAGATTCAAAAAGAGAAACATTTGATAGATCTAATACTTCGGATTGAAATTTGCTAATTTTATAAGATGCATTTTATTAATGTTGATAATTATATTAAAAATAACTTAATTTATAAAGTCTAGGCACATAAATAGTTGACTTTAATATTTATTGAAACTCAATTTCTTTATTCTTCTTTTTTGATCAGTAATTTCTTTATTCTTCTGAGCATTTGCGACAAACTCCCTTGAAGGTTTATATGCTTGTACCGTGTGTTCACTTACTTTTTTTGGAACCGTTGATGAACATGTCCTGAACAGAACTATGCCTTAAAAGAAATTTGAACAAAAAGAATTGAAGTAACGTTAAATTGAAGGTATCGTTTCAGTAAAAGTTTAAGGTGCAGCGCCTTATTTGCACGGATGGTCTTCTCATTGCACTCGTTAACGCGAGTAAGACGTAAACAACTAGGAGTTTTTTTTTACGTCGTTATAAATTTTTTTACATTGTTAGCTATTCAAAAATCATCGCATGGGTGATTCAAAAAAAGATTGTTAAGAAGGTCATCAAAGGCTTCTTGTAATTCAAAGAAAGATTTATAATCTGCCTCATCGTTTTTCTTTGCCCAGTGAAAAGGGGTATGTGAGGCCCATTCTCCACCTGATGGGTAAAGATTACCTAGTGTGTTGAGGCAAACTTGTGCCAGGTCTGATGGCCAAAGAAAGATTTGAGAGGTATGTTAACGTTCTATTCTTCACTATCCACATGCTTGTTGATTATGATCTTGATTTCTCTACACCGTTAAGTACTAAATCTAGAGACTGAGCTCTCATGCCAACTGTAATATAAATAGGAAGACACAAAAAGAGGTTGAATTGTGTTTTTAAATTCTTTTCATAAATCCCTTTTTAACATACACACGGTAAGAGCAGACAAAAAGACGTGAAATCCTAGCGTGTGTCAATCGTAAGTGCATACACACTTGGTACTACCAGACACCAGTTGAGCTTAGCATATTATAGGTTAAAATGATTTCTAAGAAATTATCAAACCTTTTAAAACCATTTAGTCCTTAATTTGTTAATTTATACATAAATGCAGGAAACTTAATGAGATAGAGACAAGAGAATCACACGAGACATTTTATCCTGGTTTACTTTCCACCGAAAGCTACGTCCAATCCCTTCGTATGAAAGGATTTTCCACTAATCAACCCTTTGTTACACCCTTCAAGTATCTCCTAGCTCATCTGGCTATACTTGTTTGAAGTAAACTTAAGGCAGTAAATAACCTTGCTCCTTAACGATGACCTTCACTTGACTTTACAAAGATTTACAAATAAATAATGTTTGAAGTACAATGCAATAACTCTCAACACGAGATGATAGGAAATTTGAAGCTCAATGATTTGAAAATGACTCTCATCAGAGAGAGTTCTCAATGAAAGCTTTAAATGAAAGAATGTGAAATAAATCTAGCAGAGTTTCAGCACTTTCAAGTTATTCCAGAAATAACTCTTGTCTGAGTTGCTTCGATTAATATTTCTGATATCAAATTTCATCAATCGAACCGTCAAATTAAAAGTTCTTATTGAGCATATCAACTCCATAAAACTTAATAAAACGTTAAAAATATTTGATGCTTCATCTAATCACTTCAATTCAACGTATAATATACGTTATAATTTACAAGTAAATGCTGACTATATGATTACATAGTTACGGATGTCCAATTTATCTAAAATTTGATGTGTATGATCATTAACATAATATGACTACATTCAACGGTTGGAATAATAAAATTCAATGTCTACATAAAGATATTAACCGAAGTAACTCAAATAAAAATTACTTTTAGAGTAACTTGATCCCTCCAAATACATAATAGTATTTAAAACATAATTTTTGCAATCTAAAGCGCATACCATAGATGTATACATATCTGCAATTGAATGATATTAAACATATTTGAATATATACAAATTAAAGGGAATTAAACTATTGTTTTTTTATGGGAATTAAACTATTGTTCTTGACGTACCCAAAAAAAAAACAACTATTGTTCTTGACATGCACTAATTAAGCTGACAGGAAAAATATTAGGGAGAAGACCAGGGCCATTAATTAAATGATTTAATGATAGAATGCGAGCTGAAGAGATTATTTCAAGAAATAATCATTCTTTGATTGCGAAATGAAAGATAACTTCACACGTGTAAAAGTATGACATGGAGCCTCTCTAGCAATATTTTGAAAACTGGGCCGAACCAACCAGTTTAATCGTAAACAGGCCAGTTCGACGGTTTGGTTTACCTCATTTGAATAAAGATCTAGTTGAACTTCTCAGAACTAGGTCGAATTGTATTAAACCGCAATTGAACTGCTAATCGATGTGAGTTGAACCGTTCAAAATAATTTTTATTTACTTTTTTACTTTCCCCCCAAAATTTAGTTTTATTTATTTATTAGCCATCCAGTCAACTAAATAAACCAATTAAACCATGACTCAGAAGTTTCGTCGGCTCGATCTCCAGTTTGCTTTTTAAAACATTGCTCGCCATAACTGGCAACCATAGAACCTCATTTGAGAATTATTCTCAAATTATAGATTATAAATAGATGGACTATAGATTATAGATTTTTTTTATTTGACAAAAGATTATAGATACGAAATTTGTGATCACTCATTAATGCTAACATTTTTTTAACTTTAATTTGAGAAAAAAAAAATATCCAACATATGCAGCTTTCTTGTAAGCTTGAACGCGAACGGGAACGGGAACGGGAACGAGGGATGATTAATGTCGCAAACAAAACATTTTCCCTCGTGTACCCCGACTTTCTTGGCTCAACGACATGGGTTTGGCCGTTTGGGTTAGGTGCAGCAAAAATTGCATGCAATCATATAGCGAGTACATCTCGACTGTTCGATGAAGATTAAACGATCTGTATTTCAGCTGCACAAATCCTATGAAGCACGGATACAGACACGTACACCGGACACGACACGGATACGGACACGTAGACACCGCTAATGTCCAAAGTATAGGACACCGACACCGATACATACATACATATATATATATATATATATATATATATATATATATATATATATACATACATAATGTAAAATAAAATGAGTATCATTTATAAAATATCTAAATTGATAATCAAGGATGAAGTAGAGACCGGAGCGGAGAACTAAGAACTGACTTCGATTACGATGGGAGTGGAGACATCAACGAGATGGAGCGAAGATGTCACTGCGGACGAAGCATTGATAAAAAGGGAGATGTCTACTGTGAACGAAGAAGTTGAACATGTGTTTTGGCCTGCGTATGTGAGAAAATTTGCTTATGCAGGTTCCCTTCCCATATAAAGGGTTTCTCATCCGTGTCAGAGAGGTGATACAACGAAAAAAAATAATTTTTTAATTAGACACCTAAATGAGGTGTCGGAGACATGTCGTACCGGTGTTGGTGTCTGAAACGTGTCGGACACGAAACACGCCTAAAACCAGATGTGTCTGTGCTTCATAGCACAAATCACACTTTAGATAAAATTTGAAATACATATCATCTGATTTTGATTGCACGGTTCAAATGCGTCTAACTGCATGACTCCATGCTATTTTGACGTCATCTAATCCAAATCCCAACGAGGTGAAAAGACTCATGGGTTAGACCGAACAAACATCTGCTGTCCAAAAAATGGTGTCTCCTTGTCTCTTACCAATCAAAGGCAGAGGGTATACATATGTGTTAATAAGTTATGATTTTATTTTATTATGTGATAAATTGTCAGTGATGGGAGACAAAAAATGTGACAAGAAAATTGGACAAGAGATTTTCATCCGGTTAGACCATCTTTTTCTCAACAACAAATGAGAGACTTTCTTCTTATTTTATTTTTTATTTTAACTTCGCCTCATTTTAGACTATGAATAAAAAGAAAATTTGAATTGAGTTCACATCATTATTTTTATTCTTCAGAAAATAAATGAGAAAAATAATATATTTTTAGTTTTCTTTTATTTTTCTCTATTTTCCAAAATAAATAAAGACTGAATAAATTTACCTCAAATAAATGTGTTGAGTAAATTTTATATTTGTGAAATATTTTAAATTTGTTATATATTAAAAGCTTTTATTAATTAATATTTGAAGAGAATATTTTTATACTTATAATTTAACAAATTATATTTTTTATAAATATTTCTTTATTTTTTAATACAATGGTTAATATTTATTTTCTGATAAAGTTTGACTTGACCTAATGTAGCTGTAATTATAATTAAAACTTTGTTTGGTATGATCAAAATCGGGGATTCAGAAAAGTGTATTGTATCTCCGATTAACTTCTTACTATTGGTTGCGTTCAAAATGGGGTATCCTCTCATCATATACAATAATGAGATTAAGATGATCCAATCTTACTTGAGGAGAGAGTGACATTGTAGTGTTCACCACAATTATAGGGAGGGAAAATCATTGCACTGATTTTCTTGCCAAGTTAGGAGCTAAGTTGGTGGAGGCCGCAGGGGTGCCTGCTATCATACCCTAATTTTGTCCGATTTTTTTTCTAATTTTATTTTGATTAAATTAGTAGTTATAAAGTATAAAAAATAAAAAAATAAAAAAAATATTTTTGGTCTCAAAATAAAAAAAGAAGGCAAAAAATAAAGTTAAAAAAAAGAAAAGAAAAAAGGAAATATGCAATTATGAACAAAGTATGCAATTTTTGGTCTCGATAAAAAGTACTCCTTCCGTCCCAATATATATATCACATTTACAAAGATAAATTGTCGTAAAATATATGTTATTTTTTATTTTTAATGTAATATTAAATGCTTTCTACCAATTTTACCCGTAATAATAAATGTTTTCTGTCAATGTTACGTCATATTAAATGCTTTTTGTCAAGGTTAATTTAGTAAAATTATTGTTCTCTTTATTTTATTTATTGTTTTTTTTCTTAAACTGTACGATTTAATCAAGTATGACATATATAATGGGACGGAGGGACTCCCTCCCTCCCATTATAAGTGTCATATTAGGAAGTTTCACACATATTTAGGAAAAACTATAAATGAGTGAAAAAGTGTAATAATTTTACAAAATTATCCTTATTAAGTATTAGATATTAATATTTGTCATAAATGCATAGTAGAGTATAATGACTTAAGAGTGATGTACTCATTATTAATTTGAGGGTAAAATTGGAAAAAAATAATTAATATTACATTAAAAACTTAACATGACACTTATTTTAGGATTAATTTTTTTTACAAATTTGACACTTATAAGGAGATGGAAAGAGTATTTTATAGCATGGATTAAAAACATAGTTAACCCTAAATTAAATTTGCAATTATGATTAACCAAAAAAATAAAAAAATAAATATATGCAATTATGAACAAAATAGTGCAATTTGATGAAGCGTGAAAGGCAAAAATGAGGAGGCGCCGAAATTGCAGAGTTGTCGACAAGTCCTCGCCGCCCGAAACACATCCCAAATCTATGCATAATCTTTAATCTAATCCTAAAAATTGTAGTGTAATGTCACCCCAGCAGTGACACACCATAGACAAAACAAAAGGAGTTCTCCCCCTTCCATTCGTCCCTCATGGGTAGAGTACTAAAATGTCACCCACTTCTTTCTCTTCAAATTTCAAGCACTCGTAACCATAAATCAGTCCTATAAAAACTCCAACATAAATTCAAATTTTGGATCTTTGCTTGTGCTCGTGTAGCCGTGTAGGCACAAATTAGAGGTACCGGCGCTATATAAAAAACAAATACTCTCTTCGTTACTTTCTACACCCATTTTATTATCGAATATTATTTTGACTTTTATTTATATTTGAGAATAAAAGGTATACTTATCTATTTTTTTTAGAAGTTTTGTTACTATTTATTTGTAGTTTTTAAAGTTTAAAGTTACATTAAATACTTTGTTATCAATTACTATATCCTTAACTATTTATTATAGAAAAAATAAGTGTAATATGGTAATAAACAGTTAAAAATATCACGAGAAAAAGACTAATAATTTTATCAAAAATAATAAAATTTATTAGGCAGTAATGAAAAAAAATAAAAAAGCTGCTTGGCTCTCCGCTTTGTTCCCTGCTGCCGATTTCCAAGTCCAAGTAAAGAACGGTTGGTACCTTCCTCTTCACGACGCACAAAAAATATTTCCGTTTAAAAAATAAAAAGTTTGAAAATTACCATTTATTTAATAATTTTTTTTGTTCAAAAATTACCATTTAAATTAAAACCCCTCTGAATAAAACCCAACTCACTCGTCAGTGAGTATAGTCACTACAGTCAGCAGCAGTCAGCAGCTGTCTCTATCTGTCGTAGTCTCCATTGTTCGGATTAGATTCGGGGCTCCACATTACAACCCGCATTATAACTCACCCCACCCACTCACTGACAAACAACACCGTAGAGAGATAGGAAAAGAAAGGGTTTACGACGATGACGATGGCAATGGAGGAAGACGAAGACGCAGAAATAGAACACGTGTTTGTTGCTCATGAAATTGATCTCGATTACGAGTTCGACGCAGCTCGTTTCTTCGATTTCACTCGACCAGAGACTCCTGAGGAAGCTCTCCAAGCCGAACTTTGGTTTCAAAATGCCCCAACCTACCCACCTTCTCGTTAGACTTCTTCTTCTCTTTCTAGCTGTTTTTTTTTCCCTTGGATTATTATTACTGTTATTTTTTTAATTTGCTGAAATATTATTTCTCTGCTTAAGCTTTTGTGACGAAGCTAGTGGTGAGAGAGGATTTTCTCTTGGACGATGTTCACGACTCACCGAAATCCAAGAATGTTGAATGCGCGAGTAATGTGGATGATAAAGAACCTAGTGTTCCTTTGGCGATGGAAATTTCCGACACTGTTAGTGGTATGTGTCCACCGTTTTTTACTTTATACAATGTCGTTCCCTTGTTCTGTTGAGTTTACTCCATTATCCTGCAATCCAACTCACATTATCACTGAAGTGCGCTGAAACGACGTTGAAATCAACTATTTGCCTTGCCACCTACCCAAATTCATGAATCATGTTTTTTTTTTGTTGCATCATAGGTGAACGGATTGAGCAATAATGACTTATTATATCATATTGTTTGTGTAATGCACCTTCCTGTTTGTTTTTTTTAGTAGTATTTAAAATAAAAAATGCATGGAAATTAGAAATCTTTTTTCTGGCTCTGTAAGGGTCCCAAAATTTGCATCATGTGTTGAAGTTGATTCCAATAAAATTTATGGATATTGTTAATGGACATGTTTTGTTCACCCGCTGTTTAATGGATAGCATAAGTGTACCTGCCTTGGATCTACACAAGTCTTAGCTTATTGTTTAAATTATCCCACTCAAACTTTTCATTCAGGTCCTTCCCAAATAACTGCAACAGTGATTTTGTACTCAGTATAAATGTCAATTCCTATGGAAGCAATAGAATTGGTTTTAGTTGGTCGAAATGAACAAAAACGACGAGGCAGTAAATTGGGAAATTTGTTCTGTAATGGGCCTATGTCCCAATGTTGAAAATTTCAGAAACACTTTTAAGTATTATTTTACTGATATAGTTAGAAAGGCCATGACTCCTGGTTTGTTGATGGTGCCTTCTACTTTATGATTGCTAGGTTTGAAAGCATTTGGTGGAACAATTTCTGGATTGCTAGCTGGAATTCCACAAAATGATGGTATGAGACCACTGCAAGTGCCTATGGGTAGTAAGTCTGATACCATGATCTAGATGCTAATCTGAGGACAGTAGGTTTGATTGGTGGCTAAGCATCTTACAATCCTTATGTGAATACAAGCATCAATTTGTTAGTTTCACAACTACAACTTTGGCATCACTAATTTCTTTCTTTAAACTCAGTTTACATTTGGAGGTGCTCATATTGCAATTGCTTCTTCTACCATGGTAATTTTTGGTATGAACCAAAGTTTCATGACACCAGGGATTGACTCTCCCAAAAGTTTAAGATGGGCAGAATGTATTAGCCCACTTTACTTTGTGCTGAAATTTAATATGATAATTAATATGATAATGAATAGCGTTGGTGGCAAGGCTCAACTTTATATCTATGTCAATAACTAATTTTTCCAAAAGCTTTAGCTGTTAAGTAGAAGCACTTGAATGATTTTAATATCTTTATCACATGACAATGTTTTTGACTCCACTTCTGTTATTTATAATATTATGTGTTTGCAGTTCTCTCTCTCTCTCTCTCTCTACCTGTCACTATCCTTTTTCCTATACCTCGACTTGTTTATTCTCCTTTTGCATGACGTGTATTTCTGTCTTTTTCTAGGACTTACCTCTGGCAGTAAGGCAATCAGTGATAGTTTGAATTCTAATTTTAAATCTGCTGTGCCAAAGAGTTCAACATTATTGAAACCTACAGCTAGTCAGTTGGCTAAGCAAAATCGCCCAGCTAAAAATGTTGGTTCAAGGTGATTATTGGAATAACCTATCCTTTTTTTCGGAGTTAAAGTGACATGATTTTTTTGTGACCCATGGGGTGGGGTGGGACGGGATGGGGGTAGTAGAATGATACTATAAATAGCTGTTGCTTTGAAATGTACTGTGTCATTGCAATCTCTCACAGTATCTCTGTTTGCTCAACCAGGTGTGTTAATTTAAGTGCTTGCTAGCTTGGGTGTGTATTTTATTCTTTATTCTCTGGGAAGTTATATTTGTTAGCAAGTGTGGTTATAAGAGTATTACCACAATTGTTCCTTTAGTTTTCTCCTGGTGAAAAACCTGCATAACCTTATATCTAAAACTCTTCAATTCTCAGATTTCAGAAGCTACTAACTCAGAATGAGATGAATTTATCTATCTCCTCTGGGGTAGAAAGTCAAGCTGCCAAACGGCAAAAATTAGAGGGTGGTCTTCTGTGCAAGGTTTGCAAATGTTTCTATTCTTTTTCCTCTGATTTTATAATACTCGAAGACTCTGCTTTTATATTTGTTTGCTTGAAGAATATATACCAGAGATTGATCATAAAGTTGACTATTTAATGCCGTAAACTTTTGTGCAGTTCCTTGTAAGTTGCAAATAATGCTTCTCAGGAAAATTTTCCTAACATTAAGTTACATTTGTTCACATCATAAATGCTTTCAGGAACTGTATGAGAGCTTAGTTGATACTTCATGGGTAACAGTACAATGCATTTAGGTGTGTTAGTGGGATGAATTATAATGGGTTTTGCTTGTCCCTCGCTCAACCCTAATTTTTGATCGGGTTTATTCTTTAGACTCAAACCTGACCATAGACCCAAAGAAAATGGATAATGTACATGTCTAATTAAGATGGGATTTAAGTAGGATGGGATTGGGTTGAGTGAAGTATCTACTAAACAAAATCATGAAATGATTATATAGCGGTGGTCGAAAGAAACTGGTTCATACAATAGGCAAATATATCACACACATTAAAATTTCCCGCAATAAATGCAATAATTTTTACTCTTTTAATTATAAGAAATTACTAAGAAAAATCGCACTATATGCCTATATAAACTTATATGTAGAATGTGTTTTTAGAAGTATATGGTGGAAGATTGTACTCAAAACCTTAAATCGAAAGGATATGATGAGGTTGGAACTTTAAGTAATAAAAAATTACATATAATAAATTCTATCACACACATATGGGCTAGGCCAGGTAATCTGAAGGCTGATTTGAACTTGTCCCGGACTGAATATTGGTTCATTGGATGAGACCCAATTTGGTCCAATTATTTCTTGTGGGACAGAGTCGGAAACTCAAGAGTCCGAGGCAGATTGGATTGGAAGGATGGGTGGCTTGTGCTTATCCCTAAATACGTTAGTGGAATTATAATTTAGTTCCCCATGTTTTAGCAGTAGTGTGGAAGTATTTGACCATGGACCAGGAATTTAAATAGGACTTAAGTGATATTGGATCGTATTTATTTTAGACAGGGCATTTGAATTGCTTAATGTATCTTCTCTGTGACAGGTTGCTGATGTGAAGCAGCAAATTAATTTTGTCCACAAGAAACCTACGAGGGTATGAATTCTAATGCAAATTTCTTGAATCTTGCCTTGCCAAAACCCAAAAGAAGATGGGACAAAATTGTCAAGTACTCTCTTCATATGAATTGCACGGTGCTCATAATTTTGTGCTGCATATGTGATTTCTTATTGATTTTGCAAAATGAAGTCAAATAATTCATTTTATTTTCCTGGTACAACACTATTGTTGAGTGGAAATTTGTCAATAGTTGGGGGTATCCTCTATTGAGTACCTAAACTTTAAATGGGAGGAGCATGAACGATTCATATCTTCCAAGGAAAGGGGCTTGTTTTTTAAGAGGCAGGAAAGAGGTTCGCCTGATCCACTCTATACATTTACATGTTCTTGCAGGCTGTCACTGTTGAGAAAAACACTGCATGTTCCAAGCTGAAGCTTACTATTCCCAGAGAGCCTGACCTAAAAACAGCACACAGAGCACACAGGATAAGGTTTGTGGTTCTGAATGCGTAGTGTTCACTGAAATTTTGAGGACAAATTTCGTCTTTGAGAGAATAGACATTAGACATTGAGAAATATCTGTGCTCTACAGACCAAAAAATGTTGGAGATGCAGAGCACATGACAGTGGCTGCCCCCAGATTCAAAGCACGGCCATTAAACAGAAGGGTTGGTACATGCTGTAGATATATTTGGTATTGTTTGGTTAATTTTGGTGCAAGATTGCCATCATCTCCTCTAATTATGTTCGTATTCTAGATTCTCGATGCTCCTTCATTGCCACTTCCCAAAAGGAGCACTCCACGGTTGCCAGAATTTCGAGTAAGCTTGAGTTTTTTTATACTTTATCACAGTTAGTCTAGATTCATCACAATTTCATTGTTATAAATAGGAAAAGAACTGAACTGACAATTAATCAGGAAAACACGTTTTTCGGCATTATTCATCTTGAAGCTCAGGTTTTCTATATCAACTTTTCAGGAATTTCACTTGAAGACTTCGGAGAGGGCCACGCAACACACATCAACTATGCCATCTTCACTTCACTGCAATGATTCTGATAAGGTTAATTTAGTTCATACAATTTTAAGCAGTAACATACCATTCAATGTTCTTATATCCAGTCAAAGTTTATTAGGGAGAAACATTTATTTATTTTTTTATGAGTGATTTGCATTTTGATGTTTCTTTTCCCGCTACACTATAGATATGAATAGTCTTTCAGAAACCAAAGTTCTCTGGTTGCAGGGTTGGGACAAGCATACTGCTGTTTCTGCTCTAGAAAATAGAATCAAGGATGTCAGAAGGTAACAGATGCCGTCATAAGTGCTCATTCTAACTATGACAATTCATGAAACAATGGTACTAATTACAGAATACTGTCTCTTTCTGTAGGCCTACTGCCATGGGTGCACCAAAGCATGATGGATTGGGTTTTACTCATATTTTTAAAGCTCAGCCTCTTAATAAGAAGGTAACGAGACTCTTTACCATGGAATAAGCTATGCATTTAAATCATATTTTCCAATGTTGGATGAGTTAGAATTTTAAAATTTGTTATCCCAACCTTGTTTTCTCAATTTAAAGTTGTTTGTACAATCTTTAGACTTCAGTGAAAAATGTAACAAAACTTGCATTAATAATGTAATGTAATGTCTTTATCATGAAACATTGGCAATTATCTCATTCATAAATAATACTACTATAACATTCACTCTTAGACCCATCATTGTCGACCTGATTTATTCTAGAAAGGTATTCGCATAATCGTATTCAATACAAACTTGAATATCACGTAGAATAAAAACCTGACCAAAATATAAGATTTTGGTTATAAATATAGAATTACTAATACAAACTTCCTTTCGCAAACTGTATATTTATGCTTCAGTGTTTGTTGGGATATAAAAACGTAACTTAGGATGGAATTTAATATTTCATGAAGAAATATACCTTCTCCAGCCAGTTGAAGTTGCGTGTAGAAAGCACTTTGTTTTATGTAAATTTTTTGGGATTCTTTTATATTTTTTGCTTCAAATTTATTTCTTAAACATTACCGTAAATATGTCCATAGAAGAAAGGATATTTTTGTTTTTATTATTCAATCTATAATTTACATGAAATTGTTTCGAAACAGTATCAAAAAAACTTTCCCATGGGGTGGACACAAGTGGCTAAGGATCTGGGGGTTGACTCTTATATTTTTCCATGGGTGAGGGTTTGACCCCTCTCGAGGCCACTGAGATCCCTTGTTAATGGGCAACCCTACTCGAGGAGATTCCCCGGTGATCTGAGGTGAAGACTGCGACTGGGTGATATTGCTTGCGGTATGGGTCTGTGGAGGATAAAAATACACTCCTAGGTTGAGCCTCTGCCAGCAGCCCCAGAATGCCATTGGTGAGCTAACTGGTAGCACCATGGGGGCTGCCTCCCATAGCTACCACTTTTTACTTATGAAAAGAAAAAAAAAAAAAAAAAAGAACTTTCCTGTAGGGCTAAATTTTTTTGTACACAACCCTGAAGTTAATATGCGCAAAATATTGTGAATGAAAATTTAATGTGTTGTGTGGTAACTCTAATTAGTTTTGGTGAGCTAACTGGCAGCACCATGGGGCTGCCTCCCATCGCTGATGCTCTTTTCTTATGAAAAAAAAAAAAAAAAACAAAGAAAAAGAAAACTTTTCTGTAGAGCTAAAATTTTTTGTACACAACCCTGAAGTCATATGCGCAAAATATTGTGAATGAAAATTTGATGTGTTGTGTGGTAACTCTAATTAGTTTATTAAGAATTTCTTTCAGATTCTTCATGTTCCCCCTTCTATCTGTAATTTTGTATTTAGTTTTATCTCGCGTTCCGTTATTTATTTGATCTGCTTATTTGCAACTCTGAAATGTCTGAATGCAGATACTATCTAGTAAATGGCATGCTGGTGTTTTCCAGACAAACAAGAAGGAAACGACAGTGCCAATGGTGAGGCATAGTGTTTCAAATGTTTTCTCGTCCTATTATATTTTTTCGGATAGAAAATTTTATTGATGTTGCATCTCGCTTCAATTTATACAGGAATTTGATTTACACACCGAAAAGGGGATTCAGCATAACCCGCCAATTGAACTATTTAGCAAGGTGAATTTATTCTTTTATTTTGGTACATTTTTTTCTTGATGCAATTTTTTGAATTAATTCTAGAGCCTTGGTTTTAGTGTTTTTGCATTATAACTTCGTTTCAGTTAGTATTGTTATTTGCTACATAGATATTCAATTTCCACTATTCTCAATCATTCTACCTTCTTGGAATGTTAGTTGTCTTTGACATCTGAAGGCCAGCCAAATAATGGATCTCATTTCAAACTGCCTCAGCAATCGGGGATGTGCAGAAAGGTTTACCCTCTAAAATTTCGAATCACATGTAATGCTCTTTGGATTATTTTCCATTTCTCTTAGCATTGTATTGAGTCATTTGTTTCTTGGTGCAAGGACTCAAAAGAAAATATATTAAATTCTTTTCATCCGGACCAAGAGGTAATATATTAGGCATAGCAGTGTCTGAAGAACACAAATTTTGTTGAGCCCTATGCGCCAGCCTATTCTTTTCATATCTTTGTTGGTGTTGCTGTTGTTTGCAAGATACATATCTATTCTTTACTGATACATCATGTATGATAAATTTCATCATCTAGCTGACACAAATGATGTAGGAGAAGGCTTTTATGTTTGGGCCAAAGCAAATTCATGATGGGAATGGCAGTTGTCTCGGTCTGACAAGTGCAAGGAGGTATGCGCCATTGACGCTTCTTCGTGTTTAACACATTTGAATTTGATTGTTAAATCGTCCCTAAAAAAGGATTGTTTTGTATTCGGCTTTCTAACTGAAATGATCCAGGAGCTTGGGAATTCGGTGACAATAAGAGGGTAAATGTGCAACCAGCTTACGTGAAGATCGACGGTACATAGTTGAATCTGACAGACGGCTAACAGCTTTTTTCTGATGATAGATGGTTCTTACTGTACAAAAAATGCTAGGAATTTTTTAAAAATTAACATGTTTAGGTGCATAGCTTGTATCTTCTTTAACTGCCCCTGATCGTAGTCATTAATTGAAAGAGTAGATTTTTAAAGGCAAGAGTCGCATTGTCCTTGTGCTTATCTACCCTTTTTTAAAGCATTAACACGTAATTTATTTATTCCTGTTTGGTTTAACTATATATTTTAGAATTTTCATATTAAAGAATAAATTATAAAATCATGATGTTATTAGTATGATGTAGTTTAATGATTGAATTGACTAACTCGTGAAGGATGATTAACCATTATGAGTAGTGGTAATTGTACGCGTCTAAACTCTTGATACCTACTTTTGTACGCGTCTAAACTCTTGAAACCTACTTCTGTTCTACTATCCTTGTTCCTACGTCTTTTTTCCGTTAAACTAAGATAGTGCACATCTGAACTTCCAGAACTGATTAAAAGAATTGACAAGACAAATGAAATAGCCAAAACTTAGGCAGTTAGCTAATCTAAATATGAAGCAGCAGTTTTTTTTAACACAAATTACCATTCAAATATAGCTTATTCGAGCATAATATGCTCAAGATCATATAAATCCATGACTGATCCCCTATTAGAATTATAAGGGCAATATTGGAGTATGCTGCTACCCATCCTACGCCATGACACTACTATTATCGCATGGGCTACTGTAGCCATTATTCTTGACTAGCAACCTTGTTATCTGAATTCATGGTCAGAGCTTTCTTTGTCCAACGCTTTATGTCATAGGCCTTCTTCAAAGGTTTCTTCTCCTTGCCATGCCCATGCCTTCTCTTGGTTATGGCAATAGCAAGATCATTCGGGAATAAGGTGTGCCAAACGAAAGCGTGAAGAAGAGTGGACACAAACAAAACACACACCATAGTTGATGACATAAATGCCAGCACAAGAGCAAGGCCCTTGCTTATGACGGCAGGTACATCCTCTGCATACTTGATGGTTGCCACTGACACCGTTGTCATGGGAAATGTGTAAGCCCACCACGCCACCGAAAACCTGTTCATTATTAAAGACAGAACCCATGAATAATTTGATATATTCAACTAAATTGTCAATAGTTGAAAATTAAAGAGATCTTAAGAGGATACATAATTATTCTTTAGCACCCCTTCAATCATTCACACTTTTGTAATCCCAAATATTGGACTATATAATATAAAAAAACTAACTACACTTTATTTGGTTATCCACGTTGTATTACGTGATAACATCTTCATCTTCTATTATCTTCTTACATAAGAAAACTAACTATACTTATTTTAGTTATCCAAGTTGTGCCGCGTGACAACACCTCCATCATTTTATATAGAAAAATTATTTCCTACTTATTTTCTTGCAAGAAAAATTGTACCTGAAACCGGTGAAGAATTTGATCCGCACGACAAGTGACATGTAGAGAAACAAGGCGATGAAGTAGCAATTTCTGGATAACGAATCAAATTCTCCATAAATACTATGCCATGCAAGACATGCTGCGGAGGGAGCAGCAATAAACAAGGAGTACACAGGGTGTAGCTCTTTAGGCAGTGCCTCACTTGTTGGCAACCTCTGATACAACGTGACAAACACAACCAGGTAATGTGCAAAACCAACAGCCCAAAAGAACTTTGCAGGTTCGTTCCAACCAACTTTTGAAGCCAAAATTGCCCCAACAAAGTTTCCAGACACAGAAAGATGGGAAGAGGGATTTGCAACCTTAGAGAGACGCCTTTTACCCCCAGAAAGCCATTGGCCATAGATTTTGAGTTCGAGTAGAAAGTAAGGTGCAATGAAAACACACCAAACTGCAGGGTGAAGGGCTTGTGGGGCCAGTTTAGGGGGTGCAGCGATGGCCAAAAGCATGAAGATAACCCAGGGTGCAAAGAAGAAGTTGATACGAACTGGATGGAAATACTCTCTTCTCACTGCTTCAAAGTAGAATATGCATTTGAGAATGTATGTGATGGAAACAGCTATTTGCACTGTTACAGCCAACACCCATAAGCAAAAGCCTATAACTGGAGTAATATGGAGAAATTTAGTGGCAGGACTTGTTGCCAGGGTACGCCATAAAACCGCTTGGCTGCTTAGGCCAAGACATATACCAAAGCATCCGATTGGAAACCTAAGGAGAAAGGGCCACTTCTCATCTGTTGGGAGAAGGATGTCTTCATTGTCCTGCACCAAATATATGCACCACATTAATCATATATACATATTTAGTGGTGGCATGCATGTCGCATGCAATTTTTAATGTTTAATTTTGTACAGTTATATAATTTGGAGAAATGTTCAAAATGCAACAACAATTTTCATTGTTAATGAAGTTTAAAATTGTGGTTAATAAAATGTTCAACTTAGTTAATAAATATATCAAGGTGTTGCAACTCATTAACCATTTACTGAACTTTATTAACTACGATTTTAAACGTCATTAACCATGATTTTTCAGTTTTTTCAAATATACACGTAGTAGATTGTATTTGAACACATGAAAATCTTGGTTAATGACATTTAAAATCGTGGTTAATGAAATTCAGTTGAATATTAATTAGTTGCGACACTTTGGTATATCCATTAACCAAACACAACACTTCATTAACCATATTTTTTAACTGCATTAACCATAAAAATTGTTGTCGAGAATTTTGATTTTCAAATGGGTGGGTGATCTTACTGTATACTGTAGTTCATTCTTTTGATTACAACTTTCACATTATGCTTGTACATTTCCAATTCCAAACTTTAAAATGTTAATCAAAGTAAGGAACAAGGGACATAGAAAGTTGTAAAGAATTAAGGAATCAGTAGTTACAACTCATGGTTTTATATCTTCACGACAACAACCCGACTGTGATGGGGATTCTACGCAATATCAAAGATCACAACAGGACCACGATTTAAAATGTTGACTAGAATTAATATAACCAAACATATAGCTAGCTAGCATGCATGCAATTTGAAGTGGAAGTTAAAATATATAGTGGTGTCTCACCTTGACTTCATCTAACTCAGGTCCTCTAAGAGCAGCGAAGTATCTACCAGCAGGAACGCTTGCGTTAACAGAATCATCATCATCCACAGCGGAGACATTATTCTTCTGGGACTCCAACTCGTTCTCCTTTTTTGGCAACAGAGAATTCTGCTTGTGAAGAGTGGATCTTGTCCTGAAGATACTGAAGTCTTTTTTCCGTCCTTCCAAATCCAACCTCTTTGCAGAATCAACAGCTCCCAAACTGGTCCCGCTTCTTGTCAGAACCTTCCTATCATTTTTACCTTTGTTTTCTTTGTTCAGGACCGAAAACCCAGTCTCAAGCGAAACTTGTCTGTTAATAATACTTCTATGGCCTCTCTTTGTTTCTCGAGCTTTGGTCGATGATCTGTTCAACTGCTTCTCCTCCTGCTCTTTTATCATCCTCTCTTCGTCTCCTTCCGATAACACTTCTTCATGTATGTCCACAAAATGAGCTTGGAAAGAGTTTCCAGTGCTGGTGGATTTCTTGTCCATTTTTTTTTTTTTTGGCGAGCGATAATGCTGAGCAAATTAAACAAGCTCGATTTCAGATTATCAGTCTTAAGTGGGTGTAGTTTTTATAAGTGCGAAAAGAAGAGGTGTCTTCTTTTTTTTAATGGTTGTTTGGAAGATGAACGGAAGCCACTGCTTTGAGAGAAAAGTGGTTGTAAGGGGACGAGCATCTCGTGAATGAAAAATTGTAAGCTTTTTTTGACTTTGGGTTGTGGCGTATAGTTTCGTTATGTTTAGGAAGCAGTGTTCCCAAAAGAAACACAGCACGGAGATCAAACTCGGATCGAGTATTGATTTTCTCCAAGGTATTTTATTTTCCTTATCTCTGATTTAATTTTCTTATTATATAAGTATCACTTATTATATCTTTCATGGTGTAGCAATCCATACAACAATTAACGTGTGTAATCGAAAAGAAGAGAGACAAAGGGAATCAAGTAAAAGATGTCATGCATATATAATATGATGGGGAAAAAAGAAAATATAGAGAAAATGAGAGATAAAAAGAGATGTGAGAAAAAAGACATGAGATAATATCATTATTTTAAAATTTATAACAACTAAGTGCACATGATAATGTCATAATGGTTAAGTTAACAATATGCCTGAGAAATTTGGGAGGGGAGTCTCATGTCGTGTGTAGGTTATCAATATTCCATTAGTATCAATCATTAAATATATTAATTTTGTCAAAAAAAATCATTAAATATATTAATATTTTAACGAATAATATATTGAACTATTGTTACTAATAATAACGTACTGGTACACTACCACGTGGGCTCACCAAATTTGGGCTGCAAGTCCAGAGAGGATTTTATTATTAACTCCGTTCCTATTTATAAGAGAAAAATCACTTTTTTGGTTTATTGAATAACTAATGTATTTGGTCTAATACATTAGTTATTCAATGAACCAAAAAAATGATTTGTCTCTTATAAATAGGAACTAGACCAAATACATTAGTTATTCAATGAACCAAAAAAGTGATTTGCCTTTTATAAATAGGAATAGAAGTAGTATTATTTTTTATTTATAAAATAAGGCCAGAGAGTATCCTGTTGTCGAAATCTAAAAGCCCGTATAGTTTGACTACGCCTGAAACACGAGTCCAAGGAGAGAGAAGAATTGAGTTATTCTAAATGTTGCTCCTAGAAGACAACAAACTCGTGTCCAACAGAAAAATAACACGTCAATAAAGAAATGCCTCTTTCTTTTAGCGCGTGTTTGGTTTTGTGACGAGAATTGATTTTGAAAGAATTGATTTTATTGAATTGATTTTGGTTAAAAGTGAGTTGAGCTTAACATAATTTCTGTTTGGATAGTACACATAAAAAATAATTCTTATCAATCAATGTTATTTGGATAAATTGGTCAAAATTGCTTTTGGGCGTGCAATTATCAACATAGGTCCTAACTTAAAATTATATTAGAAACTTAATTTTTTTTATGATGATATGAGAAACTTAAATTTTGGTAAAATAGACAACAGAAGTATTAAATTAACATAACAGTACTAAATATAAAGTATCTAAATTAAAATTACAAATAGAGAATATAATTTAAAGCGCAATACAATATTAAACATTACAACAATACTAATTATTTTGCTTATACTCAATAATTTGATTCCGAATCGAATCACGAATATGTTCCATCTCTGATGAAGAAGCTGTATTTAAGATTTGAGATGGATCCAAGTTAACCGGTCTATGATAATCATCACTATGAAGAGTTATGTTTTCATCTTCATAACGACTGAAATCAACATTTATTTCAGCATTTCTTCGGATAAAGTTGTGTATAGCCATTGTTGTAACAACTATTTTAACTTGTGTTTCCATTTTGAACATAGGCATGTCATGTAGAATTGCAAATATGTTCTTACATACACCAAAGGTCCTTTCTATTGTACACCTTAAACTTGAGTGATAATAATAAAGCAATTTATTTGTAGTCATACAAAAGAATATACCTGGTGGAGGATGTGGAAAATTCAAGTTCGCATTTGTTAGAGTGATGTCAAAAACGCGGGCGTCATGGGCAATACCTTCCCACCCAGCTAATACAAAAGTGAAACACATGTTCCAATCATATGCAACCATTATGTTTTGTGTTGGATATCCATTTCTTCCAATAAACCCGGTTTTTTTTCACTAGCACTAACCACACATGGCACATGTGTACCATGAATTGCTCCTATAGCAATCTTAAAAAATGGCTAATACCATTGATCACTTCTAATTTTTGCATGACTATCAAAAAACGTAGGATCTTGAGGCTTAATATATTTGATGGACAACTTAAGGCAAGCAAATAGTACCTGATGAAAATGTCTACTTACAGTCTCTCCTGAGTGTTGACACCTTTCTTGAATCATTATATTACTTACCCCGTGGCCAACAACAACCAAAAACATTGCAACCATCTCTTCAACCCCCATGTGATTAGTGGACTTCAAACCAAGCTCAACTAATTCAGTGCAAAGTCAATGGAAAATATATTTTTCCATTCTAAACATCTCATAGCAACGAGTGGGATTCCCTTGCAATATTTCTTGCACGCATGCATGTCTCGTTAATTCACTAGTTCTACATGGCTTTTTGCATAAATGTTTTACTGCATTTTCACCAATTAGTACAGCCACATAAAAAGCTTCTTAAAAAATAACATCATCTTCAAGCTCTGATTGTTCATTCCAACTATTCATTTTTCCCCTTAACACCTAAATCATATTCAAGCAAACAAGTTAATGTGTATGTGTTCATTTGTTATATACATATTAGCAAATTATGCAGCAAAAGATCAATTTATATATACATTATCAATTAGAACAAAACTTATAAAAAGTACCCTGTATCCTGTTCCTGTTGTTGCCCAATAATAAAATGACAACTGGATTACATAATCCGCATCATACCCAGCCTTAAGAAAAGTCTTGAATAACCACTCAAAAGATTAAGTTGTTTCATCATATAATAATGCTGCACCAAATAACACACTTTCTCGATGATGATTGAATCCAATGAAGGGAGCAAATGGTCGTAAATTCTTATTAGTGCAATAAGTAGTATCAAAACATACTACTTCTCCAAAATAAGCATAATCCATAACCATTTTAGCATCCGCCCAGAAAATGTTTATTATTAGATTATGAACATCAAGTTGAATTTCGTAAAAGAATGATTGATTCTCGGTTTGCTTTGATTTAAAATAATGAAGTAGAGTATATGCCTCACCTTCTTCCATTTCCTTCATCCTCTTAGAACTCAAATGATTGCTAATATCTTTAGTAGTGCAACCAACATTCTCTCTCCCTCCAACTTGTCGACTTATAAACTCAAAAATTAATTTTTGGCATATACTAGACTGGCTTGCCATTTCAACTTCAGCAGCTTGAGCAACAGACACCTTCCTTTGTGATGGTAACTTATGCTTACTCCGTGGGGTTGCAAGATCATGATTATGGTCTTTTTCAAAAGATGTAACAACATATTTTCCACTTGGTTCTTGACCAATGACCATATGTGCTACACAACCAGTTCTGATATATTTTCGAGGCATTTTTCCTTCTTGATCATTTGTGATCCTCTTGAAGCCTTCTTTAAAACAAACAAATTTTCGAGATATCACCGTCTCCTTATCTAATTTGCTTTTGTTTCTCCAATTTTTTCTAATACTAAAACTAACAAAACCAGCATGCATATTATAAAATCTGTATGCATGGTCTTCTGTACTCAGTCACTTCATGCTCAATGTTGTCCTTCAGTTTAACTGTGAAAGAGAAAATATATTAACTATAAATAAGTAAGCAATAAGGAAGCACGTAGCATCCCCGAAAAAAAGTTAACATTAACTGCTGATTACCATTAGAATCCAAACTGACAGGAGCTTTGTTATAATTTTTTGTTTGGTCGCTTGCAAGAACCTCACAAGATGGATGGGTAGAAATCAATT
This sequence comes from Calophaca sinica, assembly GCA_037113605.1. NCBI lineage: Eukaryota > Viridiplantae > Streptophyta > Magnoliopsida > Fabales > Fabaceae > Calophaca > Calophaca sinica. Next base: position 32,411,636 of record CM073731.1, read on the forward strand.
CCCCTGTTTCTGTAACCATGTTTTCTTGTGTTAAAAGAAAGATTTGGGTATGCGATACTGTTAACGACCGATGTAGTGGCTAGTAAGTGCTACGACGACAGAAATCAGCGATTGTACTCTCCATCTCCACTGCATAATACGAAGCATTAAGGGTGGGAAACGAGGGTTAATTTTTTTTTTAATTGAAAAAATCTGATATAAAATCTGATAATCAATCTTGGTAGTTGCAGTTTTTGCGGGCAGATTTGATTATCCTTTATCGAAGGTTAACGGAGCTGTGCTAACGTCTGGTTATTGTTAACGATGGGCTGGGTGTGACGTTGATTATGTAATCCGATTGTCATTTTATTATTGGGCAACAGTAGGAACATGACACATGGTACTGTTTATAGGTTTTGTCTTATCAATTATCAATTAAAATCAGCCGCAACAAATTTGGGCAAAGAAGTATATTACAACTATATATTGTTTATTAGATAACCAAAAGAATATTTCAATCATGTCTAAGGGAACAAAGAACACATCCATTCAATGACAGTTCCATGTTATGCAGGCTGTCATGCTCTTTTTTTTTTTTTTAATCCAGTGACAGTTCCATGTTATGCAGGAGGAAAATAACTTGCAAAATAATAACTTCTAACATAATATCATTGATTCAAGTTCAACAGAATACATTTGTAGTTCTTAAACAGGACAACAAAACAGAACTAGCAAAATCATTTGAAATAGGACAACAAAACATGGCACATACACAAGCTTCTTATCCATATAAAGGACATCAAAACAGAACCAACACAAGCTTCTTATCCATTCCCATTGGCTGAACCAGTAGTTACATATAAAGGACAACAACACATGAAGGCACACATAATTTTCTTCTCATTGGCATATTTTAAATTCAAGAACATAATAGCATTGATTCAAATAAAGGCATAATAGTCCAGTCCTAATACATAAGCTAATAACATCTTAAGTCCTAATAGCATCTTAATTCCTAATACATAAGCAACTCCTAATACATAAGCTAACAACATCTTAAGTCCTAATAGCATCTTAATTCCTAATACATAAGTGAGTCCTAATACATTAGCATCTTAATTCCTAATACATAAGCCAATTCTAATACATAAGCATCTTAATTCCTAATTCTTCAGCAAGTCTAGTTACATATTCATAAATGGCAGAGGGTTATATGTTGCATGCTTCAGCCAATGCAACTTTTTATCCTCTGAACCACGCAGGGCAACAAACATCTCCCTTGCTGGCTTAAACATCATCGGCTGATAGCACCTTGCATGCCACTCAATATCATTGGTAACTACATCCAAGTTATGGATCTCAGCCATCACTTCGCCAATAGATGCGGTAGTTATAGCATCATTGCGTGACCTACATGTCTCCACAATCACATTAACAGCATCAGTTATCTTTGAGGAAGCACTTTTTTTTTCTTACTTGTCTTTTCAGCTCCACTAACTCTCTTTCTCTTTTCTCCACTCTTTTGGCTAAGAGCTCCTTGTGGAGAATTCAACCCAATATTTGTAAATTCATTGGTTGCTCCGACACTTGCATCTTCACTATCACCCAAACCTTCTTCCATATCTAGGGCAATATTTTTTAGGCATGGGTGATATCCATCATTTTCATCATCATTTGGACCATTTGGCAACACCCCACTTGATGGTGCCCACGCCATCTCTCCAGTAGCCACTACATCCTTGAAAAGTGTGGTTAATCGATGAACAAATGGAAGTCCCTTGCTGCTAAATTTTCCATATAGAGGACTTTCCTGCATGTTCACGACCAAATATAATAAACACCAAATATAATGTGTTAAGTCTTATAAAGCACCAAAGTTGTTTATGACATACTAGTTGCTTGTTCTCCCACCACTCATCAAGTGCGTCAACAGGATTTTTCTCATAATCCCACCCTAGTCCAGTTTCTTTCCCAAATAACTTATACCATGCTCGTCAATCCTTTTTCAGACTATCATACCTATTCTTTAGTTGAGTCTTTCCATACTTCCTTCCGGTTAAGTCATTAAATTGGGAAACAATTTCTTTCCATCATTTCTTGGTAAAGCTAGTACCAATGCGTTCCCCCTTGGAAACTTGACCCAGACATGTTTGGACAAAATATTCAGTTGTTTTGTAATCCCAAACAACTTTTGATTTTCTTATCTCCATCATTAGTTTGAGGAGTCACCATTCTATATCGACCAAGTAAAAAGGAAAATAAAAATTTTACCCACCATAACTAACTATGAAAATAATAACAAAAAAATTAATAGCAAAAACAAAATCAGCCATAACTAAACTAAACTAAAAAAAAATTTAATAGCAAAAACCGAAGGCAGCAACATTATGTTATCAAACACAGTAGCAATATAAACAAAACATAAGACATCCCATAGCAAAAACAAAACACAAGGCAACAACTTTATAAACATAATATTGCAACATTAACCTCCTCATTCTCATTCTTACGGTCCATTATTATATACTGAAGTAAACATAATACATAATGCAGCCCAAATGCTTAAAAACTCTATTCACAGGCGTTTTAACAAACACATTAAATATATTCTTTAAACACAACTTTTCATTCTCATTCTTTTAAAATCAGTAAACACAAACAGATTTTTTTTTAAATACCAGCATGGATGCATTTATAGAAGACATATCAGTATAAAGATTGATCTTTGTAATACAAATTGGAGCTTACCTTGGACAGAATATACACTGAACTTGCTGGCTGCACTATCTCTTCCAATTGACGAGTTGCAAAATGAAGAGGGATCTGAAACATACAAGCAACGGGCAAGAATTTAAAAGCAATCTGGTAATTAATTTTGCAAGTTAGGTGATGAAAGTTTAGCAAAAAAAAAGGAGGGGAGTTAAGGTAGGTATAAACACCAACTCTTTGCTTCCCTATACTGAACTGGAAAATTGAAGTTATTAGCAGTTATTATGTTTCAGGTAGGTGAGAAGGAAGGTGATGAAGGAATTTATGAAGGGCAAAACTGATGAATTACCTTCAGCCAAAAGGAGAATCGATTCTGACCCAAAGCAGAAGCTATGGAAAGCAGTTTCAGGCGAACGCGAGTCCAGGAGCTAACGCACGATGGGAGAGGAGAGCTGAACACGAAGCCAAACATCAATAAATCACGTTTGCTCGGGTGAGACTCGTGTTTGAGGGAGTTGAATGCTCAACCAAACGAACGCTTAAATGGTACTAATATTTTTTAGTTATTAATTTTTGTATTGGGATATTAATTTTTCAATTAAATATTTCCTTTTAGAAGCGAGGTTATTTGAAAGTCAATGAATTTGTCTCTCGTTGACGGGATTTTTTTTGGTTATGTCAGAAAAGAAAAAAAGAAAAAGCGCACAAAAAATAACTAATTCCTAGAGAAGAAGACACCTAAAGCATCAGCTAAAAGAGTTGAAGACATACAAGGAGCGGATAATCCACCATAACAAGAAAATCACTACATTGAGCTCCTAACTTCGCCAAACAATTAGCGCAACTATTCCCCTCACGAAGAGTTTGATGAATAGAATAACTCCAATTTCTAGCCAAATAACTCCGAATGACTTCTAACAGATTAGCATACTTATGAAGAGGTTGAGAAGCACATTGAATAAGATGGATAGAGTGAAGAGAGTCTGAATAACAAACTATATTTTTGTAACTAGCATCCCAACACAATTTAATACCAATAAGCAAAGCTTGAATCTCAGCATGAAGAATCTCCGAGTCCCCAATACTACCATAAAAACCAAAAATAAATTGACCGATGTAATTACGAACCAACCCTCCAAAGCCCGCCTTACCTGGATTAGACAAAGCACTGCCATCAACATTAAGAATGGAATAGTCTGGAGACCGCCTTGCCAAGTTACCATACGGGAAATATTCCCAAGAAGAGAATTAGCAGAAACCCTAAAAGCTATCTTGGTAAACCTCAACTGAGAAAAAACAGTAGCTAGCAATGAATGATGATTAGTCTCAATATTTTCAAAGATAAATTTATTCCTTGAACACCACAGATTCCACATGATAATTGGTACTGGACCGTTATGCTAAGGTTATCTGTACACGAACTCATCGATCAACTTACTAACCATTTTGCCTTAATTAGGCCTTGTACTTGTGGGGTTGTGGACCGTTATACTAAGGCCACCCATGAACGACCTTATTCTTTTGTATAGGTAACGAGCCTATCAAACCCGTACTGGGAGTCCATTATTAGATCGACCCATTGCCCTTGGGCCTATTTCCATCGTTTGCCGACCTGATTGACTTAGTGGCTAGAAGCGGCTGAGATCGGGAAGCCACGTACGAGATAACTGCTCACCAACAACGTGACTTACATAAAGGAAAACATCTCCCTCAAAGAGGGCAACTCACTCATTCCACATGTATAGTACACCCTAATCGTAACCTCCTCGTCGGAGAACTCCTTAGCGAGAACAAGTACTATAATACCAAATCTCATGACAACATTATGTAACCAACCAAGAAAATCAGAATCATCAACCGGCAAATGCAAGTCAGAAAGACCATTATCTCTCCATAAAGTCGTAGCTCTAGCACAGAAAAATAAACAATGCAAAGTATTTTCATCTACACCACGACAAAAAGGGCACTCAGTGGATAAATTAATACCGCTATTCTTCAAGGTACATCGCGAAGGGAGAGAAAGATGACAAAACTGCCAAGAGAAGAATTGCATCTAGCAGCTAGAGACAATTTCCAAATCTAACCCCAACTTCTCTGACCATTACTAACATCACTGTCATGATTTAAAATCCATTTATACCCACTCCTGGAAGAGTAAATACCACTCACACTTGGCCCCCACACCCAAGTATCGCGAATGAACTCCACCAACATAGGATGCAGTAAAGCCAAAACACTACTCACGATATAAATAGGTAAAGGAGTTGTAACACAACTAAGACCACAAACAACATCATGCCAAATATCTCAAATTTTTAAATGCATATCAGTACTATGCACCTGCTGCACTAAATCACAAACTGGCTGCTTAAAAAGCCAAGACTGAAACCAGATATTTGTATCGCCATCTCTAGGTTTGAAAACAAAACCATCTTCAAGGATCAAAAGAGCCTTCAAGATAGCACTCCAAGTAGGCGACCCACTTCGGGATTTCTCCAAGAAAATATGCCCCTCCTTCAAATATTTGTCAGATAATAATCTAACCCACAATTTATCCTCTAAATGAATGATACTCCAAATAAGCTTGTCAAGATTCTGAGCATGAGACGAACGAATACCCAAGCCACCATCCTTCTTATCTTTAGACATTTTATTCAAACTCACGAAAGAGTCCCCCACCAAATGAACTGACTCACTGACTTATCCAATCTGTCACAAACATATTTGGGAATTGATCAAATCTTAAAGCAACTTAAGTCCTTGTTCGAGGTCTTAAAAGTATTGCTACTAGTTTATTACACATCAATATTTTTTCTCAAAAAAAAAAAAAAAAACAAATTGTTAATTATTTTTTTAGGAAATTTTTAAATAGTTAATGAGTAGTATTAGGAATAAAGATTTTCCTCCTATAAAATAGGTCTCTAATTTTGCTATGGACATCAATCTCTTGATTAATGAATACTTTATTTATCTCATTTGTTATTTTTTTTCTAAAAATACCATATTTTTTGTGATTTAATATTGTAATTTTTTTTGGGGTCAATTATATTAATTATTGTAAATGTTTAAATATATTAAAGCCCCTGAATAGGAGTAAAAATGGATCAAGCTGGGTTAGGTCTTACTATACACATATTTGACTTATTTGATATATTGAAGGTCTTAATCTAGTATGTTTACCTACATTAAACATTTTTTTTTAAAATATGTTTAACATTTTCAAAAATCTAACTCGGTCTGAAAAAACTATTATATCTAGTAAGGTTTTTAAATAACTCATTATAAACCGTTTGTTTTGGCTTGTCTCTACTGACATGAATACTTGTTAGAGTGTTTAGGAGAGCTTGTGAAAATAGTTTATAACATGTCTATAACCTCTCGAAGATAGCTTATGAAAATAGCTTACAACTTATATGAAAATAGTTTTAACCGCATTTTCTTTTTTATTATAGAAATAACTTATACATGAATGCTTATATGATAAGCGCTTATTCAATAAACACTTAGCTATTTATCCAAATGTACCCATTGTTTTACATGGTGATAACACTAGATAGGGTTTGGGAATACCTGTATCCATACTTGTATTTTTAAAAATTCATGTGCCTATACATACCCATGTGGGTAAATATCTTAATGTTCGTATCCTTATTTGTTTAATGCCTATTTTTTTATGACATTGTTTGCTACCTATATACCAAACCTAATACATGGGAGCATGCGATAACAAATAGTCGACGATTGGCAAGTGTAGTAAGCTGGAGACATCGTTCAACGTGACAGTCATCTTACCACATGGTAGGTGGAGGGTGTTGGTCTCCTTCTGCCACCTCTCAACAAAGGCAAACATGAGACCTTTGTCCATCGTCGTGTAACTGTAGTGTATAGGAGCATAAACCTGGATGCCTCGATGGTTTCCCAAAACCATCCATCGTCGGGACCCCCAACTTGTAAGGCGTGATTTACTATCTTGAGCGAACCACGATCCTACAAACACAAAAGTTAAGTTATGTCGATTATAACAATAATTGTAACAGATGGACATATCCTAAAAAGAAATAACATTTATTACCTCTCCCACTCATATGCTGGTTGCAACATGGTTCAGAAACAAGCGAAAGATAAAAATAACTTTGGGACCCTCGAAAATGGTGTCGGTACCTCACGTGCGAGTACATCCTCGGCCTACCACACTGCACGTTTGCGTGCGGCGGCTGTTGGCCTCTGATGTGGTTCAACATATCCAACTCTGGTTAGTGCCATATCTGCAAAAGAAAAATACACACTAATTTTTTTAAACTTCACCATAGACATCATTCAGAACTTTACATATCGAGGAACTTTTTTTCAAATTTAGAATGTTCGGATATATATTTCTAGAAGTATAATTTACGCTTCTAGAGTTATATATCTGATCATTTGAAATTTGAAAAAAGGTACCTTTGGATGTAAACTTACAAAAAATATCAAAACACTTAAAAAATGTGATCTTACCTTGTTGTGACAGCAAAACTTGGCGACGACAACAACAATGGCACCTCCGGCAATGATAATGAGGGATGAAGGGGTGTGGGAAGGATTTTGAGGAGTTGGGAGTTGAGGGTGAAAAGAAGATGGAAAAGTTGAAAAAGTGGAGGTGTGGGTTTGTGTTTTTAAAAAACGGTGAGAAAAATGGAAACACTCTGAGGGTGTATTAGCAAAAAGGGGTGCTAATAGTAACCTTCAGTCGACTTCTCAAGAACAAGTCCTTTTTGTCCATAAAGCCCAAGCAGAGCCATGTCTCTTCTTACTGCTGACGCCGAGGCCCAATAGTAGCAACCAATGACACGTGTACCAAAGAGAAAGGAGATGATTCTTCTTCTTGCTGCTGACGCCGAAGTGTAAGCTTCAATGGCTGTGGCAGTTCGCGCTGTATCTGCTGCATTGAAAAGGTTCACTCCGCTTCACGCTCCCAATTTGATTTCGAAGAAGAAGGGTTTCTGCTGCAAAATGTCGACCGAGTCACCACCGCCATTGACTCACTGTATCACGCTGCCAAGTAAACAGTCCGAACCCGTTCACATTGTCGCTGCTCCCGGTCTTTCCCATTCTGATTTCTGGTCAGTCATATTATATTTTCTATTTTTAATTGATAATTTTGGAAGGAAAATTTATTATGATAGAAGCGTACTCGTTGAACTAAACTTTTAATAATTGATATGATCATGTATTACTCATGTTACTGTTTAAAAGCAAAAAGTTACAAATACAATCCTTTTTAAGTTGATTTAAATTAGAAACTAGAAATCTTCAATTTTAATAAGAAAAGAAAATGGGTTCATAGTGATTCGGCCAAAGCTTTAGATATTATCAAATATGACCCCTTTCCAAGATTTATGTATAATTGTTTTTAGTTTGAATCAAATTAGAATCTGGAAACTAGGTTTCATTCAATTTGGCGCTAGATTTTTGCTGGTTTCTGCAGAAAACTGTAGCAAAAACAGATTGGCATGCATAAAATTGTTGTCTTTGTTGTTTGGTGTTAAAACTTGTTTCATTTAGTATGTCTCAAGTTTGGTTTCTGTGTCAAACATCAGGTAGCTGTGGTCCTTTTGGTTTGGTTTTTGATGTATCCAATTGCAGGAGTGCTATTGATTCCTCTTTATTCAAGCAGTGGTTGCATAACTTGCAAACAGAGAATGGGATTCTAGCCAACGATACCATGACTCTGAGAGAAGTTCTAATTCAGGTAACTAGGTTATTGAGCAAAAGTAATTTAATGAAGTATACTTTAATCTCTATCTTTAAGAAAAGAGGTGACATGCAAAACTGCGTAAATTATAGAGGGATAAAGCTCACTAGTCATATATGAAGCTATGGGAGAGTTATTGAGTAGAGTCTAAGACAAGACCAACATCACATAAAGTCAATTTGGTTTCATGTGAGGAATGTTAACCACAGAAGCTATATGTTTTTTGTGAAGACTGATAGAAAGATATCGGAGGAATTAAAAAGTTTAGATATAGTTTTTATTGATATGAACAAAAAGCATATGCTAGGGTCCCTAGAAAGGTTCTTTTGGAAGGCTCAAAAGAAAAATGGAGTTTGTGTTGCAGACATTCTTGTGATCGAAGATATGCAAAAGAGGGCCACGACTAATGTAAGAACACAAGATGTGGCCACAAAGGATTTTCCTATTGTTATAGGTTTACACCAAGAGTCAACTTTGAACTCTTATCTTTTTTATCTTGGTTTATTAGAGTAATTGTGAATTTGTGATTCAGTTTAGTGCAGTGCCAGCTGGAATGCCAGCTGGCTTAGGAGGTTAGTCTGTTAGGAAGTCAATGCCAGTTGTGCAGAGTTTGTTACTCTGGCAACTGCCAGTGTGGCAAGGTAGTTAGTGATTAACTACAAGCTTAATCTCCTATATAAGCTTCACATTGTAATGGTCAATGTATGTGTTTCATTTGTAAAGTTTTCTGAGAAATGAAATTCTTGATTCTCTCTCTCAGTTTCATCTTTAGCATGGTATCAATCGCTAGTTACGGACCTGGCGTTCTTGCTCGTTCGCGCTTCCTCCATTCTTTCGTCTTTTGAATCTCTGTTTTGATCATCGTCTTCGTCGTTCCATTGCCTCTCGCTAATGGCACAAAGTTCGCCGTCGGTGACACAGTCCATGCCGCTAGGTCACGGTCCTGGAAATAGCAGCAACTACACGTTTGGTCCAAAATTGTCCATAAAATTGCAAGAAAGCAATTTCTTGCTGGGGAATCAATAGGTTGAAGGCGTAATCACGTTGCATAAAATGCATCGATTCGTGGTTAACCCTCAGATTCCGGAGAAGTTCAAGACTGACATTGATCGTCTTGCTGGTAATTTCTCCGATGAGTATGAGACCTGGCTTGTTCAAGATCAGGCGTTGTTCACATGGCTGCTATCCACGCTCTCTGAAGCGGTTCTTCCTAGAGTCCTCTCATGTAAGCACGCATTTGAAGTTTGGGATCAAATTCATAAGCACTTTTATGTGCACATGAAGGCTAGGTCAAGGCAATTACGGACTGAATTGAAATCCACAAAGAAAGGAAATCGATCAATTTCAGAATATGTTCTACGAATCAAAGCTATTGCCGATTCGTTGCTCGCGATTGGAAACCCTATCTCTAAGCAAGATCAAGTAGAAGCTGTGCTCGATGGACTACCAGAAGACTACAGTCAATTCGTGATGATGATCTATGGTCGATCCGATTCACCTTCATTGAATGACATTGAGGCACTCTTGTATGTGCAAGAGGCTCAACTTGACAAATTCAGGCAGGAACTTGCTGTACCTGCTGCCTCTGAAAATGTAGCACATGCGAATTCACATCAAGGCTTTGGCAATGCTCGGTCTGCCAACAACTACTCTCATGGAAGAGGAAGGTTTAATTGCGGCAGAGGCCGTGGTCGTGGTCGCTCTAATGGTAGTGGCAACAGGCCAACTTGCCAACTCTGTGGCAAGTATGGTCATGCAGTTGTAGATTGTTGGCATCGGTATGATGAATCATTTGTTCCACACCAGCCTATTGCTCAATCCAGCGTTGGAACCACACTGCAGCAAGCTAGCACCAGCAATGCAGTAACAACTCAACAGGACAATTCCTCTGCACCTAAACAAGCAGATCAGCCGAAAGCACTATTTGCAACTCAGTACAATCCCACTGCATATACTCAAGAATTAGCTCTGCCAACAGGTCTGGAATCTCAGGCTTGGTTTGCAGATTCAGGTGCTTCTCATCACTTAACCTCCCTTATTTCCCACTTGCACCATAGCACACCTTATGTAGGGCCAAATAAAGTCTATGTAGGTAATGGTCAAGGCCTAGATATTAAATCTGTGGGTTCATCGAATTTTAAGTCAAATTTGACTTCACACACTGTATTGACTCTCAAAGATGTGTTGTTTGTTCCCTCAATAACTCGAAATTTATTGTCTGTTTCAAAGTTTGCTAAGGACAATAATGCTTACTTTGAATTTTATTCTAACCACTGCTTGGTGAAATCTCAGGCATCTAGAGAGATACTACCTGAAGGTACTCTTGATGCAAGTGGTTTATACTGTTTCAAAGATTTGCATCACCTATTACAAGTCTCAAGCATCTTCTCAGAGTGTTCACTTCAAACTTCAACAGTCAACAATACTGTTTCTTCTGAATTTTCTTTCAATTCAGCATTCAATACTCCAAATGTACTTTCAATTTGGCATTATAGGTTAGGTCATGCTAATACTAATGCCATTAAGCATGTACCTAGTCTTTGTAACATCCATTTACCAAATAAGAATGCTTCTGATTTCTGTAATTCTTGTTGCCTAGGCAAATCCCATAGGTTACATGCTCCTACTTCGACTACTGTGTATTCAAATCCTTTTGAAGTCATATATACTGATTTGTGGGGCCTTTCTCCCTCTCCTTCTAGCAATGGTTACTTGTATTATATAGCCTTTGTTGATGCATATACTAAATACACATGGATTTATTTTCTTAAGAATAAGTCCGAAGCTTTGAGTGCTTTTAAACTGTTCCATGCCTCTGTTAAAACACAATTTAATGCCAATATTAACGCAATTCAGTCTGACTTTGGTGGTGAATATAGACCATTCACTACATACCTCAATGAATTAGGTGTTGTGCATAGACTCACATGCCCTCATACCTCACACCAAAATGGAACAGTTGAAAGAAAACATAGACAAATAGTGGAAATGGGACTCACTTTACTTGCTTATGCTTCCTTACCTATTTCATTTTGGGATCATAGCTTCACCACTTCAGTTTACCTTATTAACCGGTTACCATCATCTGCTCTTAAAGATTTTTCATCTCCATTTCATGCCTCATTCAAAACTGTCCCTGATTATAAAGGCATCAAAACTTTTGGTTGTGCTTGCTTTCCTCTAATTCGGCCTTATAATAAGCACAAGCTGGAATTCAGAAGCACTGAGTGTGTTTATTTAGGAATTTCACCAAAGCACAGAGGGTATAAGTGTCTTAGTAGTGAAGGTAGGATCTACATTTCTAAAGATGTCCTTTTCAATGAGTGCAGGTTTCCATATTTGAGTCTTTTTCCTATTGATCAACCACATACAGCTGTGAACTCATCCAAGTCGTCCAGGTTAACCGTGCCTTGTCCTCTAGCTGCTGTCCCTGTCTCACAAACAGCTTCACAGCCCTATACTCAACAGGCTCCTACTCCTTCAGCAGTGGTCCCTGCATCTTTTGACAGTCCTTTACCCAGTGTGTCTATGCTTGATCCCACGGGCTCTGAGCTTCACAGTTCAGTAGACCCTATGTTAGCAGAACCAGTACTGTCAGACACTTCTGCATCTACTCAAAACACTGAAAAGTCATTGTCCAGTTCTGTTTCTACTCCACAGATTGAAAGGTCTTTGTCCAGTACCTTTACACAGCCTATTACTCAGCCCTTGGTGATAAATGAGCATCCTATGCTCACCAGATCCAAAACTGGTCATTCTAAACCAAAAGCCTTTCTCACCCATGTTGAGCCTAACAATGTTAAACAAGCATTAGCCAACCCTCAATGGCTTGATGCTATGAAACAAGAATACACTGCCCTGTTGTCCAACAATACATGGACACTCACTTCCCTACCCTTACATAGGAAAGCTATAGGTTGCAAGTGGGTGTTTAGGGTGAAAGAAAATCCTGATGGGAGCATTAACAAGTATAAAGCTCGGTTAGTTGCTAAGGGCTTCCATCAATAGCCTGGGTTTGATTTTAGTGAGACATTCTCACCAGTGGTTAAACCTACTACTATAAGGGTAATTTTAACACTTGCCTTAACCTTTAAATGGGAAATTCAGCAAGTTGATATCAATAATGCATTTTTGAATGGTTTGTTGCAAGAAGAAGTTTTTATGCAGCAGCCTCCTGGCTTTGAATCCTCAGACAAGACACTAGTTTGCAAGCTGAACAGAGCTCTCTATGGCCTCAAGCAGGCTCCCAGGGCCTGGTATGAAAGGCTCACAAATGCCTTGCTGCTGTTCGAGTTTCACCATAGTAAGTGTGATCACTCTTTGTTTATTTATAAGGCAAATGGTGTCACTCTCTATGCTCTAGTGTATGTGGATGACATACTTATAACCGGGTCTTCCTCAAAGCTAATTCATGATCTCATCAACAAGCTGCACATCAAGTTTGCATTGAAGAAACTTGGCAAACCAGATTATTTTCTGGGTATCCAAGTCAGAAACTTGTCAAGTGGTTCTATGTTGCATTACTCAAACCAAGTACATCCGTGACTTACTTGCCAAGGCTAAAATGGCTGATGCAAATGGAGTAGCCACTCCAATGTTGAGTAACTGCAAGCTTAGCAAACATGGCACCGATCTGATGGACAATCCTAGTCAGTATAGGCCCATTGTTGGGGCTTTACAGTATGTGACTCTTATAAGGCCTGACATAGCCTTCAGTGTAAACAAAGCTTATCAGTTCATGGCTTCACCCCTAGAGAGTCATTGGAGGGCAGTCAAGAGGATACTGAGGTATTTAAGTGGAACCTCTACACATGGTTTACTTCTCCAACCTGTTGACCCGAATCATAAATTCTCTCTCCGGGCTTATTGTGATAGTGATTGAGCTAGTGACCTAGATGACAGAAGGTCAACATCTGGCTCCTGTATCTTCTTTGGCTCAAACTTGGTCTCTTGGAGTTCAAAGAAACAGCCACTGGTTGCAAGGTCAAGTGCAGAGGCTGAGTATAGAGGCATGGCTCATACAACCTCTGAGTTAATGTGGATTGAATCACTTTTGTCAGAATTGCATGTTCCTTTTCTTCCTCCAACATTGCTATGTGACAACTTAAGTGCTGTCTTGTTGGCTTATAATCCAATCTTGCATGCCAGAACAAAACATATTGAGCTAGATATCCATTTTGTGAGAGAGAAAGTTGCTGCCAAGTCTCTGAACATTCAGCATGTGCCTGCCTCAGGACAGATAGCCGATGCACTCACCAAACCTCTATCAACTTCTCAGTTTCAAGAATTGAGGAACAAGCTCAAGGTTCTTGCTGCTCAACCCCCTTGATCTTGTGGGGGGAGTATTAGAGTAATTGTGAATTTGTGATTCAGTTTAGTGTAGTGCCAGCTGGAATGCCAGCTGGCTTAGGAGGTTAGTCTGTTAGGAAGTCAATGCCAGCTGTGCAGAGTTTGTTACTCTGTTAACTGCCAGCGTGGCAAGGTAGTTAGTTATTAACTACGTGCTTAATCTCCTATATAAGCTTCACAGTGTAATGGTCAATGTATGCGTTTCATTTGTGAAGTTTTCTGAGAAATGAAATTCTTGATTCTCTCTCTCATTTTCATCTTTAGCATGGTTCTAGACGTGTTCACCAAGTATATCCAAGAGATGGTGTCGTGGTGCATGTTTTTTTATAAATGATATAGTCTTAGTTGAAGAGTTATGAAAAATAAATAAATGGAAAGCTAGAGATATAGAGACAAGCTTGGAAGCACATGGTTTTTGTTTTTTCAAAAGTAAAACAGTATATGAAATGCAAGTTTAGTGGGAGGACACAAATACTAGCTTAGTTGTGAAAATTGGAGAATGTAAGTCTTATGGTTTAAGTATCTTGGGTCTATTATACAAAAATGATGAGGAGCTAGAAGGGATTGTCAACTACAGGATCGAAGCTTGGTGGATGAAATGGAATCATGCTTCGAGTGTAATTTATGATTAAAAAAAAATTCACTCAAAATAAAAGAAAATTATAGTTAAAGAAAGATAACTTTTAAGAAATATTTGGTATTAAATGGTCTATATTTAGATATGATTTGTGACAGGATATTATGACATCGTTTGATCCATATAACCAACCTAACCTAGTGGGAAAAGACTTTAATTGTTGTTGTAATTTGTCGAATAAGGAGGTTTTCTCTGCATTTTGTTACCCAAAGCCCGTAACACATGGCAAGAAACTTATTTGATGCTGTCAACACAGATATTATCTCTCTCTGTTTCCTTCCGAGTTCTGAGGACTTAACTAAGACCGCAATTCACAGAAGATACTCAATTCAGAAAATATAGTTTTAAGGGATTTGCAAACTGTCATGAAGCATATCGTTTCTGATAATTTAGGCTTAGGGAACCGTTTACCTTGAAATTTAAGTAAAAGGATATTCAATTAATATTCCAGGTTTGTTCATGTATCCTATTCCTAATAACAAAGTTTGGCGATTTTTTTGGTTTAAACAGGGAGTAGACATGTTTGGAAAGCGCATTGGATTTCTCAAGTTCAAAGCTGACATTTTTGACAAAGAAACAGGAAAAAAGGTATCAGATTTTTTACATAACATCTTTTCATTATTAGTCTGCTGACACGTTTTCATGTGTCAATTTTCACACTGATCTAGGATCCGTATGCATATTGTCCTATCCTTTTCTTATTTAAGCAATGGCTTTGGTTATTGTTGTTGTTTAAATAAAGGCGTTGGAGGGTGGAGTTGGCTCTTTCTTCCCCCCCCCCCTCTTGTTGTTGTGCTACAATATCACCCCAAATAGTTCTTTGGTTATTGTTGTGCTACAATATCTAAAGAGTGGATTCCTCACTTTGAAAATAAAAAACTCAGGAATCATTTGATTCATAGTTATCTTACATTCCAAGGCATCTTGGATATAAAATGCATAGTATTAATATTTAGGATTCCCATGTTTGGTACAGTCAGGCATGTGTGGTACCTTCTTGTTGCGTTTAGAAATCTTAAATGTCCAACAAAGAGGGTATAATATGCTGGGACGTGTGATTTCTCATATGCTTGAAAGGGCAACACATGCCCACATACATTTGTGTTAGAAGACATGAGGGATTTGAGATGCCTATTGTACATGTATCAAATTTATAAATATCTTTCATAGGAATCCAAAATCCTCAGCCAAGGACATGCTAGATGTTGGATCTTTCTTATACCCAATCTCTTATTTGTTCATTTATCTACATTTTGTACACCTAATGCTGTTTCTTTCTTTTTATAGTAAAGTAAATCATGATCAGGTTCCAGGTATTGTATTTGCAAGAGGACCAGCTGTGGCTGTGCTGATACTTCTGGAATCAGAGGGTGAGACTTATGTTGTTCTTACTGAGCAGGTAGATGTCAGATTCTTGCAGTGTTCTTTTTAAGCATGTTGAGAAAGAGAGAAACAAAATGACATGTGAATGAATCTGTGTAATACACACACACTTATACAAAGATAAATGTTATCCTATTATTTATACGATATTTTATATAACCGTACCTTATTTACATCATTTATAATTCTAGTACACCCCCTCAAACTGGAGCATATAGATCATATACACTAAGCTTTTACACATATAACATATATAAAGAGCTCAAAGACTTGTCGAAAACATCTGTCAATTGATCATTTGAATTTTGAACTGGTAAGATATCTTCAGATATAATAATCTCTTTAATGGAATATCGATCTATCTCAATGTGCGTATGCCTCTTATGAAATACTAAACTTTTGGCGATGTGGACAAGGTTTCTGGCCAAAAAAAATTTCACCATTGGACAACTCGTCCACCGAGTTTCACAAATTAGGGTTGCCTCTCATTAGACTCTAGATATCATGTTGAGAAAGAGAAAAACAAGAAGTGTGCTGTGTATTACATGGCAAAGCTTTGTTACACACACACACACAAATAGAATGATTAACGTTACTCTATTTACTATATTTGCATGATGTTGTACAACCGTAGCTACTCTATTTATATTACTTCTAATTCGTTCTAATGACGAATTATATCTGGAGTTTCATTTCAAGCCTATTCTTCTGTTGAATATTCTTATTTATAAGGCAAGAGTTCCTATGGGAAGAATTATTTTGGAATTGCCTGCTGGAATGTTGGAAGATGACAAGGGTGATATTATTGGCACTGCAGTTCGCGAGGTCCATTTCTCTCACCTTTTCTAGCTGCACTGAAAGTGCGTGTTTTGTTTGCAGTACTAATGGCCTTTTTACTTGCATGACAAACATATTTATTTGTCTTTCCTAGTGACATAACTGCCTTCACAGTTCTATTCATGACTTCTTGAAGTTGTGACTCTGGCAGGTTGAAGAAGAGACAGGCATCGAGTTAAATGTAGAAGACATGGTTGACCTCACTGCTTTCCTGGACTCTTCAACTGGATGCAGAGTTTTCCCTTCTCCGGTATGTTTTGTGCTTTTTGCATGTGGACCTCGTTGCACTTTTTGCTTTTGTGAATTTAATGATCTGTGCAATGCTTATTGACCTCATTAGAGATTTTGTTAAATAAAAAAGCTAATAATATCGTGTCTTATGCATCACAAAGTTCTGCAATACTTTTGCATGGTAATACGAGTATAGTTTAGTATCATGTTATTGTTGGTTTACGTTTAGACGTTGCATTTAGCAATCAATGTGCATGCAGTTCAACTTCTGATCATTTTTGGGTAATCTAAATAGTAATTAGTAAATTGTACAGAATTGCAGATGCACCTTATACCACTGCATATTGAAAATAGTTTATTGACCCATGAATTTATTGAAATCATATACTCCCTTCGTCTCAATTTAGTAGTCTCTTTTGCTTTTTCACGATTCTTAAGGAAATAATTAGATTTGTTGATTTTTATAATAAAATGATACCGTTGGACTAAAATACCCCTATTTAAATTGGACAGCTGTAATTATTGATCATAATAGAGGTTGGTTGAGATAAAGGGTATATTTGGAAAAAAAAAGTAATTAATACTCATTGATTTTCTAAAAAGACAAGTAACTTGAGACAATAAAATATTCTAAACAGGACAAGTAAAATGAGACGGGGTTGTAAGTAAACTTTGTATCATATGAATTGACTACTAAAATATTTTAAGAGTTTACTCCAGAAACTGTTGAAAACTTGAAATTATCTCAGTACAATAGTTTCAAATTATTGTACACTAGCTGACAAAGTTCGTTCCTGTTGCTTTATCACATTGACATATCATATTCACCTTTTTCTTTTTTGGTGCAAGGGAGGATGTGACGAAGAAATCAGTATCTTTCTGTACAGAAAGCGCGTTGATAAAGAGATTATCACACGTCTACAGGGTAAAGAGACTGGCCTTCGTGAACACGGGGAGTTGATTAAGGTACATGTAGTACCATACAAGAAACTTTGGCGCACTACAGCAGATTGTAAGGTTCTGGTGGCTGTTGCACTGTTAGAAATGGCAAAGAAAGAAGGGTTATTGACCCCTTTGGCAACCTAATTTAGTAACCTTTTTGGCTGGTAGTGCTAGACAGAGTAAAGACAAAATAAACTTTTAAGAGAAATTATTGGAGAGAATTTGCTCTGAATGATTTATTTATTTAGAACTATCCTTACCAATAATGTGTGTGAAGAGTCACTATTGCCTTTCACTTAATATGATTTTAATGTAATCAAAGATGGCATACGTAACATCGTTGGCACGGCTCACGTTTAGTATTACGGGTAGCAAAAGCTTGTTTACTCAGAAGTTAAACAAGAAGCTGATGTTGTACCAAAAAAAAAAAAAAAACAAGAAGCTGATGACATTTCCTCAGATTCTAAGCAAGAAAGCATTTCGAAAGGATCTTGCGACTTACAAGTACCAATTTATGAGTCTGTTTTAGTTTTTGAAATTTTTTTCTATTTTTCTTTTTTAAATTTCACTTGTAGTTGTATAATTCTAGATTGTTTTCCTTCTTTTTGTTGTTTTTAAAGATTTATACAGAAAAAGAATGAAAATAAAACAATAAAATATGATAAAAAAATATTTTCAGTTAAAACTATATAAAAAATTTTAAGCAAATCAAATAAAATTTCCCGTTTATATTATTACTGGAATCACAAGGGCATGTTCTTTTTGTGCCCATTATAATAGTGGAATTTATCAATATTTATAATTTATAATTGGCTTTGAAAAGCCGAGCTTAGAATAAGATGCAGCAGTGCCTTTTTTGGGGCTTGTTATTGTGGTAGTGGAAATTGAACGTGTACTAGCCATGGAGAGCTTTTTTCAATATTCAGATAATATATATTCATTAATAATTATAAAAAATACTATTTTTTACTTTATTTCTTATTTTCACAAATCAATAGGATATGAACCGTATCTTTACCAGTTGGACCAATTTTTGCCGGCAATCTTAGAATAAATTCGGCAACTTTTTTTTTGAAGGGTAAATTCGGCAGCTTTTTTTTTTTTTTTTGACGTGAAATTCGGCAACTTATAAATACAGGAAATCTACAATACAAGACTTCCTAAAAGGTCTAGCCGAGAGTATACTTACAGGCATAGCACGTTGAAAACATATGACTACAACCTCCTATTTTCCTCTCCCCTGATATTTTTTTGAAATATTTTTCCTTAGTTCTATTGATTAATGTCGAAAACTCTTCGCGCATTTGAGGAAAAATTTTAAAGCTTCAACAACTTCGTTCGAAAACGTGTTTTTTTAATATATTTTAGACACAAAAGCAGATCATTTTATCCAGCTAACACTATGAACCGTCAGTGCCAAACACAACACTATCGAAATACAATAGATCATTATATCTTTACTTGACCTGTTAGATCCTAAACATGACATTGGCACCTTGACCAATTAACATTAAAATAACCTATCCTTAATACCAACCATCTCATCCAAAAAAATTACTACATAAATTATGTAACAAATATTTATTGTAAATGACAGACAGATACATTGTTTTCCTAACGGTATACAATACAAGACCTCAAAATGTGAAGTACTAGAGCAACACAAAGGCAACTAAATTACAATGTTTGGTTTTCAGTGAATTACTTTACCAGACCTTACTAGTAACAAAGTCTCTGTCACTTGCCTCCCATATGGTGGTGCCATCACACGTACAGAGTTTTTTATAGTTCTCACCCACTCCTGCACTTCTGGCAATTACTGCAGCAGCTATACCGTGTTCTGATTTATCTTCAGTGGCATAAACCACCACAGACCGTCCAATAAGATCAGCCACCCTCAGCTTTTCTTTGACCCCAGTGTAGAAGGCCTCACCCTTTTCGTTAGCATCTAGTGTTCCCAGGTCACCTACTGGCTGAAGATCCAATCAAGCAACCTCGTTTAAGTTGTGTTTGAAATCATTAAAGAAAATTCATAAACTAAATCTGTTTTAAAACTCATTATAAAAAACAGAACTTAAATTGATTTTGCATTACTAATTTTATCACCCTTACTTAGAAAAGATTAAACGAATTAAACTAATAAATGCAATAATATCAAACTCAACCCTTAAAACTAAAATCAAATCAAATCCATTCAAACTCAACCAAATTTGAAGAAGTTTTAATATGAACGAAAGTTAAATAATAGAAAGAATTCAAATCGAATGAAATCCTGTTTTCTAGCTTTCGAAGCAAAGAATATCATTTATAAATCCAATCAATTACTGAATTATTTGATTCAAAACATACTCAGGAGTCATGAATTCTAAAGGTTACCGTGAGTAAGAGAACAGACAAGCACACAGACTCAAGGTAAATAGGGTAAATAGATGGGCAGTAATCTTCATCTAACCCCAATATATTAAATGAGTCCTTACTCTTAAAATACGGAAGCTTCTTCTAATATCCTCTTGAATTGTCAGTGTAAAAACTTTGCATAATTATAAATTTAGAGTCCATAAATTTAAATTTTGACAGACCATATCAAATTAATAAAAGGCAACAATTTTTTTTCAAAATTTCCTTCATGATTTCAAAGTTTTATTTTCTGCAATTTATACATTTCTTATAATTTTAATTATTTTTACCCTTAAATATTTTTCAAAAATTCTAGAAATGATATTTAACACACAAAATACTAGCTAGTTATTATTATATTATAGAGGCAAGGGATTGAGGAATGCATTTTTTAAATTATGATTTATGATGGTACATGATGAGTTTGATCCATGTAAATGACACAACTTTGTTAGAAGAAGGATTTTATAGTTGCTGAGCTGTTTTGTAGCCTGAATAAGAAAATCTCCCTTCCTATCCTATCCACATATTCAACAAGACTATTAGCAAAATGAAATTTCAGTAATAGCATGCCAAACATCACGCTTTAGAGGAATATAGTTGGCCTCAATAACAGAAATATCCTACGAACTTTATTAGACATCATGGTGCATCTATATACTTTCTGGTTCCAAAAAATAATTCAATATCCTTATCTTATCAATTTTAGTGTTTTTAAATAACATTTATACCAGTACCAGAAAACAGAAGTCATCTAGAAGGTACCGGAAAAGCAAACCTTTTTAGTGTTTTCCTCATTTATCGGATTGAACACTTTACCGGTGCTTGCTGCACCTCTAGTCAGATCACCAAACTCATTAATATACAAACCATGCTTCCCTGGTGTCAGTCCACTGAAGTTCGCTTCAATCCTAGCCAGTTCCATATTTACTTGAGCCAGGCGAACAACACCAAAAATATCTGGACCTTTGAATTCGGAAACAGCAGCAGATATTAAGAAGTCTGTAAAGCAAAAGAAAGATTTAATGAAATCAGAACTGATGAGACAGCTGAAACCATGAAAAAGATTAATTGAACCTGAGTTGCTTAGACAGTATTGTGTAACGAGTGCTATAACAAGATAACCAAATATAAATTTTTTAAGGGGAAAAATTGATAAATCATCTAGTGTCTACTGCAGTCTAAGAAAAACAAGCCTGTGTCATATTAGGGTCAATAAAGAGAATCTATAGACAAGTTGCTAGAACAAAAGGGGAAACATGTTGAGAGTATTGCAGATAAACGGATAAAACTTGGTGAATTCATGAAATTGAATACCACATTAATATGCACAAGGAAAGAAACTACTACAGTTGTTTGCAACTCTATTTTTCTGACAACTATGCTGCCTGCTGGGTCAAAACCCAGCAGTTTCCTTCACTGTATTTCAAAAACAACATAAATAAACATTAGAGTACAAGAAAATTAATGCAATCAAGGTTCAAGGACGTCAAAAAAATAGAAATATAGTTTTCCTTGTTTCTACTCTATTATTACTAGCTATTGATGATAAGTATAAATAAATTTCTACATTAGATCTTCAACTGCTTCAGTGAAAAGATACTGATGTATCATGAAAAAAATAGATAAAAAGAAACTGACGAAGAATAAAGATGGTGCAAGCCAGAAATAAATAACAGAAAGAGAACAGCGTCCCAGATAAGATTATTTCCAATCTCCAAACTGTCACATATATACCTATAACAAGGTCGTTGAATCTCTATATTAGTAGGGGCTATAGCAAATATATCAAAAATTAAGCGGCAAATTATTCAAAAACTGTTGAAACTGGGTGCAAAAGCCTCCATGGGTGTGTTTTAGTTTGTTAAACAATGAAATTGGAAACAATAAGTTAAGACAAATGTAAAAGAAACCGAAGGTTTGATGAGAATGCGGCATCAGCAACACTTTCAATGTTAATGAGAGTTATAATGTGATCTATTTCATGTTTGGTCATTAATGTATCAACATCCATTAGACGCTGAAGAAAATTGCTCGATCTTCTGAACTAAAAGAATTCATGTCTGACAGATGATGGGGATTGCCCAAAGAACAGAGTATTAGATAAAGAGGACGAGGATCTTCATGTGCTTGGGTTTGAACTTTGAAAAGAAGAGGAGCTATTTACTCTCTCTCTCTCTGTGTCACTCTCTATGACATAAATAAAGGATGTTTGGAAAATGACTACTGTGGCAGAGAAGCTGTTTAAAGAAGCATACAAACTTCAAGAGTTTAAAAATAAGATATGCAGTAGTGAGACTGTCATAACAGTAAACACAATAACATCATATGATCATACACACACTTCATAAATATTATACTCCAACTGTTATCCCAAAATGGTCAAATTTAAGAATAAACCTATCTGATGCAAGACCTGACCTTCAATTTTGAAGATTTTACAATCTCATGCAAGCCAATAAGACAATTAACACAAAATAAAGTCATACTCAAAGTTTAATTATTAAGGTAAGATTAGTATTATAAAATTTGCAACCACTAGCGAACCTTCTGGCACTCCTTGTCCAATTAATCGGGCTTTTCTCCCGGTCTGCTCCAAAGCTTCAGTCATAGTCTTTACTGGAGTTGAACCAAGAATCCTAACAACCTGATTGCTCAAGTCCACCTCCACGTTCTTCACTCCTACAAAAAACGAGAGGACGATAATGACATAAAAGTGGGAATCTCAGGGACGTTAGAACCACGAAAGAATTGTGAATAGCTTCAATTCATAAAGGAATCTTAGTTAAATAGGAATTTTGGGCAAGTTGTAAATAGGAATTAATTTGATTTGATATAAAAATGAAATCCTTTGTTAAATGTAGAAATCCACTCAAATCAGATTAGCTTTGATTGCATTTGCATATGATTTGTAGATGAAATCAAATAAATTTAATTCCATTTTTTAATGATTGGAAGGACGCTGTAAGTAGAAATGAATTGGTAAGGCAAATGGATGGCATGAGCTGGTCCAAGCAATTAAACACGTACCATTTATCGTTTGCAACTTGTTTTTGACCGCATTAACACAACCTTCGCATTTCATATCCACCATGTACTCCGTCTGACATCAAATAAACAAAAGTAAGAAACTTCAGACGATCACATATTAACTAGGTGTTTTAATTTAGCATAGCGAAGGAAGCTAAAAAAGCCATTCGAAATACCGAAAAGAGAGGGAGAGTGAAGATAGTTAAACTCACCAGTAACTCGGGCAAGATATCATCGGTCTGTGACTGAGAGAAAGAGAATAAAAATATAAGATTAGAGGCTAATTAAGAGGAACAAACATGGAGAGAAAATAATAAGGAACCTGAGAAGAGAGCTTGTGGTCCATGTGGAGCGGTGAGGGAGGGGTAGCAAATGTTTTGACGAGGCCCAACCTATTGAGGGTGGAAGATAAGACCGCGTTTGGGGGATTCGGAGATTGGGGAGAGTGGGAGAAAGAAGAAGATGATGATGAAGAAGAAAGAGAAGAAAAGGCGAAGGCTGCAGGGATAGCGGATGCAGCTATCGCGCTTGTTGTTGCTACAGACCTCAGAAATGCCATTTTACTGCAATTAATTTGTCTCTAATATTAATATTAATATATTATTATAGTCGAACTCAGAAAATGCATTTGGGGTGGGTAGGTACATTCTATCTCCCCCCCCTTTTGTTTCTTGTCTCGCCCCTTCTTTCTAGATGGATCCACAGCTCCCGTTCAACTCTTTTTTTTTTTTTTTTTTCTGCGCGCTACTTGATTCATTTGTTTTTTTCCTTATGTTGCTGGAGGGGAAAATACAATAACGAGTTTAATACTAATTTCTTTTTATCTTTCTTTTCTCGTAATAGTAGAATAAGACGTGAGATTGATTCAACTCACCTAAATTTTTTTTCGTAAAGGGAAAAAAAAAGAATGTGGGGGACTTGATTCCTAATTTTTTTTTTTAAAATGAGATTAATAAAATATGATCAAATTTACACGAATTTATTTTATTGAATATATTCTTTTTTTATTTTTTTCCAATTTAAAATATTAAATATAAATAACTTATTATTTATTAATTTCCTTGTTATTTCGATCATATCTTGAATAACAAGATGAACTTTTTTAATATTTTTTTATAAAATATTTAATAAATATTATAAAAAATTATAATATTTTTTTAATTTCAAAAATTCAATTAAACATATTATAAAACTGTAAAATAAATTTATGTAAATTGCCTTAAAAATTTATAGTTAGTTAGAGATTATTTTGTGCTAAACCTTATGGTGATAAGCAATTTTTGCTCAATGCTTACTGACTTTTTGGAAAACCCTTTGGTCTAACTAATGGAATGACCCTATATAGTTGACTATATGGGGAACCCAAAACACGAGACCTCTCACAAGTAAACAAGACAAAGAGACAACAAATAGACCTTTCACAAGTCATAAATTGAGACAACATTAAAACCGTGTGATTTCTCTGCTAGGATTTCCTCTCCGGGTTCGATGGAGCTTCTCACTTGCATGTTAGGGTCATCTCCTCCAACCAGTAGGGCCTACTATTCAATAGTGAAGATAGTGTGAAGGCGGGGAGGCTCTTTTCTCTAGACGGCTGAAGGTACACTCTCTCTTGTCAACGACGACTCTTCTAAGAATTCATTGCAATTGGCAACCTGTCAAAATGCTAACAGTGAGTACATATTCCCCTATGCCATAACAATAAAGGATTTTGTAGGTTTTGGGTGGGACTTTAGTTTTATTGCTACTGTTAAGAAACCCTTGAGGTACGTTGGGCTTTTCAAACCTTACTTTCTTCCCTACCTATTGGCTCATATTACTTTCCCCCCAACACTTTTACAATGTTTACGGTATCAACCTTGGTTTCTGTTAAGTGCTCTTTTTGGACAATTTGGAAGAAAAGAAAAACATTCACTTTAAAAAGAGACCCCCTAATCCTACAACTACTCTGGCCCTAGCCAACCCAAAACGATGTGTATGCAGCAGCAACAACATGAAAAAACAGGTCATCACAATAGTCTTGGTAAACCACCTATGGAAGGCAATGGCGATGCTAGCCCTAATGCTCATAAAGTCATAGAAGACTAAGGTGCACGAGCAACATGTTTAGGGATCAAAGAATAAGGTGTGTGACGAGCAAAACAAAATCTTACCTTGGTGACTCGGTGTTAGGAACCACTGAAATGTTTCACATCCCTAGTGGCAACTAAAGCTCCAACTACGAGGGATGTAATTTACCTAGCACCCAGCTCGAACAGTAACAAAGTTGTATCTGAAAATGACAATTTGGATCAGATAAATGAACATAAAAGAGACATGGAAAAGGTGGCATTGTTAATATTGGTGCAGACATGCACAAAATTGAAAGAAACTTTCTAATCTGACCTTAGCGAGAAATAAATAACAGTTTTGGAGCTTGGTTGAATGTTGTTGAAGAAGAAAAAGAAGAAGAAAAAGATAGAGATTTGTTGTATCTAGGGTTTTTGATCTGTTTAGTGTACTTAATGTTAGTTTGGTCAAGAAGTGTACTTGTGGTTCATAGCCTTAGTTTGAGTTTGTGTTTTCCAGATTCTCATGGTTAGTGCATGTCTATGTGGTTAAAGTTTTTTAGTTGAGGCTCTGTATTGGTTTAGGCTTTTATCCAATTTAATATATATTCGAACGACCAAAAAAAAACCTAAGACAAATCCGTGCCAATGTTGGAAAAAGAACATAGCGAGTGAACCCTGATAGAGAGTATAGCGATGCCCCCAGGTAGCTTCCTCCCACCATGGGAGGGTTTTTGTTTACCTGCATGGTAGGGCTTCATCCCCACTTTACGGGGGTTTTCCCCTCTCTCTCTCTATGGTGAGGGTTTTTTCTCCCTTCCACCTCTTTTTTCCCCTTCTCACCACCCCCTTTCCACCTCTTATGACCACCATCTTCCCCATCAGCTTCCTCCTTCTCCTCCTCCTCCTCCAGCCACCATCTTCATCTCCTTCTCTTTTCTAACCTTCATATCTCCTCTAGCTCTACCCCTCTTTCATCACATTTCTCCCTTCCAATTGAACTTGTTAGAGTCACTTCTTGCAACTATATCCTAATCACTAGAGCTCCATTATGCATCACCGATTTACTCATATATGTTGTCTTTCTAGGAGCTCTATTACATAGCACTACTCTACTTAGATTTGTTGTGGGTTGTTTTTGGGTCGTCTTACGAGTTGCTGTCGGGCATTTGCAAACCTGAAAGGAATAAAAAGCAAAAGAAAGAAGGGAAGAAAAGCTCACGGCTCTATCAAGGTTTATTTATAATAGGAGTATGTGATTACTATGGTTTGTTCTATTTGTTGTTTCAGGATTGCTAATTTGTTTAACTTTGAGTATGTGTCTGGTTTGTTATTGTTTATATGTTGTGCACTATTGTAATACTATCCTTTTAGCATCATATTCTTTTGCAAGTGTCATTGGCCATTTTCTATTAATGATCCTTTGATTAAAAAAAGTCATAAACTATCACATTGTCACGAGACTATGGTTGGCCTATTTCCTAAAATTTTATATAGAGGATCCTCCGCTGCCTATTATTTCATATATTCATACTGAATATCTTATTTTCTTCAAGATAGCATATAATGGTCTTTTTCTTCATCAAGTACGTGCGACTTTTATTGTGTGTTTGGCAGTTTGGATAGAATATAATAGTCTTTTGTTTTCACCAAGTGCATGTTCCTTTTAGGGTGTTTTTTTTTTAGTTTGGAGGGGAACGAAGATCTTATGACTAATAATTTATTAGTAATATCGTCAAAAATTACCATCCAAAATCCTCCAAAAAGTCCTCTCCTAGTTCAGTTTTTGAGTCATAAACCCTCTTCTCCCTCCCTTTATTAGGAAAGGAAAAAACTCGGAAATGGATTTCCTACATTCAGAAATTGACAGCACAGATGATCTCTACCATTGAAACAAATAAGCTGGCTAGAATCTCGAGGTCACTTTTCTTTTTCTGAGTCATCCGATTTATAATATACAATTTGGATTTATACAGGGCCGTCTTAAACATTTTGGAGGCCCTGTTCTAATATTAAAAATTGGGCCCCTAAAAATCGGGGATCAATATATATATTAGTATTCCACAAATATTACAGGAACTCCAAGGTGGTGTAGTGGCTTGAGCGCCCAGTTTTATTCGCAGGAGCGGGGTTCGAATCTTGCTCAGGCATTATTTTCATCGATTTTTGGCGCAAAAATATATTTCTCACGCTAAAACATCATGCGCTGGACTCGAGGTATATATCACGCAATATTGTATATATAACAAAAAATTTGGGGCCCTCAAATTTGGTAGAAATTTGAGGCGCATCTTATTGCATCTTTACGGGCCCATTAGCCGGCCCTGGATTTATAACATATAGTTTGGATTTACCTGACTGCATGACTGTTGGGAGTCACAACTGCAGGAATCCTGTCCAAAGATCTCATAGTGTTTGTTTTTACAGCAGTAGTGCATTGCGAGGCATATCCGCAGTGAAAGTTACCTTTACCTCTAATAACTTCAGAGTGGACGCCGTTACAGGGTATATGAATATAGTTCCAAACATACGGCTTAATAAATTATAGAATGTCAAATTGAGTTTGCCATGCATACTTTTCTAACATTAATTTTATGTGTTTGTTAACTCATTTTGCAAATTTTAAACAAATGCATATTGTTTCGGCAGTCTTTTCTCCCGAAGAAAGTTCGGGAAGAGCTTGTAGTAATAATAATAGCATTCATAAGAACAACAAACCACTTCTCATAAACAGTGCAATCAAGAGCACCACAAATAGGTCTATCAACTGAATTTTGACAAGAATAATGCCCATTTACTAAATAAACTTTTTACTCAAATTGAATCAGAGTTTGCTCAAAAAAATATGGAATTACACAGATAGCTAGCTTTAATACAGTAGAGGTTTCCGAAGGGTAAACAACGGCTACCTTCCTAATTGAACAGCATAGATGCCCCAAGTAATAGTAGGAAAGAAAACCCGGTGAATGAGGCTCTGCCTGCGGCTCCTTTATCTCCTGATTCTCCTCCACGTGTAGCTGCAAGGTAAATTACAAGTTTATGAGGGAACAAATTGTAATTGGGAAATTTTGTCATAAAAAATTGTAATTGACAAATTTTGTCAACGATTTATGATAGATGATAAGATGTATACCATATAAGTAATTTATAACAAATGTGTAGTTTTTCTTTTATGCAATTATGCAAAACAAATGTGTAGTTCGTACTTCGTAGGCACATATTGACTTGGCGCATAATCGATCTATTTTATACTATAAGGATAAGCAAACATATGCCCAACATGATAATAGGCACATATTGACTTGGAGTATTGTTGTTGCTATTGCCGAGAGGCCAAGTACCCAAGATGGGGCTTCTCTGATTATTAAACCAGGTTAGTTCGAGTGATCCATTTATATATTTACGAAAGAATTAATCCAGAAAAAAACAGCTTTTTAAATGCAAATGTCAATATGTACTCACTCCTGAATCAAATATAAATAAAAATAATTAAATTCATGCTAATTAATAATGTTAGTTAACTTTATTTAATTTTCTTGATAGAAATAAAAGAATAATTACATGTATCAAATTGTCTTTTTATTCATTTAAAATTTTTATGAGAACTTCTTCCATAAAAATAAAAATATGTTATTGAAAAATATTAATTGAACAGTATTTTAGAAATAATGTCATTAAATAAGGTAAAATTAGTTAGAATTTGTTTATATTTTATACCACAAAACATAGTTTTTTTTTGTTTTGCTAATATTTCATTTTGAATGGAGTACTCTCATTTTAGATTTGAAAGTAATTCCCAAGTGGCATGAATAAAAAAAAAATTGACGACTCGAGGTCTGAATTTTGACCAATTATTAATTGGAATTTTGAAGGGTGGTGCCCAAGTCATTATCGGTACAAGAACCCATCAAATGATTTTTCTTTTTCTTTTTTCTACGTTACCAATGGGATAAGAGAAATCAAAAACGGAGAAACTAAGAAAATATATTTTTCAGTTGTAAGGAGAAAATAAGAAAGGGAAACAATTCGTATGAGACTCATTTAAATTTTATCGCTTTAAACCTTAAAGATAAAATACAAATTAAAAAAAGATGATTTTTTAAATTTTATCTTTCTATTTACTTCTCTCACAAAGGGTGAAAATGACTTTTTATTTTAATTTTATTAAAATAAAAAAACACCACCCTAATTATTTAATTTTATATATTTTCATTCAATTAATTAAGTGAAAAGAGAAAAATTTGTCATTTTTTATCTAACATTTGTTAATCAAGTTATATTCGTGATGGGCGGAGTTGGTGGCAGTGTGAATGCATTTCTATGGTCAGCTGACAGCTATAACTGCGGAAATGAAGTTAATGAAGGGAAAATGCGGAGAAGCTTCTTACCCGGAGGAGCCCCGGTAGACGGAGGTGGAGCTGACCCAGCTGAAAATTAAAAAAGATCAAAAAGATTAAAATTAAAATTAATGCATTAACAGCAAAATGAACATAAAATACAATGAAAAAAAAATAATAGAATTTGTGAAACAAAACGTTCCCAGAGACCCAGACTATCTACACATTCACATGTTAGTGGACTCAAAAGTCAAAGCCCGATAGCATACCAAAACCAGGATAACCTCACAAGGATATCATGATGAAACAACCCAAAAAAAAACATAGAATTTGAGACAGACGACGACGTTTTAACTTTCAAAATCTTAGCCTTAAAGCTGATAGAACTTCAAAATCTGGGCAGTTTGTGTTTTATAGAACTTCAAAATCTGGGCAGTTTGCGTTTTGTTTGAAAGTAATCTAAATTATACTAATGTGATTCATTTTTTCAGATTAAAAAACAAAAATGAGATCACATTGGTATAATATTTATAACACAATAGATCATTTCAGAAAAAAAAACTATATTGGTATAATTTTTACACATAAAAAATTAATTCGAAACTTTTAATACATAAGAAACCAAACTGAATCATAAAATAAATATAACCGAGCAAAAGTATAATTTAGCAAATACTACTATAATTAAAATTCAAATTGATACGGAATTAAACGGAAGCTGTAACGTAAACAATGGAACAATTCGGTTCATTATGTCTCAATTCTCATCTTATTAATTTGTGCATTTTATTTTTCCCCTTTTCACACTAGATCTAGAGAAAAATGATTCAATTTGTCTGAAACCATTTAAAAAAATCTGGCACAAAAAAGTTACGTCAAAGGCAAAATTCACGAGCTAGAACAAAAAAAAAAAAAAAAAAATTAGAGCGGAATATGTAGTTCAGTTATATACCGCGATTGCAGGCGCTGAGATCGCTGGTGACACCACAGCGGCGACTGAGTTGGAGAGCCTGATTGATACTGATATTAAAACTCTGAAGCAAACCAGGAGAATTGAAGAGGTTGCAGAGACAGGTGAGTTCGTTTTCAACGGTTTTTTTGAGTGGGTCGCAGCAAGAACTGGGTGGGTTGGTGGAATTCAGAAAATTCGCACACGGAATCAGCTCCTGGGCGCAAGAGGGGAAGTTATCTGATTGCGCCTCTGAAGTGCTGATCATGAAGACAAGAGCCACCATCAGTGACGCCAAACACGTGCTGCTTCTGCGCCAACCCATTTTTTTTTTAAATGATTTTTCTGTCGGTAATTTGGTTTTAGAGGTTCTGGATCTCCTTTGCCTTTATTTCTCTGTTCTTCCAATGTTTTGTTTGGTTACGGCTTAGGAGCTGCTGTGTGCAGTTTGTTGGCTAGTTGCCCTCTTTATAAGCTGCCATTGCGCCACTGCCAAGTTAATTTCCGCGTTCTTGGATTGACTACGCTAAGTCGTCGTGCTATCACGACGCGTGTTCTCACTATTTTTATTTTTTTTAATATTATTATTTCAGTGGCTTAATGAAGTATTCTGATTGTTTTGAGATATTTAAAGTATGCTCGAAGTTATAAGGCCAAACTCTACTAATCGAGTAACACCCTATGTGACGCGTGTTCTCAACAACTCGGATAATTAACAAAAATATACAAAACATACCAAGAATGTTTACGGATTTAAAATCGTATCAAATACTACCTTGTTTATTTATAGGTGTCATTTAAAGTTTTGATACATAGGCTACAAAAATTAATTAAAATATTTATTTATATTAAAATTAGTATTGAATTTTATAATATATGTTTCTCGATCTATTTTATATGTTGTCGATCCGCATTTTTCTATAATTTAATGAGGTGTAGATAAAGATGTACTACCTTCATTACTAAGTATCATTTTTAAGGAAATTTGTTTTCTTGCTTCTTTTATGTCATTTTAAAAGTTTAAGATTGTATTAATTACTAATTTTTCAATTATATATTTTATTTTCAACTAAATAGTTAAGAATCCTACTAAATAATGCTATAAATACTTATCAATGAATTAAAAAATAGAAATTTTTTATTGAAAATTACATTATTCAATGCATTAGAAATATTAAATGCTATTATTTTTCTATCACACACAAGGTTGCACAAGTTAAGACTTATTTATTACCCATTTTTTTTATTAAATATCACATTTCTATTTATTACTCCCTCCGGTCCATCTTATAAGAAACAAACATCAATTTTTACATACATTAAGTACTAATTTTCAATTATGCCCATATTTAAGTTAGTGAAATTTGTGTGAATTAAATGTCATTAATTATCAGTCATCATTCATGAAAGGAGCATATTTGAAAAAATAAGATAAAATTTTAGGAGTATTAATTAGAATTATCTAATTTCAAAGCATTTTCTCGATACGTGTGAATTAAGGTTTTTCTCTCTTATAATATAGACCGAAGGGAGTACTATTTTATAGATTCATCTCCATGTACTTTCTCTATTCCCACCAAATAAGAAAATGAGTAATCAATAAAGAAAAAAATGAGTAATTTCAAAGGCTTAACAAATCTAGCACTAATTAGTATCTGTCGTTAATTAATTAAAGATACAGCTCAGATCCCATCGGGATGTGAGTTCCAATCTCTCGATCGATGTGAGGACTACATTATGTATAATCTGTAAATACCTCTATAAACGTTTTTTGAATCGTGTGACATGTCCTGAATTTAGTGAGCACCTCACACCCAATTCACTTAAATTTTCTATACTAATAAAATAGTACTCCAGTTGAGAAATTAGTAAAAACTTTATTAAAAATTACATTAAATAGTACATTTTTTCCATTGAAAATAATTCATTTTTAGGACAAGTGTTGACATTTCGGGAAAAAAAAAGATAAATGATGTATTAGAAAACTAAATAAACTATTTGATAAAAAAATAATGACTTTTTAGCATATACAAACTTTAGAGTAAGGGGACAATGTCTCGATCTATAGAAGGAAAAAAGAAAAATACCAAGGAAAAAGATGAGGGGTACTACACCACACCCCATTACATTAGAACAAAGATTAAAACTAAGCTGGATAGAGGGAACATCAAGGATGGTCCAACCAAAACTACAAAGACGCCCTATTTTCGCTAGAATATCGGACAAATGTTAGCTTCATGAAATATGACTCACGTGCATTTGCCAATTTGTGTCATGGATCAAATAAATAATCTCATACAAGAGGGGTTGGAGAGAGGCCTTAGTAGTAAAGCTTTTCTTGATGATAGTTGCCAAAACCTGCAAGTCAGTTTCCACAATGAGAGAATTAATATCGAGTTGCTTAGTAAGTCGAAGGCCAAGAAGCATTTCCCAAAACCCCGTAGTAATAACATTGTGGTTCCAATACGACAATGTAATCCTTTAATAAAGTGGCCAAGAGAGTCCTTAGTCAGACCCACACAAGTGAAGAATCTATCATACAAGTTATGAGAATCATCCACATTAAGCTTAAAAGAAGGCGCCCACGAAGTCTTTAAAGCAATACGGAGCTCCTTCATGCTATAGTCGAAGTACATAGGCATAAGCTTCATTTTATCTTGAAGAATAACACTCAATTGGCTATGAATTTGGTGGCTAATAAGACTAATGCCAAGAGTCATCTTCTTGTGAAAAATAAGAGAGAGTTCGGGTATTTCCAAGGCACCAAATGGTGACTTCAAAAGAAGGTAGACCAGTGGATCTCTGCAACACCAATACTATCAGAAGTTAGATTCCAGTAAAGCCAGTCATAGAGGCCTGAGCTAAAGAATTTGCTCCACTAGTTTTTTGCAATAAGGGGATCCCAAAAGTCATGAATATCATTCATGAAGAACATGCATGAGAGATTCATCATAGTAATTACAATGATAGCATGTTGCATTTGGGCTCATATTTATGTTCTTCCTCTTAGTCACCAATTTTACAAGGGATTTGCTAAGGACACCCCACAATTTATTGGGGGCACCCTATAATGGCATTGACTTGATGAAAATACCCCTGGCAAAACTGAAGCATTTTTTTTTTCCTTCTGTCCCTTCCCTCGCAAATTTGGTTTTTGCGAGATGAATATTTTTTTTACTCGCAAAAATGGAATTTGCGAGTGAACAAAAATTTTGTTCACTCGCAAATTCCATTTTTGCGAGTAGAGTGAACAAAAATTTATTTATTTATTTATTTTGAAAAATATCAACGGATGAGATACTACCGACACACTTTTAACGGTTCAGATCGCATCAAGCGTTCTATAAATAGAACTATTTTCACACACCCAAGAGTGGCATAAACCCTAAATCGATTTCATCATCCCGTAGCCTGCTCGTGAGTCATGTCAGACATTTAGCCAACCCAGTTCTCGATGGATTCGAGCCTTGTCGCTGTCTATCACGGTGGTAGAATCACAACTAGTGCTGATGGCGTGGTTTTTGAATGCGATGTTCCAAAAATATTTAGGATCAAGACATCCATCACCATTGAAGAACTGAAGTAAAAGATACGGCGAAAGCTCGGAGCTGGATCATGTATAATGGCAGATCTCTACTATCGATGCCATGTTTCGGTAGGTAGTGGGCGTGTTCAGTATATGAATATGACACTTGTAAACGACTGCGACATACAGCGCATGTGGGAAGCATTCAATGATCATTCTAGCCATGGCCCAATAGAGTTGTATGTTATGCTTGGTAGAACAGCTGACGAGATTATAAAAAAATGTCGTGCACCAAGAACAGTTGATGAGATCATTGCAGTGTGTCGTCAACCATAGCCAAGGATTAGAACTTGTGACTAGGTCATGTAATGTTTGTTTTGTTGTTGCTTTCGGTGATTATGTAATGTTATTTTGTTGTTGTTGAATGAGTAGTAGCGTTTAATAAATAGTCACAATTAAATTTGTTTTTATTATTTTGTTTTGTATTTCT
This sequence comes from Calophaca sinica, assembly GCA_037113605.1. Classification (NCBI taxonomy): domain Eukaryota; kingdom Viridiplantae; phylum Streptophyta; class Magnoliopsida; order Fabales; family Fabaceae; genus Calophaca; species Calophaca sinica. Next base: position 32,446,211 of record CM073731.1, read on the forward strand.
AAACTCACTAATAATAAATAATAAAAAAACTACAGTCAATAATAATGATAATAATAATAATAATAATTACATTCATAAAAAATAAGTGTTCGCATAAAAAAAATACATAAAAAGAAAACTACTCAGCGATCCTGATCCTTCGCTATCCGAAGCACCTCCCGAAGGTAGTCACACATGTCATCTCCCTCCTGGGCATAATCAACGACCTGATGCAGCATGGCGGCAGTTCTATCCAACCTGCCTAGCGCATGAACATAATCTGCATACAAATAACATAAATACATTATAGCAAAAAATTAGATAATGTTACGAATGGAATAATATATACAATGCAAGAACTTATTATTCCTTACCCGAGGGGCACAATCAGCATGTGCATCATGTGGAGCCTGTAGAGGTGAAGCCTGTGGAGGTGGAGCTTGCGGAGGTATCAACAGTGGATGCGAGTGCCTGTAGTACCAATCCAGGTACCCTCGGGCGCACTCAGCTGGATGAGCGGCCTGCCTCAACCGAAATAGGTATCTAATAGATTACAGTTGAGAGGATATCCAATTAAGACTAATATCCTCAACCGAGAGACGTCGTGGTGGGTGTCGAGGAATCTCCTGCATGTACCCGAACTATCGCGATACCCTCTCCAGCAGGTACGACACTATGGTGTTCCCACACCGCAGGTACCCCGAAAAGTATGCCACGTGGTCGAATGGGCAACGCTGCCTATCAGTGGCCCACAACGTCCAACACACGTCATCAGTGGACAGCGCATCCAGTGCTTGCCAGTATGGAAGCACCCTCCCATGACCCTTCTTAGGTCTCATGCTACAGCGCGTGCACGCTCACCATCGTGACCCTCGACATAATTAGGAAAATACTCGTAGATCCATGCCTGTCACAAATAACGAATCAGTTACGAAATCGTGTCATAGTTAAAACTATTGTAAATTTAATTTTCTAATTTAATAACACAGTGGTACCTGAAAGAGTGTCATGTAGCCCGCTATCCCACAACACTTGAACCTGCTGGCGTCGCCAAGATAACCGTACAAGTGGCATAGGGCTATCGCTCCCTATGACCACTGTCCAACCTGGTCCAACCGACGCACGAGCTCCATATATCTACAGTCAATACGGGTGCTAGTCTTGTCCGTTAGAATAGTCGTCCCGAGTAGCACTAGTATCGATGCCCTTGCTGCCTCGTCCATACAACCCTCATTTGCCCGTCTATCATAAAGGTCTTGCAGCCAAGATAAACGGACAACAACCCACCCATAGGGTCCCACCTCCTCCTGGGCCTCTACATGAGTCACCCCCAACAATGACTGTAGAACAGATATAGCAAGATCTGTGTCCATCTCAGGGGATATGAAAAGGGCACCTTTGACCGGTATGCCCAGTATGCATGACACATCATCCAACATGATGGTCATCTCTCCAACTGGAAGGTGGAACGAGCTGGTCTCTGCGCATGCCACCTCTCAGAAAACGCAGTCAGCAGCGTGTTGTCAATCATCGTGTAGCTACAATACATCAAATGACTGAAACCAGATCGATCAACATGCTCCCGTACTGCAGCTGGTAGTGTGTGATGTAGCTCAAACCACTTCTGCCACTTTTTGCCGTGAGCAAAAACCCTAACAGGTACCAGGTGGTCCTGTACACATAAAAATAAAAGCCTAGTCATTAATTACACAACTAAAAAGAAAACCCTTAAATGTTTTAAAACGGTAAACAATAATTACCTCTCTGCTCCACACGTGATAAGCGATGTGGTCCCTGAATGAAGTCAGCAGCGATGTATCAAAAGGTCCTCCAGGAAATGGTCCCTCCCCTGCCTGTGCATCTATATGCATCTCAACTGGTTCATTGTGAGGAACCTCATGCTGATATCCCTCGTGCTGATATCCCTCCTCCTGATGTCCCTCGTACTGAGGTGGCTCGTACTGAGGTAGCTCATACTAAGGTTCCTCGTACTGAGGTTGCCGTCTACGTCGTCCTTGTCTACTCGGGCCAGGTCTATTGTCAACCATTCTCCGACGGTGTGACGCAGTTATGGCCTCCCGATGCTTTCGACGCTGTCGCTGAGCCTCCTATCTCGCAGCCTCAACCGCCTATCTAGTAGCCTCCATCTCAGCCTCCCTGCCGGCCAGCCAAGCTGCTCCTCTCATGCGTGGCATAACTGAAACAAAAAACAAAAAATAAAAATAAAATCAAAACTTAAAAAAAAACTCACAAAAGTGGTTTTTTCTAGTGAAGGAAAAATTCTTTCACTCGCAAAAATGGTTTTTGCGAGTGAAGGAAATTTTCCTCACTCGCAAAAATGGTTTTTGCGAGCGGGTTGGTTTTTGCGAAAAACAGAGAATAATTTTTTGTGAGTGAAAATTGCACAATTGCGAGTGAAAGGAAGAATGAGAAAAAAAAATCACTTTTGATATTTTTAGTAGGGGTATTTTGAGAAATGTAGGGTGCCCCAGCAAATTGTGGGGTGCCCTTAGCTATTCCCTTTTTCAAGAGATAACTTTCGAAGGAAAGCTTTGATGTGTTGTGGACCATGCCACTTTCCATGAGTAAATAATGGATAAGGGTCACGGTTGTCTTGATCAGATAGAGATCATGTACTCAAAACGTATTTATAGATAATTTTTTTGGTATATGTATTTACAGATAATTTTATATATATCTTATTTAAAAAAAATGAGTAATGACTCAAATATGCAACTTGGATGATATGATGAGATTCGTATTGCTCCACTCAACAAAACTTCTTAGGGTTATAAGAACATGTATTATAATTGTTAATTTATGTACTATTATCTTGAACAATATTTTTAAAATGGAAGATAAATAAAAATAAAAACTTCTTCTAAATAACACTTAAACATTTTATATAAATTTAAAGACAAATATATTATGGCATACTTTTGCAACCATCAAAACAATCACTAACGTGCCAACGAAAGTTAGTAAGGATATGATTTACATCCTACAAGAATATGAGTTCGAATCTTAGTGCCGATGTGAGAAGCTCGTTAATGAGTAATATATAAGTACATCTGTATGCGCTCTTTGAACCTTGGGATTTTTTCCAACCCTGTAAGCCCCTGATACCTAACTCACATGAAATTTTTCTCATTAAAAAAGTCACTAATGTTGTGTAAAAAGAACAACCATTAATGTAATGACAACTATAAAACCTATTTTCAAATTTCTCTTATTTATACACAGAATAATGATAGGATCACGACAAGTGTACTGGATCATTGCAAGTAATAAAATCGGTTAAGTACCGGATATCGTCCTCAAGGATTGCGTGTCAAATATCAACTCACTAATTTGATTACTATTTGAATGGGAAACAATGTTTGGTTTAGTAGACAATGAAATTAAAGAAAGCAATGAACAATATTTTTGGGTTTTCTTGTATTGACCAAATATCAAACACTTGGTGTGCGTCAACAATACCAACTATCAAACACTTGGTGTGCACAAATAATATGGATAAAAGTGGCTAGGATTTGAATCCCCTTTGTTTTCCTCTTCTCATGCAATCAAACTCAATCCCAATACACGTCAAATTCATGCAATTGAAGTTCAAATTCACTTAGTTAGACTAATCTCAATTCCTTGAGCAAAAGCCCCTTTAGATTAAACCAAGAATCCTAATTCCTTAGGCCTTCCTAATTCAACTAAGCATTAAGTGTAAGAATTCAAAGGAATACCTAAGCATGAAGTCCTATCCCTAGGATCATCACAAATATGGCAATCAACTTCATATCTAGCATAACAACCAATTTTCCAATTGTGAAATCACACTTAGAATCAATTCAAAGATGGCCAATCAATGAAAAGCATTAAGGATGAAAGAAATTGCTCAATCAACACAAATACAACTAGTATTAAGCATTAGAAGTCATATTACACAAGAATCCAACAAAGGTTCATCATGTCTAACCAAATGAAAAAACTAGAAATGCATAAAAGAGAGAGGAAAGATAGAACTAGATGGATGGAGAGGTGGTGGATGATCCATTGAAGCTCCAAGGTCTCTTCCAAGGCTTGAATCTTCAAGGGAGATGGAGATGAGATGGATTTAGGGTTGCCTTTTGGCTTCCCTAGGGTTTGGGAGTGAGAACATATGAAAATGAATGACCAAAATGAGTTAAAAGTGTGTTTTAATAAGTGTTATGCCGAGATGAGGCACAGGGCGCTGGGTTCTGGGGCGCAGGGCGCCTAAAATTGATCAAAACGATTCCCAGTAGGCACATGGCGCCATTCTGCACCCGTTCTTCCATGTTGTGCTGCCTTTTTCACCTCTTTAAAGTCTGAATTAGCTCAAGGTGTATTCATGAAAGTTGAAGCTATGGATCTTAGCTTTCCAATGGAACCAATTTAAGCTCATTTGGACACCTAAAACTCCAGATATGATTGAAACATCGAACAGGTGTCAGGTTAGGGCAGCATAAACTTGTCAACGTGTAGCACAAATTATCCCAACTTAGAGATTGGTTTATGTCTCGAGTCCATCCTCAAAGTTGTATATAATTCAATTACATTTCCAATAAGACCAAGATCATCTCATTTGGATGAGTGTAGCTTCAGATATAGTCTTTGGAATTTTTTTTGTCAGTGTTCGAAACCACATTCTTATCAAATAGTGCACCATTCTTGCCTCTTTCAACACTTCAATCAAAACATCATAAATGAGGTTATACTACTCAAGATTTCCATTCAAATCAACCAAAACCTCAAAATGAATTAACAAATGATGCATGCTTAATCAACATTAAATTGTGGTAGAAACAAAGCATAAGTTAGGAATACATGGTGATTTCCACTTCAAAGAGAATACAAAAATTAGATAATCTAGAGGATTATCACCACCCCAAACTTAATCTTCTGCTTGTCCTCAAGAAAAATAAATCAAAAACCAGGGGTTGGAGCGGAAAATATGAAGTTATCCCCACTCTACACTCTCATCCATAACTCAATCACCATCTCAAATCACCACAAGGCAAAGTCACTTCGTCAACACTCATGCATCACAATCAAGCAAGTTTAGTGACTAAAACCATTCTCAACCAAGAGCAACACAAAGCAATCATTCTCCTCACAAGCTTATGTGTTTCTCTCATCTCCCAAGTGTTTAAGGAAACACACTCATCATCATTGACATGCAATCCCTATCATAAGCTTGTAAAGCTTCTAGACACATAAATGCAATATCAATGTCACACACTACAAGACGACTTTATTGGTTGTAATGACGCTTGGGTAAGAGTAGGATAAAATTTGGGACCTAGCTAACCTAATTGGAGTTAAGAGACACTTTTTCCTCACTAATATTCCACACCTTCTTTTTTTCACAAATAAACCCCAAAAAGGAAAGAAAAATAGAGGATTAAACACACTTTTGTTTGCTTTTTTTTTTTCTCTTTTTTTGTGTATGCATTTTTTTTTGCACATATACCATTTTCTTAGTTTTTTTTCCTTTTTCCGGTGCTTAAATTTTTTTTTTCATTTTTTTTAACAAAAAAAAAAGATTAAAAAATACTAAATGTATACCCACCCCAAACTTAGAATGTTGTTTGCTCTCAAGCAACCCCAAACTTAAGATAAGACCATACCTCCAAAGAAGGCACATCTCCCAACTCCAACTAGAAGGGACTTATTGTTTTTCAGGGTATTGGCTTATAGTGTGGCTCAAGTAACCAGAAAAGTGGGTTATAGGCTCAAAGTGCTCACACAAAAGGATAACATGCATGGGTAGGCATATTTGGCTCAATCTTTCTACCAAAAAAATGGTGCCTCAAGTATAAGTGTGTGCAACAAAATCATGCAAAAGTGGAAAGAAACAAGCCAAGTTCTGCAGAGAAATACATGGAATTACGCTCAAGAGAATGAAAAATTACTGTTTAGGCTCAAACACTCACAGGTTATGAAAATCATGCATCATGTGCCCTCAATCTCAAACAGTCCCGTCACATCAAACAAGCAAGAAAGATCCACAATTATACATTGTTTTTAAAATTTAAGCCCTATGGATCATACAGAAGCTTGCATCCAACTGTTAACAGTTTTCAAGCATGGACAAGAAATGCAAGCAAAAATTTCTATAATACAACCACTTAAAATTAGGTGACCACCACCCCAAACTTAATATCATGCCATGTTTCTAACCCAAAGTATTAAAGCTCAAATAAAGAGATAAGGATCAGAAAACTTCTCTGCAAGAAGAATACTGCATGAAGCATAACAGAGCTGGCAGTCAGGAGGGTGAGGTCACTGCTCCTACACACATTCCTCTTGCCTCTTTAAAATCAGAAAATTGCTTGGGCTGCCTCCCAAGAAGCGCTTATTTAACGTCATTAGCTTGACGCTTCAACACCCAATTTAGGGTGGATAATATGACACAAAGAATACATCACCCTTCTTCTTTCTTTGCATGAGCAGGAACTCCATGAACTTGAGATATAAATGATTTTTCTTCCATGCCCTCTCAAGGTGGAGGATGATGAATAAGGCATTGAAGGTATCTAAAAATTGATCAAACTCTTCATCCCTCTCTTCCTTGATACTCAAATGATGAGAATGAAAATTGATTTGGTGGTGAATATCTTGTTGGACTTTCATGTCTTTCCAAATTTTGGGAATTTTTGTCTCCCTCCAAACTAAATATTCATCCAAACACATCCTTTTTCCTTCATCATCTTTCTTCTCTAATTCCTCTTCTCTTGGGCCATGTTCATCTTTTGCAGATTTCTCTTCTAACTCAATGACTTTAGCTCCATTAGCATTTGGGATGATGTCACTCAGGAGATAACCATGAAACCTTTATTCTAATTGCTTGACCAGTTGCCAAACTTGAGCCTCTAGATTTCTGATGGAAGCCTCTTGATTTCTGGAGCGTGTCCTTGTCTCTTCCATAAAAGATGAAAATTGTGTAGCCAATTTTTCAATAGCAATTTTCCATGGCTGCTTTTCTTCATCGGATGGTGAAGTGGAAGAGCCTCCTTGTCCCATATTTGGCATAACATCATCCTCATAGTAGTCATTTGGATGATCTCCCCAACAAAAGTCACAATTAAGTGGGAGGGGTTGGATGACCTTCACTTGCATAGCTTGGAGTTGGTTAGGCAACAACTCTAATTGTTGAGGCATACGCTTTTTCTGAATAAGAATAGTCAACAACTTCAATTGTTCAGACATAAACTTTTGCTGATGAAGAATAGTGTCTAAAACAGATTCCATGGCTTGAAGTGGATTTACCTGAGTTGCACAAAATCAAGAGAAGTGATAGCGATTTGGGAAAATGGGAGATTAAAAGAAAATAAAATATGCACAAGCAAGAAAGATAAAGGTTTTGTTGACTAGAATGTAACTTAGCCGCAGATCGGCTAAACTCCACAACAGTGATTTCTTTTTCTTCAAGCGATTACGCCGAGGAATGAACTCTGTTCCTCAGCTATGGGTCCCTTAACTCACTCCAGAAAGGGTTAAGTTGGTGAACTAAGATAAAAATAAGAACGCAAAGGTAAACATAAAGATAGAATAAAAGCTTGAGTGAAAATAAGTTGTTTGATTGATTGAGTGTGTCTAAAATTATGTACAACTTCGGTATTTATAGTAACAACTGAGAACTACCCCTATTTGCCACGTTCAGGTGGCTAACAATGATAAATTCTTAGTTGGCAGTTATTCGGCTGAGCCGTACCATGTTCCACTAACCATGATCCTAAAATCTAGGCGCACTACCACGTCATAGCCACGTCTCCCCTTTCAACGGTCTTCTCAATATAGACCTTATCTCAGGTTCCTTCGCTCAGCTCCTAAAATTATGGAGAAAAATCTTGACTGCGTTTTACCTTGGATTTAAATTAAATCAAAATTATTTCCACGTCACTCGGCTTGTGGAGCAAGAATCTGATCCAATGTGTGACTCCACGCTAACCCAATGGGCCTAATATCTTCCTTGTAACCCAATAAGCCCAAGGCCCATGTCTAGCTTCCAGTTTTCTGCTTGTGACTCTATCAGCTGCAATTTCGGCTAATCTGTGACTCGGCTGACAACCAATCGGTTACTTGATGAATTCGGCTGCTGCTAGCTTCGGCTAGCTCTTAGGAATATTTTGGGTGTAAACAATTGCCCCCTACGCTGTCTTAGCCGTAAATTTTAGGTTTAGGCTGGGGCGGCATAATGATTAAGGTCAAATCACTCTTTTCATCATAAATGCTAAGTTATCCACTTGTAATTACTTTTTAAATAGTGCAACGGCTAACTCTATCCATCCAATTAATTCGCAATAAACCTTTATCAATCAGCTATTCACTTTTCCTTTAAATACTCCCTTAGCCGAATTACCTTTTCACTTTTTCTGAAAGCCCTAATTCTTGTAGCTTTTACCTCCTTCAACGTTTTTTCTTTTACCTGCAATTGAGCCCACCATGTCTTCTGCTTCAGATTCCCAGAACCAATCCTATGAACACGATGGCAAACAGTCTTCTTCTTCTGTGAGCGTCAAACGTTCACCCAGTCCACTTGCGGCTCTTGGCTTCAATATTCAATCCTCTCTGTTCGAAATTCAAGACTCTGTTTCTTTGATTCCTTCTACTTCGAAGCTGAATGAAGGAGAAATCTTTCTGAAAGATTACATGGCTCCTTCCCTATATGCTTTGCCAATCTCATGCGATTGGTTTACCACTAAGACCAAACCCACTGACCTTCGTTCGTGGCCACGCTCGCCTCAACCCTACATTGACTGGGTGAATCGGCTAAAGGCAGCCAAATCTGACAAACGGAGGCAGTGGGGCCTCTACGACATGATTATGCTATCGACTCAGGACACACCTCTCAACCTGGAGCTGCTTTATGGCTTCTTCGGCTATTGGAACATCTCCACCAACACCTTCATCTTTCCATTGGGCATGGTCACCCCCACTCTCCTTGATGTGGCAGCTATTTTGGGGATTCCTATCATAGGTGATGATATCCCCTCTCACTACTCCTTCCAGGTACCAGAGTGTGGATTTCATTTTTCTAAAAACACCTCTGGATACTCCAATTTCCTTGCCAATAATGCCAAGACTGGAGGGACCGTGTCAGATGCTAAACACAACGCATTCCTTCTCTACTGGTTTAGCAAGTACTTTCTTTGCTCCAGTTTTATTGCCATGGTCCAAGAGCTACAACTATATGTGGCTGTCACCAATTCTGGTGGCAACTTTTCCTGGGGAACCCTCTTCCTTTCCTATCTCTACCGATGACTGTATACCATCTTGTATCGGCTGCAGAAAGGAGAGGACATCAAAAATGTTCAAGGACCCCTCTGGTTTTTACAGCTATGGATCATGCTCTATTTTCCAGAGTTCATCGACTCTCACTTCAACCCCAACACTCTTCCTAAGGACGCGAGTACGTTGGGACCTCATTTGATGGTCACACCTTGTGGGACCACTTATGCCTTCAATGTGGCATCCAAACTCTTCAATCTTAGTAGGATATCAGCTTATTGGCGCCCCGTTTCGGAAAGGGGCATGGGCCATTCTGGATGTTTTCAACAGATGAGCCTCTTCCAGTCGAACAACAAGATCAGCTGGAGCTCAACTGGAGCTCAGTGTTTACTGCTGTGACCTATTGTGTGGTCTCAAACCCACCTCCAGGAACAACAAATCAACAGCTGAGTTTTATTACCCTAACTGTGTGGCTAGGCAGTTTGGGCTTTTACAACATGTGCCTCTTCCCTATGATTCCAAGGTAGCCAGTCTTGGTCGGCTGCCCTTTTCTGCAAATGATGTAATGGAAGTGGCTTCCACCAACTTTAGGAAAACTGAGGTCTTCCGATGGATCCCTTTCACCTTAGTTTCTGGTGAAACCTCTGCTTTTGCCAACTAGTGGCCCTCAGTAAAAGATAAGCTATTTCCTGACCGGCTAGAGAATTATGTAGCCAGGTCGGTGATTACTGATGTGGCTGAGGCGATGAGGCTAGCAGCTCAACCAAAAAGTACTCCGGTCGAGGCTATACCTCCAGTGCAAGTTCAAGTTCAGAAGAGAATTTCCTCCAGAATGAAGACCCCAATCAATCCACCAAGTAAGAACCTCTTAACTCGGCTCTCTTACCCTTTGAATCCAGGGTCTTTATTTAACTTATCTTGTCTTTTCTTGTGGCAGCCGCAACAATAACTCCCAAGATGATTCCTGTTGAAGATGATCCTGTTACTCCCCCATCCAAGAAGAGAACAAGGGGCACCGGTATTGTGATAGAGGAACCTCCTCAATCTCAGACCAGGCCCAAAGAAAAGGCTCAAACGGCTGACAAAGGGAAACAGCCGAAACTGAAAGTAAATGATTCATTTCAAGTTTCTTCTTAAAACTTCTTTGTCAACCTGAATCTAACCTCTCTTTATATTCAGAAGCCAAGGGTGGACATACCTAACCCCTATGTTCAAGAGCTTGGTCAAGGCACCAGTTCTCAAAGTCCAACAATGGTACAACCGATTCTTTCTTTCTTTTATGTCTTTCATTTATCTGCTTCATCGGCTAACCACTGATTGATGCAGGCACCTCAACCTCAGGCTTCCACCATTCCACCACAATCTGAAGAACCCATTCATGAGACTCCCCTCATGTCTTCTCCTCCTAGAGCTCCTATGGTGACCATTTCAGAGGAGGAAATGACCAAGTATTTCACCTCTGCTGATCCCTTCCCATTAGTTTCCTCCCTGTTTACACCCAAAATATTCCTAAGAGCTAGCCGAAGCTAGCAGCAACCGAATTCATCAAGTAGCCGATTGGTTGTCAGCTGAGTCGCAGATTAGCCGAAATTGCAGCTGATAGAGTCACAAGCAGGAAACTGGAAGCTAGACATGGGCCTTGGGCTTATTAGGTTGCAAGGAAGATATTAGGCCCATTGGGTTAGCGTGGAGTCACACATTGGATCAGATTCTTGCTCCATGAGCTGAGTGACGTGGACATAATTTTGATTTAATTTAAATCCAAGGTAAAACGCAGTCAAGATTTTTCTCCACAATTTTAGGAGCTGAGCGAAGGAACCTGAGACATGGTCTACGTTGAGAAGACCGTTGAAAGGGGAGACGTGGCCATGACGTGGTAGTGCGCCTAGATTTTAGGATCATGGTTAGTGGAACGTGGCACGAATCAACCGAATAACTGCCAACTAAGAATTTATCATTGTTAGCCAACTGAACGTGGCAAATAGGGGTAGTTCTCAGTTGTTACTATAAATACCCAAGTTGTACATAATTTTAGACACACTCAATCAATCAAACAACTTATTTTCACTCAAGCTTTTATTCTATCTTTGTGTTTACCTTTGCATTCTTATTTTTATCTTAGTTCACCAACTTAACCCTTTCTGGAGTGAGTTAAGGGACTCATAGCTGAGGAACAGAGTTCCTTCCTCGGCGTAATCGCTTGAAGAAAAGAGAATCACTGTTGTGGAGTTTAACCGATCTGCGGCTATGTTACATTCCAGTCAACAAAATTGGCACGTCCGGTGGGACCAAAGGTGAACGAATCAACACGTTCGAATCCCCAGGTCAGGATTACCATTGGCGTATGCACTCGTGTTCTGGCAAGAGCTTGAGCAGTATGACTACTAAGAGCAATCCCAGGAAGCCTTCTGAAGCGAGCCCCTCTCACGGAGTTCCTCCTCCAACAGCAGAGCCGGTTCACGCAGAGGCACAGCCTGAAACTCAACCCAACGACCCGCCATTGGTGATGTCCACTTCGTTTATAGGCCAACAACTCGATTTGGGAATCAATGATATCATGTACCAAGTGTCACAACAATTGGCTGAAATCATGAAGCCCATGGTACACAATGAAGTGCAGCAAGCCAGGAAGATAGAGGCTAAGAGGGCTCACTCAGGCGAAAGCTCCATCAACTCTATTATTCCAATGCAAGTGGGGTACACTACCCAGGCAACACTCGTCACCCAGCCGAATGCAGCTCAGGCAGGACCAACTCAGGTTCAGCCGAGCACGGTTCTGGCAGTGGTGCAACAAGTTCAGCCTACCTATGTGTAGACAGGGCCTACTCAGGTTCAGCCAAATACAGGACAGGTACCTTTGAATCCAATTAATTCCCAGCCTAGTACTTTTGCCACGTTGAACACTGGAGGTCAACAAGTGGTGAATGATACAACTAACCAGGCTAATCTTCATTTTGGACAGGTGCAGATGGCTAGGAGGCCACCAGATGCAGTGGGGCCAATTGGTATGCCGCAAGTTATGCCATATGTTCAGCCCTATGGCATTGCTACGCAGCCAACTAACCCACAGTATACTGGGGGGCAAACTCTTGGTGCAGGAGTGGTGGAGCAAGACCACCTGGGGGATATGCAAGTCAACAGCCATGGAACAACATTCCACCTGTATCGGATAACCTTCCATTCTATCCACCCTATCCTGAAGTGTCTACAGGCGCTCAAATGAGGTCAACTCCTCCAAGGGCACCTGGTTTGATGGTGGAGCAATCATGGGGACAAATCCTACTTCTACCATTTAACGCAAGTGTTCCTGGAACTCAACCTAGGGTACCAGGTGAAGGAAGCATGGAGCAGCCATGGGGGGTTCACCCACCTCCATTGTTTACTTAACCAGGTTACCCCAATCCTCCAGAGCAAGTATCCCAGGCACATCCCCCAGCATGGAGACAATAACCACAGGCAATTACTCCTAACTTAGGAGAAGTGAGGCCAGGGGGATCACAGCTGCTAGACCCAACAGTCATTGCAGATACCATCAAGAACTACTTTGGTGTGCAGTTGAAGCCTTTGGATAGGCCAATCTACAGAAAACCATACCCTGAGTGGGTAGATGGTTGGTACCTCTTCCTAGGGGATACAAGACTCCAGATTTTGCCATTTTCTCTGGAGAAGATGGTAAATCGACTATGGAGCATATAGGCAGATTTACTGCCCAGTGTGGTGAAGGGAACCAGAATGAGTACCACAAGTTGCAGCTGTTCCCCTTGTCACTTACAGGGACAACATTTACATGGTATTCCTCTTTACCACCCAACTCTATACAAACATGGGCAGACATGGAGAGGTGCTTCAATGACAGGTTCTACTGGCCTCAACCTGAAGTCACTGCGGCTGACCTCATGAACCTAAGACAACAGGTAGATGAGTCGGCTGCTGACTTCGTGGAAAGATTCAGAAAGGTAGCTAGAAAATGTTCATGCAATTCCCTGAGTCAGAATATGCAGCCATGGCCATTAGTAGCATGCACTTCCAACTCAAAGAGAGACTAGTTGGCCGAGCTTGCACTGATTTGAACCAGTTAGTATCAAGGGCCATGCGCATTGAACAGTTTAGTCAGGAGAAAGAGAAGAGGCGAGCCAGTAGAGGGAGAGGCCCTCAGTTGGTATCCAATGTAGAAAATGAAGACTCTGATAATGATTCAGCCGATTCCACGGCAGACATCATGGCAGCTGAGATTGTGAAGGGTAAAGGCTACTCTTGTCCTGCCCTGAGGGCTGCCAAAGGAAAAGAGTTAAAGTCAGCGGATAGCAAGGTGGAATATTCCTTTGATATTCCAAAGCAGACCAGATCTTTGACTACTTGCTTAAAGATAAGCAAATTCGGCTGCTGGATGGGCACAAGATCCCACCTGTTGAGGAGTTAAAAGATAAGAAATACTGCAAGTGGCACAATTCTTATAATCATGCAACTGTAAACTGCATGGTTTTCAGGAAAGCCATTCAGAAGGGAATAAAAGAAGGAAGGTTCAAACTTGCAGACAAAGGCATTGCTGAGATGACAGTGGATACTGATATATTCCCTGCTTTGGGGATAAACATGGTCTCATTCTCAAAGTTTGATGATGCAGAACCTAGTCACAAACGAATGATATCTGTTCCACAAGTTTGGAGGCCTAAGAAGGGGTTAGCCGATTCAAACCATAGTGATCGGCTGAAACCTGAGGCTGCCAGGACTTCTGTTTTTGACAGATTGGGAAAACCTCAGCCAGCGGTTGAACACAGGCAGAGGGGTAAGCCACCTAGGCCAGGTAGGCTCACCCAGGAGTTGGTCAAACGGTATGTTGAACATGGCCAAACCCCAACAGGGAAACCTGACAAGGCAAAGGGCAAGGCACCCATTACTAAAACTGGGGGGCAAGATCGGCTAACCATTAAAGAAAGTGGTAGGCTATCTTTGCCCAAGGTTGATGAGGAGCCTATCCCCAAAGACAAAAGAAGGGTGGCTGAGTTCACTATGGAAGGAAGCATGTCTTCTTTGAAGATAACAGTGAGGAATGATGAGAAGCTGAAGCCTCAGAGAATGCTGAATCCTCCTGCTAATGTCAAAGAAGGACATTGGTTTTTGAACAAGTATGCTAAGGACAAGAAGGCCATACCAGCAGTATTGTCAAGGACCCAAAAGAGAAGAATGTAGAGAATGAGGTCTGTTCAGAAAATGAAACAAACTCTGCAGATGCTAGCCGATGTCAAGAATAAGGAGAAGAGGAAATTCCCTTGGAGACTGTGAGTGACATGCTAGATAAAGCTTTTCCAAAGCTAGACCCTGGAGAAGCTAAGACATAGGAAATGCCTAAAAGCACAGAACCAGTCACTGAATAGGATCCTGTTCCTGAGGCTGAGGGTCTAATTGCCTCAGTCGATGTGGATGAGGAAGCAATCACCATAGAGGGCTTAGTGATCCCAGAGATGCATTGGGAACAAGATGATGCTATGGAGGACTCACTGCTGGATCTCTTGTTCAATGAAGAAGCTGATGGCCTGTTAGCTGAGATAGAGGCTATTAGTTTGTTCCCTGAGGAGTTTTGGGTAGATAACCCCCAACTTGGAAGCTTGGAGGGTGATGTCTTTGCCGAAGAAACAGAATGGGCCACGTTAGCTGATACATCGGCTGATGAGGTTACCAAGGTGGTTTTTGAGAAGCCTACTGAGGAAATGATGAAACACTTGAAACCTCTGTACATCAAGGCTTATATCAATGGAAAGATCTTTGGGAGAGTCATTGTAGATGGTGGGGCTGTGTTGAATGTAATGCCTGCTGCAACCATGAGGAAACTCGGAAAGAGTCTTGAGGACTTAGTCCCTACCAACATGAAAATGTCCAACTTCATGGGGGAACCATCTACAGCTCTTGGAGTCTTGATAACCGAAGTCACAGTAGGCCCAAAACCCTCAAAGCAGCTTTCTTTGGGTAGGGATTGGATCCACACCAGTCAGTGTGTACCCTCCACACTTCACCAAAAGCTCATGTTCTAGGTTAGAGATAACGTGGAGACAGTCGAAGCTGATAAAAACCCTTTCTCAGCTAAGGTATAAATGTTGGAGGCACTGTTTTATTCTCCCCACCTAGGGCCTATTGCAGTTCCAGAAGACTATGAGGAAGGTGTGTGGAAGGCATGCAATCTTACCAATGAAGGATTCAAGTTAAAGTCTCAGGCTGAATCACGACCTAATACACAGGTGATTAATGAATAAAGAATCACAAGTGCTTGAAGACTTGTTGGATCAGCTAGAGATCTTTAAGGTCGAGTCCAAGGTGATAGATGCCATGATGGAAGAAAACGACACTGAGAGTGAAGGGGAAGAAGAGGGCTTGCTCTTCAAAGAAGAAGGTACGGCAGCTAAGCCTAATAAGGCATGTGCAGCTGAGCCTATGGAGTTGGACTCTCCTCTTCACAAGACTGCACCTGCTTTTGAGGCAGAGGATCCTTTGATTGAAATCAACTTGGGTACATCAGAAGAACCCAGAACTGTAAAGGTGAGTGGGTTACTTGAGGAGGACAAACAAGGCAAGATAGTCGAATTAATCCAGCAGTACAAAGATTGCTTTGCCTGGAACTACTATGAAATGCTTGGTTTGGCAAGGGAACTGGTGGAACACAGGTTGCCCATTAAGGAAGGATACAAACCTTTTAAGAAGGCTCATCGCAGATTCAATCCCCAATTGATGCCTCAAATCAAAGCTGAAATTGAAAGACTATTGAAGGCAGGCTTCATAAAGACAGCCAGGTATGTTGAGTGGTTGTCTAATATAGTCCCTGTGATCAAGAAGAATGACCAGCTAAGGGTATGTATTGATTACAGAAACTTGAATTTGGCCACTCTAAAGGATGAGTATGCTATGCCTGTGGCTGACATGTTAGTCGATGCGGCAGCACACTCATGGTATCCTCACCTTTATGGATGGATACTCAGGGTACAACCAGATTTTTCTGGCAAAAGAAGATACTCACAAGACAGCCTTCAGATGTCCAGGAGCTTTGGGGATATATGAATGGGTAGTCATGCCTTTTAGGCTCAAGAATGCAGGAGCTACTTACCAAAGGGCCATGAACTCCATTTTTCATGACTTGATTGGTAAGACCATGGAAGTATACATTGATGATGTAGTGGTCAAAGCCATTTGGTAGATCTAGAGCAGGCCCTGAAAAGAATGTAGGCCCATGGTTTGAAGATGAATCATGCCAAGTGTGCCTTTGGAGTTGCAGCTGGCAATTTCTTAGGATTCCTGGTCCACCATCAAGGAATAGAAGTAGACAAGAATAAGGTGAAAGCTATCCTGGAAGCCAGGCCTCCTAGGAACAAGAAAGAACTTCAAAGTTTGATCGGAAAGATCAATTTCCTAAGGAGGTTCATAGCTAATTCGGCTGGGAAAATGAAAGCTTTTTCCCCTTTGTTAAAGCTAAAAGATACTGATGATATGATATGGGGGAGAAAGCAGCAGCAAGCCTTTGATCAGATCAAGCAGGCGTTGGCCAAACCTCCTGTGCTAACGCCTCCAGTATCAGGAAGGCCACTTAAATTATACATAGCTGCAGAAGAAGAATCAATCGGCTGCCTGCTAGCACATGATGCTGATGATGGAACAGAGAGAGCTGTGTACTATCTTAGCCGCACCTTAAATGATGCAGAGACTAGATATATCCCTATTGAGAAATTATGTTTGTCATTGTTCTATCCTTGTACAAAATTAGAATATTACCTGTTGCCTAAAGAAATTCTGGTTTTGTGCAAAATTGATATTGTTAGGTATTTACTTAATAGACATGTCTTACAAGGTTGACTAATGAAGTGGGCCATTAAGTTAAACGCTTTTGCACTGAAATACGTTCCATTAAGAGCAATGAAAGGTCAAGCAGTAGCTGATTTCTTGGCTCAACACCCTTGTGTTGAAATCAATGATCCATTAGCCGATCAAGTTGCGTGCATCAACTTAAAATCGTGGGTGTTGATGTTCGACGGGTCAAGGACTCAAAAAGGGGTAGGTGCTGGCATCACCATTACCAGTCCAACAGGAAAGGGTTGGAAATTCATGTGCCAGCTGGATCTTGGTTGTTCCAATAATCAGGCAGAATATGAGGTTTTGATTTTGGGACTTAAGATCCTGGCAGCCATGAAGGCAAATTATGTTCAAGTTATGGGGGATTCACAGTTGGTCATAAAACAGCTAACTGGGGAGTACAAGTGTCATAATCCTAACTTGAAGGAATGCTATGAAACGGCTAGCAAGCTATTACGCTTGTTTGCTGATGCAATAATGTTCCATATTCCCAGAGAAAAGAATGAAGAGGCTAATGATTTGGCTCAACAAGCCTCAGGGTACAAAGACATGATAGTTGAAGTAAAACATGAAGAGTACCCAGTGTGGGAATGTGCTCCAATAGGAACGATCGACTCTTGGAAACAGGAGTTAATCGACTATCTTAAAGATCCTTCAAGTAATCGACTTCAAGCTTAAACAGAAAGCACTTAAGTATGTATTGGTAGATGATGAACTCTACAGGAGAGCCATTAATGGAGTATTGCTTAAGTGCATCAACAAAGATGAGTCCATGAAGGTCATGGGGGAAGTACATGAAGGAATCTGTGGTTCTCATAGGGCTGGACCCACGATAAAATGGCTAATATACAGACATGGATATTATTGGCCTACCATTACAACTGATTGTTATCAATATGCCAAAGGGTGTGAGGCATGTCAGCTGTATGGTCCAATTCAAAGGGTCTCAGCCGAAAATCTACACCCAGTGATAAATCCTTGGCCACTCAGGGGATGGGAAATGGATTTGATAGGCAAAATCTATCCACCTTCATCCAAGAGGCATGCGTTTATCATAGTTGCGACTGACGACTTCACCAAGTGGGTAGAGGCCCAATCGATGGTGAACGTGACTCAAGAGGAGGTGATTAGATTTATACGTGCCAAATCATTTATAGGTTTGGTATACCTAAAACCATCACCACAGATCAAGGCACTATGTTCACTGGGAAGAAAGTGGTGGCCTTTGCACAACAGTTTAGGATTAAGTTGATTCATTCATCCCCTTATTATGCTTAAGCCAACGGGCAGGTAGAGGCTACCAACAAAATTCTTATTGATTTAATCAAGAAGAATATTGAAGATAAGCCCAGAAAGTGGCATGAAACACTGAATAAGATCTTGTGGGCTGTAAGGAATTCCAAATGCAATGCAACTGGATTTACGCCTTATCGGCTAACATATGGCCAGGATGCAGTGTTACCATTAGAGATAAATGTGACTTCATTAAGAGTAGCAAAGCAAAACCTGCTAAGTCTAGGCATTTACCCAAAGAAGCCATGTTAATGGAGCTAGATTCTGTTGATGAAGATCGGCTCATGGCCTTAAATAGAATTGAGCATAGCAAGCAAAATATGGCTAAAGCCTACAACAAACATGTGAAACCAAAGAGGTTTGTTGAAGGAGATCTGGTTTGGAAAACCATATTACCTATTAGGATTAAAAATCCTAAGTTTGGAAAATGGTCACCAAATTGGGAAGAGCCATTTGTTGTTAGTAAGGTTTATCATGGTGGTGCTTATCGGCTAGTTAACATGTAAGGCGAAGAACTAAACAGAAGCATCAATGGGAAATATCTCAAGATATATTACCCTACTATGTGGGAAGGCATACTGGGGGAATAAAGGAAATTGCATTAAACTTAAAAGAAATTGTCTTTGGTGACCACAGGCCGGCCACCTAGCCTAAAATTACTGGAATTCAAAGAAAACAACAAAGAGGGTTAGGTAGCTACAGCCTCAGGTACATCACTTGCTTTTCCTTCAGTATGCTCAGGACCTGGATCGGTTGATGATGCAGAAGCATCAGTCGTAGCCGAAGCTGCAGCTGCATCAGGGGTAGGCTCAACCAACGCCTCCACCCCAGGGACAATAGGATCTGCAGGGTCATTTTGTTGTGTGGCTGAAATAGCGGCCACCACAGGAACTTCCTTCCTCTTGGCTTCATCCAGTTGCTTCTTGAAGGAGTCCCAAGCCCTATTAGCTTCGGCTAGCCCAGCACTGCTAGTCTCAAGGTCCTTCTCCAGGCCTATTTTTTGAGAGCCCAACACTACAATGTCATGGTCTAGTGAGGAAGATTGTTTAAACAAGGCATAGCATTGCTGGGAGAGAGAATTAAGTTTCTCTGTTAAGGCAGTCGATTGAGGGGCCAGTGTTGCCATTTCCTTCTTAATCTTGTTTAACTCATCCGACAAGACAGATAACCTCTCGTCTATGTCCTTGTGCTGGGTTTGGGCCTCTTAGCGTTCCTTTTCCAAGGCTAGGAAAGAGGATTGGAATTGGGCTTTTTGTTCTTGAAGTTCCCTCAGCCTTCTGAGGTCATGAAAGGTCATGTCATGAACCTCCCTGGAGCACCCATATTGGTGAGACAGGTTGTTCAGTTGAAGAGCCAAAGTATTATATACTTCTTGGCTAGCTGCAGAGATGTCAACCGAATTAGCCAGTTTGAACAGAGAAGTTCTCAAAGCTGCCACCTGCTCTCTGCTAGTTAGAATCTCTCCCATCAGTGTTGCATTGACTCTCTAGGGGAGGAAACCAATGGAAAGGGATCAGCAGAGGTGAAATACTTGGTCATTTCCACCTCTGAAATGGTCACCATAGTAGGAGCTCTAGGAGGAGAAGGCATGAGGGGAGTCTCATGAATGGGTTCTTCAGACTGTGGTGGAATGGTGGAAGCCTGAGGTTGAGATGCCTGCATCAATCAGTGGTTAGCTGATGAAGCAGATAAATGAAAGACAAAAAAGAAAGAAAGAATCGGATGTACCATTGTTGGACTTTGAGAACTGGTGCCTTGACCAAGCTCTTGAACATAGGGGTTAGGTGTGTCCACCCTTGGCTTCTGAATATAAAGAGAGGTTAGATTCAGGTTGACAAAGAAGTTTTAAGAAGAAACTTGAAATGAAGCATTTACTTTCAGTTTCGGCTGTTTCCCTTTGTCCGCCGTTTGAGCCTTTTCTTTGGGCCTGGTCTGAGATTGAGGAGGTTCCTCTATCACAATACCGGTGCCCCTTGTTCTCTTCTTGGATGGGGGAGTAACAAGATCATCTTCAACAAGAATCACCTTAGGAGTTATTGTTACGGCTGCCACAAGACAAGACAAGATAAGTTAAATAAAGATCCTGAATTAAAAGGGTAAGAGAGCCGAGTTAAGAGGTTCTTACTTGGTGGATTGATTGGGGTCTTCATTCTGGAGGAAGTTCTCTTCTAAACTTGAACTTGCACTGGAGGTTTAGCCTCGACCAGAGTACTTTTTGGTTGAGCTGCTGGCCTCATCGCCTCAGCCACATCAATAATCACCAACCTGGCTACATAATTCTCTAGCCGGCCAGGAAATAGATTATCTTTTACTGAGGGCCACCAGTTGGCAAAAGCAGAGGTTTCACCAAAAACTAAGGTGAAAGGGATTCAGCGGAAGACCTCAGTTTTCCTAAAGTTGGTGGAAGCCACTTCCATTACATCATTTGTAGAAAAGGGCAGCCGACCAAGACTGGCTACCTTGGAATCATAGGGAAGAGGCACATGCTGCAAAAGCCCAAACTGCCTAGCCACATAGTTAGGATAATAAAACTCAGATGTTGATTTGTTGTTCCTGGAGGTGGGTTTGAGACCACACAATAGGTCACAGGCTGTAAACACTGAGCTCTAGTTGAGCTCCAGCTGATCTTGTTGTTCGACTGGAAGAGACTCATCTGTTGAAAACATCCAGAATGGCCCATGCCCCTTTCCAAAACGGGGCGCCAATCAGCTAATATCCTACTAAGATTGAAGAGTTTGGATGCCACATTGAAGGCATAAGTGGTCCCACAAGGTGTGACCATCAAATGAGGTCCCAAGGTACTCGCGTCCTTAGGAAGAGTGTTGGGGTTGAAGTGAGAGTCGATGAACTCTGGAAAATAGAGCATGATCGAGAGCTGTAAAAACCAGAGGGGTCCTTGAACATTTTTTATGTCTTCTCCTTTCTGCAGCCGATCCAAGATGGTATACAGTCAGCGGTAGAGATAGGAAAGGAAGAGGGTTCCCCAGGAAAAGTTGCCACCAGAATTGATGACAGCCACATATAGTTGCAGCTCTTGGACCACGGCAATAAAACTGGAGCAAAGAAAGTACTTGCTAAACTAGTAGAAAAGGAATGCGTTGTGTTCAGCATTTGACACGGTCCCTCTAGTCTTGGCATTATTGGCAAGGAAATTGGAGTAGCCAGAGGTGTTTTTAGAAAAATAAAATCCCAACTCTGGGACCTGGAAGGAGTAGTGAGAGGGGATATCATCACCTATGATGGGAATCCCCAAAATAGCTGCCACATCAAGGAGAGTGGGGGTGACCATGCCCCATGGAAAGATGAAGGTGTTGGTGGAGATGTTCCAATAGCCAAAGAAGCCATAAAGCAGCTCCAGGTTGAGAGGTATATCTTGAGTCGATAGCATAATCATGTCGTAGAGGCCCCACTGCCTCCATTTGTCAGATTTGGCTGCCTTTAGCCGATTCACCCAGTCAATGTAGGGTTAAGGCGAGCGTGGCCACGAACGAAGGTCAGTGGGTTTGGTCTTTGTGGTAAACCAATCGCATGAGATTGGCAAAGCATATAGGGAAGGAGCCATGTATTCTTTCATAAAGATTTCTCCTTCATTCAGCTTCGAAGTAGAAGGAATCAAAGTAACAGAGTCTTGAATTTCGAACAGAGAGGATTGAATATTGAAGCCAAGAGCCGCAGGTGGACTGGGTGAACGTTCGACGCTCACAGAAGAAGAAGACTGTTCGCCATCGTGTTCATAGGATTGGTTCTGGGAATCTGAAGCAGAAGACATGGTGGGCTCAGTTGCAGGTAAAAGAAGTAACGTTGAAGGAGGTAAATGCTACAGGAATTAGGGCTTTCAGAAAAAGTGAAAAGGTAATTCGGCTAAGGGAGTATTTAAAGGAAAAGTGAATCGCTGATTGATAAGGGTTTATTGCGAATTAATCGGATGGATAGAGTTAGCCGTTGCACTATTTAAAAAGTAATTACAAGTGGATAACTTAGCATTTATGATTAAAAGAGTGATTTGACCTTAATCATTACGCCGCCCTAGCCTAAACCTAAAGTTTTACGGCTAAGACAGCGTAGGGGGACAATTGTTTACACCCAAAATATTCCTAAGAGCTAGCCGAAGCTAGCAGCAGCCAAATTCATCAAGTAGCCGATTGGTTGTCAGCTGAGTCGCCGATTAGCCGAAATTGCAGCTGATAGAGTCACAAGCAGAAAACTGGAAGCTAGACATGGGCCTTGGGCTTATTGGGTTGCAAGGAAGATATTAGGCCCATTGGGTTAGCGTGGAGTCACATATTGGATCAGATTCTTTTTCCATGAGCCGAGGGACGTGGAAATAATTTTGATTTAATTTAAATCCAAGGTAAAACGCAGTTAAGATTTTTCTCCACAATTTTAGGAGCTGAGCGAAGGATCCTGAGATAAGGTCTACGTTGAGAAGACCGTTGAAAGGGGAGACGTGGCCATGCCATGGTAGTGCGCATAGATTTTAGGATCATGGCTAGTGGAACGTGGCACGGCTTAGCCGAATAACTGCCAACTAAGAATTTATCATTGTTAGCCAACTGAACGTGGCAAATAGGGGTAGTTCTCAGTTGTTACTATAAATACCCAAGTTATACATAATTTTAGACACACTCAATCAATCAAACAACTTATTTTCGCTCAAGCTTTTATTCTAGCTTTATGTTTACCTTTGCTTTCTTATTTTTATCTTAGTTCACCAACTTAACTCTTTCTGGAGTGAGTTAAGGGACTCATAGCTGAGGAACAAAGTTCCTTCCTCGGCGTAATCGCTTGAAGAAAAGGGAATCACTGTTGTGGAGTTTAGCCGATCTGCGGCTAAGTTACATTCCAGTCAACAAGCATATAAATTTTTTATAAATGTCTTTAAATGATTATTTTACTCGAGTCCTGACGGAGAAACATTATATGTTATCGGTATAATTTCATTGTCTTTTGTCACATAACAATTTTATAACTCTTCTTATTATTTATAAATGATTATTTTACTCTTAAGTCCCGACAGAAAAACGTTACATCTTCTTTACTCTCACTCTTTCTGTATTTTTAGAGAATTAAAACAACTATAATTATGTTTGTCATAATATAAAATTTTAATTTTATAAATAAGTGTATTTCAAAAATATATGAACGGAGTGGCCCGTGCGTATGCATGGGTATTGTGCTAGTTTTTTATATATTTCTTGTCTAGCTCACCCGCGCTAATCTTTCCGTAACTTTGCCCTGTGATACCTTAAAAAAAAACAAGTTATAACAAAAAATTTACCAGATTCTAGTGATAATCATTGAATAAAAAAATATGAATAGTATTTCTCAATATTCAAAGAAATGTAATATATATGTTTTTCATTTTTGCCTGGGTATATGTTTTTCCTGAAAAAAAAGGAAATAAACTGCAGAGTTTAAAAATTAATCTGTTAATAAAGGATAACTTACTCTAAAACATAATAATATTTATATTTACACATTTATATAGCAAGGGAGATGATAAAATAATTTATATAGCAAGGGAGATGATAAAATAATTTTCAACATGTTCTAGAAATTATTAACTAATTTGCTGACAACTAATCAACAACGTACAGCCCTTTAAAAAAATACAACTTTCATTCAGCAAAAAAAACTTAATACAGCGTGATCGATATTAATGAGTGTGTATTAATTAAGGTTTTAAATCAATTTTTCTTGTAAAAAAAAATTAGGGAGAGGAGATGACACTCAGTTCAAGGCAGAGAAATATTTGGACTTTTCGAGAGCTTATAAAGGAAATTACATTTATTCCATTTCAGGGAGACTAGTAGATACTTAAACTCTCTCGACATAAACGATACAAACTTTGTCATGTTTCACTAGTCATTCCCTTCGGGTTAGGTTTCAAATCAATTTTTCGAAGATTATTGTAGTATACTCCCTCTGTTTTCATATATAAGCAACAAATCACTTTTTTGGTTCATTGAATAACTCATGTATTTGGTCTATATTATAGACCAAATACATGAGTTATTCAATGATAATATAAACCAAATACATGAGTTATTCAATAAACCAAATTTTAGCTTTATCTCTTATAATATGGACCGGAGGGAGTAGTTAATATGATAGGAAGAGATTTTGAATTTTCAGAAGTCCTGATATGCGGAAATCAAATTAAAAATTGTACAAATCCCTATTAAAGAACTCCAGAGCAGTATTCTTTGTATTATTCGTATGGCTAGCTAGCTCATAAAAGACAGAACATGTCATCACAAAATCAATAATGTTGTGAAGGTCTCAATACGAGAAGGATGATATCATAGCGTAGATATTAAACTAATACTACCATTAAACAGGAAAATCCTGGTCGTATAGTCTTACTTTTACAAAACAAGATGACAGCTTTATTACGAACCCCGTTCATATGGCAGCCAACCTAGTCGTTGAATTTGACGAGGAAAGGTTCAAAATTTCCCAGAAGCCATTGTACGTGGATATCAATGAAATTGAAAATCATATAAATCCGTATTAAATGAATTCCACACGGGTACTATACTTGGATTTTTTATATTTATATCCCCTTTTTAATTATTATTCTCCTAAATATCTCCATTTTTTTATTATTTTTCTAAATACCTTACTTTTTGGGTAAGGTGAGAAATCGGTTTTGTCATCACCGTTTTCTCACCTGTGTTTTTTTTTTTAAAGTTTTCAGGTGAGAAATCGGGTTTAGTAACACCGATTTCTCACCTATGTTTTTTTTTTTTAAATCTCAGATTAGAAATCGGGTTTGGGAAAACCGATTTCCCAACTCTCTTTTTTTTCGTTTTTTAAATTGTTTTATTGTTAAAAAATTAAAAAAAAAACTCAGGTGAGAAATCGGTGATGGCAAAACCGATTTCTCACCTTGTCTAAAAAGTAGGGTATTTAGAAAAATAATAAAAAAATAGGGATATTTAGGGGAATAATAATTAAAAAGGGGATATAAATATAAAAAATCCTACTATACTTACAGGTTTTCTTATTATTGTGGCTAGCTCATAAACGGTTAGAGAGGACATTTCATCACAAATCAATCAAAAATGAAAAAAACAAAATGAGATAGTCTAGGAAAGAAACAAAAAGAAGCCGTCAGAACAGAAAGAAGAGTCAATTGGTTGGTAATAGAAGAAATACATCATAAGAGGTGTGAATCAAGGACTAAAAAGGAACCTGAAAGAAACTTTTTGGATTGACTACGACAAATCAAATGGCAAATATATTTATAAAGATTTATCTGTTGTTCAAAGAGAAATAAATGAAAAACTAGAAATATAAATAAGGTAGTGTTTGCTTAAAAAACTACTTTAAAATTAAAATAAGAGATTTTAAAATGAAGTTAAATGTATTTAAATTTTGTATTTTTTAAATTTATAATTATTTTTAAGTTAAAGCTTTTTTTTTTTTGGTGTTGAAGTTAAAAGTTGTTTGATAAAATGTTTTTGTTAAAATGTTTTTGGTAAAAAAGGGGTCTTGCACAAGCTATTATTTCCAACAAATTTTGTTTTACCACTAGATAACCTCACATCTCCTAATACTTCTTTCTTTAATGAGTACTTACCCTTAAATTTATTGAGATTGTCTTTTCTAATAAAATTTTTTACTTTAAAACAATGGTACTTTAAGAAATAAAATTATTTTTTTGATAACTTTAATAATATTAAATGAGAATAACAAATTTTCTTAATAAGTGTGAAATAGTTTTTTTTCCTTATATTTCAGACTGGAGGGGGTGCTCCGTAGCTTTCAGAGTACTATTGATACACAATCTCGAAAATAAAAGACACACTTTAAAGCAAATCAAGGTTTCATTAATGGTACTCTCTCCGTCTCATATTATTTGTCGTTTAAGTTTATGCACATATCTTAAGAAAATCATTGATAACACTAATTTTTAAGGTAAAATAATTTATTTTGACTAAAATACCCTTATTGTAGTGAGAGTTAAGTGAAAGAGTCAATTAATATAGAATAGTTGAGATATACTCCCTTCAGACACAATTATAAGCAACAAAATATCTAAGTATTGTGGACTCAAATATAAACAAATGTTAACTAATCTACCCATATTTAATGCTATTATTCTAAAAATGCCCTTAATTTAATTCATTAATGTTGTGAGGAGAGGATCATCATGATTAAGGGTAGTTTAGTAAAATTATTTCATTTTTATATGAAATCAAGAAAATTAAATACACTTAACTATCATTCTTAATAAGTGTAAAAGTAGGTATTACTTATAATTGAGTCCAGATGGAGTAAATAATAAGGGTATTGTTGAAAAAATGTAATTAATACTCTTTCGATATTATAAAATGACAAATAATTTAAAACAAATAAATATTTCAACCACGATAAATAATATGAGAAGTGGGGAGTATATTTATATCTAACAAAAAAAAAAAAACTCTCGTCTACCCATTTTCGATTGACTTTACACGTATCTATTACAAGCTACTATCGGACAACGGCTTGCGAAAACATATTTTTAATGATGATTGTATTCATCACATTTTGTTGAAGTTGGTGATTTAATTGATTGTTGAGCAAATTCTCTGATGTAATATCCCAAAATGTGATGAGTTTATTATTTTATTTTCCAATTTCTTATTCTATGTGTTTGAGCATTTTATTAGAGTAAGCTATGTGTGAATGATATTAATGTTTTTTTAGATAGAGAAGTGGTGGGGGTTGCATTAGTAACTGGGTGGTAATGATTATATATCTTGATAAGGGGGTGTCCAAAACCTTACCCACAACTTTGGCCCAAGAAGTGCTAGTAGGATAGATTAGCGAAAAATGGTTAAGGGTAAAATGGAGAAGTTACTAATATTTCAACACCACAACCCTTTCTTTCTCCTAACTCACGACACCTTCACTACTAGATTGCAGCCCAATAACGTAGGCCAAAAGCCAACGCTAGTCGTGAAAAGCCCACGCTAAATCGCGATTAGCATCGGCCTCGTGTCCGACAGGCCCAGCTTGACACTAAAATTTCGTGTCCCCCATTCTGAGGCCGTCGCTTCAAGCCCATGCTAAAGCCGATGTTAACTGAATGGCCGACGCAAAATAGTGTTTGTCTGGCCCACACAAATGACCTACGTTAGTGTTAGCATCGGCTTGAAACCCACGCTCTTTTAGCGTCGGTATTTTGCGTGGGCTTGGCCGACACTAATGGTTGTTTCTGGAAAAAAATTGAAATCTAACGAATCTGATTGGCATAGCAGATTCTAAATGCATTTCAAAATGTATTACTTACTTCCACTTTATATTATATTTATATTACAGCTAGTCCAGGATAAATAGTCAATAAAAACCAACTCCTACAAGGCTAAGTATCAAGAACATAACAAAGTAGCAATTATCAACAAAAATAAAAAATAAAAAATAACAAAGCAGCTATGTACTATGCATCATCATGACAAAACACAAGCATAGTAGCATACTAACATATATCCCCATGCTGGATTTCACATCTGATCATCTTGTACAAGCCCAGGTCAAACCAAAGCAAGACTGATCGAAACTAGAAATATCGGAAACAAAACAAACCAACAAAATTCAGACAAGCTACTAATCCAAACCATAGTAGAGAACTAAACCAAAATTTTCTCACCTATCCAAATCACCATTCACATGTTTTCACATTTTTGCAAGGACTTCAGTTCCTCCAGTTCCTTCAATAAAACCAATTTGCTAGTATCTATCCAATACATTAATGTATAAGATACAAACAGCACTAAAATGAAAACTAACATCGAATGAGGCTACTCATATAACAAAAAGAAAATTTGGATACCAAAGAAGACTACATTATCACACATAGTGACAGGGTTGCAACCTCACAAAGAAACTTAATTTGATCAATTTATTTATTTTTAGAAGAATCTTTAATAAAAGAGCAACTACGAAGTTGTGGAACCTCATCAAAGTGAATATCAATTATGTAGCAGTTGGATCAGACAAGGTACTTGGATCTTCTATACCTGTAACAAATATTCTCTCAAAGTGAAGCAGAAAAATGTTAAAAGCAGAAAAACAAAAGCCTAACAGAGCATTTAGTAGAAGATAGAAATGCTATCTCAACTGAAAAACAATTGAGTGATAAGCAATATTGCACTACTATCAAAATCCAAGAGTTTAACTATTATTACTTCATCAACAACAAACATTCGAACTCCTATATTGGCACTTTCTAAGCTTTTGAAAGTTCAAGATTGCATTGTGCTTTCTTGTCTCGTCTCGAGATTGAAGGACAATCTTCCACTTATACAAAAGGGAAAAAACAACAAAACAAGTAAGAATAGCACTGTAATTATACAGTTGAATATAACTATCTTCAATCAATGTCTTTATACATTCTAAAAGGGGAAAAAGTGAACTTTCTTCAATTTTAAATAAACTTTTTGTACGAACCCCCTGAATCATCATTTGGCAGGATGAAAACATTCACTCTATAAAGAAATCGTACACAAGCAGAGATGCATTATACACATTGTGACTTCATTGGTGAAGTTGTGGCAATTGTGAGTAAGCAAACTACAGGTTTCACACAAGTACACCAGCCTGATTTCTTGCAAATACATTTCAAAGTAATACTTGTTACCATAAACCACATTTCCTGTGTGCCTGAGATACAAAAAGAGTATCCAAAATTATAACCTTTCAACTTGTCAACAAAACAAAAGGCATTCCAGAGAAAAGAACAAACCTAAATGTTCTGAGTCAATTCCATTTAAACAACACAACACTGACAAAAAAGCCAAAACATCCCCAAATCAATAATTATAGAATACAACAGCTAATTATGGTATCAGATCAACATCAACAATAATGAAACACGCATCATATGCCTTCACCCCAACATGACATTGAAAGTTGTTGAGCAAGTTTTTGGCTTAGGTAACAAACATTTAGGGTCTGTTTGGGAAGGGGTTTTAGGGAGAGGGGAGGGGAGGGCTTATTTTCCTTTTCAAAATTAAGGAAGCTATAACTTGTTTCTAAAAACGAATGAAGTGTGATTGAAACGTTATATGATCATCTATCAAATTGTTCTTCCAATTT
Organism: Calophaca sinica; assembly: GCA_037113605.1. Classification (NCBI taxonomy): domain Eukaryota; kingdom Viridiplantae; phylum Streptophyta; class Magnoliopsida; order Fabales; family Fabaceae; genus Calophaca; species Calophaca sinica. The sequence continues at coordinate 32,475,650 of CM073731.1, forward strand.
TTTTAAAATCTCAAATATATATCAACATATAGACTTAGCCTTCCAAGACCTTCCCCTCCCCTCCCCCTTAGGTAGTGTTTGGTTGAAGGGTTTTAGATGGGAGGGGAGAGATTATTTTAAATTTTATATGGTTGGTTCATTTTTTTTAGAGGGAAGGGGAGCAAAATCCCTCCTAAGCCAATTTTGGCTCCCCTTCAAAAGTGGGGTTTTTTTGGAGGGGAGGGGGAATTAAATTATTTAAAATAAAATTACTTAAACATCTTTATATATAATATAATATAAAAGGCTATAAGGATATACAAGTAAATTAATTCATTCCCTCCATTAAAATCTCTTCCCTCCCCTCCTCTCAACTAAACACAAAATCAAATTAAATCCCTCCCCTCCCTTCCCCTCCCCTCCATTAAAATCATTTCCCTCCCCTCGTCTCGTTTGAACCAAACATACCCTTAGAGTAACCCTGGAACCCCCTGCAATCAATTGTATTGTAGTGAAAAAAGCAATTCACCACGACACTGAAATATGAAGTTTGGCAGTATCGATATAGGTGAATAGCGATTACCTTGTTCTAAGGTTTGAATTCTGAATCAAAAAGGATGTGCATGTGGAATTTTGACCGCCTCTCCTCCTCCTCTTGGTGTTGTTCCCTTTCTGACAACGACGTGAAAGGAAAACCCTAAGATACCGGGGTTGACACATTGTGACTGCCAACAGGTGAAGGACCATTTCGTTCACAATGCTCGTATCCTTCCCACTCAGCCTTTGCCTCGCCTCTTCCATCCACAACCTCTTCTTCTTTCTCCACCAACCCTTGCAACGACACCCTCACCTCCAACAATGACCTCAAGAGCATGTGCACCTGCTGCGTCGACTCTGACGATGACCAAGATTCTAAGGACGATGCCTTTGTTGTGCGAAATGATAGATGAGGCCGCTTCTCGTGCCACCGTTGCCTTGCCATTTGCGCTCTGGCTACCGTGATTGAAGGAAGAGAAGAAACTTTAACCTTATGCTTAGATATGGAGAGTGAAGCCACTGTGATGGAGAGGAAAGGAAAACAAAAATTTGGAGAAGAGAGGAGAAGAAACCACAAGGAAGAAGAGGAAGGAGGGAAAACTCCTAGGGTTCCAAGCTACACACATTCTGCTTAGTCTCCAACAAGGTGAGTCCATTCCTATGTTTGGGGCTTTCTAAGTATTTAGGTATATGAATTTAGTGAAATGCTTGGGATTTTGGGGATTTATGTCGTCCTTCCATGCATGTGAGTAAATGTTGTGTTATACTGATTTTTAGTTGTGGGTATACTTTTTTTTTTTTGACATTAAACGGGGCTAAAATCCCAAAACAAGATTACACCAGAATAACACGAGGAGTAGCAACTCCCAGAACATTAGTAGCAATCAAAGACTCCACCTGGGGAGGAGGAGACTCAAACACCATGATACCAGAATGTAACTCACAGCCCAAGTTAGCTAAGCCATCAGCCACTTTATTCCCTTCACGATAAATATGCTTAAGACGAATTTGCCAATCCAACTGAAGCAAAGCTCGAATCCTCTGAACAATAGCCAACCCTTGAGCACTGCCCAAAGAGGTGCCATTTAAACAATTAACAATCACCTGAGAATCAAGATTAAGCTCTATACGGTTAAATCCATGAGCTTTAGCAAGCTGAAGACCCTCCAACACACCCCACAGCTCTCCAATATAAGCATTAGGAATGTCCCTATTTGGGGAGAGGTGGACGCACGCAAAAATATCATAGAGGAGAGGAATAATTGGATATATATTTACTATTTCTTTATTTACTTGAATATATACTTTTTAAAATGTGTATTTTTGAAATGATGTAAACACTCCCAAGAAATGAAAAGTGAGAAAAAATCAAGACTTTTTTTTATATACGCCATTCACTAATCCATCAATGTTTTTCGCACATGGATGACAATGAGAGGGTACGACGTCATTAGTAATTATCCCCACCGTTGATCTCGTACCTACCTCATAACCACATGAGTATCCATTATTAGAATTGATAGATATTTACGGATATTCATGAATGTGTGTGTGTGCGCATATATGTGTGTGTGTGTGTGATCCAAAGTGGATTTGAAGTTGGCCGGAGAGGTGGATATAGTGAGGATGACGGCAGAGCACAATGAAGCACCACAGGGAGTGTATCTGCAAATACTTCATTGCTTAAGTCAGTATCGAAATAATGAGTGTGAGGTAAGGAATAATGTGTATCTCATTCTGATGACGACACTGGCTTATGTAGGTGAGATCAGCATGCAGAGTATGATTCTGAGCGGTTATTCAGATCCGTAATTTGGGGCGCCTTGTGCGAAACATTGTTGGATTGATCTTACGGTCTAGGTCAGACATGCAGACCAAGCTAGTGATTATTGGGCTCAGTGGTCATTTAGTCCTGTTAGTTGTGTGGCTTAGGACTTTCATTAGTTAGTTGTTAACTATCATTTTGGGTAGTTAGGTAATCAGTTTCCTGTTATGGCTAATAACAAAATCTGTTGTTGATTAGTTAGTAGTAATAAGCTTGTATAAAAGGGGTTTGCTTTGTAAATACTAATCAGATCAATGAAACACTAGTTCATTCCCAATTTCTCCTCTACTCATTCTATTTTTTCTCTGTTCCTTTTTTGCTTTCTGTTTTCATCACATACTGAATGAGGTTACACTTTACAGATCCAATCTTTTAACAAGTCCAGTTGTGGGCCTTGGCCCATATATATATATATATATATATATATATATTTGTGTGTGTGTGAAATTCAAAATAAGATTTAATTTAGAGTGAATCATGAAAGAAAAATGTTAGTAACACACTCTGTAACACTCTCTTTCCAACACTCACTCCATGATTGAGTGAAATTCACGTGAGTTTCACCACTTTGAAAATGGGACCCACTAATTTAGTGGGACCCACATGAATTTCACCCAATCATAAAGAAAGTGTTGGAAGGAGAGTGTTAGAGAGTGTGTTGCTAGCCCTTCTCGTAGTGAGATGAAGCAAAATTAAGATAAAAATTGTTTTTGTAGTTAGAGATATTTAAATAATTTCATGTATCAAATATCTATATGTACTAGTACCTCTACCATCCTTGTCACATAATAAATCGGTAGAATAATATTTATTTTACCTGTAAGTACATGTTTTTTTTTTTGCTGTCCAGTACACGTTAAAAGCTCAAAAGTAACTTGTAAAAGATCTTACTTGTGTGTCCACTAATAAGAAAAATTTTACTGACCTTTGACCGAGCACAATGGAAAGGAAAACTTTCTAGAGTGGGTATGGTTCCATTTTTCGTCCACTTTTCTACACTACCAAATAGAGGAAATTTCCTCCCATTTTCCTTTCTTTTATTCTCTTTCCTTCTTTTGTCAGCTACACCAAAAACTAACAGAGGCAGTTTCCATTGTTCATTCCCATTAGATTACTATTGTTATTGCTGCTTTGAGATTTCCTTTTCTTCGATAATGGGCTAAGCTCCTCTTCAAGATTTTTCCCTATATAATTATTCGAGTGAATACCTAAAATAGTCCCTCACAAAAACTGCGATGCCCAATTTAGTCCTTGAGAATTAATAAATCCTGTAATAATTCCTGACAATTACAAACGAGGGACACGATAGTCCCTCCGTTAGGCTCTGTCCAAAAACGACCGTTAAGGACTATTACATGACAGTACACATCAACACCTTAACAATCGTTTTTAGACGGAGCCTAACGGAGGGATTAACGTGTCCCTCGTTTGTAATTGTCAAGGGCTATTACACGACTTATTAATTCTCAGGGACTGCATTGGATGCTAAAGTTTTGTCAGGAACCATTTTGGGTATTTCTAATATCCCGCCTAATTTAATTGTTTAGCTCAATTAATTTACGCTTTATTATGTTTTAAAATTTATGTATGGTAATTAAATTAGGTGTTAAAAATAAATAGAAAGGGTGTACATAGACATGTCATTGTGGAAATTTTAGACAAAAGAAAGGGTATGAAGGTATTTCACCTCTACCAAGTGAGGGACAATATGGTCCACCTCTATTTTTCTCCCAATTCCTTCCTTTCTTCCCTCACACTCCCTCTCGCTCAACTCACTTCTCTCTCCCCCTCTCTTTTGTTTTTTGCTGCAAAAGAAAAGGGAAGAAAAATGGGGTCTAGGGTTTCTTGAAAACTTGAGAGTGAATAGAGAGAAATTGTGTGGGATTTCTTCCACCTCTTCATGGAATAGAAGATTGTAGCTGAGTCTGTGAGATTTGGGTAAGGATTTGAAGAACCCTAAGTGGAGAAAAAGGGGGCCACTAATTTGAGAAGAAGAGGAGGAAGAAGAAGATCTAGCTCCTTCATCCTTGGCTCAAGTCCTTGGTTTTTGGGTGAGTTCTTCTTACTTAGTGGTTGGGCACCATAAGACCCACCTTTAGGGTTTCCTTTTCCCCCTTTCATTTTGTGTGTTCTCCTAGTTTCCATGTTTAGTTTTTGGGAAATCTTGAAATGGGTTTAGGGTTGTGTGATGTTTGATTATGATTTGGTATGTTTAGAAATGTATAGTCTATAGGTTTAATTGTGAATGCTTTGAATCTTCAATTAAATATGTTATATCCTTGTTTTTGAGTCCTTAATTGATTGGATTTGGCTTGGATTTAAAATGATTGGAGTTGGAAATGAAAGAAAGCAGAAAAATAATTTTGCAGAACACCCTGCCACATCCGTGCTGTACAGCACGGCTAGGCCGTGTTCTGTTCTGTTTCTGCGTATTCCAAAAAAAATGTTGGGGAACGGCCGTGTTGGCCAACATGGCCAGGCCATGTTCCCCTGCTGTTTGTTGCTATTTCTTCCCTTATTTTGGTGGGTTTGGCTTATGATTTTGGTTCTTGATTAATAGGGTTTCAACCCTAGTTATTAGGCAATGCTAAATGAATTTGAATTGCTTTATGTTTGGTGCATTTGATTGCTTGAGATTTGATTGTGTATGAAATGTTTGTCGGTTCGAATTCGCTATAAGGTTTGGCGGCGGGGACCCTCTTGGTTGTTACCCAAAAAAATTGGATCTTAACTTAATTACAATTGAGCCAAGTGGGTACATTTATGGATTCCTTGTGAATTATGTTTGCATTGTGAGTAATGCTTTTATGTTTATTTTATGAAATTATGTTATTTTTTAGGAAGGTGATACTGAGGGATCCACGAAGGACTCAATGGGATTTTCAAATCTCATTCTTTTCCATTTATTGTTTTCAGATAAGCAGATTCATGGTGAATGATGGAAGTCTTGAGGAGTTCTCCTTACGAGCTGATTTCTTATATTTTGCTTTTGTATTTATATTTTGAGGTTTATAAACCTTATGTAAATTAAGTAGTTAAGACTTATGTAATGTGTTATTTTGGAAACACACTTCATATGGGTTGTATTCTGAAGAATTCATAACTCACTGTGAATTATTAACTTGTTTTGTAATCAAGTTTTAATATATCCACGTTTTGCGGTATCATAGTTTGTTTAATGACTGATTCAATATCCATTGAATTACGGGCGTTACATTATGGTATCAAAGCAGTTCGATCTTATCGGACTGTGAAATAGTTAGAATTAATTAGCTTGTTGTTATGGTCTATTGCTATCTTTCTTTTTATTATGCTATGAGATATTGAGCCTGATCAGCTCAATACTTTGCGTATTTATGCAGAATTATGGCTTCGGGTTCAGGACGACGCGAAAGACCAAGGAGGAATACCGTTGATCTGCTGGTACCGGATAATGCTTGGTTACAAGGAGTAATGCAAGCCATTCAGAATCAGGCCACTGCTACTCACAATCTTGTAAACCACTTGACTCAAACTCAGACAGCTCCACAACCTCCTCCCCAACCTCAGGATGACCCTGACCGGAATTTTTTCAAGTTTCTCAAGTTAAGTCCTCCAACTTTTATTGGTGGACCAGGTCCTATGAAGGCACAATACTGGTTAGAGGAAATGCAAAAGGCCTTTTTAGTAGTCCAATGCTCCGAGGAATAGAAGGTGGTGAATGCTACTCATATGTTGAAAGCGGAATCTGAAAATTGGTGGAAGGGAGAGAGAGCTCATCTCTTGGCCACTGGAGTGCCGCCCACTTGGGAAAATTTCCAAAGAGCCTTCCTCGACAAGTATGTCCCTGAAACTGTAAGGAAGCAGAAGAACAAAGAGTTTGTTGATTGCAAGCAAGAGGAAATGACTGTGGGTGAATATGTTGCCAAATTCGAGGAGCTCGCTCGATTCGCTCCATGCGCCCGTTATGCCCCTAATGAAGAATGGAAGATTGACCCATTTAAATGGGGTCTAAGGGTGGACATTAGGAATAATCTAGCACAGGTCAGGTTCACTGATTATGCCACCCTAGTGCATCAAAGCTATGTGGCTGAGGCAAGCTTGAAAGATATTATGGATGAAAAGCAACTGAAATGGAAAAAGAAGAAGGAAGAAAACAAGAACAACCAACCATCCAAGCAGAAGGGAAACTCCAGTAAAAGAAAGCAAGTTCAGCAACCAAAAACTTGAAAATCGAAAGTGTGTTCCACTTGTGGCAAGCCGCATAAGGGGGAGTGCATGTCAGGCAAGCATTTTTGTTTCTACTGTCGTGAGACCAGCCATTATTTGAAGGACTGCCCAAAGCTCAAAAATAGGGATGCATCCAACCCCAGTGACCCTATCCAGGGACGTGTCTATACCTTAGACGCCAAAAGGGCTAAAGGTGCGGATGGTCTGATCAAAGGTACGTATCTCCTGCATAACCAACCCTTAGTTGTTCTTTATGACTCTAGCGCCACTCATTCATTCATTTCTTGTAAGTGTGCCTTAAAACTAGAGTTACATCTTACCTCCTAACTTGTTCCCTTATATGTGCATACGCCTGCCGATGACAGTATTTCTACTCCCTTGATGTGCGAGAATTGTCCTCTTGAAATATAAGGAAGAGTGTCCATGGTTGATTTGGTTTCTCTACCCTTAGAGGGGATGGACATTATTCTTGGGATGGATTGACTTTTAGCTAATCAATTTGTCCTAGATTGTTACTATAAAACCATAGAGTTCCCAAAAGTTCAATCTCTTCAAAGTAATTTCCATCCTGATGTCTTGGCTAATGTTTCTCAGTTAAACCAATGCCTAGTTGAGGGACATGTAAGTTATGTTCTATTACTCTATTCAGCTTCAGATGTCGAATTAGATTTAACTGATGTCCCTGTTGTGAACGAATTCTTAGATGTGTTTCCTGAAGAAGTAACTTTTTTACCTCTAGAGAGGGAAGTAGAATTCTCCATAGAGTTAATCCTTGGGACAAGGCCAATATCTGTAGCTTCGTATAAGATGTCACCCTTGGAACTTAAGGAGCTTAAACTCCAACTGGAAGACTTGATAGCCAAACAGTTTATTAGGCCTAGCACATCCCCTTGGGGAGCCCCAGTCTTGTTAGTGAAAAAGAAGGATGGTAGTATGAGACTGTGTGTAGATTATAGGCAGATCAATAAGGTTACTATCAAGAATAAGTATCCACTTCCCCGGATAGATGATATCTTTGATCAACTTAGAGGAGCTTCAGTTTTCTCTAAGATTGATTTAAGATCTGGGTATTGTTATCACACCGAATTATCTACTTTTATAGGGCATTTTTAGTACTTAATTATAACATTTTGCACTATTTAAAGCCTAAAGGTACTCACTTATGTCCTATTTTGCAGAAATATCATAAGGACACCACTCAGAGCAAAAGATGCGAGAACAGACTGAAAATTGGCAAGTTTCGAAGAGTTTTAGCACTTCGATTTGAGCGACCGCCAAGATTTCAAGACGGCGATTCTAAATCGGAGAAACAAGAGGGCGTACTCCTTGGTCAGTACAGCCTGGCGCCGATGAAAACGTTAGGTACAGTCGTGTCAAGGGCGGTACGGCTGTATACAGATGATGTCAGGGAGTGCAGAGTGCACAAGTACGGGCCAACATCGCAAACAAAGTCCGGTACGGCTGTGTATATATTCGGCACGGCCGTACCCCGTCCTAGATTGTGCAGATTTGAAGACCGGATGACCTAATCCGCATCCCAACCTATAAATAGGCCCTCTTAGCCTAAGCTTTGGACCTTTTGACAAATTTCTGAATCTTAGCCTCCTATTTGAGAGTTCTTTACAAACATCTTGATATTAGAGTGAGTCTTGAATCATTGAAGCTACTTGCCAATTCTGTGTTGCTGCCGGAGCTCGTGAGGACGTGAGGAACAAACGAGAGGATCACCATCATACCGAAAAGGTGTCCCGGTTCTATTTAATCATGTCTTTTAGGAACTTATGTTTGGATCTATTCTATTATATTATGTTGAGAAACAGTATGAGTAGCTAACTCCATCACTAGGGGTGATGGGGGATCTTTTACGATATTCTTGATATTTATTTAATTGCTATTATCAACTTCTTATTATCCTTATGAATGTGTTTTTCCTAGCATGCTTAATCCCATATGAAGTAGCTAATCCTTAATAAATTAGTTAATTGGATGCCATCATACCACAATTAGTTAATAGAAATCTAGGATTAACAGAATTCGCTTTTTATGCCCGGTCGAGGTATTTGCTTGTTTCCAATTGGTTATTAGATTAACAAACTCACATGTTCTTAATGCTCTTTCCTTTAATTACCTTCTAGACCAAACAAAGTAGTTATTTAGGAAGAAGGCTATAAGAAGGCTATTAACTGGGTAGTTATTAGTAGTTTAGAGTGAGTGATTGGCTTTCAATAAGGAAATATAGTTCGTAATAGCAAGGAAATAGATTCAGGATCTAGTATTAGTGAACCCGGTTCCCCTAGGCTTTTCCTATTCAACCTTACTCCAGTACTTGTGACTTAGTTTTATTTTGATTTCCTTAGTTCATATGTTTTAAATCCCAATCTATTAATTTCGAAAGCTTAAAGAATTTAAGATTTCTATTACGTTGGTACTTGCGCATTCCCTATGGGTTTGACATTTAAAGTCTTAAAAATACTCCACTTTATTACGAGTTACGATCAGGTGCACTTGCCTGAGCCGCAATAGGTATTACCAAATCCAGATTAAGGCCAAGGACATTCCTAAGATAGCTTTTAGGACTAGGTACGATCATTACGAGTATTTAGTGATGCCTTTTGATCTAACTAACACTCCAGCAGTGTTCATGGATTACATGAATCGGATTTTTAGACCCTTCCTAGACAAGTGACAATATCCTAATTTATTCCAAGAGCTCTCAGGAGCATGAGGAACATCTTAGGATTGTCTTAACTATCCTTAGGGAGAAAAGGTTGTTTGCAAAACTTGAAAAGTGTGAATTCTGGTTAGATGAGGTAAATTTCCTAGGACATGTCATATCCCAAGCAGGAGTGTCAGTCGACCCCGGTAAAGTTGAAGCAGTGTTGAACTGGGAAAGACCAACCACAATTTTCGAGGTCAGAAGCTTTTTAGGACTAGCTAGGTATTATCGTAGGTTTATCCAGGGATTTTCCCAGTTGGTACTTCCTTTGACTAGGCTAACCCGTAAGTGGCAGCCGTTTGTCTGGAGCAAAAGTTGTGAAAATAGTTTCCTAGAACTCAAATTTAGGTTGACCACCGCTCCAGTTCTGATTATTCCGGATCCAGCTTTAGGATTTGAAGTTTTTAGCGATGCTTCAAATAAGGGTCTAGGTTGTGTGTTAATGCAAAACAGACAAGTGGTAGCCTATGCATCTAGGCAACTGAAGCCTCATGAAGAGAACTACCCAACTCATGACTTAGAGCTTGCAGCCATGGTTGTCAAAATCACGAGTTAACTCGTAAACTCGTTCGAGTTTACGTTTCTAGGTAGCAAAAACGAGTTGACTCACGTACAGACTCAGAATCGGTGTAGACTCGGTCAGACTCGGTGTGACTCGGACAGATTCGTTCAAACTCGCGAGTCCGTGGGTGAGTTAGCGAGTTCAATAGAAAAATTAAAAAAAAAAGCAAAACGCAGCGAGAAAAGAAAAAAAAATGGAAGAAAAGAAAAAGAAGAAATGAATTGGTCTTGTGACCCAAAAGGGTGCAAACCCATCTTCATGTGACCGTTGTTAGTTCTCCGGTGAATAATACAACCCGTGAGGAGATTGTTGTGCTGTGACAAAGAAGAAGAGATTTTTTTTTTGACGGAACAAAGAAGAAGAGATAGATAACGAAAACAGAGCAAACCATGATTTTTAAAAAATTTCTGGAGAGAGAAAAGTCAGAAAACCACGTGCTCTGTCTTCTTTCTTTTGCTTTGGCACCTTAAGACTTTGTCACTTGCTCTTCTTTCTTTCTTTTCTCACAAGGTTTTTTTTTTTTGGTTGGATAGCTTTCTTTCTTTCTTTGTCTTTTTTTTATATGGACCATGAAGGGCCAGAGGCCCAAAACAAAAGATCTACTCATTCATTATTTAAACTTGTTATAAATAGTTGACCCAAAAAAAACTTGTTATAAATATTTATAAACTCTCTTCATTTTATATTAATAAGCCTCTAAAATAATTTATGAAGAAATAATTAACTAAGTTTCTTAAAATAGCTTATTAAGTAAATATTTCAATATTTAATTTATGCTAACAAATATTTTAATTTATGCATATATCTATTTTATATGTAAGTATATGAGTTTTATACATTTTGTAGAATCTTTTGATGTTTATGTAGTAGGATCTTATCTACATATTTTTGTTACTTTATTACTTTGCTTTATTATGGAGTTAGAAATTGGAATGTTGATATATTTTTGTGTTAATTGGTGCTCTATTATGAATAAGTGTTATTTATAGGTTTTTTTTAATGTTATTTTTTATATTCCATAGACTCTTACAGTCTACCTACCCTCCACGAGTCTATGTAGACTCTCGAGTTTGTCAACTATTCTTGCAGCCATAGTTTTTGCCTTAAAGATTTGGAGGCACTATTTATATGGTGTCTGGTTTGAAGTTTTTAGTGATCATAAGAGTTTGAAATACCTCTTTGATCAAAAGGAGTTAAACATGAGGCAAATGAGATGGGTAGAGCTTCTCAAGGATTACGAATTTGAGTTAAGGTATCATCCAGGCAAGGCGAATGTAGTCGCCGATGCTTTGAGCAGAAAATCCCTCCATTTATCTTCCATGATGATCAAAGAAATGGAGTTATTAGAGTCCTTTAGGGATCTAAATTTAGACTCCTTCCCTACTGGGGATAGCTTAATAGTACATCACGTAGAGATCGTTTGCAATATGAGGACACAAATTAGGCAAGCCCAGTATATGGATGAAGAATTACAAGTTAAGAAACACTGTCCTGACTTTCCTGTAATAATTCCTGACAATTACAAACGAGGGACACATTAGTCTCTCCATTAAGCTCCATCCAAAAACAACCGTTAAGGACTATTACATGACGGTACACATCAACACCTTAACAATCGTTTTTAGACGGAGCCTAATGGAGGGACTAACCTGTCCCTCGTTTGTAATTGTCAAGGGCTATTACATGACTTATTAATTCTCAGGGACTACATTGGATGCTAAAGTTTTGTCAGTAACCATTTTGGGTATTTGTAACATCCAGCCTAATTTAATTGTTTAGCTCAATTAATCTAGGCTTTATTATGTTTTAAAATTTATGTTTGATAATTAAATTAGGTGTTAAAAATAAATAGAAAGGGTGTACATAGACATGTCATTGTGGAAATTTTAGACAAAAGAAAGGGTATGAAGGTATTTCGCCTCTACCAAGTGAGGGACAATATGGTCCACCTCTATTTTTCTCCCAATTCCTTCCTTTCTTCCCTCACACTCCCTCTCGCTCAGCTCACTTCTCTCTCTCCCTCTCTTTTGTTTTTTGCTGCGAAGGAAAAGGGAAGAAAAATGGGGTCTAGGGTTTCTTGAAAACTTGAGAGTGAATAGAGAAAAATTGTGTGGGATTTCTTCCACCTTCATGGAATAGAAGATTGTAGCTGAGTTTGTGAGATTTGGGTAAGGATTTGAAGAACCCTAAGTGGAGAAAAAGGGGGCCACGAATTTGAGAAGAAGAGGAGGAAGAAGAAGATCTAGCTCCTTCATCCTTGGCTCAAGTCCTTGGTTTTTGGGTGAGTTCTTCTTACTTAGTGGTTGGGCACCATAAGACCCACCTTTAGGGTTTCCTTTTCCCCTTTTCATTTTGTGTGTTCCCCTAGTTTCCATGTTTGGTTTTTGGGAAATCTTGAAATGGGTTTTGGGTTGTGTGATGTTTGATTATGATTTGGCATGTTTAGAAATGTTGAGTCTATAGGTTTAATTGTGATTCTCTTGTTAAATGCTTCGAATCTTCAATTGAATATGTTATATCATTGTTTTTGAGTCCTTAATTGATTGGATTTGGCTTGGATTGAAAAGGATTGGAGTTGGAAATGAAAGAAAGTAGAAAAATAATTATGCAGGACACCCAGCCACGGCCGTGTCCTATTCTGTTTCAACGAATTCCATAAAAAATGTTGGGGCACGGCCGTGTTGGCCAACAAGGCCAGGCCGTGTTCCCTGCTATTTGTTGCTATTTCCTCCCTTATTTTGGTGGGTTTGGCTTATGATTTTGGTTCTTGATTAATAGGGTTTCAACCCTAGTTATTAGGCAATGCTAAATGAATTTGAATTGCTTTTATGTTTGATGCATTTGATTGCTTGAGATTTGATTGTGTATGGAATGTTTGTCGGTCCAGATTCACTATAAGGTTTGGCGGCAAACCCGTCAGTCCGGATTCGCTATAAGATTCGGCGGCGGGGACCCTCTTGGTTGTTACCCGAAAAATTGGATCTTAACTTAATTACAATTGAGCCAAGTGGGTACATTTATAGATTCCTTGTGAATTATGTTTGCAATGTGAGTAATGCTTTATGTTTAATTTATGAAATTATGTTATTTTTGAGGAAGGTGATAATGAGGTTCATGGTGAATGATGGCAGTCTTGAGGAGTTCTCTTTACGAGCTGATTTATCATATTTTGCTTTTGTATTTATATTTTAAGGTATATAAACCTTATGTAAATTAAATAGTTAAGACTTATGTAATGTGTTATTTTGAAAACACACTTCTTATGGGTTGTATTCTGAAGAATTCATAACTCAATGTGAATTATTAGCTTGTTTTATAATCAAATTTTAATTTATCCACATTTTGCGATATCATAATTGGTTTAATGACTTTGATTTGATATCCATTGAATTACAGGCGCGTTACAGTATTCACTCGAAAAATTCCCTTGTTAAGATTCGCTAGGTAATCCCCATCAAACATTGGAGCGTGATTTACATAGGCCCGTTTCGGCTACAATTTAAAGTCATGATCCGCGATTCTGAGTTATTGGATTTGATTTCATTGGGACCTGGGAAGCATAGCAGGAATTTTTTTTTCCTCCAATTTTTTTATTCAAGAAATTTAAAAACAAGTTTATTAATATCTTTAATTTGTAATATGATACAACCGTTCAAATTTAATAAATGGTTATTCCCCATTAAAAATATAATTACAAATGAATGAAATTTCTTTGGTGAAGACAAATGAATGAAATAGTTTATTATAATAATTGTAGGAGTTTAAACACTAATTGAAATAAAATGACAATTCAGCGTAGTTAATACATAAAAAAATGATTAGTCCTTCTTTTCGATTTTTACCTTTTTTTTGTCAGCTAGTAGAAATGGTAAATAACAAACACACACACACGTCTTAACAACAACACCTGGGTTCGAATCTCGGTCTCGGCATCCCTATGTCGTTGAAATTACCAAAACAACCAGCAGTAGGAGACTATTTTTACCTTTATCTACTTTATCTTAGTCCTGATTTAAGTTAGTCCTGATTTAACTTATTTTTTTTTTTTTTACTTTTATAGTTTTATTAGGCTTGGCGACAGGATGGGGCGTTCGCGATTTTTGCCTGTCTTGTCTCCGCCCATTACTGCACACACCTGATCCCTACTAGGGGAGAAAATGAGTATATATTCTTGGCCCCGACAGGGGGTCGGGTTTCCTCCAGGGACGGAGCCATACTTGGATTGTAACAGGGGCCACAGTGGGCCTGCTTGCCGCTCGTCATTTCGTGCTTTGCCCATCAAGATTTAGAAACACAACGCTTAGGGGTATATATCCTATATATGGGGAGGGCAATGTTTCTCGCTTCTAATAATACGGTGCTCGGTTCTAATACCTATTAATTTCTTGTTTTTTAATAAAAGCAAAACAAAAAATGACATCGGATCGTGCTCGATCCCACCACTTGCAGCTAGTTTCTAGCCTTTTTTTTCAAAAAATGAAAACGACGTCCCTTTATATATGCCAATGTTGTTAAAATCGGATTGATCATTAAACCAGTGAAAGTACTGATTCAAGGTTTAATTGTTTGACAATGCTTCGACTATAATAAAACTGGTAATAATTAAGAAATAGTTATTAAAATTTTAAAATAATATATTAAATAATATTAATATATAATTATCATATTATTTTTAAATAATAATTATAATATTACAATTGATTTTATTCACTTTTCATTATAAAACGCGCGCACACGCATATGTTTTTATAAAATATACATGCATCTTTGTAAAAATATATAATTATAATATATATTTTCGTTTACCCTTTTTTTTTGGGTAAACAAAGGTATCTTCCACACGCAACCGCAGAGTCTAATCCTTCGAGGTAACTGAGATCCATTTAAGGGAATGACCTCTCCCAACAGATATTTTTCCATACGCACCAGTTAGGAATCGAACCCAGGACCAAATGGTTAAAGGACCCAAGTATCTTTTTTTGATTAATGGGAAAAAAAGGGACCCAAGTATCTACCACTTGTGTCAGACCATGTTGGTATATTTTGGTTTACCTTTCAAAGCATATAGATAAAACAATATTAGTTGTCACAGTTTGTTTCTTTTTAAGGCAATAATTAAAATGATATTAGAGAGGCATGACTTTTTGACACTATATTTAGACTTTGTTAATAACCATTGGTGGGATACTTTGTAAAACATCGAACGAACGGTGATGACACAGAAGAAGGGGGCAAAAAGGCATGGTGGGCAGTGAAACATTGCTGAATTATTACACACACTTTTTATATTCTATAGTACTATTAGCAAAATTCAAATGACACCAGGGGCCCAGGCCCTTGAAAGGATGTACCTGGGTCCGTCCCTGGTTTCCCCGCCCCCGCTCCCACTCCCACTCCCACTCCCGACTTATGTTGACGTTTCAAATTGCATTTTCAATACCACAAATAAGCGTCGCTTAAATAAAATTTTCCTTATTACATAATTGAAGCAAAATCTTTATACTATACACAAGTAAAGCACTTTTAGGATAGATTTGTACACGTGTCAAACTCTCAGGCTACTCTTGCCACATCACCATTTTAAAATAGTTTTTTTATACCCAATTAGATGCAACTTACTATAAACCAGTCAATAGAAATAAATTTGTTGGACCATAACATAGACCGGACAAACAAAATGCTTTTCACTCGGACAAAGACAGAATCCATCTCTCAAATTTTCAAAATTCAAATTCTCATATGCGCCGTTCTCTTCAATCTTCATCCCTTCTATTCTCTCAAAAAACCCTAATCTTTCCATTTTCTTTCTCTGAAGCCAGCGAATCCCTCTTTCTCTCAGAATCCTTTGACGACATCGTTTCAAGGCCTCCACTCCCCAGTAACCGCCTCGACAATGGGATCCTCCACTCCGGTTTCACGGTCACCCCCGACCGCATGCGCCTTCTCTCGAATCCTGGGAGAGCATTGGAGGTTGGGTTATGCCTGAAAGGAACAAGCTTGACTTTTGGATCAACCACGGTGGTCACTGTTTCAGGCTTGAGATTCCCTAGAAAATATTTTGGAGACTGATGGGTATTGTTCTGAACATTCCAAACCCATCAAATGTAAATCTCCGTTTTGATGTTCTATCATTTGGGTAATATTGTCATGCTTCTTCTTCTTCTATTTGTTCTTTTCTCATCTATTCTGTTGTGGAGTAAACAACATGTTTGGTTTTTTTTTTCCCTTCAGATCTGAGCTTTCTTTCTTCATCTTCTTCTTTTGAAAGATTCTGCGATTTTTAAAATTTTTTTTGGTTCTTCACATTTTTTCTTCTATCGTTTTCAATCTTCGTATATTTTTTCTGTCTGTGTTTTTCTGCATTTAAGAGTATTCGGTGATAAACATTAACAGTCATTTATGTTATCTTATTATTTTCAGCATTGAGCAGAAAGATTTTTCTTCATTCACAAGGTCTCACAAGGTCAGCTGCTTTACATTTTGATTCGTATCCTTTATTTTCTGCATTTTTTTTTCGGTTGTTGAGAGTCTTTTTAATTTGAGAATTTGTATGCTCTTATTCATGCCCTGTAACCTTTGTTGTGTTTTATCAAAAATGGTGTTTTTATTGTTTCACATTATTTTGTACAATGAAATCAAGTCCTTCACTAAAGTCTGCACACTCAGTTCTTCTTTTTGTTGTCTTCACTTCTCCTTTTGTATACTATTCAACTCTTCTTTTATTCAATTTCTTCAAGACTCTCCATTTTTATTGCTATCATAAGCAGCTTTTTTAATTTCTTCAATTTCCTTTGTGAATGTTGATGAATTGTTCTTCACCAGTGCGATGAGACTTGACTGTTGTTTTCTTGAATGTTTCATGTATGGCAATATTTTATTAAACTTTGTCCATTTTAAATGAAGTTGCATTGTTTGGAGAAAAATGGCCATCAGGCAACAAAAATTGTAACTTTTTATTTTCATTTTCAACTTGATGTTTTCAAATATAGAGATCTTGGTTCGAATTTGCTTTGCAAGTCAGCAAGGATCCCAAAACTGTAGTCAATGACAGAATCTAATGATCCAAGTGAGTTGGGTTGATGATATCTCCCTAAGTACTTTGACTGTTGTCTAGAGATTGTGGCAAATGGTTTTTGCATATTTAGTTCACAAGTGTGCTTATTTAGTCCTAAATGCACTAACTTTTTTCACATTAGTTGGTCATTGCAGTAAATTTCCTATATTTTGTTGTGTTAGTAGTTTATAGTTTGATCGGAGGCTGCTACATTTAACTTGGCTGCTAGAAACAAACCTACTAATATTTTCTTGGTGATTTTTGGTTGGTATGTTAAATCTGGTGTTTTGCTATTGTTGTGCAGGGCATATAGGAGCAAGGATTGTTGTGTGAATCAGTGGTCATGGTGTCAACTATCTCTAATTTGGGAATATTAGCATACATGGAGACAATATCCTAATAAGAAGCATGGATGATGACTTGAGGTGTAGTCGAGTTGATAATCAGTAATTTGGGAATGTTAGCATACTTAATAATCAGTATAGTCGAGTTGATCTTCCTAACAATTTTCTTGGAGTGTATTTTAACTTTAAAAACTATCAAGGGTTGATATAATAATTCTTGCATTGTATTTTTCTTCATTGTTCAACAATCAAAGCTTGAAGGTGCAAAGCTAGCTCATTTTGAATTTTGTAAGTTTTTATTTCTATTTGTGAAGTTCATTTGGGTTCACTAATTGAATTCTAGCTAAACATGGAAGTACATAGCAAGAGAAACATAGAAACAATTTTATAAGCTACTGATGCGACAAATGTACCATGTAACTTATCTCAGATCTCAGATAGTGGGCTAAGATTTTGTTGGCATTTCTGTTTCTAAGTAGATATTTCTAAGTACCATGTAAATTATGATTCGACAGACCAACTTGATTCGGCTGACCAACTTCGACATTTCGACGGACTAACCCGGCTCGATGCACCAACTTTGACGACATCGTTTCAAGGCCTCCACTCCCCAGTAACCGCCTCGACAATGGGATCCTCCACTCCGGTTTCACGGTCACCCCCGACCGCATGCGCCTTCTCTCGAATCCTGGGAGAGCATTGGAGGTTGGGTTATGCCTGAAAGGACCAACTTCGACAGTTCGACAGACCAACTTCGACATTTCGACAGACCAACTCTGACGACATCGTTTCAAGGCCTCCACTCCCCAGTAACCGCCTCGACAATGGGATCCTCCACTCCGGTTTCACGGTCACCCCCGACCGCATGCGCCTTCTCTCGAATCCTGTGAGAGCATTGGAGGTTCGACAGTTCGACAGACCAATTCGGTTATGAGCTGTAACCGAATTAACTAACTAAAAAACCCCTCCCTTCACTCACATTCATAAGCCACTAATCGTCTAACTAATTACAACATTGGTCAACTATTTTATCAGCAAAAAAATCTGCATTTTCATTATTTGTTAGAGCTTTCAAGTTTAATGGGTATGTGTGTGTCTGTTAATGTGCATATGTGCCAGTAAATACAAAACGAGAGAGGTTTTTATGGAACAAAATGACATAGTTCTTCATTATTTGCTACATGGTGCTATTACTAAGTCAATTAACTAAATGAATTGAGTAGTGCACCGACAATCTGCATAGCATAGTCAGGTGAATGCTTAAGCAAGAGGCATTCAATGGATACCACCAAGCCTATGGCAGTATGCTAATGAATTTCAACTATGCAAAAGTTCTTTACAATTTGAATTGCATTTCATCTGTTTGTTGAATCAAATCAAATTCAAGAATATTCCTTCCACTGCTTGCTTTCTGCACATTCTTGAAATTAGTTAAACAAGGCCAGTGAGAAACAACCTTTCAAAAATAATGAGAAAATCATCTAATTCATCATATATAGTGATAATAAAATTACATAGCTATCTATATTCAGTGGCTTTCTCTATTTCAGCTTTAGGGGAAAGTCAAAGACAAAAGAAAAGGTACTATGCTAAGATACATTGCTGTACCCCTAAACATATTTGGTAGCATTTTGTAGAATCTGACCTTGACATGAGGGATAATAGTGGTCTTCACGGTACCATATATGATAACAAAGTAGGTGTTATCCTCACAAAATGGATGTTTGTGCTTGGGCTTTAAATCCTGCCACACGATTTGTTTCATGAAAAGGGCAACTATCCCTGCATACCTAGGAAGAGATGTAAACTGCCACACTAGAAATCCTGCAAGTTATCAACAGGCTGTCACATAAAGTCAACAAAGTACAAAAACAAAGTTGTATCCCAAACAAGTTTGCAGAAATTTCAAAACATGTCTAGGGTGAAAGAGAGCTGTCAATCAGAAATTTCAAAACATTGTCTATACGAAACCCATTTCCATAAAATTTCACAAATCAATCTCAATAATCTGCTTTTTTATCTGCACACGCATCGTCCCTCCCCTCAACCTTCCCTTTTCCATGCTCGATCTGGAGGCAGCTCTCAAGACTTTCTGGATTTATCTGCACATGCATCGTCCCAACCCCCAACCTTCCCTTTCCATGCTCGATCTGGAGCCAGCAGCTGCGCATAGGATGAGGTAGCGGACAAAGGGGTGATCTCCCAAACTACACCCAAAACACATCTTCACCTCTCTGACCTCGAAGCCAAACCCAAAGTTCAGAGAGTCAAATGTCAATCTCACCTTTCGCTCTCTCATATTCCCCTAAAATTTCCCAAATCACTCTCAAATGTGTACTTTTAATCTTCAAACGCATCGAGGCTACCCCCAACCTTCCCATTTCGATGCTTCATGGTCAGACAGCAGCTGTGCTTTCTAATCGTCTCTCTGTAACCTGTAAGCTCTATCTCTATAATTTTCCCATATTCTTTTTAATTTCAAATTTCAAAGTGTTAGCTGAAATCCCATCTAATCTCATCTGCCAAACATATTACTTTACATTTTATTTTATTTTCGTTTATTTTTAGTAGATATTATTTTATGTCTATATAAGTATCGTTTAGGGATTCAAGCAGAGCACACCGCAACCATTACTTGGCTTGCTTCCTGAAAGTTGGCAAAAAATCCCTTGCTTCTTCCACTATAGTCCTCTTTTCTTTCCTTTTGTATCTGTCCTCAATCTGAAATCTGAAAAAATGTCTAACCAACAAATTTCTGAAATCAACTCTGAAAAATCTTCTTGGAATGTCAAAGCCAAAGTTATTCGTCTGCGGGTTGTTTCTGACTTCAATAGGCAAACTTTGCCCTTCTCTGTTGAGATGATCCTATTGGATGCAGAGGGAGGGAGGATTCATGCCACTGTTAAAAAAACCCTTATTTACAAGTTTAGAACTGAGATTAGTGAGGGGAATGTTTATTTATTTGAGAATATGGGTGTTGCATCAAATGGAGGTAGTTATAGGACAACCCACCACCCTTTTAAACTAAATTTTCAATTTTCAAGCAGGGTTGTTCCCCTTCCTAATGCAAAAATTACTCTCTCACCCTACCATTTTGTTCCAATATCTAAAATTGTTGGGGGTCAGTATGACACTGATTTTTTGGTTGGTGAGTATGTTGTGTTAATGATTTCCATATGTTTTTTTTTATATATTACTTTTTTGCTTTATTATACTTATTAGTTTCACACACTTTGATAGATGTGATTGGTGTTTTGACTGAAGTTGGGACTGAAAGGGAGGTTGTTAGAGATGGCACAACCACCAAGCTTAATGTTATTGCCTTAGAAGCTTCTGGGTAAAGTTTATTATTTTAGTTTATTTGCTCTATAAGGATCTTGCTGCATATTATTTTCACATCATCCATTACAAGTGAACATATTTCGCCTTAATCTTTCATGCAGTCATAAGATTCAGTGCACCCTGTTTGGAAGTTATGTTGATGATCTAAATACCTTTATGGCTTCTGGCGATTTGCAAAATGCTGTGGTGATTATACAGTTAGCCAAGGTGAAGCTTTTTCAAGGTTAGTTTCTTATTTATTTCCTTCAACCATTCATTGCTGTGGTGATTATACGTTATAAATTCTATATGATGATTAAGTTGTTGATATGTTTTTTGTAGATAAATTACACATTCAAAATTGCATTAGTTGCACTAGATTGGTCTTTAACCCAACCTGTGATGATGGTGTCATGATGAGAAACAGGTTGTTTATTTTCTTCGGTTTGCAATTTGTTTTCATTGTATTTGACTTGTGTTAGTATCCAAAATTAGTGGCTTTCATCACGAACTTGATGACATTTTTTTTCAAATAATAGGCTCACTGATAATACTGAATCACCTTCACCATTGACCCTTACTCAACTACATGCTGAGCCAAAGGTTGAACCTTTAGAGGAATTTTTGTACAACACACCAAGGACAACCATGCAGGGCCTCAAAGATTGCTCAACGGTTTATAATTTACAATTTATAATTTGAAATTAAAAATTGGTTATTGCTTATTGGTTTCAAAAAAGAGGGCTTCCACATGCACATATATTTATTTTTTACAATGGTTTGTTGTAGGAATCTGTGTTTGTAGTCCTTGGGACTGTTAAACACATTTTAAATGAAGAAAATTGGTGGTATACTGCTTGTGTATGCAATAAGTCTGTCTATCCTGACTCCAAGATGTACTTTTGTGAAAAGTGTAACCGGCATGTTACAAAAGTTTTTCTTAGGTATTCACTTAACTATTTCCTGATGTGTTTATTCATTTATAGGTTAATGCTATAAAATGAATGAATAATGAATAATACTTAACATTTGTTTAACATATATTAGATACTGTATCAAAGTTCGGGTCATTGATAACTCTGATTGTGCAACATTTGTCATCTTTGACCGCGATGCAAGCCTTCTGTTTGATAAATCTTGTGCAGAAATGCTTCAGTCACATGACAGGGTATTATGCATTTCCATTGACTAAGTCATCAATTCAATTCAACCAAATTTTATTATATATATCTATATATCTATATATCTATATATATGTATATATCTATATTGTGGTCATACTTAAACTGATGAATTAATAATGGTTTTAAACTATTTTAGACTGCTGGAAATAGTGTGCTCCCTGCTGAACTGTCAGCATTAGTGGATACCACTATCCTTTTCAAGGTGGAGACAAAGCCTGTGTTTAGTCCCAAGTTTGAACAGTCATTTAGAGTTCGTAAAATTTGCACAAATGAGGTTATTATTAACAAGTTCAATAAAAAATGGGACAAGGAAGATGCTACCTTTTCAAAGAACAATAACGTAAGCTCATGTTCCTTTTAATATTAGTAGCAAAGACTACACTTAAGGAAATACTTACTTGGGTCAACATTGTAGGAAACTAATTCCTTGAGTGCATTGATGGATAAGGGAAAGGACAAAATTGCCGGTTGTGATACCAATGTTCTTTCACAGGTATATACTCCTATGTCATTGTTTAACTAATTTCTAGAGGCTATGTCATACTAATGAGTCTTTATACATAGGATCTTGAATCTTTGTCTGCATATGAAGTAAAAGAGAAGGAGAATGTTATTGAAGGTGCTTGCAGTGGTGTCTCACAGGTATATACCCGGTGTTTTTTGTCTCTGCTACATACATTCAATTTAAGCATATTCTTTGTTCTGCTTACTGTAGTTGTGAAGCAATCGGACAGGAAATGATTACAAGTAAACACAGTAATATAAATGTCTCATAGTGGATTTCACTTTTTATTAGAGAGATATATTGGACTTCACATCATTATTTGCAAGTAAACACAGTAATATAAATGTCTCATAGTGGATTTCACTTTTTTTTAGAGAGATATATTGGACTTCACTATAAGGTCAATAATTTGAGATAAAATTGAGCAAATAGATTACTGAACCAATCTTTTTCATTATTTGTGAATGTAGCTACAACATAGTATTTATGATTAGAACTAATATGTAGCATCAACTAAGCTATATGGTTTTGCAAAGCAGTTGCTTTCTCAAAGGTATAAAAGAAAAATTTTGCAGTAGAATTAATAGCTTCCATGTGATTCTGATTCTTACTACAATTGTTGTATTTCTATGTTGATAGGATTTAATGCCTAAGTTTTCACTAGCTGGAGTGGAACATGATGTTGACATACTCCAACCAATTGATAGCATCATCACTTCAGTCAAGAGAGTATCCCCAATTGAAGAACCAGATGCAGATATCAACCTTCCCCTCAAGTTACTGAAGCGGGCAATTAAGATTGAGAAGATTTAGTGTCACACTTTGTTGTTGTTGTGGTGTTTGTCATGTTATGTTATTGATGCTTTCTATGTAGTTCTTATTGTTGTTGTTTCTTGGCTATCTTTTTTTGTGGACAAGAAGGGTATTTGTGTTGGAGTCATTTAGTTGCTTTTTTGCTTTGTGAACAACTCTTTTATGTAAAAGTTCCAGACTTTGTATTTTGTGGACAATCAGGGTATTCAAAACTCCTTCATTGAGTTGCTTTATATTTTATTGACGACTTTCTAAGGGAACTACACAGGCTATACAGTGTGCAGAAGATGATGGATGAGCTAAAAACTGAACTGAGACAAAATAGAATTTTGACCCCTATGAACAATATAACTATAAACCATCCTTATTTTGTTCAACAACAACAACAGCAAGCAAAGCAAATTTCATAAGGGATTAATTAAATACAAATAAAGTAATAGAGGGACTAAAACAACAAAAAACTATATTACACGGTGTTTGAAGATGTCTTCTTGCATCTGCATTGTCTTTTTGATGGATTCTATCTTTGTTTACATCAAGCATAGAATCGGACCATTCGACTTGATTCGACAGACCAACTTTGTGATTCGACGGACCACCTTCCTGATTCGACGGACCAACCCGGCGATTAGTCATTGCAGTAAATTTCCTATATTTTGTTGTGTTAGTAGTTTATAGTTTGATCGGAGGCTGCTACATTAAACTTGGCTGCTAGAAACAAACCTACTAATATTTGCTTGGTGATTTTTGGTTGGTATAATAATTCTTGCATTGTATTTTTCTTCATTGTTAATTCGACAGTTCGACAGACCAACTTCGACAGTTCGACAGACCAACTTTGACGACATCGTTTCAAGGCCTCCACTCCCCAGTAACCGCCTCGACAATGGGATCCTCCACTCCGGTTTCACGGTCACCCCCGACCGCATGCCCCTTCTCTCGAATCCTGGGAGAGCATCGGAGGTTGGGTTATGCCTGAGAGGACCACCTTCCACAGTTCGACAGACCAACTTCGACAGTTAGTCATTGCAGTAAATTTCCTATATTTTGTTGTGTTAGTAGTTTATAGTTTGATCGGAGGCTGCTACATTTAACTTGGCTGCTAAAAACAAACCTACTAATATTTGCTTGGTGATTTTTGGTTGGTATGTTAAATCTGGTGTTTTGCTATTGTTGTGCAGGGCATATAGGAGCAAGGATTGTTGTGTGAATCAGTGGTCATGGTGTCAACTATCTCTAATTTGGGAATGTTAGCATACATGGAGACAATATCCTAATAAGAAGCATGGATGATGACTTGAGGTGTAGTCGAGTTGATAATCAGTAATTTGGGAATGTTAGCATACTTAATAATCAGTATAGTCGAGTTGATCTTCCTAACAATTTTCTTGGAGTGTATTTTAACTTTAAAAACTATCAAGGGTTGATATAATAATTCTTGCATTGTATTTTTCTTCATTGTTAATTCGACAGTTCGACAGACCAACTTTGACGACATCGTTTCAAGGCCTCCACTCCCCAGTAACCGCCTCGACAATGGGATCCTCCACTCCAGTTTCACGGTCACCCCCGACCGCATGCCCCTTCTCTCGAATCCTGGGAGAGCATCGGAGGTTGGGTTATGCCTGAGAGGACCAACTTCGACAGTTCGACAGACCAACTTCGACAGTTAGTCATTGCAGTAAATTTCCTATATTTTGTTGTGTTAGTAGTTTATAGTTTGATCAGAGGCTGCTACATTTAACTTGGCTGCTAGAAACAAACCTACTAATATTTGCTTGGTGATTTTTGGTTGGTATGTTAAATCTGGTGTTTTACTATTGTTATGCATGGCATATAGGAGCAAGGATTGTTGTGTGAATCAGTGGTCATGGTGTCAACTATCTCTAATTTGGGAATGTTAGCATACATGGAGACAATATCCTAATAAGAAGCATGGATGATGACTTGAGGTGTAGTCGAGTTGATAATCAGTAATTTGGGAATGTTAGCATACTTAATAATCAGTATAGTCGAGTTGATCTTCCTAACAATTTTCTTGGAGTGTATTTTAACTTTAAAAACTATCAAGGGTTGATATAATAATTCTTGCATTGTATTTTTCTTCATTGTTAATTCGGCGATTCGACAGGACCAACCCGGCGATTCGACAGACCAACTTTGACGACATCGTTTCAAGGCCTGCACTCCCCAGTAACCGCCTCGACAATGGGATCCTCCATTCCGGTTTTGTAACGACCCGTTTCCGGACCGCTACCGAGATCAACATACCGAGCTCGAGTTACCGAGCTCAACACACCGAGCTCAAGATACCCTGTATGCGATGTGTTTTAAAATGATGCTCTTGTGCCCTTTTAGAAAAGTACGGTCTATATTATTTTTTTTATAAAAAAACCAGCTCGTGCACATCAGAGTAATTACAGCTTTTCGAAAACATGGTGCAACTAAGACATAAGACATAAATTCTAATAAAACATACATGCATAATATACATATATACCACTCGAAATGATGATGTATACAAAATACAGAGTAATAATGTATAAAGAAAATACACCTAAGGTATGACGACTTCAAGAGAGCAATCATACCCTGGGGGTACTTAAGCGGAACACCCACGCAGTGCTCCAAAAAGTAAGACCTTGATCTACCCTGTGCTCAAAACATAACCGGCCCAACTGGTCACAACCACTATACACAAAAACATAGACAAAGCAAATCACGACAAGTAGAGGTCGTCGCCCTGATCCTCGTCGAGCTCCTCCTCGCCATCATCTGCTGTCGAGTTCCCTGCGCCCTCGACCTCGCCTGGGTGACCATCATGGATTGAAGGCACCACGGGAAAGGGTCAACTTCTCAACAATTCAAGATAAACACGGCATAAAGAAATAAGCAGACATCACTGTATATCATTCACCAAACGTGACTCGACCATCTCACTCTAGACTCGACTTTTATTCCGGAATATCGCCAGCTGGTCCATCCCCAAACTGACGCAATAGGTAAGCGGCAGGTCCAACCCCAAACCGATACCATGCATTAATCAGCAGGTCCAACCCCAAACCGATAATGCGACGTCTAGTCAATCTCCCGTAAACAAAAAGGGGACCTAGCACCCTTAGTTATCCGGGTCACGGCTCAAAAACGTCATACGACTCGCCTAGCTCTCTCACTCGATGATTAGTCAAGGAGTGGCACATAAAAGTACTTGATCACATATCAAATAAAGAGAGCATGCTTAACATGAAGAAAACGCAATTCGACATTTAAGCAATAAAAACATTCTGCATGAAGAAACGCAATTCAACAGCAATTCACAATTCACAACATATATTCAATCACATATTAAATACATGCAAAAACCCAATCATATCACAACATTTCAAGCTCGACACAAATCAAGGAGTCCATACATAGGAATATAACAATCAAAATCCTAGAATGTCTAGAAGTGCCCTTACCGAACTCCAAGCTAATGCTGTTCGACAACGACCTCGACACGGCTGTCTTCAAACGAGTTCGACAACGACTTCTCTTACTCGATCTCGACACGTACGCTTCTCAGTCGACCTCGACACGTACAGTTCTCGATCTGGATCCCACTGCTCCCACGTCCTCGGGTTCGCTCTCCCGTACACCTCGATTCGGAAATCACACGATCTCGGGAATCAGGCTTCCTAATACAAGCATAACTTAGTTCCATCTATGGGTTCTAATAACACTTAGCTCTCATCCCAATCTTAACCACAACCCAAGTAAACATTAAAACTCACGAGCTTTAACAAAAACAACCAGAATTCAAACATTACAAAATAACTCCTTTTCTCTAAAATTTTATTAAAAGCTTCTTTCATAAATCTCATCAGACAAAGCCATTTTTCCAAGGTACTAACACAAGCTTAAAATCAAGTAACACATTAAGCACAAATTAATCAAAATCTAAGTTTATGTTTTCTGAAAAATATTTTCATCAGGGTTCAACAACTAAAATAAGAAATCAAAACAAACCAAATAGTAAGGGTTTTGGGCACTGCCTGTTGCAGAAAACAGAGAAAGAAATTTGTTTTACAAGCTCAAATAATTGGTTAGAAAGGTCGGTAATATCATGAAGAAGAAAACCTATCAATATGACATGATTTGGGAGCATAAAAACTAGCTAAAAAGGAAGGAAGAAGTGGCGCTAAACAGTAGCATGAAGGAAGAGAAAATCTGTTTTTCATACCTCAAGTGATGGTCGAGAAGGTGAGATATGTCGAGGAGATGATGAGGAACAAGATTGATGAAGAAGGTTTGTGCAGAAGCTCAATGGAACTCAAGGTTCTTCGATGGAGGTTTGGAGAGGAAGAGGAACTCAGAGAAGAAGGAAGAAGAAAGAAGAAAAGAGAAAGTGAGTGTTTGTGAGAGCTGATCGAATATACAGCTGGTAGATAAACCATTTAAATGAATTTTTCTTTCTTAAAAAAAAATAGAAATAAGTGACGTGTCACTACTGTTATGAGATGCTAATCCCATCAATCATTCTACCCATCTAATCTATAGGTTACAGATCTAAAACACAGCAACGAGAACTGCAACCGATAATATAAATATTACAAACAATAGAATCAATAATGCTAGATAACGTTCGTAAAGTACGAGTTATAGTCTCGACACGAGGTCGATCAGGGTGCTTGTGCAGGCGCACAAGGCTCTAACACGAGTTCGTGCACGCGGCCTCCTCAGTTCGACATGCGACCTCCTCAGCTCGGTACGTGATCTCAGCAGCTAATGCACGCGATCTCCTCAGCTCGGCATATGACCTCGGCACGCGATCTTGGCACGAGATCTTGGTACGAGGTCTCGATACGACGTCCTAATACGAGGTCGATCTCGTCCTCAGGTGTTACAGGTTTCACGGTCACCCCCGACCGCATGCGCCTTCTCTCGAATCCTGGGAGAGCATCGGAGGTTGGGTTATGCCTGAGAGGACCAACTTCGACAGTTCGACAGAGCAACTTTGACAGTTAGTCATTGCAGTAAATTTCCTATATTTTGTTGTGTTAGTAGTTTATAGTTTGATCGGAGGCTGCTACATTTAACTTGTCTGCTAGAAACAAACCTACTAATATTTGCTTGGTGATTTTTGGTTGGTATGTTAAATCTGGTGTTTTGCTATTGTTGTGCAGGGCATATAGGAGCAAGGATTGTTGTGTGAATCAGTGGTCATGGTGTCAACTATCTCTAATTTGGGAATGTTAGCATACATGGAGACAATATCCTAATAAGAAGCATGGATGATGACTTGAGGTGTAGTCGAGTTGATAATCAGTAATTTGGGAATGTTAGCATACTTAATAATCAGTATAGTCGAGTTGATCTTCCTAACAATTTTCTTGGAGTGTATTTTAACTTTAAAAACTGTCAAGAGTTGATATAACAATTCTTGCATTGTATTTTTCTTCATTGTTAATTCGACAGTTTGACAGACCAACTTCGACAGTTCGACAGACCAACTTTGACGACATCGTTTCAAGGCCTCCACTCCCCAGTAACCGTCTCGACAATGGGATCCTCCACTCCGGTTTCACGGTCACCCCCGACCGCATGCGCCTTCTCTCGAATCCTGGGAGAGCATCGGAGGTTGGGTTATGCCTGAGAGGACCAACTTCGACAGTTCGACAGACCAACTTCGACAGTTAGTCATTGCAGTAAATTTCCTATATTTTGTTGTGTTAGTAGTTTATAGTTTGATCGGAGGCTGCTACATTTAACTTGGCTGCTAGAAACAAACCTACTAATATTTGCTTGGTGATTTTTGGTTGGTATGTTAAATCTGGTGTTTTGCTATTGTTGTGCAGGGCATATAGGAGCAAGGATTGTTGTGTGAATCAGTGGTCATGGTGTCAACTATCTCTAATTTGGGAATGTTAGCATACATGGAGACAATATCCTAATAAGAAGCATGGATGATGACTTGAGGTGTAGTCGAGTTGATAATCAGTAATTTGGGAATGTTAGCATACTTAATAATCAGTATAGTCGAGTTGATCTTCCTAACAATTTTCTTGGAGTGTATTTTAACTTTAAAAACTATCAAGGGTTGATATAATAATTCTTGCATTGTATTTTTCTTCATTATTAATTCGATGATTCGACAGACCAACTCGGCGATTCGGCAGACCAACTTTGACGACATCGTTTCAAGGCCTCCATTCCCAAGAATCGCCTCGACAATGGGATCCCCGCTCCGGTTTCCACGGTCACCCCGACCGCATGCGCTTTCTCTCGAATCCTCGGGAGAGCATTGGAGGTTGGGTTATGCACGAGAGGACCAACCCGGCGATTCGGCGGACCAACCGGCGATTCGGCGGACCAACCGGACAGACTAATTCGGTTATGAGCTGTAACCGAATTAACTAACTAAAAAACCCCTCCCTTCACTCACAGTCATAAGCCACTAATCGTCTAACTAATGGCAATTATCCATGCATACCTAAGGAGAGATTTAAACTGCCACACTTTAATCCTTTCATCTAATACCATGCTATCACACAAGTCAACAAAGATGTAAAGCAAAGATGTAGCAATTTTTTTGCAGTCAATCAATCAGCCTGGTATTAGTTATACTTTTGATGCAGCAGAAGCTGCTGAAAAACAAACCCTTTCTGCCACCTCCAAAACTACAACCAGAATGAAATCTGCCAGGAATAAAGTGTTTCATTTTTGTTTGGCTCACATATGCTTTTGGTTTCTATATTTTCACTTAAGTTCACTTTTATCCTCTTAAGTTTAATTGTTACACTGTTACCATATGTCAAAGCTGTTAAACTAAATATCTGCAGTATTGCTAAAAAAACGAAATAGAAAAATGAGGTAGGGAAAAGGGTCCAACAATTGACTTTGCTTGGGAGTTGTTTTGCAAAGAAGTCTACTCAGTAGTTTTTCAGCAGCCACAAGACAATAAATACATGTTTTGTTTTGGGTCTTTCCAACTTACTTTTACATTTGTTATTAAACCTATGATGCTATGCTATCCCAAAAAATGACAAAGTTGGTCAGTAATGTAGAATAGGGTCTAAAGAGCTACACACTACTCAAAATAAAAGTTCCAAATCAAAACCATTTGGCTTCATCCGAACTATAATTTATCTTTCTTCACTGAGACAGTCTGAAGTCATACAGAAGCATGGGTCCAGTAAATATCAACAAATTTGTGAGGTTCCAGTAAAACTGAGATGTGTTCAAACAGAAAAACTTTCCTCCACATTTGATTATATTCAATTACATGAGAATCACACCATAAAGCATAAACTGTAAAAGGGGAGAAACATACGGTTGCAAGCTGCTAAGTCTAATAGAAAATCAGTTTTATAGTAGCCTTAGGGTGTCTCTGACCTTGACATGAGGTATAATAGGATAATTGTCTAATGGATAAACAATAAAATAGTGTTCTTCACTGGTCAAAAACCAAAGAATATATCAAATACTCACAAAGGGCTATATGTTCTTTGGCTTTAAATCTGCAACACAATTTGTTACATGAAAAGGGCAATTATCTCAAAGATACCTAAGGAGAGATGTAAACTGCCACACTGGAATCCGTGCAACTAATACCAGGCTATCACACAAGTCAACAAAGATGTAAAGCAAAGTTTTAGCAAATTTGTTTGCAGAAATTTCAAACAACTCAATGGTGAAAGGGAGCTGTCAAATCAGTTTCTTAATTCAGAAAGCAAAAGAAATTCTGCTATTTCTTGGCAGCTTGCAGAAAAAATAGTCAAATCATAAATTAGGTGAACCAATAGAACATTATCCTTGTTGTTCAAAAAAAAATTATTCCACAAATTAAGAGTTGGAAAGAGTTGACTGGTAACCAACCAAGGAGTGGAAAGATGCAATGAGTAGAGGCCATCGATTGGGTTAGCTAATATGTGATTTGAACCAGTAACAACAACAAAGAACCAGTAAAGTCGCTTACTTGGTCATTTTGAGGATTTTCTGAAATGAAGAGGAAGTTCATAGCCTATCTCTTGGTACTATAACTTTTCTTTACAATTGGTAATATAACTTTTATTTACTATCTCCTTTAAAACATTTCTTATGTTGATTCTGAGTATGACTAATTCAATAGTTGTTAAATAAATAGTTACTGCTACTCTTTTATACAAATGTGATTTGTTTGGTGGATGATGTCAATGATATTGTAATAAGTATAAGTATGCTGCCTATAATGTCAGCATGTGATTTTTCAATCTATAATGCAGGCAGGCTTATTATAGACATGATTAAATCTAATGTTTTCTTTTCTGTATCAATGGAGATACAGAAAAGGATTTTTTGATTATAAATTTCTGCAATTTGGTGGTCTTGATGTGGAAATGGATTTTTTGATGTTATTGTTGCAGAGTTGTGTTCTTCTGGTCTACTCAAATAAGCTAATCAGGTGTTTTATCAATTGAGAAGGGTAAGATTTTAGTTGTCAATCTAGGAATGGGAAGGACTTTGTTGGTCTTTTGAGAAAACCAATGGAGTTCCATACAAACTGTCTCATAAAGGATGATGCTTTAATTGTGGTGGTGTTGTTTTCAAGTACTATAATTGATAATTGATATATAAATGAGTAATTTTCTTACTGGTGTTTGTAAATGAGATTAGAACTAAGGCTTATACTTTGGCAAAGATTTGATTAGGAGGGAGAATATGAAAAACAAATAAATATATGGAAAGTAGAGGAACTGTGGGAAGCTGGTGAAGCTTATCAGATAAGCATGTTGTATATTTAGAATTTAGAATAGTCATGTTTAATGTATTTATTATTTTTCTCTCTTTTATTTTTTGTTTGCAGCGATTTTCTACTTGGTCATGTTTAATGTATTTATTGTTTTTCTCTTTTTTGTTGCAACGATTTTCTACTTGAAGCTACAAAGTCACAAAGCTATTGAAGAGTGATGAAAGTAAGCCTTTCCTAACAATGGTATCTTTTCATCAAAACACAAAGAAATTAATTCCTTGGCTGTTTTACTTTAATTCTTGAAGCTCAAGAAGTGCTTATTCATAAAAGGGTGACAATAGATTCAATTATTACTATTGTCTAATTTTGGGGTGGGTGTGTATGAATTTTAAGTAAAAGAAAAACAACTGCTTAATCAAGTAAAAATAGAGAAAGCATTATGTGATCAAGGCCTGCAACATGTAAATTGGATTAAGGTTTATGGTATACAACAGTTAATAATGATAACAACATGCAAAGCTGGATCAAAGCTTGCAGCGTGTAAAGCTGTATCAACGCTTTGCAATGTTCGCCTTGTGTTTGTTAATGTCTTATTTGTAGTTTTTGGTATCTTGACTCCTACAAAATTCTAATGATAGTCGACTAGGGTATAAAAGTAATTTTTATAAACATATCCTTTGTTTTGTCATGCTATTGTGTCCACCATGTATATCAACCAGGGGAGTAAGGATAACATGGCAACCAGTAATATTTCATTGGAGTGATCTAACTCAATAAAATCATATAAGGTTCTTCAACAACTAATACAGAGTACTACACCTATATATAGATGTTAGTTACATAAAAACATAATGCACAGGTCTATCATGATTAGTACTGAACTCTATATTTATTGCAGTTTCATTTAAATTTCATTTTTGGATGGATCTTTTTATTATTGTTATAAGATGAAGTGTAATCTATTCGGCTATATGTAGATGAACAGAACATATTCCTTGCTTTTGGAGAAGCTGGAGATACTGTTATTGTTTTCCATTTAGCCAAAATCAAATACTTCCAAGGTATTTTTCCCATAGTCCATTTTCACAAATATTTTTTCCTCACATTGTTTCTGAAATTGTTTTTATCCATGTAGACAAGATAAATCTTCAAAATTGCTTCAACTGCATAAAGAAAGAATCGATCTGTCCAAAGATTCAGAATACCTAACTCCTGTTAAAAAGGACTCTGCAAGTCAAGCAAATCAAGTGATTGCTCTCTCTAAGAATTCAGAGGATTTAAGTGGCATTTCTTATAGTTTTTTTCATGCTTTATGGCCAGTAACATGATTGCTTATTTTAACCTTTTTGGTTTTAAATTTGCAAGAAGGTGAGACACGGTCATCAATACACTAAACCTCTAAAATCCAGTTGCATACCTGTTTTTTTTGGTACGAAATACACAAAGAAATATCATGAAGCTTGATGAAAAAACACTAATACACAAAGAAAAAAAAAGGATGCATAAGGCTTTTGCATATTTGGCTGCTTTTGTTGTTTCAATGAGTCCAATGCTGTTGTTGTTTAAATGTTACAGATTGTTGTGCTGAGATAGGCAAGGTGCTTTGCCTCAGGATGTTGGAGATGCAGTGAATGTTATTTGAAAGGGTGCCAGTTTTCAACACAGAAGTACATCTTGAACAATGGAACCTTCAGATTCAAAAATTAAAAGGATGAAGAGAAGACATGTTTTGATGGATAAATCAAAAAATAACAACATTTCACATTCAGGTTTGCAACCCTTGACTATGAAACTATAGATTTATCCATTTCACATTCATTGTTGACGTATACTTACTATATCACAGAGAATATGAATCCATCAAATTGTAATTCCTCTAATTCGGACAAGAGAAGGAAAAATTCCAACCAAATTCCTCTAAAACCATTATTCAATGGTAAGTCATTTATATTTTTAGCTACTGCACAAAAGTTGTATTAGTATTTTTTACTAGCATATCAGTTATTCAGTCAAAACTAACAATTTAGCTGAAACTCATAAATCATTGGTTTGAAGGTATGCCTACTAATGGAGGTACCTCGATTGGAATAATGAGATCAAGCCCCATTGCTTTGAGGGGAAACAAACTTCCTTTGTCCCCTTTGAATATTGGTATGTATTTTTTTTATTTGATATGATGATCATAAATTGTCTCTATATTAATTCCTTTTATTCTCTTAAAGGCCTCTCTTTGCTATTATTTTTCTTCGAATAGCATTAATCTTGACATTTTTTTTAACAAATGTTGACCATAGGTAATGAGATTGCACCAATGTCAACACACGCAGTTTCAAGTCGAAACAAAGTATCCATGTCCTCTTTTAATGCAAGTATGTAGAAATGTATAATTTTGAATTTAATGACAACATTTGTCCTCCTTCTAACTTTCTATCCATCGTCTTAGATATCACCAATCAATTATTTTTATTTCACTGACCAGATATATTGTATTGTTATTCAATAGTGACTCCTAAAGCCACAACAATATCTTCAACCTTAAGGGCCAACAAAAGAGGACGCAATCCTAATGCAGAAAATATCACTCCACTTTCTGAAATCATAAATAATACACAGATTAGTATTGGCCAACCATTTCCTAAGTTATTGTCATCCAACATGGATCCAGGTTAGCATTTATATGTCATTTGTACTTGCACAGTGGTTTTTCATCCAAGTTTTATTCTAATATTATTAAATTAGTCAACCTATATAAATTCACTTGCATCTTAATTTGAATTAGTATACTATGTTTTTGTGCAGGACTGACCTCAGTCACTGGTTCTACTTCTGCCTCATCTGAAGTTATAAATACTCAATCTTCTGGGGTATATGTGAAACACGCAAAAACGACCTCTCGCCGACTTCAACATATTGGTGTTAAAAGATTAACTTTTGATGAACAATCCGAAGATACTTTTCTCATTGGGTCTAATTCCGGTTAGAAAAAATATTTATATCCCAAACAACATATGAATTTCTTATTAAATCTTCTAACCCATATGTTCTTTTTCAACTCAGGTACTACTGATGAGAATCACAATATTAATGCTTTTTGGTCTGAAGAGTATTTGATGGCTGAAGAAGAAGGTTATACAATATTCTTAGCAAATTATACTAACATGAAAATTATCCAATAGGACTATTTTTAACCACAACTTTGTTGTGTACAACTAATTTTATTTTATTTGATAACAGGATGCCTAAATTTTGGACAGCCTGAGATAACGTGTAAGTGGTGCATGGCTGAAGTTTGGTTTGAAGAAAGATCTGAGAAGTCCAAGAGTTCCAAGGATGCTGAATTTTCAATTTGTTGTCAAAAAGGAAAAGTGGACCTTCCAATTCTAGAACAACCTCCATCTGTTGTTATCCTTAATTAAAGGGTTGGACAAAAGAAGCAAACATTTCAAGGAGAATATTAGAGCATACAATAGCATGTTTGCATTTACTTCAATTGGGGGTAAGATTGAATCAAACATAAACAATGGAGGGGGACCTCCTCAATTTATCTTGAGTGGTCAAAATCATCACAGGATTGGAAGTTTGTTGCCAAAGCCTGGAACAAATCCCAAATTTGCACAATTATATATTTATGACACCCAAAATGAAGCAGAAAATAGAATACGACATTTCAGGTATATTCATTGTACCGTTTTTATTGTATAACCTTCTTTTCTAATTGTTCATTGTAATTGTAACTAAGTTTTGACGTGATTTTGAATATTGTATGTGTTTGCAGATCTAACATTGATTCAGATAATTTTGATCTCTCATTAGTTAACGAGCTCACCAAAATGATTGATGATTTCAATCCTTTATCTAAATCTTTTAGAAAAATTAGAGATATTGTGGAAGGAGGGGAACCTCCTACCTTGACTCTGAGGTTGTTTAGAAATCGTTCAAAGGATTCAAGAATGCACAATATTCCTACAACAGATGAGGTTGCAGGTTTGATAGTGGGGGATTTTGATAACTCAGATATTGGGAGAGACATTATTGTCCATGATGTTTATGAGGGCTTAACAAGGATACATGAGACCCATGTGGCTTTCATGCCCCTTCAATATCCTTTAATATTTCCTTATGGGGAAAATGGTTTTGAAGAAGATATTCTCATTAGAGATTTGGAAGGAAATTCACAAAATCGTAAGAGAGTAAGGGTTGCAATCAGAGAGTTTATTGCATTTAGAATTCAAGAACGACAAGTTGAATTTGGTAACATTGTGAATGCAAAGAGACTTTTCCAACAGTTTTTGGTTGATTGTTACACTATGATAGAGGCTCAACGACTATCCTTCATAAGATATAACCAAGATACTATTAGATGTGATCTTCTGAATGGTTTACAAGAAGCTATTGATTACGGAGATACTAATGCTTCTTGGTGCAAGCGCATAATACTTCCAGATTCTTTTCCAGGTTCACCAAGATACATGTTCAATAATTGTCAAGATGCTATGGCTATTTGCAAGAGGTTTGGGTATCCTGATTTGTTCATTACAATAACATGTAATGCAAATTGGAGCGAAATACATGACTTTGTATCTGAAAGGGACCTTACTACATTGACAGACCGATATTATTTGCGAGTTTTCAAAATGAAGCTTGGATGAAATGATGTCGATTTCAAGAAAAACAAATATTTGGAAAGGTCATTGCAGGCAAGTTTTAGATTTACTATTTTTTCTGCTTACATTACAATGAAGTCATGATCTGGCATTTTTTTATATACTATTTATTATTTATTATTTCCATATGTTTTTATCATAGGAATGTACACAGTGGAGTTTCAAAAAAGAGGGCTTCCACATGCACATATATTGTTGTGGTTAGAGACCGAAAACAAGTTACTGACAGGAAGTGATATTGACAAGGTAATATCTGCAGAAATACCTCACCCAGATTTATATCCAAAGCTGCATTTTGCAGTTGCAAAATACATGATGCATGGACCATGTGGAGTTGCTAACTTGAAATCACCTTGCATGAAACAATGGAAATGTTCAAAATATTTTCCTAAAAAATTTCGATCTTCTACGTCTATAGATGATGATGGTTATCCATGTTACAAACGACGTGATACTGGGGTTTGTGTGCATAAGATTGGAATAAATTTGGACAATCGGAGTGTTGTTCCTTACAATCCATTTCTTTTGATGAGGTATCAAGGGCATGTCAACACTGAATACTGTAATAAGTCCAATGCAATCAAGTATCTGTTTAAATATGTCAATAAAGGTCCTGATCGGGCGAATCTTGAGATTACAAATGGTGCGGTATTTCCAATCAAGCATCTTGATTCGTGATATTGAACGCTATTATGACTGCAGATATTTATATGTTACATTATGTGCGGTATTTCCCATCAAACAACTCCAATTGATGAAATTCAAAGATACTATGATTGTAGATATTTATCCCCATGTGAGGCGACTTGGAGAATTTATGCATTTGATATTCATCAAAAGTGGCCATTGTCATAAGGTTAAGCCTTCATCTCCCAAATCAACAATGTGTTACGTTTAAAGATGAAGATAAAATTGATGATGTTGTAAAGAGTAGTGAGTTGTTGGGAACAATGTTTCTTGCTTGGTTTGAGGCAAATAAGAATTATCTTTGAAGGAAGGGATTTGACTTATGTTGAATTCCCTACTAAATTTGTTTATTTTCCCAAGGATAGAAGATGGCAACCAAGGAAACAAGGTTTTAGTATTGGGAGGCTAACATATGTTCCAGTGGGTGCTGGTGAGTTGTACCACATGAGGATTCTATTGACAATTCAAAGAGGTTGTGTTGGGTACAAAAGTATTAGAACAGTCAACGGAATAACCTACAAAAATTTCCAAGATGCATGTTATGCGTTGGGTTTGTTAGCTGATGACAAGGAATATATTGATGCAATTATAGAAGCTAGCAAAACTTCAACTGGAAACCAAATTAGGAAGTTGTTTGTTAGATTGTTGATCATGAATACAATGACAAAGCCTGATGTGGTGCGGAATTCCACTGGAAATTATTATGTGATGGGATTGTTTATCATACGAAAGAATTTGAATATCCCAGGTAACACATTTTATCTTGGTATCATGACATTTTCAACTCCAAAACTTAACAATATTGGAAATTACTCAAAACTCCTCCATTTGATACTTACTAATGTGTTAATAATTATTTCTGAGATCTCCGATTCAGGATAATGAATTGAAGACCCACTGTCTCATAGAATTAGAGAAGCTCCTAATGGCTAATGGTAAATCCTTGAAAGATTTTAATTGTTTACCGTTGCCAAATTTTGAAGGTGTTTTTCACTATGAGAATAAGTTCATAGCAGATGAGTTGAACTATGATAGAGTTGAGTTAGATAATTTACATGCATCTCTAATGGAGCAATTGGTCGAGGAACAATTGATTGTCTATCGATTGATAATGAAATCTGTTCTCTCTCAAGATGGGCAATTTTTCTTTTTATATGGATATGGTAGTGCTTGGGAAGACTTTCTTGTGGAAAACTCTGTCTGCTTTGCTCTTAGATCTCAAGGAAAAATTGTGCTCAATGTGGCTTCTAGCGGAATTGCATCATTGTTACTACCTGGTGGAAAAAGCGACTCATTCAACGTTCGCATTCCATTGATAATCAATGACAAATCCACTTGCAACATTACACAACAATGCCTTGAGCAAAGCTTCTCGGAGCGACAAGTTTAATCATATGGGATGAAGCTTCAATGATGAATAGAGATTGCTTTCAGGCTTTTGATCGTACTATGAGAGACTTGATGAGAGTAGAAAGTGAAGACAACCTGAATAAACCATTTGGAGGAAAAGTTGTTGTATTGGGTGGAGATTTCAGACAAATTTTGCCTGTGGTTAGAAAAGGATCAAGGCATGATATTATTAGGGCAACTGTAAACTCCTCATCAATATGGAAAGCTTGCAAGGTTTTGAGGTTGACAAAGAACATGCGTTTGTCTGGTCAATCTACAAATCAAGCTTCTCTTGACATCAAAGAATTTGCTGATTGGATATTGAAAATTGGCGATGGTGACATGGATACAAATGAAAATGGGGAAGGTCAAATTGATATACCAAAAGATTTGTGCATTTCAGAAACTGAAAAGCCACTACTTGCCCTGGTTGATTTTGTTTATCCTAATATATTAGCAAATTTAGAAAGTACAAATCTGTTTCAAGATAAAGCAATCCTTTCTCCAACTTTAGAGTTTGTTGACCAGGTGAATGATTTTGTTCTTTCTTTGATCCCTGGAGAGGAAAAACAATATCTAAGTTCTGACACACCGTGCAGATCTGATGAGGATTATGATGTTCAAGGTGACTGGTTTACCTCAGAGTTTTTGAATGACGTTAAATGTTCTGGGATACCTAACCATCGCTTGACACTCAAAGTTGGAGTCCCTATTATGCTCTTAAGGAATATTGATCAAGCAAATGGTCTATGTAATGGAACACGATTACAGGTCAACAATTTAGGGAAAAATATCATAACAGCAACTGTTATCACTGGGAAGAATACTGGTGAAAAAATACTAATTCCAAGGATGGATCTGGTTCCTTCTGATTCTGGATTGCCATTCAAATTCCAAAGAAGACAATTTCCTATATGCCTATGTTTTGCTATGACAATCAACAAGAGCCAAGGTCAATCTCTTTCTAAAGTAGGATTGTATCTACCGCGGCCTGTTTTTACACATGGCCAATTATATGTTGCTGTATCTAGAGTAACAACAAAAAAGGGGTTAAAGATGTTGATTTTGGATGAAGATGACAACATATGTACTTCAACAACTAATGTTGTCTACCACGAGGTCTTTGACAATCTGTAGGAGGTTTACCATATCAGGTGTCAACTTTAATAAATTTCTTTATTATATATTTTGCAAAACAACATCCAATCTCATTTATTATGTATTAACGATTATTATTATTATTATTATTTTTGCAGCAACATGCATAGAGATTGTCAAATATTACAATTGTTCCCACTCTTACCAGTCGACTATCTTTTGATGTGGTACAACGTGGTAACCATATCACTTTTGTGAGTTTTATTTAGGTCATTGTCTTTTGAGTTTTCCATACATTTACTATTATGTTGTGTATACCACATCAAACGACAAGCGTTGGTTAAAAAATTTTAGTACGTACCTAATGAATTTCTCTACTACATGAATGCCATATTGTGATTTATTATACGATATCGTTACATCTCAAACGAAACAATTATTCAACGAATCTCTCTCTCGTGCGTTTCTTTGAGATAAATATGACTTATGTTTTTGCATTTCATTGTTTGCTGATTTATAGACACATTTCATCTTGATTTATCAGAATGGTTTCTATGTGGGTTTGTTATTAGCTTTTTGTTCATTCTTTCAACTTTTTATTATTGCAGTTTTTTCTTTCGTTCTACATCGGTGATTCAAGAATGCCATATTTCTACTTTTATTCCACATCTCAATGACTATTGATGCTCTGTACGTTTAATCTTATTTAGAATAATGTAACACGACGCAATATTGATACATACCTAATACGATTATGTGATTTATTGTCAATAAATTATAACTGAACACAACAAATTATAAATTATAAATAATGTTGATTCTTTCGACGAATTTCTCCCCGTGCGTTGCACGGGTACTCAATACTAGTAATTAACATTTACCACCTTACAAATTGCACAATATTTTTCAGAGTAGTGGTTTTCCAAGTTACGGTACAATCTCAAATCAAACGCTAGATTATATTTCATGAGCTTCCAGCTGCGCATTTCAGCTGCAATCAAAGCTCATACCTTCACCGCTGGCAACCAATGATCAACAGCAGTAAGTGCACAAGGAATCACCCATCCACAAAACTTGTCACGAATGAGGATAATCAAAAAAACAATTCAAACCGTGACATGTCAATCACGAATGCAAGCTCCTTGTTTGCAGTTTTCTCGTGCTTAAAAAATTGTGAATAACTGGTTAAATGAATTTTGGATGGGTACACTTCTTTGAAAGTAATGTACCATAAAACTTTCCTAAATCTTCTCAAAATTACCAAAAATTAACAACAAAAAAAAGAAAAGAAAATGAAGAGATGCAAAAGCAGAAAGAACATACA
Source organism: Calophaca sinica (assembly GCA_037113605.1). Lineage (NCBI taxonomy): Eukaryota > Viridiplantae > Streptophyta > Magnoliopsida > Fabales > Fabaceae > Calophaca > Calophaca sinica. The sequence continues at coordinate 32,516,571 of CM073731.1, forward strand.
AATTGTTGAACATATAGGGAATAATAAGATTATGTTTTGTTGTTATCAAAAAAAAAATAATAAGATTATGTTTTGTCAATAAATGATGTCATTGAGTTTCCTTCTTGTAATGTACGAGACCATCAAATTCGGTTATTTTCACAAAGAAGCCTCTTTATCTTTCTAATCTGTATTGAGTGTATGGATGTGAACTCGGGTAGCCATCATCAAGGAAATTGATGGTGCTTATAAAGTCAAACCCCATAATGATCTAAGTGAAATCTCGCTAAAAGGCTACGCAAAGACCATATAAATTGGCCCAAAGTTCGGCTTGCATGAGTGGGTATGAGCCTACGTTGCAACTTGCAAGAGAAGGCCACAATAAAAGAATTAATGATCCTTTGTGATACGATACCTATTGCATCTTGCAAGTTGCAACTTATGACAACTAGAATATAAGCCATCCCAGTTGATTTAAAACTGGTCCTTTATGAAAGGATTAACAAGATCAATTATCTGCGATCTTGATTCTCAATAAGGCAAGCCGTAGAGTGAACGACTGAATCACGTGACGGTAAAGGGACCTGACCTTACTATTTGTTAATCCTAGACACCTCTCATTATGGATCCAGTGGTTAGGCCTATACTATCTCTCACATAGACCAGAATTAAGTGTCCAAAGCCCATTACAAATCGATCACCATATTATTGGGTTTATGGATCTTCAAATAAATCATAACATTAGCCCATTTTTCGCAAACCAAAATAACAATTAATTGTAGCCCACAAGAATTATTAATTAGAAAAAATTCTAACACTTTATACCCAAACTGAACCAATTTTTTTAACTTCAAGTCATGCGTTTTTGGGTTGGTTTAGACCCACTTACAGTCCTAGCTTATTCATAGATTGTCTAGAAACCTTAAACGCAATATTGATGGCGGTTTGCTTATATTTCTTTTAAGAAAGGGATTTTTAATAAAAATATATTTTACCAATTTTATCACAACTAACTATTTTCTTAAGAAATATTTAAATGTTTTTAAACCAAATTATAATTTAAGAAAATAATTCAAAAAAGATTATCCTATAAAAGGATTTTTTCCCAAGACACATTGAAGTTAAGAATAGGGACAATGTTCAATAACTTTAATGTTTTATTCTTTTTAAATATTATTGCATAAATTTAATCAATAATGAATTTTCATCTGGTAATATCAAAAAATTTATAACTATAAATTTGGAGATTACAAAATTTAAATTTTGTCACACTATGTCAAATAAATAGAAAAAATTGATGATATATCTTGATTCACATTATTTATTTCTATAATTTTCTTCTCAATTTAAAAAATATCACATAATTAATTTATACATATCTCATTATAATTTTAAATATTTTATTTTTCAATATTTATTCTCTTAATTAAAATTGATAAATTCAAAAGTACTATAAAATATATGGAAACCTTTCTAGTTTAATAAAAAAATATTGACGAGGCCTTACTTATATGTCTAGACTAAAATTAATTGGGCACGGGACCTAAATTCAATAGCAAAAATGTGCCGACTTTTTAACGTCCCTGTTGCTGTGTCCTTTAATCATAGTTATAGTTACGATTAAATAAGATGAAAAACGTTACTTAGAAGCAATGTAATTAGTAGAACTAAAAGTCTAATCCAACGGTGAATGAGGCAAGCAAAACACAACTATACAGAAGTTACAAGATCGAATTCTGAAGAAATTATTTTAGAGAGGCGACTAACTAAGTATAAAACACCTCACTCCAATTCGTTGACTCGATATTAATCTCATGCAAGCATAAAGGGTTTTGTTGTGGGAATACCCGATAGCTCACTCAATCTAATTGACAAATTGTGGCGGGTAAAAGAAAAACTATAAGTCTAAAGTGTAATGTACCGAACTACAACTTATTTCAACAGCTTATGTTTATGTCTTGCAAACTTAATTAAAAGATTAAAAAGTCAGCGAATTCCGCGCTGTTAAATTTACAAGTGCTTGCTTGCCGGTAGTCATTGAAGAAGGAAGGAGAATAAAACTGAAACTTTTTAAAGTTTAGGAAGGCTCAAGATTCAACAATAGCAAATACAAGCCATGTGAATGTAGTTGCCGCTATTAGTTTTGGTTTGACTATATATAAGAATTTGCATACTCCCCTAGTCCCTATATAAGTGGAGCTTTACATTTCCATTCTTTACACACTACAATAGAAATCAAGTCCATATCCTTGATAAAATCATAGTTAGGCACATGGCAGGAAGACTACTGGGGATTTCATTGCTGGTCCTGAGCCTTGTCCTTTACATGGCTGGCACGGCTGAATCTTTAGTTGCAAAAAGAAGATCCAACCCCAACCCAATAGAATTTATCAAGTCCTCATGCAAGGCAACTCGCTACCCTGCTGTATGCCTTCAAACTCTCTCGGGCTATGCAAACGTGATTCGCCAAAGCGAACAACAACTAGCCATCACTGCCTTAGCGGTGAGCATATCGAGGACTCAGTCAAGTGCATCATTCATGAAGAAAATGTGCAAGGTAAAGGGGATTAAACCAAGGGATTACGGTGCTGTGCAAGATTGCAAGGTGAACATGGATAACAGTGTGGACCGTCTTAACCAATCGGTCAAGGAGCTTGGGCTTACTGCCGGTAAGGCAGAGGGGGAGGATTTGGTGTGGCATATGAGTAATGTTCAGACTTGGGTTAGTGCTGCTCTCACTGATCAGAATACTTGTCTTGATAGCTTTGCTGCTCCTCACATGGATCGAAACTTGAAGGCTGCTATTGGGGCCAGGGTTGTTGATGTTTCTCAGGTCACTAGTAATGCCCTTGCGTTGGTTAACCGCTTTGTCTCCAACTACCGTAATGCTGCACATACTGCAGAAAGTGAAAAGCCATAAGTCTTGACATAATTAAGCAAGCGTGGTTTGTTGTTTTGTTCAATTGTATGTTCATGGTTTGTCTGTTGGGTACTCTTTTGTTCCTCCTTCTCGTCCCTCCTAAGGTTGGTGAGGTGACATATGTTCTCCAAATAAGTCTTATATTATTTGCTGTCTGGTGGTTCTCTACAACTGTAATTCATGTTTTGTGTGCTTATCTGTATCGTGTTTATTGGATTTATAATATGGAAGGTATTTTGTAAATTGCCTAATATTCTCTAATTAATGCAGCAAATATTTTACCCAATGTTCTCTATTTTCATGTACCTAAAAATATTAAAAGAATTTGCTGGTTTCTTATTATGAAAAATTCCATCTTGTGTTTGGCTAGCTAGTAAGAAGAGAGCTTTTACTTTCAACTTTTATTGTTGGAATATGAATCACTACGCCAAAATTAGGGAGCACTTTGAGGCGTAAACGCCATCTGAAAAATCACGAAGCACTCTAATAATGCTTCCGTGTCAAAGTGTCATTAATTGGATAGTAATGCTTCTCAAGGCAAGTGTCATCTGAAGTGATGCTTGGCAACGGGTTCTTAGGTGTAATTTCTCAGATAACGTTTTCTCATAAAAGTATTATCTGAATTAGTCTTTAGACAATGCTTTCATGATCGCACGCTATCCAAAATAATTTTACGATAACGCAATTGAGTGAGTCAATGTTGTCATAAGTAAGACTATGATAACGCTTGCTTGAGAACACATTATATGGAGGTTCCTCAGATAACACCTGTTTGAGGAAGAATATTTTAAGTTTAAAAAAAAAATCACTAGGGAACTTCTCCCTCCTAAAACTTCTCTACTCCATCGCAACTCAGAACGTCTCACTCTCAGTGTTCTTCGCTCACTTGCGAATCCATCACTCTCTCCACACCTACGAACCCTCGTCACCATTTCTATGAAACCAGGTCCGTTTCTACTCTGCTCTTTTCTGTTTTATAATGTCTTTTTCTCTTAGCCAACCATGATTAACCTCCATAGTTGTCACTGTACTCTCCTTCTGTAGCTGTCATCGTCGAAGACCCACAATGTCGTCGCCGTTGAGGACAAAGGTAGAGTACAAATAAAACACCCAACACTAACCCTCCTCATTAGTCTTAGGTACACCGTTGAGGACACAATACTCGTATTTTCTACTTTCTTGTTCTACGTAGGCATACAGTTTCTTATAAGCTATCATATATAGGCATGCAGTTACCTTAGTTTCATGTTCAAGAACTGCTTGTATATTGTGTTTGACGGAGTATACAAGTAGTTCCTAAACTATCCAAAGGCAATCAGTCTAGGATTGTCAACTAACATTTAGAACATTATTATGCGTCCCTTTGCTTGATCTAACAATTGCATTGGTTTGTATTGCCCATTGTCATCTGGATATATACTTATTTTGAGTGATAATATCGTTTAGAATAAGTTGTGTTCTTGGAGAACCATAGGGAAATGATGCCAAAATTTTATTAGATCAAGAATAAGAATCATATAATAACATAATGCAAACTTGACAATCTTAGATAGGATATAACCCTCATCCAGTCTTAGGTTAAGTGCATCAAGCATGCAGTTGACATAAACTCTTTTGAACTGAAAGTATCTATTATTATTAATTGATCAATTAGATAAAGAAGACATGGATCGAACATAGATGTCCTACAATCGAATGATAAGGGAATAGGAGAAGGGGTGAAAGAGTTTATAAGGTTTGCAATAAAGCGTGCAAAAAACTCTATGTGTATCACCTGCCCTTGTTGCAGTGTTGTTTATTAAGGGGAATAAGTCCAGATGAGTTGTTAGATTATTTAATTTGTAATGGACTTGACTAAATCTATACACATTGGACGAGGTATGGTGAGGGAAGAAACAAGTCTACTTATCTGTGGGATAATGCGAGTTATGCCTCAAGTTATGAAGACGAAAAACACATATGGACTTCGACGGTGTTGAAGAGATTCCAAATGATTGAAGATCTTCGAGATTGTCCTCAGATGTTTGAGAAATTAGTAAGTGATGCAAAGAAACCATTGTCTAATGATTGTACTAAATTCACAATATGTTCAATGGTATTAAGGTTGTACAATTTGAAAGTGGGCAATGGATAGTCTGATAAGAGCTTCACAGATATACTAACATTTTTAAAATTTCTACTGCCAGAGGATAATGTGCTTCCTAGTTAGACATATGATGCTAAAAAATGTTGTCCTCTATTTGCATGAGCTATGCAAAGATACATGTTTGTCCTAACTATTGCACCGTCTTTCAAAACCAGTATGAAGGTAAGGTACACGACCAAAAACACTTTCAACAACGTGCCACTAGAAGTAAGTACAATGGATGAAGAATGCCACAAGAAGAATGGAAAGTATGGGTTAGAAAATTCAAATAAAAGTTTGAATATTTGTGGATAAAAGCTGGATCATAGGCGGTCTTGTTGTGTTCAAAGCAGTGTTCGTCGAGTATGACTAGCAAGTCCTCAAACCTGACAATTCCGCAAGAGTTTATGCTTTGGTCCCTTAACCCTCCATTGATCACCAACAAAGTAGTGTCGTTGAAAGGAGATGGAGGTGGGAAAACTTGGCCAGGAAATGGATTGCAACTTGTGGAGTTTGTTGGGATAGAATTCAAGGGTCTCGACATTTAAAGAAATCATGGTAGAGAATTATCAAGCGATGAACAAACACACATGTAGTTAAATTAAATGTAAGTTTAAATATCTTCTTTTGAAGTTACTTTGCTTTAGAATGTAAGTTTATAAATTAAATGTTGAGAATGTAAGTTACTAGCTTTTAAAAGTTTGTGAAGATAAATTTAATATTTGTTTATGAGTTTAGTTGTATTGGTTGTTGTACTGACATTTGTTGCCAAATTGTACTGGGAAGGAATGAAAAACAAACCAGTACTATAAAGAACCAAACGTTATACATCGATTATGTCCATAAGCGATGTAGAATGCTGTCTTTCTACATCGGTTATGGTTACAACCGATGTAGAAAAGTCGTGTACTACATCAATTATGTGACCCAACTAATCTAAGATGTATGCTTTTTACATCAGTTCGTCACCCGTTTCAAATGATTCTCACTTTCTACATCTGTTGATTCTATAATGGGCACCGAACCGATGCAACAATGTTTTTTTAACCGATGTAAAAAATCTTTTCTGCAGTAGTGCCAATATTCAATGGAGAACCAATGTTTGCTAAAGAATTGATCTTTGATGGAAAACCATTGTTTGATGAATAGCATGGAGAAGATGAATGGCCAGTGTTTGACAAAGAACTCATCTTTGATGAAGGACTAATATTTGACCAAGAACTAAAATACGATGCAAACATGGATGTTGAGCTCAGAAAGTTAGAAATATTGAAAGATCGTCGATTTGAGGAAGAAAGTGTAGAAAATCTCGAAAGACAATCCTCACACATGGAAGAACCTACAAAGGAAGTCATGCCACTGATATTTTCTTTTGAAAAGAGAAAGTTCAAGATGACAATCGAACCAAGCCATGAGTTTTGTTTGGTTGCTTGAATCAAATGACAAAATTTTTTCTCCGACAGAAAATGATCCATTGCTATATGAATTTCCCAATATTTTACCTACAATAATTCCACAGGGAGTGCCACCAATACAGGACATCCAATATGCCATGAACTTATTTCCTAAAATTGTCATTCTACACAAGTTAGATTATTGGATGAATACAAAAGAGCATAAATGAGGCAAGAGCTTAACTAGAGGGCGAATCTTCTCCATCCCATTGAGGATGATGTAGTGTAAAGTTGACCTCAAAAAGTCAACAATATTTGTTATACCCTAATTTTGTCCACCTACCTCCTGTAATCTATTTTTATTGTTGTTTTTACTTTATTCTTAACAACACATTTTGGGTTCGTTTTGTTAAATCCTTTAGGCTAATTTCAGCCCAATTGCAATATAAAAAAAAGAGATGTAAATAGGCAAGCAAGCCCAAGATATAACCAATGTCCAATGTCCATTACATATCAAAAATATATACAGACCAATGTTTGAATGGGTTAAACAGAAACAAAAAAACAACAAAAACTACAAAGAGAAAAATGAAGATTGCAGGAACACGAAAAAATAAAAAAGAGAAAAAGCAAAAAAAAACAAAAACAGTACAAGACAACACTTCCATTTCTAGCTTGCATCTTTGCATTCTTTCAATGATCCAGAAGCTCCTTGCACCAAAGAGAAAACCTGCAACACACAGGCTAGAGGGAAACAAACAAGACAAAATGGTGAATGGATCAGGGAGTTGGGAGAAGCAAAATGTGGATAAGAACAATACAGTATAAGAAGGTGTAACCAAGGAAAAATGAAAAGCAGTAGAAAGCGACCTCTCAAGCTTTGTTTCTCCATTGAGAAGAACATTCTGCCAATCAGACAAATAAAGAAAAAACAAAGTCAAACCAAGAAATCAAAACAATGCATACGACAGGGGCTTGGGGATGCAACCATCTTTGATCAGAGCATTAGAGCACCAAATAGTGAAAAAATGGGAAAGGCAACATTGTTGAATAAGGCTCATCAGAAAAAGAAAAGAGGAACACAAAGAATACGCTCAATCCCTATAAAAAGCGACCTAGGCGAATTTAGAGCGACTGTTGGATTGAAAACTTGAAAAAGGCAATCCAAGAAGTCGGGTCCAAAAAATCGGATATTGAAAAAGGCTGGTGCATCGGGGCTCTTACCCAAGCTGGGCAATTCTGTAGTAGAGCAATGAGTAATTAAAATTATGGATATAGGGGCTGGCATTTGTTCCTACGAAGACACCAACTATAAAATATCTGCTTAGTTATTGTCTTTCTTTGTTTTTTCTTCTTCCTGTATTTTTCTTAATGTATTTTCAAGTCTGTGTAACTTCAGTCCTTGTACACATAACTCTTCTTTTGAATACCAAACACCTCCGTTCTTGTATTTCAAAATGTGTTTTATGATAATGGGTACTGAATTGTGAAGCATGTGATGACATGGGAAAGCATTACGGTTATTATATACATCTTAAGAATCACAAGGAAATGCCAAATCTCAACAAACAAGTTTCAAAAAGGGCAAAGGGATTACCTTTAAAAAAGTAACTAGCGATGCATCGATAACTCGCGCTCCTCGATCGAAGGCATAGCATGACTAAATCCGATGAATCTCAGTCCGTCCCATACCTTTAAGCGCTAGAGATCATACGGGACGAGGAATCAGTAAAAATAATAATTGCATTGCATACATGCATCACATACCATATATTCGTGCATCATCTTCATATTACCACCTTTTAGCCGTTTCATTACACCTGGTCCGTGCACCAATTTTTGATCCTTCACTCGTTTTCTAAACAATGTGCCGAGCATTGGTCTTTTATTTTGCTTCTGGCGACATGCCAAGTATCGCTCACTCTTTATTGCTTTAGATCACCGTCGATGCGACCTGGCAGAGATCGCTCTTTATAGTTTTCTAATAAACGCGCCGAGCATCACCCCTTTTTATTGCTTTAAGATTACCGCGTCAGTACCCAACCTGGCAGGAGTCCCTCATTATTGCTTTTTGACCAACATATCGGGCCTGCACTGATGTTGATCCTTCTTTATTGCTTTCCATCGACGCGTCAATACCCTACTTGGCGTCGAACCTTCCGATCACCGTATCAGTACCCGACCTGGCGGTGATCCTTCTTTATTGCTTCCCATCGACGCGTCAATATCTTATTTGGCGTCGAACCCTCATTATTGCTTTTCGGTCACCGCGTCAGTACCCAACCTGGTGGTGACCCTTCTTTATAGTTTTCTGATAAACGCGCAAAGCGTTAATCACTCATTACTGCTTTTTTGATCACCGCGTCAGTACCCGACCTGGCGGTGACCCTTCTTTATGGCTTTCCAATAAACGCGCCAAGCGTTAATCCCTCATTTTTGCTTTCCTACCACCGCGTCAGTACCCGACCTGGTGGTGACCCTTCTTTATTGCTTTCCGATAAATGCACCAAGCGTCAATCCTTCACCGTCATTCCTCACCCCATCCCTTGTCTATCCTAGTTAGGGACAAAATTAGTGTCTTTATCGTTACTTCTATTTTATGGCGAAAATATGAAAACCTTTGTTATTCACATTTTTAATAAAATATAACTAAAGAGGGCACTGTTATACCCTAATTTTGTCCACCTACCTCCTGTAATCTATTTTATTGTTGTTTTTACTTTATTCTTAACAACACATTTTGGGTTCGCTTTTGTTAAATCCTTTAGGCTAATTTCATCCCAATTGCAATATAAAAAGAGATGTAAATAGTCAAGCAAGCCCAAGATATAACCAATGTCCAATGTCCATTACATATCAAAAATATATACTGAGACCAATGTTTGAATGGGTTAAGCGAAACAAAAAACAACAAAAACTACAAAGAGAAAAATGAAGATCATAGGAACACGAAAAAATAAAAAGAGAAAAAGCAAAAAAACAAAAAGCAGTACAAGACAACACTTCCATTTCTAGCTTGCATCTTTGCATTCTTTCAATGATCCAAGCTCCTTGCACCAAAGAGAAAACACGCAACACGAGGCTAGAGGAAGCAAACAAGACAAAATGGTGAATGGATCAGGGAGTTGGGAAAAGCAAAATGTGGATAAGAACAATACAAAGATAAGAAGGTGTAACTAAGGAAAAAGGAAAAGCGATGAAAGCGACATCTCAAGCTTTGTTTCTCCATTGAGAAGAACATTCTCGCCAATCGGACAAATAAAGGAAAAACAAAGTCAAACCAAGAAATCAAAACAATGCATCTGACAGGGGCAGGGATGCAACCATCTTTGATCGAGCATTAGAGCACCAAATAGTGAAAAAATGGGAAAGGCAACATTGTTGAATAAGGCTCATCGAGAGAAAAAGAAAAGAGGAACACAAAGCAACACAGCTCAATCCCTATAAAAGGCGTCAAAAATGCAATAAGCAGGGAGGAATTTCTGAGAGTTTTGCTACCAAAGAATTAAGGACTTCACATTGGAGTCCTTATTCAACTCAAACACAGAGAGCTTAAAAAGCGGTGGCGAGAGAAATAGAGCAGGAGCAAGCAAATCATTTTCAACATATACAAAAGCTTGGAATTCAGGTTGGCGTTTCTTCTAAAACAAACTCAACACTATTGTTCCCGATTAGAACAAACATGCAAAGTTTTTTTTTCGCTCGATCGTAATATGAAAACAGAGATGTTAAGAGATTAGAAAATAATTAAGAGAAGAATTAAAGAGCAAAAACAAAGAATAAAAAGGAAGAAACCTGATGAGAACAGGGGAGGAGAAGATCCGGTCACCCCTGTCGCCGCACCGGTGGGCAACCATCATCGCACGCTCATCCTCGCGAGCTACCCACCGCCGCGAGCCATCTGATCACATCGGGACCGCCATCGCATGGTCCTCTCGCGACTTTGTTCTCTCTCTCGCGTCCCTTACTCGCAGGACCACGCGTGACGGCCACCTCCTCCATCTCCTTCTCGCACCCTCCTCTCCTCTCTTCCAGTTCTCTCTCTTCTCTCTCTCGCGACTTTCCCTCCTCTCCTCCTGCGTCTTTCCTTCTCTCTCGCGTCTTCACCCTCGCGGCCTCCTCCCGATGAGGCGCCACCTTCCTCCCGACCACTTGTCTCTCGCCTTCCCTTTCTATTCCATACGCTCCTCCCTTTTTTCTTTGTTCTTCTTGCCAGTAAGAAAAGATTAGGTTTCTAAATGAAACCCAACGCAACCCCATCTTTCTTTTACACTTGTTTTCACTTTTTTTGTTTTTTTGTTTTGGGCTTCAGCAGCTTTTTATTTACACCCCCCACTTCCTTTTTTTGTTTCTTTTCTTTTCCTTCCTTTTTATTCTGGTCCCCTTTTTTTATCTTCTTGGGCTTCAGCCCACTTCTGTTTTTTTTTCCTTTTCTTTCTTTATTTGTCAAACCTTTTTTTTGTAGTTAGTTTTTTTTAAATATTGGGCTTTAGCCCATTTGTTTTTCTTTATCATTTATTTAATGACGCTTTTTTTTTAGTCAAACTAGTATAATTTCATTCAACTAAATTTAACATACAAATTTCGAAACCCTATTTTTCTTAAAAATCATATGATAAAAATTATGAAAATTAATTTACTAGTGATGATTACTTGAGATTGCTTCCCGTTTAGTCATTACAAGTATCTTAATTTTCTAAATAAAAATGGGTCATTAGTGAGGACCACTCTTGATTGCTTCTTGTTTGGTCCCCATGAAAACCTATCCTCTTCATAAAAATAAAATTAAGTTTTTTACTAGTAACGATCACTCGAGATTGCTACCCGTTTGATCATTACGAACACCGTTAATTTTCTAAACAAAATAGGTTGTTAATGAGGACCACTATTGATTGCTTCTTGTTTGGTCCCTACAAAACCTACCTTTTTTTCCATCAAAAAATATACAATTAAAATCAACCAACACACAACCATTTTCTACCCAAGAACTACGTAGCCTTTGATTTCTCCACTGCACCCGGAGATACGTAGGAGCAGGAGCATACTCCTGTCAAGCACAAAAATAAACAACTTTTATTAAGCCCTTTTTTTTTATTCATTTCATCATTGTAAATCCTTGTCTTTTTTTAAATAAAAGGGAAATAAATATTTTTTAGAAGTTAATAAATTTTGCACAATCAATTAGAGGTAACCTTTTTCGAAAGGATGTCGTGGGGGTGCTAATACCTTCCCTACGCATAATCGACTCCCGAACCCAAATCCGGTCTCAAGGACTATTTTTCTTCAAAAAGGTTTTTTCCAATATTTTTCCTTCGAAAATAAATTATTGGTGGCGGCTCCATTAAACTTCGAATAAATCCCTCCGATTTTTCTTGCCGCTACAGCTGGCGACTCCACTGGGGACATTTTTTTAGAGAGCCAAGCCTAAATAACTGATTGTGCTAAATAGTTAACTCTTATGTTTAATTTCCTTTGTTTTTATTTATTTATTTATTTATTTACTTATTCATTTGTTTATTTACTTATTTATTATTCATTTATTTATTTATTTATTGTTCTTTTGCGAATATTTGTTGTGAATATTTTGCATATATTTGAACCTTAGGATAGAAGACCATATTTTGTATATTTCATTTGTTTTGCAGCTTGGGTAGTGTTAGGGTGTTGCCCCTCTCACACACCGCACCTACACGTTCGTACACACATGTGAGTAAGGCCCTATACCCGGGGCCGAGCAAAGCTTAAGTTGAGTGGAGGTTCGGTGATAGTCAATTGGAATTTGCTTTCCTTCTGGCTATTGCGAGAACTTCATCTAGAGTGTGCTCCCCCTGAGTATTCCGCACCGGATAGTTATCTATCGTTGTGGTTAATATTCAGGAGGAGACTTTAGCTCTAGAGGCCTTTGGTGAGAATGTGACTAGAGCTACCATGAGATCTATCACTCAATACAAGACTATAGACCCCTTAGGTTAGAAAATCTCTAATTTTAGGTTTAACCCATTTAAGACACAAGGGGCATCATATCATTTTTGTTCTTCCACCAAAAATCTGTTATATCACGTCCATGCATAAAAAGGGTCTACTAAATCACATATTTTTGTGCATGTTACAGGAATAGTCATCAGCATCACTCAACATTATATCATCATGCATTCATACTTCAAAAACAAAAACAAAAAAAACATGTTGAAAATAAAGAAATAATATCATTCATTCTCATTTCATTTTAGGTCGCCAGAGAATCGTAGGAACACAAGAGCTTGGCTGCAAGTATTTTGCGAAATAATATGGGATCAAATTGTGAAACAGTTTCAAAGAAGCTCATACATGTCAAAACAATGAGGCCTACGGTTCCTTGGCACAAATAAATAGATTTATGCATCCACATTCATTCATTTTTCTTTTGTTACATACTCATATCATTTTTTTTAAATCACCAGAAAAATAATCAAACAAACTGGTTCCTCGACACCCTTATCGAACTCGCTCTCAATCAAAGATCATGGATGACCAAGAGATGAAAGAGGACGTCAATCAGCTGAAGGAACAGATGAGCAAAGTTTTGGAGCTTCTGTAATCCCTAAACAAAGACAAGGCTGCAGATGGGGCATCTCCAGCAGTGAATGATGAAAGTCAAGCTACACCTTCCCACCCACCTGGCTTCGGTCCTATGCAGTTGCAATATGGTCTCAATACTCAAGGGATGATGGTACCTTTTGCAATTTACCCGCAGGGTCCTACACACTCACCAGTTAGCAACCCTCAGAATCAAGTACCACAGTTCCCACTTTACGGACTCCCGCCTGGTTACACGCCACCTATGGCCAATGATGATACTGCAAACCATAACCCTCAAGGCCCACAGGCACAACAGTTCCCCCGATTTGGTCTCCCGCCCGGTTACACACCGCCAGGTGCTAACAATAACTCTGCAGAAACTGATTTCCAAGCACTTGTTGTGCAAGATGTAGCTCAAGGATCCGGCTCCGGTACTGAAACCATACCAGTTCAAAGCTTAACTCCTGGCTTCATGACATACACCTTTCCACCTGGTTATGCGCCATCTCATCTCGGGAATACTCAAGGAGTCAGTACGCCTGTAGTGGCTCCCATGGTGAATCCCCGACCATTTGGTTACCCCTACTATATTCAAGGAAATCCGTTGAATCCCCAGACTAACCGCATTGCCTGGTCTCCAGCTATGGGAGGACCCAATCTGAGCATCCCAGTTGGGAATCAGTGGTCTGATACGAAGTTGCAAATCCTCGAAGATAGGCTAAGAGCTGTAGAAGGAGTAAGTTATCTCGGTTCAAGTATCGCTTCAGATCTTTGTCTCGTACCGGATGTGGTTGTACCGCCGAAGTTCAAGGTGCCAGACTTTGACAAGTATAAAGGGACAACTTGCCCGAAAAGCCACTTGACCATGTAATCAGAGGAAGATGGCGCCCTATGCACATGATGACAAACTTCGATTCACTTCTTCCAGGATAGTTTAACAGGGCAGCGTCGAGTTGGTATACACACCTTAAGCGATCTCACATTCATGTTGGAAAGATTTGGCGGATGCCTTATTGAAGCAAAGATAAGTATAACATTGATATGGCTCGGCTGCACGCGATTGCAAAATATGGCAAAAGAGACAATGAGACCTTCAAGGAATATGCCCAACGATGGAGAGGATCGGCACCCAAGTGGAACCGCCTCGATTGAAAAAGAAATGGTGGTCATGTTCATGGATACTCTTCAATCACCCTTCTATGACAAAATGATCTAAGTGTATCATTAAACTTTTGAGATATGGTCATCGTAGGGAAAGAGTCAAGGAGGAATGAGGAATGGAAAGATTGCCCAAAGTTTTGCTTTGAAACCAGTAATATCAAGAGACTCCCAACAAACTTCGTAAAGAAGAAAGAAGGGAAACCAATCTTTGTGATGACGAGCCCGGAGGACAAGCACAAGGAAAACCACCCCAATTCTTTACCAATTTCCCACATCCTTTTCCATACCCCTACTATCCACCTCCATACATCGCCGCCTCATAATCCTAGCCCCGGCCAAACCAACCAATGATGCCCTTTCGACCACCTTCCCCCATCCAAACACAAGCACAACCAGTTGCTCCCACCCAACCAAACCAAAACCAGAAACAACCAAATGACCAAGAATGGAAAGCAGTCCAATTTGATCATATTCCCATGACCTATACGGATCTGTTCCAGCATCTCATCAGCAACTCCTTGGTCTCTCCACGCTCAATGAAACCACTTCAACCTCCCTTCCCAAGAGGATATGACCCGAATGCCAACTGTGAATTTCATGCAGGGGCAGTAGGTCACACAACTAAAAATTGTAAGGCTTTGAAGTACGTGGTTCAAGATCTGATCAATGCCAAATGGTTGAGTTTTAAGGAAGATGGGCCTAATGTGGGTAATAATCCTCTTCCAGGTCATGGAGGTCCAGCAGTCAATGCCATTACTGAGGAGTTTGGGGACCAACTCCTGATAGCTAGATTGGAAGGCAGGGAGCCAAAAGATGAGAGTATCCCTATCTGTGACATCAGGCAAAGCTTTCGGAATGCAGGAGTATTGAATCCAAATCGATAGCATTTATCAAGGGACGATCGCAAGGCGTAAAACGACAACGTCAACCTTATCCACCCTTGCTCGCCAAATGAAGAACTTGGAAATTGGGAGATTGTTGAGTTTCCCGTGATCTTTGATTCAAAGTAATTATGTAATGCAAATTCTATTGCTCTGCCAAGGCTTTAGAATAATTTATTGTCAAAAGGGCGCACATGTTTTATTTCAAAGATCATTATCAATAAACTGCACTTTGAATTTTCTAATCATTTCTTTTTTCTTTCCTTTCCATCTCTTCATCTTTTCCCATTTTTCATTTCGTTATTTTTTTAACTAATGCAGATCCAAAAACATTGTCTTTGAAAATAACAATGCCAGTAACTCATACTATAATTTTGAATACCCCATTAATCATACTGAGAAAGATGATGAGGACAATTGGGAAACCCCTCCTGAATTAATGAAGTTGGTGGAACAAGAAGCTAAAGTGATTCAACCCCACGAGGAAGAAACTGAAACAATCAATCTGGGCACTGAAAACAACAAGAAAGAAGTTAAGATTGGAACCACAATGAAAAGCAATGGCGAGAAAATTGGTTAAACTCCTATTTGAATATGCGGATGTTTTCGCGTGGACATACCGAGATATGCCTGGATTAGATAATAGTATAGTCGAGCACAAATTGCCATTAAAACCCGAGTGCCCACCGGTCAAGCAGAAGTTGAGAAGGATGAAGCCGGAGATGTCACTCAAGATTAGAGATGAGGTAAAAAAATAGTTCGACGCCGGTTTTCTGGCTGTAGCAAAATACCCTCAATGGGTGGCTAATATTGTCCCAGTCCCAAAGAAAGACGGAAAGGTCCGAATGTGTGTTGACTATAGAGATCTAAACAGGGCACCCTAAGGATGACTTCCTTTGCCACATATTGATGTCTTGGTAGATAGCACACCAACACTCTGTCTTCTCTTTCATGGATGGATATTCGCTATAATCAAATCAAGATGGCTCTTGAGGATATGGAGAAAACCACATTTATCACTTTACGGGAACTTTACATTTACAAAGTAATGTCGTTTGGATTAAGAAATGCTGGGGCAACATACCAAAGAGCAATGGTGGCTTTGTTCCACGACATGATGCACAAAGAGATAGAGGTCTATGTGGATGACATGATTGTAAAGTCCAAAACAGAGGAAGGTCATGCTATTAACCTACAAAAACTTTTTGAGCGACTGAGGAAGTATAAACTCCGGTTAAACCCAGCTAAGTGTAGTTTTGGTGTAAGGTCAGGTAAGCTGCTAGGGTTTATAGTCAGCCAGAAGGGAATAGAAATTGATCCGGCCAAAGTAAAAGCAATTCTCGAAATGCCGACTCCTCGCACCGAAAAAGAAGTTCGTGGATTCTTGGGAAGATTGAACTACATCGCCAGGTTTATATCCCAACTAACTGCTACTTGTGAGCCAATTTTCAAGCTGCTGTGTAAGAATCAGGAAACCAAATGGAACGACAATTGCCAGAAAGCTTTTGAGAAAATCAAACAGTACTTATAAGATCCACCGATTTTGGTACCCCCTGTGCCAGGGAGACCCCTCATCATGTACTTAACAGTATTGGAAGAATCAATGGGTTGTGTGCTAGGACAACATGATGAATCTGGTAAGAAGAAACATGTCATTTACTATTTGAGCAAGAAATTCACTAGCTGCGAGACGAGGTATTCATTGTTAGAATGAACATATTGCGCGTTAGCCTGGGCCGCACATCGTTTAAGACAATATATGCTATCCCATACAACTTGTTTGGTGTCCAAAATGGATCTGATCAAGTATATTTTTGAAAAGCCTGCTCTCACAGGAAGAATTGCTCGTTGGCAAATGCTGTTATCTGAGTATGATATTGTGTATGTCACCCAAAAGGCAATTAAAGGCAGTACCTTAGCTGAATACTCGGCTCATCAACCTGTGGAAGACTATTAGTCAATGCAGTGTGATTTCCCAGACGAAGACATAATGGCTCTATTTGAAGGAAAAGAAACCCCTGGCGATGAAAAATGGATCTTGTTGTTTGATGGTGCTTCTAATGCATTAGGACATGGGATTGGAGCTGTGCTGATTTCCCGTAAGGTCATTTCATCCCATTTACTGCGAGATTGTGTTTCGATTGTACAAACAATATGGCAGAGTATGAGGCATGTGCCATGGGCATTCAAGCGGCCATTGAATCGAATGTCAAAATTCTCGAAGTATATGGAGACTCAGCTTTGGTTATCCATCAGTTAAAAGGCGAATGGGAAACGAGGGATTCCAAATTAGTTCCTTACCACGATCATATCAAAGAATTGATGGAACAGTTCGATGAAGTCACTTTTCATCACACTCCTCGTGAAGATAATCAGCTAGCTGACGCCTTAGCTACTCTATCATCAACGTTCAAAATCAGTAACAGGGAGAACCTACCGCTCATAAAAATACAGAATCACGACCGGCCAGCACACTGCCTAGCAATAGAAGGAGAGCCTGATGGCAAACCCTGGTATTACGACATCAAACGATACATCACAAGTAGAGAATATCCTCATAATGTCTCAGAGAATGATAAAAGGGCATTAAGGCGGTTGGCAATGGGATTCTTTCTAAACGGCAAAGTGCTTTATACGAGAAACCATGACATGGTACTTCCCAGGTGTGTTGATAAGACTGAGGCGGAAAAGATTATGCGAGAGGTTCATGAAGGTTCCTTTGGGACTCACGCAAATGGGCACGCAATGGCAAGAAAAATCTTGAGGGCTGGCTATTATTGGCTGTCTATGGAGACTGATTGTTTCGGTTACGTGAAGAAATGCCACAAATGTCAGATTTACGCCGATAACATCCATGTGCCACCAGTCTCTTTGAACATCTTAACAGCACCATGGCCATTCTCAATGTGGGGATTGGATGTCATTGG
This sequence comes from Calophaca sinica, assembly GCA_037113605.1. Classification (NCBI taxonomy): domain Eukaryota; kingdom Viridiplantae; phylum Streptophyta; class Magnoliopsida; order Fabales; family Fabaceae; genus Calophaca; species Calophaca sinica. The sequence goes on from CM073731.1 coordinate 32,534,516, forward strand.
ACCCATTGAACCTAAGGCATCAAATGGACATCGCTTCATTCTTGTCGCAATCGACTATTTCACTAAATGGGTTGAAGCGGCTTCATATGTGAGTGTGACAAAAAATGTGGTTGTCAAATTCATCAAGAGAGATTTGATCTGCCGCTATGGTTTGCCAAATAAGATCATCACTGATAATGGGACTAATTTGAACAACAAGATGATGAAGGAGCTGTGTAATGACTTCAAGATCCAACATCATAATTCCTCACCGTACCGCCCAAAGATGAATGGGGCAGTTGAAGCTGCGAATAAGAACATCAAGAAGATTGTCCAAAAGATGGTGGTAACATTTAGAGACTGGCATGAAATGCTCCCTTTTGCCTTGCATGGTTATCGAACTTCGGTTCGCACCTCAACAGGGGCAACCCCTTTCTCGCTGGTGTACGGAATGGAAGCAGTGCTTCCCATTGAAGTCGAGATCCCCTCGTTAAGGATATTGATGGAGACAAAACTAGAAGAGGCAGAATGGGTTCAGGCTCGGATGGATCAATTGAATCTCATTGAAGAAAAGAGAGTGATGGCCTTATGTCATGGATAGCTATATCAACACAGGATGAAGAGGGCTTACGAAAAGAAAGTTCGCCCTTGGGAATTTCAAGAAGGAGACCTAGTACTCAAGAAGATTTTGCCCATCCAAAAGGATTCTCGTGGAAAATGGACTCCGAATTATGAAGGCCCGTATGTTGTGAAAAAAGCTTTTTCTGGAGGAGCCTTAATCCTCACAAGGATGGACGGTGAAGATCTCTCACTCCCAGTGAACTCTGATGCAGTCAAAAAATATTATGCCTAAAAAGGAAAAACATATGAAAAGCCAAGCAAAAGTGAGCTCGCTAGGTTGAAAACCTGAAAAGGCGACCTAGGCAAAATTTAGAGCGACCTGTTGGATTGAAAACTTGAAAAGGCAATCCAAGCAGAAGTCGGGGTCCAAAAAATCGGATATTGAAAAAGGCTGGTGCATCAGGGGGCTCTTACCCAACTGGGGCACTCAGTAGTAGAGCAATGAGTAATTAAAATTATGGATATAGGTGGCATTTGTTCCTACGAAGACACCAACTATAAAATATCTGCTTAGTTATTGTCTTTCTTTGTTTTTTCTTCTTCCTGTATTTTTCTTAATGTATTTTCAAGTCTGTGTAACTTCAGTCCTTGTACACATAACTCTTCTTTTGAATACCAAACACCTCCGTTCTTGTATTTCAAAATGTGTTTTATGATAATGGGTACTGAATTGTGAAGCATGTGATGACATGGGAAAGCATTACGGTTATTATATACATCTTAAGAATCACAAGGAAATGCCAAATCTCAACAAACAAGTTTCAAAAAGGGCAAAGGGATTACCTTTAAAAAAGTAACTAGCGATGCATCGATAACTCGCGCTCCCTCCCAGTCGAAGGCATAGCATGACTAAATCCGATGAATCTCAGTCCGTCCCATACCTTTAAGCGCTAGAGATCATACGGGACGAGGAATCAGTAAAAATAATAATTGCATTGCATACATGCATCACATACCATATATTCGTGCATCATCTTCATATTACCACCTTTTAGCCGTTTCATTACACCTGGTCCGTGCACCAATTTTTGATCCTTCACTCTCGTTTTCTAAACAATGTGCCGAGCATTGGTCTTTTATTTTTGCTTCCTGAGCGACATGCCAAGTATCGCTCACTCTTTATTGCTTTCCGATCACCGCGTCAGTACCCGACCTGGCGGAGATCCCTCTTTATAGTTTTCTAATAAACGCGCCGAGCATCACCCCTTTTTATTGCTTTAAGATTACCGCGTCAGTACCCGACCTGGCAGTAGTCCCTCATTATTGCTTTTTGACCAACATATCAGTTCCAGACCTGATGTTGATCCTTCTTTATTGCTTTCCATCGACGCGTCAATACCCTACTTGGCGTCGAACCTTCCGATCACCCGACGCGACCCGACCTGGCGGTGATCCTTCTTTATTGCTTCCCATCGACGCGTCAATATCTTATTTGGCGTCGAACCCTCATTATTGCTTTTCGGTCACCGCGTCAGTACCCAACCTGGTGGTGACCCTTCTTTATAGTTTTCTGATAAACGCGCAAAGCGTTAATCACTCATTACTGCTTTTTTGATCACCGCGTCAGTACCCGACCTGGCGGTGACCCTTCTTTATGGCTTTCCAATAAACGCACCAAGCGTTAATCCCTCATTTTTGCTTTCCTACCACCGCGTCAGTACCCGACCTGGTGGTGACCCTTCTTTATTGCTTTCCGATAAATGCACCAAGCGTCAATCCTTCACCGTCATTCCTCACCCCATCCCTTGTCTATCCTAGTTCGGGACAAAATTAGTGTCTTTATCGTTACTTCTATTTTATGACGAAAATATGAAAACCTTTGTTATTCACATTTTTTAATAAAATATAACTAAAGAGGGGCAGCTGTTATACCCTAATTTTGTCCACCTACCTCCTGTAATCTATTTTATTGTTGTTTTTACTTTATTCTTAACAACACATTTTGGGTTCGTTTTGTTAAATCCTTTGGGCTAATTTCAACCCAATTGCAATATAAAAAAAAGAGATGTAAATAGTCAAGCAAGCCCAAGATATAACCAATGTCCAATGTCCATTACATATCAAAAATATATACAGACCAATGTTTGAATGGGTTAAACAGAAACAAAAAAACAACAAAAACTACAAAGAGAAAAATGAAGATTGCAGGAACACGAAAAAATAAAAAAGAGAAAAAGCAAAAAAAAACAAAAACAGTACAAGACAACACTTCCATTTCTAGCTTGCATCTTTGCATTCTTTCAATGATCCAGAAGCTCCTTGCACCAAAGAGAAAACCTGCAACACACAAAGCTAGAGGAAGCAAACAAGACAAAATGGTGAATGGATCAGGGAGTTGGGAAAAGCAAAATGTGGATAAGAACAATACAAGATAAGAAGGTGTAACTAAGGAAAAAGGAAAAGCGAGAAAGCGACATCTCAAGCTTTGTTTCTCCATTGAGAAGAACATTACGCCAATCGGACAAATAAAGGAAAAACAAAGTCAAACCAAGAAATCAAAACAATGCATACGACAGGGGCAGGGGATGCAACCATCTTTGATCGAGCATTAGAGCACCAAATAGTGAAAAAATGGGAAAGGCAACATTGTTGAATAAGGCTCATCGAAAAGAAAAGAGGAACACAAAGAATACGCTCAATCCCTATAAAAGGCGACCTAGGCGAGATTTAGAGCGACTGCTGGATTGAAAACTTGAAAAAGGCAATCCAAGCGAAGTCGGGTCCAAAATCGGATATTGAAAAAGGCCGGTGCATCAGGGGCTCTACCCAACCGGGCAATTCTGTAGTAGAGCAATGAGTAATTAAAATTATGGATATAGGGGCTGGCATTTGTTCCTACGAAGACACCAACTATAAAATATCTGCTTAGTTATTGTCTTTCTTTGTTTTTTCTTCTTCCTGTATTTTTCTTAATGTATTTTCAAGTCTGTGTAACTTCAGTCCTTGTACACATAACTCTTCTTTTGAATACCAAACACCTCCGTTCTTGTATTTCAAAATGTGTTTTATGATAATGGGTCTTGAATTGTGAAGCATGTGATGACATGGGAAAGCATTACGGTTATTATATACATCTTAAGAATCACAAGGAAATGCCAAATCTCAACAAACAAGTTTCAAAAAGGGCAAAGGGATTACCTTTAAAAAAGTAACTAGCGATGCATCGATAACTCGCGCTCCCTCCCAGTCGAAGGCATAGCATGACTAAATCAGATGAATCTCACCGTCCCCATCCCTTTAAGCGCTAGAGATCATACGGGACGAGGAATCAGTAAAAATAATAATTGCATTGCATACATGCATCACATACCATATATTCGTGCATCATCTTCATATTACCACCTTTTAGCCGTTTCATTACACCTGGTCCGTGCACCAATTTTTGATCCTTCACTCTCGTTTTCTAAACAATGTGCCGAGCATTGGTCTTTTATTTTTGCTTCCTGAGCGACATGCCAAGTATCGCTCACTCTTTATTGCTTTCCGATCACCGCGTCAGTACCCGACCTGGCGGAGATCCCTCTTTATAGTTTTCTAATAAACGCGCCGAGCATCACCCCTTTATTGCTTTAAGATTACCGCACAATCGACCTGGCAGAGTCCCTCATTATTGCTTTTTGACCAACATATCAGCCTGCACTGATGTTGATCCTTCTTTATTGCTTTCCATCGACGCGTCAATACCCTACTTGGCGTCGAACCTTCCGATCACCGTATCGATGCGACACGGCGGTGATCCTTCTTTATTGCTTCCCATCGACGCCACAATATCTTATTTGGCGTCGAACCCTCATTATTGCTTTCTGGTCACCGCACAAGACCCAACCTGGTGGTGACCGCTTCTTTATAGTTTTCTCGATAAACGCGCAAAGCGTTAATCACTCATTATCGCTTTTTGATCACCGCACAAGACTGACCTGGCGGTGACCCTTCTTTATGGCTTTCCAATAAACGCCAAGCCGTTAATCCTCATTTTGCTTTCCTACCACCACAAGGTGCGACCTGGTGGTGACCCTTCTTTATTGCTTTCCGATAAATGCACCAAGCGTCAATCCTTCACCGTCATTCCTCACCCCATCCCTTGTCTATCCTAGTTCGGGACAAAATTAGTGTCTTTATCGTTACTTCTATTTTATGACGAAAATATGAAAACCTTTGTTATTCACATTTTTTAATAAAATATAACTAAAGAGGGGCAGCTGTTATACCCTAATTTTGTCCACCTACCTCCTGTAATCTATTTTATTGTTGTTTTTACTTTATTCTTAACAACACATTTTGGGTTCGTTTTGTTAAATCCTTTAGGCTAATTTCATCCCAATTGCAATATAAAAAAAAGAGATGTAAATAGTCAAGCAAGCCCAAGATATAACCAATGTCCAATGTCCATTACATATCAAAAATATATACAGACCAATGTTTGAATGGGTTAAACAGAAACAAAAAAACAACAAAAACTACAAAGAGAAAAATGAAGATTGCAGGAACACGAAAAAATAAAAAAGAGAAAAAGCAAAAAAAAACAAAAACAGTACAAGACAACACTTCCATTTCTAGCTTGCATCTTTGCATTCTTTCAATGATCCAGAAGCTCCTTGCACCAAAGAGAAAACCTGCAACACACAGGCTAGAGGGAAGCAAACAAGACAAAATGGTGAATGGATCAGGGAGTTGGGAAAAGCAAAATGTGGATAAGAACAATACAGTATAAGAAGGTGTAACTAAGGAAAAAGGAAAAGCAGTAGAAAGCGACATCTCAAGCTTTGTTTCTCCATTGAGAAGAACATTCTGCCAATCAGACAAATAAAGGAAAAACAAAGTCAAACCAAGAAATCAAAACAATGCATACGACAGGGGCTTGGGGATGCAACCATCTTTGATCAGAGCATTAGAGCACCAAATAGTGAAAAAATGGGAAAGGCAACATTGTTGAATAAGGCTCATCAGAAAAAGAAAAGAGGAACACAGCAACACAGTTCTGAATCCCTATAAAAGGCGTCAAAAATGCAATAAACAGGGGAGGAATTTCGGAGAGTTTTGCTACCAAAGAATTAAGGACTTCACATTGGAGTCCTTATTCAACTCAAACACAGAGAGAGCTTAAAAAACGGTGGCAGAGAAATAGAGCAGGAGCAAGCAAATCATTTTTTCAACATATACAAAAGCTTGGAATTCAGGTTGGCGTTTCTTCTAAAACAAACTCAACACTATTGTTCCTGATTAGAACAAACATGCAAAGTTTTTTTTTTCGTTCGATCAGAATATGAAAAACAGAGATGTTAAGAGATTAGAAAATAATTAAGAGAAGAATTAAAGAGCAAAAACATAGAATAAAAAGGAAGAAACCTGATGAGAACAGGGGAGGAGAAGATCCAGTCACCCCTGTCGCAGCACCGGTGGGCAACCACCATCGCACGCTCATCCTCGCGAGCTACCCACCGCCGCGAGCCACTGCATCACATCGGGACCGCCATCGCATGGTCCCTCTCGCGACTTTGTTCTCTCTCTCGCGTCCCCCTTACTCGCGCCGGACCACCGCATCGGTCAGCCTCCTCCATCTCCTTCTCGCACCCTCCTCTCCTCTCTTCGTCAGTTCTCTCTCTCTTTCTCTCTCTCGCGACTTTCCCCTCCTCTCCTCCCTGCGTCTTTCCCCTTCTCTCTCGCGTCTTCACCCTCGCGGCCTCCTCCCAGTAGCGGCCGCGCGCCGCACCTTCCTCCCAGCCCTTGTCTCTCGCCTTCCCTTTCTATTCCATACGCTCCCCCTCCCTTTTTCTTTGTTGCTGCGGCTGCAGCAAAAGATTAGGGTTTCTAAATGAAACCCAACGCAGCCCCATCTTTCTTTTACACTTGTTTTCACTTTTTTTTGTTTTTTTTTGTTTTGGGCTTCAGCCCAGCTTTTATTTACACCCCCCACTTCCTTTTTTTGTTTCTTTTCTTTTCCTTCCTTTTTATTCTGGTCCCCTTTTTTTATCTTCTTGGGCTTCAGCCCACTTCTGTTTTTTTTTCCTTTTCTTTCTTTATTTGGCAAACCTTTTTTTTGTAGTTAGTTTTTTTAAAATATTGGGCTTTAGCCCATTTGTTTTCCTTTATCATTTATTTAATGACGCTTTTTTTTTAGTCAAACTAGTATAATTTCATTCAACTAAATTTAACATACAAATTTCGAAACCCTATTTTTCTTAAAAATCATATGATAAAAATTATGAAAATTAATTTACTAGTGATGATTACTTGAGATTGCTTCCGCTTAGTCATTACAAGTATCTTAATTTTCTAAATAAAAATGGGTCATTAGTGAGGACCACTCTTGATTGCTTCTTGTTTGGTCCCCATGAAAACCTATCCTCTTCATAAAAATAAAATTAAGTTTTTACTAGTAACGATCACTCGAGATTGCTACCCGCTTTGATCATTACTTAACACCGTTAATTTTCTAAACAAAATAGGTTGTTAATGAGGACCACTATTGATTGCTTCTTGTTTGGTCCCTACAAAACCTACCTTTTTTTCCATCAAAAAATATACAATTAAAATCAACCAACACACAACCATTTTCTACCCAAGAACTACGTAGCCTTTGATTTCTCCACTGCACCCGGAGATACGTAGGAGCAGGAGCATACTCCTGTCAAGCACAAAAATAAACAACTTTTATTAAGCCCTTTTTTTTTATTCATTTCATCATTGTAAATCCTTGTCTTTTTTTAAATAAAAGGGAAATAAATATTTTTTAGAAGTTAATAAATTTTGCACAATCAATTAGAGGTAACCTTTTTCGAAAGGATGTCGTGGGGGTGCTAATACCTTCCCTACGCATAATCGACTCCCGAACCCAAATCCGGTCTCAAGGACTATTTTTCTTCAAAAAAGGTTTTTTCCAATATTTTTCCTTCGAAAATAAATTATTGGTGGCGGCTCCATTAAACTCGAATAAATCCCTCCGGATTTTTCGGTCGCTACAGCTGGCGACTCCACTGGGGACATTTTTTTAGAGAGCCAAGCCTAAATAACTGATTGTGCTAAATAGTTAACTCTTATGTTTAATTTCCTTTGTTTTTATTTATTTATTTATTTATTTACTTATTCATTTGTTTATTTACTTATTTATTATTCATTTATTTATTTATTTATTGTTCTTTTGCGAATATTTGTTGTGAATATTTTGCATATATTTGAACCTTAGGATAGAAGACCATATTTTGTATATTTCATTTGTTTTGCAGCTTGGGTAGTGTTAGGGTGTTGCCTCTCTCACACACCGCACCTACACGTTCGTACACACATGTGAGTAAGGCCCTATACCCGGGGCCGAGCAAAGCTTAAGTTGAGTGGAGGTTCGGTGATAGTCAATTGGAATTTGCTTTCCTTCTGGCTATTGCGAGAACTTCATCTAGAGTGTGCTCCCCCTGAGTATTCCGCACCGGATAGTTATCTATCGTTGTGGTTAATATTCAGGAGGAGACTTTAGCTCTAGAGGCCTTTGGTGAGAATGTGACTAGAGCTACCATGAGATCTATCACTCAATACAAGACTATAGACCCCTTAGGTTAGAAAATCTCTAATTTTAGGTTTAACCCATTTAAGACACAAGGGGCATCATATCATTTTTGTTCTTCCACCAAAAATCTGTTATATCACGTCCATGCATAAAAAGGGTCTACTAAATCACATATTTTTGTGCATGTTACAGGAATAGTCATCAGCATCACTCAACATTATATCATCATGCATTCATACTTCAAAAACAAAAACAAAAAAAACATGTTGAAAATAAAGAAATAATATCATTCATTCTCATTTCATTTTAGGTCGCCAGAGAATCGTAGGAACACAAGAGCTTGGCTGCAAGTATTTTATAAATAATATGGGATCAAATTGTGAAACAGTTTCAAAGAAGCTCATACATGTCAAAACAATGAGGCCTACGGTTCCTTGGCACAAATAAATAGATTTATGCATCCACATTCATTCATTTTTCTTTTGTTACATACTCATATCATTTTTTTTAAATCACCAGAAAAATAATCAAACAAACTGGTTCCTCGACACCCTTATCGAACTCGCTCTCAATCAAAGATCATGGATGACCAAGAGATGAAAGAGGACGTCAATCAGCTGAAGGAACAGATGAGCAAAGTTTTGGAGCTTCTGTAATCCCTAAACAAAGACAAGGCTGCAGATGGGGCATCTCCAGCAGTGAATGATGAAAGTCAAGCTACACCTTCCCACCCACCTGCTGGCCCCTATGCGGTTGCAATATGGTCTCAATACTCGAGGATGATGGTACCTTTTGCAATTTACCCGCAGGTCCTACACACTCACCAGCTTAGCAACCCTCGTAATCAAGTACCACAGTTCCCACTTTACGGACTCACTTTGGTTACACGCCACCTATGGCCAATGATGATATCGCAAACCATAACCCTCAAGGCCCACAGCACAACAGTTCCCAGATTTGGTCTCCCGCCTGCTACACACCGCCAAAGCTAACAATAACTCTGCAGAAACTGATTTCCAAGCACTTGTTGTGCAAGATGTAGCTCAAGGATCCGGCTCCGGTACTGAAACCATACCAGTTCAAAGCTTAACTCCTGGCTTCATGACATACACCTTTCCACCTGGTTATGCGCCATCTCATCTCGGGAATACTCAAGGAGTCAGTACGCCTGTAGTGGCTCCCATGGTGAATCCCCGACCATTTGGTTACCCCTACTATATTCAAGGAAATCCGTTGAATCCCCAGACTAACCGCATTGCCTGGTCTCCAGCTATGGGAGGACCCAATCTGAGCATCGGTTGGGAATCGGTGATACGATCTGAAGTTGCAAATCCTCGAAGATAGGCTAAGAGCTGTAGAAGGAGTAAGTTATCTCGGTTCAAGTATCGCTTCAGATCTTTGTCTCGTACCGGATGTGGTTGTACCGCCGAAGTTCAAGGTGCCAGACTTTGACAAGTATAAAGGGACAACTTGCCCGAAAAGCCACTTGACCATGTACTGTAGGAAGATGGCGTCCTATGCACATGATGACAAACTTCTGATTCACTTCTTCCAGGATAGTTTAACAGGGGCAGCGTCGAGTTGGTATACACACCTTAAGCGATCTCACATTCGCTGTTGGAAAGATTTGGCGGATGCCTTATTGAAGCAGTATAAGTATAACATTGATATGGCTCCTGACAGAATGCAGTTGCAAAATATGGCAAAAAGAGACAATGAGACCTTCAAGGAATATGCCCAACGATGGAGAGGACTGGCAGCCCAAGTGGAACCGCCTCTGATTGAAAAAGAAATGGTGGTCATGTTCATGGATACTCTTCAATCACCCTTCTATGACAAAATGATCGGAAGTGTATCATTAAACTTTTCAGATATGGTCATCGTAGGGGAAAGAGTTGAAGGAGGAATGAGGAATGGAAAGATTGCCCAAAGTTTTGCTGAAACCAGTAATATCAAGAGACCCCCAACAAACTTCGTAAAGAAGAAAGAAGGGGAAACCAATGCTGTGATGACGAGCCCGGGAGGACAAGCACAAGGAAAACCACCCCAATTCTTTACCAATTTCCCACATCCTTTTCCATACCCCTACTATCCACCTCCATACATCGCCGCCGCCTCTCATAATCCTAGCCCCGGGCCAAACCAACCAATGATGCCCTTTCGACCACCTTCCCCCATCCAAACACAAGCACAACCAGTTGCTCCCACCCAACCAAACCAAAACCAGAAACAACCAAATGACCAAGAATGGAAAGCAGTCCAATTTGATCATATTCCCATGACCTATACGGATCTGTTCCAGCATCTCATCAGCAACTCCTTGGTCTCTCCACGCTCAATGAAACCACTTCAACCTCCCTTCCCAAGAGGATATGACCCGAATGCCAACTGTGAATTTCATGCAGGGGCAGTAGGTCACACAACTAAAAATTGTAAGGCTTTGAAGTACGTGGTTCAAGATCTGATCAATGCCAAATGGTTGAGTTTTAAGGAAGATGGGCCTAATGTGGGTAATAATCCTCTTCCAGGTCATGGAGGTCCAGCAGTCAATGCCATTACTGAGGAGTTTGGGGACCAACTCCTGATAGCTAGATTGGAAGGCAGGGAGCCAAAAGATGAGAGTATCCCTATCTGTGACATCAGGCAAAGCTTTCGGAATGCAGGAGTATTGAATCCAAATCAGATAGCAGCTATCAAGGACGATCGCAGTGCAGAAAACGACAACGTCAACCTTATCCACCCTTGCTCGCCAAATGAAGAACTTGGAAATTGGGAGATTGTTGAGTTTCCCGTGATCTTTGATTCAAAGTAATTATGTAATGCAAATTCTATTGCTCTGCCAAGGCTTTAGAATAATTTATTGTCAAAAGGGCGCACATGTTTTATTTCAGTATCATTATCAATAAAATGCACTTTGAATTTTCTAATCATTTCTTTTTTCTTTCCTTTCCATCTCTTCATCTTTTCCCATTTTTCATTTCGTTATTTTTTTAACTAATGCAGATCCAAAAACATTGTCTTTGAAAATAACAATGCCAGTAACTCATACTATAATTTTGAATACCCCATTAATCATACTGAGAAAGATGATGAGGACAATTGGGAAACCCCTCCTGAATTAATGAAGTTGGTGGAACAAGAAGCTAAAGTGATTCAACCCCACGAGGAAGAAACTGAAACAATCAATCTGGGCACTGAAAACAACAAGAAAGAAGTTAAGATTGGAACCACAATGAAAAGCAGCGAGCGAGAAAAATTGGTTAAACTCCTATTTGAATATGCGGATGTTTTCGCGTGGACATACCGAGATATGCCTGGATTAGATAATAGTATAGTCGAGCACAAATTGCCATTAAAACCCGAGTGCCCACCGGTCAAGCAGAAGTTGAGAAGGATGAAGCCGGAGATGTCACTCAAGATTAGAGATGAGGTAAAAAAATAGTTCGACGCCGGTTTTACGTCAGTAGCAAACTACCCTCAATGGGTGGCTAATATTGTGCCAGTCCCAAAGAAAGACGAAAAGGTCCGAATGTGTGTTGACTATAGAGATCTAAACAGGGCCAGCCCTAAGGATGACTTCACTTTGCCACATATTGATGTCTTGGTAGATAGCACACCAACACTCTGTCTTCTCTTACATGGATGGATATTACGCTATAATCAAATCAAGATGGCTCCCGAGGATATGGAGAAACCACATTTATCACTTTATGGGAACTTTACATTTACAAAGTAATGTCGTTTGGATTAAGAAATCTTTGGGGCAACATACCAAAGAGCAATGGTGGCTTTGTTCCACGACATGATGCACAAAGAGATAGAGGTCTATGTGGATGACATGATTGTAAAGTCCAAAACAGAGGAAGGTCATGCTATTAACCTACAAAAACTTTTGAGCGATCGAGGAAGTATAAACTCAGGTTAAACCCAGCTAAGTGTAGTTTTGGTGTAAGGTCGGAGTAATTTGCTAGGGTTTATAGTCACCGAGAAGGGAATAGAAATTGATCCGCCAAAGTAAAAGCAATTCTCGAAATGCCGAGCTCCTCGCCAGAAAAAGAAGTTCGTGGATTCTTGGGAAGAGTGAACTACATCGCCAGGTTTATATCCCAACTAATCGCTACTTGTGAGCCAATTTTCAAGTCATTGTAAGAATCAGAAACCAAATGGAACGACAATTGCGTAAAGCTTTTGAGAAAATCAAACAGTACTTATAAGATCCACCGATTTTGGTACCCCCTGTGCCAGGGAGACCCCTCATCATGTACTTAACAGTATTGGAAGAATCAATGGGTTGTGTGCTAGGACAACATGATGAATCTGGTAAGAAGAAACATGTCATTTACTATTTGAGCAAGAAATTCACTAGCTGCGAGACGAGGTATTCATTGTTAGAATGAACATATTGCGCGTTAGCCTGGGCCGCACATCGTTTAAGACAATATATGTTATCCCATACAACTTGTTTGGTGTCCAAAATGGATCTGATCAAGTATATTTTTGAAAAGCCTGCTCTCACAGGAAGAATTGCTCGTTGGCAAATGCTGTTATTTGAGTATGATATTGTGTATGTCACCCAAAAGGCAATTAAAGGCAGTACCTTAGCTGAATACTTGGCTCATCAACCTGTGGAAGACTATTAGTCAATGCAGTGTGATTTCCCAGACGAAGACATAATGGCTCTATTTGAAGGAAAAGAAACCCCTGGCGATGAAAAATGGATCTTGTTGTTTGATGGTGCTTCTAATGCATTAGGACATGGGATTGGAGCTGTGCTGATTTCCCCAGAAGGTCATTTCATCCCATTTACTGCGAGATTGTGTTTCGATTGTACAAACAATATGGCAGAGTATGAGGCATGTGCCATGGGCATTCAAGCGGCCATTGAATCGAATGTCAAAATTCTCGAAGTATATGGAGACTCAGCTTTGGTTATCCATCAGTTAAAAGGCGAATGGGAAACGAGGGATTCCAAATTAGTTCCTTACCACGATCATATCAAAGAATTGATGGAACAGTTCGATGAAGTCACTTTTCATCACACTCCTCGTGAAGATAATCAGCTAGCTGACGCCTTAGCTACTCTATCATCAACGTTCAAAATCAGTAACAGGGAGAACCTACCGCTCATAAAAATACAGAATCACGACCGGCCAGCACACTGCCTAGCAATAGAAGGAGAGCCTGATGGCAAACCCTGGTATTACGACATCAAACGATACATCACAAGTAGAGAATATCCTCATAATGTCTCAGAGAATGATAAAAGGGCATTAAGGCGGTTGGCAATGGGATTCTTTCTAAACGGCAAAGTGCTTTATACGAGAAACCATGACATGGTACTTCCCAGGTGTGTTGATAAGACTGAGGCGGAAAAGATTATGCGAGAGGTTCATGAAGGTTCCTTTGGGACTCACGCAAATGGGCACGCAATGGCAAGAAAAATCTTGAAGGCTGGCTATTATTGGCTGTCTATGGAGGCGATTGTTTGATTCACGTGAAGAAATGCCACAAATGTCAGATTTACGCCGATAACATCCATGTGCCACCAGTCTCTTTGAACATCTTAACAGCACCATGGCCATTCTCAATCTGGGGATTAGATGTCATTGGACCCATTGAACCTAAGGCATCAAATGGACATCGCTTCATTCTTGTCGCAATCGACTATTTCACTAAATGGGCTGAAGCGGCTTCATATGTGAGTGTGACAAAAAATGTGGTTGTCAAATTCATCAAGAGAGATTTGATCTGCCGCTATGGTTTGCCAAATAAGATCATCACTGATAATGGGACTAATTTGAACAACAAGATGATGAAGGAGCTGTGTAATGACTTCAAGATCCAACATCATAATTCCTCACCGTACCGCCCAAAGATGAATGGGGCAGTTGAAGCTGCGAATAAGAACATCAAGAAGATTGTCCAAAAGATGGTGGTAACATTTAGAGACTGGCATGAAATGCTCCCTTTTGCCTTGCATGGTTATCGAACTTCGGTTCGCACCTCAACAGGGGCAACCCCTTTCTCGCTGGTGTACGGAATGGAAGCAGTGCTTCCCATTGAAGTCGAGATCCCCTCGTTAAGGATATTGATGGAGACAAAACTAGAAGAGGCAGAATGGGTTCAGGCTCGGATGGATCAATTGAATCTCATTGAAGAAAAGAGAGTGATGGCCTTATGTCATGGACAGCTATATCAGCACAGGATGAAGAGGGCTTACGAAAAGAAAGTTCGCCCTTGGGAATTTCAAGAAGGAGACCTAGTACTCAAGAAGATTTTGCCCATCCAAAAGGATTCTCGTGGAAAATGGACTCCGAATTATGAAGGCCCGTATGTTGTGAAAAAAGCTTTTTCTGGAGGAGCCTTAATCCTCACAAGGATGGACGGTGAAGATCTCTCACTCCCAGTGAACTCTGATGCAGTCAAAAAATATTATGCCTAAAAAGGAAAAACATATGAAAAGCCAAGCAAAAGTGAGCTCGCTAGGTTGAAAACCTGAAAAGGCGACCTAGGCAAAATTTAGAGCGACCTGTTGGATTGAAAACTTGAAAAGGCAATCCAAGCAGAAGTCGGGGTCCAAAAAATCGGATATTGAAAAAGGCTGGTGCATCAGGGGGCTCTTACCCAACTGGGGCAATTCTGTAGTAGAGCAATGAGTAATTAAAATTATGGATATAGGGGCTGGCATTTGTTCCTACGAAGACACCAACTATAAAATATCTGCTTAGTTATTGTCTTTCTTTGTTTTTTCTTCTTCCTGTATTTTTCTTAATGTATTTTCAAGTCTGTGTAACTTCAGTCCTTGTACACATAACTCTTCTTTTGAATACCAAACACCTCCGTTCTTGTATTTCAAAATGTGTTTTATGATAATGGGTACTGAATTGTGAAGCATGTGATGACATGGGAAAGCATTACGGTTATTATATACATCTTAAGAATCACAAGGAAATGCCAAATCTCAACAAACAAGTTTCAAAAAGGGCAAAGGGATTACCTTTAAAAAAGTAACTAGCGATGCATCGATAACTCGCGCTCCCTCCCAGTCGAAGGCATAGCATGACTAAATCCGATGAATCTCAGTCCGTCCCATACCTTTAAGCGCTAGAGATCATACGGGACGAGGAATCAGTAAAAATAATAATTGCATTGCATACATGCATCACATACCATATATTCGTGCATCATCTTCATATTACCACCTTTTAGCCGTTTCATTACACCTGGTCCGTGCACCAATTTTTGATCCTTCACTCTCGTTTTCTAAACAATGTGCCGAGCATTGGTCTTTTATTTTTGCTTCCTGAGCGACATGCCAAGTATCGCTCACTCTTTATTGCTTTCCGATCACCGCGTCAGTACCCGACCTGGCGGAGATCCCTCTTTATAGTTTTCTAATAAACGCGCCGAGCATCACCCCTTTTTATTGCTTTAAGATTACCGTCAAGACCGACCTGGCAGTAGTCCCTCATTATTGCTTTTTGACCAACATATCAGTTCCGGACCTGATGTTGATCCTTCTTTATTGCTTTCCATCGACACGTCAATACCCTACTTGGCGTCGAACCTTCCGATCACCGTATCAGTACCCGACCTGGCGGTGATCCTTCTTTATTGCTTCCCATCGACGCGTCAATATCTTATTTGGCGTCGAACCCTCATTATTGCTTTTCGGTCACCGCGTCAGTACCCAACCTGGTGGTGACCCTTCTTTATAGTTTTCTGATAAACGCGCAAAGCGTTAATCACTCATTACTGCTTTTTTGATCACCGCGTCAGTACCCGACCTGGCGGTGACCCTTCTTTATGGCTTTCCAATAAACGCGCCAAGCGTTAATCCCTCATTTTTGCTTTCCTACCACCGCGTCAGTACCCGACCTGGTGGTGACCCTTCTTTATTGCTTTCCGATAAATGCACCAAGCGTCAATCCTTCACCGTCATTCCTCACCCCATCCCTTGTCTATCCTAGTTCGGGACAAAATTAGTGTCTTTATCGTTACTTCTATTTTATGACGAAAATATGAAAACCTTTGTTATTCACATTTTTTAATAAAATATAACTAAAGAGGGGCAGCTGTTATACCCTAATTTTGTCCACCTACCTCCTGTAATCTATTTTATTGTTGTTTTTACTTTATTCTTAACAACACATTTTGGGTTCGTTTTGTTAAATCCTTTGGGCTAATTTCAACCCAATTGCAATATAAAAAAAAGAGATGTAAATAGTCAAGCAAGCCCAAGATATAACCAATGTCCAATGTCCATTACATATCAAAAATATATACAGACCAATGTTTGAATGGGTTAAACAGAAACAAAAAAACAACAAAAACTACAAAGAGAAAAATGAAGATTGCAGGAACACGAAAAAATAAAAAAGAGAAAAAGCAAAAAAAAACAAAAACAGTACAAGACAACACTTCCATTTCTAGCTTGCATCTTTGCATTCTTTCAATGATCCAAGCTCCTTGCACCAAAGAGAAAACCCGCAACACACAGGCTAGAGGAAGCAAACAAGACAAAATGGTGAATGGATCAGGGAGTTGGGAAAAGCAAAATGTGGATAAGAACAATACAAAGATAAGAAGGTGTAACTAAGGAAAAAGGAAAAGCAAGAAAGCGACATCTCAAGCTTTGTTTCTCCATTGAGAAGAACATTCTCGCCAATCAGGACAAATAAAGGAAAAACAAAGTCAAACCAAGAAATCAAAACAATGCATACGACAGGGCTTGGGGATGCAACCATCTTTGATCAGAGCATTAGAGCACCAAATAGTGAAAAAATGGGAAAGGCAACATTGTTGAATAAGGCTCATCAGAAAAAGAAAAGAGGAACACAAAGAACACAGCTCAATCCCTATAAAAGGCGTCAAAAATGCAATAAACAGGGAGGAATTTGGAGAGTTTTGCTACCAAAGAATTAAGGACTTCACATTGGAGTCCTTATTCAACTCAAACACAGAGAGCTTAAAAAGCGGTGGCAGAGAAATAGAGCAGAGCAAGCAAATCATTTTTCAACATATACAAAAGCTTGGAATTCAGGTTGGCGTTTCTTCTAAAACAAACTCAACACTATTGTTCCTTATTAGAACAAACATGCAAAGTTTTTTTTTCGCTCGATCGAATATGAAAACAGAGATGTTAAGAGATTAGAAAATAATTAAGAGAAGAATTAAAGAGCAAAAACATAGAATAAAAGGAAGAAACCTGATGAGAAGATCCGGCCACCTCGCCGCAGACCTGGCAACCACCATCGCGACGCTCATCCTCGCGAGCTACCCACCGCCGCGAGCCATCAGATCACGTCAGACCGCCATCGCATGGTCCTCTCGCGACTTTGTTCTCTCTCTCGTCCCTTACTCAAGGCCGACCACCGCTGGCTTGGCCGCCTCCTCCATCTCCCTCTCGCACCCTCCTCTCCTCTCTTCGTCAGTTCTCTCTCTCTTTCTCTCTCTCGCGTCTTTCCCTCCTCTCCTTCCTGCGTCTTTCCCCTTCTCTCTCGCGTCTTCACCCTCGCGGCCTCCTCCCGATGGCGGCGCCGCACCTTCCTCCCACCACTTGTCTCTCGCCTTCCCTTTCTATTCCATACGCTCCCTCCCTCCCTTTTTCTTTGTTCTTTGTTTGCAGAAAAGATTAGGGTTTCTAAATGAAACCCAACGCAGCCCCATCTTTCTTTTACACTTGTTTTCACTTTTTTTTTTTTTGTTTTGGGCTTCAGCCCAGCTTTATTTACACCCCCCACTTCCTTTTTTTTTCTTTTCTTTTCCTTCCTTTTTATTCTGGTCCCCTTTTTTTATTTTCTTGGGCTTCAGCCCACTTCTGTTTTTTTTCCTTTTCTTTCTTTATTTGTCAAACCTTTTTTTTGTAGTTAGTTTTTTTTAAATATTGGGCTTTAGCCCATTTGTTTTTCTTTATCATTTATTTAATGACGCTTTTTTTTTAGTCAAACTAGTATAATTTCATTCAACTAAATTTAACATACAAATTTCGAAACCCTATTTTTCTTAAAAATCATATGATAAAAATTATGAAAATTAATTTACTAGTGATGATTACTCGAGATTGCTTCCCGTTTAGTCATTACAAGTATCTTAATTTTCTAAATAAAAATGGGTTATTAGTGAGGACCACTCTTGATTGCTTCTTGTTTGGTCCCCATGAAAACCTATCATCTTCATAAAAATAAAATTAAGTTTTTTACTAGTAACGATCACTCGAGATTGCTACCCGTTTGATCATTACGAACACCGTTAATTTTCTAAACAAAATAGGTTGTTAATGAGGACCACTATTGATTGCTTCTTGTTTGGTCCCTACAAAACCTACCTTTTTTACCATCAAAAAATATACAATTAAAATCAACCAACACACAACCATTTTCTACCCAAGAACTACGTAGCCTTTGATTTCTCCACTGCACCCGGAGATACGTAGGAGCAGGAGCATACTCCTGTCAAGCACAAAAATAAATAACTTTTATTAAGCCTTTTTTTTTATTCATTTCATCATTGTAAATCCTTGTCTTTTTTTAAATAAAAGGGAAATAAATATTTTTTAGAAGTTAATAAATTTTGCACAATCAATTAGAGGTAACCTTTTTCGAAAGGATGTCGTGGGGTGCTAATACCTTCCCTACGCATAATCGACTCCCGAACCCAAATCCGGTCTCAAGGACTATTTTTCTTCAAAAAAGGTTTTTTCTAATATTTTTCCTTCGAAAATAAATTATTGGTGGCGGCTCCATTAAACTCGAATAAATCCCTCCGGATTTTTCGGTCGCTACAATATTCTTTTTTCTCTTAGGATTCTTTCCTTTTAATCTTTTTATTTCTTAGGATTAGTTTCTTTTATTTCTATCATTAGGGTTTTTGTTACATTAGAATTTGTTTCCTATATATTTGTACCTACTACCTCTTGTGAGGGAGACTTTGATTAATTGAAAAAGCTGAGAATTTTCTCAATCTCGTATTGTTAACCTCTCTGTATTCGTTTGAATCAACGAGTTGTTGTATCCTTATTCCGTTTCATCACGTACGATGCATAATTAATTCCCCCAGGTGTCTCAATTGTTACAATCAAGTCGCTCCATCCATTAATCGTCCAATTTTTTACTCACGCATATGGACCCGCTACGGGACCACATATTGCCACATAATGCCAAGACAAACCTACATTTGCCGCATAGGGTTTTTTTTCGTTGGACGGTTAATGGACAAATGAACCTCATTGTAACAATGAGAATACCTAATAGACCCAATTCGGGTAATTAGAATCCTAGTGGCCAAATCACACGATCGTAATACATGATACTATGATAAAACAAAAGTACAATTAACAAAAAAGAAATTATAATATGTAACGTTTTGATAAATCAGTGGTTCATCTAAGCCTGGACTTGGAAATCCAAAGGACAGAGCTGATTGTTGCCCACGTTGCCTTTTGTCTACAACCATGGAAAATTGGTAGCTCGAAACTCAAACTGTGCAATGTAATTACGTATTTTGCTTCAACAGCAGATCATATTGATAATTGATAACGGATATTTTTATTTTTTATTTTTTGCATTATTGAATTTTGTTAAATTTATTTCTGGTGGAGCTTAAATTCGTTTTAGATAAACAAATTATATAAACTTAAATGCATATACAAATATAAATACAATATAATATAGAATATATAAGAAACAGGTTGAGTGACCCAATCTGCTGCCTAGTTCTTACCGAAAACTAGAGGCCAGGGTCTCGTGTGTGTTGGGTTTGTTTATCTCAAACAACAGAGGAAGAGAAGAAAGCTCAAAAATATGGCGGCAGAGTCACTGAGAGTGGCGACTTCTTCTCTCTGCAATCTCAATGGGTCTCAGAGGAGGCCAACCCCTCTTTCTCCGGTTCGCTTCATGGGTTTTCGCCCTCGACACTCTCGCTCTTTCGCTTCCTCCTCTTCCCATTCACACTTCTTTGGGAATACCCGAATCAACTTGAATTCTTCCACTTCACCCCAACTTGGTCGAAGAAGAAGCTTTTCTGTTTTCGCCATGTCCACTGATGGTATCTCTTTCACTCTTCTGTTCTAAAATTCATTCAGCTTCGGCAACTACGCATGTCTCTATCTCATATTATGAACATATATTATGAATATAGGCTTGGTTGGTTTCTTAGAAGAAAGAAAAGTGTAGTTTGTTGTGAAAAAGTATCATTCTTTCTTCAAATTTTCATGTTTTTGGTTTGGTTCATTTGTATATCATCATCCTTAAAACTTGCATATATACTTGAATTTCCACATGAGTTGTCATAGTTTGTCTGGGCGGATGTTGTTTGAAATTCTATTGGGAGGAAAGAACATCCTTTGGCAGTTCTATTGAGCTTTTAAAAGCAGCCTGGCTCTTATGAGATGAGAGGTCTCACAAAATATAACGGTTTTCTATCTTTATATGTTCTATGGTCCAACTTTAGTGTAGAAAAAAACTATGAAGTAGTGTGCTTTCATCCTTTTGAAAATGATCATGAGGCAGTGGGAATGAATCCTCTCATGTGAGTTTTCACATGACAGGTTCAAGTGAAAATTTTGTGTCTGTCTCTCCCTCATTAGATGGGTAAGACCCTATCAAAATTTATGAATATTTGTAAAAGCTGAGACAGATACAAAACTTTAATATAATCTTGTGATGTGAAAATCTCACATGAGAGGATCCGTTTCATGCATCAGCTCAAACATATGAGATGACACTTTTTAACTTCCTTCCCAGATGCAAAGCGTGCTATTCCATTGAACGATTATCGCAACATCGGTATCATGGCTCACATAGATGCTGGAAAGACAACCACAACTGAACGAATTCTCTACTATACCGGAAGAAACTACAAAATTGGAGAGGTACACGAGGGAACAGCAACAATGGACTGGATGGAACAAGAACAAGAAAGAGGGATAACCATTACTTCTGCTGCAACCACCACATTTTGGAACAAGCACCGGATCAACATCATAGATACGCCTGGTCATGTTGACTTCACCTTAGAAGTGGAGCGGGCTCTTAGGGTGTTGGATGGAGCTATATGCTTGTTTGACAGTGTTGCTGGTGTGGAGCCACAATCAGAAACTGTGTGGAGGCAAGCTGATAAATATGGGGTCCCGCGAATTTGTTTCGTCAATAAAATGGACCGCCTTGGAGCAAACTTTTTTCGAACAAGAGACATGATAGTAGCAAATTTAGGTGCTAAACCACTTGTACTTCAGTTACCAATTGGTGCAGAAGATAGCTTTAAGGGAGTTATCGATCTTGTTAGGATGAAAGCTATAGTTTGGAGTGGAGAAGAGCTTGGTGCCAAGTTTGCTTATGAAGATATACCAGCAGATCTTCAAGAGCAGGCTCAGGATTACCGGTCGCAGATGATAGAAACCATAGTTGACTTAGATGACCAGGCTATGGAGAACTACCTGGAAGGAATTGAACCAGATGAAGAAACTATAAAAAAATTAATTAGGAAGGGAACCATAGCAGCCACTTTTGTGCCAGTGTTGTGTGGCTCAGCTTTCAAAAACAAGGGTGTCCAACCATTGCTAGATGCTGTAGTGGATTATCTACCATCACCACTTGAGTTACCGCCAATGAAGGGCACTGACCCCGAAAATCCAGAAGTAACAATAGACAGGGTAGCAAGTGATGATGAACCATTTTCTGGACTAGCTTTTAAGATCATGAGTGATCCTTTTGTAGGCTCCCTTACGTTTGTCAGGGTGTATGCTGGAAAGCTAACTGCAGGGTCTTATGTACTCAATGCAAACAAAGGGAAAAAGGAGAGAATTGGTAGACTTCTAGAAATGCATGCAAACAGCAGAGAAGATGTTAAAGTAGCTTTAACGGGGGATATTGTTGCTCTTGCCGGTTTAAAAGATACTATTACAGGTGAAACATTGTGTGACCCCGAAAATCCAATCGTGCTTGAGCGGATGGACTTCCCTGATCCTGTGATTAAGATTGCAATTGAACCCAAAACTAAAGCCGATGTAGACAAGATGGCAGCTGGTTTAGTCAAGCTTGCACAGGAAGACCCTTCTTTCCACTTCTCCCGTGATGAAGAGATAAATCAGACAGTGATTGAAGGAATGGGAGAATTACATCTTGAAATCATTGTCGATCGACTCAAAAGAGAATTTAAGGTTATATTCTTTATGCCATTTCTGAGAATTTTCAATTATCAGTTAGCATGGTTGTTTTTTTTCCAGTTTATCCCATCTTTCATATATTTAACTATCCAATGCTGATGCTGTGCATTTTTTTTTCTTGAGCATATGCTGTGCATGAATAGTTACAATTACAAATAATAAAAAAATAAGTAGAATGAAGGAATGGATTACCATAAAAAAATGCTTTCGAGACATGACTCCTGACCCTTGATAAAATTCATGTCTATCATCCGATCAAGCATTATCATTTGTTAATTGATACTATTTTCCTTTCCTTTTTATATGATTATTCCCTTGGGATGACCTTTTCTTCTCCCTCATTCCCCCCTTTTCTTTCTATGTTCGGCAGTTTTATGTTAAAATGCATATACTTTTTGATGTTTATATATTAAAGTGTAAATTTTGTGAAAATCACATTATCTATGTTTGTTAATGCAGGTAGAAGCAAATGTTGGTGCTCCCCAAGTAAACTACAGGGAAAGCATTTCCAAAATCACGGAAGTGAAGTACGTGCACAAGAAACAGTCAGGTGGACAAGGTCAGTTTGCAGATATCACTGTACGGTTTGAACCCATGGATCCAGGTAGTGGATATGAGTTCAAGAGTGAAATCAAAGGAGGCGCCGTTCCAAGAGAATACATTCCTGGGGTGATGAAAGGATTGGAAGAGTGTATGAGCAATGGTGTTCTTGCCGGCTTTCCAGTTGTTGATGTACGTGCAGTACTTGTGGATGGTTCTTACCATGATGTAGATTCAAGTGTGCTGGCTTTCCAGTTGGCAGCAAGAGGAGCTTTCCGGGAAGGAATGAGAAAAGCCGGACCGAGAATGCTCGAACCTATAATGAAAGTTGAAGTTGTTACTCCTGAAGAACATTTAGGTGATGTAATTGGTGATCTCAACTCAAGAAGAGGGCAGATCAACAGTTTTGGTGACAAACCAGGTGGCCTCAAGGTAAGTCAAATAACTTTGTTCTCCATGTTCGTTTATTAAATTTGAAGGTATGACTTGAAAGTGCTTGTGCTGTGTTGTTTGTTTGAGAATAACTTTTTCAAATTGATATGTTTATACACAATTCTAATTTCTGAGGAAACAACACTTGAAAATGTCACTTGAAATTGATATTTATTTTATTATTTGGAGTTAGACTTGTGCATGATTTTCTTCATTTTGATGGTGGTAACTGGTAAATACAGGTGGTTGATTCCCTAGTACCTCTTGCTGAGATGTTTCAGTATGTCAGTACACTAAGAGGGATGACAAAGGGGCGTGCGTCCTACTCAATGCAATTAGCCATGTTTGATGTGGTGCCTCAGCACATTCAGAATCAACTTGCCACAAAAGTGCAAGAAGCTGCCGCGTAGTGGATTTCCTTGGTCCCCTAACCAGGAATGTATTATGTCCATTGTCCAATAGTTGTTTTTTTTTTATGGTATTCTTTAATTTGATTTTTCTTGTACTAATACAAGGTTAGACAAACAAAAAAGCATTCAAAAGGAAAAAGGAAACGAACCGATTTTTCTTCCGTGAACTTTACCGCGCAAATTTTGGTGTATTTATTTGGGTTTGTGGGAATGCAAGGCGTGGAAACTTGGATTTTGCAGAATTATCTTAAGAACCCCATACTAGTTATTTACCCATTTGTAGTTTTTATTGCAAATTGAGTTTGTCCAGATGGTTGTGTCATTTGGTGAGAAGTACTGTTCATTCTGAATGATGTTGGCGAAGCTTTATACCTCGATTTCTGGTAGTGTTATACCAATTTTGAATTACTGACATTGCTGCAGCAATTTGATATTTACCTCCATTTTTAAAGGATGCCATTTTTCCCCCAAAAAGATTGTTTTATTTCATCATTACTTAATTTCAAATGTCAAGGAAATAATAAATACCGCCTCCGGTCCTATATATAAGAGATATTTTTCTCTCACAAAAGTGTCTCTTATATATAGGACCAAAGGGAGTATTTTTCAATCAAATATAATTATACAATTATCTTTTATTAACCTTGTAAAAAATATTAAAGAACAATTTCAATTGGTGGCATGAACCTATAGTTTGATAGCATGATTATACAGTAGTATCATTTTTTAAACAAAATTCTAAAACAGCTTTTAATTATAATATTTTTTTTTAATCTTAAACTAATTTAAACGTGCAATGATTTTAAATTTAGAATTATACCTTTTTTTCTTTGAATGCTGCTCTCCATGACTATATCATTGCTTTTATTTTTTTTCCTCCAAATTTAGGCATGCATGCATTGTCGGCTTCAAACATGGGCGGAATGGGCGATTGCCCAGGCTTCCATGGTTTTTTGGATATACAAATATTTATATAAAAAATTTTATTTTATATTATTAAAATTATATATAAAGTTACCAAAAATTTTATTATA
Source organism: Calophaca sinica (assembly GCA_037113605.1). Classification (NCBI taxonomy): domain Eukaryota; kingdom Viridiplantae; phylum Streptophyta; class Magnoliopsida; order Fabales; family Fabaceae; genus Calophaca; species Calophaca sinica. The sequence goes on from CM073731.1 coordinate 32,559,194, forward strand.
AAGTTGGCAAAAGCTTGCCAAAAAAAAAAGTAATACATATTGATGTGGCTATAAAATTAGTAAAACGTTTGATCAATTACTTGAAAAAATATAGAAAATCTGGATTTGCAAATACTATTATTAGCACAGAAAAAATTACGAATGAAATAGAGATTAAATGTGTTTAAAAAATGTCAAATTCGTAGGGAAAAAACATTATGTTGAAAATTCTCTTGAATACACACAATCAAATCTTAAGTCTGCTAAGAATTTTTTTACGATTTATTATTTTTATATATTATAGATGACTCACTTGCTAAAAAATTTGAGCAATATAACATATACGAGAATATTTTTAAATTTTTGTTTAATATTAAAAGTCTTAAATCATTATCGGATAAAGACTTGAAATCATATTGCAAACATCTTGAAACTTACCTATATAGAATAATTCTTATGATCTTGACGGTGAAATTCTATTTGAAGAATTGAAAGTCATTAAAAAAAATTTAACAGTCGAATCAAAGTCAAACTATATGATATTGAATTCTTTGAAGATATTTAATTAATTTCTTAATGCATACATGACTTATAAAATAATATTAATTATCTCAGTTACTGTTGCATCTGTTAAAAAAAATTTCTCTAAATTAAAATTGTTAAAATCTTATTTACAATCTATTATATCACAATATATATTAAATAGTTTTTCTTTAATTCCTATTGAAAATAACTTTTTAAAAAACCTTGATTACAAGGGCACAATTTTTTCTGGTTCGACCGGGCAACCAAAATCTAAAAACAGACCCTGCTGCATGCTCTTATCAATTGGACCAAGAGACCGACTATTTACTATCTCTCGAAAGCAAAAAATAAAAGCCATAAAACCGTAGTTTAAAACGAAAAGAAAATTACTTTAAGCCCACTGTGCGCCAGAAACTAAATTTGTCCAACCTCAGGTAATAACAGAACCGTAACATCACATTGACACACCCCCATTTTCATTAATAGATAAGTCACAGCAACAGGACGCACCATGATGTACCAATAAAGGGGAAAAATGGACTGCTTTTGACATACTCACGAATCATATGAATTCACAAAGACAGGGAATATGGAGAGCAACTCAAAATTTGTCATCATTTTTCAAATCCAATCTACATAATCACTCACACTGAAAAATACAATTATCAGTTGTTCCTTTGCATGACTGCAACCTTCCATCAAATTCACCTCATCTGGACAATCCCAGCACTGATCAGCTTTTGAATCTTGTTCATCACCATTGGATTCTTTGTATGTTCCTGTGCAGCCTTGGGATTTTCCTGGAAATCAATCAATACCTGCATATAGGCTCAACTTTCATTAGCACAACTTATTCCTCTATTGGACCGACATAATAAACAACAACATTCAATCAACTGGGAAGCATACTTGTCTCATAATAGGGTCTTGGAGGATATTCTGTATCTCTGGGTCCTGCATCGCTTTGGCCTGCAAAACAGAGTTTAATTTAAAATATATATAAAAAAAAAATTGCCCAACTCAAATGATTTAGTCAAGGAAGAATTCAAAGAATAAGAGTTCGGAAGCCACACCTGTCTCTCCTTTAACTCCTCAGGACTTAAATCTCCACGGCTTGCCTTATTAATTTGTTCTACACATCTGAAATGTATATTGCAAAATTGGGCAATTACATAATCATGCTGCATAGGGAAAGTATAAATACTCAACCCACAAATAGCAGGAATGTAGCTAAAAAACCATACCTTTTAATCCCATCAAGCAACTCCTGATTGTTAGGGTCATGCTTCAACCCCTCCTGGTATGTTTCCAAGGCTTTGTCATATTCTTTCATGAAAAACTGTACCGCACCTTTCCTGATATAACCCTTAGAAAAGGTTGGATCAAGCTCAATGCATTTCTCTGCATCTTTTAGACCTTCAGGCATTGCCCCCAGTTTTGTATAGCATGCAGCTCTGTTGCTGTAAGCCTGAAAGAAATGGGGTATATTAAAACAGATCAGGATCAGCATTCACCATTAAACAAAAATTATCAGCTCAATTCAATGAGTATTATTACCCTATGGTCTTTAGGGTTCCTTCTTATAGCCTCTGTATAATGCTTCACAGCCTCAGGATATTTCTGCTGCTTGAAGAATTCATTTCCTGCATTTCATATAGATACAGTCATCAGGAGACTTAGTTAAGAGTGTTTCTTTCAAAGGAGCAAAGATGCTTGCAAAAGATGAAGAACCCAAGATTGCAGACTAAAAGAGATAATACCTTTTTCTCTCTCCTCATCAGCCAATTGGGGATCAAAATATTCTTGTTGTTCTAGTTCTTTCTTAGCCTTTTCAGCTTCATTCAGTTTCTTCAAGGTGTCTGGATTGCGGTGCTCTGTAAGTGCTTTTTGGAAAGTCTCAATGGCAGGTTCATAATCCTTAGAGCATTTTGCCATTTTAGCCAATGCAGTTCCTTTCCTTGTCAAAGCTCTTGCTATCATCTTATAGTCTGATCTTAGTTCTCTTCCCCTTTCAACTGCCTTGTCACAATCCTTTATGCATTCCTCAAACTAACAACAATATATATTGCAAAAATCATCAACAACAAAAAATAAAAATACAAATGGTCTATCTACTCTTTTTACACAGACTTACTTTTTTACTATAAATGGCAGTTAAAATAAAACGACCAAATGCACCCAAAAATAAAAATAAAAATACCAACTACTTGAAGCAAAGCAAATCACAATGTCCTTAAAATAGGAACAAACTGGGACACAGCTATCAAAACACAAACCAAACGACATATACCTTTCCCATCTCCAAGTAAACGGCAGCGCGGTTAGTGAGGTAAGAAATGTCCTCATCATCCAACTCCATAGCCTTCGAATAATGTTGAATTGCCGTTTCGAAATCCTTCTTCTTGTAAGCAGCATTGCCTGCTTCCTTTTCCTTCTGAGCCTGAGCCTTCCTCTCCCTCGCCTCTTTCTCCTCCTCCGCCACTTCCATCGGCTCGGGCTTCGGCTCCGGCTCGGGCTTAGGATTGGGCTTGGGCTCGGGCTTGGCTTCGGCAGAAGACTTCGGCATATCAGTACCGTTGTCGTCATTGGGAGTTTGAATCTTGAGGTTGAGCAAAACTCCGAGGGCTTGCATTACCCTTTGGTCCTTCAAGTGCAAGTTAAGCTTGTTGGGGTCCTCTTGAATATCCTGCATCATTTTAACGAAATCAGGTTGCTGAAGATATGCCCTGGTGGTGGGGTCCGCAGTGAGACGGGCCCACATTTGTGGTCCGGAAAACGCGTCTCCGAAGGGGTTAGTGGGCTTCGAACGGGAAGCCGCAGCCTGTGCATCGGCTAAGCCGGATTTGAGGGACTCATTGTTGGGGTCGATTTCGAGACCCTTGTTGTAAGCCGAAACGGCGTCGTGTGGGTGGCCTAGGCCGAGGTGTGCGGCGCCGAGGCGGCTGTAGCCTTTGGACCAGTCGGGTTTGAGTTCGACGGTTTTCTGGGCGTCGGCTAAGGCTTCCGCGTACTTGTGAAGGGAGGCGTAGGCTGCGGATCGGTTTGAGTAGAGGACGTGGTTGTCGGGAGAGAGGGCGATGGCGTCCGAAAAGTGGCGGATGGCGGCGGTGAAATCGCCGGCGGAGAATGCGGCGTTGCCTTTGGCTTTGGCTTCTTCCACCATTGAATTACTGGAATAGAACAGAACGATAAGCAGAGGCAGAGCAGAGATTCAGGCAGTGATATTGAAGAACGAGAAGATGAAAAAGGTAATTGTTGAACATAAAAGAAGCCCCTCTCTAAACTTCTCCAGAGAGTTCTGCTTGTGGTTGTGGGGAGTAGACTCTGGAGTCTTTGACCGCGCAACGGGGACTTTCTGGAAGGTTCTGTTAGGAGGAGTTTAACGTGTGACCTGTTAAATACAAATACAGGCGTATGTTTGTTTCGTGAGAAGTACAGACGAGAGGGTGATGCGAGAGAGAGAAAACAAAGAAATGGAGCACCGAAGAAACAGCAAACAGTGACTAAATTTTACTGGGTCACACGCATTTTTGCTTTCTCCACACAAGTGCGAAGTGCGAAGAAACGAGACTAACACTATGTTTGGATAGGAGGAAAGAAAGTGGGGAGAAGAAAAAGTTTTTTGAAAAATATAAAATGTGTGTATGGGTAAATGTGGCATGTCAATCATAATATGACACATCAGTAATTTTATACTTTAATTAATAAACTTTCTTTTCTCCCACTTTCTTTCTTCCCACTTTCTTGGCTACCAAACATAGTCTAAGACCACTTTTTCTGTTTTTTTTTTTACTTTTCTACCCTTCTCTATTTGCATATCAGTGTGGGCTAAAATAATTATATATTAACTTTTTAGCTAAGGACACTTTTGTCTTTTTAAAAATAATCAACACTTTTCTTTTCTCTATTTCTCTTTTCTTTCTCTTATTTCAATCAATACCTCAAATCTACTATATTTCTCAATTTTTTCTCTTTTTTCATACTCTCTCTTACCTATTTCTCTCTTAATAATAAAAACGTAATATATAGCGTTGAATTGGATACTAATTGACTGTTTGCGTGAATAATATAATTAAGCATTTATCAAATAACTGCTTGTCATATACTCCTTCCGTCCTAAATTATTAGAGTCTTTTGGTAAAATCTCTCACACTAAAAAATATAATTAATATAGTTAAAAACAATAAAATTGTCTACAATTTTTATTGTTTTACCTAAACTACCGTTGAATTTATTGGAAAGATAAATTATATTACACTTCATTTAACTTATTGATTAAAACAAAAGTAAATTAAATAAGGGTAATAGGGGAAACAAATAATTAATGCTACAGACAAACTTCAAAAGAGCCTTATAAAATGAGACAAATAAAAAAGACTAAAGGCTCTTATAATTTGGAACGGGGGGAATAAAATCTTATATCAAAGTTACATTTACAATCAAATAGAGAGCAAACTCTATATAGGCTAATTCGATACTAATTGATTGTTTGCGTGAATAATATAATTAAGCATTTATCAAATAATTGTTTGTCATATACTCCGTCCGTCCCAAATTATTAGAGTCTTTTGGTAAAATCTCTCACACTAAAGAATATAATTAATGTAGTTAAAAATAATAAAATTGTCTACAATTTTTATTGTTTTACCTAAACTACCCTTGAATTTATTGGAAAGGTAAATTATATTACACTTCATTTAACTTATTGATTAAAACAAAAGTAAATTAAATAAGGGTAATAAGGGAAACAAATTATTAATACTACAGACAAACTTCAAAAGACCCTTATAAAATAGGACAAATAAAAAAAGCAAAAGACTCTTATAATTTGGGATAGAGGGAATAAAGTCTTATATCAAAGTTATATTTACAATCAAATAGACAGCAAACTCTATATAGGCTAATTATTTTTTTTATTAAATCTATAGGCCTGCCAGGAATAATGATTATTCTCAGCTGGAACTGCCGAGGTCTGGCTTCCCTGAGTGCAGTTCTTACTCTTCGTGACCTAATCCGGGATCATCGCCCGTACATTATTTTTCTTTCAGAAACTTTAACTCATGCAAGGAAGATAGAAGATATTCGGAGACGGATAGGTTTTGACGGATAGGTTTTGTGGATTGTGTGGGAAGAAATGGGGGTCTTGCTATGTTCTGGAGGAATTCAAACACATGTCGTGTGATGAATTACTCAAGGAATTTCATTAATTTGATGATTACTGATCAGGAGAGAGGAGATTGGCAGCTAACTGGATTTTATGGTATACCTCAAAGAAGTAGAAGGCAGGAGTCTTGAGATATTCTCATAAGTTTGCATGGCATGTCACACCTTCCATGGTGCATTATTGGTGACTTTAACGACCTATTACATCCGTAGGATAAGTGTGTGGAAACTCAGATCACCCGTCTTGGTTGATGAGAGGGTTCTGGGAGGCTGTTAACTCATGTAACCTTACGGATTTATTGCTTGAAGGGTATCCGTTCACCTGGTGCAGAAGTATGTAGGGGGACTGTGAGGGCAGTTGAGGAAAGGCTCGATAGAGCCATGGCCTCTAGCTGCTGGTTGCAAAGGTTTCCGGGGCAGTGTTGAAGAATCTCCTGGCTCCTATTTTTTATCATAGTCCTATTTTATTGAACTGTGTTGCACAGATGCGTTATTATGCCAACCGAAGATTCAAATGTGAAAATGTGTGGCTTTTGGAGCCGGACATTGATGAAGTGGTTCTCAGGGGTTGGCGCCGTGATCAAAGTGGTGAAGTTCCGAAAAGGCTTGCTAACTGATCGGAAGAACTAAGCTATTAGAGCCGAGTCCTTAACAAAAAACTGAAGGATGATATTCTCAGAAGCAAGAGGAAAATGTTGCAGCTTCGGGAAGCTAGTGACCCAGACTCAGTCGCTCTCTTCCATGCAGAAATGAAGCACCTGACTCATTTGTTGGTTAAGGAGGATCTCTTTTGGAAACAAAGGGCCAAAACACATTGGTTGAAAAATGGAGATTTAAACACTAAGTTCTTCCATGCTTCAGCCACACAACGTCACAGGAAGAACATGATAGTTCGGTTACAAACTAGTGAAGGGATTATGGTGGATAGCCAGCATAGCTTATGTGAAGTTGCTACTAATTACTTCCATAACTTATTCACGGCCAGCACAGGACAATATGAGCCTGTTACTAGTTTGGTTGAAGGCAGGGTTGATGAGTTGGATAATGAGAGGCTCCTGCGATCTTTTGTCAAGGATGAGTTTGATTTTGCTCTCTCCCAGATGCATCTAGACAAAGCTCCAGGTCCGGATGGTTTGAATGCGGCGTTCTTTCAAAGGTATTGGCATGTAAATGGTGATATGATTTTTCATGAATGTTGTTCTTGGCTTGAGAGGGGCTACTTTCCTATGTCCCTTAATGATACACATATAGCTCTCATTCCTATGCTTGATAATCCTACTTCTATGCTTAATCTCAGGCCGATTTCCCTTTGTAATGTGCTCTATAAATTGATCTCCAAGGTACTGGCCAATAGACTAAAGGGAGTGCTTCAGAAGTGTGTGTTAGAAGTCCAATCCGCCTTCATTGAGGATAGGTCCATTTTTGACAACGCTATCATGGCAATGGAGGTAATACATCACATGAAATGCAAGACGCAAGGAAAGGTTGGAAATGTGGCTCTCAAGATCGATATTAGCAAAGCCTACGATCGAGTGGATTGGGGTTTCCTGGCCCAGATGATGAACAAGCTGGGTTTTGACCCACAGTGGGTGCGTTGGATGCTTATGTGTGTGACTTATGTGCATTACTCGGTGTTAGTCAATAATGACTGCATGGGAGACATCTAACCTGGGAGGGACCTTCGACAAGGAGATCCCCTATCCCCTTATCTTTTCATCATGGTAGCGGAAGGGCTTTCGGGCTTGATAAGAAGAGTAGAAATTAATGGGGCCCTACATGGAGTCAAAATTTGTCGAAGAGCACCTATTCTAGCCCATCTGCTTTTTGCAGATGACTGTTTTCTTTTTTTCAGGGCAACGGATGCTGAGGTGGACAACATGAAGGGAATTCTTAGAACATATGAGCTTGCATCTGGACAATCCATTAACCTCAACAAATCTGAAGCTTACTTCAGTAGGAATGTTTCTCCAGATGTTCAGCAGAGGCTTGCTAATGCTCTAGGTGTCAGACTCACGTTGGGCACTAGTAAATATCTGGGCCTTCCATCCATGGTGGGTGATAGTAAGAAGAGTACCTTTGTGTATATCAAAGATAGAGTGTGGAAGAGAATTTCCTCTTGGAGTGGGCGCACGCTATCTCGAGGGGTAGAGAGGTTTTGATTAAGTCAGTTCTCCAAGCCATTCCTTCATATATCATGAGTGTGTATCTCCTACCAACCTCACTCAGCTCTGAAATTGAGAAAATGATGAACTCGTATTGGTAGGGCAAAGGAAATGATAACTCAGTAGGAATTAAATGGTTGTGCTGGGATAGGCTCACTGTCAACAAGAGCAATGGTGGCTTAGGATTTCGTCAACTTGAAGCTTTCAATCTTGCCATGTTGGGTAAACAAGCAAATTAGTCTCCAAACCGGATTCGTTGCTCACTCAACTTATGAGAGCAAAATACTTTCCAACAGGTACATTTCTTCAAGCCTAACTTGGTAACAATCCCAGCTCCGTGTGGAGGAGTCTCTGGACCACGAAACCTATTCTACAAAAGGGTTGTCACTGGAGAATAGGTACTGGACACAACATAAAATTTATTGGCGAGCCTTTGGTCCGTGGGAAAATGTTTGACTAGTCAACTGTGCAAGGAAACCACGTGCTTGCAAACATGTGTGTGCAGGAATTGATGACCTCTACTAGGAAAAGCTGGAACTCACAATTGGTGAACGAGCTCTTTGATGCATCAACTGCTGCTCAGGTGATCCAAGTACCTCTATATGATTCGGTGCAAACAGATCTTTTGACTTGGAAGCTCACTAATCACGATGACTACTCAGTGAAGACCGCCTACCATCTTTGTCGCGAGCTTTTCCCTCAACTGGAGCACACGCCTGTTCCTGGTGAATGGCGGCTGCTATGGCAACTTGATGTTCCACCCAAAGTGAAGAACTTCTTATGATGGGTCTGCATAATGTCCTCCCAACCAGGGAGCGGATCCAAGATAAGGGGGTTCAATGTTCACCTCTTTGCGCATTCTGTCACACAGAACCGGAATCCGTGACCCATCTATTCTTCAATTGTACAGTTAGTAAGGAGTGTTGGCTGAGAGATAACTTGTGGAATGCCATCGTGCAAGCAAAGGGTCACCACTCATCATTCAAGGACATTTTCTTTGGCTTATGCGCACAACTGAGTAAACCTTGGCTCCTGAATGCAGTAATGCTCATGTGGAGCATATGGGTGTTGCAAAATAATACCATCTGGGAGAATTCACAAGAGGGGTCTGCTGTTGTAGCTGGGCATGCTAAGCATTCGTGGGATGAATGGATTATGGCTCAACACTGTGATTATCCAAAATGTAACACAGAAAGGAAACAACAGGAGGTAAAATGGAAAAAACCACTGGCAAATTATCTCGCATGCAACGTTGATGCTTCCTTCCCAACCCACATCAATGCTACTGGTGTGGGGATGTGCCTTAGGGGGGAAGCGGGCGATTTCCTTCTGGCTAAAACAATCCGGTGAGATGTTCAAATGGAGGTGAAAGAAGGTGAGGCATGGGGTCTCTTGTTGGCGTTGCAGTGGGCTAATGAAATGGACCTTTCTCATGTTGTTTTCCAAACAGATTCACAGTTGGTGGCTCACAGTGTCCAAGTGGCGTCTACTAATGTCTCTGATTTTGGTTGTTTAATTAGACGTTGTAGAGACATACTTAGTTCACATCCAAACTTTAGGGTGGAGTTTATTAGGAGGCAAGCAAACATGACAGCCCATATCCTAGCTAGGGAGGCTGTATCTTGGGCTAGCCCCCAAATTTTTGAGTCGATACCCTTTTGTATTGGCAACATTATTGATTTAGAAATACAATGATCCCACTTTAGTCAAAAAAAAATCCATGGCTAATATGAAATGTTATGGGAATGCAGCCTTTGTTGCGCTAACTTAAGTTCACGAATCGGGAAATAGTACTGAGAAGTTTTTTATCCTTTCTCAAAGATAGAGATGTTCCTTGTGTTTCCAAAAATCATGTCTTTAGTGATATAAAATAGGCTAAATTACACTTTTAGTCCCTTAACTTTATTTTCGTTTTTAATTTGGTCTTTTATGTATTTTTTGTTCCGTTTTGGTCCTTTAAGTTAACAACGTTATATCACGTTAGTCCTTCCGTTATTAACACCGTGAAAATAAGCTTACGTGTCAGTTAACTGATGATTTGTCAGATGAGGTGTCACTTGAATGGACAAAATCGAAACCAAAAAAATAAGATAAGAAACAAAATTGATGAATGAGTCTTCTTCCCCAACTTGATGTTTAGGGTTTCTGTAAATTGTAATTGAGGGGAGGTGCATGTAAATTGTAATTGAGGGGAGGTCAATCTCTTTTACAGAATATATGTGCATGTCTCATTTAAGGATACCTCAGGGGTGATTAGTACAATTTTCCTTATTACTATTTATATAGAATTTCAAAAAGGAAATCGGTTGCTGCCATTATAGAGGATCCAAATGTGTGTGTACGCGCCTTAAGTCTCTCTCAAACACATACACAAATTAATATTGGTGAATGAGAACATTGAAAAATTAATGAGAACGGATAATATGTTTTAGAATTAGTTAGTTGGCAGTTCATTTCAACTTCCAACCAGTATGACCAGATCAAAATGGGTTCCTTAACCTTTCTTTCCCAGCAAACACCTTTCTTTCATTGTCCTTCTCACATTTTCTGCTTCTTCCCAACTCCGAATATAGCTATACATATTGGTCATCATTATATAGTAGCCATCATTTTCAGAGGATCCGAAAAGGAAATCGGTTACTGCCATTACAGAGGATCCAAATGTGTGTGCACGCGCCCATATGTCTCTCTCGAACACATATGCAAATTAAGATTGATGGATGAGAACATTAAAAAATTAATGAGAATGGATAATATGTTTTAGAATCAGTTAGTTGGCAGTTCATTTCAACTTCCAACCAGTATGACCAGATCAAAATGGGGTTCCTTAACCTTTCTTTCCCAGCAAATATCTTTCTTTCATTGTCCTTATCATGTTTACTGCTTCTTCCTAACTCCCAATATAGCTATACATATTGGCCATCATTATACAATAGCCATCATTTTCTGGTTCAAAATTAATAGCATACTTTGCAATTCTTATTCCCATTTCAATTTGATAGTAAGTTTTACAAGCACTCACACACCACCATCTGGAGAAATGGGCATGGACAAGACCAGTGATTCTGCTTCTTCTAGATTACCTGATCTTCCTAAAAGATCTACCATACAAGTGTAAATTGTAACACCCTCCGATAATAAATGTATCACGTGGAAATAAAAATATTTAAACTGAAAACAGCGGAAGACTTTAAAAACGTGCAATGCATAAAATTTTATTACATCAGAGTAACGCGGAAGAAAATACAAGTTTAGTTATTACAAAATGAAATCCACTGGCCATGGTACTAAGAGCAAAATCCAACAGGACTGAACCATAACCTAAGAACTAATGACTGAGAACCCACTCCTCACATCCCGTTTACACCTGTCCTTAAATAAAAACAGGACAACAACAAAACAATGCAACAGTGAAAATGTCACTAAATGGATTTTATCGCGATACTCGGATAAGTAAAATAAAAATAATAATAAATATTATATACGGACATAATAATTATAATATCATATAAACAAACAAGTCAAACCAACAATCATCTCCAAATATGTTTACGTCAATCCTAATTATATGTACGTCGAATCCTCTAGATGCATGTCGGCCGTCCCATAAGAGATCAGTACACCCCTTCATTGCAGCAGGCTACCCAACTTTTCATTTAGAAGAGCATTCCTGGACTCTGAATCCAGAAACTGACCAACCACTCAATCAGTTGCCCCAGGCAGAGCTGACCACTTTTTGGAGTGAGATGACTTATTCCCAGAATAAGGATACATGCAAATTTCCATGATGCATTACTATCTGGTGCTATGTCCTGATCTACGAGTATAATCACCCAACGTCGTCTCACCACAACAGTGAGAAGTATACTCCTTCGGATCATAGCTCAATTTACATTATGACTTTAGTATCAGCACTCGTCGATCCAACAAGCCCAACCTGAATAATATCAATGCATATACAACGCATTAGGTCATAGTCTAACTATGCCTTCAATCCAACTAACAGTCGGTATAATAATTTCAAGTACATAATCATATGCCAAGTAAATCACACATAACCAACATACACCAAACCCAATCTCAAAATTATACCTTAAAGTTTAGTACCTATTTCCAAAACAACAAGTGATGAAACTCTCAAGGTGTTTTCATCCAAACAATATTCCATAACAAACAAACACAACAACTTATGCTTTCTTAAAACTCCAAGAGTAATTCCCCTTACCTTAGGTCTTTAGGGTTCCACTTCTTTTCCAAAATTCCTTCTAGCTCTAAGATCAACACAAGCTTATACAACACCTTCAAATCCCTAAGAGGAGATGGTGAAGATCCTAAATCTTAGGCTTGCTCCTTGAATCCCTTCCATGGAGGTTGAGTTCTTCTCTCCTCCTCCTCCTCCTCCATGCAAGACCATTTTCTTCTTGATTCTTCCACTCTTTCATCTTCTTCTTCCATGGTTCTTCTTCTTCTTCTCTTCTTCTCCATGCTAGCCTTTATCCTCTCAAGATCCCCCTTCTCTTCCCCTCTCTCTCGCGGCCTTCTCCCTCTCTCTTTGTCTTTCCCTCTTCTCTTTTCTCTTCTTCTTTCTTCTCTTCCTTCTCTCTTTTGTAAAAAATGAAAAATGGAAGAGAATGAAAAAATGATGTAAGATTTGGTATTTATAAACATTTTTGGACTTCAAAAATTAATTAAATTAAGTTTTGTAACTCAAAAATTATTAACTATGATTATGTAACTCAAAATTTACCAAAACTAATTTTGTAATCCAAAATTATATCCAATATAGTTTTGTAATTGAAAAATAAATCCAATTTAGTTTATGGATTTCAAAATTATAAAATATGCCTTTGTAACTCAAATTTTTATTAAATATAGTTATGTAATTCAAATATATATCAAATATAATTATGTAACTCAAAATTTTCTCCAATATAATTTTATTTATAATATTTAATAATTATCTAAAAATAATAATTAGGAATTATCCTAATTATATCGCTTAAAACTCATCGTGCGACTAAAACGTTACGCGATTAGACTGACATCTGTAAAATCATCAAAGCAATAATAAAATTACTATCTTCTTACAGATCGTCATTTATTGACGGGCAGTAAAAATTTCAAAATATGAATGTGTTGGAGTCCAACCAGACTTTTCCGTTGGTAAAAACGTTAACCGGGTAGTCAAAACGACGTCTGGTTCCCATCAGAATTAAAATCTGAAAATATCACCACTAGCTAAATAAAATATTTGGAAGTCAACCGTGAAGTCCGTTTCCCAAAATTATGGACTTTTATAAATTTACAAAAATACCCATGTATATAAAAATATACATAAAACACGTTTTTGAAAAAACTAAAAAATCAGGGATGTTACATTCTACCCCCCTTAAATAATTTTCGTCATCGAAAATTGCACTTATAAAAACATGACAAACTCCTCAACACTGCCTGAGGGTTAGATGATCTTTCCAACTAACCGCTCAGTCTAACAGATATCTAATGTTACCGAAAGATCTAACAACATTCTATGTACTCAGTCAGAGTAATCTTCTTCTTAGTAAATTGGGTACCATCTGAAAAATTGTAATCATCCATTCTTACTATCGATAATCATCTAAAAGAATTATTCTACTTAGCAACTAAATCCTATTGACATCGTCTTACTCGTCCTCGAAGACCATCGATCACTGTATCATTCAACTATTTTTTACTACTAATCCCAATTTCTTACATAAGGAGTGCGGAGTCAAAACTTAACTCTCTCACCCTTTTACTCCGGCCACTGTCTTAAATTCTCTCACTGAGGTACTGCTCTTATCTCTATAGGATCCATTGTGCTTCTTTTACTAATTGTTATTAGTCCTAACTCATTTCTCAACCAAATTCATACTTTCATTCACGTTCACATAGTCTCTGATCATCCTAAATTGCGGGAACTTTTACTATTCATAATCATGTCTTAGAAGTCTATCCATAATTTGTAACTGTCAGTCTATCCTAGTGGAGATAAAAACCGTATCCATAAATTTCACAAACAACAGAGGCTCTAGTCATTCCTTAGAAATACCATCAGAATAAACTTTTCATACTTTCAACACTTCGAGATGACCCATCACTAAAATATCATCAGGCTTCTTAGTCTTCTTTCAACACTATAGGATTGTCTATCCTTTCATACGAGGATCTACATCCAATTCAACTTATCTCGAGAAGTCAAAGAATGTCGGTCTATTCTAGTCACTACAGCTCTTTCTACTCTTAACAAGTCATCGGGTGATCAATCCCATAGCTTATCATCAAGTAGTTGGAAACTATAATGAATGCATAAACTAACTTAAATCATATGACTAAACCAACATTAAATCATCACCACATACTTACATACACGATCATCCATCTAATCATGAGGTCTTCATCCAACTATTCTATTTCCATGACCTAAGCGGTCATCTAAATATACAAGGAAATCGGTAATTTCTTAGTTGGTTTTCTATTTAAGTTCTGAATATGAGAATGCTCGAGTACACAATCACCTTCACAACTTTTCAAAATCCACCAAGACTTCATCATACTTCCCCTGTGTTCCTAAATCTTATACCGCATCTCTAGATCTCACTAGCGAACAAGTAGTCGCTCCACCATTCCTAATTACTATCCATCAATAACCCGGCCAGTCTCTCCAGTAAAGATCCGATACAACATAAAACTATAAAATTAGTTGGTTCTAGTCTCATCGGGTAACACTAAGTCTTATGCTAATATCATGAGAAAATAGAAATCTTAACAAACAAACATAACAGATGGACAAAGACTTTAGATAACAGTCATACATTTATATCACAAAACACCAGAAAATACATTACAACACAAAACTACAGAAATTCAAATACACAAAGCGTTACAAGATGGTTATACTTAGAACCAATTATACGCTCAAAATCTACTAATTGCTAGGGTACATATTTCACATGGAAATTCATGTTCCAAGACATTACTGGTTCCATATTGGGTCGCTAAGACTTCTTATTAAACATCCAATCATTCCCATAGAACTCTACTTCTGTCACACTCTTCGGCCCTTCCCACCTTAGGACCGCTTCCAATTTCGTCGGGTCTACCACTATTCCTTCCTTAAAGCAAACACTCTCCCCGTAGCTTAGGGTTTGTCTCGCTGAAGTCCACTCACCTTCCTATAGTCCTTAAGAAGATGTCCTGTCTTCCCACAGTTGAAACAAACACGATGACTAAGTTAACAGCTATTGGTGGAATGTGCCTTTCCATACTTGCAGCACCTAACCATGCTCTGAGATCTGCTGCTACCACTTGCAGTCTGGAATGGTTATTGTTGTAGTGGTCGGTCATAAGGCTTGAAATTGTGCTGAGGTCTTTCATTGCTGTTTTGATTAGATCTTACAGGACCAAAGTCCTTTCGCTAGTTCCGAGTTCGTTTGTCAACGTTTTTCCACAGTTGCATACATATCCAGTAACTAAGGGAAACAAGTGATCCTTAAAGGTTTCATCATCCTCTCTAGTTCCACCCTTAAACCATCTTCAAAATGCCAACACCGTAACAAGGAATCAAACTTGGCAGCGTACTCCCCAACGGTCATCTGTCCTTGTTGAAGATTTAGGAATTATTTCTCCTTCTCATATCTTGCACTTCCTGGAAAGTACTTTTCCAAAAAGTGCTCCTTATACATCTCCCAGTTTATAGTTGCGCTTTCAGCCATCAACAATTTTTTTCCATACCCTTCCACCAAATTCGGCATCTCCCACCAGCATAAAAGTAGCATAAGTTACCTCTTTGTCATCTGGGCAGTGCATTGCCCCAAAGATCTTTTCCAACTCCTTAACCCATACTTCAACAGCGTCTGGATCATACTTTCCATCAAATTGTGGAGGTTTGTTCTTATGGAATTAAGACAATCCCGCATCAGTCCCAACAACTGCACGTCTATGCTCTTGCTGTTGTAGCCATATCTCCCATGATACTCATCTCATCACGTAAATTATCCCTATTGTCGTCAGCACCATTCTCAGACCTAGTACGAGCCATCGGTTCCTCTAAAAAGCAATCGTTAGCTCGAGTATTATACATCTGTTATTTAAGATTCTACCACATCCTACACAAACAAATAGTTTTTCGCTTAGAATCGAATCAATCATCTTTGTTTCCCATTTAGAAACAAAAGAGTGACTGGGAAAATCGGACCCTCAACTAAGTCAAACATTCTAACTTTGCTGTTCTCATCTCCTCTAACTCCAACTACTAAACATAGTTAGACACACAACCAAACACACAGACTAGACACGGCCAGGACTACTACTCGATACCTCACAGTCAGGTTTGGAATGAACTGTTCTGATACCACAATGTAACATCCTCGAAAAATAAAGGTGTAACGTGGAAATAAAAATATTTAAACTGAAAACAGCGAAAGACTTTAAAAACGTGCAACACATAAAATTTTATTACGTCAGAGTAACGCGGAAGAAAATACAAGTTTAGTTACTACAAAATGAAATCCACTGGCCGTGGTACTAAGAGCAAAATCCAACAGGACTGAACCATAACCTAAGAACTAATGACTGAGAACCCACTCATCATATCCCGCTTACACCTATCCATAAATAAAAACAGGACAACAACAAAGCAATGCAACGGTGAAAATCTCACTAAATGAGTTTTATTGCGATACTCGCATGAGTAAAATAAAAATAATAATAAATATTATATACGGACATAATAATTATAATATCATATAAGCAAACAAGTCAAACCAACATTCATCTCCAAATATGTTTACGTCAATCCTAATTATATGTAAGTCGAATCCTCTAGATGCATGTCGGTCGTCCTATAAGAGATCAGTACACCCCTTCATTGCAGCAGGCTACCCAACTTTTCATTTAGAAGAGCATTCCTGGACTCTGAATCCAGAAACTGACCAATCACTCAATCAGTTGCCCCAAGCAAAGCTGACCACTTTTTGGAGTGAGATGACTTATTCCCAAAATAAGGATACATGCAAATTTCCATGATGCATTACTATCTGGTGCTATGTCCTGATCTACGAGTCTAATCACCCAACGCCATCTCACCACAATAATGGGAAGTATACTCCTTCTAATCATAGCTCAATTTACATTACGACTTTAGTATCAGCACTCGTCGATCCAACAAGCCCAACCTGAATAATATCAATGCATATACAACGCATTGGGTCATAGTCTAACTATGTCGTCAATCCAACTAACAGTCGGTATAATAATTTGAAGTACATAATCATATGCCAAGTAAATCACACATAACCAACATACACCAAACCCAATCTCAAAATTATACCTTAAAGTTTAGTACCTATTTCCAAAACAACAAGTGATGAAACTCTCAAGGTATTTTCATCCGAACAATATAATTCCATAACAAACAAACATACAAACACACAACAACTTATGCTTTCTCAAAACTCCAAGAGAAATTCCCCTTACTTTAGGTCTTTAGGGTTCCACTTCCTTTCCAAAATTCCTTCTAGCTCGAAGATCAACACAAGCTTATACATCACCTTCAAATCCCTAAGAGGAGATGGTGAAGATCCTAAATCTTAGGCTTGCTCCTCTAATCCCTTCCATGGAGGTTTAGTTCTTATCTCCTCCTCCTCCATGCAAGACCATTTTCTTCTTGATTCTTCCACTCTTTCATCTTCTTCTTCCATGGTTCTTCTTCTTCTCCTCTTCTCCATGCTAGCCTCTATCCTCTCAAGAGCCCCCTTCTCTCCCCCTCTCTCTCACGACCTTTTCCGTCTCTCTTTCTCTTTCCCTCTTCCCTTCCTTCTCTCTTTTGTAAAAAATGAAAAATGGGAGAGAATGAAAAAAAATGATGTAAGATTTGGTATTTATAAACATTTTTGGACTTCAAAAATTAATTAAATTAAGTTTTGTAACTCAAAAATTATTAACTATGGTTATGTAACTCAAAATTTACCAAAACTAATTTTGTAATCCAAAATTATATCCAATATAGTTTTGTAATTGAAAAATAAATCCAATTTAGTTTATGGATTTCAAAATTATAAAATATGCCTTTGTAACTCAATTTTTTATTAAATATAGTTATGTAATTCAAATATACATCAAATATAATTATGTAACTCAAAATTTTCTCCAATATAATTTATTTATAATATTTAATAATTATCTAAAAATAATAATTAGGAATTATCCTAATTATATCGCTTAAAACTCATCGTGCGACTAAAACGTTACGCGATTAGACTGACGTCTGTAAAATCCATAGTTGTCAAAATCGGACCGGACCGGCCGACCCGACTTGTTGGACCGGGAACCGGACCCCTGTCCGGTCCGATTGAACCTCAAAACCGGACTACACAAGAACCGACCTAAAAACCGGAAAACTGGTAAAAAACCCACAAAAACCGGGAAAAAACAGGGCAAAACCGAGAACCTGCCGGTTCTTAAAAAAATTAATTTGTTAAAAAAAATGGTAAATGACATTATTTTTGACACATAAGATATTTTTTATCTACTTTTTTCACGTCGATGGATTAAATTAAATATTATAATAAAATTTAAAATTAATTTATATATTAATATTATTATGAGAGTACTTACATTACAGTATTTGTGATTATTGATTTTTAAAATGTTATTATAACATATTTGTTTTATGTTAATATGTAATTTTTGCATGTTATATGTTGACTTATAACATTTTAAGCGGAGTTTAATTTTTTATGTTGTGATGTTATGAATATTATGTTATTTTTTGTTTATTAGTGCTTTATATGTTATATTAAAAAAATTTAAAATATAATTTAATTCATTTCCGGTCCTACCTTTGAACCTTGAACCAGTGCCTACACCAGTTCAGCGGTCCAGTTTTGATAACCTTGGTAAAATCATCAAAGCAATAATAAAATTACTATCTTCTCACAGATCGTCATCTATTGACGGGCAGTGAAAATTTCAAAATATGAATGTGTTGGAGTCCAACCAGACTTTTCCGTTGGTAAAAACGTTAACCGGGTAGTCAAAACGATGTTTGGCTGCCGTCAGAATTAAAATCTGAAAATATCACCACTAGCTAAATAAAATATTTGAAATTCAACCGTGAAGTCCGTTTTCCAAAATTACGCACTTTTATAAATTTACAAAAATACCCCTGCATATAAAAATATATAGAAAAACGTTTTTGAAAAACTAAAAAATCAGGGATGTTACATAATTTGGCAAAGCAGAAGAACCATGATCATTGCAGAAACACTAAACATCAATTTCGGGAAGATGACCCATTGGTCAATTTGGTCCATTATCTTATTTTTTTTAGTTTTGATTTGGTCCTTCCAAGTGACACCTCAGCTGACAGATCACCAGTTAACTGACACGTAAGCTTACTTTCACGGCGTTAATAATGGAAAGACCAACGTGGTATAACATTGTTAACTTAAGGGACCATAACGAAATACAAAATACATAAGAGACCCAATTGAAAACTAAAATAAAGTTAAGAGACTGTGACAACCACCCTAAAAATTAAATGGAGCCGCCACCAATATTTTATTTTTATAGGAAACATTGAAAAACCTATTTTTTGAATATTTTTGAATTTAATGAAAAAAAAGAAGGTCTTTGAACCAGATTTTGAGCTCGGGAGTTGGTTACGCATAGGGAAGGTATTAGCACCCCTAAAACGCCCATAAAAATGGTACCTTTAATTGTTTAAAAAACATGTTTGTCTTATCAAGAATTATTTCATAAAGAAAAGCATGAGTCTAAGGTTTCTACAAACAGATCATAAATGAGGAAGATTAACATTTATTTTAAAAAAGATAAAAAAAGATAAAAACCTAGTTATAGTTATCTCAGCAACCAGATCGGAATTACACAGAAAAGAAACTGAAACTCTAGAAAAGAAAAGAAAAAAGTGTTTACATTTTCAGATCTCTCTTTTTTTTCCTCTATTCTTTAGTCTTTTCTTCAAGAACTGCTCTCTTGGGGACTCTTTTTAGATCCCAAAAACTCTCCTCGGTTCCCTCTCCTTTTTTCTCCTCTTTGAGAGGCTTTTATAGCATTCTTCAAATCTGTTACAGAAACAAAGAAAGATCAGGATCAAAATAAACTGGGAATAAAAGGAAATAAATGAAGAAAAAGAGAATAGAATCACTCCGTGATTTGGTTCTGGATGTCCATGTTTTCCTCTCAACCGAATCTCCATAAATCTGAGACATATTATCGAAAAAAGGGGGATTTTGGTGTGATTTGGTTTGAGATTAAGAAAGGGAGATTTGATTGATTTTCCAAAATATGCTTTCTGAAAAGGAAAGGGATGGAAGATGATCTTTTGCCTTATTTTTTTATTTTCTTTATTCATTCTATGAGACCAAAAATATTATTTTTATTTATTTATTTATTTAATATTACTACTACTAATTTTAATAAGCAAAAATAAATTAAAAGAAAGAGGCCGGACAAAATTAGGGTACGACAGCTGCCCCTCCTTAATTACATTTTACTTGAAGGTCTTCGTGCATTCGTTGTAAAAGGTAATTAAGGATAAATGACTCTAATTTTGTCCAGAACGAAATTATTTGAGGATGCGAGATTGGCTCCCGACTTTGCTTTGGGATTCTAGGTCTGATTCCTAGTGAATTCCCGGTAAGACATAGGTTTAGTTCCTAACTCTTACAAAATTGGTGAGAGATTCTAGGTTCGATTCCTAGTGAATTCCCGGTAAGGCATAAGTTTGGTCCCTAACTCTTACAAAATTGGTGAGAGATTCTAGGTTCGATTCATAGTGAATTCCCGGTAAGGCATAGGTTTGGTTCCTAACTCTTACAAAATTGATGAGAGATTCTAGGTTTGATTCCTAGTGAATTCTCGGTAAGGCATAGGTCTGATTCCTAACCCTCACATCTTTGGTATTGATTACTTCCCTACTTAGGGAAAGTTTAGGGTGTGAGCTTCTTCGTCACTCGGCACAAGTTTGGGTCAGATTCCCAACAAGGGTAAGTCAGGTTCTTAACTCTTGCTAAAAGGTACGGATTGACTACCCTACTTTAAGGAATATCCGTGATATGAGTTTCTCTGTCACTCAATATAGGTTTGGGTCAGATTCCCGGCAAGATGTAGGTCAGAATCTAACTCTTGCTAAAGTATGGACTGGTTTTCCTATTGCAGGTGAACGTCCAGTGTATGAGCTTCTCCGTCACTCGACACAATTCGGGTCAAATTCCCGACAACGTGTAGGTCAGATTCCTAACTCTTGTTAAAAGGTGTGGATCGATTTCCATAATTGAAGAAGATCCGAGACGCGGGTGGTTCCCGACTAAAGGCTTGGGTCAGATTCCCAAGGTGGTGGGTCAGATTCCCAGCAAAGTGTAGGACAGGTTCCTAACTCTTGCTAATAGATTGGATAGGCTGAGTACTAATTCTTACTGAGTAACAATAGACCAACTGTATGTAATATTTGAGAGAGTGGGTCAATGGACCCTAACACTTTGATAGTCATGTAGGATGCGATGAATGGTATGCCATGCATGAAATGAAATTTTTATTTTTTTTTAGAGAAATGATTTTGAAGGTGGGTCTGAAGCCCAGAAGTATTGATGATCATGCCAGATGCAATGAATGATATGTTATGCATGAATGTTGTTTTGTTTTTAGAGAAATGATTTTGAAGGTGGGTCGGGGACCCAAAAGTATTAATGATTATGCAAAATACAATGAATGGTATGTTATGCACGAATATTATTATTGTTTTGAATTTCTTTTTTTTTGATTTCCCTGAATTCCTTTGAGGACTCTGCCCCTAGACTCGTGGGATGATAACTTTCTGTCAGATTGCTTGTCCAAATGGTTGACTTTGTACTGCACCAGGTTTGCATATTTGCCCCTTGATAGTTCATTCTATCTATCTTTGTGGATTCTTGAATATTCCTTCCATACTATGAATGCTCTTGGGAGGATTAGATTGACAACTTTGATTCATAGAGACTTTTCAGTGTCCCTTTGGCCTTCGTCCAGCCATGTGAGGAAGGATCTATGTTGAGAGACAAATCACTTCGCGTAGCTCTGCAACTGGAATGAAATCTTGAATGCGAAGCTTGTAGATGATAGGCACAGCTTTTGCCCCTAGCTTCTTAGTTTCTGTTTAGATCTGTGAGATACAATCCGGGCTAACATGTTTGTAAATTTGACCCTAACTTTTGCCTAGGCTGCTCTTTGCGAGTTTTCAACCTAGCGGGTCGCTCTAACTTCTGCCTAGACCACCCTTTCGGGTTTTTAGCCTAGCGAACATTTTTTTTTAGGTAAAGCAACTGCACTGAGGAGTTTATATGGATCTCCTCTTTCAAAAATCAGGTTTTAAGAAAATATGAGCAATTTGACTTTAATCAGAATGGACTTTATTAGGGTTGTAACGTGGCTAGGGGTTAAGGGTTATGAAAGAAAGGATATTTCAGGCCCAAAAAGTATTTAAGGGTTTATGGAAATAAGGATCTTTAGTCTAAAGATGCACGTCATTGGTTGCTAGCACATTTGTTTCGCCTTTGCGGTTTCCTTTTTGATCTTTGCAGGTGTCTCTGACACTTTTTTGACATTTCTTTGAATTGTCTTTGATACCTTATTGCTTACTTTGCTCTTCTTCTTTCTGAAAAGACAAATTTGATCGGAGACTTGTGCTATTCTTCATTGTATGGACGATCCTTATTCAGGGTATTTAAAAGAAAATTTCGTTTTAGGCTCAAAAGGGGTAGCAAGGGATAAGTGTTTTTTATATTTTTGGATAGAGAAAAAAACGGCCAAACTTCATCTCAAAACCTTATTGCTCAAATTTTCACAAAAATTAATTTTTGATAATTGTGCATTTGCTTTACCATTATTCTATGAGCTAAATTGAAAAATTCAAATTGCAGTTTTATTGATGAACTGAAAAGATGAGAACATAATGAGCCCTTTACCAGATATGCCCCAGGGCTTCGGGCAAATCATAAAAACAAATGAAGGTTGTTTAAACAGGGCTATTCCTTGAAGTTTTACCACTTGGTATTGATCAGAGCCCAACAATTCTCAATGGAGTGACCCACTGCCCCCACTTGACATGTTGTGATGAGTAGTGTTTGTATCTTCTTCCATCTCTTGGCTCATACTGCGTGATGGTTTTTGAATATCAAGGTTGGCAATCCTTCCGCTTATTATCCCCGCTTCCACTCTCCCTGACAATGATTAGGTCTGAAAAGCTTGAACAGACATTTCCCATCATCAGATCATAGAAGGGTTGTTGAAGTGTGTCAGTGAACGTGGTAACCATCTCTTTCTCAGATAGCGGAGGTTCCACTTGGGCTGCAATTCCCCTCCATCTTTGGGCATACTTTATGAAGCTTTCATTGCCCCCTTTTACCAGGGTTTGCAACTGGGAGCGGCCAGGAGCCATGTCCATATTGTACTTATACTGTTTGATGAAAGCTTTAGCCAAATCATTCCAGGAGTTGATTTTGCCCCGCTCTAACTGCATATACTAGCGTAGGGATGCCCCGGTAAGACTCTCTTGGAAGAAGTGGATTAGGAGCTTATTATTACTAGAGCAGGAGGCCATCTTCCGACAGTACATGATGAGGTGGCTTTTTGGACAAGTTAAGCCTTCATACTTGACGAACTCAGGAACTTTGAATTTTGGAGGAATTACCACGTCTAGGACCAAACATACTTCTGAAGCTTTGAACCCAATATGATTTGCCCCTTCAATTGCTTTCAGCCTATCTTCCACGATTTGGAGTCTCTTCTGATCTAGGGGGTCTCCTGATGGGCCATTGGAAGCCTCTTGATACTCATTAGTGCTGATGGAATGGTTCTTATCAGTGGTCAATATTGGATCCAAGTTCTTCAGAAGGTCCAATATCTTGTCCATCTTACCATTGATTTGGTCGAGTTCTTCTCTCATCGCCACGATTACATTCCAACAAGTCCATGAGTCTAGATTGGGCTCGAGTCCGGTAGAGATGCAGGGAAAGTTTATGTGTATCTATTTTCTGTGGAAGGGGAAAAATGAGTTATGTTATGAAGATGTCATGATTATGCATGTCATGAATATTTTTTTTATGTACATTTTATGCAAAATAATATGATGGATAATGGAGAAATATTTTTCTATTTTTTGTTTTTTTTTTGTTTTTTTATTTTTTAAATAAAATGAATGCAATGATGTTGCTAAAAAGAGAAAATGCCCTTTTTTTGAAAATTTATTTTTTAGAGGAAAAAGAATGAGAAGGGAAAATATTTTTTTGAAACTGTGTTTTTTTTTTGCAAATAATATGTTTTAGAGAAAAATATCATTTATTATCTTTCACAATTTTTGAAATGTGAATGGAAAATAAATGGATGAAGGAAAAAAACGGGCAGAGTGTGCCCCTTGTGATGTAGGCCGGTATTTCCTAAGATCTTAGGTCATACGACTTTTGTCATGTGAAAAATGGGATAAGGTATGCTCCTTTTGTGATATGGGCCGGTAGCTCCTTAAAAAGGGGTCTATGGTCCACATAAGTGTCTTTCCATTGGGTGGATTTAAGATACTAATCTAAAAGGTCCCTAGAGCCAAGGGTCCCATTCGAAAATGTTACCACCAATAATAAGTATATTATTAAAGGATGGTTTTTTCTCAAATGGAGCCAAACTCTAGGTGAGGCTTTCATAGGAACCCATTGGCCGTACGTCCAGCAGAGCACCCACTACATAGCCTCTCCTAACTTAAGATTCACTTGGGCCGGGGTATAGGGCACCCACTCAAAGTGTGTGTAAATAAAGTGTATAAAGTGAAGTGTGTGAAGGAGCAAACTTAAAACTACCCGCTGCAAAATAAATAAAACAATATATACATGGTGACTATCCTAAAGTTCATATATACATGTAAAAAAATAGAATAAAGCAAAATTAAAACAAATAGATTAAAAAAAAATAAGAACAAAAGAAAGAAAAGGGAAATAAATCATATGATAGGCAAACAAATTAATTCAAACAATTCTAAGGCCTAACTCTCTATAGTCCCCAGTGGAGTCGCCAGCTATGACAACCACCTTAAAAATTAAATGGAGCCGCCACCAATATTTTATTTTTATAGGAAACATTGAAAAACCTATTTTTTGAATATTTTTGAATTTAATGAAAAAAAAGAAGGTCTTTGAACCAGATTTTGAACTCGGGAGTTGGTTACACATAGGGAAGGTATTAGCACCCCTAAAATGCCCATAAAAATGGTACCTTTAATTGTTTAAAAAACATGTTTGCCTTATCAAGAATTATTTCATAAAGAAAAACATGAGTCTAAGGTTTCTACAAACAGATCATAAATGAGGAAGATTAACATTTATTTTACCTTAAAGCTAAATAATCGATCTAATGCCAAAATTGTTAATTTGAATTAGATTTAAAAATGTCTCCTTTATAAAAAAAATCAAACTTTCTTTATTAGTTATAGTAATTATAGTAACTAATTTAAATACTCATGTTAAATACTCTTTCTCCTATAATTCATTAAGAAATAAAAGGAAGCATTTTTGCCACTAAATTTAATAACAATAATAGGTAAAAAACAAGTTTACAAGAATCAAAAGAAATAACCTTTTTTTATTTACCACTTTTACTGAAGAGAAAATATTGGCGTAGAATTTAGAAGAATATATAGATTTTGAATAAAACTATGTAAAAAAAAACCAAATTAACCCTATCATACAACAGCAATAAAAAAATAAAATACAAAATTAGAAAGAAGCATAGATAATGATGTATTAGATCTCAAGATTCAATCTTTTATATACACAATCGTACAGAAATAGGAATCGTAGCAACTTGGAGCGAATGAAAAAAAAAAGAAAGATAAAAACCTGGTTATAGTTATCTCAGCAACCAGATCGGAATTACACAGAAAAGAAACTGAAACTCTAGAAAAGAAAAGAAAAAAGTGTTTACATTTTCAGATCTCTTTTTTTTCTCTCTCTATTCTTCAGTCTTTTCTTCAAGAACTGCTCTCTTGGTGACTCTTTTCAGATCCCGAAAACTCTCATCGGTCCCCTCTCCCTTTTTCTCCTCTTTGAGAGGCTTTTATAGTATTCTTCGAATCTGTTACAGAAACAAAGAAAGATCAGGATCAAAATAAACTGGGAATAAAAGGAAATAAATGAAGAAAAAGAGAATAGAATCACTCCCTGATTTAGTTCTGGATGTCCATGTTTTCCTCTCAACCGAATCTCCATAAATCTGAGACATATTATCGAAAAAAAGGGGATTTTGGTGTGATTTGGTTTGAGATTAAGAAAGCGAGATTTGATTGATTCTCCAAAATATGCTTTCTAAAAAGAAAAGGGATGGAAGATGATCTTTTGCCTTATTTTTTTTATTTTCTTTATTCATTCTTTGAGACCAAAAATATTATTTTTATTTATTTATTTATTTAATATTACTACTACTAATTTTAATAAGCAAAAATAAATTAAAAGAAAGAGGCCGGACAAAATTAGAGTACGACAGAGACTAAATGTGTATTTTAGCCTATAAAATATCTTGAAAAGATTATTTTTTGACTCTAGAATCAAATCATCTAAGGCTCTGTTTGAGAGTTTATGAGGGGAGGAGAGGGGAGAGCTTTGGGAAAAAAGTAGGAGGAAAAGGAATGGGAAAGAAGGATAGTCTCTCACCTTGAATAAGAGATTTATTTTTCTTCATAATAATAAAACCTCCTAATGTAGGGAACTCAAAAAATGTATTGGAGGAGGATTTTAGAGGACTTTGGAGGGCTTAGAAAAATTCTTCAAATTCATTCCATCTTTTTATATTACTCTCAAAATTAAAAATATATTAGTCATAAGTATTCTTTTTTCATTCTTTATAAAACACTCTCAAATAAGGTGAAATATTTCTCTCTTTTTCTTTCCTCCTCTCCCCCAAAACCCTCCTCTTCCCTCCCCTCCTACCTCCCAAAGGGAGCCTAAGACTCCATTAGTTTAGGAGAGGAGGGGAGGGGATGACTTGGAAAAAATGAATGAGGAAAAGGAATGGGAAGGAAGGATAGTCTCTCACCTTAAATGAGGGGTTTACTTTTCTTCATGATAATAAAACCCCCTAACAGTTAGGCTTGCGTTGGAGAATTGGTGATGGCCAGCATATTAATATTTGGAGGCAACCTTGGTTACGCTCAGAAGGAAATTCTTGTGTAACTTGTAACCCGATTGTAGGCACGGAGGACTGGACAGTTGCCAAGCTTATTGACAATGACTCGCACTGTTGGCGCAATCAACTGGTTAGGTCGCTATTTAACCCGTCTGATGTGCAGCAAATTCTGAGAATTCCAATTCCTTGTGTGCAATCAGAGGACAAACCGATTTGGAAGCTAGCAGAAGTGAAATTTGTTCAGTTAAATCAACATACTTTGGTGTCATGGAGAACCTTATTGATAATTCCCACCTTAGGATCCCTGGGGACTGGAAACTAATTTGGAAGCTGAGGATTCCACCCAAAGTGAAGCTTCTTGTCTGGAGGGTCTTTAGAGGAGTTATACCAACTCGAGCTAGACTTCAAACCAAGGGCGTGAACTGTCCTAGCTTCTATCAGTTCTGTGAAATTGGTGAGGAGACCGAATGGCATGTGTTCATGGGCTGTGAGAGTGCGGTCAGATGCTAGGAAGTGGCAGGCCTTTATTCGATGGTCTCAGCTTACATCCCTCATGTAAGGGACTTCAAGGATTTGCTTTTTAGGCTGCTGCAAAACGCAGAACAGCAGCAGCAGCACAAGATTGCAATGGTATTGTGGGCTTTGTGGCGTAGAAAGAATGAAAAAGTTTGGAAGAATGAGGACCCTGATGCAACCAGCTCGATTATCTTAGCCAAGAACATGTTGAGCGATTGGGAATTGGCCAAACAGGCACGCGGCAGCAACCAGATTACTCCAACTAGCGCGCAACAGACCAAATGGAGCAAACCAGATGTGGGTTTTCTCAAAGTTAATGTTGATGCAGCAACCTTCAGTGATATCAACAGTTTCGGGATAGGCATATGCGTCTGCAACCATCTCGGAGAATTCGTACATGCCAAGACCATTTGCATTTCCGGTGTCGTCCCGGCGATGGAGGCTGAAGCAAGAGGCTTGTGGGAAGCGATCTCTTGGGTGGGTGAGTTAGGCTACCACAATATCCTGTTTGAGGCTAGACCGTAAAGCGGTAGTAGACACCTTGATGAGGGATTCAAATTGTCAAACGGAGGCGGCGACCATCATTAGGAATTGCAAAGAAAAGTTGACTTGTTATCAAAACTATTCGGTTAGTTTCATTAGGAGACAAGCCAATGTTGTTGCTCACTCTTTAGCATGGGCATCACGATTTTTAGCTAGTTCCCAAATTTTTGATTATATGATAACATGTATTGCTGAACTTATTTTATATGATTTGGAATAGATTTGTTTCCTTCAAAAAAAAAAAACTCTAACATAGGAGAACTCAAAAAATGTATTGGAGGAGGGTTTTGGAGGGTTTAGAAAAATTCTTCAAATCCCTTGCATTTTTTTATATTACTCTCAAAATTAAAAATATATTAATCATAAGCATTCCTTTTTTCTTCTCTATAAAAACACTCTCAAATAAGATAGCAAATTTCTCTCTCTTTTGTTCTCCTCTCCTCCCACAAAAGCACTCCCATTCCCTCACGTGGTACCTCCCAACCTAAAGCTTTTGCGGGGCACTGTGTTTTCTCCCTCGACGAACTCGCCGTCATTGCATTTCAATTCAGCCATTCACATAATCGGTCCAACAATTTTCTGTGCAGGGTGCAGGGCGATGATATATTACAGCTGGCAGCAAAAAAATAAACGACACATTGGGCCTACAATTGTTAAATCAACCACATAAGCATAATTAAAACCACACACTTACAAAAGAAATCTAAACCACACATATTAACAAATAATTTCCTCAATTAATCTTGTGGCGTGTTTGGACTCTAGTTAAAACTTGAAAGATAAATCCAGATATTTTATTTTAATAATCCTAATTCAGTCCTAAAATACCTGGGGATAACATTCTTTGTTTAGGTTATTAGATATTAGATTCTTTCAATATAAAATGATTACTCATAAAAATATCTTGTCTTTAATAATTCTTTCAATCGAAGACTTTGCTTGTGGCTCTAATAATTGTCGTTGTCATTCTTTAAGAAAACACACTCGAAAGATTATTAATAGATCACGACAATTACAGGCACCGGATATTCTCTCTCACTCCCTCTAGTTTATTTTATTTTTTATTTTTTTATTTTTTTGGGTTACATCTCCCTCTAGTTTATTGATTTGGAAGCAATAGCAACTTGTGTTATTCACTAGTACTATACGAGTTTCACTAGAAGCAGGGGACATCTTCAATATATTAAAAGATAGGGTAAGAGACACTAGAAGCATGAATATGCCATCATCTTAAAAAATGGAGTAAGACACACGTTATCTGAAAGAAAAAAAAATAACTTTCATTAATTCAAAGTCATCCTCACACATACTGAGAAACATTAGGAAGATGGTTTGAAACAGAGACAGATATAAAGAGGGGCATCTAGGGGCTAATCCCGTCCCTCTTTCTCTCATGTTTTTTTGTTAATAATTGATTAGTATATACACTATTGACCTTTTATTCTCAAGTATTTGCCTATATAATACTCTCTCCGTCCTTTAATATAGGACCCTCTTGTGAGTCTTATAAAAGGGTCATATATTAAGAGACGGAGGGAGTACATCAAATATTTGCTAATTTAAATTTAGAAGTTAAAAGGAAAGGAGAAAAAAGAAATAAATGCAAAAAATAACATAATGAATAACATAAGTTATTTTTAAAATAAAAAAAAAACTATTACTCAATATTTATTATTAATTTTGCCCCCATTTTATCCTGGCTTGAAAAGTAATAAATCTTGGCTATAATTATAATCAGGAAAAATGCTAAGTAGTGCAGAAGTTTGTTGCACGAAGAGCGGCGAATGCACCTTGACCATTGGATTACGTTTTAAATTTACTTTGTTCTGATTTTTATTTATTTTAAAATTTTAAAACCATTGCACTCGTTTATTCGTACCCGTTCGTGTGAGATATTCTTCGTACTGTATAGCATTTTTCAAGTATTTATTTGTGAAGAAAGTTATTCCTAGAGTTGTGTAACTGCAAGAGGATGTCGATGAACTTTCATCCTTCCTTCTTCATATACCAAGTTTATGACTTTGTTGTAGTTGAACTCCCTTATTTGAAATTACTCAATATTTTTCAACATGTCAAATACTTATTCACAAAATCAATTAATGCAAGTGCTCAAAAAGTGAGAGATCAAAATTCATGCCTGAATCCACACCAATTTTGTGAAGCATTCAAATCGGTTACAAAATTCAAAACTACCTTGGCTTAAGAGTCCCAAGGTGGCAACAATTGACTAAAAGAACTAGTCGAGAGGTGAGTTTCTGAAAGTTCACGATAGTTGTTAATGATTTTTAGCTACTCAGGAATCTCCAAGAGTGACACCAACATTTGCGCCCCTGAACTCCTTTTTGCAACAAAGGGGATTGTTGGAACAATTTTGCCTCTAACTGAAAATAACGTAGACCCATAACTGTTTTTTTTACTATACAATGTCCCTTGATGAAGGAGATAGAAAATCCACTATCACATAATTGAATGGTGTCAAAGGAGGACAATGGATGAGCTATTGAGGAAGACATCCTCTTCATCTAGCAATTGAACTTTGATTTAGGTTGGATATTTTGATTTGTGAGATTTGCTTTGTTTGTATTTGTAAATTGCATCTATACTTTTATTATCGTTTCATAAATTTTATGAATTCGTTATATCGGGAGATTTTGAAAATTTGAAAACCTCAAATCTATATTGCAAATTTAGGGGGGGAAAAAAGCAAAAACCTACTGTAATACGATAAAATATATGGTGTATCTATAGATCAATTTAGAAGTGCTCCGTTGTACAATGAACCCAAAAAGTGTTCTTGAAATGAAGGTGAAAGACATGATTTATTTATTTTATTTTTTTTAGGAAAATCAACTTATTTCATTTCATCATTTATCAAGGGAACAAAAAATATAGGAATGTCATAGACAGTACTGCGAGGGCTAACAGACAATATATAGATGCTCTAGCTAAGCTATGGGCAACTCTATTAGTTTGTCTTCTTATAAAAGCTACTCTATAACCAGCTTGATGAGATGTGCCACTAAATTTCCAAGCTCTGAATTCGAGTGATTAGAAGAATAAATGACATCTACAACAAATTTGCAATCAGACTCAAAAGTGGCTTCTAAGATACCAATGGTTTCTCCTTCTAACACACTCAGCTTAGAACTATACCACAGGGAGTGGGTAACCACAAATGAACCGGTGTGGTCAAGGATGCAGATTCTCATCCCTGCACAAGAGCTCCAATTGAAGAAAGCTAAGTCGACATTACACTTCAAGGTACCTTCACTTGGAGTATACCACGAAGCGCCTGTATGGGGATCCGAATCATGATGTAGAGATAGAACACTCCTCTTGCCACACATTAGTAAACATTCCTGCAATGAAGTCTTAGCTCTGACAACAATATAAAAGGCAGTAGAGGTGTGATTGTTCTAAAGCTTATCGTTTCGTTTCTTCCACAGACTCTAAAGGATCATGATGAATAGTTCAAACTGCTCCTTGTTAAGAGCTTCACCTAGCTTGAAGAGTAACTCAGTGAAACCAGAGTGCATTGCACCATCTGCAGCTCTATAAGATGCAACATGTTTACTTCCTGCCAATAGCTCACAGCATGGTCACAAGTCAAAAATAAGTTCCATGAGTGTTTGATCGCGGAGTCAAAAACCACACAAGTTGTTTGAGCATGGAAATCCACAACTTCTCAACTTAGGACGAGTTGGAAGACAATCCCAATTCTCCAAGCAAAAGAACGGATCTGTGGCGCGATCTATCTTTACCGAGGTTTTCTTTAAAATGAATAACCAAGTGTTACAGGTCAGTGATGAATGTACTTCATAGAAGAAGAAGAATTGAGCAGAGAAATTAATCCAGAAATTTGGATTTTCATTGAATGAATTGAATGACAAATTACAAGAGAGATCCAGCTTATATAGAGCTGTCAACAACTAACTAACCTAAAGAAAAGCTAAAGAAACATAAACTAATCAGTAACGGACCAAAAACTAACTAACAGAAAAATACAAAGCTTTAACTAATTTGTGCAACATGCCTGCACATATAGCAACTAAGTTAGATAGTTAAACAGAATTAACTAAACAGAAAACTCTAATCCTAATACCACCTCAAGGTGGAGAATATATGTTATGTATTCCCATCTTGCTGATCAAATTAGAAAATGCAGCTTGAGGCAAGGATTTGGTGAACAGATCGGTCAATTGATGTTGGCTTTTAATGTGAACCAATTTGATTTTGTTGGCTTGAACCAATCCTCTTATGAAATGGTAGTCAGTGTCGATGTGTTTGGATCTCTCATGATGAGCTGGATTGGAAGACAAATGGATGGCTGATTGATTATCACAAAACACCATGCAAGAGTCTATTTTAATTTCAAAATGTAGTAGCAGTTGAGAGAGCCACACAACTTCGCTGGCAACATAAGACAAGACTTTATATTCATCTTCAGCAGAAGATTTTGACACGGTTGGTTTCTTCTTAGACTTCCAAGATAGAAGAGCATTGCCAAGGAAAGCACATGAGCCTGAAGTGGACCTTCTAGTGTCAAGGTAACATCCCTAATCAGCATCAGCAAATGCTGTCAGATGCAGGGTATTAGCAACAGGGAAGAATAAGCCTTGTCCTAGAGTAGATTTCAGGTACTGCAGGAGATGATGAATGGCATGTAAATGGGAGGTCTGAGGTTCCTGCATAAACTGGCTGAGCTTGCAAACAGAAAAAGAAATATCCTGTCTAGAAATAGTGAGATAAATAAGCCTATCAATTAATCTCTTATAAATGGTGGGATCGGGTAAAGGATCCCCATTAGTTTTAGCAAGCTTTAAGTTAGGGTCCATGGGTAATTTGAGAGGTTTACAGCCTAGGAAACCAGTATCTTCTAACAATTGTAAGGTATATTTCCTTTGAGAAAGATAAATACCTTTGCTTGACCTAGCTATCTCTAGTCCTAAGAAATATTGCAAGTTACCAATGATTTTTAGTTTGAAGAGATGCTGAAGTAATTGTTGAACCTCCAAGACCTTTTG
The DNA here is from genome assembly GCA_037113605.1 of Calophaca sinica. NCBI lineage: Eukaryota > Viridiplantae > Streptophyta > Magnoliopsida > Fabales > Fabaceae > Calophaca > Calophaca sinica. The sequence goes on from CM073731.1 coordinate 32,592,285, forward strand.
TTGATTTGGTCCAGCAAGTAAAATGTCATCTACATAAACCAAAATCACAACAAGGGAATTACCCGAACCAATGGTGAACAAGGAATAATCATTTTTTGATTGAACAAACCCATTGGAAATAAGAGTTGTAGAAAACTTACAAAGCCATTGTCTTGAAGCCTGCTTTAAACCATAAATAGACTTATTGAGTTTGCAAACAAGGTTAGATTGTGAAGATTTATAACCTTTGGGGAGTTCCATATAAACTTCCTCAAAGAGGTCACCATTTAAAAAAGCATTATCAGCATCAAGTTGAAATAAAGTCCAGTTTTTAGCAGCAGAAACAGCAAGTAAAACTCTCACAGATGTTAACTTAGCAACTGGAGAAAAAGTATCAGAAAAATCTATACCAGCTTGTTGAGTATAGCCCTTAGCAACCAATCGGGCTTTATACCTACTAACAGTTCCATTAGGATTGAATTTAACCTTATAAATCCACCTACACCCTATGCACTTCTTATGAGAAAGAAGGGAAACAAGTGTCCAAGTATTATTAGACTCTAATGCCCGGATTTCAGAGTTCATGGCCTGCTGCCAATGGGGGTATTTGACAGCTTGGTGGAAAAAAGAAGGCTCATAGGTGGAGGAAACTTGAGTTACAAAAGAATGATATGTAGGGCCAAGATTGGTTAGAGTATGAAAATGTTAGATAGGGTAAGTGGAGGATGTGGAATTGAGAACATAATCCCTTAAGTAAGAAGGTGGGTTAGAGAGTCTTGTAAAATGTCTCAAAACCGGTTCTGCAGTAGCAGGCTGCTGCTCTGCAGGTTGCTCTAAATGCTGCTGAGCACAAGGATCGTGGTCATTTGGTGGAGGAGGATCATTTGGTGGAGGATCCGGGGCAGTATTGGTGAGGTTATCAAGAAGAGGGTTGGGTATAACAACATCAGGAAATAAATCTGTTATATGATTAATGTCAATAGGAACAGGAATGTGATGAAATGGAAAAACAGTTTCATGAAACAAAACATCCCTAGAAACAAAAAAATTTCTAGTAGATAAAGAGTATAAAAGATAACCTTTATAACTTTGAGGATAACAAAGAAAGACAGCTGGAGTAGCCCTTTTAGAAAATTTGTTCCTTGAAGATGAGCATAAGCTAAACAACTAAAACTCTTGAGTAATTCATAATCAGGAACAGAATTATATAAAACATGATAAGGAGATTGATTCTTTAAGAGAAGGGTTGGAGTCCTGTTAATCAAGAAAGCACCAGTGGCAATACAATGGCCCCAAAAAGTAATAGGAACTTTAGATTGAAAAAATAGAGATCTAGCCACATTGAGAAGATGTTGGTGCTTTCTTTCAACAACAGAATTTTGTTGTGGCCTTTCAACACAAGAGAATTGATGTAAAGTATCTTGAGTTTTGAGAAAATCATTTAAATTCAATTCTCTTGCATTGTCAGACCTAAGGCATTTAATCTTCTTATTAAATTGGCACTACAAAAAAACAGTCAATTTGCGGCGGTTTTTTTGTCATTTTCTTGAGGGTTTTCACCCCCGCAAAGTGTTCGGAGTTCTGAAAACCGCGCGATTCGTGTCCGCAAACCTTTTTGCGGGGGTTTTTAAGCAATTTGCAGTATCGTACTTATTTGAGGCGGTCATTTCGGAGGTTTTTAACCCACAGTTAGTAAGCGGTTATATTGTGGGACACGAAAACCTCCTAAATGTGAAGTGATTTTGGGGCGTTTTTGTTGAAGTTCTAAACCTCCTAAAATTTGAACTTATTTTGAGGGGTTATTAACCTCCTCTAAGCGGTCTGTAAATTTCAAAGAGACTTTTTCTCCTCATCTCATTATTAACACTTTTATATACCTTACAATTTGGAATGATTTTTGTTACAAAATATTTCCATTTTTAGTTTTTATATTTTCCTAATTTATGACAATTATAAAACATTCAATAAATTTAATACAAATACTCAAAATTCCATTAAAAAATATAACCATGATAACATAAATGTATTTCAAACATTTGTAGCTTCATCAAAGAAACATTTGTAGTTCAAATATCTAATGTAATACAACTCAAAACTTATAATATCTTAAAAGAAGTCTTATACTAAAAGATCCTAAAAAAACATCAAATATTGCTGGCACCAGATGATCCTCTTGCATCCATAGGTGAATTAGGCTCACTTGTATCAACACTTGCCTGAGATAACAAAAGAAAAATAATGAGTTAATTGCAGCAAGTTGGTAATTATTTAGCATGCTATTTCAATAGATCCATTTTGTGTCATGAAACAATGCAAGTCAGTTCATGAAGCCGCATCATCCAACTAAAGCAAAAAATTAGATTTAAGTACACTTGAAAGTCTATTCTGCACAACAAATCTACAAGGACACACAACGTGACACAAAATTAGAAGTCCATACTGTTAAGAGTGCACCCACAAGGAAGTATATATCTACTAAAACTGCAGCAATGTGCATTACCTTAAACAACATATAATATAATATGAGATAGAGTGGGTATAAATCTAAGATATTTTGCTACTGCATCATAGAACAATATATATACCTTTGCCTGAAAACTAGGTTTGGAACATCCGCTGTAGTCCTTAGACTTACCATCTAGATGTTCCCTTATAGTTCCATTATTAACATATTCAGTAACAATAATCTGTTCATCTCCATTCTCCAAAAAACCAAGCCATCTCACAATAAAATTGAGCATCTGAATCTTGTCAAGAAAATTTGCTTCATCAAAGGCTCATTAATAATAAAAAAAAAACTAATAAAACTAAGAATCACATATGATGAATTTGCTTCTTTTCATCAACTTCAATCACATTTGAACAAGTTATGGAGATGAGAAATAGTCAAAGATGAACTTTATATGCCATACCCTCTTGTTGCAGCTTTACTGACCACAAGAGGTCCATTATGAAGCTTTCCCCCATATCTTTGTTCCAAATCCACCTTCCCAAATCTTATTATCTGGAGAGAATTTTGTTGTTGCCTTGTAAATTTCCTCAAAGGAGGATTTTCCATTCTAAGATGACTACTTGATGTGCTAGATGTTGGTGAGGATTGAGAAGAGTCCCATTTTAATGAACTCTTAGAACTATCGGATGATCCATCTGTTGGCGCAAATTCCAAAGCAGAAATATTAAAAATGGAAACCAAATCAAGCATATGCCATATATCATCGCCTTGTCTACTTTTCATTTGGACTAGCTAAGGATTACCATTTTTGGCACACCTTTGCCATCAGCCTAGAACCCTTACATGCTTCTTTTTCCACTTTTATTTTCTTAATTTCAATTCCATTACTGCTCTCCACCATTTCCATTACCATGACATTGACAACCAAAAGAAATCTACATCTATCTAAAATTAAAAGCAGAAATTAAAGCGAGAACAAAGGTAGAAAAAGAAATCTATATCTATCATCTAAATACAATGGTTAGAAATCTATAACAAAAGGGCATTTAATTGCGAAACCAGACACAACCAAGGTAATGGTTAGAAAAATCACCTTCAAAAGCCCTCGAATAATTCACGCTCTTATATTGTTCCCTGCTGACAAGAAGAATAAAGCGATGAAGAAAGGGTGAAAGTGATGAAGAAAGAGGGAAATAACCCAATGCGGTGCTTAAACGAATTATTGCCTCACCCAGCAAGATTAAATGGGGGAAGAACAGGTTAGGGGCGATGGCGGAGGGTGTGGGGCGATTGAAGCAGCGATCGTTAGCGTGAAGCGAGAAGGTTCAGCGGTGGAGGTGAGGCGGTGGCCAAGAAGAAAGGCTGCGGCGGAGGGAGACCTGGTAAGCGAAACAAGCGGCGACGTCGGAGAGGGAGACATGGGAGATGAAGCAAAACAGCAGCAAAGGGAGAGACACACCATGAGAAGAAGTTGTAGCGTTGAAGAAGAGAAAAATGAAAGGGTTTTGAGAAAAGTGGGTTTCGGAGCGGCGTAGTGAAAAAGAAGAAGTCAATTATTTAATTAGAAGGGTTTTTGCCTCTTTAATTTAGAAAAAAAAAAAACGAGTTTTTCAAGTGTGGGATAAGCGAGTGGCATTCTTTGTGGGGGTTTAAATCACGACACTCCTCAAAAAAACCCCCACAAATTACAAGTTTTTTTGTAGTGTGGGTGTTAATCATAGCAAAAAACTGAATAATAGAGGAGAAAGAATCATTCAATCCTATCAAAAAATGCATGACATATTCGGTTTGAGCAAAGTGAACCCATGGTTCTATGCCATTGCAATTACAAGAATGTGGGGGGTTTAAGATCAAGCAAAGATTCCCACAAAGTTTTGACCTTAATGTAGTATTGACTAACCGAGAGGGTTCCCTGTTTCAAAGTGACAAGGTCGCACTTCAGCTGGAAGATCAATGGACTTAGGTCATTCCAAATGGCCTCAACAGTGGTACAGTGCAGCACACTTGACTGCATGTCTTTGGAAATTGAATTCAGAAGCCAAGAAGCAACAATATTGTTGTTGCGTTGATAGGCAGCGAAGTTGGCATCGTCAGCAGCAAGTTCCTCAATCGATCCATCGACATACCCAAATTTGTTCTTACCCAAAAGCGCCATCCGCATCGCTTTTCTCCAGGAGCTGTAATTGTCTCCTGTTAAGGGTTGAGAAACCAAGATGATGCCGAGATTATCAGAAGGATGAAGAAAGAAATGGTTCGTGTATTGATCAACAACAGCCATGGTTGAAAGATAGAAAGAACCAGGAGAGAATCGAAAGGAAAACAAGAACAAGAGAACACGAACGTCGTGTATCAGAAGAGGCTAACAGAAGGAATCAGAGTGAGCAGGGGAATTTTCCTACTAATACCGTGTTACAGGTCAGTGATGAATGTACTTCATAGAAGAAGAAGAATTGAGCAGAGAAATTGATCCAGAAATTTGGATTTTCATTGAATGAATTGAATGACAAATTACAAGAGAGATTCAGTTTATATAGAGCTGTCAACAACTAACTAACCTAAAGAAAAACTAAAGAAACAGTAACTAATCAGTAACAGACCAAAAACTAACTAACAGAAAAATACAAGGCTTTAACTAATTTGTGCAACATGCCTGCACATATGGCAACTAAGTTAGATAGTTAAACAGAATTAACTAAACAGAAAACTCTAATCCTAATACCAAGGGTATATCTATATTTTTAATTTTTTGCCTTTTTAAAATTTTAACTAATGACAGATATCATGTTACTTATTCAATTTTAGAGGAGTTTAATCCCTAGAATTAACAAATATTTCATACATTGTAATATTTTAATATAAATATAAAACATTTAAGAGAAGATTGAATTAATAGAGTAATTCATATTTTATCGCTTTCAAAATTAAGAAAAAAAATTATAAAAATCAAATGATATAATCATATCGATTAAATTGATATATGTCAAAATTTAGAATTTTAGATTTAAAATTTATAGATATAAAAAAGTGAACATTGATAATTGAAGAAATTGAGTTTTTAAATATAAATATAAATAATATTTAAATGAAAAGTTGGAAAAATGTAAAAGATGACTAATCGAGAGATATTTTCGCTTAAAAAGGAAAATTCTCTAAACACGTAATGATTTTAAATTTGTACTTGTACGTTTTAATAGAAGTTGGGGGGACATGAAAGTTGTCCATCAAAAGTCATATTTGGGCTGCTATGCACAACAATTGGTCTATTATATAATGAAAATGATAATGATTTAGCTTTGGTGCCGGAGTTACCTGACGAATACAATTGATAGAGTACTATCTTGTTTATAAAAGAGTGTAGATGTAGACTAAGAAGAATTAAAATTTAATATGTTGCCTTCCAGAAAAAGAAGAAAATCTGTAGTGATAAAAGTCATAATCACATGTCATGACTCGCCTAAAGTCTGCTTGACTACAATTTGTAAAAGATCTTTTTGTTTTATAAGATTTATATAGATATAGATTTATGTGCGTTGTATTTTTTTTATTATTATTATTATTATTATTATTATTATTATTATTATTATTATTATAAAATTGATTGATTGAAGGTAATCTTTGTAACCACAGTGTTATTATCCTATGTTATATATGGTCCCATCTAATAGTTTATGTCAATTCTCACGCGGCCAAACCAAAGGAGCCCAGCCCAGTGCGGGACTTATAAATATATTAAATTAAATGAACGGCAGCAAGGCGAGCAATGCTTCAACATAAAGCGATGATTCATGCTCAGCGAATATTTTCCAAGAAAGGGAGAAAGTAGAGAAACAACATAACAAAAATTAGTACTAGCTTCGCAGTGGCACTCCTATACATACACGCACACTCAATCGTTCCTTGCACTCTTGCACAGACTCGAAGAACCCACCGTTTTGAACGTGTCACCCTCTCGTTTTGCATGGCATCTTGTCTGTCTTGTCTTGTCTTTAAGATATAAATAAACAGAGTCAATTAATTCCTAACAAGCCACGAAGCCACTCCTCTGCTTTACCAGCCTCTGTGCTTTATTCACATTTATAGACATCACATTCCCCTCTCTTCTCAGGGACAGGTTTTGATTTTTCTTTAGTCGCTTGCTATGGCGGTTGATCACTCTCTTCTCAGCAAAAACATGTGGACCCTTCTATGGTCATGGGTTTTGTTGATGCTGAGTTTGCACGGTACGGCCGCGAGGCCGAACCGGTGGGAGTGGAACTCGATGATTCGATTACCGACTGAGCCGGTTGATGCTGACGCGGATGAAGTTGGAACCCGATGGGCGGTTCTTGTGGCCGGTTCAAGCGGCTACGGCAACTACAGGCACCAAGTGGGTGATCGGTTTTTAAGTTTTTCCCGTTTTCTCCTTTCACTATTTACTTTCTAAAATTAAACAATCTTAAGTTAAGAGTCGATGTTTGAGTACAGGCAGATGTGTGTCATGCATACCAGTTGCTGATAAAAGGTGGCCTAAAAGAAGAAAACATTGTGGTGTTTATGTACGATGATATAGCTAACAACGAGTTGAATCCCAGGCCTGGAGTTATCATCAACCATCCTGAGGGACCAGATGTGTATGCCGGCGTCCCTAAGGTAACCAGTTTACCTAATATATAAGAAAAAAAATAATCAAAATTTTTGTTGTATAGTATAAGCAAAAATTAATTAATATCATCTTTAGTGCTTAATTTCTCCAATTGTCCTTAATTAATTTTAAAATTCTAATGACTCTATTTTATTTCTAACAAGTAATTATCATTAAGTGTAGTTTAGTGAATATATTTTTTTTATGAAATTGAGAAAATTAATTATAATTAACTGACTTTTTTAATAAGCAAGAGTTTATGTATTTTTTTTTTCCATGTTAGGCAACGTAGTGAGTAAGAAATTAAGTGCTTCAAGTGGGGACTATTCGGCACTGATTAATCAATATGGCCGCCAGCTCGTGATTATGATCCGTTAAAAGCTAATTAAAGTCTAAACCACTGTGTTAAACTTTTGCGTTTTTTTCTTCTTTTTAATAATTTTCTCTTATTTCTATCTTTCTTTTTTTTTTTGGTTTAAAGTTTTCTCTTATTTCACAAACGCCAAATATTCCAACTTACGGTATTATTAGATTCGGAAACGCGGGCAACTTTTTTTCTCTCTTTAAAAAAGAAAGGTTGCACCTACCTTAACGGAGATGTGAGATTTATTTGACATTTCTATTTAAAAGAAAAAATGAAGCGAATTAATTAATCCAACTACATTTTATTCCTTGAAACTAAAACTAAACTCCCAACTAATGGTCAAAAAACTAATGTTTGTTATTAGAAACAAAAACTAAATTACCAAAAAGAAACGCATATGAATGGACATTGCGTTGGAGCATCTGATAAGTAGAATTTCTTTTTGCTTGAAAGATACGTTGATATTATAGGTACTTGACTTGCCAATTACCCTTTTTTTAACAGAAAAAGTCTCTCTTCATCACAAAAAATGTCTCTCTGAACCTTTTTGGTGCTGGCGATCGAATTAGTTACAGGAATTGGAGTTCTACGTGTATCCATATATCATAATGGAGTAATTTTTTTGTTTGTTTGTATTTTATAATGGAGTAACTTAAAATCTAATAGTATTTGATTTGTTAAGTTACAAGAGAACATTGGACCGATGAGTCAATTATTTGGTTGTTGAAAGGCTTTAGTGTGCTGAGACGTCTAGAAATGAAATAGACGCGATACAGATACAGTGTTTGCATTCCTTGGTAATGATATTTCCTTAAATAGTAAAATTCTACTACATGGAGTCTAAACAGATTGCTTATTGTAGAAAAAAGGGGTTGTTACTTGTTACAAGAGAATCGCTTCTTTTGCACTATTCAGTTAATTGAGTTGGTCACTTAATTTGGTGTGGGATGCGTTATTGTCGATCTGCAGGATTACTCTGGTGAGGAGGTGACAGCTGAGAACCTATATGCGGTTATTCTTGGGGACAAGAGTAAAGTAAAGGGTGGAAGTGGCAAGGTGATCAACAGCAAACCCGAAGATAGGATTTTTATATACTACTCTGATCATGGAGGCCCGGGAGTTCTTGGTGAGTTAAACATCGCTTTTAATTTTACTTTATACTAATGGATTTGATAATGTCATGGCCAAATTGCAAACTTTTACAATTTGTGTACACTTTGTAATTAGACTTGATATTTTGGTTGCAATTTACAAAATTCCAAATATCACATTGATCATGTGATTACTAGTGGTTTGTACAAATTAATTTACAAATATATGATCAAATCAGAACATGGTTTATATTAGAGAAAGAAATTACGGCTCAGTCATTCCCTTTTTGATTGTAGGGATGCCAAATATGCCATATCTTTATGCGATGGATTTTATTGATGTTTTGAAGAAGAAACATGCATCTGGAGGTTACAGGAAGATGGTAAGGATTTTATTCCTCAGGTAGATGGTGAATTGCAAATGATGTCACTTTTTGGTAAGTCATGGTGGTGTTGTTATGTGGTTGTGTAGGTTGTATACGTGGAAGCTTGTGAAAGTGGTAGCATTTTTGAGGGTATAATGCCCAAGGATCTAAATATTTATGTCACAACTGCATCAAATGCACAAGAGAGCAGTTGGGGAACTTATTGTCCCGGGATGGATCCTTCTCCGCCTCCAGAGTACATTACTTGCCTCGGGGATTTGTACAGCGTTGCTTGGATGGAAGACAGGTATTCTAAACTCTTTGAAATTAATATACTGTTTTTTCATGTTCAGTTTCATGTAATAGGTTGATTGATCATGTTGGCAATTTAATTATTCTCTCTGTTTTGTTTTGATTGGCAAAAACTGAACTCTGGCACTTGAATTTTCTGCAGTGAGACTCACAATCTGAAAAGGGAAACGGTGAAAGAACAATACCAGTCGGTAAGATATTTTTGTATGTCATAACAATGTTGACTTTCAATATTATCTTATGAGCGTTGGGGAGAAGAAGAACAAGAACAAGAACAATGGTTTTTGTTGTGCAGGTGAAGAGACGGACTTCAAATTTTAACAACTATGCAGTGGGTTCTCACGTGATGCAATATGGTGATACTAACATCACCGACGAAAAGCTTTATCTATACCAAGGTTTTGATCCTGCCACCGTGAACCTTCCTCCACACAATGGCAGGCTAGAAGCTCAAATGGACGTTGTTAACCAGAGAGATGCAGAGCTTTTCTTCATGTGGCAAATGGTAATAGCTATTCTCCTCAATCTCAAGCCATTATCAAGAAAATTTCCTTGCTCAAATACTTGTGTAATACAATCTATAAATTGGCTTGCAGTATCAGAGATCAGACCACCAACCAGAAAAGAAGAGAGACATCCTAGATCAGATTGCGGAGACAGTGAAACATAGGAACCATTTAGATGGAAGCGTGGAATTGATCGGAGTTTTACTGTATGGACCAGGAAAAGCTTCTTCGGTTCTACAATCCGTGAGGGTGCCTGATCTGCCCCTTGTTGATGACTGGGCGTGCTTAAAATCAACGGTAAACATAAATTAAGAACTGCATTTTCTTCTTATTTTCTTATTTTAAAATCACAGTCGGGTCGCGATATCAATCTTTGATATCACAGAGAGTTGAGAATTGTAGTTGATGTGATCGTGGTTGCATTGCCGTCGTGTAGTCCCCAAAAAACCTTATTGTTGCGGCCCCAATCGTGGCGCGGCGATGGACCTTGTTTAAAACCTTGGTAGAAAGTTTGTTGTTTACAGATTATTATTGATATTCAACTTGGGTTGCAGGTTCGGCTGTTTGAAACTCACTGTGGATCGCTGACTCAGTATGGCATGAAACACATGCGGGCATTCGCCAACATCTGCAACAGCGGCGTTTCTAGGACCTCCATGGAGGAGGCTTGTATGGCAGCCTGTGGTGGCTATGATGCAGGGCAATTACATCCATCGAGCAGAGGTTATAGTGCTTGATTTTGGGTTGTACACACTATCTTAGCAATGTAAAATTTCTCAATGAAACCCTACTCGTTTCTGCTGCTTGTGTAGAACTAGTTCTCTATAATTAGTTATACCCAAACAACATGTACGTGATCCGTTCATGCTTTAGCAGCCCAACCTAATATTTAGTTATCGTTTGCTTTTAGTTTTTGGTTATTAAATGGTAAGCAAGGAAGCCTTAGGTAGACCTCTTCGGATAGGAACGGAATAGTGAAGTAATCAGCCCAACCCAGTCCAAGATGCGGTATTGTGGATTCTGTAATTTGTCTTTAGAGAGTGGTTGAGAGAATGCATGTTTTGGTATTTGGCATCGGCAGTGTAGACGAGTTCAATAATGTTATGATCAATTAGTTTAGCCTGTTTAGAGGATATTAGACTGTTCCCTTCTCTCTGTTTTCTCTGTTCCCCTTTAAAACTAAAGAGACGGTTCTTGGTTCCTTTGACGAAAGAGACAATTCATTAAAGGGTTAACATTATTTTTCGTCCGTGTAATATGAGCGAAATTTGGTTTTAGTCCCTATAAAAAAATTATTTGTTTTTGGTTCTTACAATATAAATTTTTTTTGTTTTTAGTCCTTGTAGTTTCGATTTAGTCTATGATCCATATTAAATGGATTAAAATCAACATGAACTAAATGTTACAGGGACTAGAACCACCATGAAAAACTATTACAATTAAAAACAAAAATTTCGATATTGCAGGGACAAAAACCAAATAAAAAATTTTACAGGGATTAAAACAGAATTTTGTTCATATTACAGGGACGAAAAACGCTATTACCCCTTTATTAAACAATAGTTTGTACTTTGTAGTGCCTACAAAGGGGGTGGGGATAATATTGGATTGTGGATTTGTCAAAAACTATTGGCTATGATCAGAGGTAATGGTTGATCCATCTTCTATACGGGAGATAAGTTTGAGTGAATTAGTGTAGTGAGTAGGGGAATGAATCTCTTATAACAAATTTGTATCTAAATTTTTTAATAAATATTGTGTAGGACAATAAATAGATCGGTCTTATAAAAATGTGTGATGATCGATGATTTTATGATTGAACCACACATGAACTAAAGAGTTTAGATTACATTTTGTGTCACTTTATCATTTTCACCTAAACTACTTGGTACGATTGCTTGAATTTCTTAAGTAGAGTTTGAGTTTTGTGGATAAAAAAAATGTGTTTAGTTAGAAAGACAAAATTTAAAGACAAAATGGTCAGTTCTTATAATTTTTTAAAGAGAAAATAGATAAATTGGGTGTTTGGTTTGATTTTGGGGGTTTAGTTTTTGGGGGAAAACAAAATTAATGAAAAATGATATGTTGCTATAGGTGGCTAGTCATGTTTTTTTTAGAAAAAAACAAAATGTCAGTTTTGGATTCTTATAAATTTTTTTTTTCAAGAAAAATACATAATTTTTGGGGTTCATTTTGTGAGGGAAAACAAAGTTAATGAAAAATGATGTTTAGTTTCAGAAAAGATTTCACCAAGTCGAACCAAACCAACTCAACTTGAAGAAGGGTTGGTTTGGCTCCATTCTATCATTCCATTACAACTTGAAGACGTGTTGTATTTTATTCAGTTTCTCTCACTAACATTTTTACGGGCTCCGCAGCTCTCCACAAACCCACCTTTAGCTCACGCGTTTATGGTTTGGCTCCAGTCTATCAGTCCATTACAATTCCAATGTCAAAAAATCTATTTTGAACATTTTATAAATGGAAATGTTGAATCTCATGAGAAGAATTATCACGAAGACGTCGCGAATGACGTGTCGTATTTTATTCAGTTCCTCTCACTAACTTCTTTACGGGCTCCGCAGTTGTCCACAAAGACACCTCTAGCTCACACGTTTTGGCACAATGGCATTTGTAACCCAATAACAAAACAAAATGTTACTCTTTCTGTCGTTAAATGTAAGATTCTTTGAAAAAAATTATCCCTTTTATAAGTCTCTTTCTAAATTACTGGATGTATTAATTATTTTTTTACAAGAATATTCTAATTAATTTACATTATTTTTTGTAGTCAATAATAAATTGAGTGATTATTTCTCTCTTAAGTCAATAATTGAAAGGTAGTTTTGGAAAAATATTACACATTATAAACAAATTAAATGGGTTAACTAATTTTCTTAATTTGTGTGTTTTGGTCAAACAGAGCTTACATTTAGAGCCGGAAGGAGTATAAAATGAAAACTGATTTGAACCCATATTTGCGAAGCATTTTTGTCCAGCCTTTCCCATTAGTTCCCAAGACAACTCTTCCCCCACTTTTCACCTTCTCCTTCCCTATCTTCACCGCCATATATGCTAGGTATTTTTGTCCAGCGCATAAAAAATGCACCTTCCCACTAATGGAGGTTTTTTTGTGCCGCTTCCTTTTAGCGTTTCTCGGCAATTATTATGCGTTGTTTCCCATGCTCTCTTGCTGCTTTGTATTCGTCTTCCCCGTAGTGCGCTGCTTCAATTTCTAATGGGGGAGTCCTTTTGTTGCAACTATATATATACTGCATTTTGACCCATTTTTTACTTCTTCATCGTCTGAGTGGGTTACATGGCGGTCTTTCTCACCATTCTTCTTCTCTATCTCTGTATATTTTTTCTTGGATATTATTTGCTTTGAGTGAATCATTGTTAACATCGTTAGTTTTTGTGGCTCAGACAAGTGCACCTGATCGTAACTCGTAATAAGAGTGAGGTATATTTTAAGACTCCGAATGTCGAACCCACAGGAAATGCATGAGTACTAATGTAGTAAAGATTCTATATTTTCTAGGCTAACGAAGGTTGTAATTAGAGAATTGCAAAGATTGTCATTTAAATAAAATAGTAATTCAAACGATGAGCAAGAACGAGTTAAGATTATTATGGGAGGCTTAGGGGAACCGGGTTTACCAATACTTAGCTCCTAAATTTACTAATTAATTATTATGAGATCTATTTCTCAATTGAAAGCTAATTACTCACTCTAAAATTACTAACACCGTTTAATCATGCAATGTTAATAGTTTTCTTTCTAAATAACTATTGATCATGCGAGGCAATTAAATGATAGAGCATTAAGCAAATGTGAGTTTGTTAATCTAATAATTGATTAGAAACAAGTAATTATCCTTGATCCGACATAAAACACGAGTTCTTTTATTCCTAGAGATCCGTTAACTAACTGTGGTACGATCGCCGCCAATTAAGTCAACTAATTAAATGTTGATCAGGCCTTATAGGATTAAGCATGCTAGGGATAAAACAATCAATCAAAATAATAGAAACTCATAAAATTAATTAAATAAATATCAAAAGCATAGTAAAAGATCCCCATCACCCCCTCGTGATGAATTTAGCTACTCATGTCAAATGATAATAACACAAATTCATTCATAAAGCCATAGAAATCCATAATAAAGAGTATAAGTCTAAACCGGGACACCCTTTCTGTATGACGATGATCCTTAAGTACGTTCTTCGTGTCCTCATGATCTCCAGCAGCAAAACGGGATTGGCAAGAGGCTCCAAGGAATCAAAGATCAATGGAAAAACAAGAGAATTGTGAGAAACTCTAAAAAAAAAAGGCTGAGAAATCAGAAATTCATCAAGAGGTCCTAAGTCTAAGATTGCCTATTAATAGGTTGGAATGCGAATTAGGCCATCTGGCTTCAAATCTGCACATTCTGGGACGGGGTACAGTCGTACCGCATATATACACAGCCGTACCGGACTTTAATTGCGACGCTGACTCGTACTTGTGCACTCTGCACTCCCTAACATCAACTGTATATGGCCGTACTTCCTTTGGTACGGTCGTACTGAACTTTCTCATTGGTGCCAGATTGTACTGACCAAGGGGGTACACCTCTACTGCTTCTCTTGGATAGGTACGACCATATTGATTTAATGTCAGGCCGTACCACTCGTCTAGAAGTGCTAAAAATCTCCAAAACTCTACTATTAAAGTCTATTTATCAAGCAAAAGAGGAATGCGGGTCTTTCATTGATTGTAATGGGGCCAAGGTAATATTGTTAGGTAGGATAAGAGAAAGAAAAAGTCATGCAAAGGGGCCAGAAATTGTTACGGACCGGTCCCGAGGCGAGTTCCAGCGCGTCCACCAAACCGAGCCGGCCCGGCTCGGTTCCGACCTTCTTCGAGCTCGACGAGCTACATCCGACCCCGGAGGCGCCAAACCGGTCCTCCGGTACGATCGCCCCAGTGATAACACCTAGCAGGTCAGGGGCGAGCTGACTCATGACCCTCGAACCTTCTAGAAAGAGATACACCTGGAGACGATGCTTGGAGCCGTTGCCACTCCAAAGATTGAGGATCACGTAGCCAGTACGTGACAGACTTGGCAGGTGCGAGATATCAGGAAGAGATTAGCTGATCCTTGAAGCGTGAGTGAGGAGTTACCGCGCGCAGAATCCGGATCGGTGGTTACCCTCCTTCGACGTGACTCCACTATATAAAGGGGCTTGACCCCCCAGGTTTGCATACGCTCTACTTACTCTAAACCCTAATCCACTCTGTTCTCCTTCTCCTCCAAAGCCCTATCCAACTTAGGCATCGGAGTGTCTTTGCAGGTACTGTCCCCCTTTTTGGACTCTAGAAGAGGGAGTACTTAGTTCCAAGGAGGAGGAGAGCTCAACCATTCCCAGCATCAACATTGGTGCCCACCATGGGGCCCGGTAAAACTAGCCCAGGCCTAAAAAACACCCCGAGCTAGATGGTACGCACCAGGAGCACGGCGAATCACAGATCGCCACAGCCAAGTCATCACTCGGCCAGTCAGGATGAGCATCCACCACCGAACCCTGTCTTGGAGCTTCTCAGGGCAGAAAATGAAGAGCTGAGGCGCAGGATCGCGGAGGCCCGCGATCGCGAGGAAAGACAGGGCCACGAGACGCCCTCGAGGACCAGAAGAGACAACCGGGACTCGTCCAAATCGGACGGATCCAGCGCTATGGATAGCCCCGGACGAGAGGGCCACACCCGGCACACACCGCGGTGTGAGAACCGACCCTTCGAAATCGGACTAACCTTGCTCCCCTTCGACGAGAGGGTTATGGCCGATCCGGTCCCGAAGCGATTCCAAATCCCCAACATGGACGCTTACGAAGGTAAGACCGACCCCGAGGAACACCTTACCTCCTTCAACGCGCGGATACTACTGATCGACGCATCCGAGGGCCTGAAATGCAGGACCTTTCCCTGCACCCTGAAAGGGTCGACCATGATGTGGTTCTCTAACCTCCCGCAGCGCTCGATCCACTCATTTAGGCAACTCGCCGAGCAATTCGTGGCCAGGTTCACCACGAGCCGAGCCTTCCGGAGAAACTCCACCTGCCTGGTCGGACGAGACCCTGAAGTCCTTCATAGAGCATTTCAACAACGAAACGGCCCAAGTCAGAAATCTCAGCACCGATGTGGCGCTCCATGCCATAGTGTCGGCGCTAAAACCTGGTCCCTTCTCGGACTCCCTCGCTCGCCGGCCTACAGGATCTCTGGACGAGCTGAGGCGCCGAGCAGTGGGGTATATCAACATGGAGGAAGTCGCCGCCGCCAAAAGGGAAACCCAGAATCGGCAGGACAGGAGTAGAGACCTGCCCCGAGAGAGGGCAGAGAGAAGGAACGAGCGCCGAGGGCGGCAAGACTACGGAGGTCGGTTCACTCCCTTGACAGTGGGAAGAGACCGGGTCTTGAAGGAAGCCTACACGGGCAACCTCATTACCTTGCCCCCTCGGAAGGACTCCCCACCGGACGCGGATCGCCAGAGATACTGCGAGTACCACCGAATCTACGGGCACACCACAAACGAATGTCAGGCACTAAAGATAAAGATTGAAAAACTCATACAGGCAGGACATTTAGCAAAGTACGTGGACAAAGGGAATGGGGCGGCCCCCAGAGAAAACGAAACAAGTCGTAGAAGATCCCGTTCACCCGAGCGCAGGCGCAACCGATCGCCGGCTCGGGGAGGGCGAGAAAGGCGTTCACCCGCCCGTCAACGCAGGAAGGGTCGAGACGAAGGTACCCCCTCACTCAATTTAATTGCAGGTGGTTTTGCAGGTGGAGGCGAATCTAGCAACGGTCGGAGAAGGCACCTGAGGTCCGTCAATAGCTCAACGTCGCTAGCGGCCCCGCCCGCGGCCTTACCGACCATATCCTTCTCGGAGAGGGATTATCAGGGAATAGATCGCCACCAAGACGACCCCATGGTGATCACAGTACACCTCGCTGGATTTAACGTCAGGAGAGTGCTCGTCGATCAAGGAAGCTCGGCGGACGTAATCTACAAAGAAGCCTTCGATCGACTCAAGTTACCGAGCTCGATTATCAGACCCTACCGAGGTACGTTAGTCGGTTTTTCAGGTGCTAAAGCTCGGGTGACTGGATACTTCGACGTCTTGCTCACCTTCAAGGCGGACGTCGGGGCCAAGACAATTGAAGCCCACCTCCTGGTGGTGGAAGCCGAGTCGGCCGCGGACACCGCCTACAATATGATAATCGGCAGAACTGTCATCAATGGGATCGGGGCCATAGTCTCTACCCCCCATTTGGCGATGAAGTTTCCCCTATCCGATGGGCAGATTGCTACGATACACGCCGACCAGAAGGAGGCGATACAGTGTTATGTCAACAGTCTAAGGGATGACAGGAGAAAAGATCGCCCCAAGTCGAATCAAGATGATTGAGCTCGACGGCGAGAGTGATTCCGGCGATGCGGTCGACGACATCAAGGAGGTCGAAGTAAGAGGATCGGGCAAGAGCATACGAATCGAGACACAACTGCCCCAGCAGAGCGAACAGTCCCTGACGAAGGTTCGACAACGCAGATCTGTTCGCGTGGGGCCCGGAGGAAATGCCCGGAATAGACCTCAAAGTGGCCTGTCACAAGCTAGCCATAGAGCACGGCGCTCGCCCCGTTGCTCAGCGCAAAAGAAGACTTGCAGGGGAAAAGAAGCAGGCAGCCCGAGAAGAGACCTCAAAGCTCTTGAAAGCCGGATTTATCAAAGAGATCAAGTACCCAACTTGGCTTTCCAACGTGGTATTGGTCAAGAAGAGCAATGGTAAGTGGAGGATGTGCACTGACTTCACCGACCTAAACAAAGTCTGCCCTAAAGACCCATACCCCCTTCCAAGCATCGATGCTCTGGTAGACGGCACGTCAGGGTACCAGGTGCTCAGTTTCATGGATGCGTACTCCGGGTACAATCAGATCAAGATGCACCCACTCGACATGCCAAAGACGGCTTTCATGACGGAAACCTCCAACTTCTACAACGACACTATGCCCTTTGGTTTGAAGAACGCAGGGTCGACTTACCAGAGGATGATGGATGAGGTCTTCGTCAAGCAGATCGGGAAGACGATCGAGGTATATATGGACGACATGGTGGTCAAGACCTCCAGCTTCGAGGCACACTACCGAGACCTCCAGGAGGTATTTGACATTATGAGAAAATATAACATCAGGCTTAACCTCGAGAAGTGCTCGTTCGGGGTGCTTGGAGGCAAGTTCTTGGGGTTCATGATCACCCACAGAGGCATTGAGGCCAACCCCGACAAGTGCCGAGCAGTGATGGAGATGCGAAGCCCGAGCTCTATCAAAGAAGTGCAAAGACTCGCTGGTCGCATCGCAGCCCTTTCCAGGTTCGTGATTCGTTCCGCTGACAAATCGTTTCCCTTCTACCAGGTACTCCGGAAACCGGCTCGGTTCGAACGGACCAAGGAGTGTGAAACGGCTTTTCAGAGGCTCAAGGAGTTTCTGGCGTCACCACCGGTCCTTACGCGGCCCACCAAAGGAGCCCCTCTCCTCCTCTACCTGGCGGCCACCGACACCTCGATCAACTCGGCCATGATAGAAGAGAAAGAGACCGAGCAGCGCCCAGTTTACTTCGTGAGCAAAGTCCTCCACGGGGCGGAGCTAAGATACCAGAAGGTAGAGAAACTGGGGCTCCTGATAGTAACCTCCGCGAGGAGATTGAGACCTTACTTTCAAGCACACACGGTGGTAATCAAAACGGACTACCCGATCAAAAGGATCCTGCAGAAGCCCGAACTCTCAGGGCGAATGGTGGCGTGGTCGGTAGAACTCTCCGAATTCCAGATCAGGTATGAGCCCAGAGGACCCATTAGATCACAAGTTTTGGCTGACTTTATTGCAGAATCCAACACCGACCCTCGAGGTCGAGCATCGGACGCCACGTGACGGCTCCTCCAATTCCAAAGGCAATGAGCAGAATCATCGTTGAAAGCCACAGAGGAATCGGCGTCGAGCAGTACTCGAGTTCCTATTCAAAGCTAGCAACAACCAAGCCGAGCACGAGGCTTTACTACTCGCCTCAAACTCGCATGGAGCTGGGCGCCCAAACGCCCGAGTCGAGGCGACTCCTCACCGATGATCAACCAGGTCAAGGGCGAATACCAGTGTCGAGACGACATACTCGCCCAGTATGCTCAAAAAGTCAACGCCATGATTCAGAACTTCCAAGTAGTCCAACTCGAGCACATCCCTCGAGAACAAAATAACAAGGCAGATCTGCTGGCAAAGTTAGCTAGCATGAAGACCGAGGGACAGCTCCATACAGTGGTCGTCCAAACTTTAAAGTCACCAAGCATCGCAACAGCCAGAAACTACGCAGTGATCAGCTCGGATTCTTGGATGAAGGACATCATTGAATACTTGAAGTAGGGAAGACTGCCCGAGGACCCGGCAGAGTCACGCAGGGTCCAAAGGCAGTCCGCACATTACACTCTAATCGGAGACAGACTCTACAGAAGAGGTTTCTCACAGCCACTACTCACCTACATAGAGAAGTCGGATTCCGAGTATGTTATGTGGGAACTGCATGAGGGTATCTGCGGGAACCATTGTGGAACTCGGACCCTGGCAGCCAAAATCCTACGAGCAGGCTACTACTGGCCGACGCTCAGGTCGGATTGCCTGGAATACGTAAGGAAGTGCGACAAGTGCCAAAGGTTCGCCAAACGAGACCACCTTCCACCAGAAGTCCTGCACGAAGTCATCGCCCCTTGGCCTTTCAATACCTGGGGGCTTGACATACTTGGCCCCTTTCCCCTTGCACCAGGCCAACTCAAGTTCATCGTAGTCGCCATAGACTACTTCTCCAAGTGGATAGAGGCGTGTCCGCTGGCGACCATCACTTCCGAGAGGATCAAAAAATTTGTCTGGAAAAGCCTGGTTTGCCGCCATGGCCTACCCCACACCATCATCACAGATAACGGCACACAGTTCACCAGCTCGGTGTTCAAGGACTTCTGCAAAGGTCTAGGAATCCGACTCGTCTACGCCTCCGTCGAGCATCCACAGACCAATGGTCAGGTCGAGCGCGACGTAATTATCTGAATGGCCTCCTGGCTACCGGTGGAGAGGCCAAAGGAAGGCGGAAGAACTCTACGGGGTGCTATGGGCATACCACACCACCCCCCAGTCGGCAACAAAT
The DNA here is from genome assembly GCA_037113605.1 of Calophaca sinica. Classification (NCBI taxonomy): domain Eukaryota; kingdom Viridiplantae; phylum Streptophyta; class Magnoliopsida; order Fabales; family Fabaceae; genus Calophaca; species Calophaca sinica. The sequence goes on from CM073731.1 coordinate 32,612,196, forward strand.
GAAACACCTTTCCGGATAACGTATGGAATGGAGGCCATGGTGCCAATAGAGCTCGGTTCCACCTCAGCAAGAAGAGAGCACGTTCAAGCATTGGCGCAAGAGGAGGCAAGAGTTGAGCTCGATCTCCTAGAAGAAACTCGGGAACTTGCCCGAGTACAAAACTTTGCAACTAAACAGCGCGTCGCCAAGCACTACAACTCCAGAGTCCGACCAATGACGTTCAAAGAAGGGGACCTGGTCCTTCGAAAAGTTGAACTGGCTCGAAAAGACGTAAGGCAGGGCAAGCTAGGGCCGACATGGGAAGGGCCATACCGTATCAGATCGGAGCACCGACACGGCGCATACGGACTAGAAGAACTATCCGGAAAAGCGATACCGAGGACCTGGAATGCCACGCACCTTAAGCCCTACTTTAGTTAAACACTTATAAACGGATGGCGTACTCTTTCCTTTGCAAACCCTTTTTCCCACTGGGTTTTTGGTTTGGAAAGGTTTTAACGAGGCGCATTCTTCCTTCCCTTTCTTCCCCATTTAATAAAAGTCAACCCCCATTGCATTCAGAATGTTTTAACTGAAAATCACCGAGTCCCGAGCTCGGAAGGTCTTAACCGACCAACAGACCCCCGTGGTCCTAAACCCAAGTCAGCATAAAGGCTTGGTGAGCTCATTCGCAGCTCGACCCCTGTGGTCCTAAACCCAAGTCAGCATAAAGGCTTGGTGAGCTCATTCGTGACCCTGTGGTCCTAAACCCAAGTCAGCATAAAGGCTTGGTGAAGCTCATTCGCAACTCGACCCCTGTTGTCCTAAACCCAAGCCAGCATAAAGGCTTGGGGAGCTCGCTCAGGCTCGGAAGGTCTTGCTCGACCTAAACGATCCATTCAATTCCAAACCCAAGTTAGCATAAAAACTTGGTAACCTCGATAGAGGATCCGAATCTCACTATCCGACCTAAAGGTTTCGTAAGAAGACTGGTACTCGGCCTATACCGGTGCACGGAGAAAATGTCTCAACTTCAGTTGACACAAGTTTTTTTCGGGGGAAGCCACCCGGGGACTACCCTAGACGAGTAGCAGCTACCCGAGGACCACCCCATCTGAGTACGGTAACCAACAAACTACTAAAGAGAAAAGCAAAGCAGATTTAAACCAACAATGTTTAAACTTAGTCAATTTCATTAACTTAAAACAAAATACAAAAGAGCAGCTCGTAGAAGAGCGAGTACATCATCAAGATAGAGCAAAGCAAACTAAAATTACGCAAGGGCATTCCCTTGGTCTTTAGCTCGGTCCCCGACGATCTCCTCGGCTGCAAGACTTTGACTTACAGCCTCCAAGTCAAGACCAACTCCGGCCTCCTCGCCCCCAGGCTCCTCCTGATCAGCACAACCTTCTTTCTCGTCCTCCTCTTCCACAATCTTCCCCTCTTTCACCACCTTGGTAAAATCGAGCTTGGAGATGTCCAGATCGGGGGCGATCACCTTCAATTGCGCAACGGCATTATCAAACCCTTCCTTATACTGAAGGGCGCTATACTCACGATACTCCTCGAACCGAGCAGCTTCGGACGAGGACTTCTCCTTCTCTTCCCACAGTTGACGCAACAGGAGGTCATTTTGGGCCTAGAGATCCTCCCGCTGCGCCAGCAGAGAGGTGTTGCTCTTGTTCAAGGCATCCCTTGCCTCCGAGAGGCGAGCATAGTCCTCTTCCAACTTGCCCATCTTCTCCTCGAGCTCACCAAGTGCGGTGGCCTTGCTTTGGTACTTCCTCCTCGCCCGGCTCGGCCCGATGGCTCGTGCCCTTATCCAATCGAGAAAAGGCGGGCCATAGCGGTGCGGAGCCCATAGAGGCCCAGTGCCTTGCACAAACCCAGCTCGCGCCTCGGCCATGCACTGTCGTCGGACCTCGCATGATCCGATCGATCTGGTCGGGCGGTCGGCCGACATTCCAAAGGGAATCCTCGGCGTTCTCGCCGATCGGCAAATTCTCCAAGGTGGAGGAACCACCGAGCCATCAGGGGATATTCAGAGGAATCCCCATGAGGCCCCCTCGGCTCCTTTGCGGTGATCGAGCAGGAGTCGGGAGCGCGGTCGCTTTTTAGTAGCCTTGGCGGGGGAAGGGGAAGCAGCAACATCGGAGGGAATCGGCCCAGGAGCTTGGGCGACCTTCTCTCTTTGAGCTCTCTTGAGGAGCTCGGCCATCTCTTTCTTGGTCATCTTCGGAGCCATCGTACCTGAAAATAAAGTGAAAGTTAGTACCCATGTTCGGGCTGAGAATCACGCTAAAGGATAATAACAAGACTTACTTAAGTAATCCCTCCACTGGGGTGGGTCCTTTAGAGCTCGGGTGAGGAGAGGACCACAATGCAATGTGGGCAAACGAGCGAGAAAGTTCACTATCGTCTGGTCGGTGACCGACAATGAATTGAAATCCACCTCTTTTATGGGGCGAGGACTGGAGCTCCAGTAAAAAGGAAACAAAGGCTCATTTTGAGCAGAAAAGAAAAAGGGATCCCCTCTCCGTACCCGGATCTTGAAGAAATCAGATTTCTAGTTCTTATAAGACTGGTCGAAAAGCTCGAGAATATAAAAGCCAGGTATTTTATTGAGCGAACACCACTTAAGTTACTTGCTAAGCCTAAGCTGGAAAAAACTGAAGAAGAGAGCAGCAGAGGGGGTAACCCCAAAGTACTCGGACACGAGCTTGAAAGCTCGGATAAAAGCCCAGCTGTTGGGGTGTAATTGCGAAGGGGCCGCATCCAGCCATTGGAGGACCTCACACTCAAACCTACCTAGGGGAAAGCGGAGGCCAATTCGCGTAAAGAAAGTTTTGTAGAAGAAACAGAAGTCTGGGGAACTAGACTCGCCCTTGTTAAAGCATACTCGGTCGTCGGGAGAGCAGGGGAGGCAAGTTACCTCCTCGTCTCGATCCCGGTTCGGCGTAAATGACACACTAGATCAGAAGCGACCACGCCCGATGTCTGAAAAAATGTTGGAGGCCACCACGAGTACATCGGGTGCACCCAGTGTAAGGAGACCTATCATACGCCACTCGGCGCTCGCCCCCTTATGAAGTGAGTGCGAAGGAACAGACGCGATGGGGAGAAGGCTGAAACCAGGAGGTGGGAGGAACCACCTGGAGAGGCACTGGTCACGACCACCGTCGGAGGAGCCCTTGGCCGAGCCTCCGGCGTGGGGTGGCGTAGAAAGGTCAAAGATGTGCTCGTCGTTTGGGCGACGAGTCGCTCCCGAACTTAAAGGTATGGGGAAGGGGACGACGAGAAGAAGAGGAAGAAGCCATTAATGAAGAACGATAACAAGACTTACGGGAAGTGCGAAGGAATGGGGATGAAAGCGGCGCTCGGAACACAAATGCGAGGAAGGATGTGACGAAGCGTTCAGGGAGAGCGGAACGAAGAAAAAGAGAGAAGGAAGGAGAGGGGGTGGCTTTATAACCCCCGCAGGAGGGAAGTGAAAGGGCGAACCAATCCGAGCCCTCCATTTACAAAACCAGATGTAGATCTAGCGGTCCAGGCCGCATCAAATGATCGACGGTGGAAGAGGAACGGTTGAGTAGACGTCCCATCTGAGTCCCATCACGTGGCAGAACACCGAGTAAAGGTGCGACACGTTGAGCGTGACGCCCCAGACAAACAAGCTTCGGGGATACGCCCCCGACCTCAATAACTCAACTCGGATACCGACCCAAGAACAACAGGTAGACCCTCTGCCCTTTCGTGCAAAGAGTCTAGGGGGCTTGTGTTACGGACCGGTCCCGAGGCGAGTTCCAGCGCGTCCATCAAACCGAGCCGGCCCGGCTCGGTTTCGACCTTCTTCGAGCTCGGTGAGCTACATCCGACCCCGGAGGCGCCAAACCGGTCCTCCAGTACGATCGCCCCAGTGATAACACCTAGCAGGTCAGGGGCGAGCTGACTCATGACCCTCGAACCTTCTAGAAAGGGATACACCTGGAGACGATGCTTGGAGCCGTTGCCACTCCGAAGATTGAGGATCACGTAGCCAGTACGTGACGGACTTGGCAAGTGCGAGATATCAGGAAGAGATGAGCTGATCCTTGAAGCGTGAGGGAGGAGTTACCGCGCGCAGAATCCGGATTGGTGGTTACCCTCCTTCAACGTGACTCCACTATATAAAAGGGCTTGACCCCCCAGGTTTGCATACACTCTACTTACTCTAAACCCTAATCCACTCTGTTCTCCTTCTCCTTCAAAGCCCTATCTAACTTAGGCATCGGAGTGTCTTTGCAGGTACCGCCCCCCTTTTTGGACTCTAGAAGAGGGAGTACTCAGTTCCAAGGAGGAGGAGAGCTCAACCATTCCCAGCATCAACAGAAACAAATCAACAAAAACAAGCAACTTTTTTCTTTTTCACTTTAAAGAGCAGGCAAGAATCTCCAATTTTTTTGATCAATAACAATTTTTTTTTTGTATTTCCTGATGGCACTATCATAGTAAACATTTCTTTTTCAATACTATTTCTTTTTCTTGTTCTTTCCTTTCCTCCTTTCATGCATTTATGCAACAAATAAATAATTTTTTATAACTAGGAGGGGAAATAGATATTAAGCCTTCTTTTTATAAGCAAATGTAAGGGATTCAAAACATTATTCTTCTGATCTTTGCCACTAATTACTCTTAAAGAGTACTTTCTAAGGTTACCTTTACAGAGTATAATCAACAATAATAAGAAGGGGTACCAAAGAAATATAATAATATACTTTTAGGCACTAAAGTGGGTAACTAGTGGTAAGATGAATTCAAAATAGAAATGGCCTGAAAAATCCCTAAAAATTGCCCTTTTTAAATTCACATGAAAATAAACTTATATTCGCTTTGTAATGGTCTCAGCACAAGACAAAGAAAAGAGGTAAAAAGTATGATGTGGCCTCTTGTTTCAGGCTCAAATCTCACATTTAATAGCTTATACAGAAAATTGAAACTTACAGAACTTTAATACTAATTTTCAGCATATTGTAATACTAACAACAGACTTATTTCAATCACAAGTTGTCAGATTTTTTTAGTAGCCACTAAATCAGCAAAAATTTCAAAGTTCTCTATTATTATAAGCAATTATGAGCATAGCCAAGTAATATATAAAAATATAATAATCCCTTCTCACACTTATTTCTAGCAGTGTCCTCGCTGCTACTAAGATAAAGCAAGTACAAAAAGGATGAAAGAAAATAAAAACAATTGTGCTAAAATAAAAGAAGTTGGAAGGAGACTCCCCTCTGAAAAATATCACTAGCAAATTGAATAGGGATATGAATATGGTATAATGTTTCCTTTCCCAATACCGATGAAGCTGGTAAGTGGGCACAAGAACTGTGCATCACAACAACTAAAAATTTAGAAATAAAATAGAAAGAAATAAAAATAAAAATAAAAATAAAAATAAAAATAAAAATAAAATAACAGAATAAAGATAAAAGCAATAAAATAAAATGTATCTTGTGAGCATGCCAATATATACAAATCTCTTTTTAATACAGAAGCAAAGGCCTAATTACTAAAAGAGAAAAGAAAATGAAGTCCCGCATCACTCGGCAGGAGGATAAGGCTGGAGACGCAGAAGGTGCTCCAAAATGGTTGCTAGCTGTTGGTCCACATGGGTCCGGTGCTCCTGAAAACTAGTCTGCATCTCGTCGAAACGCATCATGACGTCCTGGTAGGAGTGGCCCTGTGGTGCTGGCTGTGGCTGTGGTGATGCAGGATGCTCCTCTGCCAGGGGCTCAAGATTTGTAGCCTGATCCTGCTGTTGCTGCTCCTCCGGCCTGACCACCTCGTAGTCCCCATGGCCTAATCTCTGCAGAACACCGATGTTGCAGAGAGTCGAAAGTCCAATGGGCTCCATCTCAATGGTTGTGGCCCCCGCTCCAGCAGGAACTCCAAGATGGGCTGCCAGTCTAGAAATGAATGACCCTAAAACTATATGACTGGTGTTCTGGGTCTGCAAATAAATGCCCAACTGAGTGCATGTGCGTAAGAAAAATATCCCGGTGTCGCAGCGGTGGCCCTGGTCCTGCGTCATGGCCCAAAGAAGAAATAAATCTGGCTGGTTGGCTGTGTCGTCGCTCAAGGCTCTCCCGTTTATAGAACGGGCTAACCACCTTTGCACTGCTCGCACAGCTGGGTCTCTGATCTTACTGGTCTTGGCGCGGCTGGGGATGCAGTGGGCGTCCCCAGTGAGAGCTCTCCAACTCTCTGAGTCGTGTCATCCCTCTGGGATCTCCAAGAGTGCTCCAAAAAATTCCGGCGTATGTACTATCTAATAAGGACATAAAGATTCAAGATTTGACACTAGGACCAATAACAAGAGGGGGAGCAAAGAAGATTAAGGAGCAATTAGAGACTCAAATGGCTTATTTGCTTGATGATAGCAAGAGTTCTAAGATTTATCCTTGTCTTATAAATCTTTTAGTAATTGAAATTGTTTAGATTTCCTTTAATTGTAATAGACTATACTTTAAGTTTGTAACTTGGGTTTAAATATGTAGGTAGGCATGTGTTAAACTCTTTGGGCCATGTTTTGGGCTTGTATGTGGGCCTTGCTTTGCTTGTGTGGCCATGGCCAAACCCTACCTATATAAGGCTAGGGTGTGCTTCATGTAAGGACCTTTGAATCATTTTATAATATTGTGAGTTTAGAGCAAGTTGCTCCTCCTAGTTCTTCTTAGAACCTCCATGGATCTCATCAAGGACTTGATTGTGCTTGTAGCGGTCCAACAATGAGATTCATCATTCATCCTTGAATGTGGCATTCCTTCACTTCTTTGAACCATTTCTTTCTAGTCCACATTTTGTAAGTTCTTCACCTTTTTATTTAATCTTTTGTTTGGAAAAATTATGATGTATGAAATGAACCTTGGGTTTTTAGTGAATTTACATGTGTAGTTCACATCAATTGGTATCAGATTAGCCAACTCCATGATAATTGATTGAAATTTTTTCAACGGAAAAAAAAAAAGAAGTTCGGCGGTGTTGAATTTGTTCGCGTCAGATCCGAAATTGTTATCCCTTTGACTTCTCTTTGTTTTCCTTTAGGGTTCATGGTGTTCCGTTTTTCCTATTTTGTGAGTGTTGAATGGGGATTGGCCAACCAAATTGGTCTTGCAAGTCAATTTCATGATTCACGACATTTGGTAACACCGTCAGTGCGCATCAAATAGGCGCTATTTTTTTTTTTAATCACGTTTTTGTCTTGATCCACGTTCTGTGTAGTACTTGTGTTGATGTTAATTACAAGTGCTAATTTGTGTGTTTTAGGGTCCATTTTATTGATTAAATTCTGATTTTGAGTAAAAATTGCAAATTCTAGTTGCTGGAAAAAAATTTCTGCACTTCAAGTGTTCATCATCATCTTTTTCACTTGACAGTGTTTGATCCAAAATTTTGTGTTGAGAAGTTGTGTTGGTGTTATTTCCTCATTTTTTACTCAAATCTGGAAATTCAAAAGCCAAAGTAGCAAGAAAAAATATGAGGAATCTGATTCTGTGAAAAAAAAAAAAAATTCTATCTGGGGGTGCAAATAGCATACGTGGCAAATTAAAAAAAAAGGCGCTACTGAAAAATATACTGTCATTTCCAGAAAATTCTGAAAAATTCCCCAACACTTCTCAACATATTTGCTAGCTTCTGAATTTTTTTTGGAATTTTTGGACCATGTTTGGTTGGTGAAAAAAAAAACACAATTAAGTCATTTTTTGACACTTTTTGACTTCCTACTTGTCTCCTTTGACCTCTAATATTTGAGTGTGCTTTCTAAATGACATTTTTTTTTGTCTTTTAAATTTCTTTGGTTTTGTCTTAGAGTCTCATTTTGTCATTTTTGACCTCTTGAATGATATATTTCATTGTGTGTTTCCACAAGTGCATTTAAGTTTTCCACATTCTTGATTGAGCAATTGGTGGGTTCTTTGAAGAGCTTCATAAGTAGCAATTTTAGGGAGTGGAAAAAGGCAAGTGTGAACATCAGAGAAAAAGCCTAAATTGTGTGAAACACGAGTGACACTTTCTTTGAGTGAAACACTTAGCGAGTGGTGAGGTCCTTTCTTTGTGTACTTGTGATCTTGGAATTTAGATATGGGTGACTCTCCCTCTACTTCCCCAAGGACGGCTTCCCTTATTGGTCATATGACTAGAATGTTGGAGGCTCAAACCAATATATTCAATGCTCAAGTCAATGAATTGAGGGCGGAATTTTTGCATCAAAGGGATGATAGGTCCGCACATGAGAGACATTCTAATGTTGGTGAGTATGATGATGAATCCGGAAGGGATGAGAGGTATGAACATCATAGGCATAGGAGAAGGCATAGGGGACATGGAAGGCACCATAGGGATCATAGTGATGATGGAAGGAGGCATAGAAGGCATGATGATAGGTATGAAAGTGGCAAAATTAAATTTCCCTCATTTCATGGGAAAAGTGATCCGGATGCTTATTTAGATTGGGAACTTAAGATGGACCAATTGTTTGAGGCTCATGATATTCATGAAGATAGGAGGGTGAAATTAGGTTCTTTGGAATTTAAAGATTATGCTTTACTTTGGTGGGACCAAAATGTAAAGGATAGGAGAAGGTGTGGTGCTAGAGAAGTGGATGATTGGGAAGATTTGAAAAGCATTTTGAGAAAAAGATATGTTCCCTCTCATTACCATAGGGAATTACACCAAAAGCTCCAAAAGTTAAAGCAAGGGTCCAAAAATATTGAAGACTATTACAAAGACTTTGAAACCTTGAGGATTAGATCCAATACAAGGGAGGATGAAGAAGCTACAATAGCTAGGTTCCTCAATGGCCTAAGCTATGAAATAAGGGATGTGGTGGAACTCCAACATTTTGTAGATATTGAGGAGCTTGTCCATCAAGCTTCAAAAGTGGAGCAACAAATTAAAAGAAAAGCCAACTACAAGAAATACTCCTCAAGCAAGGATAAAGATGCTTCACATTGGAAGGATAAACACAAGAGGGAGGGCTCAAAGTCCCCCAAGGCCGCCACTTCAAAGGAGGGAGGTAAGTTTTCTAACCCTTCTAAACCTACTTCTTCTAGTTCTTCATCCATCAAATGTTTTAAATGTTTGGGAAGAGGTCACATAGCATCAAATTGCCCAAATAAAAAAACCATGATTGCAAGAGGCAAAGATGTTTATGAAACCGCTTCCTCATCATATTCTTCCCCTTCACAATCCTCTTCAAGTGAGCAAGAGAGTGATTGTGAATTGGCTCTCCTTAAAGGAGATCTTCTCATGGTAAGAAGACTCCTAGGAGTCAAAGTAAAGGAGCATGATGATTCTCAAAGAGAAAATATTTTCCATACAAGATGTTTAATTCATGAAAATATTTGCTCTTTGATCATTGATGGAGGTAGTTGTACAAATGTGGCTAGCTCTAGATTAGTCAATAAACTTTCTTTGAAAACAACTATCCACCCTAGGCCATATAAGCTTCAATGGCTTAGGGAAGAAGAAGAAATTTTGGTGAACAAACAAGTTTTAGTTTCATTTAGCATAGGCAAGTATAAAGATGAAATATTATGTGATATTGTGCCTATGGAAGCCGGACATATCCTTTTGGGTAGGCCTTGGCAATTTGATAGGATGGTCATACATGATGGTAGGACTAATACTTTTACCTTTGTGCATAACAAACACAAAGTGATTCTTTTACCTCTTAGTCCCAAAGAAGTTTGTAATGATCAAGTTGTTTTGAAACAAAAAAGGGAAGAAGAGAAAAAGAGTAACAAGGACAAAACCATCTTGAATGTGCATCCATCATATAGCCTAGATTCCACTCCAAAAGTGGAAAGTTTATTTCTTAGAGAGCATGTGGTTAGGAAAGCCTTGTTGGCAAGACAACCTTTATAATTTCTTTATTGTAATGACTTGTGTTTGTCTTCCTCTCAAGAGGCTTTGCCTAGTGCTTTGGATTGTCTGTTGCATGAATTTAATGATGTGTTTCCAAAGGATATTCCTCATGGCCTACCTCCTTTGAGAGGCATTGAACACCGAATTGATTTAATTCCCAGTGCTTCTTTGCCTAATAGGCCTCCCTATAGGAGTAACCCGGAACAAACAAAAGAAATAGAAAGACAAGTTCAAAAGCTTTTGACTAGTGGTTGGGTTAGGGAAAGCCTAAGCCCTTGTGCTATGCCGGTTATCTTAGTCCCTAAAAAGGATGGATCTTGGCGCATGTGCACTGATTGTAGGGCTATAAATAACATCACTATCAAGTATAGGCACCCAATACCTAGGCTTGATGACATGTTAGATGAGTTACATGCAGCTTGTATATTTTCCAAAATTGACTTGAAAAGTGGGTATAATCAAATTAGGATCAAAGAGGGGGGTGAATGGAAAATTGCTTTTAAGACGAAGTTTGGTCTTTATGAGTGGTTAGTCATGCCTTTTGGCTTGACCAATGCCCCAAGTACTTTTATGCGTTTGATGAACCATGTATTAAGACATTTAATTGGAAAATTTGTTGTTGTGTATTTTGATGACATCCTCATTTATAGTTTGAATTGGAATGATCACATTGACCATTTGAGGAGTGTCATGAATGTTTTGAGAAATGAGAAGTTATATGCAAATCTTGAAAAATGTACTTTTTGTAAGAGTGAGGTCATCTTTTTGGGTTTTGTTGTGAGTGCACAAGGTGTCAAAGTTGATGAAGCAAAAATCAAGGCCATCAAGGATTGGCCTACACCTAAGTGCTTGAGTGAAGTTAGGAGTTTCCATGGCCTAGCTAGCTTTTATAGGCGCTTTGTGCCTAATTTTAGTACCTTGGCCGCTCCTTTGAATGAAATTGTGAAAAAGGATGTTCCTTTTAGATGGGGAAGAGAGCAAGAAGAGGCCTTCAATGCTCTCAAGAATAAATTGATGAATGCCCCAGTTTTAGCTTTACCCGATTTTGCAAAAACTTTTGAAATTGAGTGTGATGCCTCCAATATAGGCATAGGGGCCGTGCTCTTGCAAGAAGGTCATCCTCTAGCTTACTTTAGTGAAAAATTAAGTGGAGCTAGTTTAAACTACTCTACTTATGACAAAGAGTTGTATGCTTTGGTGAGAGCATTACAAACTTGGCAACACTATTTACTTCCTAAAGAATTTGTGATCCATAGTGATCATGAATCTTTAAAGTATCTAAAGGGCCAAGGCAAGCTTAATAAGCGACATGCAAAATGGGTTGAATTTCTTGAACAATTCCCTTATGTCATTAAACATAAAACAGGAAAGGCAAATGTAGTGGCGGATGCTCTTTCTAGGAGATATGTCTTACTTTCTACCCTTCAAACAAGGCTTTTAGGTTTTGACCATGTGAAAGAATTGTATGCATTGGATGATGACTTTGCCTCTCTTTTTCATGCTTGTGAACTTATGTCTCATGACTCATTCTATCGGCATGATGGGTATTTGTTTAAAGGAACCCAATTGTGCATTCCCAAGTGTTCATTGCGTGAGTTACTTGCTAGGGAAGTGCATGAAGGGGGATTGATGGGTCATTTTGGGGAACATAAAACTTTAGAGATGTTGCATGAGCATTTTTTTTTGGCCTAAGATGAGACATGATGTGCATTTGATATGTTCTAGATGCATTGTTTGTAAAAAGGCCAAGTCTAAGAGCATGGCTCATGGATTGTACACCCCCTCCCTATACCATCTTCTCCTTGGGTTGATTTATCTATGGATTTTGTGTTAGGCTTACCTAAGAACAAGCATGGTCGAGATTCTATTTTTGTAGTGGTTGACCGTTTTTCTAAAATGGCCCACTTTATTCCTTGCCATAAGGTTGATGATGCATGTCACATTGCTAATTTGTTTTTCAAGGAAGTTGTTAAATTGCATGGAGTGCCCAAATCTATTGTATCGGATAGGGATTCAAAGTTTTTAAGTCACTTTTGGAAGACTTTATGGGCTAAGCTTGGAACTAAGCTCCTATTCTCTACTACATGCCACCCTCAAACGGATGGTCAAACCGAAGTAGTCAATAGGACCTTAGGAACCATGCTTAGGACTATTTTATAATCCAATTTAAGGGCATGGGAAGAATGTTTACCTTTTATCGAGTTTGCATATAATAGAGTGCCTCATAGCACTACATCTTATTCTCCATTTGAGGTAGCATATGGTTTTAATCCACTAACCCCTCTTGATTTGATTCCATTGCCCATAAGTGATGAAGTGTTACATAAGGATGCCAAAGCCAAGGCACAATATGTGCAAGAGCTACATGCTAAGGTCAAGGAAAATATTGAGAAAAAGGTTGAGCACTATGCAAGGAATGCCAACAAAGGAAAGAGAAGAGTGGTTTTTGAACCCGGTGATTGGGTTTGGGTTCACTTTAGAAAGGAAAGGTTCCCTTTCCAAAGAAAATCCAAACTCCAACCTAGAGGTGATGGACCTTTTCAAGTCTTGGAGCGCTACAATGACAATGCATATAAGATAGACTTGCCCGGTGAGTATAATGTAAGTGCCACATTCAATGTTAGTGATCTTTCCGCCTTTGATGTAGGTGAGCATGGAGACCTTGGAGAGCACTCTCATGAAGATTCAAATTCGGGGTCGAATTCTCTCCAAGAAGGAAGGAATAATAAGGACATAAAGATTCAAGATTTGGCACTAGGACCAATAACAAGAGGGGGAGCAAAGAAGATTAAGGAGTAATTAGAGACTCAAATGGCTTATTTGCTTGATGATAGCAAGAGTTCTAAGATTTATCCTTGTCTTATAAATCTTTTAGTAATTGAAATTGTTTAGATTTCCTTTAATTGTAATAGACTATACTTTAAGTTTGTAACTTGGGTTTAAATATGTAGGTAGGCATGTGTTAAACTATTTGGGCCATGTTTTGGGCTTGTATGTGGGCCTTGCTTTGCTTGTGTGGCCATGGCCAAACCCTACCTATATAAGGCTAGGGTGTGCTTCATGTAAGGACCTTTGAATCATTTTATAATATTGTGAGTTTAGAGCAAGTTGCTCCTCCTAGTTCTTCTTAGAACCTCCATGGATCTCATCAAGGACTTGATTGTGCTTGTGGCGGTCCAACAATGGGATTCATCATTCATCCTTGAATGTGGCATTCCTTCACTTCTTTGAACCATTTCTTTCTAGTCCACATTTTGTAAGTTCTTCACCTTTTTATTTAATCTTTTGTTTGGAAAAATTATGATGTATGGAATGATCCTTGGGTTTTTAGTGAATTTACATGTGTAGTTCACATCACTATCTCTGTCATCTCGAATCCCAGCCCGATGTTGAACTCGGCTTGGGTGATCTCGTGGTGAGTCTCACAGAGGTAAAATGGTGCTACTAGATCCTGGTCTGGCTCATCCTCCATCTCTAGATGCTCGAGCTCCCTGTCCCTCATATGATAGCCACAAGTGGCTAGAAAATCAAGGACAGCCTCCACATGAGTGGGCTGTCTAACCGAGGCTGCTCGGAGCCATCCGATCCTTTGCAGCAAAGTCTCCACCCCCTCTTGCAGGCCGACCTACTCGAGGGCATCAAAGTCTAAATATCTCTGGGTGTGAGTATAGAAGTCTCGCAGCTGTCTGTATTTTTCCCTGTGCTGCTGTGGGATATATGATGGCACGGCTTTGGGCGCGCGTGCTGCTGCAGATGAGGAGACCTCACCTCTCTGGCACTTAGACATTTTCCTGCAAAACAAAAAAATAGGAAAAATTAGAAATAAGATCGAAGTTAGCCTATGTTTAAAAAAAACCTAAATAATAGTTTGAATAAAAGTAAACATAGGCCAGACGCAACCTTAATTACGAATCACCTCCAATAAGTAGAGGAAGTCGCAATACCATTCTAAAAAACCATCTGGTTTCTCCCAAATTAACCAAAATAACTGTGCTATCTTTAACAAATGTTTTTTTTTAGACATTTGCCACTAAGATTCATGGTATTATTGCAAGTAAGCGATTATTATTAATTCAATACATTTAGGTGTAAAGTATTGACTATCAATTTTTTTTTTTGGAGAAGGATTGACTATCAATTTTATGTAATTCTAATTAGTTTATATTTCCAAATATGCAGCAACCCCTTAAGTTATGGGTGCATATAGGTTAGCTCTATTTTCGCTGCAGGACCACTCAAATGGCCCTGTTATATATCCGAGGTTCAAACTAAATTTTTGGGAGATGGTGGTTGGCACATGATTGAAAATTTAATTCGTAAGGATAAAATGGAGTAAGAGGGTAATCATTCCAAATTGCACTCTTCCAAATTCTGTTTGTTCTCTTTTGTTTATCTTATCTTATTATTATTGACATAATTGAAAGTATTATTTTGAAGGGGACATATAAACCAAATATCATCGTGTACACCATAGAGTTATAGTTTATGTTGCCATTCACATTTTTGTTTTTTCAATGTGTCGACCATATTCACATTATTGTCGTTTACAAACTCTGAAACGATCCACGACTGACGACACATAAAAAATACTTTTTTCAAAATGACTGTTGTTTTAAAGAAATGAAAAATTTTCAATTGACAGTCGTTTTAATATTTCAATATAATATTAATTTTTTCTCCCGAATTTATCGTCAAATAAATATTATGTATATCACTTCCAATACATCAGACACCATTATGCATTTATGACAATTATTAATACATCAATAGTTATTAGGTTGGGTAGGCAATCCGTAAACTCCATTATAAATTCTCAATGAGGTTGATGGTTGGCTCTGGCCTTGCATGAGGTCGGTCCTTGCCCTAATCTAAACTTTTGTTTACCAAAAAAAAAATGCACCAATAGTTATTAACAAGAACAATTTAGTAAAATTATTTCACCCACTAAGTTATTTATTACTTTACGATTTAATAAAAATGTTTTATCCACTAAGGTATAATGTGTGTATAATATATTTCAAATTTTAATAACAATTTTTTGTATCGTCTAATGTGATTATTATTTTTTGCTACAGCCTAATATGATTAATTAAATGCATGGGTGAGCTACTACTGAATAAATACATTCTTATTCTGGAGATAATTGGTATCCAAAAAGAATTACTTCAGAACAAAGTTTCATATTATTTGACAAAAAAAATTGCCTTCAAACTACGGAGAAATTTCTCAGTATGACATATTTTCATTATGGTTGTTGAAATTATAAGTTTTAGATAGAGAAGGACAAGAGAAAGAATAAAGACTTTTAAAGTATGATTATGGTATAATATGAAAGACAATTAACTTGATGATAACTTATACAATAAACTAAGTACTAACCTTTATTTATACTAATACAAGACTCCAAATCCAAAATAAATAGGAAAATCTCTATAAAAAACTAAATACGAAAATCAAGAAATTAACAAATCATGATAATAACTAAAAAATACGAAGACTATTCTCAAGAGATAATTTATGATAAGAAACTATTCCTACCAGATAAACTAAGACACTTTAAGATAATATCAAGATATTATAAGATATTTACAAATATTTTAATACAACTTTTCAAGCTAAAGCTTACCAAAATTTAGTTTAGGAAAAAAAAAAAAACTTACCAAGATTTAGCTTGGAACCAATTGTGGGTAGCAATTGAAACCCCAAAGAAGCACTTGGGTACAAGCCTTAAAAATAGGGACAAAGCAACAATGCCTAGGCATCAAGTGTCTGCAACGGGAAGTTGAAATGGAGCATCGACCACTAAAACAGAGAAGGGAGACATTGACAGCGATAAGAAAAGTACTATAGAGACAGAGAACAAAATTAAAATTGTGCAATTTAGGAGGAGATGCAGAGTGATCAAAGAAGTGTCCAACAACTCAAAAACAACATTGGGGATGATGTCAGATCGGGCAACATTGATGGCGAACAAAGTGGACAATGGAGCTAGGAACGGGAAAAAAGAAGCACTGAATGTGAGAATTCAGGCATCCGAATGGTCCCCTCAAAACTGGCTTATGAGGGGGTGGTCTACCTAGCTATATAAGCAACGACCAGGCTCGTTAACCACCCGATGTGGGACTCGCAACATGCCCCCTCGAGCCTGGGCTCGTCACCACAAGCGAGGGCTAGCGGCACTATCCACACCACCAGGCAGAACGTGGCTCTGATACCATGTGATAATTCAGACATCCGAATAGTCCCCTCAAAACCGGCTTATGAGGGGGTGGTCTACCTAGCTATATAAGCAACGACCAGGCTCGTTAACCACCCGATGTGGGACTCGCAACACTGAATGAAGGGAGAAGAGCAATAGGGATGGCGTCAGAATGAAGAACATTGATGACATCTAAATGGAGTCAACAAAGCTTTTGGTTGAACAGAGAAGACCAACAAGGACATCGTCAGAATGAAGAACATTGACGACATCTTAACGGAGTCAACAATCGATTGAACAGATAAGAGAATCGGGGACGGTGTTGGAACTAATAATGTTGACAGCGTTTGAATGGGGTCAACAATGGAGGGGAGCAGACAGAGACTCATACTTAATGACTGTTGAAGCCCTAAAGAAATCCGTTTGAAACAAAGAAGAAGAAAAAGGTTAAACAAAATGAATTATGAATACAACTATTAGTATAGTCCCAAACTTTCGGGAACTTGACAACAAAATAGTGACGAGACAGGTCACGAAGGATGGTGTTACTCTGATATCATGTTGAAGTTGTGTGTTTTAGATAAAGAATGAGAAGAGAAAGAACAAAAGTTTTTAAAATATTATTATGGTGTAATTTGAATGATAATTAACTTGATGATAATTTAATACGATAGACAAAACACTAACCCTTATTTTTATTAATAGAAAACTCCAATTCCTTAATAAATAGGAACATCCGAAAAGGAATCATGATTATAATTAAGAAATATGAAAACTAATCTCAAGAGAAAATTTAAGATAAAAAACTAATCTTACTAGATAATCTAGGATACACTAAAATAATATCAAGATATTATGAGATATTTTCATACATTATAACAATGGTATATTTAGATTGCAACCTGGAGGTAGGGGTGGAAGTAGGCTGGGCCAAGCTAGGCTTTGTAAGTCCTAAGTCTGACATGTTACCTATAATAGGTTTTTTTTAGGCTTAACCTAACCTGTTTGAAATTCTGATTTGACCTGTTAGTCTGTTTAAAGGTTTGTCATCTGACTTATGTCTAAATAAGTTAAATGATTAGTAGACTAACAAAGATAAACTTTATGCGTGATAAACCATAAATTATAAAAAACTAAACTACTACTACCCGATAGCATGAAACATAAGAGTGAGAAGAGACTATGCTAGGATAAGTTTTCGAAGATTGGGACTCTCTTGTTTATTCAGATCTTATATGCATGTCAATATGCTCAAATCTTTAGCAATGTAAATAAATATATAATTTTAACATATTATAAAAATTCTTTTATAGTAGTAACAATACAAAATATGTTATAATATTTATTTAAATTAGTCGGCATGTTAGGTCTAAAAGGTTTTTTAGATGGCGTAAAGTCTGGTCTTTTTAGCTAAATAGGGTTTTCAAAAAGCCTTAGCCTTATCCATTTAAAAATAAGTCTGGTCTAACCTAAGCCTAATGTAGGCCAAGCCATAGACCCCTATCGGGCGGCCTGGACTATTTTCACCCCTACCTAAAAGTATATATGTATTCCATGGACTATTTGGTGGGCTATGAAATCCTGGCATCATACAAGTAGTCATGATATTCAGTGCTTGATGAAGCTGATGGTTGATTCTTTAATTTAATTAAAATCTCTAGCGTTTAATATTGTATTTATCATCAATACTAAAGATATAATTTTTTTTGACAAGATTAAAGATATACAAATAAAAAAAATTAATAAATACTATTTATATATTATATAATATATAAATATTTAATATTTACTTCCTAAATAAGTAACAGTACTATTTAATTAACCATAAATAATAAAAATGTCGATTATAGTGTGGAAGCTAGTGGACCGGATGCAAAGGAGATTTCTTTGGGGTGGGAGTAAAATGGTAAGAAAGTTGCCTGGGTTAAGTGGTCGGAGATTTAATTGTAAACCTAAAAGTGAAGGGGGCTTGGGGGTGAAGGATCTTAGGATCAACCTTACTGTCTTGGAAAAGTAGAGGCGGCGCCTTCCGGTGGACAAATCGACCCTATGGAAGGAGGTCCTAGTGTCTAAGTATAGGAGGTCGGTTGTTTCTAATTCGTCTCTTGGCGAGCTCCGACATCCTTACTATGCCTTAGTGTGGTGGAAGGATCGATGTGTGTAGGGTCAGCTTGTATAGGGGTGTGAATATTGATTGGTTCTTCGAGTTTGTGGGGAAGAAGATTGGGAATAAGGCCTCTACTTCGTTTTGGCATGATGTGTGGATTGGAGGTATTCTGTTGTGCCAAGTCTTCCTTAGACTGTTCTTCATCTTAGACCAGCGGGGGGATTTTGTATGTGATTTTGGGAGTTGGGAGGGAGGGGTTTGGGTGTGGAATTTTATGTGGAGTAGAAGGATTTTACTGTGGGGAGAGCATTTATGGGTCGGAGCTTTATAGGATGTCGGGTGACGTTTCCATATCGACAATAGAAGATATGTGGTGTTGGTCAAGTGTTGTAGGGGGTGTATATACAATTATCTGCTTAATGTCCTGTTGTCTACTAAACTTTTTAAGCAGTCGAGTCTTTCTGATGGGGAGCTTTAGATCTTGGATAAACAGTACTGGAAGAGCTTTGCGCTCCCCCAAGGTTAGTGCTTTCTATTGGAAATTGTTATTGGATAAGCTCTTAACTAGAGTAAACTTGCTATGGCGTAGAGTGATTGTTTGCTTCCGTTTGTGTATTATGTGAATATAAGTTGGAGTCCGAGGTACACCTTTTTGCCATTTGTGGTATGTTGTGTTTAATTAGATGGTTAGACATAGTGTTAGTGTTGCCTTTGAATTTATGCTCGATGTATTCTTTGTTTTGCTCCTATCATCCTCGGGGTTGGGGGAAGATATCACCATGATTTGACATGTTGTACATTGGGTGATGTGGGAATTAAGAAATGAGTATATTTTTCGGGTTAGGTGTCGGATGGTGAGGATATTCTGGCGAAAATAAAGGTATAGTGTCATGGAGATAGTTTTTGAATCAGTTTAAGATATCATGTTGCTTATATTATGAATAGCCTTGAGACCCTTTAAATTGTATCTCTAAACAGTAGTCCCTTCCCAACCTCTCTTGTGATTGTCTAATTCCTTGTATGAGAGTTGGAACACCCCTTTTATTCCCGTTACCAAGATCGTTTTAAACATTTTGGAGGCCCTATTCTAATCTTAAAAATTAGGCCCCTAATAAAAAAATGGCAATTTTAATAATTAAATTGGGCCCCATTAGGTAGCCATGCACTGAAACGTTTGATTTTCTGTGCGTAAGTTCCGTGCGTAAAACGTAATTTGGGGCCCGTGAAACAATTTTTTTGATGAAACGGTAAAACGCTTAAAAATTTCTTCCGTTGATTTTTTTGTGTGCATTTATTGAGCAAAATTTGAAGCCCTTAAATTTAGGCTAAAATTTGGGGCCATATACTATTGGTCAGTTTATACAGCGTAATAGACAGCCCTGCCCGTTACTATCTACAAATAAGTTCTCTTTTACTCTTAAAAAAAGCTAGCGTACTCTATTATCGGTTTAAAATAGAAATTTTTAGTGGCATGACGTTCGGGCATGGTAAATTGGTAATATATAACAGGCTTTGCAAACGTGGAATCTTAGCAAGAGGTATATGATAACAACTCCAGGTCTCTCTCCGTGAGTGTAAAGTGAAATGGTAAGTTTGACAACCCCATTTAAAATACTAGTAGTAATTAAGAAATAAAAAGATAAAGTTCACTAATAACCAAGAGTGTATAGGGTAAGCCACGGAAAGATGGGAGGAGCTGACCAAATAGCAAAGGGACAGAGAGCTTTTACCAATATTTTTAGAGCACTTTTTGAGGAGTTGCCCATTCTCAGTTGAACGTGGGGAACCGAAACAATAATGTGTCTATATCAGCAATCATTAACTATGATCCCCCACTCTTCACCTCTGGTGGCTTTCCACTTGCTCTTCCCATTACTTTCGGGCAAACCTCATTTTATTTATGGTTAATAAAACAAAATTTGATACAAGAGTTTGTTTTATATTTTGATGGAAGCTTATATATAGCGTGTAGCCATGGTGGCATGGTGGGGACAGGATGACACTTGGATCACGTCTAAGACTTTTG
Source organism: Calophaca sinica (assembly GCA_037113605.1). Taxonomy (NCBI): domain Eukaryota; kingdom Viridiplantae; phylum Streptophyta; class Magnoliopsida; order Fabales; family Fabaceae; genus Calophaca; species Calophaca sinica. Next base: position 32,632,413 of record CM073731.1, read on the forward strand.
CTTCACTTCTTTGCTTGTTTCAACTTTCAATCAAACCATTGTGCATTGTAAACTCATATACTCTAGCTTTTATCATAACATTTTGTTTTGCCCTCTATATTTTCCCTCCTTTCTCGACCTCTAGCTGGAGAACCGTGGCTTGACGTACCGGCATTTACAATCACCAAACACTTTGAAGCACGTGTCATTCTCTATATGATTCCACTAGGGTCGTCCCTGATATTTTGGGTGTGCCGTGCAAACTGAGAAATTAATGCCCTATTTTTTTATAAGTCAAATATATGCGTTGTTGATTATTAAAAACAGATAGTCTTCAACACACAAGATGTGCGAAAAGTTAGCCATTAATTGTTTTAATACAATCTCAAGAAAATAAAATATTGCAGAAGAAAAGTTAAAAATTACTTCATCATTGAAAAGTTCAAACCAAACCAGCAAATTACAACAAAATTATAACAAAAGTAGTTATATGTGTATTTATCAACCCAAACATATAGCAGCATCTCTAAGTAAAAAAAAAAATTTGGTATCCCTAAAAATTGGGACCTTGTGCGGTCACACATCCCACACACCTTCAGGGTCGCCCGAGGTTAACTTTCTAATACTGTAATTGCTACGGTCCCAAAAATATTATGATATTCTCGAAAAACGTTTTTTTATATTAGATATTCTCGATAACTTGACAAGTAATTCAACAACATGTATACAATGCACGTGATGTGTTTTAAGTAAGGTAATTAAAATCGGATCGGACATTGAATCGGAGTAGGCAATGATTCAGGGTTTTGGGGTCGGACCAGGGTCGAATCAGAACTAATAAAATATTATTTTTTAAATATATATATATATACTAAATATATAATATATATACATAACATTTCAATTTATACACAAAATAACATGCAGTTTAGTGGTAAAATGGCTTGTTGTGGCCTTAGGGACAGAGATTCAAGCCCTATTGAGACTAAAATCCATTGTTTTCCAAATAAAGGCATTTAAAAATTTCAAAAAAAAACCAATTCGACCCCGACCGACCGATTCTGGCCGTTTCCCACCGGTTCCGCGCCGCTAGACTGGACAGTTCTCTACGGTACGGTTCTTGGGGGTCACCTAGACCGGACATAGGCCCGGTTCCCGGTCCAACCGGTCGGACCGCCCGTTCCGGTTTTGATTATCATGGTTTTAAGTTGAAGTTGAAAGAATATAGGACCCCTATTTATGTGTGTTTGTGTTATACTTGAGCAATATTACACCCTTCAATAACATCATATTGGATAAATATTTTTCAAAATCAACCGTTGGATTGTAAGTTGCTATCATGTAGATCATATCTATAAAATTGTTATAAAAATATATAATTATTTGTCATGTCATCAATATGCGTCAAGATTAACGTTATATGCAATTACATTGTTGACGTAAACATTGATTAATCTTGATGACATAACAAATGATTATAGAATTTTGTAAAAATTTATAAATATGATCTATATGATAGTAACTTTCAATTCAACGATTGATTTTGAAAAATATTTATCTATATATTCTCAACAACAAAATAATTTTAATAAAATCATGTGGGAACCTTAACAGTGTGATTATTTTTTTTTTTACTACAAACAACCATAATTAAGGCATTTGACTCCTCAGTGACACCTGAAGATATTCTCACAAGTTTCGACCCTTTGGACTGACTATGAGACTAATTCATTATTCGACCGATGGAGCGAGAAAATTAATCCTCGGTTACTCAGTTTCTCAAATTGGTCACTCTTATAATTGAACTACATTTTTCTCACTAAGGGTCGAGACCGCTTACTACCTCAGCCAAACATTGTGATTATTTTAAAACTTCAAGAAAATCATGATTTGATTAAAAAAATATAAGTAATAGAGTTTCGATTGAAATAACATATTTTTTTTAAACAAAACTAAACATGCATTAAATACTTTTCTTAAAGAGGCCGGAAGAGGAGATTTTTTTTTTAATAGGAGGAGAAGAGTAACTTATGTCATGCAAACTGTCACCGGGAGATTTGAACGTAGTTTTTTAGGATTACATGGATAAACGGTCACCACTGCACTAACACTCTGGGATCAGTATGCATTAAATATTTGTTCAATTTACTAATAAAAATAATTATTTACTGATTTGAAATAAAGTTAAAAAATGATTATTTCTTAAAAAAATATTTCAAACATGTACCGATAAACTTCAACCTTTCCGAGTTATTTGAGTTATATATGTTTGATTTTTGACAAAAAAAGGAATTATGTGCGGTAACTTTCTGAGGTGAAAAACATTCAATTTTATGGAAAGTAGAATTAATTTTTCATATGTCGCTCACAAAATTATTTATGTATACACTTACAATATGATTTTCTTTCAAAAATTTAATTACGATTTTTCCAACGTGTACAACCTTATACAAGTTAATAGTCATTAATTATCTATTTTTTTTATTAATCACCCACTTTCCTTTTTATTTTATGTTTGTAATATCTCTCTTCTTACCAATTAGGAAAATGATCAGTTAATAAGAAAAAAATTGAGTAATTAATGACCCTTAACCTGTGTAAGGTTGTACATGTTAGAAAAACCGATTTAATTATTATGCACCAAAAATATAAAAAAATTTACAACATTTAATTATATCTCACTATATAGATATTTGTTGAGGTATTTTAGAAAATAATATCACAATATGGTTACAACCAATGATTTAAAAACCGGACGGTCCGATCATCACCCGGTAGTGTTAGCGGTCGGTTCAACCTCAATTGAATCGCAGTCTGGTTGAATCGTCAGAACCGGGTTGAACCGGACAAAAGACCCGGGTTGGACCGTTTTAACTTTTTATTATTATTTTTATTTACTTTTTTCTCAAAATTAATACATTTTTATTTATTTATTAGTCACTCAGTTCAACCGACGGTTTAACCGGTTGATCTAATTAAACCATGATCCGAAAGTCTCATCGGTTCGATCTCCGGTCCGATTTTTAAAACATTGGTTACAACATAGTATCATAGTGAGATATATACTTTTTTTTTTTTTTACATTAACGGTGTATGATTATTAAACTCTTTGTTTTATCCCCTTGTAGTACTCTTTTTTAATACAATTTTTTGCTTATAAAAAAAGTCTCTGTTTTTTCATTTAATTAAAATAAATTCTTCAAAATTTACTTCTAAATTTCAATTAAACGCAAATTAATTCTTTTAATCTCATCTTATTCAATATTATTAATCTTTTAAAATAAGTTATACCAAAATTTGAATAAACAGAACCTAAATCCTTCACGGATGGGGAGTCACTACAAAGAATTGTGAGCTACTGAAGCTAATGACGATGTGCTAGCCCACGTCGGACCATCAGTGTCCCGTGTCTGAGTCCCCGACTATCACATAATTTTTGTTTGAGGGCAAAAAGAAGACGAAAACAATACACACAGCATTGCAGAAACAGAGTTAATTAACTGGCTTTATAAGCTGAGGCTGCAGAGCAGAGCTGAAATGAAAAGAAAAAAATGTGATATTTTATTTTATCTTGACCAGGTCCAGGAGGTGTATTTGGAGAGGTGTCGCTATCGTATTGCTTGAGGTCGGTTGGTGGGCCCACCTCGTGCAAGCTTTTACACCAGATTTCATTTATTTAATAATAGAATGTAGAAAGGGAAAATAAATATATTGCGTCAGATAATAAAAAAATATATTGCGGACCAACCAACCAGAGCTCGCGTGACGTTGCTGCAACTGGAAAAGAATTATTACTATTATTTTCCAAAACACACTTGGGTAATACTAATATTTTATTTGCACTTTTTGAAGGGCACACCGCTGCAATTGCAAATGAGCAGGAGCTAAGCGAGACATTAGTTAAATCAATGGATCCTCGTTTTTTTTTTTTCGAATAATAAGCAGGATCTGTTCTTAAGCAGCGGGAAGTTTTGCAAATCAAAAGTAGAAAATGGATGGACCGAATCACATGATGCACATGATTGTACTGGAAATTTATAGCCCACTTGTGAGTTCAATTGATCAACATTCCCTTTTATTATTCACGATCAATTTGATATTGCTAACAAATGGTTGTATAATGTATTATCCAATTAACTGATTATTGGACAAGTTTGTGGTTTTCAATTCATGGTCTATTTGGACTCAAAGAAATGACTATATTTTGAAGCGGGAAAGTGTTTAATGCTAATATTTTTTAGGTTTAATTACACTTTTAGTCCCTTAAAAATCATGGATTATACATTTTTTGTCCCTTATTTTTCCAAAATCCAAAATTTTTGGGGACCAAAAATACAAAAAATTCAAGATTTTGAGGGAATAAAAGTGGAATTAAAAAGTATGAGGACCAAAATCGTCAAATTGAGAAAGTTGGAAACTAAAATCGCCAAAAATAAAATAAGAGGACCAAAATCACCAAATTAAATGAAACCAAAAATGTAATTAAACGTATTTTTTATATCGATCCGGTCGTGGATAGCACGCAGTGTGGAATTAAGTAGAGAACGCATGGGAACAGAACGAACAGTAAATATAAGAAAGAAAAGTGAAAATAATGGGAGGATGGGGTTAAGGGGGATGGTGCAATGGTGCAACTTTTGGCGGGAGGGAGGATGTTATAACTATTAATGTAATGTAATGTTTGGTTAGAGTGGAATAAAGCGGAGATGAGAAATTATTTTAAATTTTGTATGTTTGATTCAATTTTTTGGAGGGGAGGTAAGGAGAAGGGAGAGGAGTAAAATTCCTCCTAACTCAATTTTAGTCCCTTCTAAAATTGGGAATTTTTGGAGAGGATGGGAGAGGAGATGAGTTTAAATCATTTAAAATAAAATTACTTAAAAAATCCTTATATATATATATATATTATATATATCCCATCCATTAAAATTCCTCTCATTCTGAACCAAACAAGCAAAGACTCCCCTCTCCTCTCCTTTTTCAACCCAAACACAAAGTCAAATTAAATTTCTTCCCTCCATTTCCCTCCCCTTCGCTTCCCTCCATTAAAATATCTTCTCTCTCTTTCCCTCCCCTCCCCTCGTTTGAACCAAACATATCTTAAGGGCTCGTTTGATGGACATGATATGATATAGACATGATAATACAGAGAACTAAATAAGGAAATGATAAGATATAGACATGATAAACTATTATCATATCATATGTTTGGTGCACACTAGATAATAAACTAGATATCATTATATAATGACTTTAGCGTTTTTAAAATAATATAAAATGGAAAAATTATCCTTGTGCCACAACTACATATAATTTTTAAAATTAAGTATTTAGATATTTAATAGTTTAAATTAATTTTTATAATTTGTACAATTTTTAATATTAATAATAATTTTCTATTTTTAGTTTTTATTTTAAATATTTTTATATTTCTTGGATTTTAAATTATTCTTTTACAATTTAATTTTTTGTATTATGTAAAATGACATAATTATTCTTGTTAAAAAATTACATATAAATTTGAAAATTAATTATATTATTTATATTTATATTTTATTTTTTATTTTCCATAACTTTTATTATTAATTTTTTCAATTTTATTTTTTATTTATAATATTTTTATATTTTATTAGATTTTAAATACGGAAAAAAATTTCTTATCCAATCATGTTGTTTCTAACTCAGTCCTCTCCTTAGGATAAAAATTTAACTGGATGGACATGATAGAATAGGTGACAAGATTGAGTTATCATATCCTGCTGGTTCAATAAACACTAGATTAAGACATGATATGATTGCTTATTATATCTCTCAAACGGCCTATGAGTGACTAACCAACTAAAAAAATACAACAAAAAAAATCTTCATCGATTGCCTATCATTATCATAATTTTTGTTCATTCATGAGTATTTCACTATGAACCCCCGCCCCACCCATTAATTCGTTCTCACAGTTTGATTTTTGTTGCATTCTCTCTTTCATCGGCCCCAAACGTTAATTAACACCATAATACATCATTCTTTTTGGTCTCTATCAGTTGCTGGTGGGTGGAGTTAGAGGTTGACACCTCTCTCTCTCTCTCTCTCAAGCTGTTTTAGCGCCACCATTTTATGGACTCAGCTTTTCCTGCAATCTAGCTAGTTCCAACTCAACAGATAAGGAGAGAGAAACGTTAGAGAGTGAGGGATGATGATTTGTTAGGGCTCTCATATATACTTGCATCGTTTCATCCACTCCTGAAACTCTCCTTTTCCTCCTTCACTTTCCTCTCTTTTCCTTTTTAGTAATCCTCGGGATCTAACCTCTCTCTCTCTCTCTCTCTGTGTTTGGATAACAACTACTGGACACAGTTTGTGAGTGCAAAGTAGTTTGAGGAAGGAGGGGATCATTCAGTTCAATTCCCGAGGATATATAACAATTAACTTTCCACTTTTCTTTTGTTGTCGTTTTGTCCTCTTTTGTCTCCCTGTCTTCATTTCAGTGCTTCTTTTTTTTTTTTTTTTGTCTGGTTCTGTTGGATTTGACCAAGTTATTACAAGCTACTGCACTACTAACGATCGTTGATGAAAGATAGCTTAAACAATTTGTTTCTTGTCATGCTTGTATAGCTGAGGATTCATTCATCAGATCCGCACTGGATTTCTACTTGGACCGAAATATATCAAGGTTGTTGTTTTGCTATTGCTCGCTTTTTAAAATATTATTTATCTGGTGCTTTCCACATCGATCTACTGGTTTGTCTTCTTTCTTCTTAGTTCGTCTTCTTTACTAATGTATATATATTATCATATGAATATGTATGTTTCTAAATAATTATCATCAGAATGGTGGATCAATTTATATAATTCAACAACCATGAGTACGGAAATAAACGACAACTAAATGACAAAGAGAAGCCTAATTAGTCAACAGCTAAATTATGTCACTTCTCACCTACACAAAATCTTTGACACGACTTTGATCTGTGTTGGGTTGGTGTTTGTTTGTATCTCATCGACAGACACCAATCTCCGAATTATTTTTAACAACCTTTCCACCCCTCTTCTTGCACCCTTTTTCTTTGCCATATATTTACGGCATTATGTAAATGTGACATACTTTGAGTGCTTTAATTTGTAGGCTGGAAAAGCTGAATGTTTGGTGCTATATATATCCAGTAGCATCGTTCACTGCTTTCACAACGCACCCCCACATAATTACATTGTAAAAAGTGTGCCCGCTCTATTGTGTATTAAAACCTAGTGTTGTTTTTCTCCTTTGAGAAAAGAAAATATGAGTTAATATTTCACAAGGTAAAGTTATGGATATGTGAAGCTATATAGCTTAAACCAGCGCTCTCTTCCTATTTTTATTGCTTTAATAGTCACCTTTTTTCTTTATTTTTTTTTGGCCTCTGTAATTATTTCGTGGATCTAATGAATCAAACCCAGCCACATCACAGGTATCATATTCAAAAGTTTAACCTGTGAACTGAGGGGAATATTCATCTATAGATTTTGAAAATTCTGATGATCTTACACATGAATTACTATTCCTTCGTAATTTGCTTTGCTTTTCAACTTGTCGTTTGTATTCTTTGATTCATTTGCTTTTGCTTTAATTTCTTTTTGTTTTACTTAGACTCATTAAGCTTTCTTGAAAACATTAATCAGCACTATAATTGTTCAATATCTGGCCTTGGCTTTTCTTGAACCTTGGTCCTTTATCATCATTAAAATTTCATTTTGCCTATGAAAAAAAAAAAAAAACTATAATTGTTCAATGTTCTCCTTTTCAGATTGCAAAACGCAACTTAATTCTGCTAGGTATATATCAGGAGTTCATTAGAAGCAATAGGTCTGAATCATTTAGTGTTTTCTTAATTCTCGGTCATGTATTAATTCCAATAAAAAAATAATGTATTATATGTGGCTACGTGATATAGCAATGTTGCTTCGAAGATAATTCTAATATAAGTGGTACCAACAAACTGCTAAACTTAATTTATGTTTACAAGAAAGGTGATCGTTTTAATTCTTGTTCTTTTTGAAAATACAGGTTTTAATTCTTTGAGGGCGGATATGAACACATTTTCACATGTACCTCCAGGCTTTCGGTTTCATCCCACTGATGAAGAACTTGTTGATTACTACCTTAGGAAGAAGGTAGCGTCTAAAAAGATTGATCTAGATGTCATCAAAGACGTCGATCTCTATAAAATTGAACCATGGGATCTTCAAGGTATATATCGTCACTTCTTAATTACAAAGCCTTAACTATTTATAGCATGAAGTACATGTATACATACAAAAACATATTATAATATATATAGTAAACACTCACATTAGTTACTGGTGTAAACAGAATTATGCAAATTAGGAACGGATGATCAAAATGACTGGTATTTCTTTAGTCATAAAGATAAGAAGTACCCAACTGGAACTCGAACCAATAGAGCTACAAAAGCAGGGTTCTGGAAAGCCACGGGAAGAGATAAGGCAATATACTCTAAGCATTGCCTAGTTGGGATGAGAAAGACTCTAGTGTTTTACAAAGGACGAGCCCCAAATGGACAGAAGTCTGATTGGATCATGCATGAGTACCGGTTGGAAACTAATGAAAATGGAACTTCTCCGGTAATTAATACTGTCTCCATCCCTAAATTTAAACTCTTTTGAACAAAACACACAAATTAAGAAAATTAGTTAACTCATTTAATTTGTCTATAATGTGTACTATTTTTTTCAAAACTATCATTCAATTACTGACCTAATAGAGAGAAATAATCACTCAATTTACTATTGACTACAAAAAACAATATAAATTAATTAAGGGTATTTTTATAAAAAAATAATTAATACACCTAGTAATTTGGAAATGAGTTTATAAAAAGGAACAATTTCTTTTCCAAAGAGGTCTTATATTTCGGGACGGATGTAGTACCTCTTTAACTTCTCTTTCGTTCTTAGTTGTAAACAAGACTCTAGTCTCTATAGTTTCCATCCATTTGATTTTAGCCCATATATTTTTTCTTCGCAAATTAATTTCTTCATTTTCGTCTTTGTTTTGTAAATTTTATTTTCTATTGATAAGTTATTCTATATGGGTATGGGTTACTATACACAAAATTTAATGAGTAGAGTGTGGGTACGAGTAACTTAGTACCGACCCCGATCATACATTCACCTTATTTATTTATTTGCTTAAGTACATTCTTTTATGCATTTCAAAATAAAAATACATTCTTTAAAATATATGTGTATGCATATATAATTACAGTATTAAATTTAAAATAAATTTATTATTGAAATATTTGCTCAATTTTCAAACATAATATTATAAATTGTATTTAATAATTACTTATCATATTGCAATATAGTTTTGTTTAAAATGTTTTATTATATATGACTAAATTTGAAATATTTTTGAATAGTTTTTCAATTGAGTTATAAACATAATTTTAATCAGGTTAATTTTTTTATTTTCATTTTTTCATAGTTAATTAAAGTGAAGCTAATGGATACAGCACAAGTGCTTAGGTACCCAACATATAAGAGTATAAGATATTAAAATTGCTATCCATGTAGGTATGGGAGTCCACGTACGAGTAATTTTTTTTTTTAAATACAGGTATCAAGAGACAAGTATTATAGTACTCTAGCTATCTAGACCTACCCATTGCCATTGGGTGAAACTAGACCAATTGCAAATGACATGCGTTGAATTGACTTCAACAAAATTAAGACTTTTGGTTGAATCACGAAATGGTTCCAGGCTACTTTGTTCACTTCCGTAACTTTTTATGTAGTTCTAGCATTAGTCCAAGTAGTTAATTTGTATATCAAACTTATTTTACCACCGCAACAGATTGTCTTTACCGTAAAAACCTTCACATGTGATTTGTTTTCTAGCCTTAATTATAAAACGCATACTGAACTTAGGTTATTCTGTTGGTCATTGAACTATTTGAGAATTTTTAAATATGTCTTTGAACTAAAAAAAGCTTGTTATTAGATCTCTGAACTTGTCAACAATTTGTAATTGAGTTCTTGAACTTTTAAATAGTTTGTAATTAAGTCTATGAACTTTTAAATAAATTATAATTGGGTCCCAACAACGTAATTTACACAACATCATTAATATTATGATATTAAGTTTTTGTGAAATAATATGCTAAATAAGAAACTGAAAAAATTCCTATTTAATTTAGTTAAACTAATTAACACGTTTTTGCTTTAAATTTCGTTAACTTATATACGATGATAATGTAAGCATACCATCTGTAGACGTCTGTCTTATATTTTCTGCATTTACGTGGGATTTTAGTTGAAATTATAATGAGGCTGGATGTTTGTGTAAGATTTTAGTACACAAGCTCAATACGCAGCGGAGGCCCAATATGTTAGAGTGTCTTGTAGTTGGGCTCGTAGAAGTGTGGGTATATTGGTCCAAAATGTAATGACATTTTGGTACTCAATCCCCCACTTTATTCTTCTCTTCCTCATGCCATCCAATATGGGATTCACTTTTTTAGTTTCCATTTGATTATTAACTTGTATGTATAGGAAGAAGGCTGGGTTGTATGCAGAGTGTTCAAGAAGCGAATGACAACAATGCAGAAAATGGGGGAATATGACCGGTCACCCTGTTGGTACGATGATCAAGTTTCCTTCATGCAAGATCTTGAATCACCAAGGCAAACTTCTCACCCTTATGCATCATACCATCCATGCAAGCCCGAACTGGAATTGCAATATAACATACATCACGATGCTTTTCTCCAACTTCCACAACTTGAAAGCCCCAAAGTCACTCAATCAGCAGCAGCCACCACTTTTAGTTGCAACTCAATTCTCCCTTATGCAAATAATAACAATGGAAACACTATGCAGTTCCCATCATTTACTCAACAACAACAGCAGATGCAATATTTGCATCAACAAAGTCTGCACTATGATCAAGCGGTAGATCAAGTGACAGATTGGAGAGTGTTTGACAAATTTGTTGCTTCTCAGCTCAGCCATGACCAAGATGCTTCAAAGGAAACTAGTTTCTCCAATGCAGCTATCCTCCAAGTGGCTGAACAAATTACTTTTCTTGCAAATGGATCCAAAAAGGCTCAAAATATTTCTGAGGAACATGCTTCTACCTCTACCTCCAGTTGCCAGATGGAACTGTGGAAGTGAACATTTATATATAGTTACTTGAAGATGCATGCTATAGTATAGTATTGGGAAAAAAAAAAAAAGAACCTAAGTATTGCTCCGTACCGTTTCTGTATATAATAAACTCAAATATTTTATATCCTTAGCTGTTGATATGAACCTATGGAGTCTGGTGTACAGACCAAATGTATCCACTACTAATACTAGGCAATGGATTAGTTGCCCCACTACGCCTATATATATCAATAAATTAGTACTTCATAGTCAACTTTATAGCAGGTAATGATGGTTGACGAGATCTGTGAATGTTATAAGTGATTTGTTCAATACAGCTCAATTTGTATCATTGTATTACAGCTTTGATATGTTAAAATTAAAGTACTGTCTTTTTTTTAGCAGAATCTAACTTCTGTAATTATCTTTGGGTTCTGTACTTGAGCACGTCTTGTGCTTAAGCTGCACTATACCCCTTTTTTTCATGTTTAATATTGAAATCTTTTAGCTTATAAAATAATTGCATTTAAAATTGAAGTTACACACGCACGTAGATCAGTTGTACCTGAAATAGCCAATTACTGGGATCTAACTATACTGGAAGTGTAAAAATGGAGGGTTGAGATTAAAGAATCTAAACCAAGCTTGCATTTGAATTGATATATATGTTCCTCGATCCCCACGTAATAATGTTGAGTTTTGCAAGTGTACAAGTAGAGCCGTAAAAAGGGGATAAATTGCAAAACCAAGCCAGGTTAGGTCAGGCGATCAGTCGATATTTCTATTAGGCCACACATTTTGTAGCTCAGCTCAGCCTAATACACGTCGGGCCAAGTCAGACTCGAATTTCTACCACATAAAGTATTTTAAATTTCAAAAAATTTGCATAAAATACGGGACAAACGGGCCGGACCAAAATGACCCAATTTTTTGGGCTTGTAGTTTAGGAGCCCAGTTCGACTTCGATCAAAATTGACAGCTCTACGTAAAAGTGCCATATAGCAAACATTGTCAAACTCTCGTGTTAAATTTTACTAATGAGTTTACGAGCTTGGATTATATAGATGGTTTTTCAAATTTTAGTGTTGGTTTAGGATCTTGGGTGTTTTTTAAGGTTGAGTTGCTCAATTGCCTATGTTTTGTTTTGTTTTTCTTTTTTCTTTTTTTGAAATAAATTGCCTATGTTTTTTAATATATGCTAGATGCAGAAAAGTGCACATTTATATTTTCATTCTGCTTATCGGAAAAAATAAGCAAGTGCTCCGCTAAGTTTTTTTGAAGAGCAAATAAAATATATTGAAGAGAATTCCCAATTAAGTATAATATGACATTTGATCAAATAATGAGTTATGTGTGCATTTTATTTTGTTTATTTGCTTTGTTATGTATGGCAAGGGCATTTGAATGAGATGACATGGATCTATTTCACCTTAACCAGAGTCTCGGGTTCGAATCCGAGTCTATGAATATATCAGTATTAAAATGTTTGAAGGAAAGTTTTGTCGACCAAGTAGTCTTATTCGGTTTAAGGGATAAGTCTAAGCAATTGTACGACAGCAATTGTACGACGGGATAGTCAATTATAACCAAAAAAAAAATATTTACTAATATAGTATTTAATTATGTTACAATAGTGGCAAAACATATATGCTTTGCAAGATGAATTCTTCACATTGGATTACTTAGTTTAAATGGATGGTATGGTGTATCATTGGTTAAGTCTTTGTGTGCGCGTGTGTGAAGCTAGCTACAGCACAAACCACAGAGGAATCCAAGTTGAGTTCCTGTTTATGAATGTAATTGGAATAAGTGTTGGCGCTTCTTAGTGTAGCCTAAAGCAATGCAACAGTGATGACTACAAAGCTTCTTGAATTGCGACAACTAGCCAAGATAAAAGATCCCAAAATGCATGCAAGATTTAATTTAACAGTACTGTCGGATAGACCAAAGTGGTATACCTGTGTATGAAGAAGATCGATGGCTTCTCGGCTACCCTGCTAAAACATTCTTCGGTCTAGCACAAGATTCATCTTGGTAAAACATATATACCGCTTGGTGATTCAGAAGTAGGCCAGATAAGCTAACTCAGCGCGCGCGGGTTCAGACAGTACGGCATCAAACTGCTTCAGCATTCATTCAAGAGTGTCACCGAGTGACGTGTGTTTCCTAAAGTTTACAGTTTATATATATATATATATAAATAAATATAGCCATAAGAAAACAAATCTTAACTAATCATGGATGGGAATGCGATTCATGAAGGGCAAGAAGTAGTTATTTTGTGTGGCTGTCATTCAACATTGACGACAGATGAAATTCTAGTTTGTCGGAGTCGAGACCGAAATTCCTTTCAAGTATTGATGACACGACACAATGATTAGGCGTGCTTCCTTAAACAATCATAATGCATGTTTCAACTCATAGTCAGGCAGGCTCAACGTACACTTGCACAGAAAGAGAGGAGTGTGAAAGAGAACAGCATGCATGCTTGTTTGCCAGTAGGATTCTCGAATGGATGAGATGAGACGGGTTCATCAAATGTATGATCTTGCTTTACCTCCCCTCCTTTGACTTGTGTAGCGGCTTTAGGGGTTTTCTTTTCCGGCGCAATAGAGTACTAGTAGAGTAGAGAGAGATATTATAGACTTGCGTTTGTCCTTCAAGCCCAAAACAAGCAAGCCATGCGCATTTGTGCCGTATGTGACTGAATAATTAAGTGTGGATTATTAAAAGTGTTGGTTATTGACCCCCTTATGCAGCTCCATGTGAAAGGTAACACGAAAATTACTCATGTCCTTGTTGGGCTCCCCGAAATTAGACAAGAATTGTCTCAAAATTAGACAAGAATTGTCTCACATCCATCAGGACGGTGGGGTATCCAGGACCGCGAGCCAACACAGTGTCAAATTATTTAACTTCAATTAATACTTCATTCGTTTCTTTTTATATGTCAGTTTTTTATAAAAATTTTGTTTTTAATTACTTGTCATTCTTAAAGTTTAAGGTTACATTAATTACTTGTTTGTCAATTATACCCTTAACTATTTATTGCAGAGAGATAAATATGTTATATGGAGTAATGAATGGTCAAGGGTATCACATGGAAAAGACTAATAATATCATCAAAAACAACAAAATTTATTCATCATATGTTACTTCAGATGTCATCTAGTACGTAGACACTAGACAATACTGATCCGGAGTGGACCAAGGCTCACAACCAGACTAAATAAACCGCCGAGCCCAATAAACCAATAGCTTGGTCCGCAAGTCTGATCTCGACCGTCAGATCAATCCAATGTTGATCCGTATCATGCGCCACGGATTACCGATCTGAGTAACCGCTCAGAATCGTACTTTGCACACTGATCTCACCTACGTAAACCACTGACCTCTCCAGAATCAGGTATGTACTATTCTTGACCTCACACTCATTATTCTGGTACTGACTTAGGCATCAGAGTGTGTGCAGATACCAACCCACTGTGGTGCTTCGCTATCCACGCCGTGTTCACTTCTCCGGCCAATTCTGAGTTCCACTTTGGATCAAGTACAAGTACTCCAAATTTCCAAAAGACAGTTTTATCTATGGAACTCGCATGCCAAATGATAATATAGAGAATACTTTTTATGTCTTTAGGTGGCGAAAGCACCATCAAGTCCTTGACACAAATTCAGGCCTAGGGGATGGTCCACTGACCTCCAAACAATAAAAAAAACATATACTGGTGAAAGACGGAAACCATGAGCAAGGAAGTGTAATGCAAAGAGGCCAGATTCCTTGTATGACATGTTGGGGAAAGAACCACTAATTAAGGAAACAGGCAATTTTCTGTTTATTATTGATGTCTCACTGATCTTTTATGTTAGTTTGTGAATCCACATGCAAAGGGAAGAGAAGGCCGAGAAACCACTTTCTTCGAAGAAAAGCAGGTTAGATAATTAGATAATTTATTTAGGGTAAAAGTAAAGACCAAGCAACATCTATTCATCGATTTCATTTTCTGAAGTAGGTTGTTCTTCTGATCTTGGCTTGTGAGAGCAGCGGTATATTCTAGCTATTCGATTTTGTCATTCTGGGCCTCTATTTTTTTAAGGTCCACATTGTGGGCTTTTATTAAATAACAAGGGAATTGCTAAGGGCACCCCCATAATTGCTGGGGCACTCCCCAATTCCCAAAATACCCCTCTTTTTTTTGTTTAACTCGCAATAACAAAATTAAAATTTTTGTTCACTCGCAAAAACGGTTTTTAAGAGTAAATTTTTTTTTTCACTCGCAAAAACCATTTTTGTAAGTACAGCCATGTAACTCGCAAATGTCATATGCAGCTCGTAAATTTCCACACTGCAGAGGTTAGCCTTGGTCAACAAAGTGCAGACTTGCCAATCATTACCAATCAGACGTGCAACCTTTTCTTGTTTTTTGGCAGCTTGCCAATCATTTACAATGTTTTTTTTTTTGCAGTGTGAAGGGATTGCAGCGTGAATTCTGCAACGCTCGCAAAAATGAAACGCTGCACAGTGTAAAACGTTGCTCCTTTGCAAATTGTATCAAAAGAAAACAAAAACAATGCTGTTACTCGCAAAAACTGTTTTTGCGAGTGGAGAAATTTTTTTTATTCGCAAAAACGGTTTTTGCGAGTTAAAAAAAATTTGTTCAAATCGCAAAAATGGATTTTGCGAGTGAATAAAAATTTTAATTTTGTTCACTCGTAAAAACCATTTTTGCGAGTTGAACAAAAAAAACGAGGAGTATAATGGTCAATACAGTCCAAAATAGGGTGCCCCAAGCAATTTTGGGGGTCCCCCTAGCAATTCCCAATAATAATTCAACTTTTGCACCGGTACTTTCCGTGCAAGCTGGGTTTGGCATATAAGGCCTCTTCTATCATCGCAAACTCGTTTTTCTGAAATTTTTATCTCCAAATTTTTTTTTCCCTCAAAAAGATTTTTAAGAACTAATTTTAAAATATTACTAGACATCGATCCCATGCTACGCACGGGTATTCGGATAATACAAAACTAAATTTATTTATATATTATTTTATGGGTCCCCTAAATATGGACCTTCTAAAAAGAGGTCCAAATATGAACCCATCAATTTTACTTGTTATAGCCGGTCTATTTTTATTGGTTAACAGGGAAGAACAAATACAAAAATAGAAACTGTTATTCAAAAAAAAAAAAAATCACCGGCTATAACAATTAAAATTGATGAGTTCACCTTTGAAGCTCTTTTTGGAGGATCCATATTAGGGGAACCCTTATTTTATATATAACAAAAAATAAGTTTGTAAATTCTTAATATTTAACTTATAAATTAATAAATACTTTTTGACAGAATAAACAAACAAATATAATAACCATTAATATCATTTTTATTATAATATATAGATTATGTTTTTTATATTTTGTTAATTTTATTTTAGGTTAAAATAATATTTTAGTCCCTATACGTGACATCAATTCTTAATTTGGTCACTATACGAAAAAAGTTATTAAAACAGTCCCTACACGTGCATAAATTCTTAATTGAGTCCCTACCGTCTAACCACGTTTTCTAAAGACGTTAACTGTGTAAAACAATTATTAGCAGTCCCTATACGTGACATAAATTCTTAATTTAGTCCCTACACAAAAAAAATTTATTAAAATAGTCCCTATAAGAAACAATGACTAAAAGCTTATTAATATGGTCCCTATACGAAAAATAAACTATTAAAACAGTCTCTATACAAAAAAAAACTATCAAACCAGTCTCTATATGAAAATAACTATTAAAACAGTCATTGTAACAAAAAATGACTAAAACCTGCCCATGTTGCAGTCTAAATATGGTCCCTAATGTACACTTGCTCTTGTGTTAGGTACATATAAGACATATTTAATCCACAAATAAACATATAAGATATTTAATCCACAAACAAACATATTATGTTGTGGATTTATATGCACTTTTATGTACCTAATCAAAGTGGTTTTATTTGTTTGTTTGTGGATTAAATATCTTATATGTTTGATTGTGGATTAAATATGTCATATATGTACCTAACACATGGGCAAATGTCACATTAAGGACCATATTTGGATTGTAACATGGGTAGGTTTTAGTCACTTTTTTGTTACAGAGACTGTTTTTAATAGTTTTTTTTCGTATAGGGACTGTTTTAATAGTATATTTTTCGTATAGGGACCATATTAATAAGCTTTTAGTCACTGTTTCTTACAGAGACTGTTTTAATAATTTATTTTCGTATAGGGACCAAATTAAGAATTTATATCATGTATAGGGACCAAATGGGTAACAGTTAGAAAACGTGGTTGAACGGCAAGGACTAAATGGGCAACGGTTAGGGACTAAATGGGTAACAGTTGCACGCAGTGACCTGCTTTAATAACTTTTTCAGATAAGAACCAAATTAAAATTGACGTCACGACAAATACTAAAACATTATTTTAACCTTTATTTTATGAGTCTCTTTTAATTTTCAGTATTATACTTATATTTTGGTATAAGCATTATCATTTTTAGAGCCAGCCCAGCCCTAACCCATATGGGCTGGGGCCAAAAAGCCATAGGGCCAAAAAGCTCACTAGTGTAGCCCATAGGGCCAAAAAGCCCACAAAGCCCCGTGGGCTAGGGCCAGTCCATGGGCCTTAATTTGGTTTTTTTGTATTTTTTAAATCTGAAAGTTTTTTTTTCCTCCATATGTTGGCCGACAAAGCCCTAAAATATACTATGAATTGATTTTAACTTTTTCTTTTTTAACCATTGAATATAATATACGAGCTAATTTCAACATATACGAGCTAAAAATCTTGTATATGATTTTATGAGTCTCTTTTAATTTTCAGTATTATACTTATATTTTGGTATAAGCATTATCATTTTTAGAGCTGTCGATTTGGCCCATATGGGCCAGCCCAGCCCTAACCCATATGGGCTGGGGCCAAAAAGCCATAGGGCCAAAAAGCTCACTAGTGTAGCCCATAGGGCCAAAAAGCCCCGTGGGCTAGGGCCAGTCCATGGGCCTTAATTTTGTTTTTTTGTATTTTTTAAATTTGGAAGTTTTTTTTCCTCCATATGTTGGCCGACAAAGCCCTAAAATATACTATGAATTGATTTTAACTTTTTCTTTTTTAACCATTGAATATAATATACGAGCTAATTTCAACATATACGAGCTAAAAATCTCGTATATGAGTGTGACCTTAAGCGCAAAAAAAAAGCTAAAAATCTCATAATTATTATAAATTATTTTAAATTTCTTTTCCTAAAAGTAATTGTTGAGAATGACCATGAGTTTGACATTAAGCACAAGAGGGAAAGCCATGATGTAGTGCAAAAGCGCGTTCTTGACTTGGAAATCGAGGAGCGCCAACGATGTACCATGACCGCTAACAAAATCATGTGCATGGCGATGACATTGGTCCAAGCCTATTCTGAAAAGAAATTACAGATCGCGGTCATTCACAAGGGTTAGCAGAAGATGGAAAGATATGGCAACACGCTTTGTTCAACTCTGATGAGGACATCGGTGGTGGCCACCTAAAAACACTCCAATGCTCAAGTTAGTTCATGAGGGAGGTGAGTGTGAAAGCATTAAATTATGCATACCTGAATAGGTCAATGAAGTTGGCTTATATAGCCAGTCACGAGTGTCGGGTTTCTATGAGGTTATGTAACCGGACCTGCTAAGCTCTGAGCCCATTAAATTGTGTTTGGGCCTTGTACAGTTCCGGAATAGAAGCCCCCCAAGTCGGTTGCTCATGTAATATGGAGCCGACTTGTGAGCATGATAATTTTTGTTAAGCTGCTAACCTGCATAGGTTAGTAAAAACATACAAGATGCACGACACAAGTGCGTGTACAAAGTTGTCGTTTTGAACTAGCATGGTGTCGAAGTCAAAAAACTTGACAATTTATTTTGATTTGCCTAAGTGCGGGGCAAGTTACCGAGATTTGTTCCTAGTCGAGCTAAAAAGCTTCCAGGGATTTGATCTTGTCGGGGCACGAGGCCAAATGCATGAGATTCGCCCTTGCTCGAGTTGAAACGCTTAGCGGAATTCTGACACCGCGCGAGCCGGCGTCAAAGCGGGAGAGGATTCGCCCAACACCGGCATGACATCGGATGTCAAAGAGACGGATTCGCCTTGACAATCTAGTGAGGCCGATGTAGATCCGAACTGACACCTGGCGCGAGGTCGATGTCAAAAGGGAGGGTCCGCTCGATAGTCTGGCGTGAGGCCGACGTGCTGGAATCCGACACCTGGCTCGAGGCCGATGTCAAAAGAGGGATTTGCTCGACAGTCTGGCTCAGGGTCAATGTGCTAGAATTCAACACCTGGGGCGAGGCCGATGTCAAAAAAGGCTGATGCCGGGGTACCGGATTTTCTGACCAAGCTTAGGAGCTCGGAGGAGGAATTTCGATTTTGCTGATATATGAGTACCGGCGTGACCAAGCGTAGGAGCTCGGAAGAGGAATTCCGATTTGGTTGCTCGGAATTAAATCCGATTTGAATGTTCGGAGTTAGATCCGATTTGGCTGCTCGGAGCTAGATCCGATTTGAATGTTCAGAATTAGATCCGATTGGAATGCTCGGAGTTAGATCCGACTTGACTGTTGGAGGGTCCTACCTGGCCAAGGGTGGTCCTCCTCTACCCCAATCTATGGGAGATATTCCCTTAGACGGGTGAATGCTATTTCGGCGTGGCCTACCCTTGAATGACTGGCTAGGTCGATCAGGTGATCTACTACGACTGCTCGGAGTTAGATCTGATTTGGTTGCTCAGAGGGTCCTACCCGGCCAAGGATGGTCCTCCTCTACCCCGAGCTATGGGAGATATTCCCTTAGACGGGTGAATGCTATTTCGCATTTACCTGCCTCGAAAGATCGCCAGTCGATCAGGTGGTCTATCGCGTGTCTCGACGCCACTTCGAGGTTCCAGGAGTATTTTCACTTCCCAAGCTCCTTCAAAGTGTGTGCCGAATTGCATTTCAAGGTCAAGTGTCGAACTGATACTGTGGATCTCCTGAGTATGATTTCAAATCTCTCGGTGCAGTAGTTCTTTGCTCTGAGATTTCAAAGAATGGTCGTGATAAACCGAACCTCACTTTTGTTCCCTGATACGAAAGGCATATTAGAAACGTAACTTACAACCAAATTTCGATCTCATTGATCGCCGAGTGCGATTCTCTCATGGCATAAGCGAGAAGCTTTCTGGAGGAGGAATTCCGATCTCGCTGAATCTGAGTAGTCATGTGAAGTTGTTTCACTTTGTCGATTTGGACATTATGTAGTTCCTGCGTAAAGGAACATGCACAAATTCCAATTGAAAAATAGTTAGTAATTATAGCGATTATAAAAATTGTCTATCATAAGTAACAGACTTTCGATCTATCCGAAGTATTGGACTTCGGGTTCTTGGCAGTTGCTGGAAGGCAGCAACATAGTCTCGCAACATAGTTTCGCCTCATATAGAGAATGGGTTAAGGCCGCAATGGTAGAACACCCATTAATAGAAATGGTACTCTTACCACTACAACTGAAATGGAAGAAAAGTTTATTTCTTGGGGTTCTAGCCCATCGTGATCTTTCCTCAGATAATGAAAATACAGAAAAACCCAAGCAGATATATGATTATAAAAGTGACAACTATTGAGTTTGTTGGAATGAAACCCATCTCAATCAGGATGTGATTATGCTCTTTATTTGAGCTAATCTCTTCAAGTAAAGTGAACACGCTAGTGGATGTCACCATTGGCCACTGGCCTTTGATTGTCATATACTGGCATATTTCTAGCAATATTCAACAGCATTCAAACTTTCGTAGGTAGTCAGAATTTTTAATAAGCAAACATGCAGAAGTCAGAAGTGTGTTGAAGTCAGAATTTATGCTCATATAGACACAAATTTAAAGCCTCTCCTGAGCATGGCTTCTCTCCATGTCGACATGTGATGTCTAATTCTAAAGTGTGCTCACATAAGCTATATAAATGCTCATATTTAGGCATGCTTGTATGAGCTATGTAAATGCACATATTCAGATCCACACTTGCATGACTATAAGTTGGAGAAACTCCAATTTTCATTTTCTCAACAACTAGTTGATAATGCTTCAAAATCAATGAGAAAGAGCACCAATAATGCCTTAAAATCAAAGAGATTATGTAAGCAAGGATTCTAAGAACAACATTCAATATGAGGACTCTCCATTGAGGACTCTAAGTTAAATTGGTGAAGTCATATGGTTCTAGAGACCAAACAGTGGTGGAGGGTTCAAGCTTTGCTGGCTCTAGCATGCTGAAATCTTTCCACGAATAGATGGGTTAGTGAAAGAAATAAAATATATGTTTAAACCTATTAAAAATAAACGAGGTTTAAATGTTAGGTTGATCAAACCAGTTTCTTGCCACATGACTTGTTGAGGTCGGAAATCTGTGGGAAACAAAATGCTAGTATGTCTCGGAGAAGTGCCACAATAGGAGAAGGCGACGGTCAAGGTCGAAGGGACAAGAACCGAGGTCTTTCCCTGTGTACTTCCTCTTTGCAGCTGATTTGAGTCATCATTTCCTGTGACATCGACGTCAAAATCCGAATTCACTCAAAGATCGGTATCCTGCATGCGCACAAGGCAAAATACAAGTCATCAAATGTGTCAGTAATTAGACAATTTATGATGGTGTTCCCTCTATGGGAAATTTCGGTTCATATGTTGGCCCTTGCGAAGAGCTCTCTGAAAATTCATGGTTGCAAAGAGTAAAGCATTGCAAAGGAGAAGAGCCGAAAATAATTCAGTGCCTTGTCACGATTAAGGACGACAGGTAGCCCCTGTATTAGGCTCTTGCGTGTCTATTTACGCTAGATAGCCCCTGCAAAATTTTTTTGCACAAGGAAACACAGAATATGTTTTTAGCAGTAAATCAACTTACTTTTCGAAGAAAGTTATATGTTGAAATTGCAAACATCATGTAGCTCAGGAAGCTTCAGAGAAGTTTGTTCAAACCCCAGAAGATATTCCCTGCATGAGCTGTTAGGATTGACTGAAAGGAAAATGTCAGAATTGCAAAATTCAGAGGTATTAGGAAAGAGAATTAGTGCTAATGCCAATTAAAAGCATCCCTATCAAGAGGGATTGCCAAACAAAATTATGCAATAAGTAGCTCTCTGAAAATTCCAAGCACTATGTTGGGCTTGTTAATCTGTTTCACACTAAAACTCAGAGAGGCAGTTTCTATCACGCACATATCTTGATTAGAAGAAATTGTCGTGGAGCTTTATTCGTATCTATATCAGCATATGTACTGCTATCTTCACCTTTAAAGGAAGATTAGATTATATATGCAAGCTTGAAGAATAGGTTGTGGAATCAAAACCATTCAGTTTAGATAACTCTCTAGGATTCCCAAATTATTGTTCAAACTGAAATTTGATGAGGAAAATTCCGAACATAGCAAAATTGCTTTGTTATGCTGACTTATAACGGTGCCTGGTGGGCGCAAGATGAAGGCCCATTCACCTGTAAAGTCTTTCAATGCAAAGCAGTATGTATCATATTCAATATTAGAAAAGAATGAATATTAATCCATATCAAGAAGAGGTGCGGGCTGGATCTGCGGAGATCTAATGGTCGCTTCGATCATGATAAGATATCATGTCACTGTTAATAAGATTGTTAGCTAGCTCATCAAATGATAAGATATCACTATGGCTTGCAGAAGACAGTTCCTGCAGTCACCCTCAATTTGGCATATAAGTATCAAATATAAGAGTACAGTCATATAGAAATAGATTATATTCCTCAATTGATGTTTTGGCGTTTCACTAAAAGATTCACTGAAAGAGAGCCTTTATCAATTTGGCGAAGATGAGACATTACTATTTCCAAATGAAGAAACAATATCACAATCTGAAAACATGAACCAGATGTGGGATATAAGCATGATATGCGGAAATGCAACATGACATGTATTGTCTCTGCTTCAAAATGTATAGTTATATACATTTTATAAGGGCATATATCAAATTTCACCCGAAAGCTATTTGAATCAAAATTGTTCTCACTGTAAGATTAAACACATGATGACAACCGACCAAAAAGACAGGAAATCAAGTGTTCCACAATTCAAACATGAGAAAAGCAATCCCAAAGGATAAACCTAAACTCATTTGTTTAGGTTGTAAATTCTTTCAATGCAAGGCAGTATATTGAATTACCATGTTCGATGTTAGGTACTGAAACATATGAAGAACCTGTATCGACAATGAAAACCTGACCCGATGTCGCTGCTCCGGATACGGATACTTGTGGACATTGATGGAATCATCGGCAAAAATAATGTCGACCTCAGACACTGGCCTGGTTTAGATTCATATTGATCGGCTACCTTTGTCTTTTTTGATATCAGTGCTCGAATCCATCATGAACAAACAAATTAGTTTAGAAATATCAAAGAAGGGTCTAGTTGATTTGTCATCGAAATTGGCTTACTGCAGAAGTTAGAGATACAGTTCATACCCAATAACAATGTACAACTTCCAAAATATAAAAGTATAATTAGACATAAGCAAGTTTGTGCATTAAGGAATGCTCTTTAGCATAAATTTTAGGGAATGCTCTTTAGCATAATTTTGAGCTCTTCCCTTTGCATTTGCTTTATCAGAATTAAACTCACATAATTGATAATTCTAGATAGATATTGACAGCATTTAAGCTATGAAAGATGGTGTCATAATACCTTCTATGAATATTTTCAAGGGTCCTAGAATACCCAATCTACCATATTCAATATTAGATATATGAAAAATGGCAAGAACCTAGAACCATTCATTGATTGTGAGTCTTGTATTCTTGTATTGTGGCAACTGAATCAATGCATTGGAGTGTCACCATGAGGTCGTAACAGGGCCTTGGAACAGCTCTAGGACATCGATGTCAGTACTCACCACAAACAACAGATTAATTAAAAGATGATAAGAGATATCAAGGCTCATGTTACAATTTGCTGTTGGCTGAATATAGAGCTGAAGCTCTACAGAAGCGAACGCGTTCGGTTGCAAGTGGTCAACAAGAGAAAGAGCAAAAAAAGCATCATGTGAGGTGTTTAACTTAAATTAGAGCAACCCTGACTAAGATAGATTGGAGCTGACTTGAGATTCGACTCAATCAAATGTTGGCAGTGTGATGACGGCGACATGTCCGTCCCTAGTGACCACTTCGAATCGAATGCAGTAACAGGCGAGGGCCATGGTCGGCGTATCGGCGTAGATGCATTCTTGATGTGAACTAACGCCGGTGTTCTTGGTTATCGGTCCTGGTACTCATTCACTGAGCAAACATATCAGATAACAGAAATTGAGAGGTTTGAACCTTACCTGAGATTGCCAGCGGCGTCGAGAAGAAGCCATAGCCGAACTCGGTTTTAGGTTAATTCAGATCAGTACATAATAGAGTAACATTGGGTGCCTAGGATCTACGTACAACGCCCTATGTCAAGTGGATAGGACCGTCGAGGTCCACAGTTCGGAACAGAGGTTGCAACTGGAGATTCCTGCTACGGCGTACCCGTTCTCGTCGTTGTGAAATGATAGGAAACAAAGGTTGTCAAACCAAAGCCCGAGAAGAACGCAGGGGAACTGATCTCGCTGGAGATGCCGCCTGGGGTCTTCGATTCTCTGAACGGAACCAGATCTGGAGAACACCTTCTGAACGTGTACGTTGAGCAAAAATTTGAGGAAAACTCCGATCTCTTCCCTGATCTGAACTGAGAGAGAATGGAATCCTCTGCGTTGGAGAAATCCTAAACGATCTCGAGAGAGAAATCCTTAGCGGACATTAACTCAAATCTTGAGGAAAAACTCTGATCCCTCTACCAACCGCGATTGTTGAGGTGTTGGACGAATCCAATAGATCGAAGTTGATCAAGGAGTATCTGATTGAACTGGTCCAAATTCCTGATCTGAGGCGCGATCAGAAGCGGTGGACGTCGTTTCCCAATCTGAGAGCTGGAATGCTATTACTCATAGGAATCTTTTTTTCCATCCACTTTGAGTGTGAAACAATAATTGAGAACAAAAAATGGCTCCCACTGTGGTCGCCAATGTTCTGAAAAGAACTTACAGATCTTGTCATTCACGGTGGTGGAAGATGGAAAGATATGGCAGTCACATCGGTGCTCCGAACTCTGGTGAGGACGTCTGTGGTGGCCACCTCAAAACACTCCAACGCTCAAGTTAGTTCATGAGAAAGGTGGGTGTGAAAGCATTAAATTATGCATACCTAAATAAGTCAAGGGAGTTGGCTTATATAGCTAGGTCATGAGTGTTGGCTTCTATGAGAAGCTATGTAAATCAAGCCCAAGTTAAGTCGGAGCCCATTAAATTATGTTTGGGCCTTATACAGGTCCGGAACAAAGCCTTCTTCCCCTCGACGAATCTAGCGTAGGAGGCCTCGGTGCAGAACACGAGGAGGAGGGCGATTGCGGGAGCAGTGAATTGTGACAGAGACAAAGACTGCGACAGAGACAGACACCCACCGGTGCCGTCACCAGGACCACCACCACCACTGGAAGCCTTTCCCCGACCCTCACAAGAAACGTCGTCGGCGGGACTCCGTGGAGGACGAGCATAAAGACAAGAAGAAAGTGATGTCGGACTTCGTCGATGGAATCACGAAGGAACAGCAGCAGAAGCAGAAAGAAAATAGAGGAGAAGTCGAAGTAAACGAGATATTTTCTTATCCAGGTGAGACTTTTTTTTTTAACGAAATCCAGTTTGTTGGTTAATTACTCCCGCAAGTGGACTGGCCTTTCAAGCCTTGTCCCTAGCCCCTCCAACATGTGGGTTGTGTGGGCTGGGGGCTTAAAAGCCCCACTACTGAGTGGGTCAAAAAAAAGGCTGTTAGTGTGAGTTTAGTAGACTGTCTCATGGGCTGGGGGCTAGATTGACAGCTCTAATCATTTTTACTAATATAACTGATGATTTTCATAATTTCCACTTTGACATTCGATCAATAAAAACTCATTATTTGATAACTTAAATCTCTCCTGAATTCTTCTTTTTTATAAATAATTTTCTCCTAAATGTAAGAAGATATAATGCCAAATATGGCAATATCACTTTAAATGTGTATGTGACAATTGACATTTAACTCTATTGATAAAATAACTTCATTTACATTAATTGAGTGGTTTAAGTTGATGTCATATTAGACAACAAGACAATAAAAAATACGATATTAAATGAAGACAAATAAATGTACAAAAATTAACATCATGAAACATTAACTTTTAATTTTATGTCATTATATTTATATATTAATAAAAATACTCAATAAATTTTTCACTTTTACGTAAAACTTTAAAAGATACTCATTTAAAAATGTGAAGTGAACAATTTCATAATATATTGTAGCACGAAGAAAAAAATAAAACTACTAACTATTTAAGATAACACAACTTTGAAACTGGTAAAAATTAATTTTTGTATTTGAAATATAGTACAATTTTTAAAAAATAGATAAAGTGAAAGCAGAAAATAAATATTGCAGTTGATGTGATATTTTCTATGTTGTTTTACAATATAGATAATAATAGCAAATGCATCCTCATTTATTTTCTTATATTTTGTTACTTTTATTTTTATTTTCTTAATTCTATTTTGATTTTTTACTATTATAGTTTTTTTATTAAAGATATTATAAGCTTTACTGATATTATTAATTTATTGTGCAATGGAATGCTAATTTTCATAATCTCTATTTTAACATCAGTGTAATAGCAACCCGTACTTGGAAACTTACATTTTTATAGAATTTTAAAGTAGGTTTATTTTTTTTTTCAATAAACCACATATCATAAACAATATAATAATAACTATTGCATCACCAATGATAATTGTGTATGTGGGAATTTGCATACACTATATTGATAAAATAATTCACTCTAATTAATTGTTCTTCTTTTAATCAATTATGCATTAATCAATTAAGTCGATACTATATTAGATATAAAATCAATCAAATAAACATTTAAGATACTAAATAAAATTTGTTCTTTATTCATTTTGAAATGATTATTATTTCGAAAATTTTATATTGTTTTAATTATTTATTTTTTAAAACATTTGAAACTTACTTTTATTATCACCTCTATGAAAAATAAATATTAAATACTAAATATTAAATAAAAAGTGAGTTTTTAGTTAAATATTAATATATTATTTATCATTAAATTTATTAAATAAATTTTCAAATTTTTATGTAAAAATTTAGGCCCCATTCGGGGTGGTTTAGTTTTTAGTTTCAGTTTTTTTGTGATTTTTAGTTTTATAAAGTTGTTATCCAGATTATAATTATAATTTCTCCTTTAAAAGTTATTAACAATAACAATTTTTCCAGAAAATAATAACAATGATAATAGAAATAACTATAATAGCATTATTAAATTTAATAATAATAAAAATAATAATAGATAAACTGTGATGCCGCGTCCAGTACCTCTGTCTGTCGAGAAAAGAAAGATAGACTCCTTTAATCTTCCTGGTTGATGACGAAGACTTGAAAATGAGAGAGTGGAGTTAGGGTGAGAAGTCACAATGGAGGAGAAGGAGATACAAGAATAAGTAGAGCTGTAAAAATAGGTCCTGCCCGATTGACCCGATATAAAGCATGGGCAAAACGGTTCAACTCGGCTCGTCATAGACCATCAAAGGGTTATGAGTTGAGATGTTGAACCCGGCCCGACCCTCCACGTGTTGGGCGGGCTGGCGAGTTGTCCCATCAAAAACAAAAATAACAAAAATAAAACAAAAAATAAATAAAAAGCAAAAAATTTGAATAAAATGAGTCAAAATGGCCAACCCGCCCAAAACAAGCCAAAATAAGCCATATCAACGGGTTGGCGGGCTGGTCGGCCAAAAAAATGTTAAAAAAACAAAAGAAAGAATCGTTTTAAAATAAAAAAAATAAAAAATTATAAGTGTTGGCCCAATGGGTTGGACTAGACGAGTTAGTGGGTTGATAAAAGTTAGTCCAACCCGCCTATTTTTAAAGGGATGGCGTGCTGGCCCAACGGGCGTAGCCTAGTTTGCCACCCCTTTGGTGGTGGTGGTGGTGGTGTCGTTGTTGTTGGTGGCGGCAGTGCCGATAGTGATGGCGGTGTCGATGGTGGTTGTGTTAAGTGATGGTGGCAACAATGGTCTCGATGGTGGTAGTCGTTGTGCCGGTGGTGGTGGTGGCGACGACAATGGTGGTGGCGGTGGCAGGCTGGTGGCGATGTCAATGGTGGTGATGGTGACAACGGAAATAGCTATTGTCAAATATAGTGAGAATGTGTTTTTTTAAACCAAAAACCAAATTTACAAATCCTTTATTTTTGTTTTGAAAATAAATATAAAAGTATTTTGAAATTGAGTAAAAATATCATTTCAACTCCATTTTAGCCGAACGTGTTTTGTTTTAAAAATTGTATTTAAAAACCAAAAGCCAAAAACTCGCAACCACCCCGAACGGGGCCTTAAAATATAATTATTTTAAAAACAATTAATGTAGAGTAAGCTTTCCAACGTGAAAATTATGGAAGAAACGCCCAGCAAACGGTTATGCTATATTCATAATGTGAATAAATAATAATTAATGTAAGAAATTTTACTAAATGAGTAATCAAAAAAAAAATTAGAAAAAGAAAACGAAAGTAAGTCAGAAAGAAAAAAAATGAAGATCTTACGCTTTTTTATGGATAAAGATGCTACGCTGGTATTCAACTTTTTGTGCCCTTGATGTGATATATGAGACTATTAGAACCATTTGGTGGAAAAGATAGAAGATTTAAAATAATTTAGGGTTATAGAAAATAAATTAAAATTTAATAAAATAAAAAATATTACAAATAAAAATTAATAATAAAAGTTATAGAAAAAAATAAAAAAATATAAATAATCTAATTAATTTTAAAATTTATATGTAATTTTTTAACAAGAATAATTATGTCATTTTACATAATACAAAAAATTAAATTGCAAAAGATTGATTTAAAATCCAAGAAATATAAAAATATTTAAAATAAAAACTAAAAATAGAAAATTATTATTAATACTAAAAATTGATTAAAATTATAAAAATTAATTTAAACTATTAAATATCTAAATACTTAATTTTAAAAATTATATGTAATTGTGTCACAAAAATAATTTTGTCATTTTATATTATTTTAAAAAAGTTAAAGTCATGATATGATAAGAGTTTATCATGTCTATACCCTATCATTTCCTTATCCAGTTCTCTATCCTATCATGTCTCTATCATATCATGTCCACCAAACGAGTCTTTAGTATAGATTTAAAATTATAAATTGGCCTTACACAATATAGCTAATAATAAAATAAAAAATGAAATGACTAGAATACCGCAGCGGAAGCGATGGTTCATTGCAGCGAGTACTGTAGTGCTTACCAGATTTATAATATATAATGTATAATTTTTTTCTGAAATTTTTATCTCGAAAATTTTTTTTCCCTCAAAAAATTATTCTTAAGAACTAATTTTAAAATATTATAAATTATATACTTGGATAACGTTTATTTAGAAAAAGTAATATTTTAAACAGATTTTTATTTTTTCGAGAAGTTAAAGCAGCTTTTTTAAAACAATAAATGCAACAAATGAGAAAGAAACTAAGAAGTAAAATTAAGACAATTTATTTTAGATAAATATATCCTCAACTATAATTTTTAAAACAAAAATTAATAATTATAACTAAGGTAATTAAAACTGAACCGGGCATTGATTGAAAAGGCCCAGAGTTCAGAGTTTTAGAATCAGACTGAAATCGGATCAAGATTGAACCGGGTTTAACAAAATATTATTTTTAAAATATTTAATACAAAAATCTCAGACCTACTCCTTGCCTACACCCTTGAGAACTACAAAAAGGAACATGCCATTAATTATTTTGAGACCCACGCCACCTGCTACCATTATTCATTTAATTTATTATTGCATTCTCTAGAGATACGTAAATTTTCAATCCATTCTTTTGACTTCCAAAGCCAACCCTTCCATTATTCAAGATTGCATCTTCGCTCTCTACATTTTTTTTTTGGTGTAACTCTCTGCATTCTTCAATTTATTTTTCTTTTCATCTTCTGGTCTTTCCATTATACAACACAGATACTTCAAGGCCAACTAGCTTCTCCTTCTCTGCCCATCTTCGTTTCCATCCAAGCACAAGCAAGCCATCACCTAAACAACAACCATTGATTAGCACCTCTGCGGCCACAGCGAGTCACACGATGACTACTTCCACCTCACCGTTCAAGCCCACAACATGCTCGCCGCTGTGGTGTTCAACTTCTCACCAGTGTGGCGTTCTTCTTCCTTACACAGAAAGCGTGATGTTTATTTCTTTTGTTAAAGGTTTAATTTTTTTGGGGGTTTTGCTGTAAGTTTGATGTTTTTTACTATCTGGGTTAGTTTAGTTTCGTTCAGATTCAGATTTGTATTAATTATTGTCTCCTTCTCCATCTTTTTTCTTGCGACTGCCCTTTTTTAAAAAAAAAAAATTTGCCTTTCATTTTTCGAACCAGCCGGGTCAGGATTAGATCCGATTTTTTACCCGGTTCTCGGTTCTTTAGGCCGGTTCTTTGCCGGCTGATTTCTTGGGTGTCACCGGACCGGACACAGGCCCGGTCCGACCGGCCGGTCGGTCTAGTCCGGTTTTTGTTACCATGGTTATAACCAATCATAAATACATTACACTTTACATAAAAGTTTTAAAATGGGTTTTTTTCTTTATAAATTTAAGTTTTTATAAATAAAACTTAAGGGATGGTTTTGGAGTTAGGAGGGGAGGGGATTGAGGGGAGAGGGAAAGAAAAGGATGATAGTTTTCCACTTTGCATTGGGTTTATTTAAAACAATAAATGCAACAAATGAGAAAGATACTGAGAAGTAAAATTAAGACGATTTATTTTGGATAAATATATTCTCAACTATAATTTTTAAAACAAAAATTAATAGTTATAACCAATTATAAATACATTACACTTTACAAAAAAGTTTAAAAATGGGTTTTTTTTTATAAATTTAAGTTTTTATAAATAAAACTTAAGGGTTGGTTTTGGAGTTAGGAGGGGAGAGGTTTAAGTGGAGAGGGAAAGAAAAGGATGATAGTTTCCCACCTTGCATGTGGTTTATTTTTCTATATGATTGATGATTGAAATCTCCCAATTTGGTGGAACACAACAAATGAATTGAGTGGGGATTTTGGAGGGTTTTGAAAGGTATTATATGTAGTTTTT
Organism: Calophaca sinica; assembly: GCA_037113605.1. Taxonomy (NCBI): domain Eukaryota; kingdom Viridiplantae; phylum Streptophyta; class Magnoliopsida; order Fabales; family Fabaceae; genus Calophaca; species Calophaca sinica. The sequence goes on from CM073731.1 coordinate 32,663,830, forward strand.
AACATTCTTACATAAGAAAAATAGTAGTCAAAAGTCCTTTCTTCCTTTTCCTACTCTCAAACAAACTCTAAATAACCAAACCCTAGACTAGCTTTCTACCCACTTTTCCATTGATTTATGAAATAATTAATAAAAATTAGTTTTAAACTTGGTGCATTGTAACGTAATTTTTGTATACAAATGTGAAGAAAACTTGATACTTTTTTGATACAGAAAAAGACTTTATACTTATGTACATGTGTTGAGTAGAATGTAACTTAGCCGATGATTGACTAACTCCACAATAATGATTCCCTTTTCTTCAAGCGATTACGCTAAGGAAGGAACTTTGTTCCTCAGTTATGGATCCCTTAACTCACTCCAGAAAGGGTTAAGTAAGTGAACTAAACTAAAAACGGGAACATAAAGGTAAACATAAAGTGCGATTGAGCAAAAATAAGTTGTTTGTATTGATTGATGTGTGTAAAAATTATGTACAACTTAGATATTTATAGTAACAACTAAAAACTACCCCTATTTGCCACGTTAAGATGGCTAACAACAACAATATCCTAGTTTGACAGTTGATCGGCTGAGTCGTGCCGTGTTCCACTAACCACGTTCCTAAATTCTAGGCACCACTTCGCATTATGGCCACGTCTCAGCCAACGGCTCTTTCAGCTTGGATCTTATCTCTTTGTTCCCTCACTCAGCTCCTAAAAACTTGGAGACAATTCTGAATCTTAATTTATTTTGAATTCAAATTAATTCAAAATTCATCTCCATTACTTTTGGCTCATGGAGCAATCCTAGAACCTGGCCCAAATAATGACTTCACGCTAGCCCAATAGGCCCAATATCTTCATATCAACCCAATAAGCCCAAGACCCTTGCCTAGCTCTTGGTTTCCTGCTTTCAACTTTGTTAGCTGCAAATTCGGCTGGCTTGTGAATCGGCTGATCTCTATTCGACTAGTTTCCTCCAATCGACTGCTATTGAATTCGCCTGACACTTAGGAATATTTTGGGTGTAAACTACTGCCCCCTACATTGCTTTAGCTGTAAAACTTTAAGTTTAGGCTAATGCAACGTAATGATTATTGTCAATTCGCCGCCCAAATCATTAATGCCAAGTTATCCGTTTGCAACAAACTTTTAAATGAGTAATGACTAACTCTATCTCATCCGATTATTCTTCAACAAACTCTATCAACAGTAACCATGATCCCCTTTAAATATCCCTCAGTCGAATTACCCTAATTACCTTTTGAAAGTACTGTTGCCATGTAGCTTTACCCTCTTCGTTGTGAACTTTTACCTATGATCACCATCACCATGTCTTCAGCTTCTGACTCACAAAACCGTTCCTACGAGCATGATGATGAGCAATCATATGCTTCTGTTAGCCTTGAGCGTTCTCCAAGTCCCCCATCAGCTTCTGATCCTTCCTTTGAATCCCTTTTTTTTTGAAATTCAGGATTTCCTATCCCTAAATCCTTCTACTTCAGAGTTACAAGAAGGAGTCGTTTTCTTGACAGAATAAATGTCTCCATCACTCTATGGCTTACCAATCTCTTATGATTGGTTTACCACCAAGTCCAAGCCAACTGATCTCCGATCCTGGCCCCTTGCGACTCAACCCTATGTCGACTGGGTTAACAGATTGGAAAAGGCCAAATCTGACAAGTGGAAGCAATGAGGCCTTTATGATATGATCATTCTGTCTAGGCATGACATCCCACTAAACTTGGACCTATTCTATGGCTTTTTCGGCTTCTGGTCCGTCCCCACCAACACTTTCACCTTTTCTTGGGGTATGATTACTCCAACCTTGTTGGACGTGGCTGCTATAGTGGGATTTCCTCTTGTTGGGGAGGAGTGTAACGATCCAAAGGTTTGGGAGCCGCCACCAATTTTATTATATCGAGGAAAAGTTGGAAAAACCTCAAAAATTATGATCTTTGAAAACCATACTGAGTTCGGGAATCGATTACGCATGGAGAAGGGTGGAGACTAAACCCCACAACACCCCCAACACGCCTGTCTTATGACAGTTACCCAAATTGATTGTGCAAACTAATAAGTTTTTTTTTTTTAAATATTTGTTTCACTCCAAAATTAAATAAAATTAATACTAAGTGTAAAAATGAATATTATATAAAAAAAAGAAACTAAATTAGAAAAATTTTAATTTGACTTGACGGAGTTGCCCCGCTCCTACGTATCCTCCGGTGCAATGAAGAACTCAAAAGTCACGTAGTTCTTCTAGAAAATATTTGTGTGTTAGTTTGATTTTAATTTTTTAAGGGTTTAAGATCACAAAGTTGTCACAACTCAGGCGTCCCAAATCGGTGATTAACAAGATGTCACATCTCAGCTAATCCCATTTGTTCTAAAAAAATGTTTTTTTTAAGAAAACATGGTCTCAAAATTTATATGATAAATTGGAATTTAGTTGAGTAAAAAATTGTCCCTAAAGAAAACAAAGATGACAAATGGGCAGAAGCCCAATACTTAAAAACAAAACCATGAATAAAATAATAAAAAGGGTTGATAAATAAAAGAAGACAAAAAAACAAATGGAGGAAAAATAAAAGGGGAGGGGGTACGACGGTTAGAAAAAAAAACAAAGGAAAAAAGTAAAAATGAAAAAAGCTAAACACACCTACACCCACGTAAATCACATGGAGACAGAGATGACAAAGTCAGGTGGAAGCCCAATACACACACAATCACATGAAAAAAAATTGCAATTATTATTATTTATTAAATAAAGAAAACAAAGGAAATAAAATAAAAACAAAAGGGGTGGGGGTGACTTGTTATTGTCTCACTCACACTGTCACACACCCTAAAACACACAATCACGATCAGTCAAAAAAAAAAAAAAAAGAAAGGGCGCTGCAACAGAACGATGGGAGAGGGAGAAAATCATGAGAGGAAGAGGTAGAGGGGAAGAGGGAGAGAGGTCGCAAGAGGAAAAGGGAAAGGAGAGGGCTTGGGCGAACTGGGAGAGAAAGTGGGAGAGGGAGGTTGTGGGAGGAAGAGGGAAAGGAGAGCTTGGGCAAGTTTCAGTTTTTTTGGGTTTTTTTTTGTTTTTTGAGAAGATGAAAAAATGAGGAAGAAGGAGATGGAAGAAGGAGATGAAGATTTGGGGTAGAGAGAGAGGGCGAAAATTTTGGGGCTGCCCCTTACGGCTGCTGGTGCCTTTTTTAAGAGGAGAAGTGGAAAAATTAGGGTTTTAAATGGGTTGGGCTTTGTTGGGTTGATTTGGGCTGAAACGGGTGGGGGTGCCGCGAAGAAAAAGTGGGGGTGCAAGGAGTAGCACCTGATGAGGCGCAGGTGGCTGTGAGAAAGAGAAAAAGGGGGTGCGCCAGTAAAAGAGGTAATGGGACACTGGGCTTCGCTGATGGCCTGCTGGGCTATGCTGCTATTTGCACCCCCAGTTTTACAATTCACACACCTCCTCCTTTCAAAAATAAATTTTTTTCTTTTTCTTCTTTGTGTTTTTTTTTTACTACATTCTTTTTTATTTATTATTATTATTATTTTTTTCTGTAATTGGGCCTGAACAATGGGTCAGACCAATGAAATTTTTCTTTTTGATATTTTCTCATTTTAACAAAATAAAATAGAATAAAAATGATATAATGCACTCAAATAAAGACTCAAATAAAGGCTAAAAATTTAGTGTTTATGAAAAGTATTTTTTGTGTTTTTTCCTTAAAATATGTAAAACTCCGGTCAAAATTGGGTGTTCACAAGGAGGTTCCAGCTCTGCGTTCCTTTCCTATTCCAGCATGGGGGTTTAATTTCTCCAAGAACACCTCCGATTATTCCAATTTCCTTTCTCATAATGCCAAGACAAAAGGTACAGTCACTAAGGCAGAGCACAATGCTTTCCTTCTGTACTGGTTCAGCAAGTACTTCCTCTGCTCAAGCTCCATTGCGGTGGTACAAGAGTTGCAACTCTATGTCACCTCAGATAGGAAGCTATCCTGGGGATCTCTCTTCCCCTTTTACCTCTACTGATGCCTCTTCACCATCCTGGATCGGCTGCAAAGAGAAGATGATATCAAGAATGTTCAACGACCTCTTCAGTTCCTTCAACTTTGGATCATGTTGTACTTTCCAGAGTTCATTGAAGCTCTCTTTAATCCACGTACTCTTCCTCAGAATGTGAGGATTTTGGGGACTTAGCTTAGGCTAACTCCTTGTGAGTCTACTTATGCCTTCAATGTGACTGAGAAACTCTTCAATCTCAGTCGCATATCGACTGATTGGCGCCCTGTTTTGGAGAAGGGCATTGGACCCTCTTAGATCTTTTCAACCAATGAAGACCTCCTAATCGAACAACATGATGAGATGGAGCTGAACTGGAGCATAGTTTTCACAGCTCGTGATTTGCTATGTGGTCTCAAGCCCACTTCCAGAAACAACAAGTCTTCTGCAGTGTTCTACTATCCCAACTGTGTGGCTAGGCAGTTTGGGCTTCTGCAGCATGTGCCTTTACCCTATGATTCCAAGATTGGGAGTCTTGGTCAGCTCAACTTTTCAGCCAATGATGTGGAGGATTTGGCCATGACTAATTTGGCCAAAATCAAGACCTTTAAATGGATTGCCTTCACTCCCACCTCTGGAGAAAATTCCACTTTTGCTAAATGGTGGCCATCAGTGACTACCAAACTATTACCAGATCGGGTGGAGAAGTATGTCACCAGACTTGTCATCACTGAGAGTGATGAACCAGAAAGGGAGGAACCTAGGCCAGCTGCTCAGCCTTAGAGCACACCTACTAAGGCTAAGCCTCAGGTTCACAAGAGGAGATCCTCCAGAATCAAGACTCCAGTGGTTCCAACCAGTAAGTTTTCTTGGCCTTAATTCCTCTATTTTATCTTGCTTTTCCTCAAACTTATCTCTGATTTTCTATTGTCTCTCGGCAGCTAAAACAGCACCCAAGGTCATCATTGTTGAGGATGATTAAACCACTCCCCCTTCCAAAAACAGGACAAGGGGTCCTAGCATTACCATAGAGGAGGCAGCCCAAGTTCCTACCAGACCCAAAGAAAATGCTCATTCGACTGACAAGGGAAAGCATCGAAAGGTAAATTCCTCTTTATGCTTTTCCAAAGTTTTTCAAATTCCTTTATCAGCCTGAATTTAACCATTCTTGATGCCTTTAGAGGCCACGTGTAGCGCTTCTTTCTCCTGACATCTCAGAGTCTTTTCAAGGCACTAGTTGATAAGCTGCCCCAGTGGTATAGTCGATTTCTCTCTATCTTAATGCACCCTTGCTTATCTGTTTATCGACTAACCTTTTGTTGAAATACTCAAGCCCCTAAGACTTCCACTGTTCTGCCTCCTACTGCAGAGCCCGTTCATGACACTCCTCCTGTACCCTCTCCACCTAGAGCTCCATTGGTCAAAGTTTCTAAAGAAGAATTGGCAAAATTGGCAAAATACTTCACTTCGGCTGATCCCCTCCCAATGATTTCCTCTCCCATTTCTAATCATTTGGAGAGGGTGAATTCAGGATTGATGGGAGAAATACCAAATAGCAGGGAGCAGGTTGCATCCCTAAGAACTTCACTGTTCAAATTGGCCAATTCGGCTGATATCCCTGCGGCTAGCCAAGAAGTGTATAACGCCATAGCCCTTCAACTCAATGACTTGGCCCACCAATATAGTCGCTCTAAGGAGATTCATGACATAGCCTCCCATGACCTCAAAAGGCGGAGGGAACTTCAAGAAAAGAAGTCTCAGTTCCAAATCTCTTATCAAACCCTTGAGGCAGAACGCCAAGAGGCCTTGGCTCAGTGTAAAGCCATAGATGACCGGCTAGCCGTTTTGACAACTGCGCTAGATCGGATAAAGGAGGAAATGTGAGAGTTGGCCTCCAAATCGACTGCCTTAACACAGAAGCTGGATTCATTTTTTGACCAGCGCCTCACTTTGTACACTCAATCCTCTTCTTTGGATAGTGAGATCGTAGTGCTTTTTGCCCAGAAGGCTGGTTTGGAAAAGAGTTTAAAGACTGGAAATGATGGCTTAGTTGAAGCCAACAGGGCATGGGACTCTTTCAAATAGCAGCTAGAGGAGTCAAAGAGGAAAGAAATTCCTGCTGCAACTGATACCTCAACCAACCAGCAAGATGAGTCCATTGATCCAGTTGTCCCTATGGTGGAGGCCCCAGCTAATCCTACCCTTGGGGTTACAGCCCTACGACTACAGATGATCCCTCTGCAACTCTAGATCCTTCTGCAGCCGAACAAGGCTCAATGCACACTGAAGAAGCTGCAGGTGGTTCGTCTGGTGCAGCAGCTGCCTAGCCTCTTTTTGAAGTCCTCTTTTATTTTCTTCCTAAGTACTTTGGCTAGGTGGCCGGCCTGTGGTCACCATGACATTACCTTTTTTTTGAATCAGTTTCCTTTATTCCTCCAGTATGCCTTACCATATAGTAGGATAATATCTTTTAAGGTATTTTCCATTTATACTTCTATTTAATTCTTCACCTTACATGTTAACTAGCCGATAAGCACCACCATTATAAGTTTTACTAACAATAAAGGGCCCTTCCCAGTTTGGTGACCATTTCCCAAACTTAGGATCTTTAATCCCAATAGGTAATATGGTTTTCCAAACAAGGTCCCCTTCAACAAACCTCTTTGCTTTTACATGCTTATTATAGGCTCTGGCCATTTTCTGTTTGTTGCGCTCAATTTTGTTCAAAGCTATGAGTCGATCCTCATCGACTGAATCTAACTCCATAAGCATGGCTTGCTGGTACTCATCTAGGCTTAGCAGGCCTTGTTTTGCTACTCTTAGTGAAGTCACATTTATCTCTAATGGCAACACTGCATCTTGTCCATATGTTGGCCGATAAGGAGTGAATCCAGTTGCATTGCATTTGGAATTCCTTACAGCCCACAATACTTCATTTAGCATTTCATGCCATTTCCCGGGCTTATCTTCAATATTCTTCTTGATTAGATCAATAAGAATTAGCTAAATTACAAAATTGGTCCTCTAAGTTTATTTTAGGTTTCAATTTGGTCCTCTACGTTTTATTTGTTTCGTTTTGGTCCTCTACGTTTTATTTTAGTTTTCAATTTGGTCCTTTCCGTCACTAAAAGTCAATTGTCCGTAGCTAGAAGTCCATTTTCCAAAATGTTATTTGGCTTTTAGCAACGGATAATTGGCTTTTAGTGACGGAAAGGACCAACCTGTTGTAACTTTTAAAATGTAAGGGACCAAAACGAAACAAATAAAACATACAGGACCAAATTGAAACCTAAAATAAACATAGAGGACCAATTTTGTAATTTAGCCATAAGAATTTTATTAGTAGCCTCTGCTTGCCCATTAGCTTGTGCATAATAAAGGGATGAATGAATCATCTTAATCCCAAATTGCTGTGCAAAGGCCACCACCTTTTCTCCAGTAAACATAGTGCCTTAGTCTGTGGTGATGGTTTCAGGAATACCAAACCTATAAATGATTTGGCATTGTATAAATCTAATCACATCATCCTGAGTCACATTCACCGTCGACTGCACTTCTACCCATTTGGTGAAGTAGTCAGTCATAACTATGATAAACGCATGCCTCTTGGAAGAAGGTGGATAGATTTTACCTATCAGATCCATTGCCCATCATCTAAATGGCCAAGGTTTTATCACTGGATGTAAATTCTCAGCTGACACTCTTTGTATTGGACCATGCAGCTGATAGGCTTCACACCCTTTGGCATATTAATAATAATCAGCTGTAATGGTAGGCCAATAATACCCATGTCTGTATATTAGCCATTTCATAATGGGTCCAGCCCTATGAGAACCACAAATCCCTTCATGTACTTCCCCCATAACCTTCATTGATTCATCTTTATTAATGCACCTAAGTAATACCCCATTGATAGCCCTCCTATAGAGTTCATCATTCAACAACACATACTTAAGTGCTTTCTGCTGAAGTTTGAAGTCAGTACTATTTGAAGGATCTTTTAGACAGTCGATTAACTCTTTCTTCCAGGAGTCGATCGTATCTATAGGCGCACATTCTCACAATGGGTACTCTTCATGTTTCACTTTGACTATCATGTCTTTGTACCCTGAGGCTTGTTGAGCCAAGTCATTAGCCTCTTCATTCTCCTCTCAGGGAATGTGATACACTATGGCATCAGCATACAGGTTCAATAGCCTACTAGCCGTTTCATAACACTCTTTTAAGTTGGGATTATTACACTTATATTCCCCAGTTAGCTGATTTATGACTAACTGTGAATCCCCTATGACTTGAACATAATTTGCTTTCATGGCTGCCAGGATCTTAAGTCCCAGAATCAATGCCTCATATTCTGCTTGATTATTGGAATAACCAAGATTTAGCTGACACATGAATTTCCAACTCTTAGCTGTTGGACTTGTGACGGTTATACCAACACCTACCCCTTTTTGAGTTCTTGACCCATCAAACATCAAAACCCAAGGTTTCAAGTTGATACATGCAACTTGATCGACCAAGGGGTCACTCACCTCAACACAAGGGTGTTGAGCTAAGAAATCAGCTACTACCTAACCCTTCATTGCTCTTAATGGAACATATTTTAGCTCAAAAGCATTCAACTTAATGGCCCACTTCATCAGTCGACCATGTAAGACAGACCTATTAAGTAAATACCTAACTATATCAATTTTGTACAAAACCAATATTTCTTTAGGCAACAAAAAATATTCTAGTTTTGTACAAGCATAGAACAATGATAAACATAATTTCTCAATAGGGGTATATCTGGTTTCTGCATCATTCAGTATTCACCCAAGATAATACACAACTCTTTCTATTCCATCATCAGCATCATGTGCTAGCAAGCAACCGATTGACTTTTCTTCTGCAGCTATGTGTAACTTGAGCGGTCTTCCTGACATTGGGGTTGTTAGCACAGGAGGGTTGGCCAATACCTGCTTGATCTGCTCAAATGCTCGTTGTTGCTCTCCTCCCCATATCATATCATCAGTATCTTTTAGCCTCAACAAAGGGGAAAAGGCTTTCATCTTCCCAGCCGAATTAGCTATGAACCTCCTTAGGAAGTTGATCTTGCCTATCAAACTCTAAAGTTTTTTCTTGTTCCTAGGAGGTCTAGCTTCTAAGATGGCTTTCACCTTGTTTTTGTCTACTTCAATACCTTGATGGTGGACCAGGAATCCTAGGAAATTGCCAGCTGCAACTCCAAAGGCACACTTGGCAGGATTCATTTTTAACTTATGGGCCCGCATCCTCTTCAAAGCCTGCTCTAATTCTACCAAATGGCATTCAAAGTCCTTGGACTTGACAACTACATCATCAATGTATACTTCCATGGTCTTACCAATCAAGTCATGGAAAATGGTGTTCATAGCCCTTTGATAAGGTGCCCCAGCATTCTTAAGTCCAAAAGGCATGACCACCCACTCATATATCCCAAAAGCTCCAGGACATCTGAAGGTTGTCTTGTGTATACCTTCTTTTGCTAAGAAGATCTGGTTATACCCTGAGTATCCATCCATGAAGATGAGAATACCATGAGTGGCTGCCGCATCGACTAACATATCAGCCACATGCATAGCATATTCATCCTTTGGTGTTGCCAAATTCAAGTTTCTGTAGTGAATGCATACTCTTATTTGGCCATTTTTCTTGATCACAGGGACTATATTGGACAACTACTTTACATATCTAGCCGTCCTGATGAAACCAGCCTTCAATAGTCTCTCAATCTCAGCTTTGATCTGAGGCATCAATTGGGGATTAAACCTGCGAGGGGCCTGCATGAAAGGCTTGTACCCACTCATAGTAATTCCAAGCAAAACAATCCTTGTATTGCTGGATCAATTCGACTAGCTAGCCTCATTTGTATTCCTCAAGTAACCCACTCACTTTGACTATTCTGGGTTCCTCTGGTGTGCCCAGGTTAATTTCAATCAAAGGGTCTTCTGCCTCAAACGCAGGTGCAGTTTTGTGAAAAGGAGAATCTAATTCCATAGGCTCGGCTGCAAGTACCTTATCAGGCTTAGCTATCGTACCTTCTCTTCTAAAGAGCAAGCTCTCTTCATTATCTTCACTCTCAGTATCACCTTCCTCCATCATGTCATCTATCACCTCGGACTCGGCCCTGAAGATCTCCAGCCGACCCAACAGATCTTCAAGTATTTGTGATTCTTTATTCATTAATCACCTGTGTATTAGGCCGTGATTCGGCTTGAGACTTCAACTTGAATCCTTCATTAGTGAGGTTGCATGCCTTCTAAGCCCCTTCTTCATAATCTTCTGGAACAACAATAGGCCCTAGGTGTGGAGAATAGAACAATGCCTCCAATATTTTTACCTCAGCTGAGAAGGGATTCTTATCAGCTTCGACTGTCTCCACGTTGTCTCCAACCTAAAACATTAGCTTTTGTTGAAGTGAAGAAGGCACACATTGACTAGTATAGATCCAATCTCTACCCAGAGTTATGCTGTAGGAGGGCTTGCCATCAACTACAAAGAAAGCTGACTTGATGGTTTTAGGACCTATAGTTTCTTCGGCTATCAAGACCCCAAGAGTTGTAGATGGTGCCCCCATGAAGTTGGACATTTTCATGTTGGTAGGCACCAGGTCTTCTAGACCTTTTCCAAGTTTTCTCATGGTTGCAATGGGCATCACGTTCAAAATGGCACCACCATCCACAAACACTCTCCCAAAGATTTTTCCATTAATATATGCCTTGATATACAGAGGTTTCAAGTGCTTAACCATATCCTCAGTGGGCTTTTCAAAAACCATTCTTGTAACCGCATCAGCTGATGGCTCAGCTAACGTGGCCCACTCTGTTTCTTCAGTAAACACATCACCCTCCAAACTTCGTAGTTGGGGGTTGTCTGCCCAAAACTCCTTAGGAAATAAGCTAATGGCCTCTATGTCAGCTAACAGGCCATCAACCTCCTTATTGAATAAGAGATCCAACAAGGAGTCTTCCATGGTATCATCTGGCTCCCAGTGCATCTCTGGAATCACTGATCCCTCTATGGTGATTGCTTCATCATCCACATCGACTGAAACGATTTCAGCCTCAGGAATGGGATCCCGTTTATCGTCTGGCTCTATGCTCTGGGGCACTTCATCCTTTTTATCTTCTCTAACCTCTAGTTTTGGAAAAGCCTTATCAAGCATGTTGTTCGCAGTCTCCAAGGGAATTTCTTTCTTTTCCCTGTTCTTGACATTAGCTAGCATTTGCAGAGTTTGCTTCATCTTCTGGACAGATCTCATTCTCTGCATTCTCCTCTTTTGGGTCCTTGTCAATACATCAGGTATGACCTTCTTGTCTTTGGCATACTTGTTCAAGAACCAATGCCCCTCTGTGACATCAGCAGGAGGCTTCAACATTCTCTGTGGCCTTACCTTCTCATCATTTTCACTGTTATTTTCAGAGAAGACATGCCTCCTTCCATGGTAAACTCAGCAACTCTTCTCTTGTCTTTAGGGATAGGCTCATTATCCATTTTGGGCAAAGATAGCCTTCCATTATCTCTAATGGCTAGCCGATCTTGCCCCCCAGTTTTAACAATGAGTGCCTTCCCTTTGTCCTTGGCAGATCCTTCTGCTGAAGTTTGGCCATGTTTCACATACTGCTTGACCAATTCCTGAGTGAGCCGCCCTGGCTTGGGTGGTTTCTTTCCCTGCTTGTGCTCTCTGATTGGCAGAGGATTCCCCAATCTGTCAAAAACAGAAGTCCTGGTTGCCTCAGGTTTTAGCCGATCATTATTGTTTGACTCGACTAGTCCCTTTTTTGGCCTCCAAACTTATTGAACATATATCCTTCGCCTATGGCTGGATCCTGTATCTTCAGGCTTTGAAAATGAAACCATGTTGATCCTCAAAGCAGGGAATGGGTTAGTGTCCACAATCATCTGAGCAATTCCTTTATCTGCAAGTTTGAATCTTCCTTTATTCCCTTTTGAATGGCCTTCCTGAAAACCATACAGTGAACGTTGCATGATTATAGGAGTTACGCCACTTGCAGTACTTCTTATCCTTTAGCTCTTCAGCAGGTGGGGTCTTGTGCTCATCCAGCTGTCGATTCTGCTTATCTTTGAGCAAGTAGTAAAAGATTCGGTCTGCCTTGGAAATATCAAAGGAATAATCCACCTTGCCTTCTATTGACTTTGACTCTTTCCCTTTGGCAGCCCTCAGGGCTGGGCAGGAATAGCCTTTGCCCTTCACTATCTCAGCTGCCATGATGTCTACCATGGAATCGGCTGAGTCATCATCAGAGTCTTCAGCATCTATAATGGATACCAACTGAGGGCCTCTCCCTTTACTGGCTCGCCTCTTTTCTTTCTCCAGGATGAATTGTTTAATGCGTATAGCCCGGGAAACTAACTAATTCAAATCAGTGCAGGCTTGGCCAACTAGCCTTTATTTGAGTTGAGGATACATGCTGCTAATGGCCATGGCTTCATATTCTGTCTCAGGGAACTGCACTGAGCATTTTCCAGCTATCTTTCTGAACCGTTCCACAAAATCAGTAGCCAACTCATCTACCTATTGTCTTAGGTTCATGAGGTCAGCCGCATTGACTTCAGGTTGAGGCCAGTAGAACCTATCATGAAAGCATCTCTCCATATTTTCCCATGTCTGTATAGAGTTAGGTGGTAAAGAAGAGTACCATGTAAATGTTGTCCCTGTAAGTGACAAGGGGAACAGTTGCAATTTGTGGAACTCATTCTGGTTCCCTTCACCACACTAAGCAGTAAATCTGCCTATGTGTTCCATAGTAGACTTGCCATCTTTTCCAGAGAAAGTGGCAAAATCTGGAGTCTTGTATCCCCTAAGCAGAGGTACCAATCTCTCTACCCATTCAGGGTATGGTTTCCTGTAGATTGTCCTATCCAGAGGCTTCAGCTGCACACCAAAATACTTCTTAATGGTATCCGCAATCACAACTAGGTCCAGCAACTGAGAATCCCCTGGTCTCACTTCCCCTGAGTTAGGAGTTATTGCCTGTGGCTGTTGTCTCCATGTTGGGGGATGTGCTTAGGATACTTGCTCTGGAGAATTGGGGTAACTTGGCTGATTTGGCATTAGAGGTGGGTTAATTGCCCATGGCTGCTCCATGCTTCCTTCGCCTGACACCCTGTATTGAGTCCCTGGAACACCTTTGTTGAATGGTGGAGGTGAGATTTGTCCCCATGACTGCTCCATCACTAAACCAGGTGCCCTTGGAGGAGTTGAACCCATTTGAGTGCTTGTAAATACTTCAGGATAAGGTGGATAGAATGAGGGGTTAGCTGATACATGTGGAAGATTATTCCAAGGCTGCTGTCCAGCGTAACTCCCAAGTGGTCTCATCACACCACCTCCTGTGCCAAGAGGTTGCCCCCCAGTATACTGTGGGTTAGTCGCCTGCATAGCAGTGCCATAGGGCTGCACATATGGCATTACTTACGGCATTCCAATTTGCCCCCACTGCATTTGGTGGCCTCCTAGCCATCTGCACCTATCCAAAATAAAGATTAGCCTGGTTAGTTGTATCATTCACCACTTGTTAACCTCCAGTGTTCAAAGTGGCAAAAGTACTAGGCTGGAAATTAATTAGATTAAAAGGTACCTGTCCCATAATCGGCTGAACCTAAGTAGGTTATGCCTGCACATAGGTAGGCTGAACTTACTGTATCCCTGCTGGGGTCGTGCTCGGTTGAACCTGAGTTGGTCCTATCGGAGCTGCATTCCGCTGGGTGACAAGTCCTGGCTGAGTAGTGTACCCCACTTGCATTGGAATAGCAGAATTAATAGAGTTCTCGCTTGAGTGAGCCTTCTTAGCCTCTATTTCTCTAGCCTGCTGCACTTCATTATGCACCATGGGCTTCACAATATCAGCCAACTGTTGTGACACTTGGTACATGATATCATTGATTCCCAAATCGAGTTGCTGGCGTATAAACGAAGTGGATATCACCAATGGTTGATCTATAGGCTCAGGGTCTGCCACTACATGCACTGGCTCAGCTGTTGAAATAGGCACTCCTTGAGAGGGACTCCCTTCAACAATCTTCTTGGGATTGTTCTTCTTTGACGTAGGCTATTCCTTGTTGCTTAGGCTCTTGCCAGATCGCAAGTGCATACGCCAATGGTAATCCTGACCAGGGGATTCGAATGTGTTGATTCGTTCACCTTTGGTCCCACCGGGCGTGCCGATTTTGTTGACTGGAATGTAACTTAGCCGATGATCGACTAACTCCACAACAGTGATTCCCTTTTCTTCAATCGATTACGCTAACAAAGGAACTCTGTTCCTTAGCTATGGGTCCCTTAACTCACTCTAGAAATGGTTAAGTAAGTGAACTAAACTAAAAACGAGAACGTAAAGGTAAACATAAAGTGCGATTAAGCGAAAATAAGTTGTTTGTATTGATTGTTGTGTGTAAAAATTATGTACAACTTGGGTATTTATAGTAACAACTAAGAACTACTCCTATTTGCCACGTTTAGATGGCTAACAACAACAATATCCTAGTTTGACAGTTGATCGGTTGAGTTGTGCCTTGTTCCACTAACCACGTTCCTAAATCTAGGCGTCACTTTGCATCATGGCCACGTCTCAGCCAACGGCTCTTCAGCTTGGATCTTATCTCTTTGTTCCCTCACTCAGCTCCTAAAAACTTGGAGACAATTCTGAATCTTAATTTATTTTGAATTCAAATTAATTCAAAATTCATCTCCATTACTTTCGGCTCATGGAACAATTCTAGAACCTGGCCCAAATAATGACTTCACGCTAGCCCAATAGGCCCAATAACTTCATATCAACCCAATAAGCCCAAGACCCTTACCTAGCTCTTGGTTTCCTGCTTTCAGCTTTGTTAGCTGCAAATTCGGCAGGCTTGTGAATTGGCTGACCTCTATTCGACTAGTTTCCTCCAATCGGCTGCTATTGAATTCAGCTGACACTTAGGAGTATTTTGGGTGTAAATGTTAACACGCCAAATTGTCTACTTTTATAGGACATTATTAGCATCTAAATATACTATTTTGCACTAATTTAAGCACAAAGGTACTCATTTGTGCCTTATTATGCAGAAATATCATGAAGACACCACTCGGAGTAAAAGATGCGAAAAAGGACAAAAATTGGCTAGTTTTGGAGAGTTTTAACACTACTGAACAAGCGGTACGACCTGACCTACAAGCGGTACGGCCGTAGCTACAGCAGAACTTTAGTAAGGGCGTACACAAGTGATTTTAGGGCTGCAGCACGCATGGGTACGGTCCAGCGTCATCAACGAAGCTCGGTACGGCCATGTATATATGCGATACGGCCGTACCCCGTCTCAGAATAGTGCAGATTTAAAGCCTGATGACCTAGTTCGCAGCCTAATTTATAAATAGGGGCTCTTAACCTTTTCTAAAGACCTTTTGAAGAATTCCCAAGTCAAGAGCCCCCAATTGAGATTTCATAAAAATTCCTTGCCCTCTTCCATTGATTTGCGTGTATTCCTTGGAACTTGGTGCCATCCCGAATCGTTACTAGAGCTTGTGAGGACGCGAAGAACGTGCTTAAGGACCATTGTCATACCGAAAGGGTGTCCCGGTTTAGATTTATTCTCTTGTTATGGATTGTTTTGATTTCGTATCTAAGTTTATGTTATTATTATCGATAATGAGTAGCTAAACCCATCACTAGGGGTGAGGGGGATCCTTTACAATACTCTTGATACTTTGTCTATTTAATTGTATGAGTTTCTATTAAATGTTTGAGTATTTTATTCCTATTGTGCTTAATCCCATAAGGCCTGATCAACCTTTATCTAATTGGCTTAATTGTGGTAACGGGATCATGATTAGTTAATGGAACCATAGGATAAAAGAACTCGCTTTACACGCCAGATAAGTTAGAGCTTGTTTCTAATCAGTTATTAGATTAACAAACCCCCTTGTGCTTAATGCAATTTCCTTTAATTACCTTCTAGGACAAAACGGAGTAATTAGTTGGGAGGAAGGCTATTACAAGCTAGGTAGCTCTTAGTATTTTAGAGTGGGTTGTTAGTGCTCTTTCATTATAGACAACTCATATCAATTGTTTAGTGAACTTAAGAGTAGAGTATTGGTGAACCTGGTTTCCCTAGGCTTCCCATAACATAGTTAAACCGTTCTCGCATTCAATTTATTTACAGCTTTAATTCCGATAACTTTCATTACTTGCATAATTACAACTTTTGCTCGCCTAATAGATACAATCCTATTTAGTCATTGGTACTCACTCATTCTTTGTGGGTTCGACATTTGGAGTCCTAATTATACTCCACTTTTATTACGAGTTACAATCAGGTGCACTTGCCTGAGCTGCAACAAGTTTTTGGCGCCGTTGCCGGGGAATGATTGCGATTTTAATTGAATTATAGATTTTATTCTCATTAGGCATAATTTTATTTAGTTATTTAATTTTTTGTTATTTTTATCTAGTTCTAATACATTCTAATTTGGTTTCCTTTGGTGTATGCAGACAAGATCTCAACGTCCTGAATTAATTTTTTATCCTGAAATTGAAAGAACACTTAGATTGTTGAGAAGACAACATTTAGCAATGGCTGAGAAGACAACATTTAGCAATGGCTGACGAATTAACGTTGAACGAGTACTTCACACCAACTACGGATGTGGCAGACAGTGTCAACTATCCGGCAACTGAGGCCACTAATTTTGAACTAAAGCCAGCACTGATCTCTATGGTATCTGCAATGCAATTCTCTGGCTTATCTTCTGAAGACCCAAATGCTCATCTTAAGAGGTTTCAGAAAGTTGCTAATATTGTCAAGTGTCAAGGTGTGACATCGGAGGCCATCCAATTAAGACTATTTTCTTTCTCACTGCAAGGGAAAGCACAATTATGTTTGGATTCACTTCCACCCAACTCTATTACTACTTGGGAGGACCTGAAAACTAAGTTTTTGAACAAGTACTTTCCTCCCGCAAAATCTGCAAAGCTGAGAGCTGACATGTCTGGATTCACCCAGAATGAAGGAGAATCAATGCATGAGGCATGGGAAAGATTTCAAGATTTAATTAGAAGCTGCCCTCATCGTGGTTTCACCAAGTGGCAGCTGCTTTAGGTTTTATACAATGGTTTTACCATGCCTACTAAAGGAGCTATTGACGCTGCTTGTTGAGGATCTTTCGGAAAGAAGACACCCACTAAGGCTTCTGAAATTATAACTGAAATGGCTCAGAATAATGCTCAGTGGTCAGCTAGTGATAGAAAACCAGAAGAAAGAACCAACAGGCAGGGATTTACAAAGTGGAAGCCAACACAGCTTTAGAAGCAAAATTGGAGGCAATGACTAAGAAAATAGAGACTTTGATGGCAGCACAAACCCTGTCCAATGCTAATAATGATTGGGGTTGCATGGCAATTGAAGGTCAATTGGAAGAAGTCAATGCTATAGGCCAGAAAGATTTTGACCCAAAAACGGGGATGCAAGAGGCTATGTTGAAATATATGCAAAGACACGAACATCCGTGTATGGGAGTTCTAGCCGGTTTCATGGAGAAAACTAAAGAAAGACTAAAGGCTATAGAAACCAAGGTAGTTACGGCATCTTGCAATTTCTGTGGAGTAGCAACTCATGACTCAAAGGACTGTACTGAGGAGGTGAATTTTGTTGGGAATAAGCAACAGAATGACCCATACTCAAGCACTTACAACCCCGAATGGAGAAACCACCCAAATTTCTCATGGGGAGGTCAACAGAGATCCCAGGGCCAAAATTAGAATACTTATAAGCCCCCACATTTGCAAAATCGTGCTCAAAATGATAGAAGTCCCGGAGAAAGCGAGATTAACAACTTAGTGGGACAAATGATTGAAAGGTGTAACAATTTGGAAAAGTTAGTCACTACAAACGTAGAAGGACAGAAAATGTTGAGAGAACAAATGACAACTATGTTGAATGCGGTGACTCAAAGAGAAAAAGGAACACTTCCAAGTCAAGTGGAGCCAAATCCCAATGAAAAGTGCAATGCAATCTTCATGGAAAAGGAGGAATCAAAAGAAGAGAAGGCTCAAACTGAGTCTCAACAGGTAAGTAACTCTCTCCAAGGTTCTAAATTTTTTTGCAAGAATAGGCAAGCTAAGAGGTTATTAGAAAAACTTAGAAAGTTGCATGTCAATATTCCTTTTGCTGATATTGTCTCTGAAGTGCCTAAATATGTTGAGTTTATGGAAGAAATAATTTTTAACAAAAACAAAATAGAAGATGAGACTATTAAATTAAATGAGGATTGCTTTGCTATGTTATTGAAAAAATTGCCACCTAAGCTTAAAGATCCAGGCACTTTTGTTGTTTCCTATTCAGTTGGTAAAAATACATTTAAGGCACTATGTGATTTAGGCTCAAGTATCAATTTAATGCCTCTGTCTTTTTGGAGAAAATTGAATTTGCAAGAACCACAACCTACTAAAATGTCCTTGCAGTTAGCTGACAGAACTCTTGTTTACCTAAGAGAAATAATAGAGGATATGCTAGTCAAGGTAGGAAAAGTTATTTTCCCAGTGGATTTTGTAGTTCTAGATATGGAGGAAGACAAAGATGTTCCTATTATTTTAGGAAGACCGTTCTTGGCAACAAGAGATGCTACCATTCAAGTGAAGAAAGGAACCATGACTCTGAGAATTGAGGATGAGGAAGAAGTATTTAATATATATAATTCTAACAAAATTCTCCCTCTAGTGCTTCTTGTTGTTTCTTACAGGATGTAAAAGCTGAAAAGGAAAAAGAAAAAGAAGAGCAAGTTGAAGAACAAGATGGCAATTCTTTGGAGCAGGATAAGGACATAACCCCTTCCTTGATTTTGGAGGCACTTTGTTTGCCTAAATTCAAAGGACTCTGTGGAGAGGATCGTATTACTCATATTTTAAATTTTTATGACTTGGTCAAGACTGACAATTTTGCAGGAACCACCGCAGGAAGGATAAGACTCAAATTATTTCCTTTTTCCCTACAAGGAATGGCTAAGCAACGGTTCTCAATTTATCCCAAGTTTCACTTTTCCAGTTGGGAGGAATTAATGGAGGAATTTGTAAGACGTTTTCAGATTACACAAGAAGAAAAAGTGGACCAATTCCAAGGTTTCCAAGGGCTAAAGGAAGACACTCCAGAGGGATTTACAAGTTTTGAATTAAACCCATCAATCATCTCAGAGGTGTCAAAATTACAATTCAAGGGAACCACATGATAAGATCCTATTGAGCACATGAGACAGTTTTGCAAAAAGATAAGAAAGGCAAAGTTTGAAGGCTTGTCTCCAGAGGAAGCAAAACTAATGATTTTCCCATTCTCATTAGATGAGGAAGTCAAAGTATGTCTTTATCTTCTACCAGTTGAAGAAGTAAAAACATGGAATTACTTAGTGAAGAAATTCATTGGGACTTTTGCACCCAACTTTGAGAAGCCAATCTACATCTGTGAAGACTGTGGGTATACAATGAACCCACAAAAAAAGTGCTCAAGTCCTGCTTGGATGGACCACTGAAAAAAAGGTGATTACTTTGCTGTGTTTCCCAATGGTGAGAAGACAAAAGGTAATGTCAAGGACGGGCTGTTGCCCGCTGAGTACTAATTCTTAAGTCTTCCGAACCGTCAGGCTCGGGACGTTAAACAAGTGCTTACCAGGAGGCAACCTGTGGTCACTAATATTTTTATCTCTTATCTATTTGTTTTATTTCTATTTTTATTTCTGGAAAGCCAGTAGGTACAGGCGCACCTTGCACTAAGTACGGCCATACCACATGGCTTCATCTTCAAAAAATGCGGAGAACAGACAGGTATAGCCGGACATAAAACCAAATACGGCCATACCCCGTGTCCAGAGATAGAATATAAGGTAAACAATGAGAGGTAAGGGCGTACCTCAATCTCGTATGCCCAACACCTCTCCATTCGAGCACCCTCTTATCTCAAAATCTTCTCATTTCCATCCACAAGAACATCCAGATACTGATTCTAAACTCAATTTGTGGATTGATTGCCTGTTTTACTGGTTATTTTAAGTTTTTATTTAGTTTAGGTTTTTGGCTTTGTTTAACTCTAACTTTAGGTAATTAGGAGCAGTTTTGGTTTGGTTTTGCATGCTTAGAGACCCTAGGAATGATTAGAGACTTAAAATCTAGACTTAAAATTGAGAAAATTTGATCATAGGGTAGATTTTTCACAAAATCGTAGCGCAGTACGGCTATACTTATCATGAACAGGCCGTACTGGCGGGCTTAGGGTTGAAGACTGACCATAGGTACGGGCGTACCTGTGGCAGAGTACAGCCGTACATAGACCTTAAGTCAGGCCGTACTGACCCATTGAATCAGGGCGTACTTAGAGATTCAGTACAACCATACCACACGAAGTACGGCCGTACCTTATGCAGTTTCTGCTTAAAATTAATTTTTTCTATTTTATTTTGCAGGAAAAATGCCTAAATGTCAAAAGACCGATGGTTCCTCATCTTCTGCTGCAGCAACACGTGGCTCTAGAGCCGTGCCTAATTATATTCCAGAGCAGTTCAGGGACAGATACAGGCAGCTGCGGGACTTCCACACACAGACTCAGAGATATCTGGACTTTGATGCCCTTCAGCAGGTTGGACTGCGGGAGGAGGTGGAGACCTTGCTGCAGAGGATAGGATGGCTCCAGGCAGCCTCTGTCAGATAGCCCTTCTACGTGGAGGCAGTTTTGGATTTCTTAGCCACTTGTGGCTATCACATGAGAGACAGAGAGCCGCAGCACCCAGACTGGGAGGACGAGCTGGAGCAGGAGGTCGTAGTTACTTTCTGGATCTGTGGGACCCACCACGAGATCACCCTAACTGAGTTTAACATCGGACTAGGATTTGAGACGGCGGAGTCAGTTCATACACCGGAGTATTTGGAGGCCCTTCTGGAGATCCCGGAAGGATGGTAGGATTCAGAGAGTTGGAGAGCTCTCACTGGGGATGGCCACTACATTCCCAACCGCGCTAAGGCTAGCAGGATCAGAGACCCAGCTGTGAGGACAGTGCACAGATGGATTGCCCGTTCCATAAATGGGAAATCCTTGAGCGACGGCACGGTCACGAGACCAGATCTTTTTATGCTATGGGCGATGACATAGGGACGTCGTTGCGATGCCAGGATGTTTTCTTGCGGACACGCACCCAGTTGGGCGTTCATCTTCAGATTCAGAACACCGGGCACATTGTCTTGGGTTCTTTCATCTCTCGTCTGGCACATCACCTCGGAGTTCGCGCCAGAGCTGGGGCCACGATGATTGAGATGGAGCCCATTGGACTTCATACCCTCCTTAAGATTGGTGTTCTGCGGAGATTGGGGCATGGGGATTATGAGGTCATCCGACCGGAGCAGCAGCGGGATGAGGCTGCAGATTTTGTCCAACTTGCAGAGGAGCATCCACCACCACCACCACCGCCACAGCCTCAGCCAGGAGCACAAGGCCACTCCTATGGGGATTTCATGATGCGTCTCGACGAGATGCTGTCTAGCTTTGTGGAGCATAGGACCCATGTGGATCATCAGCTAGCACTCATTTTGGAGCACTTACAGCACATCCAGCATTTCCCTCCTACAGAGTGATGTGAGACTGCACCTATATTTTTCTCTTTTAGTACATAGGCTTTGCTTTTGTATTAAAAAGAGATGTACATATTTTTGGGCACACTCGCAGGATACATTTTATTTTATTGCTTTTACATTTCTATTTGTTATTTTATGTTATTGTTATTTCTTTTTATTTTTGTTTCTAAACTTTTGAGTTTTGTGTTGCACAGTTCTTCCACCGCTTACCAGCTCCATCGATATTATGACAAGGAAACAACATAATTTGCCAATATCTCCATCCAATTTGCTCGTGATATTTTTCAGAGGGGAGTCTCTGTCCACATTCTTTTACAACACTTATTTTCTTTTATTTTATCTTTTGTGCTTGCTTTAACTTAGTCGCAGTGGGGACACTGCTAGAAATAAGTGTGGGGAGGAAATTTTAAATTATGCTTATTACTTGGCTGTGCTTATAACTGCTTATAATTATAGAAGAACTTTAAATTTTTGCTGATTTAGGGGCTATACAAAAAATTTTCTTTATGACAACTTATGATTGAATCAATTCGTTGTTAATAATTGGATTCTACTGAAAATTAGCATTGAAGTTCTGTGAGTTTTGACTTTCTGTGTAAGCTATTAAATGTGAGTTTTGAGCCTGAAATAAGAGGCCACATCATGCTTTTGCCTCTTTTCTTTGTTGAGTGATATTTTTTTGTGAATGTGCATTCTAGAACTTGTGCTAAGACCATTATGAAGCGAATATGAATCTATTTGCATGTGAATTTGGAAAGGGCAATTTTTAGTAATTTTTCAGGCCACTACCAGTTTGAATATATTATACCACTAGTTGCCCATTTTTGTGCCTAAAAGCATTCTGTTTAATTTCTTTGTTACCCTCTTTGTTACTATTGATTATTTTATGTGAAGGTAACCTTAGAATACATTTTTAGTTAAGAGCAATTAGTGGCAAAATCAAAAGAATAATGTTTTGAATCCTTTTTATATGTTTACAAAAAAAGGAAGGCTTAGCAATTTATTTCTCCTCCTAGTTCTCAAAAATGATTGATTGCTGTATAAATGCATGAAGGGAGAAAAGAAAAAAAAATGCATTGAAAAGAAAAGAAAAATTAGTCATCATGCTCATGCCTTCATAATTTGCAAAGAAAAAAAATAAAGTAATAATATTGATTGAACAAAATTTGGGATTCTTGCCTGCTCTTTAAAGTAAAAAAAAAGAATTAGGCTGTTTGTTTTGGTTGATTTGTTTCTAACTCTTTGCATGACCTTTTCTTTCCTTTATCATACCAAACAATACTACATTGGCCCCATTACAACCAATGAAAGACTGTCATTCCTCTTTTGCATGTCTTGTAGATTCTAATAGTAGAGTTTTTGGTCAATGTACAAGCATATGATAATGCTACTTCATTTGAAAAATCTGAGTGTTAATGACTATACCTACAAACACTTTGAGATTGGTGAGAGTGTGACTTGATAAACACAGGTTATTGGCTTACTTGAACTTACACCTCTAATTGGGCATTCTATTTATTGGCATGTTTTGTGATATCATGTTGTTGTCTTAGTTATATTTTTGCCCCTATTCAATGGAAATACTTTTTCTTACTATAGTTAACCAACTAGTTTGCTTGAGGGCTTATAAAGCTCAAGTATGGAGATGTATTAACACACCAAATTGTCTACTTTTATAGGGCATTTTTAGTATCTAAATATACCATTTTGTACTAATTTAAGAACAAAGGTACTCATTTGTGTCTTATTATGTAGAAATATCATGAAGACACCACTCGGAGCAAAAGATGCGAAAAAGACCAAAAACTGGCTAGTTTTAGAGAGTTTTAGCACTACTGGACAAGCGGTACGGCCGTACCTACAGCAGAACTTTAGTAAGGGCGTACCCCCTCAATCTGTATCACATGACGCTGATAAAATAGTCCAGTACGGTCGTGCCAAAGGCAGTATGGCCGTACACAAGTGATGTCAGGGTTGTAGCACGCATGGGTACGGTCCAGCGTCATCAAAGAAGCTCGGTACGACCGTGTATATATGCGGTACGGCCGTACCCCATCTCAGAATAGGGCAGATTTGAAGCCAGATGACCTAGTTCACAGCCTAATCTATAAAAAGGGGCTCTTAACATTTTCTAAAGACCTTTCGATGAATTCCCAAGTCAAGAGACCCCAATTGAGATTTCATATCAATTCCTTGCCCTCTTCCATTGATTTGCATGTATTCCTTGGAGCTTGGTGCCATCTTGAATCGCTACCGGAGCTTGTGAGGACGCGATGAACGTGCTTAAGGACCGTCGTCATACCAAAAGGGTGTCCTGGTTTAGATTTATTCTCTTGTGTTTTGATTTCGTATCTAAGTTTATGTTATTATCATCGATAATGAGTAGCTAAACCCATTACTAGGGGTGAGGGGGATCCTTTACAATACTCTTGATGCTTTGTCTATTTAATTGTATGAGTTTCTATTAAATTTTTGAGTATTTTATTCCTATTGTGCTTAATCCCATAAGGCCTGATCAACCTTTATCTAGTTGGCTTAATTGTGGTAACGAGATCATGATTAATTAATGAAGCCATAGGATAAAAGAACTCGCTTTACACGCCAGATAATTTAGAGCTTGTTTCTAATCGGTTATTAGATTAACAAATGCACCTGTGCTTAATGTTCTTTCCTTTATTTACCTTCTAGGACAAAACGGAGTAATTAGTTGGGAAGAAGGCTATTGCAAGCTAGGTAGCCCTTAGTATTTTAGAGTGGGTGGTTAGTGCTCTTTCATTATAGACAACTCATATCAATTGTTTAGTGAACTTAAGAGTAGAGTATTGGTGAACCTGGTTCTCCTAGGCTTCCCATAACATAGTTAAACCGTTCTCGCATTCAATTAATTTACTGCTTTAATTCCGATAACTTTCATTACTTGCATAATTACAACTTGTGCTCGCCTAATAGATAGAATCCTATTTAGTCATTTGTGGGTTCGACATTCGGAGTCCTAATTATACTCCACTTTTATTACGAGTTATGATCAGGTGCACTTGCCTAAGCCACAACAGTAAACAACATGTATGATCTATTTTTTATGCTCATAAGGTATAATTATACAACATTGAAGAAATGCAAAATATATATCAACCCAGAACAACTATTAGATGAACTAATCATGGAGAATTCTGAAAGTAACATATAAGAGTTGTATTGTTCACAAAATAATTAGCTAAGTGTCGTTGAATAATTATGGAAAAGAAATAATATTTTAGTTTCCTTTGTTTAAGAATTGTGAAGTCATTATTATTCATCTGAAAATGAAGAAGCTATTTTACATATTTTTAATATTAATAGTAGTTAATATTTGCATTTGGAAAATGTGAAGGGACTAGTGCCAAACATGAGATAGTGTTTGGTTGGAGAGAAATAAAAGGGAGAGAGGGGAAGAGAGGGATTATTTTAAATTTTATATGTTTGGTTCAATTTTTTGGAGGGGAGTGGAGAAGATGGGAGGGGAGCAAAATCCCTCCTAACTCAATTTTAGCCCCTCTCCAATATTGGGGTTTTTTTGGAGGGGAGGGAAGAGAAGTTTATATCATTTAAAATAAAATTACTTAAATATCCTTATATATAATATAATATAAAATAATATAAAAAGGCTATAAGGATTACAAGTAAATTAATCTCTCCCTTCCATTAAAATCTCTTCACTCCCCTCCTCTCAACCAAACACAAAATCAAATTAAATCCCTCCCTTCCCTTTCCCTCCCTTAAAATCCCTCCCCTCCCCTTTCCTCGTTTGAACCAAAAAGATCCTTATGTGAATATGTTTCTAGGAAATGTGTAAGTTATTTTTTGCAGAAACAAACTCATGGTATTTCATTAGCGATCAAAATAAAAATACAATGTAAAATCTGGTAATAAATAATAGGGCTAGCATTGGCAGTAGCCACCTAAGCTAAGGAATGAACGACTATATTGACTTGTATCTAGTAAAACGTAACACTAAAGTTTGGATACCTTGATAGGTGCTCTCTACAATAATTTATGATTGTATCATAAAGAGATAGGTTTGGGCTCTGGTTGGACATACTCTCCACCAACACCTTACAATCAGTCTAAAAAGTCACTGAGTCTAAACTCAGCATAGCCACCCACAACATTGCATGAAAGAGCCCCAACACATCCCCTTCTAGCTCTTGTAAACATGGATCAACCCACCCTGTTCATGCCAACACATATGGTCCTTGTGGGTCACGAATAACGCTCCAAAGCTGGTGGAATTCTGGTGTTAGAACCCTCCGGGGTAGTCTTGATCTTTGGCGAAGGGTTGACGAGATCGAAGACTGGTCACCGAAGCTCCTGAGTTTCACTCACTACCTGTCACGAAGCAGCAACCACACTGATAAAAACTTGTTGGGAGGATCCCTCCTTTTGCCCCCAAATGATGGTGTTCTTCATCTTCCACATGCTCCACAAGTTCATGGCAAAAGCAGCACAGTTTGGGGGCTCCATCGTCGTTAGAAACTAGACGCAAAGACTATAGGTTTGATGATATGCCAGAGACGAGACTCCACCCAACACTCCTTGCTGCGAGGACACGTGAAGAGTAGATGGCAGGAGTTTTCCAAATTTGAGTTACATTGAGCACATGACACTGAACAGTTAACCCCATTGCGTTGAAGATTACCCTTGGCCAGAAGACATTCCCGACAAGCTCTCTAGAGAAATGCCTTGACTTCAGGTGGATCCTACACATGCCACAACAGAGACCAAGGTCTACGAATTCGAAGCTGCAAACAATCTGCTAGCTTGTCCATGAACAAGTAGTAAGCTAACCTTACCGTATATAAGCATTGCCTATGAAGAGACCATATTGCAACCCCCAAACATTAACTAGCTTTGATTTTGATCACCCCCTTGATGATTTTGAATCGGCTCACATGTAAGATGCTTCCTATTCCGTTCTGGATACTCATAAATCTCAGTCCCCCAGCACACTTGATCATTTTCAGAATAAATTCTCATGTCTATAAATTAAGTTCAAGCCCAACCCGAACAGCTCAGCCTAAATGCTGTTCTTCCACATACATGTTATTCCCATGCTCTACCACCACCATCTACTGCACGACTAACAACAACCATGTTTGAAAGACTCCCTGTATTCCTCCATCTATTCATTTCAGTATATTTTCTTATTGTTTCCAGAAGAAAAACATGGTTGGGATCTTTTGAAACTAAGAGCTTTTAAAGAGCTCGAAACGATGTGTAGGTTTCCAAGCCCGACAGTTCCAAGGTAGGATTTTTACGATTCTCGACAGATCTGTTTAGTAGAACCCATAGCTGCGTTTTGTGGTGATGAGATAAATATTTTAGGAGAGCTAGAATCCATACTTGATGTGCTATCAATTTTTTCTTTTCAGTTGGCGTTCACGAGCTTCCTTATTTTCGTTATTTTAATAGGATTGTCTATTTTGATCACGCCTCTTTCCTATTTTATTGGATACCTTCTCATGCAATAGAATTTCACAGAAATTTGTTGATGGTTGATCCTTGTTCTTCTGAGATTCAATTACTAGATTTTCTGGTTCCCTAGAGTTGGTCCCTTCTTTTTTACCTGATGACAAATTATCACCTCTATCATGCTGCATGTAATTGATGCATGCTCACCATAATATTATTTTCAAATCCATTTGACCCCATACTAGAAAGACCTTTCACTGACAGTTTTGCAAATTATCTTTCTAAAACTTCAATAGAAACTTTTTGTCTTGTTCCTTTAGATCTAGTAGTCTGATCACTTTCCTTCTGGTCCCGTTGAGTCTTGCCAATCATCATCTTAATTTATCCCAGCTTGGGTAGTTCTTACCCAAGGGCCAGTATCGTAGATTTAATTTCTGGATTAATTCTCAGCCTGAATATCCAGATTACAACATATATTGTTTCCAATGACCAATGAGGCCACCAAAAAACAAATTTGTGGAAGTTTTTCGTACTTGAGATCAACTCAGAACATTCCATCTTGTTTCCTTTCCACATTAGTTCCAACTTCAATAGGTTTTGCAATATCAATCTCAATTTTCACCTTGTTGATGAACTTCTTGTCAGGAAACTCCTACATTTTAGATTCTAAAATATTTTCCAAGCAACAACCTATCTTGCTCCCCATCATTCAAGTCCTACGGTGGGCTGGTAGGCCCTATAGTTGAATCCAAATAAGAACTTTGGAAAAATCCATATCCTTTGGATCATTTCCTCTATTCTATTCTTTTACCACCATATCCATGAATAACCCTGAATTATGCAATTTAGCTTTTCCTCTATTTCTTACGTAAAGAAGTCTGCTAGGGTTTGAGCATGGTTGCCTTGGCAGGCGCCCCTATTTGCTCTTGGGGATGTCTTGGCCCTCTATCTAATATCACTTCATCTTCTTCATCTGCTAAGAGCGCCCCTCCTTCTTCTCTCAAGAAGTCCTTTGCCCAAGCCCTTAACAACTCTTTTGATATCCCTCTCTCGGAACTGCCTAAGCCATGTCGCAAGGGTGAATCCTTGTCTATCAAAATCTCTGAGGAGGAATATAGAGCAGGTGTGGCTGATTGCCAGAAGATTCTTCACGGACACCTGATACTATAAGAAAAAGCGCGGTTACCAACGGCCAATTACCGACAGCTACAGCCCGTAGCAAAAAAACCGGCATTTCCGACGGCTTTAGCCGTCGGTAAACTATTACCGACGGCCCAGTCCGTCGGGAAACCCGATTTGATTTTTCGACGGTTAGAGTCCGTCGGTAAATTTACAGCATTTTAATATCCGCACTTTTTTTCGAATATCGGCGGTTTTTGTCCTTCGGTATTTGAATAAAACCGTCGGTAAGGATGAACGTTTACCGACAGGTAAAGACCGTCGGTAACGTAAATTATACAGTCAGTAAAGTCCGATACAAACCAGAAAACGAGTCTTCTTCCCCATTCTCTATTTTACGCTCTTCTCTTCTATCCTCTATCTATTTCGTCCTCCCTCTCCCAGAGCGGCCGCCACCACCCTCCCCACCGCGCCGCCTGTCAGCTACCGCAGCGCCGTCTCCCCTGCTTCTCATTTCTCACTGTCTGTCCGCCACCACCACGCCTTCGTCTCCTCCTGCAGGTTCGCGGTGAACATTCAACCTCCCTCCCTCATTTGTTGTTCTATATAGATTTCTTTTAATAGAGTTTTTTGTATGCTTTCCATGTTTTGCACATGTATGATTGAGTTTTGGGTATGTGATAATGCATATAGTGCTTTACCTCTTACTTTTAAGCTTTTTCAGCTGGGTTTCAATTTTATAAGTTCTTTTCTGTGGGATGGTTCTGATTTATGTTAGATTTGCATATTATGGTAGTTCCTGCCTTTGGTCAATAGTTTTTTTGCCTTTTTTGTCTATTGCAATGGATTGAATTTTTTTTGCTTTATTTAATTGCTGGCTGTCAGATTTAATTGAGATAGAGGTTTTGGTATTAGCTTCAAATTTACATTAATTTGGTTCTTGTTCTTGCATGTTTGGTGATAGCTTGTTGTTGTCATGTATTTTGATTTCAAAATTTTAAAGTTACTGGTGATGAAATGTTGGTTTGATTGAACTTATATATATGAAATGCTTGTTGCTGTTGTTGCAATGGATTGTGCATAGAATTTACTTTCGATTGTGCTTAAATCAGAATGTTCCTCAACAAATTTTTAATTTCATAATAGTACGTGCTATGGTAGCTTGTTAGTTAAAATCTTCTATGTTTTTTTAGTATTTTTTGTTCGAGGCCGCACACTGCTCCGAGACCGCCACTGGCATCGAAGGATGTGGACACTCTCTTGTTCTGAGAATCTGGCATGCACTCTAACGAAATATCGGTTGACTCACTGGGTGGAAAAAGGTTGTCTGTTGACCCCCACACCGACATATTTATTTGATTTCCTTCATAGTTCTCTCCAGAGAGAGAATTTTGAAGTGATGTATGTTTTGGCTAACAAATATGCGTAAGTGAGTACTTTTGTATTCCTTACCTATATTTGAGAGTCTAGGAAGGGGTTATGATCACGAATTAGTCAGTGTCACACCCCGAGTACGAAGTGTTTAGTAAAGTGATTAATGCATGTTGTTTCAGAATTTTTTGGTAGCAACTTGATTTTCCCCCCTTATGTGAGCTTGTTACATATGTTATGCCTTATCAAGTAGCGTACTGTTAGGTTGCACATAACATAGCCTATGATATACAAGCTGATATTCTATGATCGATATTGTGTATGATGCCTCTGCTTTGTATATTTGTCCATGTGTAACCCTATGATGACTGCCATCTCGAGTTCTACAACTTGATTCATTTACATATCCACTCACATCTTGTATGCTTTGTTGCTTGGAGAATTAACTCCGTAAGGTATTTCTTATAACAAATCCATTGTATCATAAAGGAAGGTTTCCAAATAGGAAGGATAAAATCAAGTGTGGTGAATAAAAAATGTTGAGGGGCTCCTATATCAAGGATTATGTTTTTCATCTTAATGACAAGTCCCAAACATTTTCCTCACAAACTCACAAGTCATGTAGCTCTCTTGATTTTCCTTTTCTATTTTATTTTTTCTTATTAGACCCCTTGCCTTGCCTTGTCTAGTAACTATTTTTAGTTTTTGAATGTTGTGTTTCAAAGAAAAACCCTGACCCCTGCTAAGTCATGTCCCAATTCATTGGTGTTTAAAATTGGTGTTTTTAGTGTTGAATTGAAGTTAAATTTAGTGTCCTCTATTGAAATCCAATTCTATTGATAGCAGGTACTCTGCAACAACATCATGGCGGTTGATCATTTCGTTGTTAAAATATTAAGTGTTGATTCTAACATGATTGTAAGTGTTGAATAATCTAAAATGTATACACAATAACATATTTGTTTTATGTTGTTGAATTTAGTAAACCATCAATTATTTATGTGCAGAAACTACCTGCAGAGTTCACAAATGTAGTGGGCCCTACATTGTCAAACATTTTGAGGTTTAGGTTCTGTGATAACAATGTATGGGAAGTTCAAACTCAAATAATTGATGGGCATATTTGGCTGGATTTGGGATGGAAGGAAATTGTTAAAGAATATACTATTGAAGACGACTATTTGTTGTTTTTCAACTACTCTGGTGACTCGAATTTCAACGTAACCATATATAACCACACTGCCTGCGAGAATCC
The DNA here is from genome assembly GCA_037113605.1 of Calophaca sinica. Taxonomy (NCBI): domain Eukaryota; kingdom Viridiplantae; phylum Streptophyta; class Magnoliopsida; order Fabales; family Fabaceae; genus Calophaca; species Calophaca sinica. The sequence continues at coordinate 32,694,633 of CM073731.1, forward strand.
ACACTATAGTCGTAAATTTCCAATCATGCCTGTCAAATTCTTTAAGTACATTCCACATGTTGAACAGCTGTCTAGCATTGTAAGATATTTTTCACTCTATTTCATATTTATTTTACTAAATTTTATCATTCAGACCACTATAATTTTTAATATCATTGTAACTAATTCAGCAGAATTATTGTATTCTTTTTTTTTGGTACTAGAATCTACCAAATACTTTCAAGAACCTATATCGGAAACATCTGTTGAATCCATTTATTTTATGTCCTGGTGATGGCACTGAATGGCCAGTGTTTTGGTAGTTTGAGGAAGGGCACATTTGCCTATGCAAAGGATGGAAAGCGGTACTGCTCACCTTTCAGTCCAGCCGGGTGACTTTTGGTTCTTCAGTTACAGTGGGAGTTATAAAGTGCCACTGAGAGTAGCTTATGGAAATAGGGGCAAATTGTAACTTCCGAAACGAGGACCACTGAAGGGATTAAACAACCTGGGTTAGGAAAGTGTACTCTATGGACAGCTGCAATTTTAGGGAACATTGAGCCAGGTGTCAAACCTTTGGTGAGTATGTGTTCCACTAATTTATAACAACAATTATTATATATTGGTTATTTTATTTATGTAACAACTTATAGTCTAACTACAATCTGACATATAATTGTTTTTGTAGTATGTTCCTGCAAGTGTTGTTCATAGGTACTTCAACAACAAATCACCACACATGGACTTTAAGTTGCCTTCTGGTGAATTACAGAGTTGGTCGCTCATTTGAAGAAGAGATCGCAAATTAGAATGTCATCTAGGAGCAGAGTGGTCCAAATTTGTTTCTGACCACAATTTGGCTGAGAATCAAAAAGTGCTTTTCTTCAAATAAGGCAATGAATCAGTCATATGTGTTGAAGTTACTGAAGGAGCAACTGGAATCGTAGAGGATTAGTACATATAGTTCATTAGGATATGACTATAACCTCAAATAATTATGATTTTGCGTTTAGTTTGGTGAATTTTGAGCATAAGCTCCAACAATTATGATTTTTATTGATTTTGTGTTTACTTGGTGAATTGTTAGCATGACTTTATAAGCTCCAACAATTATTATTATTATTATGGGAATAAATTAAATAAACAAATAAATAAGTTAATTAATTTAATAAATTAAATTGATTTTAATTAATTTAAAAAATTAAATTAATTAATTAAATTATTTACAGAAATTAATTAATTAAAATTAAATATAAAAAGTAATCAATTAATTTAATTATTTAAAAAAATAAATTCGGGTTTACCGACGGGCTGAACTGTCGGAAAAAATTTGCGGCTTTACCGACGGGCATGGCCATCGGAACTCTACCGAAGGGTATAACACGTCGAAATCTACCAACGGTTTCCAACGGATATGCACCGACGGTTGAGCCCGTCAGTAATACCGACGGTAAAAAAAACCCGTCGGTAAGCATTTGCGACGCCCGTTTTACCAACAGGCTTGTGGCCGTCGGTAATCTGTCGGAAAAATGGGGTTACCGACGGCTTTTGGCCGTCGGTAATCCCGAGTTTTCTTGTAGTGTGATCCTTTCCAAGGGAGATACCCCTCTTAGGGTTGGTGCTTTGCGGGCTAAGCTATGTTGTTTATGGAAAACATCATGCTTGTGGTCTATGATTTATCTAGGTAAGGGCTTTTATGAGTTAAGTTTTGCTTATGCAAATGATCAAAGAACCATCAGGTCGATTGGTACTTGGAATTTGGATCCTGTAGTGTTGAGATTGTCCGCTTGGTCTCTTGATTTTAACCCACATATATTGAAACAGGCGCATTCTCAGGTTTGGGTGCGGATCCATGGTCTAGCACATGAGCATTGGAGGCCGAGGATTTTATTCGAAATTGGTGGAGGAATTGGAACTCCTATTGCTCTTGATGAGGCCACTAGGAAGAGATCTTTTGGTCACTTTGCAAGACTTTTAATTGAAGTGGATCTCAATGCTAAGTTAGTTGACCATTTAATGGTGGAAAGGGAGGACTATGCATTCTATGTTGATGTGGAGTATGAGAAACTCCCAGCTTTTTTACGCTGTGTCAAAACATTGGACATTCCAATGCTAATTGCAAGAAGATTAATGCTCCTTCTTCCAAGCTGGAAAATGCAGTTTTGCAGAAGGAGATGGGTATGCCTAAGGAGGTGCGCAAACCACAGTTGAAATATGTCCCAAAAGAAAGCTACTCATGTTGTTTCTGCCACCAAGGATGCTGCTGTGATAGATAAAGGTAAGGAAGTTATGATGTTGTGATAGATAAAGGTAAGGAAGTTATGGTTGTTGAATTCGAGCATAATGAGGTTGACAAGGATGCCTATAATGCGCATGTTTTGGACAACCTAAATAAGGCCACTCTTGTCTCTATTGTTAATGTCCCTGTTGAAAATGCTTTTAAGGGAATTAACAATGTCCATTTCTCAGAGCAGAATTTAACGTCCAATTCCAACGCTCTGTTTGGCCCCATTGCCGAGCCACATCATGTGGACTTTAGCTGTCTCGCAGGTGTAGAACAACAGCATATTGCTAATGCTGAGGTAAATTATGCTCCCAGTGCGTCTGATGTGCTTTCCAATAAACAAGCTATTGCGGATATCCTTGATCCTCATTCGGCCTCTCATACTCCTAAATCACAGGAGGCGTATAAGGAAGTGCATGAAAGTGCAACTCTCATCTGTAGTGGGGCAGCTAGCCCAACAGTTGCCGATTTGGTTCAAGAGAATGGTAATGAAGTGCCACTGGTTCAGAACATGGGTGCTTCTTTGCAGCAAGTGAACCAGTTTGCTATACCAGACGCAGTTCAGCGAGACATCCAGCTTTTAACTAATAATTTGAATGGCCAAATTTCAGATGATAATCTATGTGCAGTCCCCTTAACATCAGTCCAGTTTATGTTCAAGATCTTACCTATTTTCCAGTTGTTGTTCAAAATGATTTTAATATTTTATTTGCTTTGTGGACAAAACAAAAGGATGTAAGTACTTCTAAGAAAGAAGAGCAGAATAATGATAATGCTGCTGATGGTTTCACGGTGGTTAAATCCAAATCTCAAAAAAAAGTATCACTTGAGACTGAATAGAAAATTTAATTCTAGGTTTACTTGATTCCCGTTTATTTACATGGATTTTGGTTTATGTCCCCCCATGATTTTATTTTCTTTTTTTATCTTTTTTAATAAATCTATGGTGACTTGTCACCTTGCTTAAAAAAAAAAATATTTCTTACGTAAAGAAATGATGTAGCTTTCCCTCTATTTCTTCAACTTGGAAACCTTTAGAATTTCACCATATATTAGATTAAGTAATTTATAAAGAATTTTTATTAATGGGCTTTTTTTAATAGCTTTCCCACCATGTTGTTTATGCAGATATCCAAGCCTTCCATCACATCATCTTTATCAAAGTTTGTTCGCGAGTGGAACATGAGGGGTACCTTAGGAGAAGGTTGAGGAATACGACTCTGCCAGTCTTGGTGTCTGTCGTGGTGGTGCTGCCGGTGGGGTACTCGTAAAGCCACTCTGTTACCAAAGTCAGGCCCCCTTCAATATAGTAGTGTCATTATGGTATTAGCAATGGCAGACTTATGAACTTGGGTTAGTGGGTGCATAAAATTTTAAAATCACTGAAATTATAACAAGAGCACCAGTATATGTTTAAAAAAAATAACAATAGCAAGTGTTTACTCTTCTTGCAAAATAACAAGAGTGTGATTACTCATAACTCAAAACAGGTTTTCAAACTTAAAAAAATAGAAAAGTTTCAGAATTAAAAAAATTACAAGAGAAAATAACAAAACAACATAAACCGAATTAAGAGATACTCAATTACAACAAAAAAATTATAAGCGAAAATTAACAGAGTGATCAAATTAAGATTTTAGTCTAAATTGTGAGAAATCTGAATCTAGTAAAATGGAAAAATAGAGACTGAAAATGGCTCTCACCAGCAGGAGAAAGAGTGTGGGTCGAGATGTGAGACAGTGAGATAAGTTGTGTTTTGTGTTTTGAGAGAGATGACTAAGTCTGACTGAATGAGATGAAAGAGGTGACTAAGGGAGGGTACTGGGTGCAAATTATTCAACTGAGAGGAGTCAAAATATAAATTTCATAAGGGATAAATAGTATTTTTTTTTATTTTTCAGAGGGTGCATATGCACACCCTTTATAACAAGTAGGTCCACCTCTGGTCAAGATGCAAAATATAAAATTGAGAGGGGTCAAAATAAAAATTTTATGTGAAAGTAGGAGAAAATTTAGTTCAAGAGATACAAGTGCACACCCTGAACATAAGGCAGGTCCGCCTCTAGATACTAGTGTCATAAACGTTAAGTTTCTATTTTAAAAATTAATAATAATTTGATCATTTACTTAAAAAAATAATTTCCTTAAAAGAGAATTATATTAATTATCAAATTCAAAATTTTATGAAATGTGCTTTTCTCAAAATATGATTAAAAAATTAAAATGAGTGTTTGATCTATTTACTAGATGGCGAGCCCGTGCGACGCATACGTTGTAGGTTTTATTTTTATTAATATATTAATTTAAAATATTATTTAGTATATAATAAAATATACTAATAGTTTTTTTTTAAAATTGACCTATATATAAATAAAACAATAAATAAATAATAAATAATGTTATTCTCATAATAATATGTTGTATTTTTTGAATTTCCCACTTTTAACATATTTTTATGGACACTTTTATTTTTATCGGCCAAAAAGAACAAAAACAAATATGAATGTCTAAAATTTGACCTAGTCGATTTTTCGTTATTTTTTTGTCGAACTGGTACCGATCAGGTCACTGCTGAGGACCATGCAGACATGGAAGACCATGAGCTTCTACTTATAGAAGCGACATCGGTCGTGGTTGGAATTTGAAGCAATTTTCAAGCGTTTGACCACCATAAACCACTTGAAGCGTTGGGCCATTCTAGCCATCGCCATAACTACAATGCAGTTGCTGTCAAAACAAAAAACACAAAAAAAAACTATAATGCAATCAAATATTCTTGTTTTTTTTGTTACCAAAAAATTATTCTTATTTTAATCAACCGTATATTACTCTAAAAGTTTTAAGTAGATAGTCTAATAAATGTCAAATTAAAAAAATATTAGATCTTAAATGGAGATGTATATTTTATTTGTTTTAAATAATAATTATTTTAAATTTTTAACATATTTATCATTTTAAAAAATTAAGAAATATTTTTTTAATTTTTAGAATTATTTTCACTTTTTAATATTCCTGTAGAACTTCACTTCTTAATATTAAAACTTAAAGAAAGACTCAAACACATGAAATAATTTTGGTAAGTTAAATAATTTTATTTCTTTAAAAAATTTCTTTGATGTTTAATACTTAATATTAAAATTATTTGAATGTAATTGGTTAAACAAAAAAAATAATAAAAAATTATCAACTATCTCATGCAAACTTCGATTCTGGAGTAATGCACCAACTTGTGCTTATTTATCAACTCCCATTTAAAACTAATTGTAATTGTAATTATAATAGTTGATATAGCTTGCTTGAGGGCTTATTAAAAAAAAATATAGCTTGCTTCGAGGGGGGAAAAAACTCACCCGGTAGTATAGGAATGTTCCAGAAAACAAAAAGTATGTAAATTTATTAATTTTAAAAAAATAAAGGGCAGAGATCACAGTAACAATTTGTTAATTTTTTATATAAGGTGGGATGTATTTCTGTGAGTGAACTTGAATACTTGGGTTGATTTCATGTGGTACTGTTATGCGCTCCTAGAGGGATGTTACTAGATCCTGCGTGGCTCTGTCATGAATAATATCTGCTTCTTTGAGTTTGTGTATTGGTGCCGTGTGTTTATTGGTATAGGCTTGCGCTGAAGGTATATTGATGCCGAGGATGGAATTGTTGAGAGGAATATGTTGAAGCTATTTTGGTTCGGGTGATGGAATATGTGCTGGACAAGCTATATGTGGATCGTGCCATTTAGCTGCATAAATTTTGTTTGGTGGAATGTATAATGTTGAATGGAACACTTTTGTAATATGTAATTCCGTGGTTGGTGTACTCTTTTTTCTCCCCTAATTTTTTTTTCAATAAGTTTTGGTTTTGGGTGGTTTTAACAAGGCACCTCCATATCGTTTTGGGTTGGAGTACCCCTCGTACTCCCTTAATAAAATTCTCTTTGTTTATAAAAAAAAAAAATAACAATTGCACGCGTATCAATGATATAAATGTTTATAAAACTCATATTTTTTTGACGAATATAAAACTCATATTTTATTTAATTGAGAAAGAAACAAGTGTATATTGCACCCATTTTGCAACATACAAATAGTATAGATTATAGTTAATACTATGTTTTTATAATAAAACTCATATTTTTTTTTGACGAATATAAAACTCATATTTTTTTTAATTGAGAAAGAAACAAGTGTATATTTGCAAAACCCATTTTGCAACAAACAAATAGTATAGATTATAGTTAATACTATGTTTTTATTATTATAAAAAAGAAATAAATCACTGTAGCAAGTACTATATCATTGACCAGATTTATATTATATATAGATATAGATATATATTGACCACCGCGGCCCACCGGTTGTAAAGAAAGCACAATAAAACTCAAAGAAATAAGCAAGTAATATATCATTGACCATATTTATATTATATATAGAGGCTAAATTATAAAATTGGTTCTCTAAGTTTATTTTAGGTTTCAATTTGGTCCTCTACGTTTTATTTGTTTCGCTTTGGTCTTCTACGTTTTATTTTAGTTTTTAATTTGGTCCTTTCCACCACTAAAAGTCAATTGTCCGTAGCTAGAAGTCCATTTTCCAAGCTTTTAACTACGGATAATTGGCTTTTAGTGACGGAAAGGACCAACCTGTTGTAACTTTTAAAACGTAAGGGACCAAAACGAAACAAATAAAACATAGAGGACCAAATTGAAACCTAAAATAAACATAAATGACCAATTTTATAATTTAGCCATAGATTACTTTTATAAATATGGGTTCTTCAGCCTGTGACCACCACGGCCCACCGGTTGTAAAGGAAATAATAATATTTTTTCTTAGTATTAATTATAATAAACAATGTTAATTTTTAAATACATTAAATATCAAATTTTTTGTTTATATTTTTATTTATAGTGAAACTTATATTAATAAAATACACATATTTTTTATGTAAGTGGATTGATTCATAAACGAGTTATTTTCGAAAAAATAATTAAATCATTAAAAATAATATTCAAAAAAACTATTTTTAATATTTTTCTTAAAGTTTTATTATTTATAATATAATAAGCACAGCAGAAGCGAAGAAAATAAGAGAGCATAGCACATCGATTTTTCACTTTCTCCGGTTTCTACACAACCCTAACCCCAACCGAACTCCGAACCTCCCCATGAGAGAGAGATTTGAAAGATCCTCATATCCCCACAAACAGCAACAAACAGCTACTAGCAGGCTTTTTACAGAGACGACCTTTTATTCATTCGTACATGCGTTACACTGACTATCTTGACATGCGGTGAAACATTTAATATTATTTTTTATTTGTTTACTCTATTTTTTTTTTGATGAAAAATTTATTTGTTTACTCTTGTACATCTTACTTTACTTTGTTGTATTTGTATATGGCCGAATTTTTATTTTATTTAGATCTATATAATGTGTGTGTACATGTCGTACTTGAACATTTTAACTATATATATACAATTGTATTTTGTTTGAAATTTGTAAAAAAACTATAAATTTTCTTAATACAATTTCGTCTCAAATCCATGTGAAAAACAAATCAAATAATAATAATAATAATAATAATAATAATTTGATATTACCTCTTAAATTTTTTTTTAAAAGTAAAATAAGCCATTTTATGAATTTAGCTCAGTTCCATTTGGAATAAACTAGTATTATTTAAATTTGATTGAAATCCGTTTCAAAAAAATAAATGTTTTTGTTTCAAATTCGTACAAAAAAATATATAAAATAAATCTAATTTTTATTTCGTGGAAAATCCTTCTGAAATAAAACAATGAAATCCATCTAAAATTCATTTGAATTTTACTTTCAACATTGTTGAATACATCCGAAGTTTAATCCACCACACAAATTTATATTTTAGCGTGTTCTTCAAATCTGTTTGAAATCCGTCTAAAACATATTTTAGGACTAGGGATGACATGAATGGGGCGGAGTGGGGCGGGTAGTGCTTCCCCGCATCAATTCCCATTTATTTCATAGATATTTATGCAGATAATAGGTATCCTTGGATATTTTTGGGTATTTAAGACGCATTTAATAGTAACATATTATATTCGTGGATATAGAATGCTAATTGGGTGCTCTCAATGTGGTTTTCAAAATGTGTTCACAGGAAGATCAATGGTGGATACATGTTTGATTTTGGCATGATATTTGGATTGGTAATGTTAGTTTGGAACATGCATGTTTTTCCTCGATTGTAACAAGTGTCTCTTGATAAGCATGCTCGTGTGGTCGATATGAGATCTTGGTCTGTTAATGTCTGGTGATAGAATTGGAGGTGGAGTAGGGGAATTTTTCTTGGGAAGAGTGGCTGGTCACAGAGTGGTGAATTTGTTGGGGACTGTGGCTTTACATAGAGGTGTTCCAGATCAATGGGTGTGGAAGGAGCATTCTTCTGGTATTTTTTCTGCTAAATCAGCTTATTCTTTTTTACTAGCTCAGGTGCTGCTAGTTCTTTCTGTTCCCTCTTTGGCTACTATTTTTTTAAAAAAAAAAAATTGGAAGAGCTATGGTTCGCATAGATTTCTTGCGTTCTCTTGGTGAATTATTTTGGATAGGTTGCCTACCTGAGAAAATTCGCTATTTAGTGACCGATTTTTAAAATCGGTTGCTAAATTGGTCGCAAAATTTTAAAATCAGTTGCTACACGTTAGCGACCAGTGGTTTGGCGACTTTTCAATTTGGTCGCTAAACATTAGCAACCAGTGGTTTAGCGACTTATTCAAATTGGTCTCTAAATCGGTCGCTAACTGAGTTATCGACCGAATTAGAGACTGATTTAGCGACCGATTTCGTAAATCGGTCTCTAAATCGGTCGCTGTAGAGACCGAAAATCGGTCACTAAATTACAAATTTTTAGTAGAGATCGTGTTGTGTTTTTCCTGTGACTATTCATGTCTGAAATACAACTTTTACCTAGCTTGGTTTTTCAATGTTTTGCCCAATGATATTCCAGCTCATTATATTCAGTTCAGCTTTTTCTTCAAAGAAAAAAAAGCTTTGTCTTGTCCGCTGTCTTTTCTGGCATGTTATGGTTTGGTCTATTTGCAGTATGTAACACCCACTTTTGCGTATCTATGTGATTGTGTGCTTAGGAATGTGTTTAGAATCTTCTTAGATGATCAGGAGTTCGTTTGGGTAGCTAGATTCGTTAGAGATCCAATTTTGTGCATTTCTACAGTGGTTAATCGATTAGACCCTATGGTCATACTGATTAGAACACAGCTAATCGGTCAAACAGATCGCGCTAATCGATTAGAGTGCAAAAATTTAGCAAAATCTCAGATTCTGGTCTTATCTCTTCCAAGTTGAATTCAAATATTTATAACTCAGATAGAATCCTTCTACCCTAATATATTGGAACCTCTATAACCCTAAAAAATCATGTCTTTACTATCTCTTTCAAAAGAAACCCTACTCAGAACAAGAACCCACTGTTTCCAGTCCATTTTAATACTCATTTATTTCGATTCCAGACGTAATCCAATTAGAAAACTGTGGGAAATCATTCTGTATATTTTTCCTTTTGTTTTTTTATTCTCATAATAATCATTCTAAAATCCTTTTCCTCATTCTGTACGATTTGTTCTTTACGAAAAAGGCTTGGAGCAGCTGCGAAATCAACATTCTTCTTCTCTTCGTTGCGGTTTGCACCATATTCTAGGTATGGGGGGAGTAATCTCTAATATATAGGATTTCGAAGAGGATGAGAGAAAGAGGGATTTCCCATGATCTCCTATGTGTATCCTTTGCCTATTCTTGCTGAGTCCTTGTATGAGCAGCGACATACTTGCACTACAACAAGTTTTGGCAATAAACAGCGCTTATTTTTAGCCTAAAACAGCGCTTAAAGGCGCTGAAAATTAAGCCGCTGCTGATTGTATTTCATAAAAACAGCGTTTGTGAAGCGCTGCTGAAAATGGACAATAAACAGCGCTTCAATTAGGAAGTGCTGTTTATTGGCTGGACAATAAACAGCGCTTCAATTAGGAAGCGCTGTTTTTCTGCGGACAATAAGCAGCGCTTGAAGGAAGCGTTTATTTTGAACAATAGCGGCGCTTCCTTTTTGAAGCTTGTCTTTTTATACAATAAGCGCTTCATTATTGAAGCTGTTTATTCTCCTTTTTAATTTAATTCTCTCACATTTACATTATATACGTGTTGCATAATATTGTGATAACACAAAATGCAACCAAAATTGTCATCAACACCCAATTGTATCAACATCAAAATTTAACATTATAATGTAATTTTTCATAGATTCCTACATATCCTTACATTAACATAAATAAATTACAATATATTTCTCAGTCAAATTCACAATTATACGAGAATAGATCACTAAAATATTGCACATGTCATGCTACAAATACTACCTAAATAGTAATATCTTTTTCTTACATCACGCAACTAAACATGCATACAAGGTCAAAATTCTAACAAAATTTTGGCAGAGTTTTCTTTAAAATATGGACATTCCAAAATATATAAAATACACAGTAACAACATAAGATACCATACCAATGACCAACATAAAATATATAAAATATTAGTCAACATAAAAAGGAATTTTATTCCTAAATTCATGTGAACCTTTCCAATTCAAGTATGCTAAACTAAAAAAAAACCAAATTTAACAAAAACTCACGTAAACATTAATATTAATCTTCTTCTATCTGCTTATAAATGATAAAATTTGTAGTAAAATATCGACACCACTCTTCTTTGAGTTCGGTATGATCAGTGTATGTGTCGAATTGACAATCAGGATAGTACTGCGAAATGAAAATTAAATGAAGTTAGAATTGAACATAAGCATTTAAATGGTATGCGTAAAAGAAAAAAACTTATATAAACTTTGAAATTATCACATACATACCTCTGTTGGAATTTCTGTTTGATTATGAACGACAATATCCTTGAGAAACTTCAAAACATATCGGCCACAATCATCAGAGTTCGGTTGGCGAGGACACTATAAAACCAAAAATATGAAATTAATTGTTTTTATTTTTGGTAATTTGAATAATTGCATAAAAAATTTGATATAAATACCTTTATCGGTATCCATTTAGGTGGAGTAAATTTAGAAAATCGAGACTTGTTTCTTCGATAAAGTAGGATTGCCCTAAGTGCAAAATCAAACAAAATCATTCAATATCTAGAACCACACTCATAATAATTTCTACCTACCAAAAATATCATTCCAATACATTGGTAACCACTTCTCTTAACATCAACACATAGACTATATCAAATTTCTAACAAAATTTTGGCGAGTCTCCCTAAAATATGGACATTCCAAAATTTATAAAACACCAGAATAACAGAAAATATCATACCAGCCAGCACAAGATGTCACGTAGGCCAAACATAAACAAATAAACACTTCAATATTACAAGTAACTTAAACGTTTAAGAAATTGCATACATATATATATATATATATATATATATACATATCTATGATTTATACACACTTACTGATTGTACTTCTCTTTCATTGTTTTGCGCATGTTGATATGTACACGCAATGGATCAAGATAGTACACAACGTTTTGATTCAAGTTAATCGCTAACAATAACCAATGATCCCTACAAAAATGTTGGACAAAAAAATATAAGAAAATAAACACATTTCAATAAATTTAGTACTATTGATTAAATTAAATGACTTACACTACGTTGCAAGGTGACAAAAACAGAGTCTCAAAGTCAGGATTTGCTAATGTCAAGCGGTGAATCACATACTCAGACATGTCAGCATTCCATGATCCCATATGTGTCCGTTGTGGGCACAAAAATACAAACCTTTGAGTTTGTTCTTGTGGGATCAATATCTCTTGATACAAGTACCTTAAATTAAAACATGCATACAAATTAATGCATTAACAATAACATAAATATTTAGTTGAAAAAATAAAAAAACATTGGATACTTTAAAATTTAATGCAGTACCTGAGATATACACTAATAACAGTTTCACTTAACCATAGGTTGTCATTAAGAATTTCTTGAAGTGCACCATCAACACCAGCTCTCAGGTCGTGCTCATAACCCAAAATTGATTCATCCATTGGTACTTTAATGGTATCTGTCGCCTCCATCTTTGTTGCCACATGGACTCTAAGATAAATTGTAAAATCTGTAGCAGGAGCTGTAGGAGGCTGAGATACCATGACCTTCTTCACTGGAGATGTGAATGACCCATTTGTTGGCTGCTTGCCAACACTCTTGCTAGCTATAGGCAGCTTGCCCTTGCCTTTGTCCTTGGCTTTGGATGTTGGAGATACCTACATATTTTGCATTCCAACATATTGACTAGTTAGTGAGTGATCACCTAATTTAATAAATATATGCAGTATATGATAGTGAAGCATATACTTTAACATATACGTACCATATCACTTGTAACTACGAGGTGGTTTGGCCATGCCACATAGGTTCCTATTGCCTGTTCCACTGTCATCACATCTGCCGCCTCCAATGGTACAGGCAATAGTGCATCTCCCTCAAGTGCAACGTCAACTCTAACCTTTACATGATTAGGAGGTAAGGGTAGGTTGTGTAGTGACACACCTGGTTCATTATACAACATTCCCTTACCAACCATTCGCTGCGTTGGACTTGTCAAATATAGACTGCACTCATAAATGCCCTAAACCAATGATAAACGAAATATTAATATGTTAAATCTTTGAATACTTAGGTGAGAAAGTATAAAAAGAAATGTAACGATTATTACCTTGGGACTCACAATAGTGCAACTATCTCTAACACTCTTTGGGTTAGGGATAGGGGACTGGTGATCGTTCCTCTCCACTTGATCTTTATTCTTCTTGCTATCTTCCAATTCCTGAACTTTTTGGTATAGCTGAGTTACCATTCTCCTCAATTCTTCTGTTTCACTAGCATCAGCATGGCGTCTTACGCGCTTCTGTGATCCAAAGATAGCGCCCTGGGAGACGCCAAATCCCACGCCTCTTACCCGACCAGGATACTCCTTGATGGGTATGGCTTGGGAAAGGATGTCTTGACCAGACAAATCTGACATAGACATTGACAGTTCATTCTGCGAGACACAAATATTATTAAATATTATTAAATAATATCATTAATTTAAACGTTAATTAATGTTATCATACTTACAATTTTGTCAGCCACTTCTCTAGTGGGTAGATATTCAATGTCACCCTTCTTGTTTCGTCGGGCTTCTATCCACAAACAAGATCGATCAATGGATTGAGAAGTTGCATCTTCTCCTGACTCCAACAGCTATACATATGAACAAACAAATTGAGAGAAAGTAAGAAAGAAATTGTACATACCAAGAGATGCGTTAAAACAAGTTATAACTAAAGATATTGTACATACCATTTCTTCCTCAATGCGGGGATACCCTTTAACCCCTCCTCTGTAAGGGTATGGAGGATTTGACGCTCTTTGCCGATTTTCATTGCTTATTCTCTACATAAAAACATAAGAATATATTAATGCATGGTTTAACGTCATATATAAAAGTTATAAATATTATTGTACATACTATATATTCTTCATCTTCTGTGCGTCTTCTTACAAAAGCACTCCAATCATCTTGTTCTATGAACGATGCATATTTCTTTGGAGGTGATGTCCGATGTTCCCGTGTTGGTCTCTCAACCACTTGTTCGCTAACTTGTGATTCGGAAATTGCGGTGTGTTCTTCCAGCTAACCTAAGTGTAATATCCTTTCGGGTCTCATCAACATCAAAATGCTTCTGTAAGAACATTATAAACAAAATGGTAGACTATAAGTATGTTTAGATAAATTAAAAAACAATACAACTAACCAATGTTAATTAATCCCATTTTTATATACCTGTATCTCAGTCCATATCTCATCTTTTAGCTCCTTCAAATATGGATCCTTATCCTTCCAATTATCTCGGCTAATTGGGACCGTCTTCCGCACTGTGGCCCCAATGAATTGAATAAAGTCATTAACATTTTCACCAATTGGTTGACCCTTAGCATTCCATATAACCTATAAAAAAATAGTATTAGTGTACAAATTTAGATACTCAACTAAAAAAAAATTAGATTAATCGATAAGTATCTTACCACACGTTTTGCAACTCCTTTACTCCTCTCACGGATGAGTTTCTTCTTAAAAGTCGGTCCACGGGACGCCGTCCCCTTTTGGGGGGCCTCGGGAGCACTATCATCACCTTCAGATGCCATTTACCTGAAAAAAATTATACACATAAGTTATTAATAAAAATTAATAAAGAAATCAATGTATACACATTTAATTGATCAATAAATTAATAAAAATTAAATAGCATTCACTACATACATGTACATTTAAGCAACTCTTTTCCTTTTTCTCGTTTTATTCAGATTTGCGCATCCCTTATGAAATAATGGATTGATCCAAAGCCCTTCATTATGATCATTTCTAATATACACATCATCCTCTGTAGGTGTACTTGCCCCAAACAATGGGTCATCCTCAATGTCAGCATATTCATGTGCTTCATCATCAATCTCATTAACAATTTTTTTGTTATTCAATAGAACAATGGACCAATTCATATCAATTGGATCGGTGACATAGAACACTTGTTGAGCTTGCGATGCTAAAATAAAGGGCTCATCCTTATATCCTAACTTATTAAAATTCACCCGCATGAACCCCAACTCATCCATTTGTACACCGTTGTTATTATCAACCCACTTGCATTGGAACACAGGCACTCGAAACATCTTGTAATCCAACTCCCATATGCGTTCAATGACCCCGAAGTATGACATATTCGCATATATGGGATTTCTATCTTTAGCACTTGATATATGCATAGCTTCAGCTACAAGAGTCACTCCACTATTTTGTATTCTCCTCCGATCATCATGTTCTTTTGTATAAAAAGTGTACCCATTCATCAGATAACCGGTGTAAGAACTAACATGTATATCTGGACCTTTAGCTAACCATCTCAATCTTTCTGAAACCGAGCTAGGATTTGCAATAAACTCTACAGAAATGTATTCTTTCAGCCATTTTATAAAACACCGATTGTGTTCTGTTGTTAACCAATTTTGACTCTTATTTGGGTACAAGCTCTTGAGTATGTCCTTGTGTTTTACAACATATGACTCAACTTCATCGGCGTTGCGTAAAACATATAAGTGTGCTTGTTCCCATTCTTTCCTTGATATAGTCAATATTTCAAGTCCAGTAATCCCTCCCTGCACTTCTTCTGTGGTGAGACATGGCAGCCCTATAGAATGTTCAATATCAGATCCATACCCGGAACAGAATTCAACAGCTTCTTTGACTATATACCGTTCAACAATACAACCCTCTGGTCGTGATCAGTTTTTCACATACCCTTTTAATATCTTCATGTAACGCTCAAACGGGTACATCCATCTCATATGGTGGCCCACACAATTGTGTCTCCCTAACGGATGAATCGGATGAATCATTATGTCAAAGAATGAAGGCGGAAATACATCTCAAGCTCACACAAAGTCGAATAATTTCTTTTTGCAAGGTGGCGACTTTCGGGGTCAATCACTTTACTACAAATTGCATTAAAGAAGAAACAAAGTTTACTTAAGGTATTCCGCACTTTGTCAGGCAAAATAGATCGTATAGCTATGGGTAGCAAATTCTCCATAAGAACATGACAATCATGAGACTTTAGACCCTTTAACTTGAGATCTTTCATCGATACGAGGTTCTTAATGTTTGAAGAGTACCCCTCTGGAACCTTAACTCCATCAAGAAACTTACAAAAATCTCTTTTCTCTTTTCTAGATAGAGTATGAGCGTAGGAGGTAGATATGTATGACGTTTCCCTTTCTTTCTGGGTCCCAACTCTCGTCTCAATCCCATACTAACCAAGTCGACCTTGCATTGATGCCGTCTTTAGTCTTCCGGGCACATTAAGTAAGGTACCAGGAGACTATCAAAAATATTTTTTCAACATGCATCACATCAACGAAATGTCTTACGTATAATGATTTCCAATATGGCAACTCAAAGAAAATCGACCTTTTCTTCCACCCTCGTGTGGCAAGGTCTCTGCAAAGGTTTACCGAATTTAATATTCAAATCTTTTACTTTTTCTATGATTGTGTACCCGTCGAGGCAAAGGAGCTCTCCGTTCTTACGTATTCCCATTGAATGCCTTTCTCCATGACCGATAATGATGATTTGGATGCAAAAATCTGCGATGCCCAAGAAAGACAAACTTCCTACCAAGATCCAACCGAATCCAATACATACTATCTTCACATATAGGGCATGCTGTGACCTTTGGTACTATATCCCGATAGATTACCATATGCTGAAAAATCATTAATTGTGCCGAAAATCATAGCCCTCAAGGTGAAACTTTCTTCTCTATACCTATCATACACCACCACACCTGTCTCCCACATTTGCTTCAAATCTTCAATTAAAGGAGCCAAATATACATCAATATCATTTCCTGGTTGTTTCGGCCCAGAAATTAACAAAGACAACATCATATATTTTCGCTTCATGCATAGCCATGGAGGTAGGTTATAAATCACCAAAATCACAGGCCATGTACTGTGAGAGCTACTTTGAACACCATGTGGGTTAAATCCATCGATGAGACAATGCAAGTCATAAGTTTCTTGGTTCATTCCCAAAATCGGGATAATCAATATCAATTTTTTCCATTGAGGAGAATCTACAGGGTGCCGTAGCTTGCCATCTTGAATCCTTTCATCCTCATGCCATGTCGGGTTTTTGCATCTTGAACTACGGTACATACGCTTTGAATCTGGGAATTATGGGAAAATACCACAATACCTTCTCTGGAGCCGAATTTTCCTTCTTATACCGTGAGGCTTCACATTTTGGACACGACTTTAACGATGCATATTCATTACGAAACAAAATGCAGTCGTTACGACAAGCATGTATCTTCTCATAGCTCATGCCAATAGAGCGTAACATTTGTTTAGCCTCATATGTCCTACTAGGAAGCACATTATCATTAAGCAACATATCTTTCAACAGTGTGAGTAAGTCCGTAAAACTCTTATCAGTCCATCCATTTCCCGACTTCAAGTTAAACAACTTTAACATTGCCAACAATCTTGTGAATTTAGTACAACCCTCATATAACGGCTTCTCCGCATCACTCATCAACTTCTCAAACATTTGAGGACAATCACGAAGATCTTCTTCAACCGCATTTGCCATATCTTCAAAACGGTCACCATCATATGTATTTGTAGCGGTGTCCTCTGACGCATATCTCCCACTATTCCCCATATTAGAAGATTCACCTCTTGTCTCACCGTGCTTTGTCCAACAGGTATAAGTTTGATCAATCCCATTGCTCACTAAATGCCATTCCAATTCCCGAACACTAATTTTGTTTGTATAACAACAACTTAAACAAGGACATATGATTCTACTATGGTGCATTTGTATGCCCAACTACAAACCCAATAAAATCTTTCACTCCATCCTTATATTCCTTCGACAAACGATTGGAGACATCCACTTTCGATCCATATTTTACCTATGGATTGAGAGGTAAAACAACAGAAAAACCCCATTTAAATAAAGCAAGACTAAAACTATCACCGCTCTTAAAATCAACACACAGACTAGATCAAAATTCTAACAAAATTTTGGCGAGTCTCCCTAAAATATGGACATTCCAAAATATATACAATACTGTAACATTCCAAAATTCATTGTTCAAAACAAAAAAACCAAAATCGGGTTCCACAACAAAATTCATTGGTCATTTTTCCATTGATTCCCATCGATATGCATATATATTTACTAGCTGTACATTTTAACAAAGCGATTCCAAGCATCTTTAACACTTCTAATTTATCTACGGACAACGATGAACAAAATCAAACAAAATCAAACCCTTACGATTCTAAACTGGTCAACGTGAACAAAATCAAACAAAATCGAACAGAGACCAAAAACTAACGAACCACCAGCGAAACCAATGTGGAATCGAGATACAAAATGGAGACGGTGGCCATACGGAAATGGGCGCAAAGCGAGGAGTTTGGAGATGGAGGCGAGGGGAGGCGGAGGCGGCCGCCGCCGGCGGCTTTGGAGGGCGGCGGACGAGCTCAGATTTCAACTTTTGGAGGGCGGCCAGACGAGCTTCAGTTTCAGCTTTTGGGCGAGCTCGGATTTCAGCTTTTGGAGGACGGCCAGACGATCTCGTTGAGGAAGAAGCAGGACTTGGGAGATGGAAGCGGCAGCGGAGGGTTTGCGAAGAGAGAGTTGACAGACAGAGAAAGCGGTGCTTACGCATGCGAAATGAGAGGAGGAAAATACATATATTTAATAAATTGACCAAAAACAGCGCTTAATAAAAAAGCGCTGTTTATTGTTTCACAAAAACAGCGCTTAAGTCTAAAAGCGCTGTTTATTGTATCACCAAAAACAGCGCTTCCTACTATAAAGCGCTGTTTATTGTTCGTATGATAAAAAACAACGCTTCATGTTTGAAGCGCTGATTAATGTGCCAGTTCATTTTTTATTATTTAAAGATAAAACAGCGCTTAAAGGACTAAGCACTGTTTATTGTATGAACTAAACAGTAGCGCTTAATTAGTAAGCGCTGTTTATTGTTTACGTATGACATAAAGTAGCGTTTTTTATTTTAAGCGCTGCTTAAAGTAGCGCCATCTTTTTTAGAATTTGTTGTAGTGTTGTTCTATTTTGATACGTTCACTCATTTATGAGACAAAATCATTATACGAGCAATAGTTCCTAGAATTGAAATATGCTAAATGTTTGTATTGAATATATTCTCGATGACTTGACATGAATTATTCGCTTGATTCATATGTTCTGGTATATGTCAGTGTTTATATGATAGGTTTTAGGTTAATAATGTTATAAATTCGTAATTTTGAAAGATTAGAAGTGATGGGAACTAATTTTGGAGAAAACCTGTATTTTGTGCATTCTTTATTCCCTGACTCGTGTTAATCGGTTAGAGCCTTAGAAGTAAACTGATTTGATAAGCTTATGAATCTAGTAACCATTTTGATTTGGTGTTAACCGATTAGATTGACATAATTGACTTATTATATGATTCTTTGATGGTTTAACCAATTAAAAAAGATATAGTTAACCAATTAGGAACTGATTTTGTGGCATAAAGGACTCTATGCTGAATAAATGCTAGAGTTATAGTGTTAATCAGTTAGATGACTAAAAATAGGTGTTTAATCGATTAGAACCAGATTTGTAATCGATTAGCTTAATAAGCCTAACCGATTAGATGTTCTAGAATCTATTAACTTCCTAAGTTATGGCCTTAACCGATTAAGAATGTTAGACCTAACCGATGAGATGTACCAAAAACCTATAGGTGCTTAAGTTGTGATCTTTAATTGCTGAAATGGATTTGTTAATAGATTAGACTATTTAGAATGAGTCTTTTATGGTACTTTAAGGTTAAGTAATACTTCTAGGTTGTTAATCTATTGTCATAAAGCTCACGTTTAGATCCTTTAATTTAGATATATGATCTTATATGATATTTTGAGGAGAGTAGTACCTCAAAGTGATTGATACATTTTTTTCTCTAAAATCTTAAGCCTAGACTCATAGAGTAAGTTATGATCTCATAGAACTAAGAGCTTATGACGAAAAAATCCCTCGCAAATAGTGACGGAAAAATTCCCTCACAAATAGTGAGGGAAACAATCCCTCACAAATAGCTACGGAAAATACGAATTTTTTTCTAATCTGTACCTATTTTTAGCGATGGAAAATATATATCCCTCACAAATAGTGACGGAAAAAATCCCTCACAAATAGCGAGGGAAAAAATCCCTCACAAATAGCGACGGAAACATATTTTTTGCTCTAATCTGTTCCTATTTTTTTGCCACGGATACAAAAAATTTGTGAGGGATAAATTCCGTCGCAATTTGCGACGGATTTAACTTTCCCTCGCTAATTTTTTTGCGACGCCAAAATCAGTGACGATTTTAGCTCCGTCACAAAATTCTGTCGCTAATCTGTTTGTGACGGATTTTTAATCATTTAGTGAGGGATTTCATCCCTCTCTAAAACCGATTTTTCTAGTAGTGAATGAAACTACGATGACAATGATGTTAAGGCGACGATGTATCACCTAGTTGTTGTCGTGATTCGCACTGAGAATGATTGGAACGATAAGTGAAAGATGGTTGGACTTTAAATGTTGTTTGAACATTTATGCATTCATGGAGTTGTTATGTTCGGGGGAAAGCAAACGGTGAAAGGCGACAATGGAGACCACAACGAGGTCCTGAGGGCATGTCATTCTGGTGTAGGAATACTTCTAGTCTATTCTCTATATAAGAAATTTAACAACATTAAGGACACATGGCAAAACTCATTTATCCATTTTCTCGTTAAATACAATTTTTTCACAAAAAACTTAACTACATTAAAAAAACTTAACTATATAGGTTCAGTTTTTCTTTTTCACCGGTGTTGAGGATGAGTTCTCCTAGCTAGTAATGTTTGAAAGTTTATACATCAACAATACTACATAATACGATGACAACATAGTACAATTCAAGACTTCAAACTCACTTATAACTTAATTTTGGGAAAATAATTATTTTTCAAACATTTTTAAATTTTAAAATAAAATAAAACACATTCTAGCAATGTTCATTGGCATTGCCAAATTAAGACGGTAGAGGTAGAATAATTAAGGAACTAAAGAAGAGGTACTAGTTAGCAATGTCGCTCGTGACCTTGACAGAGGTACTATTTTAAGTTAGTTTTTTTTTAAGGAAGTACAGCCCCTCTGGCTTAGGAGTGAAAGGTGAAGACTCGAGCTACGTGCTTCAAGAGAGTTGTGCTCTAATTAACAGAGCTAGCTAGCTTCTGCACAACATAACCCCACTGGCAAATGTGGCCAGTATGTCTCTAATTAAACATCTGTATTCTGTACTCTGTACTCACTACTCAGGTTTAATTAGTCACAAGACCCTAATATTAGTCTACCCAACTAGACATTACGGCTTTACCAATTGTGCAATTGGAACCCACCCTTCCATGTCTCTATTTTTCATTTAAAGGATCGAAAATGAATATAAATAAAGTCTTCTCTTTTGCTTGGATCAGTTGATAGTAATGAATTTGGTTTGTTCCCCATTAATTCACTCATTAATCATTGTAGTATTATTGGTACAATGGCAAGCAGAGATCAATTAAATAGTATTTAATTGGCACAAACAGGAGGCAGATATTGACTAAATAGGTGCATTCAAATTTAGATACTGGTATTGTCATTTCGGCTGCCCGGTATTTCAAACCATAAAAGGTAGTAAAACAAGTTTTGCTTTCATAATTTTTTTTATCAAAAAAGGAGAACTATAATTAATATATAGCTTATCTTAAGCCATGGACTAGCATTATTAATAAAATTTTTTGGCCTTTGCAAAAAAAAAAAAACTATAATTAATATATAAGGAATACTCGAACTTTTAAGTTTAATCTTACATGACTGTTTTTCAAATATTGTATGGATAAGTATCCTACTTGGAGAATGAAAATGAGACCTCAACTATAGAGATCCAAATCCAAGATTTGATTTCAATAAGATCCATGATATGAAACAATTAACACTCTTCTCAAATATGGACCAACCAACTGATGAGATGAGAACACATTATAATGAAATCAAATAGATCAAAAAAAAAAAAAACTGTGAACATACCATATATGAAATCAAGTTGATCAATGGATGAATGTTTTACTGTAAAAAAAAAAATTATTTCCCCCTTTTACCAACCCGCAGTATTGAAGTCTTGAAGAGAAGTAAACTTTGTTATCAAAAGACAGCTGTATCAAACCCCGACTAGAATACACAGTCAGCCTTATCCTTGCATAGTGTAAATGTTATTTTCAACGGCTAGTAGTAGACATGCATATGCTTGCTGCAGCAACATTAAGAAGTTTGCATGTTCGAATTAATTTATTTTGGAATAAAAAGTTAAGAGAACTTTTAAATATTATTTTTTATTAAAATTAATAGATCGGAATCCTTGTGACAGAGAAAATGTTGGACATAGTAGGAAAATACAAAGGAGGTTATTTATCTTAATTTAAAATTTTAAATTAGTCTTTTATCATATTTTTTATTTCAATTTAGTCTCGCATGTTTTTTTTTTCAATTTTATGTTTTTTTTGTTTTTTATCATGTCTTTTATCATTTTTTTTACTTCAATTTAGTCCCGTATGTTTAAAACATTAATTTCGAGATAAATTATTGGCTAATCTATAACGAAAAAATGGATGTATGACATAAGGACAATTTGCCTTATCAATTGTGCCACAAATCAGAACCCAAAAAACTGTTGTAACAATTTGGCCAACATTGTTAATATTTTAAAACATGTGGGACTAAATTGAAACTAAAATTAACTTTAAAGGACAAATTTGACACAAAAAAAGATAAAGGACTGGAATGAAACTTTAAATTAAGATAAAAGATCTCTGGTGTAATTTTGCCATTAGGAAAATTATAATTATGTTTTTATTCTATTTTTTATTATTGATGTTTTATATAAAATAGTATGTGAAATTTTAAAATAAAAAAAACTTTTTTTTTGAAGCAAACATGAGCAACGATCTCCTTCTCATTTCTTTTCAAATCATCAAATGTCAGATTAATAGAGACCAAAACTCCTGCAAACCGGTCATTTTTGACAAACACAAAATAATTACCCCAGATAGTGTTTATACTTTATTCCACTTTTAATTTCTCAAGTATGGCAATTATAAGATTTTGATCCTTTGCGCAAATTGAGTCATAATGTTTTCCCCACTTTTGCAATTAAGAAGTCGCCCTTCATCCCCCCCCCCCCCCCCCCAAAAAAAAAACAATTTTACATAGACATGGCAACCTGTGAACAGAGTTGGTAGTCATTAATGCCATCTAGCGATGTTGAGTCAGATTATTGAGCTTAGGTCTTTTGTTAACATGGAATAATTCTGATCAGTTGGCATCTAATACTCATTTTATTTTTTCAATTAATATTAAAATAGTTTTAACATATTAGGGTTTTTCCCCATTCATCCCCCACTCCCCCTAGGCATCCCTCACAAGTAGCTATAGTTATCCCCAAACCTTTCTCTTTCATGAGTTTCTCCATGCTATGAATACCAAGAGAAGCTAACAACAATTCCATTGTCATCCACAACAACACCACCACACATCCAACCACAGTTTCGTCACTGGAAAATGTCTTGAAACTACATCTGCAAGCTTAATAGAGCCGAAGAGGGGTGGAGCTTGCGAGACCCAAACAATCTCATCCCATGTAGAAGAACCTGTCCCCTTCCATAGCCGGTGAGCCCACTCACTCATTCCATGATCATCAACCCTCACCCGTTGACAATATAACCAGTCCCCTGCACACCAAGCAAACTCCCATCGCGATTTATCACCCTGTTTCTTATATGTCGTCATCATCTCGTATACAACAATCAATGTGAGCTATGTCGCCAAATCCCGGAATCACCACACACAGAGGCTCGGACTCGTCACCCCTCTAGCCTCGAATGGCCTGATCGCACCTCTGACAACACCTTCTTACACATGCATCTCTTCACCCCTCTCAAATCCCACTGCGCTGTGAGTTGTAGCTTCTTTGGTTGAACGGTTAAGGTTGCAGAACAACATCTTCCTTTTTGGGGAGGAAGAACAAGTACTGAAATTGAGATCGGGATAGCGGTGGTGGCTGGTTGGGATGGGACGAAGGGGAGGGTTGGGGTGTTCAATTAGGTTTTTTTGGTTTAATTGATTTTAATAATTTTAATTAATTAATGTTAATTAAACAATTTGAATGAGTAAAACATGATTAATTAAGTTTTTAATTAATTATTTTAATTAAACTATTTTTTTATTTTTATTTTTATTTTTCCATGTCACAAAAGTCATGTTGGCACTAGTGACTGCCAAATGGGATTAAAACTGCAATGTCAATATAAAATTGAAGTAAAATAAGAGGGGATCCCTTGACTGCAAAAGGAGAAAAACTAAAATCAGAATATTGCGATATGTGGGGCACTAAAAGTGGAATTAAAACTTCTATAAAAATAGATTTTGCACAAATTATCAAAACACAAACTCGCGAGTCCTTACTATTATTACTGCACTTTTATGGGAAAAAAATTGCTCTCATGTTTTGCTTTTCTCATAAACCCCTGGCTGCTTCAGTAATGTCGTATGATGAAGAGGCAACAAGAATGACTTCTTACTTAATGGGAACAGCCCGAATGTTGACAAAACATGCTAGTAGTACAAATTGAAATAGACTTGCTATGGCCACCAGTTATTAGTTATCACCGCGATCGTACTAACAGTCACAGTCACAGATTCCAAAGAAGAGTAAAATTAAGATGAAAGAAATTGGAGATAAGAGTAAACTCACGGCATCAAACACACGGCATCATTAAAGATTACCGGGTCCATTTGATTATGAGCTTCATTTGCTACTTACTACTTAGATCTTGACTAGTAATTAGTGTTTTTAAACTACTGGTCTACTACTATATATGAAACATAGCACAGTGGAAGTGTTCCTCCCAAACACAACACCGAAATCAATATGGTTAATACTATTAATTTTTTCAAAGGCATAGCATTTGTAGACATGCATGCACAGGGATGTGGTCATGTCCACCTGTTCTTCTTGTTTCATTCAGATGATATCGACAGACACATGGTCGTAGACTAAGATTAAAATAAGGTAATTTTATTGTCATATAATTAAAAAAACAAGCAATTAATTCTGGGTCTGAGTGTAATTTCCCTAGGGTTCTTATTTTGGATAAGAATATCTTTATAATATGTAATGGTAAGCCCACAAAGTTTACAACATCCCCCATTAGGAACACATTTAATAATCTTGCATATAAAAGCCACTTGACCCATGCCACTTACAAATGAATGATGACACTATAGTCTTTTTTGGGATGAGAGAATCCCATAGATGGCGACGGTTCTGATCAAATCACCCTAAGATCAATGGATCATGAAAGAAGTTGACAACCATCAATTTCACCAAAATTTGAAAATGCCAGCCAGGGTTTAAGGGCATGGATGTGAAGCATATATAAGAAAGCAGCTAGCATATGAAAAGATTTTATAATTCTATATCTATATACTAGTATATAACTAAATTAGTAGCTAAGATATATTATAAGTCAAAAGAAATAGAAATATAGTAAAGGACAAAGGTGGTAAGCAGGAAGAGGAAAGTCTGCCCACTGAGATGTTTTTTACTGACTTAAATGCGTATCAGACTGTGTTAGGGCAGCGAGAGGGAGTTGTCAAATCACCAAAAGTAAAACTTGCTTATCTCTTTTTCATAAATAATATAATAATATTATTATATTATATTTTTATGGCGATGCTAGCTAGCAATTATGGAGTTTCTCTAGTTTCACTGACTGTTGCTTGCTTCAATCAGGGTTGAGCGAGCGAGCGAGGAGCCCTAAGTAGACGGAAAAGCATTAGGGTTGGGTGCGTAGTGGACTGGTGGGGTTTTGTTTTGGTTGTTCCTTTGTTCGGAAATTTAGGAAAATTTATTTGAAAAAGGTGTTATATTATATGAGACCACACCACACCACAAGACAAGACCCTCTTTAACTATTGAAAACAACAGGTGAGTGTGTGAAAGCTATCACCCCATGCACACGTCCCTTTCTAGCTCCTCTCCCCCACATCTGCCGCCTCTCTCTCTCTCTCTCCACACATATACATCGAAATACCAACCATATATATCTATCTATGTTTATTATTATATAAAAATAACTTCGCCATGTTCATGTACAAAAAAATTAACCCCTTGCTCATATGATGATGATGAATGTGAATGTGTACACATGCATGCATGGCATCCTCCATACATACATGTGAATGAATGAGTTTATAAACACACAAGAGGGAGCAATAATAATAAACAGAGAAAGAGAGAAGGGTTGTGTTTCCGTCTTTCCCTCTCATCACTCTCTTTCCGTGTCTCACTGCACCTCTCTTTCACAACTCATAATCAAAAAAAGCATATCCAAGGTGTGGTGGTTAACCTGTCCATTCCATCTATTCTATCAATCAATCAATCAACCAATCAAGAGACCAATCATCAAACCGAATATTAAAGGAGACTGCCGAAAATGTCGTCCTCTTCAACCACAACACTATCACTGGACCACCTCCCTCCTTCCGAGCAACTTTGTTATGTCCACTGCACTATTTGTGACACCATCCTCGCTGTATATGAATCAATCATCACTCTATCTACTCCCTTCATTCCCCAGTCCCCACTATTTCTAACTCTAGGGCTTTTCTTCATTTTTTTTTATTGATCATCTCAATTCCCTCATGCATTTCAGGTAAGTGTTCCCTGCACAAGCTTGTTCAAGACCGTCACTGTCCGATGCGGCCATTGCACTAACCTCCTCCCGGTCAACATGCGCGCCCTGCTTCTCCCATCGCCCAATCAATTTCATTTGGGCCACTCTTACTTCTCCCCATCTCATAACCTTCTGGTACTTTATATTTATTACTATCACCTTCTTAATTATTACAACAATTAATTATTACCAAGAAATTTTTGTGCTAAGAGATAAAAATATGATATGCTGGTGCCTGGTCCTCCTGACTAATTAACTTCTTGCTTGGTGTGAGTGATTTTTTTATTTTATTTTTTTGCAGCAAGAGGAGATGCCAAACCCGTCTCCAAATTTTCTTATGAACCACACAAATACACCAAATGACTTCACTATGCCTGCTAGGACTGTGCCTGATGAGCTTCCGCGGCCACCGATCATTAATAGACGTGAGATTTAATATATATATATATATATATATATATATATATATATATATATATATATATATATATCTGTGTGTATATATATATATATACACTTTTTTATTCTTCCCGTCAAAAAATATATATATACTTTTTTATTTGATACTACATATATCGCTGAAGTAACTCATCTTTCCCTTGGTCAAAACGATGGTTCCCTTTCTCGTTCATCTTTGATAATGTTATATTTTAGTTGAAAGCAACGTTAGCTTAGTAAAAAAAAAAAAAAAAAAACTGTTGCTTTATATGGTTGCTATTGACAGTCTTGAATCAGGTACTCTTGGTCCGATTCTTTTTGGTAAAAGGAAGAGGGTCTTTTAAGGCATTATCACTACATTACCTTGTTTTTAAGTATACATGCAAAAGAAATCAACGATCCTAGTAACTAATGACAGGTTTTTGTCTCTTAAAAAAAACTAATGACAGGTTTACATAGAATGTCTTCATCTTAATTAATTAAGCCTACAAAAGGATTATTTATTTACAAAAGAACAGCGAGTAATACCTGTTTCTTGAGTCTAGGGCACAGCCTTTTTCACGAGGCTACGTTTAGCTTTTTAAAATTATATATATTTTTTTTGATAAGCAATTATATTTTATTTTATCTAGAGATGAAGGAAACTTAGGTTTATTTTTGGCGTTTATATATGGGATGGGGAAAATATGCGGTAGAGAGAGAAAAACATCTATATAGCCCAGTTTGTTTGTTCTCCCCCCAAGATGAGGAGCTGCTATTCAAAACTAAAGGAAGGAAAAATAGAGCTGTAAAGTTTAAAAAAGAACTGTCACGCACTTAATGGAGGAGCTGAGTCTTGTCATTGGTGTTGGTCTTACTTGAATGTATCGTTGCTGGTTGGGACTTTTGATGTTGTAATTGTGGTGCAATTGCCTAATTTTGCTGTTGTAATGTTTGTTCTCCCCCGGAATTGTAGTTATTTAAAACTTATAACACTGAATATCATCAGAATCAGAAGTATAGATATGCAGACAGAGTCAATAATGTCTCATGCCAGGAAAATATAAGCAACTAAATTGAATTATTATTACATGAAATTGAAAATTCCAACTAAAAGTCAAAGGAAGTGATTTTGATATATATGATTATGACCGTGTGCCATGTCCAGCTCCTGAGAAGAGACAGCGAGTTCCCTCCGCATACAACCGCTTCATTAAGTAAGTACTCATTCAGAAGCATTCTCTCTCTCTATTTATGAACTTCGTTTTCAAATTTATACTGTATTAAATTTCTGCGCTGTTGTTATTAGAGATTTTAAATTTTGAAGTAAATCTGAGTGGTCCATACTCCATGTATATATGTATGTCTGCAGGGACGAGATCCAACGCATCAAGTCTGTCAATCCTGATATAACTCACAGGGAAGCCTTCAGCGCAGCTGCAAAGAATGTATCATCTTATCCATCTTTACTTAAAAGAATATCTGTTCTATTATATGTTATAAAGTGAATTTTTTTCGACGTAGGTAATTTCACGTGTCAGCACTTGAGTTATTCAGTTGCCTGTATAAATCTATTTTATTTTATTTTATTGTTTAATTATTCTTTCAAGAAAATTATTATTACATTGTATCAATTAATAAATCGTAATATAAATCATAAATATATTATTTTAAATGTCTTATCTAATTTGAATTATTCATTATTAATATTTAGATTCAAATTTCAAATTCCTGTTAACTAACCTGTCAGCTTGCTCTCTCACTATTTGGAAAATTTTTTAACTATTCAATTTTTTTCACATGACTCATAACTCTTGAATCTTATTCTTGCATCGTAGGAGTCAAAACACTAGTTATATTAAATAAATAAATAAATAAATAAATAAATAAATAGTCCAAAGGATTACTATATAATTATAGTAAGGTTTCAAAACATTGGCTACTTAAGGGCACATCTACTTCCCTTCTTTCCCGTTTCTATTTCCACTAAAAATATAGAAGACAACTTCAATATTTTTCTCAGTATTCTTTTTCAATTGTTGAAACACAGGTTCAGTATTTCTAGAAATTTTAAAAATGTTAAAAATTGTTTTTATTGTTTCCAAAAATATATTTTTCCTGGCTGTTCTTCCATCTTCTCTCTTTGTTCATTACGAGATTCTTTTATTTTCTTGTTAGCAACTTAAAATAAATACAAATTTAAAAAAAAATAAAAATAGAAAATATTTTTAGAAAGTAAACGAGCTATAATATTGTTTTCATTAAATTCAGCATGCATAGTTTCTTCTTATTTGTAATTTTGTATTACAGTTGAAATTTTTCAGAAAAAGAATAATGCATTTCTTTTTAGCAAAAACATGTGAATTTTCTAAAAAGTGATGTGTATTTAGATTCACTAAAATTCATTTTTTGATGTCAATGATTGTATTTCCCTGCCCTGTTTCTACAACTCAAATAAATGATGTGATTTTCTAGTTCATTTTGGACTTCTTCTAACGTGTGACGTGCTTTGTTTGTCAGTGGGCCCACTTCCCACACATCCACTTTGGTCTCATGCCTGAGCAGACCATGAAGAAGACAAATGTGTGCCAGCAGGTAAATTAAATCATGCACCCCTGTTCTTGCTAAATGTTGCAGACAAATAATGCACATCCCTTCTGAGTGTTTGGTTGGATGTGTGTGTCCTTCTTTTTTGTCCAGGAAGGCGAGGAGGTTCTGATGAAAGATGGGTTTTATGCTTCTGCTAATGTTGGTGTTTCGCCCTACTAATTCAGCACTAGCAGTATGTCTTGATCTCTTTCCGAGTCTATCAACCTTTCAAGCGCAGGAAAATCTGATTCCTTAAATATGCATCTTTTTATGGTTGAAGAACGTTTATGTTGATAACTAAGAACTACTACAGTACTATCACTAGCTCTTTTGGGATTGTGCATGCATGTAGTTCGCTTAATTAACTTTCATGTTCGTGAATTTTCCCGGTACTACTGCACTGCTAGTTATTTATCTAATCAATCATTAGCCTTGCTTTCTACTTATATAAGTCTCCTCCTTTGGGTGTTTTCATATGCAGCTACACACGTACATATATTATTTTATCTGACAACACGTTCTAGATCTAATTAAAATTACTATGGAGAGATATAAGCCGATATGCAGATTGATCTTCTAATTTACAAAGTATTTAAGGATGAAAAGAGTTTTGTATGAAAATTATTAGGGCCGGTTTGGTTTACATTATAGACAGCTCCTAATCAATTCTTAGAGAAAAAAAAAGTCATTAGAATCGAAAGTTTTTGTGTTTGTGTTTGGATGACAAAACTATGGTCGATAAATTAATTATGTGGTGAATAGGATTGATTCCGTTGAAAAAAGTAAGAATTTATAGCTTTTGTATTGAATATAATCAATTCTCGATGTAAAACTCACTACAGCAAAAATCAGTTCAGGCAACAACAAAAAACCGTGGCCAGAAATGAAAAAACCGTGGCCTAAACTTTAGGCAACGGTTTGGCCACGGTTTTGTAGGCATGGAGTATGCGGCCGTTGCCTATTTCTTTACGCCACGGTTTTTTGTTTTCGCCCACGCTACAAAGATAACTGTTGCCTATAACACAAGAACAGGCCACGGTTTTCTGTACCGGTTTCAGGCCACGGTTTTCTGGTCTTGTTTTAGACCACAGTGACACAAGCGTTGCCTATATTTTAAGCCACGGTTATACTAGCGTTGTCTCGTCTTTTGGGCAACAAAATTTTAACCGTGGCCTATACCTTTAGGCCACACATATGCAAACGTTGCCAACTTCAAGAACAGGCCACGGTTTTCTAGACCTGTTTAGGCGCGGTTTTCTGGTCTTGTTTTAGACCACGGTGACATAAACGTTGCCTATATTTTAAGCCACGGTTATACTAGCATTGCCTATATTTTAAGCCACGGTTATACTTTTTTAGCCACGACTCATTTTCAATAAAATAATTTCAACGCATAATTAAATAAATACGGTAAATTATAAATGTGAATAAACCATATAGATAATTAATTACTATCATTTAAAACAACTAAACTATTAAATTTTTTATAGCTATTTAATAATAAACAAGAGTTTAATATAACCAAGTCTTAATACAAGTAGCAAAGGTTAAAAACTTTGTCTAAGTATATCAAAATATTATAACACTACTACGTAACCATAAAACACCAGTACATAATTACATCTTGTCATCATAAGTCTAAAAACATCTAAATCTTCCACGAATTAACTTCATTCATCTTCAGGATGATGTTCATCAAGATGATCGTCGTGTATAAAAGCACATATAAAAACAAGTTAATATGAATAGATCACTCAAAAGTCGGATCAGTGACTTTCACTAGCAAATAGAGAGGCTCAACATGTATAGATGGAGTGCAAATATATGGAGATAGATACCACTGCAAATGGAGGCTAAAACAGATTCAATGATAGACAGAAAGCTAAAAAGCAACCTCAATGCTCAATATCTAAAAATGCCCAATGCTAAATATCTGCCTCTGCCAAATATTTCAACAAAATTACGTAGCATTCTGCACGTCCTATCACTATATATTGTTCACTTTACATGACACTGATAGTTGGCATAAGTGCGATGTCATGCACCAATTCTTTACATGACACTGATAGTGGGCATAAGTCTGATGTCATGCACCAATTCTCTTCAAATGTACATTACTCATCAAGTAAGAAAAAAAGGAATTTTACCCTATGAGTAAATGAGGTTTTGAATATCATATCCATTAGGATGGCTCAGTTCATGAAAAAACAATAGAATCTATTTAAGAAATTTAAGGGAGTGAAAATGAGCAAACATATGCTATTATCAGCACATCAATTCCTGACTGAGAGAGTATAATAACAATTAAACAACTCATAGCTTCCATAAATACTACTGTTGTCATTGATTTGCACATATCATAAGAAGCAAATTAATAATGGAAATAAATAAGTTAAGCATCGATTCCTATTTGGATTTGACATACCAAGCTACATCTTAACACTAATAAAAATTCATTAAAAGAAGCAAAGAAAGAAGTGGAATATATAGCACTGAAGTAAAAGCTACAATATGCAGCCCAAAGGAATGTTAAATTGAGTCTAATGGTTGCAGTATACTGCCTTTTTTTATCCTAAAGATATACATTTTTTTTTACTCATATACATGGTATGATAATAAACAACATACAAACTGTCATCAATAAAAAACACCTCAAGTTTTCTAATATAAGTAAATGGGTGCTAAAAGCATGCATCGAAACTAATGCGTCGAAACCAAAACAAAACAAAACCTACTCCCACCTTCTGTTTCAAAATTGTTGAGGTTTCCATAAATCTATTGCAAAATATATTTTTATTATTTAAACGAAATTAATTCTTTTGAACTCACTTTTAAAGTAGCATTACTAAACATCATTTTTTAAACTCATTTTTTTTTAAAATCAATTTTTTTAACATCAATTCTTCCGAACTTGAAGCAGAATAAATTAATTTAATTCTTGACACCGATTCCACGAGGTCTATGCATATGTTTAGGTCAAGGTTTTTTTTTTGTGCCATTGTGTGCCTCTTTAATTTAAATCAGAAATAACCCTCGGTTGCACGAGTTTGTTTATATATTTATACCAATATTATTTCAAAAAAATGTGTGAAAGTTATATAATTTAAAATATGCCATTTATTTTATGCAAATCTCTGAGCAGATTGGTGTTCACCTAATATATAATTCTCTTTTAGTATTTCCCCAGCTTTTGTTCAAAGATCTGATGTGTTATCCTCGTCTCGTAGGATTAGCTAGGTTATAGTTTTTGTTTGTCTTAGGCTCTCCTTAATACCAAAACAATATGTAATTAAATAAAAATTTATTAATTATAGAATAAAATGAAATAATTAAATATAAATATATCAAAAAATTATACTAAATAACTCATTTATTCGAAAATTATTTTTTCATGTCATATACTACCTCCGGTTCATATTATAATAAACAAAACCATAATTCACACAAACCAAGGAATTGCATTGAAACTTGTTTTTCCTAATTAATACTTCTAAAAATTGAGTTTTCTTCCAAAACTACCCCTTCCATGAAATAGTATATAATTAATACATAGGAAGTAGGTACATCTCGTTAATATAAGTCTCACATTAAATAAGCGGTTATAGAAATTAGCAATTAATGTATTATAAAATTAATGTTTGTTTCTTATAATTTGGACCATGAAAAATGACACATTTGTTTCTTATAATATGGACCGGAGGAAATATTTATTATCGTGTTTAATAATAAGAATTGTGATTTTTTATATATATAATTGAAACTTTAATATATAAAAATACAATTATATCAAATAAGTTTATTAAACATATTATGATCCTGCATTTTTTTAGTATGCATATCACCTATCTTGTATATCGGCAAATAACTTAAATCCACATGCTTATATTATCGTTGATAATGAAATGTTAATTGTTCATAATAAAATATAGGTTTTGATCAAATGTAATCCCCACATATATAATTTAATAAGTGTTCTTGCCTTTTGGTTAATTACCAATATTGCTGAATAGAAACTATTTATTAGAGAGTATTTTGTTCTCTAATAAAATTTCATTTGTAGTCATTTATCATCATAACGATTTACAAAGTAAGTATTGAGACTACTTACCTCAAGTTATTATTAACTGTTATTTAGTTAGCCTAAACTGTTTTGGTTAGTTAGATAGGCTGTTAGTTAGGAGCTCAGCTAGTACTTTAACACCAGTATTATATTTTGTAATTATCTTTGTTTGAATTATTTAATTTTTCATAATAAGAATTTTATTCTATTACACATTTAGTGTATTATTAATATTTCTAAGTAGCGTAACTGGAAATTTTCTTTTTATAACTATAGTAAAATTTAAGTGCTCATCAATATGAATTAGTTTGGCATTCTTAGTTTGTCACGAAAGAATAATTTTTAGTCCTTCATGACTAATAGTCCCACAATACCCATATTCCACCCTCCCACCTTCCAAGGTCCACCACGAGGCTATCCTAGTGACCTGAAATAGAGAAAGCCTTGAGAAAAGTTGGCTCAGAGTAAAGGGACCCAACCAGATGTCACACCAAAGGATGTAGACGCCTTGTTACCCATCTTTTTCACCTCTCTAACGGAGAACCAATCTGAATCTGAATCATTACTCACACCCACCAAGCAGATCTCCTTCCACCACACACAGACATAATGGGGAGCCTCACCCTAGCCAAAAAGGGGTATTGGTTATCCCACCCCTATATTTAGTAAACAGGACGTCCTTCCAGAAGGAAGCCATATCTACCAAAATTATCCATCTGCACTTTCCCAATTAACAAACTGAGATTAAACAAACTAGGGTTTCTCACACCTCACCCACCCCCAGGCGTCGGTTTGCATAACTCATACCTGTTGACCAACGAGATCTTCTTACCTCCTTCTGGATTTGTATCACTGATTTCGACACCTTTGTCAGCACTTAAGAAAAGAGAGATAGATAATTGGAATGCCACTTAACACCGAATTTAATAGAACAATCCTTCTCCTAAAGCTAACAAAACATGTTACTCCACGATCCAAGCCTTCTATGAAGAACTTCCAACAAAGTCTCCCACGTGCTCAGCTTATGAGGATTTGCACCAACCGGTAAACTAAGATACTTAAATGGCATTGCCCCTACCTTACAATTCAAGAAGTCTTCCACCATAGAAATGAATGAATCATCCACATTAACCACCAAGGAACCTACTTTTAGAAAATAAAAAAGACCTTCAACGCATAAGCTAGCACAGAACACCTCAAGATCGTCTGCATAGCCCAACGATTTTTCGTACTCGCCTCCCCAATCAAAAAAGCATAATTTGCATATTGAAGATGTGAAACCGCAAGTTTTGAGTTCCCCAAAGTAAGAGCCCTTGAACTTATCAAGGGACACTACCTTCCGGATGAGGCCACCCCATTCCCTACACCACCAATAAAAAAGAGAAATAATGGAGCAAGCAGATCACCTTGTGTTAACCCTGTCCTGAAATGCACTTCTTCTGTAGGGCTGCCGTTAACGAGGTCAGGGACCGAGAGACTGTCAGAGAAAACACAGGCAGATATCCATGACTTTCACATATCATTGAAGCCAAACTTACTCGGTATATAATCCAGGAACCCCCGTTTAAGTGAACCATAAACCTTCTCAAAGTTTTACCTCAAAGATTAGACATATTCTTTCCCAAATTGCAAAAATTAAAATATAACCATAAACTAAAGTCTATCTGGAGTCACTGTTTATAGTAACTCTATGGTTAAAAAAACTCATAATCACTCCAAATTGGTCTGGCAACTAAAGCCTGTGCTAGAGTACACGAAGAACTGTTTTCGTTATTTGTTTCTTACAAAAACCTTCAAAAGCCAGTACTGATGAATCTGTTTGCCCCAAGCTTGGTAGCTTGTCGGCACTAAATTTTGAAGTGCCGATTCAATAACTGCCAGTTAAAACAATGTTCCAAATCAAATAATGTGACAGGAGAGGAGGAAACGTATAGAGGGAACCATAGAAAGTACCTCATGTTAATCGGGACTCCAACATCACGCTTTATATATCGGCATTTGGCTACTAGACATGAAAAAAAAGATGTTGGTATATATGCATCGGATGCTATGCTATTGCTACGTACAAATATAACCAAAAGGCTATTCAGTTTTTTTGATCCCCTGCAAAGAATTCACATAGCACAGTTGTAATTGTAATCAAGAGAGCGAATGCACACACACACACACACACATATATATATATAGCCCCACATTCCACAAATGACTGCGAACAGTATTTGGTGCTTCTGTACTTTACTTTTCTCATCCAGTATTATTCACCCCTCAAAAGCATTGGAAATTATACTCAGAAAGCAAGAATGCATTTCTTAGCTCCAACATGTTAACACGCTCAACTCTTTGCGCATGCATCCCAGGCTTTTTTGAGGGAAAATCATGTGCATATAAAAAGAAGAGACCACAAACCAGTTATTTGCTGTCAAAGTTCCAACATTTTCAACTATACATGGACATACATAAAAATTTTATATGCCATATGTACTGAGACAGTGAGACAGTTTAACTGGTGATCGTTTGCTCCATATACTTGTTTTAGTTTAAGATTATTATCCCTGCTAATCGAGAATTAATGCTACCTTTATAGTTTATTTTAACAAAATTATCTATGTTTGATATTAATCAAAATTTTCAAGTAGGTTTTTAAGAAAAAATAAGACCATCCTTTCAACTTTGGATAAAACTACACTAAGGTTTAATTACATTAACTTTCCCCAATTGATACTTAAATAGTTAAATTATACTACTTTGTCCTAAAATTTAAAATATTAGGCTCAATTTTAATTCTTATCTTTCTTTAAGGCGCCAAGAAAGGTTATCAACACCCTCAATCAAATACAACAAAAGTTTTTATGGGGTGGAACCAGTGATTCCCGTAAAATCTGTTGGATAAGCTGGAAGGGGGTTTGCAAACCGAAATCTGCAGGTGGTTTGGGTATTAAGAATCTTGAAGTGTTCAATCATTGTCTGCTCTCTAAGTGGAAGTGGCGATTTATTAACGATACTCGTGCAATGTGGCATCAGCTCCACTACAAGAAACTTGACATTTAGTGACGGCAAAAATCCGTAGGTAAAAGGCCAAAAACCGTAGGTATAACCCCAAAAACCTATACCAACGGATGGATTACTCCGTGGTCAATAATTCGCTATACCTACGGTAAAATGCTGTCACTATAGGTTATAGTGACAGTTTTTACGCCCGTTGGACAAAACCCAAATGGTATACCCACGATCAGACATCTGTTGGTATATGTTTTAGTGACACCTCTTGGTTTACTATTCCCACAATTGAGTCTCCGTTGCTATAGGTTTTAATGATGGTTTTCACTTCCGAAGGAAGAACACCTGAAGATTCACCAACCCTGTTTATTCCGTTGGTATAGGTTTTAGTGACATTTTTTATGCCCATATACCCACGATATATCTTCCATTGGTATAGATTTTAGTGACAGATCATAATATGCTCTATACACAATTTTTGCTTGTCATTATAATGCTTATGATAATTGAGTATTTTCTTTTAAAATATTAATCTACTTATAAGATAAATTCACAATAAAATAAATAAATGTATTAACCAAACAAAATAAAATAAAACTTCAATCATATTGAAAATTAACATAAAGTCTTACAAGCATATCAAATTACACAATAGTTGTCCCATGTAGGTGGCTTAGTGGTTGACCTAAGGGACATGAAGGAGTTGCAAGCAGGAGGTGCAGGGCTCAGATCCTTGCCACTAACAAAATCTCTCACCCCTCTAACAAACTAACCACTAATATTTGCCAATAAAAAAAAATTACACAATAGTTAAAAATGTCAACCTAAGAGTACCATACTAGCATATAGAGTCTTGTAACAATCACAAAAATTACAAAGAAAATAGATCTTGTCCCACTTAATAAAGTTAATAAAAAATAAAAATAAGAAATAAAAGAAGATAATAATTTTGTTAAATCTGTCAAAAAAAAAATTTGTTTGAAAAAAAAAAGAAGATAATAATAAAACTCAAAGAAGAGTTTTAAAAACTCAAAATGTTATCTCGTAAAAGAATATCTAAATGTTATAAATAATAATAACAACAAACTATCTAATTATATTAATGCAAACTTTATCTAATTATTGAAGGAAGTTTATATTTTAGGAATAAATCTGTGTTAATGCTCAAATTAGTCTCGTATCAATTATCTGTCAATCCCTGTAAATTAGTGTGTAATTACCTCCTAATTGTTAGATTAGCTTTTATTCCTTGTTTCCCTGTAATTGCTTCTTCTTCTATATAATGAGGCTGTAACTTGTATATTGATATATAAAAAATATGAGGATAATCTGTCTCTACTTTTCTACATGGTATCAAGCAGGTCTTCCTTTTTGCCTTTTTTTTAACAAAAAATTACTTGTTTTTATTTTTTGGGGCGTGACCTAATTTTTCCCAGAGTCTTCTTCGCGGCTTTGGCTTCCTCTTCTGGGGCGTGACCTTTTTTTTTTTCAAGCCAGCGGCGTGCCTTCTCTTCTTCTCGCGGCGTGCCCTGTGCCTGCTTCTTCTCACGGCGTGCCCTACTTTTCTTCTTTCTGTTGAAGTGCCTGCTTCTTCTTCGCGGCGTGCCTATTTCTTCTTGTGGCGTGCCATTTTTCTTCTTCGCGGCGTGCTCTGTTTCTGATTGCGGCGTGCTCTGCCTTTGATTGCGGCGTGCTCTGCCTTTCTCTTTTGGTTTCGCGGCGTGCTCTACTTCAAGTATGTCGTCTTCTGCAGGGATTTTAAGCTCTCCTCTGTCGTCTTCTACAATCGCCTCCGCTGGGTCATCTACTATCGGCTCCACTGTGTCGTCATCTGTCGAGATAGATTTCGAATCTAACCCTAACCAGCGTTTGAGCTCTGTTGTGCTGAATGAGTTCAATTACCTTCCTTGGTCAAGAGCCATAACCCTTGCTCTTGGTGGAAGATCTAAACTGAGTTTCATTGATGAGAAAACCTCTCCTCCAGATGAGAAATCTCCAGAATATGCATCTTGGCTATCCAAAGACCAATTGGTGCGATCATGGATTCGCATCTTGCTGAGATTTTTAGTTATTCGGATTATGCCTTGCAATTATGGACAACAGTTCGTGATATGTATGGTCAACAGAATAATTCTGCTCGCATTTTTGAACTCCAACGAGACATCGTGAACCTGCAACAATCTGGTAAACCTTTTGTCCAATTACTTGGCAGTCTCAAAAGAATGTGGAATGAACTTGAGGTGTATCGTCCACACACAGTCGATGCTGCCACTCTTCGTAAACGAGTTGAAGAAGACAAAATTTTTCAGTTGCTTGCAAGTCTTGGTTCTGATTATGAAGATCTTCGCACCCATATTCTCATGTCCCCAGAACTCCCGTCCTTATCATCTGTCTGTTCCACTATTCAGAGAGAAGAAGTGAGGAAGAAAGTCATGAATCTGAACATAAGCCTCCTTTATCGATTCTCATGCCTATGTTGTTAATCGTCCATCCAAAGGGGAAAATTCATACAAGGGAAAACGACCAGATTTGAAGTGTCAACACTGTCATCATCTGGGACATTTAATTGAACGGTGTTGGGTTCTCCATCCAGAATTGAAATCCAAGTTTGCAAAGGACAAGGGACTCCCAAAACATAGAGCCCATGTTACTGAGACATTGCAGGGAGAAATGGTAAATTATAACTCTAATCCTATTTA
The DNA here is from genome assembly GCA_037113605.1 of Calophaca sinica. Lineage (NCBI taxonomy): Eukaryota > Viridiplantae > Streptophyta > Magnoliopsida > Fabales > Fabaceae > Calophaca > Calophaca sinica. The sequence continues at coordinate 32,734,124 of CM073731.1, forward strand.
TCTAATCAATGAGTTTGCTGCATACCTTCAACAGAAAGGGGAAAAGGGAGTTTCAAATTCTGCAAACCCAAATTCCACAGCACTTCTGGGTAAGTTTGCTGGTTTCTTAGGAAACTCTGAGCATCCCTCTCATGGAAACAGTGAAGGTATATCAACTGCACTTTCTACTGCCTTGAAATTTAGTATTGTGCATGATTTTTGGATTGTTGATTCTGGTGCCACCGATCATATGACAAATAAATTAACCAATTTGTTAGATTTCAAAAAAATTTCTACTCCATCTCATGTGTCTGTTGCCAATGGATATGGTGTCCCTGTTATTGGTAAGGGAAAACTTAATTTTTTTCGAAATGATGTGAACTCAGTGGCCTTGTATGTCCCTTCTTTTCCTGTCCAGTTGTTGTCAGTTAGAAAACTCACTCAAGCACTTAATTGTCGTGCTGTTTTTCTTCCTCATTCTGTGCTTTTTCAGGACCTTGTCACCATGAAGACGATTGGTGAAGGATTCTTCTTACAAGGACTCTACTACATCTCAGGAGATTTTCTAAATCCCAAAAGTTCTCAAGTTGCTACTCTCTCTTGTTCCTTGGCAGACTATACTCTATGGCATCGACGTCTAGCACATCCATCAAAAAATGTTCTTACAAAATTGCTTCCTCATTTAGATAGTGAATCCACTTCTTGTGATACTTGTCATTTTTCCAAGTCTACTAGACTACCTTTTATTTCATCTTTATCTAGGAGTAATAAAATGTTTGAGCTTGTACACTCCGATATTTGGGGACCTACCATTGAATCTTTTGATGGTTTTAAGTATTTTATCACATTTATTGATGATTTTTCCCGTGTTACTTGGGTGTACTTATTGAAATCTAAAAGTGAGGTTATGGATGTTTTCAAGGAATTTCACATGCTTGTCCTAAATCAATTCTCTAGTAAAATTCAAATTCTTCGTTCTGATAATGGCACAGAATACATGTCTAAAAACATGTCACAGTATTTAAATTCCCATGGCATTGTGCATCAAACTAGTTGTGTTGGTACTCCTCAACAAAACGGAGTAGCCGAGCACAAGAATAGAGACTTATTGGAAAAAACTCGTGCCTTGATGATACAAATGCATGTTCTAAAATTATTTTGGTCTCAAGGGATGTTAGCATCTGTTTATATTATTAACCGGTTACCAAGCCGGGTGTTGTCTTTTAAATCTCCCCTTGAAGTTTTGCAGGGAAAATCTGTTGATCTATCCCATTTGAAGGTCTTTGGGTGCACTTGTTTTGTGCATATACAGATTCCTTTTCGTGATAAGTTTGATCCGCGGGCTGCTAAGTGTGTCTTCTTAGACTACTCATCAACGAAGAAAGGATACAAATGCTATCATCCTGATTCTAGAAAGTTATTTGTTACTAGAGATGTTAAATTTGTTGAACCAGTTCCTTACTATAATAGCTCTAATGATGATTTGGAGGATGTTTTTCCCTTGCCTTTTGCAGGTTCTGAGTTGCCTGGCTCTTCAACTTTGTCTGATACTACAAAAGATACAAGCAGTAGCACTACTTTACCTTCAGACACAAATGCAGAATCCACTCCTGCTATTTCTACTAATGGGAGTACCGAATCTGCCTGCACATCTTCAAACACAAATGCAGTTCAGCCTGAGTGCTCCCAAACTCAGTCATTACCAACCGTGTCTATGTCTCCTGTGTGTCAAGATGCTCCTCAGCCACGTCGATATCCTGCTCGAGATCATGCACCACCAGCAAAGTTCCAAGATTTTGTTACTTACTCAGTATGCCATCCAATCTCTAAATACATCTCGTATCATCATTTTTCCCAAAGTCATGCAGCATTTCTCTCTACCATATCTAGTGTACATGAGCCAAAAAACTTCTATGAAGCTAGCTCTCATGAAATTTGGAAGAAGGCCATGCATGAAGAGCTTCAGGCTCTCGCTGAAAATCGCACTTGGAGTATTGTTAAGCTCCCCGATGGAAAAAAACCTGTTGGGAGTCGTTGGGTGTACAAAACAAAGTTTAAGTCGGATGGCATGATTGATAGACATAAAGCCCGCCTTGTAGCCCAGGGGTTTACTCAAACACCTGGCGTGGACTATAAGGAGACGTTTGCTCTTGTGGCTAAGATGAATATTGTACGTGTTTTGCTCTCTGTTGCTGTAAATTGTGGATGGTCAATGAGCCAGATGGATGTGAAAAATGCCTTTTTACATGGGGATCTTGAAGAAGAAGTATAAATGAAATTACCTCCAGGTCATCCACAAAGCTCAGATTCTTCCTTGGTTTGCCGACTACACAAATCAATATATGGTTTGAAACAATCTCCGCGTGCTTGGCATGCAAAATTAAGTGTTGTTCTTCAGGGAGCGGGTTTCTTAAGAAGTGTTGCGGACTCTTCCTTATTTGTTCGAAGTGTCTCAAATGAAACAGTAGTAGTTCTGGTTTATGTCGATGATCTTATTATTGCTGGGAATAACAATCATGCTATTTCTCAACTCAAAGGTATCCTGCAGTCTCGTTTTCCTATCAAAGATCTCGGCCATCTAAACTACTTTCTTGGAATTGAAATGGCAGTTTCTAGTAAAGGTTTATTTCTTAACCAACGAAAGTACATTCTTGACTTACTTAAAGATGCTGAGATGATGAATTGTAAGCCAGCTCTTACTCCATTGGATAGTAAGTTGAATCTTGACACAGAAAGTACACCCTTACCACTACAAGAAATAGTTCAGATACCGACGGACATTCACCGACCGCTTGAGTCCGTCGCTAAAAAAGCGAGATTTCCGACGGCCTTACCCGTCGAAAAACGCGACCCGTCGTATTCTGGATATTACCGACGGGTTAAGCCGTCGAAAATTAGCGACGGACTCAAGCCGTCGGTGAATGTCCGTCGGTAAACCGTGACTTTTGGAAAATTCCCGCTTGTTTTTGAATACCGACGGCCATTGACCGTCGGTAATGGGGAGTTTTTCCGACGGGTTAGCCCGTCGCTAATCCCATGTCGTTTACCGACGGGTTAAACCGTCGGTAAGTTTAAAATGGCCGTCGGTAAGCTCTTTATTTGGCCAGAACAGAACCCTTCTTCTTCATTCACTCGCAGATCAGAACCCGTCCTTCATCTCCCTCGTTCGCCCTCCGCCGCAGTCTCCCTCCGCCGCACTGCCGCCGAACATAACCCCCTTTTTTTCACCATCCCACTCCCGCCGAACCCTCTTGTCTTGACCGGATCCATCTCCGCTTCCTTCTTAAACTCCGCTTTCCCATCCCCGCCGCGTTATTTTGGTGTCCACCGGAACCCCGCCAAGACGCCTTCCCAAGCGAGGTTCTAGTGCGAATGAGGTTTATCTATCTCTCTGCCCCCTCTTTTTTCTTTCTCTCTCACTATTGTTGTTATTTTGTCTCTCGGCGAGTTTGATTGGGGATGAGGATCGATTTTCCGTTAGGCCACACTACCCCTACCCTTTCTTCAGATCCACCTTGAAGGAGCTTCGAATTGTCCATAGGTGAAAATTTCTCCACTTGGATTTGCAATTGGGTTTTCTTTGATGTGTTGATTTCATCACTTCTCTTTTATTCATGATATTTGGATGGTTAATTTTTACTTTTTGTAAGTCTTTTGTTGTGAATTATGTCTTCTTCATGTTATTTAAAAAAAAGGCAGAAGTTGTGTTTCCTATCCCTGACTTGTTTATGTCAATGGGTTATGGGTACATTGTATTTCTTGGTTTATTCATTTTGATGTGTCTATCCAAAACCATGGAGCAATTTTCGGGTTACTTAATCCATGAACCTCACTCGTGTACTTAGCCACTCCTAGTGTGTACCACTGTTAGTTCAACATGTCACAGAAAATCTATGATTGGGGTGTGGCATTTTTGTTTTTTGTTTTTGGGCTGTGATGATAGCAGGTATGTTTGTATAAATAAAGTTTCAATTTTTAGGAATTGTATACAGTGGCTAGGATGAGGAGGAAATTGTAGATATTTAGTTCTGCTACTCAATCCAAAACCTAATCTTTGGTGAAAGTAGTAACCTAATCTTTAGTTTGTTTGGATAACCGTTGAAATGAGCTTGCGAGTTCCATTTCCTTTTGAAGGTTTGAATGGATGTTTAGCTGTAAACGTGCTTTGCCACGGTAAAGCAAATAGGCACTTTGTGTTGCACATAAGGAGGAAGCACCTGCTTTGGTGTTCTATTGGTCTTGGACTATGAGGAGACTTTTATGGCAATTTGTTACCCATTTTGCATGTGGCTTGATTATCTCCTTTTGTTTGGATCTTTGCTGCATGCTTGACCCCTATTATGATTAATTGCTTATCTTAATTGGAATTCCTTCATTTCCTTGATCTGAATCAAAATGAAATTGATTAATTACTGATTCCATCTGACATTTTCTTATATATGTTTTAACTGCTAATTTAATTTAATTTAATTTAATTTATGCATTTGATTGATAAATTATTGTTGTTTTGACATAAGATATGGGGTTTGTATGATAAGAAAGAGAACATGAAGCTGCATGTACATGAATCTTGTGATTGGAATTAATTTCGCTTATGAACAAGGGTTTCTGGATTCCTTTGGTGGTGACAAGGGTTTTACATTGCATTTTCTTTCTTTTTAGGTTTTTGGATTCCTGGGTTTCTGGATCTATTGGTTTTTAGGTATGTTGCATTCGAACTTGTTCGAATTCTATCCTTATTTAGATTCTGGTGTGGTTTTGATATTCTTGTTTATATCTTATTAGTTTCTGCTAACACAAAAAGCTCTGTTTCATAGGCCTCTGAGTTAGCCACCTCCACCAGTTCGCCACTTGTACCACTAGGTATGCACTCTAACGAAATGTCGGTTAACTCATTGGGTGGAAAAGGGTTGTCTGTTGACCCCCACACCGACATATTTATTTGTTTTCGTTCATAGTTCTCTCCATAGAGGGGATTTTGAAGTGTATTGTGTAATTGTCTAAATGATATGTACTGTGTAATTTTCTGCCAGTTCTGCTATCACTCATCAGTCACAATGCTTGTGAGTAAAGAGTGCAATTTTTATTTATGCTTGCCATTTCATTCATGGATATGGATATTGGTGATGTTGCTTGGCTGCAATTTGCTTTGCACATCTCTCTGTACTTCTTTCCCTTGCCACTTCTGCTTGTCTAATTCTATCCTCTTTAAATGACCAAGTCGATTTTCTAATTCCAGTGTTGTTAATCGAGGATCGCGAAAGATAGCGTAAGTTAAATAGCGAGTGAAATAAATAAAATTATAAAATTATATATTAAAAAGTGACATATAATATTTAACGTTCAGCACAAAATCTGAAATGACATAATAAAATATTTATTTAATGAGCTATTTTTAGAAACTTAAGTGATTATTTATTCATAAATTACTTTAGAGGCTTATTAAAATAAAATGAAGAGAGCATATGAATATTTTTTATGTTGATATATTTGAATATTAATATCAGCATTTATTTTAAGTGATGTAAAATAAGTTTAAATAAACCCTGAATGAAATGTAAAATAAGTTTAAATAAACCCTGAATGAATAAGTAGCTCTTCCGTTTTAAGAAAATAAAATATATAAATTAAAATTGCAATATTGATTGAATTGTTAATAATTATTATTTATTGAAAAATAAAATATTTTTTATTATATATGGTGGATGGCGTAGTGGCAACTAAATGATTAATAAAACTATACACACAGTAAATGGACCATTGCTCAAAGAAACAAGGCAGATTTGAATTGGAAAGGACAAATAATAATAGAATTAAAAAATAGATTTAAAATAAAAAATAATTAAAAAGCAGAATTATTAAGAACAATAGAATAAAAAAGCAGATTTTAAAAAAGAAAGAAGAGAATAACAAAACGAAATGAGATAGAATTGAAAAATAACATAATTAAAAAAGTAGAAGGATTCAAAAAACAGAATTGAAAAAATAATTAAGAGATGAGCGAGAATTAAAAAAGAGAAACAAGGGAAACAATCGTTAAAAATATGATATAACAAAAATGAAAAAGATCTGAAGAAGAGAAGAATTAAAAATTCAATAAAAAGAAATAAAAATAACAACATTAAAAATTATCATATAAAAAATTAAATGAAAAAGGAAAATAAAATATTTTTTATTATTTATATATATATATATAAATAATAAAACTAATTCTACCCTTGTCACTTCTGCTTGTCTAATTGTTATGTTAATCATTGATCGAATGGATGTTTGATATTTGTTATTAGTATCGGAGAGAAGCCTTAGCTTCCCGTTTGAGGTTTAATATATTATTGAGTGCATATACTCTTTTAGGGTACCATGTGCTCATTGTATATTGAACCTTGAAATGTCCAAGTCGGATAGTTTGGGAAAAAACTTTTTTTTACTCGTATAATAGTTATTGCTTAATTCTCGTATCTTTATATTTGATGAAATTTCGGTTCGATTCATTTCCTTTTGTTCTCTGGGTGCATACTTGATTGCGGTGTTCATAACTGCGTTCATTTTGTGTACTCAGAGACCAATGGGAAATCTTCTTTGAAATTTTGTCAAGTATAAGATACTGAATTAAGGAATGATTATTATACGAGTTCTGAAAAAGTTTTTTCTCGAATGGGATAAGGTCATACCATTTAAAGAAAGAGAGCGGTTGTAAGAACGTCGTGCTGCTGAAATTGTCATTTTTTTTGACATGCAGAAGATGGAATATTTTCTTTCGAGTCGTAGTTGGATGTACGATAGGTTGTATCCGGGGAGAGGGGGTTTGAAACCAGATTTTTGCGCTGGGGTTGCGTACTTTGTCCAAGTCGCAATGGCACATAAAGATTTCAAAACTAATGGAGGGATTAGATGTCCGTGCTTTAATTGCGATTGCAGAAGGATTAAGAGCCCAAGTGAGGTCATGCACCACCTGTATTCAGTTGGATTTAGGCTTAATTACTGGATTTGGACTAGACATGGTGAAAAGTTGCCTCACGTTGATTTAGGGGTTGGTGATAATTGCGAAGGTGCTTCAAGCAGTTACGTAGATTCGGGATGTGGTGAACAGATTGAATTGATGCAAGATATGGTTTGTGATGCCTTGGGGGAGAATGTGTCATTCGAGGAGCATCAATATGATGACACAGATGAACTTCCAAATGAGACATCACAAAAATTTTATAATCTATTGTTAGAAACAAACAAGCCGTTGTTTGAAGGGTCTACAGACTCTAAGTTATCAATGTGTGTGAGGCTCTTAGCTCTTAAGTCCAACTGTGGTGCTACCGAAGTGTGCTTGGATCTCGTAACGAAAATGATGTTGGACTCGTCACCTATCAGAGATGGTTTGCCAAAAAGTTATTACGAGGCTAAAAGCTTAGTGTCCAAGTTGGGGCTGGAATCTAAAAGGATTGATTGTTGTGTGAGAGGGTGTATGTTGTATTACGACAATGAATTTGGTAAAAACGATGGTGCGCTAGTTGAATGCAAATTTTGTGGTGAGCCTAGGTATATGTCACATACTAATAATCGGACGGGTAGACAAAAACTAGTTCCAGTGAAGGCAATGTTTTATTTGCCAATTATTCCAAGGCTGTAGAGAATGTTTGCATCACCACAGACTGCAGAAAAAATGACATGGCACTATGAGAAAGAAGCACTTCAGGTATGTTGCGCCACCCTTCTGATGGTGAAGCTTGGAAGCACTTTGATCGTGTGCATCCTGATTTTGCAGCAGATCCACGTAATGTACGACTTGGCTTATGCTCTGATGGTTTTACCCCGTATGGTCAATCCACGGCGAAACCTTATTCTTGCTGGCCAGTTATCGTTACCCCATACAATCTTCCTCCCGAAATGTGCATGTCTAAGCCTTATATGTTCTTGACTTGTGTTATACCGGGTCCAGATAATCCGACAGATGGTATTGACATCTATTTAGAGCCTCTTATTGACGTACGATATTGCACGAAAGAGGAATTTTACAATGAAGGCAGCGCTGATGTGGACCATTAATGACTTCCCTTCATATGGCATGTTGTCTGGTTGGGGTACTCATGGTAAAATGGCATGTCCGCATTGCATGGAGCATACAAAGGCCTTTACCTTGAAATTTGGGAGGAAGAGTTCTTGGTTTGACTCACATCGCAGGTTTTTACCCGATGATCATGCATTTAGACGGAATAAGAACGCTTTCAAGAAGGGGGAAGTTGAATTAGATGGCCCGCCCCCAAGGTTGACACCAGAACAGATCTGGGAAAGGGTTATGGAACTGCCCAAAATCACAGATTTTGGCAAATTGGATCGATTTGAAGGATATGGACAATGGCATAATTGGACAAAAAGAATTATTTTTTGGGATCTGCCATATTGGAGAGATAATTTATTGAGACACAACCTTGATGTTATGCACATTGAGAAAAGCTTTTTTGACAATGTTTTTCTCACAGTGATGAACGTCAGAGGAAAAACAAAAGACAATGAGAAGGCCAGACTAGACTTACCACTTTCTTTGTAGGCGAAAGGACTTGCATTTGTGAATCGGTCGGATGGGAAGACCACGAAACCCAAAGCCTATTACTCTTTAAGCTTCTTGAGGAAGCCAAGTCGATCTGTCGGTGGATAAAAGAACTTCGGATGCGGATGGTTATTCTTCTAATTTGGCAAGATGTGCCGATGTGAACAAAGGAACCATGATTGGGATGAAAAGCCATGATTGTCATGTATTCATGGAGTGTTTACTTCCTATTGCATTTAGTTCCTTCAGTCAAATGTTTTAAATCCTTGTTGAACTCGGCCAATTCTTTAAAGATTTGTGTTCTGCGACATTGAGAGAGGATGATCTCATAAGGATGGAACAGAACATACCAGTCATTCTTTGTAAGTTGGAGAGAATATTTCCCCCTGCTTTCTTTGATTCTATGGAGCATCTAGCAGTGCATCTTGCACATGAAGCTAGGCATGGTGGACCGGTTCAATACAGATGGATGTATCCATTCGAAAGGTACTATAATAAAGTATTCTATAAAATAAATATTTATTTGAAGGGTTAAATGTATCAATTTTTATCATCAACGTTGTTATTTTGTAGATTTATGGGTGACTCAAAACGGTCGGTGAAAAATAAGGCCAGGGTTGAAGGATCTATTTGTGCAACTTACTTACACCGTGAGACAATCCATTTCTGTTCCCATTATTTTACGAACTTCATGTTGACACCAACAAATAGTAGGAATGAAGTAGAAATTGAAAGTGAAAGACACCCGCTTGCCTTATCAGTATTTTGCCTTTCCGGCCGTCATGGTGGAAATGAGGTGGATAACTGGATAACGGGCGAAGTGTGGAAGTCAGCCCACGTTCACGTGTTGATCAACTGTGCAGAAGTATCACCGTATCTAACATATGTATCATTTTGACCACTTTCAATTTCTTTGATCCACAATTGCTCTTGATCATTTGTTTGATAATGACTTGATCAGGGCATTCTTGTTAACTAAGCCCACAAGCGTACAAGACTCTTCTGCCTATATTCATGAATATTTCCCAACGTGGTTTAGGAACCAAGTATGTTTTTTGAGTCGTCATATATATATTATTATTATTTATTGTTTGAAAATACAAAAATATTGTTTGAAAATAGGAACCATAATTTGTTTGCACATGGTGTGTACACAGGTGTATAGCGAGGCAGAATCCCCTAAAATCCAACACTTGAGAAATTTATCTCATGGTCCTAAATCACGTGTAAAAGAATGGCACACATTCTTTGTAAATGGATACAAATTCCAAACCCAGTCAAAAACAGAGGAAAAAGCGATTAACAGCGGGGTTTATGTAAAAGGTGCCACAGATGGAGGTGAAGATGACTTTTACGGCGTGATTCAACATATATATGAACTGACGTACAATACTTTAGACTATACTAAAAAAATAGTGCTATTACTTTACTGATGGTCATGTCGATGATGCAGATGATGTAGAGCATCTCGATCATGATCAGGAGTACCAGGACTATTAGTTCTGTTTGTACTTATATTTTTTCATATTTTTGGATATCATTTTTTTTTCGTTTCGGATATTATTTTAGTTACTGATTTTTATTAAATGAATTTTTTTATTTATTATGTTTTCTTTTTTTAATTTGCTTTTTAGTTTACGTTATCACATTTTTATATATGGAAATCAATTAATAATTAAATTAAATTAAATTACAAGTAATTTTTAATTAAATTAATAAATAAATATTTTTTAATGAGAATAAATTATTTTTATAATTAAACAAATAAATAATTAAATTAATTAATTAATTAATTAAAGAATAAAATTAATTTGGTTATTAATTAATAATTTTATTAATTTTATTAATAAAATTAATTAAAGTAAATATTTTATTAATCAATTTATTTTTCGAAAAAAAAACATTCCGATTACCGACGGTCTAAGCCGTCGGAAAACGTTTCAGATTGACCGACGGTCAACACCGTCGGAAATTTAACGAAGGGCTTTACCCGTCGGAATTCACCATCATTTTCCGACGGGTATAACCGTCGGTATTACCGACGGTAAAGAACAGTTTGTCGGTAATCCTTTGCGACGACCATATTTCCGACGGGTTTTAGGCCGTCGGTGATCCGTCGGTAAAACCGGATTACCGACGGCTTTAGGTCGTCGGTAATCCCGTGTTTTCTTGTAGTGTTACAGACTATCAATGACTATCAACGGTTGGTTGGTAAGCTTATTTATCTTACTATCACTCGACCTGACATAACTTATGCTGTTAGTCTTGTTAGCCAATTTATGCATGCACCTACTTGTTTTCATCTGGGTATTGTCAAGCGAATCTTGAGATATCTTAAAGGACCGATTGGGCGTGGAATTGTCCTTGTCAAGAATGGTCACACACAAATAGCTGGTTATAGTGATTCTGATTGGGCTGGAAATGCTCTTGATCGAAAATCTACTACTGGTTATTGTATGTTTGTTGGTGGTAATCTTGTCTCTTGGCGTAGCAAGAAACAACATGTTGTTGCTTGTTCTAGTGCCGAAGCTGAATATCGTGCCATGGCATCTGCTGCCTGTGAAATGGTATGGCTTAAAAGTCTACTTGCTGATCTTGGTTTTCCAAGTAATCTCCCTATGACACTCTTTTGTGACAACCAGGAAGCTATGCATATAGCAGCCAATCCCGTGTTTCATGAGCGTACGAAACACATTGAAGTTGACTGTCATTTTATTCGCCAGCAAGTTCAGAATCAGATTATTCAAACTGCTTATATTCGGAGTCATGATCAACTTGCTGATGTATTCACTAAGATGTTGCCAAGCTCACAATTCCATCGTCTACTGTCCAAGCTTGGATCAACAAATCCCCTTGATCCAGCTTGAGGGGGAGTATTGAAGGAAGTTTATATTTTAGGAATAAATCTATGTTAATGCTCAAATTAGTCTCGTATCAATTATCTGTCAATCCCTGTAAATTAGTGTGTAATTACCTCCTAATTGTTGGATTAGCTTTTATTCCTTGTTTCCCTGTAATTGCTTCTTCTTCTATATAATGAGGCTGTAACTTGTATATTGATATATAAAAAATATGAGGATTATCTGTCTCTACTTTTCTACACTAATTAATAAAATAAAAAACGAAAGAAAATATAAACTCAAAGAAAAAATTTAAAATTTTATAAAAAAATAACATGTGAAATTTATTCAATGATAATGGGTGTATGAAATTTGTACTCACAATTATGAATCTACCACTAAATATTATAGTGACAAAACCACACGTCCGTAGGTATATGTTATCTATACCTCCGGCATTCAAACTTGTCACTAAAACATATAATTATGGATAAAAAGCATTGTAACTATATAATGTCTATACCCACGGATTTGAATCTGTCACCAATACATATAGTGACAAATTTGGGCATTTAAAGATATATGATACTTATACCGATGGTTTATTGCACGTTTCCCACGGTGTTGGGACCTGTCACTAAAACATAGAGTTACGGGTGAAAATCTTCATAGCTATATGGTATCTATACCCACGGATACGAATTCGTCACTACTACAAATAGTGACACATTTGGACATCCAAAGGTATATGATACATATACCCACGGTTTATCGCACGTCTGTAGGTATAGGACACCTATACCTACTGTTGTAACGACTGTCACTAAACATGTCCGTAGGTATATGCCAAATTCCTTGTAGTGCTCCTTGAATGCAAATATGGTCCCTTGACAAATGGCGTGGTGAATGGATTACAAGCAGGCCAATATATTTCATTGTGGTGGAGAGACATTGTTGCTTTGAATAATTCTTGGTTTAATGAAGCTGTAGCTTTAAAGCTTGGTAATGGAGATAGGGCGCTATTCTGGCAAGATGTTTGGTTGGGCACATCTTCTTTCGGTAATTTGTTTCTTGAGTTGTATGAGTTGGCAACTGTGAAGGACATTTCTGTGGCCGGTTCTGGTTTTTGGCAAGGAGATGTTTGGTGTTGGAAGTGGGACTGGGTACGGGATCTGGGTGGTGATGAAGTGCTTGCTTTGGCCGATTTACAGGGGTTGTTATTGGGGATAGCTCCTATTATGGGGGTCCCCGATAAATGGATTTGGAAGCTCAATTCATAACATGAATTTTCTGTTAAATCAGCCTATATGCTTTTAATTTCCCGTGACAGCAACCTGCAAGTGGATCTTAACTTTTCCAAGGCGATCAAAGGGCTATGGAGGAACCGCATCTTAACTTTGTATGGCGGGTACTGCTGGACCGCCTTCCCACTCGACCTGCATTGCTGCAGCGCGGTGTGCTTCAGGAACCGCATAGTAACAGCTGCGTATTTTGCTTCGCTCATGCTGAAACGCTCTCTCATTTGCTACTTTCATGTCCTTTTGCATATAATGTGTAGTGGTCTATTTATGCTTGGATGGGTGTGGAAGGAGTTTGGCATAGTAATTGCATTAATAATTTTTTGCAGCAAAGTTTTTTGATTAGGGGAAGAAAGGTACGTTGGGTGAAATTTCTTATATGGAGTGGAGTTGTTTGGTGTCTGCGGGGTTTACGTAATAGAATCATATTCTAGGGGGTTGTTCCGGAACATTTATGCATCGTTTCACAGGTGAAAACATTTGCTTGGAGATGGCTAATTGCAAAGGAGGGTAGGGAATTTGCCTCTTAATTTTTCGGATTGGTGTGTCAACCCGCTGGAATGCTTGGCTTCCATTCGGTAGCATGACTGTGCTTCCCGGTTTTTTTGGTTTGTTTTCTCTGTTTTGTTCAATCGGAATTGTAAGGTCTATGGTTGGTGCTCTTGTTTAGCAACTTAGCACATGATAGTGTGGGCCCTCTGCAACCCTTCATAGAAGGTGGATAGAGTTTGTTCCCTTTGATGCTGTAACTAGACTTTATATATTGAGACACTTTTTGTATCGGGTTGGAGTACCCCTTGTACTCCCTGTTAATTTTTTTTTTTCTTATAAAAAAAACATAAACAAGTTTTTTTTAGTGGCGGTGGTAAACAACTACACATAAATTTCAATGACTTTTTTTTTTTTTAAATTTTGATGCTACTGAATTTTAAATATTTTATTTTTGATTCTAAGACTTTATAAGATAAAACAAAATTTTGGGCACTTTCCGCGTGCTCTTAATGATACCAACATGAATTCTTGCTTCAAAAGGGGACAACCCAGTATCTATGAGAGATCTATGCCCTATATCTCTTTGTAACGTCCACTATATATAAGATCATCTTGAAGGACCTAGCACATTGTTTGAAACCTTTGATATGCATATCACAAGAGCATGTTGCTTTTGTTACTGGGAATTCAATTATGGTTGTGAACAAAAAAAAAAAATCAATTATGGTTAACGTTCTCTCGGCTTTTTAAATTCTTGGCTTAATTGTATTTTTGGCCCTTCTATTTTTCAAATCCCTGATTTTGATCCTCCTATTTTATTTTTCATGAATTTGGTCCTCATACTTTTTATTTTTCCCGAATTTAATCCCCATACTTTTCTAATTGCACTTTTGGTCCTCCAAAATTGTGGATCTCTTATACTTTTGATCCCTCACTTTCCCAAAATCCACGAATTTTAGGGACCAAAAGTGCAAGAAATCCAAGATTTTGAGGGATCAAAAGTGCAATTAAAAAAGTGTGGGGACCAAGTTCGTAAAAAAATAAAAATATCGGGACAAAATTCGTGAAAAATAAAATAAGGGGACCAAAATCGTGGATTTAGAAAAATAGGAGGACCAAAAATACAATTAAGCCTAAATTCTTTATTACTTGAAGTGTCGCTCTTCAGGTAAAGAGGGAGGTGTAGCATGGCCAAGCTGACGCCAACGAGCATGGGCTTTTGTCGAACACTAATATAAGTGTAAGCATACGTTTGGTTCTGCGTTTGAACCAATAAACGCACGATTCAGCACAAAATGGGCGTGGAAATAGAGAAGCTACAATACGTAGCTTTTGCGTTGTCGTGGAAAACTAGACGCAGTTTTCATTCAACGCGTAAAAACAAGGCCGTCTTAATCATTTTAGAGGCCCTGTTCTAATCTTAAAAATTAGGCTTCTAAAAATTGTGGATCAATATATATATATATATATATATATATATATATATATATATATATATATATATATATTAGTATTTCACAAATATATATTAGTATTTCACAAATATTTCAGCAAATCCAAGGTGGTGCAGTGGCTTGGACACCTAGTTTTATTCGCCGGAGCGGGGTTCAAATCTCGCCCAGGTATTATTTTCATCGATTTTTGGCACAAAAATATATTTCCGACGCAAAAACGTCATGCGCTGGACTCGAACACGGGTCGCAAGGGCTGCTAAAGACGAAACTACCACTGTGCCGCACAAGGATTTGCGACATATATCACGCAATATTATATATATAACAAAAAATTTGAGACCCTCAAATTTAGGCCAAAATTTGAGGCCCTGTGCTATTGCACTGCTTGCACAGCCCACTAGCCGACCCTGCGTAAAAACGAACGCCAGACCAAACATAGGCTAAGTTACTTGCATAGGACACGATGATGTTACTAATGAAGAATGTTTGATTTTCTTCCTTGTCCCTTAGGTTACCGAAGCAATATTTAATCATGTATTTTTATTTCATTAAAAGTATAAAAATAAAAAATAAAAACTAATACAAAAAAATAAAAATAAAAAAATTTTCGTTCACAAAATGCTACAGTTTTTTTTTTGAAAGAAAAATGCTACAATTTTTAAGTAACGCTAAATGGAACTTTTTTTGACGCAAGATAAATCGAACTTATTACCAAAAAAAAAATGGAACTTTTTTGTACCAAAAAAGATGGAACTTACAAAAACAGTTTTTTCCGTCAAAAAAAAAAGTTACGCTAAATGGAATTGGCATATAGTAGTTGCAACAGCAACGTACCACCGACAAGATCCGCACATGTCGGGGACCCCTTTTTTATTTTTATTTTTATTTTTGACTGGGACTCCTTTTTTAGTTAACTTTTGTAATTCGTATTAGCATGTTAGCACTTTGATTTCTCCTAGTTTCCAGGGTAAAAATAATTGGTAGTTCACCAAAAGCATGTCTTGTAACGCTACATAGTATTTAAATATAATATCAAGCAAAAAGTATTTAAACTTATAAAATAATATATATATATATATATATGTGTGTGTGTGTGTGTGTGTGTGTGTGTGTGTGTGTGTGAAAATTATAAAAAAAAGTACAAAATTAAGATATATTATGATTTTTATTTATTGTTTGATATAAAATAGTAAAATTGAAATCTATTTCTTTAACATGATAATAATAAAAATTTAACATTTAGAACAGATTTATGCAATTAATTATATTAAAATAATAATATTAGAAAAAATTTAAGTAAAAAGTAATAAATGATATGACTAAAGTATAAGAATTAAAAATTCACTCTCAAATTTAAGAGATAAGAATAAAATTATTATTTTGATAAATTAATATCGAAAATTCTAGTAAAGCAAGGCCTTTTCTAGATTGTTTTCCTAAACTTTTTTTTTTGTTTGCAAGTTTACGTAAACTTTATCTGCGAAAATTGCAAATTTCTGATGTAGGTTGAAATTGTGATTGAAAATTTGGGGTGAAAATAGGTTGAGCCGAGCTAGGCTTTGCAAGGCCCAAGTCTGACCTGATCAAAAAATTCAAGGCCTAAATCTGGTCTGTTACCTGTCATAGACTTTTTTGTCAAGCCTGGTCTGGCCTTTTTGAAAGTCTGGTATGGCCTGTTAACCTACTTAAAGATCTATTTGATATTAACGTCTTTGAATAAGTCATCTAACCGATCTTTAAATAGACTAACGGACTGATAGGCCAATTAGATTAAGTTATATTTCTAATTAACTATAAAAAAAGAAAATTAAAATCACTGTTAATAAGAGACATGGGACGTAGGAGTGAAAATAATAAGACGAACTGAATTTTATAAGTTTTGATTCTAATTTCTTCGTATGATACAAATCTTTTTAAGGTCTAACCTGACCTTTTAGAGAATCTAACATTATATGATAGTTTATTTAAATTCTATTTTGCAATAAAGCTTTTAAATATTTCAAAAATTTATGTAAACCAATATGCTTAAATTATCGAAAAAGTCAGCAAGTATATGATTTAACAGAATGTGCAAAATTTAATATAATAATAATAGTAATATAAAATTATTATTTATATTTACTTAAATAGGTCGGCCTGTTAGGCGTAAAAGGCTTTTTGGATGGCCTGAAACCTGGCCTTTTTAGCTAAATAGGCTTTTAAAAAAGCCTTAACCTTGTCTATTTTAAAAAGAGTCTGGCCTAGCCTAAGCTTGACATAGGCTAGGCCGTAGGCCCCAACCTTGTCTATTTTAAAAAGAGTCTGGCCTAGCCTAAGCTTGACATAGGCTAGGCCGTAGGCCCCTATCGAACAGCCAAGCCTATTCTCACCCTTGTTGAAAACTTATGGAGGAACTCTTCCAACACGACGGTAGGAAAATGTTGCAGAAGTTCCTCTCATAGAAAAATTGGCCATAATAAAAAGAAATATCTTGGGTTAGGTGACGTAGGTCATAACTTAATAGCAGCTAGAGAAGCATCTTTGGTAGATCCACAGTCCACACATCTTTCACTTTGCATAGGCATAGGCTACAAATTACACAAACATAAATAATTGAAGATGAATTGAAGTATGAAGGTCATCACAGTGGAAACCGCGTTGGCAAGTTAAGTTGCGGCAGGTATGGAGAATGTGATTGTCATAACTACATCAATTATAGGCATTAAAAGAATTACAAGTCCCAATCAATTAAACCTGGAACCACAAACATTAAGCTAATAGGAAGAATACAAGTCAAAATCACTGCAAGATTAATATAAACAAAGACTAACAAAATTAAGAATTCAACCACAAACCTCACCAACAATCCAAGCCCAGAATGTGCCTCTGCAAGCAACTAAGAGAGGACGACCCAGAATATTGCTTTTACTGGAAAATGTGGATTATGGCACATACAAACAGCCAAGTGAATAACAACTTCAGTCCATTCCCATTGATTGAAGCAGCTGAAGAAATCACTTGAGGCCTGAAAGAAGACAATTATAATTATAATTAACATCAAAATTTAAGAAAACCACACCCTTTTTAAGTTGTTGGCAGAGAAGGATGATATAACATACTTTTGCATTTTACTAAGGGCACCACAGAAAAGGGCATTGTCAGGAATGGGCAGCTCAGTCTTGTTAGTAGGCTCTGGATTGACAACCCTGATGTATGTTTCTTGACCAAGATACCATGAATCAAGGTTTTCTGTTCTCAGATTCCAAACTCCAACATTGTCTAGGGAGACCAAAATCGCTGTCCATGCTCCAGGATAAACCTATATGGGTGGCAAGGGAAACAAACAGTTGAACTTGTGTGCTTAAAACATCTAGGAATCATGACACACCAGCAGTTATATCAAGGTTACATGAAAGACATGTATGTAAAACCCAATAGTAAGTTGTTAGCTAAAGTGATTCATTGATGTAGTACCATAGGTTCTTTAGACCAAATGTTACTCCATTTTCATCCTCAGTACTCTTAAAAACAAAAAAGTTAATAATTGAAGTTATTAGCACCAGTACGTTCAAGGTAAGTATGATATTACAAGATTCGGAAATGGAACTGATGATTAAAGCATGCAAAGTCAACAGTTCAGGCATTTGAATGGTATCAGACACAAACTATCCACAAGTTAATGGAACAATTCATTTCTAGTCTAGATCTTTATACTAGTATCTGAAATAAACCAGTATGTCAGTCAGCAATATGATAAGCTGGGGTTTATTAAGTTTACGTTTGCAGCAAAAGTTTCCTACTTTTCGAATGCCTTGAAACAAAGACTACCATGAACATGTATGAGAACATGAAATTATTAACATAAAATCAGTCATCTTGTGATATTAAAGAGAGATTCTATTGAGGCATTTGACAGTTTTGGAAATTGTGAAAGTTTCAATACAAAAACTTGTCAGTGTTTGGGAGAAGCCACATATATGTAAGAAAATACTATTTACCTGTGTTGTAGTTCGAGCTATTCCATCCCACTTGTTATATGTACCCCTGCTATTCTCAGACCAATCACCATAGTCCATCCTGCAGTCAATGAATCGTGTTGTAAGTGTGTGTAACATATAATGTAAATATGGAATGACACTCAAAAAGAGAAGGAACTTGTCACTACCCCACTACAAAAAATGCATATCCACTCAAGTGATAGGTATGCATCTTGGTATCATTGTTCTGCAGTATAATTTCCATAAATCCTCTATAAGTTCCATTAATTACTGATGTCTCTACTCGAGGTGATCCAGTGAGAGGCTTGGTGGGAAAGTCAAGCTTGTATACTCCCTTTAATTTGAAATGGTCAGCAAGCCTGATTGGAGTGGAAGGATTGACAAAAGAAACTCCACTGAGTGTTGCTCGTCGCTTCCCATCAATTTTCTCTGGTGGCTTATTTTTCAATACGTAAATCTCAGTCACATTTATGGAACCATATCTGAAAGACCCTTGTGGGTTTGGACGAGCACCACTTGCTGATACATTCCATCTACACAGATATGCAAGAATGAGTAGTGAATATTTTAATTTTTCAAATTTGAGAATATAATCTACATATAGTCTAGAGGAATTTCATAATATAAAGTTCAGTTACAACATATTTAATATGTCCATATAGTTGAGACAGTGACATATATAAAATTGATAGCTGAATGACAAACATTTCAGGTTTAGTTTTAGAAATCAATTAACAACGTATCCAGAAGTTTCTTCTTAAAATTATTCAACCTCCCTCTTAACCTCCCAAATCACAAAATAAAATAAGCATGAGTAAGAGTAAATGAGACTAGTTAACAGGTAATGCTATATAATTGAAACATAAAGAGACCTGATGGATCGTGCTTGGTTCATTGAGTAAGTTTTGTCATATTGATCATCTGGGCCAGGTGGTAAAGGACCTCTTGCATTCCCCTTGGAATTTGTATAGTGCAGGATACCAACTCCAGTAACTCTTTGCCAACGTGATTCATTCACAAACCTGGCACTTGCTACAATGTAGTAATCTGTACTTGCATTTTGATCCATGGTTACCAGAAAAGAATAGGATTGTCCAACATGAATATCTAAACTAGTGTAGTTCTGTTGCACTGTATATGATCCCTCGGACTCTGCTAGAAGTAAGTTATGGCTCTGAATCCTGAAATTCAGACTAGTTGATACTCCAACATTATGTACACGAAGCCGGTAAGTTCTTCCTGTTAAACATTGTACAAAAAAACCAGTAAAAACATTTAACAGGTAACTCACAATCAAGAATGTCATAACGCCAAGCCCACAGCTATCCAAACTCACTGTATTAAAGCATTAGCAAACAGCACAGATGTTTAACTTCAAATAGCATCAGAAGGAACAAATATTTACCCTTATGAGAACCACAACAAGCTTTTCTAACACACACTTTGTATTTTACTCAACAGATATAACCCAAGATACTCGAAGACACTACGTGAAAACTTTGATTGCTTCTATATCTCTTTCTGTTTGTTCACTTTATTGTTTTTTCTCACAATTCAACACGGTTATGCTCTCTGTGTCTAAACTTAATTCACTAAAAGCAAAACAACCAGCACATATTAGTCAGTGATACTATGTTTCCATGCTTAACGAAGCCCAACATTAGAGAAATTATACAAGAGACATTAAAGTTTCTCACTTTGTCACATGGAAATTGTATTGTATTGATAATTGATAATAAAACCCAACAAGACCAACCACATCAGTATTTAAAACAACAAAAATTAAGAGAATTCAAGTTAAATTTCTTTCACAAACATACCAGGCTGGACTTCAATTTTTTCATAATCAATGCCATCAGGAACAAGTGTATCATTATATCTATAAGGGCCTTTCCCGTTGATGAGAACGCCATCTGGCATGCCAAGATCTTTTCCAGCATCTAGAGCTTTCCTCAAATCCTACATTCCAAAGCAGAACCAGCAACAAACAGTATAAAAAGCATTAATTTGGCATCTAACAGAAGCAGAAATTATCCATAAATCCAAGCAACACAAACTAACCGTATGATTGCGCTTGTACCAATCTCCAATGAAAAGAACAATGTCCCCATGTGGGGTATCAAAAGGAACAGAAATGATGGGGCGGTTGTTTATGATGAAACCCCCAAATCCACCAGCTGCTCTTTGTAAATGAAGGGAAGGAAAGTAGAAAAAGCTTCCAATCTGATCCTTCACCTGAAACTGGTAAGTCCAGTTCCATTTGGGGGGAATGGGACAATTTGTTCCAAGAACACCATCCTGCCACGAACTCCTCCGTTGCTGAATCCCAGACCTGTCTCAATCATAAATTACTCAATGAAAAATTCTACCAATCCCAAGTTTTGAAATTTGAACTTTTGGAAACTAAGCATTTAGCCTACCAATGAATGAGGAGGCTCTCGTCCAATTTGTTTCGGACATTGACAAAAACATTGTTGTTTGTGGTTACATTGATAGTAGGACCGGGAAACTTGTCGTTAATAGCAATGACCTACATAAACAATGCACACATCAAAGCCATTACCCAAAAAAAAACCCTATAGCTCTTTCTCTCTAACTAAGTCAACAGCTCATAATGACATTCACACAACCCTTGACAAGTTCAAGTATCACATTACTATTTAACAGTGTCCTACGATGCAGATCTGCAAGTAAAGCCTCAAGTTTTGAAAAATTCAAAGTGAGTCCGTGGAGAAGTGAAAACATCCACATAAAAAAAAAACAGCAAGAGAAAAGATGTGAGAAGGAAAGGAACCTGTTGGGGAACTCCGAGAGGAGAGGCGGTGATGTAGGAGACCTCGAAGTCGTAGGAAAAGATTGGATCCTCAGCGGAAGAGAAGGCAAGAAGCAAGGAAACGTTGATGAGAAAGAGGAAGAGAGCTCTAGATGAAGCCATCGAATAGGAAAAACCTTTTGGTGCCTCAAAAGATTTTAGAGCCAAGTTTTGAGTAGCCTTTTTTTTTTCTCTTCCTTTTTCTCTGAATTTACATTATAAATTTTTCTATCAGGAAAGAAAGGATTATGAAAGAAGCAGGTATGGAACCAGGTCAAGGTGTGGTAGTAATGGTAGAGAGAAAGATAGAGCTAAATGATAAAAAGAGAGGGTGGGACAATGGAGGAGAAGGGCCTCTATTCACTACTTTTAGCCGTGCTGTGAAAAAAGGTCTATTTTCTAGTAAACACTGGATGGAGTTGATGCTGGATGAATGAATGCCTTCAAATGGTGACAGCCAGTAGCCAGTTCATACCTCCCCAATTGTATGATCAGTATTTGACTCTTGTCTCTTCTCAATATAGAATTTCCCTTTTTTTTATGGACAGTAGGTTTGAAATTTAAGTAACTTGGCTATAGTGCTGCTGCAGTTGTATGGCTGGTGTTAATATGAAATATAATTTTTGTTATAAATAAATAAGTAAACATGAATTTATATAAGTTTTGTTATTTTTTAATATAGGTGAGTACGGGTCTGCGTATCTAACAAAAAAAAAAAAAAAGTAAGACTTGGAGACTTAGGATATGTTTGGTTTAGATTCTGGTAGAATAGATTGTGTAGAATCTTGTTTAAAAAACTGAGTTTTGAAAAATGGAGTTTAAAAAAATGATTTGTGTTTGGTAATGATATTGTAAAACTGAATTTAGAAGAATTGATTTGTGTTTGGTTGACAAAGTAGAATCACTTTTGAAGTGTTAAAATACCCAAACGGAGTTTTACAAACGGAAAAACATACTCAGACTGCCTGCAACAAAACGACATTTCGCGAACGGCAAACAGCAAACGGAAATAAACCAAACACTAAAATAAAAAAGTAAACTCCGTTTTGCAAACGGAAAAGGAGAAATAGGGCTCAAACAGTCGTTTGAGCCGGTAACCAAACAGGCACTAAATCAGGACAAATCTCACGGCTCAAAAAGTGCTTTTAGACACTGAGGAGTTTTTCATATTAACAAGACTAAATTATAAAATTGGTCCTCTAAGTTTATTTTAGGTTTCAATTTAGTCCTCTACGTTTTATTTGTTTCATTTTGGTCCTCTACGTTTTATTTTAGTTTTCAATTTGGTCCTTTCCGTCACTAAAAGTCAATTGTCCGTAGCTAAAATTTGGCTTGTAGCTACGGACAATTGGCTTTTAGTGACGGAAAGGACCAACTTGTTGTAACTTTTAAAACGTAAGGGACTAAAACGAAAGAAATAAAACATAGAGGACCAAATTAAAACCTAAAATAAACATAGAGAACCAATTTTATAATTTAACCTATTAACAATGAGGTTTAAACTCATATATTTGTCAGATACTCAGATATGAGTCATATTTTTGCCAATCGGATCAATTTCTTAACTAGGTTTTGTTATTTTGATAATGAAGCCCTACTAATGCTCACAATTTTTTATTAATCTATTTTATATTAATCTATTATAAAATCCTCCATATATACCTTTTTGAAAGGTTTGACGGGCTGCCGTTACCTGCACTTGGCACTGTAGCCGTGGTTGGCACTGGAACATAAGCATGGCCAATTAGCTTTATTTTGATTAATTAATTAATTAATTAATTAAATTTGGTGCTCGATGATTGGGCCCACCCCTTTGGTTTGATAGTGGCAACGGCGTAATTTGCGTTGCAACGGTCGGATCTCTGCAAAAAGCGCCACATGCTTGCCAGCCGGGTAACCGTTCTGTAAGTGGGCCCCACTACGCAAGGCTGTGTGTGTGGGTATGGCTGGACTCTCTGCGTAATTACCGTGTAATCCTGACTTTGTGGTTTTGACTTATCTCAACGGTCCCTGATGATGATGCATGCCACGTGAGTCCAGCCAAGTAAAGTGTCCAATATGGCAATAAGACAGCCTCAACTCCGCTGCGACATTTTCATTTTTTTCAGATTGTGGACAAATTTTGACACAAAATACCCTTATCTGCAGTTAAACAGTTAAAACATAAAACGTTTTAGCTGCAATGCAGCAGTAGTAATAGTAATAATTAAGTTTTGGAAAATACAAACAAAATGTCTTTAGGGTAATAATTAAGTTAGCATAAAAGCCAACATAGTTTGGTTCAACTGGTTTAGTATTCCGCTAGCACACGCTGCGACTTGGGTTCGATTCCAAGTGGCTGCGTTGGTGTACGATACGTAAATTTCACCGTAAATCTTGGCTCAGGTTAGTGGTTTTCTTTGGCCCTGCAGGGGTGAGTCTTCCCCAATCTAAACTTTATTGTTATAAAAAAAAAATTAAGTTAGCATAATGAAAAAATAGAAATTGATTTTCTGCATTGCAAGTTCCACTAGTTGCGAATCCCAATCGCAAGAATAAAGATCGGACAAGCAGGTTTAAAATATAATTGAAATACGGTCATCCAATCTTCGTCCAACAGCATAGATAAATGTCATTTTGTATATATCAAAAGTAATGAATAAGTTTCAATTTTTTTAATTTTTACCCATTGGATTGGATGTGAAATATGTAAGCAATAGAAATAGGAGAACGCTTTCGTGATTAAAGAGGTCTAGAAATGGAAATAAATAATTGTGATTTGTGAGCTAAAACGACCATACTATCTTTCTAAGGCTAGGACCCTCATGCAACTAACACAATGATTCTCCTCTTGACATGGCTTTATCTTTTTTCTTGCAACATCTGACAGTCAAACATTCTTGACACACGCCAAAACATGAATTAGCTCATAATCCTTGCCCAAAACAGAGATGTTTAGCAATTAAGAATAAATAACCCTCGCCCATGTGATTTATTTTTTACAAATTTTAGGGATAAAGCTGACATGTCAACCAACTCCCAAGCTTCTGTCACTTGTCTTGTGTTACATGCATTATCAGCGAAAGATTCTGTGAAGAAGAAACCGGATATATTCAAGAATTCAGGTAACTGGACAGGGACTGAATTTATAAACTGTGGTTTGTAAGCCCGATAAAAGAACTTGTACCTCTTTAATTAAAACCAGCTGTAATTAAGCTTGCATTGTTATCATTATATGCACATGGTGTGGGATATCTAATCTAATACTCTACTAATAAATAAAACCCTAATTCACACCGATAAGTAAAAGCATTGAAAATACTCCATTTATTTCATATTGAGTGTCATTTAAAAAAAAATTCGTAAGGATTAAAATTTCAATAAATAATTTTATAAGTGGAACAACTTAATAGATTGTTTTTATTAACCATTGGAAGATTAATCATTGTCATAAATATATAGTGAATTATAATGACTTGAGAGTGATGTATACAATATTTATTTAATGGTAAAATTGGAGGGAAAAATTAATGTTGTATTGATAAAATAAAATGACACTTAATATGGAAAAAAATTTCTTTTGCTAAAACGACACTTAAAATGGAATGGAGAAAGTAGTTTTTTTCAAGGTTATCAAAACCGGACCGGATACTGAACTGCTGTAGGTACTGGTTCAATATTCAAAGGTCGGACCGAGGTCGAACCGGGGTCAGATCGGAAATGAATTAAATTATATTTTTAAAATTTTTAATATAACATATAAAGCATTAATAAACAAAAAATAACATAATATTCATAACATCACGACATAAAAAATTAAACTATGCTTAAAATGTTATATGTCAACATATAACATGCAAAAATTACATATTAAACTAAAATAAATATGTTATAATAACTTTCTAATATTCAATAATTACAAATACTATAATGTAAGTATTCTCATAATTTATATTAATATATAAATTAATTTTAAATTTTATTATAATATTTAATTTAACCCATCAACGTGAAAAAATATATATAAAATCTCTTATGTGTCAAAAATAATGTCATTTACCATTTTTTTTTAAAATAAAAAATAAAAATTAATTTTTGTTGAACCGCCCGGTTCCCGGTTTTGTCCGGTTTTTTTCCAGTTTTCTCGATTTTTGCCGGTTTTCTACCGGTTTTCTGGTTTTTCAGGGCGGTTCGACTACAATCTGGTTTTAAGGTTCAAACAGACCGGACAAGGGTTCCATTCCCGGTTCAACCGGTCGGACCGGCCGATCCGGTCCGGTTTTGACAACTATGGCTTTTTTAATTGATACTCTTAAAGATTTAAATTTGTTCCAAAAATATCCTTTTTATTAACAAACTCACTTACTTAGAAAGTAAGTGTGCCTTGTTAATAAAAATCTCAGTATAAATAAGGGTATAAATAAAAATTAAACATTTAATGTGTTTGAAAACTGATGCATATTTTTTATAATTAAAAAAAAGTAAATATATCTTTTTGTTTCTTCTAATAACAACTGCACGGAGTATTTGTTTACAGAGAATTTTTTTCAAAATAAAAATGTGGACAAAGTACTACTCCCTCCGTTTCATTATAAGTGTCGTATTAAAAAGTTTCATACATATTAAGGAGAAGTTGTAAATAAATGAAAGAGTGTAATAATTTACAAAATTATCCTTGTTAACCATTGGGTATTAACAATTGTCATAAATACATAATAGAGTAGTAATGACTTGTGAGTGATGTACTCATTATTAATTTGAGGGTAAAACTGAAAAAAAGAATTAATATTACATTAAAAACTTAACATAATACTTATTTTGAATATATTTTTTTTAAATATGACACTTAGAATGAGACGGAGAGAGTAAATAAAAACATGACAGCTATTGTGGGAACATTAGTCAAAAAAACAAAAGCTATCGTGGGAACATGAGTTAGCACTGCTGCACCTATGGATGGCGTGCGGGCATAATTTGCATTGCTTGGTGTATAAGATTTTGCTAACGAATATTTTAAAGATACTAAAGTCTTAAAAAAATAAACTGTATTTAAAAAAAAGTTTTTTAATGTGTACAACCTTATATACGATAAATACGATAAGAATCATTAACTGCTCATTTTTTTCTTATTAATTATTTATTTTCCTTTTTATTCTATGGATTTATATTTATGTAATCTCTCCCCACTCATCAAATAGGAAACTAGATAATTAATAAGGAAAAAATGTTAGCAATTAATGATCATTTTCGTGTGCAAAGTTGCATACATTAGAAAAAACTCTTAAAAAATAGTATACTAAAAACAATAAACATTTTTTATTATTTTTTTCTAATTTAAATCTTTCGCAAATGGCTGAAGAAATTATCTCGGTAACATTTGAATTCAGATAATTCCATGTTTTCGTCGTCTAATTTCAATATGATTTTGTCACACCAAAAATCCATAAAAATTGCAAGATGGATTTCTACATAAACAAAGTATTAATGGGTGTACCGCCTTAGGTTGGTTTGAGTGGTAAAAGCTCAAAAACAAGTGATGATGAGTTCGAATCCAGACATTTGTAAATGTAAAAAATTGATTGGAAAGAGACTTTGTGTTAATACTTTGCACTTATCACAAGGGTACCAAAAAAGTTTCAACGGATGTGGCCAAGGGATAGAGGCACGTTTGGGGTTGAAGGGGCTTGGCCCTTGATTTTTTAATTGTTTTGATGCTGTACTTAAACCTAAACCTTTCTTAATTACTTTACTTTCTTGTGGCCCCCTGCCTCCATTAACCTAGGAACTTTGCAGATCCATCTCACTTTTGGGCCAAACTTGTTAAAACAACCCTACCCAAAACTAATAGGCTGAAGTTAAATTTGTAGTTTTTCTTTAGGCAATTGCTAAAGGCACCCAGCACACCCAACATTTGCCATGAGTTGACAAAAATGCCCCAAACAAAATTAAAACATTTTTTTTCCTTCATTCGTCTCACTCGCAAATATGCTATTTGCGAGTTTTTTAGCTACTCGCAAATAGCATATTTGCGAGTGAAAGAATTTCAGAAATTCCTTCACTCGCAAATAGCAAATATGCTATTTCTGAGTAGCATATATGCTATTTCCAAGTAGCTAAAAAAACTCGCAAATAGCATATTTGTGCGTGTTCGAAGAAATTCCAGAAATTCCAACACGCGCAAAATTTAACCGTTGAGCGGGAGGTACTTGATCAACAAATAATTATGTTTGCTTCAGATCTTTTCGTGAATCACACAGTGAAATACTAGCGTATACTGGAGTGACAACCACCCTAAAAATTGAAATGGAGCCGCCACCAATATTTATTTTTTAGGAAAACATTGGATAACATATTTTTTGGATATTTTTGAATTTAACGATGAAAAAGGTCTTCGAACCAAATTTGGGTTCGGGAGTTGGTTACGCGCAAGGAAGGATTAGCACCCATACACGCCCATTTAAAAAAAATGGTACCCGTTAATTATTCGAAAAAAATGTTTGCCTAAAATTGATTCCCTTTTTGGTTTTATTAGCAATAGTGTCTAAAAACTAATTTATTTAAAAAAGGAAAGTAATTCGTTTCAAAAAGAAAGCTTTATTATTATTTTTGTTAGAATCCAGAAAAATTCTTTTTTTAATATTATTACTTCATCCCTTTTTAAAAATAACACAGAAATGAAAAAAATGAAACTTTGGAAAAGAAAATAAACATGATTTCGATTATGTTAATTTGTTAAATAAAAAAAACATATAAATGAAAAAAGGTAGAAACTTTCCTTTTTCGCTTTGATGCCCCTCTTAATGAGAAATTTGCAATTCGGTCCCTACAAAGTTTGGCCCCATTGGAAGGCCAAACCCTAACACTAGCTTCGAGTCTCACATGATGTAAAATGAGAAGATAAATAAAAAAACTCAGCAGCAACAAATAAACACGATCCAAATAGAAAGATAAATAAAAAAGTTAATAAAAAATAAAGCAAGCTGAAGAAATATAATAGAATAGATTAAGGCTAACAATCTGAATTGCTATTACATATCAAAAAAGAAAAAGAAATAAGAGAAGAAGATGAAACCTGGGTGAACAACTCGGGACCCAGAAATTTACAGGGTAGCAAAAAATTAAATCCACTTAAAACTAAGAGTGTTTGTTTTTCTTTTGTGGCCTCACAAAGATCTCAGCAACGGCCTTGCTCTCACTTCTGTCTCTCTTCAGATTCAAAAATCAACTTCTTTTTTTTTGAGATCCAGAACACTCTCTTGGTGACTCTTTTCAGATCCCGAAAACTCTCCTCGGTTCGTTCCCCCCTTTTTCTCCTCTTTGAGAGGCTTTTATAGCATTCTTCGAATCTGTTACAGAAACAAAGAAAGATCAGGATCAAAATAAACTGGGAATAAAAGGAAATAAATGAAGAAAAAGAGAATAGAATCACTCCCTGATTTGGTTCTGGATGTTCATGTTTTCCTCTCAACCGAATCTCCATAAATCTGAGACAAATTATCGAAAAAAGGGGGATTTTGGTGTGATTTGGTTTGAGATTAAGAAAGGGAGATTTGATTGATTCTCCAAAATATGCTTTCTGAAAAGGAAAGGGATGGAAGAGGATCTTTTGCCTTATTTTTTTCTATTTCTTTCTTTTGCCTTATTTTTTTATTTTCTTTATTCATTCTATGAGACCAAAAATATTATTTTTATTTATTTATTTATTTAATATTACTACTACTAATTTTAATAAGCAAAAATAAATTAAAAGAATGAGGCCGGACAAAATTAGGGTACGACAGCTGCCCCTCCTTAATTACATTTTACTCGAAGGTCTTCGTGCATTCGTTGTAAAAGGTAATTAAGGATAAAGGACTCTAATTTTGTCCAGAACGAAATTGTTTGAGGATGCGAGATTGGCTCCCGACTTTGCTTTGGGATTCTAGGTCTGATTCCTAGTGAATTCCCAGTAAGGCATATGTTTAGTTCCTAACTCTTACAAAATTGGTAAGAGATTCTAGGTTCGATTCCTAGTGAATTCCCGGTAAGGCATATGTTTGGTTCCTAACTCTTACAAAATTGATGAGAGATTCTAGGTTTGATTCCTAGCGAATTCTCGGTAAGGCATAGGTCTGATTCCTAACCCTCACATCTTTGGTATTGATTACTTCCTTACTTAGGGAAAGTTTAGGGTGCGAGCTTCTTCGTCACTCGACACAGGTTTGAGTCAGATTCCCAACAAGGGTAAGTCAGGTTCTTAACTCTTGCTAAAAGGTACGGATTGGCTACCCTATTTAAGTAAGGTCCGAGATATGAGCTTCTCTGTCCCTCAATATCGGTTCGGGTCAGATTCCCAGCAAGATGTAGGTCAGAATCCTAACTCTTGCTAAAGTATGGACTGGTTTTCCTATTGCAGGTGAACGTCCAGTGTATGAGCTTCTTCGTCACTCGACACAGTTCGGGTCCGTTTCCCGACAAGGTGTAGGTCAGATTCCTAACTCTTGTTAAAAGGTGTGGATCGATTTCCATAATTGAGGAAGATTCGAGACGCGGGTCAGGTTCCCGACTAAAGGCTTGGGTCAGATTCCCAAGGCGGTGGGTCAGATTCCCAGCAAGGTGTAGCACAGGTTCCTAACTCATGCTAATAGATTGAATAGGTTGAGTACTAGCTCTTACTGAGTAACAACAGACCAACTGTATGTGATATTTGAGAGGGTGGGTCAATGGACCCAAAAACTTTGATGATCATGCAGGATGCAATGAATGGTATGCCATGCATGAAATGAAATTTTTTATTTTTTAGAGAAATGTTTTTTTAAGGTGGGTCGTGGACCCAAAAGTATTGATGATCATGTAGGATGCAATGAATGGTATGTCATACATGAATGTTGTTTTGTTTTTTAGAGAAAAGATTTTGAAGGTGGGTCGGGGACCCAAAAGTATTGATTGTTATGCAAGATACAATGAATGGTATGCTATGCATGAGAATTATTTTGCTTTGGAAGACCTTTTTTTTTATTCCCCTGAATCCCTTTTGAGGACGCTGCCCCTAGACTCGTGAGATGATAACTTTCTGTCGGATTGCTTATCTGAATGGTTGACTTTGTATTGCACTAGGTTTGCATATTTGCCCCTTGATAAATCATTTTATGGATCCTCAAATTTTTAGCTTCGTGCTTTGAATGCCCTTGGGAGGATTAGACTGACTCCTTTTGATCCTCAGGTTCTTCAGTGTCCTTTTTGCCTTTGCCCAACCATGTGAGGAAGGATCTATGTAGAGACGCGGATCACCGTGTGTAGTTCTGAAACTGGAACGAAATCCTGAATGCGAAGCTTGTAGACGATGGGCACAGCTTTTGCCCCTAGCTTCTTAATTTCTGTTTAGATCTGTGAGATACAATCCGGGTTGACATGTTTGTAAATCTGACCCTAACTTCTGCCTAGGCCGCTCTTTGCGAGTTTTCAACCTAGCGGGTCGCTCTAACTTTTGCCTAGACCTGCCCTTTTGGGTTTTCAGTCTAGCGAGCTTTTCGTTTATACTTTTTTTTTGGAAAAGCAACTACACCGAGGAGTTTATATGGATTTTCTCTTTCAAAAATCAAGTTTTGAGAAAATATGAGCAATTGGACTTAGATCAGAATGGACTTTATTAGGGTTGTGACGTGGCCATGGGTTAAGGGTTATGAAAGAAAGGATATTTCAGGCTCAAAAAGTATTTAAGGGTTTATGAAAACAAGGATCTTTAGTGCCAAGATGCACTTTGACGGTTGCTAGCACAAATTGTCTTGTTTTGCTTTTGTATTTTTTATTCATTTTTTTTGCAAGTGTCTTGATACGTTGCATTTGATATTTGCTTGCTTGCTTTTTTTTTTTAACAGACAAAAATTTAATGGACTATTGTGCTAGCCTTCAATGTATAAGTGATCCTCGTTTAGGGTACTTGAAATAAATTTTTTTTTGGCTCAAAGGGGGTAGCAAGGGATAAATATTTTTTTATAATTTTGGATAGAGAAAAACGGCCAAACTTCATCTCAAAACCTTATTGCTCAAATTTTCACAAAAATTAATTTTTGATTATTGTGCATTTGCTTTACCATTTTATTTTATATTTTTCTTAACTACTTTTTTTTATCCCGGATTGACCGTGTACCAAGAAGGGAAGTTAGAATTCAAATTGCATTTTCATTGATGTATTGCAAAGATGGAAACAAAGTGGACACTTTACAAGATATGCCCCCAAGGTTTCGGGCAAAGCGTAAAAACAAATGACAGTTGTTTGAACAGGGCTATTCCTTGAAGTTTTACCATTTGGTGTTGATCAGAGCCCACCCATTCTCAATGGGGTGGTCCATTGTCTCAGTGCATGTCGTGATGAGCATCGTTTGTATGATTGTTTGTATCTTCTTCCTACTCTTGACCTATATGCGCAATGGCTGTTGAGCTTCGAGGTTGCCAATCCTTCCGCTTGTTATCCCGGCTTCCACTCTTTCTCCGACAACAACTAGGTCTGAGAAGCTTGAAGAGACATTTCCCATCATCAGGTTATAGAAGGGTTGTTGAAGTGTGTCAGTGAACGTGGTAATCATCTCTTTCACAGATAGCGGAGGTTCCACTTGGGCTGCAATCCCTCTCCATCTTTGGGCATATTCTTTGAAGCTTTCATTGCCCCCTTTTACCATGGTTTGCAACTGGGAGCGGCCAGGAGCCATGTCCATATTGTATTTATACTGTTTGATGAAAGCTTTAGCCAAATCGTTCCATGAGTTGATTTTGTTCCGCTCTAACTTCACATACCAGCGTAAGGATGCCCCGGTAAGACTCTCTTGGAAGAAGTGGATTAGGAGCTTATCATTACTGGAGCAGGAGGCCATCTTCCGGCAGTACATGATGAGGTGGCTTCTTGGACAAGTCAAACCTTCTTACTTGACGAACTCAGGAATTTTGAATTTTGGAGGAATTACCACGTCTTGAACCAAACATGTTGTGACAACCACCCTAAAAATTTAAATGGAGCCGCCACCTAAAGTTTATTAAGGAAAAACAATAGGAAAAACCTTTTTTATGACGATAATTTAAAAATAGTCTTCGAACCAAATTTCGAGTCCGGGAGTTATTTACGCTTAAGGAAGGTGTTAGCACCCCTAAGACGCCCATAAAATGGTACCATTTTCATTGTTTTAAAAGAAAAACTTGCTTATCATTAAATAAGTCATTCCCAAATGAATTTTCTAAAAATATATATATATATATATATATATATATATATATATATATATATATATATATATATATAAGTTTATCAACCACCATGCTACAAAAATGATAAAAAGAAGCTTAGTAAAAAGAAAATTCATCTATTCTAAAAATCGCTATTTATTCCCTTTTAATATAACAGAAACAATAAATATATATAAACCTAAAAAGAGTAAAAGAACTAATTATGCTAAACAAAAAAATATAGATAAGAAGAGAAAATTCTTTTTACTTGCCTTTATGCCTTTTATCAAAAAAAATTATTTTATTCTGGCTATTTATGAAATAAAAGAGAAGTGAATTGCAAATAAGCCCCAGAATTGAATTTGGCCCTATTGGAAGACCAAACCAAATCCAAAAATCTTAATTTTTACTATCAAGTCCTGATTTAGCTTAATAATTGCAAACTGGTCCCTGTTAAGGATTTGGCCCCATTGAAAGACCAAATTTTAGAACGTGTGTGGATCGAAAATTAGAAAGAAAACTTTTTACTCTTTTTGCTTTAGGGTCCCTTTTTATCATATATTTACAGTTTAGTCCCTATTTAGGGTTTGGCCCCATTGGAAGGCCAAGCCCTAAACCTAATTATAATCCAAACTGTGGATACCAACAGTAATAACAACAACAGATCACAGCAACAACAACAATAACAATAACGATTGCAGCAACAATAATAATACAATGACAACAAGAATTACAGCAACAATAATATTACGATAACAACAAGAAGAACGACACAATTATACGTATCTCAGTCCAGTTACTCAAGCCATGGTAAAATAAAGAATGAGAAAACGAAGAAGAAAATGGAAACCTGGATTTTTCAGCTTCCCAGAAAATCACAAACAGAAGATGGAAGAGAGAAAACAAAACCTAAACTAAAAAGTATTTAAAACTTTTGTATCTGGGTGGTCTCACGGGTTCTCTCCTCCTTCCTTGATTCTGCTTCTCCTTCTTGCTCTCTGTCTCTTGGTCTTTTTCTCTTGTTTTCTCTCAGGTTCCGTCCCCTTTATGCGTCCTTTTCCCCTCTTTTATAGCCTTTCGGTTCCTCTTCAAGACATGCGAATCAAAAGGGAAAGAAATCAAATGGTGATTTTAAAACATAAATAATAGAAGAAATAAATAAAACAGAAACTTCCCTTTTGGAGGTATGGATCTCTGATTGAGAGAGATTTGAGGAGAGGTCAGCTGCCACTTTCTAGGTTTAGGGTTTGAGAGGATGAGAGGAAGATTGGGACTAGGTTTTGGTGTGGCCGCGGCTGGGTGAAGAGAAATTAGGGTTGGATTTAGGGTTAGGTGGAGTGGCTGGTTAGGGTTTGGTTTGGTGAGAGAGATGAAGGGGTGAGGTGGAAATGGTGGAGCAAGTGAAGGAGGGAAGGAGTGGCCGCGGGGAAGAAAGACCAAGGGAGAGTGAGGGAGTACAGAACGAGGGTTACGATGAGGAGGAAGGAAAAGGAAGGCCGAGAAAGGTGGGGATGGTAATGGGAAATTAGGGTTTAGAGGAAGGGATGAGGGAATGGTGGACGAGAGAGCGTGAATGGTGGAGGAGAATTAGGGAGAGGAAGAGATGAGGTTGAGAGGGAGGAGAGAAGTGCTGCGTGGGAGCTAGGGTTAGAGGATGAAGATGGGAGAAGGGAACGCCGCAGGGGGAAGAAGGAAAGGAGAGGGAAGAATGAAGGTGAAGGTTTTTTAGGGTTGTTGGCTTATAGGTTAAAAACGAGTTGGGCTGTGTGAGAATGGGTTGTGTGAGAGTGGTTGGGTTATGCGTGTGGCGTGAGATGGGCTGGGCTGTGCAAGTGAAGGAAGCGGGGTGCAGGAAGCAGCAAAGGAGCAAGGGCGCCTGGGAGGTGCAGTCCAAAAATAAAAGGGGTGCGCATAGAAACAGGCGTATGCTTTGCACTGCCTAGGCTGGATCCAGCTTGGATTATTGTTGTTTGCACCACCCAATTTTATTTTTTACACACCCCTTCCCACATAAAAAATCCCCTTTTCTTTATCCATTCTTTTCTTCTCCTTTTTAATCTCTTTTATTATAAAACCAAAAATACTATTTTGTTTACTATTACTACTACTAATAAAAATAAATAATAAAATTAAATTTAAAAGACCGGACAAAATTAGGGTACTACAGCTGCCCCTCCTTAATTACATTTTACTCGAAGGTCTTCGTGCATTCGTTGTAAAAGATAATTAAGGATAAAGGACTCTAAATTTGTCTAGAACGAAATTGTTTGAGGATGCGAGATCGGCTCCCGACTTTGCTTTGAGACCCTAGGTCTGGTTCCTAGTGAATTCTCGATAAGGCATAGGTTTGGTTCCTAGCTCTTATAAAATTAGCGAGGGATTCTAGGTTTGATTCCTAGTGAATTCCTGATGAGGCGTAGGTCTGATTCCTAACCCTCATATCTTCGATATTGATTATTCCCCTACTCAGAGAAAGTTTAGGGTGTCAGCTCCTCCGTCGCTCGACACAGGTTTGGGTCGGATTCCCAACAAGGGTGAGTCAGGTGCTCAACTCTTGCTAAAAGGTACGGATTGACTACCTTACTTTAAGGAATGTCCGTGATATGAGTTTCCCTGTCACTCAGTATGGGTTCGGGTCAGGTTCCCGGTTAAAAGCTTGGGTCGGATCCTCAAGGTGATGGGTCAGATTCCCAGCATGGTGTAGGACAGGTTCCTAACTCTTACTAATAAATTGAATAGGCTGAGTACTAGTTCTTACTGAATAACAACAAACCAATTTTACGTAATATTTGAGAGAGTGGATCAATGGACCCAAAAACTTTGATAGTCATGCAGTATGCAATGAATGATATGCCATGCATGAAATGAAATTTTATCTTTAGAGAAATGTTTTTGAAGACGGGTTGTGTATCACAGAGTATTGGTGATTATGCAAGATGCAGTGAACAACATGTCATGCATGAGTATCATTTGCTTTATCAGGGATAGGCAGTATCCTCTTGACTACTTCTGAAACCTTTCTTGGTAAGTTAATTCCAGTTCTCTTTAGTTGGCAAGTTCTGAACAAGCTAATTGGCCTTTTCGTAGCATATTCGCCATTGATGATTTTGCATTAGGAGAGGTGCCTTACTAGCTCTTTTCCTTAATGTGAAGACGTCGAATTCCTTAGATCCTTTTAGAATTTTCGGTAATTACACAATGCTCTTATGTTTTTATTTGCACATGTTTGTCTTTTAGCACAGATTTCTCTAGAAAGAAAATGCAAATTGATAAAATCCCGAATTGAGTTTGGAGAGGCTGAAATAAGCATTCTATTGTGCTGATTAATAAACGGCAACATGGGTAAGAATGGATTTCTACCATGGTGGGGGAGATAAAATATTACAAACAGAATAAGTTCGTGTTTGCTTAATTAGAAACTAGTGAGAAATACCAGCTATACATATAATCCCTTGGAAAACAAATCGTGCTGCCCTTTCGTGATTCAGACCCCGATCGCCTTTTTGATCAACTTCAAAGACTTGTATTAGTTTTGATCATCTCTGCCCCGGTTGGTCAGGGTTCAATTCTGTCTACTTTTGACGCCTTCTGGTTGGTGTTTTTGCTCAGGCCGCTCTTTGCGAGTTTTCGACCTGGCGGGTTGCTCTAAATCGCCCTTGCGGGTTTTCAACTTAGTGCTTTTATTTGACCTTAATTTTTGCCTAGGCTGCCCTTTTGGATTTTCAACCTACCAGGTCGCTCTAACTTTTGCCTAAACCGCCCTTTCAGGTTTTCGGCCTAGCGAGCTTTCCCCTTTTTTATGTTGTGCCATTCTAGACGTAGTATTTCTTGACTGCATCTGAGTTTATTGGCAGCGGTAGGTCATGCCCCTCCTTATCTGTAAGAATGAGGCCTCCTCCTGAGAATGCCCTTTTTCTCTATATATGGACCTTCATAATTTGGAGTCCATTTTCTGCGTTGGTTTTTCTGAATAGGTAGAATTTTCTTTAATACCAATTCTCCCTCTGAGAATTCTCGATGACGTACCTTTTTCTCGTACGCTCTCTTGAGTCTCTTTTGGTATAATTGGCCATGGCAAATTGCCTCTAACCTTTTCTCTTCTATAAGATTCAACTGGTCATATCGTGCTTGGACCCATTCGGCTTCTTCGAGCTTGGTTTCCATAATTACCCTTAAAGAAGGGATTTCTACTTCTATGGGGAGTACTGCTTCCATCCCGTATACTAGAGAAAAAGGTGTTGCCCCCGTTGAAGTGCGTACGGAAGTTCGGTACCCGTGTAAAGCAAAAGAGAGCATCTCGTGCCAATCCTTGTAAGTTACCACCATTTTCTGGATAATTTTCTTGATATTTTTGTTGGCCACTTCTACTGCCCCGTTCATCTTTGGACGATATGGAGAAGAATTGTGATGTTGAATTTTGAAATCATCGCACAACTCCTTCATCATCTTATTGTTTAAATTAGTCCCATTGTCCGTGATGATCTTTCTTGGTAAACCGTACCGACAAATTATTTCTTTTTTGATGAACTTGACCACAACACTGCGAGTCACATTGGTATAGGAGACTGCTTCAACCCACTTTGTGAAGTAATCAATGGCCACAAGGATGAATCAGTGTCCGTTAGAGGCTTTTGGCTCAATCATTCCTATGACATCTAAACCCCACATGGAGAACGGCCAGGGTGCACTGAGGACGTTTAGGGAAGTCGGAGGTACATGAATATTATCAGCATAAATCTGACACTTATGACATTTACTCACATGCTTGATGCAGTCACTTTCCATTGTAAGCCAATAATAACCAGCTCTAAGAATCCTCTGAGCCATTGCGTAGCCGTTGGCATGGGTCCCAAAGGAACCTTCGTGGACGTCGTCAAGAATTGTCTTGCTTCTATAGAATCCACACATCGGAGGAGTATCATGTCGTGATTTCTTTTGTAGAGTACGTCGTCGTTCAAAAAAAAAAACTCATAGCAAGCCTCCTCAAAGTTCGCTTGTCGTTCTCTGAGGCGCCCGAAGGGTATTCCTTGTTTTTGAGGTAGCACTTGATGTCATGGTACCATGGTTTTTCGTCGGATTCTTCTTCTATTGCCTGGCAATAAGCGGGATTGGCACGGCTTTCCATCAGGATGAGAGGCATTTCCTTGTCACTGTTTATTCGGAACATAGATGACAGTGTGGCTAATGCATCCGCCAACTGATTATCTTCTCGTGGGACATGTTGAAACGTGATCCTATCAAAGGATTCGACGAGTTCTTGGATATACTCGTGGTAAGGTATTAACTTAGGATCTCGAGTCTCCCATTCTCCATTCAACTGGTTGATGACTATGGCAGAATCCCCATATACTTTTAGGACTCTAACCTTAGTTTCTATAGCAACCCTGATTCCCATGACACACGCCTCATATTCTGCCACGTTATTGGTACAACTGAAACACAAGCGAGCCGTGACAGGAGTGTATTGATTTTCTGGGGAAATTAGTATTGCTCCAATTTCGTGCCCCAATGCATTAGAAGCCCCATCGAACATCATGGTCCACTCTTTGTTTCTTAATTCTTCTCTTTAGGCGGACATTACATCCTCATCAAGAAATTCGTAGCGGGCAGGTGAATGGTCATCTATTGGTTGATTGGCTAAGTGCTCAGCTAAGGCACTACCTTTGATGGCTTTCTGAGAGACGTATTGAATGTCATACTCGGATAACAACATTTGCCACCGGGCAATCCTTCCAGTGAGAGCAGGTTTCTTGAACACGTATTTGATCGGGTCCATCTTTGAAACTAACCAAGTTATGTGAGAAATCATATACTGTCTTAGGCGGTGAGCGGTCCATGCTACGGCGCAACAGGTACGCTCCAATATCGAATAATTAGCTTCATAGCTGGTAAACTTCTTACTCAAGTAGTAAATGGCACGTTCTTTTTTACCTGTTTCGTCATGTTGTCCAAGTATACACCCCATAGATCCGTCTAGCACTGTCAAATAGAGGATTAGGCCTGCCTGGTACTGGAGGTACTAACACAGGGGGTTTTGTAGGTATTGCTTGATTTTGTCGAAAGCCTCTTGGCATTTCTCATTCCATTCAATAGTTTGGTCCTTACGCAGCAATTTGAACATTGGCTCATAGGTGTCAGTGAGTTGTGATATAAATCGGGAAATATAGTTTAACCTCCCTAGAAAACCACGAACTTCTTTCTCTGTGCGAGGAGCTGGCATTTCTAGGATGGCTTTGACTTTTTCCGGATCAACTTCTATTCCTTTCTGACTTATGATGAATCCCAGCACTCTACCTGACCGGACACCAAAATTACACTTAGCAGGACTGAGTCTTAGGCGAAACTTTCTCAATCGCTCAAAAAGTTTCCGTAAATCAATTATATGGCTTTCTTCGGTTTGCGACTTGGCAATCATATCATCCACGTAGACTTCCATCTCCTTATGGATCATATCATGAAATAGAGTCACCATTGCCCTTTGATATGTTGCCCCGGCGTTCTTCAACCCAAACGGCATCACTTTGTAGCAGAAAGTTCCCCAAGCTGTAATAAACATAGTTTTCTCCATGTCTCCTCTGGCCATTTTAATCTGATTATACCCGGAGAAACCATCCATGAAAGAGAAAACAGCGTGATGAGCGGTATTATCCACCAGAACATCAATGTGAGGTAGAGGGAAATCGTCTTTGGGACTTGCTTTATTAAGGTCCCGGTAATCAACGCACATTCGGACATTTCCACCTTTTTTGGAACAGGGACAATATTAGCAACCCATTGGGGGTATTTAGCCACGGCCAAAAATCCAGCATCAAATTGTTTCTTAACTTCTTCCCTAATTTTTAAGGACATATCAGGTCTCCTGCGTCTCAATTTCTGTTTGACAGGAGGGCAATCGGGTTTAAGAGGTAGTTTGTGTTCGACGATATCGGTATCCAACCCTGGCATATCTTGGTAAGACCAGGCAAATACGTCTTTATAATCTCGGAGGAGTTGAATCAATTTAGCTTTCACTCCTTGTGACATGGTAACACCAACCTTGACTTCTTTTATGTCTTCTTCAGTTCCCAAATTAATCAACTCAGTTGGTTCTTCGTGAGGTTCAATCTTTCTGGATTCCCCCTCTATAAGTCTCATTAATTCAGGGGGAAGATCTTCATCGGGATGGTCCTCTTCACAACCTTCATCAGTATGATTAATTAGGCAATCAAAATCTAGTAACGAAATTTCAGCACAATCGTTTTCGAAAGTATTATCCATGAGCTTGCATTATCAAGGTTAGCAATAAGGAGAGAGTAAGGAAAGGAAGTAGGAAGGAAAAGAAAAAGAGACACTTGGAATGAAATCAAAATGCATTTTATTAATATTCGAAATAGGCTTTTGAAAAACATGTGGGGCCCTTTAACATTTCCTATACCGCCTCGGGCTGAGCGGAGAGGTGAGCATTAAATGGATTACATTGAAAATGCATTAAGGATCCTAGGGTTTTCCACGATCTCCCAATTGCAAGGCATTGAGGAACATGGGCGAACCCATTCCTCTTCAAGAGCAGCAAGATCCTCTTCTACAGCAGCTACTTGATCTGCATAGATCCATCCAGCGCTACGAAAAGTCTGACGAAGATCGCAGATGTGCGTTTTCCCAAACTCGGGTTCTCGATTTTCAAGCCAAGCCTTCCTCTTTTCTTTCCTTGCCTCGATTGCTCTTTCCCTATCCTCTCGAGTGGGGACAAATCCCAAGCCGTATCGGTCTTTGTTTTCGGGAATCCTTAGGATTGAGGTAATACCTTCCTGACTTTTCCCTAGTCCTTTTCCTAGCTGATATCCTCCTTTTAGCATGACTCCGCCCACCATTAAGGCATTGTTGGATAGGAAGGGTTCTTTAGTTGTAAGCCCTACGTAAGCGCTATCGACAATTTTCAGTGCCTGAAATGATGTCCCAAGGGCTTCTTCAGCAGCTTCAATGTAACTCGTCGATGTTGGCTTGCGTACCAGTAGGTCCTCTTCTCCGGATACGATGATCAACTTATCATCCACCACAAACTTCAATTTTTGATGCAGAGTTGATGGTACTACCCCGGCGGAATGAATCCAAGGCCTTCCTAACAAGCAACTATAGCTGGGCCTGATGTCCATCACTTGGAAATTAACGGCAAAAGTGAAAGGGCCAATCTGAATCGGCAGCTCGATCTCACCCATTACTTCTCTTCTTGAACCATCAAAGGCTCTCACGAGCACCGAGCTGGGTTTCATATGGGTCTTGTCAATGGATAACTTATCCAAGGTAGATTTAGGCATCACATTCAGGGAGGATCCATTGTCTACAAGGACTTTAGCTATAAGATGCTCTTTACACTGAACCGAGATATGTAG
Organism: Calophaca sinica; assembly: GCA_037113605.1. NCBI lineage: Eukaryota > Viridiplantae > Streptophyta > Magnoliopsida > Fabales > Fabaceae > Calophaca > Calophaca sinica. Next base: position 32,775,059 of record CM073731.1, read on the forward strand.
CGCTTTGTTGTGTCCTCTACCTTCTGCAGGCATCTCTTCATCATTAAAATAGAGGTAGTTGCATGCGGCGATATTGCCAACTAGGTCGCCGAACTGATTCAAGGTGATATTTTGAGACACATGGGCTTCGTTCAGGATTTTCATCAATACTTTCCTGTGACTCTTAGAGTGCATTAATAGAGCAAGTAGAGAAACTCTCGCTGGTGTGCGGTTTAGTTGATCTATCACCTTATATTCACTCTGCTGAATAAATTTGAGGAATTCAGCCACTTCCTCACGGGAGGCTTCTTTCTTGTCTTCCTTCCCTATGTCCCCTTCATCTATCGCAACTCCTTTTCCTTTGTTTTGGTCTTTCACTTGTACCTTTGCGGCTACTTTTATTGGTTCTTTCTCAGGGGCATAAATCCGCCCACTCCGAGTCATCCCGCCTATTCCCACGATGTTGGTAACAGTCGAAACGCTTGGATGTGTATTACTCCCTTCGACTTGGACTTTGGCATCGTATATCCAAGGAACTGCCTTATCGTCCTTGTACGGAAAAGGAGATGGTATTTGGACAGTAATAGCTTTGGGAGCATTAGGCATTATAGGTGACGTGTTCTTGGAGAATTGAACCACCAAGGGCTTTGGGACGGTGGTTCCCGAACTTTGCGCAGATTGGACCATAGATACTTCTTCTTCTCTCTGAGAGATAACTTGAACTATGTTTGTATCAAGCAGTTTTTGGAGGATACTTTTAAATTCCTCGCATTCTTGATTAGACAAAAAATCTTCATCACAGGTTCTGCCGACATCTGTTCTTTCTATCAAACCAGCCTTGCAAAGTTCGATGAACACTTCTCTGATAGGGGTTTGTATTTCAGCGACATCCTTTATTATTTTTCCTTCGTGCTCATTGTCTATCATATTTACCGATGCATTCCCGTGGTTAGGTAACGGGTTGTTCCCCACATTGGGATTATTCTCTTGGAAACTCAACCACTTGGCATTTATCAGATCTTGAACTTTGAACTTCATAGCCCGACATTCTTCTATAGAGTGGCCTACTGCCCCATCATGGTATTCACAGGTGGCGTCCGGGATATACCATTTTGGGTAAGGCGGTTCCATAGGCTTTTGCGGGCAAGGGACCACCAATGAGTTTTTGAGTAAATGCTGATAGAGATCTTTATAAGTCATGGGGATCGGATCAAACTGGACCAGCTTTCTCCCTTGAGGGTTGTGAGCTCTTGGTTGATTGGGGTTCTGACCTCCTTGACTATCAGAAGCAAAGGGTGTCATTTGAACAGGAGGCTTAGGCGTGATAGTTGCCGCAACGTATAGAGGGGCACTACTCACCGCGTTAGTCTCTCCTTCTTTCTTTCTCTTGACGAAGGGCTTTTGCGCGTGGGATGATGAAGTATTATTATTATGGATTTTCCCACTTTGCATCCCCATTTCCACACGCTCCCCTATGACAATCAGGTCAGAGAAGCTCGAGAACATACTTCCAATCATCATATCATAAAAGGGCGATTGGAGCGTGTCTATGAACGTGTCAATCATTTCTTTGTCTGACAAGGGTGGCTCCACTTGAGCAGCCATGCTTCTCCATCTCTGAGCATATTCCTTGTAGCTTTCACTGTCTTTCTTCTTCATGCTTTGCAATTGATTACGACTAGAAGCCATGTCCATATTGTATTTGTATTGTCTGACGAAAGCATTAGCTAAATCCTTCCACGAGCCGATTTTAGACCGCTCTAACTGCATATACCATCGCAGCGGTGCCCCCGTTAAGCTTTCTTGGAAGAAATAAATTAAGAGTCTGTCATCATTAGAACAGAAAGCCATCTTTCGGTAATACATGACCAGATGGCTTTTGGGCATGTTTCTCCTTTATACTTGTCAAACTCGAGTACTTTGAACTTTGCAGGAATAACTACATCGGGGACCAAACACATGTCTGAAGCTTCGAAACCTATGTGATTTGCTCCTTCAATTGCCTTTAGCCTGTCTTCAAGTATTTGAAACTTTTCTTTAGCTTGAGCATCCTCCTGGGGGGTGATGATAGGCACAAAATTTTGAGTATTTGTGTTCTGCGAGGTCCCATTATTTAGAGGCGCATGCCCTTGTGTGGTATGGGTGTGCGTCTCATTTTCTCTTGGTTGACTTTCATCTTGATCCTCTTTAGACCGCTCTGTTTCCGATGTCCTTTTTGCATGCAGGGCTTCCAACAAATCACATAGCCGATCTATCCGCGTACTCATTCGATCAAGCTCCCCTCTCATGGCCTGTTGGTTTTGTTCTAATGCGTCCATAAGTCTGGCTTGGGATCTCGTTCTGTAAGGATGCAATTTCTTCGTGTTTATTTTTCTGGATTATGAAGGATATGGTGAGTATGGATGAATGATTTATGCCATGGTTATGCATGCCATGTAAGATGCTCATTTATTTTACTTTATTCGTTTTACTTTTGTCGGCTTATTGGAGAATCACAAAACTTTGCAAATGCCTTATCGGTTTGCTGCATATTGCGAAAACATACTTTTGTATTAAACGGAAATATCATAATTCAAATTGCCCTAAGGGCTTACAGACTTGAGAAAGAAATGGAAATTACGAAAACACATAAAAACACAAGAAACATGGTCTTTAACGATCTCGTCTGATCTGCTTCTCCAACTCCTCCACCAAAACCTTGCAATACTCTAGGAAACTCATCACTTTCCTTGGTAAAGGTCGGAATCCTATTGCTGATTCCGCTTCTTCCAAGAGTTTTGGCATATCTTGGATACCTCTATTTGTAAGCCAGAGCAGTTTGGAGCAACGATCCATCCAGTATCTAGTTTCCTTATCAAACCAGGTAATGACTTCTCGCTGGTTGTCAATCTTTTCTTGCATGTCGAGGACTTTCTCACGTTCTTCCTCAAGATCTATGTGGTAGCCTATGAACTTTTCTTCAGCAATTCTTCTCTCTTCCTCAAGTTGGGCTTTGTGCGATTGCATGGTATTTTTCAATTGTTGTATTGAATCTTCAATCCGTCTTTGCAAAGCCATGCTAGCCTTTTGAGAATCAGCCCACATTTTCCTCAAGTTGCCCTTTTCGCAGAGAACCAGGTCTAACTCCTTTTTCAACAAGTCCAATTGTTGATTTGCCTCTCAGCAACCACGAGTTTGGAGCCGACTTGCTTTCTCAGCCTTGGCCTTCTCCTGGGATCCTTCCAAAGATTCAGTTTTTCTATCACATTCATCTTGTAGGACCTCTATATCTAGATATGCCCTTTTCAAATTCTCCCGGAGAACTTTCCTTTCCTCTTCCACCCTTTCTAAGGCTAGCTTTAGCTCTTCCACTTCTTCATTTTCAGCAGGAGGTGGAGGTGGCACTTCGGGAACCAAAAATGTGTTCTGGAAAGGCAGCTTGACTTGCTGAACTCTTGCTATAACCCATTGGCGGTATTTTTCATCTGCATGAGTACTCCTGCGCCCTAGTATTCTTTTGATCATTTTCTTCCAAGCTCGACACACCCTTGTGAACAATGCCAAATCCGAGGAGCCTCGATCATGTATAATGAAAGCGACTAGCTCTTCTTCAGCAGGTTCACCCAGCATCGGGGCACCGAGTTGTCTTAAAGCCAGAGTAGGATTGTAGTTGATGCAGCCTATGGTCCCAATGAGGGGTACATTGGGAAAATCTCCACACCGATAGATTACCTCCTTGATTTCCTGTTCTCTGGAATACCATATTATAGACTCTTCGCTGAGACTCAATAAATAAGTAGCCCACCCTGCATTGCTCATAGGTCCAAAGGGATGCCCTCTTTTTACCAAATGATTTTTCAGCCATAGGTACAAGACAGGGACACAACAACGAATTCGACCTCCTTTTTTCTCGTGGCGCATATGAAGCTCATAGTATAAATCTGCGAGGATGGCAGTGGTGGGGTCCATACCTTGAGTCTTAAATGCTATGAAGGCGTCAATAGCTGTTTCATCCACAAAATGATCAACATGAGGAAATAAGACCACACCAAAGATAATAAGGGCTACCATATCCATGCACTCCTTTAATTTCCCTACATCATGAAGATCCTTAACCTTTCCTTCCAGGAAGCTCCTGGGGAAGCCTTTAAAATCTTCTTCCACCTTCACCACGAGCGTCAAGTCTTCTTTAGGGATGCCTAAAACATCAGCAATGGTACTCATAGCTGGCGGATGCTTTGCATGGCGATACGGACCATTTTTCTTTTCTGGAAAGCTCAAAATTTTCCGGTATTCCTCCAAGGTTGGCGCCATTTGAAAATTCTTGAACGTGAAGCATCTTAGGGGAGGATCATAAAATTGGGCCAATGCTGTTAAGGCTCCTACTTGCACGTCCACATTCAGCAATTCCAAAATGTTTCCAAATTTCCCCACGAAACTAATTCGATCCACTTGTATCCAATTCTCGGCTATGAAGTCAACCAATGTTCTCAGGTGCATCAAACGGGGGGTTCGATTTTGAATTTCAAAGTATTTCTCCTCTCTAAACCCACAACTGCGCTTTCCGAAGACATTTGCAAAAAAATTTCGAAATTTCCAACAAGCCTGACAAAACAGGGTAATTAGTGTTAATGCATGTATATGAATGGGTGTGATCATGTTTATTTTTGTCATTTCATGAATGGAAAGAAAAAGAAAAAAAAAATAAAGAAAGAAAACACCGTATTTATTTTATTTATGAAGATGCAAAGAAATATACTCTTATACTTTTTGTACGAAGTTCACATCCTACGTGGAGTAAAAACTTAGCATCTATTTTTGGAATAATAGATTAGGTTTCTAAATAAAGGTATGTACTTTGAAAAACTATTTTTTGGAAATATTTTTTTTTGAAATAAGTTTGCAAAAATAAATAAACAAATAAAAGTGGTAGGGCAGGCTCCTTTTGTGACCGAGGCCGGTGATCCCTAAAAAGGGTCTAAGGATTATGCCAAGTGCCTTTCCGTTTGGTGGATTCAAGATACTAATCTAAAAGGTTCCCAGAGCCAAGGGTCCCATCTGAAAATGTTACCACCAGTAATAAGTATATTATTAAAGGATGGTTTTTTTTCAAACGGAGCCAAACTCTGGGTGAGGCCTTCATAGGAATCCACTGGCCGTACGTCCAGCAAAGCACCCATTACACAGCCTCTCCTAACTTAAGGTTCACTCGGGCCCGGGTATAGGGCACCTACTCGTAGTGTGTGTAAACAAAGTGTATAAAGTGAGGTGTGTGAAGGAGCAAACTAAAAACTACCAGCTGCAAAATAAATAAAAATATAATATATATGCATGTCTTCTACCCTAAGGTTTCAAATGCATAAACACACAATATATATAAGAAAAAAACAAATGAAAGAAAATGAATCATAAACAAAAATAATAAAAAAAATATTTTTTTAACGCATGTTTTATATCCTAGAATTCACGTATACAAACATATATACAAATGAACGAATAAAAACAAAAAAACAAAAAACAAAAGGGAATAATTTATTTAATAAAGCAAACAGATCATATAAATAATTATAGGGCCTAACTCTCTAAAGTCCCTAGTGGAGTCGCCAGCTGTGACAACCACCCTAAAAATTTAAATGGAGCCGCCACCTAAAGTTTATTAAGGAAAAATAATAGGAAAAACCTTTTTTATGACGCTAATTTAAAAATAGTCTTTGAACCAGATTTCGAGTCCAGGAGTTATTTACGCTTAATGAAGGTGTTAGCACCCCTAAGACGCCCATAAAATGGTACCCTTTTCATTGTTTTAAAAGAAAAACTTGCTTATCATTAAATAAGTCATTCCCAAATGAATTTTCTAAATATATATATATATAAGTTTATCAACCACCATGCTACAAAAATGATAAAAAGAAGCTTAGTAAAAAGAAAATTCATCTATTCTAAAAATCGCTATTTATTCCCTTTTAATATAACAGAAACAATAAATATATATAAACCTAAAAAGAGTAAAAGAACTAATTATGCTAAACAAAAAAAATATAGATAAGAAGAGAAAATTCTTTTTACTTGCCTTTATGCCTTTTATCAAAATTTTTTATTTTATTCTGGCTATTTATGAAATAAAAGAGAAGTGAATTGCAAATAAGCCCCAGAATTGAATTTGGCCCTATTGAAAGACCAAACCAAATCCAGAAATCTTAATTTTTACTTCCAAGTCCTGATTTAGCATAATAATTGCAAACTGGTCCCTGTTAAGGATTTGACCCCATTGAAAGACCAAATTTTAGAACGTGTGTGGATAGAAAATTAGAAAGAAAACTTTTTACTCTTTTTGCTTTAGGGTCCCTTTTTATCATATATTTACAGTTTAGTCCCTATTTAGGGTTTGGCCCCATTGGAAAGCCAAACCCTAAACCTAATTATAATCCAAACCGTGGATACCAACAGTAATAACAGCAACAGATCACAGCAACAACAACAATAACGATTGCAGTAACAATAATAATACAATGACAACAAGAATTACAGCAATAATAATATTACGATAACAACAAGAAGAACGACACAATTATACGTATCTCAGTCCAGTTACTCAAGCCATGGTAAAAGAAAGAATGAGAAAACGAAGAAGAAAATGGAAACCTGGATTTTTCAGCTTCCCAGAAAATCACAAACAGAAGATGGAAGAGAGAAAAAAAAACTAAACTAAAAAGTATTTAAAACTTTTGTATCTGGGTGGTCTCACGGGTTCTCTCCTCCTTCCTTGATTCTGCTTCTCCTTCTTGCTCTCTGTTTCTTGGTCTTTTTCTCTTGTTTTCTCTCAGGTTCCGTCCCCTTTATACGTCCTTCTCCCCTCTTTTATAGCCTTCCGGTTCCTCTTCAAGACCTGCGAATCAAAAGGGAAAGAAATCAAATGGTGATTTTAAAACATAAATAATAGAAGAAATAAATAAAACAGAAACTTCCCTTTTGGAGGTATGGATCTTTGATTGAGAGAGATTTGAGGAGAGGTTGGGGCTGCGGCCACTTTCTAGGTTTAGGGTTTGAGAGGATGAGAGGAAGATTGGGACTAGGTTTTGGTGTGGCCGCGGCTGGGTGAAGAGAAATTAGGGTTGGATTTAGGGTTAGGTGGAGTGGCTGGTTAGGGTTTGGTTTGGTGAGAGAGATGAAGGGGTGAGGCGTAAATGGTGGAGGAATTGAAGGAGGGAAGGAGTGGTCATGGGGAAGAAAGACCAAGGGAGAGTGAGGAGTACAGAATGAGGGTTACGATGAGGGGGAGGAAAAGGAAGGCCGAGAAAGGTGGGGATGGTAATGGGAAATTAGGGTTTAGAGGAAGGGATGAGGGAATGGTGGACGAGAGAGCGTGAATGGTGTAGGAGAATTAGGGAGAGGAAGAGATGAGGTTGAGAGGGAGGAGAGAAGTGCTGCGTGGTAGCTAGGGTTAGAGGATGAATATGGGAGAAGGGAACGCTGCGGGGGGAAAAAGGAAAGGAGAGGGAAGAATGAAGGTGAAGGTTTTTTTAGGGTTGTTGGCTTATAAGTTAAAAACGAGTTGGGCTGCATGAGAATGGGTTGCATGAGAGTGGTTGGGTTGTGCGTGTAGCGTGAGATGGGCTGCGCTGTGCGTGTGGCGTGAGATGGGCTGGGGTGTGCAAGTGAAGGAAGCGGGGTGCAGGAAGCAGCAAAGGAGCAAGGGCGCCTGGGAGGTGCAGTCCAAAAATAAAAGGGCCCCGCATAGAACATGGCGTTGGGCTGCTGCCTGCCTGGGCTGGATCCAGCTTGGATTATTGCTGTTTGGCCCACCCAATTTTATTTTTTACACACCCCTTCCCACATAAAAAATCCCCTTTTCTTTATCCATTCTTTTCTTCTCCTTTTTAATCTCTTTTATTATAAAACCAAAAATACTATTTTGTTTACTATTACTACTACTAATAAAAATAAATAATAAAATTAAATTTAAAAGACTGGACAAAATTAGGGTACTACACATGCTTCTGAAGCTTTGAACCCAATATGATTTGCCCCTTCAATTGCTTTCAGCCTATCTTCCACAATTTGGAGTCTCTCCTGACCTAGGAGGTCTCCTGATGGGCCATTGGAAGCCTCTCGATACTCATTAGTGCTGATGGAATGGTTCTCATCAATGGTCAATTTTGGACCCAAGTTCTGTAAGAGGTCCAATATCTTGTCCATCTTACCCTTGATTTGGTCGAGTTCTTCTCTCATTGCTTGCTGATTCTATTCCAACAAGTCCATGAGTTTAGATTGGGCTCGAGTCCGGTAGGGATGCAGGGAAAGCTTATGTGTATCTATTTTCTGTGAAGGGGGAAAAATGAGTTACGTTATGAGGATGCCATGATTATGCATGTCATGAATGTTTTTTTTTATGTACATTTTATGCAAAATAATATGATGAATAATGGAGAAATATTTTTCTATTTTTTTTTATCAATATATTGTTTTTTTTTTCATGCAAAAAGAATGCGATGGAAAAGAGAAAATATTCTTTTGTTTTTTTTTAAAAGGATTTCTGAAAATAATGGAATTTAAATGGATGAAGATAAAAAATGGGCCAAGTGCCCCTTGTGAGGTAGACCGGTAGTTCCTCAGACTTTAGGTTCTACGGCTTTGATCACATGGAAAACAAGACAGATAGAGATTGCCCCTTTGGTGATATGGGCCGGTAGTTCCTTAGAACGGATCTATGGTCCACATAAGTGTCTTTCCATTGGGTGGCTTTAGGATACTAATCTAAAGAGGTTCATAGAGCCAAGGGTCCCATTTTCGAATGTTACCGCTAATAATAGGTAAACTATTAAAGGGAGTTTTTTCTCAAATAGGGCCAAACTCTAGGTGAGGCCTTCGCAAGGACCCAACTGGTCGTACGTCCAGCAGGTGCTCACTACACAGCCTCTCCTAACTTAATTTTTTTTTTTAAACCCGGGTATAGGGTTCCACTCGTAGTGTGCAAAAAATGTGTTAAGTGAAGTGTGTGAAGGAGCAATTACCTAAAATACTACCTGCTGCAAAACAAATCAAAACATAATATTTACAAATGTCTTCTACCCTAGGGTTCAAATATACAAATATATGAGCAAAATATATATAATGAACAAATAGGAATAAAAAAAAAGAGAAATAAATCATGTAAGGCAAACAAATCAATACAAACAATTTAGGGCCTAACTCTCTAAAGTCCCCAGTAGAGTCGCCAGCAGTGACAACTACCCTAAAAATTGAAATGGAGCCGCCACCAATATTTATTTTTTAGGAAAACACTGGAAAACCTATTTTTTGGATATTTTTTAATTTAACGATGAAAAAGGTCTTCGAACCAAATTTGGGTTCGGGAGTTGGTTACGCGCAAGGAAGGATTAGCACCCATACATGCCCATTTAAAAAAAATGGTACCCATTAATTATTCGAAAAAAATGTTTGCCTAAAATTGATTCCCTTTTTGGTTTTATTGGCAATAGTGCCTAAAAACTAATTTATTTAAAAAAGGAAAGTACTTCGTTTCAAAAAAAAAGCTTTATTATTATTTTTGTTAGAATCCAGAAAAATTCCTTTTTTAATATTATTACTTCATCCTATTAGCAATAGTGCCTAAAAACTAATTTATTTAAAAAAGGAAAGTACTTCGTTTCAAAAAGAAAGCTTTATTATTATTTTTGTTAGAATCCAGAAAAATTCCTTTTTTAATATTATTACTTCATCCCTTTTTAAAAAGGTCTTCGAACCAAATTTGGGTTCGGGAGTTGGTTACGCACAAGAAAGGATTAGCACCCATACACGCCCATTTAAAAAAAATGGTACCCATTAATTATTCGAAAAAAATGTTTGCCTAAAATTGATTTCCTTTTTGGTTTTATTAGCAATAGTGCCTAAAAACTAATTTATTTAAAAAAGGAAAGTACTTCGTTTCAAAAAGAAAGCTTTATTATTATTTTTGTTAGAATCCAGAAAAATTCCTTTTTTAATATTATTACTTCATCCCTTTTTAAAAATAACACAGAAATGAAAAAAAGGAAACTTTGGAAAAGAAAATAAACATGATTTCGATTATGTTAACTTATTAAAGAAAAAAAACATATAAATGAAAAAAGGTAGAAACTTTCCTTTTTCGCTTTGATGCCCCTCTTAATGGGAAATTTGCAATTCGGTCCCTACAAGGTTTGGCCCCATTGGGAGGCCAAACCCTAACACTAGCTTCGAGTCTCACATGATGTAAAATGAGAAGATAAATAAAAAAACTCAGCAGCAACAAATAAACACGATCCAAATAGAAAGATAAATAAAAAAGTTAATAAAAAATAAAGCAAGCTGAAGAAATATAATAGAATAGATTAAGGCTAACAATCTGAATTGCTATTACATATCAAAAAAGAAAAAGAAATAAGAGAAGGAGATGAAACCTGGGCGAACAACTCGGGACCCAGAAATTTACAGGGTAGCAAAAAATTAAATCCACCTAAAACTAAGAGTGTTTGTTTTTCTTTTGTGGCCTCACAAAGATCTCAGCAGCGGCCTTGCTCTCACTTCTGTCTCTCCTCAGATTCAAAAATCAACTTCCCTTTTTTTGAGATCCAGAACACTCTCTTGGTGACTCTTTTCAGATCCCGAAAACTCTCCTCGGTTCGTTCCCCCCTTTTTCTCCTCTTTGAGAGGCTTTTATAGCATTCTTCAAATCTGTTACAGAAACAAAGAAAGATCAGGATCGAAATAAACTGGGAATAAAAGGAAATAAATGAAGAAAAAGAGAATAGAATCACTCCCTGATTTGGTTCTGGATGTTCATGTTTTCCTCTCAACCGAATCTCCATAAATCTGAGACATATTATCGAAAAAATGGGGATTTTGGTGTGATTTGGTTTGAGATTAAGAAAGGGAGATTTGATTGATTCTCCAAAATATGCTTTCTGAAAAGGAAAGGGATGGAAGAGGATCTTTTGCCTTATTTTTTTCTATTTCTTTCTTTTGCCTTATTTTTTTATTTTCTTTATTCATTCTATTAGACCAAAAATATTATTTTTATTTATTTATTTATTTAATATTACTACTACTAATTTTAATAAGCAAAAATAAATTAAAAGAAAGAGGTCGGACAAAATTAGGGTACGACAACTGGTAAATATAAAAGTACAACAAACAACAACAACAATAAGCATCAACATGCATTCACTAGTCAATCGTCATCTAGGTTTATTGGATTGTGTTCATCATGACGTGAAAGATTAGGTGGTAGAAATATTGAAACACATTCTTGCAATCGACCAATATACGGTGTTGGCCATGAATAAGCCTCAGGACGACAAAAAGTACACCAGTCTGAATGTATAGTAGGCAGTGGACAACCGTCCTTCAAAAATACCTGAAATAACGCAAATACAATTAAATTAACGATAAATCTAAACAAAAGCAATGCAAAAGATAACAATATTAGATGAATTACCTAGACCCAGTGATTACCGTTAACTAAACCAATGCAAATGAGTTGATGGTTTGGAGCTGGTGCACCTCTAAGGGGGAAAAATGTCCAACACGTCATACTGGTAGATGATAAAGAGACTAGGGTCAACTTATATGTGGTTGCTATCACATGACCCATCTCTGATAGTGTCATCCACTTGTTTTTTCCCCATGCACTGTGCACGTCCCATAAAGAAAACTTCAGTTCTTCTAATTGTTCACCAAAAAAGGGGCCATATAAATCAACATTATCCGTAAGCTCTTTTTGCAGCTCCACACGGATTAAAGGCCAACTATCCTCAGTTCTACTAAGTAATGCTGCAATGTAACGGTACCCACAGTTTCTATCACCTTCCACGTTAACTATGTCATTAATATATGGCTAAAACTGCACAAGAAATTGATTCAAGAAAGGCAAACATCTCCTCTTTGTGGACACTTTGGCGGTTGATTTCAACGAGGAACGCGTCGAACTGTTGTCATGTGCAGAGTATATTGCATCGACGTGCTCAAAATAAGATGGGTCACGTTTACAATCAAATCTATCCGTGTTGGTCTTTTTGGGTGCCCCCTTGGTCTTCACCTTTTCGGGCAGTGGACACATTGAAGTTGTCTCAGGATAACATAGTTCTCGCACTTTGCGATATAGTATCATTTTACCAACAATGTCAAGTGTGCGGAAATGGTTAATCAATGCCTCCCACTGAAGCGCAAGTTCCTTTTTTGACACTGTTTCATTTGTCTATTGTTGATCTTTTTGTTGACCAAAATATAATCTCTTCCAATGCACATGTATTACCTCCAATGGAATTGGAGCACCCATCCTATTATACTGAGCCAGCTCACAAGCACAAGGTGAACAGTGTGTGGTTCTAAGAGTGCAACCACATGTAGATTTATCAACACCTACATTCATCACTCTGCTCCACTCATCAACAATATGTTACAACGCACTCCGAGACACAAATCCAAGCAATCTCATAAACATACGATTATTGTGTGTGTGTTCAATGACAGTTATGCTCCTCTCAAATGATGTCTTTATCTCGTTATGTTGTAGCGCAAGCATGTTATTCATCGTCTCCCAACACATACACATGTCACCCCTACTGTCTTGCAACAACTTCTTCAGTCTCCAATGTTGAGACTCAACCCTATCAACAAACATTTAAAACAACATCAGCTATAGCATAACATGATTCATTTACAATTTTGACACTAGTTTGACCATACCTATTTGTAGTTGTATTCCCTAAATGCATCACTTGGTTAGTCCATGCCGCAACAAATTTTTCTTTGTGCGGATCGAACCATATCTTTTGCACATAATCAACGAATATAGGCCATTCTGCACATATTCCCTGAAAACTCATCAAGCGTTGCTTATACTCAACCTTGTCAACAGAATACACAACATCATCCCATGCATCCTTGACTACCTCTTGTTTTTTGCTATCAGATACCAACTTCTTGAATTTTACATAGACATTTTTTCCTATGTGAAATTGGCACAAAAGATTGTGACTTGTTGGAAACACAACTTCAACTGCATTCATCAAAGCAAGATCTCTGTCTGTCACAATAACCTGGGGAATTGATTCATCTAGCATAAACAGTTCTCTTAACTTCTCCAGTGCCCAGACATAGTTTTCAGCCCATTCAGAATCCAAATAGGCAAATCCCATAGTAAATGTCAGCTCTATTGAAGTAACACCAACAATTTTAAGGAGTGGCAGTCTGTATTTATTAGTTTTATAGGTACTGTCAAGTATGAGGACAATGTTAAATGCATTCAACAAATGGATGAAATTTGCATGTGCCTAAAATATATCTTTAACAAAGTCCAAATCTTTGTGTCTTCTATACCAACACACATACTGATCCCGATATATTAAGCTCAGCAAATGTTGCATTTCTGTTCTATGGCCTCTCTGAGATGATCGGTATTTATGACGCTCGTTGTAAATTTGTTTAATTGTAGATAGGTTATCCTTATCGCGACCTTTAACAGTCAACATAACATTTCTTAGTTTTACGTTGTTCTTGGTCATTTCATGAACAAGTTTCTTCTCCTATTCGCTTAAACGACCAACATAAGAATGACCCACCAATGTTTCAGCTAACTGATGGTTGTGTAATCCACATATAACTTTAAGCATCCATCATTCAATCGTTCCTTCAGTCGTTGATAAATGTATTCCTCTAAGTATGGATGGACACTCACACCTTTGAGTACCAGTTGATTTAGAAGAAATTGTGTTCTTTTTAGGCTTATACTTCCCACTCCTTTCACAACCTAGAAATAATTTTGTAGATCTTCATTTTCGCCCTGTCTCTGTGTCTGACCTCCCGATGAAAACAACAAATCCATTTTGCTTCCCAACCTCTCAAGTCCAACACAATAAATCATCTCGTGTAGGAAATATCTCTATAGTAGTGAATGCTTCCATACAATGCACCTCTGTCGTTTGGTCAACTTCATCAGAATTAAACATGTTGCTGTCTTCCATCTCCAATAACACTAAAATCAAACAAACAAAATAAAATAAATAGCTAATAGATGCAAAACGTGTAAAAAAAAATTACACGCACAAATAGCTTATTTGTGCGTGTGATTTATATATCTGTATACCACATAAATAGCTAATTTGCTAGTGATATACAGAAATACCACTCGCAAATAAGCTATTTGCGAGTGTACAAAAAATTGTACACTTGCAAATAGCTAATTTGCGAGTGTACAATTTTTTGTACACGCGCAAATAGCTTATTTGCGCTGATTTTTCTTATTTACGTACCTTATTTTGTTATTTGCGAGTGACACGAAAAATTGTGAGAAAAAACTGTGAATAGTTGTAAAAACATGAGTTTTATTATGTGGATAAGGGGCATTTTTGGAAATGTTGGGTGCACCATCAATTTGCTGGGTGCCTTTAGCAATTCCATTTCTTTAAACTGAGGGACATTGAGGATTTGTGGAGCTGAATTATTCTTTCTCTATTAAAAAAAACAAAGCCTTTTTGATATGGTTTCTCCTTTTTTATATGGTTATTTGGTTAATATGTGAATTTACCTCTTCAATGATTCTTTTACTATAGAATTTAGTTCTTCAATTATGTTAAGTATTACAATTAAGTCTTTTTTGTTACTATCCTTTATTTAAGTTTTCAAAAATCTCATTATTCTATTCAAATAATTAGATATTTTTTTTTCAAATACGTTGTCTTTATTTCTATACTTTCTTGTTGGCCTCCTGTTACGTAAACATGTCTCCGTTGCTGAGTGTGGCTCAGTTGGCAACACATGTTGAGCTTGTGGGTGTGAGGACCAATGTTCGATTACCACAAAACGCACTCTTGAGAAGGGGTGAGCAGTTTTAAGTGACTAAGCCCCAATCGAGGATAGTCTCTTAGGCGGCCCAAAGGGGTGAAGCCATGCGAATATCCCGAGTTACCACTAGGGGCCAAAGGCCCTAATTGCGATGGGTTACTAAAAAAAAGTTACAAGAATAAAAAATAAACCACTAACTTTTTTATGAATAAATAAATCACTAACTTCTTTTATAACTTCAGTGTTGTTCCTAGCTCTACAGAGTAAAAATAAATATAGAATTAAACCAAAGATAACGATATGTATGTTTGGTTCGACGTCCACAGCATTTGGACGCACATTGCCACGAGCCAAATGTGCTTTGACTCCCCTGTAGAAATGTTTGGGTTTTTTTAAGAGAAATCAATTTTGCTGTCTAAAATTGATCCAACCTACCAACATGATGTGACACGGTTAGTGATAACGGGTCCCTTAAGCATGTGACCGAAAGTTCGAATCCCAACTCATATGTATGAAAAAGCATATGTTTAGAGAGATCAATCCCTTAAGTGGATCTCAGTATCTCGAGGGATTGGTCTTTCACTAGTGTGAAATACACCTAAAAAATAGACTTATAGCACCAGTTTTTGAAATAACTGGCGTAAGAAGTGGTGACATTTTTGAAATTAATGAGACACTTTTTACACTGGTTATTGGAATAACTGACGTTATATGTATGCGCGGTGGTGTTTTTGTAATATTAAAGTTGTGGGATTTCACGCCGGTTATAGGAAAAACCGGCGTTGTATGTTCGGCGCCATTTTTTGTGTTTTTGGGCTGTGTTTTTATGTCGGGTGTACTATAAAACCGGTGTTTTATGTTCGGCACAGGCCTTTTAGGCCGGTTTTGGAGAAAACCCACGTGATAAGGCAAAACATAAATTATCTCACGCTCATCAGATCGGATAACTCTCTCTTCTCTCTCGCATGCATCTCTCTCGCCTCAGATCTCTCGATGCCACACCGCTGCTTCTCCCTCTTTGCGAGCCACCACCGCTTCTCCCTCTTTGCGAGTCGCCGCTGCTTCTCCCTCTCGAGGTAATACGCCTTCTTCTCCTCCTACAACTTCTCCTTCGTGTCTCGCACCCTTCCTCACTTCTTCCCTTTATCTGTTACTGTTGAATATTTTGTTTTCCTTCTTTCTTTCTTTCTTTCTTTTTCTTTTCTCCCTGTTTATAATTTTTTGATTATACTAAAAAAAATCAAAGGTATTACGGAGGGACACTGTTAGAAAAAGTTCTGGGCAAGGCATTGAAAGCTCTGAACGTTCCGAGAAGTGAATACATTATAGCAACCAAGTGTGGACGTGATGACGACTTTGATTTCAGTGCAAATCGAGTGACGAAGAGCATAGAAGAGAGCTTGGAAAGGTTGCTTCTCCGGTTACGAAAGTAAAAGGCTGTTGGAATTGGCTTGAGTAGCTGCATCGAGGTCTTGGTCTCCCATCGTTAGGCTCAGCTCATTGCTTTTGCTGCTACTTAATTTTGCGTTTCTCAGCAACATTTTTCCATTATTAGGTATTAGTCACTTCTCTTTCTCATCTAGGTCATAGGGTCAGGTGATTGTGATTCCCAGGAATAATGTTTATGGTTTTGGAAGATTTTAAATGGTGTTATTTATTTAATGTTTTTGCTCATTTTCCAATGTCAGATCAGAAGAAACAACAATGAACTACAATAGTTAATTCTCTAATTTTTATTGTTTGGCTGCCAACGGTAGTTGACTCTAATTTGAGGAAGGGAAAATAACATTTTCTAATTCTAAAGGGTGTCTCTTTTCTCTTTTGGAAAGGAATTACCCTTAATTGTAATATAATGTAATCAAATACCAATTGGAATTGAAAATAGAAAATGTGTATATATATTAGACAAATGTCTGATGATCTTTCTAAGAAGTTTCCTTAAGGAAATCTATGTAGTAATTCTTATTATAATTATCTTCCAAAGGTCTCCAAGTTGTTTTGTTACTATGCCCTGCTGTTTTGTTAGTCCATTATCTAACTAAACATGATAGCACATAGCAATAGAAATCTTGATACAAAGGTAACTTAAACACACAACAGTAAAATCTTAAAGGGCATACTCTTACGGATCAAATCTTCTGGAGGTGATTAGTAATGTATTGTGGTCTAAAATTTGACTATCTAATTGTCTGTGTGGGTAGCTTTTAGTCATTTTTCTATGATTAGGGGCTTTGTAAATGTTGACATTTTGATGGCATTGGATTGTTGCATGTTGATTTATTACTAGGAAATTAGGAATAGTTTCAACATAAGCTGTTTGACAGTAGTAAACTTCAAAAGGTACCACAGTTTTGGGTTAAGCTATGTATTGTGATAATGAATAATGAATTTAGTTATGAGACATGGATATATTGTGTTAAATATTGGATATATATGAGACATGGAACTTATTTTACTGTGTTTTGGGTTGTTTTTTGTGATTGGAAGCTTAGACTTGTTTTGGGTTAAGTTGTGTTAGAGAAGTTCTAATGGTGAGAAATAAAGTTTAGGAGTGATCATGATAAAATTCAGATTTTTATATAGATTAAGTGTAGTGTGTTTAGGATTCCAATGAGTGTGTTTGTGTTTGGATATTATTTGGAATACTGGTTTGGAATAATGGTGCAAAAACCTATTCTTATTACTAGTTTATAATTAGATTAAGGGTCTTGCTAACAAGTGCCCTAAGGACATTGTTTAAGGATTCCAAACAAGGTTATTATTCATTGAAAAACTAAGTATATATCTTCCCAATATATTAAATACACAACTTTCCATAAAAACTTACCTTTTTGGACTTCTTAAACAATGCCCTTAGGGCACTCATTAGCATTTGCCTTAGATTAATTCTATTATGATTAATTTAAACTTGTTGATAATTGTTGACAATAGAATAACGATTAGTTCTATTGGTTAACAAATTTTTCATGCTTTCATTTTAGTTGAGTAAACTGTCATTTCAAACAAAAGGATAATGGACACTTCCAGACTAGTTGAGGCGTGCATACAAACATGTTAATGTTAGTTAAATATCTAAGCATAAAAGTGTGTGTATATTATTTCAGAACACAGTTAGGGATAGTAGTTGGATGCAAAAACATCGCTTGTGTGTTGAGTATAGGAATGGGGTCGAAGAGTTCTTACAATTTTTTCAAGCAAAACTTCCTAATCAAACAACTTTCTATTGTCCTTGAGTTAAGTGTTTGAATGGCCTAACACTAAATATTGAGGAGATATGGAATCATCTTTGTGTTAATGGGATTTGCCAAAGATATACGACATGGACCTAGCATGGTGAAGTGTTAAACAAGCCAAGTGTGTCCAAAAGAGAGGAAGTTAATGTAGATATGGATGATCGACTAGAGGACATGATTCGTGATATTGGACAAAAGTCTTTTCAGCGAGCACATGTGTATGTAACTCTATGCAGCGACAAGGAAGAGCCTTTGTATCCGGGCTGTAGAAATTTTACACGGTTGTCAGCGGTGTTGAAATTGTTCAATCTGAAGGTGATAAATGGGTGGACTGATAAGAGTTTCACTAAATTACTTAAACTATTGAAAGACATGCTTCCGGAAGGTAACACATTGTCGAACCGTAATTATGAAGCGAAGAAGATATTATGTCCGATGGGCGTGGAGTATAAGAAAATACACGCATGCCCGAATGATTGCATATTGTACTGAAAAGAGCATCAAGACAAAGAAGAGTGCCCCGAGTGTAATACACCACGCTACAAAAAGAAGGACGGAGATGATAGTTGTGATGACGTGAGCAAAAAAGGTCGTCCTGTGAAGGTGTTATGGTATCTTCCAATTATTTCAAGGTTTAAGCGACTATTCACCAATATAAATGATGCAAAGAACATTACATGGCATGCAGATGATAGGAAATGTGATGGAAAGCTTTTCCATCCGGTCGATTCTTTGCAATGGAAGAGAGTTGCTTCATTGTTTCTGGAGTTAGGCAATAAGCCAAGAAACCTTAGGCTTGGACTTGCTACAGATGGAATGAATCCATATGGTAACTTACAACCTGTCTCCTTGGTTGTGCATAAAGCGCAAGTACAATATGTTATCTATGATGATTTCCGGTCCAAAACAGCAGAGAAATGACATAGTAAACATTGGCAGTTGATTGTCATTTGTCCTAAGCATAATCTCACAGTCTGGATATGCTCACTTTATCATAAGCCAAACCTACAGATTAGGCGTGTACTTGAGGGGTAAACTTTTAATTTATTTGTCATACTTGTGATGTCATATATGTATTTATCTTAGATCTATAACTTCTATTATTTTATCAGAGCTATGGAGAAATATAATAGTGAGAAAGGTCTGGGAGAAGGAATGAAGCCTAGATGGAACATACTCATGGTAAGTAGTTTATCTTCATATAATATTTACATATTCAAAGACGTATTAGTTATTTGTATATATAATTTTTACTAATTTATATTGTTATTTGTAGGGGTCTTACCAAGACAACTCATATGTGTGTAGCTACTATGTCATGAAGACCATGTTGTCCATTGTCACGATGAGGATTACCTCTGGATGGAATTTGGTAATAAAATATTTCATAACTTGTTAATCGATCTCTTTGATATCTTACAATATTTGTAGTTTGTTAATTAGATATGTTTTGAATTAAACTTGTAGTTATTCGATGGCCGTAGCACAAAACCATACAATGGTGAAGAAATTGTCGAGATTTGGAAAACTTAGGCACGCTTTTTTGTGACTAAGATTGAGGAGCAAAATCTAAACCCAGAACCACCAAGACGACGAGCAAGAAAAGCAACACGACAAAAATGACATGGTGTGATTGAATTTGAATGAGTTCGTTTTTATATTTGGTATTGATGAATTTGGAATTGAATGAGTTTGGTATTTGATATTGAATGAGTTTGGTATTTGGTTTTGAATAAATTTGGAATTTGGTATTGAATGAATTTGGAATTTGGTATTGTATTGAATGAATTTGGACCTTGAATTGTGGATTGAACACAGGTTATGTTTATGTTTCTGGTACTTCATTTGGTTCTGTTTTTGGTACGCAGGTTATGTAGAACGCTGGTAACAGGTGGAAAAAATGGGGACTTACTACGCCGGTTTTGTCTGATAACCAGCGTAATAGGTGACTTACTACGCCGGTTTTGTCAGATAACCGGCCTAAAAAGTCCATTTTTTTTTGTTTTTGAAGTCCCATTTTTATGGCGATTTTAGGGGGAAAAAACCAGCGTGAAAAGTCCACCTTTTATGGCGATTTTAGGAAAAAACCGCCATAAAAAGTGCTGTTGTTGCCTATATTAACTATTTTTTACTGCGGTTTTTGTGTATAACCGACGTAAAATGGTATTTTTTACGCCGGTTTAAAAACCGACGTAATAAGTTCAATCATATTACGTCTAGAGAATACACGCCGGATGGAAAACTGACATAAAAAATCCATTTTAACCAGCGTAGTAAGTGTATTCTGCACTAGTGTTTGCCTTTCAACTTAGGGATACCCTAGATTTACCCAAAAAAAAAATTTGATTCTACCTAAACCAAAAAATAGTAGCTTTCATGGTGTTTGAAAATCGATTTACCTATTGCATTTTGGTTCATCTTCCATATTTACCCTTGTTATCTTTTTTTGAATTTGTTTTCACTGGGAAGTTTTTTTAATGCTAATATATTTTAAAGAAGAAAAACGTGGAAGACCCATCTTTATCCTTACGCCCTATTTTAATAAATCACTCGGAAGTCCTTTTTTTAACAAATCAACCTAACTTACATTAAATATGTTAATGAATATTTTATGTATAATTTTACCACTTATTTAATAAATTAACATAAAGCAAAAAATAAAGATAAATAAATAAAATAAAATAATAAAATGATTAAAATAAAATATAACAATATATATAACTATTATTCAAACTCATTTTGGCAATTACACATCCAAAAAACAATTTTAATCAAAATAATCCAAATCACATTATTTTACAAGATTATTTTTGTCATAAACGAATCCAAACATAAATTAATTTACTTTTAACTCACGTTTAACTAAAATCAATTCATTCAACATAATTTATAGTTACCATGAAATCAAACACTACGCGTAGTTAAATAATTTAGATACATTTTGATTTAAAATAAAGATTGTCATTGTGTCCAAGTTTTTAATTGAATATTATTTCAATCTTGTAAAAATAAAGTATTTGTCACTTGGGCGCGGGTTCGAACCCGTTACGCTCCCTTTCAATACTCTTAAGAGTGTGTTGTAGGCCGTTGAGCTATCGGACAAAAAAAAATTTGAAGCCACCTCCCTCGCTTTTGTTATTAAAATGCTATTAAAGGCGTTGTTGGCAAAGGACAATAGCACGTAAATTGCTTGGTTGGGAGTGCCACTCTAATATAGGAAGCGGCAAGTGGCAACATCCATGTATAGTGAACCATACTTTCAAGTGTTATGGTGTTGGTGTCATAATGTATCATTGTTTAAATAAAAAAAAATAACAAAAATGATAAATGCACACTGCTTTTACACACACCGTATTGCACACCGTATTTCTGTACGATCCGTATGGTACGGACTTGTATGGATCCATATGGAATCCGTACATTTTTTTTTTATAGAAACAGATTTTTTTATCTGGTTAACGCAGTTCATGTAAGTTTTTTTTTGATAAGCAAAAATATATTAAAGAAGAGTACAAGGAGTACTCCGAACCCATATATACAAGACGTAATTCATGTAAGTAGTTAACGCATTTCATGTAAGTGGTTAACACACTCAACTAACTGATTAATAGATACATATTTTTTTAACTGGTTAACGCAATTCATGTAAATGGTTAATGCAGCTCATGTAAGTGGTTAACACAGTCCACTAACTGGTTAATACACAGATTTTTTTAAGCGTTACTTATTTGTTCATGTAAGTGGTTACTTGATCCACTAAGCTGGTTAATATACAAATTTTTTTAAGCGTTATCTGAAATATTGTTTTTAAGCCAGTTAACGCTAGGGTAGAGCATCGGTCGGTCTTGGTCGGATTCGGACTAAAAATTGTCAATCCGACCAAAACCAAAATCTCTAAATATACGCCCGTTTTCGTCCATATGTTCCCTCGGTTTGTTCGGATTACGGGTAGAACGGGTGATGGGTTTTTACGGGTGGGTTGTTACGGATTGAAATCCTAGAATAAAATATGAACATTCTCCATTCAAATGAAGAGCAAAAGAAAAGAAAAAAAGCAAATAGTAGAAGGACAAACCGAAGGGGTAAAAGCAAAATACATTCTATAAAATCCAAAAAAAAAAATCCAGTCCTTGAACTTAAGAGAAAATTATGAAAACAAAACTTTGCAGAGCCACATCTTCTATGGGTTTTACGAGCCGCAGTAACAGAGACAGACAACGCAAATCAGAAGAAAGCCTGGCAGCGCCAAGGAAGACAGCACACAACAGAATAAATCCACACCGGTGCGGAGGGAGACAGGACAGAGTAGGGAACAAGAGAGCATAACGGCGTTTGGGTTTGTGGGGTGTGAGATTGAGAGAGAAGCATAATGCAGCGATGCTAGTTTTTTTACTGGGAGAGAAGAGAAGAATGAAACGGTAGGGTCAAACAAGTAGGTTTAATTAAATTGAAGGGATACTATTATTTTAAAATTTTTAAAAACACGTGTGCTGGTTACACCTTCTCTAAAAGAAACACAAAAGCCTAAAATCCCACCATCCATGTGGCCATGTCATTGATCCTGGTCACTTAGCATCCAACTGTGGAACATGACAAAAGGGTTTTGTGTTGCTATTTAACATTGTTGCTCAAGCCATCCACGTCATTTAATGCTGGTCATTTAATATTGGTACTGCTCAGCGCAATATGACAAAGCCTAGTGGAAAGAAGTTGGGCTCGCATGCTGTAATACTAGGCCCAATCCAACATTTTCTCCCCTATCTTCTACCCTAACCAATCGATCGACTGATTCTTCCCTTCACAGCTTCACTTACAAAGCTTGAAAGATCAGTGATCACCATCACCATATGCTACCTCGGTCGGTTTCGGCCACCGTTGGGCTGAAGTATTCAGAACCGAATCCGACCATCAGAAACCGTCTTTAACTCATCTCCTTCACCCGAATATCCGACCAACCGAAGGTAACCGTCCGCTGCACTAGATTTTGACGCGGTTTGCTCGGGTAACGGTCGGGTCGCGGGTTGATGCTCCTCCCTAGTTAACGCAGTTTATCTAAGTGGTTAACGCAATTCATGTAAGTGGTTAACGCAAGCCACTAACTGGTTAGTACACAGATTTTTTTAATTGGTTAACGCAGTTTATGTAAGTGGTTAATATTTTTTTTGAAAAAAAAAGTATATTTTTGAAGAATTTTTTTTAAAAAAAATATTTTTTTGAAAAAAAATAAAAATTGTTCGTACATGTACAGACATACGGTCCGTACACGTACAGGCAACGGTGTGCAATACGGTGACCATAAATGTGGTGTGCATTTATCGCGACCGAAAAAATAATTATCGATTTGGCTTATATACGCAATTAAGTCTCTCGTAGGGATACGTTTGAACAAAAAAATCATAATTAAATAAGTTTTTAGTTCTTGTAATATAGGCTTCTTTCTATTTTAATCTCTTAAAAAAATTAATCTATTTGAATTGTTGTGATATATGAAATATTCACTCTTGGTCTTTGTTTTTCAGATCTCCTTCAAGTGTCACCGTAGTTGACAGAAATTTACATAAACAGTAATAGGGATGGAAGTAGGTTACGTTTGACTAGGCTTTGCTTGAATATATTGGACCTATTTTAAATATTTAAGGCTCAAGTCTCGTCTGATATCTGTTATAGGCATGTTTTTAGGTTTGACTCGATCTTTTAAAAGTCTAGTCTAGCCTGATAGCATATTTAAATATTCGTTATCCAAGCTATCTCTAAGTTAAAGTACTAATAGGCGAAGGATGATAAACTACAATTTAAAAAAAAAAAAAAACCTCTACTACTCGACCGAGACCATATAGTTTATTTGGTAAAGGGTTTTTTTTTTTTAATATATGATCTAACCTTTTCAAAAGCATGCCATGACATAAAAGTCCTTTAACAACATATTTTTTTAATAAGGTCTTTAAATAGGTCACATGTTTATCACTAAATAAACTTATAGGCTCAAGTCTTATATATTATTCAATATACTTAAATCTTTAGAAGAATAAATAAGTATATGATTTTAATACATTACAAAAAAACTTATTATAACAATAGCAACAAAAAATTACTATATTACTTATATTTTTTAAGTAGGTCAGTTTGTTAGGCATAAGAGGTTTTTTAGATGGCCTAAATATTGGCCTTTTAGCCAAATATGTTTTTCAAAAAGCCTCGACTTTATCTATTTAAAAATAATTCTGGTCTGACCTAAGTCTGATGTGGGTTAGGCCATAGGTCCCTATCAGGCGGTCTGACCTATATCTACCTAAGCAGTAACATCTTATCCCTTCTTATCCAAATGGTATGTCACATTTTTTTTTCGTCTTCTTCTTCCTCTTTTTGTCTCTAACCCTAGCCCTTTCCCTTTCCCTCTCCCTCTCCCTCTCCCGGCACACATATCCATCAAGGGGTGTTTAAGGGATAGGTTGGAATGAGTTATTGGTTAGAGCAAAATAAATGAATGAGTTGCCGAAAGCATCAATCAACAAGCCTTCTGATTTTGATGATAACAAAAGGTTAGATTTGCATAGATTAGTCCTTAAAGGGAACTAATGTGTTTGTTAAGTATGCAAATAAAATCATTAGTTCGCCTTGTAGGAGAAAAGCAAATCTAAGAGACCTCGAAAAGCGAAGACACAAAATCAACAAAGAAGAAGGAGGAGGAGGATAAGCTAAAGAAATATTAGTGCAAAGTCAAAGTCAAAGCCTTTATTCGTCCAAAGAAGAAATACAAAAGATTTCACTATTTATTAAGAACATGTGCAAATAACCTGATTACCTATGTGTCGTGCCTATAATAAAGTGATATGTCAAGGGAAGTAGTACATCTGAAGAACTCTACGCAAGAAGCTTATGAAGACAACACACTTAGATGATGTCAACAATGCAGTGGTAGAGTTACACAAAATAACCATAAAGCCTTGTGTTTTATAAAGGAATATCACCTCATACTACATTGAGTCAACACATACTATATCAACAAAGGTAAATCTGTTAGGTACCAGAGTATCAGAATGGTGTCACACAACTAAAATAAGAGACAAGAAAATAAAGAAATAAACACACAAAATTTACGTGGAAAACCCTCAACAAATAAGGGAAAAACCACGGGACAAGACCAAAAGAATTTTACTATGTGGGAAAATATTACAAGAATACCTCTCACAAAATACCTCACAAATACTCTCACAATACTCTTGTTGAGTATAAGAAATAATAAAAGAGGAAGAAGAGAATGTTTGGAATGATATAAAAATTTCACTTGGGCCTCCTTATATAGGCTCCAAGGGAGCACCCAAATTAAGTTCCCACCGATGTGGGACTTAATTCCAACAATTCTCCCACTTGAAGATTTGATTGAGTCAATCATATCTTCACACCACTCTTTCTGCCTTGCCATTCCATGTCGCTTACGTTTCTGATAGGCCATAGGAGGGTCGACACCAAATAAACTTGTCAGCATTGATTGGCTTCGTCATCACATCTGCTAGGTTATCTTTGGTGTGAATCTTTTGCATATTCACGGTTCCTTTCTCTACCACTTCACGAACAAAGTGATACTGGGTATCTATATGCTTTGTCCTGGAATGAAAAGCTGGATTCCTTACAATGTGCAAGGCACTGCATGCATCACAATACGGTAATCATCATTTGCTTGTGCCGAGTTCCTCCATTAAACCTTTAATCCAGATAGCTTCCTTGCAAGCCTGGGTAGTTGCCATGTACTCGGCCTCTGTAGTAGACAAAGCTACAGATCTGTAACTTAGATAACCAGACTCACCGCTCCCCTGCAATTGTGAATACATACCCGGTAGTGGATTTCCTTTTATCAAGATCACTGCAAAATCTGAATCAACATAACCCACGACAATGAATTACGATCCTCCGTAACACAATGCAACATCCGAGGTTCCTTTGATGTATCTAAGGATCCTCTTATGATATTCCAATGCTCTACCTGGATTTGCCATAAACCGACAAACCGCTCCCACTGCTTGTGCAATGTCTGGTCTTGTACATATCATGGCATACATAAGGCTTCCCACCGCTGATGCATACGGTACTCGAGACATTTCCATCCTCTCCGCTTCATTACTAGGACTCATACCTGAGGATAATTTAAAATTGACAGGAAGCGGGGTAGAAATTGGCTTACAGTCTTGCATGTTGAAGCGCTGCAAGACCTTCCTACGATAATTCGTTTGAGAAAGCCAAATCTTCCTATCATTTCTGTCTCGGTGAATTTGCATCCCTAAAATCTTGTTTGCGGGTCCCAAGTCCTTCATATCAAACTCCCTAGCCAACTGTGCCTTCAATTCCTGGATTCGATCTTTGTTGGGGCCTACCACTAACATGTCATCCACATACAACAGCAAAATGATGAAATCATTATCATCAAACCTCTTGTAATGCGTACAATGGTGCGAACTCGATCTGTTGTAACCAAGGCTAATTATGAAGGAATCAAATCTCTTGTACCAACATCTGGCGCCTTCTTTAGGCCAAATGCAGAGATTTGGTCAACCTACAAACCAAGTTTTCTTTTCCTTGTTCTTTAAAGCCTTCTGGTTGGAGCATATAAATTTCTTCTTCAAGCTCTCCATGAAGAAAAGCAGTCTTTACATCCAACTGTTCAAGATGTAAATCAAATGCAGCGCACATTGCCAACACTACCCTGATAGTAGTAAGTCTGACAACTGGAGAAAATATCTCGTCAAAATCTATCCCTTCTTTCTGAGCATAACCTTTGACTACAAGTCTGGCACGATACCGTTCCACTTGATCATTGCCGTCTCGTTTGATTTTGAACATCCATTTGTTCCCGATGGCTTTCCGACCCTTTGGAAGTTCAATAAGTTCCCAAGTCTTATTTCTATGCAGGGCTTCCATTTCTTCTGCATTCTTTGTCATCCATTGAGAAGCATCTGAATCGCTCAACGCTTCTTGAAAGGCGATGGTTCACCTACTTCGGTCAAAAGACAGTATGCATCATGGCAGGCCATAACATAGTCTGAGTGCCACGATGGTGCCGTTATCTGACGTCTTGATCGTCGAACTTCTTCATCATTAACCTCATCTGGTTCTTGTTCTATGTGTTCTGGTTTTGCTTCAGAAGAATCATCTTCTTGAGTCTTTCTCTCCAAGCTGCGATATAGCGTCTCTTTAGAAATCTTGTCATTTTTACGCTCACTTTGTAATTCATTTTACGCAAAGACTACATCTCTCGCTAACAACAAGCTTGCGGGCGGTGGGATCCCACAAGCGATACCCCTTGACATTGTCAAAGATAACCCAAGAATATACATTTTTTGGATTTTGGATCCAACTTTGTTCTTTCTTGGGAGTTGTACATTACGTACGCAGGACATTCGAACACATGTAAAGAAGAATAATCTACCGGCTTTCCTTTCCACATCTCCATTGGTGACTTCAAACCAATCGCTGTTGATGGCGATCGACTTATCACGTAATGTGCGGTTTGGTATCGCCCAAAAAGATTTGGCCAATCCTGCCGTTCTCAAAGATAGCTCTTATTCTTTCTAGGAGAGTCTTGTTCATCCGCTACGCTACACCATTCTCTGAGGTGTATGTGCAATGATGAATTGTCTCGTAATACCCTCTTGCTTGCAGAATGATAGAAAGTTACCATCTACATATTCTCCTCCATTGTCTGTCCTCAAGCACTTGATTTTCTTCCCAGTTTCAAACTCTACTTGTGCTTTGAACTCCTTGAATACTGGAAACACATCTGACTTCTTCTTGATTGGGTACGCCCACAATCTCCTAGAGTAGTCATCAATGAATGATACAAAATACTTTGCTCCCCACATGGATGTTTCCGGCGACTCCCACACATCAGAATGTATCAAGTCTAGTATGTGTTTATGCAGTAGTTACTTTTGCAAATTTCAATCTATCTCGCTTACTTGTCACACAGTACTCACAGAAGGGTAAAGTTACCGTCTTGAGCCCGGGTAAGAGACTGCGTTCTGCAAGGACTTTTAAGCCACGCTCTGACATATGGCCTAGCCTGCGATGCCACATCATCGTTGATTCTTCATGGCTCGCTGATGCAACTGATGCATCCGCCTCTTGTAACGTATCTCCCAAAAGCATGTATAGATTGCTTGTGATCTTTTCTGCTTTCATCACCACAAGATTGCCCTTCACTACTTTCAAGATTCCACCTTCAATATGAATCTTGCACCCGAGGTCATCTAATTGCCCAGTGGACAATAGATTCCTTTTCAAGCCCTTCACATGTCGTACCCCTTGTATCTTGCGAACAGTACCATCTTGCATCTTTATTCTGACAGTACCGATTCCAACGATTTCTAAGGCGTGATCATTTCCCATAAACACGGATCCTACCGAGACAGGCTCATAAGTACAAAACCAATCTCGGTGTGAAGTCATGTGCCATGTCGCACCTGAATCCACTATCCAGACATCATTGAGCTTCCTTCCACCTTTAGAACTTGTTGCTCCGCTATACAGGATTTCTCCATCATCTGAGGTACTTGCAACACAACCTTGCGAGGTTGATGCTTCTGAGGTCTTCTCTCCATTCTTCTTGTTCCAACACTCCTTCTTCAAGTGCCCTCTCATGCCACAGTTGTAGCATTTGAGATTCTTTCTTCTTCGAGATTTTGATCTACCACGATCTTGGCTCCCACTGGGGCCACGTTCCGTTGATCGCCTCTGCGTCATCGTTAAAGCTTACGCTTGCTTCAAACTTCGACCTTTCCTCCTTATTCTTGCGCCTGGATTCTTCTTCAAGGATTGCACCGGCAACATCATCAAAGTGAAGAGTGTCAGCAACATTGTTGTTTGTAATGTTGATGATGAGTTGATCATACGAATCTGGTAAACTCTGAAGTAAAAGTTCTGCACGTTCATTTTCTGCTATTTTGAAATCTGATGCTGTGAGCTGAGCCAATAGCGTATTCAAGGTGTTAATGTGATCCATCATTAATGTGGATTCACTCATTCGAAGAGTGTAGAGTTTCCTCTTCAAGAATATTCTTGTGTGAAGTGACTTAACCTCGTACAATTTGTTAAGTACATCCCAAATCTCCCTTGCAGTCTTTTACGCAACACTTGACAAAACTGAATCCGCCATTGCTAGGTGCAAATTGGCAACAGCATTGTCATCCTTCTCTTTCCACTTTTCATCAGTCATATCTGTGGGTCTACCTTCAATTGCTTCAAAGCAATTATCCTTCCTCAGAACTGCCGCTACCTTCAATTTCCTCAGGGAGAAATTACTCCCATTGAACTTCTCTATCTCAAATTTTGCTGCCATGGTTGTACACGAACCGAACCGGATTACACTATTTCACCGTGAATAGCACAGCATACGTGAACAGTATTATACGTATCCCGTATACCAGAACAAATCCAGTATATGTTAACAATTACTGTAAAAGTATACAACCACACATGTGAATAGTAGCGTAATGCGTGAATAGTACTATATACCGAAAAAGTGATCAGAGTCTGTAAAGAGTGCACCAAGTAAGTTCCCAGGAAAGAGAGGTGTCGCTAAGCGTACTTAAAAACCTTGTCTTTCCTTAGCCAGAACTTTACTAGACATACACTTTTACACTACCACACTATTTTCGGTAACAATTCTTTTCTGATGTGGCAGATCAGTCAATGCTGCAACCACAGAGCATACTAAGAACCAACACCTTCCTAAAGTGACGCAGCGGAATAGTATCACCAACCTTGGAGCTCTGATACCACTGTTAGGTACCAGAGTATCAGAATGGTGTCACACAATTAAAATAAGAGACGAGAAAATAAAGAAATAAACACACAAAATTTACGTGGAAAACCCTCAACAAATAAGGGAAAAACCACGGGGCAAGACCAAAAGAATTTTACTATGTGGGAAAATATTACAAGAATACCTCTCACAAAATACCTCACAAATACTCTCACAATACTCTTGTTGAGTATAAGAAATAATAAAAGAGGAAGAAGAGAATGTTTGGAATGATATAAAAATTTCACTTGGGCCTCCTTATATAGGCTCCAAGGGAGCACCCAAATTAAGTTCCCACCGATGTGGGACTTAATTCCAACAGAATCTTCGTTCTGCAAAAGAGAGAGAGAGAGGAACACGCTCTATAGAAAACTTTAACAAGGATATGTAAATAAATGAGATAAGGGTAAGAGGATCACACAAATATTGATCATGATTCACTCTCCAACTAAGATCTACATCCAGCCTCTTACTCTAAAGGATTTTTAACTAACCAATTTGGTTACAAGCCCACATATTTCCTAGCCAACCTGGCTATACGTGTAAGAATTTAAGGCAACACAACACCATGTGTTCCTTAACTACAACCTTTACTAAGCCTTACAACTTACAAATAAAGAGAAGTATGTATGAAGTACAATGAAATTACTAACAAAAAGGGAGAATAAAAATTTAAAGCTCAAGTGTTTTGAAATAACTCTCAATAGAGAGGACACTAAATGTAAACTTTAAAGGAATGAAAGAATCAAATAATAAGAAGTGAATTCAGCAACATTTCAGCAACAAATGGTCTTGAGTCTTTGCTTCATTCTTAATTCATCCTTCTATTTATAGTCAACGATGAATAAATGTTGTGAAATTGGTTTCTTTTTGTTCTGAGTAGTATTAAATGCATTATCCGTTTAGCTTGTCTTCTCGCTATAGTAGTGGTAGTCTTTCGGCATAGTAAGTGGGTGCTTTTCAGAAAAGTGCATTATATCTTTGCGAGATGTACCTTGTTTGCAGTGATTTCTCCTAAGGTTTCCCTTTTCTCTTAAAACAATATTGATACTTATGAATGGACCTTTTGTCTATGCAAACAATAGGTAGTTTGCTTCTTTAGAGTTGACTTTATTCAAATACAAGTAATATCTTTTGGATAAAGACTTGTTTCATCGTACTTAAGGATAGTAGCACCACCATACACAAGATACTTCCCTTGAACTCTTTAAGAGAATTCCAGCTATCACCATGCAAATGCATGTTTTCCCATTTGATCTACCCTTGTATAGAACATAAGACACACAATGAGTAGACACACTCTTATGTTTTGATCATTTTGAGATTATATACTTTTTGGCTTATGGAATTTCATACTTAACTCCTTTAAGGCGTTTGATCTCTACACAGTCAAACGAGCTTGGTTAAATACCCTAAAAACAATTGTCATATCAAAAGTGCTTTGTTATCATAAAAATTATTGATTCGTCAATCATCTGGGATCCAAAATTGTGAGCAAACAAATCCAAATTTTGAAGTTTTGAAACTCGGTAAGCAATTTACCAATGAATGATGAGGCACTCGTCTAATTTGTTTTAGACATTGACAGCAACATTGTTGCTTGTTGTTATGTTGATTGTAGGCTTGGGAACTTGTGGGTTAAATTTAAAACTATGAATATATTATTTTAATGGATTAAGTTAGATTGTTTTATGATGTATAAGCCACTTTTGGCTTAGTTAGATACAAAAAACAATTGAGTAAATAGTTACATTTATCTCTAAATGGGGGTTGTAATATTTGTTCCTGAAAGATCAAAATTGTTTCTAAGATCCTTGAAAGTATAAGTTATCGGTTGATTTCATCTTTATGTTAAGTAGAATTCATTAAAGTTTATAGAAACATATACATGGCACATTAAGTGCCACAGTGGATACACACAACATAAAATTTTCATCTTTCTCTTTGTATAAAGCATACAATGTTATGATAGAATTCTATGTAATAATTTTCATTTCCTTTTTCCCATCCCCCAATTTTTATTAACCTTAATGAGATTCTCTCTCAACTCTGTCGTTAGGGAGATTAGTTAAAAGTTGTGTTTGAAAAATTCTAGGCTCCTGTAACTTAGGAACGAAAAACCCCATGAGGACATAGGATTTGTGGGAGAAATATGTTGATAATTTATTCAAAGCTTCATACATTGAAGTAAAAGGTTTGAAAGAGTCTTGTTTTGGTTATGTTTATGGTAGGTTTAAATTTAGCTAAGGTGCATTTATCAATAATGGTTAATGTATGGTGTTGGGAGGCCAATGGCGAACGATCTGGAAATATGGTAGGGAATTGTTGTCACGTTTGATTAAAAGGATGGAAGTTGTTGGTGGCAAGGTTGTCCATGGTGATTGTTGTTGTTGTCACTACTATAATGAATCGGTAAACAAGACTACTTGCTTGAGTTACCATTTTAAAACAAACCCCATTATCTTTAGGATTCGTAGAGATGTTATAGAGTATGAATGTAGATATTCAAAATTTATCCAGGATAATTAAAGGATTATTAGGAGAAAACACTTTCTGAGAACCAGATCAGACCAGTCGGTTGAGCCGGGAACCGGTCGTGTGTCCGGTCCATACAACCCACAAAATTGGCAGAGCAAAAAACTGGTGAAAATCGGTTAAACCGGTACAAAACTATCCAAAAACCGGTGATGAAAACGGGGTTAAACCAGTTGTTTCCTATTTTTCCTATTTTTTATTTTTTTAAATTTTTAAACTAAAAAATATGCATTATTTAGCCAAATAAAGGTTCAACAACAAGTAATAAATATTCATACTCATTAATTTTTATTTTTTTTAGGGGATGAATTTTTATTATTTAGCATTATATTATTTATTTTTTATCTTTTAAAATATATAATATGATCAATTTATGTTCATTTATAATTTGTTTTATCATATTTTCTTATTATTTATATTGATATATTACTTAATAATTGTTATAATACTAAAAATATTTATTTAATTATCTCTGGTTTGACCATCGGTTCAACCACGATCAAACTATTAAACCGTGAACCAGTACTTTTACCGGCTCAGTGACCGGTCCAGTTTTGAAAATATTGGGAGAAAGGAAATGAAATTTTGACTTCAACTACGCAAAATAACGGCATTTAGGGAGGATAAAGGTAAGTCATGTCACGTAAGAATTTTACATTAGATTTAAGGCTAAATTATAAAATTGGTCTTCTATGTTTATTTTAGGTTTCAATTTGGTCCTTTATGTTTTATTTGTTTCGTTTTGGTCCTCTACGTTTTATTTTAATTTTCAATTTGGTCCTTTCCGTCACTAAAAGTCAATTGTCCGTAGCTAGAATTTGGCTTTTAGCTACGGATAATTGGCTTTTAGTGACGGAAAGGACCAACCTGTTGTAACTTTTAAAACGTAGAGGATCAAAACGAAACAAATAAAACGTAGAGGACCAAATTGAAACCTAAAATAAGCATAGAGGACCAATTTTGTAATTTAGCCTAGATTTAACGCACCACACGTGAATCTCGATTATTATTATTATTTATTATTATTATTATTTTGAAAAGTGAATCTCGATTGTTATTAACTGAAACTTGTTAATATGAGACTAACTAATGTATATAACCGTGCACGCACGGGTTATTCGTATGGGTTCTAAATATATGAAATATGTAAGAATAAATCTGAAGACTTTTTTTTTCCAACAAAAGTATTAGTAGATTTGAATTTATCAAAAAATATTATACACAATTCATTATGAAGTAGAGAATATATGTATTTATAGGTATATACCAATTTTAAAATATAACAAATAAACAGAAAATATCGGTTTTATTTTTCTTATATTTAGATATGGTTTCTCAACAATTATTTTCAACAAAAAAAAATATATATAGCACAAAATTGAATGATTTATCTAAATTACAGTAAAATAATTTCAAAATAAGTAACATAAAAAAGAGATAATCAATTACCTATGTTGAATGACAAATTAATGCTAGAATAAATTATGGTTGCTATCGTGTATAATATCCAAACTTTAAGAAAGAAAAAATAAAAATAAATATTGATTTAGTATTTATTATAATTAAACATAAACAATTATGTGAACGATGTAATGCTGTATTTATACTCCAATAGAATGTTGGAAATTTAAAATTTTAACAACTGTAAGAGATAAAATATACAAATTATGAAAAAATTATAAAAATTAAAATTTAACATTATATAGTTATGATTTTTCTATTAAATTTTATGATGTGCGTAGTAAAATAAAGCAGTCATCAAAAGTTATAAAATTAAAAGTAATTAAATTTGTATAGTAAAATAATGATGAATAATAACTGATAATTGATATAATTAATAAATAAAAATATGTAAGTCATTTAAGAAAATATATTAATAATTTACACTTTTTTTATAAACAAAGGGAATGATAGAAGAACTACGACACAAACCTAGGGGTAGCACGCCCCATTACATGAGAGCGTAAAGCAAGACTAAGGGAGGGGAAAGAGACATCTACAATAGTCCACGTAAAATCACTCTGATGATATATATTGGCTAAAATATCTGTGTAAGAATTCGCTTCTCCAGTATTAATGATCTACACTATTAAATTATTGTTTGTCATGAGATAATAATGGTTGATATAATTAAAACAGTAACAACAAAAATTAAATTGATTTAGGCAAAAGGATTAATGATTTTTATGTTATCACGTGATTAGATAATATTTTGATTGAATGACAATTGTCCAGATATGGTAATTAATTGATTGATGTGCTTTAATTTATTACATTTTGAATTTGAATTTAATTTAATTCAAATTTGATTGAATGATAAAACTCTAGATATGAGCATTAAGTGGTTAATATGTCTTAAGTAATAAAATATCACGAATTAAAAAATAAAAAAACAAATTATTTTTCATTTTGGTTGGAAAAAAATGAATGTGGAGCTGCCACGTGGCATGAAGAACAATTTGATCTTTTAGATGCTAGAGCTATCAATTCGGGCAAGGCCGATCCATTCAAGCCAACTCATGATTGGTCAGTAAATTTTTGGGTCAGGTTGGGTCGAGCCTAATTAAGTGCAAGCCATTAATTTGTTAGTCCAATCAAATCCTTTAGGCCATCTCTAATGGAGCACCAAAAAATGGGTACTTAAATGGGCCTCACACATCCACATCACTCATTTTTACTTTTTTAATTTGGGTACCTAATCCCTCCAACCAGCACCTCTAAAAAAATTACTAAATAGGTCCCACCAAGAACTCCACATCATCACATATCAACAAAAATTTATTTAATAATTATCTGATATACTAAATATTAAATTATTAAAAATAATAAATTTAATTTTTTAATACGAAATTTAAATTAATAATTTTATTTTTTTAATACGAATACAAATTATTAAATATTTTATTTTGAAGTGTGGGACCCGCGTGTGAGGTGAGAGAGTGGGTATCTATATAGGTACTCAAACCAAATAGGTACCCAATTTTTTTCCACAATGGGGTACTTATTGGGTACCATTACCCAATAGGTACTCCATTGGAGATGCCCTTACAAGCCAATGGTCAAATGCATGGGTGAATATTTCAAAAAAAAAAAAAAGTCTTCTTCTAAAAAGCATAAATAATATAACATTAGTAACTTGTAATTATAATATGCACCTATGTATGTATATAATATAATTATTTTCCTAACACGTTTTAACATTCCATATTATTTGTCGAATGTAACATGTTTTTTATTTTTTAAACGTCTAGGAAATTAAAATCTTTTCCGAGTTTACTTGTTGGCCCAATGATTTCTCACGTCAATTTGGTCATTCTTATTGCCACCCTCCCATTTTAATTTTTCCACCCCTTCTCCCCTAAAAAGACCTGAATACCCCTACCCATAAAATTAACCCTGTCCTCCCCACCCCCACGTGGCCTCTCCAACATCTCCCCTACCTCCCCACCTTCACTATTGTCTCCCTTCCCAATCACTTAC
Source organism: Calophaca sinica (assembly GCA_037113605.1). NCBI lineage: Eukaryota > Viridiplantae > Streptophyta > Magnoliopsida > Fabales > Fabaceae > Calophaca > Calophaca sinica. The sequence continues at coordinate 32,810,861 of CM073731.1, forward strand.
TTTTCCTTCTTCTCCTTCCACCCGCAATTCAGTCACGATGAATGTTATTTTGTTTTTGCATTTTATAACCGTCTGAAAACTGAATTTTGAATTTGTCTAGGAATTAGTTTCCAAACGTTAGGAAACTAAAAAAAAAAAAGCTATCGACCGAAAACTTTTTTCGGGTTTTTGAACTTTTAGAAACTAATTGTCAGACACATCCGAAATTTAATTTTTGTACGTAGAAAATAAATGGAAAAAGAATGTTTTCGGGCAAATCTTTTTTGGCCTTCTAAAAACTAGTTTCTGGAAGGAAAAAAAATTGTCGCTTGGAAACTATTAACAAATACGAAGTTAAAAAAACAAAGAAGGGGGGTTTAGGGGTGATGTTGCAGAGGTTTCCAGGGGAGGTCGGGTTTGGCGGGGAGGGGATTTCAACTTTCAAAGGCAGGGGAGGCCGTGCGCGGGGGAGTGCAGGCAGTGGCAGATGTAGGTTGAAGAATATGGGGCAATTGACCTCACAACATAAACATATTTTACTTAAATATACTTAATAAAAACAATTTTGCCCCCATAAAAACATAAGTATTGCCCTCATAATACAAAATTTTTTAGAATAATGGCTCAAATTGATCATTGAGAAAAAAATATGAAGACATAATTAGTTCTTGAAAAAATAAAAAGTACTCATTTAGTCCTCAAAAATTTCAAATTTCGTTTAAATTACTCCTTAATGAGACTAAAATGTTCCTTAAAATTATCCTTAAAATGACTCATTTGACTGATATTTGAGATTGTTGAATATAAATATGTCTTCGTGTTTTTTCTCAAGGACTACTATGGGATTTTACTCTCATTTTTAAATAAAAGTATAAAGTTATAAGAGATAAAAAAGAAATTATGTACGTTAAAAAAAGAAATTATATATTTTGTAAAAACTTATAATATTTTTCTTCGGTGAGAATATTATTTTTGCCCCCATTAGCAAAAATATATTATAGACTATACCACCTGTAGTGGTAGGGGGCATTTGCCCTCAACAGGTATAAATATTTTACTTGAATATACTTAATAAAAAAAATTTGCCCCCATAAAAAATATAGGTGTTGCCCTACGAGCCAATTTTTATTGCTCCTGACACTAAACACACAATTAGAAACTTAAGTATTTTATATTTTATTTGGAGCAAAGGCGCAAAACGGTCATTGATAAAGAAAACACGAAGACTTATTTGCTCCCTAAAAAATAAAAGGTACTAATTTGGTCTTCAAAAATTTCAAATGTCGGTCAAATGGGTCTAATGTCCCTAAAATTATCTTATAAAGGCTAATTTGACCGATATTTAATATTTTTTAAGACCACATTAATACTTTTCATTTCTCAAAGACAAATAAGTCTTCGTGTTTTTATAAGTATTAATTTGAGTTTTCACTTTTTTTATTATAAAATTATGTAATTTGTAAAAACTTATAATATTTTTTTGTGAAAATATTAGACTATTATTTTGCCCCTATTATAGAAATTTTCTGGATCTGCAACAGGGTAGGAGTAATTTGGGAAAATAAGGGGAATGGGGTGGAAAAATTAAAAAGTAGGTGGCATTAAGAATGCCCTTTAAATTTTATTAACTCAACCCGTACTTTTTGACACCCATGCCAGAAACTAATTTTCCGTTTATTTTTCTACTGATATTTGCTTTGTTTTCTGATAGAAACTAATATTTGCTTTTCTCTACTTATAAATTAGCCTGGACAATTCTTTTGCAAGATTCAAAGTATCCTCAGTACATGAAAGTTAAACGTACATAAAAAATAAACTATAAAAATACCATATTTATTATCCTTCCTTTGAATATATATCTAAGAAAATTAATACAATAATAACTGGTTTTAATAGAGAACTGGAGAGCATTAGCATCATTTTTCTTTATTGAACGGATTCTCTTGCGAATATCATCACAATAGTGCGATCAAATTACGATTAAACATTCTCAAAATTATTGGACAAAACTGGGGGAATGCGCTTTGTGCAAGAGCCCATGACATTGGGTGCGTTGGTAATAATCACATTACATTTGTTGGGTACAACTTGTCGACCGAACGAACAACTTTGTCTTTAATCTCCGATTTAATTTAATTTGTTCTGTTCAACTCTTCTGATCAGGGTGAAATGGGCGTATAAATGCAGAATTCATCTGCCAAACCTTGAGAGAGGCTGTGACAGTGGCCTCAGTAGCATTGTTGAATAAGAACAATCGAGCTGCTCCATAGATTGCCCGTGTTGGATAAACCCGTGATGTCACACACGTCCTTCCACCTTGAGCAAAGCTTTCAACTATAGAATGGTCGACCTAAATTACAATAACCGCCACACATTCCATCAGTTGCTCTAGATAACGTGCATAAGATAAGTACTCAGTTAAATAAAAGAATCATAGAAAATTAAAAAGGCTCAACTTACCAATATCCGTAACGACAGCTTTTCACCTTCAAGTACTGGAACTATGCTACCAAATATTTGCTTGTGAACATCATTTGCTAGAGAAGACCTACAAAAGCAATTTAACAAATTCAATATTGAACTTATCACAACATAGTCGAATTTTTTTTTTTTCTCTTTCTTCAATTAAGCTATTTGACATATATATAACTTCAAGTTCAAAAATAGATAGCCCAATACCTACCTTGATTGATCGGAGCAGAAGGAAGTCTTGAGATTTCCATTGCTTCCTTTAACAACATAAAAGTACACAGGAGTATACTCAGAAAGGCCTTCATCTGCCAAAACCAGAAGACCAAAAGGTCCCAAGGCACCACGTTTGACCGCTCCACCACTCTTGCTGCACTCGTACTCCACATTGGACTGAGGCGTTTTTTCCAGAGCTTCCTTCTCTATCTCAAACTCAGCAACAATGTCCAACTGTTTTATTGGCAAATACAATTAATGTCATGTAATTAAAGTTTGCATTCAGTCGTGTCTAGCTAAACTATATGTCTCTAAAAGTCTCAATTAGAACTATAAATAACTTGAGAAGTCTGACAAACATGAACACAAATACAAACCTGTGTAGCTGTTTCAATATCTAATAACACCACTGACCCTGGCTTGGCCTTCAAATTTTTAAATTCGTCACTTCTTAATCTCAAACTCTCCACTTCCGCAACAGGCCACTGAAGTAAGTTACTGCCAGTCTTCTTATCAAGCCTCACAGTTCTTGGAATGCTCTATGACAGTATCATTATAGAGTTAGAAATCAGATATATACATTGGAACTAAAAATGTTTTATGCGTAAATAAATAATTGAATACATATATATACCTGAACTGATGCCCAACCTTTTGCCACATCAGCATATTCGCTATCTGACTCACCAATCCAACCCCATAAAACTCTCCTATCCTTACTGTGATCATAAAATGTCTTTGATGCATAAAATATACCATAGTCATACCTCAATCCAATACCAACATCATTCTTAAAATCATCTGCTAAGAACTTAACCTTCTTCTCATCATAAGTCCCCAATGCATAGTAATCATGTCGATCATCATCTAAGCTAACCTTCATCACATGCTTCACCTCAGCCCCAGTAATGGAAGTATCCAACCCATTTTCAACCTTCTTAGACACAGGGAAGAAGTCCACACACTCCCACATACCGGTGCCAGGAACAGCATTAAGCAATCCCTCCTTAAGCTCATAGGTCTTGAAGTCCTCAGTGTCATAAACCAAAGCAACGCCAGTTTTGTTGATCTTGGAGCCAATGGTGATGCGCCACTTTCCTTCAGAGGTGAGCCAAGCGGTGGTTGGGTCACGGAAGTCCTTGGAACCAATGCCTGGTGGAGGGAACAAAACTGGATTGGAAGGGTATTTGATCCAATCAACAAGGAGAGGGTCAGAGGGGTCAGCAGGGTAGGCAAGGTTTTGCACTTGCACTGACTCGTTGGTGGAACCGGTGTATAACATGATGACTTGACCATTAGGTAAGATTGTGGCTGAGCCAGTCCACACACCATTTTTGTCGTACCATTGATCTGCTACCATTGCTAGTGGAAGATGAAGCCAATGGATCATGTCCCTTGACACAGCGTGTCCCCAAACTATGTCGCCCCAAACTGCACCGTTTGGATTGTATTGGTAGAAAAAGTGGTACCATCCTTTGTAGGACATAGGACCTGAAATGCATAATTTGCAGCAAACATGTCAACAACGCTCTGAATGCTATCTCTAGGGAGATGTGAGAATTATTTTTGTATTTAAAAAAAAAAATTGTATTCCAAAATCTGATGGAGTGTGTAATTTGACCAAAATGAACCTAGACTATTCTGGCTGGACAAAGATTGTGGAGTGTGATGTGATAAAAAATAAGACACGTGATGTGATAAAAAGGACAAAAAAATAAAGTTATAAAATGATGAGGGTAAAAAAGCTAAACAAACGCATGTGATCAAATCAAGATTGATTCTGAACCTCTATTTCAACTTTTGTAGATCCAATATTGTTGAACTTATGCTTTTGCTCATTAGTTTTATGGGGCCGACAAAATTTATGGCGTTTTATTACTAAAACAAAATTTATGGTGTTTAAATCAAAGGAAGCCCCGTTGTAAACCCCATTCAGCTGTATATGGGTCCTAGTGTTTCAATGCTACATATTTTTCTTACAGCAGTCAATTCAACCCACAAATGGGCAAATTAGAAGAAAATTAGCGACGAATTAAACCGAGTTAGGCAAAATTTAAACAAGGAGAAAAGGCGAGAGTGCCCTTACCATTAGGATCTGAAGCAGAGCAAAGTAGCAAACCAATTCCCCAATCAGTCCAAGCCATTGTCACCCAACCAAAAAAAAAGGAAATAAAAATTAGCTTGAGATAAAAGAGAAATGGAACTAGTAGTGCACCACAACTTTGCCATGAACATTCAGAAGTAGTCACAACTTGTTATTTTAAATTCAGCTAAAAGAAATCATTCCAACAAGACTGCTTTTGACTCTATAAAAAATTCACTTTTAAAACAATAAAATATAAAACCAAACTAACAATTCCTTTTTGCTAAATACATAGTGATAATCCGAAATGTCGTCTTCGATCGTCCCTTTTCACTATTTTCCTTTTTGTTCATTATAGGATCCCTTTCCCACTGTAGAACGACGAAATTCTAATCCATAATGCTTGGAAAAGCACAAATAATTACCGTGACAAAGAAGCACTTTTTCATTTAAAATGAAATTTCTTATATTATTTATTATTATTATTATTATTATTATTTTTTTTGATAACCATGAAATCTCCTATATGAAATTCCATTATCCCCGCCTAATGACATCTCAAAGTAATCAACATGGAGATTTGGTTTGGACTCTATAGTTAATTTCAACGGTGTCATTTGGGAACCAGATTAAGCAAACAAAACAATCATTAATAATTAATTAAGGCACTAAAACGAATTACCATTCATCCAGTTCTTCTCTGGCTGGAAATGAAAAGCGGTTCTCTGCCATGACAACATGCTGTTGTTCCAAGGAAAGGATTCCGTTGCTCCATCCTCGCCGGCGGCGGAGAGCAACGTGTTCGACTTCTCCGACACCCCGGCAGAAACACCCCGCGAAACCGGGCGCCATTTCGACGAAGGCACCGTGTTTGGGTTCGGAGATTCACTAGATGCTGAGGATGACGATGACACGTCAGCATGAGAAGGGTCACGTACGTTGGAGGCTCTGTAGCCAGTAAAGGCGACGAGGGAAGCGAGTAAAAGCAAAGCGCAAACGATTAGAAGAAGCTCCTTACGGTGTCCGCGATGATTGTGGGGCCCATGGAGGAGGGGAATGTTTGGCGAGTCTTCGGAGGAAGAAGAGGGTAATAATGCGTTGTGGCTTTTCATGTTATGTTGATGATGATGACCAGATCAGGATTGGGTGTTTGTGAGTGTGTGTGAGTTGGCCAACGGAGAACGCCTGTGTTTTTGAGAAGTGAATAAAAAAGAAGAAAAAAAAAAAAAGAGAAATGAGGATGGAATTGGCCAAATCACGGGGAAAGTAGTAAGGTGTAAGAAGAACTGAAATGGTTTTGCCACATTGGCATGTGTATTTATTTATATGGGGAAGGGAAGGGAAGGGAAGCTGCAACTCCCACAGTCTGGAATGGATAGATCGAGGGAAGGAGGTCTTTGTTCACATGAAGCATGAGGTATGAACCACTGGTAAGGGACGGGAGGGACCCACAAGGGGGGTTAGATTGTGAGACATCACATCAATAATTGGGGTTTGGCGGCCCTACAATTTTCTATTGCAATCATTTCTGACTCTGGTTTGTTGTTCGCTGTCCAAAACTGCTGTTTCATTGGTTTTTCTTTCGAAATAATCTCATGTTTTTAATTGACTGAGAATCTCCACAATTACATTTACTACATCGTCGTTAGAATCAGTGAATCACGAATGGTTGTCTGATCTGATCCCAAGATCGGGGCAGAAATACTCTCTCACAAGTACTAGTAACTCTAATTTCGTAGTAGTAAATTAAAAAGGAATTAAAAAACCTAATTAAATTAATTTTAATATAAATACAACTAATTTACATATAAATATATACGTTTAGACTAAAAATATTTATTAGTATATTAATAACTATTTTTTATCGCCTTGCTTAATTCAAGAAATATAGATATTGCTAAAAGAAATTAAGAAAATATAAAATTTAGTTTAATTGAATAGGTAATTTGGAAAATATAATATTGATTTAATTTAATTTAATTTAATACAAAAACTCAAAAATATGTATTGTAATATTAAGGTGATATATGGGTTTGTCCGTGGTACTTAACACAACTGGTAAAGTATTTGCCGCTTGGACGATTGGGCGTGGGTTCGAACAAGCTACACCCCTTTTTCAGCGCTCTTAGGAGTGCGTTGTAGGCCGCTGGGCCATCAGACAAAAAAAAAGTGATATATGGGTTTCAAGAGAACAAAAAAAAAGTATGATGTGTTTTCGTAAAAATTAAAAAAAGAATTCAGTTTTATATAGTAAAATATTTAAGTTAATTGATTAAAGAAATTTTAAAAGTAAAAAATTTATTTGATTGAGTAGTTGAATAAGAAACTTTTTATTTTGATTTTATTTGATTTAATATGAAATTTTAAATATGTAACATGATAAATAGTTTTATAAAAATTAAAACACAACATGATTTTAAAAAACCGATCTGGAAAATGAACTCAAATCAACCATCAACTATATTATATAAAATAGAGTTTTGTCATGTGGGCCCATGCCACGTGTCAAAACCTCATTATTCCAATTTCCACAAAAATACAACTTTTATTTTATTTTAATTTAATTTATATTTTTTGATTGATTCATTAATTACTAATTAAAATGCACCAATATAAATCAGATTTGTGATCTTATTTTTCTTTGATCATCAATTGATTTCAATTATATGCAAATTTGCAAAATCATTATCAAGAAATACTTTCTAACGATTATATGCAAATTTGAAAAGTCATTAGATGTGAAAATGCAATACTTTCCTCTAACGATTGAATATGTCAATTAATTTTTTCATGAAAATTAAATCTCAATAAATACTTCCATTCTTAGTTATTAATTAATTTAGTTATTATTATTATTATTATTATTAATTTTTTTAAGTTTGAAATTCATACCGGCTAACATTTTCTATTTAGTTCAACTTGACATTAGTAATAAATATTCTCACTAGGTATTTACAAGATTTTTTTTTATTTTTAAATCTTCCTTAACAAAGAGCCTTTTGATTATTTTTTTCCCTTCCTATTTAATATTTTTTCCATTTTTTCTAAAAAAATTAGTTAATTATATCAAGTCATGATATCATTTATAATGTCACAAATGAAATGAAGATACAATGTTTTATTACGATTTTTGGAAATAATAATATGTTCTTTTCAGTTAAAATAAAAAATAAAAAATTTAATTTATTTAAGTAATCACATCATTTGAAATACATTTTTAACTATTCTATTTTTTAAAATACATTTTAAGTGACTCAGCAACTTTCGAATCTTACCAGTGCATAGCAAGGGTTAATACATTAGTTTGATATTTAAACAAGTGTATTAAGCCGTGCGATACACATGTGAGATTTGAGGGATATCGAGGTAGTCAAAAATATTTTCAAAAGAAAGTAGAAAAAAGGGCATAATTGAGTTTATAGTATAATAACGAATAGTCTAGAAAAAAAAAATATAATAACAAATAGTAATATGATTTTAAGGTAAATTCTTATTAGGAATTAATGATAAAAATGAAATAGTCGGATTTGTGTTAGCATTCAAAAGAGAATGATAAAAAAAATTGAAGCTTATGGCCAAATTTGTATTGTTGTATTCAATCCTACATCAAAATTGAATGAAAAATAGCAAAAATGAAAAAGAAGGGTAGCAATTGACTATTTTAAAAGGAGAAAATAAAAAAGAAAAAAATAACAATAGTGATATAGATATTCATTTTTTCCATGAATATGTTAATATTTTTTTGCTGAATAAATATGTTAGTATTTATATATTAAGAGATATTTTTAGTATGATGTTTTAATTAATTATAATTTGATTTTATTTAAATTTAAATTTAAATTTAAAATTTGAATTCAAATTTATTATGAATTATATTATGAATTATATAATTAATAATGAATGTCAAATTAAAAGTTGACAAATTTATATGATGAAAAAAATATTAAATGCTGATTGATTACATTAATTCAAAATCAGCAAGTCATTTAAGAGAAAATAATTATGTTTTTTATAACATTTATTAATTGAGGTTTTGTAATTATATTGATATTAAAATAATAATAATAATAATAATAATAATAAATAAAATTATTTTAGGCAGAAAAAAATTTATTTGGTTTTGACACGTGGTATAATCTTACGTGACAAAATTCTATTTTATATAATATAGTAGCTAGTAGATATAAAAGGACAAATATATAATACTATTTACTATTTTTAGGAAAATAATAAATATTACTTAAATACAATGAATGTCATTAGAGATATTTAAAATAGTTAAGATTCTTTGGTAATCTTAAATAGGTATACTATTCGTGAAAACTAATAAAAAATACTACCTGAAACTGTTATTTTCTAAAGATTATCTCTTTGAAAAATATTATTTTAAATAATTATTTTTTGAAATAACTAAAAATAAAAAATGAATCGGTTTATTTTTTGCTGAATTAAATCTTCACATTAGAAAAGGATTCCCTCCAAAATATTTGTTCATATTTGAAAAGAACTCATGATTTTACTTAATTATAAATCAATTCTTGTGTTTAGAACTCATTATAATTCAATTTTCGTATTTTAAATACATTTTTAAAAGGGTGTATGCAGTTGTTCCTAGTTAGGGGTGGGAATAGGCTGGACCGAGTTAGGCTTTGCAAGGCCAAAATTTGCAAGGCCCAAGTCTGGCTTGATCAAAAAATGCAAGGCCCAAGCCTTACCAGTTACTTGTCATAAGCTTTTTTTAAAACCTAGTCTTGCCTTTTTAAAAGCCCGATATGACTTGTTAGCCTACTTAAAAGTCTATTTGATATTAACGTCTTTGAATAAGTCATCTGACCGATCTTTAAATAGATTAATAGGTTAATAAACCGACAAGGTTAAGTTCTATTAATAATAAGCTATAAAAAAAAGAAAATTAAAATCACTGCTACTTAGAGACATGAGACATAGGGTGGAAATAGATAGGACGAGCTAAGTTTTATAAGGTCTGATTTTGATTTATTCGTATGATATAAAGCTTTTTCAAGGTTTAACATGACCTTTTAGATAATCAAACCTTAAATGATAGCCTATTTAAATTTTATGTTGCAATAAGGCCTTCAAGTATGTCAAAAATTTATGTAAGTGTTGGGAAAAATCCGCATGTGTCACTCTGATTTACCTACACATGCCCAATGATCTTTGGTACCAGTGTTGGAAAATCTATACACACACAAAAATAATAATAAAAGACACAGGGATTTACGTGGTTCGACACCTCTTATCTACGTCAACGGAACACCTCAACAAAATTTTCAATATTATAAAAAAAAATTACAAGATAGTATTGTAACCCACCCAATAATATAACAAGTTTCCTGATCTGAAACTTGAAAAACTTACCCCAAATTGTGTATCACCTTACAAACTCGAATACCTTACTCAAGAGTTACAAAGAATGATAACACTCACACACTCGGGTGTCTGTCTACATTTTGCACCCCTAGGGTGCCTCTTGCACCACATTTATCTCTCGTATGACATACTCATTTATAGAAGAGAAGCAACAAATACAAACAATGTATCTTGGTCTGATCCTGTTGAGATATGTCACTGATTTATTTCACGTTTATTGAGATATGTTTTCCCTTATTTTTTCTTTGCAAACATTTCTTTTATTCCATATTTCCTTTTTTATTGGAAAAATATATCTGCATTATATCTTTCACATAGCTTCACCGATTTCATTCTTCAATTTCTTCTTTTATCTTGTGGGTCCTGCTTAGGAGAGACTCACCCAACAAATCTCCCCTTTCCCGATCAAGTGGGACCTCAACCATGCCTGTTTCTTTCCTTCGTAACTCACTCTGCAATATACATAAGCTCCCCCTCTATCAAACTTTCATCTTTGTGTGTTTTCCACAAACATCTCTCGGCTAAGAATATTGAAGTCTTATTGGTGACACTACTTGTACTTGCACCCCCGTGATCTGCCATCAACGGGACACGTTGTCTGACATCCATTATCAGGAAGACTTTTAACACAAGGATCCGCACACAGATCCACATGTTCTTCAATACTCGTCTCACCTGGTCACCTGGTCGCACCAATCATGGCTTTGAGCTAGTCCCCTCTAGTTGCACCATAATTTGAACCATTAGCTTTGATACCACTGTTGGAAAAAATCTGCACGAGCCACTCTGATTTACCCACATACGCCCAATGATCTTTGACCCCGGTATTGGTGAATCTCTACACACACATAGAAAATAATAAATGACACAGGATTTACGTGGTTCGACACCTCTTGCATATGTCCAGGGAACACCTCAACAAAATTTTCACTATCATAAAAAGATATTACAAGATAGTATTGTAACCTACCCTACAATATAACAAGTTTTCTGGTCTAAAACTTAGAAAACCTACCTCAAATTGTGTATCGCCTTACAAACTCAAATACCTCACTAAAGATTTGCAAAGAATGATAACATTCACACACTCGGATGTCTCTCTACATATTGCATCCCCTTGGGTGCCTCTTGCACCACATTTCTCTCTCGTATGCCATATTCATTTATAGAAGAGGAACAACAAATACAAGCAATGTATTTTGGTCTGATCCTATTGAGATATGTCACTGATTTATTTCACATTTATTGAGATATGCTTTCTCATATTTCCTCTTTTATTGGAAAACATATTTGTACCATATCTTTCACATAGCTCCACCGATTTCATTCTTCGATTTCTTCTTTTATCTTGTGGGTCCCACTTAGGAGGGAACCCACCCAACAGTAAGTCAATGTGCTTAAATTATTGAAAATGTTAGTAAGTATATGATTTAACACAATGTACAAAATCTAATATAATAATAATAGTGAGATAAAATTATTATTTATATTTACTTAAATAGGCCGGTTTGTAAGGCCTAAAAGGCTTTTTGGGTAGCCCGAATCCTGAACTTTTTAGCTAAATATGCTTATAAAAAAGCTTTGGCATAGTCTATTTACAAAAAAGTCTGGTCTAGTCTGGACCTAACATAGGCTAGGCCATAGGCCTCTGTCGAGCGACCTGACCTATTACCACCCCTATTGCCGGCCTTCTTATAAGTTCTCACGGTGCATGCACCACAATGTCGATTGCATTCCTCTGTGCTCAAGCTTCAATTATTGTTTCTTCTGGATCGTGTTACACATTAGTCAGATTAACTTTTTTTTTTCAACTAAAAGAAAAAAACTTTTTTTATTTACCAGTCAAAAAACTTTTTTTCTTATTTAGGACACCCTTGATGAGTGTAAATCACGCTTTGGTTTAACTTGATCTATTTGTGATCTATTAATAATTTTTTTTTGACAGGAACAAACTTATGTCATTTCACTTGAAAGAATAGCAGCAATACAAGGTGGAATGTAATAAAAATGACCCACCTCATATTAGATGGGTTAATAGTGGGTTGGGTACGCTCTAAATATAGATTCTGTAATAGAGTTTATGTTCAATACACAAGTTTTAAAGAAATTTCCACATATATATGTTTAGTAAGTTTTATGAGGTAATCTTCTCATAAGAATATGAATTGAAAGTCTAATTGATTGTTTAGAGTATAAACCGTTCTGATGGACCATATATCCAGATTTCTCTAACAGGGTATGCCGACAGAAAAAGAGATGATAGGAAGTCATATCGTTTTGACAAGTTAACAATGTCACCAATATAAGCATACCGTCGATTACTAGCTCCTATGATTCGAATACACATCAATTCGCGGGCTCCGCTATTATCGGCTACATTTAAATAGGTTTGAGGTTGAATCATATCATTTTTTTTTTATGTTTCAGTCAAAAAGTTGAAGTAAAAAAAATATTCTGTGTTCAAAAAAAAAAGAAACCCACAATTGCAATCTTTTTCATACTAAAGACCTCTTTCCTTTCGTTCTAATGACAATGGAAGTTCCGAATGAAAGAAAATGATGCGAAATGAAATATTCGAAAGGTTTTATTGAGTTTTCTAATTTTTTATAACACATGCTTAATGCTTTATAGTTTTATGTTCTGTTTTATTTTATTTTTTAGAATACATCAAAAATAAAATAAAACCAGCGTCCTTATGTATCCTTGTAACGCCTATATGGCCATGCCTATATCAATCAAACATACTTATACAGGAACAGTTGAACTAATAAAGTTAAGTCATATACCCCAAAAAAAAAAAAAGTCAATCATGTTTTCATTTGGCAATCGCTTATTATTCAGAGGATAGACGGCACAACAGCAAAAAAGTGATTGTAATAACTTGCATTATTACATTTGAGCCGTGTAGGGTGAGGTGAGGTGTAGACTTTATTAGTAATAATAATGATAATGATAATAATATGCATTATTTTCGCTAAACAATTACTATAACGATGGTTGATTATTACTAGTAATTTATATATTGTACACAAGAGTCTAAGAGCATCTCTAGTAAATAGTAATAGAACAAAGCTGTGGTTCTTAATTGTTTTTTTCCCTTTTATGTCATTCCAGCTTTAAGAATAATACCCAGTAATTTCTACTCCAATAATAAAATTTACAAAAACCACTCTAGACTTTTTCACTCATTTTGGGACTCAACCCTCTCACTCTAACTTCACATAAAACTGTTCTTAAGAGTTCTTTCGAAAGAACCGTTCTCCACGTGGTTATTCTTAAAATCTATTTCAATATTAAAAAATTGCAACAATCGTCGTTAAATCTAAAGAGTTTGTCTAAATTCAAACGCCCTTGATTCGGCTATCAGTTTCAGTATGATTGTAATTGGCGAAATTATTATTATTATTATTATTATTATTATTATTTTGGTTTCCAATTGGAGAATTATTTTGATGATGACAAGTGTACGTAACTCATTGCCGAGTCAGATGGCCCTCGCATTTTTCGCCACCTGTCAATTTCAACCGCACACAATAATGCAGTTGCCAAAGCCAACACACATTGCCGTGGCTTTTCTATTTACCAAATATTCTATGTCGGTTTTACGCCACATGTAAGTGAGGATATTATTATTGGCTCAGTCCACAGATGACATGGTCCAAAATTTTCATATTTTTCTTTTACTGGCGGGTTGTATGGCTCGTATTGATTTCGCCCCACCGCTCCCCTCCAATAATGTTTCATTTTTTTTTTTTGATAAGCAATAATGTTTCATTATTGAAAATGAAACAAAACAAATCAAACAGAATGGCCTGATCCAGATCATTACGCTTTGCTCCTGTTACATTACATTTCGAGTCAATTTGGTGATGATATGTCCCACATAGCTTAACCTAAATGCATGTTTCCACATGCAGCGCCGGGTGGTGTTAACTGGTTCCACATGCCCCTATCTATGAGAGGACAATTCGATATGATTATATTCTTCAATAATGTTTGATATAGCAAATGACTATATACCCCTCTCCTACTCTGAGCAAGCTAGCAAATCACCGCAATTTTATGAACACATAAATTGTCAGTACCTGTTTTATTTATAACTTCAGAAGGAATACCATCCACTAAGGGACACTAGAGTCCAATTAACCATGCAGGGCCAGCCCACTGTACCAAGATCAAACTGCGAAGATCCCGGTGCAGCAATCAACATAGAATAACAAGAGTGATGGTATCAAAACCATGTGAATATTTTTTTTAAACTAAACTTGATGCACCGTCTAAGTGTGTAAAATTCATCGCATTAGTCATGATGATTATTATAGTTTAAAACATATAACATGATCGAATGGTATATTTTTTAAGATAAAAATATTTTACACATTAAGTCCTATATTTTTTCCCTAAATTTGTGTATGTGTAATGTTATAATTTTCCCATTCAGACATAGTCATATTTGATTCAACGATTAATTATGTTTTAAATCCTCCAACTTATTTCGATGCTCAGTTTTAGTTCCTAAAGTTTAAAAAGTATTCTTTTTTCATCCTCAATGTCCTAAAATATACTACAATTGGTACTCATTCATTTATTTTAGTCCTGATAATATATTTTTTATTTGTTTTAGTCCATGTAGCATTTTATTTATGCTCAATTAGTCCTTGCATTTGAAACAAAAAATATTTTATTTAATTCAATTAGTTCAACTTATTTTATTTATGTTTATTTATTTATAATAGGGACTAAAATGAAACAAAAATATTTTAAGGATTAAAATAAGAAAAAAAATTATATTATAAGGACTAAAACAAAACAATAAAAACGGATCTGGATTCTCTGCATTTGAGAATTCTGAAGTCTCCTGAAGTCAATGTAACATCAGCCACTATACTGGTTTCACACCCATCCACAACCATTGATTTGATTTATTCCAAAAAGTATAAAAAAAATACTCCCTCCATCCCTTAATATAAGAACTTTTTATAAATAAAAAAATTCTCTCTTAATATAAGACCATTTTCAAAGACCAATGTGTATTAATTATTTTTTTTACAAAATTACCCCAATGCCAATGTACATTAATTCTCTCTTTCTCTCTCTTTCTCTTAATAGTCTTGAAAGATGAGAAGGATAACTTGGAAAAAATAACACACATTTTGTACAAATTTAATGCTAATAATTAACAAAATCTGCTTTCTTAAGGAACGTGAAATTGTCAAATGGGGTCCTATATTAAGTAACGGAAGGAGTATAAGTAGTGACACTACTAGAATTTGCAGCGTTTCCTACGGATTTGCTTGCAGCTACAGGCTCCCAGGTAAAAGCTTCGTGGGTAATTTTTCACAGCAAATTCATCAGCAAATTCCGCAGATAAATCCGCAGAAAATTTTCGCAAGTAAATCCGCAAGAAACTTCTGTAGTAAAATAAAAAAAATATTTTGACACTAGTTTATGAAATATTAATCAAATTATAAATATATTATTATTATTCTTATTATTTTATACAAAATACTTATAAAACCATAAATATATAATCTTTTTACAATATATAACTTAATATTTATAAAATATAAGGATTATACAAAAGCTTCCACAATAAAGCATTAATAAATGTAAATGTTACATCTATTAAAAGTCACACTGTAATTACTCATATATCACAATGTAATAAATCTTTAATACACAAGAAATATATAAAATTAAATAAAACCCTATAATACATTCTTATATTATAGGGTTTGCTTTAGAATGCTTCGTGTAGAACTAAACACAATGCTCTTCTTTGCTTTCATTTGCAACCATTGAGATATTCACCTAGCAAAAACAAAATAGGAACATATAGAAAACATGAGAATAAAGCCATTTTGAAGTCTTGTATGTAAAAGCCTTCAATGTGTGTGTGTGTGTGTGTGTGTGTGTGTGTAGGATCCACCTTGGTCGGCTTGTAAGCATCAATTTTGTCTAGCTCCTGCAAAAAGAAATTATTGATGGAAGGGACAAAAAAAAAAGAGAATTGGTTTATATGTAAATAATGATACTATCCTACTGAAAGGTAGCTAACTGAATTGGTTTTACTTCGCTATCGATTAGAAAGTTCTACAAACAACTAACCTTACATCAAAAGCTAACCAAGACAAATCGATCCATCTTGATACATACTTTAAGAACAAATGTGAATCATTTAATTGTTACTACAATTTTAGGCTGGGAAACATGGTTCCTCAGTTGTTGTTACATGTTGAAGGTAATAACTAATAAGGTTTTATAGGACATAATATGAAAATTGTGGATAAAACAGAGTTTGGTCATGAATATATGGCAAACAGATAGTAGCACTAAGTTGGAAGTTTAAACTGAGCAAAGATAATCCAAGATGTTTGAAGAGTAAAGTAGCATCTCTGATATTCTTCACCTGAAAAATTATATCAAAATAATATGACTTTTGTTTTACTGATAACCGACGGCACAAGGGGATAGCACATACCTTCCAACAATATCCTTCCTGTACAAGGGTACTAGAATTTTATTGAGTTAACCAATAAATAAAATTGGAAATAATAATAATAATAATAATAATAATAATAATAATAATAATAATAATAATAATAAAGGTTGCATAATAAAGAATGATCACCTGGAGGAGATCACATCGGAACGTGTACTGATGATAGTGGGAGACAGACACATGAATATGATTTCATTTGTTAACAGAGACAAAAGGATAAGAACATGGAACATATCACTACTAGGGGCTACCAGTAGCTTCCACAATTTCATGAATATGGACAAAATTTCACCAACAGGTATTTAACTAGATTTTTTTTCCATGGATATAAAATTCATAAGAAGAAAAACAAATATGTATCATTGAATAAGAAACAGAACCAACACTAATCAAATGACTATTCAAGTCAAGCAAGTAACAGAACAAACACTAATCCTTTGATTCACTCTGTTTCACCATCAATATGTCACGAAAATGCAAGTAGATAATAGTTGTTAGCACAATGAACTCAGCAATTCATCAAACGGTTAACGTACATAACAGCCAACACAACAAAATGCAAGTAGATCTCATCTTCAAGAAACCCGGTGGAAGTAACACCGCAAGCAGCAAGTAGATCTGTAGTGGTGATATCCTTTGTTTCCTCACCAAAAGCAAAGCAACTAGAAATTGCCATAACTACTGATTCAGTAGCAATATTAAGTTGCCTACCAAATTATAGGACCAAATTATGAGCCTAGCCTATATTGAACCTATAGAACTCATGTACCAAATGACTATTTACCTATTATAGCTAGGAATTGAATCTGATTTTGAGATTTCGTACACAATTTACCTATTATAAGCCAAATCAAATCAGAAGTAAAGTAATGTCTTCTCCTAGTGGCTGAAATACAGGCTTCAATGTCACACCGAGGTAGCTATTAGGTTCATGAGTTACAATATTATCCTTCACCTAAAACAAAAGAAATCAAACCAAATATTTGTCACAATTCTAGAAAACGCATCGAGCGTATAACTAAAAAGAAAACGCACCGAACACAGAACAAGCAGCAATTCTAGAACAAGGAGAGGTGCAATTAGAGCTTGAAGCAATAACGAAATGCACAGAAACAAAATCAAACTAGCAGGAAGCAAAAACACACATGAATGAAAGTAAAAACACATAATAACGAAAGCAGAGATGAATACCTGACTGGCAACAAAACGAAAAGCAGTCACAGCGAAACGAAAGCAGAAACGCACAGTAATGAAAGCAGAAACGCAGTAACGAAGCATAATGGGATTTTGCTTTGAAGCCAGACGAGATAGAAGCAAAGAGTTCTCGATGGAACATAGAGTTCTCGATGAGGAAAGCCCTAAATGTGAAGCTCGAAGGTGTTTTAGGTTTTCGATGTGAAGATGTCGTTGAGACAGAACCAGAGGCGTTACAGCCTGAGACCAGCGACAGTTACTCGCGGTGTGAGAGGGCCTCTAACCAATTCAACGCTCGAAGAAGGGTTTTCGAACGAGAGACAGAGAGAATGGATTAGAGCAAAATTGCTCGCGGTGAAGTCTTTTTTTTTTTTTACTGAAGTCTAACTTCTTTTTTTTTATTTTTAAATTCACTCAATTTGCTGCGGATTTCAAATACATCAACGTTACCTGCGGACTTTTTTGCGGATCTCATGGGTACTCAAATAGACTTCTTTTCTTGAGGATTTTGCTGCGAATATCTTTAGCGGATCAGAATTGGCAATAAATTCTGTAGGAAAAACAAAAAATTTACTACGGATTTATTTCCCCAACAAAATCTGCAGCAAACGAAAAATATTTCTGCAGACTTACCTGCGAATTTTAGTTTGCAAAAAAATTCCTTATATTTCGTAAAATCACAATAAAATTTGCAAATATTTCCTGCGATTTTTTTTCGCAGGAAATACCAAAAATTCTAGTAGTGTGAGAGTGAGACACAGTCAATTGCACCAAATCCTAATCCCAATAAGAATCACTTATAACACATTTCAAGACATTGAAGACAAAATAGATACTTTTAAAATTTTAGGCACCATAATCAAACATCAACGTAACTTTTTTTTTAATTTTTTGACTGGAACATCAACGTAACTTGAGGGAATAAAAACACAATTATCCCTTAATTCAATAATTACATATGGTCAATATATATGTGATATTGAGATTGACCGTCAGATGCGTATGATATCCGGAAATAAGAGATTCTTGATGCGAATCCATGATTCGTGAGTGGGACCATGTAGAACTTCAGGGATCGAGAAATGTCCAATGAAATTTTTCATCAACGTTTAACCAACATGCGTCAACGGTGTGGTGGGTTTGGCAGCTTCCACATCCTACGTGTTCGTGACAGAGTGATCGGCGGATGTTGTTGACTGACTTCACTCGTTAATTTCGTCTGTTATTTTTTTCATCAGAACTGCTATATATCGCGAGCATATTGCTCGCGAATTCTTCCCCGAATGACGTGGACCTCTTTTTTTAAATTATTAAAAATAATAAAAAGTGTAAATACTCAAATTAGTCCCAACAAAAATTAATGAGAATAATTTAGTCCCTCAAAAATAAAAATGTCAATTTGGTCTTTAAAAATCTCAAATATGGGTCAAATTAATCCCTAATAAGGACTAAAATATCCCTAAAAATTATCTTAAAAAGGACTAATTTGACCCATATTTGAAGTTGTTAAGGATCAAATTAATATTTTTTATTTTTTCAGAGAATAAATTAGTCTCTATAATTTTTGTCGGGACCGATTTAAGTATTTGTTCAAATAAAAAGAAAAGAAAAATAAGATAATAAAAAAATTACGTGGCAATTTTCATCTCATTTTTCTTTTCCTTAGGCGGTGCGAGCAAGGGTTGTCAGAGAGAGGATGACGAGGCATATGGGGATAAGGTGGAGAGGGGTTGTCAACGGTGGTGAGTCATCGTAGAGGCTGCCGGCAGCGGCGGGGAACGGCACGACAGTGGCAAAGCCTTAGGCGGTGGACCGCGTGGAAGGCCACTGGCCTGCAGCAATGCGGTGGCGATGGGGTTCCATCCTCTGTTTCCTCTCTCTATTTCAATTCTCTCTCACTCTTTTTATCGGATCTTGTTCCTTCTTTGTTTCTTCTCTCATTTTACTATTGTTTTCTTTTTACAAGCTCGTAGAAGAGCTACCGAAACCGAATGGAGGTAAGATGATGATGGTCTCTGGGTTTCATTATTTACATTTGTGATTTTAAAATCTAAAAGAAAAGAAGGAAAAAAAACAAGAGGCAGTCCATTTCTCAATTGAAAATCAGCGAGAGAAACTGAAATTAAGTACGCCGCATCATTCGTGTTTTTGTCGTGATGATGACTCTCGTGATATTTAACATTTTCCTTTTTTCATTCCCCCCAAAAAAAAATCGTCTGTTTTTTCACGTACTCTTTCTAACCAAAGCATTAAATAAGTAAGCAGTAAATTTTAACATGAATCCATGCTTGTGAATACCACTAAAACTCGCTATATGTTGAATTAAGATAGCTTAATGTATGTGCGGGTAAATTAAACTCATTTTTTTTCAGCACCAAAATAATGCTTAAAGTTGTACAACGCTGTTAATTTAGTATCTAAAATTATTAATATTTTAAAATAGTTTTTGAAATTAAAAATTCTCGATTAAATTAGTCATTTTGGATAAGTCAATTTGGTCCATAAAATTAACTAGTAGGGACTAATGCGATCTTTAATTTTATAGACCGTTTTAGAATTTTATTAATTTTAGGAACCAAATTGTCCAACCCCCATAATTTAAGGGCTAAAATGGTGGATCACTCTCTTTTTTTCCTAAACTGTTACTTAGCGAGGCAAAGATGAGTAGCATAGTATCAGTGCTCGCGAGTACCTACAAATATGAATTAGTGTGTTATTTAGCGTTTTTTGTCAAAACTTATCCAAATTATTGAGTTAAATGCTTTTAAATGAATTGTTTTTGCAGAACTTCCATTGTATTAATTTTGGTTTTGTTGACTATCTTTTAAAAAAAAAAAAATTAATAGGTATACATATATACCCATAGATAGATATCTACCCGCGAATATTCATAAAAATCATGGGTACCTGCTTAACAGTACCTATGTGGGTATGGGGCAGGAACGAGGCGACTTTTCATTCGACGAGGCGGGTGGCAAGGTGCTACTACTCGTGCCCACATGTCCCCAGCTCAACAAAAAAAATAAAGTCATGTACTATAAATTGGCTCTTTTCAAAAGTCCATTGCTGGTCTTTTAGACCATTACCTTCTTGTTCAAAGTTGGCGCCCCTTTTTCAAGTCATTTCTCAAAGGCATGAAGTGTATCGTTGTCTGAGTGCACATCCTAGATTTACCCATCAAGTTATATAACAAGCACTTCCTCTGGGAAGTTGGCTCTCAATAGGGTGATAAGCTTAACGTTGATGAGCACACCTAAATCCACTCCAGGGGCAAGTTTTTAAGGATCTGCACGGAGATGGATCTTCAATGTCCTTTGGTACCTTCTTTCACAATCTTAGGGCAAGAATATCACGTCGAATGTGAGGGGTTCCACCAAATTTGTTTTGAGTGTGGGAAGTAGGGGTGTACACGGGTTCGGGCCGACCCGGTGGCCTAATCCTGATCCAACCCATTTTTTACCCAAACCAATCAAATTTGGGTCCAACCCGATCTGAACCAATCAGGCCGGTGATGTTTGGTTCGGATTACAGATTTGAAATTCCAAACCCGATGGCTCGCCAACCTGACCCGGTGGTGTTACTTATTTTTTTTTTACACTCAGATTCTAATATACTCTCATCTCATTTCTCATTCTCAACTCAATCTTAATCTCAATCTCGAGTCTCAGTCTCACTCTCGTCTCTACTCTCTCGTTCGTATCGTCTCTCGTCTCTCTCCCATTAGGGTTCCGCGGCGCGGCGCGCTCTCCCTCCTCTACCGTCGCACAACCCTCTCCCTCCCACGCTTGGAACTGAGGAACCGTCTTCCCTTTCGCATGGTAATGTTTCATCGTCTCTCGTTTCATGCTTCCAGTTCCTGTTCCTGCTTCTTCAATGGTTTTTTTTCCAGTTGTTATATTCTGTGTTTTTCCTGCTTGTTTCATGGTTTAGGGTTCGTGCTTCCTCTTTTTTTTCCCAAATTTTAGTAAACCCTAGTTTCTATGTGCTTGTTATGGCTATGGCTTCATGTTTTTATTTTTGCTCTCTGTTTCTATGCTCTCTGTTTTTCTATGTTTTCTGTTTTTTATGCTTTATGTTTTTTATGCTCTCTGTTTCTTCGTGTTTCATGGTTATGCTCTTAGTTTTTCCCAATTTTTTTTCATTGAAGTAGTAGTTTCAGTAGTAGTCTACTACTGAATTCTTATTAATGTTTATCTGTTATTTTTGGTCATCGTTATGTAGGCTCTGATCTTGTATTCTCTTTTATATTATTTTATAGAACAAATGGAACCAAGTGGCACTGGGAGTGTTAATCCTATTGATGTAATGCCGGCAGCCATGAGTCCCACACAGTGAGTGCAAGAACCTCCGACACAAAAAGTAAAAGGACAAGAGCCTCCATCACAGGAAGTGCAAGGAGAAGAGGTAACTAAAAAAAGACCTGTTAGAGCCCCTTCTAGTGCTTGGGCACATTTTACTAAGGCAATGGATAATAATGCTGCATGTAATTATTGTTGGAAATCGTATAGAGCAAATAGTTATACTCATGAAACTTCTAACATGCTTAAACATTTAGACAAGTGTATTAAAAACCCGCACAGGGTAGTTGATAAAAAACAAAAGACAATCGTCCTTGGAACGATAAATGAGGATGACCCTACCACTGTTGGTATGAAACTTGTTGATTTTAATCAAGAGCAGACTCGATTAGCGCTCGCAAAGATGATAATTATTAATGAGCAGCCTTTTAAATATGTTGAAAATGAAGGGTTTAAATTATTCATGGGTGAGGCATGTCCTAGGTTTAAAATTCCTTCTCGTGTCACTATTGCAAGAGATTGCATACAACTGTATTATGAAGAGAAAGAGAAGTTGAAATCCCTCTTTTCTACAAATAAACAAATGGTTTCACTTACCACTGATACATGGACATCAATTCAGAATTTGACTTATATGGTAATAACAACTCATTATATTGATGAGGGGTGGGAATTGAGGAAGAGAATATTAAGGTTTGGTTCGATTGCCGATCACAAAGGTGAAACCATAGGGATAACCTTGGAGAATTGCTTGAAAGAATGGGGGATTACAAACATTTGATGTGTTACTGTTGATAATGCTGCTGTTAATACTGTGGCTCTTGCATATTTAAATAGAAACATGAGTGTTTGAAATGGTCGAAGTTTGTTTAATGGTGAGTACCTTCATATGAGATGTTGTGCACACATATTGAACTTGATTGTTACAGATGGAATGAAGGAAATTGACTCGTCAATTAGTAAAATAAGGGCTGCTTGTAAGTTTGTTAGGGGTTCTCCTAGTAGGTTGGCTACTTTCAAGAGGTGTGCACAAGCTATGAATATAAGTACTCAGGCAATGCTAACACTTGATGTTCCAACTAGGTGGTACTCCACTTATATGATGTTGCACAAAAATATGAACAGGCATTTTATCGCCTAGAGTATGATGATGCTGCATATATGATCACTCTTGTTAGTGATCATGGAGGATGTCCTAATCAAGCTGATTGGAATCGTGCCCGAGTGTTTGTGAAGTTTTTGAAGGTTTTCTATGATGCAACTTTTGTCTTTTACTGGTTCATTGCATGTTACATCTAACTCTGTTTTCAAGCAGCTTGTTGATATTCAAAAAACATTAAATAAGTGGAGGCATAGTAATGATGCAGTGTTGTTGAAGATGACTACAAATATGCAAGTAAAGTTTAACAAATATTGGGATAGTGGTGAGATAAACTATCTTTTGTTTGTGGTTGTTTTCCTTGATCCCCATTATAAGCTTTACTATATTGAATTTTGTTTTAAAAAAATGTATTGTGTTGAGAAGTGCAAGGAAATGATGTCAAAATTAATAGAACTCATCCATAAAATTGTTTGAGCGCTATATGGTTGAATATCCCATTGTCTCTCAATCTACTGCGAGTAATGTTGAGGAGGACGAGGATTGGGATGGTGCTTTTAGAATGGATATGAAGGAAAAGCAAGGTGAGGTGCAAAGAAATGAGTTGGACAGGTATTTTGGGGATGGTGTTGAACATGACTCTCCTACATTTGACATTATGAAGTGGTGGAAAGGGAAAACATATAATTATCATGTTCTTTCCCACATGGCTAGAGATATATTAGCTATTCCGGTGTCTACTGTAACATCTGAGTCTACATTTAGTACAGGAGGTCGAGTCCTTGATTCATTTCATAGTTCATTAAATTCTACTACAGTTGAAGCTTTGATTTGTACCCAAAATTGGATCAAGTCCCCTAAGGTAGCTGATTTAGAAGCTGAGTAGGTTGAAGTGCAAAAGATTTGAGTCAGGTAAGAAGGTTTTATTTTAACTTTCAAATTTATTTTTTATTTGTTTACCATAATTCATATTGTTTGCTAATGAGGTTGTGTATTGTGTTAAAATTTTTAGAGTTGTCTGGATTAGTTTCAATTGATATTGGTGATGTTGCTGCTGGGGTCACTCCAACCGCATCTTAAGGTATCTGTTGCTATTGTGTTTATGCAGTTTTATTTTCAAGATATATGTTCAGTTTTCATGACATATTTTGTTATTGTATTTGGCTATTAGGTGCTGTTTTGCTCTTGTCTGTTCTTTGTCTTCTTCTTTGTTTTGTCTCTTTGTTCTTTGCTCTTGATATCTATTGCTTTTCTTCTTTGCCTCTGTTGTTGCTCTTTGACACTAAATGCAAGTTTTGCTGCAGCTATTGTGTTGCTTAGTTGAAAAATGTTGCTTGATTTTAATTTAAGTGTTGTAAAGTGTTGCTTAGAACTAAGTATTGTAGAACTAAGTGTAGACCTTTTATTTTATATGCGATCAGGTTTTAATTTTTTTTTCCGTTTAGAATTTAACTTTGTTTGCTTCACGACCCGCGAGCCCAATCCAATCCAACCCGTTCAACACTGGTTGGTTTGGTTCGGGCCATTTAGAAAAACTGCGAATTTTTTTTGAAATCCAAACCAATCAAATTGATCGGATCGGGCATTGAATTTGGTCAAAACCCATCCAAACCGACCCATGTACACCCCTAGTGGGAAGTATGGGCACAAAATTGAGGGTTGCACTGAGTTTGTTGCGATCAAAGAAAATGGCAATGAGGTGATCAAGAATGATTTTGTGGCAAGAGGAGATAATTTGAATGTTGAAGAAAATTCTGGGCATAAAGAGGGGCCTCTAAAACCATTTACCGATGAATCCCAACTTAATGCCAAGGCTCAGTTTGAGGTGGGCACTTCAGGCCCAAGGATAATAGTGAGGAAACAATCAAGAAGACGCCCAAATAATGTTAAAAACCAAGGCCAAGATCGCAAGAGGTATAATTTTGAATTTCTCAAGAAGAGTTAATGATAATTGTAATGAAATATTTGACAGGAAACAAGTACGAGTTAAATTTAGGCTTTCAAAGTTAATTTTTCCCCTTCCACCAAAAATAAGATCAAACACTAACAACTGCAATAAAAAACCAAAAAAATAAGTAAAGAAAATAAAATATGCTTTTAAGAAACCGTGTTCTTTACGTGGAAGGAAATTGTCCAAGAGTTCAAGGTTAAAGGGAAAACAGAAAACACAAAAGGGAGGAAGATTCCCTTCATCTGCTGTATATTCTGTTTATTCCATCAGGCAAAGATCTATCCTGCGACATAAAGAAGTCAAATCATACATTTGGTGGTGGCCAAATTTTCTCAAAAAAATCTTCCACCCGCTTTGCTTGATCAGCATAACCATCCAGCCCAGCAGCCAGAAGCTGCACCGCTGCTGGCCCCATGGCATTTGCAAGGCTCGTTTGGTCCCATTTTATAAGCTGAATATAATAAATGCATACTTATCAGTAAAGCAATCCGATTATTCAGCAAATCTGACAATCGCCGGAACAAGAAATAAAGAATGATATTTTATTAAAGAGTTCTCTGGCTGACGATGGAGGTTAGCAAATAAAACTGATCGACAGACATAAGATTAGCAAAACTACTCATCATAAATGGCAAGCAATGCTAACACGTTCTCTCACATGGTCAATGGTACATTTAGAAATTTCAACTCATGAAAATTTTCACGTCAATAGGGTGAGTAAAGTTAAGGTTGACTAATTTTTATTTTCCATAGCTTCTTGATAGAAGTTAAGTTTGTGAACATGTCATCCTTCAATATAAACAAAACAAAAAGTTCAGCAGCAATCCAGGTTTATGTTTGTTAATGTCTAACACGAAATCTGAGCTAGTCCTTGTCCCTGATATAAATTATGGGAGTAGCTGCACAACAAGCAAGATGCAATTTAAAGTTGTTCTTCACCTAATTGGTTCTTGATTTTCCATTTATATAACTCAGAAGAGCCAAGAGGCATGACATTGTGTTTCGCAATTATTACGTGGAGATATAACAATTCCAACTTAATTTTGCAGTTTCAAATGAGAAATTCCTGCTTCATAAAGGAGAAATGAAAATGACTATAGAGGCTGAAACCATACCTCTTCATCATTAAACATGTAGCTGGCAGCAGATTGAGGGGATAGTCTCCTAACAAAAGAATACTTCTCATCAGGAGAAGCAACAGATTCTTTGAGAGACTGCAACACCTTCAATGGAGCTATGATATAGTCAACCCTAGACAAGCAGCAATACAAAGCAAAAAAATTAATAGAATATTGTATAAATCAAACTTAAATAAGGTATTAAGTTTGGATATGACTGTTTGTCAAAATAAAAGTTTGGATATGACTGTTGGGAAGTCTTCGAATACCCCAGAAGACTATATAGGTCCTGCTTGTTGCGAACCGCCGCTGCCATCAACTTTGACTTGTGTCCATATTTGTGAATATAATTGTAAGCCTTTGTCACCTGAAATAATAATAATGCGTTCAGGTATAGGCCTTGTTAGTTATTCTCATAACTGTTTTTAGCCTAGACTTTGATTCTTGCATGAACCAAGATGGTTACCACAGGTCATACCAACATTGCTCACTTAAACTGGGACCACAGATATGTATCGTATCTCTATTCCTAAGTTCTCACCAAGAGCTTTATAAGTTTACTATCACAAAAGTAAATATAAATTCTAGGCGTAGAGCAACAGAAGGAATCGAAGAGCTGTTTTGAACAACAGACCAATGCCAGCCCGGGATCCTCTCCTCTTAGCTTGGCAGATTCTATCTCTTTGTCATCCGAATGATTACGTGCCCAGTCCTGAAAAATTACAAAGTTTAAATAAGATTCCCAGATAAATGTTATCTGACACACATCAAACAAATAAAATAGAAATTACCCTGAGGCGACCAACGAAGATTTGAATAACAGAAGCACCAGCTTGAGCAGCAGCAGCAGCTTGAGCAAAGCTGAAGAATAGAACCAGTTAAATATTCGCAAGTTAAAATTTCACATGACCTTGTCAAGTGAAATTTTGTATCTATCAATCTCTTCATAAATATTCACAAACTTTGATAGGATGCCATCTATTTAATGTTTATGAAGAAAGAGAGATGGACACAAAGTTTTGACATGACAGGGTCATGTGAAATTTTAGCATAAGAGGACTTATTCTTAATAAAATATAAATTGCTTAGATTAAATGGGAATAAAGCATTGCACTAGATCCTAGGATACAAACTTAGATGATGGAATTTTATAAATGCATCAGTAAAATTTTCACATTAGTTGTCAATACCCAAACATGTGATCTTCATCAAAGCAAATAAATTTTTTCTCTTAATGGAGTAGAAAGTAAAACATTTCACGAAAATTCTAATTAGAGGACACAATGTCATGCTACACAGAATAAGCTACCCAATTAGTGGTCAAAAGTCCTAAAAAGGCAATGATTGTACTTCTAACATATGATGACTTCAAAGAAGCATGCTTTTGGAGGATGGTTTCTGATAGATTTTGGATACTGTAACTGTTACAGGTATGGATATAGAGAATATGCTTGTATTATTGATTAGAAACTCTGAAGGCAGTTTACCAACAGAGAGGTTACAAGCAGTTACAATAGCAAACTGTACAATACAAAGAGTAACTGTTACAAATAACTAACCATAACCCACTAGGAATTAGAGAGCCTAGTCTCTCCCAAACCAACCAAATGATAACAACCGAATGAGCCTGTCCTTCTCATCCTTACTCTATTTAAAACACAGAATTACATTAACTTGGGCCTAAAATTACATTAACTTGGGCCTAATTACTTAGGCCTGCGCCTAACATAAACATGATTAATAGGAGGTCTACTAACAATACTCCCCCCCAAAAGTTCCACCTTGTTCTCAAGGTGAAAAAACGGAAATTGCTGGTTAATGATATCAAAAGACTCCCAAGTAGCTTCAAAGTCTGGCAAATCCTTCCATTGAATCAACACTTCAACATTTCCAGCAGAATTATTACGGACTTCTGTGACGTCGTGGGGCTCCCCTTGTAATTCCAAATCTTCTGACAGCATGTTGGGCAATGGTTGAGTATTGACCACAGGTGTGATAGCCTTCTTAGTAAAGAAACATGAAAAACTGGATGGATTTTACTTCCAGCAGGAAGTTCAAGTTGGTAAGCCACTTGGCCTATGACCTTTGTAATTTGGTAAGGACCATAGAACCGAGGACTGAGTTTTTCATTAATTTTCTTGGCTAATGATTTCAGCCTATAAGGCTGCAATTTGAGATATACCCAATCCCCAACAGCATAGGAAACATCCCTCCTATGTTTGTTTGCTTGGACTCTCATCTGATTCTGAGCTTTCACCAAGTTCGAACGAAGATCATGAAGTATAGTGTCTCGTTCTTGAGTTAAGCGATTAACTTCTTCCACGCTTGAAGGAACTGTAGTTCCTTTAAGTAAGTGAGGAGGATCACGACCATAAAGATCTTTGAAAGGAGTTAATTTAGTGGAGTTGTTGTAGTTAGAGTTGAACCAAAATTCTGCCCAACCTAACCACTTCACCCACATTTTAGGTTTGGCCCCAGTCAAGCACCTCAGGTAAGTCTCAAGGCATCTATTCACAACCTCAGTTTGACCATCTGTTTGTGGGTGGTATGCCGTACTGAATTTAAGTTGAGTACCTGCCAATTTGAACAGTTCAGTCCAGAATCGACTGAGAAAAATCTTGTCTCGATCTGAAACGATAGTGGTGGGAAAACCATGCAACCTGACGATTTCTTGAATGAACAATTCTGCAATGCTTTTAGCTGTGAAAGGATGAGTGATAGGAATAAAGTGGGCATATTTAGTAAGCCTATCAACCACAACTAGAATAGCATCCTTGCCATGACTCTTGGGAAGTCCTTCAATAAAATCCATTGAAATATCGCCCCATACTTGAGAAGGAATAGGAAGTGGTTGTAAGAGACCTGCAGGAGACAAGGTCTGATACTTGTTTTGTTGGCACACTTCACAAGAAGCTACAAAAGTCTGAATGTCTTTTTCATGCCCTCCCAATACACCAAAGCTGCCAGACGCTTGTATGTTCGGAAAAACCCAGAATGACCACCCATGGCTGAACAATGATATTCATTAAGCAATGTAGGGATCTTGGATGATCCTTTGGGTAAGACTAACTTGCCTTTGTAAAACAATTTCCTATTTTGGAAAATGTAACCTGGATGAGCAGCAGTATTTTACAGCAAGTCATGAATAATTCTTTGCAGTTTGGCATCAGCATGAACTTCAGATTCCCATTCTTCCAGATCTGTAAAATGAATCATAGAGACAGCAGCATATGTCATGCGACGGGATAAAGCATCAGCGGCTCTATTGTCACTTCCTGGTTTGTATATAATCTCAAAATCAAAGCCCATCAATTTTGAAGTCCATTTGAATTGATCCTCTCCCAAAACCCTCTGGTCTGTGAGAAATTTCAGACTTTTCTGATCAGTATGGATGATAAAGTGTCTACCCATCAAGTAGTGCCTCCATTTTTTAATAGCCATGACAATGGCCATGAGTTCCCTCTCATAAACTGATTTTCTTTGTGCTCTATCTGATAAAGGCTGGCTCAAGAATGCCACTGGTCGCCCTTGCTGCATGAGTACAGCTCCTAATCCTTTGTTAGATGCATCAGTCTCAACAACAAATGGAATTGAAAAGTTTGGAACCGTGAGAATAGGCAATTCAGCCATTGCCTTTTTTAAAGTATCCAAAGCTGTTTGTGCTTCAGCATGCCAATGAAAGTTGTCTTTCTTGAGCAGTTGAGTGAGAGGTCTTGCAATTTTACCATAATCTCGGACAAATCTTCTATAATAGCCTGTGAGACCCAAAAAACCTCTCAAAGACTTGAGATCTTTTGGTGTGGGCCAAGTCAGCATCACTTCAATTTTCTGTGGATCTGCTGCTACTCCTTGTGCAGAAATTATGTGGCCTAAATATTCTAATTGTTGTTGGCCAAATGTGCACTTTTTTTGATTAGCCACTAATTGATGTTCCTTTAATAAGGAAAGGACAGCCTGCAAATGTCTTTTGTGATCCTCTTCATGCTTGCTATATATCAAAATATCATCAAAGAACACCAATGTAAATTTCCTTAAGTATGGCCGCAACACATCATTCATCAAAGCTTGAAATGTAGATGGAGCATTTGTAAGGCCAAACGGCATAACAACAAATTCATAATGGCCTTCATGTGTTCTAAAAGCCGTTTTGGGAATGTCCTCCTTCCGCATTCTGATTTGGTGATACCCAGATTTCAAATCCAATTTGGAAAAAATGGTTGCCCCTCCTAACTCATCCAACAGTTCATCAATGATTGAAATAGGGAATTTGTCAGGAATAGTGATTTTATTTAAAGCCCTATAATCCACACAAAACCTCCAACCACCATCTTTTTTTTTGACAAGTATGATAGGACTAGAATAGGGACTAATACTGGGTCTAATGATTCCCGACTTCAACATATCATCTACTAATTTCTCAATTTCATTCTTTTGGTAGTGTGGGTACCTATAAGGCCGTAGATTTGGAATAGAGGCGCCTTCCTGAAGCATAATTGCGTGGTCATGTGTTCTTGGTGGTGGCAATCCTTGTAATTCCTGAAATACCTCAGGATACTCTTCCAGGACGTGTGTGAGCCAAAAAGGTAATGCAGTAGGCGTTTCAGATGCACCAGAAATCTCCTGATAAGTCAAGAGAAAACCTTCCCCTTCATTTTGCAACGCTTTATACATGGATCTGATGGAAGCAGCCCCTCTTGATAAGGTAGGATCCCCTTTTAAAATGTGAAAGCCTTCGGGTGTGGGAACTTTAAGCGTTAAATCTCCAAAGTTGGCTCGGATCTCTCCCAATTGGGCTAACCATTCCATACCCAAAACAATGTCTATACCACCCAGTTCAAAGATGAAAAAGTCTTGTTGGATGTTGAGCCCTTGAATATTAAGAATTAACTGTTGACATACTCCTCCACATGGTAGTTTTCGCCCATCTCCCACCTCCACTGTGTATGAAGGTGTGGCAGCCATCTGTAAATCTTTTTCACGAACCAACTTAGAAGAGATAAAGTTGTGGGAAGCGCCACAATCTACCAAGACTATAACCTTGTGCCCAGCCATGTCACCCCACAGTTTGATGGTCTTCTTGGATGTGAATCCAGAAATACTATACATTGATAATTGAAGATTATTGAGGTCGATTGCTTCTTCCTGCAATTCAGGTTGTGGGTCTGTTTCCACTTCTTCGCCTTCCATAATTAACACATGGAATTGTTGGTTTGAACACACATGGCCTGGAGTAAATTTTTCATCGCAACGAAAACACAAACCCTTGGTTAATTTGTCTTGCATTTTTGTGTCTGTTAATCTTTTAAACGCCCTGCCACGAACAAAACCTGTGGATTTTGTACCCCTTGTTTCACCAGAAGCACTGTTTGTTACGGCTTTGAATTGGTTGGCTTTGTTTCCGGATTCCCATGTGACTGTCCGGTTAGAAGAATAATTCTTGGTGAAACCCCCTGCTTTATTACTGCCCAGACTCCCTTTGTTAATCAGCAAATTTTTTTCATCAATGCGTTGGGCATAGTCCATTAATTCTGGCAGAGTAGTGACCGGATGTAACTTCAATTCAGCCTTCACCATATCCGTTAAACCATTGAGAAATATGCCTTTGAGATATTCTGGTTCTGCAGTCCTAAGTGGGCCTGCGTACAATTCAAATTGTTCGCGATATTCTTCAACGGACCCCGTTTGTTTAAGACTTAACAGTAATTAATAAGGACTTTGCAGCATGGAAGGTTGGAATCTTTTTATCAAGGCTGCCTTGAAATCTTCCCATGTAGGATTTGGGGAACAAAATTCCCACCATTGATACCACGTGAGTGCTTTCCCTTCCATAGCCACCATGGCTGCCTGCACTTTCTCTGCGTCAGTAATTCCCTTCAAATCAAAATAACGTTCCACCCGATTTGTCCAACCAAAAGCATCTTCTACCTCAAAGATTGGAATTGTCAATTTCCTCCATTTCTCATCTGGATTGCGTGGATCGCTACCATTGCCGATGGAAGGACCATGTCGCGGCCCACTGCCTCCTATGGAAGAGCCGTCTCTTTCGTTACGGATGGTAAGGCCCCTAACCGTTTCCAGCAATTCGTCAATCCTTCTCTGCAATTCAAACTTCTCTGTTTCGAGAAGTCGTCGCATCTCCTGAATTTCATCGCGTGTGGCCATGTAACCTTCATAGGCCCGCTCCAAAAATTCGAGTCTTGCTTCCATTCCTTTGCGTGTGTGGACCATTAACCGCTGCCAGGATCGGTTTTCTGATACCAATGATAGATTTTGGATACTGTAACTGTTGCAGGTATGGATATAGAGAATATGCTTGTATTATTGATTAGAAACTCTGAAGGCAGTTTACCAACAGAGAGGTTACAAGCAGTTACAATAGCAAACTGTACAATACAAAGAGTAACTGTTACAAATAACTAACCATAACCCACTAGGAATTAGAGAGCCTAGTCTCTCCCAAACCAACCAAATGATAACAACCGAATGAGCCTGTCCTTCTCATCCTTATTCTATTTAAAACACAGAATTACATTAACTTGGGCCTAAAATTACATTAACTTGGGCCTAATTACTTAGGCCTGCGCCTAACATAAACATGATTAATAGGAGGTCTACTAACAGTTTCCCCCCACACATAGAGGATATTAAAAAAAATGTTAAAGGGAAAAATAAACTCGAACTTGTTAATATTTATAAGCAATTCAAATTTAACATATACAGTTTAGGGTAATGAATTTCAGTCTTTTCTTTCAGTGCATGAAATTTTTGTCTTTGGTGTAGGCCTTTCATTTTGTTACTTATGGAAATATGGCATATTAGAGCTTTGTATCAATTTATGTGTTTTGGAAGTTCTGTTACAGGGATTCAGGGATTGCTTTTCATTCGAATAATAGGATTTGGGTTTACTTCCAAATTCCCAAGCTAATAAGTACAGCCTCAACCAATTACAAACTAGTTTAGAATTATCATTGCCATGGAATGAGATATCAGATAGGAGATTCTGCCGGAACAAAAGAAACATCAGACCATCCTAACTAAGATGGTCACCCTATTGGGGTTAATAAAAACAACAGAACTTTCACAAGTAATTAAACATACCATCATATAATTCCTGAAGTTTGGGGAAATTTTTTTTTGCAATGTATGGGGAGCATTCAAGACAGAAAATTTTATGTACAAAAGGATAGACCCAAGCCTTTAAGCAGTGTAAACAAATGACATCCTTTGCGTATTAACCTCACGAGTTTTCTATAAACTATTCAAAAAAACCACCTATAAACAAAAGTCAAATGTGTCTGTATGCCCTCAGATTCCAGCAATCTTGCAGCCTCTATTCCCTAAATAAAAAACAAACAAGCCATCAGCACATTAAGCAAAGCATCAGTATTTCGGAACTCAGCTGGCACTACCATTCTGCTTTTCCTGATTACTCACTTGCCAAGTTGAAGGAATTTTAAACAACAGACGTTGAGGAGGGACATTACTATCGTTGTACAACTTCAACAGGTCATGCACCTGTAAAACTTGATAACAGTAGCATCAGAGTCCACCAAGGCACAAAATAGGTGTGTTTTGTTAAGCATTAAGGATTCCAAAAAAAAAAAAACAAAGCTTGTTTCTAAACAGATTAACAACCTCTTGCTGTCAAGAACTTAAAATTTTCAGAGTCCACACAAAGACGCACACACAGACACTTATCTCCTCAATTTGGGGATTTTCACATGATAATAATGCACAATAACCTTAAACCATCCTTTCTTTACATCTGGAGCAAAAATCACAACTGTTACTTCTTTAATATTTGGGAGGTACCATAGCACTCACTCAAGGCCGGGGTAGACATCTTTACATGAACTTTCTAAATCTGAAACACTATAATCTCATGTTCAAAATGTACAGCAATAGAATTTTAACATGACGAGTGTCTTGAAACAGAAGCAAATACCTTCCTGATAATGGCATGTGTGTCGTAAGCAAGACGCGCATCCACTTCTGTTGAAACACGGCCAGGGACAAGATTTGCCATGTCACTACCAACATTCACTAAAGCCTAAACTTCAGCATCAAATCCACGAATTAGAAATTATAATTAAAAAAACAGAAATGAAAATTAAAATTAAAAAAAAAAATTAGGTATTACCGAGTAATGAACGATGAGTGAACAAAACATACCTTGTTGACGAAACAAGACAATCTTGCGTTAGGATTTTCAAGCCCATAACATTCAGAATCAGCCAAAGCCATTTCCACAGCATTCTACAAGAAATAATAATAAAAAGGAAGTAACTCGCTCGATCACTTAGAATCAGAGCAAAATGCACATATTAGGTCATTGAAAGATGAAAGTGCTGACCCTAAAAATAGTGTCTGGAAGGCCACATATACCCAAGAGAAGCGATGAACTGACAGTGGCAGCAGTTGGAGGAAACCTGTAGCGTAGCATAGGTTCACTTATCAGGTCAAACACTCATTCAAATTCCATATAGTTATAAGCAAAGAAGGAAGAGAATTAGAAAAGCAATGTTACTTTTGGAAATCATCGAAAATAACGGTATCTGGAACGATCTCGCTGAAGGCGGATACAGCATCCAATTCAGTGATCGAAGCTGCAGGTATATGGATTATTGGAAACGGAAATTGTGAAAAAAGAGAAGAATAAAGGGGGGCAATATGAAATCGAAGAGAAAGAGAAGAGGCATATTATTATTACCAGTGTCAGTGGAGGAAGAGGATGAGGAAGCGCGAATTCGAGGGAAGGACCTTTGGAAATTGAAGTGGAGAGTCGGCGGAGGTGTGGAACCGAGGGAGAAGGATCTTGAAGATGATGATGATGAAGATGCAGCAGAGGAAAGAGCTGCAGAAGGCGGAGTTTGCAAGGTGACTGGCATTTTCGGATTTAAGAGATGAACACGCTAACTCAGTGAGGCACACGCACAACACTTTGGAGCTGGTTACAAATAGTGTTACTGTATTTGTAATAGTGACATGCCACATCCAAAACTAGCACAAAAAATTAGAACCTCGCGTCCTAATTAGAGATTTTTTTCCTAATTATTAAAAAATACTTATTTCTAAATATATTAATTATTAAAATACTTTTATACCCCTATTATAATTTTTTTGTCTTATAATGGCTCTTACTACTCCAAAGAGCTGAAAGGGGGTATAAGCGGAGTTCAACTCAGCGTCAAGTGTGAAATCTTTTAAGTTGTCTTCTTATGAGACACCCCTATTTTAATATACTTGTATATTTAATAGACGTATGTATATTTTCTATGCTTCTAATTAATGTTATTAGAGGTATATTTGAAAAGAGGTGTCAATTTTATAATATTAAATATTTCATTGATATTTGTGTTTTTTTATAATTACGAATCGAGGTAGTATTCGACGGTTATAAACACAAAATTTTGGTGTGTGCGTATTTGTTTTTAGTAAGATTTACATGAACTTATATAAGGCTGTGTCTATGGTGTTAGACTAGTATAGGTGGTGCACGTGCACCACCTTTTTTCATCGTTTGATTGAGAAGTCTCACCAGATCTTATGATGGACTCTACCTACTTGATCTAACCCTCCACACATACACTTTTTATGGAAGCTTCTCTTGTTCTTCACCGCCACGTTCGTTAGTCTCCTCGTCTACTTCCACAAATGCATCTTCTACATCTACTCCCCCTTCATTGTCACCTATCACAACTACCTCACCTCCCTCGTTTCCTAAGCCAAATTTATTCTGTCGAGAACAGATTGGCACCAGAGCACCCTATTCCCGCCGCATAGAAGAAGGAGACACATGGAAAGGATTTGCAAGGACTCTATTCTGCCATCGATTACAGGCAAACCTCTAGGTCTTAGACAAGTTTGGTCATTTTTTGTGAGTTATTGGTGTTTTCTTCAGTCGAAAAGGGAAAAAAAACAACTCTCTTCCTCACTATATCAGTCTCTAATTGATCACATTTCAGAACCTGTAAGGTCCACGCACGGGTCGCGCCCTCCACCCCCACGCCCTTTCCCACTCTCTAGATCTTTCTCTCTGCATTTTCATCCCCCCTCTTAGCATCTCTCGCCCTCTCTCTCTCCCTCACCAGGTTTTGTTCAACATGTAATCTTAGCGACAGAGAGAGGAAAAGTGGCTGAAAGCTGTCTGCTATGAGGGTGGCGAGCTAACCAAGAAGCAGTGGTCGTGGCAATCTTGCGATCATGGAAAGTGAGTTATGACGGAGCAGTGAGGTAAAAGGTTCTAAGGGAGGTAGAGTTGAAGGGGGCAGAGGGGTGAGTGAGAGGGAGAGAGGGGAAAAGATATTGTGTAGTAAGACCACCACAAGATCCAATGAGACTTCTCAATCCAATGATAAACAAAACATTTGTAAATTCACTACCTAATGTGGTGGCGCACACTAGACAAAGCCCTTACATACATATAATATGTAAGGGTCTGTTTGGATATTTTAAAACAAACGGAGCGGAATGGAATAGAGCGGAACAGAAATGAATGAAATAAAATTTACATTCTATTGTTTGGGGTCCATCATTTGAAAAGCGAACAGAATGGAACGGGTTGAGAATTATTTATTCCTCTTTTATCCTTATTTAAATCACATGTGAATTTAGATACAAATATTTCCATCTAAATTTCTATTTTTTCTCTCAAAACTTCTGAATTTTACCTAAAATAAATAATTATTAATTTATAATGGTTACAATACAATAAATTTATATAAGTCTTTTTCTTAAAATTATAAAAATAAGAATAAGAATCAATAAAAACATGGGAACATGATCCTTTTTAATTGTATATCATCGCTGGGTGCAAACTAATAATAATTAATAATTCACTAAAAAGGGAATCTATCATTCTTATGAAGTCGAAGATGCATCACCCACGCGTACTGTTCAAATGTTTTTTTTGGTCGGGGTTCCTGCATCTCCATGGCGGTGCCACCTCTTTCTTTTTTTTTTTTTTTTGCCCTTTTTCTTTCCCACAACAAAAATAGCATATTACCCTTTCAGTTTTCACTCTCAGCACCCCATCCCCTTGGGCATCTGATTCATTCGTCGAGCGTCGAGCAAGTCACGCCCCTTCAACACACTCGCACCGTTCTGCTTTCACGCATAGACACTTACAGTTTGTTTGCGTCTGCTGCTTGTTAAGAATGGCGAAGAAGATAACAAGGATAAAATAGCATTTTAACCATTAAAAAGATAAATTAACAGGAGATTCCATCCCTTACCTCCCAAATCGGAGGGTAACAAAGGTGAGTATAAGTGATAGAAGGGGATGGAATGCATTCCACCCTATCTCATTCCATTCCTTTTTTTTTAGCAATCCAAACAATGGAGCATGAGTCCATTCCATTCCTCCCATACCACCAATCCAAACACTCTCTAAAGGAATAATTTGGGCGTTTCTATTTTTGACAGAAGCGATGTTCCTTCTTAATTTTTATATGTATGATTAATTATATAAAAATTAAATAAATTAGTGGATAAGTAAATCGATGCTTTATTTGTACTATACAAATGAATTAAGTTTAACTTTTGATTTTTGAGTCAAACAAAATCTTTTAATTTAAGTTTCATAAAAAACTTTTAATTTAAGTTGTTATTGTTTTAGTTGAAATATTATACAAACTGAAATCTAATATATTGAAGCAACTTTAGATAATTTTTCTTGGCATTTCTGTTATTCAAAATTACGTTTATATTCATAGTAAATTATTTCGTAATTTTTTCCCAAATCCCGTAAAAATAAACATTTCCCCCCCAAATTTTAAGTAGATGTTCCACATGAAAGAATAATCCCTTGATATTTTCTAGAGCTGTACATCCAGAAGTCCATTTCGATCATCTCGTAATATCCGCTGGGCACTTTTGGAACTTGCCTTATAGTTCATTTTTTTATGGTTGAAAGATAAGGATAATTTTGGCTTTGACAAAAATAATTTAGTATGTGTTTGGATTTATGGCGAAGAGTGTTGGAATTAATTTATCTCATGTTATGTTATACGTAATTTTAGTAAAAAACTAGACGTTTGATTACTTTGATCAAAATTAATTTTGCCTTCAAATTTCTTTTACTAAAAGTGATAAAAAATAATTTTTAGGTGAAGTTTAAAAAAATTATATTAAGTTTTACATCAAATTTGTTCTTCAAATGATTGAATTGTTACCTCGCACCATAAAGAACAAAGGAATACAAAAATGATACACGCAAAATCACTCCAATACTCAAGTCAAATGAGAATGTGACAAATTAACAGCTAAATGAACATTGCATGTTCCTGGAGGGCATATTTCTTCTCTTTATATATTGCTTGTATATAGGTCAGCCACAACACAATGATAGGGTATTGAGCTCGCCTACAACCTGAGGCACGTAGAGCCATTAATCATAGGATAGTTGTCACGATCTTGTCTGGAAATTAGCCGATACTCCCTCCGGTCCCATATATAAGAAACAAATACACTTTTTAAGTTCATTGAATAACTGATGTATCTGGTCAGACCAGATACATCAGTTATTCAATGACCAGATACATCAGTTATTCAATGAACCTAAAAAGTGCATTTGTCTCTTATATATGAGACCAGAGGGAGTATTGTTTTGTAATAATTGGTTGAGATACATATCACCGTAATCTTTTGGGGTCTTAGTGGCATGTATAACCTTCAGACGTTTTCGAAAGGTCATATCGGTAGTGAATGAGGAGGACGCATAGGGTGAGCATTCTGACTGACTAATGATTGAGTTCTGGGTTGACTTGACTTGAGAGGTGGTTTAGGTGTGAAGGGGTCTGGCTATAATAGTTCCCCTCATCTCGTGGTACCACTGTTAACGAAGGTCTGAAGATGAATATTTTGTCAATCTTGAACAGAGGTAGAACCCAGGTTGGAGAGGCATCAATTTCATATGTCGGATTTTGGACAAGGACACGTTTTTAGGATCATTTGACTAGTCATTTCATTGGATCTACCAGGTGGAACAATTAATGAATAAGTTTTTGAGTCACACATTTTGAGAAGTTATAAACGCTATTTATTTGTGTCTATTGTGGCCACGGTGCTATAAAAAAGGACCATGTGTGGTCATTTCTTAGGCGTGACACCATGTTTATTTGGTTGCCTTTATGCTCATGTCACAACTTCTCCGTTCAATGTTAAATACTCGGGATATCCTAATGAGTTTGTTTCAAGGACTATCAAAGTACTATCTTGGTATATAGCCTTAAACAGAATCTATAATCTTCTAACTAGTGGTCAATCATCGCTTTGCTTCCAGAGGAAGGTATCTATTCCCTAGGTTACTCCAAGTATTTAAATTTCCCACCTTGGGACAAGACGTGTCCCTCGGTATAATTCCCCATTAAGTACTTGTTGAGGTTTCATTTGCTCCATATTCTTCAACGCGTTAGAATGCTAGTCTCACTTGATTGGGGAGCATGGGCTAGGATACAACATATACAATGAGAAATGGGACTCACTTGTTTCATGACATCCATGAGCACATTGTTAGAGAAAAAACGCAAGTTTTCTCACTACTCGTCTTTTGCCCCGAACTCACAGAAAAGATTAAGACAACCCCAAATAATTTCCACCTGGTCCAAACTTACTTCTGCAAAAAGAACAACATCATCTACAAAAAGGAGATGGGATACTTTTGGCCTTTTGCGACTTAATTTAACCAGTTTCCACAACCGTTGCTCCACAACAGCATTAATCATCTGATGTAATTTTACCATGCACAACACAAATTAATAGGGGAAATAGGGTTTACTTTCCTTACACCTCTGGATGGATAGAACTCCTTCAAAGCCTTCCCATTCCACATCATTCTAGTAGAAGGGGAAGAGATACACTCCTTCACAAGGGTAACAAAGGCACTAGGTAGCTTCATATCCTTCAGGGTTTCTGTCCCAAATTCTCACTTTGTTGGTCATAAGCATTTTCCAAGTCAAATTTTATGGCTAGCCACCCTACTTTTCCTTTCTTAGACCTCATAGAGTGATTGACTTTGTAACATCCTGGGCCATCACCACTATTGGGCCGTACCACAGAATGCCTGACCCACTGCCTACCAGACTCCCCGACCCATTGTTTGGTCCAATCCATTGCCATATAGGCCTCAACAGTATCCGGTGAAACTCACAGGACTTCACCACCCCCTTTTGGATTTAATCCAAATTAATGGAGTTTTTGCCTTCCTTAGGAATCGAGTCATATACCTAGGGGTTAAATACAATGGTTTTTGATTCCTAGTACCAACCATTGAGCTAATGTAACACCCTAACTCCAATTAGGGCATTACTTATTAAATTAACAGAAAACAGAAATTAACCTGATGAGAATTTTCACGGCACATATAATAATAATAAATGGATCCTTTTTGAAAACTAAGACTTTGACTAAACAGTTTTTCTTGATCACGTCAAGCATTATAAGACAAGGCTCATAATAAAAGACATTAAACAAAGTTACAACCAAATCGAATACGATGCGGAAAACTCATAACAATTGGGACTCTAAATATTCATTTAAACTTATGCAAAACTAAGACAGTATAAAACCAAACTTGACTCTTACATAAAGCTTAAAGAAATAAAAGACAACTCGTGATCCGGCGAGAACTCTAGCTCAATGGTTGGTACTAGGAATAAAAAACTATTGTATTTAACCCCTAGGTACATGACTCGATTCCTAGGGAAGGCAAAAACACCATTAATTTGGATTAAATCCAAAAGGGGGGGTGGTGAAGTCCTGCGAGTTTTACCGGACACTACTGAGGCCTATATGGCAATGGACTGAACCGGACAATGGGTCGGGGAGTCTGGTAGGCAGTGGGTTGGGCATTTTGTGGTACGGCCCAATAGTGGTGACAGCCCAGGATGTTACAATAAAAGGCGCCTTTTATTGTAACACCCTGGGCCGCCACCCATTTTTGGGTCGTATCACAGTGTGCCCGACCCACTGTCTCTGCGACGCATATCGGGCCCACTGACCCCTCTGCAATGCATGACACAGTATTCGGTTCACTCACAGGACTTCACCCCCCCCTTTGGATTTAATCCAAATTAATGGTATTTTTGTCTTCCCTAGGAATCGAGCTATTTAACCCCTAGGTACATGGCTCGATTGGTTGGTACTAGGAATCAAAAACCATTGTATTTAACCCTTAGGTTCATAGCTCGATTCCTAAGGAAGGTAAAAACACCATTAATTTGGATTAAATCCAAAGGGGGGTGAAGTCCTATGAGTGAACCGGACACTGTGGCATGCATTGCAGAGGGGTCTGTGGGCCCGGTATGTGTCGCAGAGACAGTGGATCGGACACACTGTCGTATGGCCAAAAAATGGGTGGCGGCCCAGGGTGTTACAGACTTCATGTGTAATGATAATATTATCACTACTATGCCTTCAGGGACGAATCAACACTGTCAAGGCCCAAAAAGTGATCCATGACTAATGTCATTCTCTGGGATAGAAGCTTTGTCACAACTTTATAGAAGACATTACACAAGCTGATTGATCTAAACAATTTTAGAGATATCACCGTATCCAATTTATAGATCAAGGCAATGAGGCTGATATTAAATTGAGCAATCTTATTTGGACTACATAAGATATCTGAGACCAAGTCACACAAAGAGCTACAAACCCAGTCCCATTGGCTATATAGAAGATTGCCTAAAAGTCGTTAGCACCCATTGCTTTATAAGTGCCCTTTTATTAACTGCTTTATGAATTTCAGCTTTCGAAGGCTCTCTACCCATCTCCTCAAAGTCACGAGCCTCTACATGCGGGAAGAAACCTAAAATACAACAAGGGGTAAAAGATTCGTCATGTAAAATAGATTTTTATAGTAATTAGTGATTCACACGAATTAATGTCCTAAACATCTGTTATTAGTTTTTACACTATCACAATTAATGTTAGCGTTTTCTTTCTTTCTTATGCCTACGAAGCAAGCTGAGCAGTCTACGATACATGAAGCGCTCCTCCTCCAACTTTAACTAGCACTTTGTTTGCTTCAGAAGGAACGAAAGCGAGGGGAAGGAAAACAGCGATAAATCAACCGTCTGGAAGCCTTCTGTATAGCCTTCACACAAAAATTGCTTCTGAGCTCAGATGGGAAGAAAAGTGAAGGGATCCTATTAACTTTTCGAGTTTAACGGCTAACAACCCAGGATTTAATTTTATTTTTTTTACTTTTTATTGCATCACATTTTTATTAGTGATATATTTATATCATTTTTTTAAAAATTTATACACCATCAAACAAGGGAACAGACAAGTTTTAACTTTCTTTCCTTCAACTTTCTCTTTTGCTAGCTAATTAAAAAATCATCTCATTTTCTTGTTATTTTTAATTTTTTCACTTTTCTTTTCCTTTACTCTGTTTCTCAGACCAAACACGGTTAATGCTAATTGAATGAAGACGTTTATTTTTTCACGTATGTTTGAAGCTGACCTGATTGCCTGGGGTTATGGTTTAATAGGTATGTCAAAACAAACAAATCGCAGAGATTAAGAGAAAAATAATATAATGGTATTACAGAACAATAACCAAAAAATTCTACAAAATCCAGTTGCTTCCATTCATGATAACTTATTAGAAATGAAAATCAATTACAGAAAATCAATGTGATTACTATATTAACAAAATGCTGATCTATAGCATTTTAAATATTAAAATCGAATGTACCATACATAAAAAGACCAAATGCCT
Source organism: Calophaca sinica (assembly GCA_037113605.1). NCBI lineage: Eukaryota > Viridiplantae > Streptophyta > Magnoliopsida > Fabales > Fabaceae > Calophaca > Calophaca sinica. Next base: position 32,853,887 of record CM073731.1, read on the forward strand.
AAACTCTATGACGTTTATTTCTTCCCATGCTTTCTTTCGTGCTGCCTCTTCCAATTCACCAAGAGTTGGAGAAATTTCATGACCTGCATGTATATATAATTATAATCTTTCTTAGTTCCAACTAAGAACCACACAAAAGAATTGTATAGGAAAGAACACATAAACTGTGTTGGGATTTAAACCTCAGTGGGGTCTCGGAGAGAGTATAAAGCACTGCTTTCTTTCCTCACTGGTGAAACCAAAATCCCATAACCTCGATTGCTCTCCCGCAGCACCTAAATAAAAAATAAATTCAATTCAATCGTCAAAATTTACAGAATAATAATCTATCTGCAGATTAAAAGGAAAATAGAAAATGTTTTTTTTTAAACGGCTTAAATTCAATACCTTGAATGCATCTTCATCAGTTTTATCATCTCCAATGTAGATGGGAAGCACATCATTCCTATCAGTTAACCCTGCACAAAACCATTTTGCACAATGTTAATATCATTAGACACTTTTGTCATACAAGGTGTATAATGCATAATACAAGGGAAAAAGAGAGGTTATTTCTTACCTAGAGATTCAAGTAAAAATTCAACAGCTTTTCCTTTGTTCCAGTCAATTACAGGACGGATTTCTAAAACCTATCACACCACAACACAGGGAAAAGGTTTATGATGAAACAAGTTAAAGTACACTATAGAGTGCATGAACAAACTTGAGTAACAAATTACTAAAATTATATATTAACAACTACAATGAGAAGTTTGAAAATTATGTAAAGAACAAAGTTTCTATATTGTTCAATCAATAGCGCTCATAGGAATACTATACCTTCCGTCCATGAGTTGATCGTAAACGAGGGTAATTTTTCAAGATATCATGGACACGCTGTCCAATTATTGTCCAATTCTGCAATTGATTCAAGATGGTAAACTAATCAGAATATGAAATGAGACTGAAAAAAAAAAAAAAAGATATCAACTCATCATAGTTGGGGTAGGTAACCAATCCTTACATTCTCTTCTACATTACGGTAATGTACAGAAACGCAAAACTTGTGATTTTCAACTTTTGCGCCTTCTATATCTTTAGTAATCTCGATGAGGGTTCTAAAAACCTGCATGAAAACATCACATCAATAATTTCTTTTTCATTCATGGAAAAAGTTAATATATCTTTGCCATTTATTTATTAGAGACAGAATTTGCACCTCATCAATCATAGGAAGGAATTCTCTTGCGGGTTGAAAGAGAGTTATCTCCTTTCCCTGCCACATTCAAGTACCATAGTGAACTTCTGAATTCTTTGAAATTCATCAATGTAGAGAAGGATGCCAAGAATCCATGATTGCTTTCGTTATTGTTACATACCTGAGGGTCAGTAGACTTGACACAATTTGGATGGGTTTTGGACAAAGTCTCACTAACAGGGCCAATAATGTCCATTCCATGACTACCCGCGTAGTTGAGTTCTGTTAGTTTAACTAACTCAAAAACCTGAAAATGCAATAACCACACTATCTAGACTTAATAAATCTGATAAACAAGAAATAAAATAGTACTTGATTGATTGAACTACTTCCAAATACCTTGTCACGGCTTCTTCCACTAATGATTGCCGTAGGGAAATACTTTGCAATTCTTCTCACAGCTGCTCGCATCTAAACATGATTTAGAGAAAGAAAAATGAAAATGAATCAAGTTAATAAGACTTGGAAGAACTAAAGAGCAATGGACTTAATAGTAATAATAAATATGTTTTAAGACATTCCAGTATGCATTACTTACAGATTCGGACATAAAGGCACAATCCGGATCATCTACAATAGGTGAAAGTGTGCCATCATAATCTAGAAACATTGCAATCTTCTTATCCTTTGCTCGGTCAATAATTTTCTGAAAGGAGTCTAGTGCTGAAGGATATCCCAGCTGGCAAAAAACGGAAAACATTTTAAGATATGATGGGTAAATGTAGTGAATTCAAATTCAAATAAACAGTAGAATTATATGCAGAAACTAAGTCAGTAGCAAGCATACCATCCATAAATTGTAGTCTTCAATGTCATAGTCAATTGAAGCAACCTGAGCACCGGAACCTTTGTGTATCATCTTCTTCCGCGGAGGTGAAGATGCCTTCATGGCATCCAACCAACCGTTGGACCTGACATCATCAAGACTCCCCATACCTTTCTTTGAATTGGTTTTTGTGTACTTCCCTGGAGAGAGTGCTGAATCTTGCTGGGAACAAGCTAGCAAACTAGAATGGATTCCAAGCCTTGACTTGTTGACAGGAACAGGATCAGTGAGAATAGGAGAAGCATGAGAAGGCTTCAAATCCATTTTACCTAGCTAGACTATTTGGAGGTTATGTATCAACAAAGGCAAGGAAATGGTTTTGTTCAATACTATAAAGATTTTGTCATGAACTGAGCTGATTTATGTGCAGCCTATCCGAGTTTTTTAGCTTAACCAACTCTTTTGTCTATGAAAAACCACCGCTTTAATGTTTTCTTGTCACTGCTACTGTGTGAGCAGTCCATCAAGCACGAGTTTCCCTGAAAATTAAAGAGAAACATTTCAGGTTTTATCATGAAAGGCAATACGGAAGGCATATGAAATAAAAGGAGAAGAAATAAGCAACCAATACCTTCTCATATATCGCATTGCATTTTGTAGCAGGGGATGGTATTAATGGTCTAAGTCTTCTGAGTTGACAGATATAATTACAGCATCTGCAAAATAGGGATTAACTACTGTTTAGTCCAAAGACTATAAAATAAAGATAAATATACATCTATGCATAATTAAGGTTTTGCTAATCTTATATATCAGTCAGTCATTTAGAAACCTTATGTTAATCCAATAGGAAGACGAAATAGAACATGCCACTGTCTGCAAACTCAAATTGTTGGAGTTGGCATTAAGACAAAACAGACTAATATACTTTGCCTTATTTCACTCGCTCCATGGAGTTAAAAGAAGAAGTGGTGTATGGCTGGTTTCACTTTTGGGAGAGCCCAAAGTGATTTTAGAGACATAAAATTGATTTTGACATGTTTAGGTGCTCTCGAGTAGAATTGATTTTGCCCCTAGAACTGATTCTAACTTGAAACTAGGATTTGTAGCTTTTACTTACAAAAGTGATTTTTACTCTCAAATTTATTGTTCGACTCACTTTTACCTGAATGTATCCAAACAAAAATTATTTTATATTCAACTCACTTTTAACTAAAATAAATTTTACAAAATTAATTTATTCAAAATCAATTTTCGTTCAGCGCAAAACTAAACACACTCGAATACATAACACTTTGATCTTATCACCTTGTCAGTTATATTTGAGCTTATTAACAAGTTGCAAAGGACCATTTTTTTTATGCATTCATCATTGCTTAAGTTAAGCTCAAATCTACTAAATACGCAAATATATTAATGATTTAATTTTATTTTATTTTGATAACAATTTAAATGATTTAATGTTTATATTAACATTGATAAAGAAACAAAATAAAATAGCACGAGTTAAAAAAATATAGAGGTTTTGTAATGTAACGCATCGTATTAGTCATATGTGTCCGTGCAGTTATGTTATTACTCTCTAGCTGAAACTTGAAAGTTCGGTGATGGACCTACCCGAGCTTAAAATGAAGGGAAAAAAAGCAGCTGTCACCCTGTCACTTGTAGTTGCAGATCCAACGCACGACCTTCACATTCATGTATAATTATAAATTATAAAACTAATATTTAATATTCATCATAATAAAAAATTTCCATCATTGACTTGACACTTCAACGGCCAACATGAGCATAAATTAAGTGCATAACCAAACTCCAATTACTCTCTCACCACAAAAAACAAAAGAAAAGCAAAAAAGGGTGTGTACGAGAAATTAAAAAGAAAGAAATTCTGGAAAACATGTGTAAGGTCGCCATCAAATTCACCTTTTAAAAGGATGGTACATAGTTGGCAGCTATCTAGCTTTGGTTAAGGTCAATGTTAACCCCTCCCCCATTAACGATCTAGTGCTTTTCCTCCCCTTTACCAAGGCATGTTTCTTAAAATTCAACATCTTATATGTCCTCATTAAAAAAATAAATCACAGCATCTTTTTTTCTTAATGGTAAATGAGAAGTACTCTGCTCTTGACAAATGTGTTGTCAAATCATTGTCCAATTCATATACATAGAGTTTCCAGAATAAATAAATCCATTGGATTCAATGTGTGATTAAAACATTAAATAATAAAATATAGGCCTGTAGGGCGTGAATTGTGAAATGTCATCCGTGACCAAACAATTAAAAAGAAAAAGATTTATGAAGGTCCTATGATAGCAACCGTTTCCGCTGAATTCATTAAAAGGCTGAATTTTTTTTTTCATGTTCTTTTAGCCTAAAAAGGCTAACTTTTGTCCTTTACACATATCAGTCAAATGTAATACAGGTTCAGATAGGAAACAAGTATGAAGATTGCAAACAAACAAAAAACAACAGATCGTGTTTAGAATAATGATGATTCATGGCCATGAGTCCATTATTATCGGAATATATCAGATGAAATTTATTTAGACTTTGAAATTAAAGGAGCATTTTGTGTTAATTTGGAACACGCCTCACACACAATGACATCATGAATTCGGATCCTTAAATGATACGCACAGAGGGAGATCGAAAACGCACCTGATTTATCAGTTACCGCTATTTTCAGCGGCGCGGAAAACGCAATAACAGGGCTGAAACTGAAACAGAACAAAACCAATCAGAATCAAACAAAAGAAGGAGAAGGGCGAGGAATGAAATTGTACGCAAGCGTAATTGAGAGACGTGAAAGGATGGAAAATGTAAATGAAAATAAAATAAAGATAAAAAAAAGAAGAAGAGAGAAATAAAATCACCTTTGATTGAATGAAGACGAGAAATGAGAGAGGTGATGGAAGGGGAGAACAAAACAAGGGGAGGCTTTAGCTATTTATATGTTTGAGGGTATGTATGTATAAGGAGACTTGCCTATCAAGTTGTTTTGATTCACGTTATAAGGTTATTACCGCGATTCTCGCGTAATATTTAATTCTCAGTTACTACTTTGAAACGCCTTTTTTCTAACTCTATTTGTTTTTAAAATAGGAGAAAAAGATTCTATTTACTTTAGTACGAAAAATGCATGAATAATAATTATTAATTAATAATAAATTCCGTCAAAAAAAAACATTTAATATTTAATTAAATTATTGTTTATTTGGAAAATTTTTTTATGGATGTTTATTGGATTGGATGAGACTAATCGGTAAAAGTTATCTACAATAATAACCATATTTGATTTTATTTTTCAATATTGTCTTTAATTCCTTCATGATTATGTAGCAATAACTAGAGGGTTATATTTTAAAGGGTATTGCTAGTAAGTGCCTTAAGGATACTGGTTAATAAATCAATAAAAAAAATTTTTTTCTTGAAAATACAAGTTAAACATTTTTTTGTAATAAATACATTATTTTCTCATACAAAGTTACCTTTTTTGAATCTTTAATCAACTAGTAACATACCCGTGCTTACGCACGGGTCGCGCGGTATTGGTTTTAAAGAATTCATGTATTTATTTTTTTAAGGCAACAACATAAATGTAGGTATATATAGATGATAAAATTACACTGACGACATGTAATGTTTTCCCGTAGAGACTCAAAGGCAAAATTGTGATTTATAAATAATAAAAATATTTATAAATTTGATGTGTTCAAAGACGGTAAATTTACACTGACAACATGTAATCTTTCCCAGTAGGAGCTAAACAACAAAATTATCATTTATAAATAATAAAATTATTTATAAAGTTGATATGTGTTCGAAGACGATAAATTACATCGATAACATGTAATGTTTTCTCGTAGGGAGTAATAAGCAAAATCATCATTTATAAATAATAAATATATTTATAAATTTAATATGTGTTTAATGATTATAAAATTACACCAGAACATGTAGTATTTTCCCGTAGGGTCTAAAAAGCAAAATAGTCATTTATAATAAAATTATATCGACAATATGTAATGTTTTTCCGTAAGAACTAAAAAATAAAATAATTATTTATAAATGATAAAGACATTTGTAAATCTGATATGTGTTCAAACACGATAAAATTACACCCATGGCATGTAATGTTTCCCCATAAGGACTAAAAAACAAAATAATCATTTACAAATGATAAAAATATTTATTAATTTGATATGTGTTAAAAGACAATAAAATTACACCCACTACATATAATGTTTCCCTCATAAGAACTAAAAAGTAAAATAATCATTTATAAATTATAAAAACATTTATATATTTGATATGTGTTTAAAAATGATAAAATTACACTGATAACACGTAATGTTTTCCCGTAAAGACTAAGAAGCAAAATTATCATTTATAATAAAATTACACCGACAACATGTAATGTTTCCTCGTAAGGACTAAAAAGCAAAATAATTATTTACAAATGATAAATATGTTTAGACTGATATGTGCTCAAACACAATAAAATTACACCCACGGCATGAAATGTTTTCTCGTAAGGACTAAAAAATAAAATAATCATTTACAAATGATAAAAACATTCATTAATTTGATATGTGTTAAAAGACTATAAAATTGCATCAACAATACGTAATATTTTCCCATATGGACTAAAAAGCAAAATAATCATTTATAAATTATAAAAATATTTAAATATTTGATATTTGTTTAAAGATGATAAAATTACACTGACAACATGTAATGTTTTCCCTTAAAGACTAAGAAGCAAAATTATCATTTATAAATAGTAAAGACGTTTACGCTCGTATAAAAAATAAACATTTTATATTTCTCCATCTGGACCCAAAAGAAAAATAATCATTTATACCGATAATATGAAATGTTTCCTCCCGTTAAGAGTCAAAAGTAAAATAATCATATATAAATAATATATAATAAAGATATTTATAAATTTTTATATTATGCCAACAATATTTTATGTTTATCCGTCTACACCCGAAAGAAAAATAATCATTTATATCGATAATATGTAATGTTTCCTTCCGTTAAGAATCAAAAGTAAAATAATCATCTATAAAAAATATATAACAAATATATTTATAAATTTTGTTACGTGATCAAAGACAAAAAAATTATATTGACAATATGTAATATTTTCTTATTGAGACTTTAAACGAAAATAATTATTTATAAATAATAAAAAATCATAACGATAAAATATAAAAATATCAAAAAAAATGAAAATTTAAGGTAGAAAGAAAAATAGAAAGAGAAATAGAAAGAAGTTGACAAAAAAATAGAAAGAAGAAAGAGAAGAAAAAATAAAGAAAGAGAGAAAGAGAAACAGAGAGTCACGTACGTGACAGAGAGAGAAGAAAGAGAAGAGAGTGAAAAAAGTGAAAAGTGAAAGAGAAAAAATTAAAAATAAGAAGAAAAAATAATGTTTTATGTTAATTTAATTTTTATTTAGATTGACATATTTGCCCCTTTAAAATGATAGGTGGCAAAAATATGATAGTCTAGTTTTGTATTTTTACCTGCCCTTTATATGCTTATATTTATAGTAGATGTTCTAAGGGCATTTGTTAGTATTCTCCTATTTTAAAATATATTTAAAAAAAATAAAGTAGTACTTGAAATGAGTATGGTTTATTTGTTTATTCAAATCAAATTTCAAGTTTTGTATAGTAATAATTAGTTTTATGGGTGATAAGGGGTTATTCAACAAAAAAAGACAAAACTTTCAAAAGTATTTTCGATTTTCTAATTAGTAAAAAAAATATAATAACAAATAGTAATATGATTTTAAGATATATTCATAGTATGAATTAACGATAAAAATAAAATAGCCGGATTTGTGTCAGCAAACAAATTTTTATTGTTAAATGTTAGACAAAATATGAAAGACATTCAAAAGAGAATGAAAAAAAATTAGAAACTTATGGCCGAATTTGTGTTGTTGTATTTAATTTTACATCAAAGTTGAATAAAAAATAAACAAAAAGAAAGAAAAATGGTAGCAATTAACTATTTTAAAAGAAAAAATAACAATAGTAACATAGGTATTCATTTGTGTTTCATGAATATATTAATATTGTTTATTTTTTTTGCTAAATGAATATGTTAGTTTTTATAGGTTAAGTGATATTTTTAGTATGTTGTTTTAGTTAATTTCAATTTAATTTTATTTAAATTCAAATTTGAATTCAAATTTATTATAAATTATATTATGAATTATATGATTGGTGAATGTCAAATTAAAAGTTGACAAATTTATATGATGAAAAAATATTAAATATTGATTGATTACATTAATTCAAAATTGACAAGTCATTTAAGAGAAGATAATTATGTTTTTTTATAACTTTATTAATTGAGATTTTGTAATAATAATAATAATAATAAATAAAACTACTTTAGGCGATAAAAGAATATATATAGTTTTGACACATGGCATGATCCTTGATAACTCTTAGAAATAAGAGTTATTTATGCTCTTATACCATTAAATCATGTATGTTCAAGAGTAATTTAGAGTCTTTAATTGATAAAGTTATGCAAATAAGGTGTTTTCCTTGCTTGAAGATGTTTTGAGGCACTGTGGGGCCTTTGTGAGCATTTTGATGTGTTTTGATGTTGTGTAGGATTTTAATAAAAAATGCCCAGTGCCAAGTCTAGTGCCATGGCATCAGACCCTGATATATTGGCAGCCCCTGGATAAAGTGCAGCAGCGTGTTTTAAGGTCACACTATGAGCTGACAGAAAGGACAGTGTCCTTTTGTGCAAGACTGCAGCGCCCTCAGCTGGTCCCCACTGCAAAAGCATTGCTTTCTCTCTCTCAGCTATAGGACAAAAGTCTTTATTTTTGGGCCAAGAGGAAATGTCTTTCATTGGGATAGTAAATTGTCAGCCCATTTGAGGAGATACTATAAATGTTAAATGACCTAATAAAAGGATGAAGGTTGGAACTGTGTGATTCTCTAGGGCAGCATCTGTCCTCTGCATAGGAACAACATTCATCTTCTTCTTCCTCAAGACATCATTAACGAAGCAAAAAGCCATTTTCATGGAGGGAAAGTACTTGAGCAGTACCTGATTTTAGCAGCTCCAGCAAGACATTGTTGGAATAGGAGGATCTCTCGACTTGATAAAGCTGGGAGTCACTTCTATTTACTGTTTTATCAGTTTCTCTGTAACAATTCTTACTCTTAGCTTAAGTGTCATGGATTCGGTTTACAACACTAGTTTTTGTTGTTTTGTCTTTAGGCTAATTATGAGCTAATTTTCTTAAGCTCAGATGAAGTGAAATTGTATTGGAACCTTGTTGGTTTATGTCTATCAGTTTTTATCAAAGTACTTTCAACTCATGCGAATTTATTTACTGATTGCTTGACTTAAGCTTGATCACTTTGGGTTGGGTACTTGTATGTTAAGTGCTGAAAGGGTTTAACATGCTGAATTCATGAGTTAATATGAGGAGTATTAATTAAAGGACACTTTGCTTAATTTTGATTACACTAGACATAAGAAATCTGTCTCACAGAGTGTTCTGGGCCACATTTATTAGATAAGGGTGAACATAATGGGGGCTTAGACATAAAGTACATTTTACTTATCCCTAATGAAAGTGACTGAAAGACACACACTTTATTACTTGTTTAGACTGTGTATACTTGCACAATTATATTTTTACACAACAATCCTGCGTGTCAACTCTATTTTATATAATATAGTAGATTACTTGATAAAAAAAAATTATAAGAAGAAAATGGTAAAAAGTGAGCAACCAATCAAAAGTTGGCACGGATGAGAACACATAGGTGGGTGATTGCATGGATATTGGTAAATTCAATTCATCATACTCCCTCCGTTACAAAATGTAAGGTAAATTCTACTCATGTATAATGAAACAAAATATAAGGCAAATTCATGCATTTAATAATTATATGTCCAAAATACCCTTACTCCATTTATCAAGAGCAGCAGCACCACTTCCCACTCACGTAGCCTATTTCCAACAAAACACCTCATTTATTAAGAGCAGTTCCACCAATTCGACACTTCCCACTAGCAACATGTGAACGTCTCTCAATAAAAAACGGCTACGTGAACAGTCATCGTCCCTTAATAAATTAAAAAGTCAGATTTTTTATCTTTCACATTTGGCCTTCTTCTCCTCCTTTGTGTGCATAAGAAAATGGTTGCGACAAATAAGTGGTGTTCAAATCAATATTGAGGCGAGTTTGAGAGGTATCCAGAGGTGTTCAAATCATAGCGGGGGTGTTCAAATCAATATTGAGGCATGTTTGAGAGGTATTCAGGGTGCTCAAATCGTTGTAAGCTCACATGCAAGTTTCAACTTCAATTTATAGGAAATTACAGTGACTCTTTGCCTAAAAAACATCTCCCGAAATTTAAATTTTAGATGAAATAAGTTTAGTGATTTCAGCTGGCGCCAAGATTAAGCAAATTTTTGATGAAATCAAATTTCAAGTGCTAAAATTTTTAGCGCCAAAAACTTTTGGTTGTAATGAAAGGTTGAGGAAGATGAGAAGTTTCATCTTTCGGTGCACAGATTCAGAAGGGATAGCCTTTGGTTGAAAAGATATATTTAATGTGAGGCATATCAAAAGTTGGAACTTTCACAAAAAATGTGCACGTTTTTTTTTTCTGAGGGGATAATTTAGGCATTTCAGTTGAACTTTTTACTGAGATCACAAAAAGTAAACGTGAATGAGTAGTTTTCTTAGTAAGTGTGAAAATGGTTGACTTACCCTATATTTTGTAACGGAGGGAGTAAATTTTAAAAATCAAAGTCAAAAACTGAAAATTACGTAAAAATAAAAAAAATAAAAAACTGAAATTCCTTTAAGATTTTTTTTCCCCAATACTGGGGATTGTTTCGTAATTTTTGGCAATCCTAATATTTCCTTCATTAGGACAGGTTATGTTTTACATTATCAATTTCCATTACGTTTTGGTATCCTAATGGTTTCCATGGTAATAATTTGTATTTCTCAATGTGATTTTAGTTTTTTTTTTGTTACCATGTCATTGGTGCGCAGTTTCCACCAGCTTCGCCGGTAATTAGTCTACGCCGGAGAACCTGGCTGGCCACATGTTTTTTTTCCCGGCTTTACCGGTCCGTGTGGTTCTCCCCTTCGAACAGAGTTTTTGCCACACCCAAGACTGTGATTTTAGTTTGATCGAAGATCAAGCAAAATGTAATTTTTACGATGGAAAATAAACTCTATTTTATATAATATAATAGATTACTTGATAAAAAAAATTATAAGAAGAAAGTGGTAAAAAGTGAGCAACCAATCAAAAGTTGGCACGGATGAGAACTCATAGGTGGGTGATTACATGGGTATTGGTAAATTCAATTCATCATAAATTTTAAAAATCAAAGTGAAAAACTGAAAATTACGCAAAAATAAAAAAACTGAAATTCTTTTAAGATTTTTTTTCTTTCAATACTGGGGTTTGTTTCGTATTTTTTGGCAAATATTTCCTTCATTAGGACAGGTTATGTTTTATATTATCAATTTCCATTACGTTGTGGTATCCTAATGGTTTCCATGGTAATAATTTGTATTTCTCCTTGTGATTTTAGTTTGATCGAAGATCAAGCAAAATGTTTTTTTTTTACGATGGAAAATAGCTTCCATGAGTTTATATACATTTAAATTATTATTTGCATTATAGTCAAATGTACGATTAGTTTTGTTTGGTACATTTGAAGTTGTGGACAATATTTATTATTTGATACGGTTAACTATTCTACGAAACTACGACGATGGTACTCCCATCGTCCCTTAATATATGATCTTTTTTACTATTTCACGCCTAGAGGTGTCATTTGACCCATTTGGCCCAGCCCAACCCTAACCCACATGGGCTAGGGCCAAAAAGTCCATAGGGCAAAAAAAACCCACAGGGCCAAAAAGCCCCCAAAGCCCCGTGGGCTAAGGCTGGCCCACAGGCCCTAAATTTTTTATTTTTTAAATATTTCTTTTGGTCCATGTTTTTTATTAATTTTTGGTCCACATGGTATTAATTTTTTTTTGTAATTATAATATTTTTATATCGTTTTTAGATGCTTTATTTCTTATATAAATAGTTTTTAATTTACATATTTTTTAATTTTATAAATATCACACTGAGCAACTGTTGATATTAACAACAATGACTAGCGGCACTTTTGTTCGTGAATTAGAGCATGAACATTCAAATATATATATATATATATATATATATATATATATATATTTTATTTTAACGAGACTAATCTCATTTTAAAAATATACTCTTTCCGTTTTCGTATATAAGAAAAAGTCACTTTTTATATTTATTAAAAAATATTTTGGACCAGTTACATATATTTTTCAATGAATATAAAAAGTGACTTTTGCTTATAAACGAAAACGGAGGGAGTATCATGTTGAGCAACTGTTAATTTTAATTTTACAATAAATATCACATTTTTTATTTTTATTTCTTGCAACTATTGATCCACATTAGCAAAACTCCAAAAGGCTGACGTTAGAAAATATTTTGCAGTCACACTGAATATCCGGCTAGAAAACAAACGTTCGCCCATGTAACGAAAAAAAAAAAAAAAAACGTTCGCCCAGCCGCCCAGGTAGCACGTATACCACTCTGTTACAAACATGTGGGCTGCCCCTTGTAGCCCTGGCCCCAGCCCCTTCAATCCGTGGGTTCTGTGGGTTGAGGGCTTAAAGGCCCCACTATTAAGTGGGTCACGAAAAACAGGGCTGATATTGTGGGTTTAGAGGGCTGACCCATGGAGTTGGGGCCAAACTGACAGTTCTATTCACGCCCTTTAAGAGGGTGAGTTTTATTAGTTATTAGTATTAAATATGTGCTGTTTTTTCCAAATTATCATTATCATTTTTTAAGACTATTAAGAGAGAGAAATTGTGGGTCTTTTAATTCTCTCCATTAACTTAGGGGTAATTCTGTAAAAACAAAATTAATACACTTTCGTTTTTGAAAAATGTTTTATATTAAGAGATAAGAAAATTTTACAAAAGAGTCCTATATTAAAGGACGAAGGCTGAATTCTTTAGGACATGATCCAACGTTTAGGAGGTTTCCAATGGAACTGCAACGAAGTTAGGTGAAACATCTTGTGAGGTTTGTTGTTTACTATGGTGATGTGTTGTGTCATAGCAACTTTTTTTTTTTTTTTCAGTTCCTCTTGAAGCTGTTTGGAATTTATGTTGTTCTGTTGCGAACAAACTTGATGTGTTTTGTGCTAATAAGAAATGGAGAGCCTAATGTTACTTGGTGGTCAGAATGATTACTACCGTAGGAAACTATAAATATATTCTTGATTGGGAATTCCTCCAGAGTGTCATGTAAAAGTTTGGCGAAATAAAAAAGGGTATATACAGTAGAATTTAGGAATTACTATCCAATCTCACTTTGGTTAGTAGTTCTACACTAGAACTGCCACAAATGTGGCACCTATAGTAGCAGAGTGATTTCAGAATCGCTACTCCAAAAGGCACTAGGTATTAAAGTATCATGATTTCTAATATTGAACATTTATCCAAAGTGTTTTTTCTAAAATATATCTTAATACAATTTACCTAGATTAAAACTTACGCATGTGCTTATACAAATAGATCTTTTCAGAGAAATTAATTTGTACATGCACATGGTGTATATTATTCTTTTTTATTAAATAAGGGGAATGTCACAGTAACTAAGGCTCAAACTGAGGGGAACAAGCTCCCCTCTTATCAAATTCAACTTGCATAGAGAAGTCTGCAGCATGTCATTTGCCAGCAATCGCATCAGGACAGTAATTTGCTTCACGGGGAATTTGTTTAACCGTGGCATGCCAACCAGGGAGATGGAGGAAAGCTAACACCTCATTTGTTGAAGGTATTGACTGGGAGTATATCTATGGTGAATCATTTTGACTAAGCAGAGGGAATCAGTTTAAAAAACAATATGACTAGATGCCATATCTCTAGCAAATTTCATGTCGAAAATTAGTCCCCAAAATTTTGATAACAGGGCATTATTTGGTGCCAGTTTGCAAAGGATACCTCCAAAAAAAAAATTATCAGAATTTCTAATTATGTCTCCACAAGATGATTCGCCTCCTGCAAAATATATTTACCTTAATATACCTTCTGGTGGCCTCCACCAAAATGAGCATTAATAGAAGGACTATAAACAACCTAGGAAGCAAGAGGGTGATCAAACTCTTTTTCAATTTGATGCACTTGACTCATAACATAGTTCAACAAGGGAGGCCCTAACTCAGTGGAATGAGAAAAAACTAGAGAATTCTGATCCTTCCACACGGCCCGTAAAGAGACTCTAAAGACTATAGGCCATTTCCAAGGGACTAATCCTGTCACATTAGAAGTGATGTTCCATTCAAGCCAAGCATGTAAGCCAAGGCTAAAGAACTTAGCCCAATTTTCATTTTCCATAGGAATAAACTAAGTCCAAAACTTGTGTGCCAAAAAAAAAAAAACTTAGTCCAAAATCTATAACCTCTTCACAATCCCTCAACAAATGCATAATGGACTCTGGTTAAGAATTGCATCTAAGACATAAATCAATAGATGTCATATCTCCATGAGCCCTCACCTCATTAGTTAGCAAATGCAACCTTCCACATAATAGCTCTTGTCCGATATATGGCCCCTTCCACTGATGATTCACATCCTGTAGAATTCAGATGTCAAATATATTCTACAACGGCGAATTAGAAAGACTAGAGATAAAAAGGGGGCCAAATCACTACAACATTTTTAGTCTATAACAACCTGTCAAAACCGTTGTTTATTGCAGAAAAACTGTTGCCTTTACTTTCAGCAACAGTTTTTGAACTGTGGTAGTCTAAGGCGTTGCCTATTCCTACAACAACAGTTTTACTAGTTAAAGGCAACACTAACAAAAAACTGTAGCCTTTAGTATGGGGCATAAGCAACAGTTTTTAAAATATGCTATGACAACAGTTTTACACTGTTGCTATCAATGGCAATAGCGAAAAACCGTTGTTTATAGGTATCAAATAGTGCATACATATGGCCATTGAAAACCATTTTCTATGGGTATCAGAGAGTGTACATACATGCCTATAAGAATATACAATAGTTTTTTGTTTAAAAAATTAATTTTGACAGTATTATAGAGAACAACATATAAAGACATGATAACTAATTAAATACAAAAGATATCATTAATCATCCATAACTATTCATTAAAATTACATTCTGATAAAAAAAACCTAAAAGTAATATAATATAATTGAGTTTTTAGTGCATTTCACACTAAAGTCATTATTCATTCATCATTACATAAGCAATTCCAAGCTCAAATATTGCTCAAGCTTTGTTCAATCTCAAAAAAAAAATCTCTCTGATTAAGAGTACTTGCTCCATGCATAGCAATTTTTAGATGACCACTTCATATACTTGTCATATAGTTTTCTGCAAAAAAATAGAAAGTCAAATTAGTTGAATTTTATTGGATATCACTATTCTCGCATAATCTAAATGAAATATGAAAGCAAAATCAAGAGGAAAGAGTAATACAGAAAAATATATTTTACATTCCCAGAATATTTGGTAAAATGCTCACGCTAAAACAACTTGCATAACTCTTGGGTAGTTTTTACTTTGAGAAACTACCCGGACATTAAAATCTTTAGTTCAGAAACAAGTTAAACTAAAGACGAAATCTTTGGCGCAGAACAACATTCCAAACCTAGCGTAAGTCTCTTCCCTTTAGGATTCTCCCAACTCCTTCAACAACTGAGCACAACAGTATCGGTGTGATGATTTCTTTGCCACGAACTCTAGAAATTGTTTTAGTATTAGGCCATAAAAATAGAAAATACATAGGAGGATTCAAATTGTTTCTTATGAGGGCTGCTTTTGCAAATAAAAGTTTTAGTGTAACCTCTGACACATGTGGAAAAGATGAAAAAATACCAATGGCTCGACATGCACCAGACCTCTCTGATGATGCATCCTGTCATGTCAGCATCACCAACCTACAAAATGGTAGAGCTTTGAATAGCAAGCCAGTCGCTGTAATTTGACACTGGCATTTACTTCTTGGTGCTATGAAAACAAGGACAAACTTAAGCAATAAGCATATAATCCAACATGGACACCTCAAAAACGCAAAAAAAGGGGAATTAAATTCTCCAGTTTTAAACCCAAATTTTTTCACAAATAAAAAAGAGCTTTGGTCAATCAAAAATTCCAACTTCTATATCTTGGGAAACAAAGACCATACATAACACAGTAACTTCAATAAAATCAAGATGTGGTGCTAGAGACTCTAGAAGGTCGAATCAATAATATTTAAGTTATAAAAACAAAATCCAGATGTTGGTTGCTTAACAAGTCCATCAAGCAGACAACTCAGTAAGTTTCATTGAATTTTATAAATTCAAACTTCCAAGTCACAAGTCATAACCGAAGAAAAATCGAGGAGTTAGAATAACCTTCAAGAGCAACATCATTCTCCTCCAAGTCCTGCAAAATCGAGGAGTTTTGTGGTTAAGATTCACCATCTAGTCCTTTATTATTATGATTGAAGCTATTGTGAGGAAACAATCTAGCTAGGGCATACAAAAGGCAAATTAATAATTCTTCTCTGCAGTCTACAACCCTTCCTTGTCATTTTTGAAGGGTCAAGAGACTCCTTCCCTTGGGAATAAGTCAGAGCTAATTCCTTGTTTCTGCAAAAGCAAAATTCCAAGCAATAGGTGAAAATTTGTAGTATATCAGTGGAATGAAAAATCATACAACAATGCACAAATAGTAAAAGATCAAATTAAAGAAGCTTTTACTTTGAATTTGAAAGTCACACGCACCTGGTTGTAGCTTCCATAGAACAGAGGCATAATGAACGCCATTGAGCCATTCAAAAATTTCCAAGTCATTGAAAAATAAAACCGAACACAAGATCTACAAATTATCTCTATACCTTTCAAGTCCTTAAAATGAACAATTAACAGGGAAATACCAATTCCTACTCATTCACTCCCATTACATCCCATTCCTACTGATCCGCTCCCAATCCTAAACCCTAACACATCAATACCTCAGAATCCGAGGCCCTAAAATAGAGATAAGTCATAAGAATGAGGTGGATATAAAAGATAGAGCAACAAGAAATCAAGCATCAGTGACACTAACCTCTCCACCATAGTAGGTTGGAGCTTTAAAGAGAACCACTAGAACGAGTGTTTGATTTGGAGAATGAGCGTTTGATTTGCTTTGGAGAACGATGTTGTCAATAGGGCAAGAATCTGAACGTTTGAGAACGAGAGCTGGAGTTAAATCGCAAGACCCACACAAAAGGAAAAAAAAACCAAAGCCCCTAACGAAAATACTTGTACGATCACGATTTCAAATTACAAGTTATATTAGTTAGACAATTTAAGAGAACATTTTTTTATCGTATCCTATAAAGAATAAATAGGCTACGCTTTTTAATGTATTGCAAATAACTCTCAATAAAAAACTGTTGCCTGTTAAGTTTTGAGAACATTTTTCAGTCGTTGTCCATAAAAGATGTAAAATTTCATCCACTAATCCAACATAATCAAAAAAATGTTGTCTAAAATGATCTAACACAACATTTTTTTTTTGCTTTTATGCATTGAGGTGTTGCCGTAGGCCATAATTATTGTAGTGAATTCTCTTAGTGAACTAAATAGGACCACATGTCAGCCACAACATTGCAATTGTAGAGAGTGTGCATTATACTTTCGGAAGCATCACTGCAATGAGGGCACAATCTACAATATATCATCCCTCTTCAGTACCTGATCTCCTCATTTGTGAGTGATTTTCCATGGAATGCCTTCAATAAGAACACTAAGCGCACCAGCCCACCTCCATACCTTACCAGTCCAATTAACTGAGTTTGGGTCAATGGAAAGCACATCTAGTGTTAAATCAGATGTAGATTTTAGCAGGATCTGCCTTAAAGGAGGATTTATGCGATGAATATCATCATTTTTATACTCTATTAGAGCTTCAAATGTTGCTAGATGATAGTAAACATCACAGGAAAGTTACTAATTGAAGACATGTCTATCCCAATATAATTTTTTTTCATATAATGATGATGCAAAAAAACTTGATTACTCGACCAAGATTGCATGTGCCACCGCATTTATTAAGCTGCCAACCACATTAATAATGACATCCTTCGAAAACCTTATTAGATGACACACAGTTTTGTGGGCAATTTGGGTCCTATGGAACGGTTGTACTTTCTCTGGGAGAGTGCCTGATGTGGGACACATCATTGATCGCATTCGATCATTGTCCTGGAAGTGGCTCTTGGCTAGGGGTAAGACTGCTCCGTGTTTGTACTATGAGTGGTTTGTGGATCCTCTAGGGCGTATAGAGAGGATATAGCTTTGTCGGTGGTGTTTGTTTTTTTATTTTTGTCGGCTCTAGGGTCTTTGTTTGCTACCTTTGTTTGGCTTCTTTGAGTTAGGGTACCATTGTACCTCCTTTCAATATAGTTTTCCATTAAAAAAAGAGATGGCATTATCTAGAATCCAATATATACCCTTCTCAACATATTCGCCTGCGCAAGAGATGTCTTTCCATATTAAGAATTCATGAGACAAACACTCAATCTCGAGTAAGGTTCCGATACCCCCTTATATGTGCAACATAAAACCTTTACCAACAAATTTGTTGGGTTCTCAATCATGTACCACCCCGATTTAACCATTGGCAAGATTTAGGTCCCAAATTCTTTTAAAACCCAAACCACCTTCATGTTTCGGACGATAGATACTACCCCATGAGACTAAGTGAAACTTCATTCTATCTTGGTACGAATCCTTATATATGAAGCCATGATATATATTTTCACGTTCATCACACATACCTCTGGGAATCATAGATGTTTGCATAATATATCCAGACATACCATGGAGTAAGGCTTTGAGTTGAGGCACCCCTGCCGACAAATGGCAAGTTGTTTTTCTTTTGATTTGATAAATTCCTCCTTGCCTTATCAACTACAGAGGCATAGTAGCAATATAGCTTTGGAACAAATGCCTGCTAGGGTTTCCTACGTACACACCGTCGCGCACGCTTGAACCTCATGGCCGGCCCTCCGATGTAAACCTTGGACATTGCCCCACCATCCATACACCGTCAACTGTCACGGCGCACCTCCCTCCTGTTCCGGCGCACTCCGCCGTGGTCCCTGCGCGTGGCCTCCACAACCCGAGTCCGTTAGGGTTTCCTTCACAAACAACGACGCCCCGTCCGATATCCACTGCTGGTCCTCTGACGTAATCCTTGGGCCTTGCTTCTGCCCTTCCACCCCTTCTACTGCTGCGGCGCAACATTCTTTCACTCCGGCGCACTACTGTTCATGCGCAACGTTTCATTTTCTGCAACACCAAATGGAGGGCGACGAGAGTGAGTGGAAAGAGGTGAGAAGAAAGGTGAGAAAACAGAGCGTCAGGGAGGGATTCAGGGGCACAGACTGGGCTAGAGAGAAACCGAGTGGGAGCGCTACATGGGAGAAACTTGTTCAACCGGTCATGACCTTCTACTTCACGGAGTTCCTAGAGAACCATGGAGCAAAACAAATGTACAGGATCTTCAAGAGGTATGGGTGGATCGATGAGGTGGTTATTCCTGGTAAAAGAGATAAGATGGGTCGCCGGTACGGATTCGCTAGATTCCTCAACGTGAAAGATCCAAGATTGTTCGCCATTGAACTTGACAACATTATAATCGGGAGGCAGAAAATTTACGTTAATCTTCCAAGATTTGTTCGCGATGACATGAAACGGAAGGAAAGTGCAAAGGCAGGAACTGGTTGTGGGGTTGCAAATGCTAAGGTCAGGCCACCAACGGCGTGGAGAATGAGGACACAGGAGAACACGTTCGCTAATGTTGTGAAGGGAGGTGGTGCAACTATGGCTGAGGGTGGGGGTGCACCAACTATGGCTGAGGGAGGGGGTGCACTCTTGGCCCACAGAAATCAAGCAAACAGGTGTGCACCTTTGGTTCACAGAAAGCAAGCAAACAGGGGTACAAAGTGGAATGCAATGTGGAAAAAGGTGACGGCCAATATTGAGTTTCAGACTGGGGAGCACTTACTGGAAAAGATGAACAGAGCCTTTGTTGGGGAAACGATAAATCCAGGAGCCTCTTACCTACTACAAGAGGAGTTTCATCGCCAAGGGCTATTCGATATCAAGGTTACACCCCTGGGAGCAAATCTAGTGTTAATGGAAGAAACTGAGTGTGGTGATTTGCATGAGATGATGCGACAAGAGGGCGGGTGGCTGGTCAAATGGGTGAGAGAAATCAGGAGTTGGTCCCCAAGGGAGGTAGATAACGAAAGGTTTGCGTGGCTACATTGTTACGGTGTGCCCCTTCATGCCTGGTGCGACGAATTTTTTAAGTTAATCATTGCTCCATTTGGAGATTTCATAGGCACAGAGACAATCACAAGAGAAAGGAAGTCTATGGATGTTGCACGAATTCTATATCGAACCCGAGTTCATGACTTGGTAAACGAGGTTGTAAGGGTGAAGATCAATGATGATATTTTTTCCATTAAGATAGTAGAAGATTGGTATGGCAACCTTAATTGGAACGGTGCAGTCAAGATTGAAAAGTCGATATCTACTGATCATGGTGATGATGATGATAGTGAGGATGATGAATTCATTTCAGAAACTGTGGAAGAAGAAAGATCAGTCGAGGAAGAAGAAGAGTGCCACTCGAGTGACAGTGCAATTAATGAGGTTGAAAGAATTTTGGCAAGATTGGAGGAGAATGGAATGGGTGTGGCGGTCGTGGAACTCGAGAAACAGATGTTGGGAGCTTCACCTGATGATGAATTAAGAGTAATAATGAATATTGTGGAGGACACATACTCCAAATATTCCTCTACTTCTGCAGGAGAGTCGGTGGATAAGGAACTGCTGAGCAATAAAACAGTGGCTGTGAATGGAGGGGTGTGCCATGAAACAATAGATATCAGTGGTGGACCAGCCCAAATTACTACCCTAAATAATATCGCAAGCAGTGCGAACAGAGAACGTGGGGGGCTTCATAAGTTTCAAGGGGTGCAAATAGTGCAGAACACAACAGAAAACAATGAATGTGACACATCCTTAAACACTGCTGCTAATGAGATAACTAATGAAGGGGGTGACACAAAAAGGATCAGTGGGGTGCAAATAGCTGGAAGCAATATAGGAAATGATGAAAGGGGGTTGCACGCGGAGGATATTGGGGCGCATGCAGTGATGTCAGAAGTCAGTAATACAGAGGGGAGGCACGTGAATGATACTATGGCTCAAGAAGTTGAATCTTTGGGGATATTGGGCCATAAGCCTCATATGTTGGCTCAAAGAGATGGGGACTGGGAAGAACACGATACCTCACTCAACCTTTCGCAAACAGGAGTGGCCGTCCGAGTTGGGGTTAGAAGATCTAACCCAGGCGAGATTCAATTCTCAGATCCCGCTCACATCCCTGATGGCGGTTTGGTGCTAGGCGAAACATCTCTTACAAGTTCAAATATAAGATGCTGCAATGTCGGTTTCTGGCAACGAAAGGATATTGAAACTGCAACAAAGATCTGGTACGGAGTGACCAAGAGTGGGCTTGTTGGAGTGGAAGATGAAATCCAGCCAATTGAGTGGGTCAGAGAAATGGAAGGTAGAGATCAATATGTTCATCGTCGACATGAGGGTGATTGATCTACCAGTATTAGGAAAGAAATTCACTTGTTTTAGTCGTGACAGTTTATCCATGAGTAGATTGGATAGAATACTAATATCGGAAGAGTTGATTGAGGAATGGGGTGTGCGTTCACAGTGGGTGGGTGATAGAGATGTATCAGACCATTGTCCTATTTGGCTCAAGAAGGAGAATCAGAATTGGGGGCCTAAGCCATTTAGGTTCAACAACTGTTGGTTGGAACATGCTGATTTTATGAAGCTAGTTGAAGAGAACTGGGGTGTGTGTAATGTGGCTGGATGGAAAGGTTATGTTCTAAAAGAAAAACTAAAATTCATGAAAGAGAAGCTTAAGGTGTGGAATAGAGAGGTCTTCGGAATTATGGATCTGAAAGTGAATAATGTGGTTGATGAGTTGAATGCTCTTGATAATGCTGCAGCAGATGGTAATTTCACAGATAATGAACAGAGAAAACTTCTCTCAGCTCAGTTTTGGCAACATCTTCGTGCGAAGGAGAGCCTAATTGCACAAAAGTCGAGGATTAAATGGTTACGTGAAGGAGATACAAACACAAGGTTTTTTCATGCATCTCTTAATGCTAAGAGAAGGAGAAATCAATTAATGGCACTAAAGGTAGGGGAAAGATGGGTGGATGAGGTTGATGAGGTTAAGGTGGAAGTGAAGAATTACTTTCAAGCATGTTATGGTGATGAGAAGCGCTCAAGACCGAGGATGGAGGGTATCCAATTCAAGGAAATCTCCACTGCAGATAATGAGTTGCTAACTGCCCCCTTTTCAGAGGAGGAGATTAAGGAAGCAGTGTGGAGTTGTGAAGGGAATAAATGCCCAGGACCGGATGGTTTTAATTTCAACTTTATAAAAAGTTGTTGGGAGCTGATGAAAGCTGAAATTGTTGGGTTTGTGGAAGAGTTTAGATCTAATGCCTCTTTACCTAGAGTATTGAAGGCCTCCTTTATCGCGTTGATTCCAAAAAATAATAACCCACAGGAGATAAAGGATTTCAGACCGATAACACTAATTGGGTGCTTGTACAAGATAATAGCTAAATTACTTGCAGCGCGGCTGAAACAGGTCCTTGGCAAGATAATCTCTGGGTGTAAAACGGCCTTCCTTCAGGGAAGATAAATTTTTGATGGAGTTTTGGTTCTTAATGAAGTGGTGGATTGGGCAAAAAGAAACAAGGATAAGTGTTTGTTGTTCAAGATTGATTTTGAAAAGGCGTACAATTCGATAAGTTGGGGGTATCTTGAATATATGCTAAGGAGAATGGGTTTCTGTGTTCAGTGGCGTAGATGGATAAATGCTTGTATCTACTCAGGTTCAATCTCGGTACTCACAAATGGTAGTCCCACGGAGGAATTTAGGGTGATGAGAGGGCTAAAACAAGGTGATCCGTTGGCTCCGTTTCTATTTCTCATTGCTGCAGAAGGTTTGACGGGTATGGTAAATAAGGCAGTCGAATATGGGCACTTTAAGGGCTACAAGGTGAGTCATGACCTGTCATTTCCAGTGCTCCAATACGCGGATGATACCATCTTGTTAGCTGAACCATCCTGGGAGAACATCTGGTCTATTAAAGCTATTATCAGCGGATTTGAGATGGCGTCAGGACTAAAGGTAAATTTAGCCAAAAGTAGCTTACTAGGGATCAATGTGGAGGAAAGCTTTATGAAAGATGCATCCAACTTCTTATATTGCAAGGTGGGTACTTTGCCCTTTAAATTTCTGGGCATTCTAGCTGGGGCTAATCCACGTCTTGAATCTTCCTGGTCCTCGGTGATATCTGCATTCCGAAAGAGGCTGGCATCTTGGAAAGGTAAATTCCTCTCAATTGGTGGAAGAGTAGCATTGTTGAATTCCGTACTCTCAAGCTTGCCGCTATATTATCTCTCCTTTTTTAAGGCCCCAAAGAAAGTGTTGAATTGTCTATTGAAAATGGAGAGGAGTTTTCTTTGGGGGGGCTGTGAGGAAACAAGAAAAATCAATTGGGTTAATTGGAAACATGTCTGCTTACCCAAACATCTTGGGGGACTTGGGGTGAAGAATCTAGAATTGTTCAATCATAGTATTTTGGCCAAGTGGAAATGGAGGTGTCTAGTTGATAAAGATGCAATTTGGTTGAGGCTACTATAGTTTAAATATGGTAACCTTCAAGATGCAATGTTGGGTGCCTTAGTCATAAGAAGAAATGAATCCTTGTGGTGGAAGGACATCAGGAGCCTAAATATGGATTGGTTCCATGGAGTTGTTAAACCAAATCTAGGCAATGGTTCTTCATTTAAATTTTGGCATGATAGTTGGCTGGGTGGTGTATCTCTGAAGGAGTGTTTCCCCAGGTTGTTTATGGTGGCTGAGAATAAAGATTTTACAATTCAAGAGGTTGGGACATGGAGTGAATCCGAATGGGAATGGAAATGGGTTTGGAGGAGAAATTTGTTCCTCTATGAGGATGATGAATTGCGGCATCTGAAATCACTACTATCAGGTATAGTCCCGGTTAGGGAAATCGCTGATGGGTGGGTGTACAAGGTTGATAATTCAAAGAAATTTACAGTAAATTCTGCGTACTCTGATCTTCTGGGTCAGCTGTCACAAAATGTCTTGGATGTGAAGTTGACCAAGGCTGTCCAAGGCCTATGGAAATGCAAAATCCCATCTAAAATCAAGGTTTTTGCTTGGAGACTGCTGTTAGGACGTCTTCCGGTTAGAGAGGAGTTGTCAAAGAGGGGTGTAATTAGCAATCCTCAGGATCTGGGCTGTGTGTTTTGCTCTAATGCAATGGAATCCACTCAACACTTATTTTTTTTCATGTCCATTCTCGTCTAACGTGCGGTCACAGGTTATGTCTTGGCTCGGCGTCGCAGGTACACTTCACTGTGATTTGGTTGATCTTTTTTTGCAGGTTGGCGGTCTATCTCGTGCTAAAAACAGTAGGTACCTATTCTGGTGTGCTACAATGTGGGCAATTTGGTCTATGAGAAACAAGATTATATTCGGAGGGGAGGTTGCTAGCTTTACCGCCGTGTTGGCGTATATTAAAATTGTTTCATGGGGGTGGTTCATGAGCTGCGAAAAAAGGGATAACAAAATATTATTTTCGGACTGGTTTAATTGTCCGCTAAAGTGTCTTTCATGACTGGTTTCTCTGGAGTGTCATATGATAGGGGATAAGTGATGTGCAGGTCGAATTATGGTTGAATGGTTGTTGGTAATATTCAGGGACTGTTGCCTACATAGATGAATTAAGGTGCTTGGGTGGTATTGGTTACATAGAAGAATTAATGTGCTTTGGTGGTCTTGGTTGCATGTGGAGTAGGTAGAATTAAGGTGCCTTTTTGGTCTTGGTTGCATGTGGATTTGGTGTGGTGCTGGTTAATATATGTGCAGGTTTTTGCTTGTTTCGGAAATGCATAATCGGTTTTAGCTGAAACACATGTGCCGTGGGATGCTTCTGGTAGATTTGGGGTGGTTGTTGGACTGTCTTATCTGTGCAGGTTTTTTGGAGTTACATAAATTATTGGATTTGTTCTGGACAGCTGGTATAAACAAGTAATGAAGCTATGCAGGAATATTGTTAGAGGTTTCTGGTATCAGTAAAATAGATTTGTGCGCAAGATAATTTTAGACTGGTTAAAGGTTGTTACTGTCATTGAATAGGGTTGGTTGGTGTACTCTTTTTCCTCTTTTGGTCTTTTTCCCTTTGGGTTTTGGCCTTGAGAGGTTTTAACGAGACACCTCCTCCCTAAGCTATTTGTATTTATGGGTTCGGAGTACTCCTTGTACTCCTATTATTAATAAATTCTTTTGCTTATAAAAAAAAAAAAACAGAGGCATAGTAGCGTTTAAAGGTCATAGAGTGAAGGACGATCACCCCTAAGGTAGCCAATCTTGTTAGTAATTAGAATATCAAGACTCTCGCTAATACACACAACTCAGATATCTCCTCGCATTTGAAGTGCGGTAGTCCCTGTCATTAAGATGACATCATCTACAAATAATCAGTGAGAGATGTTTCATCCACCTCTCCTAGAGAACAAATGGCTCCAAGTACGATTCGAGACAACAATATCTATCAAGAGCTAAGCTCTCCCCACATAACTCAAAGAGGAATAGAGAGAGTGGATTGCCTTGTCTTAACCCTCTCTAGGAATGAAAATTTTCTACGTAAGTCTTTTCAATTAACTTTAAAGGTTGAGAAAAGAGATACGATAAAATAGACAACACGAGGATCCAAACTCACTATCTTCAAGTTATATTCTCATATAAGAGTCACCAAATACAATCACACAAACACACACACACACACATAAACACGCTAATTGTCACCAAATTTTTTTTAGTACATATAGTTAGTTATCTTTATTTTTAACGAAATTTTTGTAATATTCATTGTGAAATCAAATCAAAAAATTTGTGAAAACTAATAAATATATACATCATTAAAATAATTATAGACACACGTTACTCAAATGACTGGTCAAAAATTAACAACAAGCCTAGCTAGAAATACTCAATAAATATTCAACGACATATCAAGAATACCATCACTCAAGGAAAATATTCAAAATTTCGTAAAAAAAAAAAGGAAAAATTCAAATAGTAAATATTTAAAAACTTATTAATAATACAATCACTTAATATGAATTTCCCTAAAAAATAACATATGAATTAATATTTTTTAAACTAGTATGAATTAATACTTTATCAAATATGAATATACGTTTCTTATCAGTTAAGTGTTTTTTTTAAGCTAAAAATATTGCCGACTAATGTAAATACTTTCTCAAAGACAACTAAATTAATCTAAATTATTTATATGAAAAATTGATCTTTAATCAAACACAATGGTTCAATTGTAGTGGCTGATCTTGCAATGCCTACTATAACAGTGAATGGGATTACTGTTTTTGTAATACGTGCAACTTTGTACGCGTTAAGGCTAATTAAATACTCAATTTTTTAATTAATATTGTACAATTAATTAACTGTGATTCCTTGAAAAATATAATTGTGTCTCTTATATTTATTTATAGATTTACTTCTCCTATAATCTCTCCTTTTCCACCAATAAATAATAATCATTTGTTTCTCTCCCATATTTTTTTATTTTTATGATTCTTTAATATTTTAAAAATATAGTAATACTTTATTATATTGTCGATAAAATTAGAAGTTTATTCTTTTTGGATGTTTGACGACTTTGTTAAGTTTCAGAATGAATTACTTGACAATTCTACTTCATATTGATTTGGCAATTGCCTTTTATAGATGTTACATGAGGAGATATAACAACCAAACAGAAAGTAACTAACTAACAGATATAGGTAACTAACATATAGGCTAACAATCCCTCCCTTAATACTGAATTCGCTATAAGCAAATCAGTTTACATCAGTTAAATTGCACATTCCCAACAAGTTCCTAAGCCTTGAAAATGTCTCCAACTTCAAGGGTTTGGTCATGATGTCAGCGAGCTGATCCTGTGAAGTACAATGAACCAAATCAACCACTCCATCTCTGCTGAAATTTCTCAGAAAATGAAATTTGACATCGATGTGCTTACTCCTTCCATGCATTACAGGATTCTTGGACAGTTTAATGGCTGAGCTATTATCACACAACACAGTTAGACACTTGTTCAAGTTCATTCCCAAGCTCTCAAGGATTCTCTTCAACCATATTCCTTGACAAACACAATAAGATGCTGCTATGAACTCAGCTTCTGTGGTCGACTGATCAGCGGTCGTACGCGGGTCAAAATAATTAAACAGTAAATATAGTAACAAGGCAAGAGACCTTGGTCGTCTCACGAAGACCTCTAACACCAAAATTACCAAATTCAGGAAATAAGAAAATTGACAATAACGAAAAAGGGGGGTTTTGTGAAGGTTTACATGAGAGAATTATCGATTATAGAGACAATTGATTCACCGATTCTGCGCACGCCTTGGATTTATCACAGTTCTAAATAACAACAATTCAATTAATTCAATTCATAGTTGACATAAACTAACTAAACAAGCGTTAATCGGTTTATACGACCACACCGCCCGAGCAAGCCAAACAACGGGTTCAATCGGTCACGGATGAGCGAGCTGCCGAATTAACGCAACCAATATCATAAATTCTAATCAACCTCTATCAATTTCTACTCAATCAATTAATCTTAAGCGATCCAAGCAATTAAATATTAATAGTTAGAAAGCAGATGCATACAATCAAGCATTCATACACAACTCGAATCGCGTTTTTGCAATGAAGACAGAATTAATTAACTAAAACGGCTGGATAGATTGCAAACATTTAAACCAAATTCGAAATTGATAGAGATGGAATTTAAGAAATTAAACGAAATTGTATTAAACATTAAGCACCAGAACCCTCAAAATGCATGTGAACGACAACCTTTCACGATGAATCAACTTAGGAACTTCCGCATGAGGCTAGAATGCAAGTTGAATAATAAACGTAAGATAATGAAAAGAAAACGGCTGATCCTCTATCTAATAGTCTCAGCTTAACGAAAACCTAATTCCCTAAACGGGGTATAAGATAAAAGGCCGATAACAAACTAAAAATATGCCCAAAACTCGTAGTGCAGCTCGTCAGCTTCAGTAAAGTGGAATTTCGGCCTTCAAAACGGCAGAACTAGGCTTCGGTCCCAACATAAGAATTGTAGCTCTGCTTCTTAGCTTTCCAACGCCACAAAGAACACTGAAATCGGACTAGTATAGCCCAAGTTATGGCCTGCAGAAGCAACATGGGTCAGGATATAACAAAATCCGAAAATTAGCAAATAATTCCACTAAAGCCCAATCATGACCCAAAGATATAAAACCATGCTAAAAAGTAGTTGTTGGGTAAAATAAATATTTAAGAACACTAAGTGTACTGCTATAAAAGATGCATTAAAATGCATTGATCAAATTCCCCCACACTTAAGCTTTTGCACTCCGGGCAAAACACACAAAACAAAGCAAAGATGCATTTCCAATGAATTCCAAGGATACAAAGTGGCAAGCTAAATGCTCATTCAAGGTTTCAAGGACTCATGGCAATCATGAACAACATCTAATTACCTTCAAAGCAACCAAAGAGTGCATCAAAAGTGATAGAATCCTCACAAGAAAGCATTTCTCTCAAACTCTCAAGTGTCTAGGCTAGTGTTTACACTCAAAGCACATCATGAAAGCTAGCACTACCATAGGCTTGACAAGAATCTAACATCCACACTTGAAACACATGCACACAAAGATCAAAAGGTCTTTATTAAGGTTATAATGGGGCCAAGGTCAAGGTGGGATAATTGAAAGGGGAACTAGGCTATAAAATCAAAGAGGATAGAGGAGCAATGGAAACAATTACCCAAATAATCATGGGGGGACAATTCAACCACAATTCAATCCATTATTTTTTTGGAGAAATGATATGCTCCACTACTCTTTTGTTTTGTTTTTTTTTGTTTATTTCTTTTTCTTCTCTTTTTTATTTTCTTTTTTAAAATCCCAATGAAGCAATGAAGCACAACAATACATATGTTTTTACAACCACACCTGAGCCCCCACACTTTGCAAATTTATTCTCATTGTTTTTTTAAAGTCTCCTTAATCCCTAAGATTGGGTCATAACATTGTTTTTTTCACTTTTAGGCTTGTAATGAGCTATATAACAAAAGAATGGGATAAATAGGCTCAAAGGGGCTAAACAAAGGGATAATTGCAAGGTAGGCTTATTTGGCTAGTGTCTAAAAGAACAAAATTGCCTAGATCATTTCAATGCATGCATGTGAACAAGAGTTTCAACAAGAGTCAAGTCAAGTTCTGGAAGTAACAACAATCATGAGTGAAATCACTCAAGAAAGAAAGAGAATGGCAAAATGTATTCCATCCATTATAAGACCCAAAACTCACAAAGGAAAATATCTATCACAAAAGATGCACAATTTAATACTCCAAACCAACTTATCACACTAAGAATGCAAGGAAGTCATCCATATCATGCCACAAGACCTATAGTCCTAGAATAGTGAAATCACTCCCCACTCATACAAACCAAGAAATCCAATGAAAATGCAATTTTTTTAAACAAAACTCAAAACAAAAACAAAAGCAGAAACAAAACTACTAAGCTACTAAAAAGACACCCCCACACTTAAATCATACATTGTCCTCAATGAAAACAACAAGCATAAAATAAGAGTAAGGAGGAGTGAAAGAAAACTCCTCTTCAAGGCGACTTTTTCAAGTGAGCTCTTCAGTCTCTCTTTAAGCCGGAGCTCTCATGGAAAAGCTTGGGACCATTGACTTTGAAGGTTTCACGGTGACTTCACTTTTTATTCCCTTTGCATCATAAAGAAAAAGTGCTAGTTTGCAGAATAAAATGGTCAATCCACTTGGGTCGAAGCTTACCTCGCTATGATTTTGAGGCTAGAATGGAACACATGGAAGTTGTTTGATTTTTTCTTCTTCTACACCTTCCTTCTTGATGGGGTCAGTTTTCTTTGTGATTGCTTAGTAGGGAAGTATCTTGGTGCATGGAGTTACATAAGAAGCTTGATGTAGCAACATCATTTGTAACATTAGCACGCATGACCATGCACGATGAGTATCTTCAACTAAGTCCGCAAGTACTTATTTGAAAAGAGAATGCTCTTCCACGGATGTTTCATAAAGCGACATTAAAGATGTCAAATTGAACTATGTTATCCCCAAATTCCATGGAAAGAGTTCGAATACACATCAATCTTGGTTCTTCTTTGTTCTCAAGAATGGTCGCTTTAGATGATCGGTGCTACTGTTTGTGTCTCTCCCTCCATGTCCGTAATGTAAAAATGGGGAAAACCAAGTTATTAACTTTAACGAGCACGTCCTCCACAAGTCGGCGGGGTGAGCATTGCTCCTATTTGCCAACTGAATAATAACACCTGTGATTCTCGCAAGGTCAAGAGCCAGGAGAGTTAAAGATGGATGTAGGCATCACATTAATGGAAGCACACCCAAATCCAAAGCATGGCATTTTCAAATTTACTCTCGCTTATGGCACATGGAATAGTAAAATTCCTGGATCCTTGCACTTTTGGGGTATCATAGGGCATGCAGTACATTAAACTCACATTGACCTTTTCATTTCCCTTCAGCCTCTTCGCTTCCTTTGTGTGCACACTCCCAAGGAACTTAGCATATCTCGAATCTGCTTAATTGTGAGGAGAGGTATATTAACTTCAACCTTCCTAAATGTATCCAAGACTTCGCTTATCTTTATCTCCGCTTCATCCATCTTCTTGGTTATCACAAACCCTTTGGGGGAAGGGAGTGGTATAGGCAGGTGCATCATCATCTTCTTCAATTGGGAGGTAGGTGCGTAAATTGGCTTATCACTTTTTCTCATCGCCACTTGAATTTTATGGCGGAGGAGGTTACGGAGTGTCAATAGCCTTGCGTATCTTAGAGTGATTGCAGCGACATTTGACCGGCATTTGGATTTACTACCGGTTGGCGAGAAGTTGGCACTGCTCGGGCTGCATCCGATTAATTGTGGTAGCCATCATGTCCCGTTTGTGTGTGCAAATTCTGACCAGGCATCTTGTTCTCTGTTGAGCCCCGGAGATTTTGGGCAAACATCCGCTAACTAGATCCTCTAATGAAGGTTCAGTGCTCAGCCTGATAAAGACTGTGGTGGATTATTTTGCTTCTGGTGTTGTTGTGCAGGCTGATTTCCCATCTAAGGTTAGGAAGGTTCCTCCATTTGGGTGGTACCTGTTGGAAGACAAATCAACATTGGCTTGAGGGTTAAAGATGTTAATTTGCATATGCCCAGGGGTATCGGCGATTAGGTCCTCTTGCGAAGGTAGGACATGCATCGTAGGGTGCTCAGAGGTACAAATACCACAAACCCTCATTGTCGTTATGTTGCCAATTTTACCTAAGCCGTGAGTTCTTCCAACTGTTTTCCAAGTTCTTCTCACTAGTAGTAGCCTTAGCACATTGTATCTCATTCACTCCCCTTGTTAGAACCTGAATTGCTTACGTTGAATTGTTGGGAGTTGATGGACATATTTTCTATTAAGGCTCTTGCATGCTTGGGTTTTGTCTACAAAGTGCCCCTCCACTAGCAAAGATCCATAATATTTACGTCATGGGCAATAAACCTAAATGAGAAATCGGATGAGTAGGCTGCTCGAGAGATTTGATGATGAGGGCAGCTTGCACACAACTTCTTAAATCTCTCCGGTATTCATGTAAAGACTCAGGTGGGGTTCTCGCACGATGCCACATATCTCTTTTACGATTGAGGCGACCCGGGCCAGCGAGGAAAGAACTTCTCTAGGAACAATTTTTAAAGCATTCCAATTTTCAATGAGAACACGGTTGAAGAGTAATACAACCAATCCTTTGGTCGCATCTTGGAGTGAAGAGGAAGGCCCTTAGTTTAATGTGCTCCTCTGGAATTCCTGGGCTTCTAGGTCGAGCACACAATGTGGAACTCCTAAGATGTTTGTAGGTGGACTATCACCTGCAAGACCCTAAACTTTGGCAACAAGTGTATTAAACCAGATTTTAATTCAAAAGGGACACCACTTGAGGATAATTAATACACGAGCATTGTAAGTAACATCAAAGTGCTAGTTTCCCTAAGTGTTCTACCAGCCATATTAACAGAATCAAAATCAAAATCAGAATCAAGATTAGAATCAGGATCAGAATCAAATAGATTATGGCTAAAAGTGCTGTCACTATCACTATCACTAACCTCTATATGATCCCTAAGTCTATGATGCAATGTTCTCTCAATTTGAGGTCAAAAGGATGCAAGTTAATAGTATTGGACCTAGTCATGTAAATCGTGATATAGCAAGGAATAGGAAAATGCAACAATTCTAGAAATACCAACTATGTCCCTACGCTAAAATGAATGCAAAAATTGGAAAATGACTAAAATCTAACCTAAAAATTATAAAAATACCACGAAAAATCTAATTAAATCAAAAGAAAGATATGCAAATTTTTTTGGATTTTTTTGGAGATATGCAAAATTAAACAAATTAATTAAAAATAGAAAACAAAGGAATTTGGGATTTTAAGCCTGTTGTCCCGTAAGTAGTCTCTGCTACGGGACTCTTGATCCTGGATTTTTTTCGGATTTTTCAGCTGTGGTTTCGGAGCAATCTGACGAGATTGCCCGAAAACCGATATTTATTATTTTCACGAGAATCTGAGCAATCCTAGAATCACAGTCCAGTAGCTGAAACCTGGAAACACAACAAGAACTAAGCAAGAAACGCAGTATTGTTAGTGGGTCCCGAGGTTGGTAATCTCTAATTAGAGGTCCCAAGACACGGCGCCAATTTGATCGGCGATGTGCATGGTCAAAAATAATTAAACTTGATAAATATAGTAACAAGGCAAGAGACCTTGGTCGCCCTAATAAGACCTCTAACACCAAAATTACCAAATTGTGAAATAAGAAAATTGACAATAACGAAAAGGGTGTAGCTTAGAAAAAATAGCCATTGAGAGAATTATCGATTATAGAGATAATTGATTCACGGTTTTGGTGCACGTCTTGGATTTATCATGAGTTCTAAATAACAACAATTCAATTAATTAAATTACAGCTGACATAAACTAACTAAACAAGCGTTAATCGATTTATACGAATTCCACATGCTCCGAGCAAGCGCCTGGGTTCAATCGGTCACGGAGCGATTGCGCCGTTAAAACGCAACCAATATCATATATCATGAATTCTAATCGACCCTCATCAATTTCTACTCGAATCAATTAATCTTAAGCGCAAAAATTGAAATATTAGCGATTTAAACAAATGCATACAATCAAGCATTCATACACAATCGAATCGCGTTTTTGCAATGAAGACAAAACAATTAACTAGCGAAAGCGGCTGGATAGATTGCAAACATTTAAACCAAATTCGAAATTGATAGAGATGGAATTTAAGAAATTAAAACGAAATTGTATTAAACATTAAGCAGAACCTCAAAATCAGAATTACAACCTTTCACCGATGAATCAACTTAGGAACTTAGGCTTCCATGGAGGCTAGATGCATGAAGTGAATAATAAAACGTAAGATAATGAAAGAAAACGGCTGATCCTCTATCTAATAGTCTCAGCTTAACTTGAAAACCTAATTACCCTAAACGGGTTATAAGATAAAAAGCCCGATAACAAACTAAAAATATGCCCAAAACTCGTAGTGCAGCTCGTCAGCTTCAGTAAAGTGGAATTTCGGCCTTCAAAACGGCAGAACTGGGCTTCAGTCCCAACATAAGAATTGTAGCTCTGCTTGGCTTTCCAACGCCATAAAGAACACTGAAATCGGACTAGTATAGCCAAGTTATGGCCTGCATAACATGGGTCAGGATATAACAAATCCGAAAATTAGCAAATAATTCCACTAAAGCCCAATCATGACCCAAAGATATAAAACCATGCTAAAAAGTAGTTGTTGGGTAAAATAAATATTTAAGAACACTAAGTGCACTGCTATAAAAGATGCATTAAAATGCATTGATCATCGACAGAGTCACCACAGGCTGTTTTTTAGAGGACCACGAGACTGCTCCATAAGCCAACATGAATACATAGCCTGAGGTACTCTTTCTATCATCTAAATCCCCTGCATATATAATCACTGTCCGAATAAGCTAATAATTCAGCTTGCTTGCCTCTTTTATACAAGATGCCAAGTTCCAAAGTGCCTTTCACATATCTCATTATCCTTTTTGCTGCCAACAAGTGTCTCTCCACTGGCTTCTCCATGAATCTGTTGATTAAACAGACAGCATACTTCAAGTCTGGCCTTGTTGCTGTCAAATACATCAGGCTCCCGACAATCTGCTTATAGTAGGTAGCATCTACAGCATCTCCTTCTTCATTCTTGGATAACTTTGTACCTGGAACTATTGGACTACTGACTTGATTGCTCTTTTCCATTCCAAACCTCTCCAAAATCTCCTTAGCATATCTTTGTTGACATACAAAGATTCCCTGTGAATTTTGTACTACTTCAATTCCCAGAAAATGCTTCATCTTGCCAAGGTCGGTCATGTCAAATTCTTTCATCATAGACTCCTTGAATGATTTGAGTAAGCTGCTACTATTTCCTGTGAAAATTAGATCATCCACATAAAGGCTTATGATCAACCAGTTTCCTTCCTTGTCCACCTTCAAGAATAGAGTGTATTCATGAGGACATTTTTCAAAGCCCTCCCTAGTGAAGTAGGCCTCAATTCTGCTGTACCAGGCCCGAGGGGCCTGCTTTAATCCATATAGGGCCTTATGGAGTTTATACACCTTGTTTTCTTCACCCTTTTTCTCATATCCTCGAGGCTGCTCAACAAACACAGTCTCACTTAGCTCTCCATGCAAGAATGCACTCTTTACATCAAGTTGAAAGACACACCAGCCCTTTAGAGCAGCTATTGCTAACAAACTTCTGATGGTGCCCCACCTAGCTACTGGTGCAAAGACTTCATGATAATCAATCCCATATTCTTGAGAATACCCCTTTGCAACCAATCTTGCTTTGTGTTTTTCAACTTCCCCTTGCTCATTTAACTTGGTCTTGTAGATCCACTTAACACCAATTTTCTTTGCATTCCTTGGAAGTGCAGTGAGCTTCCAGGTTTCATTTCTTTCAATAGCTTGTATTTCTGAATCCATAGCCTTTCTCCACACTTCTGACCTTACAGCTTCGTCATAGCTAGGAGGATCTTCAATTGTACTGGGACCAAAAACTGCCAAGTTCAGTAATTCCTCATCTGAATACACTTCATCAGCATTGGTGTCATAATCATTTAGCCAAGAAGGTGGTTTCCTAACCCTCCCTTGGTCCAAGTTCGGGTCAGGTGTACCATGATTGGCTCTCTCAGGTGTATTGGGTGATCCTTCAGCAATCCCTTGATTCAAGTTTGGACTGATTCTTCTATGTTGATTGCTTGACACATTGTTTTCTTCATTTCTCTCTGCAGTATCATCATTAATAGGTCCTGCAGTGTTGTTATCTATTTCCTTACTTGTTGCTGCCTCTTCACATTCATCTATCAAGGTCTCTTTATTGATTGTTACTTCTTCTCCCTTCCATTGCCACTTCTCAGTTTCTGAAAACACCACATCCTTGCTGATGATGATTTTGTTTGATGCTGGATCATAAAGCCTATAAGCTTTAGATTCCTCACTCACCCCCAAAAACACACATCTTATGCTCTTGTCATCCAATTTCTTTCTCTGAACATCTGGTACATGAGTGTGAGCTACGCAACCAAACACTCTAAAATGCTTTACTGAGGGCTTCACACTACTCCATGCCTCTTGAGGTGTGGAATTTATTACTGCAGCAGTTGGACATCGATTTAAAATGTAAATGGCCCAATTCACAGCTTCAGGCCAAAACCTTTTAGGAACTCCTCTCCCTGATAACATGATTCTAACCATATTCATGAGTGTCCTATTTTTCCTCTCTGCCACTCCATTTTGTTGTGGGGTGTAGGCAGCAGTGAGCTGTCTTTTAATACCATTGATACTGCAATATGTGTTAAAATCTGTGGAATTAAACTCTCCACCCCTATCAGTCCTTAAGCAACTAATTACATGTCCAGACTCCTTTTCAACCATGCTTCTAAATTT
This sequence comes from Calophaca sinica, assembly GCA_037113605.1. NCBI lineage: Eukaryota > Viridiplantae > Streptophyta > Magnoliopsida > Fabales > Fabaceae > Calophaca > Calophaca sinica. Next base: position 32,890,308 of record CM073731.1, read on the forward strand.
CTTAAAACATTCCAATGCAGCAGATTTTTCTACAAGGAAATATACCCAGGTTTTTCTACTAAAATCATCAATGAAGGTGAGTATATACCTCTTATTACTGCTGGACTCGGGTCTGATAGGACCACAGATGTCAGAATGTACAAGTTCCAGTTTCTTTGATGCCCTCCAAGTGCTCTCTTTTGACATTTCTTTTCTGTGTTGCTTCCCCACCAAGCAATCTGTGCAAACTTGTGTAGATTCCTTCAATTTAGGCAGCCCTTTTACCATGTCTTTCTGAATCAATGTCTTCAGCCCCTTTAAACTCAAGTGACCATACCTACAATGCCATAGGTAGGTTGTATCCTCACATGCAGTCTGCAAGCAGGAGGAGGTAATGGCTGAAGCAATGATTGGAAATAGTTTGTTGGAGGCCATTCTTGAGGACATAACCAGCCCTCTCTCTTGATGATATCCTTTGCACATGTCCTTCTGAAACACTATGGTCAGCCCCTTTTGTTGAATTTGTCCTATGCTGAGGAGATTGTTCTTTAACTCTGGAATGTAGTATACACCTGTTATCACTTGAGTCATGCCACTGATTTGCAGTTTCACATTCCCTTTACCAATTACTTTCATTTGAGAATTGTCACCAAGCTTCACGGTTTCTCTGAATTTGCTATCAAGATCAGAAAACCATTCCTTGATGCCACACATGTGATTACTACATCCTGAATCCAAGTACCACACCTTTCCACCATTATCTTGCTGCCCTTCTGCATCATAAGACATCAGTAACATCTCTTCTTCATCATTGTATTCGACATAGTTTGTATTTTCTTCTAAACTTGGACATTCATATTGAAAATGTCCAAGCTTGTGACATTTATAGCACTCAATCAATTCTTTGTTAAAGGATTTCCTGCCTCTGCCTCTACCTCCTCTGCCTGCTCGGCCTCTCCCTCTTGAACTAGTTCTTCCTCCACTTGACACCTTCAAAGCTTGTTCTTCCTCAGCATGTCCCTTCATCTTTTGCTCATGAACCAGCAGGCTCCCTTGAAGTTCATCAATGGACAAGGTCTCCACATTGTTTGATTCTTCAATCGCACAAACCACATTGACCTGAGGATCTTCTCAACTATGATTCTTTCCTGCATTCTTTCTCCATGGATCTTCATCTTATTAGCTATTGCAAGGGTTCTTGCAAAGTAGTCATCAACTGATTCGCTTTCCTTCATGCCAAGAATTTCAAAATCCCTCCTTAGAGCTTGCAGCTGAGCCCTTTTAACCTTTGTAGACCCTTGATACTTCTGCTTCATTGAATCCCAAATGGTCTTCGATGAATCTTTATCAAGAATCGTCTCAATGATGCTCCGATCAATGGCTTGGAACAAATAGTTTTTCGCTTTGAGATCTTTCAGTTTGCTCTCCTCCACGATCTTTGTTTGCTCTGTGGTTGGCGTTGCAGGTAAAATAGGGATTCCATTCTCCACCAATCCCCAATATTCCTTCGATCTGAGCAAGTTCTCCATCAGCATTGCCCATTGGTCATAGTGCCCATCAAACTTGGGAATGGCTGGTTGCACAAAATTGCCGTTTTCTGCCATGGTCGCACACCGCAGCATGCACTTCTCCTTACTTTCTTGAGTTTTCTCACAATTTCTCTCAATGTTTCTCTCACTTTCTCAAGGATTTTCTCTCTCGTGTATCAGGCCCAAAAAAGCTCTAGATACCAATTGTTAAGTTTCAGAATGAATTACTTGACAATTCTACTTCATATTGATTTGGCAATTGCCTTTTATAGATATTACATGAGGAGATATAACAACCAAACAGAAAGCAACTAACTAACAGATATAGGTAACTAACATATAGGCTAACAGACTTGGCGTACTAAATGGCTTGGTGCATCGCATGCCTTTACTAGAAACTATGAAAGCCACTATTCCAATATCTTTATCTCTAGTATCATATTGTAAAAATAGGTTGGTAAAAAAAAAGCATGCTTACGGAAGATAATACTTCCAGTTGGAAGTTTATTTTGAGCTATTGAAAGTTTATTATTCCATAGAAAAACAATGAATAATAAATTTCTAACTTGATCGACAAAATAATATATAGTACTTATTATTTTTAAAATATTAATTAACGAATCATAAAAGAAAAAAACCATATAGGAGAGACTTGAGTATTTAATGAGTTTTAACATTAATTAAAGAATTAATTAATTGTATAACATTAATTAAAGAATTGAGTATTTCAAGAGTTTTAACATGTATAATGTTGCACACTTTAAAAAAAAACTGTTAGTAATTAATTTCGGAACTTCATATTCATATTATAAATTTTAGACTTAGAGACCAAGAAGTTCCTCTTTATTCTTAAAGCATAATTAATGTTTGTCCAAGAGAAGGCAGTCGAGTGGTAAAGTACTACAGGATATTGAGAGCGCGGGTTAGTTAATGTTTGATTAGTACTCTCTCCATAATAAAATATAAGCAAAATCAACAACTTTCATGCTTATTAAGATAATTAGTTATTCGCATTTAATTTTGTTAATCTCATTTAAAAGTTCAACCACAATTCCTAAATTACCCTCTCAACTTATTTATTGCAAAAAAAAAGTGACAAAATTAGTGAGGGGTATTTTGGACATATAATTATTAAATACGTAAAAACATATGAAATTTGCTTATAATTTATTTCATGGTACATGATTGGACTTTTGTTTATATTTTGTTACGAGGGAGTAGTAACTATTAAAATAGAAATAAATCATCACATTCTGTTAAAAAAATCACCACATTGTGACTTGTGAATAAAAATACTACATCTAGGTATGCCATTAGTACTATATTTTTTTTGTCCTGAGGATGACATGTACAAAACAAATGATGATGTGGCGATGTGTCAGTTTGGGCCCACAACGCAATTTCGAAAAGAATTTGCGCTCATGTCGCTTTTATTCAGAGCTGGAATTCGTCTGGGCTCTACTTTTCATTTTTGGCTAAAAAAGTTTAAACTATTTTTGGCAACATGGATCCACGTGGTCGTGGTAATGCACAACTGAAAGGCGATTTATTTATTTATGAATATTACTCCGTCTCCATAAAACTTTTTCTGACCAAGTCATGTGAATTATGAAAACTAGTTCGTGTATTAAATTTGTCAATAATGTATATTATTTTTAAAAAAATCACCCTTTAATTATTAGAGTTTATATTTTTTCAATGCTCTTAAGAGTGAGAAATAATCACCTATTAACTAGGAGTATTCTTGTAAAAAAAAATAATTAATATATTTAGTAATTTAAAAGTAGTCCTATAAAAAGGACAAAACATTTTTTGTCAAAGTGTCTTGTATAGAGGGACATAACTTTTTTAGTTATGTTTCACTTTATAATAAAAAATGTTTTGTTTTGTTTTCAAAATTTTTAACTTGTCATTTTTTATGGAAAGTATTTAGAGTGAGAGGATGATACTGCAGTCCAATACAGGAAACACTTTCGAGCTCTAAAAGCAATTACAAATTAAGGAATTTACATTTATGGATTTACCTCCCCAAGGGGAGGAGTGAGAATTTGAACCTGCGACTTGTTAGATACAAGACTCTATCATGCTCCAATAGATCAATCACTTGGGGCTTTAACTAGTGATTTTTTTTTGTTATCCAGTTAGAGATTATTTTTTAGAGATTTTTAAGTAAATCAAAAGCTAATTTGTGTTTGTTTACAATAGTAAAAATCATTTTTTTAATCTTCTCTCTCATCTTCACACTCATTACAATCATATTATTTCTTTTTTTTTTGTTGTTGACAAAAGCTAAGTCAAGTCATTTCATTAATTAATAATCAAATCACAATACATCTGGTAACTTTATCACAACTTTGGAGGATAGTAGAGAAATGCTATGCACACACACTCAGACACACGCCTTCAAACACACGCTCGTACATGATGCCATGTTGCCCATTTTCTTAAACGGTGTAGGAGGAAACCGACTCTATTGGTTTGGAAAAACACCTACCACAAACTACCCTTCCCCCTATTTTCCTTTTTTTTTCTTCCATATTCTCCAAACCACATGGATTCCTCAACCCATCCCACTGCTACCTTCTCCCTTGTGAGTTTGCCAAGTTATTCGAACCCAACATCTCTCTACCAAGATAGAGAAAGCCGATTAGTAACTAAAAAAATAGGAAAGAGGAACGAGATCTGCGAGAGAGAAGTTAGAAGAAATGTGTTGGTGTGGCCTTCTGCCACTGGTACGACCCCATCTCCCGTCGCATACAGCGGCCCTCTTCCCTCTCCATTCCTTTTTGTGCGAGTCTCTACGATCGTTGTCCCATGCTCTAAACACCTCTGTTGCTAGATCTGTGCGTAAGACCCCTTCATCATACCTTTGGCCATTATATAAGGTGCTTACATTAACTAAAAAACATGAGGCTTCAAGTTGGGTCTTCAGAAGAAGAAGTACGACAATTGAAGGAGTTTTTAGATTAGATGTTGGGTATTGGAAATGAAACTATTGGTGAAATAAATGATATAGATGCAACCGTTGATATACAGCCTAATATGCTCATTGAAAATTCAGGTGATCTTCTAACTGCTATTGTTAATATCACATACCCATGTATTTTAGAAAATACGAGAGACCCGTCATTCTTTCATCATAAAGCTATTTTAACACCCACAAATGATGTTGTTAATCAGTTGAATGAGTAAATTATGTCATTGATGCCTGAAGAAACAAAAACTTACATAAGTTTTGATATCTCATGTTCAGTTGATGGAAATTTTGATAGACTAAATGATATACATACTCCAGAATTTTTGAATACAATTTCTGCATCTGGACTTCCTAATCATCAACTGAAGTTAAAGATTGGTGTTCCTATCATGTTATTGAGAAATATAGATCAGTCATCAGGATTGTGTAGTGGCACTCGGCTCATAGTCACCCAACTTGGCAATCATGTGTTGGAGGCAAAGGTTATTTCTGGCAGCAAAGTAGGAGAAAAAGTTTTTATTCATAGATTGTCATTGATCCCATCTGATCCAAGAATTTCCTTTAAATTTTAGTGCAAACAATTTCCAGTGACTGTTTCTTTTGCAATGACTATAAATAAAAGTCAGGGGCACAATCAATTTCTTCTTATGGTCAACTATATGTTGCAATATCAAGGGTTACATCACGCGGTGATTTGAAGATACTCATATGTAACAATGAAGGAAATGTGACAACCACCACTTCAAATGGATTTTATAGAGAAGTTTTTCAAAATTTAGCTTAGTTGGTTTGGGTTAGCATTATTTCCTCAACTTTTGAAATATACATAACTCTATCTTATTTACTTTTTGCATTCTTTTATTAGAATTTAATGGTTAGGTGTTCTACTTGCCGGACGTGCCAATAAATTTTTGATAGTCTGCATGTTAACTTGGCCTGACAAAGAAAGTTACTTTTTAGAATATTATATATGTTGCCCAATGTTTATCTTTATATAATTATTATTTACCAGTTTATATGATTTTTTGTGTACTTAAACAGGGCGTACCATTTTATATGTTAGTAATTACATTTAAGAAAATCATGACATTATTTTCTAAGTTTGAAAGAACATGCACTACAACAATTTTGCTTTTTGGCAACAGTTGAAAAGTGTAGCCAAAACTCTAAAAAATGTTGCCTAAACGTATAGACAATAGTTTTCGATGGTAGTCTGTATGAGCGTTGCCTATTGTTTAGGCAACAGTTTTTCATACCTTTTGGCCATGCTTCAAAAAACTGTTGCTTGTTAGTTACGAATAGGCAACAGTTATCACACTAACCTAACACAATAGTCAGAAAATGTTGCTTAACTTAACTACAGGTCGCAACTGTTCCCTAAACTAAAAAACGCAACATTTTAAAACTGTAACTATAGCTTATAGACAACATTTTTTAACTGTAGCGTAAAAGACTAAAGACAATATTTTACAACTGTAACCTTAATTTTATTTTAATTTCAAAAATTTTAAAATAAGGCTATTAAATTAAGAAAATATTTTACCTTAATATATTCCACAAGTATACAAATAAAATCATAAATTAATTCCATATTCAATTTGCATCCAACTTTAAATTTTCATAGAGACAACTTATAAATAGTAAATGGATCAAGTGTCACATAATATATATGTTCTGCAATAGTTGTTAAACAACAAATGAGTTTAAACATCAATCCATAAACAAAATAACATCATAGTTTGATCAAATCTAACATTTTGAAGTATGAGGCTATAAAAAAAAAACACAACCAAAACAAATATCTAGTAAGAACTAAAATCCATATGCATCATCTTGAAACTCCTCCATAAAATCTTGCATCTGCTCGCTACTAAAATCCAAATGCGTTGTCATCTTGGAACTCCTCCATAAAATCTTACATCTCCTCGTCATTTGCGTCTTGTCCATTGAGATCATTCTACACAAAAGAATGAAAAATAAGACTAAAACTTTTGAATAATGTAAAAATGATAAATTTGTAAGTTATGTATAATAGTTACCTTCCTAAAATTTGGAACATGTGTTGATGTGGAAGAATGCATATGTGGCTGTCCAGTCATTTTTTACACCAGTTTTATGTATAACCTCACTATTTTTTTTTAATCTCTTACCTAGAGGGCCATTAGTTACCGTAAAGGCAAAGATAAAATGTAATTATGCTCTAAGAATCAAAAAGTAATATATAAGCAGGAAGAGGGGTAAACATGATAACCATAGAGATCAATTCAACTCGCAATAAAGTAACAAGTAATGACTCAGTTCGGGATACACGTTTCAATAGCAAACATACAACTCACCAGTGAATTTATCAAATTTTTTACTGAATTTACCACTTTTATTAACCAGATCCATCATTTCTTGCCTGCAAATATATGAACAGTGTAAGATTTTCTTTACAAAGAAACAGATCAGAACAATATGTTAGATTGACATAAGCACTTTAAATAGAAATACATGCAAGAATAATCAGAAAAATCAGATTGCAATTTGACAAGTTAAAGAGAAAGCACCTAACCTAGACAAAGGATGATTATCACAACCCAAGAAAATCTGTCGGCGAAATTTTTTCTTCAAGATTGCAACTAAGAGGGAGGCTGCATCCTAGTGTGGAAGCATGTCAAAATGAGCAGCATATTTTTTTTTTTGGGTATAAAATGAGCACCATGTTTAACCCCATCATAATCACCATTACTAAATGAGAAGAAATACCTTAAAGAATGCAAAGTATATGAGAACATATCAAAGGAGTATTGAATGGAACTATGGAAGTAAGACGTGTCTCAACATGAAATGCAAACATCACAAACAATCGAAATATTTTACCATTTCTAAAACTGTTGAGTTACTAACAAGAATAAATGAACAAATATCAAAGGCAACCAATACTAAATTTAATAGCAACCAAAACAATGCAATAAAGTCAATCAAACACGGAGTAGAGAGTAGGAAGAATAACACCGCTATTTGGTTACGCAGTTCGGCCCTGTAACACCTGCTGAAGAGATCGACCTCGTACCGAGACCGCGTGCACGAGCTGATGAGGTCGCGTGCCGAGGTCGTATGCCGAGCTGAGGAGACCGCGTGCACGAGCTCGTGATAGAGCCTTGTGCGCTTGCACAAGCACCCTGATCGACCTCGTGCCGAGACTGTAACACTCGTATTTTTACGAACGTTATTTAGTGTTAATTAGTATATTTTGTCGTAATTATGCTTTAATAAAGCAATTACTTGTTCCCTAAGAAAGTGATTTAATTAAATCAAGAGCTAAAATAAATGAGAATTAATATTTTAATTTTAATTTATGGTTTGAATGTTGTCGAAATATTCTATTGAAATTTAAATCGCGTTCAATCGTAGGCGATTCTATTGATAAAATTTAAAATGAGCCCTGATTTCGATGAAAATCGAGTCGTAACCTGTTTTAAATATTTTTTTTTATTTTAGTGAATTATATTGTTTCTAATACTTATAAATTGATATTATCACGCGGAGAATTAATTTTTTCGTAAATTAATTTTCCGGGATTTTCTGGCGAGAAATTAGTCGGTTTTGCAGTTTTTCGTCGCCGTGTTTTTAGATCTTAAGCCTATAGATTAGAGGGTAATCATGAGAGAGGAGAGATTTGATGGGTAGAATGAGTGATGGGATTAGCATCTCATAATAGTATTTATATGTCACTTATTTGTGGTTTTATAAATGGTTGTCTTTTAATTAATTATTATTTAGTTTTAATTAAGGAGAAAGGACCATAATGCCCCTTCCTCACCGGCTAAATATCACGATCAGTCCTCAAACCCTCACTTTCTCTTTTCTTCTTTCTTCTTCTCTAAGTTTCCTCTTCCTCTCCAAACTTCCATTGAAAAACCTTGGGTTCCATTGAGTTTTTGCACAAACCTTCTTCATCAATCTTGTTTCTCATCATCTCCTCTACCTATATCATCATCTCGATCATCATTTGAGGTATGAAAAACAGAATTTTCTCTCCCTTCATGCTACTGTTTAGCGCCACTTCCTCCCTCCATTTTAGCTAGTTTCTATGCTTCCAAATCATGTCATGTCGATAGGTTTTCTTCTTCATGACATTACCTACCTTTCTAACCATTTATTTGAGCTTGAAAAACAAATTGTTTCCTCTGTTTTCTCTGATGAGTAGCGCCCAAAACCCTACCCACTTGCCTTGTTTTGATTTCTTGTTCTATGTTGTTGTATGTTGCTTCTTGTTGTTGTTTGTTGTTGATTTATTTGTTGTAGCATCATATAACCTCTTTCATGAGCATTTGATCAAAAACCTAACCTTGAGTAAGAGGGAAAATATGTTTAATCTTGCTTGAATCATGCATGAGATATGTTATTGTGTTATAGTAATTATTTAGGTGCTAATAGCATGACTAGTTTAATTTAATTAAGTGCAACATGTTAGTTTTGGGTCTTTTCTATTCTTGAGTCCTAAGAAACTTGCTATTTAATGGTCTTATTTTAAATTGTTGGACCACGATGAAAATATTTTTCAGAAAACATAAACTTAGATTTTGATTAATTTGTGCTTAATATGCTACTTGATTTTAAGCTTGAATTAGTACTTAGGAAAAATGGCCTTGTATGGTGATATGTATGAAAGAAGTTTTTAATAAAATTTTAGAGAAAAGGAATTAAGTTGTAATGCTTAAATTCTTGTTGTATTTGTTTAAGTTCTTGAGTTTTAATGTTTACTTGGGTTGTAGTTAAGATTGGGATATGAGGGCTAAGTGTTATTAGAAACCCATAGATAGTACTAAGTTGTGCTTGTATTAGGAAGTGTGATTCCCGAGATCGTGCGGCACGGAATCGAGGTGTACGGGAGAGCGAACCCGAGGACGTGGGAGCAGTGGGATCCAGATTGAGGACGGTACGTGTCGAGGTCGATTGAGAACCGTACGTGTCGAGGTCGATTGAGAACCATACGTGTCGAGGTCGTTGTCGAGCTCGATTGAGGACAGCACGTAGACGCCTAGCTTGGAGTTCGGTAAGGGCAACTTCTAGATATGTTTAGATTTTATTTTTAGTATTTAAATGCTTCATTTAAATACGAAGAAGTCTGAGAATTCTACGAGTTCGAAGTTAGGGTCTTCGAACCCCTTCGTTTTGTTGTCGTGAGGTCGAACATTTATCCGAGTCTTCATGGCGGCGAAAGCTATTACGGTTGGTCTCTGAACTGACCCCCCACACTTGTATGTTCCTCTGTTAATTCCGGTGAGTTGCGAGAGGATGTATTCCTTGATTTGCTTGTCGGGCATGTAATGTTGTGATATGATTGAGTTATGCATTATTTGATATGAGATTGAATATATGCCACGAATTGCGTGTTGCTGTTGAATTGCGTTTCTTCATGCAGGGTGTTTTTATTGCTTAAAATGTCGAATTGCGTTTTCTTCATGTTAAGCATGCTCTCTTTATTTGATATGCGGTCAAGTAATTTTATGCGTCACTCTTTGACTATCGTAAGCGGTGAGCTGTTCATCGAGTGAGAGAGCTAGGCGAGTTGTCGTGACGTTTTTGAGCCGTGACCCGGATAACTGAGGGTGCTAGGTCCCCTTTTGTTTACGGGAGATTGACTAGACGTCGCAGCGTAGGTGTAGGGAAATCGCGCAATAACAGAGTTTAAAAACGCAGCGGAAATATAAACTTTCCCTTCCATGGATCATTGCGAATGGTCATGACTCAGGGTTATATGAATTACCTCTTGTAGCGCAAATCGTTTGCAGATGAAAATTAGAATCGAGCACCCAGCGTCCGCACGTAGAAAACAACGCTTACGTAGTCCACACGAGCGACCGAATGGGAGCGGTCTCCGTCCACGGTGCTAGGCGACGTGCGGAACGATCCGCGATGCAAGTCACGATCTTTGGAGCGGCTAGGGTTTTTCCGTATTCGACTTGATCTTAACGAGTCTATTTATAGACTTCACTTAAAGCCCGACCTAGCGCATAAGTAGCCTGCAGTGTGCTCTCGGTAGACCGTAACTTATCGTGTTCTGCGTCTTTCTTGACTCGCTACTGGTGCATCGTAAGAATGCACCACCGAATAAAATGAGTCTCACTCATTTATTTAATCTCCCATTAGCTTTGTTCTCATGTGTGTGACCTGTAGGTTCCCGTAACGTTGGCAATAATATTAAATCACTATTTAATATTATAAGCGATGAGCGGTGTCTAGCAATACATCATCGCTACCCAAGTAACGAGAATGTCGGTGTTGTGGCGTAACCTTTCCGTGATAATGATCATGTGTATAATTACCCTTTTGCCCTTATATCTATATTGAACACAAGGCATAGTATGTGTCACCCTTGTATAGTTCAATATTATATTCCTTGATGCCCGAGTAGACTTAGTAACAACAAATAAGATCAATATCTCATATTGACTTATTTCAGCATGGCCATGCATTTCTGAGTCATACTCTATCAAGGGCCTACAGATATTACTCTGTTATGTAGGAGGGCAAATCCCATCTAGGTCACTCATGTCTCTTTGCATGACTCGTTGAGTGCCCGGTTGACCGACTTTATAATTGTCCTGTTACAGGACAATGTTTGGCGGCAATAAAACACTCAACTCCTCATGTAGGGACCATAGTGGTTTCAGTCCGAGGGTGGCATACACCACTATCACTATGAGAATAACTCATGACACTTACATAACACACTATGTAGTATTCTCATGGCGGGTCAATCCAAAGACACAATTACCCTAACGTGTACCTATGTGGTGACTTGATATCTCATATCTATAACCTGTGAGATGAGGTTATCAGTCCACCCACATAATAGTCTTGATGCATTATTATTGTCCTTAATAATAATAATACTCGACTACGGATATTTAGAGTAAGTTCTTTAGTATCTCATAACCGAGTTGTCTACTCGATGTTCTATTGAAAACGAACTTTTACTCAAGGACTTTATTACGTTGAAACAAACATAATAATTGAAAATACCTCATATAATAAATAAACTACATGATACAAAATATAAGTCCAAAGGAAAAACATTGGCCTCTAGGGCTTACACCAACAGTAGGAACCGGGTACTGCATATCTAGGGAGAAGCGAAAGATCCCAAGGCTACGGCTGGTATGTCAGTTGATGGATCTGCGTCTGCTTTCCGGAATAATGGTCGAGTCGAGAGAAAATGGATCGCGAGTTGAGTCGAGTCTAGAGTGAGAGGGTTGAGTCACGTTTGGTGAATGATATACATTGTTGTTGCTTATTTCTTTACGCCTTGATTATCTTGATTTGTTGAGAAGTTGACCCTTTCCCGTGGTGCCTTCAATCCATGATGGTTACCCATGCGATAGCGAGGACGCAGGGAACCCGACAGCAGGTGATGGTGAGGAGGACCTCGTCGAGGATCCGGACGACGATCTCTATTTGTCGTGATTGATTATGTCTACTAGATGTTTTCTTGGGATGATTGTAGTATGTCTTTTGTGTCTGATGGTTGTGACGGTTTGGGCGGGTGTTATTTTGAGCAATGAGGGTAGGCGGCGGTTTACTTTTGGGCGACCCCTGTGTGGGTGTCTGTGGGAGTACCCAGGGTATGATCACTCTTCCGAGTCGTCATACCATAGGTGTATTTCTTTGTACATTACTACTCTGTCTTTTTTTTTGTATGCACTATTTTATATCTGGTATATATAAGTATGTATGAGTTATGCATGCGTGTTGTTATTTAGTATTAAGATTTATGTCCTAGTTGTACCATGTTTCGAAAAGCTGTAATTACTCTGAGTGTGCTTACGGGAATGTATAAATGTTTTTTAAAAAAAAAAATATACCGTATTTTTCTGAAAGGGCACAAGAGTACCGTTTTAAAAACGAGTCACATTTAGGTTTAATTTTAGTTCGTAGCGGTCCGAAAATGGGTCGTTACAATGGTGGTATCAGAGCAGTTTGGTTCTGACCGGACTGTACATAGGAATTTGGACTGGTCACTGTGTCGGGTACATAGTTGTACTATATTGATTGCTGTTTGATTAAGTGAAGCACTTATTGCTTGAAAAATTGTTTGAATTGTTTCTTGATTGAAGCAGTGTGTCTTAACACATCCTTGTTGTGAGATTCTGACAGGTTTTGAACTTTGTGGAATCTAATGCCACCTCGTAGGGATACGACGGCTGTACCTAAGAACGTCGACATGGAACGAGCAATTCAAGCTATGACCGAGATGGCGGCGGCCATGGCTCAGCAATCAGCTGCTGCAACTCAACAATCTAACGCGATGGCTCAACAGACGGCAGCGTTAACCCAGCAAAACTTGCAAAGAATAACAGAGAGCGAGCGGAATGCGGAGGCGAGAGGATTAGCGGATTTTCGGAAGCATGACCCACCGAAGTTCTACGGTGAGCCAAACCCGGATAAAGCTGATCTTTGGATGCAAGAGATCGAGAAGATCTTCGAGGCACTCCATTGCCCAAACAACGTGAAGGTAGACTACGCCACCTACTTGCCGCTAGGAGGCAGAGTATTGGTGGAAGGGAGTGAAGCAAGCAGCGATAAGCGGGCGTCGCGAAATAACGTGGGAGCTTTTTCGTGGAAGGTTCTTGGACAAATACTTCCCAGATCTTGCACGCGGTGAGAAGGAGCAAGAGTTTCTTCAACTACAACAAGGCGGTATGGCGGTGTCAGTATGCGACCAAGTTTGAGTCTTGGCGAGGTATTTGATCCATTTCGTGACCGAGCTGACCAAGGATGGTTAAGTGAGAGGTTCCAACGAGGATTAAAATTTGACATTCAAGTCGGTGGTGTCACCGAGGATCGGGAATCTACAGGAGTTGATAGATCGTTGTGTTGAGGTAGAGGTGTAAGAAGCCACAAGAAGAAAGCTGTAGGCGACCGATGAGACCCGAGTGCGGGGCGAGGTTTGCAGAAGGAAACAATTGCAGAGGAAGCCTTACAACCGACCTCGGGGAACAACAACGAGGGGACAATATCGTCCGATGACCCAGGAGCGAAGTGGAGGTCGGTGGCGTAGAAGTGATTTGTTTCCGTTGTGGAAAGTCGAGGACATTATGCAAATAAGCGTACTCGAAGGAGGATGTGTGTTACAAGCTGTAGAAGCCAGGGCATTTTGCCAAGGATTGTCCCACACCTAAAGGCTGAACCGCAATGCTTGCGGCAAAGGCCAAAGGGAAGCGCCAAACAAAGAAAAGGCGAGTCTTACGCATGAGCGGTGAGGAAGCGAGCAAGTCGATGATCTTATTCAAGGCGAATGTGAGATTGAGGGTAAATCCTTATCCGTTCTCTTTGATTCGGCGCAACCCATTCCTTTATTTCCTCGATTGTGTGGACCATTTGAACTTGGCGTGATCGCTTTACCGTTCAAATTGGTAGTTACAACCCCAATTTGCTAAAACCTTAGTCACAAACTTGCATGTCTTAATTGTGTAGTGGTTATTGAGTAGAAGGTTTGTGGTCAATTTGGTTTGTTTGCCTCTTAAAGGCTTAGATGTCATCCTCGGGATGGATTGGTTGTCACACCACCATGTCCTCTTGGTGTGCCAGTAAAGCGTAATTTTCCCAGACCTTGGAGTATCCAATTATCTTTCTACTGAACGTATTGGAGTTTCTTTGCAAGAAGGAACTAGGGAATACATGTATATGGCTAGTTCAGAAGTTTCCCAGCAGATCGAAGTGAAGAATGTACCAGTGGTGTGTGACTTTGTGGACGGTTTTCCCGAAGACGGGGCAGGGTTACCACCAGTGCGAGAGGTCGAGTTCTCCATCGATTTGATTCCAGGAACAGGACCGATTTCCAAAGCGCCATACAGGATGTCCCCTGCCGAGATGAAAGAACTGAAGTCCCAGATTGAGCATTTGGAGTCAAAGCAATTCATACGACCGAGCGTGTCACCGTGGGGAGCTCGGTGTTGTTGGTTAAGAAGAAGGATGGACGATCAAGGTCGTGCGTGGACTACCGCGAACTCAACAAGGTTCTTGTGAAGAACCGTATCCATTACCGCGTATTGACGATCGATGGATCAATTACGTGGAGCCGCAATATTTTCCAAGATAGATTTGAAGTCCTGGTTATCATCAGTTCGCGTGAAGGAGGAAGATGTCCCAAACGACTTTCGGGACTTGGTATGGTCACTACGAGTATTTGGTGATGCCGTTTGGAGTGACAAATGCGCCTGGTGTGTTTATGGACTACATGAACAAGATTTTCCATTCGTTTTGGATCAGTTTGTAGTAGTGTTCATCGACGACATATTGATCTACTCGAAGAGCAGAGAAGAGCACGAAGGGCACTTACGCCGAGTATTGCAGATATTACGAGAGAAGCAACTCTATGCCAACCTTTCGAAGTGTGAATTTTGGCTTGAAGAGGTGAATTTTCTTGGACATGTGATTTCCAAAGAAGGAATAGTTGTGGATCCAACTAAGATTGAAGCTGTGCTAGCGTGGGAACAGCCGAAGACAGTCACTGATATCAGGAGTTTTGTTGGCTTAGCAGGCTATTATCGAAGATTCATTGAAGGTTTTTCGAAGATTGTCGCGCCTCTTACACGACTCACGAGGAAGGATCAACCATTTGCCTGGACTGAGGAGTGTGAATCCAGTTTTCAAAGACTGAAGGAGCTTTTGACAACAGCGCCTGTGTTGATTTTGCCTCAACCAGAAGAGCCTTACGAGGTTTATTGCGATGCGTCACACCAGGGATTGGGGTGCGTGCTGATGCAACACTGGAAAGTGGTAGTGTATGCTTCAAGACAGCTTAAGATTCACGAGAGGAACTACCCTACTCACGATTTGGAGCTGGCATCGGGGGTTTTTGCGCTGAAGATATGGAGGCACTACCTTTATGGGAGCAGTCTCACTTTGTTTCGGCCGATCACAAGAGCTTGAAGTACCTGTTCGATCAGAAAGAGCTCAACATGCGTCAGCGAAGATGGACAGAATTTCTCAAGGACTACGACTTTACATTGGAATATCATCCAGGAAAGGCTAATATAGTAGCAGATGCGTTGAGTAGGAAGAGCGTTCTAGCTTCAGCAATGATGATCAAGGAGTTGGAGATGCTCGAGAAATTCCGAGACTTGAAGTTGAATGTGGAAGTTTCACCGGGGAAGCTGAGATTTGGTATGCTTACCATTTCTAACAGATTATTGGACGAGATCAGAGACCAGCAGGTTCATGACAAGCTTCTGCAAGAGAAGATACAGTTGATAGCGCAAGGGAAAGCGACAGAATTCAAAGTCGGAGCGGACAACATTTTAAGGTGCAATGGCCGAGTGTGTGTACCTAACGTAGCGGAGCTGAGAAAGTTAATACTTGACGAAGCGCATAAGAGCAATTTTAGTATTCATCCAGGAGTTACGAAGATGTATCAAGACTTGAAGAAGCATTTTTGGTGGTCCGGAATGAAGAAGCAAGTCACTGAGTACGTAGCTTCGTGTTTAACGTGGTCGAGCGAAGGTGGAGCACCAACGGCCGGCGGGAATGCTACAATCGCTGACGCATCAAAGATGGAAATGGGACAGTATCTCCATGGATTTCGTTGTAGGTTTGCCGAAGGCGCAGAAGAAGAATGATTCGTTTTGGGTGATCGTCGGCCGATTGTCCAAATCTGCTCATTTCTTACGGTGAGGTCGGCGTACAGCGTGGAAAAGTGGCCAGAGATTTACATCGCGGAGATAGTGCGACTACATGGTATACCCTCTTCAATCGTGTCGGACCGAGATCAAAGTTCACATCTCATTTTTGGAGGGAATTGCAAGAAGCGATGGGAACCGAGCTCAAGCTTAGCTCGGCATATCATCCCCAAACCGACGGTCGACCGAGAGAACGATCCAATCGCTTGAAGATTTGTTGCGGCATGTACATTAGATCACCGGAAGTTGGGACGATGTCTTACCATTGGTGGAGTTCACCTACAATAACAGCTTTCCATACGAGTATTGGAATGCCACCTTTTGAAGCCTTTGTATGGGCGTAAATGTCGACGCCTCTTTGTTGGTACCAGGATGGCGAGAGTTACATTGTGGGACGGATATAGTCCGGACTCTTGAGAAGATCCGTTTGATCGAGAGATAGGATGCGAACGTCTCGGAGCCGACAGAAGAGTTATGCCGACCAAGGGCGTCGACCGCTAGAGTTGAAGAAGGAGAGCATGTATTTCTTTGAGTCACCCCCACTACCGGAGTTGGTCGGCGATCAAGTCCAAGAAACTTACCCTAAATTTATTGGACCTTACCAGATTCTTCGTCAGATCGGTCGGTGGCATATCGGTTGCCACCGCCACCCTTCTGTCAAACATTCATGACGTCTTTCACGTCTCACGATTCGCGGAGATATATTTTCGACCCTCTCATGTCATCGAACCAGATGTGATTCAAGCGAGGAACGACTTATCCTTCAAGCATCACCAAAGAAGGATCGTTGATCGGAAAGCCAAGCGATTCTATGAACAAAGAGATCCAACTTGTCAAAGTTGTGGGATCGAAAAGCGGAGATGCGACTTGGGAATTGGAAGAGAAGATGAAAACTCAGTACCCTGAACTTTTCCACGGTAAGCATCTTATTTGCAATTTCGAGGACGAAATTTTTTTTTAGAGGGAGAGTATTGTAACACCTGATGAAGAGATCGACCTCGTACCGAGACCGCGTGCACGAGCTGATGAGGTCGCGTGCCGAGGTCGTATGCCGAGCTGAGGAGACCGCGTGCACGAGCTCGTGATAGAGCCTTGTGCGCTTGCACAAGCACCCTGATCGACCTCGTGCCGAGACTGTAACACTCGTATTTTTACGAACGTTATTTAGTGTTAATTAGTATATTTTGTCGTAATTATGCTTTAATAAAGCAATTACTTGTTCCCTAAGAAAGTGATTTAATTAAATCAAGAGCTAAAATAAATGAGAATTAATATTTTAATATTAATTTATGGTTTGAATGTTGTCGAAATATTCTATTGAAATTTAAATCAGCGTTCAATCGAAGGCGATTTTCTGTTGATAAAATTTAAAATGAGACCTGATTTCGATGAAAATCGAGTCGTAACCTATTTTAAATATTTTTTTTATTTTAGTGAATTATATTGTTTCTAATACTTATAAATTGATATTATCACGCGGAGAATTAATTTTTTCGTAAATTAATTTTTCGGGATTTTCCGGCGAGAAATTAGTCGGTTTTGCAGTTTTTCGTCGCTGTGTTTTTAGATCTTAAGCCTATAGATTAGAGGGTAATCATGAGAGAGGAGAGATTTGATGGGTAGAATGAGTGATGGGATTAGCATCTCGTAATAGTATTTATATGTCACTTATTTGTGGTTTTATAAATGGTTTTCTTTTAATTAATTATTGTTGAGTGTTAATTAAGGGAGAAAGGACCATAATGCCCCTTCCCTCACCAGCTAAATATCACGATCAGTCCCCTCAAACCCTCACTTTCTCTTTTCTTCTTTCTTCTTCTCTAAATTTCCTCTTCCTCTCCAAACTTCCATTGAAAAACCTTGGGTTCCATTGAGTTTTTGCACAAACCTTCTTCATCAATCTTGTTTCTCATCATCTCCTCTACCTATATCATCATCTCGATCATCATTTGAGGTATGAAAAACAGAATTTTCTCTCCCTTCATGCTCTTGTTTTCCGCCACTTCCTCGCTCCATTTTAGCTAGTTTCTATGCTTCCAAATCATGTCATATCGATAGGTTTTCTTCTTCATGACATTCCCTACCTTTCTAACCATTTATTTGAGCTTGAAAAACAAATTGTTTCCTCTGTTTTCTCTGATGAGGTAGCGCCCAAAACCCTAACCACTTGGCTTGTTTTGATTTCTTGTTCTATGTTGTTGTATGTTGCTTCTTGTTGTTGTTTGTTGTTGATTTATTTGTTGTAGCATCATATAACCTCTTTCATGAGCATTTGATCAAAAACCTAACCTTGAGTAAGAGGGAAAATATGTTTAATCTTGCTTGAATCATGCATGAGATATGTTATTGTGTTATAGTAATTATTTAGGTGCTAATAGCATGACTAGTTTAATTTAATTAAGTGCAACATGTTAGTTTTGGGTCTTTTCTATTCTTGAGTCCTAAGAAACTTGCTATTTAATGGTCTTATTTTAAATTGTTGGACCCTAATGAAAATATTTTTCAGAAAACATAAACTTAGATTTTGATTAATTTGTGCTTAATATGCTACTTGATTTTAAGCTTGAATTAGTACTTAGGAAAAATGGCCTTGTATGGTGATATGTATGAAAGAAGTTTTTAATAAAATTTTAGAGAAAAGGAATTAAGTTGTAATGCTTAAATTCTTGTTGTATTTGTTTAAGTTCTTGAGTTTTAATGTTTACTTGGGTTGTAGTTAAGATTGGGATATGAGAGCTAAGTGTTATTAGAAACCCATAGATAGTACTAAGTTGTGCTTGTATTAGGAAGTGTGATTCAGAGATCGTGCGACACGGAATCGAGGTGTACGGGAGAGCGAACCCGAGGACGTGGGAGCAGTGGGATCCAGATTGAGGACGGTACGTGTCGAGGTCGATTGAGAACCGTACGTGTCGAGGTCGATTGAGAACCGTACGTGTCGAGGTCGTTGTCGAGCTCGATTGAGGACAGCACGTAGACGCCTAGCTTGGAGTTCGGTAAGGGCAACTTCTAGATATGTTTAGATTTTATTTTTAGTATTTAAATGCTTCATTTAAATACGAAGAAGTCTGAGAACTCTACGAGTTCGAAGTTAGGGTCTTCGAACCCCTTCGTTTTGTTGTCGTGAGGTCGAACATTTATCCGAGTCTTCGTGGCGGCGAAAGTCATTGCGGTTGGTCTCTGAACCCAACCCCACACTTGTATGTTCTCTCTGTTAATTCCGGTGAGTTGCGGAGGATGGATTCCTTGATTTGCTTGTCGAGCATGTAATGTTGTGATATGATTGAGTTATGCATTATTTGATATGAGATTGAATATATGCCACGAATTGCGTGTTGCTGTTGAATTGCGTTTCTTCATGCAGGGTGTTTTTATTGCTTAAAATGTCGAATTGCGTTTTCTTCATGTTAAGCATGCTCTCTTTATTTGATATGCGGTCAAGTAATTTTATGCGTCACTCTTTGACTATCATAGCGCGAGCTGTTCATCGAGTGAGAGCTGGCGAGTCGTCGTAACGCTTTTGGAGCCGTGACCGGATAATCGAGGGTGCTAGGTCCCCTTTGTTTACGGAGATTGACTAGACGCCGCAGTCAGTAGGAACCTGCATCGTGATATCTAGGGAGAAGCGAAAGATCCCAAGGCTACGGCTGGTATGTCAGTTGATGGATCTGCGTCTGCTTTCCGGAATAATGGTCGAGTCGAGAGAAAATGGATCGCGAGTTGAGTCGAGTCTAGAGTGAGAGGGTTGAGTCACGTTTGGTGAATGATATACATTGTTGTTGCTTATTTCTTTACGCCTTGATTATCTTGATTTGTTGAGAAGTTGACCCTTTCCCGTGGTGCCTTCAATCCATGATGGTTACCCAGGCGATAGCGAGGACGCAGGGAACCCGACAGCAGGTGATGGTGAGGAGGACCTCGTCGAGGATCCGGACGACGATCTCTATTTGTCGTGATTGATTATGTCTACTAGATGTTTTCTTGGGATGATTGTAGTATGTCGTTTGTGTATGCGATGGTTGTGACGGTTTGGGTGGGGTGTTATTTTTGAGCACAGGGTAGACTGGCGGTTTACTTTTGGAGCAGCCCCCTGTGTGGGTGTCTGCCGGGAGTACCCCCGGGGTATGATCACTCTTCTGAGGGTCGTCATACCATAGGTGTATTTCTTTGTACATTACTACTCTGTCTTTTTTTTTTGTATGCACTATTTTATATCTGGTATATATAAGTATGTATGAGTTATGCATGCGTGTTGTTATTTAGTATTAAGATTTATGTCCTAGTTGCACCATGTTTCGAAAAGCTGTAATTACTCTGAGTGTGCTTACGGGAATGTATAAATGTTTTTAAAAAAAATATATATATACCGTATTTTTCTGAAAGGGCACAAGAGTACCGTTTTAAAAACGAGTCACATTTAGGTTTAATTTTAGTTCGTAGCGGTCCGGAAACGGGTCGTTACAGGCCCCAAAAAGATGACCTACGTCTGCGGGAGAGAGCAGCCCTCCGTTTCACTATCAAAGAGTCTTTACAAGAGATTACAATTGCTTTGAACCCCTTCTAAATGTCCAAGAAGAACAAACCCAAGAGTTCCCAATCCCTCTCTCTTTTCCTCTATGAAAACCTCTCAAGAACAACAATAGAGAAAGCCTTTAATCCTCCCTCTATGATTTCCTAAGATCCCAAGGTGTTTCAATGTGTTTCCAGCCCCAAAAACCTCACAAAGACGCTCAAGAACGGCTGCACACAACCCTAGAAAGACTGCACGTCATCCGTGAATGAAAAACACGTTCTGGTTTAAAAACAGCAGTGGTGAATCGATTCACCAGTAAGTGTGAATCGATTCACACCTTCATTCATTGCCTTCAACCGTTTCTGACTCTCCATGCTTCCCATTGCTTCACTGAAGTCCCTTGGTCCCGAGTCTTGAACCTCTTCAGGCACAAACAAAGCATAACAAACAAGATCAAAGATACCAGATCTCTTGATTGCCACAGCCTCCCTCCTTTCCCTATCTCTTGCCAACCGATAGCCAGGATCCACTGTTTGTTGTCTTCCTCTAGAACTCGATGGTGGAGGACTATCCTCCTCTTCATCATTCGGTCTCACTAGTGGTAGACTCCACCTCAAACCGAAGTTTTCTCCACCTCCACTTCGAGCTACTATCCTCCAGGTCTTTGCACTTCATCCCCATGCGGTCTCATCAAAGTGACATCCTCGCTATGATAACCTTTGACCCTCCAGATTCCAAATTCCACAACTTGTATCCCTTCACACCCTCCGGATATCCGATGAAGACACATTTCACAGCTCTAACATCAAGCTTGTCCTGCTTGATATGCGCAAAAGCCAAAGCTCCGAAAACCTTCAACTTGGAGTAGTCTGCCGGTCTCCCACTCCAAACCTCCATAGGTGTCTTGAAGTCTAACGCCGTTGATGGACATCTGTTGATCAAATATGCTGCTGTACTCACAGCCTCGCCCCAGAAGCTTTTAGGCAACCCAGCTGCCAAAAGCATACTCCTCACCCGCTCCAAGATGGTCCTATTCATGCATGTTGCTAGGCCATTTTGATGCGGTGAGCCTTTCACGGTCCTATGCCTCTGAATACCTTGTTTCCTGCAAAACTTATCAAAATGCTCTGAAAGAAACTCCAGGCCATTGTTAGTCCTTAAAATTTTCAGTTTAGTTCCTATTTGATTTCCTATGAGAGTATGCCATTCCTTGAACTTTTCAAAGGTGTCACTTTTGCTTTTCAAAATGTAGACCCATACTCTCCTAGAGAAATCATCAACCACGGTGAGGAAATAGGAACCACCCCCATGAGTACTCACTCTAGCCGGACCCCAAAGATCCGAGTGAATGTATTCAAAGGGTTTACTAGAATGATGCATGCCACCCCAAACTCAACCTTATGATGTTTGTCTAGTATGCACTTATCACAAAATTCTAGCTTATCCAATTTATCACCACCTAGCAAACCTTGTTTAGCTAGTTCAACTAAACCCCTCTCACTAACATGCCCTAACCTATTATGCCATAACATGGTTTTATCATGCAAGGTTTGGCTAGCTAATGATGCATGCCCAATAATAGTTGAACCCTCTAATATGTACAAACCACACATTTTAGTCCCCTTAGCTATTATCAATGCATCATGCGAAATTTTCATCATACCATGCTCAATACTAGTGCAATAGCCTAATCCATCAAACATGCTTATAGAAATTAGATTTCGCTTGAGTTTAGGAACATACCTCACATCTTGTAAAAGGAATTCGCGGTTGTCATACATCTTAAGACGAATTGAACCCATACCTTGAACTTTGCACGCTTCGTTGTCACCAAAGCGAACTACTCCACCTTGCTTGAGCTCCAAAGTTTCAAAATATTCCTTCCTTGGACACATGTGAAAAGAGCACCCGGAGTCCATAACCCAACTCCTATCTAGTTCCCAACTCGTAACCACTAGAGCCCCTATATCCTCATAACCATCCTCCATAGCAATCACAACCTCCACGGAATCTTCATTGCCCCCTCTCTCGGGACAATCCCTCTTAAAGTGACCAACCTTATGACAATTAAACCATTTGTACTTAGCTTTATTGTCTCCTTCCGACTTGGATTTCGCCTTAGGCTTTCCTTTACCGTTTCCTCTACTCTCATTCTTTCCCCTTGAGACACTCAAGCCTTCCCCATTATCTTCCACCTTCAAGTCTTGAAGCTTGGTTAGTTCCTTGGTCCTAATTGATTGTTGGACCTCCTCCAAGGTAATAGTGGACTCCTTGCCATAGAGGAGTACATCCTTAAAGTGTTCAAAGGACCTAGGCAATAAATTCAATAAGAGTAAAGCCTTATCCTCGTCATCGAGCTTCACATCAATATTCAGTAGGTCATCGATAATTTTGTTGAATTCCGTTAGTTGCTCCACAATAGGTTTGGTCTCTACCATCTTGAATGAGTAGAGATGTTGTTTCAGACATAACCTGTGGGCCAATGACTTGGTCATGTACAACGATTCTAACTTTGCCCACATCTCCGCCGCGGTCTTCTCTCTTGCAACTTCTCTCAATGCCTTATCGCCAAGGCACAAGATAATGGCACTTCTTGCCTTATCTATCATCTCCTTCTTCTCCGCTTTGCATGTGGTGGCGGCATTCTTGCCTCACCCTTCAAGGCTTCAAAGCACTTCTGTTGAATAAGGATTGCTTCTATCTTCACCTTCCATAGACCGAAGTCGTTATTATCGAAAAACTTCTCGATGTCCCATTTAGTACCCATGGTGCACAATTGAATTATTTGTTCTTCCCACAGACGGCGCCACTTGTTGAGTTACTAACAAGAATAAATGAACAAATATCAAAGGCAACCAATACTAAATTTAATAGAAACCAAAACAATGCAATAAAGTTAATCAAACACGGAGTAGAGAGTAGGAAGAATGACACCGCTATTTGGTTACGCAGTTCGGTCCCAAAAAGATGACCTACGTCTGCGGGAGAGAGCAGCCCTCCGTTTCACTATCAAAGAGTCTTTACAAGAGATTACAATTGCTTTGAACCCCTTCTAAATGTCCAAGAAGAACAAACCCAAGAGTTCCCAATCCCTCTCTCTTTTCCTTTATGAAAACCTCTCAAGAACAACAATAGAGAAAGCCTTCAATCCTCCCTCTATGATTTCCTAAGACCTCAAGGTGTTTTAATGTGTTTCCAGCCCCAAAAACCTCACAAAGACGCTCAAGAACGGCTGCACACAACCCTAGAAAGACTGCACGTTGTTCCTGAATGAAAAACACGTTCTGGTTTAAAAACAGCAGTGGTGAATCGATTCACCAGTAAGTGTGAATCGAACAGTAAGTGTGAATCGATTCACACGTACAAATCTTACGCGTTTTGTGATCCTAAGTCAGTGAATCGATTCACACTCCTTCACTTCGATTCACAGAAAGTCCAAAACTTCTCCAAGGCTCCAAGGCACATCATGAATCGATTCCAGAGACCCATGATTCGATTCACACCTGTTGAAAACTCATTTTTATGACTTCCAATGATCTCCAACATGATTTTAAGGCACTCTAAACTCCACAAAAACTCTCAGAGCAACCGGTTGTCAAGTGATGTAAAAGCTAACAATTAAAATAGGGTAGTAACTGAACATGCATCTAGCAAGGAAGATAGGCTTTGATAATAAAGCTACCTTAGCTTTCATCTTCCAATATTCATACAGGCATCAACATTGTCATCATAGAAGGGATATATCACAATAAGTCATGGAAACAATGTTAAGGATAGTATACTAACACCATGCATCAAAGTAAAAGCTTAATTACTCAAGATTCATACCTCACAATAAGTCTGGACATAGGAACTATCACTACCTGCAGAACATAAAAAAGAAATCAAAACCTACAAAATAGATCCATTATCAGCCACTTTTTTAGTAAGACATGAAATTTCATCAAAAAGCAATGAGCTTAAATATCATGCGAATATCAAATTGACAAGTTAAAATGGTCATGAAAGCTGCTGTTCAAACTCGAGCTGGAGCTCCCACTTGCATTCCTCAGGTTCTCACTCATACTTTCCTCAACTCAACCAACAAGTCACACCTACAAATCAAAGAATCCAAAAAAAAAATTATCAATGAAAGGTATATGATATCAATATGGAACAATAATGAATCAATTAAATTTGAATTCCAACGAAATTAAGAAAAAGAAAAGGACAAACAGAAGCTGAGCACAAAAAATGGCCCAAAACCTAAATTATTCAAAATAAACAAAATAAAGAGTAATAAGAATATCAAAAGCACAATAGGAACAACTCAAAATACTTTGTGTGAAGCCACACCGTACCACACGAGAAAAAACCAAATCCTTTCTTCCTCCCTTCCTTGACTTCAACTCAAGATGCAGCAAATAAAAACACAAAATTACCAAAATCCAAAATGACTAATCAGCCAGCTGAGTATCACAACAACAACAACAACAACAACAACAACAATAATAATAATAAAATGATATCACTAAGCTAACAGATTGAGCCGTTTAGCCAATATCACCATCATCACCACCAGCATCACAATCAGCAGTCAAGGCAAGAGAGGAACAAAGACAGATATTAAGCCCTTTTTTAAAAAGAGACAGAAAGACAGCAACAACAGGTCACAAAACAAAGACTGCAACAAACAAATTGAGCGTAATAAGGAATGAAATTCTACAGAGAATACAAATTGCTTGCATCGGAGTTCGAAAGATGCAGCGAATAAGGTGGTGTATGGACCGAATGTTACCTTATAGTGCGACGGAGAGCGTGAGTTAAGCCCGAGTTGCAGTGCGATGGGTTCACAGTGCGATGAGGGTTGTGAAATCACGGTGGAGCAAAGGGGAATATGTGACGATGCGATGAGACCTAGTTCTCCTTTTAGGTCAAAGAAGGAGAACGGAGCGGCAAGAGGTCGCGGCGGTGAGCGTCCAGCGGTTCACAGCAGCAGTGGCGGTGAGATGGTCTGCGACGAGAGTGAAAAGGGTTGAGCGCCTCACAGCCGGGGATTCAGGTTCGAGAGAGTGAAGGCTGAGGGTTTTAGTGTGAGAGAGGCTGAGGGTTTCTGTGCAATGAGAGATCGAGTGGCTGAGGGTTTTCTTTACTAAAATGTTTTGTTATTCACTTATTCATTCAGTTTTAAGTTTTTTTTTAAATTCAAGTTTAAAAATTTATTAAAAACATTATTTTTTGGTGTTTCGGAGGGAAGAATCACCTATTGCCGCCAGAAATTTTTATTAATTTAAAAGCAACAAGGATAGAAATGTAGTCTTTTATCATAAATACTGTAACGGTTCAAAACTGTTCCCAGATATAGTTAAGGGAACAGTTATTAACCATTGCAAAAAAAATTACGTAGCAACAGGTCAAAACTGTTCCCAGATATAGTTTAGGGAACAATTATTCAGTATTGCAAAAGGAGTATTGGGTAAAATGTTCATTTTGTGGCAACAATCATAAAATATTGGCTGATCTCCTCTTAGGCAATATTTTACACCTGTTAGCAGAAAAAGTGTCACCAAAAGCATAAAATATTGTAGTGATGATTGTTTTCATACTATAAACCAAATTTGATTTGTTTTTTATTTTTTTAACCTAATATTTTTTGTTAAAATAGCTCATTTTTTTACAAAAACTACAAAATATATTCTTTGAAAAAAAAAAGTAGAAGTAATATGATAAACTTTTTACCCCGTGCGATCGGGTAAAAAAACTAGTTATAATAACATTGATAGTAGCTTTTCTTGTGGGTGGACCAAGAGTACGTACCAACATTAACGTTGACGGGCATGTCCTCACATAAGAGGGACATTGCTAGTTTTATCGTTTATGTTATATCTGTGTTGGGCCACCAATTTCAGTTTTACAACTGCGGCCCATTTGCTCTTTAAGAAGGTAAATTTCGAGGTCAAACGTCATATTGCATGGCATCCAGTGCTCCCATTCTTCATATTTGGTATTGGAGCGACTTGCCTTGCGTTGGCTTGGAGGTTCGCTTTTAACGCGTTCTTCGTAAAGGCAGTGATTGTGCTTAGCGGTGAGGAAGGGACGGGTTCAAATCCATTATACCCGTCCCTAACTTGATTTTAAATTTTTATTGGATCAATTCTTTAAGCCATAACTTGTTCTTAAATCTGAACAAATCCGATATTTTTAGGTCAAATTAAGACTTAGTTTATTTAAGACGTGATTGAGTTGGACCGAAGGACAATTAAAAAATTATAAGGTAATAATTTAATTATGACTAAAAATTAAAAGCAAAAGATTGAATATTTTTAGTATTTTATCATGTATAAAACTCAAACGTGGCTCTTACCGTATTACTTTCCTACAAGATTACTAATTAAATTAACATGAATTCCATCTTAAATATTTTATTTATATAAGCTTCATCGCGAACATAATAAAACTAATAATTAGGGGTCGGGGACGGTTTGAGACGGGTTATACTTGACGTTAACTCGTTTATACTTGAAGCTAACTCGTCCCTAAATATTAACTAGACCAATTCTTTAGGCCCTAACTTATCTCTAGATCTGAACAAATTCAATGCTCTGCAAGCCAAACGAGATCGAGACAAGACATTTATTCGGGTTGAATTAGGTATTGTTCACCCCTACTTGTGCTTATTTGTTGGCTAAGGAGGGCCACTGTCTCTCCACTAGAGGTTTCATTTGCTAAATTATATTTCCTTCTTTTCTCTCCGTAACTTATTGGTTGATGCTAGTAATAATGGCTTTTGACGGTGAATGGGTGTAGTTGGACTTGTGCACTGTGTTTGGTTACCAAAAGAAAATGAAAGGAAAGAAAAGTAGAAGAAAAGAAAGATAAAGGAAAGAAAAAGAGTAGAAAATGAGATGATTTGTTGGTTGTTTGGTTTGAGATAAAATGGAAGGAAAGAAAGGTCAAAGTTTTCTCTTCCCTTGTTTGATTGGATAAAAATGAGAGGAAAGAAAATTGTATATTTATTAAATGACAAAAATAACCTTGATTAACAATTCTCTTTATGCTTTTAATTTATTTATTAAATTTTCTTAAATTTAAGTAAATGTTTTTATTTTTCAATTTCAATAGAATCAAATTAATAAAATTTATCAAAACGTCTTTCTTTTTAAATTTTCAGTTTTATATACTTACAGTATACGTTCATTAATTTTATAAATTAGAATAATTATAAAATCACTTGGCACAATATAAATCTATTGCTGGAACATTAAATGGTAACAAATATATCTAAAAATGATCTTAAAAACATTATAAAAAAAGTATAAGGAAAATTAATAATTATTCATAGCAATACCTATGAGTATTAAGAACAAAATAAGTTTGCAAATATTTAAATATTAACTTTTTTTTGACAGGAATATTAACTTGTTGAAAATTCTACTTTGACTAAGTTTTTAATGAAAACAAAATAAATTTATTGGTTCTAAATTATGCTAACAGTTTATATTTTATATATATAAATATATATAAATTGCTTAATTTTTTGAAATTACATTTATATATTTAAATATTTAACCCTACTAAAATGTAATAAATCTTAGACAAGTTACTGCTGAAGAAATGTCATTCTATTTCAAATATTGAGTTTGACTTAATTTGATACATACATTGTCTAATCACATTACATTTGCTTGTGCAAAATAACCATAACAGGAAAATCACATCCTTTTTACACATATACAATACACATCCACTTGCCATGTGGTTGCACTTGTGTTGCTCAAGGTAGCAAATCTGTAGCAAATCTAGTTTCCACCGGTAGAAATTCTATTGCTGGAATTTCAATTGTCTCCCCTGAGAAAAACAACAATTAAGGTCACTTCCATTCTAGTAAAAACAACAATATAATAGCTGCCACTAGTATAAAAGTTAAGGCAAATGACATTCTAGTAATATCCATGTTCTCACCAAATGTCAACCTTGAATCAATGGACTCAACACAGATTAACAAGTTTTTAATATATTTTCAAAACACATAATGGAATAAGTACAAGTGTGCAACACAAGGGAATGAAACAAAAAGAGAAACAAACCAATGATGATTAAATCCATCAAAGGAGGAAAAAAAAATATAATGTAATAATTAAAAAACTAAAGCCACCAGCAAATTAAGTGACCAATATTGGCAATATGTGAAACAAGGCCCTCGTGCCTTAACCCCTGACTAATGAGTAACAATTTCTAAAACTCAGAAACTAAAGGGTTAATATTTCTATGTTTCCCTCTTTTTAGATAAATTTTAATACCATAATAAGAATACTTAATAAATAAAAATGAAGAAAATTTGAGACATAAATAGGTAAGAAAAATTAAGTTTTAATTTTAACATACCAACAAATAATTAAAACGAAATGAAGAACAAGGAGAGAAAAAAAAACCTAAAAATAAAAAAACACAAATCCTGATAGCTAAAGACACACACACTATGTGAAAAAAAGAAAAAAAAGAAAAAGAAAGACACACACGCACACACTTTCAGAAACGGGGGATGGGAAATGGAAATGGGCTTCAAAGCCCAACAACTAAAATATAACGCCAACAAACTAGTGGAACCCTAAAGACAAAGATGAAGCTGCTGGAAGCAGCCAGATAGAAACGCACTGCACACATCAGAGAGAGAAACAGCGAGGAAATGAATTATATCATATGTTTCTTCCATGATTCTAAAGAGATCAATACTTGAAAATGAAAAATACCTGGCAAAACACTGCTGCAGTAAAATAGCCGAGAAATGCTGAATGCTTTTTGCTCACCACCGTACATTTTCATTAAAATGGCGACAACAAAAAAGCTTAGCAAAAAAAATAAAAAAATAAAGCAATTACAGAGAAGGAGATAAAGAGAAGAAGAGTAGGATGGGTGGAGTGTTAGTCAAATGAGGGGACCGACAACAAGTTGAAAAATTTTCAACATCCGGTGCAAATTCTATGACATTTTTGTGAACTATGAACTACCATAAAAATGAGAAGAAAAAAAAAATTCTGGAGTGCAATTTTTCTTTGGACAATGCAACATAATAGTGAGTAT